>OX276327.1:86291160-88791160 GCA_946251845.1 Andrena fulva | reverse complement strand
AAATAATTTAAATATAGTAATTATAGCCCATTCTTTAGTGCCCTGTTTTCTCTTTCACTAGTAAGGAAGTCGCCATTTCCACTGTTGTCATAAAATTAAAATTTTGTATCGTCTTATAGAAATTAATGAAAAAAAAAAATTAAATGGTGCATTTTCTAGCGTATAGATTATAGGTTGAATTACATAATTCTTTTTGTGTATGACTTTACAACGTTTATTTATTCGTTATTTTGAGTAAAATAGCTTAAGGTGACAGTAATTGGGTAGGTGTCAGTAATTGGGGGTTCTACCCTATTTGTTTCGATTCGGAAAATATCTGTTTCTGTGGAATTTTTAATGAAACAAATGCTACCTTCAGGAACTTCTTTAAAAAGTGTTTTCATGGAACAGATATTTTAGAACCTATATAATAAAAGTTCCATGGAAACAAGTTACATTAGAACATTTATTAAAAAAGTTTTCAAAAGATAAAGAAAAGTACTCAACTATTAGGTACAAGTTTTATTTAACAATATGTTATAATATTCTTCATGTGTTTATTTAATAAAGGGTATGAAAATCATAACATAAGTAATTAATGGTTTCATAAGATGTATTGAACGGAAAAGAGAACTTGTCAAGAATAATACCTAAATAATATTTTTTTTAACTTACATGAACCGAAATACATAGAAAATCTCTAATATAATATACAATATTTATATTTCAGTAATAGAATATATGAATAGGTATACATCTACGTATTATTATACTATTTATGTTTTGCAGTTCAGTGTGATAGTATTATAGTCATAATACATTATCGTATTTAAACACTTTGAAATCCGTGGATCTAAAAATATTGCAGTTGTAGAATTCCATCGTATTGGAACGTCAATAATAGGTTTAATAAATCCCATATTTGAAACGAGATGCCTAAAAGTGTACAAATTAATAATCAGGAGTACTTGGAAATATCGTCATCTGAAAATCATTCACAATCAGAATAATTGTATACAGATTTTGAGCGGACTCTCTAATAATTGGTTCCACAATTACTCGGAATTCTTTTGAATCTAAAGGTACGAATACACGACGACACTTTTGTGTCTACATCAAGACACTTAGCGTCTACACCAGTCTAGGACACTGTCCCCACGCCGACACTTGATGTATACACTTGATCTAGACACAAAAATGTCGTCGTGTATTCGTACCTTTATACTGTGAATCTAACAGCCCCTACAGCAAAATACGTTGCTGAAAAGTGGCAGAAACGTTGCAGTTTCGTTGCAGTTACCTTGCTGGTAATATTTCTGAGATGTTGCAGAAATGTTCCTATGTCCGCCCGTGTGCAACATTGCATGAAATATTTCTGCAACTTTTCTGCAACGTTTCTGCAACTTTTCAGCAACTTTTCTGCAACGTTTCTGAGATTTTACAGGAAGGATAAAAAATGTAAGGGAAATTGATTAAATCACAATAAATATTGACAATTAAATATTCATATATTTTTTCTATACAAGCCGACAACAACAAGAACAATAATAAAAACAATAAAAATAATAATAGTATTGGCTCTGGTGGATCTTCTCAAACCCGCGTATGTGGAGTTCCAGGCTCTTCCGCTCTCTTTACTTAAAATGTACTGCATGCAGCGTGTAATGAACCTGGAATAATACATGCATTTATTTTACAATTTTACAACTTTAAGTGCTGAAATGAGATAAATAATAAATTTACTTACTCATTTCACTATATGTTTGAATATATGAATGATTCTTTTTGTATATTTCTCTGCCACAGAATCCTCTATTAATTTATTTAATATCAGCAGCTTCCACAGCTTCTCTTCAGTAAATGAATCTATAAAAGGTCATCAATAAATTATTTCAGTCATGAAAACTGGCTTCATTAAAAACAACATTCATGTAACGCCAATCGCAGGCTGCATTGAAGCGACGCAATGAAAAAATAACAATCACCGTTACTTTAAATAATTGAACGGAAAGTGAAATGAAAGTTGTACAGTACATGCATGTTTACAAGGAAACTGTGTGAAAAGTAAAAGCTTGTAGCACAGAAAGCAAAGAAATATATGTATTTTAAATAATTAGAAAATTGCAGTTGGTTAATAGGCATCAAATATTTTATATTAGTTACTTTAACTTAAAAATAAGCTCCTTAATTTGAATAATTCATGTATATTACTTGCGAAACAATCTGTTTTTATCCTGTTCTTATATATCGTGACAGAAAACACAAGAACATTTATATTGTCGAAATACAGTAGGAATGCTTGCAGGGAGAAGATTTCTTTGAATGTACGAAATTCAGGCCCAGACCCATGTTCTGTAACCAACGATGCAGATAGTTTTCATTCTTCAACGGAAATCTATATGAAACAAACAAAAATATTTATTTTTAAGAAGTTCGACATAACCTACAAGTAGCATATACATGGGTTCTACTTACCCGTGATATGTCAAACCTTCACCCAATTCACTCAGGTCTCCTGCGCCACAAAACACACACGTTCTAACCATTTTTACTACTTAAAGCAATTAATAACTAATCACGCTCTAACTATTTACGCGTGTGCTTTCTTACGTGCTTTGGCTTTGCAACCTGTCGTGTCGCACGTGAGGTACGTCACACAACGCCTGGATCTTCACCACGCCGCCGGCTTGGGAAGATCCACCAGAGCCAATACTACTACTACTACTACTACTACTACTACTACTACTACTACTATTATTATTATTATTATTATTATTATTATTATTATTATTATTATTATTATTATTATTATTATTATTATTATTATTATTATTATTATTATTATTATTATTATTATTATTAACGGGAATAGTCCCATAGGTTACATAAAGCATACAACAATTGAGTCTACATCGTCTGCTACTTATTGCACTAAATTATCATAAATTATATTATGTTACACAAAGCGTAACCTAATATACACTGTATAGTGGGTATACTACGATATTATACTAAATCTATATACTAAATCGATTTTATAACAGTTTTTGAGCCCTGCTTATTGCGGGACCTTTGTTGTAAAATCTCAGAAAAGTTGCAGAAAAGTTGCTGTAAAATCTCAGAAAAGTTGCAGAAAAGTTGCTGTAAAATCTCAGAAACGTTGCAGAAAAGTTGCTGAAAAGTTGCAGAAACGTTGCAGAAAAGTTGCTGTAAAATCTCAGAAACGTTGCAGAAAAGTTGCTGAAAAGTTGCAGAAACGTTGCAGAAAAGTTGCTGTAAAATCTCAGAAACGTTGCAGAAAAGTTGCTGAAAAGTTGCAGAAACGTTGCAGAAAAGTTGCTGTAAAATCTCAGAAACGTTGCAGTAAAATCTCAGAAACGTTGCAGTAAAATCTCAGAAACGTTGCAGGGTAATATTGCACCGCAACATTACTGAAATGTTGCAGAAATCTTCCTATATCCGCCCCTGTGCAACATTGCACCGCAACGTAACTGCAACTTTTCAGCAAGGTTTCTACAACGTTTCAGCAACCAAGTGTGCTGTATGGGAGTGTGAATGGACAGTTTTCTTATATTGAAATTGCTTGCAGATCATAATTATGTGGAGAATTTCTATAATTCATCAGTGTATAACGGATATTTTCTAACAATATGGGACGTAAGAAAAACACCGTGATTAGGAGATTCTATACTTATGATCCCGAAACCAGGAAAAGTAAGTGTAGGAAGTGCGCCAAATTACTTTCGGGCTCCTTTTTGACCAATTTAAGAAAACATTTTATGTATTTTCATAATGAAACATATGAGAAATTAATGAACAAAGAAACGGAAGACGAGGAAGATGAAATAGAAACTCCTATGAAAATGAAAAAAATACAAATAGAAATGAATGAATCTATAATAACTGACTGTTGCGTGAATCTTGTAACCAAAGAAGGCCGTCCATTTACACTATTAGATTCAAAAGCATTCCGAGTAATTGTGGAACCAATTTTTAAAGGTCTAAATGTTGGAATAATAAATTCTCTGCATATATAAAAAAACAAATTGAATAATTATGTACAGGTAAAGTTATATCTCTAAAAATTGATCTGGCTACTCGCTTAAACCGTGATGGGAGTAAACATTCAACTCATTCATTCAAAGAAAGTAATAATTAAGACCCTTGGAATGATTCAACTTAATAAGATAGACACACCGCAGAAATAAACCACTTATTGTTTATTCTAAAAATACGGTCGATATCATAATACTTTATTACACCGCAGAAATATTGAAAACCGAAATTTTACATCTACTTCAACAGTATAATATCGATGTGAACCAGATCTATAATGTTACAACGGATAACGGAAGCAATTTAATAAAAGCAGTCGATCTGTTACGGGAAGATTGCAGTTCTGATATTTTGCAAGAAAATGAAAACGAAAATGAAACATTTACTTAATCTTTGGATGCTATACATTTTGACTGTTTTGGAACAGTCCGGTGTGCAGCACATACATTACAGTTAGCTGTGAATGAAGTGCTTCGAAAAGATGACGTAGTTCAAAACGTTATAAAAAATGCGAGGAATATATGCAAAATTTTACGTACGCCAACATATATGTAAGTATGATTAATTCTATTTTTTATTTTTTTTTTACTAATTTGAGATTGTAGCGTGAAAATTTTACTGTACTTGAAATTATTAGAGAGTTCGCTCAAAATTTGTATACAATTATTTTGATTGTGAATGATTTTCAAATGACGAAATTTCCTGGTACTCCTGATTATACATTTGCACACTTTCAGGCATCTCGTTTCAAATATGGGATTTATTAAACGTATTATTGACGTTCCAACACGATGGAATTCTACGATAACAATGTTAGAAATACTCTTAAAATACAAAACCTTTTGTCTACAAAATGAACGTAAGCATCCGAAACTGAAAATGAGCGACGAAGATTGGAAAACCGTCCTTGAAATTATTGACACCTTTCTGCCGATAGTCAGCTACTTCTAGGAGATTTTTACAAACACTTTATGACTCTTAAATTAATACTGGAGAAACAGAAGGGTTGCTTAGCAAGAAAATTAGAACTGGCAGTAAAAAACAGAGAACCTGCATTGTTAAATACTACTACAGCTACAACTGCGATATTTTTAGATCCAAGGATTTCAAGGTGTTTGAATAGCAAACAAAAAGATTTAGCAAGGAATCATTTGAAAAAAGTTATTTCTAAAATCTTACAAGTCAAAAGAAATGTTAAATGTTTAGAAGATAACGCATTGGTATCTCCACCTTCAGACTCACTTTCAGACTGCATTCCTCCGATGTCTTCAAGTTCGAATTCCCTATTATCTTCCTTCGATTTAACCCTTTCGCACCGGACGGGACATATGCTGTCCCAGTCTGGAAAATTTTTGATATTACGGCTGGGACAACATATGTCCCAGTTACTGAAAAACATCTAGGACAGAAAATAACGCCAAGTTGGGCCTCCAAACTGATTCTAAATTGTTGATGGTGCGCTGTTATGGGGACGTTTATGTGTCTCCAAGACCTTCAACCTTTTAGGCATAAAAGTTATTTTATCCAATAATCGCTTGGAGGAGAAATAACTGATCCCGGCAATGGGGCGCACTCGGACTGATTTTTCGCCGTATTGAAAGGGTTAAGTACCTCAGGCAACTCAAGTACTCAATCCGTTCATGATACTGAGTTACGTAAATCATCAACAAGTGACAAACTTTTAGAGAATTATTTGCAAGAAATTGGAACCGATGAATCAGACTCGGACGTTGAGGACATCGAATTATTTGCGGCCTTCAGAAATATTGACGAGTACAAACCAAAACTGATTTCGTTAGAAAGTAATTTGTTAGATTATTGGGAAGAAATGAAATACAAATTCCCACACCTTTACAAAGCAGCAAAAGTAATTCATGGTGTCCCTGCTACTCAAGTTAGCGTTGAACGTGCATTTTCAACATTGAAGTTTATATTAAACGACCATAGATGTAATTTAAGTTCTACAAACCTAGACAATATTTTGCTCGTAAAATTAAATTAAATGTAAAATTAAATTAAATATTCTTGACAATATCTCTTCTGTTCAATACTTGTTATGAAACCATTAATTATATTATGATTTTTATACCTTTTATTAAATAAACATTTGAAGAATATGATATTATATTCTTAAATAAAACTCGTACCTAATAGTTTAGTACTTTTCTTTATCTTATGAAAACTTTTTTAATAAACGTTCTAATATAACTTGTTTTCATGGAACATTTATTATAACGATTCTAAAACATCTACGTAGGTAAGTATTACATATAAATAACAAATTCAAAAATATCAATTTAACTGTATGAATTATTTAATATTCTTGTAGTACTATCCATTGAATAGTATTTAGTGTTTGTTACAACGATTGAGAACTTTTTTAATATCGGTGAACAAAATATCTGTTCCTGTTATACAGAAATTTTTATTCTTATATTTTATAAGTTCCATTCCAACTAGAACTTTTATTTTATCGGTTCTTCTGAGAACTTATCGACGTGCGTTACGAAAAGTAGCACGTTTTGGTTTGCCACGAAAAGAAGCACGTTCCATCGTTTTTGACGAATATTAGCACGTTTGGTCTTCTGCCGCGAAGACTAATAGCGATTTCGGCAGACACGCACTGGTGCGCACTAGTGCGAACTTTTTCAGTGCGACACCATACCGCAAATTCGGGTGAACTAGAGCTGACTCAGCTCTGTTCTGGTGGATTCTGGTTAGGGAATAGGGATGGAGTGCAAAATGTCTACTAGTCAATGTATGCACACACTGATTTGATTGGCTAAAGTATTCTCGCAGGTATACATATTTTTTATTTTTTAACTAAAGTGAAGAAATATTCGTTATATTTAAATAAATCAAGAACGATTACACTGGTTCAAAATATACAACTGAACTTCTATAAGAACGTTTGGGAATGTTTTGAGAGAAATTGGGGTTATGTGACGCGTGCAAAGAACAGTTATGCTCACCACGAATCAGAAGCGATCACGAAAAATCACGGATCATTGTCAGAAATCCCCGTGATTGGGAACAATCGTGATCGAATTTACCATCGTGCCCAGCGTTTGTAGGAAAACCCATATTATTTACAAAATATATATTTGTCACCGTTAATTGGTGTGAACATCGGCTGTGTTCCAATTCACGCATACTGCGCATCGACTGCATAGGATATGTCACATACCCTATGCACTTCATGCGCATTATGCTGCATTATGCGTGAATCGGAACACAGCCATCATTTCTCGTGCATAGTTTTCTGTGGTAAATTCCCTACAGAGATCCGCTACACTTGGCTACACTGGACTGCGCTGTCAGAACCGGTCAGAAATCGCAATGCAAGAAAGGTTGCACTAGTGCACTTATTCCGTTCATCCGAATGTGAAGTTTGCACTACACCAGGGCAGCTCTTGTTCGCCGAATACGATACAAGATTGCTCGCATGTCAAATCCAATGTAATCGGTGCTAGAAAACCCTAGAAACCGTGCTGCACTGGCACTGTGCTCAGGCAGCACCGGCATAGCGCGAAACTGCACCAGTGCGTGTCTGCCGAAATCGCTATAACACATTTGACTGCCTCGCCACGAACAATAGCATATTTCGTACTGTTGCGACGAAAACTAGCACGTTATACTGTTTCGCCACGAATAATAGCACGTTTGGGAATTTATGGCAAAAACTAACATATTATCCGGTTTGGCCACGAAGAATAGCTCGTTTTGGATTATACTGCAGACTGCAGAAACTATCGCGTTTCAGCGCGTGGGCAGTTTAAAAGAATTCAACTGTTGAAAATATTGTTTAATAAATAATAATTCCATCTAATCTCCAAAAGACAACACATATGAAAATTTTAATCTACATAATTTGAGTAAGGGAGGGTGCGGGAATTGCGAACGCGGGGTAAACGCGAACATGCTACTTTTCGTGGCAAACCGCAGCGAAAGACGAAACATGTTATTTTTCGTGGCAAACCGCTCAAACGTGCTAGTTTTCTAAGCGAAAACCGAAACGTGATAGTTTTCGTGGCAAACCGCTCAAACGTGCTAGTTTTCGCAGCGAAAGACGAAACATGCTATTTTTCGTGGCAAACCGCTCAAATGTGCTAGTTTTCGCAGCGAAAACCGAAACGTGATAGTTTTCGTGAGAACGAAGGCAAACGTGCTACTTTTCGTAACGCACGACGTTATAATGTGAGAAAATTTTTAAAAAAGTTTCGCGGCATTTGTTTTAAATGGAACCTATTGAAAAGTTTCAGAACTTTTTCGATCCCTGTAAGAAATGAGCGATTTATTGGAAATTTTGAACCTGAACACACATTACTGTTCTGTGCAATATTTTTGTTTTGGGCAGCTCTAGATTTGAAAAATTTGTCAAAAATACAAATGGAAACTTATCAACTCAATAACTACTATTTATTCTGTAAATATACATATTTTTCAATTAGTGTTCCCTTTTTAATGTTAAGTCAAAGCAATAATTTTATAGTCAGTGTTTTCAAAATTACTCGAAGTTAGTAAAGATCGAGCTGCACCCCTCTTGCTGCAGGGTCCTCAATTCTATTATAATAATAATAATAATAATAATTCTTTATTGCACTTTACAAAAGAAAACACAAGCAAATGAGTAGCACATAAGGACCGTAGTGGAATGCAAAAGGCGAGGTACAGCTGTCAGCTGTTATTAACCTTACCATTTAGAGCTACTTAAAACTAAAAACTAACACAATAGAGTACATGAAAAGTAAATATAAACAGCCAAATAACATAATAAAAAGTAGTAACTAACATCATATGCGAGTAATTGGAAAATGACAAAAGTAAAACTTAAGAATTAATCGTTAATGTTGATTGGCAAGAAAAAGTGTCACTGCATGCTTGAAGGATGCGAAAGAGGATGCAGAGCGAATCTCAGATGGTAGGGAGTTATAGTAAAAGGCGGAACAATAGGAAAAGGAGCCGTAAAATTTAGTAGAGTGACAGGAAGGAACGAATTATCTATACAGGGTGCCTCAGAATGTTTGCCACCTGGGCCTTTTTCCTTATATCCGCCACTAGGTGGTACCCCAACTTATTTTCTATATGTACACAATGTTCCGTATCAATCGATGCACGCAGACGTCGTAGAGATTGCGAGATAATTGCAAGTAACTCGAAAGCTTGCTGTGCAGATTTACAGATCCAAGCAGTACGCTCGACAGACTGATGGAACGGTAAAAGCGAAGGTGGGCCATCGATCCAGCGAGTTCTGGGCGATATTCAAAACGCGCTCCGCGTCCAAGAGGAAATATGAGGAAGTGTTACACGTGTATCGACTGCGGGGCTGCGTCGCGGTGCATTCGTGTCTCGGCTTGCCACGAAATAAAACTAGGCCACTCTGCTTCCTAGTCCGCGGGTTCTCGAAGCTCTCAAGGAAAGTGGAAACTCCTCGTGTTAGGGAGGATGGGGCAGCCAGCCCGCCTCCCCCCTCCCCCGAGCGTCGCAAAAAGACGCCGTCGGGTGGGCGCGAAGCGTCGTGGGGATCGCGATCCGCGATTACGAGGGTGGGAACCGCATCCAGCCACCCGCAGCAAGAACAGAAATTACTCGCGTGATCAAAGAAACACCTCGTTGGAAACCACCGTTACACGACAGTGCCGGTGAGCCGGGGAGCTGTAACAACGCTAAACGCGATTGTACGAGAAGAAACAAGTGGCGAGTCGCTGGAGGGACGAAGAGGAGCGGAAGTAAAGAGCGACGAATACAATTAACCCGACGCACGAAGGGAACAGAAGCGGGTCAGAAGCGATAAAATATGGGGGGACAGATTTAAAGCGAAATTATGCAAACCAGCCAACCCCTGATGCAGAGGGCGGGAGGGGTGGCGTGTGGCGCGCAGAGGTGAACGTCCACCGAGTGGAAGTGGCGCGCAAAAGCTCGCGGACCCCGTTTCCGCGTCGTTTCGCGGCTACATTCCGGAAAAAAGGGGGGGGGGGGGGGGCGCAAGAGTGCGTCCGTAACGTCATCTTGAGATTGCACAGTCGAGCCGCGTCGGGGACCGAGCAAGACGCCGGAAGCCCCGGTTGACGAACTGCCCCGGCTAAACAGAGCGCGAAAGGCCAACGAGGAGGCCTCGCGAGGCGTAAAAGACCTTACACGGGCGTGCACCGTGTTCCGCCCGTCAAGGGGGAGAGAGCACGGGAAAAGAGAAATAATGAAATGCTAGCATAGAGAGCTTTAGTCGGGTTCAGCGTGGGTGTAACGGTTTCTGCGACCCATTTCCGGCTGGCTGGCACGAATAAAGGTGTTTATTTTTCCTGCAGCCCTTATTCCTTCTGAAATCCACAGGTACGCGGGGGGGGGGGGGGGGGTGGCACGCGGAGGCGGGTGAAACATCACGGGGTGAATGCGTGCGAGAAACTTTTCATCTCGGAATTGTCTTATCTCCACCTTCGTTTAATCAGCTAAAGCTTGTCTTTCAGCCGGGCAATGCACCGGGCGTATCTTTCATCTCTGTATTAAGACACGAATGATCCTACCTGATCCCCCGAGTCTGCATCAAGATTGTTGTCGGTGTTGGTCACTTCTGACGTGTCCTCGATGCTCGAGTCGCCGATGGTGCTGTTGTCGGTCACGACGAGGCCCAGCAGGCATATCTGAAAGAATTCAAGGAAGCCAGGTCAGCACCGTGTAGATTCTGAATCAGTGGAATTAGGGGATGCAACCGTGAAACATATAGCACGGCAACGTCAACGCCCGCACGTCTTCCGTGAAGTGACACTGTACCGGCCAACCGTCTCCAACTTTTACAAACTAAGAGGTCTCGGTACCACCAACGTTCGCGAGACTGTTAATTAGCCAACGAGCAAGTACAATCGTTTCGCCCCGTAGTGAAAAGCGGCGAAACCACGTTTTAGACGCGCCGAGGGCTGGCTGGCGGTCGATTGTTTCGACAAAAATGCATTATACACCGGCGACACAGCGTGTAAGCCGAAAAGCGTGGGTGAAATATGGGTCCCTGAGGTCGGTGGCTCGCCACCTCACGGTGGAGCCTCGAAATTCTCCGGAACGGGGGTTGTAGGTGCGCTGGGAAAGCGGGCTTGTTATAAAAGTTCCACCCTTGCCGCGGTAACGCCAGAAAGTGGATATCCGTTTTCGAGCGGAAGCGCGGCTACAATTAAATTGCGGCCCGGGTCTCCGTTCTCCAGAAGCGGCGCCGACCCCCTTTTATTTCGACGCTACAACCTGGAGGACCGCGCTGGTCTACGTTCCGTTCCATTGTCGCGTGATCGATCGTTGAACCGTCGGTTTGCCGTTTTTGCGGCAGCCGGATCGTGGGTGAGTATTTTTAAGGAAGCCGGGAGGCTTGGATCCCTGAACGCGCCAAAATTCCTCCATTTCGGGAGACAAAGTTGGGCGGGTAGTAAGTGGAGGGGAATTCGTATAGTGATCGATGAAGCTGTACGTTTGCTGTTTCACTTTTGACAAGGGGAACGTGTTTGCAGGAGTGAGCGTCGTTTCGACGTACAAGATGGGACCAGACGTCTGCCGCGTGTTATTAGCGATAAATTTAGACGCTCTGCCCGCCCTGTAATTAAACGTTAACGATAGACGCCTCGGGGCGTCCCAGAAAATGAACTCGTACGGTTTGGGATTAGTATAGGCGGGACGAAGGTACCCGCGGCTTATGGACTTTACGATCATGACGTCGTGTTTACAAGCTTCTTATTAGCTCCCGCCACGATTTGCTGCTCGACATCGATGGAATCATGCACCGTTCACGCTTTTTAACTTTTATCAACGCCTGTGTATGTTCGTCGAAGCAACGATGTTCGTAAAAGTGTTACTCCCTACCTTGGCGGACGAAAAATGATGCCAGCTTTGGGAATTTTTTAAAACAAAACCATTAAATATATTTAATTACAGCTTTGTGACTTTATTTGTTAATCTTTAGAGAATTTGAAAAAAAAATTGTACGCAAAAATAGTGGTTATATCCGGAGTTGTAGTGCTTCAAATAGAGCGCCTTACAAAAATCATACGCGCATGGTTAGCATAAAATCAGCCGTTGTAGTTGTCTGACATAGATAATTTAAAAATTGGTGTAATCTGTATGAGTGTGGCTATCGTCTGAACTAGATTAAACGAGGAATACTGAAAAGTAAAAAAAAAAATGGCAGCGTCTAAAACAGACATCGATTTCTGCAAAAAAGTTGCTGATTTTTTAAGCCGCAAAAGTCCAATTTTGCAAAAACCTACTTAGTTTTAGTAACAACGAAAATGGGACATCTACTGAAGATATATACAAAGTTTGAAGTAAATCAGGAGATTGGTTTTTGAGATAGCATGCTAACCAATTCGAAAAACATCGTTTTGAAAAAAACGCGCTTAAAGTTTTAGGTACCGTGGTTTTTAATTAATTTTTTTTAAAATATTCCCCCAATATGTACAAATGTAGGCATATAGTTTTCAATTAATATAACTTGAGGGTTTCTCGTAAAAAGAATCTCAAATATCGCGCTCCTTTTCAAGCCGTCAAATTAGGGAGATCCCTTCTGGTAAATTGTCGGAAATGTATTTTTTGAACATATAAATCTGGCTATATCTAACGAAGTATTTAAACGAATGATTAATTTACGAAAGGGAGGAACAGGCCAAGTAGGGACTGTAGCTTCACTCACCACAGCTTCTCCCATACAGAAAGTTCAATAGTTATGAATTATCATTCAATGGGATCGTAATTAAGGTTAAGGTTTCGTAAGGATCGTTGGTATTTAAGAGGAATCGTACGGAGCGGTGATCAAAGAAAGATCAGACGAGGAAGTTTGAAAATATTCGGTATTATAATTCCATCGAAATTCATCAAGTGGTAATACTTGGCAGGACTTCCCATTGAAACTGGAAAGTCATTATTCATCCTCTAGTACACTGCGATCATCATGATCAGCCAATCGACCACCTAGGGCGTTCGCCGGCGTGCCTCTACAGCGTGCCGTTGAGAAAGGAGAAAATTATAGTGATCGTAGCTCCGATCGATTAGCTGATCACCGTTATTATCTTGCTGGTAATACCCTCTGTATCGTTTAATCGCGACTAAGTACTCTTTGTCGCTGAGGTCCACGGGAAAACATGGAGTAATTACACGTAGGACGAGAACCATACACGTATCCATAATTCGATTCACATTTACTTATCATTCGCGAATTCAGAAGCAAGAGCAACCCGAAGTAAACAGGCAAATAACCACGCGCTTTCTTATTCGACCATTCAACAGAATATTCCAAGCCAAGAAACTATCATCCATAAACATCAAGCAGGGCAACTGCCCAGAGCGGCAATATTGATAGAAAGAGAGAATTAAAATCAATAGAAACCAATAAAAAAAATAAAACTTTTTGAAAAAGCAGTAAAAAGTAGGTAAAACGTGTTTGAATTTAGAATCAAACATATAAAATGATTTCAAATCACCCATGAGAGTTAAAAGATTCTTTGAAGTTGAAAAAAGTTTTTAAATGTACCTATTTTGTGATTTTGTGTTTACGTTGGCTTTTATTGATTTATTAAAATATTTTATAAGAGTTACATTTTTTTGTGAATTCAAAAATAGGTCCCGCCACCTCCCTAAGTATACATTTTATTCTGTTACTGTTCTTTTTTATGAATATTAATCTTTTTATACAACAAAAGGGTTTTGTTATTCAACAAGAACCTACCAACAATTTCGCACACGGTCAAAAATTGTATTTTAAAATATTTGCTTAAAATCAAATACGGATAAACGGTGGCAAAAATCATTTTTGCCCACAGCGGCGGAAGAGCTATTTAGATCGGGCTCTGTCCATGCAGTACCAACAATTTAAAGCTACATACAAACACTGCTATGTACGTATTCCGTCGCAAGGGCCGCGTTCTTTATCAACGCATCATCTAAACAGTCTCAAAGACACCGAGGACGCACTGACACCGAGACGTGTTTCTGCAACACGATTTGCTCTGAATTCGCGGCTTGCTGATATAATGCTGATTGAAAAACTAGAGTGGAGGCACTGAGACCAGGGGGCTTCGGCGAGACGATACCTCGTGCCCCTGTTCACGGTGACCGCCAATGTAAGGCGTCCATATACTCATCGTGGCGAGAAGCCACGGGCTTGGATATCATTCGAAAAAAGCAGAATGAAAAAGTGGACAGAAACGAAGGGTAGGTATAACCCGTGGCAGGCGATACAAAAGCGCGGCGTATGCACGTCACGCGTACGTACGCCCGGGTGGACAATAATATCGATGAATAACCCAGATTTCGATTGAAATACGCGGTGGGCAGGGATGCCTGCCGGATACGGATTCCATGGTGCACAGGCGTGAACACGCTTCGCGCGGACCGGCTTAACGGGAAATTTATGTTCGACACGACGCGACTAACGAGACCGTCTGTTCGATACCGTTTAATTCTTATCTGCCTCCTCCCCCCCCCCCCCTTTGATTGGCTCGCGTGCCGTGCCTGGATTAACGCCGGTCGGTCCACATTAATTCTGGTAATTAACTCAGTCCCGCCTGGACAAGCGGCTTGAATCGCGGCGGAATCGACAGGGGGACTCGGTGACCCCTGTGCCAGGGGGATTAAAAGTGCTGCTGTGATACGGCTGATTAGGGTAGGACACTGATTTCGGTCGCCTGGACAGATTGCGGACTGGTCCGCAATTCATACGGAGTTTGGATTATTTTGCAAGTTGGAGTCCTGCGAAGGTTTTGGTGTTTTCCCTTGAAAGCTCGAAGGCGCTTATGATCGTTCACTCGAAGCTTGGGAGGCTTCGAGATGAGCGTTGTCGATGGAAATTTCGTTCCGAAGATGGTGTATGTACTTATATGTACCTGTTTCTGGAGGCAGTACACTTACCGAGGCGCGTCGATGATGCACATGTGTTTCGCCAGTAATGTTGAGGAACGCTTGTTTGCGATATTATGCAAATTCCTCTTCCAGCGAACCTCTGTTGCCTTTGTTTTCCTAGCCCCGAGTGAGGAACAACGTGCTGGGATAATTGTGATGGATAATCCGAGTGGTGTGTAATTCAATTTCTCGCCAACGAAGATAAACTGGGTAGCTCTTATTAGTTGGCCCAGAAAACACGACACCAACCATCCTCGTTATTGGCAGAATTAAATTCACGGTGACCGAATGTTCCCTCCTCTTTTCGTCCCTTCTCAACCTCACCGCAGACTCGAAAACAGCGAACACCGAACTCCTATCCTCAGTTCTACGAGAGAACTCTCGAACATCCCCCCAGGAAGAAAACCGTGATCCCCCGAAAAAGGATTTCCCTGGGAAATCTTGTGATCTACGTTAAGGCGAGTGGAGAAATGAATTCACGATGCGTCACGGATCATCGCGACCGTAAACGTTACGCGGACAGAGGAATCATTTCTCAGTGTTGAGGAAGGAGCACGCCCACCATTTATCTCGTGGATCAAGGAAGCCGCCTTATCGCCGGAGAGAAATTGATATTCGATTACGCAGCCCGTACGAGCAACAAAGCTTGGTTCCGTGTGTTTGCGCCGTTTCCCGATAAAGTCGATGGACGAAAGAGTGAAGCTCGACGAGAACACGGGACGCTACTTTGCGGGCCGGTGTGAATAAAATTAATTTTCCCGCCTGGAGGAATTAATATCGAGGCCCGGTGCTCGGCGATGACCCGGGAATGTGTGAAGAAGAGCCTCCGCTAAAAGGCGCGTCGTGTAAACAGATTAGATCCTCCTCGAGGAGCGACCTAATCTTCCTCCTGGGACGCCTCCGGACAATGCACCGAACGCGATGTACACGTCGTATCACTTAAGATAACTTCTTTATTTATGATCGCGTACTAGGGGTAGCCAAACGGTGGTCGTAACCTTCGCTGTGGATTTATCAAGGTGAACCTCGGACCTTAAGGGGTTATGCGTACCTGTAAGATCTGGAAACACAAGTATTTTCGGGATTTTTTTTTAGAAACTTGAAGACTGTTGTAAATAAACTGTTGCATATTTGAAAGTATATATTTTAAAATTCTTGTAGTTTTTTTTTTGCAATGCATAAATAAATAATGGAATTATAGGCGATCTCCCGGCAGCGTTTTTTTATTACGTTGACCACTGTAGCTCTGACCTGGATTATCAGAAATAAAAAATTCGACCCAAATTTAGTTAGTATATTAGATTATCTACTTACAAGGAGAGTATTTTAGGTGTCCGCCTCCGATCATTTTGATTTTTGGATATGTTATAGAGGACCGAAAAATAAGAAATACCTGTTTTTTTATTTTCCCCGTTTTCATATTTGGGGGCGGGGGGGGGGGGGGGGTGAAAACTGCGTTCAAAGTTAGGGTTGAAAAATCATTTTTGTGGACTTTTTGAAAATCTGGTCAGTCAGTCATATTTCGCATTCAAAGACACAAAATTCGTCCATTGACACTATTCCCCTATCTCTAATAGTCCTCGAAATATTCCACAAAAATGAGTTTTTAACCCTAACTTTGAACGCAGTTTTCACCCCCCAAATATGAAAACGGGGCAAAATAAAAAAACACGTATTTCTTATTTTTCGGTCCTCTATAACATATCCAAAAATCAAAATGATCGGAGGCGGACACCTAAAATACTCTCCTTGTTAGTCCTTAATCGTGGCTTTTTCATTTCCGTTGCGTAGATTTTATTTTACAGATGAAAAATGATGAAAAATGAGAGCGATTCTGTGGCGAAAATCGATACTTTTGCTATGAGATGCCACCATTTTGTAACAAATTAATTTTTCAGGGTAATGAACGATTAATGGCTACCTAGATAATCTAATATACTAACTAAATTCCCACGAATTCTTTATTTCAGATGAACCAGGTCGAAATTAGAGTGGTCACCGCAAACTGCAGAAAAGAAATCACTGCCGGAAGATCGCTGATATTTCTTTTATTTATTTATATTTTCCATCGCAAAAATTACTACAAGTAGCTTAACATGTACACTTTCGAATGCATAAAGGTTTGATTAAAAAAGCCTAAAAGTTTCTCCCCCAAAAATTCCCGAATATGCATGTCTTTCAGACCTCACAGGTAGGCATAACTTCTTAAACGATTCAAAGCGACAGTTTCTCATTGGTGTTTCTACGTTTCGATGGCATTTCCTTCACTGATATAGTTACTTAATGTTTCCTGTATTACCGAGCTCACCTCTGACGCTTTCACTCCCCTCGATTCCCATTGAAAACAAGGATTCACACGGCTCAAAATGGTCCCTCTCGCGTGCGTAAACCCTGCGCACGGCAATGAAACGATCGTCACGATTGCACGCGCGATAAATTCGACCAATATTCTCTCGGGCAGGCAAGAGGCACACTTGATCGTTCTACATCGTCCTGAATGATGCACCCCCTACACGAGGGTGTCTCGCTACGAACTCTCGTGGCAATGAAGGTTTTTAGCGCGGCTGCGGGAATCAAACGCAGCCGTTGAAATGAAAAACGGTACCTCGACTTCTGGCCGATGGATTCTCCTCCCTCGGAGAGATTGATTGAATGCATCGCGCGGCTGGCATTGGTGGTGGAACACCTTCGGCGCTGTGCTGGCACGCGTGATTGCATAAAAGAGCGCGAGGATGCTAATAAATGGCTACGAGAGCTACTTAAGGGTCCCCTTCGAGTTCCGATCGATTTTGGGGCGGCATTGATCGGGGTCGTTACCTCGCCAGGTCCCACTAGAGGATGGAGGTCTGTTGCCAGTTAAATTGGGGACGAAATTAACCTACGAAATTAGTGACATTGTTAATCGCAGTGTTGTCTGTGAAAGAACGGTCCCTCAAGGTAACCGCAGCAATTCAAGCTTGATTGCGCAAACGGAGTTGGGATTGCTTGAGAGGAGAAAGTTTGGACAATGCGGCAGTGTTTGTGTCTGTATTATTACAGAATGTAATCGATGCCATGGGTTTTCGAGGAGAAACCGAAACACGACCATGGCGATGGAATTCGTATCCAACGAGATCGTCGGTAATTAGTTACGCGACGGCGATGAAGGAGATCGCCGTCCTCCGAGTGCGCCCAAGTTTTAAAGTCAACGGAAGTCCGTCGACGACGCGGAAACTGCCGTCGAAATTGTTACCTCGTTGCAGGGCTTTCGGGGTCGGAGGATAGACTTTCGCCAAGAAGATTGTCCTCTTAAAAGGACGAGCGTCGACGATGTCGACGCCTTCGAGAGTCGCGAAGCACTTGGATATCTTTGGCCGGTTTATTATTCAACGATCCTGACAAAAGTGGCGGTCGCCGTGCCGTCGATCGTGAAATTTCTTATTATCCTGTGAATAATACAGAGGAAATCCTTTCAAGAGAGTAGCTAGATCGCGAAATCAATAATAGGGGACGAGAAGGGAAGCAGAATGATTATTATTCTTTTGATATTTCAATCTATTATTCCCTCTTTATAAAATACCATTAGCGAAAGTTAATCTCTGGTTACTTCACGATTCTTCTATAGTTCCCCTCGTCTAAATTAAAATGAAAATTAATCAGATTACGGTGAAGGTGTCCGTTCCTTAATATGGAATTTCTGCGAAAGAAACTCTTTAATCAGCAGAAAGTTGAGGAAAATAATTTACCCACGCGAATTTCCCTCATTCCTGCGCGATGAGCCATAAAGGAGGCAGGCCCGTTTACTCGGGCATCACGATGGCCAGATACGCGGCCTGTACCAAATAGGAGTCAGGCGTCTGTATGCTAAACTCTGTCGATGTTCGTGCACCGTAACCGCCCAATAGTTACGCGATAAAATCTCTCTGGACCTCCCACGGCCAGAAGGTGTTTTTCTCCCGCTTAAATGGGGTTAAACTCGCTCACCTATCCGCCCGTCATCTATAAACCTAAACACCTACCGTTCCCTTTTCCCCCATAAAACAAGATTGGACCGTCCCGAACACTCCAGCCAGCCTCGTAGCCAGCGCGATCTCTCTTCGTCTTTCAAACACGAGGGTCAAGTTCGTTTTCAAATTCTAAAGGAAATCGTATGTAACCTGTTCTCTGGATTACACATCTCATATTCATCTACACCTAATAGGTATTAGTGAAGAAATCACCTAGATATCTTGAATGCACAATTGAGGACCTTACAGCAAGAGGAGTGCAGCTCCTCGTAAAACCGTAAAAAATACTCTACATCTTTCGGTGCACGTTCGATGCAAATCCGATAAAGAATCAGCGATTTATTGCAAATAAATAAAAATATAAATATTAATATTAATTTTAATACTTCTGTTACCTATAGTATATTTTTTCGCCAAAAAATAGAGATAAAAACTTATCAACTCAATAACTACTAAGTAGTTAGGTATTGTGTGAAAATATATATTTTTCAATTAGTGTTCTCTTTTTAATGTTAAGTCGAAGCAATAATTTTATAAACAGTTTTTCCTAATCTCCTCGAAGTTGGCAAAGATGGAGCTGCACCCCTCTTGCTGCAAGGTCCTCAATTATGTTAATATTCCACGACTGTCGTGAATCTTTTGTGCTATTCGATTTCCTATTTATATTTTACTCCTATTACTATTATTGCTGGTATTTCATAACCCCCCGTACCGTGCCAAGTGTAAATCGTTATTACCCGGTGTTGTGGAATCGCGAGACAAGCCAGTTCAAGGTATTCGATCCCAGTTATCTCTGCGTTTACCCCGATCTCCCTTCAGATTCGCCAATTAAGGTGGCCCGTGAATTTTCCAGCCAATCGTGCCTGTTCTCCCTGAATAATACATCGGGGCGAAACGCTGTCTATTCGCTGTCAAACTTCCCCGGCATTCTTGGGGCTGGATTTTCCACGATCGATCGGTCGGTCCAACACGCGCTCGGCGCTATCCAAAAATATGTCGATTACCTTTGGAGACAAACATTATTTCTGGCAGGAGAGTCTCGAACGTCAATCAGGGCAATTCAATTCCTTGTATTAAGAACCCGCTCGATTATATTCATCTTCATCTGCGCTAGATTCTATTAAGTACCTCGTTACGTAATTTCAAGCATAAGAAGCCTGAGAAAACTAATCTCGAGAGTGCTATCTTACACAACGAAAAGTTTAGTCTAGAGTTTTTTCTGTTCCTTAGCTCGAAGTGCACACGTGGACTCGGTTTCAAGCGACAATCAAGATCTACTTGACCTCAAAAGAAAAAGGTGCGCTCACACTGTGATTATGAGTAATAGCGCATTTATTATACTTTGAAGGGAAAGAGTAGCAGCGAGTGGGGTGCAGAGTGGAAAATCTCAGAATCAAATTTCAGTTTACTTTAGTTACAGGGTACAGGATCATCATCCCCCGTATGTACTGGATGTCCTCCATTCGCTTGCGGATTTAAATATCTGCGAGCACTGCTTTATGCTCTCCCTTCACCCCCTCGCGTAAGTGAAAGATCCAACTGTATTTGCAGCGAGGAAACGGAATAAAAGGTGGCCGTTCCCTCTCGTTCCATTCGGTTATCTAGACGAATTTTGCATCGCGGATAGGACGCGGTCTACGCGGCAAGGAGAATTCCGTGGAGATAGGCATCTTTATTCAAGGGGATGCGGAATCAAGCAGCAGTCGGAAGGAAAAGCCCTCGGCGAGCGGGTGGTGGTAGGGGTGGCTCGGTGAGATTGAAAAGAAGACGTGCCGTGGATAAGAAAAACCGGCTTAATTTATGATATTCCGGGCGTATCGGTTTTCATTAGCTTCCGACGCGGAAGTTTCTGCGCTCGCCGACGCAACGTCCGTGGTCGAGGAGCTTGTGGATTTCAGACAGCAACCGCCGCGCCGTGGAACTCGGGTAACGATCCCCAAAAATGGAATCCCGCGGAGAAGAGGGTGTGCAGGAAATTTCGACGCGGAACGGAAGTGTCCAAGGGACCGCGATAAATTTAACAGGGTGCCGCGGGGTGGAAGACAAAAGACCAAGGGCTTTGGACTGTTGCCGATAGAATCGGCTTATCTGGTTCGTCGAAACGAACGATCCGACGCGATAAGGACCAGACCCGTGTTCTTTGAACTTTTGTCTCGTCCCCGGCGAGATCTTCCTCGTTATGGACGATTCGTCGCCGCATTCCTCGACGATGTACTCCGGGCAAAGTGGACCGAGGAAGTAGAGGGAAGGGTGAAATAAAAGAGGCCCTGGGTAAATTGTTTTTACACCAAGATAGTCTTCTTCCTTTCTGTCTCTTTCGCACATCTTTTCCTTCGTTCTCGGCTTCATTCCTCTTTCTTCCACACCACTTCCCCTCATCCTCGTGTCTTCTCAGCTCCGTACACTGTCATCTCCCTCCGGAGGAGGAATCCCCATCTCCCTTTTCACTTTCACGTCTCACCCTCTCCTTCCCTCCACCCCACCCCCGTCCTCCGCCGTCGTTTCGCACGTCCACCTGCATTTTTCATCGCTTCAACCTGCCAGCCCGTTATTTCCCCGCGACGTTGCTCACGCGTCCCTTCCTCCCCAACCACCCTGCACCCTGCGTGCACGGACGTGGTCGCGCCGGGGGTGGAGGAGCCTCGCCGGAAAGCGTCCCGTTTAATCACGCTGGCACCACGTAAATTGAATTATCCCAAGGAGGTCGAGCGTGGGTGGAGGTACGAGGGCGAGGAAAAAATGGACGAGCGGCCCAAGTGTCTGCGGGGGGCAGGAGGTGGCGGGTTTATCGAGGAGGCCGCGCAGACCAGATCCGCTAATGATAGGTTATAATGGAGCTGCCTGCACCATCGGGTTAACCTCGAAAATGGAACGCCGACGAATTTAAGTGGAGCACCCTGGTGTGGAATTATTTCCTCCGTGGTAATCGGAAGTCAATTCCGAGGGCTCCGTTAATGTGATCGATCGCTCTATGGAATCCAGTCCTCCTCCCCCCTGATTGCTACTCCGTTTCTGACCTCTCTCCTATCACGGATACGCGTACAAAGTACATTCGTGCGAGGTCCTCGGGAGTCGAGAATCAAAGCAGCGCAACAAACCGCCCAGGGCGAAGCCATGCCGATCTACTCGCACATTGATTAAGTCATAGTAACGTCCTTCGATTCTTTTCGTAAAACTCCAGCCTCGCGACTTTGCTACGTGGTAGGCAGTGGAAGCCCCGACAGAGGGCAAGCCACGTCCCGACCGTCCGTAATTACCGATTCAAAGTCGAAATTCAATTCTGGGACCGTTTAAAGATCGATTCCACGCGCCGTCGGGCGTCGTAAATTTCTCCAGCTACGGGGAACGTTGCCGTCGGTGGTCTGGCCGTAAATTTCGGCGGTTTTTTTGAAGGATGCCGTGAGAATCGAAAGAAATCTTGCTGGCCAATTAGGCGGTTGTCCGGCGGAATCGATGGGGCACGGGGTCGGTCGGTTTCGTTGCCCTTCACGGTGTTCACCAGCGTGCCCGCCCCGTGGTGGTTGACCAGGCGTCCCACCACTTGGATTAGAAATTTATTAGAGCCCCTTGGGCGCGGGTGCTCGTCCCGCGTGGGCACGACGCTGGGTCTTTTACCATTTTCGGGGAAGAAAATGGGGGGCGTGGTATTTTAGCCCGGCTCTTTCTCTCTTCCCGAGGACGGACAGAGGGCAAAGAAAAGCGGTGGAATTTATAACCTGCCCTTTTGTCACTCTTCCCGCGCAACAGGGTGGGCCGGGAAGATGCATCGCACGCGCACGGTGGGCGTCCACGTAATAAAATTTGATTTCACTCGACGATTGCTCTCGGGGGAATATACGAGTTCATAATTTGGGGGAAATTGCCCACTCTCTTCTACCCTATCGCGTGGGTTATTAAATTTAGAGAAGCTCAGATGCCACGGTACGAACATTGTTACGTAAAACCATTACTTAGCCTGCCAATGGAAGTCTCGATGGTCACGCGAGGAAATTATTCAAATTTATGAGTGCGGGCATGCATTTAGTTAATTTCATGTGCACCGGCGGTCGGATCGGCTGTCGAATCGTACACAGTACGAAAGTCAATAAACTGCCAGGCTAGTGGTATGTACAACGTAGAAATCCCATCAGGATAGTTGGATGCTCTAGAATCGACTTAAATACCAAGAGGTGTTAAGGCGCTTAAGTCATCAGGCTTTCGTCGAGCGATCAGAGCCAAATCCAAGAACGTTTTGTTCGGAGCCGGCGATCAGATAAGGCAGAACGATGAGCGCGGTATTGCTTTCAAATTGGTTCCCGATTCGAGCGCACGATAGTACCGATCCACGCCTCCGCTCTACTCGCGTCTATTCATTCTACTCGGCCTGGCGTTATTAGAACCGTGTCCATTTCTCTTCCCCCCCCCCGCCGAGCTCTTCTTTCCCCTTTTCTTTCGTTCTCGTGCTACGATTCGGTTCATCGCGCCGATCGATTAGCCGTCAGATCGATCTTCTCGATCTGCTCCACTCGTTGCCAATCACTCACTGGTGAACGAGCGTTACACCGTTCAGAGCGGCCTATCGCCGCGAATTTCCGAGCTCGACGACTCTCAGCCCTATTTGACCGTGATTTACGCGATCCTCGGTTGGAAACGAACCTACAGGCGCTGAGAATTCCTGCACATGATTAAGAGGAATCACTTCTTCGACCCAGTTCTCGACTGACGAATAAATTCGTGTTCTACATTCAAGGACTGATAAATGAAATATATATATGTATATTAAGGACTCTGCTGGCACAGTGGTGACTGAAACTTGTAGCAGTAATGGTCAAAGTTCAAGCTGATGATCCTGAAATTGTAGAAAGTTGAGAAGCCGATAGAAATCGGCTTCTGGAAGCTGAGAGACCGATATCACTCGAGTTGTAAAAGCTGGGAGATACGACAGCCCCCGAGCTGTATTGTAGAAGTACAACATACATACACCAATTCCCATTGAATTCTAGGACCTAAAACAGAAGCAACCAGCTGAGGTACCAATAACCCCCAAATCGTAGGCTCTTAACCCTCCAGACTTCAATGACCACGGCCACATACTCGGCCAGCGCGATAAACACTTAAAAGGCAGGGGTACATCGAAACGCTTTAACTTTGCTAATTTCATTAAGGATCCAGCGGTGCCGTCACCGTTATGCCCACCTTCGTTCACGAGCAAAACTGTGTGTACAGCATTAACGTCTCCACCAGGGACCGGTAAATATACAAGAACGTGAGAACGGTGTCGAGTGGCGTGCACCGACATTATTCCAGGATACACGGCGACGATAAGCCACCTGTGGACGACGAGCCGTTTTATTTTCTGCGTATGAATCAGCAGGCTCCTTAAAGGCGGCAGGGAATTGGGGTCGCTTCGATTAAGTCGCAACAGGATCTCGAGTACTCCCGCCCACCCCCTCGGGTGCGTGTGAACACGAGCGGCAACTTCGAAAATTGCAGCTGCACAACTGCAACGACACGGCGGGACTTGTTGCGCGTTGTTCGCAGGCGACGGCGCGAAATTTACGGTCAAGTTATAATTAGGCGACGCCGGAAAACTATTAATCGGAAGGACACACGAGCTAACAGCCGTACCTACAGGAATGATTTTTCTGCCGAGAAATTTGCAAGGTAACGGCAGAGCGCTCGAAGCGCGGGAGAAACGAACGAAGCACGCTCGATTCATGATAGATAATTGCTTTAATTCCCCGGCTAACTTATGCTAGCGATGCGTCACTCCCATTGTTTCCAGCCCAGCACCGTCCTGCCCATGCGAGATACATCGATAATCTCACGATGAACCATTACAATCACGAGGCTAACGAGCACTTTAATTGCGTATCGACCGCGGAACTCTTCGGAAAAGCTTTTCGAAAAGCAAATAGGTGCTACGTTTTTTACCCTTAAAAATCTCGATAACGATCTAACGAGTTACGAGTCGCTGATATGCGCTGATCAATACTCCGACATTCATTTTTTCCCAACGTCAGTGGCCCTTTTTTTTATAACTGAATCGAGTAATCTCCCTTTGGCGTGGCGCGTTTTACGATTTCCTTTCACGCGGAAACGCGGCAGGTGTATCGCGCACGTGCGTTTTATCAGTTTCCAGTGTCTCTTTCGGCGAGCAGAGATATTTTTTGCACCCCAAAAAAAAAAAAAAAAAAAAACGGAGCCGCTCGAAGCGACCGTTGCAATGAATTTGTTCGCTGAGAGAACCAAATAACTGCCGGTAATTCCTCGATACTCTACGAGAATCGGTAAGCCAGGATCTGTAATCTCTTTCTCAAAACTCATTGCGCCATTGGATCTCAGGTATTTTCGTTTCGGTGGTGGCGGAGCAAGCCCGGTAAATCGAGGGCGAAAGAACAGCAGGCATTGTTGCACGTACGTAACAATGACTACTCGACAGCAGAAAAGATTCGAGAAGTTTCGCGGCTGCGGTCGCCGCTTCGCTGCTGCGTTCGCTTTTTTCCCCTGTTTTTCCTCCTGCGCCCCGTGCCCACGGGTCTCCCCTTTTCATTCGTTCAGGAAGTTTCCGCGCAAGACCTCGATGGAGAGAGAGAGAGAGAGAGAGAGAGAGAGAGAGAGAGAGAGAGAGAGAGAGAGAGAGGTCGGAGATCCAAGGGCCGATGCTGGCTCGTCCAAAGTCTTAACGATCTCCAAGACTCTTGGCTTTACCTTCCGCGGGATCCCCCGTAGGTGGTTCGTTCGCTGCACTGCAGAAACTACAGAAGTGCCGCGTTCCAAGTTTTTTCCCCCGCAGATGTTTATTCTACATTTGCGAAGCGCGTTCGGAGGGAAAGGATCTCCTTCGCGGGACCCTCGAATTTTCGGACCGTTAACGAGCTAGCCGTGCGTTTTAATTCCAGCGGGAGCGGGAAGAGCGCGGAAAGATTGCCGAGTGATCAGCGAACTGATTGGCACTGTGTACTTTGGCTTATTGGCGTCAGAGGCTGCAGGCACCAAACGGTGTTTATCGGTTTACTGGTCAGTGGAGGTGTACCAACGCGGCATGAGGCGTCCAACGGGCCTGCACGTGTACTGCATAGTTGCAGCTAATCCGATCGATATGGAAGGATTATTCAATTTCGATTCCTGTCGCAGAGGCTGGGCCCGTGCCCCCAGTGATTTGGGGATCTTAGGTCGTATACGCTCCTACAACATCCGTCCTAACCAGAGTAGAGATATACCGAGAGGCAGAAGGTAATTATACCAGTGAAAGTTCACGGGTCAAAGAGCGAACTCTAAGCTCGCGCGGTGGATACATTCAAACGGTCACAGGTGTAAAGACTCATCCGATACAATGTCAGGTACTCCTGGAAAATCGCCAGGTGAAATTTCGCGAGGAACTCATCGGCAACGGAAGGTAGGTACCAAGAAAAGAGTAACGCACGGGAATTTCGTCCGATGTGTCTAGCCCCTGCTGGCGTTGCTCGTTCGAGGTATCGTTTGAAGCCGTGCCAGCGATAATAAGATTTGCCGTGGCCGACGATTCGCGATGACTTCTCGCGTTTTCGTCCGGCCTCCGACCCGTACACGGGAAGGCAATTCCGTGCAGGCTCGCCGCGCATCGACCGTTCGATAACGCGGTTAAAAATAAAAGCCGCGTTTAATACCTGTGGAAGACGCGATGGAATCCGGCGAATCCGCTGTGGAATTGAAACGCTCTAACCCGTTCTCCATGCTTTACATTCGTTTCGATCGTCAAAAGCATCGGTCGGCTTCCAGCGTCCTTCTTTAACCAGCAGGATCTAGTACCTCGCGCAATTCCCAGCATCGCCACTGGTATCCTGCAATTTCCTGCCGAAGATCGTCCCACCGAAGATTCGATAACACGGAGACGCTGGCCGCTCCGAGGTATCGCGACGCGAGGGAAAGGAATTCGTTGCCTGTTCGAAGCATCGGCAGGTAAATAAAGCTATCAGTCCACGCGACGCTTATGTTTGCATAAAAACGCGCGAGGGGGAGAATTGAGCAGCTCGAGCGATAACTCCTCGTTCGAGGAGGCGCTTTCCTTTTTTCTTCTCCTCGGATATTTTTGTTAAAACGAGCGAGGGCGCCGTCGCATCGAACGGGATCGCGAATTAATTAGACGGGTCCGGGTAGCCATGTTTGTCAGGTGAACTCGGGTCCGCGCGATCCAATTAAAAGTTAAAAACGGACGCGCGCGAGCGGCTTCAATTTGTTTTCTTCCGTACGTAACGAACAAATGTTATTGTGCTTCACGGCCCCGTGCGCGGCTGGCATTTTAATAAGTTCCCCCGCCCATCCTCGCCCGTTTTCTATCTCGTAGTTCGCCCCGACGTACGATAATACGCCCACGCGTGCCCGCCGCGCATACAACCGAATGCAATTAGCGAACGTTTTCCCGCCTCCGCGACGCCGCCGCCCGCGCTCCCCAACGGGGGGTGCTGCGCCGCGAGGTTTACCGATTTGCAGGCCTAATAGCCGAAGGCCGCTGAACGACCATGGTGGGGTGAAGGGCAGATTATTCTGAGAAATCGATCTGCCTGCCGCGCAAGGTTTAAACATGCAAATCCGCACTGGAAGGGTTTAATAAGGACCCAGAGATTTGGCGCCGGGGATGTCGAATTTCTGAATACTCCGTAGGCTGCCTTAAGGGGGTATAGGACTATTGAAATCTCGAAAAATCGATTTTTATATTATTATTAATTCTGAAAGTGCCATGCTTTGTGAACATTTACAACAATGTATCGTGAGGAAATTCGAATAATTACGGAAATTATAGCGCTGAACGTAATTGAGTGCACCGTCGAGTAACGGCCTCGCAGAGCGGTATTGCCGTATGGGACTTAACTTTGAAGCCGTTTATCTAGAAACTACATTTTCAAACACGGTGTACATCATAACTCTTGAACGAATGAATGTTTTCACTTAAAATTTTAACTGGAGCTGTAGAATTCATTTCTCTATCGTGTGGAATTTCCGCTTCAACATTGGATGTTTGTAAAACATTTTATAACTGATTAAACACATTTTTTTCCCCAAAAAAATGTGGGGAAAAAATTGATCCGTGTGTAACTTTTACAATTTTTGTTTAAATTCGCCTAGCAAAGTTTTACACGATAACTATTAGTGTAGAAATTACTCACCCCAAGGCATTTTGCTTTTAGATGATTGGTTCACCTGGGACTATGTACACCGATTACAGCTGCGCGCTGCGGGGGACCATCTTTAGCATCAAATAACTTGAATAATTTTCAACATTCTGACTATTTTTTTATTTTACATTACTTGTAAAAGCGTATATAAAAAACTGTGAAAAATGCCGGTATGGTGATTATTTGGTATCTAAGCAATCCAACCGACAAGGAACAGTCGATTTTAGTCGTCCAATAGTCCTATACCCCCTTAAATCTGACGAAACTGGAGCACGCTTCCTCCGTCCCACTGTAGATAGGAAAGATGGTGACGGTGATCCCTGATATCACGCGACCACTTAGCGGGTCATGTCCAGCTTAAAGAGGCGGCCGTGCTCGCGAAACATCGAGCCGCCCTGGATCGATTCGCCCGTGGCCGCGGGTTCCACGGTGCGCGCGGGGGGGAAATTCGATATTAATCCGAGATGGAAGCCTGCGGACGACAGGCTTGATCTGGCGTTAATCAACCACGTGGGAGCGCCGAGAAGCATCGACGTGGACGATCTGCTCGGGATATACGCGCGCTCGATATATCAGCGGCCGTGCATCCGCCACGGCTCCCCCTTCGATAATGTAACCTTAAGCCTTTGCATACGATTCTACGTGGACGATGCAAGGCTCCGGGGAATTGGGAACCTAACGTGGCCCGTGTGCCACTCGCCCCCTGTCCCACCCTCTCTGTAATGCGTCTTTAAACCTTCCGATCGGCGCGTGATTCAGCCGTGTGGATATTGGCCGGCTGATCGATGTAATTACCTCGACTGGCCATTATTTGCGCTCCTGCCTGTCACAGTATGCACCGACGCGATGATAAATTCGCCGGACTCCGCTCCGGGGCTAATTGGATGAACGAGTTGCCGGATGATGCCCCGGCGATGATAAGTTTCCACGTGACCATTGTAGAAACGCGACTGTTTGTTGAATCAAGTGGAGTACGTGCGGGTTTGATTGCCTGGCAACTGGTCTCGCGGATATTTCTGTATTAAACGACACGCCCCTCTTTCCCGCAACTACGCGGGAGCCTCTCTTATCCAATAAACCCCAAGGACACCAAGTTCGGGTGATCAATTTTTCTCAATCACCGAACGATAACGGTATGGAGCGCAGAAGTATCATTTACCGAGATACCTACGTTATACGTTTGCGAGGGAGAAATTCGCACGAAATTTGTGATTTCCCAGGTGAGAAATCATCAGCGACGGAAATCACGGTGCAGGTAATATCCAGTTACATCGTGATATCGTTTGGCAGAAAATTTCTCCCCGAGACTACCGCCGTCGAGAAATCAGAATCTTCGATTCCGCCCGTAGGAGACGGATGGCGAATTAACGCGCCCTCGTTCATTCCGAAAATCGTTCACGTAGAACAGCCCCGGGGGTTGCAAGCGCGCGCGCGCGCGTGCCCGCGTTTCGTTGATCAGTGCTCGAGAGATGGGATATCTAGCTGGAAGAGAATCGAGGCGACACGGGGATGAGAGACACGAAGAGGACAGACGGAATCTCGAGGTGCTCGGCAATCGCGCCAACCTCCCGCCCCTCCGGTAGCTACGTACATGCACACATGCGCATACCCAAGCAGCATCTGGTGCACGGTCCAGGAACGACGGCAATTCCGCTAAATTGGGCCGAATATAATTTTTAAGGAATAGAACGGAAATATACGGAATTCCCGTCGCGTTTCCATCCAGCCTGATATCGATACACGTATGGATACGCTCTAGCTAGATGGGGAAATTGGGCATCGAAGGGGGCAGATAGGGGAGCAATACCGAATTCACCGCGGGTATAATACGAGCCAATTCGAGCAATCAGGTAAATGCTGGGAGACCCGAGTTTTCCGCCTTCATTCCCGCCTGCGTCTCCAAAGTATTATAGTACATAAGGTAAATGTCCCAATCTCTGGACACGTCCCAATACCTGGACACTAGTGTAAATAATGCTGATTATTACATTTAATATATGCTTTATCCATAAAAGAACTATTTTATTCAATTACACAAATATTTAATTAAATATATTCATACACATATTTTTCTTAGTAAACTCGTAACACTCGTAATAAAAATAAATTTTCTTGAACTGACCGGTTTACACCATTTTAGTATTGCCGTTAGCTGATTTGCTAAACAGTCTCTACTTTTTCTTAAGCGAATATTATTAATAATGTTTAGTATATTGGTACAACAAAAACATTTTTAGGAAAATGTTGCTTTGTAGTATTATTTTCTGATTGAATTATTAAAATTTATGGTCGTATTAGTTTTTTATTCGCGTGTGTATCTATCGGTACAGTGAAATCCCGGAACGGCCCGAAACCTGACCACGCAGACCATCTATGCAAACTGCGACTTATCTTACGCGTTATTGTTGACGGAATAATACAATAGTTATTTAGGACTGTAGTAGGGGAGACCGGGGCTAGTTGACTAATTTTTGACATTTCTAATTTTTATAAATAGACCATTAGTATTTTGTTGACTTACTGTATACCAAAAGTTTCCAAATTTCATTAGGTATACAGGCATAATTTCGAAAATCGTTTTAATTGAGTCTAGGTTGTAGTTTTTATTGTATTTAGAGTAGTGAGACGAATAAGTCAACAGACCCCGGCTACGGGGTTAGTTGACAAATGTGATGGGGTCAGTTGACTGGACATTTACTTTTCAGTTTTAACCCTTTGCATGCGAAAGGAGTATATATACGCTGTCACAGTACATCAATATAATGTGAAAAACGTATATATACGCTGCCAATTCCATCAATATAGTATACGAAACGCGTACATATGTATACTACAACCAATAAATTTTTTAATTTTTTTTTCATTCCTCCACAGTGTTATTTTTTTTTATTAATTATCATAGTCTAAGATACTGTAATTATTTTGTACTGGTTTATTATGGTCTATTTGGAAGGCCTGAGAGTTTGAAGGGAGGATAGGGTATAAAACTGGTAGGGGTGAGTTTGGAAGGATTTGTGGTGGGGGAAGTGGACTTGAGCAGCTAAACTCTTTGCCTCGACTGCATCTTGAGGATAAAAAATGCAATTATTAGTAGTATTCCTATGCTTAGTCAAGTAACCCCGTCCGACATTGTTAACATGTTAAGGGTTGTACGTACAAAACCTCCACGCGCCGGATAAAATAAAATACCGTAAATTATAGTCAAGGTATCACGTTTCCACAAAATATTCATGAAATAACATCAAGCAGTACTTAGTGGACAAAAATTCATAAATAGTCGAAACGAAAATATTTACTCCCAGCCGACCTTTTTAGATTTTTTATTCTCACTGACAGAACACGCAAGTTTTTGTCACGGCGACACATTAAATGGCAAGCTGGTCATTCATATGCTCCAATATTGCGAATCGCAGCATAATTTATTCCATAATACAACAATTAAAGGGAATTAGTCAACTAACCTCGTTAGTCAACTAGCCCCGGTCTCCCCTACATATTACTTTGTATTGTACTTATCCTTCTGTAAGTATACTTCCCCTTTTTTATCTTGTTTTAACGATAATATTTAATTTGAAAGATTTTTTTGACATATAACCTTAAAATTAGTCATTCGATAATCTATTCTTTTTACACAATTTCATTTACTGATTTCCATAAATTACTTATATAGAAGAAATATGCCAAAAGAAAAGAGAAAGACTTATAAGGAAAAACAGTATAATCAAGAATAATAAAAAAGAAGCTTTTTAACAATGGGAGACCAGGAAGGCACTGGTATGAAGCATTTAAGCGTAGACACCAAGAATCATCTGTGAGAATAGCGCAAAATTTAACGTTTTATCTCCAAATTGCTGATCTTTTATCATGTGTCTATGTAATGGGATAGTTAAATTGGGACACCGGGACATATTAGTTAAGCTGTCCAGGTATTGGGACCGTAAAATCGGGACACCGGGACATACTAGTTAAGCTGTCCAGGTATTGGGCCATTGTAAGGACTACGAATTTTCAATATTTTACAAAATTATTCAATCCAATAATGTTTTTTTTTTTTTTTAATGATAAAGTACACACGGTGCCCCATGCAATTGTAAAATCGTTTATATATATATCGACTTGTATAACTGAACAATTCTCAAACGTGTTTCCGCCGTACCTTAAATGTCCAGGTATTGGGACATTTACCTTATCATCGTTTATCTTTCGTCGTTACGTGCGCGAGTCGCAGTATGCGGCAAAATGATTTTCGCCATTTTCATAGTAGAAAACTTGCTGCGAAAAACAAAGGCAACTTAGATTCGTCCTTCCACTTGAGGATGAGTATCCCACTTGGCGACAGAAGCTCAATATCAGGCTGAAAATCTGATACATCGTCTATCAGAGCCGTGACTATGTATTACCTTTTTCTACACCTTGCACACAGAGGAGCCCACCGCGGACGAAATTGAAATGGTTTGTCAGTACGACGGCCATGGAGTTAGGAGGAACCACGGCTTGTCGATAATCCCCTGTGAACCTGTTAATTGATGAATGCGCGCGTTACCCGACCGCGCCAGCTCGCCTTTTTTCCTCCCCTTGGCGACGGGTAACCGATGGACACGCGCAAATAATAGTTATCGTTCCGAATCGAAATCCCTCGCTGCACGCCGATTTTCGACCGTCTGCCATTCAATCGGTTTTCGCGTTTAATCGTTCTCGCGGCGATTGATTTCGGGGGTGCAATGTCTCGGGAGGAATGAATGGATGATAGGAGGAAGGAGGGGCTGGAGAGTTTGACGGCGGAGGTCGTTGCGGTCCGCATCGTTCGGTCGTTCGAATTTGCGGCTGACGCGTAACCGTGTTTGCGCGATACGAGGCGCCAATGAAGACACCATAACCGTTACAACCGGCGATCATTATACCGAGATATTGGCGATTCGATGACAAACCATGCATACCTAATGGCAGTTATCGCGCGATAGTTATTACCGTTTAATTACCTTAATTTACTGACGCCGCCCGGCCTAATTAGTGTTTATACGTGGGAGAGGCGCGGCGGTGAATTTACTGGCACCGCGTATTCAATACGCGGCAATTAGCCGCCGTTTATTTTAGCCTCGGCGCGCAACTGGTCTCGTTCTAGCTCGCTCACGCTTCTGCGCGCTGGGGATCATTGGGCTTCAGAGCGTCGGCGCCCTTGCAACGATATTGGAAATTGCTGTTAGTGTCGCCGGCAACCGGGGGGTGAATGGAGTCCTTTTGAAAATGCACGTCGCCGCTATTGCCATTAGCTTCGTCAGTGACGCGAAAGGAGCCACTAATTTCTAGCTGATGTTTTGGTTGGACCAGTCAGGTTTTAGTTGGCTGCCTGTCACAGCTTTTAACTGATTACCCGTGCTTCCGGAAATAATTATAATTATTATACAATAGCAGACGATGGACGTGCATCAATGCCGACTCTTGTCTAACTGTAGGCTTCTTAATGCAGATGCTTAATACAGGAGCACGGTTATATATACACACTAGGGTGGACCTTAGTTACTCTTGTCGAAAAATAATTTTGAGATTTTTGGCGGGGACATCCCCCAGGATTGTGCCATTGGGAGAAAAAATAATGTGTGCAAAATTTGAAATCGATCGGAGAACGGGAAACCGTGCCTCATCGCATTTGAAATTTGTTTATTTTTGAAACTCGTTTTTCTCCATTGTAGTATATCGTTAATATACATTTTTATATATCGTTGAATTTGTCTTTTTATGCTGTGCAATAATATGGAATCAAAGTATAAGATCACTTAAAAAAAAGATCATGACCTAAAATCTCAAAAACCATCCAAAAAATTATTTTTTCGTTGGCATTATATTTACGCTGTCAAACAGTACAACTTTCGTCTGAAATTTTTTTCATATAATTATAAATAACAGATTTAAGGTAAAAGTGCACTCGAAATTCACAAATTTTTGCAGATATTATTCTATTTATTTTAAAAACTAGGGGTCTAGAAGAAAATCTGACTAGTTTACGCGATGCAGCAGACAATTTTCCTCCAGAAAACATCAACAAAAGTGGTAAGTCACGTTTTGTTTTCCATACAGAAAACAACAGCGGCGGGCGTATCCATTGCCGCTCAGCGACAGAATCGCTTAAACGCGCGTGACTATCACTGTCGGCGCCGTACACTTTGTCAAACTATTTCGCTCCGGTATTGAAAACGAAACGTGAATTACCAGTTTTGTTGATGTTTCCGAAGGAAAAATGTCTGCTGCATCGCGTGGAGTAGTCAGATTTTCTTCTAGACCCTTAGTTTTTAAAATAAATTGAAAGATATCTGCAAAGATTGGTACATTTCGGGTGCATTTTCCCTTTGATCGTTGTTTAAATATATTTAAATGGTAATAATGCAATAATAACTTATATCGTTGTATTCCGGAGGGTTGATAGAATACTTTGACGGTACAAGCAACCGAATAACTATTACTGTTTGAACACGAAAGATGTTCAAAGTTGAAAATTTGCATTTTTTTTTAAAAAACCAATTATTCGAAAACTGAGGGTGATGGCGAAAAACGGTTTGCGAATTCGTATTCAGCGCACAAAAATCTATAAGAAACAGGTATTGAATGTTACAAGTCCAGATGGCTGTTGAATAGTTACAATTAAACTCTTCCATGAGTTTGACTTCTCGTTCGGCCGAATCGTTTACTGCTAAATTATTCACTATATTTAATCCAATATTATAATTGGGTTCATTTTCCCATTCTAGAGAATCCATATTTATAAAATCTGTTGAAACAGTGTATTCTTAATGAAAGTATCGGTTATTTCATAAAAATTTTGAAATCTGTTATTTATAAATATATGAAAAAATTTCTTAGACAAAAGTTGTACTGTTTGAGAAGGTAAAAATAATGCCAATGAAAAAAGTTTATTCTGATGGTAAATTTATGAGATTTCAAGGTCATGATTTTTTTTTTTAAGTAATTTTATACTTTGATTCTATATTGTTACAGAGCGTAAAAAGACAAATTCAACGAAATATAAACATGTATATTAACGATATACTACATTCGAGAAAAATGAGTTACAAAAATAAAAAAATTTTAAATGCAATGAGGCACGGTTTCCCGTCCTCCGATCGATTTGAAATTTTGCACACATTATTTTTTCCCCCAATGACACAATCCTGGGGGGTGTCCCGAAAAAAATTTGAAAGTCGAAAAATAAGGTCCACCCTAATACACACGAGCTATCAATCGTCTTCGACATTCTCAGCCGTAATCCCCCAATGACGACCGTCGTTCTCGAAGGGCAGCCGATAAACGGTCGGTTATTACGCGCGTGTAATCCACTATAAACGCGCGCGCCGCTTTCGCGCCGAGAAGTATTAATCCCTCTTATTGGGGAACCGTAATACACAACTGAAGTCACGACCCATTAAACATTTCACGGCGCATCATAATAATTAACCCTATTGTGCGCCGACAAATGGGCGGGTTGGTCGTGGGCACAGAGTGACTCGGCTACACGTGCAAGTAATTCACGTATAACGTAATAAGTTGCGCAATTTTCCCCAGTTCTCGGTACACTCCGCAGAGAACGCGAGCGGCATAACTCCGAGTCGGAGTAACGGCCATCGTATAAAGTAACGACCACCGGCTAAACAAGGATCACGAACGCGAACGATTCATATTTGTCGACACAAACACGGACTTTGTGTGTTGTTGGTGAAGTAACTGGGAACAAATGATTCTATGAGAGACGAGGATCCCTCTCAGCGAAACGGAAAGTGTAACTTGGCAATGGAATTCCGATTGCTCTGTGTACAGGCCGCGGGGGTTGGCGAAGGGAGCCTTCACCCTTGTTACGTAACACGAAATTCCTAATCGTTCCGTGCTGCGGAGAATGTTACCGAACGATGGGGCCTGATATGGCATTAGCTGCTAACGATATTCGACAGGCAGACGTTTAAGAGTGGCAGCAGGGAATATAGTTTCGCGGTGCGCGCAATACGCGGTCGCGGCGATAATCTCGGCGTCTGTATGCACAGTTTCGCATTGATAGCGGAGCGTGCGCGCGGCTCTACATATGCACAGGAAAGGGGAGAGTAATCGTGGGACCGCGTACATCATCCAAGAAAACTAGAATAGGAAGGCAATGCTCCCGCCGGCGGACGCGCCGCTGCCTACTCGACTCGAACGCTAGATGTTCCATATTTTTATCGATTTCGTGTAAATCCAGGGAAACAATGGCCGAGCCCCTCGTAAAAACCGCGAGCATCGTTTGCTATGACATTTGTTGTGCACGATGGAAGCGGCGGCGGCGGCGCGCTTCGCGATGGATCGTCCTCGTAAAAGCGCCCCCGATCGACTCGATCTTCATCCCCTCCCCCTACCCTTCGACTTTCCTCCGCTTTTCTTTAAATACGTGTACGCCGAACGTTCGTTGGATCGTTGCATTAAACTCATGAGCACCCGGTCCCGTAATCCAGTCGCGGGGACGACGCTGGTCGCCTGCCAAAGCTCGCGGAAATCGGTGGCGAACCTGGGGATCGTGGAAAGGAACACGTGCTCTGTATTCATCGAACATCGTTCTCCACGAGCTGGATAAAACTCTTATTGGATACCACTCGATATTGCGGCTGCAGTGAATTGTGGGTGGAAATCTGCGAGCGTTCTTGTGAAATACGAAAGGCACGGCGCATGTTTCTTTTTGGGTAGAAGATGAATTACGCGGAGGACGTATGTAAGAGGAGACAAAAGGAGAACGATACTCGTTAAGTCCTAAATCTAATGATTTCAATCAACCAAACTGGAAAGGCACTCGGAAAGTGGAAGCCGGGGTATCGGTATGCCAAGAAAATTGTCGTCGATCGATTCCTCGTAAACGGGAAATTCATCGGTCGAGGGGTTCGGCGGGGGGGGGTGTCCATTTTCGTGCGATCGGGGGAGCGCGAGGCGTCGGCGTCGTTTGCCTCCCTCCTCGAACGAGTTTCCGTGATTACGCCGCGCCCGAGTTCGCCTTAAAACACCGCCAGTCGCCGTGGAAACCTTTGAACGGGTCCGTGGGTCCTGGAGAGTGCTGAATCGAGGCGGAACACAGTAGACGAGGAAAAGACATCGGGGAAATCTCGCGAGATGAGCCTGCTATATCCCAGCGCGCGAACAGGCGACGGCTTTAAATTCCCTCCGTTTCGCCTTGATTCCCCAGCCGTTTCCCCGATCGGTTGATCCACGGGTCCTGGGTTAGGTGGGGCGCGTTTATACGGGCGTATTGTTGCACCTGCAGCTGCAGAAGCCCGTACCCCGGTTCTCGGATTTCGTCCTGTCCTTCGCGCGGGACGCATGAAAAGCGCGAGCCCCCGATCGCCCCCCGAGGCTCGTTTGACCCCTTCTATGCGATTGAATTCGCACGGCTCCGATTTCCTGCCACGATTCGCGGCCCTCTTTAGGATCGACAATGGGGCAAGGGATACCTTTCGACGGAGCGAGCTGGTGGACGCCGCCTCCTTGCTAGCGATGGGCTTCGAGACGCTCCGAAACGCTTCGATTCGCCTGGAGAACGCGAGTGATTTCAAATTTTAACGACATAATAGCCTCGCTGATTTTAATTACTCCATTATTCAGTGGAAGGACCGAAGACGATTACCTAGCGGCGATGGACTCCACGTATCAATACTTAAAACGAAAAATCAAATAATTAAACGAGATAAACCTACATGATTATATTAGGTATAACTTGTTTCAATTAGCACAATTAAATCGGCATGACCGTTAATTCAATCAATCCCAGCCAATAATAATAACATCGATACCAAATTTACTGAGAGAACCACGTCCACTTAACAATGGCTTAATATAATTAATCGAATCGGCTCGTTCTCAGCAGTTATTATTTAATGCACGACTGCGGTGTTTCGCCGAGCACGAGCAACGATGTCGTCAAGCCAGCCGATGATGGAACTTAAACACCATTACGAAGAGATACCGGCCACGGGAAAGCAGGCAAACGAATTTTCGGCTCTATTTCCGTTCCCCGTTTCACCCTGTTTTATCCCGTTCAAGCGCAGCGCCGGGATTTCTAAAAGGGTGGCTGCACTTTTTTAAAACGCGGCGCGATTCAACGTCAACATCGATGGAATAGAGGGAGGGTGCCCACTCCTGTGACAGGCCGAACAAAAACGAGATCGAGTGTAATCGAAACACGGTTCGGGTTCTGGCGGACCGAGAACGACCCGTTCGAGCGTCCTTCGCGATTATCCGAAACTTGTACATCCATACGTTGGCAAAGCGTGACACGTGCCAGATGCAAATCGAAACTGGGAATGCGCGCACCGCGTCTCTCGAAAACGGGAAGAGGATGCAATTTTCATCGACACGCGATCGGCCCCGCTCGTAACGTTCCGTCGTTTCCGTCTGCCAAATTTTATGCATCCTCTCGCGTATGCTAATCGATCGATCATGGCGTGCATCGTGCGTCAGGCGTTTCGAAAGTGTAGTTGTAGTAAACTATGTATAAGGGTGATACGAGGGGAAAGAGGAAACAGAAATCGCGCTCATATGGCTTTTGCCGATACGTTGATAGAATTGTAAAGGGCTAAGTGGTGTGAAAGGTAGGAATAGAAATATGCGAAAGGACAATGCGAGGCAGAAATATACATAAATATTTGTGCACGAGCTGCGCCAGAATTTCTGAATTCGAGGTAACCAAACTCTATAACGATGTTTACATTTCCATGCGCGGTTGGGGACACGGGAAAGGGGGAGGATATGAAAATATTCATCCGGATGTACACCCCAAATATCCCTCTGGATCCACTGAGCTTGGAGAGAGGTGCGGGGACAGTGTCTGAGACCTAATACACTTCTTCGTGGCTCTATAACCTCAGACAAAAGTGGGCAGAGGGTTGTGAAACAACCCTCTAAAGATAACGAGATAACCCGTGTAGGGGTGGCATTCAAACGCCCTCATTTCCAAAAGTCCTCTTACCCCCTTCTTCCTACATTCGGTCGGATCCAAACTTTTCTGCACCGCGAACCTCTCTCGATCATGCTTCTTCGGCAAACTAACCGTCCTTATTCTCCTACTTGCGTTCCGTACGGTCCAGATATGTCTACAGGATGTATAAAGTACAATGGCCACGGACTTGACGGATAAAGATGCATCTAAATACCGGAAAATGTATGTTATTAAGGACCCATAGGGCTACTATTAGCATTCCATCGTTGTATAAGCTTGGTGACACTCCGCTGGCGGTGGTGACGGAAGTCTCTGACCTTGGGGTTACATTTACTTCTGGCTTGGACTTCCGCAACCATTATAGCAGCATCACGTGTAGGGCGATGAAAACCCTCGGGTTTATCGCCAGGTTTGCCAAACACTTCAGACAGATCAGGACGCTGAAATTGTTGTACGTTGCTTTGGTAAGGCCATTAGTAGAATACGCGTCGGTTATCTGGAGCCCAAAACATAAGCAATATGTCTGTTTAATTGAAAGGGTCCAGCATAAGTTTCTTAGATTTGCTATGAGAGCTACTGGTAGCCCTATGCGGTTTGATGACCATGATTACGAATGATGAGGCTTTCTAAACTCAGTGACCGCCGTATCTGTTCTGACCTATTATTTTTGTACAAAGTAATCCATGGCCAGAAAAACTGCCAGGATTTGGTCCCACTGATTCGTCTCCGAGCCCCACAACGGGCATTGCATCCGAGACCTCTTTTTGTATCAGGTGTCCCTGAATATTATCACTATACAGTCGATCCCTTAAATCGTGCTATGGTTGAGATGAACCAGTGCCCCGCTGACATTGACGTGTTCGCAGTCTCCTTCGCTTCGTTCAGGAACCAATTGCTTAGGAGACTGTTACCTCAGTAATTCAATTTAATTTAAATTAATTTAAGCACCTTTGGTGTTGAGATTAGGTCTTAGGGCTCAGACTGTTTTGTTTGTTTTTGTTTGTTTTTGTTTATTTTATTTCACATTATTCTATTTTATTGTTTTATATTTTATTTTATGTTATTGTATGTTTTTGTTATATTTACTTTATCTTTCTACTAATTTGCTCTATACTTTGTATCTAAAGGGTTCTCCCGTTAATTTAATAATAATAATAATAATAATAATAAACCTGTCGATTTCTCTGGTCAGATAGGTTTGCAACCCTCGTTGTGATCGTAAATCTTTTCCCAGAATTAAAACGTGCAAGACTATAGGCGTAATGTGTATGCCAGGACAACTACAGTCTTACCCTCGATACGAATCACGGAAGTACCTAGCCCCCTGGCTGAATCCCGAGGAACAGATGGCGGAGGATAAATCAGGATTGCTATCCGTCTAATCACGGCCAGTGCTTACCCCGCTTTCCCTTTCGGGATTATTTGATAATCCATTGCTGATTACGCTGTCTGAACTGAATATACCACCTTTCCGCTGTCCCTTTTTAAGGCCGCATCTTTTAAAGACGCAGCAATACTTTCATTCGACCTTCATGGTTTCCTTTGAGACGTCCGTTCGTACATTCCTTAACTCTGTTTTCGTGTTTCACTTCCTCCGCCTACACCTTCGTTTCCTCGTGTTCTCGTCCCCAACTTCTGCCCCGTTGAAGACGGACGGCCATTCGCCTCTTCTTTCCTCGGATATCGTAGCGTAGATTGAAATCGTGGGCCATCCGCTCCGTTACGCTCGGGGGTCGATCCGATCGAGCACGATCGATGCCGCGGGCGGGGGACTGATTAGATTAAGGCCAGGGGCGTGGGCGTAAGGCGAATAAATTTCGATGCCGTTGTTTTCAAAGCGGCGGACGCGTTTCTTTTTATAGGCAGCCGTGTTTTCGTGAGCTCCGTTCCGCGGGATACCTTGTTCCGGAGGATTTATTTAATGCGGTTTCTTCTTTCGGTTCGGTGACCGTTTCCGAGCCCCCTCCTGCTTTTTCTGGACGCCGACTCTCGAAACGCGGGGGAAATAAATTGAAACGAATGTGGGCTTTCGGGCTCGGGCTACGCTCGGCGATAGAAATATGAATTTTTAGACGAGAGGATACAGAAAATCTTCCACTGATAAATAAAAAATGGTCATGGGCGAATTGCGTATTACGGCGCCAACTATTTCCAGGGCAAACAAAGGTTACAACTGCTTCCAACGGTTCCTCCATTCTCAACATTCCGATGTACCCACTATTAACCTATTTGGCGGGAACAAACGTTTCAAAGTGGCCTGGATTGATTGGAAGATTACAGCCCCCGAATACTTGGTAATCACGACAAGCATCAGCGACCAAATACCCCTGTTTCTAGCTTTAATTTCAGCTGAATAGGAGGGATTCTCAAGGCTTATCGAAGGTCCCATAGAGGAGAGGAAGATTTTTTTGCGGGAATTAAGTGGCGCCACGGCGCTTGTTCGTGGGACCAGGTCCCGGGAAGAGAAACGGCCGAATTTGCATTCGACCCTCTTCTTCGTGGAAACGGGCGTTAAGGACGCAGCGGCGTAGAAGCGATGCAAAGAAAGAACATAGTAGAAGTATCGAGTTCCACTAAAAAGGAGGACATCCAACGATACCGATCCCCGTAACTCGAGCGGCTACTACAAAAGAAACATCGTTGCAGGCTTCTTATGCAACGAAAGTACAGCAGGAGAGGAGGAGGACCTAAATCTAAGAAGAAACCATTACAACCCAGCTACCCTAATACTAATCTACTCCCACGAGTACGAAAGACCCCAGAACCTTTTCCATTAGCCGCGGCCATTACTCCGAGCTTCGAGGTGAGCGGTGAATCCGAGCCGCGCGAACGAGGACCGTGAGGCCGAAATCCATTGCACGTGGGCCGCAAGATGGGCGAAGGAACGGCGCGCGGAGAAACAATACGCGGGGCCACGGACGAGAGGATCGTGGAAAGGTCGAGAAGAAGAAGCAGCCGAGGGCGGCGGTGATGCGTGAAGCAACCACCACCCCCGAGCCAGATTTATTGCGGATTCTCCTTCTTTTCGAATCCTAATACAGATGGGCAGCATTACCGATGCGCGGCGGTCGCGTCGCTCGTCGAGCGTGCGAGAGAATCCGAGCTGTTCCCGGGCTTTGACGCTTCGTTGGCTTCGCCATTCGCGGCCGATGCATCGCCGACCGCAGAAACCTCCTCCCCCAGCGGCCAACGTTTCGCCTTTTTCTTCCCTTTCCTCCCTTTCTTCCCTTTCTTCGGCGTGCTCGTTCGTTTCGCCGGCTGAAATTCACGTTCGGGGAACCGTGGACGGGAAACGACCGTGCCAGACCGTTCTTAACACCCTCAACCGATTTCGCCTCGATTCCCGTGGATTTCAGAGGCGCGCTGAGTCGTTGGGGGCGAGTTTCCACGTGCAATCGACTTGCTGCTCTGTTGCGGATATTTGTAAGGGGCCGGTGAACAGGGGGCGAAATTTTGTCGCGCACATAGAGGATGGTGGACTTTTTCGTTACAGGCGAAGATTCGGAAGGATTAACGGCTCGGTTAAGGGCACGTTTGATGTATCGGCGAGGCGACGAGTACACTCGGGCGATAGTATCGGTAAATGTCGTTTCTTTCCCAGGTAGCCAATTGGATGGGAGCCAGGCAGCTTATCCACTTTCTTCATCTATGTAATTATATCGAGTTACGTAAGATACACGTAGTGCCTCGACGGACGTGCAGCATTTCACGCAGAAATCCTCTCCGCCTCTATTGCAAACCCATGGAAGATAACTTCGCAATAACTCGTCAGATTTAAAAGCATCTTGAAATACTACCCACGAGTCATCGAGCGGAATGAAAGGTGAAAGGCGATGATTTCCCTAAATTTTTATTATTCCTCCCAGTCTACCACACGCTTAACTGTCGTTTCGCGTATCGGGATACCCGTTATTACGTTTGCCACGAAAATAGAGCGATCGTGTGATCCCCGATGCTTGTCGCCGAGCGTGCGACCGCGAGCAAGGTTCCCGTCGGAAACAATATCGTAACTACCCCATTAAGGCGACGTCCCTCACTCCCCCACTCGTGGAATCCATTCGTTTTATACCCGCCGATACTTTCGCGGCGGAGATTACAGCATCGTTTACCGATAACAGTAACTATTCGTCCCGATTGGATCCTCGCCTCGGTACAGGGCCACTTCTCCGAGGGGGACGCGAGTGTCTGGCGTGGAAAGACACGGACCAGGGTTTTAATGGCACAGGCGGCGATGACCGAAAGAGAGCTCCGAGTTTTATGGGCGGGAAAGGGCTTCGCAAGCTCTGCATAACCGAAACCGTGGGACCGTACAACCTGTAGTCTTTATTCTCGAGTATCAATTATCTGAACTTCTCTCTCGGCCGTTCCAGGCAACGTTTCCACAACGCGAATGAATTCCGATCCTTTACCCAAACGCGGACTTTTAGCATCGCAAACGGATGTACGAACTCGGAGGACCGGGGAGTTTCATCAGAGTGGCCGACGATGCGCTATCTTTAGTGCAACGAATGCTCGGTCATGAGAAACGTTCCCTGTCCGATCGTGCTATTCGGAGACAGCTTTAGCAAGTTTGCAGGCATAAGATACAGCCCCGGCAGATCGGTTAAACCGACAAAGGCGAGAACCCCTAAGAGCACTGGCCTATTCTTCAGGCAGTCCCGTGGGAGTGCATAGCGCTGGAGGAGTTATCTTTGTCTAATCGAGAGCCAATACTTGAGGGAGTGAATCTGGAGTGTGGCAATTTACCAAATCACCCCGCAAATTGAAGGAATATCAAGCCGAGGGATAGAGCCACGTCCCCGGGAACAATATTCTCCGTAATCGACTGTAAAGAACGCAAGTAGCGTACAAGTGATAGCGACGAGGCCAATCAGCCGCTATTAGATTAAACTACTCTTCCATCGCGGCCTGACGAGACAGTGTACGGAAAGATTGCTTCGATAATCGTGCCGATAAGTGCTCCGCCGATCCTGGACGGTCCGCCAAACACTGCCACCAGAGGAGAGCAAACGCTGGTGGTCTAGATCCTTTCAACGAGCCTGGCGGAGTATCTTAATTGCTAGCAGGCGGAAATGCCGCGCAGCCGAGATCGCGAAACACGACTGGCGGCGTTGGAAATTCGTTTGGCCCCCGGAGAAAGCATTAATTTCGCCAGAACAGAATACCAGCCGGGTCTGCGCCGGTTTTCTTCTTCCCCTTCCGCCCATCGCCGTCGTCGCCGCCGCCTGGTTACGCACCATGCACGACGCCGCGAGATAAGAAGTTGGCGAATTATTCAAAGTTAATGCCAGCGTAAACGCCGCAACTTTCGGTTGTTATTGCGACTGTGCAGGCCACCGGGAGGCGGAAAAGTCTCGGACGGTTCGAGTGCAACGCGCGCCGGAAACCATCGTGAAAATTATGAAACAGAGCGGCAGTTTAATGGAGGACGCTGATGGAACTTCGGTCGTTCCGCGGTGCAAGTGTTTAACGAGCTCGCCCAGTGGTAATTGTCCTAATTTGAAAAAAAACACGAGCGTCGTCCTTAAGGGTTTTGTGTAAACGTTGATATCGACAAAACTTTGTCATTTAATCGACCGATTTAAGATGGCCGTGAGAAAATGCTTCCGGCTAGAAGATTTTCCATTAATTCTGTAATTCCATTCTCGCGCCTAGCAAGCTATTTGGCGAATAGGGCGGAATTCGCTGGCAGGGGCGAAAGCGTGGAAATGGGCGACGAATCGCTGACACTTCTCGCGGACCGGCCGAAGATCGAGCAGGGAAAATAATTCAGGAGATTTCCTGCGTCGCGTGCCGGTGGCAGCGGCTCAATATGGCGCGCGGGCGCGATATAAATCACGGCGGGGCTCTCTGGGTCCCAGCAGAAACGGCAGAAACGGCGAAATGGGCTGTGTTTTAACCGAGCAAATAACCGGCGATGCTGCGCCCGGCTCGTTATAGGCAGAGAAAGGCCGCGAGCGGCCGCTCGTTTGCGAAAATGCTCGGAAACTCTCGAGACGGACAATCATATTTTTCCCCCCCTTCTCCACCCCCTCGACAGCGTTTTCTTTTTTCCCCTCCGCGATTCCACGCTTTCGTGGTCGCCGCCACTCGAACCATTCGCCTTCTGAAACATCGCCCGAAGTCACTTTGCTGGATGGAAGGAAAATCCTCCGCGGATCAACATCATTCGTTTAATACACTAGAACGTTACCTTTCTCTTCTCGTCCGTGGATGACTAAGAGGGTATAGTTGATGGGTGTTGGTTTCTGAGCGCGACAAGACACTTTTCTGGAGACATCAGAAGTCGATTCGTCTTCCTTTTTTATTTCGGATTTGGAAATAGAAAGCGGAGGTGGTGGTTCTTGAGAAAGGTGAGGAGTATTTTTAACTGACGTCAAAAAGGAGGAGGTTATAGATTCGACTCGGTTGTATATTTTCTTTTTTTATGTTTGTCCCCGTATAACTCCTCAGCATATGGATCGATTTTGATGATCTTTTTTTTATTCGAAAGAGGGCGATGCCCCGGTAGTCCCATCATACACTGCATCAACATTGGCCCAATATTTTGCCAGTTCTGGTTTATAATAAAGACTATTGTCACCTAATTATTATTATTTTATGTACGTACGTTGTGTCAATATACATATACAAAACTAAAAAGTTAAAAATAAAAAAAATTTAAAAAATTAAAACCGACTTCAAAAAAATTAAATTGCACTAAAAGGTAAAAAATGAATTTTTCCCTTATTTAATCTACGACTCTCGTATTTTTTAAGTCGATGCCTCATCATTTGCACTGTGTAAATCTGGCGCCGACTTAAACAATATGACAGTCGTAGATTAAATAAGGGAAAAAATTATTTTTTACTTTTTAGTGCAACTTCATTTTTTGGAAGTCGGTTTTAATTTTTTTTTTAAATTTTTTATAGTCGATCCTCGGATGGAAAGGTTGTAGTTTATGTAGTACGCCGAAAAAGTTCGGGGAAATATCTATACGGCCCGCGGAACGATTAGGTCACGATCCACTTTCAAAACTGCGGACTATTAGTAAAGCGATTTACCGATCCAATCAGAATATCCATCACACGGCTCGGGGATTATAATATAATTTCGATCCATCAGGTAGATAATATCGACGGGAACTTGCTCCGCGGCTGATCAGTGATTCGATATTTCTTGCATGAAACGGCCTCGAACCGTGGGTAGGGAACTTCTATCCTCGAATTTATGTCGCCGAGCAGGATCGAAATTAAAGCTCGCTTCCGTAAGCAAATCGCAAGCGAACATTCCCACGCTGAGTTCCTGATTCAATTTTTTCGAAATGATCATCCCCTTCTGCATATCTTCCCAATTGCGCGCGATCGTTCTCGAAATTATGAGAACTGTGTCAGAAAGAAGGGAACTAAACGGAGGATCGACTAACATCCGATTGTCCTAGAAAAAGTAATTCATAAAACCAGCGTTGTTCGTCAACTTTTGCAGGCACAAGAAAATAAATTCCAAGCGCAAGCTTCATTGGTTCGTGAGTTACGCATCTTATGAATTATTCACGGATTTCCCGCAACAAAATTGCAACTAAACGTACACCTGCGGTTTCGTGACGCAGGGCAGGCGCAAAAGAGAAGAGGGTTGGGAATAAAGTAAGTACGCGGTGAACAAAATCTTTATCATCGAACTAGCTTGTAGGAAAACAATTTCGCGTGGGCAGCGGGGTGCTCGACCCTGATTACGATACAAGCATAACACCGTACTTACATGAATGGCTCGTACGGGGAACCGACTGCCGGGCGGCGTCCGAATCGATAAGTCGATTTGAATATACCCAGCAACGTGTAATACACCCCGCGCGAGTAACCGGCCGTTGGACGGTCAACTATTTTAAAATCCGTTAATTTTACGCTCCAAATATCCGTCAGCCCATGTCTGTCTACACCAATTTGCGCGCCAGCTCGCCAATACAGTAAAGCTTGTAGAAATTCATCATCAACGCTACGCCAAATCTCCTAAAAACAGTGATCCGCCGATTCGAAGCTGCATTTTCGAGTCTCAACGGCGAAACGTGGAACACTTGGGTGCAGTGACGTTTTAATTAAATTCAAAATACAATGTATATATTCTGTGCCACCCGGTTGGGAGGACGTTTATTCCTCTTTTTCTGCCCGGCTACTAAATTATTTAGAACGTTTTGGATGTTCCTACGGAGGAAGTACATCGTCCACGAGATACTGTCGCGTTCGCGAGAGGAGGAACGCGAGGGGACGTTTTTAATTAAATGCTATTTAATCGTCCACTTTTCGTCGCCACGCTGCTCGGATTCGATGAACTTTCGCGTATGCTACGGAACCTTTGCTAGGACGATTATAAATAAGCATAGGGAGGATAGAGCGCGGGGTGTACGTGCAAGTTGTGCAAATGTCACGAGTTCAAGGAAATGAAGAACTTGTGGCGTCGTTCGAACGAAAATAAACCCTGCGGGCTATACTTAAATGGCGGACATTAAAACGGGAAGCAGATATTGAAGGGCATCCTTAAGTAGTTGCTCATGCGTTGTTTATTTCCAGAAATTTGATAGTCTATTTCTATTGTACAGGCACGAGATTCCTCCATCATGTGAAACAGTAATTTCCCTGGAAAACTCCGGCACTTTCATTGTCCGACCGTCGTTTACCACAATCTTCTCCATTCAGTAGCCTTTCAGAACGAAAAGGATCCAGCCGTGCAAGCTTCCACGACGTAGAAACGAGGAAAGCTCGTTTGCTTGAACCCTGCTCCGCATCCCAACGCTTCAGAAGACAAAGCAGGATAAAACGTTCTCCTTGCAAACACGCCTGCGGTCAATCCTTTAAAGCGGACGTGCAGAAACGTTCCACGGTCGTACGACTGTTTCTCGATATTCTCGAAATTCCAGGCTCTTTTATTCTCCGCCGTCACTGGCGGAGGGGCGTTCGAGCGAAATTAAATCCCCGTTGCCTTGCCAGGGTGGTGAAACGTAGCCTGCCGTTAATCGAATGACAGATTCTCGATTGCTCGATATTTTTTAATGAATCCAATCGGGATCCGCCTAGCAGCAACGCGCTCCTGCCTCTGCAGATTCGATGGCGATTTCTGGCGTTTGATGAGACCTTATAAGTGACCATTATTCAGCGTTTCGCTGATGGGGCATTCGCTGGGTATCGATAGTCTCCGTTAATTTAACAGAAGGTTAATACCTCGCTTGCGACATCTAGCAGAAAGAAATGAGCGCGCGCAGATTAGAAGACCAGCGACGAGAAAATAGCTGGATGACAACAACATAGGTAGAAGATTTATTAAAGCTCGTTAAGGAATGATCAAAATTCTTCGACAAGGGAACGAAACTAATGACACCCCTTAGTTCTCTGCTCCTTCGGCGAACAAGATAAATTACTCGTTTTATATGCAAATCCAGCTTCTTTACATTACAGCCGGCCTGTGTAAGCGTAATGACACGTGTAACCGAGCAGGAAAAAGCATTCGACTCGAGGCTTTCGTTGTACTCGATCGCACGAATCAAGAGCAGGTCCGCGGCACTTTGCATAATGTGTATTTTATGCGAGCAGGGCGCACGTTCAATCGGGCACAAACATTTGGGATGGAAACGATAACGATGGAGGGGGTACGAGGATTCCCGTGCACGCATTATCATTGCTACCCGGTGGATCCAGCCACGTGATCGGTGAAAAAATTACACGCGAATCCCCGGCGAGAATCGCGGAGGAAGATGTTCAATAACGAGGAGGGGACCGCGGTAGTAAAGCGCGACGACAGAAAGATATCCTGTTCAGATGTGGCGAGCCGTCGCGCATCGTAAGGAACAGGGACGGAGAACGAGCGGAAGAGGCGAGGAGAAAGAGCCACGAGCCAGGAGCCGGGTATAAAAGAGCAGAGGCAGACGCGCGAGCAGACGGACAGATAAAGATGGGATCGGGAAGATAGAGAAGGGGTGGAGGGGTGGAATGAAGCGAAAAGTGGAAGAAGGAAGCGGATCCGTGGCGCCAGAGCGGCGGCCGCGTCCTCGTGCGCCGTCGGCGAAACGCGACGACCGAAAACCAAAGGTGCATTAAACTTTGGCAAGCGTACCCAGGGTAAGGTCGCTTACGTCGCCCACCCCCTCCCTCTGCTGCAAGACGACGCAGAGTCGCTCCACGGGAACACGAACCACGACCATCTCGTACGCAGTCAGACACGGCCGCACGAGCCGCTCTTCTGGGGGCTGTGACCCTACTCCTCCAGCTCGCGCGAACGATCTTGCCCCCTTGGCGATCGTTCCTCCGATACGCCACGCCAAGTAATTCCGCGGTCGCTCGCTTCTTCACCTTCGCCAAGGACGCCTGCGCCCCATTCGCTTCCGACTGACCGAACAGATTAAACGGGTCGCCGGTTTTTTGGCCCCCGAAGCATTCGGTGGGCAGGGAGTGCGGCTTTGATTGCTCATCGAAGGCTTGTGTTGTTTGCCACGACGGAGCCTTAACCGAGGGATTAAGAGGGATGGATTGGAGGGGCTGCTCTAGCGATGTCCTGATGCTTGTAGCCTGAACCATTGAGTGTTTCTTAATTAGGGGAGGGTTGCCTATATCGTACCACTTAAGACATTCTAAGTTATATTTCATATTTGGTACTAATTTGAACGGAAATGACTATTGGATATTGGAGCTTGGTCTTTTAGGCACCTACTATTCTACGCTTAACCTTTTGTTCAGAACAAAGTAATTTGTTATTAATCTTTTTGTCACATACTGTAAAAGGTACGATTTAGGCAACCGGTCTCCTAAATCGTACCTACACTAAAAATAGTGTCAATAACAAATAGAGAAGAAACTATTCAATATGCAGTAATGATTATTATATAGTTACATATACATATGTATATGAATCACACACAGGCCGCAATAAACTATGTATATGATATATGTACATAACCTATATAACACACGAGTTGTCAAATCCTACTGGTACGATTGTAGTGGTACGATTTAGGAAACATGATCAATTTATTTATAAATATAAATTTAAACTTTATAATGAATGTAATATGTACTTAAAATGAATGTAAAATATTCCACATTAAACCCGCTTTTAGAGAAATACATAAATACAGGAGAAAATTGCATTGTTCGATTATTATCAGCTAAAATAAACTGGTAAAAAGTTACATCAATCATACCTGATTTTTTTAAATGCTTGTAGCACGCACAAAATAGGGTGTAAGCTCGAAAGGTTTTGTTTCTATTTCTTATTTCGCATTTACTTGATATTTTTATCATCAGACGTCGTTTGTATTCATTAACTTTTGAGAAATTGATGCGGTACGATTTAGGTGACCGGTACGATATTGGCAACTCTCCCCTACTTTCCTCCGACGGGACTTAATTGTCTACTTTATGTCCAACGTGAATCTATCCTGTAAAGAACCACTTCTAATTCAAACATCGCTTTCTACTTTCCAGCCCGCGTACAGGTACGTCGGTGTAATTTTCAAGCTGGCGTTCGCTCCTCGTCGCCGTCTACGTTGTAACAACCCAGGTCGTATTTACGACTGCTCGCCGATTTACTTGGGCGAAAGCGCTTTGTAGAAGCCCCACGCGATGTGTAACGTCGACTCGGCCGAGTGGGCGAGGTACTCGTGTCGGGGATACCACGAATACCCGCGTACTCGACGGCACGAACATTCGCCGGCTATGTCGGGGCGAGTCGAGGTACGCGTGAACATCGATTCCTGATCGTTTCGGTGCCAGACACCAGAAGGTCCTGTCACGTGATCGTATATTGCACGGAAGGAGGCGGGCGAGAGAGGACAGGGTGATTTCCATCGTTCTTGATAGGCGTTCGTAACTCGGCTGAGTGCTCCACGAGATATCAGATATTGGAATTTCAACGATTCCTTCTATTTTAATCCTTGTTACCACTCGTTCGACGAATTGGATGCTTTTAGATTGGCAATTAATGGCTCCGCGCGGCGCTTTCGAAGAGTGGGTGTGTATTTCGGGTTAGAAATTTGAGTGGGGCACTTGGGGAGAATTTAATTGGGATACATCGGGGAATTATTTATGTACCGAGGCAAAGAAAGTATATAATATTGTACCAGCAAAGTAGATGAATAGAGACGAAAGCGAGTCGAGCTGCAATCGCATCCACTTAACCCGATTCAATTTCCATTGCGTGAAATAATGCATAGCGTCTGAACCGCTGCACCTGGACCGTAATGCATCGTGTTGTTAACCCTTATAGAGGTCAGCGCTAGACCCGAGCAGATCTATGGCACTCGAGGGACGTTTACTTACAGTCCGAACGAAAACGGGCATCCCCTCGGAGATTGAAGTTTGTAATACCCGATTCCGGAAGATCTGCATAACGAGCTTTCATTTCACGTTGGGGGATTACCCGTGTAGAATGATTAGCCTTGACTATGAACACACCTGTCCGACCATCAACATCCATCCCCCTAGACTGCCATACGGAAACTTGTATCGACTTCAGTTCAGCAAGTAGAACAAACACTAGGGATCCGGCCTTGCCTAGGCGACTCCCCGTACGATTTCCTCATCTACATAGGTCACCGATCAACTATTCCATCGTAGAGAATTCAAAAACCTTGAAGAAACTCCAATTCTCCGTAGTCAGCCAAAAGGTCCGTCCACCTCGGACCATGCCCCTCAATCCACAAGAACCAAAGTTCCAAAGCTACATAGCCCAGATCCGCCCATTGTCATTGCACGACACGCTACGTTCGCCCAGGCGCAACCGTCCGTGCGAAACCATCCCCTCCGGGCAAGATAATTACGTGCAATCTTGCAAGTTCGACTGGATATCCATCCAGTCCCATCATCCTCGAGGAACACGTCGTTCTCACGGCGGTACGTAAGTTTCCGCGGCGGGGCACGAAAGCCAAGGCTCCGTGGGAGGGACGGCATTATGGTGTCCGAGTACTGTCAGTCGCACCTTCCGGCTGCACGCGATTCGACGACGTTTACAATTTCCGGCAGACGTCGTGCGCCTCGGCGTGCCGATCCACCTCGTTTCATCCCCCTCGGCCTACCCGCGGCAATCGCTTGCGCAACACGTCCCGGGTAAACGGGGTTCTCTACGCAATCGTGCTGTAATAATCCGGAATGCCGAATTGACAGAAGACGTCGGTTACCGTGTACGTGCTCGTTCCCATTCGACGTCGCCGTTAGCGTGACGAGGAGAGCGCACCCCAAGGACCCCATGAATCTCTGGAATTTCGAGCCTGACCTTTCACACTCTTCCCTGGGGGGTCCGTTAAGAAACCGGCTTTAGATGGGGGTCAGTTGGTGTTCTGTCAGGATGCACTGGTTACGTTTGAGTCCGCGGGGTTCTCGTGCAAATCCAGTCCCCTAAGGGTAACAGAACGTTGGTCTTGCTGCACGAGATCTCGTTTAAATCTCAGGGTGAGAAAAATCGATGGTGGATAATTAGGTAACGAGCCCCATTAGACGCGGGTGTTAAGAAGTGTCAGGCACATGCAGACATGGTGAAAGAAGTCGTAAGGCACGCGCAGACACGACGCAAGAAGTCCGCAAGCTTAGAAGCGGAGGCGAGGGGTAGAAGAAACGGTGAGGCGAGTCCCACGCCGTGGCGGTCGCTTCTTTCATCGGCGCTCGGGACTGGGGGCAAAGAAGTGTGAACATGTTCTAGAAAAGGGGGTGCGAGACTGCAGACGTCACCAAGGACGACTAGCAAGGCCGTCTACGTGTGCCAGAAAAAAAGTGACCCAGTTAGAGGCGACCTCGACAGAAAAAACGACGAGGGGAGCTCGAGCCTACGGCTGTTTGTTTTTTCCGCGATGTCCCATGACCCTTTCGAACAAAGTGTGAGCACCTGCGTTCAGAACAAGGACGTACGAATCCCCTCGAGGCATGTAAGGATGGACGAGGTCTCGGGCGCGAGCAAGGAGGGCGAGCGAAGTAGCCAGTGCGTGCAAGGGAGACGGCCGGAGTTGTTTCCGCTGCGATGACCGAAGGGTGAGCCGAGGCTCGAGCCGCGGGCAAAAAAAGTGAGAACATGTAGCTTCAGAAAAAAAGGGGACGAGGTCTTAGGCGGGTTCAAGGAGGGCAGGCTGTAGACGGGTGCAACAAGGACTAACGAAGTCGAACGTACGCGCCGAAAAAGCTGACCGAGTTACAGGGGCTCGAAGGAAGACGGGGCAAGCTGGCGGTCTGTTTTCGTTGGTGCTCTCAGATCAGAGGCAAAAAAGGTGTGAACAAGTACCTGGTGGAAAGAAGAGGACCATGGATGAGAGGGGATACACACAAGACGGACGAAGACGTGTGTACGAGGGAGAAAGTCCAAGTTGTACGCGAAGAAGATACACAGGAGCGGGCCGAAGCTCGAGTCGCGGCGGGTGACTGAAAAACAGTGTGGATAATTAGTTATGAATGAAGGGAGTGTTTAAATAGTTGTATAGGGTGGCTGTTCCACTCCCTATCAAATGATCAATTTGCACTAATAGCTCCACAGCTCCAATGATCATCGCAGAAACACAGAATTACCCAGAATTACATGCCATCGAGGAGCGAACGCGGAACATTGACGTCCCATGGTAACGCGATTCCTCCTCGCCGAGACGGAGCAACTTTATCAAATCCGACGACCGTACGGATCGGCCGAGATGCAATTAACAGAAGATGACAGCCGTCAGGCGCACAGAGGGGATCCCCTGCAGCGGTGTGCGTATCGGGGGCTCGATCGATGAATCATTAATGTACAGGGCGCGTGTTCGATTGTCGCAGACAAGACCTTTGTTCGTTGGTTAATTGATAATCCTCATTCGACGGCAGCCAAGTCGACCAAAGTGAGCCTTGCTGCGCGACGCACGCCTGGCCCGACAGGCACTCGCTGCACGATCAGCCTCCGATCAAGCTAAATGGGAGTCGCGCGTCACAGTGTGTTGCCTTCCGTGCGAGATTATACGATATCATGTCCCGCTGTAACGTGTCCCGTCGCTGGCCATGACTTGTATCCTCGACGATCGACGGGAACGCGCGCGTTTACCTGCTTCGCGGGGGCAGATACGATCGTGTCAATTGTTACACGACCGATTGAGCGCCGCGTGGTAACGAGGACTGTCGGAATGTTTCGATGTATAAGAAGCTGTAGGGCTGAAGTAAATTCTTGGAACGAAGAACGATGTAAACATCCACTGATAGAGGGTTGATGGAACTATTGGAAGACTGTTGCGACTGAAATTCTCATCCCTCTTGATATGTTCCCTCGTTAGTTCAGCTTCAACGGGGTACACCTGGCAAGCGTTCCGACAGCGTTTCAGCGCCAGGGAGCGTCCCGTCTCGCGCCAATTGTGCTCGTTAATCCTGGCAGGAGAGGTAAGAGAGGTAGGAGAGACGGGGAAGGCAGGTGACGCTGCATCCCCCGATTTCTCATCGAATCGGTCTTCCCAGTTTCAGCGTCTGAAACCTAATTGCGTCCCTCTCTGTTCGCCGTGGTCCCGGACGCAAACATTCGCCACTCCTCGGCCCCGGCCATGTCCCCTCTCCTCTTTCCTCTCCGTTTCCCGCCGTTCCGACGACGTAATACCGTCGGGGGACAGACACCGTGGCGCCGTGGTTCGGCTATATCGCCGTCGTTCATGGCGGGGGCGGTTCCATAAACGCTTGCTCCCGAGGAGTCGTCCTCGAGGACACACGCGCAGTATTCTTCACCCCCACGACCCACGCGATAATCTCGTCGATACTCGTGACCATCCGTCTCTTGGGCCATCCCCTCCTCGTTCTCTGCAAGGAGAATGCTGACTCTTGGAGGACGCTTCCTTCGCGAAGGGCGAGCGGCGGTGAGCGTAATTTCCGCGAATCGATGCCTGGTTTACGGAGTGGACACGGGCTCGTAAATATCGGAGAATTTACAGTTACCCGCGTGCAAGGGAGCGGCGGGATCCGCGGCGATGTAGAAATAAAATCCGAGAAAACACGAGCCTGGACAGAACGACAAATTGGAGGTTGCATTTGGGACATCGAGATTCTGGAATTTGTCTTCTGTCGCTCCTACTACGTCGACGGAATGCTCCTTGCATTCTGAAGAGCATGCGTCGCGTCGCGTTAACGCTAGCCGTAGACGCGACGTGTGTAAGGTATGTAGTTCTCGAAGCACTTTAGGCGGCAGTGGTAGATTACAAGCCCACTTGGCTCGGGACTATTTACGTCCTCGCCAGAGTGTTGTGTGAACAGAGAAAGCTCCGAAATCTCAGAAGCTACGCCAGTTTACCTCAAACTAAAGTCCATTCAACTCTATGGTTCTCCTGTAGCGATCCGGCGCGGGCTAACGTCTCCCCGAGTGTCTCTCAGAATGCAGCTAGGATCGGAAGGAAAGAAAGGGGTGGCTGAGCAGCGTCGCGTTCAGGAGGAAACCAGGAATTATTCCCCAAGATTAATGGCGCGGATCACACGATGTTCATGAGTACAAGGCGGAATTTCGAGGCGAGGAGAGGACAAGGCAGCTTCGAAAGACGAGGCGGGGCCGCGCGGATAGGCATCGGCGAGCTGCGCCCCCGTCCTCATTTGAATAAGACGGCAGTTAGTTGTGTTTACGGTGTACACCGGCTGACAAACGATTACAAATTGTCCCCGTGACAAATCGCCGGGCATTACTCGCGCACTTTTGGCGCGGCTGGCTACCGCCCGACTCCGCGCCACCCACGCGAGGGGAACTAGGAACGCGGAACCGACGCGTCCGATCCTTCAACGGGGATACAAAGTGGTGCTGCGTGAACATACTGTTCCTGCTCGGCCTGCACCACCGCGCCGGGTCCTTGGGACGTGATCTAGGCGGCGTTTTGTCTTGATTCGTGAAGATGATGGCCTGGGATTGAGCTCGGTTCGAGAACCTCGCTTCTTCACCGTTTCCTAGATCGAGGACTTGTACGTATTCGTACGTGTAAGGCATTTTTCATTCAGCTCTTATTTATGATTAGTGCACTTGCGTGAATATGGGAACGTGTTAAATTGATGGCAGCGTTAGCCATTGCTAGGTTAATGATAAACTAGTGGAACCGCTAAAGCTGCGAGTGGCGCAGTAAGCAGGGAGAGTGCCTACTGATTAATAAAACGTAATCAAGCATACGTACTATCAAGAACTTGGATAATTCAGGCCCACATAATGTTTGCGTTACGTGCACCTATAATTACGCGAATTGAGTAACGCTTTTGCGTACAAACGTGTCCTCGACGTGGTAGTGTTATTATCTTGCACATTCGCTCTATTTCGCTTTAATATTTGATCGTCTCTCGGATGATGGAGTTAGCTGGTTCTACCGACATTGTTAACGAAGCTGCTGATACATATTTTAAGTAAATTCCGTTGGAAATGAGGGAAAGTAAAAATACGATCCACCAATGAATCGCAGATAAAGCTGCTGTCCTCGGGGTGTTGAAAACTTTTTAGTGATCCCATCGATCACTTCACGAGAGTCGTTCTCCATGCTGAGAATGTCTATGAAGACACGTCTTAGACCTCGATACAAATATATCGGGCATTTTCGGAATATTTATGAAAGTTCACAAAGCACTAGGTATATCAATCTTCCTTCTACTACTTCCACGTCCTCCGCTCTTTTGCATTCCAGCGCAGAGCGCAATATCATTTATCTTCCATTAACATCGCGGATCCACGGTAAGGTAGACAAATTCTCGTGCCTCGATCCACCCGTTGGATCCTCCTTTTTACATTCCGCCAGGAGCATGATAGATACATCGCGATACGGGGACGCTGGTATTGATGTTACCAGCATTACTTACTCGTGGCTGCTTCTCCTGCTGTCGAGTGATGTTCGTCGCGTGTGCAACGCGGAGAAAGACGCGATACGGAGCTGGTCCCCGGCGAAAGTTCCGAACCAGGCGGAACTAGCTCGATCCCTTACGATCCCCCGAAATCAAAGTAACTGCTCACTCGTTATTCCTCTGCTACAGTGGTTTATTCACATCTTGTTATACAAGTGCCTCTGTCGAAGGGAAAAGAAGAATAAAAAGTGTTTTCAGTAATTCGATCTCACAAAGCGGGAACAGGTGTGAAATTTCGAGATCCGTCCAATGAAACCTTCCAAACACCATCACCCTCCGCTGAACTCCTTCACCTTCCCATCCGGCTGGAAACAACAACCCCAAATGGGCACGTCGAGCCCGCGAATCGCCCGATTCTCGACTCCGCCGTAAACTATAGCCCATTAATCGATTCCGCGGGGCAGCTGAGCCGTCGCGCATTCAGCTTCCCGACCCACTTTCGCCAGATAATAGCGGCGTCGGCCGGCGAGTACGCAAAACTGGTCTTTTCAACGTCGAGGAATGGAAGCACGTAATTTAGCATGATGTACGGATGAGAGACAGAGGGAGAGAGGGACGGAGAGACGGATAAAAAGAGAGCAGCAGGGAGATCGCGATATCCAACGGGCGAGACGCATGGTTATCGACCCTCTTGACGACGCTGCTGCTCTAGGCTAGAGGGGTAGCCGTTGTGGCGCCTAAAAGAGCGCTCGGACGCCGCTCACCCTCCCCTGGCAAAGGGTGCACAGGAGGGGAGGGACGCTGGCTTGGTTACATCATCTGATAGGCGTCGGAGCACGGGCAAAGTCGATGATGCCGCGTGTTCTTTAAAGCCATCGTCGGACAGCGTCCATTATACCGCCGAGACGGTGTTGCCCGTGAGGAACCATCCGGTCAAGCTTTATGAAAACCACGAATACGGCTGTGAAGGGAATGGTGGTACGTGTCTTTTTTTTTTTTAACGTCCACGGTTTTCATACATATTTATGTGGGTCGAGCTCGGGGAGAAAGGGTTCCGAGCGCGGCACGCGAAGAGTTTCCGGATACAGCGATCTTTTTTTGCTTTTTATCTGGTGGTCTCTTTCCATGTGTGGCGAAAGGCTCTAACGAGTGGAACCGATTGATCGTGGTTAGCGGCGGGTTTTTAGAGAAAAGGAGGAGCCGGTTCTACTTCTTCGAACGATGAGGAATGATCCCTACCGAGTACGTTGAATTACTCGGGACTGTGTTTCTGAAAAATCTGTCCCCCAGGGCAATTTTTGGTGACTACAAACGCTTGATGCGCGCCTCGGCTTATCTCCTGCCCCGACTTCAACGATGTACGACCTTACAGAGGAAGCTGTGATTTACAGTTTGATTTAGGTAGGCAGTGGATTAAGCCCGCGTCTTTCAAGAGACCGTTTTGTCAGATTTATTGCATCTTTTTCACGGGAGTCGAGAGAGAGAGAAAGGAAGTTGGCCAACGATCATTTCTCTCCTCTGGTTACCTGTTTCCGATGGAACGAAATTAGGACGAACCTGTGAGAGAGAGAGAGGGAATAAAAATGAAATGCGACGGACTGCGAGTTTAGTCCATTTTACGTTGTCCGTCAATTACTTGAGATACTTGCTGGCAGAGAAGCACTGCTGATGGGTGTATTATGAAATCCAGAAAAGTTTTTCAGGGAGAAAGAAATTCCTTCGCAGAAGAATTTTAATACAATTTAGGTACGCTCGAGGAAAATTGAAACTATAGAAGCACGTTGAATTTATTTCCTTGAAATTCGAAATATACAGAAGAATTCGCTAAAATAATACATAGCAGCAAAAATTTCTCACGTTACTTCGCAATAGACACTGTCGCATACATTTTACATCCGTCTCCAAATTTTCAAAGCAATACCATTGCTTCGATAAAACATTCAGCGGGAGAACCCGATCATAACCATTTTTCAGTCGCAGAGGGAGCGCCGTTCTCAGGAAACAACCTGAAGTTAATTTTTCGCGTTGCATTCGAGCCTCCGCCGAGCAGCCAGTTAAATCCGAACGTAAACCAAGCGGAAACGTCGCGAAAAGTTCGCGGAGCGTGTACACAGCTGTGCCACGGTCTCAAGAAGAACTAGCGCGAACCGGATATCGTAAAAATTTCCACCAACTTAATTTTCCTCCCGACGATTTCTCTCCAGCTTTTCGCGAAAGGGAAATTGGCTGAGTGACGTGGTCCCCCGCAACCCTACCCCTTAATGGTTTTTCCATAAAAATTCTGCGTCTAAATCGATCGTCGATAAATACTTCAACGCCGGCCGACGAGCGCGCGATCGACAACAACCCCTTGCCCACCGTGGTGTCTGTTTTTTTTTTAAAATACCCCATTTGGGTCACTTCATTGAATTCGCGAATACTTTTTCCCCCCCCACGTGTTTCTTTGTCGTTAGGACGCATTCGTTGCCGTTAAGCGACTCACGCGGCTCGCTAGCCGCGCGCAGGAAGTTCACTTTTCAATCGACGTCCCTTAATGGACTGGCGTCCGGCAAACAGTCGCTGGGCGTTCGCGCGGCGAGAAGTGTGAATTCGTTGAAAAACGTGATTAATCAATAGCGCGTTATTAATTACTCGGTGCACGGGACGTGCACGCGAGCGGAACCGCGCGATAGGGCGCGTGCGTGCCGCGAAATCGATTCGCGTGCACGCGGTTAACGTGCTATTCGCGTAATAATAACGGCGAAACGTTCGTGAGCAACGGCGGAGGAATATTTTTGGGGTCGACGCGCGACTTCTGGCTGTTGACGTCGACAGGAACGATTTCGATCGCGGCGGCGTTGATCCGGCGCTGTGGAAACGGAACGAAGCTTTTAAATAACCAAGTTTCTATGCCCGCGGGTTATCTGCGCTTCCTTCTACCTTGGTCCACTTTGAACACATCGTCAAATAGCTCCCTGATTTTGGAGACATAAAGGCATTACATTAATCAATGTCAGATTTTGCCGTGGTACCTACATACTGCTAGGCTCGCGAGCCACCAACACTCTCCTCACGCTATCTTAATATAACTCGAGGATTTCGGGGAACAGTTTCCAGACCCATGAGTCACCAAGTCGTTAGATCAGCCAAGTGAACTCCTGTCTAAGCAATTTCAGGCCCGCAAAGTTTCAGGACACTTAGCCGCGATCAGAATTTTTGAGCTACAGTTAGGTGTCAGCCATCAACTGCCGAAAGGTTCTTTCGTTGCAAGGATGTTTGGCGTCCAAGTCCGTTGAAAGTGGAAGAAAAACACGCACTGTGCGATAAGAAGTATTGTAAGCTTGCATAGAGTGCGATTGCTCCAGCATTTTTCTCCCAATTACTGCCGCCAAGTTTTGCAGCGAAATGTGCATAATAGTTGTCGTACTGAACACCACTCTGCCCCGTCGCGTAATTAGTATGACGCTAATGAAGTACTAAAATCTCAATCACAATAATGGCTAGGTGACAAGTGCGGTTCGAGTCCTTCCGCAATCCAGGAACGGCGGAAAGTTCGTTAATTAGTGCTCGCGCGACAACAAACTCCCGGAATCGAGTTTTACGCGTATCCCTGCAACGAATTGCGTGCGACAATACGTTCTGTGATATGTGAGCACACGTAACCAGGCAAATGGAAATTCTTCGTTACGCGTTGTCGCTGATACTGCATCGTCTGCATTTTACATCGCGTTTGTCCCGCTGGTGTCTGTCTGCGTAATAACATTGCGACTGTAACTCCCTTTAAACCCAGCTCCGCGTGCGCAATTTTTTCATTTTCGCCGCTCCTTCATTCCTCGAATGTAAGTACGTAGTATTGCGTTGATAAAATACAAGCACCATGGCCGTAAGATGAGGCTGGGACTTCGAGTGTCTTGGAATCGATATGAGTCGTCATCAGTGATTGTAGAAAATTCGAAATAATGGTGTAGGACTCAGTGATTTGTCAGACTTCAAGTGATAGAAACCCAGTTTTAGTCGATCGTTGCTGTTACAACGGTCCACACTCCTTTCCACAGACAAACTGCTCAGTCGTTTCAGCCTTATCAGTGGATTCAAAGCCACGAATTCGATCCTCGATTGCACTTTCGTGGACCTCTAACAACTGGTCTATCAATCCCGTGTACCTAACTTTCCAGATTCAAGTCGATATTAAAGCTCAGCATTGCTCCAGCTGCTTCTAATTGGGAATCGCGTGTCAATTATCTAACTGATGGATCGCAAGTAGATTCGTGAATGAAATCTGCCATCTCTATTCCTCCTTCGTAAATCTGCAGCGTCAGATCAAAGTTACAACTAAGTATCCCATTTAACGAGCACATTCTCCGGCAGAAATCAGTAATTCTCCGTAATCCATCAGTCGATGGGCCACAAAACACGGGGTCCCAGCGACACATTAAACGTTTTCCAGCGGCGTCCTGTAATTAGAAGCGCGGGGATATCGTTGAACGAGGACCATTGATGATTACCAGTAATACCGCGGCCATTCGATTGGTTTCCCCTTTAGCCGCGCCGTCGAACAGAATGGGGAATTGTTCTAAAATATGATTGATGCTGGCTTGCGTTTCTGAATCTGTTGTCGTCGCGGACAATGCCAATGAATTATTTTAATACCAGCCTGGAAGCACCGCACTCCTGGGTGAAATGTAATTTGCTGAAATGGCCGGCAGGGAATGTCCTCGCGATGAAACAGCACAGTTTCAGGCTTTCCTAAGTGTACACCCGTGCCCGATAATATTTCAAAATTTAACGAATCTGCGGATGATTGAAAAGTGACTAGGGTAGAAGCCCCAATTACTGACACATTAAGGACTGACTCTAATATTATTGCATAATATCTGTATTTATTGACTAAAAGTATAAATTTTTTATTTTTTTTATTATGGTTTAATATGTTTACTTCATGAACAACATTTTGTGGGTCTTAGAATTTCTATTTTTATATATAAATTCATTAATCTAAAAAACATATTTCTAGATCTATTACTGCCACCTCTAAAACGTGTGTGGCTGAATTACTGACACCCCAATTACTGCCAGCTAACCTAATACTGTTTATTACTCATTTTACGGTTATGTCGTCTCATGTACATGAGCAACTACTGCTATGACAGTAATACCAAAATGCTTGAAACGCTTGTACCAATCACTATCACCCATATATTAATTAAAAAGGCTTAATTAATCGTTATATTACGATCGTTGTGACTTTCTATGATACTTATATTGTACTAAAAAATTATTGTTTATTATGTAAATAATTATAGCCGTTTCTTTAGTGCCCTGTTTTCTCTTTCACTAGTAAGGAAGTCGCCATTTCCACTGTTGTCATCAAATTAAAATTTTGTATCGTCTTATAGAAATGAATGAAAAAAAAATATTAAGTGGTGGATTTTCTAGCGTATAGATTATAGGTTGAATTACATCATTCTTTTTTTGTATGACTTTACAACGTTTATTTATTCGTTATTTTCAGTAAAATAGCTTAAGGTGACAGTAATTGGGTAGGTGTCAGTAATTGGGGGTTCTACCCTATAACTCCTGAACACCATTAAATCTCTCTTCGAATGCGCCTGCATTCACATTGCCCGAAATAATTAGGGGATAATAGATGTTTGCTGTGGAAAGCACGTAGCTTTTAAAGTATTGCGCAGCTCGTAGAACTCATCACGAACACCCAAGTGTTCCATTGCGTGTTGCCGCGACTTCTCGGCGCAAGGTCATTTTCCAATGACTCGTTTCATTTCGCAGAAATTTCTATTAAAACCGTGCCGGGCGCGGGTGTAATCGAGCGATAATTCCCGTGACAGGCGCGTTCGTTTCATTAGCGAGTCTAATTGATGGTCGGAATGTCGCGCGGAGACCGAAGCGTGTCTTCCGCGGCCGCGACACAATTACCAAGAGCACGGGTACATTTTTATCCTCCGACTAATTGTCGTCGACGCGCGCCCGCTGTTTCCGCTTAATTTGAAAGCCGTTTGAAACGGGGAACGCGAAACGGTTCGTTGGAATTGCACGGAGGGGCGGGCGACAAATATTTCCCCCGCCGGGAGAAATATTTTCGCTGAAAAACGGCGAGAAAGGGGAGGAAAAAGGAGGAGCAGAGGAAAGCTACGGTTTATAGTACACCGACAATAAGGAACGGTTCTACTCGGCACACTTTAACGCGTACCACTTCGAGACGATAAATGTTCGACGCTCGACACGACGAGTAGTCGAGCGGCACAAAAGAAAGACGACGCGATCGGAGACCGTTCGATCTCGGCAACTCGATAACGAGAGGGAGGAAAGGGTATCAAAAAAAATCGAGTTAAAAGTTTGCACAAGGCTGCCGATGGTGGGTGGGGTTTGGTTAGGGAGAGGGTGGAGCAGACCAGCGGCTTTTAATAAAGACTTTACGGTGAAGAAATCCCAAAGAATAATATCGTCCAAGTAACCCGTGAGAGAGGAGGGAAGTTGGCCGCCACCGCCACGCTCGATTTCCTCTATTTTTCCTTTCCGGTATTATCGATCGGTGGATGCAGGCGCCGCGCTGCAGCGAAATCACGTTACCGAGAAGCTCGTCCGGTTACGGAGATAAAAACCGTTTTAGACCGTTTAGCGGACGTTTGGAGAGTGGAAAACGGTGTTTTTAAAAGGGAAGGGATCACACGGCCGGCGATCGTGCGCGCCCTCGCCCTCGCCCTCGTCCACGCGAGAAGTCACGGCGCGGTCGTAAAATCGTGTTCGAATTGTTTTAAGCCGAGCGACACGAACGCTCTCGTGTTTTCTTTCTCGCGTTAACGACGTGGGACCGAGCCAGGGAAGTGGGACACGAAATTCCAGTACGCCCCTAATCCCCCTCACCCACCATTCAAATCGCCGCGTGATTAGCATCCTAGTCGTTCTTCGTGCATTCCTTATTTCTCAGACCCTTCTACGCACGAGTCCTTTAGAAAATTCCACCCCCTTGCCAGATGGAGCACGCAGAGGCAAGGAGCATCTCATCTCCACTCTCAAATTTCCGCTAATTTAGATACACAGATTCATCCATGGATTCATCCATTTTCCCTTTTCCCTTGTTATCCGACGTTCCAGAGGCATATCCGCCATTTCCTCCTCTTAAGAGCTGCCACTTAGCACAACGCCCGCAACAGGGGTTCACCTTTCACCCTGCATCGGATGGGACGCGTGGAATATTAAAAGTAATGGAGTACGAAAGTTTTAAAGCGTTGAGTAGCGAGGGTGGACCCGGTCGCGGCGGCGAAGCGCAGCGTCAACTGCTCGCTGGGGCGAGGAAGAAAATGTCCGGCCAGCCTTAACGGGAGCATTTAAATTTCAGAAGCAAAGTTCTTACGAATCAATAGGGGAACGGGAACGGTCAATCCTTTTGCTCGCAGCGCCGCGAATAAAACATTCGAGCCGACGATGAAGAAGAAGAAGAAGAAGAAGAAGAAGAAGAAGAAGGGGGTGTACTCGCAACGAAGTGGCCCAAGTGGCGGGGATGGAAAAGGGGGGTGGTGCGAAAGGGGGATGAGAGAAGAGGAAAGTTGGATTGCTCGATGGTCGGCTTGCCAAATGGCGCTTAGTATTCCGCGGGACGATCGGACTTCGCGGAGTACCTGGAAAGGCAGCGTACTGTGACGGAAGTGCCAAGTAGCTCCGAGGAGGAAGCGCTACCGAGAAGTGACTAAGGAGCGGTTGGCTGACTTGAAAATAGGCGAGGAGATGTGACCAGGAGTTTTAAAATGGTGGACGGGAATTAAGCGGGCTAAACGAATGATTTAGCTGGGCTGCCAAGCTAGCCAGACTCCGGGGACGGGCTCCGTTGCTCGGGGGGGTCGCAATTAAATTAACTTATCGAGACGGCCAGCCAACTGTCCGCAAACTTGGTTAACGTGTTCCCCGCGCCACGTGGAAACCGGTCCGCGATATCGATCTCCGCGAGCGTGTAAAACCAATCTCCATATTCATACATACACGCGGGGCTTGTCGCGCTCGCGAGTAGTCGGGGTAATTTCTGTGGCAGAAGGACACTTTGGTGGGCGTGTATTTTAATTAGCAGGAATGGACGCCGCCTAATGGGCCGGCAAACGGGCGAAGAAATGACGGAGCTCGCGTGAAACGAAACCCGAGTATTAATATCGGCGACTTAACTAGCAATCCCTGCCTCGGTCGCGATTGTCATCCCTGAAGAACGCTCTCCGAGGCGCAGAATGTAACTGAATGGAAGAAATAAGCAGATATAACTGAGGGCGAATGGGTGGCAAGGGTCGAACGGAATCGAGGAAAGTTCAAGGCACGGGAGAGCCATCGGTGCGCCTCCCAGGAGAGATTCTGTCCTAGTTGGATCGCGTCGTCTGACTCACAGGTTAGCGGGCAAGTCCCAGAACGGAGACTCTCTCTCTTGCCTTTAACTACGTCCCAACGCTGATTGCTTGCAAATTGCCTGCCTTTACTGGGCCACGCCATCTTTCCCGTAGACGACGCGATCGCGCCGTGACGTCTTGCGATCAAAGTCTCCACTCAAAGGTAATTATACGATCCGCGGGACTTCCGTCGGTCCGAGCGAGGAAAAAGTGAGGATTCCTCGGTTAAATGTCTGTTTCCAGCTTTGCGCCGTTTCCTTCCAGGCAGACGGCTCAAGGTGTCGGCGCTCTAGGGGAGGCGATAGTCGCAATTAGGGAAATTAGACTTCTTTCGTCTGTGTTGTTATTGTAGGATTCGGAAAAAAGGAAGCCTCGACGCGGGACTCGAACCCGCGATCTTTAGATTCTACGCGTTCTGATCAGCCGCCTTAGCCTACTCGGCTACCGCCGACTTCCCTCTCTTGGGTGTTCCGTATCCGCCTCTTATGTTATGGAGGTTCCTGATCCCCACATTATTAATCGAGTAGGTATGCCACGGTTGAAACGAAACATATGGAATCATCGATTGCGATTTAATACTCTACCTACTTTTATACAAACCCCTATTCGTCACTATCCCACTGTTAATAATTTCATTCGCGTTGATACTAAGACTGTAACCGATTTCTTCGAGCGATCTCGATGGTGTTTGTAATGCCACCCCCTCAACCACTGACTTTCATAATTATAACTTCCGCCACGTACCAACAGTCCGTCGTTATACCGTATTCTTCGGCAAGTTGTAATTAAACGACGCCCGTCCGCGAACTGTCGCCGGTGACAATCTGCGAGCGGAAACGTTTTGAATGCAATTAACGTTGCGCTTTAATGAAGTTTCGCCATCGGCCCGCGAAACTCTCGTCCACCGTGGAAAGAAGCCACCGCGTCAACGTAATTTCCCATCGACCCGTATGCGTCCCCAGAAACAAGCCTGAACTACAATTTTTCCATCGATCTAAGGGCTACACAGATATTCTATAACCGAATTTCCCGCCCACCTGCCGTGCATCAGAAAATCCCTGCCCCTCGCTACTGTGTGCACTGAATTACGAGACACTTGGAATTTTTATAGAGATGATTTCAATTGCCAGCAGTCGATTGATAATTACAGATAATTCTGCTAAGCATCCTTTCTCTCCTTCCTCCAGGGTCACCGAAACGATGGGTTAATTACCAGCTAACTAACTACATCGCAAGTGAACCGAATCCTCTCGGAGACCCTAATCCTTTACCAACTTTCCCAAGAGCGGAAGCGTCGCGCGGCGTCGCGCTGGAAAAACAGAGTTCGCCTAAGTGGACGATTGCTCATTCAGGGCGCATTCTCCAATGAAAACGGTGGTTAATCGGGGGTCCTCGAGAACCCCGTGGCTCCACCAGTGAGAAGAAGAAAGGAGAAGTTTGTCTCTTCTTACATCGGTTCCAACTTACCCGCCCGATAGGAAATTCGTTTCTTTGGACCGACGGTTCTGTCGTTTCTTCGTACGTTCAACGAGTGTGTCTAGTTTACTCTGTGACGCAAGCGCCGGGATGGGAGAGCGAAGCAGAGGGGTCCCAAGAGGGCGAACGAAGGAGGAAGGCCAGGCTGGCGAACTGTTAAAAGAGTTTGGCTCAGTTACAAAATTTGTACCGCGGAACTCCTCGCCCTCAGTCTGCATCCTTCGCCCCCTTTATCCCGTCGGCTTATTGAAAGGCTTTCTCTGACTGACTAAAGGACGATTCTACTGGAAATACCGCGGCCCCTGAAGCCAGCCCCGCGAATAAAGAGAGGGTTTCTTAAAGGACTTTCAGAAGGGGATGGAAATCCGTCGAAATGCCGCTTGTCTTTTGTAAATACACTCTCGGTGGGCTTGCTGGGTGATTTATGATGGGAAGCACAGATTGCTGTCTTTCGTTATCCCTTTTTTGGGAAGTGAAGAAGTGGCGGATGGAATTTCTAGTTTGGTGGGTTCTCGCCCTTGTCTTTCGACCGCTGAACCATTGATTTAATCGATTAAGCTATTTCAATTCAATATCTATATAACTCAGAATGCTTCGGACAGAGTTTCGGGATAGCCTGAAACACTTTCAGTCTTCTTTCCGTCACCTATCATCTAGCACGATTACCCAAACTCCGCGTGGGAGAACAAAACCGCGACAAAGTCAGGACAATGCTGAAATCCGCGTAGAGGGCACAAAATGGGAATCGTTGGTCCGCCGTGGCTCATGAAACACTCGAAGAGCTGCGGCACGGTTCTAGACCTGCGGCCCATTCCAGCTCGTTCGAGCGTTAAAATCGTCCGCTCAATTACGAAGAGAACGAACGGGGCAAGGAAGAGAGGAAACGAGTCCACAGGGTGGAGAGACGCCCCTGCGACGTTTGGTGACCTCACAGGGCAAGGACGCCGTGCACCTCTGATCGTTTCGTACACTTAAAGGGATGAGTGGACCGAGACTCCAAGAGAGAAAGAATGCTGGAAAAGTCTAGGGTGGGGACGACAGTTTTCTTCAATCAGAAAAAGAAGTAAAAGTGCGTGTTGGATTGCCATCGTTGTAATTGAAAGACGAGATTATACTAGGGGAGGTTAAGCCTCCTAAGCTCGACTTTTCCCTTCACCTCAGGAAGGGTAACTAACCCTGCCACGGAATCTTGAATCAGCCTATAGGATCGAGCTGTTTGATTCGTATCCTGTTAGCTCGTTCATCTGTCTGAAGGATCAGCCTCTATTCACCTGTCGTGACAACCAGATGCAGCAACAGAGGATCCACTGACATGATACCAGGTCTGAGCGCCTGTGGCGGTAATGCACTCCCGGCAGCCCATTACTGCAGACGGTAATTTACATGTTTTCCAACTGGGAGCACGCGTAATAGCGAACCGTTTAGCGTCTTAGGGCTCGTAAGCTGGCTTACGTTAGCAAGAGGTACACCTGTAAACTAGGGTACTCAGAAATCTGTTGAATATCTTCAGCCAGACTTCCTTCTTTTCGAGGAAAATGTAACAGCCGCAGCTCTCTGAACCCTTAACATTGTACAACTTTAAATAAAACTTGAATTAAAGTCACGCTGAAACAGGAGCTTCTTGAAACCATGGACGTCACTGTCAGTGGTTTTCCAGAAAGAGATGCTTCAGCAATATCGTTCTCTCCACGTACGCACCCCGCACACATTTTATCCCACTCTCTTTCTCTTCTTTCATCTCGCTTCACAGAAGGCGTCTAAGTAGAAAACTGCCCCAAGGATAATTGCAGAGAGGACCGTGTTATTCGAGACGCTGGCCGGGGGTGAGGAGGACAAAGGTGACGCGGAAGTGGTCAATGAAGAAATGATGAGGCAATGGGGCAGGAGGGAGCCAAGAAAACGAAAGGGGGGAAGACAGAGGAGCGTCTTTCTGTAAAGGGTTCGAGGCCACAGGATGTCTATGGACACGTCCAGCCTCGACGTATCAAAAGTGTCGTACAAAACGTTAAGCCCAGCCCACGCTTCACATTCGTTCGGACTACAAATCAATATCAATATATTCTTCTTCAAGCTTCTAAAAGACACCAAGCCAAACCGACCAGCGACAAGGGTAGTCAAATTTCGTTCACAACCTGCCGCGACAATCGCAGAATCAGGTTGCTCGAGCTCACTTCCGCGAAGCGGCGACTAACAACGTTGTCCTCGCATAATGCGCGCGATCCTCCAAAGGATTCGGCGTTAAGAAAAGAAGAAAAAGAGGCGCGGAGGGAGAGAAGAATAGGAGGTAAGAACGACAAGAAGAGGACGCTACCTCCTCGTCGTCAAAGGAGGGAAAACGAACCGAATAAAACGACGCGGAAGTCCGCTGGAAGAAACACGCCACCGAAGGGTGCGAGCGGGACGGCGACGGGGAAGGGGAAAAAAAGGCAACCGTTCACGGTGAAAAGGCAGAAGACTCAAAGTGTCTCGTTCGCTTTTCAAAAAGTAATCGGCTCGTCGAAAGGAATTGCGCTAATCTCGGCCGACGGCTGACTCCTCCTTTTTAAGCGGCGCACTCAAACCGCCGAGAGTGCCAGCGAGTCGCAGCCAGACTTCGCGAAATCTTTCATCCTCGATCTCTTTTATGCCCGGCATTCTTCGCCTCGCGCCATTCCTACTCCTCTTTCAAACGTGAGCCACGAGGGTAGCGGGATCGAAGAGCGATCACTCGAAGCGATTCGAGTGACGCGGATCGAGAAAGGTGCGTGGCACGGCGGCGCGGCCGTGCGCGCGGATCGACCGGGGGCCGCGTTCGAGGGTAGCTTTTGCAACGGTGGCCTGCAATTACCTCAGGCGTCGTTTAATTTCATTGGCGACACGGGCAGCGCGAGCCGCCCCGCATTTCGCCGAATTCTAATTGATTTTCCGACGGCACGGTCAACATTAGGATTCAATTAGACACGCCGCCGCGGACCGTCCCAGATTGAGTTTGCAAATTCGAGGTGAAAAACCGTGCTCTCTGGGACCACAGCGGCCGAGAGTCGTGTTTATTGATACAGCACTGGGAATGGGAGGACGAGATATATTCAGCGCGATATCGCGCGTTCAGTGTTTTCACCGATGTTGGTGCGTGGAACAGTTTTTTTTTTGTTTTTGAGGGGCAGGCAGGAAAATTGGATTGGACCATCGATAGATCTTTATTCTGTGAAACTAGGTAATAGGTGCGCTACATAGTTACTGGAAATGGGTCAGCGGAGCAGAAAGCAGAATTCTAAACAAAACGAAATGGAAATTGGTGACAAATACACCGGACGAATTCTACGTACACAACGTCTTTACAAACTGAAGAGTGTTCGAGTCGAGATGGTACACCCGTGTCTATCAAAGAAGGATGAAAACGGTAGAAACTTTCCGTTCAATTTGATGCAAAATGCAAGGAGACTTTTATCGCCGTTGTCTTCTGTTTGACAGTCGGTATTCCAGTTAACTGGTTGGAGGTGAATTTTTCAGTTCGTCATGCATCGTAATCCCGGACCTGTCTCGGGGCACCGAGTTCCTCGAGCGTCTCCAAGATAAATGAAACTTTGCAGAAGGCCGGGAAAAACACGAGGGAGAGAGAGAGAGTCCTCCGTGAATCGCAGACCTCGTTTCGAACAAACGACAACGACTTCGAGGTGAATTAAGTCGGGGACACAGCGGCGCTAATTCGTGTAGGGACGCGAGTAAATTTGCTTGACGCAAGGAAAACAGAGACTACCTGGTCCAGGACCAGCACTTCAAGATTTCATAAGTTCGTTCGTTTACCCGGACGATTCCTCGTGACGCGATTCGGTCTGTTCCGAGGATCTTCAAGTATTAAACGCGATTCCGCGATGCTTCCGGGCAACGACTATGCCCCGGCGTTTCTTTCGCCTGATCTGACGGGTAAAGCGGAATGAAAGAACAACGAGGAGCAGCGGTACCCTCTTCTGTATATAAAATTGAACACCAAACTTTGTTTCGAGTAACAGAAGTTCCCTTGGATGGCGATTCCACGATTGCGCACCATAATGCCCCGGGTAAGTAAGTTGGTGTGAACGCGCAGATGATTAAGTTGTCTCCGAGTGACGATAAATTAAAGATGAACACGCGGGAATGGATATCTGACGGGTATTGATGTGTAGCGAGGAAACGCCGCCAGTAGCTCATAACATGCGACGGAACATTCAAACAAAATCGACTGTTTCATCGTCTGGAGCTCGCTGAAGCGGCACTATCGATCGTAACTCCGGCAACAGACGATTGTTTAGGGCCCCTCCGATCCCTGCTCACGCTCTACTTAATAGCAACAACGCCGCTCCTTCAGCTAGAATCACAACAGCGTCATGAAGTCATCTGTGAGGACCAGCGGGACCATTCCACCAAACTGTTCCTCTGAATGTCGAATCGCTTCGTCGGGATGACGAGTTCAACCCCCCGGAGGCGGTGTGCCCTCGTTCCGAGGACGACGAGTCCTATCTTAGCTCGGCACGGACAGCGGGATAAGTAGATAGAAATACGTGAAAAGGATGAAGAAGAGGCGTGAGGGGGTGGGAATAAAGTCGTTTACTCAACGATCTAAACCGCGGAGAGGGCCTTGTGCCGGGGCGAATATTCATCTGATCGTATGAAAATCCAGGAAACGCCGCGAAAATATCCCACCCAGAAATTTAATACGCTCCAGGCCGGCCCGGGGAGTAAGGGAGGCGGGAGGGGGCATGTAGGTTTCCGGGTCAAAGGGGATCACAGAGGGTGGAAAGCGGATAAGACAAAGTAAAGCCTCTCGTTACGATTTCGATCTGGCTCGGGGGAGGAAATGGAATCGCGTGGCATCTGTAGTCCAGTTTAGAGCTAGATTCTCCTCGAGATGTGTGTGTTTTTTATTCGCCCATTCTCGGAACTCTCGGGAGGACACTAAAGGATAATACAGGATTTTTCGTCGAATCCGTCACGAGCAGCATTTGGCGTCAGAATGTCCCAGCTGATGAAAAACGTGGTTCCGCTAACCTCTCGGGGAACGTTCGTTCGAGAGGCTCCAGAATTCAGAGACGCATATTTCCTCGGGTAGGAATCTGCGACAAAAACCGTCACGCGGGGGGAAGATTTTTAACGTGCACGAAACAACCCTCGTTGCCCTGGAGGTCTTTCAGAGGGAACTCGCGCGAGAAGACAGCACAGACAAGCGAATAACCGGCGTACCTCCGTGATCTACGAAACTCGATTACACTTTGTTGTATAAATTCGTCTTGCGAGTTACGTTACATTTCCTTCCTTCGAAAGAGGAGGAAACAATCGCCATTATTGCGAGCTGCTCTGTTCTCCCAGTACAGTGTACAGGGGAAGAAAAGAAGATAAAGAAACGAAAGGTACGGTGGTGGATGATGAAAGGAGAGAGGAGAAAATAGGGTGGAGAGATGGGACCCGATAGTTTACTCGGCTTAACTCCAGTTTCCATTCCATGCAAATCCTGTGGAGGTTAGCCGTAGGAACGCGTCACGGTTTTATTTCAGCATCGACGTTTACCGTGGATCCGCTTGTTTGCTCAGTTTAACCCTTTGTGGCCGAGCAAGGACGAATCGACTGGCGGCTCTCGCGCGGGGTTTGATCCTCGGCCGGCAGTCCAAGGCGATCCCTTGGTGGGAAACGGAGCAGCGTAAATAACACGATGTTGGATTATTCACTCGTGTGGGAAGATGTAGGTCGAAGCGAGAAGAAAGCCTGAAAGAATAATGGCGGTCGCCTTTATTTTTACACTCGTCGCCCTTGTTGCATCCTTCAACGACCCGTACCTCACTACCTCGACCGACGATCATTTGCATCTAATATTAGCTGCCGATTCGTGCACGGTGCACGGTAAACGGACAACGAAGTATCACGTACGGTGAATAATTCACCGGGTTCAGGGAGAAGCTGTATCGTCGCCGGGGCAGAATCGAGTGCAGAAGGAAGTATCGTGAATCGGCGGAGCTTAATGTAGAATCGTTTCGCGTTCGCGTTTTCAATCGTCGTACTCCCTCCCCCAGCGGCGGGCCAATAAACATTTTCCCAAGCCTCGGTGGAAAATATTTTACGACGCGATATCCTCGGGCTGCACGGTGTCTAACGATCGAGTTCTATTGCTCCGGATGAAATTGTCGAAATCAAAGAAGGAGCGTCGTACAACGGGAACGGCCACTCGCAGCGATACGGTTTTACACTTTCCTGAATTGCTCGCGAGAAGCAGGTTCGTCCAATATCAAGAAACAAGGATTTAGTGGCGAGGAAATGGCGCGAACGTCGACTGCCCAGGAATATCGCGCTTTCTAGGCTACATTCCCGGCAAAGTCAATAGCAAAAATTATTCTTTAAAGCCTGTGCAAACCGTGGACCAGTTCCAATCAGATTTCTAAATAGAACTTGAAGGAGTGCTGACGGGATACCAGCTTGAATCATAACGCACCAGACTTTATACCATTTATAAAATTCCCTGATACTCTGCAATATTCCTCTAAAATACAGAGAACTCTCATAATACTTCAATTCTCCAATATATAGTCACAGTCGTCCCGAGTTTAAATCTATTTTAATTTCCCATGTAAAGTGGCAGCTGATACAAAAGAGCTTCTCTGACCCGCGGCTCATCAATCTCGATGAAACTCCATGGGATAGAGATCGCGCGGCACTTGCCCAGTTAATCTTCCATTGCTGGGCGAATAACTCGGAGTCGCGTCCGAGCGTGTTACAATCGCGAGTTTAATTATGATATGTACAATCGCAGGTGTGTGCGTGCGCGCACATCTGTGCCGGGGGGGGGGGGCGCGATCATCGCCCCTACCTCCCCCGAATCCGCGGATCGATTTTATTCAGCGTGGCATTAACGGAAACGCGCGACCGATTGGAGCGAGCCGACCCCGAAGCTCGCTCTGATAAATCTTACGGCTGTTTGAACACCGCCGCCCGATTACTGTCACCTCGCCGGAACCGGGGCGAAAAAATAACTTGTTGCGTGTGCACGTGCCGGTTGAAAAGCCCCGGGAAACAAATCTGGGCGTGAAAACGTTTTTATGCGTCGCAGTTGGCCGCGCCTGTCGCGCGCAACGTTCGCTTGAACACCGCTCGCGAATATTCGCGCGATACACTGCTCTGCTCGGTGACGATTTCATTTTAATGGATAAATGCTGCAGCGTTTTGATACCTCTTATTAAGAAATGCCTCGGGATTTCCAGTTACTGGTCACCAATTCGCTAATCACAACACCGCGGGAGTCTGGGATGGTTTTCCCCGTTTCGTGCCCAATTTTCGTCATCGATTCAACGTACCGGGTAATTACGCGTCTACGTTTGCTCGAGATACACGGCTAAACGCCGCTGATTATGAGTAATCAGGCTTGCACCTAATGGCGACTGTTCGTTATTCTATAACGACAATTTCGACGGGTCGCGGCGCGCACACGAGAAGCTACACATCTGTGGACACACCCTCTCGAGGAAACATTTGACGATAAATATTTGCGTCGAAAATGGAGCTCGATACGTTCGGCAGCAATCAGGCAAGCCGCGTTAATTGCGTAATCACGCAAACAAATGCCATGCGATGCGATGCAATCGTCTCAGGATGCAAATGTTTGCCAGTGACGAAAGCGGGGCGCAAAATTCTGTCCACCCTCGGGTTCTTGCAGTTCGGATTTCTCTGGACGCAGCGGAGCATTCGTCTCCTTGGGAGAATAGGTTCGACGGTATCTTAAAAGCAAGCTCCTATATTAACCAATTCATTTACTAATGCAATTTTAAAGAGATTCGGTGCAATGCACTGCGATGCATTGCTATATTGAGCATGAATCCACGACAGGGGATGCATCTCTGGTCCATTAAATATGGATCCGCGAAAAGATGAAGCCGAAATATGTAGATATGTAAATACATATATCGCGATGTACGGGGAGTTTGTAGAGCGCGGATGTTTGTCCCTCAGTGACGGTACCGTGGCTCACAAAAGAGGAATTAAAGTTTCAGGCTCTGTCGATGGACCATAGACCGCTTAATCCCATCGTAATTGAACAAGTTCGATTAATGACGTAAATGGTCTTTCATCTCGAAAGCGAATATCGAATATGCTGACTTTAGAGACTAGATTCTCACGGAATTAGGACTGTTTGAGAGACCGAGTTCTGTGAAAACAGTGAAATATGAATTTAGTAGGGTCGAGTTTACACGGATTCGAGTGCCCATAGAATAATTTGTTTCTAATCGAAAGGCGATCCCACCGTTGCGGTCGCTTGTGTATTTGAACGGGTGCAAGAGTAAAGAAAACGAAGCGTGCGAGAAAAAGGAAAAAATTAGGCGGCATCAAGAGATTAAGCGTAAATTAACTGAGGTGCACGGGGTTGGGGTGGTCCCTCCGCAACATAGTGTTATCAGCCAAGTTCCAAGCGGCCGAAGCGGAAACGGAGGCTCTCCAGTGTCGAGTTTCCGGCGTTACAACGTATCACACATTCAAAGTGGTATTAGTAGGCCCCTATCGTAAATCTGGAATGAGCTTAACCCCGTGGAAAAAAAATGGGCGGAGGATCGGTAATGTACGGCGCGCCACATCGCCCCCGTCGCACAAAAACCGTTTAATAATGCTGCCGAGCTTAAAATACAATTAAGCCTCGGTATGATTGTTCAACCGGGACTTCATCTTCCACCAGGAAAATCACGGATCACCGCCCGGATATTCTGAGCTATTAAATCGCGTTAATTTAGAATGAACGTGGTCCCGTTTTTTATGAAGCAATGCCAGATGAAACGAGAGTAACGAATCTCGTCTCGCTTCAGTTATTTCCGTACGTACGGTACTTCGGAGGATGACTCGATGTCAATTAGAAGGGTAATGAAGTACCTTCGCCAAAAAAAGATACCCATTTCCTGAAATGAGATAGGTCGCTCCGATTCCTCGCGAAATTGTGCTAGGGATCCGTGTTTAATTGCATCCTGAAAGAGTTATTTGTACTGAATTACAGCGATACCGCGGAGGGAACCAGATGATCCGTATCGAATAATCGAAGCTATTGACACGAATTCGAGAGAAACGCGGCGGCGTTAACTTCCAGATGAAGTTTACCCGGACGTCGGCGCGCACTTCGGAGCTTCCGTTACGCTGCGATATCTGAGCGATATTAAACTCAATCTTAAAGGAGCGGGAGTTTTCTTGCACTCGGATAACTCTTGCCTGACGTCCGTTAAACTTCAATAATTACTTCACCGTTGGAATTTACAATGCCCGGGCGTTGTGCGCAAGTTTGGCGCCCCGGCCCTTTCCTTTCGGCCATCGTGAATTAAACATTTATTATTAAATTCGCCGGCGCAGCTGTAATAACAAATACCGGCAACGGCGTAAAAACGTTTGCAGCTACCGTGAAACTTTAATTGCTCCCTAGAATGCTAATTAGGGGGTGCGCCTCGCTCCGGCCGAAAAACTTGCTTCCGCGAACGACTCTGATTGGATTACGGGAGTCGACAAGTACGGCGTACCATTTTTTGTTATCCTCGGGATTTCTCGTTCTGACGAGAAACAGGCGGACCAGTCGCGTCGAGCTTGGGGAAGCGTAAGTAAAGGATCGCGCGGCAAGTATCTCGATTTATACCCTCGACGCGGAGCTTTCTCACGTGCATCGGCTTGAAACAACGAGCTGCCTCTGAACGCCTCCACTCGGCAGCAATCTCAGGACGTTCGGCCCCTCCGCGCCGAAAGAGCCGAGGGGAAGAGTGTCGACGGGGTTGCGCTCCGGCAAATGAACGCTTTCTGTATCGGCTTGGGAAAGAAATCGAGGGGAACTCGAAGTCGCTGATTCAACTCCCGCGGAGGCGCGTGCTGCGCCACGAGGGGACTCGTCGCCGGCGTCTCTCGGTAATTTTGAATCTGTATGCAGCCGAAGAGGAATCCACGGGCCAATAACGACCGCGTATTATTATGCAGATTACACCGTAACCTGTATTAGTTCGTTATCACTCCTACATCTTGAGCAGCTAGCGACCGACGCGCCCGCACCCTCGTGGTGCAGGATACGCCGAGGAAAAAATGGGGGGTCATGATGAAGACACCAGCGTCGAACGCGATCAGCATACTCTACGAGCTTCCTTTTCCAATTGGACGTTTTTCTGGCAGGATCTGGTTAAACGTTGCGACCTCCTCAACGAATCAACAGGATGAATGGGTAAGGGGTTGCAAAGAACGAGTGAATGTGCCGTCTACTTATTAGAGTGATATTAGACATTAGGCAGGGTTATTGTAAGTAGAATCATTGTAGAGTGTTAAGGGGGGAAGCCACTGTGACGGTCGAAAATAAAGGTTATTTTCAAGACATTCTTTTATAATGGAATGTAACTTTCTACGAAAAATCTTTATTACCAACTGAAAATACATATATTTGACTAATATTTTATGCTCGCAGATTGACAAAATTTTCGGTTGTATGGCCACAGCATACGATAACGTTAGGCTCTGCAAAAAAAATTACAAAACGGATGCACGTGTAACTTTCCAACATTTGATCCGAATTGAAAAATTCGAAAAGGTTTCTTAAAGTATATTACAATAGCTTCAGTTGCACGTACCAGTTTTTTGATCGAATAATTCATTCAATAGTAACATTGAAAAAACATGTTGATTTTTTATACTATTTGGTCAAGATTTCTTCTCAAGTCCGACATTTCTTCAAAAATGAATATTTTTTTAAATCCGTACGTGCAACTGAAGCTATTGTAATATACTTTAAGAAACCGTTCGAATTTTTCAATTCGGATCAAATGTTGGAAAGTTACACGTGCATCCGTTTTGTAATTTTTTTTTGCAGAGCCTAACGTTATCGTATTCTGTGGCCATACAACCGAAAATTTTGTCAATCTGTGAGCATAAAATATTAGTCAAATATATGTATTTTCAGTTGGTAATAAAGATTTTTCGTAGAAAGTTACATTCCATTATAAAAGAATGTCTTGAAAATAACCTTTATTTTCGACCGTCACAGTGGCTTCCCCCCTTAAGGGGACTAGGCAGTCAGAAACTCGATTTTTTTTTGTTGCATTTTTCGAACGTACCACCCTTCCCCATTAAAATGCCGTTTGGTTGATGTTAAAATTCGAAAAATTGACGATTTTACAGCCGAAAAGGTCGAGCGCGGCATAAACCGTTTCTGCACGCACGCAGGTAGACTAGATTCCTCTTTCGAAACTTTAAGCGCGTTTTTCTCGGAATCATATTTCCACTTCGTTTTGCAGTGATTGGGAAAAAACGGAGGTATCAGTCGATTTGAAAAAAATTCAGCATATATGAAACATGTCTAGTTACGACCTGGACCTACGCATAAGTCTGTAAAAACTCCTGGTTTGTCAAAAAAAAAATAGAATGGCTCTTTTTACTGGCGAAAAATGACGTTTCTTTAAAATTTGCCGTTTTTCAGCCACCATTTCTATAATTTTGATTTTTTTTCTTATTCAATAGGTTCAGGGCAGAATAGGGGCCAGGGCAAAGTATAAATTTCAGAGGATATTTCACAATTAAATTTCTTACGGTCAGAATCACTGCAAAATTACAGTGGCTCAAAAAAAAAAACGCCTACATGTCAGACGACTGTAGCGCTTTCATACATATGTATAAAATATTCAAATCATTTCTTTTTTACTGTTTATACTATTAATAAACATTACCCAAACGTACTAGTCACAATTTGTGTTCATCTCCTTGTAATTAAATCGCAAAAAATACTTGATTTTCGAGCGATCTGACTGCCTAGTCCCCTTAAGAGACAACCACTTCTGAGATATCCCAGCCACGAGCTCGCCAAAGAGGTCCCGTTCTCTGGTGCCTCGTGTTGTCCATTTTGGAAGCTTCAGCCTCTCGATTAGAAATCACGCCATATTCACCGGCACTCGTTCATCGCGGTTAAAACTCAGGCCGGCTGATAATTGTGTTTCGATTAAAAGCGCTTCCCGCCCGGTTTTTCGTCCCGATTGGACTGCCAGCAGCATTCTTCTGGCGCCTGAGCTGCGTAACGAAGGGAAGTTTTAAATTAGTTTGATATTCCTAGGCCGAGGCTACGCGCCGGCGTGTACACAAGGCCGAAGTGGGTTAATCGAGTTCGGTGTTTTGAAAACGCCTCCGCTCGGCCGAGGTTACGAAAAGAGTACGGTGGATTAACATGTTGGCGGACGACAGTGCTATTTACTCGTGAGTGACATTGATGGGCAATTTCTAATAGAGGAGCTTCTACTTATTCAGGAGCACACTGCAGGACGTTACTCTCGAATAAAATAACACCCCGAACGCTAAGTGCTCCGTGACCTCGATTGAACTTGCTCGCAAAACAGATGATAAAACAGAAGTGTGTACGTAGCTATCCCTTTCCAATATCCCTTAATTAGTAGCATTCTCTGAAGCTCACTGTCCATACAGCAAGCCATGGCGCACGACAAGGGACAGAGAAGAAAGCCTGCAGCTCAGCTTAATCGGTATTAATTCAACCCCGTGTACAGTAACGGCGACGCACTTTGACGAAAATGATGCACGTGGAGGTAGGAAGAGGCCGGGCAAAGCCTGACGCGCCATCGATTCGAGCATTATCGGTAATAGAATGTACAGTGCGCCAGCTGACAAAAGCCTCGTTACTCGCGTGCTCCGTGGAACGTCCGAGAGAACCAATCGGTGCCTGCAGCGATCGATCGCGGCGAGCAGCGATTTTTCACCGAAAAATCCACGCGACGATCGCTGGGCCAGCAAAGTGCCAGCGGAAACGGCGCCCGGGTCGTTTCCGCGGGCGTGTTTGCTCTCGGCGCGCGTCGATCACGCTGTCGCGTGTTTTTCGATAATGAGACGCGGGGTGCGATTCCGCATATTTGTACGGAGATAACGTCAAACGGGGACAATTCTGTTGTGTAAATCGGCTGCGCAAACGTGCAGATAAAATGATCGTCGAGCGACAGTTTAAATAATAGGTGTTACGGGGAAACCGGCAGCGCTCGAATTGCAGGGACCGCGAGGATTCGAAAACGACGAGCTTTTCAGTGGTCTGTTCCCGCCGTTTGTAGAGGTGGTCGAGGCTACCCAATGTAAGCTTCTTAGATGGGAGATTGATTAGTTGTGATTTTTGCTGGGACGAAGAGTGATCTCTTAGGAGGTTGCCAGCTGTTTGTGAGCAGTATTGTATTTTTAAGGTATTTCTTTCTGCGATGTTTCGAGGCGCTGCAGAAGCTACGTGATCTCTGTTTACTCCTCTTAAACTCGGTTTAGTGGTACCATGCCTCGTCCTCTGCTTATAGCTGGTAGTCGCACAGATGCACGTGGGGCTTGAATTTTTCAGTGGAATCTGATGCAAAACTTCCGTTTTCCCAATTTCACGAGCTTTCGCCGTTCGGTTTCTGAAGCTCCTGTGAATGTTTCATGTTCACGAGACAAATGATGACATCCCTCTAACGAATTCAGTTGGAAGGTATGTGAAATGTTCGCTCCTCAAATTACAATCGTCTGCTTCCATTAAACTTGACGGAATATCTGCCGTTGTATCTAAAAATTCCCCGCAGCTTCTTGGAAAATAACCGAGCCGGGAATTTGCGAGCAATCTGCATCGAAGTTCGAGCACGTTCGGCGTGTCCTCGATCCCGGTGCAGCGTATCGAAAAACGAAGAACATAGAGCGATAAAGCGGAATATAAATTTCCCCCCAGACGAGGCCATTATATTTCAAAAGCGGGGCGTTCAATCATGATTTAGATACTAGCCGCGTATCACCCACAGGGTCAATGAAAAATTCAAATTACAGTTTCATCGATACCGTTCACCCCCCCCCGCACGGCGCAACTTGCTAGCGGAGATGGGAAATACCATTCGAAAATTCCTATGCAACGCGCCGCTCCGAAGCTGAAGCGTTCGAATTTTAACAAATTGCGAAACTACGCCGCGCAGCTCGCCGATCGTATTCCAGGGGAATAAAGTCGCGAAGCTGTTCCATTTCTTCATCCCGCGGTAACTTGCGATCAGGCTGGGGTCTCTAGGCGTATACACACCGAGATGTTCACTCATCACTCTTGGGACTCGTAGACGCGGCGATACTTTGTATTCCACCTGTACGCGAGAAAACGCCGTTATGATGGTGGTCCGTCCCTCAGGGATCCAGCAGGGAGAGGGAGCCAGAGACAAGAGGAAGAGTGGATCCGCGAAGGGATGAAATGAAGGAGGCGCGGGATGTGACGGAGGGACGCGAGAAAGAAAGAAACTAACGCGAGGTTTTTATTAACGTTCCTCTTGCTCGAGTTAAAAAGCAGAGGAGCAGGGCTGAAGGCGCCGCTTCCTGCTGTAATTAAATGTTTCCAGGCTGGCGTAACAATAATTTCCACGGGGTCGCGAGTCTCGTTTTTCTCGGTGCGTCTGGCGAAATTTAATTGCGTCCGGCGGTGGGAGGGTGCGAAAAGATAAGGATAAATTATGGCCAGACGGAGGAACAAAGAGGGACAGCAAGAAACTGGCAATGACGATAGTGCAGGAGAATGGCGCAAGTTTGGCGAGACGCGTAGCCTCGTGCGGCTGCAGCTGGTCCGATGATTCTACTGAATTTCTTCGGCGGAATGTATCGCAAGGGGTGCGCGTCGAATGATGTAGCCATTACGGCAAAGTTTCTGGATCTCGTTGTACAAGACGAAGACATAATTCCGTTCGTATGCTCGCAGATTCAATTACTGGAATTCGCTGCAGATCTGTTAATGGAACAGTCTCGCCATCGGCCACGCTATAAATGAAGATGGCGGTCGATAAGCGTTGTACTCGATGAAACAGACGGTCTCGTTCCCCTGTTAACTTTACCAGAGGAATATTTCGATACGAGTGTCGTAAAACAGAAACTCCCTCTCCGAAGAGCCACGGGCGGAGCTTCTATTACGAAGTTCCCCGTAAATGACAATTACTCGAAATTCCCTCGGACTTGGAGTGCCCCCCATGATTCTGGGGATCCTAAATACTCCCCATTTACAAGATTCAATTGCCAAAACTCGGTAACACTGGCCCCTGCATTAATCGAAAGTTTCAAGGGCTTCACCGCGAAATCCAAGTACATACGCTGGGAATGAAAACGTTGGTCGACAAATGTTATCTCCGTTGGAGCTAACGATCCTGCTCTCTGGTCAACTTTATTGCAGAAACTATTACCAAGAAATCAAAGGAGCTTCAATTACCGAAATTCCTGCCAGATTATTCTATGCATTAACGGGACAATTCCACCACGAAATACCAATACTGGAAACGGGAAATGGTCTGCCCGCGCCAGCGCCCCCTCGCGCTATCGTTAATTTCATTGCGGCAACTATCGACAGTCTCTCCATTACAAGATTCAATTGACGAAATTCGACCGAGGATAGATCCACCGATCGACCAGCTTCGCAATCAGCCGTGCCGGGAACGGAGACGGTCGGTCGACGAACCAGCGTTCCCGTTCCGTGCCCTGTTAATTTTATTAGATAGGCGATCGTCGATATTGCGAATCTAATTAATGGGACACGTGCAGTATCGTTGGTGGACGATGTTCCACGGTTAACAGGGCAGGTGGTCTCCCCTCCAGTCGATGGGCAAGTTTGGCCGCCTATTAAGCCGAGGATGCTTCCGACTTGGCCGCAGAGCAGCGGTCTGCGCTGGCCTGCGTGAAACTGCATCCGGATGTGCAGCGCGCGACGGCTGCAGCCGCAATGCAACACGCGCGCGCGTCCGACGCGGAGGCCTGCACCGCTAGGAGGCCAGCAGCACGAATCTGCAAGGAGGTAGAAGGGGAGGACGGACAGGAAGCCTCGATATTGTCACGACTGGATCTAGGAACGGGGACGAGGCGATCGAGGATGCACCGCGTACAATTCACGAGCCAATGGAAGAAGAGAACGGCGCGGGATACGAACCAGCGTCGTGGATTTTGTATTTTACGACTAGACGAATGCGTATTCGTAAACCGGATCCTGGACGCGTTGGCTTTTTGTCGCGCGGGTAACGAGAAGGGGATCTGGCGGATTTCGCGTTTCAGTGGGGGAGATTGACTTTAAAGCCGAAACTGTTTAACCCGCACCCTCGGCGGGGTGGTTGTGTTGCGTCTTCTTTAGAACTTTCCCTGTAATTCTGGATGTATATAGCGCCCGGGTGGTAAAAATGATAGTTTAATAAAAGTTGAAGAAATTGCGGGAAGCTGTTTGCATTTTAAAAGAGTCTTCAAGGGCCTTGTATCGATGGAACCCGAGTTAGATGCGCTTTCTTGCGAGAAGGGTATTGATTTCTGTGCTTATAATTCTACGGTGGTTGGATTGGTTTGTAACGCTTCTTGGGTAATCCTTTTCATTCTGCGGCGATCTTCTTGAGTTCTCTTGCAGGAGAAGCAAGAACCAATTACTTAGGAATCAATTTGCTCGTCCCCTTGATCTCCATCCAGACACAGTACGGCGAGCCAAGAAATAGAAATCAAGAACATGGTCCAGCCGCCAGTCACGAACAGATTCTCAGAATATACGGCGAGAGCGTCGAGTGTCGCTTCGTGATCAGACTCCATACACCCGTGATTCCGTTTTCTGCGAGATGACGAAGGGTCGGAGGAGAGACACCACACCGCAGCAAGCGATGGATAATTTTCCGGTTCGTTTTCGTTCCCTGGGCATAGCTTCCCTCCACCAAGGCCAAGGGACGCGTCCCCACACAACCTTTGTACAGCAATGCGGTCGCGTGGATCACAAAAACCTTGAGTTTCGGTTGCACTGATTGCCAAAAGCCCGAGTTTCTATCGCGTCGATCACGGAAGAGCAAAATGTCGATCGCGAAAGGTCGGAATATCGATCGCACCGATCACGGAAGAGCAGAATGTCCAGTACCATTGATCACGTTCGGTCAGACTCGGCAGTATTGATCGTAGTAACGTTGAATTTCGGTCGCGTCGACCGCGACATACCGCCGAGTTTCGGTGGCGTCGATCACAACGGCGATTAGCTTCGATCGCGTCGGTCGCATTATCCCCGCGATTCCGACGCCGTCGATAGCGCCATTCTACGTTTCGATGGCGTCGATGATTAGATTTCGCACGGATCACCAGCGTCACAGGAGGTTAAAGAAGATTTACGAATGGCGTGCGTACGCAGACCCGTTCTCGGAACAGGGCCAGTTTTTACGGAATTGGATTGTAGCGAGATTTATGCGCGAGCTTCCTTCCCCCTTCGCCGAGTCCAGGATTAATTAAGGGGCGTTAATTAAAATTCACCGGGAAATGTAAATCAGCTCCATTCTCGCGTTGTTGCTGCGGTACCGTTGATCGCCGCGACTATCGATTTTATGAATTCCGTTATTATTCCACAGTTGACGGAATATTTTCCAATAGACCGGATCCTATCAGAACGAAAGCATATTCGTGGAATCGTGACACGTCCTGCTACTTTCGGGACTCTTTAACACTTATAGAAGTGTTCGCGTAAAGATTTATGAAATATAACATCGATGATGTATCGCAGTCAAACTTAACGAAGAATATTCAGTCCGACCGGGCCGCAATGATAAATTATTTATTCACGCATTTGCGGCCGAAGAAGCCGAACAGAAATAGCTTTGAATCGCGTGCAAAATATTTGCGCTCGAAATCGATATCGATTCGCTCCTTACACCGATATTACATAATACCGATGTGTATCGCGCTTCCTGTCGGTCTGGCGGCGAAGTTATTTTCATAGAGCATTTTATCGAATACTTTCCATCTAATATAGGGCTTGTTCTCAATATATCGCAGTTATTCATCGACCAGCGCGCTCCTTCGGATGCCCGCAAAATCGAGCCAGCAAGAACGTTAATTTTATCGGTGGGTTCGATCCTCCGCGAAATTCCATAACTCCATGCCGTGGACGCCCTCCTCGTGAACCGGAGAGGCCACGAGGGCCTCCCTTTTTCCTTCGACTTCTTAATCGATAACCGATTTACCAGCGGGGAGGGTGGGCAGGCTGATTGGTGGAAACGGGAACAAATCAACGAAGGAGTTTATCGAATTAGCCGCATAACCGCTCCAACGTCGCGGACGAAACGACATTATTTACCCGTAGGAGAAAAATAAAGCAACGCGAAATCCGTTTAGCTGTTTCCGCCGATAATGGCAGCTGGGCGTTGTTTCGCGAGCGTTACTCGTGCAAAGGACCAGACGTTCTTAGAATGAACACCTTCAACCCCCTCCGGAGGTGTTCTCCAAGGCTTGCAATTACGTTAAAGCAGCTTTAACAGTGGAAAAAGGAAGCCTGAAGCATTTCGAATTACAATTCGCTGGCTTAAGAACCTGGTACTTAGTCGCCCTCGATTGGCGAGGATTGGGAAAGGAACTGAACGGGGTAATGAGGCTGTAAGGGTGTAAGAACTCGAGGATGTTTCAAGAACGTATTGAAAATTTTTACAAACAGTTCTCTTCCCTCATTGGTGGTTTAATTATCGAATACCGTATGAAGATCGGAAGGCAGAAACGGGTCTAGGAAGCTGCGTGAACTAGGAAGCTAGTCTCTGCTTCAAATTGGCTAGCGGGGGCTATAAAAGTGTAGCATATTTGACAAAAGTTGGGGAATACGTGGCTTCTCGGTATGTGGCTCGACACGGAATGGCTCGTACAGAGCAGAACGCAATCGCATTGTAACGGAAGATCGCTCGAGCGGAATCGATCTCATTTGTAGCTGCGGGGACGCCCGATGGAAATGCGCGACGAGCATTGGGAAACTTTCCATGCCGCTCATCTTTGGAAACTCCGATTGGTTCGTTCCGCATTGCCCGCCATGAGTAATCATCACTCATCTCGCGGGATTCACATTTTTTCTCTCTCTCCTGGAGGGAGAGGAGATCCCATCAACCGAGGAAGACGGAATGGTTTCAAACCCCCAAGACCGAAGGCTCCATGCAATACAGGTAGCTTCATGTCAAGAGTGATTCCAACGCTCTGTCAACGTTGCACAAAGCACCATCGAGGGTCTCAAAGGTGCTGAAACTCGGGCACACAAGCCTCCGCCGAACCACAGTTAAGAACAGAAACTGCGCTGGAAAATATTATTCCTCACTGCGACACTTAAGCTCTCGGTGGAAAAATGCTGCCTGTTTTCGCGTTCACTTGGCAACCATCGAAAATGTTTTCCGTTAGATCGCAAAGGCTTGAGCTCGGCCACGGGACGAACGGTATCGATCGAGGTGCCCGCGCCACGATTTCCTGGCCACCTTCTACGAAACGAGCCGGTCTTGATTTAAAGGAACCCCGGCTGGTTTCGTCGCTCCATTGGCCACGATTCTTCAACTAACAAGTGGAGGTTCGAGAAGCAATTCGCCGCCCCCTTATAATCATACTCGGGGAAATCAATAGAGCCCAATTCGGGGGAGGGTTCTTAAACCGTGAGAAAAACAGTTAGCGGACGATATTTCTCCGACTGGCGGTCCGAGGAAACGGAGGAGGATCTTGTGCTTATTGAGTTGCCAATCCCTCTGGAGGTAGGGTAACGAAGGGTTTCCTGATTCGATTCTCATTATTAGCGGGCGACGGAGTTTGTTTAACTGGCTTTATTACGGGTGTTTCGCAATTACTCCTCCCTCCTCCCTCTCTTATTAGGCCAGTTTGCCGGCGACAAACACGGTAGACACTCCCTGGAGGAACTCGCCCAGTTGCAAACGATTCGACTGCGAACTTTCTTATCGACGTTCGCAGTGTACCTTGCCTAATGGACCTGATATTACCAAACACAAATCTACAAGTAAAACTCTGTAATTCTCTTTTCTTAAACATGCGCAACGATCTGATGATCAATAGCGCTGATAACGCCCGTTCCAACGAGCAGGTCCTACTAGGACCAAGGGAGTTTAGTTAATTCATCCTCAAGTAATAAAGTCTAGATTCGGTTGACATCCCCACGCGAGGTGACTTCGCTACGGCCCGTGACGCAGCTCGCGCGACAAAGAAAAGCTCTCTGCATCCGCGGTAACCCGTTAACTCCAACAAAGAAGCCGCTTTCGCGGCGGACTGAAGGGAAAACCAAGTCACGGCGTGTCTGACGTTAATTTCGCGCGTCGCTCGAACGAAAGGGCATCAGGCGACGCGACGGCGACAGACATAATTCCGGCTGTGACTCCAGCGTATTCGCGACACGAACTCGACACGCATTCGACAGAACGCTCTCGACGACGTTGGAACCGTTGCCACCCGCTTCTCCCGAGGAACCTTGCATCGAGAACGCGACACGAACGGGTGAGTGCTCCGTCAACATCGATAAATTCAATGGAGGTTCAGCATCTGGACTGCTCTCGAATCCCAGGGAACCTCTGTTCCCGAAGACCCGCTTGAAACGCGCGTGCAGAACGCGCGAGGCGGCTAAGCGGCGCGTTCGAGGAGTTTACGTAAAGAATGCATGCTTCTTGCTTCAGCTGGATGATTACTTCGTGGACCATGGAGGTCCATTTTATAGCCAGCGGAAGAATTGTGGAGTGTTTTGAGTAAGTGGAAGGTGGTTCGAAGATGGACGTGATTATGTATCGTGTTTGATGTAATAAGGGAGGAATTGAGACAATCTGCTCTGCACCATTTCTGAGGGTCTTCCGAGGACCTACCCTCTAAAGACACATGGGGCTTTCGTGTTCCGGTTTTAGAAGATGACCCTACATTGCTCGTAAATAGTTTGAGGGGTGGATCTAGAGCGGAACAAGAAGAAAGTGTTCCACGAATATAGTGGACGACGAAAATCGAGAACCGTGAGTTAGGTACATGGAGCATGTAGGTGCACACGAGCACCGGCGAACAGATACAGTAAAATCAATTCGAATGTTTATTTTCATGCGGCGCTCGGTACGTCGGTTCTTTCCCACTGCCAGGGAAATTCGTCGACCACCCTCGCATCCCACCATTGGTGACCGGTGCTGGGTAGTTATTTAACGGGCGCAGCCACTTCCGTGGAGGAATAAAAAAACACGAGTGCTGCACTGCATTAATACAGGGCGGTTGCCGTTTTTTCGATATAACGAACCGACGAAATCAATGTGGAGTAGGTAAATAAAAAAAAAGGAAAAAGTGGTACGGCTGACAAGTTGAACGGCCTGGATTCAGAACTAACTTATGGCTATCCTGTCGAAGAGTTTACAGAGGAAGAGCAAACGGCACTGAAACAACGCGTTTAGGACATATAGAGATTTAAAAAGAAATAAAAGTATCCTGGTCCCTTGAGTAACCAATATTCTTTCATTCATCTGTGGTATGGCAGACGAATCACAGCTACGATTTTCCAAGAAATTCGACCTTCCGCAAAGGCGCGAAAAAGGGAGGGCATGACGTGGCAAGGCGATGACGAAGAAGGGTACGGACGAAAATCACGAGGTTCACGCCCCACGGGAGAAGAAATCGTCTCCCGCGTGTCCGTGTACAAGAGGTAGAAAGAGGTGGATGAATCGAATTTTTCTGGCAAAAAAATTGCGCTCACATCCGTGCCCATCCGCCCTTGTTTTCCAGTCTTTTAAGCAGGCTCGGGGGTGGCCAGGAAGCGTTTTCCAGGGAGAGCCAGTCGGTCGAGGTCGCCGTCGTTGCGAGCTCCCCTTTCGCTCCTCTATCGAGCGACCTCGCCGACGGTGAGAGAGAAAAATGTCGGCCCCATCGAGATAGATAAATCGTTGGTGGTGTCAGCAAGTGTCGCGTTGCCCCTCGAATTAGCCACGATTAAGATACCAGGGCTGATAATTAATCTCCCTGGCCGAGTAGCACCAGAGCGTCTAATCTGATCGTTTATGCATCGAGTACACAAGGGGCCCAGGTTAAAGAAAGATGTTTTCCATGCGTTCCTCTGACACAGAAGTCTCCCAAGATTCTTTTCAGGATTATTTCGTGCCCCAGGGAAAGTCCTCCGAGGCGGGTCTTAAAGTATGATTAATCTTTTCCAGGGGTGGAAGAAGGGTGGGGTTTCGAGACACTGTTAATCTTTATCAATACGGAAGGAGCACGCTCTGATGGCTTCTTCCACCCGCTGTGATCTAGCTGAAGCAGTGGAGATTGGAGACTCGCGCTACGTGATTTTCTGCATTGCCAGTATTCAACCCTCGGGGAATGATATCCGTCCACGAGTTTTTGAAAGCAGCTTAAAATTTTCAGACCACCGGCTAGTTATATTCGCGACGTGTGCTGTGGGGCTGGCGAAACTTTCGCGATAATAAGTATAGCTCGGAAGTTATGAACCTCATTTCGGGTGAAATAGCCAGATGTTTCTGTGCAAAGTGCTTTTGCGTAATTCTGCATACGGTAAGCGGAATAAAGTGTCCGAAATAACTATAACGGTCAGCTAAACGATTGTAAAAATTCACCAAGCAGATATCAACCCTGCGTAGAAAACTTCCCGCTTACATAAACTTCGTAAAGCACGCTGCAACAGCCACGTGCTCCCAGGGGATTACACTCCACTTCGAAAAGTACCAATTTGCCTACGTCCACTTGCTAGTTCCATGTTTTCGGGCTGGTGGTCGAGACACGAGGATTAATGTGTCTTCCCCCTTGGAAGATTTTTCGGGTGGGTGCAAAAGGAACGGGGTCGTGGTTCTCCCAGAAGACCGCGACGCTGCATCTCGGACGAAACAAGTCCTGTCCCCAGTCCGGCCAACCTCCGCCGGCGTGACTGGACAAAAGTTTCGCGGACCAGGCACCGATCGCACGTTTCGCCGCATTTATCTAGATGTATCTTCTAGTTCGACGCGAGACGGAAATATGGGAGTGGGAATTGAGTTTGTTGCGGGTGGCTCGTAGTCGTCACGACTCATACCCGATCCCTCTAACAGACATTTACCGCCCCTGGCAGCCACCCCCGTGCGCACGCCGCGCCGCGGCGATAACACTTATGCAATTTCTGCCGTCACGACGTGTAACAAGGAGTGTTAATCAACCACCGCGAAACGCGTTAATTTCTTAATTAGCTCTGTACGAAGTATGGGGTTGGCAGAGATTTTGCGGTTAAGGAGAGCTACGTAGGTTTTAGATTGGTCGCGACGTAGATGAACTTGGAATGATTTTATTTCCAGGAAAATAGCAGAGCAAACGTGTGTAAAACGGCGCGGCGGGCTAAAAGGAAAGACGCGTATGTTGATTTGAAAATTGCGGGAGAACTATTTTTATGCGGTTCACACCGCCAGACAAACTCTCTGGCGAGTTTGTTCGAGTTATGTATTGGTATTTCTATTCGAGTACGCAGTAGCGATTTCGAGAAGTTGCCGCGAACAGAACGGCGGCAAAAGGAGGAGCAAGTAGAGCGACTAGGGAGAAATTGCGAATAAAGGGCAGATCCACGGTGCCCTTTTATTGCGAGTTTTTATCCGTCCGCCAAAAGGAAAAAAGGAGGCGAGGGAACAACAGACACAGGCACAAAAGCTACCGTCTCGCGTGCAAAACGTAGGAAAAATGCCGGGGGAGAATGCAATTGAAGTTATGACGAAGGAACGTCGTGAAATTTACGTGAACCGAGAAACGCTGGGAGAACAGGCCCGCTGATTATGAAAGAACGGGAGAAGGAAATCATCGATTACCGTTGCGATGCGAGATCGGAAAGGAAAATCACCCATCGACGCGTTCAGTTTGCTTGAATGGTTCCACGCCGACTATGGAGTCCGAAATCGTGGACACCGTTGGAATATAGGATGAGCGATGGGGAAAAAACGGGCAGAGGAAGCGTCGAGGGAGGGACGCAAACAAGTGGAGGAAAGCGGGTACAGAGAGACGCCAATTACACGACGTAAAAAAACGAAAGGAAAGCAACGGAAAAATGGGGAAGGATACAGATAAAAAAGGAACGTCGGCCAGAATGGAAGGAAGAATCGGGCTAGCCGACCCTGCAGAAAGCTGTTTAACCGAAACAGACCGATGGTACGGGGGCCACGAGAACAGAAACAAAATCTGGCCCGGTCATCTGGCCGAAAGGAACCATTTTTTCCCCCCTGCTGTCTCTCCCTTCGTTTTTCGCCGGGTATGGCTGCAGAAGTCGCGGAGCCTCCGGGAGCACGGCGCAGGGGAAAAGTTCGTGGAAATTAGCCAGGTGGGTTTCGTTCGGAACGGCTTTCAAAGAGAGAATCGCGGCGGCGCGTTATGGAAAAACCGATCGAGCCGAGAGAAACAATGTGACGAGCGAGCGAGCAGCAAGCCAGTTGCAGCGAATCCGAAACGGTGCGGCTCGTCGAAGCAGCAGGCAACTCCAGTCAATTGAATCGATCAACATTCGTTCCGTCGACCGGCTGTGCTCCGTCAAATATTCCTTCCTCGCGCTCGCGGAGCCCGCCTTCTTCGTGCTCGCCGAGGCTCGACGACGTTTCCCCGGCACGCTAATCCGACGATATCGAATTCTTGATTTCCGCCCGTCTATTCTCGCGCATCGATAGACTACCAACCGACTACCTGTGAACGAACGGCGTACCCAGCTTCTTCCGGTAGGGGCTCGATAAGGCTGAGCGATTGAAATACATTCGAATGTCGGCAGGTATGATTCTATTAACCTGGGACCGGTGAGTACATAATTCTCGAGCGAAAGGAACAATTAAGAAGCAATTAAGGAACTACGGAACAGTGCGTTGGCATCGGAAGTCCGGTACACTCGCAATCGCGATTATGTACTCGCACACGCGCGCTCTCCCAGGCGTCACGTACTCCCCGAGCACGATCTCGATTCGCGCCGCGTGATTGCAAAGCCGCGGACCTATTTTCTAATCCACTCCTCCCAGTATCCTTGCGGCGGAGGGGAGGCAAAAAGACATCAAAGTGACGTCAGTTCGTCTACGTCTTGGTCGCTATGGCGACGCCAATCAATGAATGAAATTGCATTTGCATCTATCCCGGGCGTCATCCTCCCACCCTCGGCTCCTCTCTGAACAGGCCGGGGCAGACAATCCATCGGACGAGGCAATCTGGGATCACGGGCTCAACGAATAAACAAGACTCTGCCGCCCGACCGAACCAGAGGGAGTTGTGTTCTTCGTAATATCGACGTTTCGCGCGATTCCCGAGACTGCGAACACGATGAACAACCGCGAAGGAGCTGAACGACGAGGCAACGGTGGGCGGCCGCAAGATTGATGGACTTATCCGTGTAACGGTTTGCATGATGCAGCGAGAAAGGGGCTCTCCCTCCCTGGGCTAAGGAACGGACTGCTCGATATTATATCGAAGGGGCGGGGGCTGGGGGAAAACGGTTTGCTATCGACACTTTGCCCGGGGAAAAATGAAATGCACCGTGTAACGGAGGCGGCACGCAAAGGAGCTTGCAGCGGGCCTGCAATTGATGGCCGTGCATTTTTCAACGTTTCCCCCCCCCGTGAAACGCGCGGAAAATACGCCTCGCGGAACGGGATCGTTCGCGGGAACGATAAACAGCGCCGGGGAACAGCGGTATGAATAAAAAAAGAAGTTGATACGAACGGGCTGATTAGCCGAGGTGGATTCGAGGTAACGAACGAGGATAGCGCGGCGGGAAGCGGTCGCGTGACTCGGGCACCACGCGCCCCTTAAATAAGCGGGGATTAATAATTCCGTGGACCCTGTGTAGAGGCTGGCTGCTCGAGGAGTAATACACGTGTAATTCAAGACGCCGAGTCCAGGCTGCGTAACGTTGTTCGCCGTGAAATTCAGCCGACAAACCCGTAGGAACTTTCCGGCCCGTTTATAATCCCCCGCCGCGCCAGGCTATCCCGCGTTTATACAGGCTGATCAATAAACGGGCCTCTCTCTTCACAACTTGCCGGAGACCGGAGGCCGTAGAGAGGAAAGCTGGAGGAGGAATTTAGAAGGAAGCTGCGAACGTGCGAACCACGGAATAAGGATATTCCTGCACGCAAACGGTTTCCCCTGGAAAATATACGTCTCTCAGCGAAAGCGTGTGAAACTCCCCCTGTGTTTTCGAGGGGCTGCGAGTTTATTCCAGGGAAGAAAGTTTGAATATCTTTACCCCCCCTTTCGTACACCATTCTCCGCTTATCAGATTACGTATGACTATTAGCTATTGGTGGAAGTAATTGGACGGTCCCATAAATGAAAGACCATAATCCGGTATCGCTGGAAGTATCTGCAAACGCGAGACCATATTCCTTGTTGACTGTACGCACCGATGCATCCGGTACGTTCAGATTGTAGCTCAAGAATTTCCGTTGGATATCCCACTCGAGATCTATAATTTCTCCTCGTATTCCGTTCTCTAGGGGAGCGCACTTCTAACAAGCGTATCTTCTCGCTTGTTCTATATATATCGATCCTTTATAGCAAACTTGAGCGCGTGGCCCTTCCAGAGGATCGCCTCTTAGTTAGCAAAATCCAATTTTTGCATAATTATATCCGACCATGCAGATTCATTGGCACAAGCTTCAAAACTCTGCAGCGGTATTTCTTGGCTTCCATCAATTAAACAACCAACCTTAACTTCAATATTGAAAATACCAAGTTCGGACGAGTTGAAATGTACCCTCCTTGAAGTTTGACGAGTCAAGTTAAATACGACAGAATTCTTCCTGCTGATTCGCGAAAGACACGGAACCGTCCGGTGAAAGGGTACCCCCGTGAAAAGGACTCGTCCCTCCTATCCTGCCTATGCGCGCGTAAATTCTATTTAGCCCGGGGCGACGCTCGAATGCGCCCGTGATTTACGTCGCTTGCGAATTGCTTACGCGGAACCGTCGCGTTTGGACCGATGCACAGGCCACGGCGCGGGGAAATGTACGCAGAAGCGGAAAAAAGGAGCGCCCGTCTCGGGGTGTCTCGTATCTCACAAATCTCATTAAGTGGCGGCTGCACTCTTCGCGCCTTGTCAGCATCGCCGCGTTGCGGGCGTGATGGAAACGCTTCGTTCTGGGAACCTGCACGCGGAGGGCTGGCGAATGCTCGTACAGCGTGACAAGGTCGAATCGACGGTATCGAATCAGTCGAATCTCATAGTAGGGGCATATCCCTCCACGTAGAAAGGATCCCTTGATCCTGCCATCCCATTTCATTCCCCGTGTGTCCCGCGGCGTTCCTCGAGACTCAACATTCAGGAGGAAGAATTTTCTTCATAATTTACCATTGCATCCATAAGGAGAAGCGAGAATTGGAGTTGTTCGGATAGTTGCTGCGTCGATGAATACGTTTTGTACTTTCATTTTTCGGCCAGAAATATAATTATGCAGTCGTTGCCGAGCTAAGTTTGTTCAAAGTTCACGGAGCGATACAAGAGCGGGATTCTTGCCGAGAAGGGGCGGTAAATAGACGAACGAAGAAACGGACAGACTTCGCTCCGTCTTCTCAGTTGGCCGCGTGAAAACGACGATTCAGGATAGTTCGAACGGAACGTAGAGCCCCGGATACGTTTCGGTACGCTTGACAAATTGACGCGAAACTTCGAGCAAGTTTTTTTTCACCCTCCCGCTCGCGCCCCCAGCGCGGTGAGGCCAACTTAGCGCATTACTTGGCGCAACTTCACGACGCCCGCACACGATCGCGCCTCTTGCTCAACGTCCCGCCGAGTCGCCCTTATTTCCTCCGTTGTTGGAGACCATTTTCGGTCTCTCCTCTCCGATAAAGTATTAGAGACGCGGCAAACTCCTGGGACTTTCATATTGTCGAAAGTTGCGTGCGAGTCAGAGGCTCGAATATTGCAGGGAACCAGGAAACTGATAATAAATGCTTCCGCCTGTCCCGATCTATCAAACTCCTTCGATGCTCTTCTATTGCTTAAATATCATTCATCTGGAACCGCGGACTCCTGTCGCCTTGGTACGCGAATATTGGCACGGTCGTTTATCGTTGACTGGCGTCATTGTGTTACACCGATGGGAGTTATCTTGCAAGCAGGAGAACAGAGTGAAATTATTTCCTTCTGCAACGACCCAATAATCTGTTCCTCTGTCCCTTGTGTTTCACTTTACAGCGGCATAAAGATAAAGGGGCGTAAAGTTTACGCTCGAGGATCCAACGTTATTGGGCTGTAACGTTCCATCCGAAATATTCCACCGATTACGCTGCAAAGGTCCAAGATGCACACGTTTAGGATACATTTAGCCCTTTGCACTTGGAGTGTTAATTAGGTTGGCTTTGAGCGTTCGGGCGGGCTTTCCGTTCAAAGCGACAGGGCGCGGCTTGCATCGTCGCTGGTCGGGTAGAACAATCGCCTCATTTACATACCCGCAAACGAGTTAATATTCTTCGGTGCGCGGTGATTCAAGCACGGTGCTCCAAAATTGACAAGCCCCTCTCGCATGCCCGCGCACGAAGTCGTTGAACGTTCGCTTGAATCGGCTCGAGTCCAGCCCCATCGATTCTTCTTTTACTGCTGATAGTGCTGATTCTCCTTGGCCATCGTTCATCAGCGTTGCCCGGTCAGTGGAATTCATAATTCTTCGAGACACGCGACACTCGGGACGAGATAAGGAACGCAAAACCAACGCGAATCTCGGCGATCGATGCGCCACCAATAGCCCCGTGGTGGCTGCAGCCGTGTTCTGCGCCAATGCGAAGTCATTTGCGTAAAGGTAATTAAGGTCGGGCAAACGAAGAGGATCGACCGCGAAATTCGATTCGTCTCGGGGCTGCGGAGGGGGTGCAACGAGGGCGTGCGAGGGCGGCGCGGTCGCTCATAATTCTCGCCGGATGAATTTTTGGCTAATTATCCGGTTGCTTGTGACTTTGCGGCGCTCGTTTGCGCACAATAAGCAATAAAATCGATGCACGGTCGTTAAAACCGTCACGCGTCCGTTTTACGATGCAAGTTCTGGCGGAAGCGCGAGAAATGTGCCTCCCCCGTGCTTTAAAAGAGCTTCAAGTCAGAACACTTTACGACTACACTTAAAAGCTTAGTCTTCCACGCGCTCGTGTAATAATACCAGAGGACTGTACCAACGAATTAGATCACGTACCGTTCCCATCTCGATCTCCAGCTGCGCGACAGGCTAATTCCCATCGAGCAAGCTTCCCCCTCACAAAGGGCGCGCCGAGGAGCGTTTCGTTCTAGCAAGATATTCAGGATAACGGATCAAACGCGCTGGCAATTAATCTGTTCGGGGAGGAAGGTTGTACGGGGTTGGCTGGCTGCCGAGGAGCAGCTAGACGACAACCCCCAGCGATCGTCGAAACGCGAGGGGCTCGAAGAAATTTCCAGCCTCGTAGTTGAAATTATATCAGCCGAAAGGGCGGAGGAAGTAGCCACTCGAAGATCCAGTAATGGGGGAATCTCTTGGCGTAAAGATTGCCCGATCAAACGGCTCCTAGCCAATCTCGTCCCTCTTCCAGCCTGGCCATTTCGATTTCCACGGGGTTAAATCGCGCGATCGAGGGCCAAAAGGGCCGCCGGTAATTCCTTCCTCCTTGTCGCGCGGAAAGAAAAGCGCCGTCGGCTACGGCTTTTCGCGCCGTGGTTACCGTCGATATCGACGAAACGATTACTCGTGTCGGGTGTTTCGGTTCCCTGTCTGGTCGCGCGACACGAACCATTCCCGGAACCCTCGTGTCCGAGTAATTGCTCCGGCGACGTTCTTGTGTCGAGAGATCGGGAACGAGCGGGAAACTTCCTAATAACTGGTTAAGTAGCCGCTAATGGTGCTCCACGGTTAACCAGTTGAACAACTCAATCGACTTGGTGTCTGCTCGATCCTGTTTACGCGGTAATTGTTTTTCGCGGATTAACGAGGCTTTGGAGGAGAGAGTAAGAGCAACACGGGGGGTAATTGTTCAGTGACCCATTCTGATCCAATTCTTTGCATATCTGTCTGCAGAATGTGGGTAACAGCTATTCCGAATATCAGAGTTCAATACGGTGCCTTACTAATAAATATTCTTGGAACCATGCCGAGGGGGAATCAGAATGAAGCTGATCGATATGAGAATGAAAATAATAATTCTGCGGTGAATAACGACGAATAGGGGATGAAGAGTTCATATCCTTTCAATGTGCTTGTCAAAAATGACTGGCAGATACGAGCCGCGCGTCTAACTACAATTGACAGCGGATGATTGAAAGCTGCATTCCGCAGCAGAACGCGCAGAACTTGTTTACCAACAGTTTTATTTATACGCGACATGTTCTACTACGACCCATTTGCTTTTTCCGATGATATAAATACTATCGAATATTACGACACATTGGCCATGCTCTTGCAGGATTGTACCTTAGATGTCTAAGAACAAGTCTCTAAAGGTGCGAATCCACGATGAGATTTTACACGAGACTTTTCTATCATGAGGCAAAAATCTCAGCAACAACTAAATGTAAATTATGGAAATAGTCGCGAGCGATGAGATTTTTGAAAATACATCCCTAGTAGCATTTATTTGTTGGGAGTTTGTTGGGCCAATGACGTGTTATCCGTTGGCCAACTGTTGAAGTGTCGCGCTATTTTTAAATGGGCCAACGATTGTAACCAACGTAGGCCCAACGTCACTTAACACGAAGGCCCAACTGCCCAGATAGCACACCTCGTCTTAGAGACGTCTAGTTTAGGTCTATTTTAGGTCTGAACGTCTTGATTTGTAACAAGACGTCTTTAAGACGTCTTTAAGACGCCTTTTGGACGTCTTTAAGACTTTACCAGACGTTGTGCTATCTGGGTGAAGGTTTCTTTCCATAGGCCCAACTGCCCAGATAGCACACCTCGTCTTAGAGACGTCTAGTTTAGGTCTATTTTAGGTCTGAACGTCTTGATTTGTAACAAGACGTCTTTAAGACGTCTTTAAGACGCCTTTTGGACGTCTTTAAGACTTTACCCGACGTTGTGCTATCTGGGTGAAGGCTTCTTTCCAAAAGACGTCTTAAAGACGTCCAGAAGGCGTCTTAAGGCGGGATCTCCTACCTGCGACTGGTCGCTGCCGGTCGCAGCGTCCCCACTAGTGCAAGGGAGAAGTATGACATCTCTTTCTCCCTTGCACTACTGGGGTCGCTGCGACCGGCAGCGACCAGTCGCAGGTAGGAGATCCCGCCTTTAAAGGACTTGAAAAGACGTCGTAAAGACGTCTTCTTCAGGTCTGGTTTAGGAAAAAAAAAAATTCGCGGTGAGGAGAACCGAACCCAAACTTTCCGCTAACAAAGCAACCGCTGTTCGCAACTAACCAACACACTTCCTTGTAATTTCTAGTTACATAACTAGTATTAATTGTTTATGAAAACTGTGCAGTGACGCGAAATATTGTACAAAATATCATCATCCGACCTTTAGACTCATTCCTTAAAATTTCACATTTGTCTTAAGACAGACGTCCTCATTACGTATTTATAAATAAGAAAAGAAAAATCACAACAGGTTCTTTGATGTAGCAAATTTTCTGACGTTTGTAAGACGACATTTAATCATCGTTGTAAATTTTTTGTTAATTAACCAACCATAGTAATTGTAGGCCCAACATTGGAAATTCGTAGGCAAACTGTCGTAACTTTTTGTTAATTAACCAACAATAACAATTGTAGGCCCAACATTGAATATTCGTTGGCAAACTGTCGTAACTTTTTTGCCGTAGGTCCTGTGTTGGGAATTTGTAGGCACAAACACTAACTATATCCCAACTAATTCCCAACTGTTGGCTACTGTTGGCCAACCAAAAATGCTACTAGAGATAATATCATGAAACTTGCTTCATGGGTGTCTAATTGCATGAAACTAATGGGATAGTAATTAAAATATAATAAAATAAGGAAATAATAATTGTCTCGTGAGATTAATGTCTCACGCGAGAAACGACACTTTTGTCTCATCGTGGATTTGCACCTTAACGTTTCACGTGCGACTATTGAACGCGATTTGACGATTTAAAGGGAAACGTATGCTCGCTCCTCTTCGGGGATACGCTTTAGAATGTAGCATGTATCGAATGAAGGTATCGAGGGGCAGAACTAGCGCGCGGGGCCGTATTAACATCGTAAAACGGTCGTTCAATCAGAAATTCTCTATAAAAATTTTATGCCGCGTCGCCGTGCTCTCGATCTCTCCGAGGCGCTTATGCCTCTGCTGCGTCATGTAATCAGGTGCTTAAGTGCGACTGTCGTCGGGGCCAGTTATGGGTGCCGTGAAACGCCATATAATGTGCCTCTCGTCGCTCTGCAGACGGAATTTTCGCGGTTCCGTCGGTCCGGCGAATTTCTCCTGGGAGAAGCGCGGAGATGGGACGCCAGTGGCGGAGACGATCCGCGAGCAGAGGACAGCGGGAAGTAATTAGAAGAAACGGACGGCAGTTAGCGACGATTATCGCGATTGGAATACCTGGAGGAGTAATCCAGAGATTCGAATCGAGTCGGGCGATTTACATAATCCCTCAAAGACAAGGCGAAACTCGGCTCGTTGAATTATTCTTTCCATAACTAAGGCGGCATAATCTCGTGAATTAACTGAACGTGGGTGGGGGCGGAATCGAGCTGAATGTACCTCGTCACGTTTCAAACGGATAAGCAGTGTTGTATTAGCTATTACTGCTGAGCTCACTGCGGGAAAGAGCTGAGGCAATACACACCGTTCGCTCCTTCTTTCTTCCTGGCATTCTACCCGGTAATTACACCATCAGCGTAAGTGGTATCAAGAGAATTTCAGGTGAAAGTGGAAGATCTCGAGGATGTGGGGCACGGGTCTCGCCAGTTACTGTATAAATTTAAAAATTCCAAGTTCCCTATCGACCGCCACTTTGTCTAAGAGTTCGCGGGAATGCGGCAAGGTCTGCGCAGAGCTACAGAGACGGTCCCTGGAATGGATTCGCAGGACCGCGAGGATAACGACGGTGAAAGCTTTTTGCACACATCACGGAGCAGTCGGGCGACAGTAATGAAGCCAGCCGTTGTAATCGCGGCCCAGCGTGTTGTGGTTGCTTGATCGTCGACCACGCGAACCGTACAAGCCGCTGAGCGTTAATAAAGTGCACGGCGAACCTTACGAACGGAGCCCGAGGAAGCGTGTACCGCGGGCACAATGCGTTCGCGCGCGAGCACGCGCATCTGCGTGCAGTGTAAAGCGAAGAATCGCGGTGAAATTCGATGTAGGTACAGACACGGCCATATTTCTGCGGCTACTTCTGAAAAATTCCAGATTGGGGAATGGGATGCGGCAGAGAAATGGGGGCAACTCGATGATACGTAGGGAGACGTATCAATCAAAGCTCGATTGGAAAGTATCGTCGCCAGGGCGCAGCTGTTATAACAGGCCCGATTATTTTCCTCTGTCCCATCGATAAAATCGAATCCGTGGTAATTCGAGCGAGCACCGCACGGCCATTACGAAACCAATTTACTCCGTTTCACGCCCAATCGCCAGCAAAATGGATATAAAAATTTTAATTCCCTGGCTACGGGCATCGTAAAACCAGCGCCCCGCGATTGTAGCTTGCGGTATCTGTGTACGAGCTTGTTTAAATGCGCCCGTATCTGGCGCGGCCCTACGCAGAAGTGGAATTCCCTTGGGTAGATTCGCGACTTTTTCATCGACGCGGGCCGTAAATTAATTGCATTCCGGCGGACGTTCCTGCGGAGGAGGGCAGCAACCCTTGGAAATGAGTGACTGAACCCGACAGACTGAAACCGTGGTAGGAAATCGAATGGAGAATCGCGAGAGGAGTATGAAACTAGACACCCAGGCAACGACTCTGCCGATAGATATTCATATCAGCCCGCCTGCTGGCAGCGTGTTCATGGAATCTCGATTTCATACTGTAATTCTATTCATAGCTTCGCAATTGGCCAGCATTTTTCGATCATCAGGATGTTAATTATGTTTTGATGGGCTATTTACGGAGAACGACGTGCGAGAGATCTCCCGCGGGAGAAAATGACGATGTGTCGGCATCGAAATTATCAAGGAGATCGTCCAGGCTATCGAGAAACGATCCCCTAACGAGGGAACAGAGTATGGACGAGCGTACAGAAGGCCAAACAACCGCGAGTCCTATGAAACAATCGAAGTAACGACCCTGTCGATAGATAAGAAGGGTTTGCCCTCGTCGATAAAGGTGCCGTGTACAAACCATCGACCCACACGACTTTGCCGGTCTGTGCGTGGGTCTACGTGTGGTCACGCAGACACACCGGTCGAAGCTCGTAGAAATCATTTCCTCGAACTTCCGTAATGGCAGGGCTGCTCCGGAATACTTGTGTACACGCGTCTTATCGCTCGTATCAGCGCGCACAACGTGACACCCTCGAGGAATCCTCCTCTCTAACGTGCGATTAGGTGTACCGGTTACGTAGGTAAGCGAACGAAGGCTTTTAAGGTCGTTTTCTCAAGACTAGATCGCTGAGAATCCGCCTTGCAATTCAGACGTTTTCAATGGGATAACATTGCTACTACTTTATTGATTGCAGCTAATGCAGCAAGATTGCTGGAATATTCTCTGCGCTGATAATGAGGACTAATCCTGGGGGCACGGTCTACATTTAGATGGACTCTGATTTAAATCTGGGCTAGGAACAAAACTTGGGAAAGTGAATATTATTCGGTATCAGGGCTATGAAATTTCATTACTCGACAGATATCCACTGACCACAGAAACGAATATCAGGGTAGACAATTTCAGAGTCTATCGATCAATTTCAGGGCTGTCAATCGACCAAACTCGCAAGGTAGCAAGTCCGTAGTAGCAATGATAACGACTCCTATGCCGATAATAAAGCCAGCCCCCAAGAATCCAAACTATTTCCATGTTAAAATTGATACTGCTTATCCATTTCCTCGAGGTATCCCTCCTGGCTTCCCATCGACCCAACTGGTCGGCCATCGGCCAAGCAAAATATCGTTCGGTCTGCAATGCGTGACACCGATGTAATCGATATCTAATCTCATCGTCCTCGTTACCAGCCGTACGAGGGGTGAGATCCCGAATTCCACGGCCGTGGATCGATCGGTGATAAAGGAAAAATCCATCGAACACGGTCTCGGCCGCCTCTCTCTCGAGGAATCTCGAACACGCGTATATACATAGGGGGTCTGGCTGCTCCATGTAAAGCGATCTCGTCGCAGCGCTTCTATGCCCGACGAATCCGCTACCGGGCAAAAATCTCCCAGCGGCTCCAGCGTCCTCGTAATCTTCCGAGACTGCCGAGCTCTGGAAAAAGGGACGCGTCGTCGTCGTTCAAGTCAAAAAGCTTGCTGGATTCGGCCGCGTCCGAGGGAAATTCCATTTTCATAATGCGCCCTTCGATCGATATCTGCTCCAGGGCGAGGGGAAGGTGGCCTCGGCGTTTCCACGAGAGCAAACATTTGTCCACGAACGTTGTCCAGGAAATTCTCCATTGTAAATACGCCGGGTATTTTTACAACTCACGCGGATCGTTACGAGACCCGCTACCGGCCGATGCCTTATTTATGGACGAGCAGTGATTCCCTCGGGAGAAGGTAGCCGGTCACCGTCGGGGCGAAACACAGCCGCAAGGAGTGTATAAAAGCTGAGTAAGACTATCAATCACCCGGGAAGAAGAGAGGAGGGGGCGGCGGCAAAGGGTGAGTCTCTCTCTTGGGCTGTTTTGTTCGCTGCCCCGCTGACGTTTACGCGGGTAATTGCTTTCCCGACACGTGTGCGCGCGTCCACCGTCGTGCTGGACGATCTCTTCTGAATACGCGATGCGAGCGAAGAGGGAGCGAAGAGGGAGCGGAAGGGCGGTTAATCGCACGCGATAAATACACCTGTGTACGCGAGAACTTTTTTATTCTTACGTAATAGCAACGTTGACAGGGAGGAGTAGCTGTGCTAGGTACGATTAGATGCTGTCTGCTGACGACGCTGAATGTCTTAATACAGAGAAAAGAAACGAGCTTGATTAAACTTGGAGCATAACGACGATGGAATTTTCTGGTTCCTTTGATGTTGGTATTTATACAGGAAGATACGAGTGAACGAGAAATATTCATCTGAGATACCAGACGCTGTATTATTGACCGACAATGCGGTCGTTGAAGCTGAAGACACAATACACGGAGTATTTTGAGAGCACTGGCCCATTACCAGCTGAGGATGATGAAAGGCGCCTAGACACCACCACTGTCTCGTTTCATAGCCAGATCTTACTTGTGTGCACGTCAGCCGGAACGCCTGCTTATATCGATGGGCGCTGAAGAATCCATAAAACGCTCGAGAGTAGCCATTACCAGGGGAAAAGCATTGTCCTTCTCTGGCACGTAAACTAGTCACAAAGTTGGATGGATCTACATTCCTCTCTATCGTCGCGTTAATCGCTACCCTTACTGCGCGCTGACGTAAATACGAAACTTCAATCTATTTGGAACTACAGCCAGAGACGGGTTCAAAGGTGCTTCAAAATTAGAATAGCTACTCGTTAACGAGCCCCGAATCCGCTCCAAATTTACACGGTTCTATGTCGGTGCGATCCAACCCCCTATAAACAGATATGTAGAAAGAACTACCGGGAAACCCGAAAACCCGAGAATGTCCTCCCATCGGGGATCTATTTCCGCCATGATCGATTAATCGTTCCGTGTCTCGTCTAACTAGGGAGCGCACCGGAGCGTCGGGTTCCAACGAACAACGAGCGGAATGATTCAGCAGGCACGCGTACGCGCCCGAACGGACCCCTATCGTTATCGTGCCGGTGATTCATAGATCGTCCCGCGTAATCTCGGAATTCACGGGACATCTCACCTGCGGCCGACCGATTGGCAGACGACAGAATCCGTAAAACGCGAGAGCTGGTCGTTAAGAGGAGAGATAAGCCCCCGGTAGCTTCCACGGTTAAACGCTCTGGCGCGCGTGGTCGCGCTGGTTAACCGTAATCCATTTAGGCCGGCAGCCCTTCGGTTCTTAAAACATTTTCCGTACAGCGCGGGCTTAACGGCTCTCGCTACTCGAGGGCAATCTGTAAAGTGGCTGGCTAGGTCCTGAGTCGCTCCTCGACCCATTAACAGGCCACTTACCGGCGCAGCCGAATAAAGACTGATCGAAGGGACGACGGAGATCGCTGCCGCGCCAGGACTTCCCGGTAACGAGCGCATTTTTTATCGGCCGCTGTGCCCCAAGACCCTCGGAACACCTTGAATTTGTATTTGCGCGCCGTGCACCGGTGCCCCGATACTGGCGTGAAACGCGGGGAAGGAGCCGGTGTCGCGATTCCGGCCGTACCGTTTTCTCATTTCACCAACGCTGGTATCTGCTTCACGAGAATGTACCGGAATATTTGGCAAAAGTATAGGGTCCAATTTGAACGGACCCTGAGTCCTCGGGTGACTCATCGGCAAGCGATGTTTTAGAGATCTTAGTGCAAAAGATTAGCCAAGAGCCTGGAGGGTTTAAGCCATTTCCCAGAAGGCTTGGATTGACCAAGACACAGGATCGGAATACATAGGGTAAATCCGGGACACGCGGTCGACCTAATATAAAATGGCTATTAAAACTAATATAGATATTACTTATTTTATCAGAACAAACCTAATATGTTCAGAATTTTATGCCGATTCAGAAAAACTGGTCGATATTTGCTTTAAGACAATATTTACTGTAAATCGGGTTGAAAACTGAAGTCATGACATCTGACCACCTCTCCCGAGGTGCCGGGAAAAATGGTTTTCGTCGTTGGCAGAGACCACTCACATAATTATTCATGGACAATTAACAAAGGATAAAGCAAAATTATTTATGAGTGAATACAACTACGGATTCATTGCTATTTAATTTGTTTACGGTAAACAAGTAAAGAACACATCAAAGAAAAAGTGAATTACCTACTGGCGATTAGCAAGGCAAATGAATACAAAAGTGAATAAATAAACTAAATAAACAAAAATAATAATAAAATAATAATAAAAAATAAAAAAATAAACAAAAATAATAAAAAAATCATAGCTCGACCATCTCACCTTTCTGCAGCGAGACATGGTCTTCTCGTTAGCTTTGAGAGGAAGAGTTAATATGGCCAAATACTTTGGCTGCATTGTCCCTCAATGTCTCTACTATCTTATTATTCCAAACATTAAAGGAAAATACACTTAGAAGTATATTTTAAATACGATTCTGTACAACCGATGTTTGACACAAGAGGTTAAATGTAACATCAATTTACCTTTTATAGCCTATAAATCCAGAAAACCACAGAAGGAAGCGAAATAACGCTATTCATTCATCTATTTGGCTTCTAGAGAAGTAATTGGTCTACACTTTAATGCATTTTTACGTATAGACTCTGAAATATAGCGACACGACCAACTCTCCGGCCCGACCGCGTCTCCCGGATTTACCCTAAATAGGGTGGCGGCTGGTAATCCTGAGGAGACCCGTGGAAATTCTCGCGGCCATTACCGATCTCGGGACACCAGTCGCCCGTAGATGTATCTACAGAATGTTTCCCAATGATCTCGCGTGTGACTCAGAGGCTGCAGCGACGGGAGGTGCTCGCCGAGATTTCCCATGGGTCGCCCTGTAACTAGGGCCCAAGGAACAAGTCGGTCTGTAGGCCTTTGACGTGCTACTTTACATGGAATCGAGCGCGAACGCGAGCGCGTCAACCATAATCCCGATTTCAATTGCGGGCCACGAGCCGTCAATTAGGAGCAGGCAATCAGATTTGCAGTTGCGCGCCAGTTGCGAGTTATTAGAGGTGAGCGTAAGAAGCTGGGAGCAGTTTCGTGTATAATTTTCAAAGGATCGCTCTACTTATGCGGGAACTTTCGAACGTGTCAGGGAGTTTCTGAATTTTCACCCAGTGAGCAGCAGTTTTGAAGTGTTAACGTACATAGGTACGAGACGCTTTGCCTAACTCTATTGCCTCATGTATCTTCGCAGTTTTTAGAGGGATGTATATTTTCGTCTTCGAACTAAGCGCCGAGCACTAGCGAGGCAGCCTGTACATTTGCAATAAATAGAGAGAGGAATTCTCAGACGAGATGAGCAGAATTTCAAGTCAATTTTATGCCGCTGCTGGCTCCGGAGGAAGAATAATCAAGACAGACGATCGCGATGTCAAGAATACTTGTATATTGAGTTTGATAAAGGAAGCTGATATTAGCCGTGCATCCTATCAACCGACGCGATAGCGCGGAGTAACTCGATTTCCGCCGCGAATATCTGATCGCCCGCGGTATTGTCGAGCCTCATCGTCGAACCTCTAATTACCACGGTCCCCATCTGACACTTGCCTCGCCAAAATACAACAGGTTGCGACACTTGCGACGATAGAAGACAGATATCCGCGCGACGGCGAGTTCGGGCGTTTGTAATTCCGCCCGTGGCTGGACGTTCCAGCTCGTTAGGAAACGAACGTGGCCGAATTCATCGGAGTTGCTCGACAAAGCCTGATCGCGCTTGGCCGACAACCTTTGCCGGTTCTGCCAAAAGCCGTGAACGAGCTCGATGAACTCCACCTGGCGAAACTGCATGAACAAGTCGCGCTACAGGCCGCAACAAGCTGTCTCAAAACCCGGCGAGAAATTGGCACGTACCGTCGCTTCGTGTCGTTTCGATGCAAAGGGGCTTGCGAACCCTTGCAAACTCTTGCGAAAATCCCTCTGTGCCCGTCACTCTATAATTTCCATTAACGACATCGAGAGCATTGGAAAGAATTTACATAGCGCGCACAGCACGGTGCAAAACCTCAGCTAAACCTTGCGATTCCCAATGCAACATCAAACTCTCTAATTCAGTTACTTCTGTCAGTCTACCCCCACGTGCCATCTCCTAAACTTTAGGACCTAAAGCGATGCACATAGTGACACGCATGGCCTATATGCTCGCGGACCGTTCTCGAGCCACGTGATCAATACGGGGGAAAAATAATTTTATGTCAAGCGTTGCTTGATATCGTGCTATCAGGCACCGCGTACACGGTACACAAGAATTTGCAAGCCTTCGGCCACTCGTGATCCCCGCTGCTGGTCGTCATTAACACGCCAACCACTTCAACGCTTTTTCACCCCCGAACCACCACAGCCACCTCCCCTTCGTCGCGTTCCATAGAGACGCCCGGACGCCCGTCCCTCCTTTCGACTTATCTGCTTTCACGCTTCCATTATCTGTTCATCTCGTCCTCGCTCACGAACTTTTATTTGGCTGGATGTTTGTGGGCGGTTGGCTCGTGCTGATTCCGAAGCCTATTGTCTGCGAGGGACACCACTCCCCGAGAGCCCTTTCGGCCCAGGTACGGGGAGAAGGACGGAGGAGAGGCGACAGGTACGAGAGCAGGCCCTACAATTCTTTCTCGACCGCGAGAGCCACGTCTACAAGGGTGGTCACGCAAAATCGCCCGGCAATAAAATAGACTTTTGCTGGGTCGACGGAGACGGGCCCTCCTGCTCCCTTTCGCAAGGTGAGAAAACTCCGCGGCAAAAGTAACAGAGATCTCTGCCATTGTCCTTCAACGTTATAGCCTACCGCCCTACGCTTCGTTCTTGGGGGAGAGAAACAGGGTCAGAGGAGCGTTTTTCTGGGGTGAACAGGTAAACTACGGTGAGTGAGAAAATACATTTGCGCAGTTTTGAAACAAGGGATCGAAGTCTGTTGTGCATACTTGAGCACAATGGAGAACGAAGCTGACCTAGGGATTCTTTTTTTTAAAACCCTGCTGTTGGGTGAATGAGAATTTTTATCTGATAGAGCGCTGACTTTTGATGGATCTTTAGCTGCAAGGATCGCTAAGCTGACAATTCTTTTGTTTAAGTATTTACAGGTAGACAGAAGCTTTAACACAGGATACTATTATCCTCCTAATGGTTAACAGGAACTGCGATGTTATGTAACTTCAAAACAAATTTCGAACCTTGTTATTGTATTTCGCGCAGCCAACTTCTCGAGAAGCATAAACAAAAATAACCGCTGCCTGGAAATTTGTTTGCGTTTGTTCTCGTGTCATTTGCACGCTCGATTTTCCTAGTTTTTCATTCGGCCAGTGTAAACAGGTGCCACCGTTCCGCGCGGTAACAGTGTAGCGTGTCGGAAAACAATTTGACCTCACTGATGGAACAAATTTTCTGTTTCGAGCAACAATACGCCCAGCAAATCAAACCAGGGGGAAAAAACAGAAGCTATCCTTTCGCTTCGTGAAAATCTTGTGCGGAAAATTCGACAGGCGTGAAAACCTTAATTGAAACGTCGACGAACGTATCCGACGCTCCTATTATATTCTCTCAATTACGGTGAAAGCATAGCAGGCTCAAGAACTAACCAGGAATTTTGGAATAATAAGTCGAATCACGTTTGAGGATTTCGTCGAAACGTTATCAATGGAACTTCTAATGTTCCAGCGTGACGTCGAGTTCAAATACCTTTCAGACCCGTAATCTCGTTATCGCGGATGTCCCATTATCGTTAATAATCGCGCTCGCAGCTGCGTCTGCGATACAAATCGCACAATAGTCGCTGATACGGGCTTCCCTGTAAATATAATTCGCTGCGCTGTATCTCCCCATTTGGGGGATGTAAATAACCTCTGACAAAGGGAAGACTCTGGAGGAGAAAGAATGCACGCTCGGCATACAAGTTTGGTCGAGAACTTGGCGCACGCGGGCAGCTCGTCCTCGCTCTGGAAATCAGCATCATCGGGGAAATAAATCTGGAGGGCAAGTCAGTCGTATGACATACATATATTAGAGGTCTGCGCGCTCGCGAGTTCTTTCGGGGCGCTCTCCTCCCAAACGAGAGCAAGCCCTGGAAGCTCTTTCCCTCCCATTGTACAGCAGCGAAGCTTCGCTCGTAAGTTCCGACCAAGTTTCGACTGCATCAAACAGCAATGGGCCGAAATTCGTGCGATACGATTCAAAAGATATATAACTTCCTTCAGAAAGTGAGCCGCGAGCGAAACTCGCTGCGCAGCTACCAACTTCCCCAACACATTATCAAGATATTAATTGGAACGCAGAGAAAGCATAGTTACGAACAATGCAGATTGGCGCGTTTCAAATTGCTAATGGCAAAATTGAAATTTGTTGCGCGGAGTATAGTAGATAGCTGCGAATAATTACTTAGAATCGATGATAATTTGCTTGGAACTCAACAGGATCCAGCTGAATGCCGAGTGATTTCATGGAATACCCTTTTTGTCGGTCATTTGACTCCCACTTTTGCTCATTACTTTCCTCTGGCGGAACTAGACGCAGCTCGTCTCATGCGCGACCTAAATATTCCACGAGCTTGGAAAATTGATCATTCATTTCGTATCTGTATAGAGTCATAGACGCGCTCTCAAATTCTGAGTTTCTCTAACCCAAATTTCCAACGCGACATAGCTATCAACCGTGAAAACATTCTCTCCTGCTACGTGCGAGCTATCACAATAATTTTCTAATCATGTAGGTATCGTCTAACCCCGGAACGCACAGGCACTCAAAATAGGAGGACACGCAGCCAGATTTCAAGGCGATTGTGCGGGATTTTTGTACGATTCTCCTCGTACAAATTATGAGAAAGAAATTAAGAAAACAGAAGTTCCCTTCGCGTTTCAATTCTAACGTCCCAAGTGGCGATTTAAACTTCATCAACGCCAAGAAGAAGCGTCGATACGTCGACGAGTCTCAGGTGGTCGTCGAAAGGGTTAAGTTGCGCTCGTAAAACTTCCGGATGGATTCCTGGAGCGGCGAAAAGTCTGGAAATGGAGATCGCGCGGGTCGCGTGCACCGACTGACCTCGTTCCCTGCTCGTGTCAAGAGAGTCACGTGGCCCGCCCGTTAATTTCGCCCCGTTCCAGGACCCTGAAGGGCTATAGGCGGAATAGTCACTATAGTCAGACGCGAGGACACGAAGGACTACGGCATTGCGCGCCCAGGGGACCCCGACGGGATTCCGAAAGCGGGCGACCCCTCAAAAGCGAGAAAGAAACGGAAAAGGGAAGAAGATTTCGCCGTTCCGCCATTGGCAGATTAAAGCGACGCCGGTGGTCTTTGATCTCTGGCAAGAAGCAAGAAAAAGGCAAGACCAGCGTGAAACGCGGGCATCCACGGCGCTAGGGGGTGACAATCCCTCCGGAGGATGGCGACTCGCTTTTACCGACAACCTGCGAGTAACGGCGATCGAGTGAAGGACGGAAACGCGGATGCCTAGGAACCAAGGGGACGAAGGCGGAGAAATGAATGAATACAGCGTGGCAAAGGCGAAGAATGGGGAAAAAGGCAGCGCGATCCTATCCGAGGATACATACTCCAATCAGACGTGGCAGTCTTTGCGCATAGAGTGCAGGAAAGATGAACCTTCGGTTACTCACGAAAATGAAGTAAGACGTCCTCATGGTCCCCGCCGTCGTCGCCGTCGAATCGGCAATGCTGTTGATCCTTGTAGCCTCCTCCTAAGCGCGTACAGTTATCCCTCGCTGCGACACCGCCACTCGGTCTCACACTGTCCCGTGAGCTTTTGTCAAAGATCTTGGGCTTCCCACCGCGTACAGGCTGCGCCCTCCAAGGAAGGTCGCATCGAGGAACCGGTCCAACCCTTTCACCGTGTCGAACCACGCCGCGGAGCTGTCTCACTTTACATTTACAACGGGCTACACACTTTTCACCCTTCCGCGCGGTGCGCTTTACACATCGCCACTTGAACCGTATCTCCCGCCACGTGACTCCAAAGTGCGTTCCAGCGTGATTCGAGCTGCGAATATAAAAGAAAAAGGAGGAAGACAGGGAGAGCAATTAGAAACCGAACACGTAGCCGCGAACTGCGAGACGGTGGGTCGACGTGCGTGCACGGCCCTCGTGGCGGGTCGACGATTGCCGTCCGATGCGCGACAATTCGCGACGATTCGCGACCAGGGGGTTGCTGCGAGGGTCACACGATAGCACGTGTCCACGATACTGGCCGATGTCGTCGGGCCGAAGTGCGCCGCACGAGTGTCGGCCTTAACGTCTCGAAAGCGCTTGACGTTGGCGCCCGTGCGGCCAAGGTGGGGGCTGGAGGGGTTCGCGGAGAAACACAGTCTGCCCTTCCCCTCCTACCCATCTAACCAACGCCAACTCCAACCCTCGTTGCACCCCCACCGAAACTCCCTTACTCTGTCCCGCTCTCTGTCGCCGTTTCTCTCGCCCCCTTGTGTACCCACCGACCCCGCGACCACCCGCTTCGCGTTGGTGCCGAGGTTGGAATAAAGTGCTGCCGTAGGGGGTGGTTTGGCTGCGCGACCGAGGTGGGGTAAGAGTGGCGAGAAAGACGGCCACAGGGAACGGCTAGAGGGCTGAAGGGAGACGGCGGAGTGTAAGCCGCGAGGTTCTGACGATCACACGGGCCCGACCGTCGAGTTCTCTTCATGTACGTCCGTGGATGCGTCCGTCTTTACGACGTTCTTAAATATGGCGATTGATGGGCCTGGAAGATCGAGGACACGGCGATTGTTCGGGGAAATGATGGGTGGTTGCAAGCCTCCGGGGATATGGGCTCGCCATACGAGTTACGCGATGCAATCGGAACACTCCTTTAAGGATTAAGCATGTCCTTGCTTTGTTGGGAGCTTGAATGATCGACATTCTTCGAATATCAGGATGGAGGATTCGCTAGGAATATAAATCTCCCTGTCCTAATTGAATTGGAATTATCATCCCCTTTCTAACTACACTTCCAACTGCCCCCACAAAGTGAGCCAATTGCATCTTCGTCCCTCCGTAATCGCGGGCAATTTACATTCCCGTAAAAACGGGAGGAGGCTACGTGGGATTAAACGAGCCGTTCGGGGTCCGTGTTCAATACGTATTGACATTAGCGACAGGTGGACTAGAAAAAGCCGCTGTAAACATACCGGGGCAGCGTGTTTTTCCGCGTCGCATAGCGGGCAGAGTTTTATAGCTCGATGAATTTCCTGATTTACCAAGGAAATATCTTTTGTGAAGCTAGCCAGGGGGAGGAAAGATGAATTCCGGTGACGGAGATTGAAGCTGCACCGATGGAGATTTATCGACGTTCAAATTCCAACGGGGGTAGGTAGCATCGGTATCCGGGACTATTATTTGAAAGCTTGTCAATGCGTCAAAAAATCGGTCAGCACAGAAATGATTACTGTAGTGTACCGCGGTGCGTTCGTTGTTTGATGAACGTTAATCGAAACGTTGACCCGGTTCACGTGTGTGTATGTGTACCCGTTTGTTTATGCGCGCGTGTGGGTGGCCGCGCACGGAAGCGCTCATCGAATCGAACGTCTATTTGTTCTACGTGCACACCGCGTACATGAGAAATGATGCGTGCGACCTCGGGCCATCGGCATTCCATCGTCATAACGTATTAAATTCTTCAACGTTTTTTTTATTTTCCATAAAAATTACATTTGATAACACAAATTACAGTGGTGAATGCACCCACTATCTTTACGGAACCAACTCAACCAACCACCCCATTCTCGGCACCCCTTTTTTCCACGGTTAAACGGCCACCGTTGAGGAGTTTTCGTAAGTTCCCCCTGTATTGACAACAGTGTTTATGGCTAATTTGTTAGATACCCTGACACTCGAAAATATTGAGAATAAACAATGCTGGAAGCAATTCGAGCATCACCCATTCGAAGAGCTTTCCCTCAGCAAGCTACCCAATATGTACTTTAAATCGTATCTGTTGCTGGGGATTGCTTATTCCCAATAATTTTCAATCACCGTACGAATTTCTATCGCTTTCCTACCTGGAAATAACCGTGCGCCGTTTGTCCAAGAGAAAAAGAGGTCTTTTCGATCGCATCGATGCGCGTTGTTCAGAACTGCCCCGAACCGATAGATATAACGCATGCTCAAGTTTCCGCAGGACGTGTGCTCGATACAAGACAAGGTCGCGTACGACACACCGGTACATCCGTATACCACTTCGGATAAGCCGTATTCGGACGATCGCCGTTTTAGATAAACGCGGTATCCGGATAAACTGGATCCCTCCGCGTCCCGAACCGAACGTGCACTTTGTGCGACGCTCGTTCCGACGTTTTTTCGTCGCTTTCTCTTATTACGAGGGGACATCTGCTCGGACGAATAAGGAAAACGTCGCGAGAGACACGCAGAAAGTTCAACTTTCTTCCCGCGATTTCAGCGATTCATCCTCCTTGGGCGCTTATAGATTCCCGCAGCTTTGAGCCATGAAAATGCTCGATTGCGCTGCGATTTGTAGACAGAGAGGCAGATGTCCATATTGCTGAGACGTGTGCACCGAAGGTACCTATATACAATTTTTACAGACCAATATCTTGTGAAACCTTCTTTCTCTTCCCGCTATATTTATTCCGGTGGAAAGCTGCGTGTCACGGGCCGCGAATCCCAGGAACGGGGAAATGGAAAAGCGAATATTCAGGATGGCACGCCGGGCAACGACGAAGACAGAGAAGTTCCAGCGAGGGGCGGAATCTTGGCGTTAAAACTGCCTCGAAGTTTATTATTTCGGGGTGAAAAAGTTTTCCATTAATTTCTGAAGGGGGATGAAGGAAATCAGAAAGTTTCGGAGTAGCTCCAATTATCGAATAAAAATGAAAATCTCATTATACAGGCTTCTCCCACTGCAACGTTTAATAATATCAAACTTTGCGGAACTTCCTTTTTTTCTACCAGAAATTACCTCGTTACAAGAGGGGAGCGCGTGCAATTAGCGATAGCGGGGTAGGCGTGCACGCGAGAATTCGAGAACGGAAAACAACGAAGCTCGTCCATTCTTATTCCGAATCGCACGAACCGGGAGGGGCCCATCGTCGTCGAGCAGAAGACAGTGTTTATTATCGACAATCGAGTTCGAATTAAAATTCGCCGATTCCTGCTTGGCAAACGTTGGGCCGCTTACGTAACCGTTTCGCTCTTGGAACCAGTTCAAAAAGTAAATGAAAAGTCCTGCGCAACGTTTGAATATTCGCGAGAAACAGAACCAACGGGGGAAAAATGCGGTTTCCTTTCGGCTGCGTATGATCCGCCGGCAGGAACGTGTGTGCAACGCACAAATAAAAGTGTCCACGCTTTAGGCGCGACATTGATTTTCCTAGGAGCGAAGGGAGGGCTTAGCTTCGCGCGAGCGATGCACAGCGAATTCTACGGCGAAGCCTTGCTCCGCGAGTTGCACGCGCGTATGGCCGTGTCCCCTATGCAACTGCACGGCGGCTGTTTCGCGACGGATGAAAGCAGAATCCAGTGGCACGGTTTATTTTGTACTGGCCAGGCGCACCAGCTACCTGCATCCTTTCTCCCCTCTCCTTTATGTTTATCCGCGTACGCAGTCGGAGAAATGGACGCGCGACGGTACCTACACGCGTTACCTGTCCGCGTTATTCGCCTGCTCGAGTGCAAAATAAAACATCACGGCTGCTGGCAGAGAATTCGCGAAGAGACGGAAGATGAACGAGAAATTATGTCAATGCCGACTGGCGTTTTTCGGGTTCGCAGGCTCCCGGGGCGCAGCGCGATGTGTTTGAAGAGAAAGTAGTCCACAGAGAGACACGGAAATTGAATGATTAGTAAGCCGATTGCAAGCCATAGATTGAATTTTCGATCGACTATTCTGCCTCTCCGCAAAGTCTGTGAATCACTCCTTTAGTTATTAAACCCTCACACAAAAGGCTGAATACCACCCCCGAAATATCCCGCTTGACTACCCCTCGAACCATCAGCGAAGAACCATCTAAAAATCTACAATTCTCGCGTCACCCTCGCCAGCATTCGTCGCCATTGAAGCCGTCATCGTCGTTCGCCGCGTACACGGGGGGTTGGCAAGCATCCCCCTCTACTTCCCCGCGTACGAATGTAAAATTCTTCAGTCGCCAATAATAAAACGTTCCCGTCTGCCGTCGGTATTTCGGTCGCGGTAAAATCCATCGACGATTTCTCAGCCATTCCCGTTGTTCCGTGACGCGGGATCCTCGCGGGCACGAATCGATTGTCCTTGCGCGGGGGTGGAAAATTGATGCGGCCGTGGCGCGGGAGGGCGGGAAGAATTCGCGACAAGCTAGACGACTTCTCTCCCGCAGACGTCGGGCCAGACCGCACGCGCGAATTTCCTGACAAATCGCGGCCCGGAAACCGTGATTTTAAAATGCAGCTGTTCGCGCACGTGCGCCGCATAAACGGCGACATTATACGCGACAAGGGTTGGCCGTGTGTGTCTTCTGTTCCGCGGTGCATAAAGCTACCAGGGGGCACGCGTGCCTCGGGTTTCGTACGTGAAACCAGCGGTGTGTGGCGGGCGAGACGCGACCGTGTGCAGACACAAGCAGACGACACGGTCTATTGTTCATTGTGCCGGGATGGAAGCGCGCTCCAGGTCCCTCGTAAACGGCCAGGCCCGCTCGCCTAACTGAATTTCCGCAGGTGATTTCGCTGAGCGCGAAACAGCTATAAAGATACAGAGCCACTTCTGTGCCCTGCAACAGCCAGATGCCTGAGACGTTTCGCAACGAGCAGAAGATAGAGGGGCCCGCTAAAGGCCAGTCAAACAGTGACCCCCTTTTGCAAAATTCATGTTTACCGCAAGCAGGGAAGATTGGAGACCGCGATGGTAGGTACTTTCCTGGGCAATCTTCCCCGACTTCGATGCGGCGCGGCTAACATTTCGGAAGGGTGGTCGTAGTTTCAATGAAGCGAAGTGTTTTCGTGGAATCTTCGACCAGTCTTAGCCTTTTAACTCTGGCAATGGTCGAGGGGAAAGATTTTCCCGGCCCATTTTTGCGAGAACGTCACTCATATAAGATCTGCAGGAGCTTATTTCGTATTCTAATCTCTATTGTACTTGAATTTTTCGCAACCGCTCCAGCCATCGTACCAACTGCGAATATTCTCAGAGACCGATACAAGGATCATCTGGATATGAAACTGAAAAAGCCAGCAAGAAGGAGGCTGTAAAACGATTTCCGAGGGCGTCTCATAGAAACGTTAGCGTTCCTGGTCCCGGGCTATACGCGCGTTTATTTCCTTCGAGAAAAATGGTGGAAACGTGGCGGCGCAGAAGACTATACTCCATAACGGGAACACGAGGCGTTCCCCGGCCGTTCGCGGGAATCTACTTGACGATGAAAGGGATTTCAAGAACACTTTTTTTTTATCCACGTCAAAAATTAATTTCCACTGCCATTAAGCCCCGTTTTAGATTGAAAGAATGAACGGGGGTGGTCTTTTTTCCTATTCGCCAGGGGAACGTTTGACCGATTTGGGCCGGGAACATTGAAGCTGACGGCTTTTCACCGGGGGAGGGAGCGTAACATCGACGAGAGAGTATGAGGTTTAAAAACGGGGCCGCGATGAACGAAAATTTGGTAATGCACGCCTCGGGGCTCCGTGGCGCGCGTGCCCGCGACGATGAAGCTCGAGCATTCGCGCATAAGTCGATCAGACGCGCAAGCTACTTCCCTCCTTAATTACATACTGCTGTTCCTACTTCAACTGGCACAATCATGAATTTCAGATTAGACCCGAGCCGACTGGTACGCCGGCTTCTCGAGGATCCAGCCGGCGGCTATCGCGAGTCGCGCGTCCTTTCGAGCGGGCCGATACGTCGATAATTAAAAGTCGAACATCGGCGATGATGCCGGCCGAGCGGGATATATAATCGACGACGTTAAAGATCCGTGACAAACAGGGGACGGGAAGAAGCAACGGCTGAATGCTAATATCGCGGCATAATTGAATTTACAATAGGTAGAAGCTTTCCATTCGTTTCGCATTCAAAGCTGCTTAATCGTTTAAGACGGACCGCCCTGGCGTACGGGCCACCGAATGGAAACAGAAAAAAGGATGAAGAAAAAACTAAAAGTGGGAGAGAGTGGTACAGATACCGAGGCACGCCGATTACTTTCCGGGGTTAAAGACCCGACTGGTCTCAGAGAGTTCCCTTCGTTAGCAGAGTCCGTAATAAAGGACGTCTTTTTTGCATTGAAAGCGTTTACTGTTGCCTCAGCTAGTCTCCCTGAAAGCCTGAGACCCACTTACGCGGCGAGACCCTTGAATTCGCTAATTAACGTGGCTGAGTCATGATGTCACCCGTCAGGTATACACGCGCTCTTGTAAAGGTCACGTCCAGCAGTGTGAAACACTTGACCGACACACCACGTCCAGGGCATTATTCTCGGCCGAGCTTTTCCACGTTCCCCTTGGTGTACATATCCTACGTTTCAGGTTGGCGCGCGGCGCAAGGGTACCAACAAGGCTGCTGCACCGGATCGTAAAGCATAACAACAGAGCCGCGCCAAGCAACTCCAGACACCGTCATATTTCTGGTTTCTCCAGCCGCGAGCGCTCAGGCGTTTACCTTACTTCGTTCGTGCTCTACTCGCCGAGCGTTGGTACCCGCGGAGAATCATCCAGCGGCGTCCCGTGTTTGCCTGAAACGCTCCGTGGCCGTGGAACTTCTACCGAGCGCGAACCGCGGGGCTGTTGCCAAAAGTGACGCGTCACTTTCGCGCGGAACAATGGTCAGGCACGGGGACGATGGCTTTGCTTTGTTGAGTGCTGGATCCTTGCGCGAAGCTTTCTGATTCTGGTCTTCGACTTGCAATGGGGGTGACTTTGGGAATAGCAATTCTTTAATTGAAAATTGGTGATTCCCATCGCCACGTACCTTGAAACACGCGTTTGTGTATTTTAAAGTAAGGGAAAGAATGAAGAACGTCTGGAATCTAGGTAAATATTGAGAAAATTCCCCGAATTCGTATTATTAATACAAGCGTGCCTGTTGCAAATTCGACGCCAGCAGCTCTGCAAATATGCGGAGGAAAGTTGAGAAAGCTCGGCAGCCTGCACTGGCCGGAGACTAATTTGAACTTTTCCCCCCAAGTTTCTAGTGACAAATTATCCCCCGGCGAAAATAGAGTGCCGCTTGAGATTCAACGAGAAATTTTATTGCGTTACACTGCTAAGACCCTCTTACATGATCGCGGCCGCGAGAGGGAGATCAGATAGTAACGTGTACGTGCGCGCGAGTGAAAAATGAAAGCTTTAACGATCACACAGGAACATACATACTAACGGCGGTAAATGAATTTGCAGCAACGTAACAGTCAATAATGTCGCGCGCAAACATCGTTACTTTGCTGTGCATTTGTCGTTACGCGACACTTTAGGGAGGAGCGCGAACTGTTACACAAATATTTTAGCTTCTGATGAAAATTAATGTTCCCTGCTGTACGCTTCACCGGTCTCATTCGACGAGCCGATGTGACACTCCACTTTCAAGTGTCAAATATCACGCGATATTCAAAGTTAGACTCTCGCCGGGGCATCCCCTCGACCCCGGGGTTTTGAAATTTTTCGTATTCATGCTCGAGAATAGATAAGAAACAATGTCTGCATTAATTCAGGCGCTCTCCTCGAGAAATGGGAACCCAATTATGGGTCGAAATAACGTTTAATAAGCACGAAATATGACATCTGATTCTTGAAAGTAGTTTGGAAGTTAAATTAATTTTAGTATAAATATGCAAATTCCGCGATACCGTGTAGCGCACTTGGTTGGCAAAGTGTCAAGTAATTTGTCAGAAACTTTGACCAAGTATCGCCGGCATTAGCTATAACATTAATTATACAACCTGTAACTTAGAGTTTCATCGCTCTTTTTTCCATGTTCCTTGAACGCTCCAGGAAACGACGGTGTTTTATTATCGAGCAACTACGAACAATTCAACTAGATACCCAATCTCCTTTCTCCTTCCTCTCTTTAAGTACACCTTTACCATTTCGCGAAATTTTCGGACGAAAGTTTAGCGCCCATTTTACCCCCGGGGGAAAATGAAACCCAAGAAATGGATCGTGATACTTTTCGATAAACAGACGCGTGTGACTTAGATAGCGGTAGAAGTGAAAGCACGAAGCAATCAAGGGACTAGTTAAATCGAGTTCCAGACCAACATTGGCGTCTCCGTGTAATTCGACTTTGGCAAATGAGTTGCACTGTTAACATAGCCGTTCGTTTAAGCTCGATTCCCGAGTCGAAATCGAAGACAATGGATATTTTCGAGACACGAGAGTCGGGCGACGCTACAAGAAGCCCTAAGGGCAGCGGAGCGTTCGCGGAAGTCGGTCGAAAGGGCGTGCGATCGCGGTGAAATCACTTGGCCGCTGCGAAACGGGAACTGGCCATGCCGCAGAGCAGTTTTCGGGTTAAAGATCTCGTTGGTGCCGCGGCAAAAAGTCGTGGCGAGTGGTGGATCGATGCCACAGCAGCGACAGCGTGGCTCCAGCCAGCAGACGTCGCCGTCCTCCCGCGCCCGCCGCGTATATACATCCGTACACACCCCCATACCCCTATCCACCCCATTGGCATTCCCATTCCAACCATCTCCTTATCTCCATCGCCATCTATGTTCATCCCCCTTTCACGTTCCACTCCTTTACCTCCAGGGCTCCGGAGGCATCCTCGTCGCGCCCTCCTCGTCCTTTCCAGCTGAACCACCCCCGCCCCCTCTCGTCGCTCGCCCCTGGGCGCTCTAATACGGCTACGGACCGGCACCGCTGTACTTATGAGAATGTAACCCACATTTCGACCTAACGTTACTTCCGGCTCGCTCGGGAAACGTATTGTCAGCCGCGTTCAATGCCGCCTCGATATCTGTCACCGTTAATGGCATTATACGGGGGCCTGCGGACGAACACTACAGGGGAAAGTTTTCGGTCCAGCCGAAGGGACGAAATTTCGCAAATTCAAAGATTTCGGAGGATGTGGTATGGCTCCGTCCTTGGTGGATGGATATTCTTCGAGCTATTCTACTGGCTACCTTGCCGTTCGATCTGTAGGGGAGACCGGGGCTAGTTGATACAGAGGCAGGTTGATACAGACGAATTATCTCGACACCGTATATATGTAGCTTCATTTCAATGGGATATGTGAAAATTGTTGATAAATTCTTTCCTAGGATCAAGCGTACGTGGGTGTACCTTGACGTTAGCAATCGTTTTTTAACTGTTTTCGTTTATATAAAGAAAAAGTAAATAAGGTAAATGTCCTTATTTCTGCTCATGTCCCCATTTCTGCTCATTTCGTATTTTTCTTATTATTATAAGCGTTACGCTTGTACTATAGTTGCCACAAAATAATTCCAAATTCTTTGAACATTTACACGAGTGTTGCACGAGGTTGGAGCTAATCAAAGTGCAGCATAAGCAACGAAAAACTGTTAAAACGAGAGACTCATGATTTTTCGATCGTGTTCTAGTTGGTTGTGCTAAGAAACAGGGTCACTATTGGTATTCGATAATTGGGCAGAAAATAGTTTTTGCAGTAAAAGTTATTATTTAATAACAAAAACAAATACCGTATTGTGCTCTGGATTTAGATTTTTTTACTATTTTTAATTTTTTTAAGTAGCAAACAGGTGAGTAGGTTTAGGGTCAAGTGAATCACCGTCATGTCCGCATTTCTACTCATCAAAATTTTAGTAACATAACCTCACAATTCAATGTATGCTGTAACCTCTATTTCTATTCGAAGCCATTTTACTTTTTGTCTATCATTATTTTATGCTTTACTGTTGTGTTATAAAACCTCTCCATAGAGGATGTAACTTACTTTAACCTGAAACGGCAACATATTATGTGAGCAGAAATTGGTACAAATGGTGAGTAGAAATACGTACATCGCTATTTTTCGTGAGCAGAAATACGGACATTTATTGCATTGTATTTAATTACAAATTACTAATAGTTAAACATCTTGAAATATATTTCTTAAATAGTTTTCGAATTGGTTGATTTATGATTAAAGAATTAATCAATTACTCTAAAACTATTGATCACAAACAAATTTTGTACACCTTCTTTATGACGAGTAACCTCTTAAATGAGCAGAAATTGGGACATTCACCTTAGTTGTGTTCACTTTCCAATCCGTCTTGAGACGATATAAAGAATTTTATAACCCGAAGTAATTTGGCATCATATTGAGTCTTTTGAAGGTAAGGTAATTACGTTTTGTAATTATGTTTATATGCTCTACATTTTTTTATGGACATGTTTATACATAATGACTTCCTGTGGGGTAAGTTGATACGGTTTCTCTGGGGCATGTTGATACAGTATATTAATTTTCCCCGACTACTTTTAATTGAATTTTTTCTTTATATTTCTTGGAAAATGGTTTGAAATTATATCAAAAAGACAAATCGTGGCGAAATATCGTAGGATGTTTTGGAAAAAGCGTGTGCCGAAATAGAAAAAGACTCATTATTATTAAGGCCATGCACAAAAATATACAATCATGACACAATGAGTTTATTAAAATATAGTAACAAAAAGAACAGACATAAAAAAAACTGAAAATAAAAATGTTTTTCTAGGTATGTTTGTTTAAAAATCTGTTTGATCTTTGAGCTTTTGACTGTTGGAAAGGTATTTAGATTGAAATTATATTTTTCAAATTTATTAGTTACTCATTAAACAGATATTTTAAAGATGTATCAACTTGCCCCGCAGTGGGGTAAATTGATACACTTTGCCTTCGTCCAAATAACATTTTTTCATTCATTTTGTATGTACTTTCTCAAGTTTTCGCTTACTATATATTAAAGAGGAAGGACCAACGTACATTTTAGCATATTTGTTATTAAGTAATTGATTCAAACAAAAATGAAAAACAATGAAAACTGAAAAACGTATCAACTTGCCCCGGTCTCCCCTACGAGAGTCTCTCGAATTTCTATAGGAAATACAGCACAACTTGGGTAATTAAGGAGGCAGACACTCTCGGAGCTAGTGATTTTATCGAACAACGAAAGGGTTAAGCGTTTCGCCCGGCGATAACGAAATTAATGGTATTCAATTTTAAGACGTGTCGGGGAGCAGAGTTACAAAGGGAGGAACGCGCGGAGAAACAATTTTGCAACACCGTCGCAGCCCTGTAATCCGATATACATTGGCCCGATATCTGCGCGGTTGTTGCTTAATTTCGGTACACGTGAACGTGCCTGCTCAGAGTGATGGCACCGAATACCATTCGAAGTTTCTATTCGTCCCTGGCTACTCTATTACGTATATACCGCGTTCCTCCCGACTCCAGACGCATTGGGAATAGCAGTACAATCCGCATTCCCGGAATGTTACATCCGAGCACTGTCGCGAACACGGCCGTCTTATAAGGCTCGCTGAATGTTATCTTGCCTCGTTGCGACTGTTCGCCGAGAGAAAGTTACGATGCTGATTAGAAACGGAAAGACTTCGAACGGGGAACGGGAGAGGCCAATTCTTACCAAAGGATAGAAGGTAGGCAAATACATCAAATAAATGCCATGTAAACGGTATCTAATGTTCCAAGTGTGTAACGCGTTTTCACAATCGATTCTATCTTCGACGGACCGGCTTGTTTATCAGGGAGCCGCTATTACAATGCGATCGCAATCTGGCGCACTGTACGCTCGCTACGGCTGCACGGCAAATAAAACGGCGAGGGGGATGACTCCGGCAATATGTCGGCAATCCATCTCTTAAATCTACGCGATTTGTGCCACGAAAGAATACAACCTAATAGCGGGAGCATTTATCGAAGAATGCAGCTCGTCCCGAAGGACCTCGTCTCCGTTTCTACACGTCCCATTCACATCTCTTGTTCACCCCCGAGCCCTTCGTAGCCGGCCCCCCCGTCACCCACCCCTGCGTAATGCGGTCACAGTACGTGCTAGGAAGTGTTCCACCGGAGAAAAGTGTAACCCACATTCGGTGGGAATGTTATTTCAGAATCGCTCGATAACGACTGCCAGGGAAGGGAGATGAAGTTCGAACGTTCCAAATGTGTACTCGTAATGGGACGAAACTGCACGGTGAACGTGCAACGAGACAGAGTTTAACGAATGGAATAACTGTATTGCTTAGATGAGCGGAATTCTTTTATTGAACGTTCTGTCGCAGGAACGAAGAGCCCAAGATTTCGCAAATCCTGGCGCTTAAAGCTCGCACGGCAAAAACCTCTAATGTCACGTGAATTGTAACAATTGCGCCCTCGAGTAGTGTCGTTAACACCAATTATCATTTGCGCGACCATGAAGTGATATATACGTGGCACGATTTAAACCCTATTTAGCATTTAACGTTGCGCTAATGGTACGGAACGACTGTTAACAATCCCACTGGAGCGTAATCCAGGATGTAAGATAGAGGAGAAATTGCGAAAGCTCTGTCTTTTACCCCTTTCTTCTTCATAAATATACATGCCACCTCTCGCCTGCGTTCCACGGGCCTGCTCGGCGCGATGAGTTTCTTTAGCGTAATAATATTCTTTTTCCTCCCTTTGTTCCACTTGCTCCTCCACTTGCCAGTGCCCTTGCACCCCGGCGAAACCGGTGGAGTTTGTAATTAATTTTCACGGCCTGGCAACGTGATATCAACCCTCCTCGCCTGCGCGCACTCTGTTAATCTCCTGACGAGAGAGAAATTTTGACCTTCATGGTTACCGTGCCAGCCAGTATCCGTAGTCTTTGTTCCCTCGCTTTATTACCGCGCAACTTAACGTGCACCGCAAGTCTTTCCGAGTTCAGCTCCGCGAGGAATTCCCTAGCCCCGTGGAGCCGGAGCCTCGCCTCTGATCCTTCGATTCGCCGCGGATTTGCTCAAGGGAGAATAGTTCCTTAAATACCTATTCGCGGTGACTTTATGACGAGAGCGGGTGAATTGATCGCGCACGGTTCCGAGGCATATATGGGTATGAAATCGAACGCAGCCATCGATCCCTCATCTCCCCGCGACCTAAGTAATCCGAGCAGAGATATATGTTACATCTCTGCTGTCTCATATACAAACTAATGTCTACTGGTGTACCACCGTATCTGCGTGAATTACTCGTCACAAATCGCGACCATCGAACAGATGAATACATCTCTACTCGACACGAATCTGACCTTTCCGTTCCTTCCTGTCACTCTACTAAATTTTACGGCTCCTTTTCCTATTGTTCCGCTTTTTACTATAACTCCCTACCATCTGAGATTCGCTCTGCATCCTCTTTCGCATCCTTCAAGCATGCAGTGACACTTTTTCTTGCTAATCAACATTAACGTTTAATTCTCAAGTTTTACTTTGTCATTTCCCAATTACTCGCTTTTATTATGTTATTTGGCTGTTTATATTTGCTTCATGTACTCTATTGTGTTAGTTTTTAGTTTTCAGTAGCTTTAACTGGTAAGGTTAATAACAGCTGACAGCTGTACCTCGCCTTTTGCACTCCAGTACGGTCCTTATGTGCTATTCATTTGCTTGTGTTTTCTTTTGTAAAGTGCAATAAAGAATTATTATTATTATTTCATTCCAGATCCCCTACTACAAAAAAGACACTAATTGCATCAGCGATATCGAGTCTGTCCATTGTCTCAAGAATTCTGAACCCTTCAAGACACCTGTTTCGATCGTTGAGTGGATATTAGGAACATGATCGGAGAATCGTTCATAGCTAATGCATTAATAAGTTCGTTATATTATCGACTAACCACGGTAAATGCGTTGAAAGTCAAATTATTCACCGACACTATTAACTATATAACACGTATCGGAGACGACAGAGGAATGTATACTTCGTGTAGTACCCGAATATTTACCCGAGGCGTCTACATACATACATACCTAACCATTGATCCGTCCAGTCGTCTCGCGAGGCGGGTATTCTGTTGAATCGATACCCTTTAATCGCGAGGAGATCGAAGCGTGGAATTCAACGGAAAGGGGGATACAAAAATAAATTCTTTTATCGGCAACGGCTTCTCGAGCGAAATAATGAATGGAAGCGAGATTTAAAGAAGACGGGGAAGGAAGGAGGACGAGCTGCAAATAGAAATCCTACGGTAATCTTAGTATGTTCTAGTACACTGACGTTATCTAACCGGATCGCTATTTCGCGCCTCGGGCTCGGATAATTTATTATTGCAGCGCCGTTGCATGTGTTATCGATCGACGGTGGGTGCTTTTAACGTTTCAGCCGAAGAAGGCGCAATTCGGGCAAGCTTGTTTCTCCGATTCCAGACCGTCGTCACGATCTCTTTCAACGAACATTCCGGCCCTCTATCCGCCCGTGTTTCATTCAAACTCTCATTTTCATCCTCGTCCTTTTCATTCTTATTTTCTAATTTCCTTGCGAACGGGAACGACGTCGTTTTCCTGCATCCCCTTCCAATCCGCTTCTAAAGCTCCTCGGTTTTGGCGTGGGGGGAGAATTTGGAAATTGTGGTGCATCGGAGTTTCGAAGGAAATTTCCAGGAAGCTTAGGAACATTCCCATTTTGTCCGAGGGATGATTGCATAAATAATATTTGCCAATCGTGTGTTGGCTTCCCATCGTTTAAGTATCCTCACTAATTTGACTCCACTTGGGAGTTAAGATCTCCGCTGAGCTAAAAGTAGCAGATCGTTTAATTTTTCATCGCATCCCTAAGACTTCACCCATTATCCAACAACTTCCACAACACGAGCATCGCATCCCTCTACGCGGCTTCACACGAAACGCGAGGCTCGGTCTTCTCTATTACCGTCGCGGAAACACTTTTGCCTCTTTCCCCTTTATCCTCCACCTCTTTCGTTTTTATGTAGTTACCACACAACGCACGCAAAAGCGTTAAATCATTTCGCCGTTCTGTTCCGTCGCAATCAGAGTCGCGAATGCCTGGAGTTCTTTTACACGGATATTTTAACGAACGGGACTCCCACTGACGCGCCCGTGAGTTGTGCACTCCTCTTCCTTCCTCCCTTTCGCCCCATTCGCCCGTAACATGCCACGCTTGTTTTCGCATTTCCAGAAGGAAAGAGCAGAGACGCAGGGGAGGGAAAGCCATCGACGATCCTTTCAGCCCCCGCGGCTAAAAGGTTAAAAAGCGGAAAACCGAAAACTCGATAGACGTGCACGGGGCGGTATCTGGGCGAACATCTGTCACAGATACGTGTCGAACGACAGACGAGATTAAAGAAATCTCGTTGCATCGCGGAACGCTTCCTTTTTTCCAACGCGGCTGGCGCGTTTGTCCCCCACCCCCGTCTATTTTATCCTGGCTCTGGCAAATCGAATAAATGGATCGCGGAGGAAATATTCGTCGCCGAGTTTGAAGGTGTAATTTCGAAGCGTTTACCGAACGTAACGTGTTTCGAGAGGAGGAATCTATAAAATACGAAAGAATCACGGCTAACGTTTGTCACGGGGACAGGAGCGGACGGATGTAACGAGGGAGTCGAGAATTCCGACCATTGGAACCGCGCATTCGTCGGTCTAGACGCATGAAACTAATTTTCGTAATGGATCTATTTCAAGTCCAAGTGCACCAACAACAAAATCGACAGCTTTCGCGTGAGTGAAATGCGCGATTGGCTCTGAATGTGTCAACACCCTTGGTTTTACTAAAAGAAAGCCCGAGTGGTCTTACCGCAGAAGTGGACGCGAGCCTTTCACGGGCGGAAAGGAGAGAACGAAAAACGTCGAGGTATAAGATAAAGGGTTTCCACTCTGTCAACTTGTTCTTCGTCAAGTTGCGCCATCGGAGGGGACACGCGCCGTTGGACATCGAGTACGATCGGTCCTGGACAACACCGGCCGCGATCCGTTTCGCCGTCTATTTTCACCCCCGCGATTGTCCCCGCACAACAATGCAGGAATCACTGTCGTCTGCAGCGTAAGATGAGAACGCGCGAGGGAGGCCTGTGTCGATTAGGGCAAAATCGAACACGCAACCCTTTCCCAATCGCGCCCAGGGATAAGTACCATTGTCGAGCCTCGACACGGCACTTCCATGAGTCTTGCCAGCGCCGGATATAACGGCAGAGGTGTCAAAATTCAAGGCTCGCGAACAATGAGTATAACGGTACAATGGTGGAACGCGAACATGCTGTATAAAATATCTGGGAAGCATCGATTCCCGTTCGATTTCCCAATTTCTTGAAGGGTGTTGAAAACTGTATACCATACTTGTTCCTGCAAATAAACGAAAGAAGCCCACGCGCGTTTGGCAATTGTTCTCCGCCACATTGAACTGTTGGTCAACAGAGATTCGTGACGAAATACGTACCCTCCAGCAAATTGCTAAATTTATTCTGTTTCTAAGTTCTCTGATCTTATTTTCGACTGACTTTAAGTGGACTATAGTATAGTGTTTTGATAATTAGAATGTAATTGTAGTCATTTTCATATTTATTTGTAACCAAAAGTGTAGATGAAGAAGAAAACACCTACTCTGAATATAGAATAATCCATAAGAGCTAAAAAAACGAAAATTGACGAACAAAAAATGCAAACCAAAGAAACGTAGAGAAAATAACGTTGATAATAATGTTTGCCAACAAGCCACCTGAATAACTTCTATAATTTTTGAAATTGTAAGAAATGTTCGAGACAAAAGTTGTTTGGTTCCGAGGGGCTCATTACGTCGTGAATAGAACTTAATACTATTGTTGTTACTTTAGATCGGAGCAAAATCGTATAGTACATTCGGTTTTGCCCACCATACGGGGCAAACTTGGAAAAAGATCAGGTTTTGTTTTATTGTTAAATTAAGTAGGGTAAACCAACCAGTGAATGACCATTAGGCAAATAAATGTCAATTATAAATTTAAAAATTATTATATGTTTATAAATGGAGTATAGTTGCACTTTTAATATCCCATATTTTTAGTTACGCGTATTAAGCAAACATTACTAAGTACAATTCTTATTAAAAGTATTTCAAGAATGTATCAAAATGCGGTCATTTGCTGGGCTTCTACACGTTTTGCATTTTATAATTTATTTTTTAAAAATTACGAGCAGAATAAGTAATTATTTTTATCGAAATTTCAAGGAAAATAAATTTAAATGCAATTTCAACAGTTGTTTTGTTGTTATACATGAATATATTGAAGTATTAATCTCAAAGGTCCACAAATTCAACAATTCGGTCATTCACTGGTTGGTTTACCCTAGCCTGTTTGAACTTTTCAATTATATTTTTGTTATTTTGTGTTGTATGTGAAAACATTTAATAACTACCGTTTTCATTACACAATGTATTTTATTATTTAAAAAGTTATGGACCTAGAACCTTAAGTACATATACGGTTTTGGACAGGTTTCCCCTATATGTTTACTACATGCATCAGCTAAATACTGGAGCTTCGGCGCATGTATAGAATTTGCTACAGTAATTCTGACTGGAAGCCCCCTGAAGAGTTGATTAGGTAGGGAAGACCGGGGCTAGTTGATACATTATCCAGTTTTCAATCTGTTTCATGTTTGTTGGAATTAATTACTTAATAACAAGTATGCCAAAATATACTTTGGTCCTTCCTCTTTAATATATAGTTAGCGAAAGCTTGAGAAAATACATACAAACTGAAAGAAAAAATGTTATTTGGATGAAGGCAAAATGTATCAATTTACCCAACTGCGGGGCAAGTTGATCTGGGGCATGTTGATACATCTGTGAAATATCCGTTTAATGAATAACTAATAAATTTGAAAAATATATTTTTAATTTAGATACCTTTCCAACAATATAGACTAAAAATGAAACAAAGACGTATTCTGAAAACCAAACAGATTTTTCAACAAACATGGAAAAACATTTTTATTTTTATTTTTTTTATGCCTGGAATATCCCACTTTAACACGAGGTGTCTTCTTCTTCTTGATAACATTTTTTAATAAACTCATTTTGTTAATATTGTATATTTTCGCACTTTGCGTTAATGATATCGAGTATTTTTCTATTGCCGCACAAGCTTTTTCGAAAATATCTCGCGATATTTCGCCACGATTTGTCGTTTTGATATAATTTCGAACCATTTTCCTAGAAATAAAAGGAAAAAGTTCAATTAATTGTAGTCCGGGAAAATTGATACACTGTATCAACATGTCCCAGAGAAAACATATCAACTTACTTCACAGCAAGTCATTATTTACAAACATGTCCATAAAAAACTGCTCTCCGAATTGATGTTGCTAAACTGAATAAATATGTATAAATTGCATTAAAATCTTTTTCTTTCTTTCTTGTCTCAGTGGTGTCTTGTCTTGTTTTATATTTATTAACCAAGACAATTAAAATTTTTTTCGGAGAGCAGCGCCAAGTATTTTGAATAAAATATTTATTCGTATTAAAATATTTATTTGTATAAAAATATATCTGCTTAATATTATTTAATACATTTTGTCTTTGTATAAATAGTCATTGTGATAATTGGCGCAATTATAGTATATCATTACTTTTGTAAAGTTAAAAAATATAGCACATTAATAAATTTATATTAATTTACGACAATGTTTTTAAATGCGATTCTTTTTGAATGGGTTATATACTTGGCGCTCTTTTTTGTACCTTTTTTTAAAAAAGGTAATATCAACTTACTTCACAGCAAGTCATTATTTACAAACATGTCCATAAAAAAATGTAGAGTATATACTAAAAAAATTAACAAAACGTAATTTTCTTACCTTCAAAAGACTGAATGTGATGCCAAATTACTTCGGGTTATAAAATTCTCTATACCGTTTCAAGACGGATTGGAAAGTGAACACAACTATTTACTTTTTCTCCATATAAACGGAAACAGTTAAAAAATTATTGTTAACGTCGAGGTACACATACGTACGCTGGATCGTAGGAAAGAATTCAACAACAAACTTTCTATATCTCGCTAAAATGGAGCTACATACGGTATACATATACAGTGTCGAGATAATTCGTCTGTATCAACGAGCCCCGGTCTCCTATATGGACACGTACAGAGGGACAAACTGTTGAGGATCTGAATTCTAATTTTCAATATGTTTGTAACTACTGCGACTACAATTCCGAGTATCCTAAAGGTTCGTCTGAAGTTCTGACAACAGGAAGCCTCAAGGGAGAAGCGTGGAGGAGCATTATCTGATCACTAGAAGCAACCGTTCATTCGTCTCCTCGACTAGAAAATCCATTAGACAACCACGGTGATTCACAGCCTCAGACAATGAAACTCGGCGACCGCGTTCGATCACGAGACATGTAGAACAGGAAGTTTAATCGTAAGATTAACCCTGTACGTATTATGAAAATGGACCCCTATAGGTACGTAATATGTCTGCGTCGGGCTCAACAATGTAGTTCGTCACATAAAGAGCCTTTATTCGTGTCAAATTCTTCGAACCGAGGCGACATGAAGGGTAGGGTAAAGACTATCGACGATAGATTACAACGCGGGCCACACGAGAGGCATTCTATGCGTTGTGTAACCAGAAGGAACTCGTAATCCGTGATAGTTCGTATAAAATCGTGTGCAATTCGCTGTAGGTAGAAAGAGCAGTGGATCTCTTTTGGTTCGCATTAGCACCCTGCTGTTCTCAGCATGGGGAGAAAATTGTTTGCACGGGGAGGCAACTGATGGGCGATACTGATTTGTAAAACAGCGGGAATAGTTGCTTCGATGGGATTTTTAAGTCTTTAATGTTACTGTTAACTCATTTCAATGTGAGAAAGATTCTACGATAAGGAATGAAAAATCTAAGTCCCCGCTACACGATGTGTTTGATACCCAGGTAATAGATTTCATTCTAACCGCGAAAATACATACATATCCATGATTCGATTCATTTTAAGGTTTCGGTACCATTAGCGCGCTATTCATGAAGCGCTGAATGTCGGTAATGAACGCTGAATACTGATCCATGAATCGGGAGAATGATACGAACGATACAAATCGACCAGCAAACGCGATAAAAAGAACTTCATCGGCAGAGATTATAATTTATCACCGGTATGGGATGCATAAATGAATAATGTAAGAATCCGAGTTTTAAGAGTTGCAACGAAAGATTATATGAAAATCTGATTAAGGGGTTATACCTAGTCAGGAGGCCGAAAAGAGGCGAAAGTTTGTGATTTTTTTTGGAACAACGGAAGCATGTATTTTTACAGAACTTTTTGCGCTTAAAAGAGCAACATTTAAAGAAGATTTGGTAATTTTTTCGTAAAAAAATATTTACGTTTATAATAAAATTACAACCGATATCCAAGAAGCCTTTTCAAAAAGTTGTTTTGCGGTGAGCACTGCCATTCGGAACCAGATTATTTAAAATAAAAAAACAAAAAAGATTTCGTTATTATATTAATGTATCTTTCGATTGACGAGGGGAATTTTCAAAATATTAATTTAAAATAAAATGGCGGTTATTTAAACTTTGAAGTCCTGATTTTCGCGCGAAAAACCGCCATTTTTCGTTGATAAAGTCGAAAATATACATTGAAAAAAAAATGCGAACGACATTCTGTAGATTTTTATATAAAAAATAAGCCCACAGAATTTTAGTAAGATTCGTGCAGTGGTTGTTGAGATATCTTATTCACCATTTTTAAAAAGGCTTCTTGGATGTCCCTTGCAATTTTATTACAAACGTCAATATTTTTCTACAAAAAATTATCAAATGTTCTTTAAATGTTGCTCTTTTAAGTGCAAAAAAGGTCTGTAAAAATATATGCTTCCGCTTTTTCAAGAAAAATTCACAAACATTCGACTCTTTTCGGCCTCCTGACTAGGTATAACCCCTTCAACTAATGTGTGAAAGTTGTGTCGAATGTAGCGTAAAAAATCTAATTCTGATGAATGTGCTGTGATACTAGCAAAGTAGGAAATGAAACCCGTGGTGCCTTACAACGGCAGGGATCCCAAACACGTATCGAAGCAAGGTCCCGACCTAACTTAAGGGAAAGTTATCGACGTAAGAGCACATCCGAAGATAGATGAATACAGTGAAGCTGTGCAGGCATAAAGATGGAAAGTAGAAGAGAAAGTCTGCTAGATCTGTATAATATCTGCCGCATGAGTTGCACCTAATATACGCTGTGTAAAACGTAACAAATCTCTGGAAGAAGTAATCAATACTCTAAAATAGTGGCACGGAGCACGAGTTTGAAACTTCATTCCAAAGAGCACGCGTTGCTTCAACGCCTTAGATACGATGTTTATGCGGAGCGTTATCTTTCATTGTTGTCAGTAACAGCACGTACAGATGTGTCTCCAGCAACTCGTATATTATAAAAAGGGCTATAAAGATTATATAGAATAAAACATCTCGTAGAAGTACACTCGCGTACGCCAGACGTAATCTGCTGGTTTGCCGTCAGATGGCTACAATTTGCATTCCCTGATTCCCTGTTGCATACGTCAGTGAAGATACGCGTGGCGTCGAAGAAGCTGTAGGAGTTTGAGATGACCCATATCTCTGTACGGCCGCTAATTTCCTAAGGAGTATACCATGCAATGTGATATAAATTTCAGTGATTAGAGGCATTCTCGATGAAGTAGCGTGAAAGCATAGGAATCTGATGCCCGCGGTGTCTAAAAATGATGAACACACAACATGACATTGCCTGTTGCATTTCAGTTTTATTTATTTTAAGCTTTACGAAAGCGGATTGCCAAAATTATATAAATCTCCAGGTAAACAGTGGCTTTAGAAACACCGCTATGAAATTACTTATCGAATTTTATAGAAGCACACGAATGTTGCAGGGTAAATTAGTTTAGATACCTCAAGCCTTATCCATTTGAGACCGAACTGGTATTCTGCTTTACTCCTTATTGGAGAATAATTCATTCCGATCACCCGATACATTTTAGATAGAAAGCCCGTGATTTCATTTCCGACAGCTCGGATAACAAGGATCTAATTATCGTTACAGCATAGAGATGTACGTTTGCCGGAAAGGAAGTTTGGTTTCAACGAATACTCAGAATACGGCGACAACGATGACAGAAACAAAGGAGCTATAGTGCCGCAATGGAACGAAATGCCCGTAACGTATCAGAACGGACGTATACCAAAAATTCCAACAGATTCTGATGCGCGCGCCTCGGATGCTTTTGACAAAAGTAAGTAGGGATGTAAGATTCCGTCGGGGGATATTCGACATAGAGTCGCGTAATGTACGAAGACGTTCTTAATGCACAGATATAATATGGGACTCTCACTGGGCCGACGATTTGAAGTTTGGTCAGATATCAGCGGTCTCCGTAGACCCGGATGGTAACATCGCGGTATTTCACAGAGGAGCGCGAACCTGGAGCAGTTTAACGTTCGATACGAATAATAAATTCGACCGGAACAAAGGGCCCATTCGGGAAAACACTATAATTCTTTTGGATAAATTCGGAAGGAAATTGTTCGAATGGGGTGCGAATATGTTTTACTTGCCGCATGGTTTAACGATCGATTTAGACGGGAATTATTGGGTTACCGACGTCGCCATGCATCAGGTATTTAAATTCGACGCCAAAGATATAGCGGCGATGAGAGATAAGCAACAGCCGAAGAAGAGGGAATACAACCGCGAAGCAACGTTTCTCGATCGTCGCGATCCCGCCGATTCGTTCGAGAGATATGTTCCTAAAGCGTCGTTGAGCCTCGGCGAAGCTTTCGAACCTGGTAACGACGACAGGCGATTTTGCAAACCGACCGCGGTCGCTGTCATGAGTAACGGCGACTTTTTCGTCAGCGATGGCTATTGCAATTCCAGAATTATTAAGTTCAACGCGAAAGGGCAAAATATTCTACAATGGGGCCGATCGTGCGAAGGAGGAGGTATATTTCCATTCGTCGTGTACTCATTCGAAGAATAAGAGTGTAAGTTCGGTTAGGATATTACGAATGTATTTATTATTGCAGAAAGAATGGACGGACGAGCTCCTCCGCCATATGCGTTCTGCATACCACACGCTTTAGCTCTTACTAGCGAATTTGACGTAATCTTTCTGGCCGATAGAGAAAATGGCAGAGTTCTATCCTTTCTTACAAACAACGGAACATTCCAGAAAGAATACAAACACCCTGCGATGGGTACAAAGATTTATAGCGTAGCGTACGCTAAAGAAAGGCTGTATGTGATCAATGGCCCGGATGCAAATAACGTACGCATCCGAGGATTCGTTCTCGATGCGAATTCCGGGGACATACTATCCCAATTCGGGCCTGAACAGAAAATGGGCAGGCCGCACGACATCGCTGTCACTGAAAATGGATCTGAAATATATGTAGTGGAATTGGATGTACACACTATCTATAAATTTACGCAACGTAAGATGTCGCATTGCCCAAAGAAGCGTGTATATTAGGGTGGCTCTTATTTTCGATTTTTTAATTTTCTTCGGGGCACCCTCCAGAATAGTTCCAAATAATTAAAAAAATATCTGTGTAAAGTTTCAGCTCGGTCGGATAACGGGAAAGGGTGCCCCTGGGCCGTTAAACATTTAAATCATTATTTAACAGCTCGCGAAGTCGATTTTATATAACGTCTTTCAAGTTATTGATTAAATAAAAAAACATGCCAAACAAAAGTTGTAGTTCCGGACAAGGAGCATCTTTTTGGGGGTATTACTATTTTTCGTGCGACAAACGGTTTTCGAAAAAAATCCGGAAAACTAAAAAAAAACTTTTTTTTCAAATTTTGAAAGTTTAAATGCTTCTAGAACGCTTTTTATTTATGAAGGTGAACAAAAAAAATTGAATTTTTATGTTCGAGGACTATTTTTTAAACATTTAAGGGGGGGCTTATACCGAAATATGCAAACAAGATAAAAAAAAATTTTCTTCTTATTTTCAGTGTTTGATATGTGATGAATGTTTCCTGAAAAGTTGGGGTCGAAATTCGCAAAAATATCGGAGATATACGCATTAGAAGTCAAGTATGCTCATTGGTGGCAGAGACGTAACAGCATTAACCTTTAGGGTTGAAAATGAAAAATACACATTTCTTTCAGTCTTCATAAATAAGAAATGTTCGATATACATGTAAATTTTCAAAATTTGAAAAAAAAATCGGACATGAAATCTTGCACTTTTTAGGCAATAGAAAAGAAACTATGAATCAAATAAAATATCCACGCCGTCACAAAACTGAGTAACAGTGTTTCATATAGCCATGCAAAATTTGAAGTAAATCGGTTGAATAGTATTCGAGTAATCGTGGGTAACATGCTAGAAAATCATGATATCCAGAAAAATGCATTTGAATACCTCACTTCTGACGTCTATATCTCCGATATTTTTTGCGAATTTCGACCCCAACTTTTCAGGAAACATTCATCACATAACAAACACTGAAAATAAGAAGAAATTTTTTTTTTATCTCATTTGCGTATTTCGGTATATGCCCCCCCTCTTAAATGTTTAAAAAATAGTCCCCGAAAATAAAAATTCCATTTTTTTGTTCACCTTCATAAATAAGAAGTGTTCTAGAAGCAAAATTTGACTTTCAAAATTTGAAAAAAAAAAGTTTTTTTTTAGTTTTTCGGATTTTTTTCGAAAACCGTTTGTCGCACGAAAAATAGTAATACCCCCAAAAAGATGCTCCTTGTCCGGATCTACAACTTTTGTTTGACATATTCTTTTATTTAATCAATAACTTGGAAGACGTTATATAAAATCGACTTCGCGAGCTGTTAAATAATGATTTAAATGTTTAACGGCCCAGGGGCACCCTTTCCCGTTATCCGATCGAGCTGAAACTTTACACATATTTTTTTTTAATTGGAACTATTCTGGTGCCCCGAAGAAAATATTGAAAAAAAATTTTACCAAGAGTAAATAAGAGCCACCCTAGTGTATATAACTGTGAACACAGAATTACTCCTGTCTTCTCCTTGCAGATATAAATGTGTCGATGCAAAATGGAAAGTCAGTGGTACGCACAAACTCTCATCACGAACCTGCACCTTTGACGGACAGTAACGCTAATGACCCTTCGAGCGGAGGTACTACAACAGCAACATTAGTCTTATCCCTTGTTACAGCAGCAGTCATTTTTATTGCCCTCTGTGTAGCAATTGCTGCAGTTGTAGCAAGATGTCAAAAAAGAGGTAGATTGTTTCAGTATGATGAATCTGCTGTCGAATTCTCAAAACTAGTCGAATAGCATAACGATTTGACTAATTTTGGGTTGTTAAGCAATAGCTGTGCACGCATGTCCGATTAGTTTAGTCAGAACCAAGCGTTACGTAGTGAACTTTGCCGATTGTAGTCAATTTTATTGATCTGTCATTTGCTATTTAGTAAAGCGTAAGCTTCCTAAGTGGCTAATAATGGAGGAAAGGGCGAGTAATGTTCGGAGAATTCGTAATTCTCACGAAATCTGCTACTTTCCTTCTTAGCTCCCTTAAAGAATATTTATTAACTCTCTCGCTGCAATGACATTGCTGATTTACAAGCTTTTGTACTGGCTTTGCACGCGTTTCATGCACCATAATGCTGTTTTATCATTTAGCGAGACAGATTACAGTATCTCTGTGGAAAATAGTTTTAGATTCAGGCCAGTACAAGAGGACTATGTATAAATATGCATTCGATGTAGCCACAAAGTTAAGTATTGTTTTAAGTTTTACTCTTACGCCAGTCGCATTTATGATTTTCACAGATGCTATGAATACTATAGCTATATCATGATATTAGTATTTATCCTTCCTATTCTGTGCGGAAGCTCTCGCGTTCTCCAATGGGAGTGGATCAGATCTCTCGTTACCAAATTCTGACTAAAGACTTGAAAATCTTCCCGTTAAACTGACATTCCGACCGCCCCTTGCTCGACTTCCATTTAAACAGTAGAGTATTTAATAATTTATGTACTTATTCTGTAAATATGATTTACAGTCTCCTGTGATCGCACCACTGTATAAATACCTTTTATTTATAATTTTATTTACGAACTTTGTACTGTATAGACAACCGAATTGCTTCGTGATTTACATTGGGAATTATTTCCTCGAGGTTCTTTACAAATATTTCTCGCGCCTACTCAGTCTGAGATGTTGCATCTTTTATGTTCTACCTCTTGTACACGATCGGATCATTTATTTATTTTGGATGTTCATATCTTGTAAAAGAAAATATACGTGTCTTCATTTCAACCATTGTTTCGGTTATTCCCCTTGCGTATTATCCTACTTAACTTAGCTAGCTTTCGACGGCGATCGCGTAAGTATACTTCTATTAGCGATGATAGTGCACGACGCTTTTAAAATACACTAGTGGCTAAGTCTCGGTGCCATTTTATCCTCGCAATGCTTCTTTTCGCCACGATCCGCGATCGCGAACGAAACACGATGATAGACGATTAGACAGAGGCGACGCCATTGCTAAGCGAGCTCGGGTGGACATACTCTACGAAAGTTTTCTAATCCCGATTATTTTTACAAACAGGCTGTTTATTAATAATGCGCAAAAGAATGCGCTGGGAAGCCGAGAGGCGAGAAAACTTTAAGCTCTCGAGTCTCTTGGACGGCAGAAGAGGCAAAAGTTTCAAGATATTGGAGAAGCGACCGAACCCGCGAGACTTTAGCAAATTGAACACGGAACCGGAGACCTCGGAGGACGAGCATCCAGGGAATAGCTTGACCAAAGTCATTTAACGCGCCGATCATCCTTGACAAGCCGAAGCACACACGATTTATTAAAAGTCATACCTCGAGCTCCGAATATCTCGATACGTTCCTAGCCCTCGTCTCGAAGCCGCTTTCCGTGCAGATTCAAATAAGGGACGCCGTGAAGATGGTTCTGTAACGGCTCGAATTTCGATGATTGCAGATTCTACGTCTCCTGATCGTTGCCTTTCGACACAAACATTCTCACACATCACCGACTCTGTTGATTATACGTAATTACTTCAATTATACGAGATCAATGTAATCGAACGGATTTATAACCGGAGGAATGCAGTAGCGATTTATATCGTCGCGTTCCGATTTATAAATTCGCGGGCTCGTCGATTTTCCGAGTTCAACCGACGACGGCCGAAAGTACACGAGCGCGACTGTTCGAAATTTGAATCCACTGTGGCGGTTGAGCGCGCGTTCAGCTTTTAATTCAATTCGATTTTACATGAAGTATTTACTATTATACGTTTTCCCTTATATTTCAGAGGGGATATATACTGATATACGATATATGTGTGTGTTTTAAAGTAATACTTAAGGCTGATACTCGTTTCTGGTTGTTCGATTAATTGAATATCGGATTGATCACGGACAGGTGGTCGTTTCAATATTCGTTACTACGACACAGTATCTTTTAACTGCTGCCGATACTTCTCCAATCGTTTTTCAAACGACCATGTTCGCGTGTTTGTAGAAAGTGATATTTGACTTGAAAAGACCAAGAATGTAATCGCATAATCCTTAAGAAACCGAGAGTCCTTTTATTTCTACTTTGGTTTCATTCAACTTTCACGGTGAATCGAATTACTTATTTTCTAATTACGTTGGTATCAACAGGTGGTATGTAGAAATCACGAATTATCATGTTTGTCGAAAATATTGAGACGATAAGATGGATATATCAAATGTAGGTTTTGAAATTTCAAAGGATTAACTCTAAGAACATTTGTCTCGGAACGCTATAACTTACCTTCTAATAATGGCCTTGCAAATGATACTTGGGAAGTGACCAAATATGTGCTATGTGTACTATCTGTCAATATCTGTTTACAAATCATATTATGTAACTATATATTGTAAAGCGTTAACATATCCCTTTGAAGGGCACAAGGGAAAGTATCTCGAAATCTGTGTTTCACTTTCGATGTAACCGTATTCTCATCGTTGTATATTTAAGGTGTTAACGAATAACATTCAAGCGAATGTGTCTGACGAAAACAGTATTTTCCTAGTACCTGAAAATGAATTTCTTAACTTCAATTGCATTCAATTCTGTGATGTACATAACTGCGACTTGTCTTTCTCCTTAATCTGTTTTCCATACGAATGCTGTAATTTAGTTCATAAGTTAACGTACTTATGTAATCCGGTTCCTTTTACGTAGCCTCCTATACAAACATGATATACATATGTACCCGTGAACATGGAAATGTATATTTTCAAATAAAAATGAGTGTTTGTACTACCGTAAGCTTTCGGCCAGAGGTTCTCGTTGCATCGTAACACGAAGCGTTTGACTTTTTGATAATGATTTATTTTACACACTTAGTTGCCCTCTATACACAACTATACAACGATAAAAATTAAAATTCTTCTATTTATCACTAATTAAGGTCGTCGACGATAATGATCCGTGTTAAAGATGCGATAAAGTCAGTCCATTCTTCAGTGACACATTCGATCAAGTATGCCTCTGTTACTCACCAAATCGCGCGGCTCGAGAAGGGACGCTCCGAACGTCAAATATTGCAAGATATTCACGCAAATCCATTCAGTCGGTATCAAGCGTGACATTCCGACATATTCGAACGGCGAAACTATAATATTATCAGGGGCCACGCGGCGCAGATGATAAATTAAGTGTCATTGTTTATCGCGCGTTTCACAATAAAATACCTGGGGACACTCGTGCCCTCGTGTTCGCAGTGGCCGATCTTATTTAAATACACGTATAAAAATGTGCGAGTCGCGTAGCGTAGAGAACATTGCGCGAAACAGAGCTGCAAGGAAAGAACGAAGAGCGAAAGAAGGAAAACGATCGAAGTCGGTTTGAAGTATAAATTATTTCATCCCGAACACAAAATCGCACCAGCAGGATGAAATTCCGAGGAAAAGACATCGTCACCTCTCGGCTATGTATACATATATATTGTGTTTTTTTTTGTACATTAAAAATCGTATACGTTTCGTAGTAATACACTGACAACTGTATATCCGTTAGTTTCATATTTTACCGCTAACTTTTTTTACCTAAGACTACCATAAATTCGTAACTAGAATAATCCGACACTTCGTCGTCGCTCGCGATCACTATACTGTTTACCGCGTTTTCAGTTATATCTCTTGCAAATATCGTGCGCACAGCTCGCCGCTGTTTTCTTTTTGGGGGTTGGGGGGTGGGTGGGGAGGGAAAAATTGGGGGAACAGCGGGCCGAAAATATCACAATGTCCAAGTATACTCGTTCGTTCGTAATTGGGATACCGTGTTCGCTTACAATATTTAATTATCATTATTATTATTAGACGTATACTCTATTTACAAAACTTACGCCCCAGGTGTACAACAACAGAACAATCTATATTTATAGCGTTCTAGACGAGCGTTATTTAGGAATGCGATATACGGAGGTGCTAACTCGCGTTTTAATTACACAAAGTATCCGTTCCTTTCCGCGGGAAGCTCAGCCAAAGACTGGCACCCTCCAGGCGAGTGAAATCACTCGTTCGATGCACACCGTCGCGCTTCTCTGCAGAAGGATTTACTTAATTCCACTGCCCCGAGAATCGATCCAGACCGTGTCTCAAGAGAGAAGCTGATCAAAGAAAGACTAGCTCCTTTTCCTTCGCGATTTAATTTATACTTCTGATTTCGCCATTAAAACTCAGTACGATCGTTGAACAGGTTCGTGGGTGATTGCGCTTGGCCGACTGTATCCAGTACCTTTAGAGCAAGTTTACAGGGAATCATGGTAACGTGATTTCGCGTTTGGTTTTGTGCGATTAGACTTTGCCAAAAGGAGCCGCGAACGAAATCGAATCGTGCCTTCTTCGGAAGCGAGTGAATTGCGAACCGCGTACGTAACATTATTAAATAACCGAGTAAAGGTAACCGGCCTTATCATCGTCTGCAAAACTTAATAGTAATAACCATAGTCGATAATATCTGTCACGTCATTTCTTGTCCTATATTTACAATGCCATACATAATACTATGATAACTTGTCGTATACTTTTCGTTACACCGTGCAGCGGCTAAAACAAGCTTTGCATTTTACTTAAGTAAACCTCAGAACCGCCGACTGTTGTTACAGAGAAAATCCGATATATTGTAAAACGGCAACAGGTAGTTTCACTTGAATTTCGAACGCAATTAATTCGCAATGAAATGGGCGAGATGAACAGAAAGTGCAATCATAAAACACTGGTACCACGAAAAGAATAACTTTCCATGGACCATTATGATTGCGCTCATGGAAGCTACGAATCTGCAATTGAAACGACAGAGATACATGGAACGTAGCAAATCGTCCGACGAGCATCGGTGATTAAAGTTAATATTGTATATGTACGTGAAGTAACCACAGCGGTTTCTCAGTGTGGCACAGCTTCGATCCGACGCGAATCCTCTTCAAGACGTCGTAATGCTATACCGCTTCGTGCCCCGAGAAGCTGCTGTAACGTTCGTGGCTTTACTTTCATTCAGTCTAAAGGTTCACTGCATTTTCCTTGTTGCTCGGACTTTCACGATCACACGTACCGTCGAAGGGATAAACGCACCTCGACATGGTTAAGTAGATAGTTCGTTAGCGTTACACTCGCTGAAGCTGATAAAAATTCTGCATTTATCTTACTCCCCTCTGCGATTCCGACGCACCGTCCACCAGAGATGGAGCCATTCGCCCTTCCAGCAGTAGAGAAGTACGCATTCTCCGTTACGACTATAGAGACCGACGAAAATTCGTTGTTACTGTAGCTTCCTTTACCATCCCCGGAACTTATTGTTAGTCAGCCGCTGTCAATCTCTTGCGCGCTTCAGTGAAACGCGAGCCAAGTTGTGACATCATTGAAATCAAGACCAGACAGGTTCTTGCATCGATGTAACTATACAATACTCCGACAATCTTCTTTCTCTCCCGCGAAGCATAAACTGAAGACACCTCGACAGACGGAATCGCGTGCCGCGACGCCATCCATCGTTGAAATCGCTGAAAGTGGAGGTTCGCGCGGGGTGTATCGAACGCGCTGGTTTCTAGAAAGCACCCCGGCGGTCAGTCACGATCAAACAGCCGTGGTCTTCCTGCCATGCGTTACTTCGATTCGCTACCCTGCGCGTCGACTGCTTGGAACCGCCGCCCACGAAGGGGTGGGTTTACCCGACCCCTTAAACGTTTCCCCGATGGAACTTATCCTCGTAGAGTCTAACACCGGCGAAATCCGAAGCACATCAGTAAACGGAATTGTACTCCATGTCGTGGGCGTACTGGGGTGGTCCTGCGGGTGGCGGCGGTGGCTGCGGACTGTACTGCTGGGATGCGTCCGAGGCGCGACGCCTGAGCGCCGCGATGCTGTGGGCGCCTCTCCAATCCGATACCTCGGTCGCGTTCACGTCGGCCGCCACGCAGGAGACACCACCGCCGCCGCCACCGCTGCCGGAAGTCGTCCCTGGCGAGCCCTGGCCGCAGTTCAAGGCCGAGCCTAGCCCACCACCCTGGCCACCACCCACGCTGGATCCTACCGGAGGCGAACCCCGAGACGCTGACACGTGCACGCCCCCTGAAATTTGCAACAAGCTTCTGAATCTTTGTTCCTGAAAATTCCCTGATTTTTGCTAACTAAGATCGGAGGAATAATTCGTGGGGTGGATGAGATCCTTCGTGTATCGAAAGGTCGTACGTTGCTACGATGATGAACAGTGGTCGCAAGAAGCCTCGGTTCTATGTTACGGTTGATAAAACATTGTTCTTAGCCGAGGATCGGCTAGTCGGGCACGAAATCCCGAAGAGGGCCAGGTAGCGAAAGGGCAATTCACAGGTGCGATACCGCAGGTGCGCGGGAGAACGTTGTTTCCTTTCTTCGCAGGAGATATTAATACGGTAGGCTCACAAAGTGCGTGGGGTGCGCGCTACCGGGTGTCGTAAAGTCGTTTCCGCCTGTTCCTCCGCCACGTTGGTGGCCGCCGACGTGAGACAACAGGGAAAAGGGATCTTTTTATGGCGGTATCGCGGCGAAAGCACCAAGTTTGCCGAGGACTACGGGGCTCGCCCCTTTTAGCGAGCCCTACGGAAGAATGGAATAACTAATGGCATCGATGTACGTGATTTTACGGCGTTTCTCGGCTGATTCCTACTACCATCTCGGATTCTCAGCGGTTCTCGCGGAATCCAAGCATCTACCGCGCAGGCTTTATGAAATCTTATATCGCGTAACCAGCTATGTACATACTTCCACGTTCAGACATGTCTAGTTAGTAGTCTAATTAACAGGAAAGCTAAACTGAACGTCTGCGGAACCAGTCGCTTGGCGTATCCCGATTTCAAAGGCAGTACCGTGGGGTCGCGGGCGACTTGAAAATCGGGCAGTTTCGGACACGTTAATTTACACCTCATAGACGCTGGTTTCTGCCGACCGGTGGATAAACAAAATCGAGCTCCGTAATCGACTTGGAAACCGGGCGAACCACGGCCGCGGCTACCGTTCGATGCTAATCATCATCGAAAACCGAAAAATAAGACGCTTCTCTAAAAGGTGTTTGCCCTAGGCATTACCGGCGAGTAAAAGCGGATAACTGACTGAGGCCAGGCCTCGGGAGTATTGGCGTCTACCTTAAACCGAGTCCACACGAACCACACGGACAGGTAAATCGCGGCTGTGGAACGGCGATTTTTCTCCTTTCCGTGGTCGCTACCTGGCTCGCGGCGATAATACGTGATAATTGACACCTTGTACGTGTTACGTGTGTACACAGGTACGTGTTCGCGTTTGAGACACGCTCACATTAGTGCGTACATTGTGAAACTGTGCTACACCTAAAGCCAGTTTCGCCATACGCTCCTATCCGATTGCGGCTCTATGTTCGATTCACAGTCGAGTCGTCCACCGACGTTCGTTGCTTCTCAAACTTCTAATCGCGTGCTCGGCTCTTCTCGTTGCTCGTGGTTCAGTGTGAAAATGAATGAGAAACGAGTTCGCTTTTCGTGCGATATCTCAGAAACGTTATAAGCATGTTAGAGGTGCAGGAACGGAAAGGAAACTGTCACGAATCCTACTGATCATTTTCACAAAATAATCGTACCCAGCGTTGAACGTCCCCTTTTTTTAACGACCCTTCCACGTCTATTTATAAATCCCTCCACTTTTTGTTATGGATACTGCTTTTCAATTAACCGCCAGCCGCTTAGGAAACGCCATTATAAATAAACGCTGCGAAGCGAACGTACGAAACGGATGAAATTCAAAAGTCAATGGGATTGAACGCTGATCCACTGAAACTTCTATGACGTAAAAAACCGATCTTAGGTGTTGTTGACCTCGGGGAATGACGGTGCAGGTATATCCGTCCGAGTTAATCCATTTATGCGTGTCAATATGCCCTCGCCGACGGCGGAATGTTTTTAAATATGAGTTATTGAACGGATATAGAAACGGCTAAGTGAGAAGGACACTAATCAGAGGAATTCTTTTAACGGATTATCGATACTTCGATTACCTCTTCCTTTACATTCGGCTTTCTTCTAAGACTAGCTTAGAACAGCGTTTCAAACGTTGCTACGTATCAGAGGATTTTAAGCCGAGTCCATTTCGCGACTCGAAGCAGATTTCGCGAGGGACGATTGAGCAGAGAGGAGTCAACGAACTGAAACCTTAAGATTAACAAGTCCCCCCGTATACTCTGAATCTCTTGGACCGTTTTTATTCTCTTTCAATTACAGATTGAGCAAAAAAGCTAGAAGACCACTGAACTTCGGAACTAGGTCTCGTCGGAACGTTTGAACGCTTATCATTCGTGGATGTATCCCGAGAGTGAGATCGCGCGACGGGCAGAATTTCGTGGGACAAAGAATTTCACACAGGCCTGGTCTTCCGAGGCAGCTCCGAAGGTACAAGGTCCCCGGATAAGGATGAAGAAGCGTAACTCAACCAAGACAGGTTGCATCGGGATGTTATGGTAAACATACAGCGAAAGATCTCGCACCTAGGTGCGAGACCGGGCTCGAGGTTTGCCTGCGTAAACAGACAAGAGGACGGAGTTTATGTTTCTGTCTCAAATTCCTTACATGCAGGCGCATAACCCCTTCGAGCGATAATGCACCGTAACGTTTAACGACTTCGTCAAAGAGGTACCGAGTTCCTCGATACTGTTTGCGCGTCACCTTTTTCGGAGGACCACGGTCGAAAAGTTTGGCAAGACGATTATCGAACCGCCTATAAGCGTCTGCGTTTGCCCGCCGCGTTAATATTCGATCCTATTCCACTGGGTACGAAATATTCCTCTCCGAAAAGATCCGCTCGCGGCCAGTGTCGTGTCCAAATCGTATTTTGGAAGGCTAACACGCCGAATTCTACATGTCTTGCGCGTTATCATAATGCGGATTCAGAAGAGTGAAATTGTAGGTATTCGGGAAGGATCAGCACAGTGTGTAAGAACAGTTGTCACACTGGACAGGAGGCAGACGCAATCGGCAACTTGAATATTATTACTCATTAACAGTTTCATCAACGTTAATCCGTGTGCGGGATTAACTTACCAAGGGAATTCAGTCCATAACTGGCTTGATAGACGGTCTGCGATGGACTGCTGATCGGGAGCCCGGAATTACCAAGCCCCAAGCTCGAGCCTAGGCTACCCGTGCTCTGCTGACCAAGCTGCCCTAAACTTTGCCCAAAACCGCCCATTCCCATGCCTCCCTGCCCCAATTGTCCAAGACCTGTAACACAAGTGGTTTAGATTAAAAGGCAGCTCGAGGTGGCTCGTCGCGGGATGTTGGCCGGGGACTCGTCGATCAAGAGTGCGCGATAGAAGGAGAAAGAAATGATATTGTGGGTCGCCGAATGGTTATAGACCCGATAATATATGCAGATAATTTAAACTGTCCCGGTCGGTGGACACGCGAGATTAAATTTGAAACAGAACACTGTCGAGATATTGTCTACAGCTGTATAAGAAACCTTGTCCCTCTCCTAGCTGTGCACGAAACGCTGATAATAAGATTACGTGTACGGGGGATGACGCGAGGAATTGAACATGATTAACGTAAAATCGAGCAATTTGTTGCGTTGAAATAACCTTGGCACGGCGGCTCATCCATCCTTCGTCTTTGAGAACGTAATACTGCATTTTATCAGACACGGGACCGACGTGATACTTTATAGAATCGTTCAGGATACGCTAAAGATATGCCAGGAGATCTCTATTGGCGACTTGCGAGTGTTCAGCTGCTTCTCCTTCAGGGAATTCGGCTCATTGACATATGCAAATGGTAAGAAACGTTGACACCCGACCTGTTCCCATTCCCCATCTTTCGGCAGGTCCATGAAACATTCCAGCACCGCAGAGATCAGAACTCATCCCGAACGGAGGCAAACCAGCGTGCGAGGGCAGCAACGTGCCTGGGGACCGGAACACTGGCGCAGACTTCTTCCGTTTCTTCCATTTCGCCCGGCGATTTTGAAACCACACCTGGAAAGTTTCGGTCGGTTGAAACAGCCAGAAAGCACCCATGTTCTATTGAGTTCGGGTATCCCGAAAATTAAAAACAATCCTATCAGATTCAGCTGTCAAACAATACAGATCACACCGAGGCCAAAGCATCAGAACAGATCAAAGGCGTCGCACCTAAAAACCGGCGAACGCAATGATTCGTCGTTACTGTTTGCGCCGGAGAGACTTTTTTTCCACGGTCGGGGGAAAAGCAAATTCGGCAGAAGACGTTAAGATGTCCCTGGGTGTTACGACAATATCTTCGACCCCACGGCGAGTAGCTATTAGCCGACGTTATGAGCTGTTGATTCTGGCCACGTAGTGGCCCCCTAAGCTGCCGGGGTCCCGGGGACTTGATTTATTGATATCGCATGCAAAGCCCACCCCTGTGTTCCTCCGATATACCCTCGCCCTACATCCCTCCCACCAGCCACCCCCGTCCGCCCTGCTCCAACGGGGCTACAGTCCCTTTCGTGGCGCGGCAAAGCGCGCTATAGCCATCTCATATGTGCCCATAAATTAGTACTTTAGCATTAGAGCGCGATGCGCGCTTGCGCCGCCGGCGCGACGCGACGCGCACGTAGCCGCGAGGGCAACGGAAACCGTGCGCTGCTTCCGGGGCCGGGCGGGAACGAGACAGTCGGGCAGGCTCGAGGGGTGGAGACACCCTCTGCTAACATGCAGGGATTATACGAATCTAATTGGATATATGGGATTTACACGCTCCGGTGTACTCCAGGTATCGCCAGAAAGCGATCGTCGGATTTCTACGAGCGAAGGCGGTTTATTATGAGCCACTACTAACAATAAGTTCGAAGGGGCCGAAAGCTGCTGTTGCTGGTCTCTTGCTGGGGTTGTCCTTGTGTAATTGGAGAGGTTTTTGGCTCCGGGCTTTGAAAAGTCGTCCGAGGCATAGATCTAAGATCATACTGTTCAAGATGCGTGGGCTGTTCGAATTGCTTCAGCGAAAGATGATTCAGAGTCAGGGGGAACCGATCGCACCGAACGTGATTTGTTCCGCGACACCATCCCTCAACCCGCAGAACTGTTCTGTCTGTTCGACGATTATTATCCTGGGATATCTGGTTTCATTCGGAGAAGCTTAGGAGCATCTGGCACGTCTGTTGCCTCTCAAGGATGGACGCTCGCGACGAGAGAATGGCACTCGAGGTGGGTTGTGCTAAGTGCGCTGGAATCGAATCGATATACTACGTATATACATCACCGGTGGGTGCAACATTTGTCAGCGATAATTAATCGTCCAAGCGATTCTTCCGTTTAAGGCGAAACTATCGGATCCTTACACTTGGATGAGAACACTTCTGTGCACTCGCGACGCGCACAGCTGCTCGAAGAATATGCAGAATCTGTTCTCCCCGGTTGTTCGATCCCTATCGTCTTCCTACGATGTCGATGCTTCCTTGCGGCATTCGTGGGTGTGGTTGGCGCCGATTTCACGGTACAGCTACGGCGGAGCTACAGCTAAAAGCCCGTGGATAATTCGCTGTTACACGCCACGTGAGCATCGACGATACAAGCCAGAAGAGGGAAAAAGCACAAGGGACTGTCGAGGCATATATCGCGCATTATCACGTGCACCCCCTCCTGCATCCCGGTGGCTGTGATACAGCCTGCATGCCCGTACACCAGAACTTCCGTTAATTAACGCAGGTGAATGCTAATGACGCCTGTTACGAAATAACTGCACGCGAAATGAGAGCTTTCGTCGGCTGGACGCGATATCGGGAGCTGCGCGTCGAATGACGATGAGCTGATCGCTTTACCCATGCCCATTTCAACGAGCCGGGCGTCTCGATTGTCCCCGACGATTCGTGCCTTTGGGATATTCAAATTCATTCGCATTTCGCAGACTCGGGATCACTTGCGCCTGCAGCTCCATTGTCTACGTTTCGGAAGCTACGTAGAGTATCCCACGCGCGCAATTTGACAACGATCCTTTGCCCCAGTTTCATTCAAGACGAGTTTCAGTAGCCGTCAAATAATGTCACACCTCCGTTAATAATACTGGTCGAATCGGTCCGCGTTTATGTAAAGCACACGCGCCTCGATGATCACCAATGCCCACGGATTCCTACGAAATTGCGTTAATTACAAATATCACGATATGGCCCGCGCTATGACAGGAATGAAACTATCGTTCTCAATGATGACACACGGACAAAGGTGATTTGCACGAATGTTCCCGCGGTAATTGCATACCTCCGGTGATCGATAGATTACCGTTCATTAAATTCATACACCTTAAAAATCGCGAAATGGCGCCATTTCGACTGGGGCTAATTAATAGTTTCCCTCTAATGTCACTATGATGGCGTAATTATCAAACCAAGGCACGAGTGTGCGTTGAATGAAATATTGTTAAGGGAGAAGCGTCTGTCAGGGCCGTTTGCCGGGCTCAATGGATTTGCTGACGGACGGATGGGAAGGCATTCGAAAGGTAAAGGGCCCAACCGGCTGGATCGAACTACGGAACACACCTTTCGATGACTAAGGTAGGCTAGACTGATGCCTTTCGTGGGTATAACGCCTCAGTCCGAGATGGGACGGAGGGTCAATTAGGAACATTGCTTTTTAAAAATTGATCAATCACCGTATCGTCGTTGCAGAGGCGCGTGCGCCGCGGCAGCTGTTCCCAGGAAGCACCTGGAATCACGGCGAGGGTGGAAGCGAGCGTAAATGCTCTCGGATAATCAGCATCAGTCGCGATGATGACTGGGGCCGACCGCAAAATCAGAACGTACGATCGACAACGCTATCTGAAAATAGTATTTCATGCTGCTACACGCGTAAGAGAATTCCTATTGCTAATCGACCGTATCCCCAGCTGTTATTGCCTGGTCATGCGGTCATGACAGTTTTCGAAAAGAGAAGTAGAAGCATATATCTCTGAGGCACTAAAGAATTCATTGGGATCTTGTTCCCGTACTGTCGGTACATACCATAGGTGGATTAATCCGAGAAAATTGACATTGAATTTGCATAAGCGATTACCTAGATTCGAAATTCATCGTACAGAAGTCTTAAGAGATTGATCGGCGAGAATTTAATTTTTCCTTGCAAGATTCGTAATGCATTATTGAAGGGAATTCGCGAGGTATCAGCACGAATATCGTACATTTAGACAGGCGTGTCAGCCGCTAATATTTAGTTGCGTCCTCATGTAATCAAGGGTTTCTTTTGTCTGATGTTTATTCGATTTGTTGACCCGTTAGTACGATTGAAATTCGCGAGACGCGAAGTCGACGTCCACCTGACGCGAATTAATTTCTAAACACACGTTGCATGAAGGTTCACACTTTAATTATTTTCTTTCCGGGTCGAGTACAGTTCACTGCAGTAATATTTAAAGCGATGACGACAGAAAGGACCGAACAAAAGCGAAGGAAATGAAAGAAGCTCCGGAATCGCGAGCGGCTGTCTTTCTCTTTCCCAGTGCCAATCGCGAATAGCTTAGTTTAACTCGGGAAAAGAGTCTTCGGGGTCTCGACGGGTCCGTAGACAGCAAGAAGCAAGGCTCGGCCAGGCAAGACAGGGGTGGCCTAAAGGTTAGGGCGAGGTTTAGGGGATGGAGGTGGCGGCGAGACCTCGTAAAGGGGGTTTCAACGGGCGCTGATATAAATTGAGCTTGCCATCAAGGCAAGCGGCGGGATCTGCCCAAGACCCCAAGATATATAGAAGTAGCTTTCAGCACGCCATTGAAGAATAGTTCGACTCACTTCGCGGAAAAATGCCTGGAATCGCCGCGAAGCGGGATAACGTTTCTCTTGCGAGACTTTCCACGAGACGTGGGTGGGTGAGAAACGTTTTCGCGATGAAAACTTAATTCATCGTCCTACCGGCACCTTTATCCCTCGGAGGTTAGATTTCCCTCCAGGACAGTGGAGACGGGTGTGCGAAGCCCTGCTCCCCTGCGACAGCAAGTGCGTCGCCGAAAGTAGAATAGTACGATCACGAGCCAGGCAGTACGCGAGACGCTGAATTTTAAATAACGTCGCCATCGTTCCGGAAGCAATCGATGTTCCCCCCGTTTCGGTATTTCAAACGCGTTGGGATTAATCGAATCCATTTGAAGTTGAACCGAGTAACGGTTATAAAATGGTTCATTACAAAGTAACCAATTACCCCCGCACTGATAACAGTGATAACTGTAAATTTCCTGTTTGCATTATTTCACGGAAATCCCCCTGAAATTTGAACTTCGAGAGTGCACGGTTGGCGTGCTCGATGAGAGTTAATCGAAATACATGTTTTCGTAACTCTCGCCGGGCGATTGTTTCTAGGATACCATTATCAACAGCTTGAAGTAGCAGCGGTTTCTTTTCCGCGTTGCGGGGCGAGAAAGCAGGCTAATATTTAATGAAAATAAATACTACATAAGTTTGCGCGATGCGGGCCTGATTGATGACGGTGGCCAGGCTGCTGTCCGAGGGTGGCAAGACGCATTACCCGGACCACCTACCGTTTCATGCCCCGTTACGTCGTCAGGAGGGACATTTTCGTTGGGCCATTAGTGGGTCGTCGTGATCTAACGTCACGTGGAATTAAAATTCGAGGATCACCCTCGAAGCTCCAACTACACCGATTTTAAATTAACTTTCTTTTCACACCTCACTCCTGTGCGCATCCGGCGTCCTATCGGGCGCGCAACACTCTCATAAGCTTCATTTGATACTACCCTGCAAAACGCTCGGCGTATAATTCAAAGTTTCGTTGTTCCACCGTAACATTCTTCCCTCCGTGATAAGTTAAATGAATTTGCTATTACGACAAATGACACGTCGCCCCAGAGTGTTTCAGGGAAACTTCTCTCAAATGGTTTAAAGCCAGTGCCGCAAAGTTGCAGAAAGAAGGATGCACGTTCCCCTCTATAGCACCGGGAACTTCATAAAAGTCGCGGAACCGCCGATAAAATGCAGACTCGCGGCTCCCGCATGCACGGAAAACCGTAAACTTGATCCATTTATACTTTATTATTATTTCACGGACGCAATATCGTTGGCTTCGGATGCCCGTCGTGAAATTAGCTCGAATTGCTCGTGCAGCTGGATTTATCCACCGCGGTAAGTGCGATCGCAAAAGATCCGTATAGCGTCGTACCGTTACTGGAAAACGATCTATCAATTGCCTCGAATGCAACGCCTTCGTTCCAACCAAAATCTCTCACCCCCGCCTCGTACACTTTCAGCATCCTCGAACATTTAGACGATTGATTAGCTTTGCCCTGATTTTCTCCCTGAGCATAGCAAGGGCCTGCCATCGAGAAACCAAAACCGAAGCGTGAAAATTGAGATTCGGGGACCAAGGGGTGACCCGCCAGCGATCGGTTTCATCCCCTCGAAAACAGTTGTGCATTTTCGCGGGTGTGAAATTATTCAGGGCTGGTAGACGTCATAACAAAATGGGCGTTAGATGATACTCCCTGGGGTCATCGCTGCGACATAGTTTATCCATTGAGAACCCCGCACGTTCTCCTCCACACCTAGCCGCAGCACGCGTACACGGGGATGCTTTTCTCCGCGCGTGTTCGCGCGCCCGCTCCTCTGCACGGGTGTACGCTGGTGTGCGCTGGGCACCCGGCGTGATATTTTTCGGCTGGCGACACGTAAGAGCTAATATCGCGGTCTATGCATATTTATACGGCATTAAAAATCACCCCTCCCTTAAAATGCATAGGCTGCTGCATAGCAGACGCGTTGAATCTTCGTCGGGGCCGCGTAGGGCTGAAGCGTTTGTCACGTTGGGGTAGCTAGCTGGCGGAACCTCGTTCCCTTTGAACTGTTACTGTTTCATTGAGACATTTCCTCGAATTCGAGGTCCGTTATAGGACCATTTTCTTGGCCATCGAGTAGCGAGGGTGAGCAAGTTTCCATAACGGGGGTGGTTAGAAATTTAGACAGAAGTAAGTGATAAATAATACCAACAGCTTCGTTAATCTATACCGAATATGCGATTCATATCGGTAAGTAATTAAACAGCTGCTATTTTAAGACTATTAAGAATACTTTCACTTGACTTGCATTTCTGTCGCTCATTATCTGATGACATACGCGAAGAGCATCGAGGATCCATCAAGCCACATTTCACGTCTAATATCGGGCTAATGTTTGGCACGCCCGTGTATTCTTATTCTCGCCCCCGCAGGACGTTGATTTATTTTTTTTTTTTACGCGCGTCTCGGTGCACGGGCTCATATTCGATATTCGTTCGATGACATTCGTACGCGTTTTGCCGGGCCAGAAACGACGTGACCAGTGATTTAACACACGAGACAGAACCGTGATCGAGAGTGATTCGCGCTGCAGGCGAAGCTTGACGCGCGTGTGTTTGATGCGCCGTCGTAAAACACTCGATTGCCCCGTACACGTGTCTAGTTATACGCTGGACGCATCCCACGTAAATGATCAGTGATAGTTTGCGGGGCGAAATTTTGCGGATGGATATTGCATATCGATCATAGCGGGCTTTCGATACTTGATTCAATGCACGCCAATGCGAAGCCATAATTCCATATTAACCCTCCGCGCGTGTTTTTATTTTATTTTCCGTATTTTTTTTCCCGCGCGTCGAGAAAGATTAATCGAACGAATTGTTTCGTCGAGGGGGATAAAAAAAAAATAGATCGCAGAACAATGACGGGAGCGGGAATTTTATCATCCCGAAGCAGATTCCGTGGGAAATCGGACGAGAGCGTGGAAGTAAGTTTCCGAGCGAGAGATCAAGAAGGTCCAGCTGCAAGCGCCACGAGGATTTCCAACTTTTCGAGCGAACACTGAAACCATTTCCCATTTCTCAGGACAAGACAATAACGAACTACATTTACCCCTCGGTGCAGTCACTTGTTTGTCCCAGAGGATGGTCGAATGACACCGCGCCATTCGTCCAGCTCCCGTGGGATACTTTGAAAGCAATACCCAACATTCGCCGCGGTGGACCGTCTCCCAGGGCGGCATATGTGACTTTCAGCAGTCGAAATGCAGTGTTGGGAGCCGTAGACACAGATTCTAGAGTCGATTATTCGAAGCGTAATCCCCGAAAGCCTATACCTTTCATCAATTGCTCTCCAAATACGATTGCGAATCGCGTAACAATCGCCATCGCATCTACGCAACTAAGCAAACACCCCAATTTATAGAAATTCTTCTAGTCTCCAATATCTCTATACGTCCCTGAAATCTGTCCATTAGAAGCCCAAGTATTCCTTATACCCCTGTACACAGAAGCATTCCAAGGAATGAAGCAGTCTCTCATGCATCCATATACACGATCCTTATCACTTCCCCAGCGTGTCATAAAACTGGAAACTCAGGTTCATAAACCGTGCCATTTCTCTTTTCGCTCGAGGCCGCATCCATTAGTGGTATTAATTCACGTTTCCAGGAAGATCACGACAGATAACGGGCAACGGAGGTGCAGGGTACGAGCGACGCGCAATGCAATAGAGTGGCTCGAAGAGACAACGTTTCTCCCCCCCCCCCCCCCCCTCCCCCCGACACCCCCAGCCTTTCTCATCTCTATTTTTTTTTGCCCCCTCGCCCAAGCTTTCGTACAGGCCGTGGCCATCGACGGAAGGTCGGTGCCCCATAAAATTTCCGGGCAGTAGTAATCGGAAAGGACCCTTCAGCCTAGAAACGACCAGTTACCTGAGGCAGTTAAGTTAAATGCCTGTTAGCAGACGTTAACTGCCCGCCGCTATGGGTTCTATTCCGTGGACGATTGCAATTTTAATCGCCTCTTCATTATGATTAAATTTAAATCGGCCGTGTGCAGGTCTAATAAAGCTCGTTCCATAGCGGCGGGCGTCGGCGTCGGTGGCCGCTCGGAAACAGAAAATGTCTCCTGGGCGGATTAAAATACGCGTAATTAAAACTGTAAAGCGCCGATTCATGTCCCCCGAAAATAGACTGTCGGCTTTGCAATAAATGTCCGGCGGAAAAAAGCTTCTGGCTGAACGCACGCGCGCCACCGCCGACCGGCCGGGGATGATTGAGCTTTATTCGAAGCATCGAGAGCCGGTTAATTAATATTCTAGAAATGATTGACGGTAAGGAGCCAGCGGCGCTCGGTCCGTTTCTAAAATCGCGGGTCGCGAACGAGACCGACCGCGCGCAAAAACGAGCCATTGACCCCTGCATTGGCCGCTGCGCGGATTTCGAGGGGGAATGCAGAGGGAGGAAAAAAGAGAGAGATTTTTTTCACCCTGCCGCGCGAGCCACGGGAAATTATTTATGGCCCTCGAATCGCCGTTTTGCGACGAACAATTTCCGAATATCGCCGGGTTTTGTCGGCGTCGCTGCAGTTTTTGTTGCCCGCGGTGCATACCTACTAACGGGCAACGATTTTATTAGTCGGGGTAACAAACAGTAAGTTGCTGGATGAAGAGATGCGCGCAGGGTGGTTCGTGATGTACTTGGCTGAAGTTGACGAGGGTGTTTTACTGAACGTAGTAGTGGAATAATGTCGCGTGCATAATAGATCCGCAGATGCTTTCTGTTCGACTTGCGGCCTCCCTTTAATATGGTCATCGTCGGAAGTGTTTCACGAGTTTCACGAGTTTCGCTATCACAACTCACAGCGTTATTCGATAGTTGTGGCATCCTTTCTATGACGTTACGACTAGTGATGGGATCAAGTATATTGGAAGTAGGTTCAAATCTGACTGTATAGTTTCGAACAGTTCACGAGTACTTCGGAAAAAAAAAACACTACTTTCAAGTAGACTCGAACCTTGACGGGAAAGGTTTGAACTCTCTATAAGTACTTTGAGAAACTTCAGCGGTACTTGTAAGTATAATCGAACCCTGATCATTTATAGATTCGGATCCTTTATGATTACCTACTTTAACTAGGAGTTTTCTATTCGGTGCGAGTGTGTGATTTGTTTTCGGTGAAAATTACCTATGTACAAGTATTCCACATTACATTTAGTTAACTTTATTATCATTAACAATTAATTTATTTGGCAAATACACAAAATATTCTTAACATTTGTAAGGATTGAGGAATAATATTTGATTGACAATTTATTATAGCTTCAACCTATTTCGTTTTTTACTATAACGACATTTCCTGCCTTCAAAAATATTCTTTCTGATGGGACGGAGATTCCCATGGTCCACAGGTAATCACGAGCTAGTTTCGTTAAAATGAAAACTTAAGTTATATGTTATATGTACAGGTTATGTACAATTTTTTAACTAAAAACTATGCCTAAAACATCAAGCTTCAATATCCAATATTAATTTGCGTTCAATCTAGTACCAAATACGAAATACAACGAAAAATATCTTAAGTGGTACGATATTGGTAAATCTCAGCTATGTAGATTTTTATCATTCAGGGTTCAAATACTACTTTTACGAGATTCGATTCTTTCAAACGTCGAAGTACTTAGAAGTACATTCTGAACTCTGCCGCTACTTTTTCTGAGGTTCGAAACCGGCTTCTATAACCCAAGTACTTTGGAAGTATATAGAATGAAACGCCAGCTCTTATGAGTAGTATTCGAATCCCATGAAGTGAAACTTTTGTATTGGAATTGACTCGGATTCATCAGTACATATTGAACTTGATCCCATCCCTAGTTACGACGGAGCTAGCGAACCGAATCAAGAGAGTTATTCTCTTTCCGGTTTCTCGTCCGCCCAGTACGTAGGGGGTGAAAAATATACAAAGATAAATAGAGTGTATTTTTATGTTATTTGAAGTAATAAGAGTTGGCCTAATGTAAAATTCATTATACCCATTACATCTAATGAAACGGAGTGAAAGGTGAGCGCGGAGGCGCGTGAATTTTTCACGGATGAAGTCGGCGGGCTTTTGATTATTTTATTTCGGTTGATTGAGGGCTATTTCGATCGTGGTAGAGGGGCACCGGTTCGCCTCCATTAAATATCTGATTATCGCGATAAAAATTACGCCCATTGCGTATCTCAGACGGACCAGGCTCCGGAGCTGGCCACTCGGCCACGATAAACGAGTGGCGCAATTGAAATCGTTATTACGTTAACCCGTAATTAAATGCCTCGCATAATTCCGGTATCGGGTGCGCGATGCCCGCGCCCAAGTAATTGTTGATTGTAAAGCAGTTGCCAACGATGCGTGCACCGTGCAAGCAATATAATAGTTGTTAATTAACGTCAATTAGGGACGGAGCGGCAATTACATCTCTTTTCGAGTAGCTGATAAATTACAAGGGATCGATGAATCGTAATATTTCATTACACTATTTCAAGTATTTTGTTGGTAATTAGAAACGTTTTGCGCCCTCCCGTGCCGGCCTCTTCTACGAGCCCGGTTAATTTTTACCCCGCGTGCTATCCGCCTGGGTTGATCCATTTCGAAGCCTCGCTACTGCTTCACCGTCCGATTAAAAACCTCCACCGGTACGTTCCGCGCGGCGAATGCTGTAAACTTTATCAGCGAAACGTTCTTCCGGCGATTCTTGGTATCGCCAATTAACCGGTCGGAAGTATAATTTAATAGCGAGCGCCAGCGTTTTCCGATTTTCCCCCGAATCGTTTGATTATTTTCGCAATGGGCTCTGGAACGCTGCGAATCTGCGTCTATCGGCTCTTTTGGTTAGCGAGGTGAGTATTTTCTCGGCACTTTTTTCTGCAATTAATTCTACACACGCGCGCGCGTCGGACGCTGTAAACGTTGCATCGGTCCTTTTGCCTATCGTTTCGAGTGAAATTCTCACCGTTGGACAGAGGGTACGATGTTTTTTTTTAAATAAAAAGCACTGGTCGACCAGCGAGACGAATCTGCTGAATCTAAATACAGGGAGCTTTTCTAACCAGCTGCCAGTTACTTCTATTCAGTTAAGAAATCTATCGAGTACCGAACACTCCAGAATCCCTATAACGACAGATGATCACCTGCACCCCCGTGGACACGAGTGCACTCAGGAGGCACGCGAGCCACGTGTGCACGCGGTACCGTGCGAAAGAACCGCGGGGGTGGCTCGTCCCTCCTGAAAATATTCAGCAACGGGTCCGCCATGGCGAGTCAAGAAATCTTTGATAGCGACGCTCGATAGTATAGCGACGCTGGGCGCCGGCGCCTTTCCCTGGAAGCCCCATTGGTGCCTGAGTCCCTCTCCACGCGGGTGCCCGCCGCCGGGTTTCCTTGGAAACGCTTCGTTCGCTCTGATGTCTACCCTCGCCCACGGAAAACCTCTTTCAATTAGGCGACCAGCCACCCCCAAACGCCGACCCACGGGTCCCTCTTTCTCCTTTCTCCGCTCGTCCAGCCGCCTATACGCGTTACACTCTTCAAGCGCGTCTACCTGCGTCGAACGGCCCGGTAGACTGGCTTTGCAGAATTCCCTCTCGCATCGACGAGTATCCCCGACGATTCCCTTTCTTTTTCAATAATTACGGCCGGTGTTTGAATTCGGCTGCAAAGCGTTCCATAAAAGTCGCCCGGGGATACTCCAAATGGAGACGATTAGGCATCGTAACGTACATGGTGTAGAGGCGTCGTGGGAGGAAATAATGTATGCGATCGAGTGGTTCGAGAAAGAGACGGATGAAAGTTTGATCTCACGGGGGAGTGTGAAGAAATTGGTCGGCGATAAAAAGTCCCCTAGTCGGAGCTACACACGATTAGTCTGCGGATTCAATAAAGCGAACTGTGTCGGATGTTTCCGCGCGGAGATATTTGGACAAAGTGCACGCGTCGCGGCTCGATCGCCGAACGGTAGGAACCTCGGGATTAACGTGTCCGAGGGTCGACAAATTCTCTGGTAATCGTCGCGCTAAATGCGTGGCAACCGTACGTCGAAGAATTCTGTGCAAGAGCGACGCATACGTGCCGGTTTTGCACGTGTGTGACGAGGCGGGAAAGGAGACGAGCGGAACTGCTTGATATGCAGCGCGACGCCTGGCTTGACTGACGCTTCCAAGTTGCGAATAAAATTTTCATGAATTTCTATTAGCTTCGTTTTTCTAGACGTGCCCCGGAGACTTAAAAAAGCCCCGTCGATGGCGGAGGGGAACGGCGTAAACTACCCCCTTGGTCAAGACGAGTATCGGCTTTATCAATTACCTACCGCTTTACAGCGGCGATCGATGACTTGGTCTTTAATACTGTGCACATTTGCATATTCTTGCATTCCGACACGATTATGGATTACTTGTACCTTTCTTTACATTTCTGGCAAGTTTCAATTGCGATTCATTACGGCTCTCCTTGTAAAAAGTGACGGTATGTCCAATGAAACGCGATAGGTAATAATAGTCTTTCGGTGTTGAGAATTGAACGGTATTCTGTAACTATATTCGTATGATCTTTGAGTTTGGTTTGGTCAGAGGAGGGGACGGATTTCGGAAACTTTTGCGGTTACCCCGTGGCAAGCTGGAGTTCACCCAAATTCGAGACCCCGTGGGGCGAAGGCTTAGGGCTACTCCAAGTTTCACTTTAATCCGAAAAGCCACTGTAGGCCGGTGAAACTGATTTCGAGACAACCGCGGTGCCATCTTGTTATGCCTATTAAGGCAGGATACCACCTTTGACTGCGATTTTGGAGGCGTTTTTCATGAATTTTTTTTGCATACAAAGAATGCGCAGAAACAAAATCGGTTTCAGTCATTCATTAATGTAACTTTAATCTGTAATTACACATTTTTTGAAACTGAAAAAGTGAAAAATAATCTCTTGTAGGTGGCGCCAAAATACACTCCTTTGGAGGAACATCGTTAGACGGCGTGTCAAATTCCGCTTTGTACGTGGCTCTTAGAAAAAAAGCCAAAGAATGTCCCTATTAACAACAATATTGTTTAATGCTGTACGTAGGGATTTTACGAAATTTCGATTTTTAAGAAAATGGCGGTCGTTTTAACAAAAAGGTCAATTTTTTAGGGTAAAAAAATTTAAAAAAGTTTATAAAATTGTGCACCAAAAAAAAAATAACAACGCTACAGCAAAAGTCCTACGTACATCATTAGGTTATACCACGGGGAAGAGTTGTGCAAAGTTTCAAGTCAATCCGATGAAAATTTTAAGAGTAATCTGACACGCCGATTTGAAAAACATCGTTTCGAGAAAAACGCGTTTAAAGTTTTATATAGATTTATATATCTGCTCCAAACCGGTTTTTACACAAGAAAAAGGTTTCGGCCACCTTTCTAATGAATGAATTTCGATTCTATACACTTGAAAGAGTACTTTAAGATAAAAAAAAATTTCAATTTTTTTTAAGAGCAAAGGTGGTATCCTGCCTTAAACGCACCTCTCGTCGCCCGCACTGTGGGAATTCCGGCGGACGTACGTTCGCGAATATATACAGCGTTCATTTTCATTCAGTGCCCGAAAAGCACTTGGTTAATTTACAAGTAAAAATGAAGATGTCACCAGAACGATAAAAGAAACTTAGCTGCTTCAGCAAATATGGATCCATTCAGTTCTAGCATATCGCGATCGATGTGCCGGGCAAGTAAAGGTCGTTACCTTCGTATACGACAATTAACATTTATCGATATCACTTACCTGAACTCGACTTTCTGTGAGGCCAATCTTCACGGCGAGCTCTTCCCTGAGGAAAATGTCCGGATAGTGCGTTCTACTGAAACACCTCTCCAGCTCGTTCAACTGGGCTGGTGTGAATCTCGTCCGATGTCTTTTCTGCTTGGCAGGCTTGTCATCGCCCTGACCCATCCCCCCCGTATTCCCTGGAACACGAATATGACCCGTCGATCCTTTGTTTCTCATCGAGTTCGTTTGCCTAATTGAGTTACGGTTTGGCGACGGAGGCGCGAGCTCGCAGTAGTACAAGCCTGTGCTGGCCAGGCAAGCTCCGTCGCCGCAGCGTGACGCGTTCTACTTAGAATCAGGCAACGTTCTGCGAATGCTCGCGACATTCTGTCGCAAGATCATGCAACGAATGCGCTCCTTCGGTCGGGAAATAAATAATAATTCAGAATATATGGACGCAAATTGTACGCCACGTCCAACAGAAAAAAAGGAAACGGGAGCATGTGAGCACCGTAAAACGCTTACCCGTGCCAGGCATGGTCATGATTAATTCCTGATGAAGCGTGAGGCCACCGCCGGCGGACAAGCCGGTGCCCAAATTCACTCCCAGCACGCCGTCCAACTTCTCGTGCCTCTTTAGGTCCTGCACATGAAGATCCTTCGCTCCTGCGAACGCGAAACGCGCAAAAAGAAGACCGTGCCATTACAGTTTCCACCTCCTTGTTCATTCTTTCACCTCTGTTTTCCCCGTAGCCGGGGGCCGACCAGCGGGGGCCCCTCTACTCTTGCTCACTCGCTTTTCTGCTCTATGTAGTTTAAATTTGTATAGGAGCAGAAGCTGACCGGCCGACGGCGAGGGGAGCACGGACCACTTAGCACGAAGGTGCGAGAATCGTCACCGGCCTCCGGCTTCTAGGCGAGCAAACACACGCATCCAGACACGTATCATGCACACACGAACACGTGGCCGCGCCACGTTGGCCAGAGACCATTCCACGAATGTGTGGGTGGACGGCTGGAAACGTGTGCACGCCGGTGCCCGTGATCGCGCGGCGGCCATCGCGCGTCGTCGCGCTTTGTCAAAGCCGCTTACGCAATCGGGTAAACTATAACTCCCCGTGACTCTCGGCTCCGCCGGCGAACGGAACCAGGGATCCATGGATCGGAAGTGAAGGTATCGCGGACTAGAACGACTGGCCTCCGAATAGTGAGAAGGTTGAGGGTTTGCTTGCAGGTAAGAATGAAGAAGATATTCCTGGACCATAAGGTCAGAGATTTTCTGAAATATTTCATCTCCTTGCAGCTTCATAACAGACTTCCAAGTTCAACCCTTCAAGCGGAGCATTTCGCAAGAAGATGGGCAGCGAATTTACACGCTGTCGATTAATAATCTCCGGAGAAGATGATTAATCCAGGGTGTTTCGCAAATCGATGGGCCGCAGTCGGCTTTAAGAATCGTTATCGCGGTTTATCCGCAAGCACGATTTCTCGGGGGCCGTTAATTAAGCATGAAACCATGCGTCAAGCGTTATGAAGCTTTACACGCGCCGCAAGCGGAACGATAATATAGTAACCAAGGAATTTTATTGGTTTCATAAATACGCTGATACGGGGCCGGCAGTTTTGCATCGATATTTTATAATCCGCGGTGTTAATAGTGATTCATTTCCGGCGTCTGGTCGCCGCGTATTCAAAATGTTTAATGCGACCGCTTGTGCATAATAATGTTATATATAATAGCATGGAATCTCGATGACACCGACATCATCGCGAAAATAGTTACAGAATTTTTGGGTCGCGTATATGCCCCGGGTGATCGAGCGTCGACCTTCCGCTAAGTTATGCAAATGTCAAGCCTAAAAACCGTTGCATTTTACTGGGCCGATATTTCGATGCACGTGCACGCGTTAATATAATATCTACCTGACCAATATATCCACCGATGCGCCATGTTTCTGTGCGAACCGTTAACGATCATTTCGAAACTTTCCTCGCGCCACATCATTTCCATTGTTTTTATTTTCGATCACGCTCCCTCCTTTCATCCACGGAATTTATACGCGTAAGTAACATTCCAGTTTATTCTGTTAAATCTAATCATGAGAGCGAAACTATTTTCGGCTGTCTGGACAGTAGGATCATCCAAAAATAGAGGGAAATGGAGCGCTAGGAGAGAACAGGCCAATCGATAAAAGGTTAGAACTCGGACTGTGCGTAATAAATTACTATAAATCGATTAGTAAATAATAGAAAACGCGAGTTCGGAACTGAAATAGTCATGAAGCTGAAAGGTGATTGCGAGAAGGGTCGAGAGACAGTCTTTTGGCATTGTGTGCATTGTTCCTTTAAGAAAGGATACCTACTGTGGCGGCCGACCACCGTGCAGCAGCAGCCGTTTACTCAATGGAAACTCCGTATGAATGAACTTTATGACTGGTCTTTATTTCCGTTTTACTTTTATGGCTGTTGATGATTTTATTTCGATTTTACTGGCAGACCCGGTATTTATGAGCGCCCTCGCACTCCCGCCCGAAATTCGGTAGGTTTCTTTGATCTCTTCATCGTGGTTTTTTGTCTCTGGCAAAAAAAGAGAGAGAGAGAGAGAAAGAGCACCAGCATCAATATCAGATTCTTCCATCAATTTTACAATAATTTTTGACTCCGCGCAAAGCTCCGGCTAAAACAAAAAAAAAAAGGACGCGCGAAATTGAATTGTCGCGATGCGAGGCGCGCCGTCACCCGTGTGATTCAATTTGCCTCGATTGAGATCAATTTGACGGGGGAAACGTGAATTTTATCTAAAAGTCGCGGACCTCGCGTCCTTTCTAGTTCACTATGCACGGACAGGTGATGAACCCGCGCTAAGTACAGAAAGTATAGAACTAAGGAAATGAATATCATTTGTACGGGCGGGAATTTAATTTGCTTAATTGCAAGGGGACCGATAAAAATTTATAAACAGGGTATGACTAGTTCGAGCACGGTGTTTTCTAAGGATTAGCGATACAATCTCCCGTTTCCTTCGCGGTGCTTTGCTTCTTATTAACGCCGAGGAATGATTGTTTAATCCTATTCCGCTCGATAGGATTATCGGATATTTTTAATCGAATTAAAGCGATAATGACTAAGACTGCGTGGAGAGCGCGTCCACGTCCCGATCGATTATATTCATCCTTCTTTCCGTTCTTTTTTCCATCAACTTTAGCGCGAAACTATAAGAACAGGTCACGCCGAGGGGTGATTTAATATCACTCACCGCCGCATTGATGGGCGTTTAAAAAATGTTCGTGATTGACAGACGCCCGCTCGAAAACGTCCGATTAATAAATTCATAAATCATATTACGATTCGGAAGCGCTGTGACGGACGCGTATATTCGGACGTCGCGATCGGCGCATTGTCTCAGTGCATCGACGTTGCACCAAATTGCAATTAATGCGGGTAATGAAATTACTTCATCGAGCCGTCACGTTTCTTCGACGAGAACCGTGGATTGCAATCGCCGGTGTGCCTCCGACTCGATCAACAAATGAACGAAAAAAAAAATCAAATACGTCGAGGGCTTCCAGACTCGTCTGCTGCAGGGTCGTCGGGAAAGTGAAATATTTCAAAGTAGAAATTTGATGGAATCGCGTTCATCGAACAAATGCATCGAAGGTGGCGATGCGCCAGTGTATGGTCGATAAAAATCCAGGGTTAATTGTTCCTTAATCGGCTGAACGCGTCGGGCCTTCCTCAGTTTCTATCACTAGCAACATCCCAACTCTAAATCGTTCCTTAACTTCCCGCCTAATGTAATCAGTGTTGAGGTAATTAAGGTCATCAAACTCGAGAAGCGGTTTCCTTGAGCGAGAGAGAAGCGAACGGCCAGCCACACCGCCCCACGTGCTGTTATAGCAAAGTTTTCCCGTCTTTTCCCTCGTTTACCTCACTCTTCCCTTTCGATTGGACTACTGACTTTTATACTGCACGCACCCAAAGTGCAGTTTCTGTAAAACTGTGGAGGGGAATTGACACGTTGCAACGAGCAGCGCACGAAGCCGGAGCTGTGCGGTTTATCAATAGAATAAGCAGTGAATGTACCCGACGTAGAGGAATATAAGACAGTAAACAATATATGGCTGAATTGTGATTTCTCATCGATTAAGTTGTAATTACTTTGCGATCTACGAAAGAGACGAGCAGGGGAACGCGTGCCGACGGCCAACGTCTATTTTGTAACTACCTTGAAATTTTGTGTAAAAAGTAAATAATCAAGTCAACATTTCACTACGACTAACGTTTGCGAGCAGTTGATAATGGCAAGTAAAAGAGCGAGCAAAGAGTGTTTCATGAATGAGGCATTGAGATCAACAACGGACCAACCCGCGTTGAAGAAAAATTAATTTTTCCTATTTTATAGGATTAGTAGAGTCTATTGGAATACATAATTGCTGCTAACTCAATCTCGCAAAGAATGTGGGTTAGTCTGTTGCTGCTCTCAATGCCTCAAATATAATCGCATATTCAGAAATTACACGTGAATTAGAATGTCGCTAAAAAAGAGCTCAGAGTTACGTATGCGTTAACGAATTTTTATGTTAACATTGCACGAATCGTTCTTTCATAATTAACAGCCTTTTAAATGAAGATGGCCATATTGTCTGCGCGATTACCGCGTTTTCGGTTAATGTTACTCGTTTAATGTTCATGCCGGGGAATTTTTTATGTATGAAAAGACAGAATGATCGCGACGTGTAAGCATTTAGCGATGATGTTTCGAATTTCGGGACGAATACCGTGATACCAAGAAGGTTGTTGCTCTTGTGTAAACTACCTTTTTCATTTGAAATAAAGTCGTAATTGAATCATTATTTATTAGTTCCTGTAAAACATCAGATCACGTTCACCAGAGGATCGTAAAGGTAAGACAAGATTTCAAAGGTGCACGAGAAGCTTGGAAAAGTTCTCAAAAGCTATTGCAGTTGGGTACGATCAATTTATCAACGCTTATAATTCATAAACAAATTAGATACGATCGAATACATTTGAAAACACGGCATCCCAGTAAGGTGCACCGTCAACCGTCGCTGCCGGACGAATAGCCAATGCACCATCAAACTACTTATCACCTTCAAACAATAAGAAACATCCTCTCCAAACTTTTCTACCCTCTCATCAATCTTATCATACATTCACCGAACGAGGGAGATTGTGCGCCTTCCATTTCCACATTTGCACGATGCAATCTCCTTCCCTATACAACCAGAAGCACGACACCCTCCCCCAAATGGTAAGCAGTTGCCACAGTTACCACCAATATTGAAATATTCTAACGTTCAACATTGTGGTGGGCCCAATGGCACGAGGGGCCTGTCTAAGTGGATCATCCATCTTTCTCTAATTCCCTCGATCGTCACAAGAACCTCCATCTAATTTCCATGCTCACATCCAATCAAAACCTCAACGAGTCCGCACAAACAGCGAACAATTGCGCCTACGACAACCAATGAAGCATCCCCGTCGGTGGAGTTCAGTGTCAATCCCACGCGTTCAACCCCTCATCCCTGGATCAGCGACACACGAGAAGACGCGACAGAAAACCGGCCCAGAAGGATGAAAGGCTGGAGAAGCTGCAGAGATTGACCATCGATCGACACGTTGAGGCCGATACTTACCGGATATGCCGTGTACGGAACCGCCAGCGGAGATATTGTTGAGCATGCCGTTCCAGGGGAGCGTAACCCCCGACACAGAGAACGCGGTACCGGAAACCCGCGTGTCACCGCGAACCACCCCCGAAATAGTTGCCTCTTGAACTGTATGTTACCACCAGGAAATATGATTTACCGCGGGTTTAGCGTGGATTTAGCCGTGGATTTAGCGCGACAGTGCTTGGTACTCGAGACTTCACCGAGGAAACGGCCCGTGCCCCAGCAAGGCAAACAGCGGACTGCCTGGCTGCCATATCCGAGCTCCCCCACCTTCGGCCACCGCGCGGGTGTCCCTCTTTCTCTCTCCTCGGCGCGAACCACCCTCCCACGCTTCTCCTCTTCTGGCCCGTTGCTCGCGCTCGCTCGTTCACGCTGCTGTCCCTGGCTTGTGGGCGTGATATTAAATCGCTGCTGTGCTTCAGACAACGGCACCGCCACCAGGACCGTAGCTAGCCGCGTAGAAACCTGAAGACGACGCGCCACGGACCACCGAGCATCTCCCGGAGCATCGTTCGGCTAGAAGATCGTCGTGGTTCGGTAACGGAGAACCCTCTGATCGGTGATTTTGGAAGACTAATTCGGGGTGGCGGATGACTGCGATAAAGAGACTGAATGCTAATATCGTTGCAGAGATACAATTGATCCAAGGCTTCCAAGGGGAAATCGGTAAGCCTTCGTTGCACGCGTCTCTGCTAACCTCCGCGTGCTAATGGTCTTATCTGTAAACCTGAAAGCACCGAAGGAGAAAGGGCGCTATCAAAATCGAGGCCTCCTTTGAACGCCCCCTGGGCTCGCGGCTGATAAAATCGGCGGACTTCCGGTAGCACTTTACGAGGAAGGTTACGTGTCCGAGATAGAGGGGCGGGTGAAGCAGCCTAGGGGAGGAAAGGCAGAGGACGAGAATTGGCGTGAAGGCGAGGAAGAAGGAAAGGCGCGAATCGCCGATGGCGGAGGGGGTCGAAGGGTGTCGAAGGGAAAAGGAGAGAAAAGCCGGTGGAAAGAAATTTGGAGGAACGGTGGTGGCAGTGCTCTGCCGGCAGAGTACGGCGGTTGGCGGGGCTGTCCATATCCGAGGTAAACTCTATCCAGGTTACTGTAGTCTAGCTGTCTCTGTTTTGCGGTAGGCGGTAACCGCCACCGACGCGGCTCCAATGAGCGAGTAGCCCGCCCTCTGAATGCCCCACTAGCTTACCCCCTGCTGGAGATTTATTGAAATTTTATTTTTATGGCCGGTGAGCACGGCGTCCGGTGGATGCGTGGTGCGTCGAGGGGTGGCCGGGGGGAGGGAGGGCAGACGGGGCGAAGGAGAGAAGAGGATTCCTTCTCGTTTCCTCCAACTTTTTTTCCACGTTTCCCTCTGTCCTCGTTTCGCCCGCTGGGCGACGACAGCCACTCTCCACCCCCATCAGCTACCCTCTTCCTCTCGGGGACGCGCGCTCCCGCGTAGCCTCCCGGCCGCTTTATTCGCTACCGTCCTTTTAATTCAATAGCTACCCTCTTTTTATAAGGTGGCGGGCGAAGACGGAAGTCGGCCGCTCCAACGTCAGCTACGAGCGATACGCCAGCGAACACTCGTGCCTCCCCTTGCCGCGTATTGACGCGCTTGCTACTGTTACTGCTATTCCCTACTTCGCGACGAGTCCGCGACAACCCCGGCCGGGGGTGTGTAATGCCGCCCTTCCGTGGGCTACGTTTATCGCGACGATTGGGAATTACGGTCTCCACGGGACGGGACACTAGGTGAAACGTCTGACGCCGTCGGGCATTTTTTCTGAACTTTTCAAGACCGTTTGACGAGATACAGGTTGGTGGTGGCTCGGTGGTTAAGGAAGGGGTTTTTCAACTCTGCGCTGCTTGATTTTTATTTATTATTATATTATGCCCCGTTTTTATAGTACGGTGGGCAGTTTTCAGCCTTGTATCTGTTGCGATAGGGAAGCGTAAAGGGAAGCATTTGTAATTTATCTGGTGAAATTCTTGTGAAACCGAAAATGTATTATAATATGAGAGCAAAGTGGTGGACCGTAGAAGAGTTGTGGCAGCAGTTAAACAGACTTGTGAACGATGCAAACGGAACGATATGACACGCAATTCTTGTACCTATTAAAAATTATATTTTTTTTTTTTGTAATTGCGTACCTATCTACAGTTCATTGATTGAAACATTCAATTTTGTTTGGCGCATGTCGCCAGGCATCGAACATCGAAGCGAAATTCATATTTGATGGGTGACACGCCTCGACGGAACGGTTGTTTCAGCGTAGAAGTAAGTTCGTAATAAACGTGAAATACTACGGGCCGACAAATAACCGAAATTCGTTTTTGTCGCGCTGTTAAATCTACGATTCGCTGGTTGACGCACAACGACGGGGCTCGAAACGATTGCATCGCCTGAAAGCGAATGAATTCTTAATTTCAGGAGACAGCCTGCAGTTCGAGCGGGTGAAATTTAGTGGAAAATTGCTACTCCTTAACGTTGAAAGTCGATCGTCGTGGAACGCCACGCGTACATGCCAAGATGCCATATTGCTCGAGGGGATGGCGGATGTCAAAGAAATTTAATAAACACGACGGGAAACGCTTCGTTGGTCGACTGTTTGGCATTCTTGCATTAATGTGAAAATAATTTACAACGTGGGGTTAATATCGAAGATGTTGCGCTTTGAGAGCGCCCTCGGTGCCTCGCGGCACTGTCACACGGCACGAAGAAAGAGGAAATTAGAAAAGCGTTCAATCATCGGGACACTTTGGTTGGCGCTCCACAATTTTCCAGCCGTTAACGGTGGCGACGAGTAAAGAACATGCAGCTGTAATATTCAAGCAGATACAATTTTAATAGATAAGAATTGAATCACCCCCAATCCTTCCATGGTACACCGTTCCGATGCAGTGCCTTCTTTCTTTTTAAGCCTCGTCACTCAACCAGACACTCCAGATTAGGACAAACATCCAGGCGAATGACCAATAACCCGCTGCGTCGAAAACCAATGGGCGACCCGATTCCCTTTGCTCGGCTCTGATTTGCATCGTGTTCCCTCGATCCCGAGACGCGCGCCGTTGGCACGCATCGCAAAACATTCGGGCTGGCGTATGCAAATACGCTCGCTAATCACATTAAGGGTAATTAACGTCCCCGTATCCGTAATATTCGATGACGTCGAGAAATTTTCGACGGTGTCGCGGCAATACGCGTGTGAACCATGGAACATGGTGTAACCAGCGCGGTTTCGCTCTGTTCCTGCGCGTTTCCAAAAATACCCAGGAATTCTACCGGTTTAATGAAACAGACATAACCGGGGTATGCGTGGCACGATCCGGCCGCGAGCCACAGGAATCCTTCGCGACGATATATGTATTATTTCGAATATTCGGCGTTCGTAGTTTTTCTTCTCGGCAAGCCGGATAGAACACCGCGCACGGTTCGTCGGAGAAAGTTGAACCGGTTCAATTATCGTTACATCTATCGTGCAACTTCCAAACGCGGTGTACCAGAAATTCCACCAAGTATTCACACGTCCTCGAGCGTTCGACGGCAGTGAACGATCGTCGACACGATTAATCAAGGATGACGTTCTCTTGGATGAATATTTCAAATGAACAATAAGTGGTTTCGGCGCACTGGTTCGGTCAGTTAAATTTGTTTTTTTTTTTGACGTTTCGATCTGCGGTTTAGACCTTTTTCAAGGAAAGATTTTATAAAGTGTACTGCGTTCGCTTTAAAGTCACACGTTTGATAAGACGTGTAACACACGAGTCGGTTGAAACCACTTATTGTTTATTCTAAAAATACGGTCGATATCTTAACTACAATATTTCAAATGGCCTGACAAAATGAAAGATTCACGGAGATCCGATATGAAGCGCCCGTCGATACGTACTTTTGTATATATTCGGTATCGTCGCTGGTAGTCGTTTAAATTCACAGAGGTACGTCCAAATGGAACGCAACGAAGCAGCCCTGAGTAGTCCCCCTGTTTTCACTTGACATTAATACCATCGACCATCGGTTCCGCGAAAAACCTATCGCGCGGAAACGTTTCGTCGATCGACCGTAATCCGATACAGCCCGGCAGGCATTTCGGAAAGCCTGCGTTGGAAAGAGTTTTCAAGAGTTGCAGCTAGAAGTGCGCGCGTAGAATGAATTTCGCTGGAGGGCCCATCTCTGTGTGACTTCCTTCGTGTATGGGCGCCTGTGCGCGCTCGCGTGGGTGTAATCTGGCGCGCGCGCGCGCCTTCGCACTCTCGTCCGAGGCATGGTGTTAAAGGGTGGGAGGTGAGAGGCAGCAGAGCATGTGGGTGCTGTAAGCACAAATTGCCACAAATTGGAGAAAATTGAATGAAGCTTACAGCTTAACGAAGGCACTAAATCCTTGTGGAACGACCTATCTCAACATGCAGCCCATTTTCGTGATAAGTGAGGAGATGTCGTGGGTTGAAAACACTCCATTGACGAATCGCGGTTAGCCCGAACTCGGATAGAACCTGGCAGGTTCTCGCGTGCGAGCGAGGACCCGATCCTCTGTCCGTCGATCGTGATTCGCTGCGACTAACATTCTAACGAACGCTCTAAACTCGAGGATTTATGGATGAAAGAGCGTTTCATCGAAAAGATCCTCGTACGAGGCCGCGATATATTAAAAACGTCTCGTAACCAATCTCGTAGCAAATACTCGAACTAATCAAAGTAACATTCACTCGGAACCTATCGGCCGGAATGCTTTCGAACTCCGATAGGAAGTTTCTTCCCCCGAAAAGGAGCCGTTTATTGGAGTGCCCTTCTCCTCCGTTAAAGAAGCACCGTTGCTCGTGAACAACCGTGGAGGATCGAAATCGAAGAGGGGAAAGGGGGGGCAGGTTAGGAGGCGAAAGAGGAAGAGATAGACCGAACGGTTCCCTATTTGTATCAAACAGGAGACACTGACAAGAGCTCGAGAGGGGGCGGCGGGCGGGCTAGATGTGGAATATGTCTGGCGTATGTGGAGAACCTCGTACACTCCCTCGGGATTGTTATGGGGGCATTCCGGCTTCTGGTATGTAATATCAGAAATTCCTGTCTACCTGTGTGTCGCCTGTTGCCCGTGCACGTTGTTCCAATTCGAGCAGGCGGGGCACACGGCGCGTCGCGAAAGTGGTATTACTTCCGCCGGCATAGAGGCCCAGGAGGGTGAGCCACGAGCATACGTCCCTCTGATTCGTCGAATATCCGAAGTACGAAACTATGCGAGTCCTACGGTAAAAATTAGCCAGAGGCTTCAGGGAAACGTTTCGTTTGACGGCGCCAAATGAATCCACCGCGGGATTTATTTTAACGCCACTTTCGGCATACGCGTCTCTCCCGTGGCGCGGCGGGCGCTCCGGATATTTTCTGAGCACCATGTTTCGCGGGTGCGTTCGTAGATATTCGAAGCCTCGTTAAATTCGAGGAGCATCCCCCCGCGATCCACGAAATATGGAATAGGTTGGTTACTGTTAGAGATTATACCCCGGTTGCTGTTAGATCGTCGAAAGAAGGAATGCGTGGAGGATCGGTTGCAGCAGGGTTTCCGGCGAGCTCGTGCATCGTTATACCGAAAACGGACCTCGGCCCCGCAACGCGGAAGGGTAGTTTTAGCCGGAGGCATCGGTTGTCTGCATTCGACACATTGTCAATTTGCCGCTGCTCGTCTCGCCTGTTTAAAATCGATCGCGCGCAGAGCGGCAGGCATATATGCCTTCGACTGCAAATACATTTCCGGCGGCCGAGCGTATCGCCGCCGCGTCGTTCTTGCCATTCAAAGCTAAAAAGGGAAAGACTTTTACTGGACCGGGGTTAGCCGGTGCCCGACACCAGCTCCTAAAAAGATATTCTCCATTATTGAGCACGGATCAGTTCGTTCAAACGAGGGGTAGAAATTGGACACGAAACATTTGCAATAAAACATTCGATTCTTATTGAGACAAATTCAGTTTCCTCGTTCTAAAATCGTTGATGAATCGGCGACCCGTGGCTCATCGACGCCGCCTCCCGTATCGAATCCGAATTTAGTTACAAGTTACTTCAAGGTATTCAAGTCGCCCCACGACGCGACGCCACGCATCGTAATTCACGTGAAATTTCTCTACCAGAACCTTGCCGCGATCCCCGAAACGATTTCAATCACGCGTGGAATAGAATCAGAATACACCGAGTGCAGTGCGCGCCAGAAACTCGGAGAGGCGCCCGGACACAGGTACAAATCAGGTGGAAGTGCAAATTTTGATTCCCTCTCGTTTGGCCTTTGCGATTCGTTACTTCTGGCCTGGCCGGGCTAACGAAATCAACGCGTTGCCAGCGCGGCGGATCGTAGGATGAACTTTTTTTTTAATGAATCGCCTATGACCTGGCCGGTACTTTTGCCGGGGTATCGGCGGCCGCGGCCGGTGGGAGAGGAGGATTCTGCCAGCGCGCTAACCCGCAATAGCTGCACGCGTGCTTAAACCTTTGTTGCAGAAGTACGGCCTCTCTCTGAAGTACCATTCCGAAATTATTACATTCTAGTGGGGTGGATATTAGCTCCGCGCGCGCGTATGCTTTCATTAGACGTTACCTTCGAGCGTTTCAATTTAACGCGGAAACCGTACCCCTCTCCCCCTCCCTTCTCCCCGCCCCCTACGCGCCCCCCTGCCGCCCCTTCAGCATCGTTCACAGGTCTATAATATCCGACCAGGCACTTGCCGACTCTCTGGCGTGCTTCATTTGGACGTTGATCGAGTTCCAGCCATATCTCACATTCCAGTTACCAGCTACCAACGAGTTCCCGAACCTCGATGCCACGTTTCTGCAAATATTTTGCCACTCCAAAACGCGGCGGCCGGCCTTTGCTTAATTGCCGACAGAACGGATACGCGCTTATGCCGTGGCCTTCCGGCTAAACCGCGTCTCCAACGATTCCCGAGACCCATCAGAGGGGACGACTTCTAATTCCTCGCTGCCCAGCGTCTGTCTCGCGTTGCGTCCTTTCCCAATTGCACTTTTTTTTTTTTTTTTATGTAGATTTAGTCGAGCTGTTGGATCGTCGATCGCGCTGTTGTTGTTCAAGCCTGGGAAATATTGCTGAATTGAACGAATGAAGATTTTATTTAAGCTGCGTGCTCTCTCAAATTCTCGAATATTATGGATTTTCATTAAAAAGATTTTTATCGAGGGGCTTTCTGGCGTCAGCTCTGCCGTGGGAATCTGTGCGAAAATTTGCTGAATGAAAATCGTGCTTGCTGGTGGATTCACTTTGTGCATTATGTATGCTGCTGTTTGTAAAATTTTCCGTTCGACGATTCCGTAGGGTAGAGTAGGATTGAAACCCTGTCGAGAGGTCTGATTATTTCGATCCTGTAATTGCATTTGTTCCCCGTAGCCTTCAACTGCAAGCATTTTTGCGAGCGAAGAACTCCTCCCGTTTAATCCACCCCTGAGAATCGTTCGACGGAAACTTGCGGTCGGGTCTCTTCCTGTGTATGTCCAAAGTTTAATTAGTTTTTAGAATGTATTGGGCACGGGGGCAGGTTAAGTTTAGTGCAAGTTGCCTAGTGACGGGACAATTTTACCGAGAAGTTTTTCAATTTTCTCGGGCCGCGTACTATTCCGGGAAAGGATCGGGGACGCTCCGACACTTCTCTCGTTATCCCAGATTTGTTTATTGCTATCTTAGGGAATCCCGGGGAAGATGGCTCGGCTGCAGCTTCCTACAAAATGTCCAGCTTCTTCCACGACTTCGATTGATCGTTTACTCTTAATCTGATCGATCTGATTTTTTTTTCTGATTTCATATTTCATCGTTAATTCTACTTATTGTCAGAATAAACTTGACCACCCTTAAGCATTAAAACTTGTGACAATTTCTGGACGAAAGGAATAGCCTGCTTACTATTTCTCGATACGCTTGGATGAAAATGCGGAAAACTGGATTACGGCAGAGCCTCTTTAGATTTGTCCCCAGCTTCTCGGTTTTTCTTGATCTCCGTTTCACCTTCCGTTTCCCTCAGCTCTCGCACCTGACCCCTCTTTCTCTCTAACTGTGCCGAGACTTCGTTAATGGAAATTGATTACCGCAAGGAGGCGATATCTAAATCACGTTGTTCTCTCTTCTGGCCCGCGGGAACTTTATCTCTTTCCATCCACTCGCGGGGCTAATCGCAATTCTTTATCAGGCGCCTCCTTTTATATCGATAATCACTAGAGATGTACCGACTAGTATTTTGCCCGACTAGCCGACTACCTGATTAATCGGCCCCCAAGAAGCCGGCTGGTCGCCGACTAGTCGCCGATTACAAAAGTGGCCGGATAGTCGGCTTAACCGACTAGTCGGCCACTATTCAGTACATCTCTAATAGCAAAGTTATAAAACTTGTTAGAAAAGGAGAACGAAAAATGGGTAAATATTCACAAAAAGGGGGCCGATCAATCGGCCTTTTTTGCCGACTACAAAAGTGGCCGGATAGTCGGCTTAACCGACTAGTCGACCACTAGTCGGTACATCTCTAATAATCACTGGTGCAAGGCTGCTGGCGCTGTAAATATATCTGCATCACCTGTTTGGCAGCTCTTCGACCCGGCGAACTCCCACAAAAGCGTTCTACTCGATATCAAAGTAAATTGTTTAATCGGCCAATATCCAATTCACTGGGAAATAATTTATTGTCTAGATTTGTTACGCAAATATCGTTTCGTAACGCGATATTAACGAATATTTAATGCCAAGTATAATTATTTCCGCGTTAATGTGAACATCGCTCCATCGATTTTATTGATACAGTGCGAACGTTGGCGCCTGTAACGATGCCAAGATTGTAAGTCTAAACTTTCTCACGTACAACGTGCAGAAGACAAAAGTCCCTAAACGTTTTACCATTTACTGCATTCGAAGGACCGCCTCCTGGCAATTCCTTTGGAGATGACGGGAACTCGGTTTTGGGAGGCTTAAACCAGCAAGTAGCCACCGGATAACGCATTCAGAAGTTCGTGGAGGCGCGGATCGCGCGCCTTCCGAGCGGATTAAGGCGGGACGCATCAGTATGGGCGATAGAGTCGATTTTAAACTCGTCACAAGTGGATTTAGCACCTTTGCTGGTCTACGCAGCCGCAACCGCCGCCGGTGGCGAGAGGCCGTGCAAGCTGTTATCCAGCAAGTCGGTATTCCTGATCCCTTTCAGTGGTGAGCTCTGGACTTACTGCTAAAACGTGGCAAGATTTACTTCGAAACTTAAGTCCCGGCTAAAGATTTATTACCAGCCTCTCATATCTTCGAATGCTTGACTACTGCCGCGTACAGATGCAATGCTCTGCATTCTGATGTCCTCTCGCACCTAGCGGACTATAGTCGAGTGCAATCATTTCACAACTATAGCACCGACTGTCTTACACGCGTCAGGTTTCGTCCGGATGCTCTTCATGATCTGATACGTGCTTTAGATCTAGTACAGACCAAACTCGACCCAGGTCTGACTTATTTCAGACCTAGCTACTGCTTCGCGATGTTCACTGTCCCAGCGACGAATGTTCCTTTGGCATCTACTCGTGACTGTGCAATCTGATGCGAAATTTCAGGCGACTTCGGTGGAAAGGGACCCCGTTCGATCCAAGTCGCCCACTCATCGCGTGAATCTCTCGCGGTGGAAAGATACGCTTGCGTACGCGATGCTCCCCGCTGTGTTTGGCTTTGCAGGCACGTAAGTCACGCGTCAAGGGATGTTCCCGCGTTGCGTGCGTTTCAGGGCAAACAATGGGCCGAACCCCGGCCAGGGTGCGCCCCGCAAACACTGGCTAACCGACAATGTTATGTCCGTTGCGGGGGACCAGCTCCCAGGGAAGATCGGCGGACAATAGATCCACGGCGGCAGGAGGTCGGGTCAGTCATTCTACTTAATTGGGGCTCCGGGCGTGAAATGTTCAGAAAGTCAAGTCGGAGGAAGCGAATGTCGCTAGGAAAGCGGCCCTCGGATCATCGACGTTTCAATGTGCCATGGGAAAGCGATAGCGCGATGAATAATCGCGCGGAGAAGGGATGAATTCATTGCTGCATTGTCTCGGTTCAATTCTTAACTGAACGAGGGCTCGACAGTAGAAGGAAGATTCTATTAGTGGAATTTTCAGATGAAATTAACTGTCTCCGAGATTATAGTCGCTTTCTGTGGAGGGCCTGTGATGAAACTTTGAGTACTTGAAGACTTGCTAATTGCTCCCCTTCTTGTTCTCCATTTAAAGTATATCACGCGACACTCTTGGAGTCATCCCGGTGGCTTAAATGACCGATGCACCGGCAATATTCCTGTAGATTTTCGTGTGTGTTTAGGGGAACCGTGGCAGTTGCGGTTCCTCGATACGTGGCGCGGGGTTAAACTTCGATTCAGGTCAAATTCGCTGTGTGCGCCCTCCCAGTGTTATAGGGCGAGCGGCTACCCCATTGGATTAGGAGACCCCATAGAGGGAAAAATGTAATATAAAAGGCTTACCGGCTAAGCTGTTAATATGTTGTAGGACGATGTGTCCGAGGAGGAACTATGTATATATTACACTGCTCAAACATATGTCTTTCCTGATCGCGTTTGCGCAGGGAATACAGAGATTGCGGCTGCGTTACGGATTCCATTTAAACTACGCTTAAACAACCGCGGCGCGCACTTAACTGTAGTAAATGTTAAATACATGTGGGGATCAGGAACCTCCATAACATAAGAGGCGGATACGGAACACCCAAGAGATGGAAGTCGGCGGTAGCCGGGTAGGCTAAAGGTCTAAACACACATATCCGTTCCGTCTCAGTTCCGTGTCAGTGTTCCATTGGTAAGAAGAAGAGGGGCGTAGAGGGTCTCTTCTTCTTACCAATGGCACACTGACACGGAACTGAGACGGAACGGATATGTGTGCGCGGACCTTAAGGCGGCTGATCAGTGCGCGTAGAATCTAAAGATCGCGGGTTCGAGTCCCGCGTCCCCGAGGCTTCCTTTTTCCGAATCTTACATACATTTCGCAGCTGTACCGTTACAAAGTTTGTAATGTCTGAAACAGATCACCATGAAAATTGAACGAGCGCGCAGTTCTTACACGACTCCGCTTTTTATTAAACATTCCAGATTAAAGGCACCTTTGGACAAGCGAGGGAATCGTGCCCCAGCACTCGATACCTGTGTGCACCCTGTCAGTTGTAATCGCGTCTCGCCCATGCAAAAGATGCTTATCGGGGCTGAATGAAACAGACACACTAAACGGAGCCTTGCCGTAGACATCACTTAATATATTTGCGTTTGAATTACGCCCCTGCCTACGGGGGTTGAAGAACCAGAAGGGGGAAAGCGGAGCGGGCCGTGAGGCGGACGGTAGCCACGTGACGGCGCGTGGCCCAAAAACTAATTGAGATATGAAATTTATTTGGCACCGTGTTGTCAGCTTCGATGTTCCTGATGAAAACTTTGCTCGGCGTGCGATTGTTCGCAGGTTGAAACATTTGGGTTAGAAGTGAGGCGCGTAACTAACAACAATTCACTTGCGTTCTCATGGGCTCTGTACCATCAACAGACATCCCAAAGATTCCCATTATCGCTCATGAAAATGTTAATAGCCTAGCAAATCGACTGTTCCAGGTCTCTCCCAGCGAAAATCCCCAAACTTTCTTCCGACCAGATGATGAAAAATTCACAGTGCAATTAAACGGGCTCCAAGCACCCTAGAGGCACCTTCGACCCTTGTATCGACGTCTGAAGATAATGGAGGAAACTAACTTCTGTAACGAGTAATCGTCCATTTCGATCTGCATTCAATTTTCTTTTATTAAATGTCATCGAGCATTCCACGAAATCTTGACACCGAAATCGGCGAACCATCCGCGCCAGAAAGCATAGAAACACTTTTAACTCCTATGACTCGTTCCAACCAAACCATGAAAGATTCACACTGCAATTAAAAGCAGCCTCCCGAAACTACCATCACCCCGACCTCAGCGTCGCATCCGTTCACCTTCCGCTAGAGGTGTCGCGTGAGGGACCTTGCTAGCACCACGCGTGTATGCACCGTTGAAGAGGAGGGCCTCGCGCTTCTGTCCGGGCGCGCGAAATTAATCGTCGTCGGGTCTGTCATTTCGATTTTGATCTTAACGGGCGAGAGCAACGAGGCGTTATACTGGGGCCAGCTCGATATAGGTAGCAATCCGGCAGTCTGCAGTTAATTTAGAGGCCATTTCCTCTGTAAATAGCCAATAAAAGCACGGTACGCGAGCGCGAGCGCGAGCGTTGCCGGCCGACGAGCAGCGAAGGGGGCGCGGGTTCGGTAGGCGAATAGCAGCGCGAGGGGCACGGGGCGCCGATGTCGAGGAGGGACGGGAGCTAGACGGGACGCAATATTATAAAATTTAATGTCTTGGTTTACGGGCCGCGGAGCCGGCTATAACCTCGCCCCGATATTTACTGGGCAATCGCGAGGCTATATCGTACCCCGATCCAAACCCCTCTGCCCACCCACCCAACCACCCATACACCCCCGGCTCCCCTATCTTCCTTTCTCCCGTTGTGTTCTACGGTGTTCGACCTTTCGCGATCGGCTTTCCGATTAGGACCACCCCTCCCCCTCGCTATCGGACGTCTAGCAGACAGATTTTCGCTTTACGAATGTCGACTTTGGTGCAAATTGAAGGCGTAAGGCGGGACGCTTCAATCCATACGTCAGAGAGGTGGGTGATTTTGAAGAATGTGAAGTTTTAGAGAAATTATCGTTTGGTGATGCACTGTGTTTGAATTGTCATGTTCGTCTGGCGATTCGAGTAGGCGGAACAGTGTTGAAGCTACGGAGGGTGGTTTCGTTGGACGTGTTTTGCTTGTATTGTGAGAGGATGTTGCACACAGAGAACGGGGCAGCCATCGAGATACAACCGCGCATTTATAATCGATGAGCGAGTCTGCATTTTATTTGAAATCGTCGAACCGGAGACGAGGAGTACCTTAATTCAATTCCCGGGGAAGTCTGCAATTATTCCGCAACAAAGGATCCATGATCGACGAAAGCAGGACACGTCTGTTCTCCCATCCGAAAATAGTTATCCTGGTGATATATCCGGAGATAAATTCATAACGATCGCGGCCGATGCTCCTTCGAAACGTAAATCTGTTGGCAACGAAAAGGGTGGACAGGGGTGGGCAAGGGATACGTGTACGCGGGGCAAATAAAGATGCTTCCCAACACGCACCCGTCTTCTCCGTCGACGTTAGGAAAACTAACGACGCAGCCGGATAAGAGATAGAGCGTGTGCGAGGAGAAACAGGTAGCGACCACTCTTTGAGCTTACCCCCGAGCATCGCCTCTGTTGCTGTGTCTCCTCGCTTCTTCCTTGAAGGAATTTTTGCGCGCAACATAATGTCTGTAGCGACCCCTTCCTCCTGGATCTCGAGGGTGACGCCGGGGAAAGGAAAAGTCTTGGCTGGCGGCTGGAAATTAAATATTGTACTGGTATTCTCTTGCCTTCAGAGGATATTTAATCAGTGCGTATTCTGCGTTCCACTTGGGAGCCTTCCATATCTCCAACACCAAACAACCAACTGCTCTGCCTTCTCTTTCATTACACTTACCATTTCCGAATCGTCATCGTGTTTTGGTAGATTGAATGTTCTCCCACGGTGCCCGCCCCGTGCTCCGTCAATCCACCCCGTGTTATGAAACATTCTTGCAGGCAGAGTGGACGGCCGCGCGGCATCTGTTCATTATCAGTCATTTAGCCCGCGAACGAGCAGGGTGACGGGCCAGAGGTCGCCGCGAGAAAGTTTCCCCACGCGGCGTCCCTTAATTTTTTATTATCCCCCGTGTAACGTGCTTTCGGCAGGCCGGAGATGTTTTCCCGTGATATAATGGCTGTTGCGAAAGGCTTTTTCCGCGGCGGAGGTGGCGGTCGCGAGAACCAAGGCCGCTGGTTGTTGCCGCTGTATTCGTGGCTGGACGATATAGGTAGGGGTTGCACGGAAGGATCTATCTTCGCCGGATAGTCCGGGTGGCTGCTCTTCCTCCGTATCAGGACGGGCTGGCCGGGGCGGAGGGTGTGCGGGCCTCGCATAGAAACGGCAAAACACAAGACACGGAGGTACCGACGCTGGAGGAGAAGAAGAGGAGGAGGAGGAGGTGGAGTAGGAGGAGGAAGGGGTGGCAGGAGGGAAAGGGCAGGCGAGCTAGCGACGTCACCACGGAAATCAAGAGTAATGCCAACACGAAACTGCACTACCCCTCGCACACCCTTGCCAGCCTCTCTCCTTTCTCGCTCCATTCGTTCTACACCCTTCTCCCGCCCTCTCTGTCCGCGTGTTTCACTGTCTCCCTCGCCCAGTCTCGTCCCTTCCTCGAGCCGCCCTCCTGCCGCCTCCGCATCTCACCTCCCGATCTCACCTACCCCCGGGGAATAACCCCCCTGCCCGTTCGTCCGTGCTATATGGAGCGGCAGCCAGAGGCGGATAGAGGAGCGACGGAAAGCGCGGAGCGGCTATACATATACGAGCGCGGGAGCTATGGGTACGCTCGAATCCGAGAATTCCGGCTCCTCTTCTGCGTTTCTCCTCCTTTTGCCGGCGCCCGCACAACCACCCTCGCACACCCGGCGGGGGCTCGTGTATCGCGGAGTAACGGAGTGGCGCGCATCCTTGAAAGCCGTTGACTTTCGATGGAGGGGCTCAGGCTAGATTTCTAAAAAATAATGCTTCCGGCCGATGCTGACAATGAACGAGAGACCTCGTAGGATCATCGGCACGCGGATCGAACAGGCCGTGGTCAGGAATGTGATTGATATCGGTGGGGTTTTAATGCACAAGTAGATTGCTACTTGCTTACTGTTAATAGTGAACATAGTTTAAATTCTGGTAGATCCTGACGCTCGTTTGGGAAGGGAGGTGAAGTGAATGGGGAAATTGTGCCTGGAACGGGTTTGAAGTTCCTGGAATGGAGTGGCTTCAACCCCCTTGGTCCTCTAACGCTGTCAAGTTTCAAAATATTGTATAATGTAACGTAGAAACGGGAATTTCCACTTCGAAATACCTCTTAGGCTGTTGCTAATGCACGCAAGTCTCGCGAATGTCAAGGTTTTCATGTGTTCACCAGTTTACTATACGCCGAACGTGTTATCGGCACGTCGCCGTATTTGGTGGTCAATCGGCGCTCGTAAAGTCGCAGAACTGACCCCGATGATCCCCCCAGGCACGGAAAACGAAAGTGAACTGGTTCCCCGCCGAAATCCCACTCCTGAAAATGTGGCCATTCGTATGATCGGCCGTATCCGTGCATCCCCTGTAACGGCTCCCAGAAACGTCTTTTAATATACACTATATCTTCGAAGGGCCCGGGGATTTCCCTTCGTTCTTCCGCGCTGGAGAAAATACACAAGTTGGCCGCCTTAAATCCATCATTACGTGCGTATTAACCTCGTTCGTCGCTTCCCTTTACGCCCCCGTGCTGATAAGCGTAACTTTCCTCTCGTTACCTGGGTATTATACTACCACTTCCGCGTAATCCCTTCTTTATATATCCATTTCTTAACTCCAATGTGCAATTAAAGTCAAATCTCCAACGGAACAGTGATGAACACTCCTGTACCAGAATGTTAACATTATAGGCAACGGAATATAACGAATTCAGCAAAAATTCGCTAACCCCCGACTGCATTTTATTCATATTTTGTGTATCAGCTCGCCTCTTCCCCGGCTGACTAATATTAATATCGGCCAGCGCTATCGCCTGCCCCCTGTTTTGGAAAATATACTTTATAGGAAATCGATGAGAATAATGATGGCAAAGGAAGGAACGCGCTAATTTTTTCGTTTATTCTCGGCATCCTCGCGAATAATCCAAAAAGAGTGGGCAACGAGAATCAAACGTGACGTATCGTATGTACGTCATATTTGTCAGAAAAAAACTGTCTGGATTTCTGCTTATTTTAAGCGACGAATAAAGATGTCTCCGAAAGCCGAAAGAAGAGTCGACTGAGAGGCTTCGGAGGCACGTGTGCCTGTAGGAAGAGCAAATAGCACGTGAGTTGGAGGCCAAGGAAGCGTGCACGCCGCAGGACGGATCTCCCTCAGCTTATATTGCAGCAGATTAAATTAATTTCGGTCAATTAATTGGTAGTTAAGATGTTTAGCGTTAAGTGAAAGAGTCTAGTCCCTGTCTTCCTACCCCTATCTCGCAGCTCCACACGCCTCTCCGCCTTTCCCCCCTTTCGTCATCACCCGCTCCATTTCGACCTCCCCCCCTCTTCCACCCCAGCGCCCTCCCCTTCTGCGCCCAGTAAATTTCTAAACATACGCTGAATTTCTAACGAGATATGAAAATTTTAATAAGTACAAAATTAAACTGCTCTTGTACGCATGAATTTGATCCGCAGCGATTGTTTCGAAGCGTTTTGCTTTGCGGTTTAACGGGGCGAAGGAAGAACGAATGGAATTTGAGTACGCAACTTTATTTACAAAATGATAATTCTACAAGTCTCATATTCAGACAATACTTCGCCGATCTACATATGATAAATACACGCATTAAGAACGAATATGTATAAACTTTTATGATAATTAAGTACATACGAAGTTTTGTAGTTATCGTTCGGAAGTTATTCCAAGGATCATTCCAATTTAAAGAATTATGATGGTTAGTTAAGACGATGGAGTCATGATTCGGCAAGATCATCATGAAATGTCGCCTATTTGTCAATATCTTAAGTGCTAAATAAGAATTAATACGCAATTATAAATATTAAAGAGAAACAGATGCTATGGTCTTATAGCGTTTTCTAGCTGAAAAGCTGAGAAATATTTTGGAGAAAATTTGTGTACCATCAAATGGCTAAAGAAGTTGTTACACTAAATCTTACTATCTATCGGAATAGTACTGTTGTTAGATAAAAACCATTGCGTTTTTATCAATCTATGATACTTGTTTAAGCCCCTACTCTATCTCCACGTTCCTTTAGTATCGAATGCTGGTAGAATCGTGCGTTTCCACCGAGGAAATGGAGTTATGAGGTATGAAGGATGATAATACTAAGTCCAATGTTACGAATTTCCATTCATGATTGAATAATTATGCTGCAGCTCGGACTTGATGAGGTGCGCCAACCTTTCCAGTGCCTGAAAGTGCAATAACACGAAAATCAATGAGTATTTACCTACGAAGGGTAACTTCGAAGGCGCGCTCAATCGATACCGTAACGAGAATCAGTTTGCCAAAGACCAAGCAACTTATAGAATAAAATTTAAACTTAAACATCTGTTGCTGCCTTCGTAAATGTAAGAGTTCCAGTTATGAAATTCAGCTTCCAAAAAATTGAACGAACTTCACAAAATATTAAACAGATCAAACACATAGGTCGCATAGCAAATATTAGCAAGTATTCTAATTATTAGGGTAGCAAAATTTGTTAAAGCATACCAGATCCATTTCCTCGTAGGAAGCCTTGGCGAAACTCGCCCTCACAGCGTTGCACGGCTTACTGGGATCCCTCATGAATGCTGCACCAGGTGCCATTATCACCCCTTCTGCGACCCCTCGTTGCATGATCATCCTCCATGTATCCTTGATGCCTCGCACCTTGATCCACAGGAAGAACCCTCCCTGTGGGACTGTAAAGTCTGCCAAACCTGCGGAGAAGATGATTTACATCATATCTGCCAGGCTAACGTACTATCAGCGTACAAATCCAGTGAAGTAAAGTGCTTAATCGATCGTCAAACTATATCGTAAACACCTTCGCGATAATCAAGAGGTTCGATACTGCAGAAATAGTGAATTCGAACAGCAGCTCATTAATTCGAATCGTACAGCAACTTCTCACGTATAAGTGCAGTAATTTAATAGAAAAGCATAGTTCCCAATTACTAATGGCAGCCGCTTGCAAATTAATCATCCATACATACCACTCAAGTGTTTTTCAGCCAGCACCGCGATAGTATCCCTGCGTCGCTTGTAGAAGCATCTTATCCCCATGAAATGGCTCATTAAGCCCTCGTATCCCCATGCTTTAATCAGCTTGTACATTATCACCTAGAACCACCGAGGTACATATGTACATCTTGAAGAAAACCGCATCGTTTTTTGCTTATCCTCGGCGATAATGAGCCGATCGGTGTTTACTTTCGCTGATAAGAGCCGACACGCGCCCACCATCTCCACAGCTGACGCGTGCTGCACGATAATTACGCGAGGCGTGTGATTCGCTTTCATATATTCCACAGTATTTCATCACATAAAAAGCGAAGAATAATATTTACGACGTGACGCGCTCGCCAGTTCCGCGATATCTTTATTAAACGTGCAACGGCGTTCACTTTATTGATGACCCGGACAGTATCGATGTTATAATTCATTCCCGCTACGCTTATTGATAGGTGGTGCAGCTTGGTCCCGATATTTTATTGTCAACATTTCACTAGCCAAATCCTACGATTCGACGTAAAAAATTGTACCCATATAGTGGGAACACAATATCCGTTGCAAGTGTAGGGGTTGCTAAACGCAGGTAACGTTCGATATCCCCGGTTGACAAGTTTGATAAGCGCGAAAGAAATCCTTTTGATCGCAGCTTATCGATACTTGGTAACACAGAGAACGACGGTATGAAATCGCCTCCCTACGAAGTCGATTTTCTTCGTAGAGGGATGAATCGATCGTACCCGCGGTGGGGAATTGTGGGAAGCACCGCGGCTCATGCAGGGGTAGTGGGAAACCACCCTACCTACCTGGGATAACGTAGGGGCGTGTAGGTGGCTGCTCTGCAAGTGGAGCTCTATGCTGGCTATTAAGGGCGCTGCGGCTGTTATGAAGCCTAATCTGATGCCACTGCTGATCACTTTCGAGAACGAGTCTATCCTGATCACTCTTCCTTCTGTGTCCAATGACAGGAATGACTTTGGTTCCTCCTACGCACACGAACGTGACATTCTAGTGACACTGGACAATTAACGAACATAAGAGAACTGTTCTTCACTCGTCGCTTCAACCCTTAACGCCCTGAACGGTGACTGAATTGACTGCTTAGGAAATGAAATGCTGCCTCGAGTAGTTCACTCGCAATTTAGCAATTCCGATTTACACCTGCCAAATTTTAAAAGGGCGTGAGTCACGCTCGACAACCCCCAGCTGTATTAATCTGAAGGATCTGGGCTAGAGCTTTAAGGGTTCTTCTAACGAAACAGAAGATCACCGATTACTCTCAGCCCAAGCTTTCGCTGCGGTTATCACGTAAAAGAGGGGAAGACACTTGCCTCGTCGAAGTGCATGAAGTGGTAAGGATCGTCGTCCAGGATCAGGAAGTTGTACTCGCAGGCTATCCTGTAGATCTCCTTCCGCCTCTCCAGAGGGATAATGACACCGGTGGGATTGGTCCCAGTGGCGTTTATGTACATTATTTTCGGCATTTTCTTGCCGGAGAGCTGCCTAGTCCTCAGCGTCTCCCTGAGGATCTCCGGGACCACGCCGTGTTCATCTTGAGGAATTGGGATCAGTTCCGCCTTGTGTGGCGCGACCTGCAACCGAGAAACGACTTCTTCCTAGCCTGCTTCGATAAAATATAATCTCTTTTTATCAAAGTGCATCGAAAAGCAGCCGACGCGATGTGCCTCGAATTCTACGCCCTTTTACCTGCTACGCGTTTAACGTCATCGCGGTTATGGTGATCGTGGTCACACGATAACGTAATTTATCATACGAGCCCGATGTAGCTTTACTTTCTTGGCACAAACTGTGCGATAAACCGATTGCTTAAGTAGGAATCCCCCGCTTCTCAGCGTAAAAAATCCATTCACCCTGTAAAGCACATACGTTGATAACTTCGAGACGAGCCGACTGATTAATCGGGTGCACGCGTAACAGATAAACGCAACAGATTTTTACCGAGACAATGTCATGCACTTTTCACCTCTCATTCTCATGCACGTGTCTCCCACATTGGCGACAGCGTACTGGCAATAATGTGCGATAACGTTGCCGTCGGTGCAACAACTTTTTTCAGTGCAGGTATTGGAAACCTTCCGTTCCTCTTCGTCGTGGATCATTTAAGGCTAAGGGACAATCCGACGAGAAAGAAATGGCGACGAAAGTGGAAAGCAACGAAGAATTACTCACCACAACTTCCACGCCGGGATAAAAAGGATCGTGCACCAGGAGCGGATCGCCAGGACCGATTATAGTCTCGAGAGTTTTGCTTAATCCGTCCTGAGCTCCGGAGACGATCACGATGTCGCGGCTCTCCCACAACGGAGGTGCGTGCGCCCTTCTCTGAAACTCCCTCAGGCTCTGAAACCAATTTAATATCCAATGTCGTTAAACATATTGGAGGCAATTGCATTACTCTCGGTGGAGGAGAGGAAGAAAAAGAAGTGGAGGAAAAGAGAGGCGGCTTAAGAGCGGACGCGCGATTACCTGGCACATGGCCGAGGATAAACAAAAATTATTCAAACACCATTCAAGATACGCGTGCTACGAGATTTTATCGCGTCCAACAGATAGTAAGAGATCAGACCACTGCAAGTATAGGGTAAATCCGGGACACGCGGTCGACCTATTATAAAATGGCTATTAAAACTAATATAGATATTACTTATTTTATCAGAACAAACCTAATATGTTCAGAATTTTATGCCGATTCAGAAAAACTAGTCGATATTTACTTTAAGACAATATTTACTGTAAATCGGGTTGGAAACTGAAGTCATGACATCTGACCACCTCGCCCGAGGTGCCGGGAGAAATGGTTTTCGTCGTTGGCAGAGACCACTCACATAATTATTCATGGAAAATTAACAAAGGATAAAGCAAAATTATTTATGAGTGTAGCATGCAGAAAAGGAGCTTTAAGAAACCCTGATCTTCGAGACGTTTCTCGAATACGCTTGTAGGCCGCCCGTGAGGAGAGGCGTGCGGGCGCGGAAGTCGCGGCTCGCGAGACCCGCGCTTAACGACGCGTCTGTTGATTTCTGCAGCCGCGGATAGCAACAATTGGGTATAAATTAGAGGCCCGCAAAGGCATTTTCCTTCTTAGCTGATCTGAGAGAGAGGACGAGAATATATCCTTGTTCCTGACAATCCTAAAGGCTACATGAGTGAATACAACTACGGATTCATTGATATTTAATTTGTTTACGCTAAACAAGTAAAGAACACATCAAAGAAAAAGTGAATTACCTACTGGCGATTAGCAAGGCAAATGGATACAAAAGTGAATAAATAAACTAAATAAACAAAAGTAATAATAAAATAATAATAAAAAATAAAAAATAAACAAAAATCATAACTCGACCATCTCACCTTTCTGCAGCGAGACATGGTCTTCTCGTTAGCTTTGAGAGGAAGAGTTAATATGGCCAAATACTTTGGCTGCATTCTCCCTCAATATCTCTACTATCTTATTATTCCAAACATTAAAGGAAAATAAACTTAGAAGTATATTTTAAATACGATTCTGTACAACCGCTGTTTGACAAAAGAGGTTAAATGTAACATCAATTTACCTTTTATCGCCTATAAATCCAGAAAACCACAGAAGGAAGGAAAATAACACTATTCATTCAACGTTCCTTCCTCTCACTCTACTAAATTTTACGGCTCCTTTTCCTATTGTTCCGCTTTTTACTATAACTCCCTACCATCTGAGATTCGCTCTGCATCCTCTTTCGCATCCTTCAAGCATGCAGTGACACTTTTTCTTGCTAATCAACATTAACGATTAATTCTTAAGGTTTACTTTTGTCATTTTCCAATTACTCGCTTTTTATTATGTTATTTGGCTGTTTATATTTACTTCATGTACTCTATTGTGTTAGTTTTTAGTTTTCAGTAGCTTTAACTGGTAAGGTTAATAACAGCTGACAGCTGTACCTCGCCTTTTGCACTCCACTACGGTCCTTATGTGCTACTCATTTGCTTGTGTTTTCTTTTGTAAAGTGCAATAAAGAATTATTATTATTATTATTATTATTTGGCTTCTAGAGAAGTAATTGGTCTGCACTTTAATGCATTTTTACGTATAGACTCTGAAATATAGCGACACGACCAACTCTCCGGCCCGACCGCGTCTCCCGGATTTACCCTATGTACTTTCACAGAAACTTCAATCTTATTGGAGAAAATTTGCTAATATTTAATTTTAAATTACCTGCAGAAGCGGTGGATAACCCTGCGTTGGTAGGTACTGCAAAGCTGCGCCCAGCTCCCTTCCGTTAAGGGTGAAGGACGATCCGTCGTTAAGTTTGATGGAGATTTCTTTGAAAGGGAAAGTTTCTTCATTGGGCATCCCCTCCGCCAGGGAGACCACGTTCCTTGGCGCGGAATACGCAATTTTTGCTGAAACACACGCAATAAAGCAAGTGAAGATTACTGTAAAATCACCATCGAACAGGTTGCCCCCTGTTTGTCAATGCTCTCGGTCGTAACGGCGATCGCATTCGTTAAAGAAATCTTCTTACTCAATTCCCTGGTGGTAGCGGACCTCCTCCGCTTCGATACTTCTGTCTTGAACGTGGAATAATCCATCTCAATCTTCGCCTTGTTTCTGTACATCTTTGGTACAACGATGCCGCTCTCTTCCGATGATTTCTGAACACTTGCCGATATAATTTCAGCACGGGAGTACCGCGAATCCGCGAATAATCGTGAGAGAAACGAATGGAGAATGAGAAGTTGGCAGTGTAAAGTTAGAATTGCTTCTCTTCTTCCGTGTCGTTGCTGTCCGTGGTCCTTTATGCCTCGAAACGCACCACGGAGATGGAAAAAAGGAAACGATCAAGAGCGACACGCAGGTACTTCTTTTTCATGAAATACCAACGCCACCACTATCAACACTGACAGCGCGCCTCGTTCACGCGGCTTTTATATTTCGCGATAACTTTGGTTGCGTCAGATCGCATTGACATATTCAAAAAGGAGCAAGCGGACAGCGCATTTAGAGACATAGCTACGGTTTCATGTGTTCATCAATAATATCGCGTAGAGAATTTGGTGCAAAGTCGTGTTCGGCGACGGTGATTGACGCTCTCTAAGTTTGGAAAAAACGTCGTGTTACGAAATGAATGGGCGTTTAATAAATGTTGACGCTTAAGTGGAATCGCACGAACGTATAAGCAATGTTTACATCGTATTGACATGTATCCATTCAGAAAGAAAATGACGCACCAGCAACTGATGTTTTCGGATAAAAATTGAACTTTAAAATCTGACAGCGGGATAAACGTTTCGGTCTGATTAGGAGGAGGGAACTACCGGAGCGGGGAATTCGATGTTTAGATGGAATTTCAGGTTTCCTGTTCATCCATGGAGGAAGTGTGGTAACGAAAAAGAAGCTATCGGGATAACCGGTATTTTCATTGATTACTCGGAATTCGGCGCTTTGAGAGTATCTGACGACATAATCGAAACGTTGATATTCATGATCTAATGCAGTTTAGCATTACATGGCTACAAATGGAAAAAATGTCCGTGGCATTGACCTTCTTCTCTTCAATGGTACTGTTAAATTCTTCGAAATACTCACAGATATCGAACCAACACCGATTTCCACTACTTCCACAACATCGCAGAAGATTGCGATAGGAATTGGTCGCGTGTCCAAAGAAAAGTCCACGATATAATAAATATTTAGACTGACAGCGGGAAATGTCCCCCGAATCAACAGTTCGCACTGGGAATCTCTTTAATTCGACCAATCGGATTGTTCGCTGTTCCTAGCCAAAGTTTGGGCAAGGGATTTTCGCCCCCGTCCAAAAATACGTTCTGGAACCGCGTCGTTACGAGATTAATTGTCCATTACGGAATGAATCGCGAGAAGATGCTTCGTTTAGCAATCTGCTTCCTATCACCTTGCCGAGGTAAAGGCGCGTCCTGTTTCTATTGTTTCCTCCGAGGCCTCTATCAGCGTGCTAGGAACGCGAGATACGAGACCTTTGTTTTGCTATTTTGCGTTTGCCGACTGATAGGATGTCGAAGGGGGAATTTGAAAAACAATCGTGCATACACGCGAAATCGCTGGAACGATGATAAGAGGCATGGAGTGGCGTTGGAAGACGCGAATCGGTAAGCCATGGCATCCTATTAGGATCGAATCGATCATTGAGTCGACGATTGTCAAAATTCACGCGAAACCTAAACAAACTCACGACGCAACTGCACACTTTCGACTCCGTTCTCTTTTTTTATTGAATTTTTTTTTAAAACGTTTCTCATGATAAGCATGGTAGGCGATCGACGACCCACGTGGCACGGACACGTGAACGAGCCTCGACATTCGATTCGCCGGGGACGAAAAATTAATTAATCTCAGCTTCGGCTTCCAGCGGTCATCATTGTTAACGTATGCATTTAGCTCATAGCAACTCCTACTCCGCATTTGCGGGAGCACGCCGCTTTCTTTATTTTTGCCCCGCTCTAATCTAATGCCTGGAATTTCGTAAGCAGAGTTCTGATGCAAGAAACGAGGAGGATTTACTCGACTGCGTTTTTCCCAGCTGCGTGACGCTTCGGTGGGCAATGGCTCGCCGTTCTGGAAACCTGTTCTGTACTGCCGATCGGTCTCTTGCTTCCTCTTCTTCGACCTCTGTCACGCAAGATTTCACTCACGATGCGTGAAAGCCGAAAGTCAATCACATTTGACAGGGCAAAATAATCGGCGATATGGTGCCGATTCGGCAACAAGATACGTTCCGAGAGGTACTTACTATTAGGCCAGTTGCTCCGAGACACTGTGAACCAAGTCACTCGGAGTCTGTCATCAGCATTCTATGATTCAACTTCGTTATTTGTTTGCTTGCTGTGATAATTTTTAATAGATAACTGCTTAGAAGATTCTCAGAATCGGATACTTTAATAATATCGGCAGATAGCATACGACAAAAGTAGAAAAGAAATTGAAGAATATGATGAGTATCCAAATAATATCCAGTTTACAAACATACATATGAAATCTAGTAAAACCAAAAAGGTTTGCTTTGTAGATATCGCAAATTAAGATAAGGGAGCGTTACCGATAGGAAAGCGGTTTGGTTATGTATTGCGATTATAATACGACGGAAGACATACGGAGATCTGATTATTTTCGGGCGGATTACGTAACGACGTTCAATGAACGCAAAGGGGAAAAAACGGTAATTGGGTATTCATCGCAAAGATTGTGACGCGGTCCACGTCCAAATTAAATTGATTGGATAAACCGCCGGAAGTTACTCATTTCTGGCCGTTTCACTACGTTGCCCGATAGTATTTCCATGCCAATTGATGTCGAATAAGGCTGTTTGTCAGGATACTTCTACGAGAACCATTTACGCCATCCACCTTTTGGAATTTGCTAAGTATATTCGTATTTTCCGAGTTCGGCGACGCCACGCGACTGGTGGCTCGATGGGATTCGAAAAAGAAGGAAACGTTCGATTATGGTAAACCTATCGAGATAATGTCAAACCAAGGTTATTCCATTAGAATCCCGTTATCAACTCCGCTAATAAATCGAAGCAGACGTGAACGCGATAGCGTCATATTTGGAATAAAACCACGCTGCCAGCTAAGGAGGGCAACACACTTATCGCGTTCTTCCATTCATCAACTGCATCTGGCGCGATTCAAAAGTTCCTCGATCGTCAAGTGCAAGTTTATTCATCGCGATTTATTAATGACAGGCAGTTCTTACGCTCCACGACGAACGTCACTCTTATCGTGCGATTCAACGTGCATTTACGGAACACCCCTTCGACGATCCTAAGCTTCTTCTAAACACGGTGTTTTTTAGTCTCTATCAAGTTCCCAGCGCGACCACTCTCATCTGAGGTATATAGGTAGGTCCTTTGGAAGATAGTCCAATCGATCGATGAAATTCGGCCACAATGTTTGCATCTACAAGAATTTTTTAGAATGTAGTCCATCGAGGAAGTTACGATTGCATAACGAAATCGAAGGGTTATCTGTGGAAAGTCATGGCGATTACACAGTGGCCAAAAGTGATCGCTAATTAGCTGTTCAAGGGTTATCTGTTTATTCGCCGGCGACAAGGTATTGACGTAACCTGGCGTGGTTAATCTGCATTTCGAGAACAACGGCGGGCGATCGTCATCGTTGGGATGTAAATGAGCAACTCCTGACGGTGATATCAATTGCGATCGATTCCAGCTACCGCATGATGCAACGATCGACGTTATTTTACATAGTCGCGATAACGGATCTGGTTCGCACTCTCGCAGCGTGTTGTTTGCCTTGGACCTTCCAATCGGACAATCGTATTCTCGCGTGAAATCTGTTGAGGTTGAGTTCATGGTGCACTTGGCAAGATAGTAAATCGAAAAGAGTTGCTTGAACATGTTCAACGATCTTAAACGGTCTTCGTGATATCGGCATCTTGCTCTCGCGCGGCTAATATGTTTTAAAGAAGTTCAAATGCCACGTGGAAGGTATTTATTCGACCTAGTGCACCGTTCAGGGATGCCTGCAGAAGCGAATTAAGAGTTGAGCGAAGGCGTTCGCGAGTCTCGCAGCCGGCGCGGCCGGGAGATCGGAATCTGAAAAACGGCTGAAAAATCGGCCAATCGCGATCATCGGGCAAGACGGCAGATTGGCAAGACGGAGATGGAGAAACGTACTTAACGAACGGAGAAGTTCATTAAAAGCGAAACGACATTAGCCGACCTAAAATCAACTCGCCGACGATTCCGCTTACGCCTGCTACCCACCTGAACCCCGTCAGCTCCACAGGTGAGATGGAACGAGAGGAGGACGCGGATAGAGCGGCGGATGGATGAGCCGCGGGAGGGACGGAGATGCTCCGGCTGTCGGGTGGATGTAGGAGAAGCGGAGGGGAAAGGTGGAGGAAAGGCTAGAAGAAGGAGATGGAGAGGAGAAATGGTGTCGTAGGCGGCGTAGTTGAGCCAGCAAAGAGGTGAAAAAGAAAGGAGACGGGTCCGTCGATAGGAAATAGATCCTCACGATTGGCGGTAGAACGAGACGCGGATCAGGAGGTGACGACTCGGTCGTCAGAGAAGGGGAATGGAAAAAAAGGCCCATCTCCTTCACGGGAGATTGTCTTCCTTCGAGGACTGGTAAGCCCCTCCGGTGACGGCTGTCGTTAGCCTTAATAGAAACCACTCAGCGACTATGAATTGCCTACCGATTATCCTGCAAATTTCATTATTTTCCCGCTGGAACGCCAACGCGCCCGCATTGGTCGATCCACCGCGATTCGTCGAGGCGGCTGGCAAACTCGGGCAAATTTCCTTTGTCATACCGGGGCGAGATCGGTGGAAAGAATCGTGCCACCTGGGGAACGTGGTCCGCCGATGTTGCATGCCAAAGGGGTAGAAACTTAGAAAGTACCCACCACTGATACTTCGGTGATTATTCAAGGATAACAATGATCCAAGTCTCACAGAGACTGTGCTGAATTTTCGTTGGGGGCTCGTAGAAAGCACTCGACGGAACCCCCTTGGAGGGCGCAGAATGCCCTGTTTAAAATTCCACAATGTCTCGCGAGTAGCGTCTCCAAACATCCCCATTCTCTGACCAAGGGAAATCCCCCAGAACGATTCCGTGAATAGGGCCCCGAAATGTTTCCCTGCATTCATCGTCCGCGCGAGATAGGTTTGTATCTTATTCTTGCCGCAAACTGGGCCCTTCACGCCCCAACGTTACCTAATTGGGTGCACCCCGCGGTCGTGGCATTATACGGGGTGTCAAAATACCTCTCTCCACCTTTCGTAATCCTCCTGTACACCTATACAACCCCTCCATCCCCCTGACCTTCCGCGCCTCTCGTCCCAGGACAAAGAGTGTATGCGTGCTTGTATCTCAAAGCGGCCGACCGAATGGAATGCACAATAGAATTGTCGCCACACGTCGTTCCGTGGAGTAAGAGACGTTTCCTTCGGCTCGTCTGGCAACGGTATAAGCCGTCTCAGAAAGAGACCCTCCAACAGAAGTGCTTTCCCGAGTGTAACAACACGTGTTTATATACGTATGTACCTCCATCTCCTTCGCGGCCCCATCTCACCCCCGTTTCAGCCCACGCTCGCTCTTAGTCGCCGTTCCTTTCCCTCAGCTTTTGTTCCCCGGACGAATTCCCCGTTCTCGCGACTTTCCCCGCCGTGTTCCCTTCATTTTCGAGGCCGCACACGCGACAATTGCGTCTCGAGCTCGTCGAGTCGTCTTCGGGATCGACAGAGGAAAGCAGAGCGGGAGAAGGGCAATTTTATCGTGCTCGGGGAGGTGGATAGCGGAACGAACGGATCTCGGTTTCCCTTACAAACGTATCGGTTACGATTCGAGCATGAGCGCATTCCCGACGGGGGTGGAGGGGAGGCTTCGCCCTTGCAGACTTTACCGAGTCGCCGGTTACCAGCATCCACCATCCTCTCGTGATTTTAACCGTCCCCGCGACTTCGTGTCCGTCCAAGGAAACGACGGTCAAAGTCGCCCCAGTCGGAGTAGATTTTTTTTTTAACCCCCCCCCCCCCCCCCCCCCGTTGTCGCGGGGAGGGTAATTACGAAATTGGCGCTGCGCGAATGGGAAAATTCCGATTTAATCGAGAGGATTCCCGGCGACGAAGGCTGAAATCTCATTTGACCTTTCGACAGAGCACGCTTTCGGTTCGCGCCTTTTCCGACTTCACCGTCGCTAACGGAATTACACCGAAGGACCGATAATTGCTGATAATTCGGTGGAACTTCGTTAAGACGCTCATCTGGGCCGGGACGAAATGCTTTCATTTGATTATTACTCGATTTCGATGATGCGATTATCACGTTCGCGCCATGAATCGATTATTTACGTTTTCGCCTGTATCCTTGCTGACGAAGTTGCGGCACGATTAAACACGCTCACGCGTGATTACGATTATGTTAATGGGAGAACCATGTATGGATCGCGTTTCAGGCACATTTTACGCCCAGCCACCGTGGAGACACTGTTGTCGAAGTAACAGCATATTCGTTATCCAAGGAGGCCCCGAAAGTACAGGAGAACGCGCTACCAGCTACAAAGCTCGCAAAGCCTCGTCGCCATCGACAAACGACACTCCCCTCGAGAGCGTCTCCGATTGCATTCTTTATCCTAATTAGGTTTACGAGGCTTTCGCCCGCCAAAGCGACCAATTATTGGTAATTGCGTAAAGATGTCACTCGGTAAGCGGATTGCTGGCGGTTTTACAAGCATTGTACTCTTCTAAGCCACACCACGAGGCTGACAAGAGGAAGGGGACCGTTATTTCTCGCTTCCCCCTCGAGCGACGGGCGACAATGAGGCAACACGCTCCTCCAGCTTCTCACTTTCTCACCCCTCTCTCTTGTGTTCCGCCATAGCCACTTTTATTTTTCCCTCCAAACACCAAGAAACTAATTCCCTTTCACCCACGAAGCAGAGATCTCCAATCGAACGAATCCGTGCGCGGACCGATGCTCTCGCGTATATCTGCCCGTACGGGGGTGGCTCGAAGCATCCGACGTCGCGCAGGCAGGCTTGAAACCTGTGATCCACCTTCTAAACGGCCAAAATTTCAATCCGACGTCGGGCGTATGTATAAAGTGCTGGTACAGCGCGAGCAACGTTTCGTTACGCGCGTACGCGAGGGTGGCAGAGTGGCCGCTGCAAACCTAATAAGGGAAGATAATGGAAACGGGCTTCCGTAACGAGCAGCAATCATAATCGTCCTGTCTCTCGATTTCTTCTCCAAGCAATCTCTCGCCGCCCTCCGCCGCCCCTTTGTCCCGGCGACAACGAGGAGCGTAACGCGTGTTATACGAGCGGCAGGCAAACAGGCGAAACGGGAAGGACCGATTCGCCGTCCCGTTCGTTCGGGGAATGAAATTATTCGATTTGCTCAGCGTGGTGCGCGAAAGTTATCGAAAGTCCCCGGGGTGGTGACGAGCGGAGGAGGCGCTACATAAGAGGGTGAGCCCCGGTCATTTGGCTTGACTTCATAAGTCATTAGAATCAGCCTTGAATCGAGTCGTTTGTCACGAAACACCCGGTACACAGCGGTGCCGGCGACACGAGGAGGGACAGTGTCGTCGACGTATAAACGGTACACCGCGGGGGTTGAAAGAGAGAGAGAGAGAGAGAGAGAGAGAGAGAGAGAGAGAGAGAATGGGAGAGACAGAGTTTGGATGGGGGTTGCGCGCCTAACCAAATTACATCAATCCCATTTCACATCGTTTTGACATGGCAATTGAGTTGAGTCCCGCGCAACTGTTGTGTTTTTGCTCGTGTGGAGGAGCGAGAGGAATGCCCGTCGGTGGGGGCGCGGAGGAGCAAGAAGCGCATCCTCCTGCGCTCCCCCCGCCCTGCCTCCCCGCGAGGAGAAACGCTCGAGTTTTCACCCCTCTGGTTTCGCGAACGAGCCGCGGAGGCGAGCACGGCCCTCGGTGGATGACGGTGGGCGAGGGGCAAGTGCCTTAACTTTTCCTTATCGAAAATAAGTCGTTAGCCAGCCTTTCATCTTTAAACGAGTTTTCGCGGTGCGCTGAGTTTTTACCCGGTCACGTCCCCTGCCGCCCTTCTTTCTCATCCTGCGCCGCGACGGTGTGCCCTCCGCCCTCCCCACGCCCGGCCACTTTTCCTCGCGTTGCCTCGGTTTAAGGGATTTTTCAATTCCACCGTGGGAAGCTAATTTAATTTCTGAGGAAGACCGATGCGCCGCGGAGAACCGATTATCCGTGACACCGGTGACAGGCACCGTTCACGAATGGACGAATCGTGGAAAAACGTATGAAGCTTTGGGGCCAGATTCGCAAAGCTGTTAATTGTTGATGTCACGTCCCTCCAGGTTAATTCCCGTATAGACGGAGAGGTGACAGGTTGCTGAAGAGCTTCCATCTCGAAGGATCCTACACACTCGATGGAAACCGGAAGGAATGCAATTTTCCGTTTCAGGTAGGGTTGTATGAGGTCTCTATACATGTCTGTATACTGTATAGATAAGTTCCCGTGATAATCGCGAAATCATCCCCGTTGTACCGGTAAATCCCGTTAAACTTCTATTCTGGCTAGCCAGTTTCCGCCTCGATGGCCGATAATGGATTTGCCCGATGGAAAAATAGCTAATTAGCAGGGCGCGAGGTAGGGAAGAAAAGCGGCGAGCGTCGCTTCAAGTCAAGTATCACGAACAATCGTCCTATTAATCGCGGGGCCCGATCGAATTAATCCCATCGGTGTCGGGCTCGAGGGCTAATTAGATTCCCCTATTAAGAACGCGCGAGGACCGAAGTAACCGTGAATAGGGAAACTAATAAGAACTGATTCTAAAGTGTTTCGCAGCTGCGCTCCGGGATAGTTTGATCAGCAGCACTTCGAGAAGCCCCGTCAAGTGGCGCGTTTAAGCGAGTTACGCTATTTCGCGCCGGCAATTTCGCAATTTCTGCCGTGAGATTCGCTGAAAGTCGGTAATTAGGTTCGCCATTAACGTCCGCGCGCGATATGGCACATTAAAACGTATTTCCTTCTAGGAGGAGCCGCGAGTTTTCGAAAGGATTCCAGAAAAATCTGTCGCACAATGTGGTGATGTTGGTGGGGCGTAGAATAGAATTAATCCTCCTGAAAGAATAACTATTCCCGTTCCGTAAAAGCCCACTCTACCGGTTTCCATTTACTTTTCCGCCAGAAATCACCCCCCATCCATGTTTGCATCCCATCGCCGCTCGTACCCTCTACAATTACCATGTAATTAGCTTCTGTAGGAAATTACACGAGAAAAGTGCTGCAACTTTTTAAAAATTACCATAACGAAGGTTAACGCCCGCGCAATGAAAGCTGTACCAGCGCTATTACCGTCCAATTACCCCGCCGTGAAGACGGTTGACGTCATTCAGGCCGCGCGCTCGGGACTCTCGGATTTGTTATTACATCTCTGATGGCAAAGTCGCCCCCGTGAATCGTCCCTCTCGGGGGAGACACAATGACGCCTTCCGTCCCATTAGGCGCAGCATCGCGTACGATGTGAAAACGATTGGCGGCGAATCCATGGCGGCGTGGAATCGTCCACGGAGAGCAGAGAGACGCCGGCGTCGCGTCGTCGACAACGGCGGCACTTTGATCGGTAACCTCGTTTATGGTGACGCTGGACACAGAATGTAGGAAACACCGATAACACCGGTGACGGAAATATCGACTTTTGAGAGCTGCCACGAGCATCCCCTCCCGCTTGCCGGGGCACATCAGCCCCTGGCAAATCACCCCATCATAGCGGACCTCTCGTTCCGCTTCGCGCGGGACGAGGACGCGGCCTGCAGGGAGCGGGAGGGCAGGAGTGACGGAAAGAGAGAGTTGCAGGGGAAGAGAGAGCCGCGGAGAATCGAAAAGAGAGAGAGAGCGAGTGAGACAGGTAGGCGCGGGGGGTGAACAGGGAGAGGAGGGCTCTGCGGAGAGAGGATCGACGAGTTCGGTGAACGTGGAACGTGGGTTCTGCAACGAGAGAGGAGAGAGGGCGAGAGGGAGAGAAGAGGAAGGGAAGAACCGACCGCCCTGGTGGCGGTTGAAAGAACCAATTTTGTCCTAATAGAAAAATCCCCAGCGCCGAACCCAATTTATAAACCCGCAAACATGGCTGGCGGAGGGTGCTCGTCTCGCCTCGCCTTGCCTGGCCTCGCCACCCGACGAATCCCAACACACCGCGAACATCGGATTTATAAAGCCGAGTCAGCCGTGCACCATGTGCCGTAGACACGCGTGTGTATATAAATTCCGTTCGCATAAACGACCACGACCGCGGCGACCGCCTAGGCCGATTACAATGGAGCCGAAGAACGGGGAGGAGGCGGAGGTGGTGGAGGAGGAGGAGGAGGAGGAGGGGCAGGAGGAGGAGGAGGCGAAACGCGGAGGAAAATTGTCTGGTCGCCTTAGCGCACCGTGCAATTTCATCCCGTGCAAGCTGGGAAGCTCGCAGGCTTGACAAACGAGCCTGGATCAACTCTATCACCGTGATTTCGTTACTCAGCCTTTGCTTGACTTTCGAGGATTCGCAGTGTCGCGTTGCTCCCTGTTTCTCTCGCGAAGAATTAGTCGACGCTGATGCTTGCCGAAGAAGAACTTCAAAGAGGACGATCGAAAGGGATGGTATGTCCTTCTGCAATGAAATTTTACTACATCATCTACTGAATCGTGATATCCTCTCATCCTCGAATTATCTCACCCTCAAACTTCAGCCAAATCGCAGTGTTCACGCTTTAAACCTTCCACCACTCTCTATCACTGCCTGTCATCCTTATCCTACTTGGCGATGCAGCAATGATACCCTCGTTGACAAAAATCCCTTTGCAATTACAGCAAGCAATGATCGCCCGTTGGTAACGGGGTAATAATGATCAAAGAGAGAAGCAGACGAGGAAAGGCCAGGGGAGAGGAAAGGAGAGAGCGAGAGGAGACTTAGTAAACGGAACACATGGCCCGAAAGGGTACTCCCGTATCGGCTACAAAGGTATCCAACAGGGATAAATACGTCGCAACTTCCAGCACACGCCTCGCGTATTTCTGCCGCGTATCTTGCACATATGCACGCAGCAGGAAGCGAGCTCGGTCCATCTGCAGCGATCCGATTCTGCGACAAAAGCACCGTAATCGATTTCGAATTCGATAACGTCTAATCGTGGACACGTACGCGCGCCTGCCAGAACAGGCGAGTCACTCTCGCTCTCTTATCTACCCCGCTTATCGTCCTTCATCTTCGACTGATCCGCTCCTGATAGAATTATCCGCCGGGCGTAATGAAACGGAAGTTGGGGTATCGTTGAAATTGTTCACGCTCGGGGAAGTCGCAAAGTGGTTGCAACGATGGTGGTAACAGGATTCCTTCATGCCTTTATGACTGTGGGTTTGCAGCTTCTTCGAAACAGTATTAACGAAATCTGCAGGCAGAGAACTCATCAAGGAGGAAGAAATTTCGTCCCTTTGCAGCAATCAATTCTCCCCTCTGGGACTCGCGCTGATCTACGACACGTCGAATTGAAAGCGCTATCGAATTCGAAGCGGCCGCAGGCCGCGTCCCAAATGCACCCTGAATCCATCGCTCGAGCCCAAGATTTCGTCAAGATTTTCCGATACAATCCCTGCTTTCCTACAACCTTAAGTACCAACGGATACTGTTACGAGCACATATTTACCTAAAGGATGACCCGTGGCCGAAACACGGTCATCGATTCACCGCTGAACGACAGTAGCCATGGCCGAAGCGTTCCTCGCCCCAAGTGGTCCATGCCCACGGTTACGGTTTTAATCGCGCGTACGACTGTCTGACCCCGGGTCTCGTCCCCGTAGTTTATTTAACAGCGCCCTGGGCATCGGTAAACACGGGTTAGCGAATTGGCCCCAGGGCGAGACCGAATGATAGTTAACGTACCGCTAAACGCCATTGGAGAGGAGCCCGCGTCCCTTCCCCCAGCTCGGAATACACCAAGGCTCGTATATTGCGTGCGCGAGGGGGACCGAAATTTAATTTTGTGCTTTTTGTACACGCCAAATCGTTGTCTCTCCCACTTCGTCGGCCGGGCTGCCAGGCTGCCTCTCTATCTATCGCCTTCAACCATGATGAAACGGGGGCGATAACGCAGGCGTCGAGGAGATTTCGCCGCGATTTCAGCCGCGCCACGCCGCGCGGCACCGTGCCTAGGGATCCCCACTCGACCCATTGTGTCGGCGAGTCTCGTTCATTTATACACCGTTCGCTGTTACCAAGAGACGTCTTTCCTGCGTCGAACACTGCACGAGGAGGCATTTCGTTCGGTGATACGTGCAACTACGGAGTCGTAGTGTAGCAGTAGTAATGGAGGGGTTAATAGGCGAAAGGGATGTAAGTACATAGTGAGGTCATACAAGAAGTAGAGGTTGAAGAGAGTAGCACACCGAGCAAGTCGATGATGGAATCGAGGCGCGCACGATCGATCACCGATCATCAGCGTAGAATGACACGCCAATCAGTGGCTGAGTGTTAATTAATTTGCCGCGGTTACGTCTGAGAGAACACTTCTCGGCCGTTCCAAAGTGACGAGTTCACTGGAGCAGAGGAGACGATGGTAGAGGGGACGGGCGGTTAGAACGAGACACAACTCGGAGATGGTTGACTTGATGAAATCATGCCGCGATAATTAAACGGGGATACCCGTGCGGCGTGTGTCGTCGTCCTAGGTAGTCGCCGTCGTCGTCTAGGTCGTCGTCGGCAGCGCGTGGAGCCGGAGGACTCGGCTCGGGCTCCAATTGGCGGGAGCAAGACAACGGTAGGAGTTGACTGCAGTGTATACACAGTTAATTAAGCCGGAGTACCACGGGCGGAGAAGCGCGCGAGGATAGAGGTGGTAGAGATCGGCGGAACGTCAGACAGAGAAGAATATAAGAGAGGGGCGGGAGAGGGAAAGGGAGAGGACCAGGATGGAAGGAGGTAAACGCACTTGTGCGCTCCAAAGCGAGAGAGGGACGAGCGATTTTGTCCTGTGGGCTGCAAAGGTAATTTGCTCTCTGGATATGCAGTCCCAGTGGCTCTCAATTTGGTAAACCGTGTACGCCGCGTGCCCGAACCGGTGATCCCGAAATTTCGTTTACGACTCGAAGGAAACGTTGCCGCCAGACCCTTTGATGACGCCCCGGTCCGCCGATATTACGGCGTAAACAAAGGCGACCGTTCGATCACCGGTGTTTTTTCCGCCGCGCACCAGCTTTTTCGCTCTTCCATCGGGATTATTGCGCGACTGTCGAAGATATTGCGAACGCGAAATCGCGTTTCGCGACGGGATTCTTGCAAACGCGGCCCCGCCAACTATCCCCGAAGCGAATTCAAATTAAAACGCAATACGAGCGCTTTTTGGAATTGTTAAAAACGGGCATTGTAGTACTTTGAATTCTCCCTAACTCGATTCGCCGTGGCTTGTCGCGACGTGCTTTTTTTTAATTTCGCCGGACGATTCCGTTCGAATCGTTATTACTTTCCACGGCCCAGCGTTTGCTTTCAGCGTAAGCCGCGCACGGAATCATTCTAGTGGAAGAGCAAACATTGGTAGCGAAGAAAAAGCATCCTGATGCCCAGAAACATTACAAAACCCAAGCTGGCTACATGTTCGCCTAAACATCCCTTACAACAGTTACAACCCCTTCATATATCCTCCACCACCGGCGCATAAAATGATAACACACATCTTCCGCGATACCCGCTGCAACGCGCGTATCAATTCAACTAAATCATCCTCTGCCCGCCTCCGCATTACAATCCCTTTGTGCGCACTGTTGTCCGAAATTTTCATGAAACGCACAGTGGCGCGCGACGGATTACGCGCGGTAAATCTGAAGATCCTCTTCTCGAGAGGCGCTCCCGTTGCCAGGGCCACCCGCTGAGAGTTTTCCCAAAACCTGTCGCGAAATCCGTCTAGCGTCGACAATACCGATGCCTCGAACAACCGCCACCCGCGGCTACCGTAGCCCAAACAAGCTTTTCTTCCACCTAGAGCGACCGACAGCAAAACATCGCTGGCCAACCAGCGGGCACCGACACGCTCTGGATTCCTTTCATCTCGCTGCGCACTCTACGTGCATCCCCGTTTCGCACCTCGGCGACTGATCGTTTGCACCCGGGGCAAAGTACCAGCCAGAGCGGATCGTCGCAGGAAAATTGGAGCGGATTCCGCCGCTCTAAAACGGTCTCAATGGCCAATAGAACGAAATTAGACTTATCTCGGTCATCGGAGGGGGGGGGCAGCTTCCACGCAGCTGCGCGGCCCCATGCCTCTCGAGGATTCGCGTCCACGTGAATGGGCCTGGCCGATTCTTCTTTATTATGCCCTGCTTCGAGCGAGACTCATGTCCGATTTGCAAACAGTTTTTCTGGACCGTGTTCCGTGTCCGCGCTGCTCCTTTCGACGGCGGGGACACGCGCCATTGTGAACGGCCGATCGGGCCCGATCGCCGATCTCCAAGATGCTACACCATTCAACGCCGTGGATCCCCGTCGAGGGAGTTCTCTATTGAGTTTTTAGGCAATTTCCAGGGGACTCGATTCTGTGCCCTTTATTGGGGACTGAATGGCCGATTCTTCAACTCTATTCTCGCGTGCGTATGAAAATCTTTGGCCACGGAGGTCGTTTGGGGCTCATTTGGTGATCCTTGTAGAGCAATTTCTCGAGTTATTGGTAAACTCCTTCTGGCGATTGAAACTTCGTAAAATCAGAAATCCCCTGTTCCGTTGCTCGAAGGGACCTTCGAAAAGAGGGGACATCGGTTTGGCCACAGTGGTGCCTGGGAATTACTCCAGTTAGAGGATCCGCTTATCTCTCGGGTCGGAGGTATCAGCTGCTCCGAATACGTCAAACAGGTTCAAACGTTTACCCGGCAGGGGCTACCTGAGTTTTTCGGGGGCGCAACGAGTAATCTTGGAGGAGCGCCCAGCGGATCCCTCGAGCCCGGTCGAGGATCAACGTTCAGGAAATTAGCTAAAACTGGAGCTAAGTGCCCGGAGCCGGGGCCAGGCACGAAATAAACGCGTCGATCTAACTCGGCCCCGGTCCCTCGATCCTCCGGCAGATATTTATCGCGGTAAGTGGGATCCGGTTAAATGCAACTTCTGTGATCTGATTTCTACGGGGACCTAAAAGCCTTTTCTCTCCACCTCTCGTGGCCCGGGCACCACGAGTCCAGATTCGTCACGGAGATTGCCATCGCGGAGAGCGGGCGCCGTTAAACGTGAAGCGCGCGCGCGCGACGCTTGTTAACGCGTGTAAACGCAGCGCGCGACACGGAGCACGCACGTGGGAACACTCTCGCATATACAAAAGCTTTCGAGTGGATCGATCGGGCTTCCTGAGAATCGCGGATCATTCCCATTGAAAGTAGATGAAAATCTCTCTCCAGCTCTCAAACTCTTGATGGCAACAAACACGAGTCCCCCCCCCCCCCCGAAACTCACTTTCGATTCAAATTCAAGGTACGTGTCTGATGACTGGATGGCGCCACGATAAAAGTCATCGCTTCGTCCCCAATCTCATCTTCAACTTCGACGCTGGTGGTGGGTTAATGCTGGATGAAAATCGCGTTCAATTTGCAACCGAAATTACAGTTATTACGGTTATTCGCTACAGGCAATTCGAACGAGGTCCGGCCACCCCTAACAGCCATCGTTTAGCGAACTATTTCGGCGGCCAATTATAATCGAGACGCGTCCTGGACCACGCGGGAGGGTTTTTTTTCTATAGCGGAAGAACCGTGAATTCGCGTCCGCAACGTATAATTTGCCCCGATTTAGCCCGGATCGATTTTGAGCAGCTACTGTTTCGCTACAGGCGGATATCTTTTGTTGTCGCGGTTTTGTGGGCGTGCACTTCCACCCCGGGGCTAAAACGCCAAATGGTAACGACGATACGCGGGAATCGAATGCGGGAATGGGAAACGGGGATTTGTTTTGTACGTTGGTTTTCGGCTTGCGCGAACGAAAAAGAAACAATTTCCACGGCGGACGCGACGCTGCCCGCGGACACAAGTGAAAGCCACCGCTCCTTCTGCCTCTTTGTCGCGTGGGTAATTTCGGAAAATAGATTGCTGGAAAGGAAGTCGGGATAAAAATCTGCGCTTCGAATCTCGTTTCGATCTCGAAGTAGAGAATACCCTGGGTTCTTCCTGAAAAGTAACAAATGCTCGTTCTATCCCTGGGAGACTTGAAAAACTGCCCCATTTTTTATCAAGTCGCGTTAGACTGTGTAATTTTTATTCGATCAGAAGCGGAATCTTGTACATTCTACGATGCGAGGGGCGCAAAGGGTATTGTAACTTTGAAACGGCCGCGCCAAGATGGGCCAGCGATTTGAATCAGCGCGATCCTGTAATGAGTAATGAAAATACCATTTGCCGAGTGATGTCCTTCGGGATATCCTTTCTCGCGTGATTCTCGCACGTGCCAAGTGCCTGGCTGTATTTCTTCCAGCGGCAGAGACACGGTCAGAGTAGCGGCGCGCAAAGTCGCCCCGAGTTGCATCGCTGGAGCACCCAGAAGCGTAGGAGGCTTGGCGTAAGCGGTAAGCTTTACCTCATTTCTGGCAATTACAGGGGATGCCAGAATCCGCCGCAAGAATCAAGCCGCGCCGGTGGCGCGCGCTCGTCTGTGTGCACATAGACGTCCGTCGAGGGTGGGCCACCCCTCTGCGAGGCGCGTGTGCGCGCACAGCCACAGCCATCGTCACAACCCTCGAGCACTCGCACACAGCCACCGCTGGAGCGTGTGGACGATCAGGGGCTGAACTTGTGCGCGTGCGGTGTCACAGAAGCCCGACGAAAAGTCCACCTCCTCTACCCCTGCGAATTAACCCCACCTAGATACCGCAAGGGAGGGTAGAACCGTTCTCTGCTGCCGTTTGAGCACCACTGTCTCGCCATGTTCTTGGATCCCCGTCCCGATTGGCTCGGAATCCAACGAACAGCGAAGCGGATTCGCGGAGCCAGGCCACGCCTCGCCCAACAACTCCTGGACCACCTCTTTCTGGCCGAGTGTCTTGGACGAGTATAGTTGTGTGCAGCTACAACAAAGGCCACCCCGTCCGACTGCTAGCTGAGTAGTCCTCGTTGGCACGACGCACGCACAACAGCTTCGACCCTAGCCCGCCACTGTTTTACTTCTTTTTGGGCTCGCGGTGCCTTCAGCAGCGATTCCAACCGGACACCGGGACGGAGCATTGATTTATCCGCCGGCTAGATGATCCGACGACTATGTAGACCGAGCCGCAGGGACTCCGAGTGGATAGATTCGAAGGTAGATCGCCTGGGGCAGCTGAAGTCGAAGTATGTTCAGGATTGAGGAAAGGAGACGTCTGATGCATGGGTATCCTTCAAGTTCTAGTCCTGAGACTGTCTGATTCAAGCATCCAGCGAGATAAGAAGAGGATTTTCTCATCGTACAGTGTGGAAGGGACTAGGCATCATCGAGGACCTACGACTTTGATGATCAGTGTTATTGTGCACCAAGGATCAGCCATGAGACGCGCCCCGAATCGATGGTATCGCTGTCAGAATCGTGTGCATCTGCGCGTGAAGACTGTCGTTCATTAAACAATTAGATAAGCTGAAAGGACCCCGCGAAGAAGAACTGATCGAGTGGTAGCGAGGCAACGAGGCATTCGCGGCAATTCCAGTGGTTTTAAGGGAGATCTTTCGAGCGGCGATTACTGTATTCCATCGCGCGGTACCGCGGCGTCTCTCAAAATGCACTTTGCAGTAGAAGACACGTGTTATGGTCAGTCATTTCGCGGCTCGGTCGAACATTAGTGCGTTCACGAGGGGTCGGTCGTGAGATCCCTTCGTCAGCGACGCCAGTGACCTAAGCAGCAGCTGATCAGAGGTCGGACGTTCGGTTTTTCGAGGATGGATTCGCAGCAGCTCGTCGACACAGCCTCTCAGAACAGCCAGGACATCGTCCTGCCGAAGCCAGCGAGCAGTACACCGAGGCACAGCATCGACGCGATCCTCGGGCTTGCCAACAACAAAAGGAGCCACCAGGAAATGGAGGATAACACCCGGGACACCCAGGAGAACACTGGTAACGTTTGCTTACTTCAATTCACTCCGTTCATTCTTTCACAGACTCGTTTTCTACTTCCGTTTTAATGTATCATAAGGTGGTTTTGTTGGGGTAAGGAGTAAACGATGTTTATCTCAAAAGCTATCGATCGAAGTACAAGATTCCTTTCAAGATCTTCTTGCGCTAGAAAACACCGCCACTTGAACACTTAAAATCAGTTAGCAGACACGAAACCTTGTGTGATCTATGCGCTTTTGGAAACTACCCCAAATTTAGGGTACACTCGTCTTTAGCAGATACATTAATCACTAATCAGTAATGAAGGCTACTGTTTTAAGTGGGCGTTCTAAGTACCGTTTTGTTATCTCTATGCCCGTTGCCTCCTAAACTATATTACAATCCTGCAAAGGGCGTACTGTGGCATGTAAAACTAGAATTAAACTTAATGTATACACGTGTCAACTCATGCTAGCTTGATCCTAAGTACGTCCACCTTCAAAAATCACCGTGGGAGGGCCGATTTCGACGATACAGTCGAAGACTACCGAACACGTCGCGTGTTGTATCCGACGGACACGCATGGAGCTGATACCGCACGAATCTGGAGCGTTTCCCTCGCTACCCCTGCACTAGATCCAGGACACTGGATCCCAAATCCCAAAACGGCTCAAGTTACCCTCGGAGACTTATTAACAAAGCAGCTCCGATCAATCATTTCATCCAATTACTGGTTTCGCTATTATCCCCCGCTCCAATCCAGACTTGAATATAACCGCGCTCCACCTAATGAACATTGATCGGACTACTGTATCAATTTCTGTCCTGCAACGTTTGCATGAAATTTTGTGGCGAACGTAGACGCAGGCTGATCTGCTGAACAGGTTTTCACTGAACCAGAAATATCAAGGGATTATTATGTTGCATAGAGGAGGGCGGCTGAAAGGTTTTCCCATTTGGTTCGATTGAATTTTATTATCAGATATTTAGAGCGATTGTAGGCGGTTAGAGTAATATCACAATTGTTTTAATACGTCTCCCATAATTACTGCGGCAAATAAATTGCTTTTCCCGTCTGCGTGACTGCAGCGTTCCGATCGAGGCAATTAATAATACTCTGGTTATGCGAATTTAGATGACGGTCGAGATAATTCCGTCGCGGAAGACTTAATGTATCTTGCGCGACGCTAATTACCAAAGTGCATTAGCGCGATCGGCACTTTTTGCTAGAAATCAACGTTAGAAATCACGAACCAGAGCTGAAATTTTCCGGAATGCATTTTCGCCCCGTTAGCTGCGTCGGGCTGTACTCCAGTTTTATGTGTCTGTTTTTTCTACGCAAGCTAATTTGGCACACGGCTTTCGGGCAGTCTCGTACATCGTCCTCGCGTGGAGCATGCAAACATCGAGATCCAATAAGAGAATTCGAATAGACACTTATAAAACAGAGCACCTACGTTCCGCTAAGCACTTCATCCTCTTCAAACGCTCAGTGTCGTCATTATCGCATTAGAAAAGATTACCCACTTTACAATTTACCATTAGCTCGAACAAGCTCTACAAAACCAATCCCACGTTACACCTAATCACCTTGACATCTAAGCAACTGCTTCTACACCTTATCTTGCTTCCTTTGCAACACCGTGTCGCGGCGGACGCTAGATGAATGAGCCGTGCCGGCATACCATTAGAAAATCGTTAGTGAATGCACAGCATTAATCGGTCGTAAGGTACTCCACGAAGCCCTGCCAAATGCCAATTTCTTCTCCATCCCCCTTGTCTCTCTTGACTGAAATCCTAACGCCAGCGGTGCACCGTTGTCCCGGCAGTGTTTGCAGAGGACGCTCGTGGAACAGGCCACGTTAAAGCATAATTGAAAAATCGTTAGTATCGCGTCGATCTGGTTGCCCGTGTGGCGGTGGCATGCTACTGGTGCACGGCCGCTAATTAGTCGTCCAGAGACGATGGAAAACGGAAACCAGACTCCTGTATCGGCCCGTCCAAACGTATATCCGATAATTCCAATTTCGGCCAGCGGACCGTTGTCGTCGTCGTCGTCGCCGATGCCGTGTCGTCGTCTCGCGAAAACGCTCTGGCCACCGACTGTCGTTTATAATGTCACTCTTGCTGTATCGGCTGCACGCGGTCGCACACCGCTATCGACGCGACAACACTTTCGGCGGAGGGGTGAGAATCGACAAAACAATTTTGAACGGGCGCTGGCCTCTGGCCCCTGCCCCGCCGCTGCCGTATTATCGGGGGCCGCTGCGGCTGCCGCGCCACGAGAAAGATTTATCAACGAATAAGGGCCCGCGCGGAGAGAGGCCCGACGAAGGGGCAAACGTTTCGACGACGGGAATTAGCGTGTTACGACGCCTCCTCCAGTTAAGGTACGCTCCGATCCTCTGTTTGCGATATTAAGCCCCCGTGTAATCTCGTTGGTCGCGGCCGGTGTCGGTGATCGATAACCAAAGCGTTTTTGCATAATGCACTTACCGTTTGTCACTGTCCCGATCGATTTTGTCCACCCGGAGATCCGTCGGATCGACTTCTTCGCGCGCGCACACGAGAGACTCGTCACCGATGACTCTCTGATTTCGCCCATCTTCTCTCTCCCGGGCTGATTAATGCGCCGCGATAACGTGATTGGCCGGCTATCTGTCGTTTGGATGCGCCACGGTGGCAACTAAGTCCACGAGCCGTCGTTAAGGGATTCTGTTAAGGTCAGCGAAGGCGGAAGACGGCGAGGCGCAAGAAACGCCACCGTCGTCGAATTAGAAATCAGTAACGGGGGCGATAGGATCGACGTCCCGGGGAATAATCGGCACGGTAGCTCGATTAGCGGTTGTACAGTACCGGCGAGCCGCGCGGAGGAAGTCGCGTAAAGGAGCAACTTCGCAGGATGCTCCATCTTGCTTGCTGGTTGAACATCATCGACTTCCGTTCTGTATTTTCTGACACTTTGTAAGAACGTCCGGGATATCCAGTACAAATCTCTTTGCGCAATGAGCATTGCACGCGATCCTGCTAATTTTCTTCTGCTGTTTCAAGCTACAATTAGGTACGTGGGCGGAGGACTTTTATTCCGGAGCAAAACTCTCATGGTTGCGCAAGTAGCAATTATTCCACGCTAAGTTCCAGTTGTTTCAATTCGATTGCAGTATACTTACAATAGAGGAAAGATGCACAATTGATTTGGTTCCCTCATCAGGCCTACCTTATGGTGGCGCTAGAGAGGGTCCAACACAGGTTTTTGCGGTTTGCGTCTTTTCGCCTCGGTCAACCCATCAGCGTGTTTGATCACGACTACGGGCCGTCTTTGCGAAGATTTAAGTTCCTGACGATCCGGCAGAGATTGGAGCTGGCCGACCTGTCCTTTCTGTTTAGGACCATTAATGGGGGCATTACTTGTCCCCAACTGCTGGGTTTAATTAACTTTAGCGCGCTGTCTAGACCATTGCGATTTACGCCGTTATTTCGGGTAAAATTTTTTCGGACTAATATTCGTCAGAGTGACCCCATCACGAGGGTATGTTTGCGCGGGTGCGAGTTGGCCGACAGGGTAGATTTCTTTGGCACCTCTCTGGCAGTTTTTAGACGGTCGGTCATTGCACTCCTAAGTTCGCAGTTGGCGCAATAGGAACCTCTTCCTCGCTTAGGCATTTTTGTGTATTTTTGTCTGTACTCAAAGTTAACAGTGTATTATTGCGTTCTTTTTATTCTACGTGTACCATATTGGGCTTGTCCCGTAAAATAAATAATAATAATTGGATAAGACGAGGAGCTCGATTTCCTCGGGGAATTATAGCGCCGCCAGAAGGTGACGTAGAGGGAAAATCTGAGAAACAAAGTGGTACGAGATCAGCCATAATGTCTTCCCCGAGGACGAAGAGTAATTGAACCACTTAACCCTTCGAGCTCCCGGACAATTGAGGAAACCTTCGCGGTTCATCTCCGTGACGAGGAAATTGAAAGGAGAAATCGAGAAGCGGTGAATGAGAAAGAAAAGGGAAGAAAGGGAGAATGGAGATGGTGTATAAGTAGAAGGAACGGAGGCTGCTTAGCCAGAGGCCAGTCTTGTCCCGCTAATCGAATTATCATTAATTATGATACCGTACGCGAGAAAGAAGAAAAAGGTAAAAGGCAAGGCCGGCCTCCGCTAATAAGTATGATGGAGAAGAAGGGAGGAATGAACAGAGAGGGGGGGGGGGGGGCGAAAAAAGAGATAGATGGAAGCGGCTTTAAGTCAGTCCGCTTCTTAAGAGCTGAATTGACGTGTCTACTAATGGATCGCGCTTGCCCCATCTACTTTCTTCTTCAGCCTCTTTTTCGTCCTGGTCCTCTTCCTCCTCTGCCTCGCCTTCTTCTCTTCCTCCACCTTCATCGCGTACCACCGTTATTACTGCCGCAGAATCGTCCATGTGCATTCAGATTCTACGCTACGCTCCACCATTTCTAGCTGTTTCGTGGTAGAATAACTGATTCCTTTCTAAAAAATAAAGAATTCCGAAGTAGAAACGTTTAAACGCCTCCCCCTGCATCCCCATGCCCCAACGTATTACACAACCAGATCATCCGATTCGCGCGAGCGCGGAAAGGACAAAAAATGGCACTGCAACGCGAACAGCCGTTAAACAGACCCATTTTGCATTTTCATATAATCGACATTTTGCTTCCTGCCACCCGTTTTAATACCCCCCTCGTGCGTTTAATCAAACGAATCTCGCGGAGCACGCGATTCCGTGCCTCCGACGTGTATGGAACGGTCGTTAATATTTTCAATTAGAGAAGATATTAATCATTTGTAGCGCGCTTTTTCAGACCATCGATCGTCCTTTTTTCGTAACAATTTGCTTGGCGGCGAACAGTGGCAACGAATGTCCGCCTGTTTAACTGAAACCGCCATCGTCGTCGAGGGATAGTGCCTAGTTCGCCGAGCGAGCTCGATGGAGGAGCGCTCGATAAGTTCCCCGCGTGATGTTTTAATTCGAAACGACACGTCGCCGAGATAAATCGGCTCGATAGGAGGAAAAATGGGAAGGGACACGGGAGGAGCGTTAAGCGTGCCGCAATCAATCTTACCTCGTACGGTGGCGCGCGCAAGATTAATGCACTTTCAAATTTCATTAATCCCTCGCTGCATAATGAGCCGCGGGACGAACGAATAACTTTCCTTAACGCGACGATAACGCCCGCCCGTAATTGCATCAATTCCTTCGTAATTCGCACGATTATCCTTTCTGATTTTCCGGCCAGCACGGCGCTAACTGCTCCGCAGCACGCTCCCGATTAATCACACGCGGCCTTCACGGATCTCCGCGTAATTAGAGTGCGCCGTGGCGACGAATCGGGACGATTAATCGAGTGTCTTTGAGCAAGTAAACGCTGCAGCGGGATAATCGACCCGCCTCCACTGTACCACCCGACGCCTGAATTTCCAACGCGACAAATGGATTTCTTCTGACAGGAAACTATAACATGCAATATGTTACAAGTTATACACAATGAACCACGACTTCATATCAATAGAAATATCTCATTGATTCCAAGTTGAACGATTTCTGACAAAAAGAACAATCGACGGTTAGGTACTAGGTACTAATATACTTTACACGAGTGATCGATGACCCTCCACTTAGAAATATTAGTGACAACAAACGTGGCATCATCGACCGGTGAAGAACGAGACTGAACGGATGAAATATATGTTCGCGCAACAAAAGCAGCGTAACAACGTAAAACTGAATAGTTAACCGGGGGAAACTGTGTTCCTATTGAAAGGAACGGCGGAATTAAAGCGGTCGGGGCAGAGGTAACGGCGTCGCGGCGCTCTGGAACGCCGCAGGTAAAAGTGCTTTGTTAGGGGGAGTAATTTCGATCGCGTGACAACGGCAATATAGCGCGGGGGGGGGCAGGAGGCACGGGCAATTACGTGTAATTTCATACCCATTTATTGCCAGGATAGCTCGTTTTTCGATTGCTTTTCGAGTCTCGCTAACCGACGTTCGGTCCTGATCGACGGAACTCGAAACGAGTCGACTGCATCGGATTAATCGGCCGTACGAGTCACTCGCGATCGATTCTATACCCTCGTGAAATAAAACGGGGTAACAAGTATCCCAATTATCAGACCGTGAGTAATAAAATTATATTTAAGCGATATTTAAAGCGGTTCCGACTGTTCACAAAGAATATGATGTAGGTACGTTGGTTGAAATCGAGGAATACCTATCGATTTCTAATCTGGGATTTCGAAACGCAGATATCTTCGAGAAGCTAGAGGATCATTGGAAAATGACACGCCGGTACTGAAAGCTCGATTTCAAAGTGTCCGAATGCAGGAGCTGCTGGCCTGGTTCGAATCCACGAACTCGTGGGATCGATTTTCTGTTTACGAAACTTGAGATAATCTCGTCACTGTCGCGAGAAATTGACAGAGTAGCCGCAATGCGAATTACGTGCACTTTCGTTGGCACTTATTTCGGGGGTAAAAATACCGAGTACCCAATAATGTGGCCCAAAACTCCGGAAAATCGCATTAACCAAATATGCAATGGATTTCCATAGCCTTCTTGGTGAAAGCTCCTCTAAATTATATCAACGAACCCTATCCGGCGGTAGACTTTCCCGTCGTCAGACGATCCAACCCCTTCGCGCAGGGACTTGATCGATTCCAACAGTTGCCGCGGAGGGTTGCAGAGTCGCGTCACCGTTCGATTTCCGCGCACGCCTGCGAAATTCTGCTGTTTCTTCCGCGCAGAAGGGACCAATGGACGTGCAGCAGTCGAAGACAGGGACGGAGCCGATCGCTGGAACGAGCGAGAGGCGCGCCGATTTAACCGAATTACCGTTGGATCAAAGCTTACGATTGGTAATTGGCGCACAGGTGTCGCCGATCAATCGTACACCGGGCGTCGGGGAAGCTATTTCGCCACTCTCCTACACCGAAACTCTCCATGATCGATAATGGCACGAGGCGGATAGGGCTCTGTGCACAGACGTATCCAATGAGACACATCATCGAGCGATGATACGGAGACAGACAGCCTCGACGAAGCGGGGGTGGTTGCGGGGAATGACGCAGGTTGAGGAAGTAGAAACGCTCGTGGCAGGGTACCAAGTGATTTGCGCACAGATTAGGGATCAGTCGGGTCGTTAGAACGGAACATTCTTGTGGTCTGCGCGCGAGGGATCTGGTTGACTCTTTTAGAAATTCGTGTTCAATACACCGGAGAATTCGTGTTCGTGCGCGTGCACGACGTCGATGGAGAGATTGTAATAAGCCTCGCATGCTTGGGAACAATTAAATTATTAGTAGGTACATTGTGCACGGCGGGGGTGTTTTATTGCGTGGCGCGCTCTGGTTCCGGTCTGCCTTCGAGGCTTGCGTACGAGAACACCCAGTGGACGATCGCGTAATATTCCATTCGATTTCTTGCAGAGGCTGTAGGTATGCCTTTCGCGGGCAGAGTCTTGTCAACGATACCCAACAGACTTCTGAAAGTTCCTTCACCCTTTCGAGGGCGATGGGCCGTTGCTTTCTACAGGGTTGAATGTACTTCTTCTTCTTATTTCACAGTTTAGCGGGTTACCCGATGGGATAGCGAATCGTTGGCTCGCGATACTGGCTCTGTCCGAAATTAATTTCTCCGAGGCACTTTCGCGGCTTCTTTCTGAACACGTTTATAAAACACGGGGCGCGCGTTCACGAACGAACGCACACAACGGCGATCGACCGTCGCACGATGCAGCCCAGAGATATCCCAATAAAGGCTGCACGCCACCGAACAATTAAATTATTAAGTAGTAACGATAACGAGGGGCAGCCGCGTTGATTACTATTATAACGAAGGCACCGAGCAGCCGCGAATTTTAATCCCTCGAGAATGAACGCAAACAAATATCCTGGCTCGGCCAATCGCTGGAAAAACCTCAGTTCTACTTCTAGCAGGGCCAAGGAATAATTAAATCGCATACGTGGTTGTTAAACCGAGCTGGCTCTTAAAGGAAACACGTAGGCTGTGAATATACGTTGGGTCTGCGAGATTCTCATGAGAACTGCACGTTTCGCTCGTTTAATTCCATTCGTAGCAATTCGTTTGACTCGACTAGGTGTGTTCTAAGTTCGGTATCGTTTCAATTAACGCGCCTCGAGATGATTACCGAGTACGTTGACCCGTTTAGAAGGAAATTTTATCCCCCCTGTTGCAAGAACTTGATGACAGCTTAAGAGCCTTTCGCCGAGCGTTCTTAAGACACGTTGCACTCTCTCTCTCTCTCTCTCTCTCTCTCTCTCTCTCTCTCTCTCGCTCTCTTTTGCCTCGTTCGCGTTCTCGCCACCGCTTTGACAATTTAATAATTCGATACCTGGTACGCAAATAATCGACGAACCTGATACTCTCCTCTTGCCAATCGAGAATCAAGAGACCGCGTTCTAGCCGCTCCTCCTCTCTCTCTCTCTTTCTGTCTCCCTTCCAATTTCTCCTCCCATCCCCAGTTATTTTCTCGATTTCCTGGGCTCGACGAGAAATAAAATTCATTGCTTGAATTACTGAACGCCGGCCAGCACCGGGAAAAATCATTATCCGATCAGCTCCGCTCCGACTCGCCACCAGCTAGCATCTCGCCGCGCACCAGTCGCCCGTATGTCCGAGTTAATCTTTTGCTTCGGAATAAAAATAATGCCTCCTTATTCCTCGACTCCTCCCCTGCAAAATATGTAACTCTTTCGAAGCGGTAGTACAAGCTTTATAATAAGTATCGCCACTGAAAGCCTGTCGTGTCCCGATGGTACTTTGCAGTGCCCAAGCCTGCAGGTTTCATTTCTCTTTCTGGTGTCCCACGCGTCGTCGCATCTTGTCGAGGGATGGATATTTATTTCACTGGAGAGCGCGGTGTTTCACTACTAAATACAGGGTGTCAATTCGGCGGTATCCCATTCTGAATTACTGCGCGTTTGAACGGGTGTGGAAGGTGATCAGTGATGCGGATCGAGTGGGGCAAAGACTTGCAGCTCGGGTAAATAATAGAAACATTGGTCAAACTGGTGTGGCTAGGTGGTGAAGGAGGAATGGCGCCGCGGGGGTTGGAAACACTTTTCGTGGATCGATAAGTGCGTCGGATTAAAGAGCGGGACAGGTGACAGTGGCTTTTACGAAGAAATTTCCGTCGAAACTTTGTGCCGCGCAAAGTGGCCATTGCGTTTCGTTCCGGAGATAAAAACCGGAGAAAGAGAGAAAGGGGAGCCAGGAGGAGGAGGAGGAGGAGGAGGAGGTGGAAAGGAGCCCATGGACAGGAGAAAATAAAGATCAGAGAAAACGAGTGGAAGAGAATGAAAGAGGGACAGAGAGGAAGGGAGAGGCGCAACGGTGACGGTCCACGAGAAGACAAATTCTGTAATCCTCTTTGGTCGGCGAGCTAAGCCCTCTGTGTGACGGCATACCATCTTCTTTCTCTTATTTCCTCCTCTCGTTTTGCCTTTCCTCGTCTCACCCTGTCCTCCCACGCCGATCAAGGAAATTAGATTTCGAATCGACAGCCGTGCTTAAGTATAAACGACGAAGCGACATCGAACAACGTTGAAAGGGGTGGAGGAGCAGGAATTTACAAGGTGGAGGGCGAGGGGGGGGGGGGGGGAGGGAGGGGGGTGAATCGGATAGAAGGATCCTCTTTACGGGAAAAAGAAACGCTGCCGCGACGGGGGGGGCTGTTATTTATACCGGATCGTTGGTCGACGATTCAATTCCGTTCGGTTCGCGGGAGCTGGCAAATTGTCAGCGATAAGTATTATTTAATCAGCGAGTGTCGAGAGGCTCACGCGTCCATCTCGACACGCTTGATTTACGGTATGACTCTTTCGGAACGTGTCCCCCTCTGTCAAGCCGCCCGTGACGGATTCATTAGTCCGCCGTCGATCGAACAACCGAAGTCCGCGTTCTCGACTTTCAGGGAACCAATCGGGCTCTCCGATCCCTGTACAAATCCAGAAGGCGGTGGACAGATATGGACTTGAATTGGACCAGTGGCGACAGTCGAATATATACGTACGGCAATGCATTAATGCTTAACGAAACAAGTGGTTTCGTTGAGCGATCCTCTCGCGAGGAGGATTCAATTAGGAAGCCGGCTCGATCGTGTTCGTAACCGAAGCGATTCGTCCCGATTTCGGGAAAACAATCGCGCTTCATCGGTATTCCGCTTCCACGAGAGAAGGAAGATCGGTATCGCGCCGTTGTAAAGCGGTCCTAGTCCATTCCAGCTACTTAAGAGATTGACACGTGAAGATAGTATAATGGACGGAGCGGTTCGAAGAGGAATCGTGGCCCTCTGAATCGGGCATCGGCTCTAATGGGGCCAACACTGATCGTTGATAAATTTTCGAACGCCACGAGCGCCTTTCGATTCATCCTCGGGGCGTTAATCGAGTCAAAGGATCGATTAAGGAGGATAATGAAGTCGTGCTAATGTATTTGTCTGGGTTGTTGCCGCGGTCCGTCATATTCGATAAAAGTATTCAGACCTCTTCGGGATTTGGAATCTTGCTTGGCTTTGGGAAAAGGCAACGTTCAATTTCTTCAGTCCATTTCCGAATGTGTTCCCACCTGATTTTCGCAATGAAAAGCGTCTCATTTCCACTCCTCTTATCTTAAACAGATTTTTTCACCCTCTGCATTACTTCGGTGGCGGATGACTTTATAGACTTAACATTCTTCCTTTGCGTTCGGCGACAACGGCGTCGCCTTTGATCCACGAAAACCGGAGCCACTCGGAAAGATCCACAGGGTGTCTCGATATAACGGAACGATCAAGGAGTAACCAGCGACGGCGCACCACCACTCTGCACCTGCCTCGTAGAATTTAATCACGATGGTTACTCTGACCGACCGAAACCAATTATTGCGCAGACGTACTAACACACACACATTTCCGCCGCCCAGTTATGCAGACATTCTATACACGCCTCTACAAACCTCCCGTATCCCTGCACATCTATATAATATATCCCCGTTATTCCATGCGCATCGAGAATCGAGCAATGTAGAAGAATAGCCTGCGCTTCTTTTTACGAGCGGACGTCTATGAAATCCTATAAACGCACACGCTTCCTGTACATTATAATTTACAACGTTTTTCCCTTCCCCTACAATTGTCACTTAACACCTGCCACCCCGGGATTCTTACCTGCAATCACACTGCCATCCAAGTACCTACCATGAATGTAACAAACTAAGTAGAATTGTCAGAAACAAACAGCGCACTGAAATTCGATAAGGAAATTCTCATCCCTTGCCTCGCCATCCACTTCCCTTTCAACGCTCCATTCTCCCTTTGGATCCCAAGATCATCCTCTATCGTCATCTCCTAAAACAGGAGTCCCTCTCTCGGGTTGGATCGCTCGGCGAGGTTACAGCCTCGGGGAAGAAGGGTGCGCAGCTCCGTCTGGTAGCACGGATACACCGGGAGGGGGCGAAAGGAGGGCCCCGAAGCGAAGGAGGACGACGGTGTTGGCACTCTCGGGGGCCATTATTGATTGTTGTTGATAATTAGCCGGTACAGGCGCGTCAATCACGAGGCAAGGCGAGGTTATTAGGCTGTTGGTTAGCACCGGGCCGATGCCACACCGACCCGCACACACGCGGGATACGTGCCTCGTTGTGCCGCCGCTCGTGTGTGAGGGAACGCCGCCATTGAGCCACCCGATTACCCCCCACAATTCGATCTAATGCGCTACGCTGCGACGCGAGAGAAGGTTAATTATGCAGTTAATGAGAGCCTGAATATATACACCCGACGGGGTGTCGGGATGCCGCGATAGAAAAGAGAATCATTCGGTACCTGGCCGGTATTCGATTGTTCAATTTGATTTTCGAACGGGCCACGCCGGAAAATGGTCTTCCATTCTCTTTCCGCTTCGCATTACCCGCGTTAGAGAATGAATGAAACTCGATCGGCGGTGGGGGGGGGGGGGGGGGGCCGTTTCGCGCAGTCCGACGATATAAATTTTCTATTCCCCCTAAAATTTATACGATTCCAAAACGGCAATGTTCATCCGGCATGCACCGTGCTCCGTGGGGATTATTAGAGAATACTTGCTTCTGCACGTGTTACGAGAACCGAATGATAGTGCGCTGCAGCAGTTTGGGGAACAGCTCGAACGCTCAATAAACCGCGCGGTCCCGCAGAATCAACTCCGTCTTCGTGATAACGCCGCTCATAATGTTGGACACCGTAATAGTGACGGATAACGCCGGAGTCTGGTGGTAATTTACAGGGAAAATGATCGTGTAATAGTTTGTGGGAAGTGTCGGTTACTTAAGGGGACCTTCCGGTCTAGAGCCCAAGAAAATAGGTGATTTTTAGGAATTAATTAAAGGAAAACCACCAAATATAATTTAATGGGACTTTTTGCATTGTATTAAGGATGTCTTAAGTTATAGAAATATATTTTTTGTTTTATAATTAATTATTGCAGACGGCCCTGGGGAGTCGTTAAAGTCAAGGCGTCAAAAAATTGATCCAAATCGGTGGGACCTGTATCTCCAAAAGTTATTATCCGATTCGACTGAAACTTATTTTATTTTGAAGATTATACTTCTGGCTAGGGGGGAACTAGAAAAAAATTTAAAAATGACCTTTTTTTAGAAAATAACGACACTTGAAGTTTGAAATCACTTTTCCCTGTACTTTTCGTCCTTTCAACGCGTTTGAAAATTATAAATTTTCAATTTTTTGTAATTTTTCTAGTCCCCCCCCCTAGCCAGAAGTATATTCTTCAAAATAAAAAAAGGTTCAGTCGAATCGGATAATAACTTTTGGAGATACAGGTCCCACCGTTTTGAGAACACTGTTTCGAGAAAAACGCGTTTAAAGGTTTACGTGAGCGCCGAGTGCCCGGTTGTTGCCCATGCATTTGCCGCTACTCAAATGCCTATAACTTCTGGAATTTTACGAATTTCAACAAATCCTTTTAAACACGTTTTCCTAAAAGGTTGAACATTCGAAAAATGAAATAAAAAAAAAATCGACTTTTAGACCGGAAGGTCCCCTTAAATACCTAGTTCACGTGTTACATGTTGTTTAATAGTGACAACAGGTCGCGTAAGAAGCTAGCCACTTGTCGTTGCTCGACTAACGGTGAAAAGCCACTAGGGTTTGTCGGTTTTTAAAAACCGGGTTTAAAAACCGGTTTTTTTTATAAATTTGTAAAATTCGAAAATCGGTTTTTAAATTTGAAAGAAAAAACGGTTTTATATACTAGACTTAATATGTAAAAATGAATTAATTATTCAATTAAAAGCGTTAATATTTTGACTTGAAATCGCATCGGACACAAGCATATTGTAGTACTTAGGTAACAGTTTACTGTAAAACTAATATTCCTGAGTTCATATTTTCGCAAGGAAAATAGTAAATACTAAAAGTAGAAAAATACTAAATGAAATAAAGATTTAAAATTTATATTTTTTACGAATTTTAGTTATTTTAGTTTTTTTTATTTGGTTTCGTATGCAGTGTATTTTATTGAAGATCCATACATATTAAATGAACTCAAAAATTGTACGGATTTGTACGGATTTTAGTTATTTTAATTTCTTTTATTTATTTGGTTTTGTATAGATAGAGTATACTTTATTTTGTTATATTATTGTAATTCCATAAATATAAAAAAAACTGAAAAATTTTAAAATAAGTACAAACATTTATTTTCTATTTTAATTATATTTTTCATGAAAATTCGAAAACCGGTTTAACCGGTTTTTTGGGAATAGTGGAATGCGAAAACCGGTTTTTTCAAAAGTCGGTTTTTGTATAAACCCTAAAAGCCACTGTGTAAAATCTCTGATAAAGGTTTTTTGAGGAAACCCAGATTCCCCCTGCTTTCGAAGCAATCTCACTTGAACCATCAAATTAATTTGCTGTCGCTTGGAAATTGACAGTTTCGTGTCTTATGAAAAAAGTGAATTTCCTTTCCAATTCCGGAGAACTTAAAATTCAGAAGTACCTCGGTGCTACGTTCTGCGAGGTGAAATAAAGCGTGAGATCGTCACTGGACGAGAACTTACACGCTACCAAAAGCAACCAAGAAGCGAGGTTTTTTTCCCCTCCACGCAGCTGACCCCTCAATTTCCGTTAGGCAACACTGAACATCGCGCCAGCAGAATTGCGTTGGATAGTTGATTTCTACGATAAATGGCTGGATCGTGGGTCAGGGAATTCACTGACACGTGTATTTTCGTACTTTGACGTCTAACATCTATTCCGTCTGCCCAACGCTCCAGATAAGGAGCTCCCTATCCGGTTATTAATTGCAGTTTTGCGCGAAACTTATCGATACATCCAAGGAGCAGGTAGGACACGTTTAATATGTTGAAATTATATTCGAGACATGAACGATCTTGTCCGCGATAAACTCGACAACAGGAAACATGGCTCTGTTACTATTTAACGTCACATCGCATACGTTCGAACGCCTTTGGCACGCACACAGACACTTTTCAAGTTAATTTCCTGTTCAATTCCAATAGCGTCCAATTAACAATGTTACTTCTTCATTTATGATCCCATAGAGCTGACAGGGAAGTTAATAAAAATTGAGGTGGCACATTCAGCGAGGTCATTGCAAATTCATAACTAGCCGGGATCGATAACTCATTATTCAAGATTCGGCAATGCATCGTGAGTAAACTGCAACGGGATACGCGCACAGATTGGATCCATAGCAGCCCTTTTAATGGCTACTGCATTATGCGCCATGTAACAGAGGAAATAATTACAAAACCGTGGAAATCAATAATCGTCAAAAGCCTACGGTATAAGCACGGAAATTAAATGACGCGGGATCGAAACACAGGCGAACCTGTCCGCATAGGAAACCTTTCGAGCAGCCAAACGGACGTTGCTTCGCGTGTTAAATGAAATCTTTTACATCCCTAATTGCAGGCTAAAAAGTAACGGAAAAATACGCCCTGCCACGACCTGAGGCATGTCAGAATTCTACTTCGCTGCATTAATCGTACCAAAACTCCCAATTAAAACATTCATGCTCTAAATTCCTCGCTCGCGACAATCCAGTTCGACCATTTACATTTTGCTCAGCTTTCCGGGCAGATCATTCGTCATCGTTGCACATGCGAAATGATACATTTTTCCAATCCCTTGAACCCCGGGCACGAGGACTCTGCCCTGCCACTTTAGAAGGTACGTTCTCTAACGAAATTAAGGGAGAGAGGGGCTGCGGAATGAGACAGAGGTGTAACATCCATTTTCCACGAAAAATATAATGGGAAGTTCGGCGCGTACGCGAAATCCGGCTCGCGCACGTCCGACGAGCGTTACAACACTTGTAATGGGCGGCATTATACGGGGCATAATAGAGGTAATAGCCGGGACTGGATAAATCGATCACCATTACCGTACCTATTAACCGTAACGACCGTTTCCGAGGAGACCTGACCACTCCCGTGGGTTCCAGGTGAGAACAGCTGCAACTCCACCGGCGGCGGCAGCGACGAGGAGCTCGGCGCGGGCTGCGGGGACGATTTGAACGGGAACGGCGGCAAGAAGAAGCATCGCCGTAACAGGACGACCTTCACCACCTACCAGCTGCACGAGCTCGAGAGGGCCTTCGAGAAGTCTCATTATCCGGACGTGTACTCCAGGGAGGAGCTCGCCATGAAAGTCAATCTTCCGGAAGTGCGCGTCCAGGTGAGTCGCCCCCGCGCGCCATAGGTTCTTAGGCGTAGATTTTTGCCGCGCATTGGCCAAGCTACGTGCAGAATTTCGTCGTCCACCGGGGCGAGCATGCTCCCCGGCGACCCTCCCGTCGGAAGTGGTGTTTCTTCGCGATCAAAGATCCGTCGCGCGATCAAAGGGTTGAAGCGAATAATTATAGAGAAATCGCGTTGTTAACCGGTATCAAGTGGAAGATTGTTTCTACCCCTCCGGCGCTCGCGGGGACAACGAGAATTCATGCATTTTTAAATAATCGCCGCGGCCGCACAGTCACGCGACTAACCGAGGAATTAACTCGTTAACCCTCACGACACTGTTCGCCGAACGTATTGCTACGCTTTAACGAAAAAACCAGCGGGCAAACGGGGAGGAAGAACGTGGGCCGTCTGTGTCGCGCCGCGCTCACGCGCCCTATCGCCATCGGCAGCGTTTATTAAAAAACGAGACGTAATTCATCGGCCACCTGTCTCTAGACTTCACTCGCAATTTGCCCCGGCTCTATGAAGCGACAGAACCCGTAATTTCACCAATCGGAAATCTCGCTTCGTGGACTTTTATACTCCGCGGGAACATCGAAAAATGTGCGCGCTGAAATAACAGTTGGGCGATTATGAATTAACGTGCTCAGCCGTTAAGGCTAATCGTCGCGATCCCTGGCGATCCGGCCGACGCGACGAATCGGCCGATTTATAATTGGCCCCCTCTATTTCTCTGCCAGGCTCGAACTCGAATCCAGCGGATACGGGCGTCGGGGCGGTGGTGAACGGGCGGGAGCGGGGTTTAATGGTAGCGTTTCCGTGCAAACAATCGGAACAGCAATCGCCGGCCGACGCTGGCCCGACGTATTAAACTAAATTAAATTAATTATGTGCGTGACAGCGATAAAAGCACGCAGTCGCATGCGACGACGCATCGATTAGGCAGCCGGGGGCACGCTTTCCGAGCGGGCGGCGCGGCACGGCGGTACGTGCACGTCGTCGCAGTTCACCACCGGTCTGGATAATAACCTGCCTTTTGCCGAGCACCTGCCTTTTTTGCCTGTCGATGCGCGGAATTGATTTTTCACTCGGTTATCGCATCGACCGTTCCCCGATCCCGCGACGCTGAACCGACGCGGCCGCGTTGACGCGCTGTCTTCGTTGCGCGTGAAATCGGGCATTCAGCGTGGCAGAAAGAACGAGTTACTTTGAATTTATAATTCAAATGAAGTGAATGTTGTTGGAGCTTGAATGTAGATGGAACGCGACGGTGGTCCGTCACGTTCTTCTAAATTAAAGGATATCGTCAGCCCCCCCCCAGACGGTCTCTACGATCTCAGTGGCAAGTGTCTAAACGAGCCTCATGATCGACAATACGCGCAATTAACGAGAAAGAAAACGGTGGAGGGACGGGGCGCAAGCGAGTGTCCGGGGCGAATGGGAGCGCGATCGCGTGAAAAGGACTGGTCGGAGCGGAGGTGTTCCCCTCCAGGAGAGTCGCAATTAAAAATTTAAATTGCGTTTAAAACCTGCCGGTGCTGCCGTCGCGCAGCCAACCTCCCCCCAGGCCCTCCTATCTCGCTCTACTTTTTTCAATTTTCTCCAGGGGGGTGGCTGGGCGCGCGGCTGTCCTTCTCCCTCCCAGGGCCCGCTTTATTTTGCTTCCCCCGTTCTCTCCTCGTCGACTGGAAAGCGTGGAGCTGGGAGGCCGAAGAAGGGAACACACCGGTGCGCCCCTAAGGTACACCTAATCGCTTAAGCTTATTACGCGAGCAGACAAGGCGGAGGAATCAGCCGTGCTCCTCGCGAGGAGGGGAAGTGAGGGCGGAGGGAGCGAAGGGAAAGGAGAAAACTGCTGGCTGCGGAACGGAGAGGCGGACGCACGTTCGGTTTCATCATTTTTAATTGATAGCGCACGCCAATCCTATCTGTCGGATTTATTAGGCCGCTCGACGAGATGGTTTTGCGGAGCGGGGCGGACGGGGGTGGGTGGATAGCGAAGGGAAACGGAGCTTTTATTGGACAAACCGGGTTGTTTCGGTGGTAGGGGCCCCGGTCGGTGGTCACCGTGGCCCGATTGTCACCGGGAAAGCGCGTTTTCCAGATTTTCATGGCATCCCCCCCCCCCCCCCCAGCCGTCCACCGCGTGCACGTATATACGCCAGATTGATTGCGGGGATTAACGCTGTTTTCTCGCGATAATTATCGTCCATAGCGCGGAGATTTTATCGGGTGCCCTCCGCGCAGGCCTCCGCCGATATCGAAACGTCGAATTGCTTATTAAGCTCGTTATTGCGACTCAGCTACGTTACTGATAAAAACCGTCTCGCGAGTGCTGTGCAAGATCGGTCGACAGTGCTGGCAACTGCAAATCACTTTCACGAATAAACATTCGCCGCGGCTGATGGAAAGTTACAACGGTAATAATTTTACCGGCGGCAACGTTCATTGATTTCGCATTTCTCGTTGGGGAATTAAATCGCGCTGGACCGAGTCCGAGACTTTCTTGAAATTTGATCAAAGCGGCGTGTCGACGTTCGGAGATTAAATTATTATTGCAAACGACAACCTGAACGGTTGTAATCGAAGGTACAGAGATGTAAATCGCGTTTACGCGCGGCTGTGTGCGCCGTGAAAATGAAGGGAATTTATGATCGTTAAAAAGTTAGAGGAATTCTTGAAAAGACGAATGGATTTCGTTAACCCAAGCACGCTCTGTTAAATTTACGAGCCAGCTCGATCGTGGATTATTAAATCCTCGCTGCGATTCTTCGACTGCCGAGCTCGCCGTATTGTTCTCTCGCGTATGGAAGCATTTATTTCCTTTCGATTCCTATTCTTGCCCTCTATAAAAGCCTTCGCATTGAAATTGAAAGCGAATGACCATAACGAAATGTACGTACATGCATAGGGATTCAAGAGGCATTTGATTTTCACCGCGGAATAATTCATCTCCATCTGGGTACAAGTTATATATCGGACACATTCGTGGCTCTTTTATTCTCAACGAGATATTAACGAAAATTCACTGTCGCGCGTTATACATCGTAGGTACGCAATATATTGCACGGTTTATGTTCCTGTCACGCGATCGCGAGCTTCTATGTATAAGAACGAGAAACAAAGAGCAACCGACTGATTCGTCGGCTAGACTTGAAATCGATACAGGGGTGAGTTTCGCTGGAAACACTTAACGAAATTGACTACGTGGAGTAACACCCGCTGATCCGAATAATTGTCTTCGGAAACACCATGTTCCAGCTATACAGAGCTAAACAGGCGAATGAAAGGACGCTGCAGTTTGTCTAAATCCATAATATCCCAGAACGAGAGATGCCAAAGGGTGTATAATTACTTTTCCGCGAATCTATCGACTGATATTCATGAAGGTCCATTATCTAAGGAAACGTGACGCTGCGAAATCGCGACATTTCGTAGGGACCGTTAAAACGGTATTTTCCCTGCGACCGTCGGGAATGGAATCGACAACGGTGGAAAAAAGTTCGACGAGGCGGGCGGAAAAAAGCGGGCAGATTGATTTTTCGCGGTAGGCCAACTAATTTGGAATCGAGAGAGACAGAGACGGCTGAATGGCCATCGTTCCGCGCGCACGACCGCTCGACGATTGCCAATTGGAAAAATACTCCAATTCGATTACAATTTTTTTTCCCTCCCCCGCCGACGCTCGCACACCGCGCCACCGGAGGAATTTCAAACCGTGGGCTCGCCTACGACGGAAAATACATTCGTCGAACCGTGAGGGGTTGCGGCGCACGCGGGGGGCCGGGGGCTGCAGGCGGATGTGAAACTAATATCGAACACTGCAATCGTTTCTGAAAGGTTTTGAGAGCGCAATTTAAAAGCGATCTTCCCTGTTTTCGTTCCATTTACAAAGAAAATCCGTACAAACCGTGTCTCCGCTCCGAAAAACATTTCCCACCGATGTGCAGCAAGTTGTTTGCGCCGTGCCAACAGCAATTTGTTAGCGCCAGCAACGACGGGGCTGTTAGTTTATTCAGCAAGAAACTGGTCCTGTAACGAAGCAAGAGCACGTACATGATAAAGGGGTGCAAAGAGGCGGGCCAAGAAAGCTTCTTCGGGATGCTTGACGTTATTTACCGTCACGTCGGCGTCGTTATGGAAACACTGTTCAAAGACAAAAGACACATGTCGTTCTACAACTGTTTTCTTGTGCGTGATCTACGTTAATGAAATTCTACCAAAGTACCCGCCCCCAAATCGTTAACCCGGAACGATTGTTCGTTGTTTATCACGGCAGCAGCTTTTGATCTTTAGCTTCGTAGACTACAGGTCTCCCGGAAGCAAAAACCTATGAGCGTCGCCACTTTCTGAACACCGTGTACCCAGGGAACAGGGTGATTCATTTTGTGGTGTCAACAACCCCCTTCCTTCCAACCCCCGACCACACTATCATGGAGGATCGGCGGAACGTTCAGTAATTTATCGCCCGCGGAGCCCAGTTTGTTATCATATTCCGTGAAACGATTAATTTTCGGGGGCACCATTCGATTAACGCGCCGTTGAACGTTCGATTGGGGGAAATCGCAACAGAAATTCCTGACCGGGGGAAGCTATCGAAACTCGCTGGCTGCTTCTTCCGCGGCAGCGGCGCTTATCGGTCCGTTTAATTCGGTTTTATTAGAGGCAGCGGCAAGAGGGGCGGCGCGGGAGGGGTGGCGGAGGGGCCCAAATCGTGATCGTTAGCGCCGACACGAGGCCGGCACGAATCGCAGGTGACTGTCTGGGTTAGGCGCACCTATATCTACGGGGTGTCAAATTAGTCACGCACGCCGCCTCCGGCCAACCCCTCCGTCGACGATCAACCCCCGTAACCATGGCTACTGCCGCGAAATTTCTCTGCACGACGGCTCGCGCGTCGCTTTCCGACGCAATTGCGCACGCAATGCGGAAAACGTGCTGAAATTAACGGCGTAGGTGAGAGAACGGCGCCCCCTTTTCCAACTTATACGCGGCTTTCTTTCTCTGTTTTCTTGCACGAGGGTGGAGAGAGCCGGCGAGCTCGGGGGTCCTGATTATTCTCGGTCACAGTAAAATTCCAATTGGGGTAGTCGCACAATTTCCCCATTAGCGTTGAGGTAATTGGCGAATATTAAGCCGAGATCTCACGTATGGGGACACGTGGGGGAGACAAGGGCGGTATATAGACTCGAAGAAGATTGGCCACTGTTTTGGGGATTTGTGACAAGGGTAGTTTCGCCTATCGAGCTTCCTCGTGGAAATTGTTCTTCTTTTATGGATTCTGTAGTAAATTATGTGTATCGGTGGTTCGACGGTAGTTCTGAACGAATATAATAGTCCCCCTGGTTGCGCCCAGCCAGCTCGTACCCCTCGTGGTCAGTAGACCGAGAACCATAAGCTCGCAATATTAATACCCATACACGGCAACATAAAGCTGTTTAGCGAAGGGCACGCAGTGAGAACTTTCGCACCAGGTTACGGACGACTAATGGCGTATATGTATACGCTCGTTTCCCCACATAAATCAAGATAATGTCCTGCCGTATCCGCGAATTACGCTTCATCTATGGCACAGTTCCTTCAAGTTCCTACATTGACTCGGGCAAACTCTTAGCAATTCCCAAAATCATAGATCTCTCTGGCAATCTATAAGCTGCAGAAGTGCATCGTTACCCCGCAAGTTACCATCGTTACCAATCACCTTACACCCTCCAAAGAAAGAGGACACATCCACGAGTTTCACTCTTTTTCTCTTATCCTATCACCATCATCCACCCCTGAATGATCCTTCAACAACCCAGCGACGCAAGCAAACGGCCGAAACGATCCAGATATATCGGATTCTGATGGACCGACACCCCAAACCAGACACTCCACGAACAGGATAAAAAGCATTCGAGCTCGATATGAACGGCGGAGGGAAGACGATCGCGGATACAAATGTTATTACACGCAAGCACCTCTGATCTTCCGCGTGAACGGCCAATGGCCTTTCTCCTCGGGCCCTTCTTCCACTGCGTCAGATCGTTTTTCTTCTGGGTGCGATGTTTCCAGGCGGAAAATAAGATAATGGCCTCGCACTTCGGGAGAGAGAGAAACAGAGAGAGAGGGAGAGAGAGGGAGGAGAGAGAGAAAATGGGGCGGGTGGGAAATAGCGAAGATCGTGGGAGCGGGACACCTGGCTGGCGCAACGAAGGGTGTCGCGAGGAGAAAAGCGAAGAAGGAAAAAATAACGCGTAAGGACGGGCACGCTTCCACTGCTAGAAACGGGACGTGACAGGGAAGTGGAAAAATGTCCAGCGTCTCGCGCTACCATGATCGGGTGTCAGTGGTAAGAGATGAAATAAGTCAGACGTATCCGTCAGGCGGGCGCTTGATAAACGACGCGCGTAATTTAGACGTTCCAGCGACTCCTCCGAGCATTGTACAAGCGTATCTGGGTGCTTCAATGGGAATAAAATTCGGCTAACATTCGATGCGAAGAGAAGAAAATAGTTGAGTTTAAATTCTTCAGAAGCCAACTAATCGAGAGACGTTTGTCTACGTTCAGAGAGCTTTCGTGCGGAAATTATACGTCTTAATTCGTTAATACCTCCCGAGCTCATTGACGGGGCATTTTTCCCCATTTAAGGGGCGGAATGGGAGAGGGTTAGAGTGGGTGGCGTCGTTTCTCGGTAACAGACTGTCAAGACCCTTAAGTCGGCGCAGGAACACGTCCTTCGATCCTGCGGGTCGCGAGAGCATGCGAAGTGGGTAAACTCTTGCAGCGCCGTCTAACGAGTATTATAATTACTGTCGCGTAACTCAATATTGCCCCCTCGATATGCTAAACTCCCGCGGAATATAGTGTTAATAGGCGTGGAATGGCGCGGGACAACACCCCGCTTCTATTAATTGCACTTCACCCTAAATGCAAATTGTTCGAAATTGAGCGAGGGCTCCCCGAATATTTGGAAACTCCATTACGGGCCAGTGTTCGTCCTTTCGTTCGCGCGCACACACGGCGACGCTGCGCGCTCGCGCGCGACCCCGTGAGGGGTATTTCAATTCAAGGGGAAGCTGGGGGAGCTTCGTGGAATGATAAACGGGAAAAAATGAAAGAATTATTCATTCGATATTATTATGCTGTTCAGTTCTTCTCGAAAGTTATTGCAATTCCTGAAAAAGGATTAAGGAGCTACTCCTCGTAGAACCATTCAATCCTTTCCTCCAGCAATTCCCTGTATTCCCGTTTACAAAAAAGGGCTCCATCCCAGGGGATCCCTTGCCGAGCGCTCGAAAAACTTATTCCCGGCAGAGACGTTGATCGAGCACCACTTATCGCAACAAAGACGGCACAAGTGTTTTAAAACGCGTGTCAAGCACTCGAGGCTACGTGGCAACCATTAAACGTCTGAAAGGATTGTGGCGCGAGCCGCAAAAGCGGAAAGCTCGCCGCAAACGTTCGCCCCCTCTTCGTTCAAAGAGACAAGCAAAGAAGTCCGCGCGGAGGAAGAAAGAGCAAGGTCCATCGTTTCCCGTAAATACGTTTCAGGAGATTAGCTGTCCGAGGTTCTGAGGTCTGTGGCTCAATTAAGCACTCCGTTTAGCGCTTGACTAAAAAGGGTTGGTTGCCGGAGACCCTTGCTCTGCCCCCTCGAGCATCAATCATGTTGGAGCAACCCTTTTCCCGAGGGCGGTTTTGCCTCTCCTCTATTGAGACGAAGTGTTGTGCTCAAACACAAAAACACTTCATTTGGCAGATTAGCCGTTAAACACCAAGGGTACGAACACGCGCGTCCCCGTGCTGCACGGGGGTGACGAGGGACACGGGGGATGAGCCTCACGAGTGCGTCGGCTGAAAAAAGACTGGTCGCTGTTTCAGGGCTGTTCGCCGACCTGAGTCGCAGACGTAATTACATGGATAATTAATTGCGGCCAAGTCGCCGCGGAGGAGTTAACGAGTTCGAAAAGAGGAGCTCCGTGTTCGATGAGGAGGAGACGATAGGAGGTGCTTGCACGCGTGCAACTTAAACTTTCTAACGGCGATACTCGACACGCGAGGGGGATTAAATCTCGCTAATCGCGGACACGAAGTCCCATCGAGTCCTGCAACTTATCGTTCGTCAGAGCAAAACTGCTCTCCTACAAAGCTGCCCTTTTAACGCGTAAAAGTAAACGATCCGCCGCGATGTGCTCGACGAATATTCGGGAACGGTGCAAGTATCATCGACGAGGCGATCGATCGTAGGAGCCGGTGAGCTGGAGATGCTCTCGCGGGCTAGGACACGGAAGAAATGGGAAGCTTTCCCACGGGGCGGCGCAGGAACTCGTCGAGGAGGACGAAACGGTGGTCCGTGACCGCGTTAGGAGCCTACATACAGCCGAAGGACATTCGTCCGTAGGGCACACGCATAGAAAATCCACGCATGTGCCTGCTCGTTTTAATATTCCATATAATGTTATGAAACCTTTGTCGGCATATGGTCCTGAGGCCAGCAATTAACAATTAGCTGGCGGTCCTTGTAATCGAATTACGGGGGCCATTGTCGGGCTCAGGTACAAACGTATTCAGTTCCACTAGTTGCTGCCCTCCCCCTAACTCCCCCCCGCCCTACCAACCCCTCGCGCCCCCTTTCCTCGCCTTCATTGGCTCGTCTCTTCTTTTTTTTTTCTCCCGGCGTGGTTTAAGATCGAATTTCTTGCCGCTGCATGCGCCCGACGGGTTCAGGCGGCGCATAGATGCAAAATGCAACCGTGAGGGGATCCCTTACAAAGGCAGGAGACCGAGCCACTCTCCACGCCGGGGATGAATGTCACTTCGTGAAAATATATCCGTTTCAGGGAGTTTGAGATTTCTCTGCTCTCCATCCCTCTGCCGCGATAGATCGCAGGTACCAACGAGCGGGAGGCTCGAGCCCCCTGCGCTCTATACGCGGCGGCGCGGCGATGAATGCGAACCTGGAAATCGCCACGAGGATTAGTAACACTATACCGCCGGCAGGATGCTTCGTGATTCTGCCGATAACGGACCTTGGCCTAGGTTTCTTCTGGACGAAGGAAGCATTGCTGACAAAGGTGCAAGATGGAAGACATTGTCGGTTGTCTCCTCGATGAAGGGTGTTTAGCAATCTCAATTTACAAGGCCGCACAGGGAGCTGGGTTTGCCACAGTTTTACTAGGAACGGGTAAAGAGCTGTTGAAAAATTGAAACAGTAAGTTAAAGAGCGAAATCTCTGTTAGAAGCTCGGGAGAACCCAGTGGCGGGGGTTCATCCCTATCGAAACATAGTGACCGGTCGAGCTGGTCGTGGGCAAAGGTCGCCGTAAATTAACAATTCCGTGATCCCGTTCAATTAATCTCATTCGAGCGCCGCAAGAGGTTCGTTTGATCGAGACATCGCGCGGCCCTTTAACGAGTAACCGATGTCAAACGCAGCCAGAGACACAAGGAGGTAGGAAAGGGAAGCGTGGGTCCACTCGCGGGGGAATATACCGAATTCGAGATATATCCAGCAGAACTAACTATTAATTTGGTTCCCAGGCGGTGGTAGAAGAGGGGGAGGCGGGTTTCGGTGCAAGGGGAGAGAAAGGGAGAAGAGAGAGCGAGAAGAGGAGCAGAGCAGGAAGGCGAAGAGGGGTGGAAGGGCTGGACCAGAAAGCCTCCGGGGCAGCAGATTACTGTGCACGGCCTATGGATCCTCTCCCCTTCACCTTTTCCCTCTGCTACCCATCTCCTGGTCGACGTGGCTGGCCCCGTGAAGTTAATAATCATCAAAAGTCACAGTGTTTGTCGAGGGCGGCCGCCCTTTGTGCGCCCACGCGTGCTCCTGACGCTAATATGACTCCACCCGGGCTTTATTACGAGTTATTAGAGTTATTACATCGGCGACGGATTTTCACGTGCAGCACGCGGCCTGCAGCCCGGCTTGCAACGCGGTATTCTCTTTATCTCGCCGCGCCCGTGCACTTTTTCCACCTATTTCGGCAGGCCCCCGCTTTCGATTAACGCGATAGGAGCCGCTACCAGGCGTGGCAGAGAAGGGGATATCTTTCAGACTTCCACCGACGGCAAGATTGTAGAAGATTGTACTTACAATAAGTAGTAATCTCTATGTAAGCGCGTTGAATTACAATTTTAACGTAACCAACAATCGCTACCTTCTTCCATAAAAAAACTCTTCGTATATAGTCTATGCAGTACCTACTTTTTATGATGTTTTCAACTATTTAATCAGCAACGGTCGTGTCCTCGATTCTACGTACTATTTTAAACCACCGCTACACGAATATTCTTCGTAAACACCGTTGAACGAAGCTTTCCTTGCATAATTCCACTTTCATATAGGGGTATTTCGGTGTTCCGAAACTCACCGTCCCTCATGCATAATTGGACATTCTAAAACAGACACATTTCAAAATAGAGGAGTCCAAAATTTCCTGAATTGGGGCAAGCTTATCGATTGTCCGCTCATCTTCGCGGAGGATAGCGTTCTCCATAACGACACCAGGACTCGATCGTTCTCCCGGCTCCGCCGCGATTGCGAAGATCGGCGTCCAACGAGGGAAACTAGAGAGGATCACTCGCGTGGGGTTGTAAAAGCATATTGCTTGGTAAATAGCCCCGTGGACAAAGGGTGCATTCAGTCGAATGCCGATTCCGCGGCTGGCGACGAAAAAGGGAGTCCCTGCGGGACAATGAAAGCGCGGTGTCAAAATACGAAGGCCATAAGGCTAATTTGCCGAATTTCTGCTCGCCTTATTCACGCGAGACACCCTCGCGATTATGTTCCGAGCCCTTGGCCCGTTGTTTCGGGCGCATTGTGGCCGACTTTTTAAAACGAGACCACGCTAATCACGTGCGCGGATAAAAGGTCTCGGGCTTTGATTTCGCCGCGATTGGGTGGCTCTATCGGCAGTTAAAAAGGTGGGGTAGATAATGAACGACAGAGCGCTTCAAGTGGATGATCATCCAATTACTTCAAGTAAAGCATTCGCGCACGTAAGCGACAACATTCGTCGACGTTTCCTTCGGTAAAAAGGAGTCTGCAGGATATTCGGTGATTCTACCGGAGCATTTTTGCTTCATAGCAGCGAGGCCCTGCATCCTTCGCTCGATTTAAACCCCTCTTTCCTTCGACGTCGACAGGGTCTTAATAAGACGGATCGAATTTCAGGGCACGATTCGTGCTCTTGACACTTCCGTGTTTCGTCGATCATTGAGAAAGTCGATCGTTCGTAATCCTCCTAACAAAAAATAAACCCCGAAGGGAAAAGGAGAAAAAGAAAGAATGGAAGGAAAAACGTTGAGCCCCCGCTGCACCTAATTGCCAGTATATTATTCTGCTTGGTGCAAGGTTCCCTTTTTCCGGAATTACGAGCTGCCTCCACTTTCCATCTGTCTATCTTCGGATTACCCGCAATTTAATAATCCTTTGCCCAGCTGGAAGCCCGCGGCGAGAATATTAATAACGTTTACCCTCAGAAGCTTTGTTCGCTATTAAGGAAAAGTAGCCGGACAAATGACGCAGGCACCCGGGGACGCGCGAAATAGAATGTCCGAACTAGGCCATCGCCAACTGATTTTAAGTGGACCGATTAAGCGGGCTCTTTACCCGCGATTAATATCGGCCAACGAATGCCCGATGCGCTAAATAATTCCCCGTTAATCAAATAACTAGAATAGCGCGATTCCCTCGATCACGTACAAGTATTCGCTTTAAATATACCGCGAAAGAAACGGTCCCTTGAACCGTTGGAAGATGGAGGGATGATGTCCCTCCTCGGTCTCGACCATTTCCTCCTCCGCTTTGAGGTCACAACTTCTTTCCCTTTAACGTCGGAACATTAATCTCTAATAAGTTTGCCGCGGAATGCTGGAAAGTGTGCGCAGTCTCGGTTACTTGGAAAGCAGCCTGGTGACTTCCTGACAGGAACGATCTCCGTGATCCACCATGAAAAGAACGCACAACAGGGCTCATTGTTCGGCAACGGGTGCGCACAAGGATCCTCTCGACGGACAAACGAACGGATCCCGATCGTCGTGTCCGTCCTCGGCGTACACGGAGCCGTTTAGTCTCATTGTAAAAGTGAAATCGCCTCGTGTTTGGGATGTTATTTGTAGCACATTAGTATTGTATCGCAGCGTGCCAGGGTTAGGCCGGGGCGTTGGAGTGTTTAAGGGTGATTACACGCAACGACAGGGGTGGCTTTATTGGAGAAGCTCGCCAGTGGCGCTCAATCCCCTATCCGCCGATTCGTAAACTCATCGCGAATCTTCCTGCCTACCGAATCGCCAAGCAGCTCTTAGGCGTTTACACGCAACGCGTGCTGGCATACACAATCAGAGATCCGAGATCTTCAGATTTATCTTTCAAGGTGAATTTCCTGCTCCAAAGAGACCGCTCTTCCAGAATGTCGCACGAGGGGCAATTGGACGACGTCGAAAGGCAAAATCGAAACGAAAGCCAGCCAGGCTCGTTTAACTGGAAATCCAGCCGCCCACCCCGACGGAATTGATTTAACTCGAACGCTGCACGAGTCACGCCGCATCGTCAATTATCGTCGGGACACGTATCCGCAGTGCGGATGCACAGACGCCGCTGCCCTTTCGGCACGCTCCCCCGAAACCGAGCCGAAAATGAGAACGACTGTATAGGGATTGAATTTGCACGACAGTTTGACAGGGTCGTAGGAGAAGGGGGTGAATAGTATGGGCTAGGGTAGAAGCGGGGCGTTCGGGGAGGGGGCACAAAAAGCACGGTGAATAATAGACTCCAACCCTCTCCAAACATCTCCCTTCTCTATGCATACCACGGCCACGGTGCCCTGGACCGGAATCTAGGCTTATATTCGAAACGCGTACGCCACTCTCGCTTCCCCCCGCCGGCACTGCGCTGAAGATAGCGTTTCGATAAACTTGTAATACACCCGAAAACAAGCACCCAGCTGTTCTTTGGTCTCCTCCACAGCGAGGATTGATTTCTATTTGCTGAGAATGTTTGGCAAGCCAATGAAAGATCGGCGCTGCGATCCTACCAGTCGTTCGATCGATAATTTAACGCAATTGGAACGTTGCTTGCCTAGATAGGAGCAAGTGGATAATCCTGGGGCGCAAAAGAGCAAGGGCACGGTAGCGTGAGACGCGCGGCGACATCTCCATGGATTCGCAACTCTTTCAAACGTAGACGACGGCCACCGGCATTGCCGAACAATAGGCGAAATCTGTTAATACCGCCACGGACGACAATGCGTTCGACGTGGCGTGATCGCCTCGAATACCTTTTTGCCGGCGCTAATCCGAATTCGACGGGAGAGCGGTCGTCGGCTCGGATAAAGCGATCATCGTCCCGGAACGATCCGCTGGAGCGGGGCGAAGACGGCGGCGGGATCGCACTGGGCGAGATGAAAGATCACGGGGCAACAACGACGCCCGTGCACCGATGGAAAAGTGATTTTCCCGGCGATATCGCGAGCCCGTCGTGCTCTCGTCACCGTATGTCAACGATGGAAGAGGGCGAAAGCTGTTACGCAGCCGCCGGAACCGACGTTAACGTCGATATTTCCCTGTAAACGACCACTCTCTTGTTTCCCGCCCCCGTTCCCAGCGACGACCGAGATTTTCCAGGTCCGACTGGCCGCGCGCCAGCGGCCAAAGTGGTTTTCTGTCTGAAAGAGTAACGGGGCTTGGCGTGAACACGTTCTCCGGCGCGTGTTTTATGGACGAGAAAACCGTCATCGAGAATTCTGTACCGTTGCGCTCTTCGTGGTCGCGTCGTTGCGAATTACACGCGTCTGACGCGGGGCTTTTCCATGACTTTTGCTGCACCCGCGAGGAGCGTTTCGTGTGCACCGTTACACGCACCGAGCTTCACTTCGATTCGATGACTGCACCTTCGAATTTGCACAGTGCCGGAAGGAGAATGAGTTTCGCGTGTCGATTCGGTGGTTAAGTACGAGTAGAAGTACATCATGTTTCGGGGCACAAGTCGTTCAGTGATGTCATCGACGTGGTCAGTGCGAAGCTAATTGTATGTACTTTGACGCTGAGAGCAGAGATGGGCATTATTCGGCTAAATTTTTATTCGAATACGGATTCGTATAAATCCACCAGATTTATTCGCGAATAACAAATGACGATTTTATTCGACGAAAAATTATTCGTTATTCGCGAATAAATCTGTACCGTTATTCTAGCCAGATTCGTTCGAATAAGAATTTATTCGTTATTCGACCTGAATGAACGACGAATAAATGTGATACCCGGCATCTATCGATGGAAGTCTGTACTGTGTCCAACATACGTTTGGACGTGTGTGTCTGGAAGTGTGCGTATACGTCTGAACGAGCCGAGGAAATCCCGCCTTGAAGAAGTATTCTTTTCTGGAGGCGTCGGCCATCGGTTTTAAGCGATATTTAGGATAAAGAATTATCAGATTATGTGATTGTGTATTACGTGTGTCTTTGGGCATTGCCAGGGCATAACATACATAAGTCTCTAATTGTGAAAGTAACAAGCCACGTTATTTTTCAAGCAATGCGATATAATGTTATCTAATTTAATTATAACTTGGTACAGGCTTGGGAATTAAGTGAACGCAGCGGCCGATTTTCAGAGCATGGGCGATTTTGTAACTGCAACATGTTCTTGTAGGGGAGAGGCTTGCAGGTTGCCACCCCTAAGCTTTTTTGATCATAACTCGTCATAAAATTAACGTATCGTTGATTTATGGTATAAGTTGGAAAGAGGAAGTGTTGAGCTACAATCCTGAGCTACAAATCATGCAAACTCTCGAAAAAGAAAAATTATACTGCAAATTATCGAAAGTATCTAAAATTGTCTCCTTGAAATTTTGGCTCGCAGGTTGCCACCCCCTAGAAAAATTGCTAAAAGTGTAAAAAAACTCAAGTAAAAACCTGATTCAGAAAACTTTTCAAAATTTATTAAGTTTTATTAATAAATTATATTATTCAGATTTTCTGGACCTGCGTGCTGTCATACTAAAAATCTATAAAAATGTAAAAAATAAACCAAAATATGACTAAAATGCAATAAAAACACTTCACTTCAAACTCAATGACATTTGAGTGTAAACAAGCGGGAAAGAGAGAGGTGGCAACCTGCAAGCCAAAAAAGGAGGCAACTTGCATTCCGACGCATTTTTAGGAAAATATGAGAAAAAATGGTCAATTCATGATATGTTTGGAAATCTGTTTGGCATATGTAAATTAGATAAAAAAAAGACAACACAGTACGTATAGTTATCTTGAATTGTCGATGAAAATGTTCAATTTACGAGCACAAGGTAAGCACACAATTTCAATAATTCAGTTTCTTGACAAACACTATATTACCCTTCGCTCAGCAAACACAGCGTTATTGCGTCTGTCCGCTCCAGAGGTTATAAAATAGTGACACCTACTCTTTTAACGTCGATGTGAGTCAGAGTTGAGATTATGACACTGCTAGAAAGTCGAAATACAGCAGGGGTGGCAACCTGCAAGCAGTGGCAACCTGCAAGCCTCTCCCCTATGTGAATATTCGTATGACTATTTGTATGTATTTAAAAACGTTCAATGAACGCTTATAATTTGAAGAGATTGATTTTTTCATTAGTTTAAATGGATTGCCGTGAGCAAATTTTATTTAAAATAAATCAAAACGCCACTCTATGGCCGGTATTCACAAACGTGTCTTAAGATTAAGCAAATGCTTAAGCATTCGGCATCCTTTACTAGCTACTAGGGTTAGTAGAGGATGCCGCATGCTTAAGCATTTGCTTAATCTTAAGACACGTTTGTGAATACCGGCCTATATAGTACCGCGGTCTTACATCTTCCTGCAAAGTGCGAGCTATGACAAGAGTTACTTAACCTAAAACATTAAGTTTCATGGGTGTCAGTCAGTGGTGTCATGATACATCGCCGAAATCACGTGATCATTTTATTCGTCCGTTCAGTCGAATAAATTATTATTCGAATAAATTTTCAGTCAAATAAAAAATTATTCGTTATTGTCGAATAATGTCATTTTATTCGAATTTTTTATTCGAAGATTATTCGAATAAAAATTTATTCGCACAAATTTATTCGAATACTTATTCGAATAAAAATTTAGCCGAATAATGCCCAACTCTGGCTGAGAGACACAATTATTGGGCGTACGAAGTAGGCAGAATGTTCCACTGGCTGCATCATCAAAATTTACACCTGAAACCGGGAAATTGTAATAGCAGCATTTATCTCCACGCCTCCCACCCTCACCGATCATGCGCGATGGCCCCGGAGCCCACGGTTCTTCGCGCAGGCCAGCAACGGTAACGTCAACAACAACACAACGTCCAATTTTAATCCCGGAATTACTTCCATTTTATTCCAATTTTCTTGCATTTAAACCGTCTAAGCGAGTTTACCTTGGCAATATCATTGCCGAGGAGGCGACGAGCGATGGGGGATGCTGGCCGGGGGTGGCCGAGAAAGAAGAAAGCGCAAAGACCAGGACCGAAGGGTGGGAGGGTGGGGCGGAGATGGGCCGTAGAATGGAGAAGGTGGAAGTACCTACTCTAATAAATTTACGACCTAAAATGGTTAAGCCGCGTTAGTCCTGTTCTTTATATTTCCGCGCGAGAGAGGGATGAAGGGGGTGTGGGAGAAGGCACCACCAGTCACCAGCCGCGGAGACGCTCATCTTCTCGAGGAAGGAGGACAGAACGAGCCCGGTGTACGCGACGGGCATCGTTACAGAGAGGAAGAAGACAGTGAGGAAGCGAGGGGGTGAAAGAGAGAAGGGAGGCAAGACGAGAAGAAGTGGATATATAAGAGATACGAAGGGAAATTCGCTTATTTTCCCATCATTTCGACGTGGCATCTTGTCCACGGCCTTTCCTCATCCACGCAGCCAGGAAAGAAAATTGCTTCTCGTCCTCGAGAGCGGAATATCGTCCTGATGAGCCCGGGAATGCCTCGATATCCGCCGCCCCCTCAACTCGACCTAACCCCCGTCCCTTCTCAACCTCACCGATGTCATCTCACCTAGGCTGCCTTCATTCCTTCCACCCAGCTTTTCGGCTGTTTCTCTTTCGTTCCTGCTTCGCCCACGTAGACGGGACATTCAATTTGTTCGTTATTTATTATTCGAACGCGACACTGCTCGTCTCGTTGCAACGAGAAGCTTGCCGGGGGCGGAGAGAGTGGCGCGGGGTTACGATGAGCCGGGAGAATTCAGGGAGTTAAACGGGAAATTATGGAGTGGATTACATAATAAAACGAGGTAGAGAGAAATGCTCTCTGGTCGACGGCGAGACGAAACACAGCGTCGAATACGAGACGCTGTGTGTATGCGGCCTGCTTGGATAGGTGTAGGCGCGCGAGCGCACGGGGCCGCGTCTCGTCACGGGCCGCCGGAGACGAGGAGGATATTCGTCGCGACGGAAGTCTTGCTAGGAAATCCGATTTCAGGATCTGCAGATTCTCGCGAAATCTGATTGGTTTAGTTGTTGGATCCCAGTATCGGGCCAGAGTAATGGCTGTGTAAACGAGAGGAATTCCTCTGTCGCGTTCCCCGGCACCCATTAGTCGTGTATTTTATACGATGAATTTTCGAGCACGTCCCGCGAACATTAATAAGCCGCAGCAAAGCCACAATGTTTCGCATAAGCGTGACGACGTGACTTTACCGAGGCTGAAAAGGGATACCCTCGGCCTGGCCGATCGTTCGCGCTGCTACCATCGATGGATCCCTCCGTCTCGTTCCCTCCCCCCCGTGGCCACCTCTGCCACCCGTGCACGGACACACTCAATAGGGCCTATCGGCGTGTCTCCGCGGCGCTGAATAATTCATAAGGCCAGAGAAGCCAGCAGCCGATACTTATCGCGATAGACTTTAGCGGGCTGCCAACAGCAGCCATGTTACAATAAAGAAATCAACATGGCCGACCGTCCCTTTCATCCCTCTTCGCCTCGTTACGGCTGCCGTTCTTGCTCGCCCTTCTTGCCCGGGTCCACACCTTAGCGGAGCGCCGTCACTTCGCTCACTTTCGATTTCGCCCCGCAGCCACGTTACCCTCTTGATGTCGAAGAAGGGTGGTCCCCGCACGGACTCACCCTTCTTACCTCCTTTTCTTGCCCCGCGCTGCCTCCAGAGGTGGACCGCCCCGCCCAGAGAGAGACATTTCTCCGCAACCCTCCTTTCCGAGGAGGGCGGGGGGGGGGGAGGAGGGGTGCTCGACAAAGGCCGAGCAAAGGAGGGAACTCGAAGAAACGGACGGGACAGACGAAGAGAGGAATAACGAGAGAGCGATAGGGCCAGCGATGCAACGAAACGAGAGGGACGACGGCCCGAAGAAAAGTAGCGGCAAGGGAAGGCCTGAGACGGCTGAAGGAAGGAATGTTTGAAGAAGGGAGAGAGAAGGTGGATAAGGGAGGTTTGGCAGCCACTTTTCTCGCCTCGCACGGGTTCGCGCGACGCCAAAGGAACTCCATTCTCCTGGCCACCCTCGGTTTAGGGGTTGCCTCTCTCCCTTTCGAACTCCCCGTGGATCCACCTCCTCGTTTCTTCCCGTGTAGTAAAAATTTCCCGACTCACTGGCCCCGCGTTGTGCGCCGGTCCTCGCGCCTTCTACCCCCAATTTCGCGCGAGCTGAACCGCGACCTCCGGATTGCGTTCACGCTTCCGCCTCGTTTTGCTCGCCTCGGGACGTCTCTTATTGGAAGCTAAGGGAAAGTCCGATGTAATCTCGCGGAGGCTCCATGACGGGACGCGGTTTTAGATCGTTCGTGAATTAGGAAAGCTGAAGTAACGTGTGATGTTTCTCTCGTTCCAGGTGTGGTTTCAGAACAGACGAGCAAAATGGCGCAGACAGGAGAAGATGGAAGCCGCGAGACTCGGGCTCAGCGAGTACCACCACGCTGCCAATATGAGGTAATTCTCATGAGAATTATGCAAAGTTACTGGTCCTTTCTGCTCAAGGTAATCGTAACACCCTGTCTTTCTCACAGAAACGTAGCTGGCCCAGCCCTGGGTCTGCCAGGAGATCCTTGGCTCACTCCTCCAGGGCTATTAAGCGCTCTTCCTGGCTTCCTGGCTGCTCCCCACTCGGGATATCCCAGTTATCTAACGTCCCCGAGACGACTGCCGTCGCCGCCGAACGTAGCCGCCGTTGGAAATGTCGTTTCTGGTAAGATCTTGGTGCTAATAATGTTTCCTCGATAGTCTGATACCTCGATACTCGAGCGAATAGCGAACTAAGCTACGTGCATTGTCCCTCGAGATGATTGCAAGTAGTATCGGTCAATATTAAATAGGGCAGAAGTTCCAAATCCTTTTGCATACAGTAATAGTGATTCTTCTTCAATGATCCGTAGGATGTTTACGCAGAAACTATCCGTTTTGTCGACAGGAGCCCTAAGCGCGGGGATGACGAGCATAGGGAACGGAGGGCACGTTCCGGCAGCGCCTCCAAGTCCGCCGGGCCACGATCCACGCACCACCAGCATCCAGGCTCTGAGAATGCGAGCCAAAGAGCACGTCGAGAGCATCACCAAAGGGTTGCAGATGGTCTGAAGTTTAACGTACAACCGAGGAGGGCTACACACCGCGTTCGACAGTGCCGTAGCCACGCTCTTAACACCGCCGGCGTGACCAGAAGCGAAGCAACTCTACCTTCCACCCTTCGAACCCCGAGGAATGCCCGAGTAACAGGGCAGAGAGAACCGACAAACGCGTCCTCCCGTCACCTGTTCCCCGGTGGGCGGACCACACGGACACGTTCTATTCCAGTGTGACGTTTTATCGGTTATCGAACACGATGAAAAGTACAAGGACTCTAGCGAGGAGACACGGGCGATCATTGTTCGAGGCTAATTTCAGCGGTAATCGAGAACCAGAGGCTGGCTTCTGCTTCGGTTATTACCTGACTGAGTGGTAGACGAGATTTGTAGTATCGTTCTTCGATACGCGAGAGGAGCCACGTGTTCGTTCGAGTTCTCGGTGGCAGAGAGACACGGAGGGCCATCGATTCTCCGTTCGAATGTCCGTTCCGGGATGATCAGCTTGGTGCCGCGTACTATAGTTCACGGAAATAGTGCAATAAGGGAGAAGGTTAGAGACGCGTAGAGACTTTTTGTATCGTCACGAAGGGAGAGTAGATTTAAAATCCCAAAGACAAGTTCCGTTCGGTGGGCTCGAGTTGTCCGAGGCACGGCGAACCACTCCCCCCTGTAACTTCCTGAACGGTGCAGCTCAGTAAGTAATATATTGCATATAGTTTTAAACAGAGGCGAAAGCCGATTCTCGCGGAAGCTTGGAAGAGAGTTCTCGTACGAGATGGATGTTATTTTACGTGCGTCCGGGAACGGAGAAGAATGCGGAGCGTTCGAGGGTCGGCTCGAAAAGTGAACGTTGCTGGATCTAACACGTTAGCTCGTGGCCATCGCTACCCTTAGAGAAATTAAAGTGTTAAATCGTGTCATCTCGGTGAAGAGAACTGGGTAACCGCCTTTCCGCAGAGTTACTCACCGTCGGACCAATCATTCGCGATTAATAAGAACATTTCAGTTGAACTCTGGCTAACGTGTTAACCGATCGAATGTCTGAGACAATCGCGCGTGGATGCACACAGAGGAGCATCGGATTGCAACCCTGTTGTGCGTGATGAAACGCTTCGCTCGTGGAGACACGCGACGTATCGGCTGAGCTCAGACGGACCACTTTAGATGCCCACTACCACCACAAAATAACGGTTGTGCGTTGTGTCAACCACCGACAGCGACAATTTAGTGGTACAGTTTTTGTCGTCGATACAAAAGCGACAGCCCAACCACTGTTTTGTGGTGATAGTGGGCTTCTAAAGTGGTCCGTCTGAGCTCAGCCTTAATGTTACTTGCCAAGGCTACGAGCCGTGTTCAGATCATGGAGTTAAGAGTGCACGCAATGCTTTCCACTCAATTTCCAGGTAGACGTGTCAAAGAGTCAAACTCGATCGCGAGTTACTACCCCCGAGTCAAAGTTCTTCCAAATTTCGAGTCCATCAGCTGGCATTCTTAACACGATCAACAGCCACGAGCTGGGCTTTGAGCGCGTGCTCTGAACACGGTTTCACGAGTCAAACTGTGCTGACGAACGACTAAGCAAAACCTTTCGCATGGGCATGGGACGCCACTCGATCGAATCGGTCAGTGCACGATAAACACACAAAACGATCTATCTCGAGCGAAATAAATTGGTACAAACTGCGAAGGATCACCGACCCAGCCGAGCGATCGTTTTCTCCGTGAGCTGCTGCCGAATCCGATATACGATTAGCATGATTTATTTGGTGATCATGTACCTCGGATAGAAGCGAGAGATCGAGAGATGCGCCAGGTGAATACGAACACTGACACGTGTGTTTAGCAGCCACACATGTCGCTCGCCTGTATCAGACACCAGAATTCGCGAAACGAGGAAAATCGCCTATCGGGTGTATTTTCATCTGCTTTTTGATACAGGGGCGTGTGTCACACAGCCATCTCTTCAATGAAGCGATTTCTCCCGGAATTCGTTAGCCGAACGAGCCGTATCGCTGCTGGATCGAGCCTCGTGGTTACCGAGAGACTAGATAAATATCTCTTGTAGCATATAGATTCCAAGGTACAGAGGCGGAGGCAGACGCATTTTGACATAAACAATATTCTGCAGTATTAATACGTTAAGGTGAAAAATTGTGCATAATTACGTAATAAACGACTACCGGATCTGTAAGCTCGGGAGCGGACTGGCGCTGTGAATGAAAGAGGTGGGAGGGTTTTAATGAAAGGAGGAACAGAAATGGTGACTTGGAGTTCACTGAAGCGTTTCGCATCGAGAGAGAAAGGGTGAAAGTGTACCTATCCCATCTTACCACCCCTTTACTGTATTTTACTTGAACACTCGTGTTTCTCCTTTCTTAACGAAGTCGCACGATCAAGCAGCTTTAGAGTCGATCCACTTGCGCCAGTCAGCTCCCAAGCTCGTCGAAGGAGAGCAAGTAGAGGGTGAAGACAGAGCGTAGACAGTTACCCACCCCCGAACGTCTATTTGTATATATACCTGCTCGTGATAAAATAAAATTTGATGTACATATTTAATCATACCACACGTCGTTTCAAGAATCGACCCCCCTGTTCGAAATAAAACCACGAAACAGCCCCGACGAAACTCGCTCGCCTTACAAAACTCCTCAGCGATACGTCCTTTCTCTGCAGCTTCGAATGGTCCTTCTTCGATGGGGACCATGTCCCAGTCGAACCGCCTCTTCCCACAGCACCGCTCAACTATTTCCTCCGCCACGTGCACGCGTTAATAGCGCGTCGACACGCGGAGAGAATGTCCTCCGGCCGAACAGGGTTCGACGGGAACGCGGGGGAGGATTGTTGGCGCGCGGCTCCACGGATTTTTAATTGTTCCGCGCGAGGTCGCGCGTATTTGTTAAAGAATTAGCATTTCAAAGAACGATTTCAATTGAGGTTTAATTAATCTCGCTGGGTAGCGCCGTGCCGAGCGTGGGGCGCCGTGCATCTCGTTATCCGCCTTACTTTCGACTTAATTGAAATCGAAGATCCACCTGGGACAAATTGAAGAAACCGAGGTATCGGAGGAAGGGGAGAGAGCAGGGTTATTAAAGCAATCGTTCGTGCCACTTGTCCGACATTCTAATCGATACCAATGGACGCGGACTGTTCAGTGAACCGTTCAACGACTACGTTTAAGAAAAAATGACGGGGCAAATGCATTTCATTAAAGCGCCCCGTATACCGTGTTCGCGGGAAGGCATAGCGCAGCGTCAAAGTTTGCCACCTTTTAAAAAAACTATTGAACTAAAAGACACGCCACTCTATATTCGATCGTGAAAGGGTTAATAAAAGAGGGGTATGCGCGAATATTTCTTCCTCGCCGATGAATCGAATTATAATCAACAAACGCGACTGTCCCCTTAATCCGTCCATCGTTGCTAGAGGACTCTGGTACAAAGGATCGTTTGAAAACCTGTAAAAGCGCATCCACCCGCCTCGAAAATTCTCGATCACGGCCAGACGCGCTGGTTATCCTTTTCGTAGGTGGGGTAGAGGAAGGGGGGCAGGGAAAAAGCGGTGTGCTGCGACGGGGCGTGAAAGGATTCGACGTTAACAGCACCAACAACGCCGGCCTGCTGGAACAATGGTGCTGAATGGTCCCTGAACGATTAGGTATTCCAATCGTCGCGTTAGGGGTCGCTGTGAAGTGCGGCGGCGGCAGCGGCGTCGGCGGCGTCGGAGGGTTGGAAGGGGCTGGTGGCGGTAAGAGGGTGGCAGAACTCGCCCAATAAAATGGTAATTCCTGTTTGCCCAAGTTAACCATGCGAGCGAGCCTGGAGATTCGAGTCCATGCGTACTCCCTAACTCCAAAGACTAATAATACGTCGAGGGGCGGGGAGGGCGAGGGGGCGCAGGGGGCGGGAGAGACGGGGGGCTGCCAACAGTGATATAGTTGTACGGAAGAAGCCGTGAAAGCGGTCGGCGATCTTGAATCCGCTGAGCGGAATTCGAGGCGTCAAGAGCTAGGCGAACAGCGAAGAATAGAGAGTCCGTGGGCTGGAAAAATAGAGGGTGCTGGTCGGGTAGCTAGGGCCTTTAGAGTGGACTTTGTAGTATCGGTTGCAGTAACAGTTCGGTATTGGGTTCGCTGGCTGGCACTCGTAGTGACGCGACTTGGAAACGGGCTTTCTAATTACACCTCGCCAAGTTGAAGCCCCGATACAATCGGGATTTACACTCTGTTTGTCCGATGGGAATGTAAATTGTAGAATCGCTATTCGTAGGGATGTTGAATATAAGAAGGCGACGTGCATTAGATGCACGCGTGGTTTCTTGTACGGGAGAAGCACGGAAGTTGTTCTAGGAAACCTGACATCGCAGGTAATTGATTCGACCTAACTGACCAAGTCACCAATATACATGATGCATCGCGTTACGGAGCGGCGCAGAGATTGGAGGCGGCGGGCAATCTCTTAAGGGTCGAAATTGGCACGGAAATCGTGGCTTTATTAAATTTGTTTAGGGACAGGTAAGGGGCGGTGGGGGTGGAGGGCGATAAGAGCGGCGGAGGACCTAGATTCTCAGAGAGCCGACGTCGTCCGTCTAATATTGCTCGATGCCTGGCCTGCCTAACCTTATTGCCTCGACAAAGTAAAGAACCGACAAGACACCCGAATAAGACCAGTTTAGGAGCCCAACCAGATCAATGAAACACCAAACCAACGGGGCGGAATCCACAAACAGTCCCGGAGACAATTCGGTGGCTGCGATGGAAATGGATACCCCGAGCATTCGGCTGTAACAGGGCCAAAGATCTTCGACCTGATCTTGAAACGGCAACGCTTTGTTTGCGCATTTATCTGTTCACTTTAGTACGCACTGGGCACTCGCCTTGATACTGAAATCTTTCCCCAAGGACGGCATTAGGTCTGGGTTTGGATAAGACAGATCGGGGGGGTACGATAAGGAACATAGTCCCGAGCTCACGTCACGAGGACCCATTATCGAGTATGAAAAATCTTGCGCCGAAGTTCTCGTTCGAAATTGGAGAGCTCCCTTGCCCAACAAATCCAATTACGCGGACAGTGGGCGATAAGTTAAGCCCAGCGCACAGCCCCGGACGCAGAACAGAAACTCGAAATAGGCATGGCGAGCGGAAAAAGATGAAGGGAGCCAGACGCAGCGGAGGAGCACGGGGCGCAGGTGAGGATGTTCCGGCAACGCCACTCGACCCGACTATTTAGCATTATTAATTAGAGCCAAAGTCATTCTAAGTTGGCAAGTACATAAGCAGAAATAATATTTGCACGGGCGTTCATTAGACGGTGGCGTGGCGGAGGGAACGAGATGGCGCCGCAAACGGGACGGGATTCTCATTAAAATAACCTTGCCTTTCCTTCTCGTCAACCCTTCCCTCTCCTACCGTGCAGCTTCTGTCGCGGCGGGGCAAAAAAAAAAGAGAGGCAGAAGAAGGAAAAAGAAGGAGCAGAAAGAATAAAATGTCGAGGGAGGGGATGAACAAAGTGGACGACCACCACCCCTCTCTTTGTCCTCCTCCTCTGTCGCCACTTTTCTCCTGTTTAACCCTCCTGAGCAGCGCGTGAGACGTAGACGGCAGAGGGAAAGAGATGTGTGGGGTGGGGAACGGGCGAAGGAGGGAAGTGGGGGGGGGGGGGGCAGAACGAGTTACCGGGGGTAGTTTGGCTACCACTAGGTAACTTAAATGAAAGTCGCGGTTACCCCCTTAACGCGAAAATACGCTGAGGGAAAATTTCGTTTTTTCACCCTGATTAATGTAATACCCGACGTTGCTGCTGCCACGCTGCTGGCCACGCTAATTGCTCATTCTCCTGCTCGGCTTTGATTCTCCTCCTCCGTGGTGGTAGCTTCACCACCTGTGCAGCTCCACGGTAAACGCGTATACCTCGTGTGCACGCGCCAAGGGTCGCCTTCTCCCGCGGGAATAACTGGAAATAAATTTTCCCCGCATGGCGGATTAAACGGTGCCCACTCGCGAGTCCGCGCGCGTGAAGGAAGCGTACTGAGCACCCGAGGGCACGAGTTTCCGCGGAATTTTCATGATGAACTTGGCGAGAAGTTAAAGCGAGTAATAGCGGGGTAAAAGAGAGAAGATTCTATTGGATTCCACTGTAAATCGGCTGAGTTTTAGCGGCGACGATTCTTCTACGTTCTCGTGTAGAGCATAGAAGAACGAAGAATTAGGCCAGCACCCTTTGGTGATCGCACCAACGCCCTCGCCCCCCATTAAACCTGGGTGGAGCTGACGCGATCACAAATTGCTTCCAGTCGAGCCACTTACGGGGTCATGGCACTGGAAGGTTAACTCAGGTACCCCTGGATCGCCAGTTGCCGTCCTGAGAACATGTTCCTGGGGAACAATCGCCCCATGATACAAGTCCCTGGGGCAAGGATCAGACTCTGCCGTCGCCCTAAACCAAAAGAATTTGCCGCGCTGCTAACGTAACCATCGCTATGCGAAATAAAATTACCAGTCCGTCGACACGGATCGAGCCCCTGATGAAATAAATAAATATCTAATTTACAGTCGCAAAACGGCGCATGTAATCCCGTGAATGAACATTCCGGGTCATCGAGCGGGATTAAACGCAGGAATTTTCAAACTCGCGGAGCACGACCACGCCAAGTTTTTCTCTGACGAGCGTCGATCGAGCGGATATTTTTCATCCGCGCCCGTTCATTATAAATATAATCCACTTGTCCGCCGTTCACCGGCAATCAAACTCTGCATTTCCAGCGAATTTATCATTATAATACGACCAAACGGTAATCCGTTGAAAGCTCGACGCACACGCGCGCACCCACACCCCGGGGAAACAATATATATTTTTTCCCTCCCGTTCGCGCGGCCCCGCGAACAATCTAACGTTCCAATTTCGCCCGGGAACGTCATAAATCGGCCAGCGGCGTAATAAAAGGATAATAAAGTCGCGAATAACGTCGCGCGTCGACGCTTTAATTAAACAATTTCGCCAGGTGGATGGCCGTTTGGTAATTGGAAAAAAATCCGCGGAACCGGTATCGAGGCATCGAAGGGCGACTTCCGGCTGGTCGGGCGACGGGCACAGGGGTTGGTCGGTAAGAGGGGGCGGCGTTTGGTAGGTGGCAAGTGAGGGTTGTGACGGACGGGGGTAGGGGGGGGTGGGGAATGGCAGGAGGGGGTGGACGGTGGAGAAGTTCCGAAATGAGTACCCGTGCAAATACGCCAGGATTGTTTCTGCCGCTAATTGCTCGGTTTTTTGCAGGGGCTCGGCCAACAATCGATTTGCATTTCAAAGGTAGCCCGGCATAAAAATAAAATGCGCCCCGTTAAAAGTTGACTGGCGGCGGCAGGGCTGGCTGTGTGCGCGCCGATACCGTGTATCTTCCCGATCGTACGTGCACCGACGCACACGGCTGGAACGGACGCTCGCGGGCGACAAATTGCATAAAACTCGTGCCCGGATTAAAGCCGTCGATGGAACAACGTCGATTCGCGCGCTTTTTCCACGGAACGGCCGATCATCGTTCCTGAATATAATGTTCCGAAAGTTGGGGGCGTCGCTGCCGCGGCGTCTCATCCCCCTTCGAGCCACGGCCAATTAATCGGGTGAAAAATTCCTTGGCGATGGCTTATCTTATTATTGGTATTTATAATAAATTGTCGCGAAGGAGCATGGAAATTTTGCGGGGGTGTATTGAGTTAATCAGACGCGATTTTAACGAGTCGCGATACGGAGGGTTCACCGAGGAGATCGGCAGGGTGGGAACTGGAATCACAACCCCCCGCAGAACGAATATTTCGTTTCCTGCGTCGCTGGCTCCCCCCCCCCCCCCCGTGCAGCATTTGATTTTACGCAGTACGCACGGGGGCGGTTTCCACCAACGTTAATTATCACTGACCACCTACAGTCCCATTACATTCCAATCGACCCCTTAATCAACGCATGATTGGTGTACTAATTGATTGCTACTCCGTAATTATAACGGTGCACTGCCAGACACCGGTATCGAAACCTCCCAAGCATCGAGAAGTGGTCGCCTGAAATTGTGTACAATGGAGCCGGTTATTTGGTCAAAGCGTGGAATTTCTGCGGCAAATGTTTATTGTCCGCGCTGTACGCAAATGCGTACTGTAATGTGGAAAATCGAGCAGAAAAATGTGCCACCGATCATTACCAACATTGTCAAACAATCTTTGTTGTATTTTTAAAATATACAATTACACTATTCTATAAAGATTATTGCGAGGAATGTTATAAATCGGGGAAGCTGATGGAAGAACGCTGCGTAGGAAGAGCATCCCTCAAATTCAACCTCTATCGTCTTGAAGCACCCTCGGGACAGGTGGTGGCGCGTAGCGGTTGGAACGAAAACGAGGGGGTTGCAACCCCCGATGGATCGATACGAAACGCACCGCCGTCGATAACATTTTATCGAAGCTGGGAAATGTAGAAACACTTCCTGGTCAACGAAAGCCTCAGCTGGTAAGAATATTGTCGATAAAAGTAGCTAGATGTTTGCCGACGCGCCGGCGAAATCGCAGCCCCCGCTTTCTTCAATTTCTCGCTATTTTTCTGCTTCATTCCGAAACGCGCGTCCAAACGAGGCAGCCGTAAATTCGATTCGCAGAAGTTGCAGTTCGGTAAATGAAACACGTCCGAAAACCCATTAAAGCCATTAAAACGCATTAATCGCGGAGAATTCTGTGCCGCCGCATATTCATTATTACATCAAACGTCCGCGGCTCCAATTATTTCAAATTATCCCTGTAGGAATTAATCCTATTGACACGCGGTGGCCTCTGATCCCACTCGTTAAAACGGTTCTAATGAAACGGCTGCCGTGGCCAACCCCCCCCCCCTCCGCCATACGCATCCGCCATAATCGCGCTGTTTACAATTAGTAACATTAATTCGACGTGATTTCCGGTACGCGTACGCGAGGGAAGGTGGGAGAGACCCGCGAATTTGTATAGAATTTCATTAAGCCAACGGTTAGCCACTCATCGAACCGTAGAACGTAACCGGCGGTCGGATTTGTACCAATTATTAGAAAATGTATATATAAGCGGCTTTGCGCGATCCACGGCTCGGTTTGCGCAAATATTTGATGGCTCTCCATTGGACACCTCCGACCGTCTGAATGCCTCGTACATGGCCGCCGCGAATATTTCTATCTCGGATAAATTAAATCAACCCTCCATGGGAATTAATGGCAAACGTTCCCGGCTCTATTTTCTAGTTCCCTTGCGTGATTTAGGGCCCGGACAGCATACTCGAATTATCTGCGCGAATCTAATTAAATTCACAGATACGAGAGTCAAGCGAGCTGTCGAAACGAATTCTGTAAGAGCAAGCAATCATCTTGGAGGAGGATTCTATGCAGCCCGTGACAGTAACGCGGACGCTGCGCCGCTGGCGTGGCGAATTCGTGATTTTTCACGTCGAGTACCGACGCCTGAAACAAAAATGTCTGCCGAAAAAAAGGAAGGGAAATTGGGGAATATAGAAAAGCACGGGGCCGGTCGGAAAAACGTGTCGCGTACAGGTCGTAGCTGCCTATGGAACGCGACGTCCGCGTTATTCGCTCTCCCTTCTTTCTCTCGGCCCGGTCGCGATCCTTCCGTCTCTGTCATCGTTGGACGCACAGAGACAGACAACCCCGCGCGCGTTGCACACGCCCGCGTACACAGAGAGGCTCGCAACGCGCGCGCATTTTTTTCTCTAATCTAATCTATCGACAATTTGACGGGCGAAAAACTCGCCGCCATTTTTGCAGCCCTCCTCCTCCTCCTCTTTCCACCTCGTCCACCTACCACCCGCCCCCGAATCCTGCACCCTTCAGCTGCCCCCTGGTGGCCTCTCCTACCACCCCCTCCCGCGTGGCGCGGCGTAAAGCTATTAAAATTCATAACCCCGGACATACGCCGAGGGGTTAAAACGCGTAACGTTCTACGCGGACCCCGGGGGTAGAAGGTGGAGGTGGAGGCGTCGGCGGCGGAGGAGGTCGGCGAAAGGAGGTGGGGCGGCGGCCAGGTGGGTGGCGGGCCGGGTGGTCAGGGCTCAAAATGAAGTAACCGAATTTGCGGACTCGTGCTCCATGCCTGTAGCAAAACAAGAGACTCCGTTGCCCTGGCAAGCCGCCCGCGGCTGGATTTTGAATATGCATTGCTTCCCGGTGCACTGTCGCATCCATATACATGGGGACACGTCTTTGTGACCGTGTCCTATGACTGTAGTGTAGCCAGAGAGTTGAGGGAGAGCGAGCGAGAGGGGCAACCCGGCGGAGAGGGGTTGGTTATGTCCGGAGAACGGGCAGACAATAGGGCCCTATTGGATTATACCGACCTCTTTGGTCCGGCCGAGCGGTGCAAATCTCTATTAAAAACTTCGAATTGCAGGCACCGGCGGTTTCGCCGCGATCCGCGTCGAACGCGTCAAGTCTTGCCCGTTCGCAGGAGTTCCTTGCTCGGAGGATGTCGGAGGAAGTTGGCGCATATCTGTGCGCCCGAGGTTTCGGCGTGGGTTATCAGAGACCTTCCGTCCGCTCAGCTGATCAGAATGTCGTCCGACTGATACCGCCAGCGCTTATGAAACCCGCGCAACACCGTGAAAAACAAATGTGTGCATCAATTGGAAATTTCAGGTACCGCCCGCCCTTCGAGCGGAGAGCAGTTATCGCGCAATGGACTTAATCCCCGCGGATCATTGAAGGATACCTAGAAGATCGGCTTACGCTCGTTTCGCGCGTAGAATATTTATACCAGTCGCGTCCACGTTGCGTACGCGGTTTAAATCGTTACGGAACGTTGGAAAATTTCGGGGGCACCGTCCCCGGGGGAGCGGCTTGACAATAGTAGCAGCGGCCTCATCAAGTAAAATCATCGTCACCAAAACTCGCAGATGGCTAAACGTAACGCGTCCAACCCTCCTTTCCCCGCGGTTCGGGTCCGGCCGCCCCCGCGTCCTCCTTCGCTGCTCCAATTCAGCCGCGTAATCTACTTTTCGTTTTGACCGTGAATGCCGTTTAGCACGTTATGAAACTCATTAATCTCGCAAATACTGCCCAACAATTTCGTCCGGCGTAAACGCGCCATTGAATTGCTTCCCGGCCTCGCTGATGGCGAAAATTCCGCCAGCCGCCTCCCTTTCTTTCCCGTCGATATCTCGTCGGCCGTGGATACGCGCGCCCGTAACACCGCGTTTCCATTTAAATGCTCGAAATCCCATGAATCGCCGCGGAATAAGGAAGAATGGGTAATTAAACGGTCGCGTTTCACTCGCCGTGGGTGATCATCTCCGCTGATAGAACCAGTCGCGAGGTGATTGCCCAAACAGAGATGGAAGTCAGGAGGAATACCGACGCTTGAAATCATTCGGCTGGGAACCCACGTTCAAGAAGGAATTACCCGTGAGAAAGGGTCCGCAGTGGCGTCCGATTCAAGCACCGCGAGGATATCCCCTTGCGGAGAGACACCCGCGCTGCCAGGTACCCGGTAATGAACTCTTCAGGATCTCAGGAGGATTTTTCGTGAGTACCCAGCGGCCTGCAACCTCTTTTTCCTTGACACCTTGAATGGTGTTAGTTCTAACGCCTATAGATCAGCCCGGCCCAGGCCACTAAGACTGTTGTGGAGGGCCATCCGCCGCACCCCGGATACCCGAGTTTCGCAAATTCGGTTCATTTGCCGCATTGTACGCGGCTTAACAGAGAAATGAGACCCTCTCCAGAGTGGGAGAGGAACGAGAGGAGATCGACTGAACGGCAGATAGACTGGAGAGAGAAATCGTGGCAAAGAAGGTTGAAGTTTACCGACGAGTGCCCTGCTGGCAAACCGGGGGTGGACCAGCCACCACTTGACACGCACCGTCTTCGTCCTGATGCACTTGTCTGCGGTGCACATTGCACAGCCGACGCGACGCTCGTTGGCGTGCCTTGCACCCACGCTCGTTCACGTAACGTGCCGCGCGACAGCCAGAGCCGAGAGGATTGGTTAATGCGTCTTGATTAGGGAAGGGCGATTCTACTCGATTCTTTTAGAATCGATCGATTCTCTTTCTGAAGAATCGATTATTTTACCGATTATTCTAGGAATCGATTCTCGATAACTCGATTCTTTTCTAACCAAGAATCGAGAAAAAATTAACATTTTTCCACGAGGGAACGGACTTAGAGCATATATACATGGAGGTATCATTGCCTTAGAGTGACTGCCTCGAAACTGTCGGCAACATCACGCGAGAGAGAAAGACATGTGCCACTGGTGCGAGCGAGAGAAGTACATCTTGCGAGCGAGAGAAGTATATGTCCTGATCGACCGCAATACGCATGCGCCGTTATCGTGAAATTGGCTGCACGCGGTATGGTTTGAAGTGATACACGGTGTATGCTATCATCATTTATTTATTTTCCGAAACGAATATATTTACTTACGAGTAATAGGAAGCCGATTTATCTCGGTTACCGCATAACAAGCAATATCGGCATGGCATTTTTTAATTTCAACTCGATACATATAACCGTTTTTCAAAAGGTACGTACGAGCGTAAACAACGATATTCATAGTAACCGCGGATCGTTGCCGGCGATATCGGTGCATGCGCATTGCGGTCGATCAGGACATATACTTCTCTCGCTCGCACATGTCTTTCTCTCTCGCACCATGTTGCGGACAGTTTCAAGCTTTCAATGAGACCTCCATAGTATATGCTCTAAGTTTCAATGAGACCTCCATAGTATATGCTCTAAGATGTAATGGGAGTAAATAAAAACCTAACCTTTCATCGATTCTTCGATTCTTCGATTCTTTTTGGAAATAATCGATTCTTAAGCATCGATGTTTCTTGCGAATCGATTCTTAAGTATCGATTCTTTTGAACGGAATCGCCCTTCCCTAGTCTTGATGTTTCGTCGTTTCTTCCCAGGATGCGCGTGGCAGGTGGAGATGTTGCAGATGATGGAGGCGCGAAGAGGAAGGAATCAAATCAGCCTTGTCGGCCTGACAATATCAAAGTTACTGCTTCTAAACTTAAAGTTACTGCTTCTAAACTGTATCGTATCTATTTTCCCTGATTATGGCAGGAAGAGAAATAAATAGAGGCTATACAATCGAGAAGCTTATACGCGCAGCTCTTTAATGGCGATAATTGAAGGAGGAAGATCGGGTGCGAACGATTATCGATCGAACTGATTACAGACGTTCCCAAAGTGGAAGCGAGTTATTCGCAGGTGACACGGTTATACTCGCCCCGCGACACTGAAGTTCAGAAATTTACAGATAACACGATTAAAGCGCCCGTAAGATTAGAACTTTGCAAATTGGTCGCTTCGTATGACATATGGCAAAGTAATTGGTTTACCATTACTTAGCAGCCACGAGCGTTTTAACCGAATTACTCCGTATTTATAAACGGTTTCATCGATTCGAAGCGTTTCAGCTGCATTGTTCCATTTAACAACCATTCCCTTCGTTTTTTTTTTATATATATAAATACATGGAATAACAAGTTTCAACGTGTTTAAATGCATTTTCCCTTCTCTCTCTGTCGGACGAGAATCGCTGGTTTAATAATCTGATCGAAAGTACGTGCCATTACTTATCGCTGAGCAGGAAATGGTAATAACGATGATCAAACAATTTCGTACGCGCTGAGAAGAAAAAAGAAGGAATATATTTTTTCAGATGCAACGAGCGAGCAATTACCGATCCTTATCGCGTGTACGCGGGTGCCGAGCGAAACGGGAAAACATCGCGTGCGATATATAACGTATCGAATCGTAAAGCGCGTGATGAGCGATTTCTTCGTTTGCACCGCGTGGACGATATATTAATCATCCACGCGTTTCAACGAAAAGTTGATGGAATCATGGGATATTAATTGTGATGCGAGTCCGATGACGCACGTATCGATCCTGCCGTCACGCACGTCTCAAACGCATGAAAAACCCTGCGATCTAGCTTTTCAGAGTTTTAATACAATAGGTCGAAAAGTGTTGCGGAGGCTGTTCTAACAAGTTGATGAGTGCTGAAGGGCTTTCGTTAACAAACATCTGTAAGCCCGCGATGTAAAGTTGAGGAGAGAAATATTGTGCTACCCAAAATCGATAGAAGGAACAAAACCTATGGCAATTTCTCGTCGATCATAAGTGGAAATGCCGAACTTAGTATTAAATCGAAGGTTCAATGCAATTAGCGAGCGGAATATGATTTATTGAGTCCGATTTCCATCGACGAGGGCACACGAGCGATCCCAATAGTGGCAAGGAACGCGACACCGTTCGGTCCGATCTAGTCATCAAAAATTACTACCTAAAAAATCCTCTAACGCCGGAGGAAAAAAGGAGGGAGCGAGCCTTGCCGAGCAGTTATTAGTTTTGCCAGCCGGAGAGCTTAAGTTTTAAGCCGGAAATCAATGCACCCGGTCGGACGGCTTTGTAAGCTTCCTCGTATGACGGTTTTAACGAGTGCCAGTCGCGTAAAAGTGACGAGGCGCCCTGGTCGACCAAAAAATCCTCAAACATCTTGCTTGGCCCCTCCCCGCGTGCCGGGCGCCCGATTTCTGCCGCGACATTCATTTTTCAATTAAATTGTCCACCTCGATCCTCTCGCGTTTCCAGACGGGCATCCTATCCTGGAGGATACAGGCCGCTTCAACTTTTAACGAGTCCTAATTAAGCTTGAAAACGGTACATACTGCGAACTACCCTTGTCCCAGAAAAATCATTGGATCAAAGCTTCTTCCGTTGCCAGTGTAATTTTATTCGTGGAGTATCGTGTCACGCACAGGTGAATTAATAAAATGAAATATAAACCTAAGCTCGCGGTGGAATTAAAGTGAACGAGCCGAAACTCACGGCGGTGTGTATCGACGTGCGTCAGAGTTAATCACCGCTAACCAAGAAAGTCCTTAAGTACTTCTGGCCAGCCTCATCTTGGACCCCCCGGAGGTCTTGCTCGCTTTTCAATTAAGCGGCGCGCCGTGTTTAATTTCCACGAAAGATCCACCTCCCGGCTGGAAACTGAATGGGATGCACCTTCCCCGTGGGGTATCGATCAAGCGAATGGGCGAGGATGGTGGCTCTTTTCATCGGCGTCCTGATGACGAGGCTAATACGTAACTTGGTAATTTAATCAAGAATCGAGGCCCCGCGGGCCACGTCAAACAGCTCGCAGCCTCCCCGAACGGTGACAGATATATTAGCTACGACTCAATAGACAGACGTCCGCGTTACATTATTCGACCGGTAGATCTCTACGACAAACACAACATCAATTTTTCCCATGCTTTCTCCCTCTAGCACGGCAGGGGTTCTCAGAACTGGCCACCGGGGGTAGTCCCTACCCTCTCTCACTCTCTCTCTATCTTCATGTCAACCGTATTTGCGCGGATCCTCCCTTTGGATAAACGTGACGCATCCGTGAAGAAATCATTGATTCTGTCAGGAATGTTTATCGAATTCCATTCGTCTCCTCGTTTCGCGAGTAGAAGAGAGGTCTTTGACGTCGGTTAGAATTGTTAGAAACGGACTCGATGAAAGTATTCAACGAGAAAGTGGTACACCTGAAACAATAGCAGATCGTAAGTAGAAAGATCAATCATTAAGCGTGCATATGGAAGATATCGCTTTTCCAACTCTTGGAATGGTTCTTAATTGCTCTGACATAAATTGGATAGTCTGCGAAAGTTCCGAGGTGCCAACAATTGGCCTTACTTGTAACGATTACAGGCTCGTTATTGAAGCTCATTACGAGAGGTTAGGCGCGAAGCCTGTTCGCGTTTACGGAGAAACGAAGCGCGTGATAAGGCGTATCGCGAGCACGGCCATCCGGCCGAGAATTTCGTGGAAGAAGGAGCCTGGGATTTACATGTGGCCGAGGATGCACGGGCGCGCACACGGGCACAGATCCGCGCGTATACGTGCGGACGTACGTGCGTAAGTGAAAACAGGACGAAAATGGGAAGCGCTGAACTGGTATAAACAAGGGTCGCATGCAATATTAGGGGCATTAAGTCGCCATAAAGAGCGCATTAGGGGTGCGCCCGTGCCCTCGAGGGGTAGTTTAGCGTTTAATTGTCCCACCCCGTGTATCAAAGGTTTCGATTTCTGCTTGACTACGCGCGTTATAAATCCACGTACGCTCGTCGTTTCGCACGTTTATACGTGATCCGCGTATTATTGCTGTATTACTTAAGATCGTTCGTTAATATTCTAATAACAACGAGAAGATAATTGACAAATTAATTGCATTCTCTTTTTATCCCTGTGCTAAGCTTTATTTGATCTGCGCTCTCTAGCGACATACACCAGACAATATAGCCACGGACCATTCAAGGAAGCGCCCAGAGTTAATTCCCCCGTGATTCCCGAGTCCAGACCCAGCAATCCTCGAGTCCCGACCCCCGCGAAAAATCTGAAGGACCGCACCCCGTCAGCCCCGACCACCCAATATTCATCTTCCTTGCCGGGAATGGTCGGTGCGCCAAAAAACCGATCCAGCAGACGTCCGCCGAGCGAGGAACAACACAGCCAGGCCGAGTTACTCGCGGGTATCTGCTCGGGCTACGGCGATGACGGAACGACGACGTGGCCGTGCACCCTTTGACAAACCGTATTTGCCCGCGTTCTACGCACACTGAAACTGCCTCATACCGGCAAAGACCCGCAGAGAAACAGGCTCGTACCGAGCGCACACACGTGCACGCGGGTGGCGCGCGCGTGCAGACATTATATGTGAGGGGGTGCCCCGAAACGTATAAGAGGAACAGGCGAATACCCAAGTTGCTATTGAACCGATTTTGAGCAAATATCACTTGAAGCAGGTCGGGGAGATCCGCGATGCCGTAGTGACGGGGTAGTTGGTGGTTCCTGGAAGAGGCGAGGGGTGGCTGGGGGACGGGGAACGGTGAAAAGGGGCTCGGAAGGGGGCGTGGGGCCGGGAGGGGGAGGGGGAGGTGGAGAGGGGGGGCGGTGGCGGTGGCGGCAAAGGGACCAAGAGGTAAGGGTGCGACGGGGGTGGAGGCAGGGACAGGAGCAGAGAGAGCTCACAAGCCCTTCGGCAAATTTCATAACCGAACTTGTCGTATTTGCCCAGATTATTTCAATATATTCGACTCAAGCCGGGAATCTGTTTGCGAGCGAGTGTATGCGTGAATGGAACTTGCCGCGGTCGCCGCGTCCGCTATGTGCGGTTCCGTCTATCTTCGCGCTACCCTGTGTTCGCCCTCGATGAAACGTTACGACGCGCCACGCACACCACCGACCGCACAAACGCGTCGTTGATACAGCTTTTTAAGGAAATCCCCGTTGCGTCGACGCAACGCTGCCGAGAAGTGTGAGAACGCTACCGCCACCGTCACCGCCACCCCCGCGCAAACCAAAGGGCACCCTCCCCCTCCGAGCGGAATTGTCGCTCGTCGGGATCAACGAGGTCGGGTTATTATATTTGGCGATAGGGATCCGTATATTCCAACGATGCCGTGGAAAACTCAATAAAACGGTCTTCCGCGCGAGGAGACTCGCAGAAGACGTCTCTTTGCCCCGGCGTTACTCTTATCCAGCTTCTCTGTTCCACGGGCGCGTGCACGGGGCGCAAAGAAACCGGGGTTCCAGCGAAGGCGAGGGCTGCGCTCCAGTTTTGTTAGCGAAAGGATAGGTTCAAGTGACAGCACGTACGCAAGGAATATCAATATCGTTCGGGCGGCAGCGATGGATTTTGTTATTGTTAGCCACGTCCCACGCGGCCAGATTGATTCGCTGATCCGTGAAATTGGGCAGGAAATGGAGCGGAGAGGCTAATGCGAGCGGAGCGTTCATGAAGTTGCGCTAATTAAATAAAAGGACGAAATCGAGGAGGTACGAGAGTGGCGTACGCGCACGTGCCGACACGTGTGCACGCCTTTCGCCTGCCTGTCCACGGTTTACTATAATGTGTTATTAGTCCGTGGAACGCGGTATATATTAGCGCCGGGGCCCGTCCACGGATTCGGGAATCAATTAAATAACAATGGCCGCTCGTTAATCCCTCGGAGAGACCGCAGACGCGACTGTCTACCCGAAACGATCCCGCGATCGTTTAATTACTCCTACTTTCGACGCCAGTGCCGCGTATCTGGCGCTCTCGGTTTCCCACTGGCGCTGGTCGCTTGGTAAACGCGAACACTTTTTCGTCCCTGCCGCGAGACGCGTCGCTGGTAATACGAGGTATTATTTATTTATTTATTTATTTATTGTTTGTAAACGGGAAAGAGATCCCTTTAGTGTACAGGAGTGAGAGGGTGCATGTTATAAAATAATTTGCGTGAGAAACACCAGTAATCGAAATCAACCGCAAACAGTAAAGTGTAAGAGCTAAAAATAGAGAAAAGACGAAGGATGTCACAGTACGTTATTTAGAATATTATTCAGATGACGTTTGAGTGCAGAATGAGATATAGTGAAAAGATCAAAAGAGCCAGTATACTTATTAGCTACTTCACAAATACGATTAATTGGATCAGAGTAGCCAAAATTCGACTTATAAGAAGTCGTGTAAAACAGTCTGGCATCCCTGAACTGCCTAGGCGGAATATGAAAATTGAGGGAACACAATATCTGTGGACAGTTAACTAGACCATTGACGATCTTGTGAATAAAAAGTAAATCAGATCCAATTCTGCGTATCTGTAAAGTAGGAATATTAAAAGATTGCATGAGTGGTACATAGTTATGATCGCGCCTCGCCATACGTTGACCAGTTTTATATGCAGCATATCTCAGGAATCTATGTTGTATCTTCTCCAGGAGATAAATATATTTGGAATGCTGGGGTGACCAGATAGTAGAGGCATATTCAAGTCGCGATCTAACAAGTGAGAAATACAAGAGTTTGAGGGAACTCAGATTCCTGAAATCGGCTGTGTTACGCATAACGAAACCTAACATCCTCGCGGCATCCTTAGCGACATTACGATAGTGATTGGAGAAGTTGAGTAATGAGGTAAAGCGGACTCCTAAATCAGAAATTTCAGAGACATGAGTAAATTATTCCATAATTTAGCGAGGATGTTTGAAACGTGCATCGGCCTGACGCAAAGTTGCAAACCTTAGCGTTGGCCAACAATTGTTTACGAGTAATAAAGACGAAATAATAATAATAATAATAATAATAATAATTGAGCTGTATTATAGAAGACAGTGTGTGTTGGAGTAGATTAATATGTCAAAGAGAAACTGACTTTCGATAATTGTTCCGCGGTTTGATTAATCGGGGTTTCGGTCGCCGCTTATAGCTCATCGATCGAGCGAACGTTCCTGGAATGAAATGACCGGATCGTGGAACCGGTGGCCTGCCGTCGGGGATCATATTCAGACATGTACGGCAAGTTGCGCCCCGAAAATGTAGAGGCAGGGTAATAATTGACGACAGACAGCTGATTCGAGTTAAAATTAAATTCCCCCTCTCGACGGACACGTTAGACGGATAATCAGGATCCGAGGATCGGCGTAGACGGCAGCCTCCATTGTTTCATTCGATTTACACCCGTGCTCCATACCCGTAATACAGAACCTGCAATTTACAGGAGAATGAAAAGTTAAGCCCGCGCAGAAGGCTCAGGGGTGGCGTGCAGACAATAGGCCCTGGCTTTAAAATCTCTCCGGCAAACAAATGGGAAAGCCCGGCTCAAAACGTAATTGAGATATTGAGATCTGATTAAGATGAAATCAATAACACCGGGGACGACCGGTACCCGTATTCTGCCTCGTCCTACATTTCTGTCTGCTCGCCGAATCTTCAACGATCTCTGATCCAGGAGGGGAAGAGACGAGGGGGGGCGCGCCTCGACGATGGAATACTTTCGATTTCTCTCGGCGAATTCGCAGGGTTCAAAGCGTCGTACTCCAGCACAAAAGGGTTTAAGGAGGCTGTGGAGTGTATTAACCGCGGTCTTCGACAGTATCGAGTTCCACGCAGAAATGGGCTGACGCTCGCGCGTCTAATCGTGGAAGGCTATTTCTATCGCGATGCAGTACGTTATCCAGCTTCGTGAAACTCTTGCAACGTGAACGAAAGGTGATCCAGTTGAAGAAGATGTGGAGAAATTCGCGTGACAGAAGGCTCGGCCGTGTCTGTGCGCGATACTGGACAGACTACTTACCGTCTGCCGACGCTACTACACGTAACATCGTAGGTATGCATCGCGAAAGAGATCGATATTGGCGACAGCGGGGCCGGCGAAACAGCGGTGAGCGAAATAAAGCGTAAACATTGTGTTCTTTGGAGATCGTCGGTGCGACGGTAGCGTTCGCCTGGCTCCTCCGGATATTAGCGCGGCCGATGGGGGGAGGAAAAGCTTGTAAGCTTACACCTCTCGAAGGGGTGCCTTTTTCGGGTCTCCTTCCACGGGGCCGACTGGAATTACAATAAAAGATACACTTCTGTGGCCAAACAACGCGCGACCAGATTATTATTCGGCCTCGGCGCTGCGCGTACACATTCAGCGGCGTGCACGTACACCGCGTGTCCGCATCTGCCGTGGCGCCGCAGGAGGTCGGTCATAGGACCCCATTGAGGAGAAAGGCCCTCGAGAAATCTCCTTCCACGCTTCCGTGCGGACGAGCCCGTTGTAAATTTCGAGTCCAGACGATCGGCGCTCGCTTTGTAACCGCCAATAGGAGCACCGAACTCGCGCTGCGGCTACCAATCGTCGAACGGAACTCGCCCTGGCGTCGTACCCCCGGGCCGACGGTGGTTTAATCGTGTAACCGACCCCCTTTGTCGCGGCTTTTCACACCGAGAGGCGCGTACCCATACCCGGGGACACGACGCTTCTTTTTTTCTTCTTCTTCCACCAGCACCGCTAATTATCCACCGAAATCCCCTTAAACGGCCATTAAACCCGCCCCTTAAACCGCCGTAAAAGCACTTTAGGGCTAAACGGATACAGAAGCAGAGAGTTCTTGCTCTCGCTGTCTCCTCTTGCCACCGTCCGGGGGCCAGGGAAGCAACGGTTTGATAATGACGGCCGGTTCTTACACCGAGGGATCTCCTCGCCGCGGTGGAGACCGGTGATTTCCTAGAAATCGATGCTTTGAAGACGCAAACGTCGCGCTGCAGCGTCTTCGATTTTTTCTTAATAGCCAGCCGAGTTGTCTTGAGGGGAAGATAGCGGTAAATAGCTTATCAAGGCGAATCGACATCTCTATTTAGTGGGATATCTGTCGGGGTAAGGGCCTTAACTCGATACTTCGCTCTTCGGAGTCGACCGTGGCTACTTCCGGTAGAAATCGTAATTGGCGGTGGTTCGCTGAGGTATAGAAACGAGGGAACACGAGTATTCAGTTTCAAGGTGAATTTACTTAAAAATGATTCCGTTACGACGAAGCCGATGAATAAAAAATGATCCCCGTCGCGCCAGGGGTTAGATAATTATTCAACGCGAAATTTTATCCCCCGTATCGCGGCTGGTTAAAGTCAAATCTCCACTCCCATTTGTGCCCACTAAGCCACTTCCAAGGGACAGAATTGTCTTTGTTAAATACAACGACCAGAGAGCGAGCCACGGCGCGGCGCAAAGAGCTGAGAACCCGTCGCTTTTTACGGCAGCAACCCGATTTTCATTCGCGGAACCCGCCCCCGTTCAAACGAGCGAGCACCGCTGAATTGCGGGCGCGATCTAAGGCAGCCTGATAAAAAGTATGTAGAACCGCGCGACAGAGATAATCAGCTAAATGTAATGTAATATTACAGGCGAGCCGAGAGACGGGGAAACGGATGGTTTATCAAAGTGTACCTGCAGCCTTTCGTGTCTCACGCTTTATTAGATTGCACACCGCCGGCTGGAAATTAGTAGCACGATTAATTTATGACTGTAAAATATGCCAAACGTCGCGCTTTTCCCAGCACGCTTTCCCTTCGGAGCGGTATTTAAAAGCCGCTTCAGTGCCGTAGCGCGAAGCGATACGCACAGATAATTCGTCGCATTACTCCATACTTTATGGAGCACCATGGAAGTAATGAAATGTCCCTTTAGGAAGTTCGATAGCTTTTTTTCACCATAGGGGATCGATATAACATGGAGTATCGCGTTAACGTAAAGCACTTTGTAAACGATTGGCGAGGAGAGCTCGTGGAGACGTGCCATGATACTCGCTGCACTTTATTCCACGGCTTTTTGAATTCCGTCGCGTTTAGACACCTTTAACCCCGCACGGGAGACGTCGGAGGGCCCCCGATGCGCGTCGCGTACGTGCATGGCTTGATGCACCTTTTATCCCGCGAAAACCGCCTCATTCGAGAAAATTGATCGAGTGTGAAAGACCTCGTTCCACGATCCATTAGAATGCCAGCGAGCTTTGATCTTTCCAACGAGCCGGAGCATCCGATCGGTCGGGCCCCATCTTTCTTTATTTTCGTTTTTTTTTTCACGGAAAAGCGTCTTTGATGGAATCAGCCGAGAACCTTTTTAAAACTGAATTCACAGCATGACCTTTCATCGCGTCATGATTTATTGCGATAACTTCTTGCATACTTAATCCACTGAGCTCCCTCGACTTGGAAGCGTTTGATATTTCTGATGATTAAATTATTCAGTTTCGAATCAATTATCTCCCTCCGCGATTTTCTACATTTCTACATATAAGAATCTATTCATACACTGCTCGGCACGAAGTCAAGATTCAGATCAATTGAAGAAGATAGATTGAACCGTGGGACCGAGTAGTACCTACTCCTATCCATTTCGTAACTCGTAGATCATTGGGCTTCGATCGGGCTATCGCGGCAATGGGGAGTAACCGCGTCTGGAACGATCTCCAGACGAAAGGTGGCCCGAACTCGGAACGGAGATCGGAGAAAGAAAGAAATGCTCGGACCGCAGGTATCTGAATTTGGAGGGCTGCAGGCGGTACAGGGTGCTCACGATATCTGGTGTAAGCCTATCGGCGTAAAAGCCATTATTGTCGGTCACCCTTGGAGGGGCTGAAAAGACGAAAAGATCGGCTCGGGGGTTGGCAGGTCGTTGCCTTGCTTTGCCCAGATGCCCTCTAATGGCCTTAATGAAGTGTGTACGCACCGCGTGTATGGAGTTAGAACGCAACGACACTAATTTTTAAGCATAATCGTACACTCAGCTTCACAACGTGTGAACGAGAGCTCGGTTCTCAAACATCCGCATCACCGGCCCCGACCGCGTCCTTCTCGGTCTTCGCGCGGAATTTCTTACGCCGCGGGTGTCCTCGCCCCTTCCACAAACATCCCTTTGAGATTTTGGGAATGCCTGACGCACCAGCTACCTCCCCTAATTGGCTGCTTTCTTTTTACCGTTGCGACGGCTTCATTTGGCCCATTCAGATTCCGTGCGTTAATGCCTCCTCCACGATTCGGCCGGAAACTTGTCGAGCGATCGCAGCCAACGAAATGCCAGTCGAAGAGTAATATGCGCGATGATGGGAAACGATCCAAAGAGATTTGCTACCGAGACGCGGCGGCGAACAATCGTATCATGCTTCGTCTTTCGTGTATCGCTGCATTCTGTGGTACCGCATATACCATTATATTGTAGTTTTCGAGTGGCTCCCGTGCTCTCTAGCAGCTTACCAACGTAGATACAATACAATTTAAACGCCACGAGGCTCGCTGAAAGATCGGTGCGCGTTCCCAAGCGAGGGTAACCAGAACGCGTTTCCAGCGGCAATTAAGCACTCGAAGGAAACGCGTGAGCCTCGTCACGCTCTTTAAGAAACGGGAGAATGAAATAAGTTTCGTCGACAAGACTCGCCAGAGAAAACGTCACGTCGGGCGGAGATTAATTAGTCTCTTTCGAGGTAAATTACGTTTCTCGCGGAAGGTTAACTCCAGCCTCAAGGGGGTGCGTCCACGTATCGCGCAAGGAAAAAGTGATACGTGCCGTGTTTCTCTGTATCCTTTCGCGTGGCACTCTCGAATAAAACGGGTCGGGAAGTCTGGGGACCTAGCGAAGTTGCAAAAAGATGTTCCCTTAGAGCCGTTTCACACGACGATACAAGTATGCGATACGCGTATGATGGATACCGATTTTCATTGTTCTTTTGAGAATCGTCGTGTGAACGGTCCCATAATGATCAATGTAACATCGGTATCCATCATACACGTATCGCGATACACGTATCGTCGTGTGAAACGGCTCTTAGGGTAGAGTACTCAAAGAGACACGCAGAACCGAACATCTGATTGCTCGCAGTTGGCACGGGCATCGGGGATGAATTGTTCCCACGGAAAGGTAAAGTCGTTTGCCGTCGCTTGCCATCGTTTAAGGCCGGAGATGACGCGCCGCGATCAGGCGCGGAACAGGGCAGCGCCGGGAAGATCAGTTACTTAAGCGTTCTGCTCGTCTGGCCGGGGAAGAAACGGCAAGAGAATAGGTAGTAATCTCGACGATGGAGGTTTATCACGGCAGATGGACTAATTGATGTCATTCAAGGTATCATTAATGCCCGGTGTTCTTGGACGCGTATCAGCTGCCAGTGATTTTCACAAGCGGGGAAATCTTTTCAGACCGCGCGCCACTTCCCGCGACTTTCCGCTTCTCGAGAACGCAGCAGAGGAGAGAGAGAGAGAGAGAGAGAGAGAGAGAGAGAGAGAGAGAGAGCGAGGGATGAGAGGGGCGGCGGGCGGGAACGGGAACGAGCGTGTATATACGCGGGAACGCGCGAGTAAGTGGAAGAAAGAGAGACAGACGTGTTCGTGGGTGTCGGAGCCAGGAAAAGAGGGGCGAGGGCGCGGAGGGGGTGGAGGATGGAAGTATGAAGTGAGCATATTACTATTGAGAATAAGTACCTGGCTTCGAGATGGTGGCTGTGCTCAGGGGGAGAGAAGGTGGAAGGGGCTGAAGTAACGGCACACGGGGGTGGCATGTCGGGGGTACAAATGGGGTGGTACAATGGACACTAATGGATCTCAAGCCGCCGCGAGAGGCGCTGCTTTTAATCTAATTGTCCTTCGTAGCCGTCGCGATCGCGATCAGTGGTATTCAACTCTGATCCCTCGTCCACTCCCGCCCCCTTTACCCCCGCCCATAAAACATATGATTACGCGGTTAAAAAAAATGGTCAGAGAGAGAGAGAGAGGGATAGAGATGGAGGAGCAGAGAGAGAGAGGAAGGAGTAGGCGGTCCTCTCTCCTCGTTGGCGGTATCAATTTTTACGCGGCACGAGTTTAAAAGCGTCCCGTGAATATTTAACGGGGCAATTAAACTTCCAACGACCAATAAACGTTTATTAAATTCTTGTATTACAACGTTTATTGAGAGTTCGTTACATTCGAAATATTCCAAGTTCAAACGGAAGTGATACGCAATTTCACCCCGTCAAATGTTCCGCCATCTATCGTTCCGGAGCGCGTTCCTTTCGAGCAGCATTTTCACGGAGAGACGATGGAATTTCGAAGGAAAAATTCGTGTTCCCCGGTCGCTTAACTTTCACGACTATCGAGTACAGGTATAGGTGCGAACGCTTACGATACGACACGGCGAATGAATGCGGGGCGAAAGTGGAGCCGGAGCGTTTCTTTCTCCGTCTAGTGGTTCCATTTAGCGGAACTTTACAGCATTATGCGACGCGGCTGTTGAGCTAAAATGCAAGGGGCAGAGGGACAGAATTTCGAAAGCATGCGCGTGCTCTTTCTAATGTTGCGAATATAAAATGTCTGCGGAATATACTCGAGTGCGGCACAATCGTTCCGCCTCGACGGTGTCTTGAGCGTTCCCCTCTAAAATTCTGCGCGATATGTACCTTCAGTTACCAGTCTAATGACGGCCGCAACGACTCAGTTTCAGCAACACGAGCCTATCCCTCGAACACTGAAATCCCATCGCGGAGAGGCAACATTCTCGTTGGTATACGTTCTTCCAATTTTGCTCGCTCGACGAGGCATCGACCACCGAAACTAATCGAGTCAGAATGGCCGACAGTGTGGCTCGTAATTAGGCGACACCCTCGCGATACGAGTTGCCCCGGAAGCAAAACTCCCACGGTCGGTTCGAGCACGGCGGAATGAAGCTGAAATATCATAGCACACAAAAGCTCGGCCGCAGGAAACAAACCACGTTTCCCGCGAACTCGTGGCCATTATCAGCCGATCTTATCGAGGAACAACGATGGCGATCGTCCCGGCGGCGCAGGTGGCGCAATAATTACTTCCCCGTGCTTTCCAGCCACCCTCGGCGCCGCCTCGCGCGCGCGCTCAATAAAGATAACGATAATTGTCGCGGCGGTGTCGTCGTTCGACCGTTCGTCCTTACCCCCGCAGATAAATTTCTGATAAGGCGGTTAAATTGGTTGGATTGTAATTGCCGTTGTGCGTGTTACCAGGATGAGGCAGGGAGAGAGTGTATACCTGACGGGGCACGTGGGAAGCCGTCGAGAGACGGTGGACGAAGGGGTGGAGACGCGATTAAACGCCACCGTTCATGTTTACACCGAAAGTCCGTGGGAATCGAGTCACTCCCCGCCGCCCCTCCTGTGTAGCCGGCAGAAACCCCACGCCAGCTGCCCCCCCCCCCCCCCCTGCAATCCAGAATTCAGGAAATCGCCGCCAATGCGAAATCTTTTCATGACTAACGGCACGGAAGCGATTTTGTCGCGCGACCTTGTTAACCGGCTTCTCACAGCCAGCAAATTACGGGAGGGGCGAAGAAAGGGGTGTTCCACAAAAATACGTTCATTAGCTGAGGATTTTGATCGATTTTGATGGATATAATGCGTGGGGTATAGGATAGAGAAGGCTGATGTGTCGGAAGCTTCATAGGGGGACTTAACATTGATTCGTACTACTGATAGGCAATTTAGAAACTGGTCAGTTTTGGAGGCTCAACGTTGTATTTTTCGATGAAACTGGAGAATATTTAGGAAGAAAGAAGTAAAGAATTATTGGGGTTAGTGGCGGTATTAACTATGGACAGGTAATCACAAATTAGCGTATTTCAGTAGTTTCATATATTTCTCTTGATGTAATTAATTAGCTACATATTTACATGAAGGAAACTATACGTATTTTATATGTATATGTACGTTTGCGTATTATACATGTATATTACAAAAGTTCTTCGGCCATTATACTTCCTCCCGGTGGTTTTCGTCGCGGTTTCTAAGAAACCTCTAAGGAAACTGACCTTCTGCTAAAGTCTTTTACGTTTACGATCCACTAATATCCAAACAGAATCAGGTGTCCCGAAACAAAATTACATCAAATATTACCGATCGGATGAAATCCATAATAGCAGGAAAAACCGAGCGATCCCGTACTCAAAAGGGAAGAGGCTACTCCGAAACATGTTGGCTAGAAAACCGCCAGCGGTCTCGACAACATTTTTCACCACAGTTAACTTAAAGCAGAACTTCAGTACCAAGACTGCAACCGCGGAAACGATTTCAATGATCTCGTCCACAAGTATTCGGCTAGGCTAGCCTTCACGTCGTTCCCGAATGCGAGCGATCGCAACGATGAGTCTTAGAGTTCATCTGCCAGCTTCCTCCGAACACTCTTACATTGCATCATGACCCAACGATTCGTAAAATTTACATCCAAACTTACACTCAGCCCTCAGCTCACTACACAGTACCACAGCCAAGGCAGTGATCCGATAATTCGAACTCTAAAGACCACCGCCGTCCACCCCGGGACGTGCAGTGTCCAGACCCTTTGCGATTATCCTTGGAGGCATATGTACAAGACATCAGACGATCGCCTGTCCCATCAGGCTTCACAGTTAATTATCCACCTTGCGTAGAACCTCCTCGGCCTTCACCCGCAGCACCTCCGCGCTCTGCCTCCTGATCTCGTCGTCGGACGAGGCCGAGTCCTCTTCCTTGTCGTGCTTCGAGCTCAAGTTCTGCGGCAGGTTCTGCACGCCCAGGTTCAACGGGTGGCCGTGCAAGTGGCCCCCGAGCGTGTGTCCGTTCACGTTGTTGTGGCTCAGAGGCGAGCCAGGGTTCAAGCCGACCGGAAGGACCGTGCTAAGAGACGCCAGGTTCTGCGGAAGGGGTAGGCCGATGTACTGCGACAAGATTGCGTGCCACGGGGGCAGCTTCGGCGCGCTGGCAGGCCACGGCGGTGGGAACACCGGCGGGATGAACCAGGGAAAGGCACCCGCTGGTCCACCCGATGGATCCGCACCTGGCACACCCCCGGCGCTTTGGAGCAGCCGAGCGTGAAGGGACAACTCGTTGACACCTGCAATCACATCGTTTCGCAGGGATTTTAGCCCGTTGTTTCTGGGAATGCGGGGAGGAACCCGCTGGTAGCTGGAGAAACGCTGGAGGACGCCCGATTAGCTCTTGGTAGCTCAATTGCGCCTCCCATGGACCGAGCGATATGGGAGTGTGGAGTCCAGCTGTGACTGGGAGGCGCGTCCAACCACGAACCGTTCTCAGGGGTTAATTCTTTCGCCGGCGAATGTCTAGATCGATATCCGCGGCGAACACATTTAATCATTACGATCGGCGTTCCGCGACGAAACTATTTTTCATTCTGGCGAGATGAATGAGAGCTCTAATCCCGGTCAAAGGGTGCTATCGGCGGGGAACGGCTAGAGCAAGCGTTAATTTAGAGTTCTCTATCGGGAGAAATTTACCCGCTTCACGCCCGAGATCGACGGTCACATAGGAACAAGTTTCAACGGAGCCTCGATAGGCCGGTTCATGAAAAATTAAACGGTCGAGCTTCCGCGTCGCGCATCGTTCGCATGCGATGGCCGCGATGGCCGACACTGAAATTAGATGTAATTGGCGCCGATTGCATCTACCCTCCTGTAACCTTCCTCGCACCTCGTCTGCTCGCATATTAACAAACAGACCACGCGATTCGTCGCGCTGTACCCGGGGACAGGAGGGGGTGAATTGGAATGGAAGGTTTTTTTTTATTCTACCAGCGAGAGGGCCGAAATTCGAGGATGCACTCACCACTTTGCTCCACGTGCATGAAGCTGGTGTCTCTGCCCAGCGCCTTCTCCTTCTTGCGCCATTTTGCACGGCGATTTTGGAACCAGACCTGAAAAGACAAAGATTGAACAATCGAATCATCTACGATTGGTGACGTCCAAGTGTCCCTATCGAGGGATCCATCTACGTCCAGTGTGGAAGGAATCGTTCAAGAGTTTCATAAGGATTCAGATTGCCTATACCTAGCGTGTCCGAGCATTTATCGCAAACTACATCGCGATTTCACGCCCCTTTCTCTCTTCCACGCGAAGGGAGTAATTGTCGCGGGAAATCATCGAGTTATTTCTTGGAAGAAAATACGGCTGCGACGCATGAGAACCCCAGGCAGCCGTATCAGAACCACCCAACAAAAGCTTGCTCTTGAGGTTGATTAAGCTAATTGTTAACAATTATCCTGATTTCCTCCGTACCCGTGAGTGGCAGCAACCCCTGCCCTCGCCCCCTCGCCTACCCTACGGAGCCCCTCTCGACACGCCGTTCCCGCTGGCCCCGTTGCCATATAAATGCTTTCGCTTTCCGCCTGAGCTGCTCTGATTTTTCGTGGCCACCGGCAGCAGACCCCGCGAAACAGACAGAGAAAGAGGGAGATTGCATTTTACATCCTGCCTCTATTGTGTAGAAAATCCAGTGCTTTTCAGCCGACGCCGCCTCGTCGCTATCGATCCCTCGTACGCGTGGATCGTTCGATGACGCTTCTTCTCGCGACGCCTTTCTTCCCAACATTCTGCTCGATTGCAGGAGAATCGGGATAATGCCGGCGAAGCTCGATGTCCCTTCGAACCATCTGCGTACAGTTGATCCAAGGAGACAGAGAGCCACTACACACGCGACACAAGAGGAGGGGTGGAAGAGGGCGGTGATTAACGCGCGCGGCGTTTAAAATTGTCGCGCGGATTTTCAAAGGGAAATTAGGAATATCGTCGAAATAATGAGGAGAATCGAGGGAAGTTTGAAAGTGACTGGGAGGGGCGTTCAGTCGGCGGAGGAGAAGCCACGGAGCGAGGGGAGCGTCGCGAGGCTGGGGCGGGAAATTCAATTGCCTAATTGCTGTTAATTATTTAATCGCTCCTGAATACCCCGCTAACGCCTAAGTGCTCGCAAACCTTGCAGCGCGTCATTTAAGCGACCCAACGCGAACCTGAAAGTTTGAATCCCCCCCCCCTGTCTCTCGGTCTGCACAATCTCGGGTGGTGTAACGTTTCCACCATCTCCGCCGCAAATTTCCTGTTAACGCGCTTGCTCGTTAAACGCGTTCACATTTTTACGAGCCACGCGATCTTATCTCGTTGAGTATACTCGATACCAGCGCGACGATACTAAACAGCGGCGGCAGAGGGAAAAAAGGTACGCGAGGATACCGATCGCCCGTCAACCCCGAATGAAACATCGTCTTTTGTTCGGTGGCTGACAATGCTCGCCACTTGACTCGCGGCGGAACAGCGTTTCCGAAAATTCCATGAAATCGAATCGTCGTACGGCGCGGCGGCGCGGCGGAAAAGCGAAAGCGAGTGTCTGATACCGAGCGTGACACGGAACAGGGGGAAGGAAACGCGGGCAGAAGCGAATCGCGATTCCATTACCCATCGGGCAGCCCGATCGCCGATCGAACGCGATACATCGGCCGGCCATTAATACCGAAAAATGGGTAATTTCGCATCTGGAATTGAGGGCGGCGAGGGAGGAGTGGCGGAGGATTTCCTAGATTGAAATAAAGTGGCCGTGGCACCACTGCGCCGCGGCGGATCATTTAGCGGTTTTGTCGAGCGACGGCCAATTGCCGGCATTGTCGCTTGGCTGTACCACAATGGGCCAATCGGAATGCTCTCTGTCTCTTTTCAACTACACGCCACCCTTCGACGACGGCTCCATCCACGACCCTTCTCTCTGCTATACACACACACACACACACACAAACCTATATATACCCCTCTTTCTCGCTCTCTTCCACCCTCTTTCTCGAACCTCTTCCAACTCCCTTCTGTCTCCCTCTCTGCCCCTCTTTTCTCGATCCTGCGCCTCTCTCTTCGTCGCGTATGTACGACGAGGGTGTCAGGATGGTTACGCTAATCGAGTAACCGATTTCCATCCATGGAAAAGTCATAATTTATGGTGGGCGCCGGCAATACCAGCTGCCGTCGGTCGCCGCGGAATCGCCGCGTCACGTAACCGGTGCTCGTTTCCTGCCCCGATTAACTGATAATACAAATGAACGGAGGGGGTCGGTATTTATCGCGATCGTCGGAACTGACGCGATCGGAGTATCTCGAGAAGGGGATGAGAGAGAGAGAGAGAGGAGGGGGTCGGGTCGTCGACGTAAACAGAATTTTTCCACGCGTGCAAATCCGCATCGGCGTTAATGACGTTACCCACCCTTAATGAGAGGACGCATTTGCTAAATGGAAGCGCGATTTCTTTCCTTCCTTTTTTTCCCACCCCATTTTCCTTTTTTCTTCCCTCTTTTTTTTGTGTTCCTGTTCGGATTAGCGCTCTGTCGAGAACTATCGTTTTGCGCGTCCTGACGCACTCGAAAGGAGCGAGAGCGCGACGGGGGGACAATATCAAGCAGATTAAAACATTGTTGATATCGAGAGCACCATCTGCCTATCGTTTTTTAAATCAAACTCCCGCCGGTCGAGGGAAAATGCAAAAATATAGAATTCGCGCGAGGCGTGCTGTTTAATCCGCGAAAAAATAATAGCGAAATGCCTGTCGAACGTGTCTACGAAGTTATGAAACTGTTTTAAATTTATCGTTCGGGAATTACAATTGCACACGCGAATCTCCACCCCCCCCCCCCCACTCCCCGTTCTTTTGTTCCCCTAATTTTTATTTTTATTTTTTTTCCGTTCATTGACGTTACTACGCGCGCACCTGGCGACCCCGCTCTCACAGCCCGTTAAAAGGCGCGGCTGGAAAATAATTTCAAAGCAGATTACGACCCCGTACGCTCTTTAGCGTTCGACTGGCTCGTATGAAATTAATCCCCGTAGCGGGAGCATGGTATGGCGCGCGTCTTTCGCGGAATTACAGACGTTGATATGGAGTGGCAGATTTTCGGTACAATAGTATGTAATTAGTTAAGAGGCCCACGCTGAGGTTGCCACTCATTCACCAGCGGGGCTCTCTGCGCTCAAACATCGTGCTTGAAAAGCTGCCGCAGCGAGCATGCAGGGGGTTGGATGAGAACGTCGGGCGTGCTTCGGGTAGCATAATTTTATAAGAGAAGACGTTGTTCGGAAAATGCTTCGCGGAGCGGGAAGCTCCCGAAATCTGAACACGATTGCGCCCGCGTGTAATGTTGACTCGAGGGCTGCCTTTCGCTAAGCTTGTCTCGTGGCCACCGGAATAAAACACCAGGTAGGTATTCGTGGGAAAGATAATCAGATTGAGTGGTATACTATTTTGGAGTGCGTTGAATTGAACTTACCTGGACCCTAGCCTCCGACAGATCCAGCCTCATCGCCAGCTCTTCCCTGGTGAATACGTCCGGATACTGGGTATTGCCGAAAGCCTTCTCGAGCTCGTGCAGCTGGTAGGTGGTGAAGGTGGTGCGGGACCGTCGAACCTTGCGTGGTCGGTCTGACTCTCCCAGATTCAAGGGATCGTGCAGGGAATCGTTTATCTGGTGATCGCTCAAGTGACCGAGCTCCGTGTCCCCGCCATCACCGATTGCGTCGGACGATGTCGCGTGGTCTGGAACAAGGATGAAGAACGGTAAGAATAAGGAATTATTGGGCCAAGTATTTATCGCCAAATGGGCTCTGTCGATGCAAAGGCGTCAAAGACGAATCGATACGCGGAGAACGTCACGGAATATAGTCGCTTTTGAATCGTTAACGATACTCGATAGGCAGCGCGAGGGCACAGAAGCCAGGATGGGTGTTAAAGGACCGTGCACGCGTGTTGAATTTCGGACAGATGCGCGTATCAAACAATTCGCGGGCCTTGGACAGTTGAGCGCAAGAGAGGATCGGGGCGATTAAGCCGAATGGTCCGCGTTGCCAAAACGAAATTGACATTTCGCTGATACAGAGGGCAAACGCGAGGAGAGGGCCAGGCTGGGGGTTTGTAGATGCTGCGGGGTCGGTGTGGGTGCAATTTCGTTTTTAAGCCGCGCAACGGCTCGCGCCCCCCCATATACACCCCCCTCCGATATACCGATGATGTCCGATCGGCGGATTTGCCAATTTTAAGCCTCACCCGGCGCTTCATTTTTTGTACATCCTCACGATATATGAAATATGACGCATCGATGGCGAGCCTGTACATTATACCTACACGCTCGATAGTACTTAAAAACCGTTGCCGTCAGTGATTAGCAAATATCACGAGTGCATGTCGTACACTGCCCCCCTCGGTGCCTCCAACCCCCGCCATCGGTGCAACCCTTGCACGTTGCCGTGAAACACACGCTCGCCTTTCTCTTCTCTCTCTCTCTCTCCCTCTCTCTTTCCATCCACCCAATTTTTTTTCTCCCTTCCTCTGTCCATTTCCCGTTCTCCTTCGCTTCTCGTCCTTACGGATGCACCGATGCGAGCTTCGAGGCTCGTTGGAATAAAACTACACGCAGAATGTAGATCTCTACTCGATGATCGGGACATCTACTCTCTCACGAGTCGATTAGAGTCACGCGTTAAAATGGATGTAGCGGGGGACTTGTTTAAGACGTATCCGAAAAGTGTATCGATTCCGTTATCGCCGCGTTTCACGGAAGAAGCATCTCTTTCAATTTCCCGTTCTCGTATAAGCGACCCGAAACGGCAGACAGCCGCGTTCCTTTTTCGAAGCTGTACCGTAGGAAACTAACCCTATGCCGCGTGACAAGTGCCGTAGGAGATTAGAAGATAATACGAGAGATATTAAAACGGTTAGGGGAAACGAAACTAAGTATCTCATTTGATTACCGCCACGCGGCAAAGGGGTGCCTTTTAATGCTACAATAATATGTTGCAGCCCTTACATGAAAATCCGGCTATTCTTCCTGGAAAGTTGATGGAAATAGCAAAACCGTTTGAAAGGACGAGAGACTAAGTCCATTAGGAATGTCGATTCTGTCTAATCTTCGTCGTTTCGATCTAATTAGATGCGCGATGCACGATCAAAATTTCCCAACAGACCACCGCCCCCGGCTTACGCGACTTTCAGTGTCTGCTTCGCCCACGTCCCAGGCCAACCCCGTTGCCCATCGCGTGCCGTTTTCATCATCCCCTTACACACATTTGCTTGAACTAATTAGACGAGCATTTACTACTCGTGCGTAATAACGTTAATCCTACTTTTCGGTACCGCCGCTCTAAACCGGCAGTTGCGATAAGTTTCCGATTATGCGAATCGTTCGAACGGGGCACGCATCGCGCCGACCGCGTGGAGTAGAGGCTCCCCGTTCTGCGTGTGCACGTCTCCTCTGTGCCCGTGCGTGTGCACGTAATCGCACTAACATTTACGCAAACAACGCACGGATAATCCGCGATGAATAGAGAGATTTTTATGTTTTCATGCTAGGGCACAATGGGGCACCCACTTGATGCCTAACTCTCCGCTGCTTTTTATTAAATCTACGACCCACCGATAGGGGTTGGGAGCCAGCCAGAAAGAGAGAGAGAGAGAGAGAGAGAGAGAGAGAGAGGGTGGCCCCCGTAAAGGCGGTTCGCGGTGCGAAATTAAAGATTTATTTACCGTGCCCGTGATGACCACATGCCCCGGTACTCGCTCGCCCTTTTTCGCCCAAGGAACACTTTATCGTCCAATTGAATTTTCCCGGGCCCCTCCGTCGTCGGCCAAATGTTTATATTACCGGACGATTCGCCGAGTCGCGCGCGCGCGTTACAGCGGTCGAAGCTGAATGAAACGAAACTCGACTCTCGATCTCGGACGCGTGGGTCCGCAAGCGATCCCCGATGAATCGTGTCAATAGGTATCGCGATTGCACGGGTATTATCAGACGCATTAATTATGTTAGACGACTGTTACGCTCGAAATCCGCAAACACATCCTGATTTCTGCGAGCCACAATCAGCCCCCGGACCAATAATCTGGTCCACCTGTATACAGTGATGATCGGTGACTGTGTTCCTACTTGTACAACCACATGCATCGCGAAATGTACATACAGGGGAGCGTGCATAATGAAATGGAGGTGTGCGAGAGTATTTGATCCCTCTGAATACCTAATACCTGATACCTAATTAGCGCGGGTCCACGAAGAGGCATTTTTCTCCGCGATGTATCGCCTCTATTACCGGCGTGGACACAGCGAGTTAAGGACAAGATACACTCCGCTGGAACGGATAGCACAAGGCCCGGGACTTTGCGCCGGGAATCTAATAAAATCCCTAAGAGGATTCACGGGTAATACGTTCATCGTTAAACTCTCCCGGATAATCTATCGAGGGGAAGAATTTGGCGTGCACAAGTTTCTTCGCGGAAATTTAATAAGTGTAAGTTTCTGTATGAGTTTATTAACTTTTTCCCCGGGGGCATTCGGTGGACGATCGCGCTCAACTTTCCTCCAAGATCGTGGAAACTCTCCACCGTCGAGCGCGTTAATTTTCTACGCTCTTAATTCAGGAACAGAGAGACCATTACGTGCACGTGCTAATTGGTACGCTGCGCTACGAGACGCATCTGGATGCCGTGCCGCGGGGCGATTTATGCCGTTAAGTTTGTATGGAAAACGCGGCGATTTATCGCGAGCACAGGAATTAGTCCCATTTAAACGTAATGGCGGCTCCTTGAGAAATCCCTCGGACCGTTGTTAGGATATTTTAATGAAATAATTGCGTGTTCGTGCGTTTACACTCGTCCCTCCCCATCTCCTCCTGCATCGCCCCCGCGAAAAATGGCCCCGCAAACAAGCGTGCATTATGCGCCGTTCGCGTGTGGTAAGTCGCGTCGTAAATTCGCGTCGCACTGATCGTCGCCGCAGATTCGAACCTCGACCCAATTAGCCTCTTAAAATGCCCACGGCAATTAAAAGAGCGCGCCTGCCGCCAAGGTGGCGCGGAGAAACATCTTTCGCGCGACGATTACGCGTGAGATTCTAGGGGGGGGGGGCGCAAAGTGTCCTACATTATGGAACTCCGGCGACCAGATGCTTCGATCTACGGTAATGATTTCAAGAATCGGCGAAATGCCATTTGCTAAATTGGCGTGCAATTACGAGACCTATCTGATCCCGCTAGCGATGGGTTAACGCAGATAACCCACTTTGTTTCAGTTAGAAAGAAACCTCTTTTTTATCGCAATCGCGGTCGGATCGATGCAAGGGCAATAAAATGTTGGTAAACGCGACATCGGTTTGCTCAACGATATTAGATACAATATAGATAATGAAGCAATATTACGCGGCGGTTCATCGCTGCCGAGTAAACAGAAAGCTAGAGGTTACAATCGGTATTCTAAACATGCCAACTTCGCTGGAAACTATAATTATTTAGTAACGATCGCTTCGTCGCGACCCAGGGATAGAATGTTGCCCCGCGGAACAGAAAACGAGGGGGTAACATGCATGGCTCAATTAACCGATCTCTACGTTCCTAAGTACTACCGACGATCATCTAACGATCGGACGGTTAAATCCTTTAATTGTAATTGCAGCCTCCCCCCCCCCCCCCCCCTCGCGATCTAGAGAAAGCTCGAGAAAGAGATCGTACCTTCGTCCTTCGCGTGCCCCAGTATCTGGTCGATGCTGTACACGTTCCTCTTCTGATTGTATGTTTGCGCCATGATTCTTGGCGGGTGCAGCCGCGTCGACGCCGGAAATCACTGTTGCAATTGTGCCGTGCGGCAACCGGAAGCAGCGTACGGTTCGCGACAGATCACTGACGGAGGATGCTCTCTCATCGGAGATCCCGTGGAAAATCGTATTTTCCCGCTGTTCCCGCGGACAGATGGAGCTTCGCAGGAGAACGTCCTTGGCGCGCGTCAGAGAAAAAGAGAGGGAGGAGGCGGGAGGGAGGTTCTCTCGCGAGGAAAAGAAATCACGGGAAACCCGTGAAGAGAGTAGAGGAGACGTGTAAACGACGGACCGTCGAGCTTCCACGCGACTGTCTCTCGGGCTTCGAAAAGAAAATGCGTCAATCGACGGCGCACCACGAACTGGCTCGTCGGACATGAAAGCAGCCCTTAATATCGCATACACCCGCCCCACCTCGCAACCCCTAACACCGCCATATTAGCCTCCCCGCCAATGAGGGCGCGCGCTTCTCACCCAAAGCCACCCCGCACTCGGGGGTTGAATGAGGCCTGGGCGGGGAATATTTTGCCCTTTCCGCGTAAATCCCCGGATTTTTTTCCACCTCCTCCTCCTACCCCCTCCCAGCAGAGTCTTCCTCCTTCTATCCGATCCTATCCTCCTCCCTGTCCCTCCTAAACCACCTCCGTACGTCCGTCCCTTTCCTATGTCTTTAGTTTCCTCGTCTCCTCGTTCCCCCGTTCCCTCCGACGCTTCGGTTTCGATCCACCGGCGGGATATTTCTTCTTCTTCCCTCTCTCTTTCACCAGAATGCGAGATTATTTACCGCGTCTTCAGGTGTACGCAAATTTTTCGGGACCGCGATTAATCTCCCTCTCGTCAGCCCCGGTCGGGGGAGGAAGTGATTCGATTCTAACAGCGCGATCACCTTCGATCGCGTAACTTCGCGGTGTTAGGCTTCGAGCGCTCGGAGAATTTCCTGTAATGCGCGATTCAACATACGCGACAGCTGATGAATAAGGATTTCGTGGAATGTCAGTTGCGCCCAGTCGATTGGTGAAATGTCACCAGCCCTTCGTTCAGCCATTGAGATCGACTACCCCCAGATGTCGGTAATTAAGTGCTCCTCGGGATACTCACTGCGCCAGGTTGTCCCGCGAGGCATCTTGGCCTGTTCCTACGTCCATTCAGACTTCCCTCGTGAACGGATTACACGAGAGGATAACAGAAGCCTCAGGTAACCCGGGAATACTGGAACCCTGTGGCGTCGAGCGCGGTTACGACAAACGAGGTCGCCTCGTTAATCGGTGTCCACGAATAGGACCGCCCGAAAATTTGCTTACGATTATCCTACTTATTCTAAGACAACGCCTTTGCACGCAGCCCGCGTAAATCGGCCATTTAATCCCCAAAGACGCGGTTCAGGCCTAGGCCCGGGAACGGAACGCGCACAGGAAATCTCTCATCCCCTCTGCCGTTTCCCAAAGTTTCATCCTTTTTACAAAATCTTCTTTCGTAATCTGCCTTTGTCGACCCGACTCTAATCCGAAGGTACCCAACCCGTGAAAACTTGGAGCGATCCTTCGTGAATACCCGCTCCAATTCACTTCTGTTGTTGTGCGAAACAACCTGTTACATTTTTCGCTAATTACCGGCTGCCGGCACGCCGTAGAAAGTGTCTTTCTTTAAACGTCTGTGGACGGATAAGAAAAATGGGGCATTACTGATCGATGCGGTGCAGACCGGAACAAGGTGCCAGGGTCGTAAATCTTTCGACTGTAATAAAAGGATGCTACCTGTTAATAGGGGTAAGGTGTAGGTAATAAATTCGGTGAAAGAGATGAATGGCAGGCGTGACATTCAGAGTTAACGACCAAAAATTACTGTCGTAAATTAAACTGTTGACGTTTGGAAGCAAGTAACTAGATTCGGACCTTTTCCACGTTCGAAAGCGAATTAACGCAAGAATTTCACTTAATTTGATATTCAGCTGCATGGAGATCACGTAAATTTTGTAAAATGTGATCGCTGATGTACTGGTAAGCGAATTTAACAAAGTCGCGCAATTAAATGGATGCATTTCGTATAATTGGCAGATATTTGATCGTTACTAGGACGAACTGGTGGGGGAGAGTAGAGCTGGTCGAATGCATATTAAATATCCGGATTTATTTAACGAAACAGAGTATCTTCCGGCAATCACGTAAAGGTGTGGGTGCACGGTGTGCCACTCTGCGCCTCCCCCTTTTGTATAGTCGGCTTTATAATGCAAATAAAGCGGAGGGGGTCACTGCTCGGCGATTGTGACGCTACAAACCAGATTTTTTGGGAATATCGCGGCAACATACCGTAAAAAAATACCTCTTACGCGAATGATTTTCAAAACAAAATGCTTTGCCGGAGAAAAAACGACGCCACGATTTTACATGCACTCGACAACGGATTACCCGATACAGGGTGAAACGAACAATTTCAGAGTCTCCGTTAAAAAAAAAAAATGCCCGAAAAATTGGTCTTGGGTGAAATTTACATGCTAAAAGTCAATCGGAGAACTGTAATGTTTGCGTGATCACAAAATGCGGCGAGCGCTTCGATAATACTTCCCCGAAGAAGCAGGTGTGCAAGGTAAATAAGACAGTAATCTCGCACTGAAAAGCTCGAGTCTGTGAATTCCTCGATACTCGATCGATTGAACAGAGTAATCTGACCGGGCGATCAACATGAACGTGAAAATGTATTGTGGAAACGATCTGCAGGAATCAGGATGATCCCCGAGGCAAGATAACAGCGAGCAGTTAATACTTTGCAGATGTTAACTCGAACGCAGGGTATTAAAGACTCCGGAAACGTACAAGTACTTGTTGCAGATAATTGGGAATCCCGGCGTCGAACGCCGTCGGTCTTGACGTTAGTCAGATTATCCGTCCGGTGTTCAGCCATTAGGCAAATCATTTACTTAACTGTACAAGCCGAGTGTAGGTATACAATCGAGAACAATAGAGGCTGCGTTTGAAACCGAAACAATTTTTCTCCGAACTCTAGGTATACGCGCGTCATATTTATTATCGTTCATTTATTCGCGCCGCGCGTATCGTAGACGAAAATTAAACGCAAACTGCCGTGGATCCATAAAATACTGAAAAATACAAAAAGTTTGGACGAATGCAGCGAGCCAATTGGATGGGTCCAGGATAATGGTCCGTTCGGTTCTTTTTGCGACAAAGTACAATACAACGCGATGAGTTACGAGTGAATCACGTATGCACGATAATGCCAGCATCATAAACTACTAACTCTACTCGCTAATAAACAGAAGAGCTTCAGAAAGCGATTCAGAATGGGCATCGCGGAAACAGATCTCCCACATTAACGGCAATGGCAAATCGAAGAGCGTTACTCGTATCCTAATTCGTAAGTTGCAAACGACAACCAGGCACGATCGAATGGTCGGGAGACTACTTGGGCGAACAAAAAGACCGCTTGGCAAACTTTTCGCCTCGCTCCTCCTGGCGCGACGCGGATAAAGCCGTTTTCGTTGCTCGCGAACGGACGAGATAAAAAACGCGGGAGGTGTACCTTTGATGCGATCGGCGAGACTGCGGGAGGGTGTGTGAGGGGGGCTGATAACTCGTGGGTGTAATTGTTATATCATGAATCTAACAGGGGCTCGGGGGATGGGGGAGCCGAATAAAGAAGAAGAGCAGCGGAAAGAGGAGAGACAGGGCAGGAAAGGGAGGTGGAGATGGCATGCAAGGCGACGTTCTACAATAGGCAACATTAAATCTGCAAAAGAGAGGAGATTCTCTCCCGTTCGCGCGGCAGAATGGAGAGAAGGGGTTGGGGGTGGAATCGGGCGTAAAGGAAGCAGATACAATTCACAATAGACCCGGCGAACCGGCTCGAAGATCAAACGCCACCCCTGCAAGAACTACCGACGCCGACGCCCATAACCGTAAGCGTATGACTTGGAGTGTCAAAAGTTCGATCATATCCGCTCGTAACCGTTGCTGGCCGGCATTGATAACTTGATGACGTAGAGTTAAAAAAGGAAAAAAAAATTCGAATTTTTCCACAGGTTTTGCGCCTCGACGGCGTTGTATTTCGTTAGCAGAACGAAAGGGGTGAAAAGCCGTAGCGGTCGTCGAATTCGACCGATTATCAAAGAGGCTTTCATTCGTTCGCTCAACAGTTCTTTTCGTTCGTTAATTAACGTCGATGGAATAATTTGGCGGGATAAAAAGCTACTTTGAACGTAACCTGAATTGTAGGTGGATGGATTTAGATTAGAGAACGCGGTAGGTGAAATATTATAAACTGCAGTGCGTGATCAAGTAAAGGTTGCTTTGAACTACAGTCTTCGTGTTAAAGGGATAAAGAGGAGGAGAAACAAAGGGAAAAGAGAAGATAGAAGTAGAAGTGGTTATCGTTTGACACTTGTAACATTATTTGTAAGGTGCCGCGTCGGTGATTAAATGCGTGAGCATTGCACAACTGGAGAATTGCATCGATACGGGTTGCGAAACACGCGGTAATAAATGAGCAAGACGAAGAGTATTTAATGAATGAAAGCCAGGGGTAATTGCAGTGACCACAATGAGGAACGCTCGTTCCTTTCACCGCGAAAGGGTAAGAAATCGCTTATTAACGCGTCGCGTCGCGGTCCAGTTTATTGGAGCGTGTAAAAGCAACGAGATAATACGAGCCTGAAATTGGCGCTCGTCCTTTCTTTCAGCGAGAAGAAAGGGGGTGGCGCGCGGAACGAGTTTAGCGTGGATTCTGTAAGGGAAGTCACCGGTATCAAGGACGTAGTTATTATCTCCCGGGGGCACGCGCGTATTGTTGCCGTCGAATGAGCCGGGAGAACCATTGAATTTTACGCGGACAAACGAGGAAAAGATTGCATGTTTAAGCAATCTACGTGGCACGAATCGAATGAAACGAAAGTACCGGCAAATAATCGGCGGATTCGAACGTTTAATCTTACAATTACCGTGCCACTCTTCTCATTATTTATCATCAACCGTCCCCATCCACTTATCGATAAGCCCTAATCGGAACTCGTAAATTACGAACTCGGAAGAGATTACTGACGGAATGAATTTTTATGCGCAGCCACGTCCGCGGTAAAAAGCCGTGCAAGAGAAAACGTAAACTGGCGAACGTTCTGGCTTCCTCTCCTTTATTAACGGCGACAAAATGATGGAGAACCGCGTCGATGACACTTCGGCCCGTTTGTTAAATATTCTAACGCGCGTGGACTCGTCTATTTTCTTCGGCTAACCCGAGGAAGAGTCGAGGAGACAGGCAAAAAGCGCAACGTCACCGAACAACGGTAACCTTTTTCAAAACTATTCTTTATCCTTTTATCTTTTCTCTTTCTTTCTTTTTTTGGTTAATTCCGGATCCTTTTCAAGCGATAACAACGCGGTCGAGCAGCCACGAGGAGGTCGGTGGTCGGGGGTGGACGCTCTTTCGTGGTTGTATATCAGGGGCGTCGCGTTATTGGCCCCCGAGGCGTCACCGAGCTTTGTCGGCAGGCACACCGTGCACCGGATAAACCGAGACCGAAGAACCACTGACTTTTATGGGATAAACGGGGTAAAGACTACCCCCGACGCGTCTCTGTGGATGTACGAGGCCACACACAAACGGGGCGTGCTTGCACACGGTGTCTGAAAGAGCGAGAGACAGATGAGAAAGGGGTGGAAGGAAGAGAACAGGCCAGATGGGTATGAATTGTGTTTATGGTATATTTACGGCCAGGAATTTAACCGTTTTGCACCGAGTGAATTGTATTAGGTGAATTTCTGTGAGAACGTCAATGATATCTGTATAATGGAGCAGCGGATAAACGGGTTTTGCTTGGTACTTTAAGTAAGACGTTTCACAACCGTTGACGCAAGCTTGACTGATTAATAGAACTCACGAAATGAATCAAAATAAATCCAGCGAGTACGGGCGTTATTTTCTATGTATAATTCTAGGATCTTCTATATATCCTAACAGGATATATCCGAGCATTATGGTCTGAAGGAAGACCATACAATGCTCTTTAAACGAAAAGCAACACGCTGGCGTATTACAAGGGAGGGCCTCTATTCAACGCGCCAGAAAATTAAGGAAAATGCTCGGTACGTGGAATGCACTAAAAGGGTAGTTTATACGATTGCCGGGAGTGTCGGCGAGACAGAGGACAAGATTAAAATCTGCTCGCTAACCGCATAGATAGGCGGATCGACAAAAAGGAAGGATAGAAAGCCCGAGAGATGGTGACTACGCCTCTGCTAAATAAACTAACCCCCGAGGGGCGAGGGAAAGGATCAGCGGAGACAGAGGGGGTGGTTACTGCGCGCCCCGGCGCGGCTGCCGGGATTTTATTAACTTCTGCACAACGACGACGCCGCCGCACGTTTCCCCCGAGTCAGACAGGGACAGAGGGGGCCGAGACCTCGTCTACCGACAAACAGCCAAATAAAGAGATAGTAATTATTGTGTTTGTGCCCGGTTTATTTCTTCGTTGGCCCGTGCCCTTCCTCGTCACTACCTGAATCTCCTCTTGGAGCATCGGCCCGACCTCTCCCGCCTCGGCTGCTCCTTAAAAAATCACCGCCAGTCTCTTGGACAAGCCTTCCCCCGTAATTAATCCGGTGGAAATTGTATTTTCATCGTCCATCCAGGAATTACGTTTCCCCGATCCTCGTTCCCCAGCTACACAGTAGGCGAGCGACACTTCGACTTACGTTATGGCGAAAACTGGCTCCCTAAACCATCGAGAAATTCCTGAACGGTTTTATTCGTTGGAGTTGATAGTTTGTGCAAGAGATCTGAACGACTGGGCAAATCCAAGGTAATGTCACGTTCGTTGCATGGAAAATGGTGCCAGATACCTGGGCAGCTATCGGTAACCGAAAGCCCTTAACGAAGGCATGACATTAAAGAGGGGTGGGCTCGGAACGGGGGTAAGTATAAACGAGTCGATCGACAGGGTAAATCGCGCGTACATCGCCATGCAAGGTACGTCGGTGGAGAGATAGAAGGACGAGGATGGGGATGAGGAACACCGGCGGTACATTCGGAAGTCCGATCAGGGCCATTGGCTTTGATCCGTTACGTAGCACAGCGGCAGCGACCAGCACGTGGCTGAATGCCCCCCATGGGCCCCACCACAGATCCAGAAGACACCCCATCCGCGCACACCGTCGCTCCTCCGGAGTCCCTGTATTCACGGGGAATTCCAAATGATCGCGAAATAACCGCTCACTTATATCAATTCACTGACTGCTCTTTATAAAGGCGCATTCACGCGTGCCATCCACGAACGATCCACCCCCTACGCACGCTAAGGACTCTATATTTCCCCTGCCTCTCCCTTCCTCCACGGCGGCTTCCTTTCCCGTCCTCCTTCGCCGTCCCTCCGCGTCCCTTTAGGGCGATCTCTATTCGATCCCCAATGTAACCTACCAAACGATCGAGCCCTCAACACGATGGGGGCCATCATACGTAGGCAGGGTGACACCCTCTTTCTTTCTTTCTCAGCGGGCTTTTAGCGTTCAGCCTCGAGAGCCGATCGGGAATTATCTTAGTCAATTAACTTGGACGCGCGTCACGCTCTCTCTCTCTCTCTCTCTCTCTCTTTTTCTCTCTATTATCGCGCGTTAATCGCTCGTTGAAAGGAGCACAGAGAGGAAGGCGCTCCTTCTGCGCGCGTGTATTAGCATCCGCTTTGTTTGTCACGGGCGCTACGCGTCGGACATCGATGAATAGCTCCGACTCGAGGGTGAGACCGATTGTTGAGCAGGGAATGATTGGCTGCCATGGAATTCCGCTCCTTTGCTCCTTTTTTTTTTTTTTTTTGGTTTTTTGAAAGGCGGGGAGAACGATCGCGTGACCACGAGCGAGCGAGGATAATTTTAAGATTAATAGCGACCAAAGGGGTGGCGTTCTCGTCGTTAAGTTCAGAAGCTGGTAAGCGCGCTAAGGTGGACGGACGTTTTAAGCCTGTAAAGTTTACAGTGTAAACCCCTGCGATATAGATAGTGAAAGCGCAAGGATGTCGCTTTAAATACCACTTGAGTGCGTCGCGGGTACCTGCCCATATTTCTTCCACCCACGGCACAAGGACTCGTTATCGAGCACTCGATACCCTTATCGTCCCTGGTATGCCTGAGGAGCAAGGGGGAATGATCGAATTAACCGAACATTGATACAAGTAGAGGAAGAAGACGCCGCGCCGATTACACGTCGAGAGGCAGCCGGATAGACGATAGCTGGGGCTGAAGACTGAAAATCGACGATCACGACGAAACGAAGACCGCGAACGAAGACGAGGAAATGATCGTCGCCGAAAGGATTTCTCCGGCGGGTAACGGCGACGGTGGATTGGTCGGTGGCAGGATTCAGGAGACAATGGGCAGAAGGAACGAAGAGGAAATATAATTGAGCGATTTGAGACGTCGTCGGGGGAGAAAAAGAGAAATGACTCAGAGGGGGTGGCGGGTGCGGAGGGCGGAGAAGAAAGAGGAGGAGATAGGACCGCCGCGATAAAGTATAATTATTTTCCGATAAAGTGGAAATTATTCTGGAACGAGCGAGGAGTTATTGGCGATATTCATACTTTTATTAAACGGTCCTCTCCTTCTGCCTCCTCGCCCTCCTTGTTCTCCTTGTCCTCCTCGCCGTCCAACCTCCGCCTCCAGCTGGCACCCTTTTTCTTTACTCCAGCGCCGATCGGAGATGTATAGTCGCCACTCACGGCAAATTAAGCCCTCTGCTACGATTTTTATTCTATTGTCCTTCCGGCTCGAGAATACGCCGGTCCGCGGCCAATCGCCCAGAATGTAATTACTTCTCGTTCTCCAGACGGAGCCCCGACTATCGGTGGCACGGAACGATATGTATCCGCGGTGTAGCTACTTAAGTAATTAGTTCCGACGATTAATCCGCGGGATATCAGCGCAGGAAATTTCATTATCTCCCGTTTACATAGCTGTAAAATTCAGGGCTGAGACGCGCCATCGGAATTCTCGACACAAAAGTTTGTCGGTTACAATGGGGATGATTGCTAGCTTCGTTAACGTCGATAACGAATCAGGACGCTACTTCAATGGGGCTCTATACACATATATTCTATTGGTTTCCCTGCGAAAACATCCATGGCTATTTTCTAATCCTGCGATCGCTGTGTCCGTGCCTGAGCGACGTTCAATTTCCAAAAATTCAAGTGAAAAGGGACCAGAAAATTCCTTCTATCGCTCGCTAGAACCTCGCATACCCTACACACTCTATAGAACCTCGATCCAGAAATAAACGAAACACCTGCCGGCACACATTACCCCCGCGTCTATCTGGCTTCCGTCCTGCGCCGTGCTGTCTTACTTTATAAAAGCGGGCGATCCTCGTTCTGCTGATGACACGTTGATAATGATACTCCGCAGCTATTCAAGAACGAGTAACATTGTTAACTTTGCAATAAAGCGGGGGTGATACCGTCAGCCAGGGGACAAAGAGGCCAGGGGGAGGCAGGGAGGAGCGATGAAGCAGCAAGAGCGGGAGGGGCGGGGGATAAAGCGACACAGAGAAAGCGAGATCTCACCCATTGTAAGGTAAGGGATGATAATAGGTTGACATCTGCACTCAGCAGCCCCCGGTTCCAGCAGCTCGTTGGAAACGCAATTAATATTCGTAATTATGCCACATCCCCACCTACCCCATTCTCCCCCACCCCATCTACTTTCTATCCGTTGCCTCGCTCCGTGCTCTACGGTTACTTTCGCCGTCCTGTCGAAGGAGAACAGGTTTTAACGAGATAAGTTGCAATCACGACATTGGGAAGGTATTAACTCTCCCCCGTGACCCGCCCCCATCTACCCAGTTTCGATTTGTTTCTCTTTGTTCTTTTCGCGGGCGACGGTGAAGATCGAGAGGGTAGGGGTGACATTTTTTAGCCCGATTTAGCCCCAGACATTCGAATGGGACGAGCGCCGATCCACATCGACGAATCCATCGATTCTGCCGTACCTACTCGGTTAGTGGCTCGCCGGTCTCTGAGCGTGTCAAGGGTACGGAATATACGGTTACTCCCGAGTGAGGCCTGCGCGGCCTCATTACGAACAATAATAGAGTTGGGATTTATTTGTGGCATTGAGGTGACCCTCCATTCTGCCAGCCCTACTAAAAACTGTCACGTTCAGCTTACCACCTGCTGGCCGGGCTAATTGCCCGGCGAGGGATACAAGGATCGATATGTCGAAGATCGCCCGATCCGCAACCACCGGACTTTTCCCCAGCGTTAATCCACGCGCCCTCCAACGGAACCCGTACAACGACCGCGTCGCAAGGTGTGCACAGGGGAGAGATGATCGGGCCACCGAAATCGCAGGGGAAATATTCACGCGGAAGGAGCGCCGCCCGGCACCGTGCAATATTCGCGGAACGTGCAGCGCGAAAAGTTTCCATTTTTCTTTCTCTTTCTTTTCTCGCATTTCCCCCTCCCCCCCCCCCCCCCCCTCATTTTAATCGACGCTGCGCTGCCATCGACGCGCGAAATCCACGACACACGGTTCCGCTGCCCGTTGCAATCCGACGGGACTCTGCGAAACACATAATTCCATACCTAAGAGAGGCGCTCAATGGACCGGAAATTACGCAACGGAATTTGCGACTTCTCGTCCACCGAAAGCCCCCAAGCTGTCCAAATAGAAAATGGATTAAGAGCATCGAGGTACAGTTTCGAAGCTGAGTCGCAGATATTATCGGTAATAGCGCAATTATGATAATGGTGGGTAATTCTGCACAAAATTCAGACAGAGAGAGCGAGGGAGAAGGAGAGAGAGAGAGCGCGTAGAGGCGAGGGTAGAGGCGTAGAGAAAGCGAGAGAGAGAGAGGGTGAGGGGTGGGGAAGGAGACAGGTTGGGCGAACTGAGACTGCTAATGAAGGAAACAGTTAGATTCAAACGGCCTCCAATAATTATCCTGCCAGCCATCCATATTATAGTCTCGACAATGCACGAAATTGTTCACACTTCCCTTGACAGTACATCTAACGCTCCGTAGTTCCTGGATGCTGGGATGCAAAGGGATGCCTCGACACAGAGGGGCGGCCAACCAACGCGTTCCCACCACCCTGCCCTATGCCTATTAGAACTCTTGAAACTGGCGTTTCGAGCATTACCTCATACGCCGGACGATATATTCGAATTTCAGCGAAAAATTTATCCGGGTGGATGGTCCCAGTTTCTAATCGGATTTCTATAAACGGATATTGTTTCGAGGATTAAAGCACATTTGTACTCGGAAGGCTACCCTCATTACGGCGTGCCCTTAATCATCGTTGCGTTAAGCACTTACTCCCAGGCGACGGATTATGAGGTTACAGGAATGCGAAATACGCTAAGTGGATTAGCAAACCAGCTGTTGAGCCATACAGAATACAGATTCGTTCATTGTTCCCTGGACTTTTCGAAACAATTGGGATGCTAGGGTTAGAGATGTGACAGCATATTAGTACATACACAATTCGCGATTATCGCTTAACTAAGTACTTATGTGTACGAGCGAAGCCGTGGGTTTTCCTTTATTTCCTTCCGCAATTAAGCAGCGGCAGTGATAGAGGATGCTCGACTTGGATACCGTGACTGAAAGAGATATCTAGAGATAAAGGATCCGTTGAATGATGTCATGTGAATTAGTTAAAAGGCTGGGAACGAGTCGTGTTCGATAGTGAGCACGTTTAGTTTCTGTCAAAGATTCGCGAGATTATACGCAACCTCGGCGGCAGTTATTGGTATTAAGCTCCTTCCGAAATCCGGCCGTGCATGCAGCCGACTGGTGATTGCAGACCTCTTAGGAAATATAATCAGACCGATGAATGCACGTCGAACGATCGTCGGACACATAAATTCCTGCCATCGGGGTTTAAAGCCCGAAACCAGACCAGAGCGTTCGACGTTGATGTGTTGATATTAGTAGAGCTAATTTGATAGTTTAATCAATTTCCGTAAGCCGACGGGAGTTTAATGGTGATGTCATCATTTTCAACGGGGCACAATGGGGTTAATCTCGCTCGACGAGCTAATATTCGGAGAGTTAACAGAGTTTCAAATGCAGGCAGGGCCGTCATTTGCTCGCATCCGTTCGCGACCGTGCGCGCCAGCTAGACAGAGTTTCATTTTTCGAAATATCCGCGCGAACTCAACATCAGCGAGCGCGAGGCATTCGACAGAGGAGAAAAAGAAATAAGAGGAAACGTCCCCAGCCTCTAGCGACGAGGTCATTAAAATCATCCTGGACGCGTTTATCCCAGTAACGAAAACAGAACTACGATAACAGGCAAACGAGGGGAACATACTTTTTTCCATAAGTGTTAACATTAAACAAACCTCTGGTAAAACGGCGCCCCTGACTTTCGATCAAAAGTTATATAAAACGCGTGCGTGTGATAACAAAAGCAAGCAATTTAACGCCGAAACAATAAAATGGGAGTTAAAATGAAAAACGGGTGAACGATTAACGTAGATATTAACGATCGCACGAAGGTGGATCGTTGGTTTGTAAATGATGATAAAAAGAATTCCCATACGATACGGTCGGCTACGAAGAACCGGGGAAAAAATCAAACCCGGATAGGCCGAGGGAGGAGGTTGGGCGAGGACCAGCAAGGGAGGAGAGGGATGCTGGATTACCACCGACGGAATTAAAGATTCACAGGCGTGTTTCGCAGTTTTCGTTCGAGCGGCCCTGCATGCGAATCCCCGAGCGGGCATATTAGGTGGAGGCACGCAGTTAGGCAATAACCGCTGTCAATAGAACCCGGCCTCTCCTCCTCTCCTGGAGTGGCCCCCACTCGAAAATGCTACTCGCTAAATTAGGTAGGTTATATGGGCTTCGTTTCATTTGCGAGCAAACTTTAATAAACGCTAAAATTGCGTAAAAGAGCAAGGTTTTCAGACGAACGAATCAGGGTCGGACGGTTGATCCCTCCTCGTCGACGGGCTCCGCATATACGAAGAGGAGGAGTTATGCCGCGGCCGTTCCGCAACTACCGAATCGGAATTTTTTCTTCTCATTACGCCCCCTGCCAACCCCCTGCACTTTCTCGTTTACACAGAAATGTAGACGCATGCTCTTCCCGTCTGATTATATTTGGGAATTAATCGCAGAAACGAACTCGATACCAATTAGAGGTCCTCCTTGCATCTGGGCTACTTGAAGGAATACAGTATATTATAACGGTATGGTATCCTCCTATCCTATTGTACATATATATGTACTATTATCATTTGCTTCTATTTTCTGCAAGAAAATTTAATTTCGATCTTGTCTTTTTCAGGTAGCGTGTATGAATTTTATGAGCACGCCTCTGATAATAATTGAATCCTTCTGCCACTGCATTATTCCCTACTGCATCTGTTTATAAAAGTTATTACTTCTATAATGGTAAAGCAATTAGTAACAGCTGGGTAAACCTTACTGTAATAACATTTAAATTTATAGCTTTTAAGGAAGTAACTTTGATTAGTTTCCCACGGATGAGAAGTTTGACTGACAATAAATTATTATACAGAGTTACTCGTTTTATCTTAAATACCATCTGTTTTGATGTAGTCCAATATATTTTAAACTATTTACACGTTAGTGTGTGGTTTGAGTTATATATTTATCTGGGTATATTTGAAATGAAGAAGAAAACGCGGCAAATAGGAATGTCATAAACTTTTTTAAGCGCGAAATGAAGCAAACTCAAATTATATTACAGGTGCCATCTATTCCCAACGTTAAGAAGTACCTTTAACATCAGCTTCAGGAATTAACGGTCGATAAAAGAATAGTTAGCATGATATCACAGACCAGGTATAGGATTCCTATACTTCGTCGATGATGATACGCTCTTAGAGACACTATAATAAGAGTCTGGACACGAGAAGGCCGCTTTTTGATTGGTCCGCATTTTTGATCGAAATCCTGCGAGAGAGAAAGAGATATACACCATTTCACGCTTAACCACTTTTAACAACTCTTACGTTTATGGCGGTATTTTTCTATCTATTAATCTGAAAATGTGCAATTGGGGTTTTGATTGGCCCGTCATTTTTCATCTATTCCCGCTGATTTTTAAATCTGTCAATTATACCAAGATAATGAAGATACAAAGCATAAAACCAAATCTTGTGTTCTATTTCATATATATTATTTTATTATACTGATTTAAATGCGGAGTAAACAGAAGTAAAATGTTGCCATAAACGTAAGAGTTGTTAAGAGTGGTGAAGAGTGAAATGGTATATATCTCTTTCTCTCTCGTGGGATTTCGATCAAACATGGCGGACTGTCACTCGTGTCCAGACTCTTATTATAGTGTCTCTACCCCTGCTTAGAGACACTATAATAAGAGTCTGGACACGAGTGACAGTCTGCCATGTTTGATCGAAATCCCACGAGAGAGAAAGAGATATACACCATTTCACTCTTCACCACTCTTAACAACTCTTACGTTTATGGCAACATTTTACTTCTGTTTACTTCGCATTTAAATCAGTATAATAAAATAACATATATCAAATAGAACACAATATTTGGTTTTATGCTTTGTATCTTCATTATCTTGGTATAATTGACAGATTTAAAAATCAGCGGGAATAGATGAAAAATGACGGGCCAATCAAAAACCCAAATGCACATTTTCAGATTAATATATAGTAAAATACCGCCATAAACGTAAGAGTTGTTAAGAGTGGTTAAGCGTGAAATGGTGTATATCTCTTTCTCTCTCGCAGGATTTCGATCAAAAATGGCGGACCAATCAAAAAGTGGCCCTCTCGTGTCCAGACTCTTATTATAGTGTCTCTACCCCTGCTGTACTCTCAGAGACCTCTAACAAAAGTTTTAGCAACTGCATTCAACCAAGTGTCAATCCTTTCCTTTAAGGTTACGGTTTTAACGCGTATATCATACAAAACGGTAGCTTTATTTAAATGAGAAGAGTTTTATTGTTGAAAAATGAGTCTTGTCGCATATAGCAGCAGCGATGAAAGTTCAGAGGACGAGGGAACTAATTGTGATACAGAGAGTGATAGCAAAGTTGCGGAGGAACCTGCGATTAAACGAACAAATGACAAATTGTGTTTACCTACTCCTAAGCATAATGTACTCGCGAAAGAAACTAAGGAAAATATCAGGGAAATGGGTAACATGAACGGCTCGCCCGAAAAGATACATTTCGACACGTTACCGAAACCGAAAAATTTAACCGCCGGACGAGAAGATATGATAGAAGAGGACGATATTCCTCCGCAGAAGGAGATCGAATCGAAATCCGAGAAGCCAACAAAAAAGGATCGGGCACCAGTGAAAATCACAGTTCCCTGTTTATCGGAAGTAAGCACAAGAATTATTCTCTCTGTAAAATCTTTTCTTCAATCAGAGAAACTGATGCCGTTCATTGATTACAGTTTAAAGACCTGGATGAGGAGAGTAGAACAAAATGCAATAGAATGAGGCCGTCTACCGTAAGTATATTTATAATGTACCCATTAGTGATGGGCGATACATACCAATTGTATCGATACTTCGTATCAATACGTATTGATGGTCAAAGTATCGATACAGATAAAATATCGAAAGCGAAGTATCGATATCGTCAGTATCGATACGTTTACCGATAATCCCAGATAGCACAACGTCTGGTAAAGTCTTAAAGACGTCCAAAAGGCGTCTTAAAGACGTCTTGTTACAAATCAAGACGTTCAGACCTAAAATAGACCTAAACTAGACGTCTCTGAGACGAGGTGTGCTATCTGGGATTACTGCTGCTACCAGTGATGGGTAAATCACTAGGAAGCAACGTAATTTACGGTAATTTACGTTACGTAACATACACTAAGGGCCAGAATCGGCTTCCCTTCGGAAATTTGGCAACGTTGCATGTCGGGTCCCCCTATGTCGAAGAACCACTGAGTTATGCCTAGTGACAATGGTGACAATTTTACAAGTTATTATTTAGTTTGCTAAAATGGATTTGGCTTGGTAAAACATTACACGTAAGAGGATGATGGGCTCGATTCCTCATCTATTTGGCAAAGAAGTAGCGTGTATCGTAGGTAGAAAGTTTTTAGACTGCCAGGCCGAAGTCTAGGTAAACGCACGAAATCCCTATATCGGTGTTCCAGCACGGGAAGGCGAGGGAAGGCGTTTTGGCCGCCGCGACCCCCAGGTAGCCGCCGGCCGCATAAGACCCTCTCCCTTGCACATAAAGCTCTGTCCTTGTTTAGCACCATCCCTGTCTACCGCATGCTCTCCGTCATTCCCGTGCAGCGAATTGGCGCGAAGAGGCTAGTTATTTCTTACGAAGGAGCAATATCGATGGTCCTCACTTTCTACCTACGATACATAAAGTAGTTAAGATATCGACCGTATTTTTAGAATAAACAATAAGTGGTTTCGGCGCACTGGTTCGGTCAGTTAAATAATTTAAAAGCTAATTTGCAATTTTAAAAATTATAAATTTCCGACGTTTCGGTCTGCGGTTTAGACCTTTTTCAAGGAAAGATTTTATAAAGTGTACTGCGTTCGCTTTAAAGTCACACGTTTGATAAGACGTGTAACACACAAGTCGGTTGTAGCGTGACTGAGGTAAACATAACTTGGGGGACCATTTAAAGGTGAAACAAAACTGTGGCTAGAACGGAGTCAAAAGAAAGACCATTAAATATTAAGAACGAATTTAATAATTATTGACCGAACGAACATTTTCAACCTCACAACAACTGTCAAAATACCACTAATTGATGTTCATGTGGTAAAAGCCCAACACATTAGGATATATGACCAAATGATTACATAATATAATTTTATTATGTATAGATGAGCTGGTCTAAACCGCATACTATTTAGCAATAATATTTCTAATGTTATTAAAAGAATGTTCAGGAAAATAGGAATACACACCATTTTTAAAATGCCAGTTTATACTAAAAACTTGTTCCCTCCAATTAAAGATAAAATACCTTTGTTAAAGAATTCGAACATCATTTCCTCAATCCCTTGCATGGGTTGCAACCAAGTTTACATTGGGCAAACGTCTAGACTTTTATAAAGACGGATCTACGAACACAAAAAGGAACATTTTCCTACCCCCCCCCCCCCCCCCCCCCCCCCCCCCCAACATACTGCCCTAACGAAACACGCATTGGAATTTGATCACAGATTTGACTTAGATAATGTTAAAATTATTGATAGAGAGGCCAATTGGAGTCGCAGAATTCTGTTGGAGACGTTACATATGATTAAACAACCAAGCGTAAACCTTAGGTATGAAACACCTAAAATACAAGAGTACTACGCAACTTTATTAAAGCAATAAGGCTTTATGATGTAATTCTTCCAATTGAGTCTTCACTTCAATTTTGGCCAGTATAACCAGCTCATCTATACATAATAAAATTATATTATGTAATCATTTGGTCATATATCCTAATGTGTTGGGCTTTTACCACATGAACATCAATTAGTGGTATTTTGACAGTTGTTGTGAGGTTGAAAATGTTCGTTCGGTCAATAATTATTAAATTCGTTCTTAATATTTAATGGTCTTTCTTTTGACTCCGTTCTAGCCACAGTTTTGTTTCACCTTTAAATGGTCCCCCAAGTTATGTTTACCTCAGTCACGCTACAATCGACTCGTGTGTTACACGTCTTATCAAACGTGTGACTTTAAAGCGAACGCAGTACACTTTATAAAATCTTTCCTTGAAAAAGGTCTAAACCGCAGACCGAAACGTCGGAAATTTATAATTTTTAAAATTGCAAATTAGCTTTTAAATTATTTAACTGACCGAAACAGTGCGCCGAAACTACTTATTGTTTATTCTAAAAATACGGTCGATATCTTAACTACTTTATGTATCGTAGGTAGAAAGTGAGGACCATCGATATTGCTCCTTCGTAAGAAATAACTAGCTTCTTCGCGCCAATTCGCTGCACGGGAATGACGGAGAGCATGCGGTAGACAGGGATGGTGCTAAACAAGGACAGAGCATTATGTGCAAGGGAGAGGGTCTTATGCGGCCGGCGGCTACCTGGGGGTCGCGGCGGCCAAAATGCTTTCCCTCGCCTTCCCGTGCTGGAACACCGATATAGGGATTTCGTGCGTTTACCTAGACTTCGGCCTGGCAGTCTAAAAACTTTCTACCTACGATACATGCTACTTCTTTGCCAAATAGATGAGGAATCGAGCCCATCATCCTCTTACGTGTAATGTTTTACCAAGCCAAATCCATTTTAGCAAACTAAATAATAACTTGTAAAATTGTCACCATTGTCACTAGGCATAACTCAGTGGTTCTTCGACATAGGGGGACCCGACATGCAACGTTGCCAAATTTCCGAAGGGAAGCCGATTCTGTCCCTTAGTGTACGTGTATAAAATGTCCAGTGGACCTGCCCCGGCAATATAAGAGCCTAATAAACCTTGAAAAAGATGTGGGAACTTCCCTACTACGCTCTATATTGCCGAGGCAGGTCCACTGGACATTTTATACAGGACATTTTAAGGCGAAACTTCCGAAAACCGGTCAAACCCGATTGGGCTGAAATTTTGCAAATAGGTTCATTTTGCATAAAAATAACGTTTGCGAGAAGGATTTTTGGCGAATCGAATTTTTTTTTACCATTTCAATGGCATTCCCTACCTTACCGACAGAGCGGAGAATTGGATACAACAGTTATTCAATGCATTCTCCATCCACGATTCCCCTTCTATTCCGTTTCGTTGTCAGTTCCAACACGAATCAGAAAGAAAATCTAACCCACACCAATACTAATACCCAGTATCAAGCTGATATCACTTTCTAAGTTGATCTCTGTTTTATAGATTTTAGGAGATTAATAAGGAGAATGCATTGAATAACTGTTGTATCCAATTCTCCGCTCTGTCGGTAAGGTAGGGAATGACATTGAAATGGTAAAAAAAAATTCGTTTCGCCAAAAATCCTTCTCGCAAACGTTATTTTTATGCAAAATGAACCTATTTGCAAAATTTCAGCCCAATCGGGTTTGACCGGTTTTCGGAAGTATAGCCCATTATAATATTATACACGTACACTAAGGGACAGAATCGGCTTCCCTTCGGAAATTTGGCAACGTTGCATGTCACTAGGCATAACTCAGTGGTTCTAGTGACAAGCAACGTTGCCAAATTTCCGAAGGGAAGCCGATTATGTCCCTTAGTGTATGTCAGGTAACGTAAATTACGTTGCTTTCTAGTGATTTACCCATCACTGTCTGTTACAGAGCCTCTGTAACGCATGCGCAATGGTGCGCGATGACGTCAAACCAATTACGCTACGCATATCACGCACACATATACTGCACTGCTGTAGGTGTGTTCCCCCCTCCACAATCTGCCAGATTTCCAGCTAACGCTGGTGTCGAAGCAGCGGTTATACCGATATTTGGGTTGGTCAGTATCGATACACCAATATATCGTCATTTGAAATATCGATACAAAATATCGATATTTGGACCCAAAAGTATCGATATTCCAAATATCGATACTGTATCGCCCATCACTAGCTTAGAGCATATATACATGGAGGTATCATTGCCTTAGAGTGACTGCCTCGAAACTGTCGGCAACATCACGCGAGAGAGAAAGACATGTGCCACTGGTGCGAGCGAGAGAAGTATATGTCCTATTCGACCGTAAAGCGCAAGCGCCGATATTGTGCGAGAGAGAAACACATCTTGCGAGCGAGAGAATCTATACTTCACTCTCTCGCACCAGTTCGCACGATGTGTTTCTCTCTCGCATGATATCGGCGCTTGCGCTTTACGGTCGAATAGGACATATACTTCTCTCGCTCGCACATGTCTTTCTCTCTCGCACCATGTTGCCGACAGTTTCAAGCTTTCAATGAGACCTCCATAGTATATGCTCTAAGATCACTAGTACCCATTAAAGGCAAAGCGCAACAATTTTTACATGCAATTTCAGAAAGGCACTAAACTGTTTGCGCTTTTACCACCGCCGAAAGGAATGGAGTTAAAAAGTACTAAGTTGATACCGAGTATTATGAATAAAGCAGTGGCAAAAACAAATCAGACAAAAGCTCCGTCAGCTAAAGATTCGAATGCAAAGAAAATAGTAAAAGCTGTGACAACAAAGAGCTCCATAGGAATAAGTTACGATTCGAACTCCGAGGACGAAGATGATACGATTGCAGATGCTAGCGCCGCTTCTACCACAGATTTCTTTGCTCTGACAACAACCGAACCTGTCGCTGTTCCTCTCGTGAAGGTTACCCTAAGCAGCGGCGTGCACTTGCGGGTAAGTCCAGTGACTTTGATTCAGAGATTAAGAATGATTCGAATGATTCTAATACAGTGTAGTGATGGGCGATACATACCAATTGTATCGATACGTATTGATGGTCAAAGTATCGATACAGATAAAATATCGAAAGCGAAGTATCGATATCGTCAGTATCGATACGTTTACCCATAATCCCAGATAGCACAACGTCTGGTAAAGTCTTAAAGACGTCTTAAAGACGTCTTGTTACAAATCAAGACGTTCAGACCTAAAATAGACCTAAACTAGACGTCTCTGAGACGAGGTGTGCTATCTGGGATTACTGCTGCTACCAGTGATGGGTAAATCACTAGAAAGCAACGTAATTTACGGTAATTTACGTTACGTAACATACACTAAGGGCCAGAATCGGCTTCCCTTCGGAAATTTGGCAACGTTGCATGTCGGGTCCCCCTATGTCGAAGAACCACTGAGTTATGCCTAGGGACAATGGTGACAATTATACAAGTTATTATTTAGTTTGCTAAAATGGATTTTGCTTGATAAAACATTACACGTAAGAGGATGATGGGCTCGATTCCTCATCTATTTGGCAAAGAAGTAGCATGTATCGTAGTTTCGGCGCACTGGTTCGGTCAGTTAAATAATTTAAAAGCTAATTTGCAATTTTAAAAATTATAAATTTCCGACGTTTCGGTCTGCGGTTTAGACCTTTTTCAAGGAAAGATTTTATAAAGTGTACTGCGTTCGCTTTAAAGTCACACGTTTGATAAGACGTGTAACACACAAGTCGGTTGTAGCGTGACTGATAGCGATTTCGGCAGACACGCACTGGTGCGCACTAGTGCGAACTTTTTCAGTGCGACACCATGCCGCACATTCGGGTGAACTAGAGCTGACTCAGCTCTGTTCTGGTGGATTCTGGTTAGGGAATAGGGATGGAGTGCAAAATGTCTACTAGTCAATGTATGCACACACTGATTTGATTGGCTAAAGTATTCTCGCAGGTATACATATTTTTTATTTTTTAACTAAAGTGAAGAAATATTCGTTATATTTAAATAAATCAAGAACGATTACACTGGTTCAAAATATACAACTGAACTTCTATAAGAACGTTTGGGAATGTTTTGAGAGAAATTGGGGTTATGTGACGCGTGCAAAGAACAGTTATGCTCACCACGAATCAGAAGCGATCACGAAAAATCACGGATCATTGTCAGAAATCCCCGTGATTGGGAACAATCGTGATCGAATTTACCATCGTGCCCAGCGTTTGTAGGAAAACCCATATTATTTACGAAATGTATATTTGTCACCGTTAATTGGTGTGAAGCAGTGGTGGGTAAAGACACGAATTTTCGATTTTATACACGACACGTGTCGTAAATGGCGTAAATGTCGTAAATGTCGTATATCTGAAATGAAAATAACTAACCTATAAAACATTTTTCGTATAATTTATTAATAATTATAATTCTGATTAAAAAAATTAAATTGAATTAAGTTACACTGACGAAAAATGGATATTGAAAGGTTATAGCGATTTCGGCAGACACGCACTGGTGCAGTTTCGTGCTATGCCGGTGCTGCCTGAGCACCGTGCCAGTGCAGCACGGTTTCTAGGGTTTTCTAGCACCGATTACATGGGATTTGACATGCGAGCAATCTTGTATCGTATTCGACGAACAAGAGCTGCCCTGGTGTAGTGCAAACTTCACATTCGGATGAACGGAATAAACTGCACTAGTGCAACCTTTCTTGCATTGCGATTTCTGGCCGGTTCTGTCAGTGCAGTTCAGTGTAGCCAAGTGTAGCGGATCTCTGTAGGGAATTTACCACAGAAAACTATGCGCGTGAAATGATGTTCACACCACTTCACACCAATTAACGGTAACAAATATACATTTCGTAAATAATATGGGTTTTCCTACAAACGCTGGGCACGATGGTAAATTCGAAAACGATTGTTCCCAACCACGGGGATTTCTGACAATGATCCGTGATTTTTCGTGATCGCTTCTGATTCGTGGTGAGCATAACTGTTCTTTGTACGCGTCACATAACCCCAATTTCTCTCAAAACATTCCCAAACGTTCTTATAGAAGTTCAGTTGTATATTTTGAACCAGTGTAATCGTTCTTGATTTATTTAAATATAACGAATATTTCTTCACTTTAGTCAAAAAATAAAAAATATGTATACCTGCGAGAATACTTTAGCCAATCAAATCAGTGTGTGCATACATTGACTAGTAGAGAATGCATACGTTCGCTGAATTGCGCTCAATTAACACTTTAACTGTAACACAAGCTATATTGATGTAGTTTATAAAAAATTATTCAATCAATCAAATTCACTTAAGATAAAAAATCACCATCATTGTTATAGCGAATTCGGTACCTCGAACTGACTCTGCACTGGTGCCGGAAAATGACTTGAATTGGTTGATTCTTATAGAGCTATCTTCGTTTCTATCAGAAACAACCAATCCTAGTCATTTTCTGGCACTCGTGCGCTTAGAGCATATAAACATGGAGGAAGCATGCAATAGGCGAAAATGTAGAGGGCGATAGAAAGAGAAAGATATACATGTGGGACACCCCCTCTCTTTCTAACGCCAGGGGCGCCGCCTGGCGCTAGAAAGAGAGGGGGTGTCCCACATGTATATCTTTCTCTTTCTATCGCCCTCTACATTTTCGCCTATTGCATGCTTCCTCCATGTTTATATGCTCAAAGCTCGTGCGGAATCAGTGCGAGATACCGAATTCGCTATTAGTGATTTTGCACTCCATCCCTATTCCCTAACCAGAATCCACCAGAACAGAGCTGAGTCAGCTCTAGTTTACCCGAATGTGCGGCATGGTGTCGCACTGAAAAAGTTCGCACTAGTGCGCACCAGTGCGTGTCTGCCGAAATCGCTATTAGTAAAAGAAACGCATTGGGAAACCAAGAATTTCGATACGCCAACTAGTGACAGAAAATGGAACTACTGTGAGTAGGTCGAAATCCATATGATTATCAGTGTTTAAATAGACATGTTGTGAAAAACGAGTGTTTTTAAATTTGTTTGACGACTAAATTTTTACTTCTTCGATTAATAAATACTTATTCGGAATGTTTGGTGGGATCCGGACCTACTTTCAATAGTTTGCCAACTTACCACTAGAGGGCTGAAATTTCGGCCACGTCTCCACTAAGTTTCCCAATATAGAATAATAAATATAATTTGTTTACTTTCACCACACTGAAAGGGATATTGCACCCAAAAAATAAATTTGATAATAATTTATCCATTTCATTTTTTCTGAAACGGATATTTTTATTTACATAATTTTCAATTCGAATAAATTTTATTTATTATCGTACATTTATTTCTAATTACTTTACCTTTCACGATTCATTTTTATTAGTTATTATCTAAACAATGACAAAACAATAATTAATACCACGCTCTTGAATACTTTTTTGGGGTTAGAAAAGTGACGATTATATTTAGTTTTCGACGTAATCGACGTATTCTACAGTATTCTATAGTATTTTCATGCAACTAACAAGCGAGTCAGAATGAATTATATTTTTCCAACACTTTAATTGTTGAAACCTTAAAATAATGAATATTTCTATTTACGACATTTGCGACAAATGACACGTATAAAATGGGCTTAAAAACGACATATTATACATACATTTGCGACACGTCATAAATGCATTTACGACGCGGCGTAAAATATGCGACCCATCACTGGTGTGAAGTGGTGTGAACATCATTTCACGCGCATAGTTTTCTGTGGTAAATTCCCTACACTTGGCTACACTGGACTGCGCTGTCAGAACCGGTCAGAAATCGCAATTGATCGCATTGCGAGAAAGGTTGCACTAGTGCAGTTTATTCCGTTCATCCGAATGTGAAGTTTGCACTACACCAGGGCAGCTCTTGTTCACCGAATACGATACAAGATTGCTCGCATGTCAAATCCAATGTAATCGGTGCTAGAAAACCCTAGAAACCGTGCTGCACTGGCACTGTGCTCAGGCAGCACCGGCATAGCACGAAACTGCACCAGTGCGTGTCTGCCGAAATCGCTATGAGGTAAACTTTTTTTTTTTTAAATTTATCCTTTCAGCAGGGGGGGGGATGAAACCACACCCTGTGGGCCGTCCCTCTGAGCTAATGCCCAGTCACCAGCCAATCAGTGTGAGTGGTATTACCGAGCTCACAAGGGAAGGACCCCAAGTGGTCGGCTTGGATTTTAACGAGCTTTTGTAGGATGATAGCATGCAGGTCCCTGATGAAATATATGGAATACTAGCCGTAGTTACTTGGCGGTTTTAAAGATATTAACAATTAAAGTTACGCCCCTGTTTACATATTATGGATATAACCCTATTATAGAAGCTGCGGCGGCGAAGTGGGTTAGTGCGTGGATTGCGAATCCGACAATATTTCTTAATGTAAATCAAGTTACTTTTCCGGACGCAGTAAAAACTAAAAAATGTCAGTGCAAGAAACAAGCTTTTATTATGTGTTCATGGTGTCGGGCTGTTTTATGTTTCCCTGCATGTATGATAATTATCACCCTGCATCGTTCACGATGTTAGCACCATAAAAATGCCAAAAACAAACTTCGTCTAATTGGGGAAATCGATCGCAGGACTGTCGGATTCGCAATCCACGCACTAACCCACTTCGCCGCCGCAGCTTCTATAATAGGGTTATATCCATAGTATGTAAACAGGGGCGTAACTTTAATTGTTAATATCTTTAAAACCGCCAAGTAACTACGGCTAGTATTCCATATATTTCATCAGGGACCTGCATGCTATCATCCTACAAAAGCTCGTTAAAATCCAAGCCGACCACTTGGGGTCCTTCCCTTGTCAGGGTAAACTGGTCGTAATGGAAGTAGATGTTGCGGAAAAGTTGCAAAAAACTGCAAAACCCTGAATACGTGTGAAAAATAGAACCTGAAAAGAAGCAAAATTAGTGGACGGCACAGGACAACAAAAGAACGAAAAACACGAATAAGAGAGAACCGGGGAAAAGCGCGCAGTAGCGCGTAAAGTTAAGATCCGACAAGCATTGGGAAGGCATAAAAATAAAACAGCATAGGCAAGTAAAACTTTAAGAATAGTTGAGTAAAAGGTTATTAGCCTATCTGGACAGAGGGAAAGGGATTTTTACCCTGTACGGGATTTTGTTAATGTCGAAAGAGCCAGTGCGGCTAGCCAGAGGGTTAATATGATCAGCGACGTGATAATTATCAATGGTAGTTTGGATGAAGTCATGAATATAGGCGACATAGCAGAGAGGACTGAGGTGCGGATCGAAAAAATGATCGCCTCAGTTTTCGTTGGGTTGATCTGGAGTTTCCAGGCCGAGAAGAACTGAAGAACGTGATCCAGGTAAGACTGGAGTCGGAGGACCAACGGGGAGAGGTGCCACGACGAGGTGAAGATCGCTGTGTCGTCGGCGTAAAGAGCGAGTTCACAGTCAGCATGTTTCAGCAAATCGTTTATGTAAATATTAAAAAGTATCGGGCCGAGATTGGAGCCCTGTGGCACTCCTGCCGGCACACGATGGGTGTTGGAGTTGGTGCCCATGTACGAGACGAACATCTGTCGATCCGTTAAATAGGACGCGATAAGTTTAATGAGGCCCGTCGGGAGTCCGACGAGACTCAACTTGTAAATAAGGGCTTCGTGCCAAACAGTGTCGAATGCTCTGGACAAGTCAAGGAGTACCATTGCTGTACTGTGGTTTGTGTTTAATTGATGGGTAATGTACTGTGAGATGCGTAGAATTTGTTGAATAGTGGAGTGATCCTCGCGAAACCTGAACTGTTGGTCGACAATGATGTTGTTATTTAAAAGAAGTTGATTTAGATGCGCGTGAATGCACTTTTCAAACAGCTTGCCAATGATGGATAAAAGGCTGATTGGCCTGTAACTACTAGGAAGCTCGCGCGGTTTACCGGGCTTTGGTATCGGGATAACCTTTGCCTGTTTTCCAGGCAGTAGGAAAATATCCCAGGGAAACCGAGGATCTAAAAATGTAGTATATCTGACATATGACTAAGCGCGAGGAGTGTTTCAACTTCGGAACCGTGATGCCGTCGCACCCCGGGGCCTTACTCCGAGCCATGCGTTTGATAAAATTAAAAATCTGGTCGGGGGAGAGAGCGACGCATGGTGTCCCTTCGGCTGGTGCGTTGTTCAGCGTTGAAATAAAGCCATTGACCAGAGGAGTGTGTGGAGACGGTAGCAGGACCGCGTCGTCATGGATCCGTAGGAACGTGGCAACCAGAAGGTCCCCTTGCCATCGTCGGAAGTTATAGTATCCTGTCCGTCGCGGAGAGGATTTTTTGGTGTTGGTAATTTTCCTGTACGTAGCCCAAAAGGTTGGGTCGGGCTTGTTGAACGATCTGAGAGTGCAGTCCCAGTGACGAATGCGAAGAAATGATATTCTTTTGCGTATGGTGGCCGTAATATCACGGATCGCCGGTGCAATGAAGTGCATATCGTTGTCCACTGCGTCGTAGGGCACGTCGGTGCTGAATGAGCGACAGAAGCGTGGGGTCGGAGAGGAGGTGAGCCTCCTTGTTAGTCGTCGTAGATTCACTGGTCGTAGAAGCGACGGTAGCTTTCCGACGGCATGCGTGTAGGAAGGAGGTGAGTTCCTTAATAGCATCGTCGATATGCGTGGTAGTTAAGAGTTTATTTTTAATTTGGTAGCGTAGAGTGAGGCTACTGAAGGTCTCCCAGTCAGTGGTGGTGTCAATTCCAGGAAGGACAGAGCTAGACGTAGAGGTTAACAAGACGGGACGATGAGCAGTGTCAAAATCGTCCGTAGTGCAGCAGTTGACGTTAACGTGATAATCCGTAATGAAGAGATCGATAGTAGACGGACGAGTAGATCCTTGGAAGTACGTAAATGTGTCCGGGTAAATAATACGGTAAGGGTTTTTGCAGTAGTGATCGTACAGAATCCTGCCGGCCATGTTAGTAGAATAGTTATTCCAAGAGGTATGCTTGGCATTCCAATCGCCCCCGACCAGAAATGGCAGGGGGTGGACACTCCAATGCTTAACCCCTCAAGCTGAAAGATTTTCTGCCCAGAACAGTTCCTAACTGCGGGATGAATGCCATTGGTTGAAACCTTGACCCCTGCTGTTAAGGTGTTACTACATAGCGGATCTGAAGAAGTATTGTCAAACTTGAGTGCTATTGGTCGAACTCTGCTGGAAAAGTAAATACTTGGGCGGGCACAAAATACAAGCACAATTTCAAAACAAAAGCACGCGTTGACCTACAGAGCGATCCTGGAGCCACTAGACTCAAAGAGGCGCAGTGCCTCACCGAATTTTATGGCTTTCGACCCTCGACTGCAGGGTGTCGACCTCGAATCGCCGCGGTCGGCCGAAGATTCCTACCTGTTTTAGAAATAAAATAATTCTTTATTCTTTATCGTATCGATATGGAAGTGACACCGATGGATTCCTTATGTTTTTCCGATGAAGATTGTACTAAATTTCATGTAAATCGCACTATTTTTAACGAAACTAGAAAAAAATTATACAAATGAATGTTAAACGGAATTTCCTTCATTATGCTCCGAATCACGTCGTTCGTGGTGTTAATTTCATCGGCGAAATATAAGGAATCGATTGGCGCCGTTTTCGCAAAGATCTGATGATACCTGCGGAAATCCGGGAAATTTTTCATTTCTTAATGTATTCCAACTACTTCGAGGGTCGAAAGCCATAAAATTCGGTGAGGCACTGCGGGGGGGATTGCCTTCGCCACGGGATGCCAGACAGCACCTCTTTGAGTCCAGTGGCTGCATGATCACTCTGTACATATCTCCTCGCCAAGGCCTACAGAAAGTATTTGGGAAGTGCACAACACGCCTCTAATTCGAGTGTCCAATAGACCGTGGTCCCAAGGCCTACTGTCGACGCCTCCGCTTCACGTCCCATGACGAGCAGTGCTCGTCATACCGCCGTTGAGGACTTTTTTCTCATGACGAGTCCTGCTCGTCATACCACCCTGAGGGGTTAAGAACCATAGTGAGAGTACGCTCAGCGTTGAGGGAAAAGGTAAAGTAGGGCACTTTGTCGTCGTTCAGTGCCTCCTTAAATTTCATAAAGGCATCGATGTTGTCAAATTGTAATCTGATTTTGTTTCCCAGATGTTTGATGTCAAAAGACTTGCCGAAGTCTTGAGCGAGTTCTCGCTCAAACTTCGGTATGCTATAGCAGAAATTTGAAATATATAACGGGGGGGGGGGGGGGGGGGGGTTGTGTTGCTATTAACCGGACCGCTGTGTGCTGTATTGACCTCACCGGGTGTGCCGGTAGGCTGTTTTGTTTTGGACGGAGAAGACGTGGAAACTTCCGGTGACATTTTTTTTTAATCAGAGGTCGAGGTAGTCAATATCGTGTGATCCGATTTGAACGCGGCCAGGGCGTTAAAACGATTTTGGGTGGTTACATTGGGAATGATTTCCAGGTTTAAAGTGGAGTCCGTACGTGTAATTATTGGAAGAGAGATCGGAAGAGATGGAAGCGGGTTAGTCGCGCCGCACTGTGGCTTTGATGAGGGGTTGAGTCCATCCGAGGAACTCTTGCCTCTCCTTTTCTTGGATTTTTTCTTTCCAAGGGAGTTTCCGGACCCTGGATTCGATAAATCGGCTGACATCGAGCGATCCGATATTTCAGACGAGGAATTTAGAAGCTGAGATTCGATAGCGCTCTCGGCGAGGCGCTTGCCAGTATGCATGTTCGTTTTAGAAAGAGGTACAGTAAAAATGGAGTTACTCACAAACTTGGAGGTGGATAGGTCAGCTAACTTGATACCTGAGCCTTCTCCATTATTTAAGACAGGGTCCTCGGGGTCCCTGTGGACGTCCAGGCTGCCAGAGGCATCAATTATGGAAAAACCTTATGTTAGGCAGTGAAAAAAAATGGCTTTTATCACTCCTAATCGGAGTCACTGAGAACCGGAAGGGTTATTTTGTAACCGCGACAAGAGTCGCAAAACAAGTTGAATCGGTAACGGTAGCAATCAAGGCACAGCGTTGTGGGTCCGAGGACAGAACACGTCCATATACCGCGGGAGACACAAGCGAACTGCTGTAGCGTGACTGAGGTAAACATAACTTGGGGGACCATTTAAAGGTGAAACAAAACTGTGGCTAGAACGGAGTCAAAAGAAAGACCATTAAATATTAAGAACGAATTTAATAATTATTGACCGAACGAACATTTTCAACCTCACAACAACTGTCAAAATACCACTAATTGATGTTCATGTGGTAAAAGCCCAACACATTAGGATATATGACCAAATGATTACATAATATAATTTTATTATGTATAGATGAGCTGGTTATACTGGCCAAAATTGAAGTGAAGACTCAATTGGAAGAATTACATCATAAAGCCTTAATGCTTTAATAAAGTTGCGTAGTACTCTTGTATTTTAGGTGTTTCATACCTAAGGTTTACGCTTGGTTGTTTAATCATATGTAACGTCTCCAACAGAATTCTGCGACTCCAATTGGCCTCTCTATCAATAATTTTAACATTATCGAAGTCAAATCTGTGTTCAAATTCCAATGCGTGTTTCGTTAGGGCAGTATGTGGGGGGGGGGGGGGGGGGGTAGGAAAATGTTCCTTTTGTGTTCGTAGATCCGTCTTTATAAAAGTCTAGACGTTTGCCCAATGTAAACTTGGTTGCAACCCATGCAAGGGATTGAGTAAATGATGTTCGAATTCTTTAACAAAGGTATTTTATCTTTAATTGGAGGGAACAAGTTTTTAGTATAAACTGGCATTTTAAAAATGGTGTGTATTCCTATTTCCCTGAACATTCTTTTAATATCATTAGAAATATTATTGCTAAATGGTATGACCGCGGTATTCTTCCAACTAATCGGTCCTATTTTATTGGCTTTTCCTCCTTACGTTTTTCCATCAATGCCGGATGGTAAATCTCAAAAACACGGTCACAAACGCGCTTCTAAAGACTAACAACGCTATTATACCCAGAGCGTACGCGCTTCCGAAAACTCATAAAGAAAACTTGGCTTGGAGAATTATCGTTTCTTCTATCGGTGGTCCCACTTATAAATTATCCAGTTTCCTAGCTGGCATACTTTCTAAGATAGTAGGTAAATCTACACACCACACTGTTGATAGTTGGCAATTCTGTAATGAAATGAGGAAAATGCATATTGAAGATTCAATGCAATTGGTGTCTCTAGATGTCGTATCTCTTTTTACGAATGTACCTGTTGATCTAGCTTTACAGGTATTACACCATCGTTGTACAGAAATTGCACAGCACACCAATATTAACAGATATGATTTTCTCCAAGCCGTAAAGTTTGTGTTGGAGGCCAACATTTTTTCCTTCAATGGAGTTTTTTACAAGCAAGTATTTGGAACGGCCATGGGATCTCCAATTTCCTCAGTCATCGCCAATTTGGTGATGGAAAGGTTAGAGACTGTCTCTCTCTCGAAGGTACCATTTCAATTAAAATTTTATAAAAGATATGTGGATGATATTATTACATGCATTAAATTAGAAGATTTGCCAATATTGCTCGATACATTCAATAGTTTCCACAATAGACTCCAATTTACTTATGAGGTTGAAAAAGATTCTTGTTTAAGCTTTCTGGATACATTGGTCATTAGATCAAACAATAAACTTAGCACCAATTGGTATCACAAACCTAGTTGGTCGGGTAGATACATAAACTTTTTTTCGGCTCATCCCATGCAACATAAGGTGGGATTAATAAAGGGATTAATAGATCGCGCAATTTTACTCTCTGACCCTGAATTTCGACCAGCTAATCTACTCCTCATTAAAGATACTCTAAAACGTAATGGTTATCCCATAGAAATGGTCTCAACAATAATCCGTGACCGCGTTTTTGAGATTTACCATCCGGCATTGATGGAAAAACGTAAGGAGGAAAAAGCCAATAAAATAGGACCGATTAGTTGGAAGAATACCGCGGTCATACCATTTAGCAATAATATTTCTAATGATATTAAAAGAATGTTCAGGAAAATAGGAATACACACCATTTTTAAAATGCCAGTTTATACTAAAACCTTGTTCCCTCCAATTAAAGATAAAATACCTTTGTTAAAGAATTCGAACATCATTTACTCAATCCCTTGCATGGGTTGCAACCAAGTTTACATTGGGCAAACGTCTAGACTTTTATAAAGACGGATCTACGAACACAAAAGGAACATTTTCCTACCCCCCCCCCCCCCCCCCCCCCCCCAACATACTGCCCTAACGAAACACGCATTGGAATTTGATCACAGATTTGACTTCGATAATGTTAAAATTATTGATAGAGAGGCCAATTGGAGTCGCAGAATTCTGTTGGAGACGTTACATATGATTAAACAACCAAGCGTAAACCTTAGGTATGAAACACCTAAAATACAAGAGTACTACGCAACTTTATTAAAGCAATAAGGCTTTATGATGTAATTCTTCCAATTGAGTCTTCACTTCAATTTTGGCCAGTATAACCAGCTCATCTATACATAATAAAATTATATTATGTAATTATTTGGTCATATATCCTAATGTGTTGGGCTTTTACCACATGAACATCAATTAGTGGTATTTTGACATTTGTTGTGAGGTTGAAAATGTTCGTTCGGTCAATAATTATTAAATTCGTTCTTAATATTTAATGGTCTTTCTTTTGACTCCGTTCTAGCCACAGTTTTGTTTCACCTTTAAATGGTCCCCCAAGTTATGTTTACCTCAGTCACGCTACAATCGACTCGTGTGTTACACGTCTTATCAAACGTGTGACTTTAAAGCGAACGCAGTACACTTTATAAAATCTTTCCTTGAAAAAGGTCTAAACCGCAGACCGAAACGTCGGAAATTTATAATTTTTAAAATTGCAAATTAGCTTTTAAATTATTTAACTGACCGAAACAGTGCGCCGAAACTACTTATTGTTTATTCTAAAAATACGGTCGATATCTTAACTACTTTATGTATCGTAGGTAGAAAGTGAGGACCATCGATATTGCTCCTTCGTAAGAAATAACTAGCTTCTTCGCGCCAATTCGCTGCACGGGAATGACGGAGAGCATGCGGTAGACAGGGATGGTGCTAAACAAGGACAGAGCATTATGTGCAAGGGAGAGGGTCTTATGCGGCCGGCGGCTACCTGGGGGTCGCGGCGGCCAAAATGCTTTCCCTCGCCTTCCCGTGCTGGAACACCGATATAGGGATTTCGTGCGTTTACCTAGACTTCGGCCTGGCAGTCTATAAACTTTCTACCTACGATACATGCTACTTCTTTGCCAAATAGATGAGGAATCGAGCCCATCATCCTCTTACGTGTAATGTTTTACCAAGCCAAATCCATTTTAGCAAACTAAATAATAACTTGTAAAATTGTCACCATTGTCACTAGGCATAACTCAGTGGTTCTTCGACATAGGGGCAAAGAGTAGGTATAATAAGAGGCGTCACTCCGGGCGGAACCTTTGAAGTCCTTGCTTGACCTTGGCATTTAAATTGGTTGTCTATTTCGAGCGGGATATTCAAATCGACTAAATGTACCTTACCGCAATTGGCTGATTATTGCCGAAGTTGACCGATCATTGCCGAAGCTTAGCGATCATTGCCGAATGGGCATTTAAATTGGTTGTTCAGTGATTTCCCTAGGTTATCTCTGTCCTTGTCGAGTGACGCCTCTTATTATACCTCCTCTTTGATAGGGGGACCCGACATGCAACGTTGCCAAATTTCCGAAGGGAAGCCGATTCTGTCCCTTAGTGTACGTGTATAAAATGTCCAGTGGACCTGCCCCGGCAATATAAGAGCCTAATAAACCTTGAAAAAGATGTGGGAACTTCCCTACTACGCTCTATATTGCCGAGGCAGGTCCACTGGACATTTTATACAGGACATTTTAAGGCGAAACTTCCGAAAACCGGTCAAACCCGAGTGGGCTGAAATTTTGCATAAAAATAACGTTTGCGAGAAGGATTTTTAGCGAACCGAAATTTTTTTTTTACCATTTCAATGTCATTCCCTACCTTACCGACAGAGCGGAGAATTGGATACAACAGTTATGTAATGCATTCTCCATCCACGATTCCCCTTCTATTCCGTTCCGTTGTCAGTTCCAACACGAATCAGAAAGAAAATCTAACCCACACCAATACTAATACCCAGTATCAAGCTGATATCTCTTTCTAAGTTGATCTCTGTTTTATAGATTTTAGGAGATTAATAAGGAGAATGCATTGAATAAATGTTGTATCCAATTCTCCGTTCTGTCGGTAAGGTAGGGAATGACATTGAAATGGTAAAAAAAAAATCGTTTCGCCAAAAATCCTTCTCGCAAACGTTATTTTTATGCAAAATGAACCTATTTGCAAAATTTCAGCCCAATCGGGTTTGACCGGTTTTCGGAAGTATAGCCCATTTTAATATTATACACGTACACTAAAGGACATAATCGGCTTCCCTTCGGAAATTTGGCAACGTTACATGTCACTAGGCATAACTCAGTGGTTCTAGTGACAAGCAACGTTGCCAAATTTCCGAAGGGAAGCCGATTATGTCCCTTAGTGTATGTCAGGTAACGTAAATTACGTTGCTTTCTAGTGATTTACCCATCACTGTCTGTTACAGAGCCTCTGTAACGCATGCGCAATGGTGCGCGATGACGTCAAACCAATCACGCTACGCATATCACGCACACATATACTGCACTGCTGTAGGTGTGTTCCCCCCTCCACAATCTGCCAGATTTCCAGCCAACGCTGGTGTCGAAGCAGCGGTTATATCGATATTTGGGTTGGTCAGTATCGATACACCAATATATCGTCATATGAAATATCGATATTTGGACCCAAAAGTATCGATATTCCAAATATCGATACTGTATCGCCCATCACTAATACAGTGGCAGATGAAACTTGTGTCGATAATTTTCAGAAAACATTGTTGAGTAATATCATGAACTTTTCGAAGGAGGAGATATTACTGAAAAATAAAGCTGAAGTGGGCCCGAAGTTACCTGTACCTGAACAAGAATACAACATCGATGTGGAAGGTAACGTAGCCTTCGACGACAAAGCTATTGAGTATCTTTGTGGAAGGAGGGGAGTAAAGAGGAAAGCTAAAGAGATCGAGAAAGCAAGTATTATCGAAATAAGTGGCGAAGATATTAAGCCGGACGAAAGGGAATGGTTGGTGAAGGCATTAACGGAGGAGCCCGTGCAAAGACCGGTTTCTATGCAGAGCGGCGGAGTGAGCTCTCAGTCCAAGAAGAAGCACCAAATAACGTACTTGGCGCATCAAGCTAAGGCAATGGAGATGGAGTTGAAAAACCAATGGGCTCAAAATAGGATGACCAGGAAACAGACGCAGTCAAAGTATGGTTTTTGAATAAAGATGATTTCTAAATGCGATATACATACAACGTTCTTTATTATTGTACAAAAATGGAAACTTACAGGAGAAACATATTGCATATGTAATTAACAATATTAGTATGTCTATCATTTAAGAATAACTTGTTTTCTCTAAAAATGCCTTCTCCAATGTTTCGTACTCCTTTTGTTTACCTTCGAGCAGAGCTTTAGCTTGTAGCAAATTTGGCGGTAAATCACCGTATTGGCTAAGGCATCGATTAAGGTCTGCTAACTCACCCGACATCTCTAAGTAGCTGTTATATTTAATTAATATCTTTTGCGGATAAAGATCTTCGATTTCCATATCTGTTAAATCGGCTTCCAACTTCTCCACTGTCTGCTGATACTCTTTTAACTTTGTAGACAGCGAAATGCGACTGCAATAAAGATCCTGTTCTTTCTGCGCATCTTCTATAAAGCCTTCGCAAGAACTTACAACCTCCTGCAGGCGGTTCAGTTTCTTGGAGAAAGTAGCGTATTGTCTAAACACGTTATGATATTGTAATTCCAGCTGTTTCTCTTCTCTTTGTTTTTTCATCTCCTCTATTTTCTTTCTTTCGCACACTATGCGCAGTGCAGCATCGTCGAGATCAGATAGCTTCTCGAACCGTAAAATCAGAGCCACTTTCTGCAACCCCTCTTTGATGTCGTTGCATAAAGACTGTGGTTCCAGATGTAATTTACTTAATAAAGACGAAATCTCTTTTCCGAATGCAATATTCTCCTCGGTCGTCTCCAAAATACCTCTCTGCAGAAGTTGAAGCAACGACTGCTCTTCGGGAGCAATACTGTCTTCGCGATATCTCGCACTGGACGCGGTGCTGGAGATAGAATCATTCTGCGAGAATGATTCCACCTGCCGTTCAAGTGTCGGTCACAATTACTAAGTACACGGCGTCACGTGCATTTTTCTTGTTTCAAAAATTCGGTAACGCTTTCAATTGTTACGAAAATTTCAAGAACTTACCTCGCTGTTATACTCCATAGTGAACTCAGAGACCGGTACTTAACTGTCCAATTAGAAAACCGTTACAAGTCCCGCTCTTTTCCGAGAGTTCCTACACAGAAACTTTTCACTGATTCGCGCGTTTATGAAACACCGATTCGAACATAAATATCGATGAAAGAAAGACAAGGAATTCTTCGTTTCTATCTGCCGCGATGAGTTGAACTACTTTAACGATTAAAATCTGCAGTTAACGTTCGTTACGAAGCAAGTCGCGAAATTCTGTGGCAAATAATTTACAAGTTTAAGACCCGTTCTCACGTTACCGCCAAGCGTCTGTATATGTACGATATGAAATTTTTATGTTAATTGTTTTCGTCAACCGGAAATGCACGGGCTAACTTCACTATTGGCGGAATCGATGGCAATTCGCTTATATAAGTTGACAGGAGGCGTCTGTTCATAAATCCTTATTTAAACTGTGATTTTTATCGCCTGCGCGCGTCATGGAAATTCGCACCTAAATCAGATTCCCGGCAACGGTCGCCCGGAAACTCACTGCCCTGGCACTCTCTTTTAAGTACGCTTTCATTGACAGTTATTTGTTTTCGGTAACGACACCGTTTTAAAAACTCGGTATGTGCAAAGTTGTTCGATTAGCGAATAAGTTGTAATAAAGGTGTGCCGCTGCATTGCACGCTTTAGCGACGATAGTGCCAGACCGAACGTATTTATAACGTGACTAATATATTCTAAAAGCGAACACCGAACAAAGAAGTGGTTAGAAACAGCAACGATGAGCGACGATCAAGGAAATGAGATGACCGAAACAGTTGAGGTAAGATCTGCTTTACCTGACAAAACGCCTTCGCTTCGTTTATCCCGCTGGCAAAACGATATTATGCTTGTTAGTTTAAATTTATTTCCAATACTCTTTCTCTATATTTTCATATTCTTTCGTCATATTAACGTTAACGGCTCTGTAAATAAAGTATGTACTTTGCTATTACCTAGGTTTAATGTTAATGAGCGAGTACAACTGAAATAAGAAGGAAGCATGCAGGCAACATGCCTTTAGTATTTAGATTCGTAGTTTGTATTGAAGAGCATGGAATGATTTTTCTTACAGTTGTCTTCGAACGATATCGAGAAGATAGAAGAGGCAAAATTGAGAGCAAAGTTTCCAAATGCAGGGCGTCCGATTAGTGGACCCTCTGCTTTCCTGCAAAAGAGGCTAGCTAAAGGGGTAAAAATATAATTCCGATATAATTAATCTCTCGTAGTTCAATTGACAATTTCTTAGAACGAAATGTTTAGAAATGTAGTCGCAAATAATAATTAGGGTAAGCAAAGTTTTCTAAGTAGTACATAAAACAAATTTCAGCAAAAATATTTTGATTCCGGGGATTATCAAATGGCGAAACAGAAATATACGGCTAAACCGAAGCCAGCTGGTGTTTTGCCAACGGGCGATGCTATACCTACACCTGAAACTGTACCGCAACGAAAAACATCTATAATACAACAGAAATTTAACACGTCTACTACCTCATAAATTATTCTACTACTTTCGAACTCTTACAACTCCAGTGATACTGTTTAATTTTACACGATCCAAATTTTTAAACCATACGATGTTTTAGTATTTTGTAGGTGGTATTATCATTAAACGTTTAGTTCTCGTACATATACTTTTCAAACATTTGCCCTGCGATTAAAGCTTAGACCCGAAAACTTTATGTTCTCGATGATATATACGTATAATATTTAATATACTGCGTGCCAGGAAAGCATTTTCGGAGAGTTGTATCTGAAGGTTTTTTGAGGCAGTCGAAAATAAAACACATTATAATTTATACTGCTTTACGACAATGTATTATGCGCGTAAAGCGTTATTAGTTCTGGTGTTTCGTTTATCGGAAATGGGAGTGTCGGTGAATAAACAACGCTCGTACTATGTCGTTGTGTTACTTTAGTTATTTTAATAGACAGCGATACATTTCGGTGTTAGATTCACGCGCACGACGGTAGGTCTTCAAAATCTGTTGTATCGATAAGCAATGAAGCTAGGTATTTAGGGATACGAGGAATAAAATATGATTGGTGGCAAAGGATAACGATGTAAATGTAACCACTTGTATATGCATAGAATTTCAGGATAAGACATTTTTACAGACCTGCATTTCCAAAGTTGCTGTGATGCGCTTAGTAAGACTATTTTCTTATAAGATGTCAGGTTGTCATAAGAATATGTGCATAGCATGAAACAATCATAAGCATAGCAGTTGTTTTGGTTATTGTAAACTATATTAGTAATATATATTGCAATTTAAATTTACTAATTACTTCTCTAGTTACATACGTTATCATAATAACGAGGGGGAAAAAAACAGAGTAAGCTTCTATGCATTATTAACTGTCATTAATTATTTTTATTATATATCTGTGTGTTGAAGTGCATAGAAACCTTAATAAATTTATTTTGTTGTATGAATAATGCGATGTGTATTTAATAATATATTTACCTGTATTTAAACGAAACAACAAACTGATATATTAAAGTGATAAAAGTGCTCTTATGAATAAAATGGTTTTAAGCATAGAGTGTTTATTCTTATACTTTTTATTACTATAACATCACCACTTATTTCAAATTTCATTGTACAATATTATTTAAGTAATACACATTTAAACCATGCCACTCGAACACTCAAATGTAATAAAAGTGAAAACGAACTATTATGTACTTACTATAATCTTAATTTACATTTTTCATACAAATATCTATCATTATTATATTTGATTGCCTTGTTTAATTCATAATGGGGCTTTACAAAGACTATCTTATTCTTTTATTAAATATTCCCCCATAAAACGTTATAATACATTAACGAGTGAATTAAAAGAGGTATCAATTACTTTTGCCCGTTTGCAATTACAGCTGAATATACTAGGTGTTAAATCGCTAGAAATTTTGCTGCATATAAATTATTCATCGGCATTGGCGTAACTAGGGTTTTTGTCTGGGGGGGGCCAGGTCCCATCTCCCCCCTTTTCTCTCTCTTTTTTATTTAGGTAGATTTACCTATATTTAGCAGCTTAATTCTAACTGTTTTAATTCATAATTTAACGTAATAAGAACAGTTTTGTATTTTTTTTATTTAGTTGCACTGCATGTAGCATTTCGGCCCAAATATTTGTTTCTTTTAGGATGGGGTTTTATGATCAGACGAATGTTTTTTTACTTATTTCGATAGTTTCTAGGGAGGGGCCATTCCGCGGTTTGGGGGGCCAATCCGCATTTTGGGGGGGCCTGGCCCACCGGGCCCCCAACTAGTTACGCCAATGTTCATCGGAGTCCGTACACGACTTAACACTTAACCAGTCCAGTCTTACGCCCGCATAAGTTCCAGAGCTCAATCGTTAGTCACTGCCTTTACACCCGCCTAAGTTTTCGTGTGAAACGCGCGGCTGATTATGCATTAAGTACTGGCTTGCTATTGCTGTGTCAGACAACTACGTGTATATTCTTTTATAAAAGTGTTATAACACTGGGTGTACTTCAGTTCTATTCGGTACTACTATATAATACAGCAGTATATGAGTATAAATTAGTTGTTTCAAAAGTGAACATTTTGTAGTACCCTTATGAATAATAATGTTCGTGTATACACTATTGTTTATAGTAACGTGGCATTATTTTACGTGTCATATAATTTTCATCCACAGAGGCACTTATCTATTATCATATTTTAAGAAATTTCAAATCTCTCAGATTTATTCTCTTGTCTTAATTTCAATTTACGATCGACTAACAAGGAATAATTAAAGCAATTTTTATTGTCCGAAAAAATAATACGACCCTAACGAGCACCTTTCTTACAGCGAAATAGACAGTATTTTTTTCTACCGAAAGACGCGTAAAATTTCATCCTTCGAAAATTAAATTATAACATATCTCAAAACAATTGTTTATACATATTTCACAGTTTAATATAAGAATAACGATCCTTATGAAGCATATAAATATTCATATTTAAAGTGGACTTTTGTCTGTTAAAATATTTAATAATCAAGAGATTATCCTTTAATGTGTATAGTTATTTTGAATAACGATTGAATGGTTTTCGAATTTGAATCATTCCTTAAAAATTGCGAATAAATCGGTAGTATATGTATTACAATTTCTTTACTTGTATAGTATCACAATTATCTTAAGTATTAAAGCATTTTAGTTAGGCATATTGGCAGCTGCTTCAATATTTACTTTTTTGATATTATTGGAACTTTTTTATTTCTTTCCTTCTTCGTTGTTCTTCATATTATTTTCTTTCTTTCCTTTTCTTTAAATGAATACGTTCTCTGTACTTGTACATTTCACTTGTACATTTCTTCTATCAAACTTTCGTACATTGTGTAAACAACATTCCTTTTAAGTTTAAGTGTTGGTCCCAACTCTCCGGTTGGAACTGAGAAATCATGAGGCAAAATTTGGAACTTCTGTATTTTCTGGGCATTGCTTATGACTTTATTATTTGCCCTTTTAATCGCTTTATCAATTTCGTCATATACCTGAAGGCAAGTAAAATTCAGTTACTGTAGTAGCCAATTTGCCAATAAACAAATCCAGATAAAGATCGACCGTGAATTACGAGAATCGTTTACGTATAATAAGTAATGAAAATATTGGACTTACAAGTGGGTCACGTGTATTTACGACGTCCGAAATCGTTTTTGACTGGCTTCCAATAGATTTCATCCATTTCAGAGTATCCGAAGTGACTGTATCCTCTGGTTCTCCGGTCTCAGCATTCATATCAGACTAGATGTATACAAAAGAATTATTCACCGTAAAATTTATATAATTCACCGTGTACAATTCACTAGTACAATGAATGTCTTACCTTTAGTGTAACCAACATGGTAAGATACCTCCTTTTATCTCCAATCAGCATAACATTGCTTAAGACAGATAATTCAGCTAATACTAATTGTTCTATATGGATTGGTGGTATATTTTCTCCACCGGCGGTAATAATCAACTCTTTTATTCTCCCTGAGTATCAGTAAAAACATACTGTCTTAAAAGTGTCATAAAACAAAACAACAGAATGCACGTATGTGTTTAAATAGATATTTACCTGTCACGTACAATAATCCATCAGAGTCTAACTTGCCTAGATCGCCAGTATGCAACCATCCATCTGGTGTTACAATTTCCACAGTCTTCTCAGGTTCATTTAAATATCCCATAAACACGTGTCTACCACGCATACAAATTTCCCCATCACTTTCACTGCCCGACTCATCCAACTTTGTCTCAAAATCAGGTAAAGTAAGTCCAACACTGCCTAGTCTAAATGCAAAATATGTCGTCAAACGTCAGTGTTTAGTTCTATCATCGACGTCCTAATGCCGCTGCTTAGTGTTAGATTTCGCATTAGGTTTGGTATTAACAAGTATCAGTTGGAGCTCTTACGATTAGTGTGACAATGTAAAAGTATATATTTAGTAGGCAACTAAGTATTTACCGGAAATATTCATTTGTGCATAAAGTGTGTGCACCACTGCATTCCGACATTCCGTATGCATCTAATATAGGAATATCTAGGCTCATTAAGTACTGTTTAACTTCTACACTTAAAGGTGCAGCTGCAGTTATGCATATTTCGCATCTATCTAAACCGAGCGCTGTCCTTATTTTACTAAAAATTAGCCATCTGGCGAATAAGTAGCCCCAGTGCTTAAAATCATTGCCGTTCATTTTGTTCGTATAGTAGTACAGCCCTTGCGCTTTCGCCCAAGAAGCGATCCAAGTTTTTATCATACCATTACCACGCGCAACGGCTTGCATCTTTTCGCATATCTTCTCCCATACTCTAGGTACGCCTACGAAAACAGTAGGCCGTGCTGCGAGCATAGTTTCAACTAAAGTACCTTTAAGTGCATTCCTATCTGCAAAGTACAGTGTAGCTCCTATAGTCATGCAGCAGTATATGTCGATTATCTGGAAGCCAAGAGTTGTTTGAACAGTTGTAGTAGTAGCAGCTTTGGTCTACGTACATATAAACGTAGGACGCCTATACTCACTTGTGCTGCAACGTGAGATAACGGCAGATAACCAATTAGAACATGATCGGTACCGCCAAGTTTGTGAAACTTCGTGATGACTTGTGCATCCTGCACCAGATTATCGTGGCTCAACATTACACCTTTCGGGTTGCCAACTGTGCCCGACTGTGACATAAACATAAAAACGTGATTCCGATATTTTTTCCATAATGCCTGTTGTTAGACGCGAATACAACATTTTTACGGAAACAATTGTTTTATTTCTCATACCGTGTAAACCAAAGTGCAGCATTCATTCACACCAATTTTCTTTAACACTTCGTTCAGTTTATCATCGGATGCTTCTTCTCCCATCTTCATCACGTCGTCCCACTAGATACGACACGATATGAATTCTTATCAAATACCGATTGTTGGGAATTTTATATTGTCTAGTGTGCAACGTTACTCACGCTCAAGACATCCTTATGCTCCGGTGTTTCCCCGTACATGATGATCGCTTTCAAATCGGGAAGATTCTTCCTTATCTGTAATATCTTTTCCAATTGTTTGGCATCTTCGACGACTATTATATTAGCTTTACTATTTTCAGCGCAATATTGACACGCCTCTGCGGTATTCGTGGTATACACTCCGACCGCTATTCCTCTGAAGAGAAGCGCAAAGATGTTGCACGTGAGACGGACCTTTGGTCGGGTTTATGTATAATCGTCAGAAATATATTTATCTTTACCCTGCGTATATAGCGGCAAGATCTGAAAAAAACCATTCCGGGCTATTGAATCCCAGGATGCAGACAGAATGGTGCCGTTCTAAGCCCAATTTCAGGAAAGCCTTGGCCACAGTTCTCACGTTATGTTCGTATTCTCTAACAAATGAAAGGATTAATGAAAACGAATGAATCGGTATTAAATGTTCATCGAGTTACGTACATACCTGTAGGTATACGTCTTCCGTTCCCCCTGGGCGTTAGGTCTTGCTAGAAGAGCGACGCTATTAGGACGCATGGTAGCTGTTCTTTTTAATAATCCAGGAACTGACAGAGGCGCAGCCTCTGAATTCGGGCTGTTATCGTTGAATCTGATTCGTACGCATTCGTTCGACTTCGTTGCGACATAATCGTCCGCGGGCAGAATTTGATCGGGGCCTATGACAATAGTGTACAGAAACGATGTTAAGCGTAGTCTAACATGAATACATTTATTCCTGTTCTTCTTACAACGGAATAATTACAAGTACGTACCATCGAGACCCGTTTCAGTGCACCTCGCATGATAAGTATGCTTTCCTATAAGTTCCTGTTACAATGTTAATTAAATGATTAGTATGCTAGTTATTTTTCTAACGTCGGAAGGCAGAATTCAAAAGGATCATTGGTGTTCTGGAAGGTAAAGAGGAGGGCAAAAGTAAGCAAGCATCGAATCTATCTGTGTAAACGATGAAATTCGTATTAGTGTCAACTAGTAACGAGTTTGAGTTAATAAGTATTAGAGATGTACCGACTAGGGTTTTAGCCGACTAGCCGATTGATCGATCCCCAAGAAGCCGACTAGTCGCCGATTACAAAAGTAGCCGGATAGTCGGCTTAACCGACTAGTCGGCCACTAGTCGGTACATTTCTAGTAGCAAAATTATAAAATTTGTTAGAAACAAAGGAAGAGAAATGGGTAAGTATTCACAAAACGGGCGCCGATCGATCGGCCTTTTTTGCCGACTAGGGTAAAGGACCCAATTACTGACACCTAACCAATTACTGACACCTTAAGCTATTTTACTTAAAATAACGAATAAATAAACGTTGTAAAGTCATACACAAAAAGAATTAGGTAATTCAGCCTATAATCTATACTATACATTATATACTATAGTTTATTTATTAGTTATTTTAAGTAAAACAGCTTAAGGTGACAGTAATTGGTTAGGTGTCAGTAATTGGGTCCTTTACCCTAATCGCCGACTACAAAAGTGGCCGGATAGTCTGCCATTAGTCGGTACGTCTCTACTAATTATTTACTTTGTTGTAATACCTTGTCGTTTAACGCGAAACCTTTAATCTCCCCATTGGTTTGAACTGCAGTCATATTATCTGGAATAACAAAATGAATAAGTGGCAAAAAAAAGTAGCTCAATACCCGATCAATTATGCACTCGATGTTGGATAAGTTGCGTAATTCTCCGTGCTTAAAAGTTCCGCAAATACTACATGTATCGTATCCGATTACGCAACACGGTTATAAATACAATGCTAATTGAAGGGATAAAAACAATAAGTACTCTTTAACTATGTATGGAATATATTGGCACGCCAAAATTGATTCGATTTCGATGCATCGTCACAGTTTGAATCGTGCGACTTGACCGCCGATGATGTTAAAGGTCATTCGCAATACTCTTGCCTCGATACGCAGGCATTATCATAAACCATAATCGCGTTCGGATGATTTCGATTGTTAATTACTGGTTAACGAGGCTTCATCGGCGTCTGCGGGTCATTATCGTCAAAAAACAAGAATCTTTTATCTGGTTAGAATGCGAATTTATAACTTCGTCAAGTTCGAGCAAATATTTGCAGTCAATAAAACCTATTTGGATTTTTAAAACGTAGTCGAATTAAAAGTTGGTGTTCGCGTCACTACATCTAATTACGCGGTTGCATATATGAATTGTTAAGACACACGTGGGCAAACAGTCCATCACCGCTATTCAACAAACGTGTACAAAGATGAATCTTCTTTTTGCCCTTCCATTGATATCAAAGAGCGATTAATTAAAGAACAATTCTTCAATGCAGATCATACGAGCATAAGACACTTTATACCGCGCTCCCCTTTTCTATTTGCTTAGCATGGAAGGTTCAAATTGAAGCGGAAGGAAGTTTTGTGTAATTGGAACGGTACAACGTGAACGCGAGCAAGCAGAATGAATTGTCCTAACGGTCGTGTTGCTTTAAAAACATATCTTCCTTCTTTTATACACGATGACTTTTGCCATTCCTAGAGAACAGTTGGAAGCATGAACTATAATTTGGGCAAATTAACCGGAAAAAATGTTTCTCAAGACATAAGTTAGTGCTATGTACAGTTTGCGTCAAGTCTCAGATAGTCCAGAGTTTTCAGACTCTCCACGAGAATCTCTTGCTCGTCGTTTTTCGATAATGTTCCACGCTATACGTTAATCTGGAATTTTTAAATTACGCAAACTCTGTACCCCTGACAGAGTTAGAACTCTGGTGAAAGCTGTTATCGTTGAACGTAATACAAATGTCTCGAGCTTTTCGTTTATTCCTTCTGTTTACTCTTCCTCGCATCACGCGATACGGGACCAAAGTGCAACCAATAGATGTATAAACATATACTGTTCGCACACATATTGCGTAAAAGAATGATAGATTACTTTTGAGTGTTGGATATGAGAATTATTGTATTATCTGTACACACGTATATATAGCATGACCTTGACTATACCACTATAGCAATCATGAATTTTAAATGACTGTTCAATCTCTGACATAGGAGGCTCGTTGCTGTTAACTTGCTTGCGGTTATCGAATAGTTTCATCTGTCGATACAATAATACCGAACGCTTATTGTTTCATGTCGTTGACATCATTGATTGCGAACACGCGCAATTGTTGTGATCAATGGTAGCGCTCAAATCGTTCCCCTTCGTTCGAATCAACGACTTCAATTACATACCGGCGCAAATAGAATATTTCTTCAATTGGAGTCTAGGAGAATTTCAGTATTTCCGGGGGTCTAAAATTTCTATGGCACACATTAGAGGAAGTGCAGTATATTTGGAATACCAGTTCGTTTAAGACGAATGAAAAATTGCGGCAGAGGGTGGGAACAAATAAAACTGCATAATATCATAGGGAAACGAATAAACTTTTGTATTTCAAACTCTCAGTAATAATAAGAAACAAAAGGTAAGTGAAACTTTGGTCTAAATGGAAAATGACAGGAAGTGTCGATTTCGTTACGGTGCAGGTAATTTGGAATACCGGTATTCCAATTCACCTTCACTTTATAAACTTAAAACAAACATGTAGATATTAAATTTATTTTCTTTTGCCATCTAATCAGGCTGAAAAATCACAATATAGGAACAATGTTGCAGTTAGTTAAATATAAATGGACAGCGCCGGCCCGAACCGACGCGGCGGTAGCCGTTACGCGTGAAACAAAAGCATCGCTAAGCTTTGGAATATTCCAAATTACCTTCACCTTCGGTATTCCGAATTACCAACATGGCATTGAAACCTCAAATTTCATGCCACGTTTTGTATTCTCGAAATTATCGCAAAAACTGACACGGAACCATAGAAGGAACATGCAAATGAGTAGATTAAGTGTTTAACTCTAAAGTTTTTACACATTTTAGCCATGATTGGAACCAGGGCCGTTCCTGGGTTTTGGCCGCTCAGGTGCAAAAACAATATTGCCGCCCTTATTAATTCAATATTCTTTAATTAAGAATTTAATATGCAGTGTTTACTTTTATATCTATACATACATAATTTTAAACAGTTATCATGCAAAAAAGTTTCGATTATTATTCTTATTAATTAAAATTTTACATATAATAAACGGCCTGCGGCCGCCCCTAGGTTTGGCCGCCCAGGTGCGGGGGCACCTTCTGCACCCCCGCCAGGAACGGCCCTGATTGGAACGATTGGCTACTTGCTGGAAAAGCTTTGCAGATTGACGTTTTCTTATTCTGCGGATTAAGTCGAAAATGTAAAAATGACGGTTCATCCACGAAGGTCATTAGTTAACAGGTCATTGGCCCCTATTATCTACGGTGTTACAAATTAAATAGCGTTAGTAGTTTATTCGATACTTCGGTATTCCAAGTTACCAACAGTATTCCAAATATTTCTCTCCAGAAAGAACACCCTTCAGTCATCACAGTTCTCGCGCATGACCACTGCGGTAATGCGATCCCCGGGTGTCAACTTGTTCATTTATTTATCAACCATCGTTATACCTATTATCGTATTTTGCAATAAGCATCGTTCAAGTGCTAACTACTGCGCGCGCGTTATCATGGGTACCGTAAGCCTGACCAGCAATCGTGTTCAAGCGAAGGCACAATGCTCTGATTCGTCTTAGAAGGTCTACTATCTATCTTCTGCCTATCTGAATCCATAATTGGGCACGTCCCTACGATAACCTTCGCGTAGACTCAAAAATACCACAAGTTTCCTTTGTGCCTCAGTGGCATATCGAGTACAAAGTACAAATTGACATCGCGCGTACCACATTCTTCGGCCGAGTAACCAATAAGGATTCATCTTCGCCAACACTTTTTTGTCCGCTTCGATAAGCGCCGCACGCGTAAAACATTTATATCAGCAACTCTTGAATCCGTCTGGTAATTAATCATTAGAAATTCCCCTGTTTGCGCGAAGCATTAAGAAGTTTAAAAAAAAGTCCAAGCCTAAAAAATCTTTACGCAAAAGGTGCGCGAAGACTTGCGTTAATTTAAACGAGCTTCGCGACAAGGTGAAAATATAGTGCGCAATAATTAGAATCGCCAGCGAAGGTATTGTAATTCTGCAGAACCGTTTCAAGCAACGCCTAGAAATGAGCTTCCAATAAATTCAAACAACCATGCGGACGAAGAAGTATTGTTTAAAGCGTATCTCATGAACAATTAACGTTGAATCGCCCGATCGAACGCGACCTCGTCATCGTCGCCCCTTCGAGGGTGCGTCTCCGAGAACGCTCCACGTTTGGGATGTACGAAACACCGACGCGTACCGACGATCCGGATCACTTTACGATCTACACCCGACCCGCCCGATCTACCTTAATTCTATAAAATACCTTTGAAAAGGAGAATAACCATCTTGACGGATATCAAGGTACGCTGCCCTGTTAGGAATACCGCGACTGAACTGTCGGGGTTCGCTAAAATCAATAATAGAGAACATCACACCACCTCTCGGCGGTAGATTCAACCGTACAGCGGATCTTTCGCCTCTACCTGTTTTGTTTAATTAAAAAGTAAAAGGGTCACGCGGACTATAGCCATTCTGACGTATGTACGTACACAACGTCGATCGACAAATGCGCCGTAGCGGGCCCAAAATGCTGTCGGAGCGTGGAGCGTTGGCGGCAAAAGAGATGCACGGATCAACCCATTACATAATCATTTTTCGCTGTCATTCTTGAAACTACGGTTGCAAAAAACGCGCGTTTCCGTATGCTAGACATTGATGGACACGTGTCCCTTCATTAAGTGACATCTGTGAAAAACGCAAACACATGAATTGCCAGTTTACGCAATAAATACATAGCATTAGGTTGGGACATAAGTACGGGACAATTGCCCTTTGAATACGACCGTGATTTAAGTACACTGGTTCTCGAGAAGATGAGGGATATTGATTTTTTAGCGTGTTATAAGCAAAGTTACGTTTGTGGTAATTATGGACCGAAGATTATTCGCATTTGAAATTTGAACTTTGAGTTCAGGCGCCACATAAGCGCCCAGGCGATAGTTGACAATAAGGTAAATATGAAGATGAAGTAATCTTCGTAATATGTGCTCAGATGTTTATTTAATTTATTAGTGGGATATTCGGCGCAGAGTTTTATCTGCCGATGGATAGCACGATATATGCGTGTAAATGTTATTGTATACCTACAGCAGTGATCTACATCTCAACGATCACCTTTAACACGATACATGAACAAATAGCTATTACTGAATCGCATAAATGATTCGTGATTGATCGCCGGCTAAAAGTTAATTCATTACACAAGGGCCATTCATGATTCGCAGAGTTGCGATACCATACGCGGCTAATGAATGAATTCGAAGATTTATGAGTAGAGTAAATAAGAGCGATAAAATAGTATCCACGGAGCCGTAGTTGAGGCGATTTCTTCTATTGTGATTTTCTTTCTCTTCGTCGTTCTGTTCCGAATAGTACCGTTAAATGTCAGTGGTTCGTTTGGTACACGGAAAGTGGGTCTATGCGCTCGAATAATTTGCTTATGAAGTTACCGAAGGAGGACGATTTGAGGGCATTGACATGTTCTCGATAGTAAAAGTCCAAAAGCCAGTAGAAATAAATGAATAGACAGAATCCTCTCTATGGGAACTCTGAAATTACTAATACGTATATAGCACGGTAGTGTCGTTTTCTGTACAGACAGAATCTTATTTTTGGTGCTCGATATAGAGTTACTGTTACTGTTTATTTATGGAATATAATTTATTGCGCCTTATCTTTTCATATAATTTCGATAGATTTGTGTGGGGACATACGGCAAGTTGAGCATTCACGAAAGATAATGAATAATTTTGGTTAACGGTAGTCACTAATCTTAAAACTGTACGCCATGATTTACTTTGTCCCAATAATTTATTTTTCCCTCTTTCTCGCGACAGATAACATTTCTGGAGATAACTATGAAATCTTTCCTACCCGTCTGCTATTAATAGCTTCATAATGTTTGGGAAATACTACAGAGTTCTATGATGTGAATATTTCTTATTGGCTAGAAAAGAGTGCGCAACGGTTTAATCAGAAACGTTAAAATTATTCGATACACTTTAAAATGTATTCAACGTTAAGAATTCTCATTACTACATACACGCGCTCTGTATCGTATGCAAAAAAAGGCAACAGTAAAAACCATTCAAAGATACTTCTAAATGTACATGTTAATATAAATTGCAATTTTTTCAGAGTATGTGTCGATACCCAAATTTGGTATGAACCAATTTGACAGAAGATGAAATTTAAAATATTCAAGTACACGTGCAAACGTGAACACGTGCGAACGTGAACACGTTTTAGGACTTTTTATGACGATCACCTTATCATACTACGATCTGTTACCACGCAGAATAACCGCGAATGATATGTAACGCAGGAAATCATTGATGTTTTTTCTATTGACATTGAGGCCCGTGATTGGTCGCCTCTCTAATAAATGCGAACATACGACTCGGTCAACTCATCACACCATTTGCTAATTTGCATTCCTTATTCCCCTTTTTTAAGTATACAAAAATAGTGAGCAACTCAAGTATTATAATTTGGTCGCATACCATTCTCCGAAATTGCAAACGACACTACTCGAGCTATTTTCATGTCTACATATTTCGGACCTCCGATCCAGAGTGTATTAAATCCACCTTTTTTTTAATAAAAATGACATTTCGCGTGTTCTAAAAAAAAAGTGGATTTAATACATTCCGGCTCCGGGGTCCAGATATCCGTCGTGCCCAAGATAACAATATATCAGCGACGAATCTCTGGAAAAAGAGGGGAACGGGCTTGCAGCCCGTTACCGGCGATCACGCCACATCGGATTCCGCACCATGTTTTGAAATCCGTGCGGCCTTTTACCTTTATCGCGCAAATTTCGTATGCCAATTGCCGATTATACATTCAAAGTGCCGATGGAAAGTAAACGCGTCGTTTTAAATGTAAAACAATCTATGACTATCGAAGCCCGTTTGAATGTCTCGAACGAGAATCGATAGGACCACGGGTCGAACGTTAGATGTGTTTACATAGTAATAATTTTGTCGACAGCAAGGTCGCGGGTCGATCTTACCAACGGGGTCTAAATTCCAACAGCGAAACTCTAGGAGGGACAGCTTGTTTAAAACGTACCTGATAGCTCCTTCGAATACAATTTCTCGGCGACTGCACGGATGAACACTGCGCGACGTAGTCGGTGCCGGGAACGTCTTTCCGTCTGATAAGTTCCACGCGACTCGAAAGTTCTTGCGATACTGACGGTACAACAAACTCATTCGATTGTGGCCACGTGCATTCGATTAGCGGGCCGCTTCACATTGTTGGCCTGTTCCCGCGAACATTTCTACAACGTTTCGTGAGCATGGTTTAGAGCATTACCACGCCATAGGTTCCCGTCTAGAACACTCCTGTTTTGTGATACCACACATCAAATTTTCGTGGAAGCACCGTATCTCATTGTGTCTCGTTGATACATCAGCGAACATGTTCGGGATGAATGGAAACGACGAATCGCAATTGATAAACTTGAAATGTCCAAAGTAAATAAATCTTCGGAATTATAAGGGAAGAGATGAATAAAGTAGGAGAGTAGGGAAATAATGAAAAGAATGGAAATGGGGTTTAGGAAAACTGAAAACTGAATACTGAAATGAGCAGTGTTTCTTATTGTGTATCATTAATAGCGGTCTTCATAAGAAATTTATCAGGTTTACAATTAGTAAAAACGCGTGGGACAAAGGAATACGTATCCATTTCAATATATACCATTCGTTATCGTATGTAAACAATGGAAAAGTATATATAACCGAAGTAATAAAAAATAAATTTTGTAACAGCAATCTTTCCTCGTGAAATAGAAGCGTTCTAGACGGAAAACCGTGGCGTGGCGATGCTCTAGACCATGTCCACGAATTATTATAGAAATGTTCGTGCGAAAAGGTCAATCATGTGAAGCGGTTCACTAATCGAATGCACGTGGCCACAATCGAACGAATTTCTTGTAAGTACTACACGTCGTTTTTGCCGCGCTAACCTACACTCATTGTGCAATGAGTCCGCTGGAATCTCCAGCTACACGAGGAGATTGGCAGATGAAGAATTTCGCACCATGTGGCAGGGATTAGGAGCCAATGTTGTATGAAAATGGTCGAGTAGGGTAGATGTCCCAATTACCGTGCCCTGTACCTATTACCGTACCTTTATACTTAAAGAAGCCGTACAAAAAAACACACATACATAAACAAGGAAAGAAAATTTTTAATTAAGTTAAACTATTAATGTATGTGTTACAAACGAGTAGGATGCATTTTTAAACAATTAGAGCTTCTTTAAGTATAAAGGCACGGTAATAGGGACAGGGCACGGTAATTGGGACATCTACCCTACAACTGGTAACTTCTTTTCAAACATGTTTCTACACACATCCTACCTTTTTGTTAAGTAGGTGCCCGAAGTAACTGTACATACAGTGTACAGAGATAAGACAATAAAATCTGATCGTGGCATGATAGGAAATTTTAAATTTCCTTCATGTCGTCAATGAAAACAGTAGATTTAATTTTAAGTGTTCCTATCGGAGTTATTTTTATTCGAAGTTCCATCGTTTTTCTTTTGTCTGACTTCTGTTCGACTCGACAGAGTTAACCTATCTAAAGATTGCCGAAGGAACAGGAACAAACGCAAAGTCTCTTAAAAGATAACTCGCTACATACTTATATACCCAAGCAGTTTCTCTCAATGTCCTATTTCTTTTCCTATGAAATACAAGAATTGAAAGAAAATATTTTTTAAAAGTACATATAAAGTAGGAGAACCACGGACATGTTTCTGCACCTCTACACGGGTTATTACTTCAAAATTTATTTAAAAGACACAAATCTTTTAAACCGGGCATAGTCGAAGAGTATTAATGTGTTTAAAGTAATTGTATATTGGCGCGTGTAAAATCCTTGAATGTACTTACATGCGCAGGCGATAACGGCACAGCTATATACACAGGTTACCTACACGATATTTGTTCTTGCGCATAAGTCTTGTTATTACTGGCCGCTTACAATACTATAAACCGAAGTCGAGTTTAAGACCACTGGAAGTAACATTTTGATTGATCGATCAAAATGCCAGGCACACCGATGAAGGAAGAAAACGACACGTTGGAGAAATCGCAAACGACGGAACGCCCCCCGAATGCGAATTCTGAGCCTGTTGTGCGGGAAATAACGCAAACCGATAGATTGAACAAAAAGTTATTGGTGTCCCTATTAGAACGGATGAATAAATCGAACGGCGAGTTCGATAAATTTATGGAAAAGGGGACCAGCAGTTGTGATTCTCAAGATGACAACGAGTTTAATTAGAATATAAATACATTTGCTGCGGTACATAACCTACATGCCGTCAGGCGACAATATTCTCGTTACAATTCTACAATTATTCAGCCACGAATATTAGCCAAGGGGGAAAACGCGGTTTAAGTGTTTTTTACCCAGCTGTTTATATTCAAGGGCTGCCCAAGATATTTACCGTTAAATAAGAAATAGTCGCAACGTATAGAGTTAAAAAAAAGTGGGGGTACAACTTGTTGAATATGCCGACGTTATCAAACGGTTCCGATTGTGAGGACGAACACGATATAGTAGCCGAGTATGAGAATGAAGATGCAGATAGAGATAATATCGATGTTAACAGAGATGAAGATGCAGGCTCGGATTATGAGGAAAGTACTGGGAGAAAAATTGATCCGTCGACTTCTAAGGCGCACGTAGTGAGAAATCCTTTACCCAAGCTAAACGCCGAGCGTTTAAAAGGCCCCAAGGGAATACAAACTATTGAGAAATATTTCGAGGGCTTTAAGTTCCATGGGAAAGGATACGAAAAGCTAGATTTGGATAGGGTCATGAAGAGGATGGAGCATTGGGCGCACAGACTGTTTCCGAAATTAGAATTCGATGATTTCGTGGAGAGACTAGAGAATTTGGGTACCAAGAAAGAGCTTCAGGTCTTTGTAAAGAAATACAGACAGGATATGATTAGCGCGGAGGATGATATAATTACCGAGGATAATATAGATGCTGAAAATGATAAGGAACAAGATGGACCTATCGACGAATTCGATTTGCTAATTGCTGAACAAATAGAAAAGCAACAACAAGTTGTTAATCAATCGTTGATGTCTGATGCCTCTGCCGCTAATGACGATGCATTCGATAAGCTTCTGTCAGAGTCCAACAGTAAGAACTCTGAACCTATTTTAAAAAGTTCTACGCCCACGCAATTAAGCGACGAAGTAAAGGAACGTATAGAAAGAAATAGGCAGCAAGCCATTCAAAGAAGAAATGCAAGGCTCGCGGCTATGCAGGAAGAAGCCAAGGGAAATAAAATGGAAGGAATTGATAGCACGCAATTGGAAGATAGTTCTAATTTGCAAGTACCCGGGAGAAGCGAAAATTTGAGAAATAACGATTTCGAGGATAATTCGCAAGGAGCGGATAAAGAGTTATGAGTTTTGAAAGTTTTATAACGCAAAAGGTAGTCTATACGGCATTTAGAGAAGAATAAGTACATAAAATAAAGTTTATTATGGAAAATCTCTGACAGTACTGTTTCTTAAATACTTATATAAGTTAAAATAATAAAAACTTACTAGAAATTATATGTTTATTTTTACTTAGGTTCTACGCTTTTGTGTACTGATATATAATACATTATTTCCACGAATAAAAGCATCGCCGTATTTGTCTTTTAACTGACCATTCACGTATTCCTCTGTTTGTTCAAGAGCTATATTCATATACCCATCGAGACAAGCCAAAACGCCTGTGATTTGAAAGAATGTGCTATTAATTATTAAAATACCTTGGATAGTATCGATTTGTTTAAGAATTACAAATGATACTTCACCTCTATAATCTGCCCCACTATTTAGTTTCACAACAACAGGGCGTCCATGTATTTGTTGGATAAACTGTGATAATGCTTCCTTGCGGCTCATCTGTAAAGTTAACGTTACATTTCGAGCATACATGTTTATTCAGCACGTTTGTTAAATGACTTTCTGTAAGCGAGGTTAGCATTTAATTCTTATAACTACTAACGTGTACCTTGCAATTATTAACTTATATACAGTTCTTTGTATATTCTGTTTTCTTATATATTTCGTTTTCGAATTTCAAGCCACGATACTAACGTTTCGATACACCAATTTAATTAGTATGGCGTAAGGAAGCAGCACAATACAGTTACTTGTAAACAGTAACCAATACTTGATAAAAAAATATTCCTACTACTGGCAGCGAGTCCTTTATGTACTTTTTTAATTGAATTATGAATATGTATACATGTACAATTGCATTGAAGCAAAAAGATATTAGTAGAAAATATTGTCGGCATGTCTAAATTTATAAAATATTTGATTTCTTTCGCATTTATATAGTTCCAAATAAATTCAACCAATCGAATTGTAGATTGTGTCTGTGAACTGAAATTCAATAAATTGATGATTTTTAAAATCTTTTTGTAAATATACAATAATGTTCGTGCAATTATTTCGCCCATATGAATTGAAAACTTAGGGGTGTCTATTATTTAAATATTCAAATGTTTGTATGCACAGTCTTCAACATTCGTAACCGCAATATACTATGACTACTAAAAGTATTCAAAATTTCTAACAGCAACAAGTCAAAAAGTATCTGAAGTCATTTGATAAAGATAAAACCGACATTTGCGAACGACATAAACAATTTATATTTATCATTTCCACTTTCTATCGTACATACGCAATATCCATACGATGCAATACATTACTTTAATGTAATTATTTCGCAAACATAAAGTACGTAAATTATACTGTTTGTTTAACACATCGAATGGCATTTTTTTAAAAATAATGCCTGATAACGTTTGTGCGTCCTTGTTCATCATCTCTTATCCGTCGTGCTCAGGTCAAACAGTATGAAATCGTTCGATATGCATTATAGGTATATATGGACAGTCTTCTGGATTCGTTCTTTTTAGTATTAATTGTAACAGTGAACGAGCGTAACAGAACATAATGAATTCGAATACTAATTTCCATTTACGTACTCTTTAAAATAAAGGCGTTGAATTTTCAAAAATTTGTCGTTATTCCAACTAAAGAGTGTCACGTCTGAAGTGTTCTATTTTTATGTATTTGAACGATTAAAGTGTAATTACATAAATTGGCGTCTCTATACTTCGCGGATAGAGATCCTGTTGTTTCTCGTATAAATTTTATCGACTTAGAATTATTATGGTACTGTGGCTACCAAAGAAACGCTTTAAGAAGAGGTACCGTTTTCGCTTCTAATCAGTCACTCTCTGATTTTGGTTCTGTCACACAGGAATGTCTTTCGTACACTTACGAATACTAATCTTTTAATATACCAGTCTATGCAAGAATTAATAATGGTCTTAACACTAATATAGCTGTTAAGTGTAATTATTACCACTGCGTCTTAGAGTTTTGCGATCTAAATAACCACAATGCACCTTGTTTAGTGGACATACAAATTTGTAGCCTTCGTTTACGTATCCGATTATTCGTATGTGTATCCGAACACGATCGTATTATAATCTCTTTTATTCTTAAAGTTCGTTGTAAGGGAAAAAATATAGCTGCATGTTACGAAACTTAAAGTTTTCACTGTCGCTTAAACATTCCGATCCGTAGTCGAGAGTGTACTAATAACGTATTTAATAATAAATTTGCCAGAACGTAATTGTTAATTAACAAATGGGTTTGTAAATGATAAAACAAGTCTGCAAGATTAATGAATCGTCCAGGGCAAATTTGTATGTTTATGAAATACGATGTCCTCGATAGTTTGAACACGTATCGACTGGAATGTTCGTCGGCGTTAGGATACGACCTGCTGTAAAACTAACGTGAATATAATTACACTTGCACGAGGGAAACAAGTAGCAGAAAAGTCTGATTACCCGTCTATCGTTACTGTGTAGTTACTTTGTCCCGACGACTTTTACGCATCCAAATTACCTTAGAAAAGGAGGAATTGAACAGGTGGCTTAGATTTGGTAGCTACTAACAAATATGCAGACCATTTATCTACTATTAGCAGCAGTGACGCCACTCGTCGTTCTTGATATTTGGTATACAGGAATGTAAGTTATTCTATCGTGATGATGATTTAGTCGCTTCTTTATTTAAGATTCTTAACGATGCTAATGTACCTATATCTATCGTAATTTCATAAGCCTGTGTACTTTCTAAACTGGATTTCTCTTAACGTATAGTTTTCGTTCTGTTATTTTATCGCATAAAGCCACGCGTGCTGTAAGTATTGCAACTATAAATGCGATTATGGATGTTGCATATCGACTAAGCAAATCATTCAAATGGCAATGTTCTTATTTCTTTATAAAAAAAAAGAATTGAAAGATTTATCACGTATGAATATTTCAAAGGTTTCTTACTCACGCTAATAGAAAGATACAATTTTGCACCAGGAACAGAACGTTTTCTGTTACATAACTCGCATCAGCACGTCGGTGCAGCTATGAACTTTAAACCCCGTTTCTATGTCTGAGTGACGTTAAATGCCTGTGAAATCGATTATGCTTAACTAACCCATTAATAAATTAAACCTACGTGTATTCGATATAAATACATAACAGGTACTCTTTTACAGGTTGTATGAAAAACTCGCTTTGGTTTTTAAAATTGTACGCGTAGTTGTCTATATTTTCTTAAATTATTCACTTCTTCGTATGCAAGGTTTCTTCCTTATTTTGCTCTTTTTTTATAGCACGCAACATATATTGCAAAACACTTAAAGAATCGGGAAATGTACGGATAAACGATTCAAAAGTAAAGACAAATTTTTGAAATATTTTATTAAATTCACGAAACGAAAAGTGAGAAGGTTCATTCGCAAAATTCGATTTGGTGCGCATCTGATTTGTACTTTATATAAACAACTTTCGAGCTAAATGCATTAAATGATATGGAATAATTAGCAATTTAAATAATTGTAAATATGTACGTCAAACAGCTATGAAATTCACAAGGTATAATTTTATAAATATTAACGAATCCTTTGACACTTTGTTCATGGCTTATTAGAAAGGAATTGTAATATTTTTATATACATATTTGAACCCGCGGCTGGTTTAATTATTCTCTTATACGCGGGTATTAACAATGAATATCGTGCATGTTTGACAATATTTTTTTTTAACATAAATAAATTACAGCGTTATATCTGCGAATAAATGCATTAAATTCTTATTATTCATTCTCTTACGATCTTATTGTTAGCGCAATAGTATTTGGAGTAAATTGGATTAATGTATATTACAGATACTTGTTTTGGATAATGAAGGTATCGATAATCGTATACCTTGTTCTATTTGGGCTTCTGCCTATTATATTTCATTACTCCTCGACCATACAAGAGAAAATAATTTTTTTAAATTTAGGTAAGTGGCTAAATTTAAGACGCTGTTGTAATAATATTCATGTTCAGCTGTGTACAGAATAAATTATAGCGTCCGACTGTTTTCAGTACAATGGCCATTCAACGTAGACTTCGCTAAGCCAGAATTACTTGGGATGAAAGGAACAAGAAATTTTTACTTAAAAACTGATGAGCAAGTAACGATAGGATTATGGTGAGTAGCCGCGCGTGTTTACATTTGTTACTTGCGTATACAACGTTGGCGAAATTTTGTTTTTCAGGCAAACGCTACCTCGATCTTTATTAAACGATTCTTCTATCGTAACTGACGACGATTACGAGGCTGTTTTAAGTAATGCTAATCAACCTGTTTTTCTATATATGCATGGCAATAGTGGCAATAGAGCAAGTAGTCATCGACTAGAACTTTATAAACTTTTTCAGAATTTAGATTATCATGTTATATGCTTTGATTACAGAGGTAAGTGTAAAGTATCTTGTTTGTTAAAGTAATAGGCATACATAGCAATTGAATGATTTATGAACAGAAATTTATTCAATTAATACAGGATACGGCGATAGCGAAGGAGCAAAACTTTCCGAAATGGGTGTAGTTACGGACAGTAAATATGTACTTGAATGGTTATTAAAAATAGTGAATGGCACAGTTCCTGTTTTCGTGTGGGGCCATTCCTTAGGCACTGGGTAAAAATTGTTAATTTGTTTTAAGCGACATTAGCGCGAGTAAAACTGAAATTTATGCTGGGGAAATATATCGATCTCCATGAACCTTATAATTATTATTTGATTGCAGTGTTTCCACTCATGCCTTAGCATTGCTGGCAGGAAAAAATGTTCAGCCTGCTGGTTTGTTTTTAGAGGCACCGTTCAGTAACATCGCCGATGAAATAAGTGAACATCCTTTAGCACAGGTAGTTGGAATTATATGCAAACTGCTGTACGAGTATTAATACGCTATAGTATTAAGTAGTACATAAAGATTGTTGTTTCAGCCTTTCAGGCATCTACCATGGTTCCATTGGGTGGTTATCGACCCATTTTACAAGAATCATCTTCGATTCGAAACGGATAAGCATATTAAGAAAATTCAGTGTCCTGTTATGATATTGCACGCAGAAGACGATAATATTATACCAATTTCTTTGGGTGAAAAGGTATGGAATTTATTTACGGCCACCTAATAAAATAACGATAATACATTTTAAACTTGTATTTTTAGTTATTTAAAATAGCAACATCTTATCATGGAAATGATACAAATCGTATTCAATTAATACGAATAGATTCGTCGTATGGTCTTGGTCATAAATATATATGTCGCTATAAAGAATTGCCTAATATAATTAAGTAAGTACCAATCGCAACATCGATAGAATATTTATGATGTGCTTTACTGATGTGTTTACTGATTTTCAGATCATTTGTGGAGATGGCACATCAAAACCAGACTGATCAAATTATTTAGTAAACAATTTTCTTTCGTGACAAGTATTTTTACGGTAGATAGTGGTAGTTCGAAAATATAAATAATACTCTTACGAAACATACAATTCTTATGTTCAGAATTACTTTGCCGATATCATTGAAATTGCACGATTCTTTTGTATCAACAAAAGTTTTAAAATTGTACATTTTTTACTGTTTCGATTCTCCTAAATACAAGATTCGGACAAGCAAGTATCAACAATGCACTTAATACATGTATTGTATTTTTAATGCATTCACGTTTGTCGTAATAATAATAAAATTTTTATCTGACAAAGCAAACGCAAAAATGTATATAAATATATATATATATATATATATTATTCATAGGAAAATGTCGTGTGATAACTATTTCAATACCATCAACAGTATTTTTTGTGATTTTATATTTGTCAATTAATGTATAATACAACTATGTAAAGTACTATAAACTGCTATGTGACTGTATGTATAATCCACGTTCCTTACCGAAATAAAACAATAAAGCAAGACAGAGAAATAACAAGAATCCTATCTGTAACATACTTTTTTCTGTTCTTCTCTTACTTTGTTCCTATTATTTAATTACAAAGAATCTATAGTTACATACAACTAATGATAACACAGTACAACAAATTTTGACTTTTTTTCGGACTTGTAACATCCAATAGCCGTTTCTTATAGGTTTTCGTGCGCCGAAAACGAATCCGCAAACCGTTTGTCGCCATCACCCTCAGTTTTTGAGAAATTCGATTTTGAAAAAAGCTGCAAATTTTCGAATTTGAACATCTTTTATGCCGAAACGGTAATAGTTATTCGGTTGCTCGTTGCGTCAAATTATTCTATGAACCCTCCCGAGTACAACGATATAAGTTATTAATGCATTATGAACATTTAAATATGTTTAAACAACGATCAAAGGGGAAAGGACACCCGAAATGCACCCATTTTGGCAGATATCCTTCAATTTATTTCCAAAACTAAGGGTCTGGGAGAAAATCTGACCATTCCACGCAATGCAGCAGACAGTTTTCCTTCGGAAAGCGTCAACAGAAGTGGTAAGTCTCGTTTTGTTTTCAATACAGAAGCGAAATAGTTTGGCAAAACGCGCGGAGCCGGTAGTGGTAGTCAACGGCGCGGCGTCCGGCGCGGCGTATCCACAGCCGCTCGCGCGCGACTCTCACCGTGCTCCAATATTGTATTTGTTATTTATAAACTATTTAATAAAAAATTATTAACTATTACATAATAAACTATGTAATAAATTTTCTGTAATTTCAAACTTTGATTTTTTGAAAATGCAAGGTGTCGGCGCTATGTGTGTACAGTTAGGTACATCAGTTCCTAATGTATTAAAAATACCAAAGAACTGTTCGTGTGAAAGTCATACTATACGACGGGGTAAATCCATTGTCGAAGACGATTTTTTCGCGCGAGTACAAATGAGATTGTACTCGCGCAGCGCCGCCAGTCTTAAATGGATAACCCTGTATCTTTTAAAAATAATAATGTAAAAAAATCGTCTTCGACAATGGATATACCCCGTCGTATAGTATGACTTTCACACGAACAGTTCTTTGGTATTTTTAATACATTAGGAACTGATGTACCTAACTGTACACACATATTCACCTTGCATATTCAAAAAATCAAAGTTTGAAATTACAGAAAATTTATTACATAGTTTATTATGTAATAGTTAATAATTTTTTATTAAATAGTTTATAAATAACAAATACAATATTGGAGCACGGTGAGAGTCGCGCGCGAGCGGCTGTGGATAGTGATTACTGAGTGCAACGAAGACAGACACAACCTAGCGCCAGCGGAGTGAGGGGCGTGGGGGGCGAAACAACGCCATCTAGTAGTGGTGGAGAACTATCGATAGTCGGCACTATCGATAGTTTCCGATAGTTGGACCATCAACCATCGATAGTTATCGATAGTTATCGATAGTGGTGGTATGAGCCAATACATATTTGTACCCAGATAGCACACAGCCGTCTAACGCCCGATTTCTTCATCTCTGGACAAAGTCCCGGTTAGCTAGCGGCCAGCTAGATGCTATCTGCCAGATGGCAGTAGCGCGTGTTTCTTCACGCTTTTGGATCCTATGGTTAACTGACTGAAAGGTTGACGCGGCAACGCCGCAAAAAAGGTAAAGCGACAACTTCATTGCGAAGCTGTTCAAAAGTGATCGCATGGTGATCGCCAGTAATCGATTCGATCGATTGACGCTATTGAACGCTGTTCAACAGTATTCCTTCTTTAATCGAAAACGGCATCGAAAATCTATATCATCCCAGCAATCCACATGATCTTTCCTCACTCTTAATATATACGGTCGTCGGATTCTACAAAATATTTCTTCATCCTCTACTTCTTCCAAATGTTCAAAAACGTTAATATTCATGATCACATCCATTTCTAAATTTTTTCGTCGAAGCGCCTTTTTCAACAAAACTAAAATCGCTTGACGTCGCAAAGTATACACTGGCGTCCAGAACAGTTTCACAAGCATAACTCTGTTTCACATTCCCTACTTCCCCCACTACTGCAAAAACGCACTAACTGGCAGTTCCAGCAGTTATCCGGTGCCCGAACCTCTAGTCAAATTGACCGGAGGACAACTGGCAGATAACTCGAGACTGGAGGTGAAGAAATAGGCATGTGCCAGTCAGATAACTCTGACTGGCAGATATCTGGAGGTGAAGAAATCGGCCGTTAAGCAGTGATGCCAGAATCGTGGGACGTGGGACAAATCCTTACCCCCACTATGACCTACCGTCGTCCCCCACTTTCTTCCCATCGCACTGCACACAAGCATATCCCTACTCCTGTCCGTGTGCGCTGCTTGTTCGGCTGCCGAGCTTTACTAGCTACTAGGGTTAGTAGAGGATGCCGCATGCTTAAGCATTTGCTTAATCTTAAGACACGTTTGTGAATACCGGCCAATAATTTACAATAAAATTTGAACTTCAAGTAGAGATGATGACGATACATCGATGTTTTTACAATCGATATTTGAAGATCGATATGTACATTGAAACCACCGATGTTTTTCTAATAGCTGTCGATGTTTTTGGATATTATTATGCTAATTAGATATCATTTCTCTGGGATAAAAATGATTTTTTCACGTTTAATGCTCTATCAGCTTTAGCAGCAGTTCTGGAGCAAAGTCAGAACTGCACGGATTACTAACCTACGATTTTCGATACCGATAACTATCGATAGTGAAAATAAACTATCGATAGTTTTCGATAGTGAGGACCATCGATAACTATCGATAGTACCATCGATAGTTCTCCACCACTACCATCTAGTGTATACTCAAAACGGGATGAACTATGTTTCTTCACGGCGCCTATACTACTGTCCACCCCCTGGTGTAAGTATTGCGAAAATGCGAATATTTCGATGACAGCCAAGCTTCCAACGTTCAACACGTGGGAACTTGGGGAGGCAGTAGTGACAATGTGTTTCGTAAATATTCTTACACCAGAGTTACGAGCAGCAAATGAATTATTGTGATGGTTTAATATTGACTTTCTATAGTAAAATGTTAATTAAAGATAAAAGTTTTTCATGTTTTTATACATTGCATGACATAAAGAATTTAATTTGATACAGGTTAGTATAGATTACTTGAATAGCACATATACGAATACAAGGGTAGCAACTACATCTTTGGGAGCAATTTCTTTATTAACAGTGCCGTATAGAAATAAAGGAAACGAGACAATGGAAGAACAGAGTATATTAGCATCGAAAGCATATAAGCGGGCTGAGACAAATTTAAAGGACAAATTGAAACCAACATTCCTGAAGCATTATCCGCATCATTTAGTACCGGGCTATAATTTGCATAATAATGTCTTTGTGGATGATGCAGATTTAGAAAACGTTGTGGAACAGTGTCAAGATTATCCGTACCATTGCGATCTACCCAAGCCTTTGCTACCACCTGCCAGATTACCTAGAACTGGTAAGCAGTTTCATCGAATGCCGAACTAGCTTATTAAACAAATTAACTACATCCGCGTAAATTGTACAGTGTTAGACGAAGAAGACCCTGCGTTAGAGCTACTTACCGTTAAATGCCACATGAAGGACGACATACAACGGATGAAACATTATTACCTCAGACACGATAAAGGTGTTTACATCGTAATCAATATAAACCGGAGGTCCCTATTTCACGTGTATTTACATACGCGTGTACACGTGTAGTAAACGTATCCGAACTTGAATCCGTGTAATTTTTGATACACGGATACCCGTGTAGTTCTGTTCACGGATATCCGTGTATATAGTTCTGTTCACGGGCAACGTGAACGTTGCCATGCCGACGTGACAACAAAGTATGTATTTCTATTTAGTTGTATTTTACGAGGCGGTATTTGGCGACCATGCATCCGTGTACTTACAATCCGTGTACACGTGTATTAAGAACACGGATTTTTATTTCCTTAATACACGTGTCCCGTGTACATGTGTATTTAAACACACGTGAAAAGCCACGACCTCTAATATAAACGCAACTTCGAGAGATTGCATATTTATAATTCTATTAATTCTTTACAGAGCTACAACTAGTACGTAAGAAAGATATAAAGTGGAATCATTTGGGAGATGCAGTTACTGCCAAAGTGCCTAAATATTTAGCAGATTTAACAGAAATCATCGAGATGGATCCAGATCCTTATTTCGAAGGGGTACGGCAAATTTACGCCTACAATTTATTCAAGAACTTTACTTAAATAAAAAATTCATTTCAGACTTATAATTGGTATCGTACGGGTGGATCATTGGACCATGTGCATTTAAATAACGCGAATATATTACTCTTTCCGTTCATGGGAGAATTAGGTATTCGTTGTCGGAACAGTGTTTTATTCTATGCATCGAAAGTGGTGGGAGTCTCATTTCAATGTATTTGTAGTTGCCGCGCCTATCGTTAGTACGGAAGAATTTTTATGGAGACCGCTATTACAAGCAGCAGCTAAATGCGAACTTGACGGTTCATTGTACGAATTAAAACATAACATTAATGTGGATACATGTAAGTTTATATGTATGCAATTTCGGAGGAATATTTACAGGGAGCATCAGCGGTGAAAGTTTGAAAATTCTTTTCAATGTTCTAGGTATGATTTTAGGCAGATACAAGCATCATTGCATTTTTTATTTACTATTAGATCATGAGAATAAATGTAGCCTTACCGAAATCCACAAACAATCGTCAAAAATTCCTTATATTAGTGCAGACTTAAATTTAATTAACACAAACCAGTATTGTACATTGAACGCCGGAAGATCTGTGACATTATGGGATATGACTAAGATGTTAATATCAAGTATAACAGCGGTATTATGTGTACACTAGGGTGGCTCTTATTTTCGATTTTTGAAATTTCTTCGGGGCACCCTCCAGAATAGTTCCAAATAATTAAAAAAAAATCTGTGTAAAGTTTCAGCTCGATCGGATAACGGGAAAGGGTGCCCCTGGGCCGTTAAACATTTAAATCATTATTTAACAGCTCGTGAAGTCGATTTTATATAACGTCTTCCAAGTTATTGATTAAATCAAAAAATATGTCAAACAAAAGTTGTACATCCAGACAAGGAGCATCTTTTTTGTTCTATTACTATTTTTCGTGCGACAAACGGTTTTCGAAAAAAAAAGCGAAAAACTAAAAAAAAACTTCGTTTTCAAATTTTGAAAGTTTAAATGCTTCTAGAACGCTTTTTATTTATGAAGGTGAACAAAAAAAATGGAATTTTTATTTTCGACGACTATTTTTTAAACATTTAAGGGGAGGGGGCATATACCGAAATATGCAAAAAAAAAAATTTTTTTCTTTTCTTATTTTCAGTATTTGATATGTGATGAATGTTTCCTGAAAAGTTGGGGTCAAAATTCGCAAAAATATCGGAGATATAGACATCAGATATTTGATATATTGATCATTTTACCCGAAATCATGACGTCTATATCTCCGATATTTTTGCGAATTTCGACCCCAACTTTTCAGGAAACATTCATCACATATCAAACACTGAAAATAAGAAAAAAAACAATTTTTTTTTGCATATTTCGGTATATGCCCCCTCCCCTTAAATGTTTATAAAATAGTCCTCGAAAATAAAAATTCAATTTTTTCTGTTCACCTTCATAAATAAAAAGCGTTCTAGAAGCATTTAAACTTTCAAAATTTGAAAAAAAAAGTTTTTTTTTTTAGTTTTTCGGTTTTTTTCGAAAACCGTTTGTCGCACGAAAAATAGTAATAGACAAAAAAGATGCTCCTTGTCCGGATCTACAACTTTTGTTTGACATATTTTTTGATTCAATCAATAACTTGGAAGACGTTATATAAAATCGACTTCGCGAGCTGTTAAATAATGATTTAAATGTTTAACGGCCCAGGGGCACCCTTTCCCGTTATCCGATCGAGCTGAAACTTTACACAGATTTTTTTTTAATTATTTGGAACTATTCTGGAGGGTGCCCCGAAGAAAATCTTGAAAAAAAATTTTATCAAGAGTAAATAAGAGCCACCCTAGTGTACACGTGTTACGAAATAGGTAACAAGCGTGCGTTTGTTTTTTGTTCTTATAGGAAGCATATAAACAGTAACACCATACAGCACAGTACTGTATTAGACGACCCTTGGGGGATTATTAAGTTTCAATCGATGGATTCAAATGTTATTTTATTTGTAGATAGATGCTGCCTTCATTATCTTGATGTTAGAGTAAGGATCATATGTATTTTTATGAAGTACATTCTAAATGCAAATTCTAATAAATTCGTTCGTATTTTAGATTCCATTTGATCGACCGGCGCTAACGTTGTGTCCGAAGCCTCATTTGGAAAAATGTGAGAATCTCTCGGTCGATGTCGCAAGCAGACACAGCTCCTGTAGATACGTAGGAGCTCGCCATAGCGTTTTATTGTGCGATAATCGTTCTCCGAAACAATGTGTACAGCAAAAATGGACTCATCAGTTCAAAGGTCCGCCTCTGATGGGTCATACAATAAACAGGTAACAGAATATAATTCTAAATGCATCTAAATATAATTGAATTAGAAATAGACTAACGAACAATTATTTTCAGAGAGACTCAGGAATTTCTTATCTTATCTAGTCAAATAGCTACTGAAAGTACAGTGATTTTAAACACATGGACAAGTAGCGAGACTTCGCATTCATTTAATTTTCCAATCACTCCCCCTCATGTTCTGAAGACATTGAATGAATCTCAAATGCAAGGGATGTGTTTAAATCCGTATTTAAGAAATAGGTTTGAATTATGTAATATCGGCTGCACGGCTATCAAAAGCGAAGCGGAAACTATATCTTTGTTTCTTCAAAATTCGATTGGTACGGATGTTGTTCACTTATTGCGTGTCTCGTTTTACTCGCGCGGGACTTATAGAAAATATTCTTTTCAGGCGATGTATTTTATCAGTGCATAACACATGATACTGCATTAAACAAATATTCACCGATCAATTGTAAATTGTATTGCATATTAAATGCTTGGGGAAATGCAGTAACATCGCAAACAGATACCGTGGTGCCTCTTACAGTTTCAGATAAATCGAATATGCAACATGTTTATGAAAGTAAGTAAATGCAATATTAAAGTTGCTTATTCTGCACGCGATACATAATAATATCGTGACAAACATTGTTCGGATGTTAATCTTACAGGCTTTACAAATAAAAAATTACGGTTACGATGTAATAAACGCGAGTTAAATGATTGCTTTGAACCGACTTGGAAGCAATCTCTAGACAAATTGAACTGTTATATGGATATACTAGCGCCGGAACTTCTAGCTGTATGGGAGATATGCGAAGAAATTCCATTGCCTTTAACGGCCGCACCACATCAGAAGGTTTTGAATTGGCTAGAATCGTCGGATACGAAAGCAGTAATTCCATCACAGGAAGAATTGGACAACGTGGCAACGCCAATTAATTCTCAAGAGTTAATAAGCATATCTCAGGAGATAGATATAACTTGTTTAGACGACAGTAATATGTTACAAGAACTGCTCTTGCCGAAAGTGAAAACTACTAGAAGGAAAGGTAACGCCCAAAAGAAACGAAAAGCGTGAAGTTTTCTCCCGTAAGAGATTAAGTGATTTTCTTCATAAAATTTCAAAATTTATGTGACGAAATGTAATTACAGGAACAAATCATTTGGACGTACGAATTACTTGTTTATTTATTTATAGCAAAAATTATACAATAATTACATGTAATGTGTATTGATAAAATGAACGAACATGTTTAATGATGGTGTACAAGTTTTTATATTTTACAACAGTTGCACGTTCTATTATGATTTAACGATTTCGAAGGAAAGATGGTTTCCACTTTGACGTTAGTACTTTGCTGTTATCTTGCTGCGCCTTATTTTCTTCTTCCTCCATTTGCAACTAGAATTTTATAGGCGTTAACAAATGTTAAATTCGTCTACTATAAAGATTAATGTCAACTATAGTTACCAGCAATTTTCGTTGATTTTCTCTGAAAACTTGTAACGGATTATCAAACTGTCTGTAATAATTGAGAACGTCTCGCACATCTTCGACGTTTGTTGCTAATATAGCTGAAAGATGCGTAAAATATGAGCTCAAGGGCAGTAAAAATTCTTAACATACTAGATCAAACATATTTACGAAATTGATGAAGGCTTACTTTTGAGGAATGCAGCCAAGTCATATAGCGTCGTATCGTCGTCATTACCCGTCCATTGCGGTAACGTCAATGTGTTCTCAGGGTGGAATTTCGTACTCTTTGAATTCCAGTCAATTACTAGCACCTGATAAAACATCACTTGAAATATGTTACAATGTTGCCTGTAGCACGTATTAAAAGCACCGACCGATGTACTCACTTTACTAAGATCACGATTAAGGGCGTCTAAATCTTTAACATGATGGCCATCTACAAAACGCGTTGTGTCTCTCACTAATCTGTACATGATATATCCATTAGGATCCAAGATATCCAAAATAGGGAAAACAGTCTAGAAGTGGTACGAAACAAATAATTTAAATCCCTCGCTAATAACTTTGCGCGCTGTATGTAATCAGCGTTGCTTACCAGGCCCTGCTCCGCCGTATACACTACGATTTCGAATTGTGGGGGAGCTACGGCTTCTAAAAATTGATCCACTCCAGGCCGCTTTTTGAATCTCCAACCAGTTTCGTACTGAATCGTGAGTTGGCACGGATAAATGTCTCTGTTAAACGAACGAATACGCTTCGACGGAATCTGCTACTTACCGTCCAATCGGGATGCACGAGTACGTCCGTCAATTCCAATACTAAAGTATAAGGAGGTTGAATGTAAGGATACTTAAGAGGGTCTGGAAGCAACTTATCTCTGCTAGGTTCTTGAACCATCTACAAAATACAATACATTTCTTCTATATATTTCTTCATATTGTTCCGTATCGTTGGAACTCGTTCGACTCGCTCCCTCGTTAGCTTGAGTTCTTTACCTTAGTGTAATAGTTAAGCTCTCTCGTTAGCCTTCTGTATATCCTCTCGTGTAATGGTAAATTTGAGAATTCATCTTCGATGATGTTTCCGTCGTCGTCGTATTTGGTTCTAGTTAAATCGTATATCATGTAAGATAGACCGACAGTAATGAACACCCCGAAGAATGTGAAACTATGTTTGAGCAGTCTTCTCGATTGTTCGCGTCTCTTTTTCTCCTCTACCTCCTCCTTTTCTTCGTCCTCTACTTTCTTACTATCCAATCCGTCCACCGCCAGAGACTGAATGGTTCCCCCGGCTGATTGTATATTTGTTAAGCTACCCGTTATTTTTGGTCTATGCGCTACGGAAAAGCCATAGTAAATGTGTTAGGCATTTCGGAAATATTCACATAAAAAATCGATGATTAAGCAGGTGCTATCGGCGGTGATTAAGAGCGTGTTACCGCGTATCGGTGTGAACGATGATTTCTATTTTGTTACGCATACTACTTTATCGTAGTGCGCGCTAAGTATTTCAGCCGTGTATGCTCCGGCTGTGAAAGGTTATGTTTCCTGGGATTACTTACCCTCAGTGTTGTAACGATATCTTTGCGCCGTTTGAACGACGGATATTCGAGCAATCGGTAGGCGAAGTGTAGAGTATCCAGCTGCTGCACTTCCATTGTATATTTTATATAAATGCCGCAGACTCCTTGTAGCAAATGCCATTACTTTAAACAGGTCATGAGCTTTCTGGCAGATGTACGCAAAAAGCTTGTGCTCGCATATTCTATTATGTTACTATACTCGGCCGCTGTTTTAGGGATTTCTGGGGATTTTTAGGGACCTCTCGGTTTCACCATGCGTTCTTAAAGGAAGTTGCAGCCCTGACACCGGCCACTCGCGAATCATTTGAACGGAGCAGCTTGTTTCTCGCGCTCTTCAAATGCGTGTGCTTTAAGTCCCGTGAGTTGTTAAATTTTAATGTTGAAATTGCAAGACTTTGCGTTTCAACTATCGGCAGGATTTCCAGCAATACCACTTGGTTACCTTTACGAGGTATTTGTTAATATTATTGATGATGTACGTTAACGGTACAATGATAACGTATTAAATTTCTGTAAGCTGTTTTTGGAAATAGCTTCGCGATACTGGGGGATTGCGTTCATTATTAGCGGTAGGTATAAAATCCTAAATTCAGGGTGAAATAATTTGAGAAAATACTAAAAAGGTAGCCCGTAAAAGAAACTTGCCAACGCGCGAGATTATCCAATGAAACTTTATTAGTGGAAGCCATGCTCCTATTCCAACACAGCGGATTACGTTCCGCTGTTGCCTCTCACGTAATCGCGAGAAAATTAAACATTTAATTAAAAGCGTGCCGCCTACATTTACCGACATTTATCATTGTTCCGTAGCTTTTTTTCCCCCACACCGCTCTAACTAGTCGGAGGCCTTATCCTCGTGCATGCTAAGTAATAAATCGCCGAATTTCAGGGAGCGAAGCCGTGCGAACGGGGACACAAGTGGTCGAAGCTCTTTCTGGTTTAATCAACAACGGGAAGTTTGCTGGCACCGGCGGTTGCCGGGGTGAGTGCATGCATTCTATACTAGCCAGGGGAATTTTGTGGACATCGTGCGGTCAACCACTATAATATTAATAGCCCGGGTATGAAATTTGCTTAATCATGATTAACGGGATGACCCAATGGAATGACAATAATTCGCCGGTGTTCACTAGCCGCGTCAATCTCGGCTAACAATCCCGACGAAATTGCAACCGATGTAAAGCTACGGTGGACTGCGACACTTCGCGTTGCCGATGCAAATATCGATTATTAGAACTGCCCCCCCTTAGACTTCTTATCGCCACGTAATGGAATTAAGGGTAGGTTCCGGTCTAAAAATCGATTTTTTTTATTTCATTTTTCGAATGTTCAACCTTTTAGGAATATGTGTTTAATAGGATTTATTTAAATTCGTAAAGTTCCTGAAGTTATAGGCATTTGAGTAGCGGCAAATGCATAGGTAACACCCGGACACTCGGCACTCACGTAAAACTTTAAACGCGTTTTTCTCGAAACAGCGTTCTCAAAGTCGGTAGAACCTGTATCTTCAAAAGCTATTATCCGATTCGACTGAAACTTTTTTTTATTTTGAAGAATATACTTCTGGCTCGGGGGTTAACCAGTAAATTTAAAAAAAAATTGAAAATTTATAATTTTTAAAGGCGTCGAAAGGACGAGAAATATAGGAAAAAGTGATTTCAAACTTCAAGTGTCGTTATTTTCTCAAAAAATGTAATTTTTGTAGTTTTTTCTGGTTTAGTCCACGAGCGAGTTTCGTGCCGTTTAATAATCTGGCGTTGTGTTTTATTTCAGACCAATGGTTTAGGTGCTAAAGGTTTAACAAAGTAACTAATTGTATGTTTTATTTGTTACTCGAAGTAAGAGCCGCCCAGCTCCATTCAAGTGGTCCGGTGTCTTCAATTCTACCCGAGACACGGGGAGCATAGGGAAGAAAGGGCGGTAGGATAGGGCGGGAATTAATCGTGGAATTTTTCTGGGATCTCTCCCAAGGCGACGCTTAAATTTTTGCTTCCGTCAACCGTGCGCATAGGGGATGGGGGATGAACCCGTCCGTATGCTCGTGTCAGCTGCTGTTAGGACCGTAATGAGAGGTGCCATAACGTTAACGGGCGAACGCATACATTCGAGCAATTACGCCGCTCCAACTAATTTCTGTCCCTGGGCAAACTTGAGGAATTCCGCGCTGCGAATACGCGGCTGCGTCGGGCGGGGCGGCTGGCAACGGGGTCGCAAAGGGGTTGCCGAGGAGGCGGAGGCCGTCGCTGACCATTTCGTCGGATCTCCCCGCGTTTTCCTGGCCCGCACTCCGCAGACGGTCGCAGACGGTCGTGTACACACGCGCGGGAAAGCGTACAAACACAGAGGCGACCGCGACGTGCCGTTTAGCCGGCCGGGGGTGCGAATGCAGCCGAGAGGGTTGTTTGTCAAGAGAATTTTCCGCGGCGAACACGCCGAGCAACGAGTATTACGGGGCTGGATTAATTCCTAACAAAAATATGTGAAATATTTTCACGGCACAGGCGAGCGAGCACGAATATGGCCGCCCCACGTTCCGGGGCACAAAAAGGGGCGCGTACATTGTTTGTTGGACGTTGCCCTGGACGTTCTGTTTTGCTTTCGGATTGCGCGCCAAGGTTTTCGCGACAAATTGCTTTCGGAGAAAGGACATATCCTCTCGTATCATATTCACGCGTTCATACTCTCGTGCGTTCAACGTTCCTCTCACTATAGAATTCTTTATGCAAGTGTCATGCCTCGTCTACTCCACACCCCTGCCACTCCATATTCTCGAAACGTTCGAATTAAGTAGAAGTGTTCGGAATTCCAATTAGGGTAAATCCGGGAGACGCGGTCGGGCCGGAGAGTTGGCCGTGTCGCTATATTTCAGAGTCTATACGTAAAAATGCATTAAAGTGCAGACCAATTACTTCCCTAAAAGCCAAATAGTTGAATGAATAGCGTTATTTCGCTTCCTTCTGCGTTTTTCTGGATTTATAGGCTATAAAAGGTAAATTGATGTTACATTTAACCTGTTTTGTCAAACAGCGGTTGTACAGAATCGTATTTAAAATATACTTCTAAGTTTATTTTCCTTTAATGTTTGGAATAATAAGATAGTAGAGATATTGAGGGACAATGCACCCAAAGTATTGGGCCATATTAACTCTTCCTCTCAAAGCTAACGAAAAGACCATATCTCGCTGCAGAAAGGTGAGATGGTCGAGTTATGATTTTTTTATTATTTTTGTTTATTTTTTTATTTTTTATTATTATTTTATTATTATATTTGTTTATTTAGTTTATTTATTCACTTTTGTATTCATTTGACTTGCTAATCGCCAGTAGGTAATTCACTTTTCCTTTGATGTGTTCTTTACTTGTTTAGCGTAAACAAATTAAATATCAATGAATCCGTAGTTGTATTCACTCATAAATAATTTTGCTTTAACCTTTGTTAATTTTCCATGAATAATTATGTGAGTGGTCTCTGCCAACGACGAAAACCATTTCTCCCGGCACCTCGGGAGAGGTGGTCAGATGTCATCACTTCAGTTTTCAACCCGTTTTACAGTAAATATTGTCTTAAAGCAAATATCGATCAGTTTTTCTGAATCAGCATAAAATTCTGAACATATTAGGTTTGTTCTGATAAAATAAGTAATATCTATATTAGTTTTAATAGCCATTTTATATTAGGTCGACCGCGTCTCCCGGATTTACCCTATACATAATTCACCTTTGCGCAAGCTTCTGTCGTATACATTCTTCTAACGCGCAATGCTCGGTGATTGGTTCGGCGACGCTTCCTTAACGCGTCGAGATCTATAAACATATTGGAAATGGGAAAACCGTGATCCCAGGCGATACTCGCGCACGTTCGTCGAGCGCGAGCCAGCGCTATTTGCTCGCGCTTATACGTGGTAGGTATATAAAGATTGCCGTACGAAAATTCCTTCCCGAGCCGGGAATAGTCGGGTCATTCAAGCCCCTGGCGACGTTCTATTCACGATTCACCAGTCGAGAGCGACTTCCTTTTCCACGATTTATTTCTCACCAGTGATTCAACGACGACGATTTACCTTCCGCGCGTAGAATCCATCACCCATTAGAAGCAAGATTATAACGTCAGATTTACCACGTAAATTCGCGCGCGCGCGCGCGACGACAATTTCGCAACCCCCACCCGCCCTTTTCCTTCGCGCTAATCTCCCTTAAGCGGTGATCATAATTGCCCGGCGTAAGTTTCTACGTGCGGCTATAAGTTGGAATTATAAGCGTCGAACAACGACGACGGGTGCAGAGGGGGTGTGCAGCGGGAATAGGGGGGATAGGCGGGGTGGTGGCTGGCAGCCGCGAAAGGGAGCATTTGGCGTAATCGAAGTATCGCGTGCCGCGGTTCCTGCGGAACGATAATTCCATTACGCGAGAGAACAAACGTACCTACATACGTACCGGCGGGGGCAGGACATTTTTATCGGGAACGATCTGATATTTCGTCGATCACCGCGGCCCGCTGTTGTGAAAGCGCGTGCGTGAGATACGCGAGTAATTCTCCTCGCGTGGGAAAGCAACGTTTCGAGCCGCATAAATATAACTGGCAGAGACTTGTCGGACGGCCACGCTTAGGCACGAGTAAGCTGGCCGATGGCCTCAGCACACGTCCAATCGTTTCTCGTGTGCATCGCGAAATTCGAATGGTAGGTATCGAATGTTACTCGAAACCAGACGAAAGTCTTGGGCAGCTGTAGGAAGGAACTTGAAATTGTTACGGGCAGCTTCCACTTCGCTCGCTGGCTGTTAATTCGCCTGTCGCCGGTGAAAAGTTTCCCTAGGCAATTCGATGCACGAACCCTCGAGTACACGTCCGAATTCGCTGGATCGTTATTATGATTCGCTGGCTTTTGACACAAAACCGCCTCCCCTCCAGGGTCGAACTTTCTTAATCTGAAGCAAACCAAAGCGCGGATAATACGCGCCTCCTCCGGCCATTCGGGGACTTTAATAATCTAACTTTTCGCGCCACTTTGCGCCCCACTTTTTTTTTCAACGTAAAGATTGCTTTTCACCCTCGGCGGCCGGGGGGCGAACGAGTATTTACGCGTCCTCGCGCGTGTCGTTCCTTCAGGGCGGCTGAAAATACGGGGGGGGGGGGGGGGCCCTCGGTCATCATTTTCACGCAGACGATACACCGTCGGAGAAATTAGAATTCTCGCAATTGCGTGTGACAAGCTTTTCATCGTGGACGGGGTTTACGATGGGTACGTGACTCTCTCGCTATTCCAGAGATTAGAATCTTCCCTTCTGGCTCTATAATTCAGTTGCTTCTGAATAGGAAGACTGTACAGTGTACAGCGTACGCTTCTTCCGCCACGAGTAAATCCCGAGTAATTTGTAAATTAGCCCCAATGTCACTCTCAAGTAACATAGAGAATTGTTCCGTTGACAAGCGGGTGATATTGGAACTGTTTTCGCTCGTTTACGAGTGCCAGGTCGTTGAGACGTCGCGTTAAACGATAGACCAGAGGGGGTGCGCGAGGAGGCTCCTCCTTTATGCGGAGGATAAAGGTAGTCGGGAGATTTCATATAGATGGTCGGAATTACAAAGCTCGTCGAAGCGCAGCCTGGTAATAAAAATCGGCTCTGCGTATCTGCCCGTGCACGCACCCTATCTCCTCCAACCCTTCGATTTCTCCTCTCGCCGCGCCCGCGCCGCCACCTCGTCGCGGCATTCATCGAGCGACGATCGATTACAGTGCTCTTGCGGACAATACCATTCGGGACAGTGCGAATTTCATTCTTTTCGTCTCGTACTCGCGCCCAGAACCCTCGACAAAAGCTTTCATATTCGTCTCTCTCCTCTCGTAAGTCTTGCATGAATTCGCGTCCGCGAGCGGCACGTATCTGGGAACTTATTCAAACGGCGCTATTGCAATGTGATCCTTTCTCATTGTTCCGCCGCGCATTCCGATATTACGCTATAATTTATCGTCGGTCGCGGCCTTGTTAACGGATCGATTTTAGGAAAATGTTACCCTTTCAATGGGTGATTTGTGGATACGCATATTCTCCCGCGGAATAGCCGGCGGAGCTGATAAAATTACTTAATCCGGCGCCGGCCGGAATTAATATTTGCTCGCGACGGCATCAATGCTCTCCCGCCTCGGAACGATAGCCGCGCAGGCTTTTAATGGGCGGAGTGGAAATTTCGAAGGAGCCATTCTTCCCGCGCGACTGAATTTCAGCGAGACGCGAATTTACATTCGTTACGCAACCAGCGTTCCCTTTGTCCTTCTTTCACGGCCTCTCTCTTTTATTCCGAGTTTGATGTTCATTGTTATACATTGTGCGGCCGCGGTTACGGCCGCACAATACAACGCGAGCCCTTTCCACGCGCGAAATCATTAGACCGTCGTGCAAAAGGTAACCGCGCCGTCATAAGGGCCAAATTAGGTGTCCCTATTCTGCGGATCGTAAAGCATACCGTCCATAAATTCTTCTAAAGAGACGTTTACACACGCCAGAAGGTATGAAACTGAATTCCTTCGCTTTGCAACCAAACAAACCGACGCGACGGCTTGTTCCCGCGGCTTCTCGTTACCAGTCCGCGAATGGTTTATTCACGCCCGGCAGGATAAATTCATCGAAAAACACAGCAACGAATTTGCCCAATAAGCGGGCGAGCCCGCTGCGCATTTTCGCCGGGGGATCAATAAAATTAATTCTCATATATTTCAGACATTTGCATAGGTAATGAGGACTGGTGGGTGTGACCGATTACCGTACGTGAGCCTGCGCTTCTCCGCTCACGAATACTTAGCAAATGAAATTTCGTGCGTGCACGCGTACATGCATCTGAACGTGATCGAAATGACTAGGTAGCGTTTCGCGAGCGAACATTTCGAAAGCGACGAGATTCCATCTAGCAAAATATGTTCTTCGTGTCTTCTTATAAACGTTCCACGCTCGATTTTGTCGAGTCTTGGTAATTATTTGAGACGATCTTCTGTGAGTACGTTAATGAAATTAATCAGAATTGCCAGAGAGATGGCCATCAGTCAGAGCTTCGAGGCGTTTTTATCAGTTTACGTTAGAGAGTCTCGAGGTGAGCTTCTTCTCCGGCAACTAACGGTGACTAATGGTCCATCATCGTTCACCATCGCATCCCGCGACGAATGGCCTCGTGTCCTTACTCCCGTTCGAGTTAGACAATGCGACTTTATCCGCTCATCCACGTGGCAATAACTTTTGACGCGGCACGGCGATACGTTCCACGAAGGAGCGGATCAAAAGAATATAATATGTACATATACCCGTCGCCAACGGGCGGGGAGCATTGTTCACGTTGCGGAAGATTTACAGCGGCGCCGTGATTTCGAAGCGGTGCTTACGCGAGAAATTATGAGCAACTCTTATTGGACGCGAGACGTGGTGAAATTCTTTTATCGACGACAGTACGACTTCTGTTAGCCTTGACTCTTGGGGTCACTTCAGATCTCCGCGTACTCGAGGCTCGTACAGAACTGAAGCAAGCAGATTCGTAGTACCTACGTACTCCATGATCAATGTACCTAATGGCTTTTAACATCCATTTTCTCCCTTCGTTTAAAAATACTCTCTCAATCATATCTCAGAGCAGAAACACCTGCGGTCAGCGAGGACCCCCAGAAGTCGTTTCGGACGCCGCGGGCATCGTTCAATCGGAATTATTTATAAAGGTGCGCGGAATACAGTCGCGCTATCAGCATTAAGTTATCCGAAACAACTTTCGCTGCCCTACCGTGTACCTTATTTTTTCTCAACTGAAAAGTAACCTCGGGCCAAGAAATAGGATCATTATTTCTGCTTTATTAGCGATCACTCTTTCTGAATCCGCCACCTGACATCCTTGACAAGGAAGCGTATATCAAAGACGAAAATGTGCCCGTCTCGCGCCCGGGGCATTGTCAGACAGGCTTAATACGATAGTAAAACATTCGGACGGCGACGCCAACACGGCGCGTTGGTCCATATTAAATTCTTAGCGGGTACCGCGTGTTGGTCTTGATGTCCTTCATTAATCAATGCATTGTGGCCGGGGCCCAGTAAGTGGGATCCAAATGTTTCGACACTGACCTCCCCCCGGTGCCTTTTTCTTCCTCCTCGCTCCTCGGTCGGGTGGCCCTACGGGTCCGAGCATTGTGTACAATTGCGCCAACAGCCATGAGCCACGGCGGCCTTTTCGTACGCGCCATCGCGATGTATTGCCGCCGCGGTGCACTGTAACTTATGGGCTCCCATTATATGTAAAGTAGGACGTGTCGGGTCAACCATATTGGTCCTCCTATTAACTCCTATTTGTTTCACTTCATCCAGGATGCCGATATTCCAATGAGCCTTCCACGTAGGCTAGTACCCTGCAATTAAAGCAGGTGCTAACATTCGTACGGATATATTAATCCTCTTAATTTAAAGGGAACGTTCGCGGCAGCTTTTCTGCTTGTAAAAGCCTTCCGGTGTTCGCGTTTCCTTCATTGCTACTTAGAGTGAATTAAAGTTTCTTGTACGCCATAGCAACGTTGATGAAGTGTTCTGATTTTCGTTTGAATTATTGTCATTGTTGTTCAAGCGTGTCGCAAGTGGAGGAATTTAAACAGTCTCGAGGAAGTACTGTAAAGTAGGGATACCCTTTGGAATCGCGGGAAGTAGTTGAGCGCGAGGGTGATAGGTGGCGGTGCTGGTTCTTCTTTTGTGGGGACCAGCGTTAAGATGCTGGTGCCTTTTATCTACAGGCCCACTCCTGGACGATGCCGTAGGCACGTGAGGTAGACAGGGGGAAATGAGACCCACCTGTACGATAAAACAAAACTAGACTTTATTCATAGGTTACGCGTGGTATCACGCTGGACGGTCTACCAGAGATCAGCTCTCGAGAGCTCGCGACTAGGGCTGGGACTATTTGTCGAATTTTCGGTATTCGAATATTCTAATACTTCAGTTGCTCAATTATTTGGCGAATATAATTCGAATATCCAAGTATTCGAATGCTATTCGAATATTTAAGGGATTCGAATACTATTCGAATATTTAAGTATTCGTATACTATTCGAATAGTATGGTGTGAATTATAAATCAAGTTCTTTAGGTTCATTTTTTTACAAGCTTTTATTTAGTTTCAGTTGTGAGTTCGTTAGTTTGTCAGGGTGAAATATTGCAAGCTAATTTTGACCCACTTCAACATATCCGATCGGCTTGAAACTTTGCACACATGTGTAATTCCGATGACAATACAATATTTTCACTAAAAAGCATGAAATACTTTATGGTGAAATTTTTTTTTAAAAACATGCTTTTATTAAAATGTACTAAAAAGGAACCAATAATTTTGATACCGGCCGATCTGACTGCCTGAGAAGAATTCCCTCATAGGGTGGATGTACCAGTAAATGAACACGTACCAGTGAATGGACATTTTATATTAAAATGAGTAAAATAAGTTATTAAAATAAGCAACTAAATAATTAGAGACTTCTTTTAATTTTTTGCTTCATATCCAAACAATTTTTGCAGCACGTGGAATCAATCGCGCTGCAAACATAATTTTATAAAAGTGTTCATTCATTAGCCTTAAGTGTTCATTTATTGGTACTTTTTTTAATTTTTATTATTTTATAATTAGTTATAGGGTAAACGCACCAATAAATGAACACTTAAGACTAATGAATGAACACTTTCATAAAATTATGTTTGCAGCGCGATTGATTCCACGTGCTGCAAAAATTGTTTGGATATGAAGCAAGAAATTGAAAGAAGTCCCTAATTAATTAGTTGCTTATTTTAATAACTTATTTTACTCATTTTAATATAAAATGTCCATTCACTGGTACGTGTTCATTTACTGGTACATCCACCCTATGAGGGAATTCTTATCAGGCCGTCATTTCGGCCAGTATCAAAATTATTGGTTCCTTTTTAGTACATTTTAATAAAAGCTTGTTTTTTAAAAAAAATTTCACCATAAAGTATTTCATGCTTTTTAGTGAAAATATTGTATTGTCATCGGAATTACATATGTGTGCAAAGTTTCAAGCCGATCGGATATGTTGAAGTGGGTCAAAATTAGCTTACAAAATTTCACCCTGACAAACTAACGAACTCACAACTGAAACTAAATAAATGCTTCTAAAAAAATGAACCTAAAGAACTTGATTTATAATTCACACCATAATATTCGAATACATCGGTATTCGAATAATAACATTCGAATACTGAAATATTCGAAGTTTATTCGTAGCATTCGAATACTTGTAAAATATTCGAATAGTAAATTATTCGAATAGTCCCAGCCCTACTCGCGACTCGCTCGTCACTCGACTCGATTCACGTTTCCACCGCTCCCGGGGGTCGGGAAGGTACAGTGGGAGACGCTCCCCACACTTTGTATTAGAATCTGAGAGACTTGAAACGTTCAGCGCGATAAGGGCTGTAATTGAAAAGCTCGGTTTTGTATTTAGCTTCGCTCTACATTGGCAATGTATTAGCGATGTTTTGGGACCTGTTTTTGTACGGCCACTAATGGCGAATCGCCGCAATTTAATGTAACGTCGGTGGTCGTTAGGGCGGCGGGAAGTTTTTATTCGACTGGTAGCGTTTTCGAACGTGTAGAGAGGTGGCACAGGTCGTTTCAAGAATAAGTACGCGCGCAGCACGTACGAAACACGCCAACTGACCATTATGCAGATTTCGAATGATTAGATATATCGGTCGTTTGGCAGTAAAACGAATGTAATGCGCCTTTGTTGGATCCGCTCCGTGCTCCCTTCGTTCCATCATTGCTTCTTTAATTTCTTATCTTGACTAACGACCTCTTTGCCGCGAAAGGGGGAAGGAAAAGAAGAACCGCTGTCTCGGTTCAATAAAAGGAATTGCTCATTAAATAACTTGCACTGAACTTAAGGGGGTTGAATACCCTACTCACCCTACCCAACTTTACAGCAGCTTTCCGAACGTTGATTCCTTCGGGGCGCGGTGTCGCTAATTTTTATTGAATAATTCCTGCGCGCTTGTTGGTGGCGTACAGTGCGCACAATAGAGGCACTATCTCAGAGTCCGAGATTACGTTCGATGGTATCTATATTATTAATGTTTCCATCTGCATGTAGGCTGAGGTGAAATCGCGTCTTACACTCCGCTTCTATTGCGATTAGACGCGCCCCGCCTCGAAGACGAGAGACGTCTAGGCTTGCAGCGTAGCGGGGCACGAGGCATTCAACCTCTCGTTGGAATTGTTTTGTTACTTAGCGGCCTGACGATAATTACGCTCGTCGGCGCAGGTGGTAAAGAATTATTTATGCCACGAAGCGAAGCGTCTGCGACGCCCTTTCCTGACACCTCCATGAACTGTTTGTCGAATATTAAAAGCGTCTCTTAAATATTCATGAATGTCTTATTCCTGGGACGTCTCTGTATCGATATTTTACAGTGAACCGGTCGGCTGGATAGTCGCGCACCCCGGGGTGGATTAAATAATTGTACCACATTCTTCGGCAGCGCGAAACGGACGGCTCTTCCGTTCTTAATAAATACCAGGGTATCCAGCGCGCGCGTTTATCGCTCAACTATTTGCATCGATTAATTACAGCGATCGTAATTATCGCGACAGAGGAAACGCGCGTATAACGTATACGGCGATGTTATCGTTGCCCACGAGACGCCAGCCAGCGCTACGGCAGTGATTCTTAAACTTTCCTCCCAGGATGTCCCGACTTTTTTATTAGATTATGTCCCTCGATATAGCAATGCCGGTTGAGCCTAGCATTAGCATATTTCAGACTGTATAATTTATGCACCCATTACATCGCCCAGGGAGAAAGGGGCGAGACTAGAGGGAAAGGGGTTGGACTCCGTACATTATATGGAGAGCTCTGAAGGGGACGCGAAAGACGGTCTCCCTGTATCCATTCGTAAAGTCTCATTTATTGATTTCGTCTGTCAATAAAGCGTATATATATCGGGTCGTTTGTCGACCCAGACGTGAATACGGTGTACACGTGACTCTCAAGTGATTTATTTTATACGGCCAGCTTTAGAATTCCATTCACACACGATTGATCTTCTTCTATGAACGCGCGCCGTCGCTACGAGCAAGTACAGGCGGTACTTTTATAAAATTAAGTAGACTCCGTCCGTTACTGTATCATTTCTGAACCCTCGTGAGGATTCGAGGATAGGTTGTCGATCGTCTTCGCGTAAGCCCGACCACCCCTTGGCGCAACGTAATTAAAATATCATCGGAACGGCCTGGGAAGATTATCGTAGCGGTTACTTGAACCGGTCGATTGCGAAGCTGCACCGAGAACGTCAGATTGCAGGTGTCGGCGTTGCTGCATCGGTATTATTGTCCTGATAATAACGGCAATTAAGCCGTTTCCAGCAGTTCGTAATAATGCTTCGCGCGTAATATGTGTTCCTAATCCGACGCGGCATATGGTCCAACAAGGCCGCCGTCGCGGGCTACCCATCGCCCTCTTCACTTACGGCTTAAATTCGCCATTAAAGTGTGTTATGCCCGGTTCGCCGTTTACGGCTCGGTAGCGGATACTTCGCGGGGCAACATTATCGATCAGTCATCCCGTCCGCCGAGGGGTGAAGCTCAATTTATGACCCCTTTCCCGCGAACGCTAGCCTCCGACGCGCTTCCTGTATCATTTCGCCCGCTCCTACGGGGGCTACAGAAATATTCGGATCGCCTTCGAATCCTTATTAAGTCGTCCCGCATTCCCGTATTAACCCCCAGAAGCGCTCCGGCGCGGGTCTCCGCCAGAGCCGATGCCTTCGTAGGATGCAATCGCGCGCATCAGTCATGCAACGCGTGCTGCGAAGCAGAAAGAGAAAATGCACGCGGCTGTGGGAGTCGGCACGGGTGTCCTTCATTACGAGCAACCTTTAAGCCTTAAGCTTTCTCCGACGCCAGCGAAAACACCGTTCTCACCGACGATCCGCGTCGTGCCCGCCGCCCGTATCATCGTCTCGCGCTGCCGCTGATAATACGCCCGATACACCCTCGTTAGTTGTGAGCGGAAAGTTGTTAAGTTATCCGTTATTCTAATTATGCACATAATAAATTACATGCAAAACTGTCCGTCACACTCGCCTTGGCCTCTCTCCTTTCTCCACGCCGCCTCTGTCCGGCCGTGCGCCCATCGATCGGCATAATTTTCCTACGTGCGAACCGTCCACGCGTGCAGCTACGCTATGTACGCACGCACCCATCGGCGCCACGTGATGGCGGAATTTCTGGAAAACGTCCACCCTCGAACGGCCGCGGCCGATCATTAAGGCGCCGCTTTCGCGGCGCGGGTTAGAAACGAACGCGATTCGCTGCGGCGAATGGCGGGGACCTAATTAGATGTGGTATCTTTGCGTTAATTAAATCACTTTTCGCTTGATTAATTTAGCAGTCGGCCGCGGTACTCGCATTCGCCGTGCAGTCGCGGCTCCTCGCGGCCTTTCTCCGGCGGACCGATCACGAATGCGCGATGATCTGCATACGGGCGGTTGCAGACAGCCGTGTTTCATTTCTGTTCCGTGGGTCGAAAGGCGAGGGTTTTATTAGGGCTGATATTTGGGGCAAGGAGCGCTGGCTCTACGGCGCTGTCGCTTACTGGCAATCGGAAGTAAATAAATTAAGGAAAAGGAGGTCGACCGGTGTCATTGTCAGCACCCTTCCACTCGGGTTGCCTTTGATCGTTGGATTCGATCGTAAAGCCAGCAACGGATAGCCCATAAAAGTGCTCGACCAATATCGTTCGGTGCATGCGAGGGACGTTGCATGCGCCTGGTCGCAGTGCAGGTGCGAGATATAACAATAGCGGTTCATTGGCAGGGAGTACGTAGATGCTTATGAAACTTACGATATTATCTGAATCGCGACGAGGGACCGTTGTTGCATAGGTAAATAATCCTCGCGTGCTTCCTCGGCGTGTAAAGCTCACGGGCACGTTGCGATTTTCCGATTATCGAATTTCATCTCGTGCAACGATAGCCACGATTAATTAGCATCTACGCTACAGTGTACAGGCTTCTCTCTCTCGAGTACTTTACTTCGGGGCTGAAGTCCTGCCTCGAGTCAGCACAATACGGAGTTGCCTCGGTTCGTCTTTGAATCCTTTATCCGGAACTTACAGGGAAACGGCAGAAAACGAGCGGGCGAATGGTACGTTATCCCCAAGCCTGTAATGGTCCACGGATGGTTTTGGGCGCTGGCCAACCATGCTTATTTTGCGGCCGCCGAAGCAGGGAACGCGGGAACACGGCTGGACGTGTCGGCAGGCGTGTAGCCCGTTCTGTTTTATTAGCTAATGGCATTCCGGCCAGAGCTATGAATGTTACCTCGACATTAGAAGCGCCGTTAATGAGCAACGGCGGCGCAAGGCGGGATAAGTGAACTCCTTAAGATTCAGCTGACTAGCGGCGTTCTTGGGTCACACCGCTCATACGCTACGATCTGCATTTTTAAACCCCTCGAGGGGCCTGCCGAGCGGCTGCATGGGCGATGGCTTCTCCATCGACATCGTTTGAGATTAAGGTCGCGGTAAGATAGTGACGCGCATTAACATACTCGAGTGGCACGATTTGTCTATTCTTTCGCTCGGCGCGCATCTAACATCCTTGGTCGACAAGAAGAATGATCTTCAAGATCGGTGTCAATCTTCTCTTTCATTACAGCGGGCAACACTCCTGTGACCATTTCGCTCCCCCGTCGCATTAATTCCGTGGAAATGGACATCATCGTGGAGGAAACACATTATGTTTTAAATTCATAAGTCCGGGATGGATCCCGCGATTACCTGTCTCTGATAATATTTTCTTGCGCGCCAGAGATCGTTTTCTTCGCGAGTACACGCCCCTGCACGTGCACGCTGCATATCCTATTTCATGGTAATCTCTTCGAATTGTTTGTTCTGCGAAGTTCTTCATCCATCCACTTACAGGAGGCGCGCAACGACGCTGCCAGCCGCTCGGTTAATCAAATTTCTTCCCGTACATCCATGGCCATCCACCTTAATAATTGCTTCAGCGTGCTCGTGAAAATGAATCCCTGAAAACGGGCATCGTTCTCAATCCCCGTCCAATAAACATTCTCCACGGGAATCTGTGCTCCATCTATCCCCATTCGCTTTGTTAAATGCATAATGCATAGTAACGAAAGTATAGAGTGCTATAGAGTATAGAGGGAAGTTGAGCGTCGATACACAGGGAATGGTATACAGACGGTGGTCGTTACCCTGGTTTTTGCGGGAACAGAAATGAGGCGTCAAATGACTAAGGCCGGCCCGTGTCCGGGCCAGACTTCGCCCATTTGTTGCAGAGTTTCTTTCCGACGTCCAATTGAGTTTGTGGTTTAACTCGTTGAGCTTGCGCGAACGCATCTGTGTTGCTACTCGAACTCTCGCGTTCGCTTCCGCTTAAATCGAGCAGCACGATGGTCGGGCAAACTTCCCTACGCAGAAATGGAACGGAACGGTGGGGGGGATTTGCCGAGCTTCCCGTATTTTTCCACCGCGGAGCGATTATTCCCGCCAGTGGTAAGTATACGTTGTAACCGCAATTCGCTAAAAATGTTGCGAGTCAGGACATTTAAGTGATTCGAGAAGAAAGAGCTGCGTTAAAGTTCTGCACACTTCGGAGCACGCCGAACGTTTCCCTTCGCCGCCGGCCGTGCGGTATTTATTAGAAGCTCTCGTGCCGCGACCCAGATACGCCCCGCGCCACGATCTGTTTTTCAAATTATACCTTCCTCGGCCGAAGAATCCCTTTTACCTCGTTAAATAGCAATCGTTAGCGTCTGATCGGCAACGGGAAGGAGAAGACAAGTCGAACGCGAGTTGCATATTAATAATAAAGCAGTAGACGGGTGGCTGGGTCTCGATGTCGGTAAAGGGTCCGATACTTTTGTCCCGGCAGTTTCTTTCTCAGACCTCATTACCTTTTCCCTCGAACGATTGTCCCGATAAACACTCGACGAACAAATTGCTCGTCGTTAACAAACCCGGGCCCGGGGATAAATTATACGCAAGAGACGATTCGACGAGCTCGCGAGGAGGGGGGAGCAGGAAACGAGGCCGCGATAAATTTGTCAATTTTAAATAGGATTACGATGTCTGGAATATTGCCCCCGCTGCGTCGCTAATGGTACCTTCAGCAGCCGTAGTCGCTGAATTATTTTCACGAATTCTTCCGTGTCTTTCGAATTGTTCCCCTATTTTATTTCTATCCCCCCTTTAACGCTCGTTCGTTTCTTTCTAGGCTCTTCATACTGCCACACGATTTCTTCACCTACCTCAATTTTCAAGCTCGCGATTCCTCGCGTTCTTCGTTCTCATCTAATGCGCTGCTCGAGGTAAACGATCATTAGTTGACGATGAATATGCAGGAGCAGAGTGCACCGGGCAGTTGCATACGTTTGTTATTAAATTCAACTGCTCGTCCGGGGCAAGGTACACGGGATTAGCGGGCGTTCCCCGGGATCATACGCGCATTATGGTCACGCGGGTTAACTTTCTTCGTCGGAGCGCTTCTCGACGGGCGGATCCATTAATAACTCTGATTTATGTGAGAATTTCTCGTTACACGACACGCGGGCACCACCCACCAGCAATTGACAGTTCCCTGGAGGTGATTCACAATAACATCCGCCGCGTAAATTAACGACCGAGTTGCAGTTCGCACTCTGGCGGCACCGTCTACTGCGTTCAGCTCGACGACAAGCTTCGGCGGATCTGAAGATGTTCAGTCGTCACAAGATAGTCATCTATCTCCTCGTGCTTAGAATCTTAAAGATACGATCAAAATGGTACTTCTATTCTACCGGTCTCGCAAATTAGATTGGCATTTTTATATTGCTCCATTTTCTGGTTCCGCTGTGTGCCCTTCACCTTTCACCGATTGTACATATATCGCACCGTTTGTCGATTAATCGTTAACGATAAGAATTACTTTGAACATCGTCTTATGTACATATCTCGAGCCCGTGCACGTCCGACGTTGTAAAATCAAGGAGGCGCGAGCGAGGGGCACGACGGTCGAACGAGCTAGCAGCAAACAAATCCGAAGTATGCTCGACGAAACAGCACCGAGACGAGATTCTCGTTTGTTTACTGTCGCTTGTTTCCGCTGTTTTGTCACCGTCGTCTACGGGCTCTCTACGCGCGGAGTCGCGAAAGCAGGCAGTTATCGCTGAAACTGTCGATGTCGAGACGCGAGGCTGCACTCGCGACGGATTTTAGTGGAGCAAATTCTGCTGTGCATAGACAGGGAAGGGCGCCGGTAGAAGCTCTCGGTTCGCCCTTTTCACGCGGAAAATAGTAAACGAGCGACCAATGTCTGGGAGTAACGTGGACGCGAGCAGTGACGCGTGCTAGCAATTGTTTCCAACGGTGCGATACGCTTTCTATAACCTGATCGATTGGAGCGATCACGATCGAAAGTGGGACCCACAGCACTCATTAATCATCCACGGACGATGAATCAGTCCCTGAACTGGAAGCTTGTGTTCCGCGATGGATGCTCGCAAGCCGATTCCCTCATATGGATCCTTCGTATCTTGATCACGTACGCGGCCCTGTATCTGATATGCGTCGTCATATGGATAATATATTACCACGCGTCGCTTTATATAATATGCGCCTGTGCGTAGGGGAGAATCGTGATCGAAGGAGAATGGTAAGCAGTCGACTATTATCATCGGCTCCGTTCGGTTGCTCTCAACACCGTTTAAAATGAATTTCCTTCTGCTTAGCGAGGCGGATTTGAGGGATTCGAGTTTCTCCGAGATGGAGTGTCTGCCGGTCCTCCCACTCGACCCGCTTTTCGGAGCGATCACCATAGGCGCTCGGAAATATAGAGTAATTTAAGGGAATGTAAATAAAAATCGTGTTTCCTATGCAAACATTGTGTTCGAAGTGTATTCACAGCCCTCTGGAACGAAGCTTTCTCGTTCGCGGATGCTTATCGAACGTTCGGCTACAGACACGCCGGTATATGCCTCTTAATTTTCGTCGAATGATACGCGCGGATGTTGCTGGTTTCGACGCGAGCGCGTATTATTTTTCACGCCGGGGGAGAATGAGTTCCCCTGCCCGGTGCATCATCATCGTCGTACGAAATTTCGTGGTTTTCGGCGGCTTTTCAATTTTCCTCGATTCGGGGGCCTGAGAATTAATATGCAGCCACGTGCACATGCAGTTACGCGCGCATGCACGCGGCCATGCGATATTAACGTAGGGTTATTGGAACGGTGATGAAACATCGGTATCATTATCGCGAGTAGCTAGGCGAAAAATCTTGCCGGTATGCCGGGAATGGTTCGAGTAACCCACTGCGATGTTTCAGTTGATTACACGGTAAATTATATCAGAGCGGGAGAGAGAGAGAGAGAGAGAGAGAGAGAGAGAGAGAGAGAGAGAGATGGAGAGAGAACCGTAGAATTAAAGCCGGAGGTTGGCTGGCGGAACGCTCGCTGCTTGAATTCTTTCTCACGTTCGTTCGACGCAAGTTAAAGGAACAAGTTTGTAAGTTCGCCGGGGGTTGAAAAAAGGACTTTGCACGGTACCCCTGCTGGGGCAAAATTAAATTCCTCCCACGTTCGACTGAATTGTTTTTACAAAGTCAAATATCTAAGATCGAACCGGCTCGGACGTTTCAATATTTACCATCGCGTTGATTACTTGTATCCACGCAAATTGCGCCCACCTTTTTTCATTCTAAATATTGCGTCACTGTCAGGATAATCTTCTAGTTTACTACTACCTGTGGTTATTGGATATGCAGCAATGGTATCACCTAATTAAGTCGCCAGTAGATTCCTATCTTAGTGTATAAAGCAAAAGTTACGAACGGTAAACTCTGGGGTCACGAAATGTACCTCAGCTCATTATGCCTGGTTAATCCAGACAAATGTGACCACTTTCACAAAAAAACTAAAAAATTTTTTTCTTTTATAAAATCGGAATCTAAATTCCGGACGAAGCCGCGTAGTAAAGCTAGTACATATCTGATAAACATAAATACAAAAAAAAAAACCGTGACGAACGCCGAAGCATTAATAACACCCCTCGCGACAAGGGAGCCCACCCTTATTCTCCACCGTCCGCAAAGATGAAACGGCTTCTCTCCATGGTGGTGGTAACTGTCTAACACAAACCCAGCACGTATGTACCTCCCCCCATGTAGAACGAAGATTAAATTCGCGTGTTAATCGTCGGGGGTGGTTCGTGCGAAACTCGAAAGTACAGATTCCACCATTTCCAGGCTGATTCGCTGTGTTCTATGCATATCGTGCTCTCGAGGCCGATGAGGTGCGCGGGTACATCTTGTCGATGCGTAATGACGATGGATGATGTTCCCGAGCGCGGAGGACTAACCCCGATTCCGTGGCAATTTCCGGTTCGTCCGGTGGCGCATCGTCATTGTGCGAAGGCGACTATTGGCGAGGAAGGCTGGCGGGATGGGACGAGGAGATGGTAACTGGAGGTCTACGTAGGAAATAGATAATCATCGGACGTTTAATTACTTCCTAGGCGGTGGCTGGAATTAAGGTATTGCTAACGGGACACGCGTACGTGGGATATCGGGCGGCCTCTGCCTAGGTAGCTCCCGAGTGTTCAACTAATTAATTATTCGTTATGAAGGCGCGCTCTAATGGCTTGGGATTATACGGATGAACAATATTTTCGCCGCCGCCCGTTATACTACGTTGCAACGGGGATTACCGTGCCGCTTTGATTAAATTTTTACGCACTTCCGTTCCTTTACTATAATTTCAGTTAGCTTGCTGTTTGCGGAAGGGGCTGGTTCTTCTCTTGCGTTCCGTCCGGAGCACCGAGAAATTTGTATCAGACATCTTTTTTCACATACATATTTCCGCGCTACTGGCGGGGTAATCTCGCGAAGACGCGAAATAATGATGAATGCGATTCGCGATTAATATGGACAGGTGAATCGCCCATAAGAGCAAAGCGGCCGCGTGATTCGCTATTGCCAAAGGGACCGACAATTTGTAGACCTCTCGTAGTAATCTGTGCGCGCACGTGCTCGTAGGAAGAACCATTCGCGATGGTGGCGAACAAAAACCCGTGCCCACACGCGAGCTGGTCGCGGCGCGGATAGAGCGTAAGGAGAATTTATGCCCTGTGTGGGAAAGGCGCGTGCACACCGATCGAGTTTGCATATTGCTGTTTAACTCCGTTCCCGTCGATTTATAGTTTCCCGTGTTTGAAATTGGGAATTAGCGGCCAGTTCAGCCGGTGTCGTAGCTCATGAGATCGCGCAAGCCTCTTGGACCCGATCCTTAAATATTGCTCGAGGTTCAAGCGTCTTGATAATTTTCGCGGTAATTCCCGACATTTGTCAGCCTTTGACAGCAGCACTTCCGAATATTATGTAATATTTCATCATCTTTGGTTCTTGAGGAGGTACAACTTATTCTTCGTAGTATCTATAGGTTATGCAAATCTGGTACTCAACGATAGACGATTTAAAAAATATAGCTGCGTTCGTGTTACCTGATTAATTTACCTGTTCGTTGAGAAATTCTATACAAGCTTCCAAACATTATGCCATGGAGCTTACGCGTGCGAGAAACGAATGATTTAGAATATTTAGATTACCAGAAAATGAGGCGTTGTTTGCAAGTAGCTAAACGAAACCACTCATATTGTACCTTCATTTGTAACAACAAATCTTTTAGCCATTGCATGCGCCAATAACCTGATACAAATTCCGTGTAATCGAATTACCACTCGCATTACCGACGAATTACTGTTTCAAAGCCTGTACAAGCGGCAGTGGACAGGCGCCGATGTGTGAGTCGTCGTATTGCCGCGGCGCGGGGGTGTGTTAGACAGGAATGAGTAAGGCACTGAATGCAGGGTAACCAGGATAATTATTTCCGCGGTCGGTCGGCCGCCCTATTTAACCTATAAAATTTGCATGTACGGCTCTGTGGCGGGCTGTCTCGAATGTGTGCACGACCCATACGTTCAGCGTCTAGCTGAAAACTCTGCGTTTATCGTGTCGGTCAACGTAGGAGAAAATTTTTGTCCCGTCATCCCACGCGCAACGGCTGCGCAGTTTCAGCTCCGAATACATAGTGCCTATGTAGTTCTAAATTAGCAAACATTCTCGCGACTCGCCGAACTTAAACGCGCATAGCTTTTTCAGCCCTTTCCACTTCTACGATTAATAATTTTAAAAGTCTCGTGCAGCCCTCGAGCACCGATCCCGCGCAATTTAGAAATTCGTCCCCCCTCTTTAATCCACCAGCTTTCCATTTCTGCAACATAGTAAGCGGCACCAATACACCATTGTACTCGCCGCTTGCCCGGGCGATGCAATGCCTTTTGATTGAATTTCGATTATTTGAAAGCATTCTGGCGGCGAGCGGCTGCAGCCGCGGCGAACGCGAAATTGTTGTACAAACAGGGTCCGACCAGAGTTTCGTAGTTCCCAGAAACGCGCGCACTCGTATTTTCCGGATTAAAATTTGGCCAGTCGTGTAAGCCGCCCTCGGTTGCAGCCACGGCCGTCGCTCGGCGAATTTTCATTTTCATTCTTCGCCCCGCTCCCTGCGCCGTCGGCCTCTCATTCTCGGCTCTGACAGGCGGCGCTTAAGCGAACGAAGGTCTTACATTTTGCGGCAGGCAAGGCGGCCGCCACGGCTCTGCTCGATTTTAATAATAATGCGATAATGCGTTTCGGGCTTATGGCTCCGTGCACCTTAATTGCGAATTCTAAGTCCATTTTGGCGAGCGGTCATCCTACGTGTAAATAATTCAGGGCGCACATGCGACCGCGCTAGGCCGCTTCTGCATGAATGTATGCGGGCTTGTAACTAGTTTACTGATTATTAAATGGCCCGCCCTCGCCAGGGCCGCGTCGCACACCCTTTCATCGTCGACACGCGCCGCACCACGATGCACCTCCCGCCGACACGTTTCGCCAAGTGGCCGAGTACATTCGCGATACTTTCCATAATCTTCTCGTTTCATATTACGTACTTTCGGGCATTTCGAATTTTCGATGCACACTGAGCCCAGCCCGCGTGCCCCGGATAGTTGTCGTTCCCTCGGACACGTAGATATACGAGCCGACACACATGATTTCGCCAAGTTGGAATGTTTGTATGCTTTTAAAAGTACGTGAATATTTTAGACCCCGGGAAATTTGTCGAAAGGTGAAAATGTTGGGGGGGTCTGGTAGGTGGATTGTCTGTGTTAAGCGTGGGTAGTAAAAACGAATGGCGAAAGTGTGTGTTCCGTGGATTTAGAGTCACGTGTATCGGAGTTCAAATATCTCGTGATATAAATAGAGTCGATGAGGATCGGTATCATCCCTTCAGCCGACGAAGCGTTAACGACGACACCGTTTCGCACTAGCGCGGTCTCATCGCGAATTCGTCGGGCAGTTTCCCCCAAGATGTTCATTTAGAGGATCAATTACCTCTCGGCTAATTTTGTATTCCAGATGCGTGGGAGCGTCTGCTCGAGGAAGGGGCGGCGGCAGACTTTCGAGCCTGGCCGACCTCGAGCGAACATAAATGAAATCGCTGGCGCGAATTCGCGGACGATTGCCGCGGCGCGCGGGTTGCCCCCGCGGCGCCTTCTCTCTAATCCCGTCTAATCGATACGAAAGTCTCACGCGCTTACTCAGTGTCACCGGCAGGGTCTGCACAGGGAACTTTCGATAAGAGCAGCGTACGCCCTACACTCTATACCCTCGGCTTCCTCCTGTTCCCTGCAGCGCGCCCGTAAATTTGTTTAAAGTTCCGCCCGCGACGTTGCTACACGCCGTTCCCCCGATTCAGATTGCACCCGCCGAATCTCCGTTCTTCGAATACTTCGCGGTGGCACGGCGTCGCGACGCCTCTTTGAACTTCCCCCGTCCTCTTTCTTAAGTTAATCTAAGTCCGTCACTTCGACCCTGCACGCCTGAAGGGTAGCTATACGTATACCGATCGACGTGAAAGGGTACAGTTCTCTTGGAAACCTGTCGACGTCCTGCTCTTGATATTTCCACAGGGAAATGGCCTTATTTCATCCTGCTCGTGGTATCCCCGCTTGGATATTTCTCAAAACATTCCAGCAGTTTAACGTACCACTGTCACCTCCGTTCCAGCCATCCCTTTGAGCCCCAGCAGATTTTATAGGGGCACTCCTCTTTAATCGGCAGTTTAACAGCGGGATCGCTGTGAAATAGCTTCGTTCAGCTTTCGAAGAGACATTTTTGGCCGGAAATTGTATGCCAATCCCGGGGAAGACAATTACGCCCGCAGTCAGATCAAAACCGTATCTTTGCGAGTCCCGGCCGATCGATAGTCTATCAAAGCGGTTAAGGCACCACTTTTCAATCAGTTTTCCATTTGCATCGACGGCGCTCCTACGCAATGCCGCAGATTACCTTTCCGAGTGGTCTATTTGCCGCGGATAGGAGGATGCAACCGTTTAACAATGGCCATCACCGATGAAATAAACGTATCGTAGTGATCGCGATATCGGTGGATTTATTATAAAATATTGTGGTAAATGGGATGGCATTTGTGGAACGCAGGGGCTCTAATGTTAATTCCTCCGCCAACCAGCGGATTCCTTAAGTGGATGAAGTCCAGCGGCATCCAACGACGGAATAACGTGAGAAACTTCTCGCGTCTCGGCAGCCGCGACTTCACTGTCCGCTGCTTTCGTGCATTATGCAACCGACAGAGATCTCCTGAAAGTTTTATCGAGCGTGCGCGATCTTTTTAGCCGTAGGAATGTAACGGACGCGGACGTGTGCATCGAAGGAACGGGGCAAGTAAGTACATACACTCGTTCCACTTGCGTCGCTACTTTCGCGTAGATTTTAATCGCCACTCACATCACTCCGTAAGAATCCCCCGAAACAGCATATCCGGCATTTGCTCAAGGAACATTTTCATAACCGAGAATCTCTGTAACCTGCGGCCGAGCGTTGGCTCCAGTTTCACCAGTTTCACCTGTTTCGCAGCGATACCCGGCGCCGGGATATAGGGCACTGCGCAGCCTTTCTGTCCCCGGATAGTCGGTTGGTCAAGCCACCACGTCAGGCGAGGGTGCTCTCGCGACGTTAATTATGCGGCGGTGTAATTAAATAGGAGGTAATTGAGGGACGTGGAAGGTATTATTGAAGTTTCTGATGGCGGTGGGGGCCCTGGTTGTTTGTGTGCGCGTGGCAACGTTTACGTGTGCCACGGTGTGTGCGCACACGTAGCGACGGATACGTGTACGTGTACGTGTGCACGTTGCTGAAGGGGGATGGTAGCGGAGAACGCTGACGCTGACATGCGCGGTCAGTCGTTGGAGGCTGCGGAAAGGGGTTGGTCGACTCATGCATATGCTAATCATATTCGGGAGATGCACTGGCTTCTAGGCAGAGATGAGCACCGGCCAATTCCGCCTCGCCATCGACTACTCTATCCCTCTTTTACCAGCCGCGTCTACTACCGCACCCTTCTGCGCCACGATCACGCGTATCTGTTTGCCCTTTCTTTCCTCTCGGTTGCGCGGAATGTCGTCCGATTGCAAGGTGGATTAAATTAAACGTACCGTCGATGATCGCCGCGACGATTATCGCGTAGGTGCTCGGGCAAACTTGCCTTCCCTCTTTACTCTTCAACCTTTCGTTATACATACCTCTGTGGCGTCAATCAGGAGACAGTTGGAAGATTCAATTTGTACGGCAGCAGCAGCATTCGCAGCCTCGGCTGCTTCATTTGCATAGGCGATCATCTAATTATTTCGAGGTTTCTTCGACGTTCCGCTTGACTGATCTCTAGGGGCGCAGCAATTTCTTATATATCGTCCTTATATCTCTCAGCCATCTAGCAGTCGCCTCGAAAGAATTGGCGAGTTGGAAGCCTATTTATCTTCGTCTCTCAGTGTCGACACGACGTTTCACTTTTAAGACATTTACCTATCCCAGCCGCAGCGACCTTTCCGCCACCTACGGTCTCATCTGTCCCCATTGGCCTGCCAATTACCGATATACTACCCGCGGTGGATGTGTTTTTGAAACGTCGTTACTTGCCGAGCAGAAATACCAATCTCCCCATCGCCTCTGTCCCCCTTTTATACAGGGCCTCCCGTCGACGGCGTCGCCCTCGTTAGAAATAGAGTTTCTCAAAGATCAATCTCGGCTGGATGGGACTTCAAAGCGGGTCGGTGGTGACGCGTGCCTTTTGATTTCGCGACCAGGCCACGCTGACGCGTTAAGCCCGCACGAAGTGAAACGTATCGAGGCAATTGCCAGGGAAAAGACGTCGATCGTTTATCAGGAGCATCGCCGCGGGAGATGCTCATGAAATTAGATCCTTTCGGTGGCATCTCGATCCGGGATGAATTTTCTCTAGGTGCGCAACGGTGGATTGTACAATAAATCCGAATGCTCGCAGCGGAACAGACGAAGAAGCTGCACTTGGACCAGTTCTGGCGAACCGCCACGCACGAATTTCCTCGACTTCTAAACGATAATATAATTACTTTCGCGAACGCGCTCGTGCCGCGAACAGCTCGCTGTACACCTCTAACTTTTATGACGTATCAGCTCGTTAGAAGTTGCATCGAAACGTTTTGCCCGGCGCTCGAAACGGAATGCCAGACACATACCTACTCTGTAGTTGAATCGTGCCCACGGAATTCCGCTGGCGAATAATTTTATGATAAAACGCCCGGATAAATTACCGCGCTCTCATCGAAATGCAGCCGGTCGGTTGGCCCCCTGGAATTATTGCCCCCTAATCCTCATATTTTCCAACTTTCGATCTTCGATTTCTGGGACCCGGGATAATGAAGCGTGTAGACCTAATTGCGCTCAGTGATATATTTGGATAAGAAAGGTAATTTGATATATCATCGGTGCACCGAAGAGTCGCGCGGCTTGACGAATGGCGACAAAAAGGAGCGGATATTAAAGCGCAGGGATTCTTATTCCACTTCGGTGCAATAGTACAGGCTGAAATTTATCGCACGGAGAGCCGACACGCAAGCTCACTTAATCGTCAAACCGGTCTCATTTCTCGTCAGATTGCTTTCGCGCGACACAGCATCCCGAGTAGCCGCGCCGCTCTTCTTCTTCTTGTCGCTTTTCCAATGGTCGACAGCTTATTTGAATGCATGGCGATAGTCGCGCGAACACCGATTCCGATTACGCCGCGCTGCTTCGGACCAATTAATTGTCACGTAAATCTTAAGAATTTATAGAACAGTGGCGAGCGGCAACACCCTTTGCGACACAGTACAGGGAGCGTTAGTGCCCGGAGTAGAGACAATATTCATCTTTCTGCAATTCAACACGGTGTAATTTACGTTGCTGCCGCTTCAGTCGGCAGCCAAGCGACCTTTTGTGCAGGCTATTCAGACGGAGCTTGCTCTTGCACTAAGATAAGTCAAAAGGTTCTTTAACACTCTGCTGTTCAAGCGTTCGCGTTTCAGATACAAGTAATTAAACTTGCGTAGTTTTATTTACATCGAATTTAGGGAGAAATCTAGAGTAAGTGGTTAAAAAATGTAAAAGAATATTGAATAAAGAAAATAAAGTAAAATTGCATTTTCAGTTATATTTTGTCGGCAAGACAGAACGCCTGACGACAACGACGCACAGTGGTTTGAACAGAGGAAAAAAGTCATTTTTGGAATGTTAAGTACGCAGAATTTTTTCAATACAATTCCATAGTAGGATAATTGAAGCACCAGAACCAACAAGAATTTTCTGTAAATACCATTAATTTGTAAGGAAATTATAATATGAAAGTTGGGGAACAGAATACTTGCAAGTTTGAGTTACAAACGCACTATCTTACAAGTAAAATTTAAAGTATTTACAAATTAAAAAAAAATCGCAATTTTGTAATTTGATTATGTTCATACTGAACAAATAAATTACACGAATTAAGTCAATGATACAATCGTTGATTTCAGTGGGACAGAAGTTGAACAAAGAGGTATTTTTAATAATAGAATCGAAGTTTACTTAGACATAACTTTTTTGCGACAACTAGCGTCAATGTAAGACTTAATACTAGTGGTGCATTATATCTTTGAGTACATAACCAAACAGGTTTCATCTGCGTAAACTTGCGGCTTTGGTGTCGGGAGCATTTTTTCTATAACTTTTATCAGTATTTGGAGTATATTGTTTTCATTTTTCATAATATTGAAAAATGTTTTAGATAAAAGTTGAATGGTTCCTAGGAGGCCATAATTTAATGTAATTAGTTTTTTTATATGTGGACGCATAGAGGTCGCAGAGAAGTCATTACTGAATCATACCATTTCAAGGATTTTAAAAAATAAAACCGAAGAACTTGAAAATATAGGAAGTGACACAATGACTCTTGTTTCTAAATGGGGGTGTGACGGTTCATCTGGACACAGTGAATATAAGCAGGGTTTTGATAAAGAAAACGTCACAGATGCAAATATGTTTCTCACATCTCTGGTTCCTCTTCAGTTACGTGAGAAAGAACATGATTCTCTGGTGCTGTGGAAGAATACAAGACCTTCCTCTACTAGATTTTGTAGACCTGTTAAATTTCAATTTGCTTCAGAAACACCTCTCAAAACACCGTTAACGCAGATTATTGTTTCACTTTGGATTAGCCATTTTGTTTTTAGTAATTTTGACTTTAGATTTGTAAACAGCGACCTCAAAAACCCCGGAATACCAAGTTTGGTATAAATTGAAGGTTTCACATTGATGTTATCATATTTTTTCCTTGATATGTGGATTTCGGACCACTGTGCGACGCCATCCCGCGTGATTGATATAAAAGAAGAAGATTGTAATATACAGTAGTCATAAAGAGATCCTTGCGCGAGTCGCACGCTGTATTGTTAAATAAAGAATTACAGTTCAAAGTATTACTTTCGCATAGTATTAATCATTAATCAACCAAAAGCCAATATATTTTAATAGCTTAGCAAACTCTATAACGCCTTTCTGCCCTTCGTCATAAATTCGTTGTTGATTCAAAGTAGTTTGGAATTCGATTGAAGTGATAGCGAAGTGAACTTTGTTTTTCGCTAATGCTCTTCGATGCAGTCATAGAAATCGACAGGCTAGTCAAAAACAACGCCTGGGGGTTACGAAATGGTAACGTACCTAACTTTCGATTTTTTTTTAGCCTAATAAATTTATGAACGTACAAGCTACCAAGCGATCACTTGGCATCCCATCATTACCATCTTTCATTAACCTGTTCACTGGTAACATTCTTAACTCCAAGCACCCTCGTGTGGGTACTTAACAATAAATAAGGGCAATTTAGATCGTTCTGGCCTCGGTAAATGGTATGTAGACTCGTGTTCCCGAATGCAGAGGCATTTTCAAACATGGTCACTCGTGCTCCCCAGTGAACAGGTTAAACATTCCCCCATAGGGGTCTTGGGATTGTCAGGCCTGTCTTATTTCTCATCGGTTCGGTTCGCTCTGGGTGCTCGGAATGGTTCTCGGGAGCGGTCGCCCTGCTCCCGTTCTCGTCGTCATTTTTCCAGCGGCCAATAGCTCATTTGAATGCGCCGCGGTTCCGTGCATCGTCGCGGCGGACGTTAACGATTCTTTTGTTTTACGTATACCCCCGTGGACTTGGCTCAAAGTCAGTCAGCAGTCGAGAGGCAGAGGGACTTGATTTAAAGCCGGCACGATATCTCGGGGAATCGCGCTGCGCTTAACGAGCGCTGGCCCGCGCGCGTACGTACGCGAGAGACACGCTGGACCGGGCCCGTTCCACCCTTTTCCCTACCCCTGGGCATTTTCAAAAATCCCCCCACACGAGTATTATCTATCGTGGCCGTGCGTGCACGGTGCGTCGACTCGCGGCGGATGTGGGTCGAGCTGGTCTCTTTGCGCGCGTTCGCCAACCAACCCCATTTTCATTTCGATCGGGAACTACTGCGTAGCGATGATTGCTCCATGAAGAAAACCTGCAGAACCAACAGATTCTTGACCTCTATCCTAGTTCATAGGTCAGCGTTGTAGAACCTTGGAATTTCTTGGTTGGTGGTGTGTTAGTGCTGATGTTCTTTAACCGGTCGTCATCGTAGAACGAGGAAGGCTAATTTCATACTTGAGACAAACCACGAGGGTCGCGCCTCCGGATGAATCTGTCCCCTAAAGCGAACGAACTACCCCGACGAGGGGCTGTCCTTCTGTCTCCCGCTCCACCCTCCCCATCAACTTCCCGCCGAATAAACAATAAAAAAAAAGTTGGGACCACCAGGGACCAGCCTGCGGGACAAACATATTTTCGCGGTTCGTTTATTATTCGAATATCGGCTGTGTGCGCCGTCTCTGTCGTTCCGTCTGCATCCTCCAAGGAGGAGGATGAAGACGAGCGGTCGTGGACACGGATGGTTACAGGCGTTTACGTGTGTTCGCGTCCTCGCGAGGGGAAAGATTGGCGGTGAAAAGGGACGCGGTTAGTCGCGAGGAAGGCGCGAAGGGAAATGTGTAATGTGGTTAGAGGTTGCTGCTGGCTTTGTCAGCCGTGGCAATGTGTTTATCCTCGCTGGACAAACAGCGCGGGCAGAGTATCGTTTTACGACGTACGGCCGTAGGGATAATATATGGAAAGTATAAATCGAGATAGGACGGCGAGTGGACGGCGATCGCGACATCGTTGCACCCTCCTCGGCCCCATATCCACATACACTCGGCCCGATAGATTCACCTATCTTCAGGCGATCAGATTTGTACCCAGGGGGTCGAGGGTTATGTATATTCCGACGTTGGTTGGCCTGTTATATACCCATTGCCCCGTTCCACGAGCGGACTTACCCTCTTTTTTCATCCCACCGACGCACTGTTTATCGATTTTCTAGAGTTTTTAATATTCGAGTAGATTTAGTCGCTGCACACTCGTTATCTTATGAGAGAGAGAGAGAGAGAGAGAGAGAGAGAGAGATGGTAGTATTTAATCCGAAAATTCGTTGGAATCCATGAAAATTACCCGTTTCAAAGACTTCTAATCGGTGGCCGTAATGATGAAGCCGGGAATTTGATCGGTTCGTTATACGATCGCCCCGCGTCCTTCATGTCCGGTGGCGAGATAATTGAATTATCGGTACTTGCTACATCTTCCTCTTCCGGCGGATCCAACGGTAGCCGGCTAAAGTTCGCTCGAGTGCCCTACCCGGGAATGCTTCCTCGTATTGCGCTTTGAAACGTGTCAATTTTCAAATTGATCAGAGCTCGATTGCCCTTAGACCGCCTAAATGAAACTAATTCCTTGATTGCCGTTTGACGCAATATCCGTTCGTTAACGGCGCTCCCTGAATTCCTACATTTCTAGGATTTTCAGGTGGACGAGTCGTTGAAAAGTGCCGCGTGCTTGCTCAGCGTCTCCGTAATTTCATTTAGCCAAGGGACGACGATTTTTCTCGATATCATTCGACTTCCCTTCGATTCTCTGACGGTTCAAATATTTAATTGACCGATCGTTAGACTCGACGCGGCATTGGATAAAAGCGCAGGAATATTGAGCTCATGGAAAACATTATTTCGTATTGAAACGGAGCAGTAAGAACTTTGAATGAGACGGTGGGATTTCATGGGCCCTGGTGAAATGAAACGCGTGGATATCGCGATGCGCGAGTAAAACCGAAGAATTGGGCTCGGTTCTTCCGTAAAGGAGGCCAGCAAATGGGCGATTTACAACCGGGCGGTACTTTTCACAGGGATCGTAAAGAAGGGACGGGTAGGAATCGGTAGCATGATTAAGAAAAGCCCTCGCGTGTATTCAGCTGTTCCTCTGGTGGCGCAGCGCGCGGTGCGCGTCCCGGGGCCTGTTGCTCGTTTGTATGCAGGCTACCCGTGTCCTTGACGACTTGGATGTATGACTGGGCATTGTTAGCGGTGTCTCATCAGTTGTATGTGAAATTCACGCAAAAGTATGATCTTTAAGTGCCACGGTCGCTCGTAAAATTGCCAGAAGCTTGCGCCTGAGCACATACCTCTTGCTCCCCTCGACGTGGCCGCTCGTGATCGAAATAATCGATTTTTCTGCAGCTTCCACTTGGAATCCTTGTCGAATGCCTCGAAATCTCTCTCGTTCCGCGGTACTGAATAAGACGAAGGACATCTCGAGCACAGATCGTAGACTGATCCCTTCGATTGCACCTCGAAAAGGATTCGCTCGATGCTGCCTTGACAAATAGAATTTGTAGCGAGAGTCCCGAGCGACCCTCTTCGGATGCTCGCCGCAGGAAGATATCGCACCAGCGCTCGCCCCACTCGTATGCCAACGACATGATCGTGGGTTTAATCAGAGTTGGGACAGACAAGCCGCTATCGTAATCCATCCGGCATTTCGAATCATTTGCATCGTTAAAATGGCAACTACGTTCCGCGTAGTGGCGTTCTCCGATATCACGAAATCTCCGGCCGAAAGCACGAAAAGGTGACGAGGTCTACGTGCCTCGGACCTTCGGCTTGTCCGCATTTGGGAGTCGTTAGTAGGATCCTCCTCCGGAGGGTCCTCTGCTCCTCTCTCTTCCTCTTTGGCGTTCCAAGGCAAGGGATCGCTCATTTTGGAAAAGCCTTAATGCAATCTAGACTCGGATCAGCGCATGGGTATAGCGTGTGCCCCTCTGGGCGTTCAATGGCCCGTCGTCGTCGCTGTCGTAGTTGTCCTCGTCGTTCTCATCCCCCTTCTGGGCTGCCTTTCCTCCTCTACTTCTTCTTCTTCGTCTCTCGTCGTCGTTGCCGTCTTGGTCGTCCTCTTCGTCGTCGCCGTCGCCGTCGTCGTCGTCGTCGTTGTCTCGGCAGCACTCGCCCGTTTGACAGAAGCCGATGCATTCCGCACGACATCGCGACTGTCCTACTGCGTCTCGTCTCCCCTTATTTATTGCCGCGGGATCACGAGCGAGCTGGACAAACGGATCGATGGCCAGAACGGGCAGAACGGCGCACGGATCCCGGGGACATTTGGCATGTGCGTATTCAAATCCGTCCGGACGACTGCCCTAACTCACGATACGACAGAAAAAGGGAAAGAAAGCTTCCTCGAACAGCGAGTATCGGTGACGTTGATTGAATTAAAAATAATCGTGCGCTCGATCCGCCTCTTGACGATCTACCGCCACCGTGGATCTGCTTCATCCCCTTGCTATACCCTCCGCCCTCCTTCTCCTCTCCCCCCACCCCCCCCCCCCACCTCCCCCCTTGGTACGGATCATCCCGATAGTCATGATTATGCGCCATTCGCAGGGCTTAATTAGGCGATGCTCGTGAGAATCCGGTCCTCCGTGTTCCGGAGAGATGAAAAAATCGCGATCCCAAGGCGATTACGTGAGTGGAATCGGCTAGTCGCCGAGGACTCTGCTTTCAGAGCGGGTTGACCGCGCGCTCCTTTGCATAACCCCGTTTAATTGTGAAATTGGGGATGGAGGGTACATATTTAATTACCGCCGCTCGACTTCACTTTCGCTCGGCTCGTTAGCGTTTTTCCGTCTGGATTCGTTTCGTTCCGTTCGTTCGGTCGTTCGGTCGTACGTTCGTTCGTTCGTTTTGCTCGTCCCTCGATCAACGACGACGGCAAGTAGACGAAGAAGCACGCGGTCAGCCCGCGATGCACATGCGCCTCGATCGATGCATGAGTGAAACGTCACTTCCATTTGGAGGGCGTGAAACATTCCCCTGGTGGTAGCTGGTAGCCACCGACGCTGCAACCCGTTTCGGGTGGTTATACTCTCGAGAGGCAACTGCCACGGGGGCAAGTGGCCGTGCAGCGAGCGAAAACTAGCAAAGCTGAAGTCTGATAGGGTTGCGTTTCGCCGACGTTAATGTCTGATTGCAAATAGTTTCAGGAACACGATCGCTGTTTCCGTCCACGAGATTGCACCGCGAACTTGGATGTAGGTACACCGTTGCACTCTTCGGACGCTGGTGGGGAGTCTCCGTGAATTATCACTTAAAATCACTTGTCCGTACCTTGGCGCGTAGAAGAACGTATCAGTAGTCGAGTGCATACTTATTGTTAGTTGAATCTACATAGGGTGACTGTACCTAATATCGCCAGTGTTCCTAATATCGCCACTCGCTATATCTCGCAAAGTAAGCTCTAAAATTTATCGGTTATGCACTGAATTAGTACCTAAACATATGTAGGAAGACATACTGTAATTGCAGCAGCATGTGATCAACAATTACAGAAAGGGAAGGATTTTAGAGAATCTTAATAGTGTAAAAATTTATTGGACTATCACAATTTTACATCACATTCGGAGAAGGTAAGTCTAATAATTGAGGCATTTGATGGAAAAAGGGCACATAGGCTTATGTGCCCTGTTAGATATGTTTATATTCCGCGCGCTTACTCGCGTGAAGCGGTCGCGAGCCTCGCGGAGAGCACAAGCGCTCCAAAAGGGATTCGCTCTACGGCAGCCAGCGAGAGCAGATGTACACGCGCTCCAAAGGAATCTTTGTCACAGTATTGTTTAAAAAGAATTATAAGTAAAGTAGCGGGAGGCTATGTTAAGTTAAGGACCCTAATAAAGAGACTCAAATACACAACAGAATGCCCTTTTTCCGTAAATCGGTTAAATCGACTCAGGTATATGTTATATATATATAATATATCAAGGACATTTCTTCTCCCACGTTTAAATTAGCTAAACGCTGTTTTGTTACGTAGCGTGAGCGACATGCAGTTACATAGTCGCTGGCCGGTCGCGCTGCCGTGCTGTCTACTGTCTAGTCGTGCAATACGTTTGATTTTGTGTAAGCGAGGAACTATGGAAAGTAAGGCGTGTATCGAATCCGCAAGGAAAGAAGCGAATTTAGGAAAGATGAAAGTGATTTGTAAGACAGCTTGCTGCAAAAAATCGGAGAAATTAATACTCACTTAAAACATAACATTTTTTGTTTAGTTTTGCGCTTCATTTTGTATTTTTATTTAAGCGATGTATAAAAAATGGCCAACGAAGTATGTAAACAAAATTATATGTAAATAACTAAACAAAGAAGCAATTTTGTTACGAATTTACCCTATTTACGGAAAAAGGGCACATAAACCACTTGCATAAAACTATTAAATAAAGACACATATCATTTTCAAATCATGACTTCTGTTTACCAAACGTTTGAAGGATATGATACTACATCCTTAAAAAAATTGGATTTAATTGCATTACTTTTCATTAAGTTATACTATGTATAATGAAAGCTTTGAAACCGATTTACTCGAAATGGCATTTTGGCGTATGTGCCCTTTTTCCATCAAATGCCTCAATTCTGTGAATGCAGGAATATCTACTAGAAATACCTAATTAATGATGTACTTAAGAAATGAAATCGATTCAAACATTTTTCGTAATGAAAATAGCGTTTTTCTTTTAGCAGTATGCGTGTTCTCAATACCGCCTACCGGAGAACAATGGTTTCGATGTAATGTTTGTTACAGGTGAGGTCACGAAATGTGCGGAGCAACCGAAATAAACTTTATTTGTCCAATATGTACATCGGAACGTAAAAAATAAAATATTTTACAAATCTATATTTTTAAATTTCTATATTATTCTAATAAAAATAAAATCAAAGATGGATAAAAAAACATTTATAGAGTAATAAATAATAAAAGCACATGTGAAAATGACTTTAAAAACTCATATATATATGAATTAATCAATATTTCTTCAGTAGGCGATATTAGGTACACTTTTTTCAGGACCCGATTTTTGCATGTCTTACGTTTTTTGAGTCCTAATTAAAAATTTGTAGGTTTCAACGATTCTAACTTATGCTACATGAAAGATGAATAATTTCTCTTTACTTTGAAACGAACTGCATGCAAAAATATCAATTATTATTCAATTGACAGTGACTTAACTTTTGCCTGGCGATATTAGGTACGGTCACCCTATCTTATTATAAGTTCTGTTTCCAAATGATTTTCCATTACCAGTTGTCAATTTCACATCGAAATTGAACGTTGGTTCGACTGTATCAGCGTCTGAGAAGCACAGAACGTCTTTGATTGCGCCTCGCAAATAGATGCCGATTTGTTCAATAACTCTCGTCGAATTCTCTATGTGGCGCGTGACATTATTAACGAGAGGATTAAATAGGGAAGTTGGTGGATTAGCCGCGCGATACAATTGCGCCGACCGAAACAATGGAGCGCGATATAACCGATTGGAGTGCGGCGCGAGAAGTGGCGGCGAGAGGGCATTGCTCGCTTTTAGGCGGAAGTTGAAGAGCATTGTACTGCAACGTACGGTTGTTTCCGGGTGCATATTTGTGGTTAAGAGATTTTAACGGGAACCACCCGTGTATCGTTCATTCATTAAAGTTTACCTCTCGCCGCCGCGCGCAGATTCGATTAATTACCTAAAAGCGTAAGTTGTTCCCGTGCCAATTCGACCGTCGACGGTGGCGTGTAACTCGACGTTCGATCGTGAATCGAGACCGAACTTCATTTCACCACCGCTAGTTACTAGAATTACCGTGGCTCTGGCCACGTATCCCCTGCACAAAAGCTCCCGTCTACGTTCGTTCGATAACTTAATAACCACGCTGTTCCGTCCAACTAATTTCCATATGCGGGGCGGATTTCACAGAAAAATGAAAATTAGTTTCATAATACGAGATTCCTCTTTGTGATCCCGCAATCTTAGAGATACCTGTTAATCACTTCACAAGACTCCTTTACACTTTAATAAACCTTCCGTTCCCCTCGATCACCTAATGACGATCGATTTCTTAATTCCTTTGAGTGCTTAAGTTCAATCCTCCGCGGTTGTCACCTGGCCATTAATAATCGTTTATTAAGGGGACTAGACAGTCGTTTTTCGTGAGAAAGAGACTCTGTCCTTTATTTACTTGTGAACAAATGAAATCACATCCAGATATATGCTTTTACCCAATGTTTATTACTATCATACAGATCGAAAAAAAAGTAATAAGAAATATATATGTGCTTTAAAAATGGCGCTGCCGACGGGTAAACATTTTAACGTTTTTCTGTCGTTTTGCTTTAATATCGGTGTTAAAATGTGACGTAATCCGATTTCAAAGGTGAGATTCTTGTTTGTTGGATTCATAGTTTCGGCCCAAACCTATAAAAACAACAAATAAATCGAAATCATGAGATTGGTGGCTGAAAAACGGCGATTTTTCCGAGAAAAATTCGTTCTTATTTGTGCGCTGCTAAAATCCGGTGACTCCTCAATTTTTTTTATGAAAATCTCGAATTTTTACGGACCATATCAGAGGTTTGGGCCGAAATGGCACATGTTTTACACATCCTGTAATTTTTTTCAAGTCGATCTGAACCTCCATTCGTTCGCAATCAGGAAAAAACCAAGGGAAAAAAAGATTCGAGAAAATCGCGTTTAAAGTTTCTGGGCAAAGGCGACGCAATAAGTTACCGCTTGATCTTTTTAGCTGCCAAATCAACAATTTTGCGAATTTTAATATAACCCAAACGGCATTTTATTCAGAAAAGATAGTACTTTCGGAAAATGCAATAAAAAAAATCGATTTTTCGACTGCCTAGTCCCCTTAAGCGAGCTTTCCTTGTGTACCAGACTTCTCTTTCTGCCCCGTTAACATCGTTACATCGATCGCGGATCTTCCGACTGGGGGGGTTTTTTTTTCGTTGCGCCTCCATACCGGGATTGATAATTCAATTAGACGGCTCACACAGTTGATTTAACTGCCGGGTCTTTCTGTGCTAGCGCTCTAGCATTGGGATTCACAATTCAATTAGAAGTTAAACGCCTGTAGGTCCGTACAAGGTATCCGAGTTACCCCCTGCAACTCTGCTGTGTACCTAACTCTCTCGTTCTTCGCTCCCTTCTCCATCTCTCCCTCTGCTCGCCCGTTAACTGCCTCTCTGTCTCTCTACCCTTCGGTTACCTCTCTCTGCAACCCCTTTCTTCCTCTCTGCCTCCCCGAAGTTTCTCATCTGTGCAACCGTCTTTGTCCCTTCCCTTAACACCGCCAAGGGTGAGGCCATCTCATAATCTTGCTGCGTATGTCTTCGTCCCAGCCTAATAAAGTATGCAGCCTGAATAAGCAATGAGGCGCGGTGTCACTCGTGAAACTAACTCTTTAATAATCGCGCGGCACTCTGATCGCCCTCTCCCTTTCTCCTCGTTCATCATACCACGGTTTTCTAGCCCCAATTCTGTCACCTCCGAGGTATTCTATCTTCTTCGGTAATAGCAATGAACGGCCACGATCCTAGATCTATACTTACCTACCTACTTTTAGGGCTCGCGCGAGTTACGCGCTCCTCCAACGAACCTCAGCGATCCTCAACGATCCTTGGAAGATTAAAAGGTTAACATCGTGGATAAGCAACGACCACGGGGGACTTGAAAAAGTAATTAACGCGGATGTTTAGTAGACCCTGGTTGCGTCTAAGTACGTTTTACACTCTCCTATGCAGGCCTCGTCCCGCTGAATAACCGCAGAGCGACACTAAAGGTATAAAATCTCGTCTGGGAGCGTTCACTGATTTATGAATCGTTTGTGGTGCTGGTTTTTTTACGTCGAATGGTAGAAGCGACTGTGCGGCGGGGAAACGTAGGACCGAACGTGTTAGATACAGCATGGATATAGAAATTGAAAGCTGCTGCTTTTCCCGGCGAACTCGAGCAATCCGCAATAACGCAGCTTCCATTGCTCGCAAGTTACAGTACTATAGAATTTAATAATGAATACCCCTTTCGGTCTTTCGCTGGAATTACAATGAGACTTTTGCCATAGTAATTACCGCTTTTCTTCTTTCGCATTTCGCGTCAGAAGCACAAAGCTCGTACCTCCAAGCAAAAAGGAACACGCATCGCGAATGTTTGCGGTAACAAAAAGAGGAAAAGCTATGAACGTAGAGAAGTAGAAAGCGCTTTTCACCGCGACCAAGTTGTAGAGAACATTTGATACGTTTTCTTGCTTTAAGACTGAGAAAAATGGGGGGTTACGCAATATGAGGAAACTTTTGAACCTGGCATAGTCACGGACCGTGACTATGTTAATAAGGAGCGATAGAATATTTCATAATATACGACGAATAACCACCCCCGATTTATCGTATAAAAAGTAAGTCGTTCAACGATGCGACCGATGGATTTCCTTCTTCCAGAATTCATCTCGATGCAATCACCCAGTTTACCTTCTACTTTCTCGTTATTTCGAATTCTAAATCCTACACAAACTCCAAGCTAGCTATTTCGACCGAGAACGAAATATTTCTGCTCACCGATTCTTTTCATCGTCCGCACGAAGATTGCCACAGATCGGTGCTCGTGTCCCACCGAAACGTTACCAAATAAGTGCAACGTGGTCACTGTAGCCAGTTGCTTGCACTCGTAAGAATAATAGGCACACTTCTTGTCCTCGATTCCTGCTCGTGGCAATGGCAGCACGCGCCAATCGCGTTAATCGTGCGTGAAAATACCACTCGCTTACAAGGTCCACCTGTCCAATTATTAAAGAGCCGAACGATATAATACCGGCTGGATACTTTTGTAGCCGAGCGCGTGTACACCGTTGGGCTAGAACGGTTACGCTATAAGGCAATATGTACAGCGCGCGGCGGCTTTTGTTGCACCGTGAGAAATGGTCGCTGCAAGTGTCTCGTTTTGTACGTGGGACGAAGGTGAACTGGTGCCGAGGAATGGCACAGAACTTCGCTTGCTTTATGCCTTAGCAGTCGGCTTTACGCAATTCTGCTTCCTTTTTGCGAATTTCCGCGACGCATATGCCAGCGACAGGTAGCGTTCCTTCCTTCTTCCCTTTCGATGTTCCACTGGTGACTTTATCAATGAGGCTGACAGCGGAGGGGTGTCAGAAGCTTCCTCCGTTTTCTGAATATAATGAGGTGCGGTGAGAAAAATCTGTGTAGCCGTTCGAAACGCGGCAATTCACTTAATCGAAAAGCAATAGTATCGGTCAAGCATGTACCAGCCAGTACAACGAATCCGTGTCTGTTTAACAGGAGAAAGGGCGTGGTAAACTGAAACGATTCTTCCTCGTTTGCGAAAAAGAGGACGTGGAGTGCTCGCACGAACAGGCGCGACAAATGAATCAGCCGTTAGTGGAGCTCTGACTGTGCCAACGAATCGCTGCACAGCGCCGCGTGAAAGTGCAACGGTGATAGGCGAAGCGTGACGCATAACGACACCCTTGGACGTAGCGATGATGCGCTGCAGGTGAAGTGAAAAAAATATCCGCGACCCAGAAACTCGTCGCCATCGGGAAAGTAATCTGTTTGGACGGGCGTCGTTCGTCAATGACACGTATCGTCGGTGCGTACGGTGTGTCGGGAACAGAGGGTGGGGGAGTAGTTTTGGGGGTTGTCGTCGGAAGAAGGGATGAAAGTGGAGCCAGTTTGGGTAGGGCAGGTTGGAAAGGCCGGCCGGTCGGTACTCGAGAGAAATGTGTTATCGATTTCCCCGGGTATCGATATCACTGGGTATTGTTCGCGGGGATCGGACACATACGGGCGGTTTTTGCTTTTTTCCTGCCAGCGACGCGCGGCGATCTGCACCGAAAATATTGCGCTAACGATGGCTTTTTTGGGGGGGGGGGGGGGGGGGGCTGCGAACGGTGCAGCCGGCCACCTCGGACGCGAAAAGGGAAAACCGATAGACGATAGATCCGGAGAGAGGCGAAACCTGACGCGGGGACAAATCGTTAAACGCGAGCTATGATGACAAAGTACGACTAGCGAGAGTCGAAACGATAGCGTCAGGGATGAACGATGCGTCCGCGCCACATCCCTTGCGTGCAACGCAGTCTACCAGTCAACTCCACTTTATTTCTTCCATGTCTATCACTCTCTCTCCCTCTCTCTGGTAGGCCCGCGCCCGCGCGCGCGCGAGCTCCGCCACCCCCCTCTGTGTACACGTTTTTGTTTTATTTCTAAATGCATCCTTTCGAAACGTTCAAATGCATTTTTTTCCTGACAGCCAGCCGTCTCGCGCAGATCGCACTTGTCGCCCGTTAAAAAACAGAGGACAGATGTAGAGTGGCTGATGAATCGCCCGACGCGACGCGGCTTATATTCGCTTCAGAATCGGCTGCGTTCATTGCACAGGCTTGGTGTTTCGCGGATTGTCGGGCTAAACCACCGGGAACGTGCAGACATATGTTCTACCCCCGCGACGGCTAGCAAGAGGGAAACATTTGGTTAATAAAATCATAGAAAAGGCACGTGGTATACTGCTGACAGTCGACCTCCAAGCCTCGAAGCTTAATTTAATTTATTAGTCATAATTTTCGCCCGTAAAGGCTTCCAAATGGGGAGGTGGGAACGGGGCAACAAAACGGGAGCTTAAGAGGACGATAAATTACAGTTCGAGGCCCTAAATTTCGATCTCGGAATTGTGTAGCTTGGCAGTTCGCAGGAATTGCCAGAGATACATTGTACAATTTTCTTTTTTTTCCCGTACTCAGAATCGTTGACTCGCGCGTTTCGTCGGGTCACGAAAGCGTCTCGTAAACCCAAAACGTAAATTCCCGACGTTTAGGAGGCGCGAGGAGGGTGGGGGAGGACAACAATCGATTACCACTTTGTGCTTATACGGATCCACCGAGGGTCGGGACGATAAAGCACGAATGGGGCCCTCGTGAAACGGCGCCTTTTAAGAAGCCATAACTCTTTCGCCTCCCTTAATTTGCGAATAGATAATTCGTTGGTGGCGGCGGGCCCCGAGAATCAGCGGACAACCGTGACTCCCGACCGTAAAATGACTTATCGCGAGCATCTCGGATGATCCGGCGCTCGATAGAATTTATAGAATCTTTTTACGGTCAATTTGCCCGGGGAATCTTTGAGGCGTACGGGCAGGTGTGAAGTTGCCGTGGGAGCAGCTTGCGTGCCATAATCCATCGCTGTAAATTCACTAATCGCGAGACGAGTCGCGTCGCGATGACTGTTAGTTTTTCAAATTGAGATACCCCCGCCGAAATGATCACGTCCCGTCGCTTCCGAGTACTCGAGCAGTCCCATTAATTAATGTTTCAATCCGGCCGCGATCGAAAGAAAACTCCGTCGTTTGAAGCCGTACCGCTGCTCCTAACGATTTGCACCACCCCGAGAGGAATTCAGCTGGAAACGAAACGGATCCGGCAGGAAAGTGGCGAAATTGTTGGCCGCGTCGATACGCGGTAAGACGGACAGGATCGTGGAAGAAAAGGAGGACAGCGGGGGCCAAGGAGCATGCACCCCTGATGGTCGCGAGCGTAAAGGCGCGCGCGCGGGCAGGGCACCATGGTACAGGGGCCAGAGGGACGGGAGCCTGGAAACAGGTTCGTACATTCTAAAAGGACGGCGTGATTCGACTGCGTGGCCGATGTCGCGTCGTCGATCCCCCGAATTCGGGAGCCGGTAAGAGGCCGGGCCCTTTATAATGAAGCGATAGAATGCGAAAAATTCGCTAGCTCGACAAGCGGATGCGCGTTGGAGCGTTTTCGAGCGTATTGTAAAAAGGGCGGAGCGGCGCTGCTCCGGGGAATAGGATAAGAAGAAAAGGACGGAAGGGAGGACGTCGGCCGCGGAGGGAGGAGGAGGGTATGGAGAAACGGACGAACGAATCTCTCGAAGATTGGAGGCGCTCGCTTGCTACGAGGTGGGACGAGGATGACGAATTGCGTGGAAGCCGCAGGCGAGCCCGGGGGCCCTCTCCGCGGAGGCATTCATAGAAGACGATTTGCGGACTGGCTTGCTGAATCTTTGGTACCTTTTTACCCTTTTCCTCGGCCGGCCGAGATCGGGTGAGAGTAGGAGATGACGGGAGGGATGGAAGGATGGACAGTAGGGGAGGGAGCGAAGGTGAGCGGGGCCGGAAGGGCCGGGGGGGTGTTATTAGCGAGTCGACCCTGGCGGCTGCCACGAAGGGACCACACACATCGTCGCGTCGCGGACAGAGGGAAACGGGAAGAGACGCGGGAGAAAGGAAAGAAGCGGGGTCGACAGCAGCAGAAGCGAAAGGGAAGAGAGAATGAAGAAGGGAAGCACGGCAACGAGAGACGAGGAGAGGAGAGTGCTCCTTTGCTCTGGACCGTGGACCGCGGACCCATTCGACGTCTCTACCGTCCATTGCGTACACCAACTGGACCTTGCTTCCCTCCCTTCCTTCCTTCCTTCCTTCCTTCCTTCCTTCCTTCCTTCCTTCCTTCCTTCCTTCCTTCCTTCCTTCCTTCCTTCCTTCCTTCCTTCCTTCCTTCCTTCCTTCCTTCCTTCCTTCCTTCCTTCCTTCCTTCCTTCCTTCCTTCCTTCCTTCCTTCCTTCCTTCCTTCCTTCCTTCCTTCCTTCCTTCCTTCCTTCCTTCCTTCCTTCCTTCCTTCCTTCCTTCCTTCCTTCCTTCCTTCCTTCCTTCCTTCCTTCCTTCCTTCCTTCCTTCCTTCCTTCCTTTCCTTCCTTCCTTCCTTCCTTTCCTTCCTTCCCTTCCTTCCTTCCTTCCTTCCTTCCTTCCTTCTTCCTTCCTTCCTTCCTTCCTTCTTCCTTCCTTCCTTCCTTCCTTCCTTCCTTCCTTCCTTCCTTCCTTCCTTCCTTCCTTCCTTCCTTCCTTCCTTCCTTCCTTCCTTCCTTCCTTCCTTCCTTCCTTCCTTCCTTCCTTCCTTCCTTCCTTCCTTCCTTCCTTCCTTCCTTCCTTCCTTCCTTCCTTCCTTCCTTCCTTCCTTCCTTCCTTCCTTCCTTCCTTCCTTCCTTCCTTCCTTCCTTCCTTCCTTCCTTCCTTCCTTCCTTCCTTCCTTCCTTCCTTCCTTCCTTCCTTCCTTCCTTCCTTCCTTCCTTCCTTCCTTCCTTCCTTCCTTCCTTCCTTCCTTCCTTCCTTCCTTCCTTCCTTCCTTCCTTCCTTCCTTCCTTCCTTCCTTCCTTCCTTCCTTCCTTCCTTCCTTCCTTCCTTCCTTCCTTCCTTCCTTCCTTCCTTCCTTCCTTCCTTCCTTCCTTCCTTCCTTCCTTCCTTCCTTCCGTTCGTTCTTCCGTTCGTTGATTCCTTCGTTCTTCCTTCCTTCCTCCAATGGCTTTTCAACCGTTTCGTTCAAGTACGGACTACCATTATGCACTCTGTTCACGGACGCCCGTTACGTTTTATGTCTTTATCCCCGCGCCACTATGTCGATTGAGATGAAAGTGCCGACGACACCGAGTCTTCTATGACTCTGACTCCTCTTTCTGTACCGTGGTCGCTTCGTATTCCGGCGACCGCGTCTGTAATTGAGGGGAAAATGGCCATCGACGGCCCGATAATGGGGCCCTAGCGAAACGTTGGGCGCGTTTTAACGCCCCGAATTAGAATTACGGCTGTCCGTCGCTTAGACTATCGAGGGGGAGAAAACAGCAAACGAAAGCAACGAGAAAATCGCGCGAATAACCGTGCCTGCCGGCTAACGGTCATTAATAGTCATTAAAGCCACTCTGCTCCGTATACTGGACGCGATTAATCAATGTTTCGCATAATAACTACTACTATCATTAAGTACATGTTAAATAAGAAGCCGGTGACTCGGGATCCAGTTTCCTTTTCTTCCAGATATTAGATTGCTCCACAAATTATTATTTTGCTCGAGGTGTCGGGAATCTGAAAAGTTAAATAAACCCTACTTCTTGGTGGTGCATACGAGCGCTTATGGTGTAATTAAATTCATCTACAGTATGCATACTCGTTACATGTTGGCGTGAAATAATTACTAAATCTCGTGTTCGTCCCACAACGTTTACATACCATTCGTGTCATCAAGAGCAGACCCGGTTTCCATGTTTTCTAATACATATGCTGAAACCCACGGGAACAGGGTGCGGAATGAGAAGACAACGGAGACGCGTTACGGTCGCATCGTTATCCGTTGCCGTCTGCAGAAGGATATCGCGACCATGTTCTAGCTGCCATTACCGGGGATTAACGTCACCTGGCGAGACTTAAGCTTGATTTTAATTGCACCGTGATGTTTCGGAGCGTCTCCGTGGAAAAAACCTGTCCCTCCATACTTGGGCCACCCGGTGGACCGGTTTATCGGTCGAAGTTGAAAAGATGTCACTCGTCTCATATGGTATTCCGTGGTCGCGTCTCGGGGACACGAAGCTTATGTCTTTGCTACCGTTATCGGGGATTAACGTCAACCGGGGAGAATGGGATTGAAATCACCCGCGAAGGCCACTCGAAATTTTGCTCGCAACCTGCACGCATCGCAGTACCTATACTTTTACAATTCTTATGCATATCTAGCTTAGGGTTTTAAAACTTGTTAGTTGCACATAATTGAATGCTGTTGGGCAGATCGTGTCTCCGAGCAAGTCAGATGAGTTTGAAGTCCTTTTTAGACCTCGTGCTCCATTGCTGTTGCTCCTACGGCATTCGAACACTCGCAGTGAGGGAAGGTTTGAAACATCGAACCTCGACGAGCATTATCAAACCGACGGACGGTAGCCCCAGCTCTGATAGCGTTTCCGTGTCGCGTCAGGGTGAATCACGATCCCCCTTGTTTGTCAGATTTTGTGAATCGCGCATCGCCCCGCGCTACCTGCCGAATAATCCATAAGCGCTTTTCATCTACTCGCGTTCCGCACGGTTCTCGTGCACGCACACAGCCGTACACGCGTGCGCTGGCGGCTAGGGCTCGCCCTCGTAGGAGCTCGCGTGTACAAACTGGCGCGTATCGTATTTCTCGCTACACGGGGGGTGGCTGGGCCGTTTTAATTCCGCATGTAAGACATTGTCCGCTTTAATTACCTACTCTTCGTCGTCGATGGTGGCCAACGGCCACGTGAGGGTCCGCGTTCCCTCTTTCTCGTGCCTGCACGAGCAGACGGGGGCCCTTTCCGCGGCCAGACGCCGCGCAGAATGGACGAGATTATATTGCGGCTTAGGCCGCGGCGATCTCTCCTTCTGGCCGCAGACTTCGGGACGGCCAGGCGGACAAATTACTTAGTAATACTCTTCACCGAAAATTTCGCGCCGGTTGCGGTTTTGCGGTGCACGCCGGACGCGTAAGGGTCGCCGCGGTGTCGCGCAAACGAATGCTCTGCGGTCGCGCAGCGTTACGTTTTCGAAAAGGCATGCGGGCAGAATGTGAGATTAAATATGGGAGCGTAGCCTAACGTCTCTAATCTCGCGGTGGCACGGGTGACGAAGCGTAGACTGTAGCGCAGTTCGTAGGAGTTACCTGCTCGTGAAACGCTCGAAACGTTGGTTCGGTCCCCTGTGAAGCGAAAAAACTCCGCCATGAAAGCAGGGGGAAGAATTCTCCGGATGAGGGTATCCTCGCGAACGCTTTCTAGCGAGGAATCAGTTCTTTATTGTCATTGGCCAGCTTGGAGGCGCTTCTCGACGCGGCTTCTTTCCGCCAGTCAATTACAGCGTTATTTCGTTGGAGACGGTAGTCGGGAGGGACAGCGAGAATTCACAATAAGGAGCGCGGAACAGCTTCGCAAATGGGTTGGCAGGAGATACGCGGCTTTTATCCGACTTTATCCCCCGAAAGTTCGCCGGGGCCATAAAGCGTGTGCGCGCGGGTCCGAGTTAAATCAAATTCGTTCCGCGAAACGGTCCTGCCTGGGAAGCGTTTCGCGCACGCAAACGAGATTCCGCGGCGACATTCCCAATCATTCTTCCGCGCTGTGCACCACCATTCACCGGCGGGGGTTATAAGGCCGCTTCTTCGTATCACGAACACACGCGTGGTCGCGGCGCGAGGCCGCGCCGTGAAAGAGGACGGGGAAGCGGCCGGCCAGATCCTTCGGGCTATGAAAAAGGAGCAAAGGTTGATAATAAGCGAGAAAGAGGGGCCGAGGAGGGAGGCACGATATAAATTATTAAACGCTCTTTCGAAGAGTTTTTCGAGCAACAATTCTGATTAACCGTGAAGGGACGTTCGATAATTTGCGGTCACGTTTAAATCACGCGCCCTTCGAAAGAGAGGAAGGACCTTCCCCACCAAGTGCGCTGGCTATACTCCTCGCGGTACTTTTACACCTGCGTTATTCTTATTAAGAATATATTACGGGGGTTGATTCGGGCTACTTTGTAATAAATGTTAGAAAATAGGACAAGTCTCATTTCTCTTTCTCCGGTTTCCTCAGGGTGTCGAGGTCGCTCCACTTGCGGCCGAGTGGCGATTCGACTTAAAGTTTGAGTTCGAGTCCGTTTAAAAAGCGTTCTTCCCGCGATCTCGTCCTCCCCTTGCGAATCCATCCTCGTTACAGGCGGGAGAGTAAGAGAATCCGAGAATGGCGAGGAATGCTTTCGTTTATCCCCAGCCAGATAAATATCTGGGCCCAGGGAAGTTGGCCACCTAATCCCCAATAACTTGGCGTCCTCCACGTCCACATCTTTTGAAAGTATTCGAGCAGGAACCCGAAGAGCCGTCAAATAGGTTCCGAGAAGCATGCGGCGCGGGGTCAGCACGGTGCAGGGACTGAAAGGGTCGCGCGAAAAAGCCGTCCTTGGGCGACGTTCGCGTGCGAACTTTTCGGCCGGTCTCTGTGCGTGGAGGAGGGCATAGGGCGGCCGAACAGAGGTCAGACGCGTGACATACGCGCGTGGACGCGCGAAGAGCTGGCTCGAGCCTCGGCGGTGGTGGTCTGCCAATGGTGCCGCAATATTTCATAATTAGCCGCGATGTCCGTGGCTCTGCGCACGCGTGTGTATATTTATCCGTGCGCGCGAGCATACTCGATCTCCTCCGCGGCGAGCGTGTCCACTCGCGCCCCTCCGTCATGCTACGCCAGGATGTTGTGCCTACACGTCCCCGATTAAATGCCGTATTAACTCCGGGGCCCTTCATATTTTAGGCCCCGCGCGAAGGGTCCGCGAGTGAACGTTTTCTCGCGGGGGAGGACGACGACGGGGAGAAGGTATTTTTGGTCGGCGGGGCGGAGGGGGACGGGGCAGATTCTACGGATAGCCTGCTCGCGAAAAGGGGTTAAGACACGGGGGAAATAAAACGATGCAGAGGAACTGGAGGAAGAGAAAGAGACGCGGTCGGAGCCAGCGTGAAGTTGAAGGAGACCAACAACGAGGGAGCGATGAAGCGATGGAGAAAAAGAGCCACGGGGTGGAGAAGCGGGTGGGGGGAGAACATCTCACGTCTCAAAGTCTCAAGGCATCGTCAAGTGATTTACGCGCACGAATGTGGCGTAGGTACAATAATTAAGCGAGGAGCCGCTCGGGCCCCGATCGCACCGGGGCAGCTTTTCACTGTTGCGCTCGGTTCGACCGCGTGGGCGGTCTCTCGGGGCCCCGTCCAAATTTGACACGCGTATCATAACCCTTCCGACTTAGTTCCCTCGCCTCGCCTGGCCTCGCCTCGGCATGTGCGTGCACGTATGTACCTGCAAACTCCCACATCCGCGGATTTCAGCCGTGAGCTACGTGCAAGGCGGCGAACACGCCGACGCCGACGCCGCTCCAGCAGCGGAGCGTTATTAAGTTATACGCCGGGGTAGCGAACGCTTGCCACGCTTGTGGGAATTTTTCCTGCGCCTGCCCCGGCTATGCAGGTGCCTCGGAATTTAGCGCGAGCACCGTTTCCTCGTCTCTTAACGCGGTTAATGTGGATTTACGATTGCATCCAGCGCGGATACCTCTGCTTTCTGCCCCGTGTATAAAATCGAAACGAGCATACACGCCTCGCGATTCGATTCCGCCATGTTCCCGGGCTCAAAGCGATTTGATTAAAAGCGCAGCAACGGAAAGTAAAATATGAACACCGGTTCCGTCGTGAAATTCATGTTGCCGGCTAACTGGAGTGGAACTTTGCAAGATAAACGGTCCGCTGCTGGCCGAGCAAAAGTCCTGATTGAAATTGGATCAAACGAGACAAACAATCGATCCCGACGCCGTTGCTCCGCGAACTTTTCGTTCGCTGGTGTTTTTTCGCCGCGCTTCGGTCGAGGTGCAAAGGGCGCCGAATATTTATGGGAGACGCGGATGGCTCCATTTGCAATTGGATCAAGCGAGACGGACGATTGATCGGGCCGTGGGTGTACTTTACGAGGACGCCGGCGATCAGTCGTGTGTCAGTGTTCATCGTGGCCGCCCGGTGTAATTCGGGATCGGTCAGCCGATGAATCAATGACGTTATCCGTATGCACGAGGACGTCCTCGATATTTGCAACGTTAATGGTCAGCTAGAACCCGGGCCAAACGTTTGCTCGCCAGGATCCGACGAGGGAGCAGAGACGGATGAAGGGGGACACGGTCACGTGGGGTGGTCCGTGCGTCTATGCTGGTCGTTTTTGTACCTATCGACTATGGCGGTTACCTCTCGGCCTGATACACGGGCTAGGAATTCGCGAAATCCGAACGCAACTGGCAAATTGCCGTCCAAGAATCCGACGGTGGAATTCCATTGAACGAAATGCCATCACCGTGTTCTTACCTGGACGCGAAGGAATGGACGTGGGGATCCGATTTCGGGGTCCTCTGAGAGTCCCCCGAATCTGGGACGTACGCTCCCTCGCCACGCTTGACAAGATTCGTCATACCGTTGGGAACCGTCGAAGAGCAATTATCTCCTCCGAGTTCTCAATTTCTTTGCGAGTAACAGGCTTCGGTGTATCCGGCATTGTCGTCCACCCGAACCGCGGTAGTAACCCCCTGATTAAACGGCGGTTTTGGAGCAAGGAGATAAAGCTACTTATCAAAGTAAACCAGCGACCGGATAAATACTCCTTAGGATACTGTAATGCCTTTCACTTGGAGCGATAATACCCAGCATTCGGCTCTTTCTCCCTTCTCTTTCTATTATCGTTCTCACTTCTGCTTGGAGGGCTCGGTAGTACGTAGCACATAGCTCGACGGTAAATCCTTCGACCTCTTCAGGGTCGAGTGCTATGGAGAGTTGTCTACGGATTAGAGTTCTGCAAGGAGCTTGGTCAGAGTGGGCTCAAAGCGGAGGGCACTTGAGGAATACACGCAATGCTAAAGGGCAATGAGAAAAATAAGGGCGAAGGGAGGGTGGGTTAAGAACGTGGCGAAGGGGAAATCTATGAAGCACCGTGGAAGCGTGGCTACGACAGCGTATATGTATACTGTACATACACGATGAAGGAAAGGAAGAATACGCTTTCATCTTAACCTCTAGGTACACTTTACCATTCTGCGGTTACACATCTATTTTGAGCTACTCGACTGATCGCAATCAGAATCATACAGATCTTGATCCACTTGTTCGATCGAGATCGAATCGATCCAATCGACAAGTTACGCAACTACATTCGAGACTAATGGCTCTCAGCTAAAACCTAGTGCTTAAGAGATGAAATTGGCCCGGCTCCCCCGGACCACCGTGCACGCCTCAGCGCGGAAACGCCAACGCCACGTCGACGGTGGTGTTATCATTAAGGAAATTCGCGTGGAACGCGGGGCATGGTGATCAAAGCGTAAAGTGACCGATACTGGCAAGCGGGAAACGTGGTCGTTTCGGAGCGCAGCCTCTATTTCAGCCGCGATATTTCAGTGGCGCGTCTGACAAATGAGCGGCAATTGCTACTTGGTGCACGGCCGGTACACACGAGCGTACCGGCAACGACTTTCTAGCGGCCGCGCACCACCGGCCAAGGCAAATGATTTACCCCGTAATACCGATAGCCCCGGTATGATCGATTCGAGCATTAATGTTGCCCGGACGTACGAACGCGTGCGCGATTGACCGTACGGGACGACCACCGAATGTATTTCGCTCGGTATTACACTCGGCATTGATGTTCGATACGCCCAGGGAAGCTCACCAGGTGCATAAGCAGCGCGTGCACCGCCAGGGGATTGATGTTTGGACGCGCGCGCGGCTGCAAGAGTCATGTATATTTACGCAGCTTCCCGACACGACGGACCTCGCCGCTTCGGTTCCACGCTGAAACTGGCGCGCACGAAATGTCGGGTAATCTGCCTCGGAGAAACGATCCCTGATTCATTGGGCTTCCCCATCGCGATTACGCGTCCGCTCACGTGTCCATCGGGGATGAAATCCCGTGAATACTTTATCATTCGCTGGTTTTGGGCTCAGATTCACGCTCGACGTTACTATTCCAATTTCATTAGCCTCCTCCACCTTACATCATACCAGTATAACAGAGGTGTTCGATTGCAATTTTCTGGAAACTCGTTTGCAGGAGTTGCTCGACGAAGAGCCACCTATAATATATATTGGATGTTGTAAGCGACAGAAAAAGAGAGCTTCGGGCGTTGGGACTCGAATCCGCTATCTCCAGATTCGTTGTGTGCTGAACAGCCGCCTTATTAATCACGACCAATGCCGACTCTCCGAGGTCCCTTAAGGTCTAAACACACTTGTCAGTTCCGTGTCAGTGGCAAGAAAAAAAGGTCCTCCACGCCCCTCTTATTCTTACCAATAGCACACTGACACGTAACTGACAAGTGTGTTTAGACCTTTATACTCCGTCGCTACACACGCACAACACTGTCGGGGCGCCACCTATTTGCCACTCGCACCGTAGCCCATTCCCTAAATGCCACAACTCTTATAATGTCGTATGTGGTTCATGCAGGATGGTGCTCCACCTATCTCCAATCGGGAAGCCAGGTATTACGAGGATGAACAGTTGCCCGGTAAATGGATAGGACGTGTAGGACCAATTGCTTGGCCTCCAAGCAAGCAATTGGATTCGCTGTGCGATTGCGTACGCATCGCGCTTCGAACAGTCGCCTCCACCCTTTAATAAAGCAAATAATCCAATCCAATATTCCGCAGCCCGTCGTCCAGGAAACCGTTGCTGCTTCTGTCTTTGAATATATTTCCCGTGACGCGTCGTTGCGCCCGCCATACGTGAACGCTGCGGCCGCCGAGCTTTTCCGAGAAAAATCCATTTGTTTGCGGGATCGTCATGCATATTTTGCCTTGGCAAAGCGCAGCCGCGTTATTGACGTATTGCGGTAGCAAAACCGGTTCCCCCTGGCCCCATGCTTCTCTTCGGCCGGCCAGGTCACACGTAAAATTATTCCCGTCATTAAACTGACGTCGTGGCGCCCTGGAGATGAGGGCACAGCGTTTACCGGTTTTATGGGCACTTGCATTTTACTGGTTTAATCTCTGTACGCTCGCCAAGGCGGTACCTACCTCCAATCTCGCGGCTACGTACCCCGCCACCTACCTTTGGACCCTTCTGTTTTCCCCATCTGTATTTATTTCGCGAGATCTTTATCGGACTCCCGGACTCTGGTCCTCCTCACTAAATCCACACAGAATCAACATTGTCGCGGTCTTAATTATGCACGAGCAATCTGCCGTTACTCGGGATGCCGCGGAAACTTGCCCCGCGATGTGTTTGGAGAAACGTCACCCCCCTTTGCTTTCGCCCTCGTCTTCGTCGTTTTCAAACCTGTTCGCGGCTTCTTGCCGCATCCGGAGCCACCAGTGATTGCACGACGGAAGCGTTTCCTTTATTTTCGAAACTTCTAACCTTCGTTCTCACTCTCTTTATCTCTCTCTCTCTCTCTCTCTCTCCCTTTCTCCCCCTGGATCCTCACCCCTCCTCGCTTTGCCTCCTGGAAGCATTATGATTCCCCCGACGAGTCAAAGTCCTTTCCACCACGGGCAACGTATTGAAATGTGACGCGCCCTAGCTAAACGATGCAGCTCGATGCATTTCTGCTCGACGACGAGTTTCCCCGAGAGTTCGGACGGCGGCAAGGTTACGTGGCAGCGACCTGGACGCTTACTCGAATCTCGAATCTCGTTCTGCTCGCCAAGATTGGCCCAGCGTAATGCCGCGCGGAGAGGACAACTGTAAAAGCATCCGTGGCGAGGTATGGTCGTTAGAGATAGTTTTACGACGCGGCCGCCTCGATAAGACTCTGTAACGGCACGATTGCAACGTGACGCATCAGGCAGCGACGAGGAAAACCAAAATGCAGGATCGCTGGCTTCCTTTTACGCTGATCCGTGTGGCAGAAGCTTTCACGAACAGATACCACGTTGCTTTCCAAAGGATCTTGACGAAAGGAATGTCTGACGGACGTTTCAATCTTCTGATCTCGCGGATGCTTCGAACTTTCCCCCGCTTAACCTCTCAGCGGCTACGTAGGGTCCGAGATAATAAGGGGAGGCATAAGAGTCAGTGAAATAAGGAAGAAAAGGAGCTCCGTACTGAAGGTCACTTGATAAAACCATTCCTTATAATCTCCGGACTTTACGTAGCCACGACATACCGAACGAGAGGAATCTGTTAGAACGCAACATAAAACTATCGAATACCTATCCGATGAAAGCTTTAGAAGTGAATTCAGCGGTGTCTTCTTGCAAGTTGTTGAGAGGATCGGAAGGAAGAGAAGATACGCGTTATTGGCTGTCGTGTCGTGACAGCGACCGTAACGATACGTGCTCTATATTTGATGCAAGAAATGCCACAGTACCTTTGCCCGCAATCCTTGTAACATTGAATACCATTACCTTCGGTACGGCCAAGTGACGTTGAGACCGAATTTTTCTATTCGGCCAGCAGACTGAGCCGTTCTCACGGCTGCTCCTTTGATTTCAAGGCTTCGACACTTTCCCGCGCGCCAGGGGCGCGGAGACAGGTAAAGAGGTAAGGGTGAAAGAAGCAGCCGAAAGAGTGGCGGGCGAGGGACTTGCCCGCATTGCTGGGCGCGCTCGTAAGAGGCAAGTGCGGCTTCTAGAACAATAGCACTCGGGGCCTCGAGTGCGTTACCTATTCTTCTGACCAGCAGGATATTATACGCCGAGGGAGCGGGCCCCTTCCGACCCACTGCCGGAAGCTACAAAGTGCCGAGGAAACGCACAACCCTCCGGCCCTCGGTAGAAGATGTTGGGCACGAATTAAAGACACGCTGTCTCGAGTTCGCGAGCCTGCTTGATTACCAGCATGCGGGATTAGCCGGCTCGCCTCCCGGCGAACGGAACTGTTTAATTTGTCGTGCGGTTCGCGTCGAATGGGACCGCTGGCTCTGTAATTCCGTGGCCGTGAGAAAACGAACGCGCCGCGGAAGAAACCCTTGGATGCCGAAGAATACGCGTACGTATTTATTGCGGTCACGGAGAGTCCAGGCAGTTCGTAATGCACTGGCGTATCCACGGCCGCCTACGTCGAAACCGCAGGTCCGAGCAGATTGTCTCGCGAAACCGCACCAGCCGATGCGCCGAAGTTTCACCGATTTCGACGTTTCGTGGAACGTCGGCCGTGAATTGCACCGATTACGCCGTCGCGCGATACTTTCACCGGTGCACGCTCTCGCGGCTCGATTTTCTGCGTCGGTCCATCGAGGGCGAGAATGAACGCGCAACGTTTCTTCCGTTGCACTCGCGAATTTGTGCGAGAAAGGATCGTCTCCGGGAGGCAGAGGTGGTTTGAAAATCCTTTGGAAGCCACTCGGGAGCGATTCGGGGACCTTACATCTGTTACTTTCGAATATCGAGTGGTTATCGTTAAAGGGACGTTCGTTGCGTAACGACCTCGTTGCGGATGGAGAGAAGGTTGGAGAGAACAGGTTCCTCCGGGCCCAGGATCAGAGTTAAGTTGTACACCGTGGAAGGAACATTTTGTACGACATGTCGAGCGTTCTTGTTCCGCCGCGATTCCGATAATTTCGATAATTCTTCGGACCGGGCCCGCGGGCCTCGGATCCGGTTGTACCCGCGGGCCCTCGCATAATGTACACGATAGCGGACGTGCTAACGATCCGCTAAGTTGGACGGCTAATTAGATCAGACACTTGGATGTAACTAATACGAGAACGGGCGAATGCAAATGATAGCTAACGAACGACTTCGGGTGCCGTTCACGGCCACGGCGCGCGGCGGAATGAAAATAAAAAGGGCCACGGGGAAGTTTTTTCGATTACCGATTGGATTCGTGCGATCGCGGCCCCGTGGTCAAATGAACCTCGCATTTCGATTAGGTGCTTCGCGAGAGGTTTTATGCATGCATTGTGGTCGGCCTGGCACAGTCCTCGGTAAAAGTTTCTGGTCTGCCAGTATAAATCTGATACACTCTCCGCTGGCCATACAACCAGTGGATTAAACGCCAACGGACTTGTCGGCTTTGTTGCTCCCCTTTATTTCGGTTTCACCGCCTCTGCTACTCCCATTTTATCCGCCCCTGCTGTCGCGCAGTTTATCGAGGAATTCGAAAGCTTTTTCTATTAATCCTCGTGACCAGACTCGATCGATTCGTTAGCATCTACCGAAGATCGGCTCTACTCGAGTCACTTAACGTTCGACACATTCTGGTAGAACTTGTGTGTTTGGTAGGTATTCTCATACAATGTCTCCTTTTCCTGCTCGTGCCTGCCACCGCGTTTCGCGCCTTAAATAATGTTTCTTTCGAAGCTTATTGGCCTTAACTGGTTCGTTATCTGGAATCGATCCGTTTAAACGCTCCGGACGAATTGATATGGGCCACGCACGGTTCCCCGGGTCCGCGTAATGAGTACAATTAAAGCAGTTGTAAAGGTGGATTGTATTTTAGGCTACGTACCGTACCCAAAGTCATTATGTCCCGCCGCCTGACAGCTACATATGTATAAATGCTCAATTTGCGCGCCAGCGCGCGAAACATTAATCTTATTATTTTAATTACAAAGGATCGGAGGGGTGGAGATCCGTTCGGCGATGCCTTATAAATATAGATGTCGACCGGGGCTTTTTGACCACGTACAGTCCGCGAAAGTAGTTCTTGCCAGCGCTTTTTCTTTCCCCTCGGTACGCCGGGCTTCTACTGGCACTTGGAGCACAAATTCTCCACTCTCTTTTTAATCATTCTCTGTGAACCGTCAGATAATTAAAAGTCGATATATTTGCCCCGAAAGTTCTCGTTTTCCGCGATACACCAGTCTTTTGTCATCCCCTCGTACGCGTGCAATGACGGGCGTTCCACTAATCAATATTTTATGCAAATAAAACTTTTTCCAATCTCCTATCTCGGCCATAAATTCCACGTGGATGTGTCATCAGTTCTGAAGGATCTGCACGACGTTATTCACGTTTGAGTGAGGAGAAGGTGGTCCAGCACTCTGGCGGTAGGTACGCATAAATTTTTTTCCAACGTGGCTATAGATTGCCTATTCGATGTCCTGCGTTGAATCGAGCGATTTCCATTGCTCGCCAGGTGCGCCGAATTAAAAAGCGACATCGACGGAACAATATCGGAACGATGAGGTACATTACGATCGAGGGTTTATGAGAGAGATAAACCGGCAATTAATTCGGTAGGTCGTTCCGACTGGCGTGCAATTCTTCAACGGTAACCGATAAATCTTACGTTGACACGGTGTTTCGCGGGCTGAAAGCAATCCGGGTTCGTTAATTTATACCAATCACGAGGTACGCGCGTACAAAGAGGCCGTAATAGCGTTCCGAGCTTATTCTACCGGCGGAATTTATTTATTACTATCGCTGTCCCGCGCGTTTGAAGTGCCGACATTCGGCATTATCTTAGCGGCCAGAGAACTTTTCCAAAGTGGGTACCATTTGCTGCTTACTTTCTAAATTCTTCCGAGCGACGCGCAACCATGCGCGTAGGTATTACACACGTGTGTCCCTTTCGGAGAACAGATACGTAACGGGGCGATGCACGATCGCCGCGGGAACGTTGGATGAAATTCCATCGAACGTGGAAACGTCGATGGCGGATCGACCGTGGCGATGGGGTTTGCCACCGGCTGTACAGCGAGCGAAATTAATACCTGTCGATCTGAATTGGGCTGGCCACACGAGGGCACAAGTAGTCGCGGGACCCGCGGCCCCCGTCCATCATCATTCTCCGTTTTTAATTATCGCGCGCGCTCGCGCTCGCGCCCCTGCCCGCGCGAAGAAAGCGCCCGCTTTTAATATTTTAACGAAGCATTTTTGTTCTCCGCGGGTAATTAAGATTGATGGCGAGTTCGAATGCGTAATTGCGCCGGACGGGGACCTTCTTTTTTCCACTTGCGCCGCGGCGCACTTCATCAATCAAATATTTTTTTCAAGCCCGCGGTCCGCTGGTGGCACGCATTCCGGCCGTGCTTGCCGCATCTGCCCGGCGAGAAACGCAACCAGATGGGTTGCATTGTGAACGGGCGAGGGCGTGTACCTTTTGCGCGCACCGGCTCATTGTGCGCGCTGGCAAAAAATGCCGTCGAACCGATATACGCGCCTGTACAAAAGGCGAACTTTTCCTCGCGAAGGAATCGTGGGCCGGAGATTAGACGGTGGCCGTCGAGCTTTCGCTGTGGTACTTATGCGTGTACTTATACGTATACCTACATACCACGCTAATGGTGGCGCAACGGATTACACGGCGGCGCGAGCCCCTTAGAAATCGCTTCGGGGGAGGGTATTTTTCTGAGGGTAAATAATTTTCAATTTTACGGCGGACGTGACGCCATAATGCGCCGTAAGTGCGGCATGTGCCCGAGCTTTCCAGTCGTTCTCGCTCCCCGACCTTAAACTCCCAGCGAATCGCCGTCCTTTCGACTCCTTTTATCGACGCGGCCCCATAATTCCTAGCTATCGGGGGCTACAGAGGTTCATTGCCATTTACCTTCGATTACTATGCGCGAATTTAATTATTAACGCGTTACCCGGCCGGGTAAACAGTGTAACGTTCCGGTTGCACCGGGGGGGTATAAGTTCCGCTGCAATTTCAACGACGAGGAAAGCGGTTTAATGGTCATGGTATTTAACTGCTCGTACTTATTCGCTGGTATCGGATATTACGCGCGAATAAGTAACTACGATTTAAATAATTGCAGCAATTAAGTCTCGGCGAATACGTTTGATTATTTTGTCGTATGTCCGCGGTGAGTTTGGCCAAGAGTTTCCTCTAGAGCTGTCCAAGTAGTCGAGAACAGCGAGCCGAGCCTGACTCGGCTCGAAGAACCGAACCGAGCCGAGTAGGTATCCGTAAAGACCGAGCGGCTCGAAAGAATCGAGTACCTATGTACTCGAATATTTTCGAGCGGCTCGAAGAGAACCGAGTACCTGAATGTACTTCGAGCAGATCGAAATTTTCGAGACGTCCGACTGTGGCGAGTAGCTGGAAGCTTGAACGTTTCGAGCAGTACGAATGTTTCGAATACTTTCGGTTAGGAAATGTGTATCTACTGGAATGTAAATAATGTCTGAATAATGGTTCTTAAAAATGTGAATAATTCAAATGTAAACTGTAAATGAAAATATTCTATAACTATTGAAAATAAGTTAATGCCGTGTAGAAGTCGACATATGTATCACATTATGCCAACAAAAACTTGGACACAATATCATCAATTGCCACTTGGTTTTTTTCGAAACTACACGGCGTAGAGATGCCATATTTTACGAACAATTAGATTTCATCTAGAAACGCATGGAAAAACACATCTCTTAATTTTGACTGTACTTAATTTGTACTTCATAATCGGTTTTTTATTTCTTTATACTTATTTATTTTTTATTAACCGGTAACAAGCTTGGTTAACAGTAGTCCCGACAGAAATCCATATACGTATAATGTACACAAAAGCGGCAAAAAATAAAGAAAAAAAGGAAAAGTAACAAAAAATGAAAGATAAAATAAAGAGAATTGTATGAATACGTTTATGCATAAACGAAAAACATGAAAAAAAAGAGAGATTCGAATTTAGTACATTATTTCAATAGTTGCAGAATATTATTGTTTGCAGTTTACATTTTAATTATTCACATTATTAAGATCCATTATTCAGGCATTATTTACCCTTAGAATGCAACCCTTAGAATGGTCACTCTGGAGGAGCGTAGGCACATTGCAGACATGACGTTTCTTTATAAAATTATTAACGGCCACATAAACTGTCCTGATTTGCTTTCCTTAGTGACCTTCAATGCTCCGGCTAGGAACATGCGGTCTAGGCCTCTATTTGCTACGAGGCATCCGAAATATCGGCATTATGCGATCGACCCTATTAACAGGGCGATGATAACTGCGAATCAGTACTTTAGAGTCATTGATCCCTTTCTGGGGTCCCTGACTTCGGTAATAACATTATTATATAGGATTGTAAGTGACTCAAATGGTGGTACTTAGTACCTAGTTAATTTTGTTTTAGTTTAGTTAGTTATCTTGTTTTTCTACTCATTATTGGCTAATTTATTTACTGTTCAGACTCTGTTTACTGCACCTGTATTGTTTATTTGTAAATCATGGGTACTTCCCGTAAACTTATTAATAATAATAATAATAATAAATTTACATTCCAGTAGATACACATTTACACACCTAACCTAAAATATTCGAAGCATTGGTATTGCTCGAAACGTTCATGCATCAAGCTACTCGTCACAGTCGGACGACTCGAAAATTTCGATCTGCTCGAAGTACATTCGAGCCGCTCGAAATAATTCGAGTACTCGGCTCGGCTCGGTCCGAATTTCAAGCTACTCAAATATTCGAGTACTCGAACAGCCCTAGTTTCCTCACTTCCTACCCTTACACACTTCACAGTGTCTGCTAAACGAACATCAATAGTGAACCTCCGATTCTCCGTTATTTTCTTGAGTAATGGAACGTAAGATGTGGTTCGTAAGACAGATCCCAAGTCCATTTTTGGTGTTCCACGAATGTTCATTGTCACGTAAAACATATGACGACCAATGGGGATGAGCCGATACTCCCATCGGAGGGACCGGAAGCGACTTAGGCGAAGAAGAATCCGCTCGGAGTCTCCGCTGAAGCCAGTTGCCACCGGGATCAAAGCATTGTGGGCTCGCGAGGTTGTCTAGGACTGTTCGCGGCGCGGTCTTTTAAAGAGCATCGTCTTCTCGCGCAATAAATTAGCATTGTTCGGCGAGGTAACGCGCAAGGGAGAGAGAGAGAGGGGACAATTCTCGTGGCACACAACGGCGGCGTTCCGCACCTGTTACCTTTTTTAGAGACGCGGCCTGGGGAATCTGGGCTGCGCGAGACGAAGAGGGAAAAGTTTCTTAACTCACGTGCGCGCGAACGATAGAGAGGAAGAAATAAGCAACACACGCGCGCGCGTTGAGAGAATAGGTGGGACGATGGACGAAGCAACAGCTCCAGAGGAAAGCTCGCGGAGCGTGGACACAGGGAGTATGCAGCGACGGTGACTTAATCCGGAGACCCACGGGTTAAGCCAGTCCCGGATACACAATGCCGGCCACCCAGCTTCCGCTCTAGTTAGTGCGTAGAGCCCGTAAACAGAATGACAACCGAGAACCCTAGACGCAACGACGAGTCTTATGTGTTCGTACTTGTTAGCTGTTGCCCAGCGCGAAGAAGGTCCACGGCGCGATTCTGCTGGCCGCGAAAGTGAATTGTTGATCACGGCCCGGCTATTTGCTTTACAAAGTCAACTCTCCTGGCCGAGTAAAAATAACGTCGAAATCGACGAGCAACGAGCATTCGGAACTCGTAAATAACTGATTGCGAGCCATCGATTGCTTCTGGATCCACTCCTACGTGTAGTGGTTGATTCGATTATTAGAAAGCCGATACTCTGTGAAAGTTCAACGTTCTTTCTTAATTATTTTACTTGTCAACATTCAGCACCGTGTTTATCCAGCGTTGCGGGGTTTATTATATATGTACGTATGCATACGCGAACGTGTTTGAAATAAATGCTCCCAGCAGAAGAGGCCTTTTCAATTACGACATTATTGGCAGCCGCGAAATTGTCCACATGTAAATCAATAATCGAATAGTGTCACGAGCCGGTGAAATTAGTTCAGTCCAAGTATCGCATAATCTGGGGCGGCTTGAGTTCTAATATGTAAATCCTCTGACATAACGACCAGGTCGTTTTAGTGGTCCCCGATTATAGCTGCTGTTCTCCGGATTTCAGCAGAGGACGCTTCCGTGCTGCTCATTCACGCGAAATCAACTGCTGGGTAAAATCAGACGATTTGTTTAATTTGTCGATTCCACTTATCACCATCTTCTCGCCCTCGTCTCAGTTCCCAACAGCCTCGATAGTCTCTTATCGAGCATACCTAAAGGTGAAATCAGACGGCGCGTGAATCGGCGATCTTTGCGCGTGAATCGCCGATCCACGCGCCGTCTGATCGGTCGTGGCTCGGCTCGCCAAGCCGACTTGCCGAGCTACACGAGCCGAGCCAGCCCGCCAAGCCACGCGCCGTCTCACAGTGGGACGAATCGCTAATTTAGGTGGAAAAAATTCAAGTCATCAATATTTATAAGAATCGATATGTTGGCTCAAAAATGTCTAATTAGAGCAAATCCAGCATATTATCTTTTTAATGTACACCGTTTTCGAAAATCGGTTCGTTCAAGTTCATATGTTTGAAGGCAAAAGTCAATCCTGAGGAAATTGCTTCGGAATTAGAGCTTTTTTGGCATTAAGGTAAGTATAATATTTAAAAACCTTTTTATATTATAAAAATTTAATATATATTCTTAATTTAGCATATTTTGGTTACTTGGAAAAACCTCTATTAATGGTAGATATGGGGCATTGACTATGCAAAATTTACAAGGTCTTTTTTTTTAAAACTTAATTACTAACCAATGCCACAAAATGCCACTGTAATTCCATTATAATTTGTAAGGTTACTACGGATAGTTTCGATTTATGCTAATTTGAACTGCTAATATGTGCTAATGGATTGAAAATATAATTATATGCAAAAGTATCACAAGCTCAAGTTAATTCGCGCAGCGCTTCTTTTTAATATTACCATGTTTCATACGCTTGTATTAACTTAAAGATGAAAAATAATTATGTACAAAGCTATTTGCGTAAAGTGTATGTCAGTATACGTCAGAAATTTAGTTTTGTTGTAATAATAATTTAGGGATAGGTCGAGTAGCATTAAACTTATTATTGCCGCCAGTTATAAGTTGTGATGATCATACTACATCATTGCAATCTGATAATGAATATGAGGGTAGTGACGGTAGTGATGCTAGTTCACATGATCATTAACATGATGACTGAATTGCCGTATCATAAAAAATAAAAAGGTGTTGTACTTATCGTACAAGTATAACTGTTTCACAGATTGTGTTATTGAATATGTAGAACATTGTATTAAATAAGGTTAAAAGAGGAATCTTGTGTTTTATTTACTTTAAAATAATCGTTTTTGATTAAGATATTTAATTAACACAAGTTTCCACGACGGCAGTGGTGTTTTTTTTTTTAAATGGAACCATATATTGACTCCAGATTCGTACTCAGCGACCACGAAAACTCTAGAATACCAAGTTAAGACCAAATCTGATAATTTTTTGGCATACGCGTCCGCCATATTGAATCCGCCACTTTGTTTTTTGCCATTTTGACTTCAGATTCGTAATCAGCGACTGCGAAAACTGTAGCCAACATATCGATTCTTATAAATATTGATGACTTGAATTTTTTCCACCTAAATTAGTGATTCGTCCCACTGTGTCTGATCGGCCATGGATCGCCGAATTGGGCTCGCCAAGCTGACTTGCCGAGCTAGACGAGCCGAGCCACGAACCGTCTGACCGGTCATGGATCGCCGAGTCGGGCTCTCCAAGCCGACTTGCCGAGCCGAGCAAGCTCGCCGATTCACGCGCCGTCTGATTTCACCTTAACAAGAAAACGCGTGTCAAGTACCTAAGTACCTACGCATTCAAGTTCGCGCTCGTACACTCCAATGTGCCCACGATTCCGCTTACATTTGGAATGTTCGAATATCAGCGGAATATCTTGAGAGGCAGGCTACGTTGCCTGTTCGACGATGTATTTCGGCGGTGTCTCTGGAAAGGCCTCCTTTCCGTTTCCGCTCGCGGCACAAGGGATCGGTCGGTATCGTCGTCTGCGTCGTCTGCGAGAGAAAATGCGCTTTCCTTTCGAGTTTCTTACATTTGAATGAAGCTAGAAGGATAAGAGGAAGAAACGAAGAAAGGAGGGAGTCTACGACAGGGAGCCGTGTTTCGAATTCGTTGGCGCGAACTACCGTACCCCTTCGCCTCTTCCTTGTTATTCCACCCTCTCCCCACCCCCAGCGCAGCCTCCCCAACCCCCTCCTGTCTCTCCACTTCACCCTCGGGACCGCCGCAGCCCTTGATTTATTTATTTCCTCGTGTTTCGCGCTGTCGTCCCTGGCTCGTCCCTCCGTTCATCTCCGCCTCGTTGTTTCCCTCTCAGCTTTCCTTCGATTTCCTCCGTTCGGTCGCGTCGCGCCGTTCCTCGACTTTTACGTCGCCCAGGAGCCGCCGATTTCCGGCAATTGGCTCCAACCCTGGGCTACGCTAAAGTGTTCAAAGTGCAGTATTCAAAGGTCCCACTTCTTCCTCCCCCCTGGCGATAAGTCTTCCTTCTTTTCCAACTTTGTCTCCCGCAGTCGACGCTTCGCCCCCGTCCCCGCGCCCTTTCTCCCCAATCGGGCACCGCCGAGGCAACTGCCTCGAGTAACTTGTTCCATTATCGCTGCAACGGCGGGTTGTTAAAACATGAAAGACAAACTCCGTTAAAGGGAGCGCGACAAGTGTATCTGAAGCTGAACGATGATTGCATACAGAGTTCTCCGGTGCAACGCGATTTAATATGTACAAATTAGCGCTGCAAGTCTTTTCGTTGGAGGAGTTGGCTTTTAATTTGTATCGGTTAATTGTTAATTTCCCGGGATCACGGGCGGAGCGCGTGTAACGCCGCGGAAAATGGAGATATCGATCGCGGGAGCCGTCCAAGGAATTCCAGGCTCTCGTTCGCGTCCGTGTACATACTCTTTTCCTGCTTTTATTTCCCCCTTCCTCTTACTTTTGCGATTGAATTTTAACGTCGGCAGAGTCGTCGATTTCCGGAAACGATCTTGGCAAAGGATCGTGCCAAGGTGCAGTCTCCGAGGAATCGATCGTTAGCTTTGATCTTATTGCTTTACCTTCGCCGCTCCCTTTCTGCGCCCTCGCCCCGACGTTTCTCCTTTCGCCGCTTCTCGTCAGAAATTTCATAATCACACACAGAATCGGACTTTGTAGCGCTTCTTTGGAGGAGCCATTCGAACCGCTATCCGTCGCGTGGAATAAACGAATCTAGGTAAGTGGACATCTAAATACACGGAAGAACCGCGAGGAATACCGAGGACCGTCGGCGCATATTTATTTCGCTCCACTGTGGACGCGTAATCGGATCCCGTGGCATCGTGACCGACGCATCGGAACCGGGCGAAAATTTCAATTTATCCCGCGGTGAGATTACATCAGGCGAAATGTCGATTATGTCGCGCTCCGCGAAAGAAAATAATGGCCCCCGGGATCGCGTTGGAGAGCGCATTAATCGCGGCTAAACGTACGAACGTTCTCGCAACGGGGCTCGGTGGGGGCCGATAGGTGATTTAATAAGGCTATATTTCGTATTGATTCATAAATACATCTCGCGATGGCCGTGGCGCGCGGGTACCATTAAGCGATTGATCGCCGTGCAATTTGTAATCAATAAATCTGGAGAACGACCTCGGCGCTACGGCGTAGCACCCCGACGAACGCACGCCAAGTAAACCGGAATGGGAGATTTTTCCGGGGCGAGAGCACCGCCTGCTCGTTATTTGCAACGAGCGAATGGGAGGGAGTGTGTTTACAAGACGACGGGCACCGTGCGATCGTCCCTGGAAAAATCATCTATTTTCTGCGTATTTTTCCAGCTTTTGCCCCGCCCTCTCCCTGTATCGACACCTAATGAAGTAGAATAACTTCATTCCTCGATGAAATACGTTTACCCCGAGATTTTTCGTCTGAACGCTTTTTTGCGTGACATCGCTGTTCCGCGCGCGCAAGTCTTAAGTCACGCCAGAGGTGACGAAGGCTCGCTGTCATTCACAGCCATCTTTTTTCGGATCGTGTCGCGTGAATTTGCAAATTGACTCTCTCGCGGGAGAGATAGGGGCTTACCTATTCGTCGATTTGTTATGTCACTCGCGGGCCATTTTTTTAGAAAGCTGCGCCGGCATAGCGAGGATGCGGCGTCGCGATGAATGTCCATTGTATTCCGAGAGCCTACTCGCGAAGAATTTATTTATCAAGTTCGACCCGTTCCGCCAGATTTAAGAGTGCATACACAGGTAGGTTTTATCGACCAAAGCTTTCCCCGAGATCGCGCACAGTCTCGTAACAGCAGTTCCGCAGGGTTGATTTTACGATGAATACTTTATCAGCAAGAAGCAACGAGCACTTGCAGCGGATAATTTATCGGCGATAAAGAATGCAGATGAAAAGCACATACCTAGAAGGCGGTGTTGTTGTTCGCGTCTTCCGCGTCAGAGTCGCCGGTCGACGGCGTGTATCATCGCGCTACATACTTATTTTGTGTAATGGCGCGTGCCCGCGCACGGGGGCTTGTGTCTCTTGTTTGCTGTGATAAGATTGCGCCTTCGGGCTTGCAGCAAACGTTGTCGAATCCCTTTTTCTCCCCGCAAGAAAGCGACGGGACGGCAAATGAGTAGGTATATACTTTGAGTAGAGATTCCTTCGCATGCGTTCCATTCCCCGCAGAATTTGCTTGCGCAAGGCAACCTGTTACGGTTGATAATAACAGCACTGTAATTTCCAAACGCATGCATTATAAAAGAAACAGTTCGCGATAAGGAATGTCGAGCGCGCAGGGTTTGCTCGATAGAAGTCTTCATTCTCTGATCCCGATTTTATTCCACGAATTGATATAACTTCTCCGTTACCCATCGAAGCGAACGTTGATACGCTAGGATCCTGTCGGACCAGGGCAAAAGTAATTCCCGATGCATCGGGATAGCGCACGTTGCAATCGCATTGCAAATCCCGTATCATCGGTATCAGATGATGCAGCAGCTGAAGCCCGGAACATTAATCGAGAGCATGTAATTAAACGATCGTGCACTCGCGGTGCCTAGATTCCATGCACGTTAGAATCCAGCAGTTCTGTATCAATTGAGATCCGCATCGCTCTGAGCCCGTGATTATTAATAGAAGCTTGGCGATAATCGATAATCCACGTTGAGTCTCCATTACGAGAAGCGTAACTGGTGCAAGAGGACGGTGCCAATGGAACGCCGGGGATCGTTGTTGACGAACAAGTACGTACGTCGAATCGTCGCTCGATTCGGCTTACTTTAATGTCCCTCGGCATCGCCAGGCGATCGAGATCATGCCCCGTCGAAGAAATCCCATCGAATCTATGAGAAATCTGCTCGGTTATGGCAGTACGCCGTGCGAGGGTAGTCACGTGAATAACAGGCACGAAGACAGTCGCGTCCCGTGCTCGGAACGGTATTCCCGTGTACGAACGTATATGGGGACGCGAGTGTACGCGGAGTAAAGCACATCTCCTCGGGGTCGACGTTCAGGGGATCGTGCATGGAGCGAGTCGTGAGCAGCCTAGAGCCGACACGGCGCTGGAATTTCTCGACAAATAGGCGAATATGCACATAAATACATGACAAAGGCCCGTGACGGGTACCACGGATCGCATAAGGACGCCGACGGACGATAGGAGACGACAACTAGGACAACTACGACGACGAGGAGGAAGACGGGGGAAGGGAGAGAAGAGGCTGGGAGGACAGCGATGGGGTACCCCGGCGGTGATTCCACGAGAACGAATGTCACGCGTGGCTGTCGAGGACTTACACCGACTCGATATAACTCACTTTATTACCGGTACGCTTCTCTGGAAAATGAATTATTGAAAACGTGCGCCGAGACACCGGGAAGGAAGAGCGCGTGTCCGCGCTGGCCGCTCGGGGAGCCATTAGTAACACGTTAAGGAGTTTGATTCCGTCGTCTGTAAATGGGCATTCAGAGCGATAGGAGCGAGTCATGTCAATCTGCTATCCGTAAAGGGGCTTGTCGCCAAATATGCGAGCCTTAGGTACGAACGGACGATCCTGAATTGGATTTCTCGCCTTGGCGAATCACCGCTCCAATCGAACACACCTCAAGGATAACACGGAGACTTTTGTTATAACAGACGAGAGTGATAGAGGGAGAGAGAGAGAGAGAGCCGGAGCGTTTTGGAATCGATTGTTTCGTATCAGCATCGGGGAACGTGGTCAAAGCCGCAGCCAAGATTGAGGAGAATGTCGCGGATTCAGCGCGGTATGACGATCACGTCCGTAATCAATTGTATGCATAGTCGCGGCCATCGGTTCGCCCTAGCATTTCGCAATATTCGCGTCTATCCCACCGATTCGCGGTGTGCTCCTCCCGTACGTGTGCGCCCGTGCGGCTGTGTATGCGCAGCATGCGAAAAATTAATTCCGTTCATGATTTGCATATACACCCTGTTAGCAATACGTGCCCCCTTAACGAAGTACGTGAGCGGTTCGGGCTTAACGATGCGTCCAGCTAGATTAAAACTCAAATATCATTTTTTTCACCTGTTTTCATAAGACCCCGCTCTTGATCCGTCGCGGTGGCTCGGCCGATCGTGATTGCGCGATTGATCGCTTCGTTTCGGAATTTGGATCAGATTCGCATCGTTGACCTTTGATTAACGGCTCAATAGGAATTGGTTCGCGTAATTAGAGATGTCGTTTGCTATGATAGGTACCTGCCAACAGCACTTGAGGCTTAAACTTGATAGGAAGAAGAAACAATTGATAATTCTAAAATCCAACGTCCCCATTCCCCGCGAATGGAAGAGCGCTATTTGTCTGCAGCGGAATGAGCGTACACGAAATCGCGGCTCACCGGACGTATTACGCACGATTATGATGATTATTTTCTTTAATGTATAGCATGGCCGGGCCATGTTATTAATACAGAGGAAAGCATGGACACCCTGCTGAGGTCCTCACGATACACCATGGGCAAGGCCCTGACCTCGGGCCCTCACCATGGCCAGGGTCCAGGGAGTCGTTGCTGGGTTCCTACGTGCGGCATCGCACACACGGCGAGAGGCCCACGGTGCTTTTCATTGTTCGTTCTCGATTCGACTTTGCAACGTAGGTTTACTCTCGTACGAAACATCAACGCTCCCCTCTTCCCACCGAACCTTCAGCTGTAACATGCCGGTTAAGTCTATAACAGTAATCGTTGAGGTGGTCAGCAACGAAGTAATTCCCGTAGCCGGGCCTTTACCTTCGACTTATTGCCCGACGTTAAAGACCACCATCGATGTCGTTAGCCGCAGAATCTTTGTTGCACGGTGGCTCGTATATTTCGCAAGCGAGCCTCATCTCTGTGCAAAGGTTGCGCGAAAAGTAATCCCAGCGCATGTATGTACATAGAATGAGGTACGAGCATTTGCTACTTAGTCTTCAGCCAGGTGTAAATGTATATAACCATAAATCGCCCGGGCAACCCGGGGAAGCCGTTGTCTTGCGAGTTTCGTCCACGGCGGACGTCGTTTCGGGTCGAAGCCAGGCGAAGGACGAATGTTGCAGCGAGGGATGGGCGAGAGGGCACGGGGGATGATGGAAATGATATAAGTTTACATAGAGGCAGGTATGTTAATGCAAGGCATAAATAAGGAGGCGCATTCGGTGCCTAATAGGACGCTAATTGTGATTATATACAACATAGCCACGCGGATGCAGCCTGAATTTTATATACCTATATAACATTTATTGCCGGCCGTCCGACCGGTCGGTTGCGAAGGAGCAAAAATCCGCAACGCCCGGGAATTTATAGTAATGAAAGGATGGAGATTTATCGGGCGTTACCGCTTTACAAATGATCCGATATCCTGGTCCGCTCTGCTGGTACTTATAATGGTTAATTCGTGCGAGAGCAGGATCCTTCCGACGCTGCGTTCGCTGCCCGCCATTATACCGGCGGGGGTACCACGAAGAAAACGAGACTTCTTCCATTCTCGATCGCACTTTGTCTCCCCGCGAAACCTTTGCTAATTGCGAGCAGGTATATTTTTTTTTGTCCCGCGTGTCCTTTAAATTGGCTCTCGCTAGCTGGGCCCCGTCGATGCCGCGGATCACAACAGCTAATTAATACCGTAGCGCAACGAATTCTGCGCCAGTTGTTTCAGGGAACGCTGCGAGTTTGATGCGAGCTTGTGATAAAATCCGGGATGATAAACATCTCTCGGGCCGCGTAACTTGATGATCCTTGATCTACTTGCTACTTTGAGTTGCAGATCGCTATTGATTTCGAATAATGTGTAAACCAGTCGCCGTGGGCTATTCGTTCGTCGTTCGGTGCCTGTTCAAGTGGCCATAACCTGTGCGCCGATCGCGGAATGGTAAATTTTATTGCTACAAATTACGTATCATGTGCTTGTAACTAAGAGGCACTAACTAAATTTAGCTGCACTCACCGATTTATGGCACCGTCCGTTTATTGCGTATCTCAGAGTTTATCGGCGAGATCCCTCTTAGTGCTATTTTCACACGTGGATCATCGAACTGTCTCGCGTAGGTTTCCCAAGGGGGCAGCAAGGCTACCTTCTCTAACTTCCCGGCCCTTCGTGCCGCTGGTGGCATTCGACGCTTGCCGAATAAACGGACACGGGTAAATTAAAATATGGGTGGCGTGGATGGCGGAAATGGGAGAAAATAAAGGGCGGTAGGACAGGGGGGAAGGCGTACGACCGAATAACTCTTGGCGGGATGGAGAAAGGACCGACATGGAACCGGAGTCGGCAGTTTATGCAGCCATTACCACAGGTGAACGCCGCAAGCAATACGTTGGGTTACGCTGATTTAAAAGCGCTCTTAGATTCGGTCTACTCTCCTCCCTTCGTTCTTCCACGGTTACAAAAGATCTCTCTTCTGTCTTCCGTACGAATCGTGCGCTAACGGTTGTTCAAATAAATCCCAGACCTACTCTTTAGCGTGCTTATATTTATTCCCGTGGTCCTTTATGGTTAACGTTCGATCGTACCGGTTTGCGTCCCTGCTCTCATCGCTGCAAATACCCGTGCTCCGTCATCCCGTGCCAGTTCCTTGTTAACGACTTCGTTAATCTACTACTTTGCGAAGAAACGAAGGTCGTACCTTCCTTCGATTCGTCTCTCCTTCTGCTCGTCCCGCATGCTTGCATCACATCCTTGGCACAATTGTTGCGTCAAGACGATCATCGTGTAGTTATCTTGCATCGTCACACATTGATGTCGATGCAAGCTTGCCACGTGAAAGCAATATTTCAACGGGAACAGAGGTGCACGGTGTAACGAACGAATCCAATCTTCTTTGCGTTTCCCTACTCAACGATGAGGCAATTTCAACTTCAATTTGCATGTAATTTCGGCCCCTTCGTTGCGTAATTATTACAGATTGATTGGGTCGCATTGTTCGTCCTCTTCCCGCGGATACTTTCGTGGGCTACGTCTTCCTTCGGTGGCGCAGAGCTTTCGCGAAACATCGAAGAGTAGGGGAGACCGGGGCTAGTTGACTAATTTTTTACATTTCTAATTTTTATAAATAGACCATTAGTATTTTGTTGACTTACTGCATACCAAAAGTTTCCAAATTTCATTAGGTATACAGGCATAATTTTGAAAATCGTTTTAATTTTGTCTAGGTTGTAGTTTTTATTGTATTTAGAGTAGTGAGACGAATAAGTCAACAGACCCCGGCTACGGGGTTAGTTGACAAATATGATGGGGTCAGTTGACTTAACATTTACTTTTCAGTTTTAACCCTTTTCATGCGAAAGGTGTATATAAACGCTGTCACAGTACATCAATATAATGTGAAAAACGTATATATACGCTGCCAAATCAATCAATATAGTATACGAAAAGCGTACATATGTATACTACGACCAATAAATTTTTTATTTTTTTTTCACTCCTCCACAGTGTTATTTTTTTGTATTAATTATCATGGTCTAAGATACTATAATCATTTTGTACTGGTTTGTTATGGTCTATTTGGAAGGCCTGAGAGTTTGGACGGAGGATAGGGTGTAAAACTGGTAGGGGTGAGTTTGGAAGGATTTGTGGTGGGGGAAGTGGACTTGAGCAGCTAAACTCTTTGCCTCGACTGCATCTTGAGGATAAAAAATGCAATTATTAGTAGTATTCCTATGCTTAGTCAAGTAACCCCGTCCGACATTGTTAACATGTTAAGGGTCGTACGTACAAAACCTCCACGCACCGGATAAAATAAAATACCGTAAATTATAGTCAAGGTATCACGTTTCCACAAAATATTCATGAAATAACATCAAGCAGTACTTAGTGGACAAAAATTCATAAATAGTCGAAACGAAAATATTTACTTCCAGCCGACCTTTTTAGATTTTTCATTCTCACTGACAGAACACGCAAGTTTTTGTCACGGCGACACATTAAGTGGCAAGCTGGTCATTCATATGCTCCAATATTGCGAATCGCAGCATAATTTATTCCACAATACAAGAATTAAAGGGAATTAGTCAACTAACCTCGTTAGTCAACTAGCCCCGGTCTCCCCTACTGGTTGATCTTCGATGGTTTCAGGTCCGATAAATTCGCCATGCAGACGAGGGCTTTATTACGTTTTAAGGCGGGCGCACGGAGCGAGTAAGCAAGATTATCAATTTTTGCGGAAGTCGGTTTAAAGGGCGGCCCACTTGCAGCGCCTCGCGCTATTTGTATTCGTGCCCACTGCACTTGCATCGGATACAAGGGAACATATTGGATCCTGGGCAACGATGCCGGCGATGTCGTCCGATACTTGTTCTTTATTGGACGTTAGTGCAGCCAGCGTATAATCTTTTGTGCTTATTTTGTTACTCTGCCCGCCGTCTCATTTTCGTGCACCTACTATCATCCCGGGGGCTCACGGTTTTTACTAAAGTCACTTTTTACCGGTGCCAAACCGAAGGGGTATGGATAATCGATCTCGAAACACGACAAGAACGGTCACATTCACTCGCGCGAATTCCCGGGCAAAAAACCCTCCGCTTTTATCTTCCTTCCGATGGCTCTGACAAAAGTAATTGTGCCCGTCCAATTCGAGTGGACAGCTTCTGCTCGTTTCTTAGGGAGAACGGGGGTTGGCAGAGTGTCTGGTGTACCTAGGTACACTTTGTCGCGAAAAATGTCGCCGGTGCGACGCGCGTAATTATGCATCCGCGTTAGTCGCCCCGGCCAGATTTCCGTCATTATTCTTTGTACGTAATTGCGCGGCCCCGGTTCCCGCGAATATACGTACACTTTTTTCGTACATTCGTCCCGGTTTGCATGCTGATTTCCCCGGGACCCCATTGTTCAGCTGAACGTGACGCAGGAGCTCCTGTTTGCAACCAAATTTATGAAGCCTCTCGAACTTTTCATCCGCGACGCACGGAGGATCGGCGCCATTCAAAAGAACCGTTGAATTAAATTCCACCCCCCACTCCATCCCCCGTATCCCAAGTATAGAAATACTACTCTATTACTGCAGAAACGATGGCCGGGGAATTTCATATGACCCGCTCGCCTGACTGACTACCAATATCGGCGGGGACGTTTTCGACGTATGGATGAAACGCGAAGGAAACGAGATAAGGGGGATAAGCGTAAAAGCATAGATACGTCGGCGCTCTCGTAACGCGACGAGGTGAAACAAAATAAGACGGGGAGGGAGCGCAGAGGGGAGGCAGGAAGGGCGGACGGGTGGAAGGAAGAAAGGGAACGGTAAAAAAGCAACCGGTTCTGCGACTCCGATATTAAATATTTTCATTCGGACGTTACTAACATCGAAAGAAAGGAGGGCGAGCAGGGGGCGACGGAGGAAAAAGAAGAAAGTAATCGCGAACGCTCTCCGGGGGTAGAGGCGGTCGATGCACTTTATCAGGGAAACATTTTTTCCCCCCTGGTGAAAAATTACGCTTTTTACGGTTTTACTCCTGTATGTAATTACCATTACTTTGGCGAATATGGTGATAATATAAGAAACGGGGCGGCCGCGACAAAAACTACTTTAATGCATTTAATTAAGTCGTGCCATTTTACCCTGGCATTTTTACAGGAGCCACGCGGCGGAGGGAATTTTAAAATGCTATCGGTACCGGCGATATATCGTTACCGGTCAGGCAGCGACTTACTTGGGAATGCGCCGTAATGCCTGTCAAATATACACGTGTAAAGAGAGAGAGAGAGAGAGAGAGAGAGAGAGAGAGAGAGAGAGAGAGAGAGAGAGAGAGAGAGAGAGGCGGAGAAAGTGTGGATATCGAGGTGGTGAGGGATAAAGGAGAAATGGTTGGTGACGTTACGATCACACACACCTTTGTTCTCCTTTACGTCTTATAAACCGTTAGCGTTCCCCATCTGGGGACGTTTTCGCCGGTCGTGCAAATAAGTCGACGGCCGACGGCCGACGAAAAATAGAGTCATATTTCTGGGGGCAGCTGCGCCTGCACCGTCTCCACGGAGATTCTAATAAGAACCGCATAAAGCTTAGAAATTAATGTCTTCCACCTATCCACCTCCCTCTCTCGCTCCGCCTTTCTTCTCGCGGTGAACCTTTTGCAACGTTTTATCGTGCCACGGGATACCCAGAAGTTCTCTCCACTTTTTACATATCCCCGTTTCTTTCCGCCTTTGTTTGGCAGACCACCCGCTCCGACGTAATCGGTCCCTATCGATTTATGCAAGGGGAAATATCGCCCGTTCAAATTACTTTCCCGCGGCATTACATTTTTGTCCAGCTCCAACGATTGCTATCTGCGCGAGCAGAGGTGCACTTTGGCTTTTACAAAACTCGAGGGCCACGAAAGACTTCGCGACTTCGCACACCCGCGGCCTTTCGCGTTTCATACATATTCAATGCAGCGTCGTGAATACGGAATGTATTTCAGAAATCGTTACACACACACACACACACACCGTCTCGAATTGCATTTTCGCGTATAATTACGTCGGCCGGCTGCCATAATGATAAAGAAGATTGCATTATCGCCGGACTCCAAGCCAACATTTCCATTGATCAAATTCCTTCCGCCCCGTGAGCGAGGTTATTTAACGGGAAAATGTAATAAATCGTAGGACCTGTCTCTCTTTCTCTTCCTTGCCCCGTAACGATCCCACTCCCCGAGCATCCAGCAAAGTGGCATTCCCTGATGTCCTCGCGCGCAACGTTTTCGCGAAATCATTTTCGAAGTATCGGAATGACAAATTCCTGCGATCAGTCAATCGGATATTAATTTCTCTCATCGACGAGTCTTCTTCCCTGCACGCCTGCTGCTCGGCTACTCCGCTTCAAACCCTTTCAACCGCATCGCGCGAAGTATGACTTAACTATTGCCCCCGACTTGTCTCGCATCGTTTGTCACGATGATTAATTCGGTTCTACTCGATATCCCTTTCATCGATTTTTTTGCACGTCTTCTGCTCGATCTATTTCCGACAATTAATCATCTCGCCCTAGACCAATAAGCGTAGTTAGCTGGCACATTTTGAATTTCGATGAATTTCACGAAGCTCGGCCTGGTTCTCGGTCAGCGACACGGGTTCAGAGATCAGTTCGTAATAGACCTATCGTCAGCAATTACTACAGCTAATTAGGCAGTTAAATTACCAGTTCGTAATATAAATAGGGTAGCATCGTAAGGTGGGGGACTTTGCCGGTGGGTGCGACATTAGTTGTCAGCAGTTTGCTAACATTAATACCGTCGTATCGTGGAATCGAAGGCGGGCAGATGGGTCAGCAGCTAGGTCTCGCGTCGCGCACAAAGGGACATCGTCTAGCTGAAGTTACCGAACAATAGACTGTAGGTACTATGCTTAGTATCTGCTGGAGCGAAACAAACTTATAATTAGTTATGGGAGCTTGTACCGAGATTGATGCCCCTACTTGCATCTGCAGATACGAGCTGCGCGAACCGCATAATATTCCACACTTGTCCAAGTTCTACCCACAGTGCTCCTCGGCGCTCCCTTTGCGACTTAATTCGGCGATCGGTTTCTTCAAATCAATTACTCGCATCTGCATCGCAGCGGTATCTAGGTGGTTGAGAAGCCCTGATACTTACAGGGGATCGGCTACACTAAGTCGAGAAACGGTGGAGGCGAAGGGATACTAAAGGGGGTACATAAAAAACATAGGAGCGGGATCGTATGCATTTTTAAGGGCACTAACCCTGTCGATGGTTCTTACCGAGACTTACTGCTCAGAGTTTGCTTTTTATAGGCGGTTCCGCGCGCTTTCAGGAGCAGCGGATGATTCGAAGGGGAGTTAGGTCACTGGGTCGTATTACACGAAAAGGCGCACCGGCCAGAAATATGGGCTACGATGTTCGCGAATCATCCGACGGGATCTGCTGACATCTTTCCACCGATATCCCCGCTTTACGGCTAGTAAAATGAAAATAATTCGCTCCGGTGGACTGTTCTTTACGCGGAACTATGAAAGTGAATCATTCCGGGGGACACGAGATTGAAACAGATTACGGATAGCTGACATATCTAGATCGCGATATGTAGTTGTGACTAGGGCTGTTCAAGTACTTGAATATTCGGGTAGCTTGAAATCCGAACCAAGCTGAAACCCGGTTTCCGAGCCGAGCCGAGTACCCGAATGAACCGAGCGGCTTGAAAAAACCGAGCGGCTCGGATAGAACCAAGTAACTTGAATTTTTCAAGCGGCCCGAATGAAGCGGGCGGCTTGAACAGAACCAAGCGGATTGAATTATTTCAAGCGGGCCGAAAGAACCGAGCGGCCCGAAAGAACCGAGGCGGCCCGAAGGAACTGAGGCGGCCCGAATGTATGTCTGTACATTGTACGTCGAGCAGATAGGTTAGGAGATAGGTTATGTATACCTAACACAGTTATAATATAGACTGCGGAAGTTTATGTAAATGCATGTTTTTATTGGAATGACTTAAACAAGCGGGACTTTGACAGAACTATGTTTCATCATTACGAGGATGTTAAAAATATACTTTCGATTTTATACATTTTGCATATTCTGGATATACGTTGCACATTCTGCATATTTTTCATATTTTTTGCAGATACGGAATTTGTTTACAAATTAGCTTGGTGAACCACGCCATCCAAATTTAATAGTTTCATATGTTAAAAAGTTTAATAGTGTAATAGTTACATATATATTCAAATGTTTAATAATTCAATAGTAGGTACAACGGCTTGATACGTATAATATATAATTATTACAGTACAATTATTAGTATACTACAGTTTGATAAAAGAGGTTAAATATATCCCCCCGCCCCCCGTTACCTTTTTCAGCATATTTGCATATTCGCGACATATCATACTTGCATAAACTTCCGCAGGCTAGGTATAAATAAATAAATAAATAGACGAATAATTTTTGAACAAGCAATATAAATAGACACACAATTTAATTTTTTTATTTAATTAATGTAAGAACTTCTTACATTATATTTAACCTCTTTTATCAAACTGTAGTATACTAATAATTGTACTATTGAATTATTAAACTTTTGAATATATATGTAACTATTACACTATTAAACTTTTAAACATATGAAACTATTAAATTTGAATGGCGTGGTTCACCAAGCTAATTTGTAAACAAATTCCGTATCTGCAAAAAATATGAAAAATATGCAGAATGTGCAACGTATATCCAGAATATGCAAAATGTATAAAATCGAAAGTATATTTTTAACATCCTCGTAATGATGAAACATAGTTCTGTCAAAGTCCCGCTTGTTTAAGTCATTCCAATAAAAACATGCATTTACATAAACTTCCGCAGTCTATATTATAACTGTGTTAGGTATATATAATCTATCTCCTAACCTATCTGCTCGACGTACAATGTACAGACATACATTCGGGCCGCCTCAGTTCCTTCGGGCCGCCTCGGTTCTTTCGAGCCGCCTCGGTTCTTTCGGGCCGCTCGGTTCTTTCGGCCCGCTTGAAATAATTCAATCCGCTTGGTTCTGTTCAAGCCGCCCGCTTCATTCGGGCCGCTTGAAAAATTCAAGTTACTTGGTTCTATCCGAGCCGCTCGGTTTTTTCAAGCCGCTCGGTTCATTCGGGTACTCGGCTCGGCTCGGTCGTTCAAGCCGAGTTAGGCTCGGCTTGCTTTTTCCGGGTACTTGAACAGCTCTAGTTGTGACCTGAACGACGCGGTTGATAAATATTCGATGATCTTGCAACGAGATTTACGGTTGGGTAATTGCGCGTCTGATTTTTCCAATTTCCATTTCGCATAACAATAAGGGGGGGAGTAAGTTAAAGGGAATCTCCTTAAGCCTTCCCGCGCTGAACGGAGATTACTTTGATAACCACTCCGGTGATTGCTGGGTATTCAACGCGGCAGCTAGCGAACTATTAATTAAAAGAGCCTTCGGTGGAAGTTACCGGGGGATCCTTTAAGTAATTTCGTAATTCGGCCGCTGCACAAAGTAACGGGGGGGTGGCTTTAATATCGCGGGTTGAATAGAAATTTCGCCGTTTCTAGCTGCCCCGCTCGTTCTGACAACGCAATAAGAACTCCCGCCTAAATGACAATTAAACAGCAAAAGCGTTTAGAATTTTTTAATTAAAACGCAATCGTCGTTCTCGCATAATAAATAGGATTGTGTACAGGGCGGGTCGAAATGTCGGCGCAGCCAAGAACGGACTGTCCACGAAGAACCAGATTAAAGAAATAAGACGGTCGAGGATTAAACTACGTTTCCTCCGTTTCCTCCAAGTACACTAACTTCAACTCAGCTACACTTCCTACGTAGACACGACAGAAGCCCGTAGAAGTCAAGCACACAGCATTAATTTTTAAACTCGATTCTCCCGAAGTGTCGTTGCAAAAAAACCTGCACTCTACATTTTCGATTTACTTGCCACGGGAATTTCATTCCTTTACCTTCCCGATGTTCAAGTTCACTCTCGATTTGCAACGGACAACAGAGGTGCATTAAAATTTAAAATCTGTTTCTATCTTGTCAGGTTAAGTTAAGTGAAGTTAGAAAACGAAGAAGGAGGGCAGAGTTTCGGGCGAGAAGAAAGGAGAAACTCGACCTTGACTATTTCCAGCATAGCCACTCGAGTCGCGAAGCGAGCAGTTTTCCTCTCCGCTCATTTTCACCTCCTCATCGGAGCCGGCAGGCCACACACGTTAGGCGTTAGGAGGTCACGGCCCCTTGACCTAATTAGACATTTTCCCCGAGGGTGTAGCACGGTTCAAGGATATTGCGCGGGCGGATGTGTGTGCTCGGAGCTTTTCATTACTTCGGCGGCGTGATTCGCAGAGCTCACTAAATATAGCGGTTTATTGCCGCGGTCGTGCAGGCGGTAAAATTCGCGGTGGGTGGTGGTGATGGTTGTGGTAGTGGTGGTGGCGGTGCGCTGCTTTCTGGAAGAACGAATGGTTATATAGATGTACAGGGAGCCTGGATATCCGAGGTCTAGCGCAGATAGATACAGTGGAAGAGGCGAGGGCGAGGGTGAGGATGCGAGCTAGCTAGCGAGCCAGAGAGCGTTCGCCAGTTACACTTTCCTCAGATTTCCATCTCACTGGTGTTTCATTTCGATAGACAATATAACGGCGGCGGTTTGCCTCGTTCGCGTGTACGGATGCAAGGGGAACAGGAGTCGGGGATGAACAGCGAACGCAGAAGTTCACGCCAGCAACCGGGCGAGGATACGCGTCGGGTTTACGCTGCTAGCTTCCAGGAACAAGTTATTTGCCGACACGATAGCGAAACAAAATACAGTCGGAGGTTCTGCCCGTCTCGAGGAGAATTTGATATAATTCGGTTAAGAAAATAGTCTTGCTGCAGCCGATTCTGCTTCCCGTGGGTTACTTTGATTGCTCGTTGCTCGAGCTTCTTGAGTTTCTTGTGGAACAATTGAACTAGGTGAAACGCGATACGTTGTATGTTATTTAGAATGCTTTCGGGGGATGCTACGCGGGGGATGAGGGAAGCATAGTGGAGCGTGCCCTGGACCACCTATAAACCGAGTAATTTCGCGTTATCTCGCTGTTTCAAAGGCTCGGCTAGGTACATGCAGATTTCTCTAAACCTAGTTGACCGAGGAGTGAGCAAACTGGAGTGTCTTCTCTTGTTGACCTCCTCGGTTACGCGAGATAGGTTTTCCAAGTTGATTAGAAGTTGATTAGATTTGCAAGAGATACGTGACGGCGCGCGTGACGTAAGGGGCTTCGAACTCGTTAAACGCGTACGAGCCTCGCAAATTGTTATTCACCTTCGTAATTATAATTCATACGAGGCCCATTAACCCGAGCATTATTTTTGCGTGACGAAACGATGGATGGGAACGGGGTCGCAGCGACGCAACTAACGCAACGTATTCTCGCGGATTTGCATAGTAATTTAACGATTTAAATATCGCCACCTCGTGCGGGTCGCGAGCTCGAATGAAAAATTTATCGTTCATTCCGAGTGGCGGCGTTATAAATAAATCTGAGCTTGATCTGCTCTTAAGCTGTCGAATCGTTTGATGGATCGCGCTGCCAGCCTGTCCCGTTTAAATACCGTTCAAATAGAGACACCGTGTCCCCTCCGGCTCGTGTCCTCCTTTTTCTTCCTCTTCTACGATCGCCGAAGCACCCCGCTGCACGTCGTCGATTGATTCTCGATCCTCAAACAAGGCGCACGGAAAAGCAAACGATTTTCCAGGTAGCTGGCGATACTTCATCGCTCGCATCCTTTTCTACATTTCTCATCGGGCTTGTAAAACGCCAGGCGCTGCCAGTTGCGTGCCGTACGTACGCTCGATCGAATTTTTACGATAGCTCGATTCCGTTCGGGCGTCGCGGCGGTAGTTATTTCGTCGTAAATAGATTGCACGCGAGCCAGTAAAACGATATATTAACGCCGATCCATTGCAGTAAATCCACGACGATAACTCGACTTAACCTTAACGGCTGTTCCCGCCAAGTGGCATCGTTCTTCCTGTCCCTTCGTTGCCCGTTTACGACCCTTACCGCCATTTTATTCCCCGGGAAACACTCGGGGCCGATAAAAAAAAAACAACCGCCATAAATCGATGATCGCTAATTTTCTTGGGCGACATATCGCCCGGCTAGATGCCGAGCGGAGGGAAGAGATCCGTGCGCTTGAGACGATGTCCGATCCCAAATTGGCCCTCCCCTCGGCCCCTCGAACGTATCATTTTGCTGAAAATTTCGACGGTTTCGCGCGTCTTAACGCAGACCTTGTCCACGTTCAGTGAACCCCGGCCCGGAATGTATGGAATCGTTCGGCCGCGTTCGTACAGGGTTCATAATTCCTGAAAAGTTCATAACTTCCGAGAACTCAGCGGAGGGAGGCGGTAAACGTCAGGGCGCAAACTTCGCGCCATTAATATAAGGTCGACGCTCGTTTATACGCGCCCTCGACGTATGTAGTCCCCGCGCAGAGATAATAACGCGAACGACGCCAGGCATCGCGATTAAACGTCCGCCGAGGTGCCATATTTTTGGCCGTGTCTCGCGAATTTCAACCGCGCGACGCCTGTCGCGGAGCGACGTCTGTATTTTATCTGCATCGCGAAAGCTGCAATTGCTTCCTCGAACGTGATTCATTTTACAGCTGCGGCTGAGCTTTCCGTGCCCACCTTTTAACAGCTGGCCACTTTGTAGCACGATTTGTGATACCAAATGCGTTTCTAGAATGGGGTGGGTATTACCCACGAGCATCTCCCTAAATCCGCTACAAAAAGGGTATCGGGGCAAAATTACTGCTCCAGTTCGTTCCCTCGGTCGTTCATAACTTTTATCTACCTCGCTGACAATAAGCCTGCGAATCACTGCCCCGTTTTTTCAGATATCGTTTTTCCAGGCTCGCGGAGCACTGTCTACGCAGCGTCACGTGCCAGAGCCGGCGGTTTTCTCGGCTCCTCCATCTGGCTGGATGAAGAGAAAGTATTACCTCGTCCGCGGCGTCGCGACGACTGGGATTAATCCAGAAATTTAATTAACGAAACCGTAAGCGCTGTTCGTCTCGCTTTCACGCCCGGTAACACCAGTGCTCGTCGACTCCACTCTTCTGTTCCATAAAGAAGCTGCTGTTCATCGTATTTGATCTTGTCGAACGCTCACTGGCAATTACGCCTGCCTCGTATATTTCCATCGAAGGGCCATGAAAAATCGACGCGTCAGGGTCGACTTCTTGGCGCTCCCGACGTCCTAGGGAATCCACCCCGACGACGTAAAACCGCTGCGCCGTAAATTCGGTTAACCAGCCACAGGTGATCGGTGAGTTACTTTACGATTGCTGTAATAAAAGCGTCGAGAGGCCGTCAGAGATGCAGCTCGCGTCGGTAGGCGTCCCGACACTCGCAATCCCTTGTCTTTGCGTCGCCAGCACCGATGCTTCTTTTATCGTCCCGTTCTCTGCCCCATCGATATTCACGACGGCGAATCCGCGCGTGTAAAGCACACGATGAAAACGAATTGTGTGACGCGTGTGGTGACAACCTCGACGCCACCCACGCAACAGGGGCTTTGTAAAATGTAGCGTTATGCAACACTTACAAATCTGTTCTGATTTGTCTGCTTATAGAGCACTATAAATAAGTAACTTATAGTGAATGGAGTTTCCCGATTTGGAATATACATTTTTTGAAAGTACTCATAGTAACTAAGAAATCCTGAATATTATATCTGCAATGGACCTATTTTACTCATGTTATTGAGGCGTAGGGCAAAAAACGGTGAAATCCTTCTATTTAAGAATAATTGGCTAAAACCTGTCATCTGTATGGTTTTTGAGGTGTTGAATCCGAATATGATGTTATTTTTTGTGCAAAAAAAATTCCTAAGGTAGTTCTCTTAATAAAAAATCGGGATTTTGGAAATAACTCAAAGAGGAAAGGTTGGAGAATTTTTTAAAAGACGACCTCAAAATTAACATAAGGTAAATGTCCCAATGGCGAAACAGTTAAGGAAGCAGTTGAGATGATTGCAATTTTTTTTATATTTAAATAGTATAAAATTATAACTAAATATAATTATTCGAAAGCGTAAAATTTCTACTTTCACATAACGTAACAAGAATCTACATTTGTTAAAGCAAAAGTTTTCAATTAATTAAAACATGAAACTGTTCATATGGCCCAGTAATTAAATAAAATTCATAGCGTGTCCCAGTCATTAATTAACAGTGTCCCAATTATTGAATATGTATTTAATTTAACTATTTCTATCAGTTAATGAAAAGAAATCAACTGACTGTAGTTCTTCTTCTTTATCTTTTTTACCTTCGGCATGACTTTATATCTGAAAAAGTTAAAAAATGATTAAAAGTATATTATAAAAGTTTAGGTTATGTTAATATTATAACGAGTATAAGATTAATTATCCTAATAATTCTTAAACAGTATTATATTTTTGTCTAGTTATTATTAACGTAAATATATAGGATACAAAAAATACTTACTTTGGTACAATAAATATTTATAATTTTATAACTACTGAACACTGGCGTCTGTAACACCGCGGTTAAACAACCATTGAACACACGCTTAATGATTGGTACGTGTCATGTTACCGTGTACTAGTGGATAAACGCAACAATTTCAATATTAAAAACAAAAAATTATTAAAAGATCCAATTAATTTTAAATTCTTCAATGTATAATAAATCCAAAACAACTGTATAATTTCAAAAATTATAAAATAATAATTAATTACAACCTTAACAAAAATATTCTCTCGCTTGCTTGAGCCCATTAGGTAAGAAGCGAGATTGAAACTGTTGAAGCTTTACTGTACAATAATATTTTGTATGATATAACTATTCAGTTATGTAAGCTTATAATTGTATCTATATAAAGCTAATACATTTTGCAATTATATTTCGAACAGTTTAAACGTTGCAAATTAGTAAAACTATTATTATTAATAAAATTTCTTCTCAATTTTTAATTATTGGGCCATGTTTAAGGACTGGGACATTTACCTTAGGGAAACATGACAAAAACACTTACAATTTTATTCGAACACGGTAGAGCAGTCAATGTGACGATCGTTGAATTGGTATCTTGTCCTAGGGCCCCAGATATGGGCCCTGGGACTTAAAAAACAGGTTAACATGGATTTTGAAGTAAATTGGTGCGAGGAATCCGAAAAAGTAATTAAAAATTTCTTCGGCCTTTCCTTATTGAGTTATCTCCAAAAACCGTTTTTTATTAAGGGAACAACCTTAGGATTTTTTTTACACAAAAAATAACGCCATATTCGGATTCAGCACCGCAAAAAACATACAGGTGCCAGGTTCTAGCCAATTATTCTGAAATAAGAGGATTTTTCCGTTTTTCTCGTACGCCTCAATCACATGAGTAGAATAGGCCCATTTGCAGATATAATTTTCAGGATTTCTTAGTTACTATGAGTACTTTCAAATAATATATTCCAAATCGGGAAACTCCATTCACTATAAGTGAATGTTTACTTGTAAGTAGAATCGATGAGTAAATCTTTCTAGCGACAACGATCATTATCAGACAATTTCGATGACAGACCCTCTCTGCCTCCAAGTTTCTCCTTGAAGAGTAGGCAAGCTTCGCGGAGCTGGCCTGCTGAAATAGCCTTCTTGATGAGTTCATCAAGACGCCTAAAGCTTGTCCCCCGCCTATCCAGAACCATTCTTCGCTTTACTGCCTCCACCCCGCGTCGAGCACTCCCGATGGAGAAAATCGAATCTCCGAAGCCAGTATCCTTCATTGCTCCTCGATTTCCATGATTGGAACGGGCAGGATTTATGGCAGCCATCCTCGAAGAGCAAACACGAGGATCGGTGCAACGGCGTTCGCGCTCTCAAATGAGTAAAGTGAGCGGAGTTTCATAGGTGCGCGATCTGTAACGAAGAATAATTGAAATGGCAGTAGCCGGCGCCGGACGTATCCGTGGCCCACGTACGTACACCCACGTGCCGCGCTCCTGGGCACACGCGACCGGGGGAATCCTCGGGGCGTATATCTCACCGGGGTTACGCTTTCTAACGATTTTTCGATATTGGTAGGCGATGCGTTTTTATTCGTTCGCCCGCGATAAAAACGTCCGTACGTTGCAGACAATCTGCCGGATAACGCGTAACTGCCCTCAGGAAAATGGCCCGGCGAATTTTATGCCTGGCCGTGTGCACGCCGTGGGACAATTTATGAAAACGTTTATGAAGTCGTAGTTGCTTGGATTTTAAAGGGAGAAAAAAAGGGTGCCCGCGAGAGAGATAGAGAGAAGGGACGGGGTTCTGTAGGTGGAAAGTATTCACGGCGACAATGCAGCGTTACGTCCTAATCCCCCAGAATGGAGGAGCCCTCTGTTTCCTCTTTATTCCCCGTGCCGATCGTTTCGTCAGCGATTCGTTTCACGGGACTCCGGGCCCCAACCCCCGCGAGCGCTTTTTATACGCGGTCGCCCGTTCCATCAGCGATTCCCCGGGACGCACATTTTTCGACGATCACGATCGTGCGTCGCGTGTCGCGTAAAACTTGATTGCCGCCCGCGGAATGCTTTCCTTCGGCTTGTATATTTTTACGCGGGAATAAAACGTCTTGGTTTATTCCGCGATGCAGTATGCCACGCCTATTCTCATTGCTCAGGGTTTTCAGCGGGGACGCGGTTTTTGTGACGCGCTGGATCGCGAGATGTTTGGGATTTTACGATCGCTGTTTCACGCGATCCCGTAGCCAAGGATCGCCTCTAATTATGCCAGTGTCCCGCGGTAATAACCGGCAGATACGCGGTATCGCTTTTCACGGGCTTAAACACGCTATCCGCGAAGCGCAGGCCGCGTTTTTACTCGCCGTTGCTACCCGCGTCGCGGGATAAAGATTTTCGCCGGGAACAACGACTTGCGCCCAGCAAAATGAATACCCCGAGGAAGGGCTATTGTACTTTATTCGGGGTAGGTATAGCCGTTTTTTTCGCTCGGATGAATAACGGAGTTCGTTAACTTCCACTGCCTCCATTATTTAGTTACCCGCACGATCTAATTTGGCGGCTTACAACGACGGACGTTGGAATTCTGTAGAATACTGTTCCTGATCTTACGTACGCCTTATTGGACTGTCCGAGGAGTCCGATACTTCGCCATTTACATAGAGTCCGTTTAGTAGACGCGGTAATTAGACTGAATATTCCTGTAGCCTTCTGCGTCATCGGGACGCACAGTGGGGTAGGAGACCCCAAAAGTTGGCGAAAAATCGAAATACAAAAGAATGTTTAAATATCTGATTTTTTATCCCTGGTATAGTTGAAATATGTGCGCATAATAAAACGTATATCCACAGCCTTCTACAACTCTTCCTTCCTTACCCGAGTCGGTCAAAAACAGTTAGCTGTAGGAACTCCGTTACACGTTTATTCCAAGCGATTTATCAAACGATTTTGTGTAGCTATTTTTTGTGTTTTCTGTGTTTTAAACTCCTGTTTCGCGATAAAGACGTAAATTTCAGGTGTTTATTTAATTACTTTTTGTTGTTATACGTTTGCGGCAAGCAATAATACCTTCATAATGTTTCATTTAAAATTGCCTCGTATAACCTTAATTACCATAGCTGATCTACAAAAACAATTAAACATTTAGTTAACTTCCAAGTCCGATCAAGCATCTTTGTTTGCAGAGTTAGCATCTCTGATTATTAAAGAACTGAGATTAACTTTCAGATTTTGCTCGTTTTTGCTCCAATCCCTAAAATTTCAGTTTATTCAAAACGGTTCCCAGTACATGAAAATAATTTCTTTTTGCAAACACTGTTAATTGAAATATTTATATATATTGTTATTTTCAGATGTGAATCCTAATACTATTGTTGTAACGAGATATTTAATTAACACATGTTTCCACGACGGCAGTGGTGGTTTTTTTAAATGGAACCATATATTTTTTAATACATAAATCGACCCATGTTGATATTCCCTGATACTTTTATTTTTGCCATTTTGACTTGAGATTCGTACTCAGCGACCTCGGAAACTCCAGAATACCAAGTTTCGACCAAATCTGATATTTTTTGGGTATACGCGTCCGCCATATTGGATCCGCCATTTTGTTTTTGCCATTTTGAGTTCAGATTCGTAATCAGCGACCGCGAAAACTTTAGTATACTCATTTTTGTAAATATCAAACATTACCTTCATATTTTTACCATGTTTCTGGGATTTCAACCCACTGTGGCACGCCCGGGAATCGGCTGAAACGATTTCAGGCTGATCCAAAGGAATTCGCGGGCGATTAGTTGCAATTTATCGCCACCTAATTCTATTATTCTTTGCCGAAGGTGGGATATTCGCGCCAAAGCACGCAACTACACCCGCGCGTTGAGCCCCCTTTGACACGGTTAACCGGTCGGCGGAAATAAACGAACGTCGGGCGGCGTGACCAGTTGCTAAAGCGCCTTGTAACGCGAAACGGGAAATTCCATAATGGATCGTGAATAATCGTGGACGAGGAGCACGAATAATTTTATACATCCAGTGTTTGTTCACCGTCTACTACCAGATATCGGTGTGAAGTATCCCGTAACGTACAATCCCACCTCCACCGTTTCATATTTTATTTCCCTGGGAATTACGCTCGGCACCGTTTGTACGCCCCCCCCCCCCCTCTGCCCACCCATCGCCCGTTGGACGTTAATAATTATCAAAAGTCCGGGGATTTCGTGTCGGGGTGCCGTGGCAAACTCGGTGTCAGCTTCATTACGGTCGAGAGCTCGTCAGAAGGATTTAAATCCGGGGGTCGCCTTAAATCAGGAGGACCCCGGACAAATCAGATCGTCGTCGTTGGCGACGTCGTCGTCGCCGTCATCCTCGGGGCCGTTCCCTCCGTTTATGCGTCGACGAGGAGGAGGCTTGACATTAATAGTCTCGCGGCGGATAAGCCGTTTTTGAAATGACGTTCGAAGGGAATAATACATGGAGGGTCACTTCTCGGGGCTGGTCTCCACCCCTGCGAACGGACGTCCCTTTTCAAATAACGCGTTCCAAGTCCTTTCCTTTTCGCCCAAGTGGAGGACCCTTCAGCGAGACTTCCACCCTTACGGAGTGTCTCGCACTCTGCTCTATGTCTATCGGGACGTGTACGAGTAGATATAGCTGGACGTGGCATATACGGTGTCCGAAAAGTACACGTTGCAGGAGGAGCTCTATAAATTACGAAGATTCTCTTTGACTTTGGTGTAATTGTCAGCTCCATTTAATGTGTGCCGAGGAGATCATTTCTTGGGGTTGTTTTAGTAAACCCTTTACATCTGATCGTTCCTAGTAAGCCAATATCGAATAATTTCTCTCAGGTTTTTAAAATGCCAGTCGGTTTCACTCACCCCCCCCTGAAACGTTCGTGCCAATCAGCTTTTTAATTAGAAAGTCTACAACGAATTCACTGGCGAAATTTTGTTTGTGAAGCATTACTTTGCGATAGATACCGACAGGTGCAACCCTTTCCACGCGTCCTTTAATTCGCAAAGATTGACGTACGTATTAACACGGCCCCTCTGTTTCCAGCACAACGTGATTTCTCCACGAAAATTTCCTCTCGTGGATTCGCAGCGTTGGAGCACACCTTGTACAGAAATTTCGGGACGCACGCGTGTCAGCTCCTTTCTTTCAGATCGCCACACTCTCGTCGACAACCCTTCTCTTGCACCACTTTCCTGTCACACGCGCCCTCGACTTCTGCCCCCGTTAATTGCCTCAATTAAATCTTTGTTACGAGCGATTTCAGCCCGACGATTTTTGGAAGAAGGGGTGCTGTTACGGAATACCCGACGGTGCGAACGTCATCTTCTTAGAAGTATGTAGTCGGTGCTCGAAGGATCCCTTCAACGAAACGGACGATTCCGACTCGACGAATATAGGTAAATGAAATGAACGAATTAATAAAGATAGGTATAACGTTACGTCGCGTACAATAAATACGTGCTCGCGGGAGCGGCGCGAATTGGAACAAAAGTCAGGTGAGTTACGCTCATTTCCATGAAACGAAATTTACGCGGGGGCTAGAAAATAGCGTTCGTTTCCACGTCGATCTATCTTTCCGCGAGTGGCTGGCCACTTTCATCGCGTTTCGATCAATCATACCCGTTTGCAAATAATGATGTTTAGCCCGGGCAACAAAGCAGAAAGCGCGGGAGGGCCGCATTGAATTACACAGGGAACAGAGCGGCGAACGTGTAATGACACGATGTGGCTCGGTCGGCGGACCGAGTAAATTATTTCGCAATGCGGCAAACGCGTTGTGTTTTATGCGCCGCGGTATTTTCAAATCGAATCCCCCTCTTTGGCCATTTGTGTCGCCGGTTACGATAACGCGATTACGACAGATACTGGCGACACCCCCGATCCCCGTTGTTTTTCAATGCCGCTCGCGGTACGCTCATAGAGGCGAATGATAATTCTCCATCCGCGTCTCTTAATTGAATTTATGTAAACCCGCCGATCGGCCGTCCATCACTGTCGTTATTTAAAATTCACTCGCTTTGTGTACCGAAAACAGCCAATTCTGGGAGGGAGGCTATTTTTCAGTCGACAGCCGCTCGATAGATTCTATTACTGGTTTGTTCGAGATAAATTGTAGCTACTCCTCGGAACGGAATGAATGAAAGATACGTTTCTTGGAAAATTAAATTAGCTTCGCCCGATTAATTGCCAGCGCCGTTTACTCCTCCACGTAGCCGTGTTTAACGTTTCCGCTCCTCGGCCGCGGCGTCATGCAACTTGTTGGACCGTTACCTTTCCGTACCATGCACCCGCGCGGTTCTATGCTTCCATAATACTATTAATTATCAATTATGAATAAACGTTTGCCCCGTCACGCAGTCGCGGCTGCGGCCAACTCCGCCGTTTTCGATTTCCCATCGCCAAGTCCCCGAAGCGGTGTCTATCACCGAGAGTGGCGTGGTTCACTGCGTAAACTCATCGCTCGCCTAACACAACCGTATGCATATTTCATACGCGCATCTACATACATATTTCCAGAAGGGACGGACGCGTACCTTCATCCACGACTGATGAAAATCGGCATCACGGTTTTATCGGGAATCTTTCGTCGATCGATTGGCCCCCCCCTGCTGAATCCATTTGAAGTAGTCGGAGTTTCAAGAATGACGATCGTGAAATCTGTCGCCGAAACTTCAAGTTAATCATCCAGCGGTCCGATGCGAAATCCAGAATTGATCGGGACGTGCCGCGCTTCAAATTGTTCCCTCTCGTTCTCCACCGTAACGGCGGCCAATCTACAACGTTTCCCAGCAATCGATTCCTTGCGTCTTCGCAAATTAGCCAGACTGCGGTACCGTCGCAGGAAGGCATGCTAATTTTTTGCCAGCCCGAGCGTCTGAATTCCGGTCACGTATTCCGCCGCTAACGAATCGAAAACTGGTAATTAAAGTTACCGTGACTTCTGATCGCGCGATTTCGAGCCGCGACCGTTCGTTACTGACGGTTCCCGGGGCGGCATCATCGGCCAAGGGAATTTCAGCCCCTTGACCAAGCGTCGCCCACCCTTGGACCGCTCGCCGCGGACCGTTCGCGATGGCAGGAATAACAGATACTTCTGTTGTCGCAGCTTTCGCGAGGAATTTCTTCGCAGTCACGTCGGTTCAAGGGCCCCCGTTATAAGGCTAGGAAGTTACATCTTGAATAACGGAGAAATTCCACTCGGCTAGAAAGGCGAGTATCGTTTTATTTAACTTGCTAAAAGCCGGCAGTTTCGAGAGTACTCGCGTGAGAAAAGTTTCAAGTTTACTCCAGCGAGTGCTGTCGTTACGACCTTGATCGCACTTTGTCCGATGCTCACTCGACAGACCTTGAGGACCGCGATAAACGATACTCGAGCTATCTCGACGCCTCGAGTGGCTGAAAAACTTATAATTAGCCGCGTGCACAGGGAACACTTGGTCTATCCGCGTTGCGCGCGCGTATTCCCCTGCTTTCTCATTAGCGTGCGGGATTATCCGTAAGGGTTCATTAAGCATTCCCGTTTCCCATATGGAAAACGCCTTTCGATTGTAAATTTCGCCGGATATCAAGGGCGCGCACTTTACCAGCACGGCTCCGTTTTACGCAGAATGTTACGCTAATTGTAAGTCAGCCTTTGAGATATAGATATTACGCCTGTATATACTTCTGTTCGTTTGCGAACGCAGCTACGTCCGCGGACCTCCGGTTTTATTGCTTAATTGCAAGGAGGCAAGGAATGTCGCTCGTTTTGCTCTCCGTGTACGCGATGCACGATAGCTCGAAACGGCTCCAGTTTCTTTATGCTCTGTGGGATTATTTGCAACCTCGTGTGAGGCTAGTTAGGATTGAAATACGGCTATTTGTTTGTCAGCGAGCGTGGAACATTAACCCTCGGGTGGTTACGTAACTGGTCTATGGCGTGGCTGATCCGACCTTCATTAAAAACGCCTTATTCAACCTGTGGCCATTTTGTAATTTGTAGCAGAGGAGAGGCACGGAAATGGGAGGAATTTACACGCCTCGCCCTCGGTCTACTTAATTGGACTCATCAGTTACAAGGATTTCTTCTCCGGAGGAATGCGGTGCTAGCGGAGGATGACTGTGATGCGCCTCTCGCGGCGAGTGCAGGATCTTTCTATGAAATTGCATTCGACGATTCCTCTTCGGGACAATGTTAACAGTCCCCGCTATAAGCGTCGTGGCGGCTCCGCGGTGCAACGTGTTGCACCCGTAAAAGCCACCAAGTAGAAGCATATGTTCATTCCACGACGATAGGGGGTCATTGAAAAAAGTAGAGAAAAAAATTGCTCGGCACGTAACGCACGGGTCGAAGCCGAAAGATGATGGAGTAGACCCGTTCGGGAGTCACGGAAGAGAAAGGAAGGGTGCAAATAGAAAGCGGCCCCGGGTAAATTGCCAGTGACGAGGAGAAATTTTTAATTGATATCGCTAATTATTACTCGACAAAGTTGCGATCGTGGGCGTGGCCGTGTTTCTGGCTACCAGAGGTTGCATTCTGGCAAAAACGGTGGGCCACGTCAAATTGCCTGCGCGCACTGAAAGCCATACTTAAGCGGCCGCTCGTGCGCGCGCATCCAGAGTGGACGAAATTGCGCAGGTGAGCGACTGCCGCCACGAAGAGGGAGTAAGAGAAATGAATAAGTGGAAAAAGACAGGTTGGAAGAGGGTCGGCGAAACTCGAAGAAAAGGCCTGCAGGATTCGCCTTTGTACTTGCGGCCGCATTAAAGGGTCACGCGTTCAGCACCCCCTCCCCGCGCCCTTTAAAGTCTAATTGTTACTTAGTTTTAATTGCTGCCGGCTGTGTTTTGCATAAGTGGCCTCGGAGGCCCCCGCCGTCGTTTGTTTTTGCTTGGACGGCCGCGAAGAAAGACCGCCAAGAACCTGAATCTTCGCGCCTGCCTCGCGCGCGCGGACGTGGATTAAATTGAATTAATTTCGGCCTCTCATCCCGGCCGCGCTCTGCCCCTCGGGGCCAAATAATTAATTACCGTCTTACATGACGGCTGATAAGTAAATCTTTTTAAGCGGGGGATTTGCGTGCGATCGGGCGACGATTAAGGGTTTATCGCTACGTCTCACGAGGGGGGCGCGGTGGCCGACTTGACATGATACGTGCTATTTGGTCAATCGGGGCTTCGCCACTTTGCTCTCCCCTTACTTTCGGGACGGACACTCTGCGACCATCCGGAAGCATTGTCCGCGATTGGAAGATCATCGATCGCGGTAGCATACCGTTCTGCGAGTACTTTAAATTCACGTACGTATGCAGCTCCTCCTGCACGGGATAGGCAAATCAGAAATGTTGTAAGCCATTTGAGACGGTATTAACAGCTCCGCGCGGTAAATTACGCGAGCGCAGTTCTCGGTGCAGAGAACGCGAAATGACAGACGACGTCCCGCGGAATAAATTTTTCATTCGCCCCCTCCCCCACGATATTACCCTCTTCCGGTCTCGAAATCATAAATATTCGTGGCAGCCCCGGCCTGCTACTGTGAATTTGTACTTGCTCGCGGTGCTATCTGCTAATCGATAGATTTGAAAGTCATGGCGCGGCGAGCATTTGAATTTCAGATTCGGGATCGGGAGCAATATGACAACCTTAGTGGTAGTTTAGCCTCAAACGTTCCCTTACGTTGCGGGGCTGGTGGTAGATTGCAGGAGGGGCGACGGAAGGGCGGCGGGAGGGACAAAGGAAAGGAGGAAGAATCGGAGGAAGACAGGGCCTGTAGAATGTTGTCGCAGATTAATACACTTTTTTACCCTGTGGGAGAGGAAGAAGAAGCAAAAGAGGGCAGAGGAGTGGCCGTATATCATACGCCGCTTCTACTAATGACTCTGGAAAGTTCGTTTCAGACGATGCTTCTGCATGGAGGAGAGCTCGGTTTGCTCGTCAAAACGGTTGCCCGAAAGTATCGTTGAAATCAAGAAGGCGGCGGAGGGGAGGGAGGGAGGTTCGATTAAGACCAGAGGGGCGAGGAGATGAAGGGTGGGCGGAGAGGGGGGAGAGGGGAAGATTGAGCGCACAAAAGAAGGATTTTGCATGTCTGATTACTTACGGTAAAGGGTCTTTGTGACTACCAACTTCCTCCGCTGAAAAACCATTGACGTTCTAGAATGGTTTTATCAGCGGATCGTGGAATCCCGTTTTCTTCCTCCACTGCCGTTTTTTCGTCGCAAGAAGAGAGAAAGACGGGGGAGGAGGAAACGCGACCGAGGAAATATTACGTCGAAAACAATCGTGTTTCCCGCGGCAATTTCTGCATCGCCAGGGCCCCGGCGGATGGCTACTTAATGAACCGTAATAACGCGCTTCTTATCTGGCAAACATTAAAACGATCCGCGAGCATTGCTCGCGGACGCGAAAAATATAGTTAGCGGTAATATCCGTACGTGCAATGAAATAATACCGGCACGATGGAACGCGCGGCGCCTTTTTCTTCGGCTCGAGGGCATGATGAGGGATGCGCGAGGGCGAGGGAGGGGCTGGGGTGGGACGAGAAAAAGGCGTCAGCCATGAGAGGGCACATCAGTGGGACCCATGAAATAATAATGGTATATATAAAGTGTAATTTAGCTAAACGTATGCAGCGTTGTATTGAAGCTCGGCTTCGAAACCAGGGCTGTGCCTAGCCGCGGCACTCGTCTGGCGCGCCCCTTCGAGTAGCCGACGGAACCAAGTGCGCATTCCGCCTCGCGAATCTTCGCCCCGACTTGGCGGCGAGAGCCACGCGAGAGTACAGCCCATCCTGTAATAATTCTGGCCGAACAATGGACAGTTAGTAGGTGGCGCGAGTTCTCTAACGAGGATTAGTCGGCGCGGGGTAATTGAGCGATTGCTCGGCCATAGAAGAGAAATAAGAGTGGGTTATCCGCGAGCGCATCGCCGCGGCTCGGCGGCCTCGGAGCATCGGTTCGCCAACGTGCGGTACACGCGCACCTCGGTTCGCCGGTTGCGAAAACAATAGACGCGGCTGCATAATGCTATCATAAATTCTATTATCTCCGATGGCGCTATTTGTCACGCGCGATCGGCCGGGGACGATCGAGCTTCGATTCCTCCACGGGATCGCCGACGATGAGATAATGTCCCAGGCATTTCCTTGGAGAAAAACGTCCCCTTCCCGTTCTCGGGCAGCTTAGTCCCCCGTGATGGGAAGGCGCTCGCCTTGTTGCTCCAAAAAGTATTAACCGTTCGATGAATGGTGCGGCGATTCCTGGAACGAGGGGATACTGTGTCGCGGCGTACCAGAGTTAATATCGGCCTAGCGCGAAATTATACCGATAATAATCGAATCGCCGGAAGGTGGCCCGAGGGAACTGGACACGCGTGTAACGAGTCTAAACGGTGGTCGCGCGCGTTCGGGCGCTGCTCGCCGTTGCTCGCGAGCCGAAATTCCCCGGGGTGGCGCGGCGCGGCGGTGCCCCGCGAGAAGTGACATTTTCGGGGTCCGATGGGCCCATCCCTGAGTTATGCCACGAGATGGATAGCCTGGGGCCCGCGGTGAGTAAATTACAAGGTAAGACGGAACGCCGACTGCCTTCCTGCCCCTCTGCCCCATGGCTCTTCTTCTTTTCGTTCTCTCGCTCGCCCCACATTCCTCTCTGTCCATCCGACGTACCCCGTGTCCCTCGCTCCCACTCCTATCCTCTCTCTCGCACCCGCCCGATCCCCTGGCGAAGCACCTACTCGTACCACCGTCGACTCGACCGACCGGCATGGGGCTTCACGGGCCCCGAACATCCCACGAGCATCCGACACTTTGGGCCCTGCTATGATACACCTTTGGCGTGGCTACCGTACTGCGAGATACTCGCTGCCTTCTTCCCTCATCCTTTCGCCTCCTCATCCTCCTCTGCTCCTTTCCGCCTCGTCTCTTCCTTCTGCGCTCTACCTTCCTCATCGTATCAATTTTTTCTGCCTTTTCTCTTCTTTTTTCTACCTTTTATATATCTCCCCCTTCCACCCTCCTCCTACCCTCCTCGCCGCTCATCCTGTTGCTCCATTTTCTCGCCGCTCGCGTCGTTTAAATCTTCCGATCTTCTGTTTCTTCTTTCTGCCCCCCTTTTTTTTGTGTTTTTTTCACTTGGAATTCTATTATCGTTATCGTCGGCGAGGAGATACCGTTTTTATCGTCGAGCGCGATGCCTGTAATGGAGTCCGGACGGGGAAATTGCGTTTCGAATCGTACGACCGGGGGCGAATTTCGTTCGCAAGATCAGCGAATTGAAAGCGAGTCCAGACTTTTCCCACATTTCGACACAGGTTCCTGGTCATTCTTTTACCCTGTAGGTGTACTTGACGTATTTAGGAGTTCTGCTTACCCTCCTCACCTTTCTCAGAACTTGGGACTTGTTGCATAGGTGATTGTCCCTCGGAAACATGTTCCCAATACGGGAAATGGCGAGCCCGGGGTGCCTGAGCCAACTTGCACCTCGTTTTGAGGGATCGTGCAACACTTAATGCCTCTTTCGACCGGCATTTCGCGTTGCGATCTAATGCTCCCCCGTCGAAAGAAGTGCAATTGCTGCAGAGCTTTTCCACGCACACCCTCGTTGCACGGGAACTGTTGGAAGTCTCGCGTGGAAATCGTAATTCCAACACCGGCTGCAGCCGTAGACACGAAGACACCCGCGTATCCGCGCACACGTGGAAATTGCGACGATGCAAATCTCGTTTCCGGCGCGTATAGTTGTGAGTGGCGTGAAGGGCTCAGCGCGGCTGGCGCGAATGCAATTAACCCTTAACTGGTAATGCGAAATTTTGATGCAGTTGCGTGTAATTTGGTTAATTAAGAAACTCGTTTATTTATAGCGGGGCCAACGAGGGGTCGCGGAGGGAACGCTAAAGGCTTTTCTGTCGAGCGAAACCCGCGTCGTAGATACAGCTTTAAAGGTCCGTTTTATTTTAGCAACCAGTCACTCGACAGTTTTTGCAGAATAGTTTTTCCCACCCCCTTCGACAACTATTTCGCCCCGTTCTTCGATCGCTCGGTAGGTAGGGGATAGGTGCTATAAAGGGGACACGTCTTAAATGGAACAAATCGAATTTCCAAAATTCTAAACGCATTACACATGCAAGTTATCTTCCTGTTTATGGCAACATTAGTGCCTAGTCATTTGACGTAAACTTCCCTGCGGTCTCACTTGCAACAGAGTAGTAATCCACGGTTGATGTTTTTCGGCAGTAAAAGTGAAATTTTCATTGGTTTTCTGTGTCGTTTTCTGAGATTAAGATATATACAAAGTGTTAAAGTGTTATATCATTAAAATAGCCTATATTCAACTGAAACGAAAACGCTTAACAGGTAAGCTTAATTAATTGTTTTCTTTGTTTCGCGGTTATTTTATATTAAACTCACTTATAGTCGTAAAAGGGACAGCATAACAAGTCTTAAATGGGACGACCGTTTCATGGCTGTCCCTCTCATACACATGTACTGCTGGACACTATATGTATAATACTTTCCTGTAAAGTTATTAGTGTATCATCTGATACATAGATGACATTGTTTTAAATTATGAATTATTAGTTGATGGCGTATTGTTTCAAATTTAAGAATTAATAAACTGACTATTCAAAGCGACAAACTTTATCGTCAAGAAAATGTGTGGCAATAAATTAGCCCTCGTTATAAGTTATAAATTTGCAACAGTTGTATGTAAATGTGCGGTAAATGGGCCAATGAGTCATGCGGAATAAAAGGCACATTCAATTTTTTCTGTTCCATGTGACATTAATAATAAAATATTGATGATTTATACTACAAAGCGTTAATTTTTTCGTAGATTTCGTTGTATTGTATCATTAAGATTTAGAATTATAATTGTAATACTTAATAAGTTTATTTTTATTAACGTGTCCCTTTCATGACTTATACTGTCCCATTTAAAACCACCTAGTCGTAAAAGGGACATTTCCCACTTTTTTGAAAATCGAAGATTTTCTTATTTTCTATTACAATTGATGAGTTTGCAATATACTTTTATTGAAGGGAAATAAACACGCTTTCTTGTGATGTAGTTGTTTTTTAAATACCTATAACGACATTGTCAAAAATGGACGCTAAACAAAAGTGTCCCTTTTATGGCACCTCTCCCCTAAATGGAAAAGTTAATGCAATCGACCGGTGCGCGAGCATCGGATTTCGATCAAGTTTTAATAGCCGTTGATAATGAATTCTCAATTGGCCCGTAAAGGGAGATTCCGGCGGGTGGCGCGTACGTAGCGCGGATTACAGCATTGCTCCGTGTTCGTTAATTAGTCGCTCCTCTGTCCGAATACCTGAGAGTTCTGTTACACCGCAATTGGCCCTGTTCTCGCAAGAAATATGAGTAATTTCTCTGCCTTTACACTCTGCTGCCTTGTGCCACGTGTGCGTGGCATTCTGATCGAATAAACCGTGAAAAAGCAGAATCGATTCTCCTACGATCTGTTAAAGCCATTCCGAAATCAAATCTATGTCGGATAAGTCTCGATTACGCCGGACACCGTAAACCCGGTTGCAGCTTTATTCTCGTCCGTCCACCGATGGATCGCCGATCGAGACGCGCATCGAGCAGCCATCGGCGCGGAACGAGTGTCCCGGGGCTCGTGGAAAAAATCACCGAATAATTAATGACCATCGCGGCCCGATATTGACAACATATGCGACCGCTGCCAGCGCGGCAAATCTGCGGCGACACATGCGTGGAAAATCGTGTGCACCGCTCGGGGGACGCGTGACATCTGTCCTCACTTTGCCCGTCCTAATGCACACGCATCGCACGATTCGACAACGTTATGGTCGATGTCTTCATACCGCCCACCCTCCGATGATTCGATGCATGTCGAACGGTGTCGCGCTAAAAGCCATCAAGTAGTCGAGTTGTCGCACAACTCTTTCATCTGAAAGTCATCTATCGGGGTGAATAATAGAGCTCGTCCTTTGAACGAGGGCTGGCATTTGTGAATGCTCGAAGGAACTTAATATTCAGGGTCCTCGCGATTGTTTCATCGTAACTTTAATTGCAATGCAATTTACATTACACTCCGCTTCTTCACACTTTTTCCCCGCGGTTAGGGTAGCATTTGTGTGAGAAAGCTGGAGGCGCAAGCTCGCCTGGAGGATGTTCGTCGCCTGCACGGTTGGTTTACGCGAACGGGAAGGAACCGCGATAAGGGTGCTCGCCGAGAGCCGTTTCCGTGTCGAGGGACAACACGGGAAATCGTTTCGGAATGAATGAAAAGGAAGGGGCTAATGAGCCGCTGGCCCTTCCATTCCTCACGCCCGCACGGGAAATTATTTGCCGTTTCTGAGAAGTACCGCTGAGACTTTCCAGCGTGCGCGGGGGTAAAGAGAAGCGAATGAATTCGACGACTCTCGTCGAGCCGAAAGCTTCAATGGATCGATGCTGGTGCGAAGAAAAAGACAGAGGATACCGCGGATCGCGTGGCTGACGAAAATCGACGGAATGGTAATCAGTAACGTTGCCTTTGATCGTAACGAAACACGATGATTTAGACGCGTGTGCGCGCGTTGACCTTTCCCACTGGCATCGTTTCAGCGGATTTGATACGTAACAAAGGGAAACGCGCGCGATGCCGCCACGTTAAATATACAGAGGGACCGGCGGTGGTTAAAATAATTCAGTCTCGTATTACACGGCGTGCGTGTATCGGCGAACGAATGAATTTATTTGCTCAAACTTCACCGACGCGGACGGCACGTATTTCGACGCCCACAAGTGGCCGCGCGAGTACGCGGCATTACAGGCTGCGCCTCGCTCCGCCGAAGGTCGCAAATTCCAATAGCTCTTGTGCGGTTTTGCACCGACGCGGACGCTGCAGATCGCCGCGGGTTTATGAATCATTCGCGCCGCTTTCGAAACGGCCCAGGTATCTCCGTGCCCGCCGTTTCGCCTATTCCCGTCCTACTATTCCGTTTGCATATGCAGCCTGCTGTCGATAATTAGCTGGAGGGATTACGGAAAGATCTCGGGGCGAAGCAAGGCTCTCTTCTCTCGGAACCCGCTTCAAACCGAGGCTACCTGCTCCGATTCGCTCCGAGCTATGCACGTACGTACTTTGGTCCCTCGCAAATCTGTTTCAACTCCCTCGAAATGTGCAAGGGAAGGTATCCGCGGCCGCGAAGCGTTCGTTTCTCCCAAAGAATTTGCATTAAGCGAGGGCTGCCTGTTTGGACTGGAGAAATTTTTCTCAGCTGCTCGAAAGCTCGCGCTGGGGAGGACAGTTTATTCTAATTCAACATGATCGGAATGCGCGAGTAAACTTTCTGAAGTACGTACGGCAACATCGTGGCTCGTGGTAAGGTTTATGCACGGCTGAAGAAGGGACACAAGAGATACAAGGCGCACGACAAAAGGGAGATTCAGCAGCGTCAGCATGATCGTGTAAAGGTGACGGTGCAGGTTGCGCTCGGATTGGCAGTTGTATACGGATATACAAGGAAAGTGGGGTCATTTTTCTAATTCAATAAAACCGATGACGGCCACGAAATTGGCCGAGCCGTACACGGTGACACTTTCGGTTGCATTCCCCTCTTTTTCGATCAGTCACTGTCCAATCACTTAAACCACCGCGCGTCCGCAATTTCCACTTCCTGGAAACTTATTAACAACCACACATATCCTAACAAGGGTTACATTTGTTCGTTTTCTTTTTCGCTCGTTCTCGCCAGTCATCCCCCTTGTGATTCCGAAATAGACAGCTTGTTAGGAGCGAACAGCGTGTCTCTCTCCTCAAAGAAAAATTGCTCGGAAAGAAAGAAGGAGGCGCGCTGCCCGTGGGCAACGGAACGAGTAAACGACGCTGGTACGAATTACGGAGGAACGATATTTTGATGGTCACAGCTGCGGCGGTTTGAAAAAAAGGGATGTTTAATATCCTCGTTGACGGGAGGCTGGGAGAGCGGGTGACCGTGATGGGGTTGGCACGCGGCACGATTCGACGGTTTCAATTACGTGACACGACTTTGTGCCCCAGCGGTCGGCTGCTTCGTTCTTTCTGACAGACTGCCTTCTGTCAGGATGAAAAAGAAACGCGGCGTCGCGTGAAGCGGAAGGATGCAGACTGGCCAGCCCCCGAGCGGCTGCATTCGAGTCGAGTCGCCAGAAACTTGGCCAAGTATAACAGACCTTCTAACGAATTCGGGGCTTCCACCGGACCGACGAATCCCCGATGCTTCAAACGTCAATCCTATTGTCTCTGGCCGCGCGGTTGCGTCATTCTGCCCATACTGTGCTACAGCTCGCCGATAAATAAAACCTCTCTCTCCCGTTTCCATCCTATCTGTCCATAAAAGCGGGAACAAGCATCGCTTAATTACTTTTCCATTCAGTAATCGCGGAGAAGTGATTTATCCGACTATTGAATAAAAAAAGAAAAAAAAGTCGGCCGGTAGCTGCAGCACCCTCGGTAAACATAGTTCAGCTCTGATAAACGTTCGAAGAGGGACGGGAGGGGTGGTTATTGCGAGGTTGCCAATAAAATAGTTGTTCCGCGGGAATGAATGGCCCCGACCGCAAAGTTAACTACCGGCTGGAGTGTGTCCCTCGCACGGAAACTATCAGCGAACAATTCTCCAGCCACCTAGCAATGGTGGTCACGGAAGAAGAACGAAGGAAGGCCACCGCGTTCGACGAGGAGGACGGTTCGTTGGCTTCCAAGTGGCTAGACGCACGGAAAGAGAAAGGAAGAGCAAGGGAAATCGGGAGGGTGGGTAGGGGGACGGTTTAGGAGGGTTGCTCGAGCCCTATTATCGGGAAATTAAAGGCAGTAACTCATCTTGGGACGACTTCTATTAGACTTTCCCTAGCCAGGCCGGTCGATATTACTTTCGATATGAACGAGCCACTAAATTAATATCCACAATGCACTGGCAATTATGAACGGTCCTTATACTTCGTCTACCACATCCCCGATGGTCGCCTCGTCGGAGGGGGGTCGAATCGCTCGGGGGTGAGTCGTCGTCAGCGTCGCGATAAATGGCACGGGGAATCTGCGATATTCAGGGCCGACTCGAGGACAGCGGAGCTGCCTCTCTGTAATAGGCCGAATATCAGAAGCCGGATGGAACCTTGCTTGATATCAGACCTTCGCTCTCTGATTTACTTCTGCGAATCGTAAAGGGCGATGGCTGTTGCGATCACGAGTCACGCATCGAACGCGCTTCGGACTACCCTGCAAAGACGTCAGAGGATTCCCAGACTCTAAACAGCAAATCCGATTCAGACACTGTAAACCGCGTAACGCGATTGCGACGCTTTTTCCGGATTGCCGACGAAACTCGTCCGGCCGCGAGAGTGTCGCGGCGTTTTAATTCCCTCCCTCAGTTCGCCAGTTTTCGTAGCGCCGGAGCCGCGGCCAGAGTTCGGGTAAACAAGGCGGCAGCAGTCGGATTACCGAAATGGGATTGGCGACGTCGCCACCTAGCCGCTTACATAGCTATGCGCGAGACCGTATAACGGAGCGAACAATTAGACAAGTCCGACTAATGGCAGTGTCGGAAACGCGCGGATGGAATCGCGTCGCCAAAAATATGTTTGAAACTTGCACGGGCAAGGCCAATTACGCGTAATTCACTTGTATAGAGTTGCCGCGAGTTTCGTCATTCGTTCCGCAACCCTTTTCTTCCTCCGCCGCTTCTTCTGTCCCTCTGTTCGTCGCCATTCTCTCACGCCCACTGCCTCTTGACTCCCGCTCACTTCGTTTACCGCTTCTCTCCGAGTCGCTCGCTCCCCGCGTTTCCCGGAGGACGCAACGATGTTAGCTCACCTTCCTAATCGTTTTAACGCACCCACACGCAGCCGCGCCAGCGTGCCCACATCCACGCCAGCCGAAAATCATTACAACGGGCGCGAAACCGTGCGTTTTCGTCGGGGCTTTCGCGCCCGCACGTTCGCGCCGTTTGCACCAGCCAGTGTGCGCGCGTGCGGAGGCGCGGGGGCGTGCTGCAACTGTGACTGCTGATTCTGTGTGGAACGGTGGAAAGCGTCGCCTCCTGCAGCCCTTTCTCTGCACCGGTCCTTTTATCACGCCGAACTTCCGGGAGCTACCGAGCGTCACGGCGACGACGGCGACGGCGACGTAACGAGTTGTCGGCGACGCCGGTGTCGCCGCGCGTCGTCGTGCATCGCGTGCACGGGATAGGGATTGAAAATTATACAGTTTGCTGACACGAACGCGACGCGTTCGAGGGTGTACCTACTGCTTGCAGGAATGTTTGCTTTTTACAGGGCGAAACGGGAGTTCCTGACGCGAAGGGAATGTCGGGTTGATCCGCCACAGAGGGAAGGTTTCCTTAGAATATTTCGTGTCTTAGGAACTTCGGGCGGTTAGGGAGATAGCAACACCCAGAGTTCCTCTCACGCTGCCCTTTTATTCCCACTTGACATAATACAATACCTTTAAAGTATTGCGCATCCACGGGTGCACATTCCGTGGAACACGAAATGCATATCGCCAGCCCTCGCCATCATCCGTTATCCTTCCTCGACGTAACGAGGACGTAACGAGGACGAGAAACGAACAATGTACGAGCCTTTACATCGATCTCGTTCTTCCCCGTATCGAGGGTCGATTTTATGTACCGCGGGTAACATATTGCCCCAGTACGCGGCTCCTAATATCGAGGCATGCCGAGAGAGATGCGTGTTTGCGTTCACACGGCCGCATATGCCCGGTCTCATCGATTCGTCATGATCAGCGGAGGCCGGCTACTTCACAATGATCCCCCTCCGCGAACCTCGCCGCTCTGGCTTATTCTCCAGCCCACGGAAAATGCGCCGTTGATTAAATCTACTTTGGGTAATCGACGATGTATGAGCGATTGGCCTGTCTCGCCGCGAGGGGCGTCGAGCCGTGACAACGCTTCGAGAAAATGGAGAAAATATGGGGTTGTCGGTCGTCTATCAGCCACCCCCGAACTTTCTCATTGTTCCATGGGGTTGCTCGTTGTTATTCAAGCACCCAGAACATATATGGAGCGAATCGACCCGCGAGTTGCCTTGCTACTAATTATACGAAATTGAGAGTGTTGGTCGAGCTGAAGAAGGGGATGGAAATGGGGTAGCGAAGCAAAGGAGAAGTTACAATGATAGGTATGTGGAATCTGGGACGCGATACATACTTCTCTCTGTCTCTCTGGCGAGGAGCATTTTGCTTGTCAGATTCCCCTAGGTGGCAGGTAAACAGATGCACCATTGTTGCAAGCCGGATTATTCTTCGTATTTAATGCCGGCTATCTTCGGCCAAAGTTTTCATTGTTCCCCGACGTTGAATCATTCGGAACTGGTGTTCTCTCCCCGTAGCTACTTTCTCGAGTAGATACGAACTTGCCGGCAATAACGGTATTGCGATGATCATCTCTGCAGCGAAGGTGAGGCTTTTAGCCGGCAAGTTTCTTCGGTTCTGGAATCGACTGAGCTTCCGCGAAGCTTTTTAGCCCCGGGCGGGGGATGTTTCGCGGGACGATTAACACCTCCCCGGCAGCGATTAACGATAGGGGGTTCTAAGTTCTCCGCTTCTATCAGGCTTTGTCAAAAGTGAGCTGGTAATTATTTTGTACTAAATGTAAAAATTACATCGATGTGCCACTACCTACGTTTCGTCCCGGCCGATGATTGTCGAGTATGTGGTCATCGAATCTGAGGATAATTAATAGTTGAGCTAATGGATGTTCGGTTCATCGTACGACCTACATCCCTCCTGATCACCCTGTATGCTTGCCTCTGTGCACGTTTCTGTGATCAACAAGAATGTGTCTCTGCTTCTGGCACACATCCACCCTGTTATTCAGGATTGACTGGCAATACTGTTCGTTTGAATCGCCGAGAACCCGCTGTATCACTAAAACTCGCCACGCGGAATAGGGTCGGGCCGAAGGTGGAAGGGGACGTTGATCACAGGTTCTCAAACAATGCCACGTAGTACCTGGAAATTTCAAACAGTTGGCAAGTAGAGATATATTATACTATACTCCACTATCAGTTTATCATTGCCGATAGACACTGTTTCATATACATACACCTTCTTGATTCTAATCCCACAGACATAACTCACCCCCACCATTCATCGAAATTCCGGGGTGCATTTACATTCACGGCCCCGCATTATCACAACTCATTGCCTGAGAACATTAGGTCCACCAGTTCAAAACAAAATTTCAGCCAAGCAGCTTCGTTGTACATAAAGACTGAGAATTTGTAAGTTATTTACAAGAGTAATAGGGTAGGATTTTAAAACAGCGTGTTGCTGAATCCCGTCCATTGCACCGCAAAAGGGAAAGAAAACAACTATGTATTAATCTAACGCAATTTGATGGTTTGATAAAGACGTATTATTATTATTATTATTATTATTATTATTATAAAAAGTTCCTTCAAATCCCTCAACTCCGTATTCCTTTCAATAGCTGAAGCCCTCGCGTTTAAACTTCTTCTACTTAGTAAATCTTCCAAGAATTTCCAACCTTTTACCATCTTCGTAGCTGTTCGCACGCGCAATGCTAGGCCATTTCCTGGGTCTCTAGTTTGAGAACCCGCAACATAGGTGCCGGCGAAGGAGGGTTGCCAGCATTACGATCGCCGTCTGGCATAGGTATCTGAATCCCAGAGTTACGATGATCAGCTCGATACGAACAATGTGGAATGACCTGGCAGTGACGCAGTTAGATCATCCCGTATTACCCTCTGGGTGCACTGATTCTCGAGTGTTGCGCTGGTGGTCGTTTTCTATGCACGCGCGTGCAGGTTCTCCATCACGGAGTCGTTGTGTTTGTAGGGCATTTACATGGTCGTGTAAACTCATCGGGAATACTCACAGGCAAACGAGCGCACATAGCATGAATATGCGATGCACGTATGTATGACAGGCTGCAGTCGGAGATATGGAAGAGTCTTAATACCTTTACATCTGGGACAAGTGTCTCTAATCACATTAGCTAATATAATTAGCTGATGCAAATCGACTGGAATAATCTAGCATAGTGATGATTTCTTATTACATTAAGACGCGACACACACTCGCGCTTCGTTCTCCAGTCATCTTTTCTCTTTCAGCCCGAGAGCAACTCGAGCAACATAGCGATAGACAGTGCACGAAGTACATTGCTAGAGCACAGCATCCGTGCGAATCGAGCTTGAGAATTCTACACGGTGACCAAAGCGCAACGGGTACATGACGAGCGAACCGATGTGCCCAGTCCTTGGTTGACACGTGTCGTAAGCCGATCCTTGCCGGGACGCAGGACCATTATCCCGTACACGCGCCTATCACGTATACAGCCGCGGCTGGACGTACAGATTCGCGGGTGTATACGGTGCAATTACTGTTGCCGGTTTGACACGTATCGACTTTATGCTTGGGTGAAAACGATCGTGCCAGATCCTGTTTATAGCGCTGGTTACCTTAGCGCGAACGATACGTCGTGGCTCGATGGTAAGTGTTACAGACAGCCACTTGGGCGACCGTTCAGCGTGGAAAGCACGGATAGAGGTGAATTAATCGTGGGAACGTTATTCCGTCTAATTAAGATAACGTTATTATTTCCAAGGCACGTGCCGCACTCGTTTCAGGGAAAATCGATTCGTGTACAGTTGACGCGTACACACGCTTTCAATGAATAGACAAGCGGGACGGGAAAAGAGGGGAGAGAAACGTTACCGCAGCGCGAATTTCGTCGACACGTTGTTGTTAAATGCGGTTAAACGTTTCGGACGGGAATTGGTCGGACTGGCGAAATGAAACATAGTTTTCTTTGGTGAATTGAGGGCTTGTGCGGAATTAATGTTGCGAACTGAGGATATAATTACACTGCCAACGGATTGTTGATGCTTGCAGTCGAAGGCTGAAGTCAGCACCGTATGTAATTGGCAATAACTAACTTTCGTTTCCTATTACATTTACCGTCGGTTTAATTCTCTGCTCGACGTTGGAATAATCGCCGGCCACAGGGCGGCGACTTTTGTTCATTTCGGTGTTGAACGCATCGTAACGATTGCTTGCCATTACAGTGGCTTAAGGGGTTAGGAGTGTTAGGACACAGTCACGGGTCAAGAAAGCAGACGATTTTTAAACGACGATAATAAGAAAAGTAAACAATCGATTATTATAAGGTTTTGTGTTTTAGTTCACTATATTATGAACTATAAGAAAAGCATATAATATTTACCAAATAACAATTGTACGCCGTGCATTTAAAATGTTCATTTTTTTTCGGATGACCAACTGGTGGGCCAACAGTAACAAAAACCCCAAAAATGTCATAAACTATAATATATTTTCTAGGCATTGACGATCCAACATTTCAATTTTTGCGAAAATTTACAAAATGGTCGATGTTTGAAAAATAATGATCAAATTTCGACAAAAGTGTGTGATCTTTTTGTTTATATTTTGTACTATAATTAAAAAATTTAAAATGTTGGATCGTCAATGCCTAGGAAATATATTATAGTTTATGACATTTTTGGGGTTTTTGTTACTGTTGGCCCACCAGTTGGTCATCCGAAAAAAAATGGACATTTTAAATGCACGGCGTACAAATGCTATTTTGTAAATATTATATGCTTTTCTTATAGTTCATAATATAGTGAACTAAAACACAAAACCTTATATTAATCGATTGTGTACTTTTCTTATGATCGTCGTCTAAAAATCGTCTGCTTTGTTGGCTCGTTACTGTGTCCTAACCCCTTAACCAATATCCTTCTCGTGCCAGAGAACTCGAAACACGGAAACAAAAAAGCTCGAATCATCTGTTATCCAGATTATAGTGTCACCGGGATGTTAACGTGACTATTCTTCATCCAGGCGCCCTGTTCTACGCCACGAATACTAGGTAGGGTCGCCAAGGGTTGTTTCCATGGGGTGGGGACGAAAGTACTCGTAGTTGAACCGTATGCACGATACACGCTGCGTATGTGTGTGTGTGTGTTATTTTTTTAAAATTGCTCGTGAATAACCTTCGATTCCCCGTGGCGTTAAAAATTTCACTCCCATCGCGAGAATCATTGTTTCAATCCCCCTCCTCGGCCAAATTTCATCCGCGAATTTTTTTTTAATCGACCCCTTTTTCCGCGAATAGCCGTGTCTTCGGTGCTTTAACACCTCCGTCGACAATTTCGCTCGAGATACGCGAAGCAACAACCTGTATCGGCAAATGTGTCTCCGTGATGACAAGCCAGCGGGGCCATTTATATCTACGGCCGTCTTCACGCGACACATTCTATATATGTATAGTTTTCCATTTTTGCCGCAAACGCTGTAATTATTAATTTGAAGAATCCTATCACTCGGTGTAACGACGTAGATTGACGCTTCTGCGTTTGGAGTAGCAACGGATGTGTCTGTCCTCTATTGGCGTCGTAGAAACGGCTGAGTTAGGTAGGTACAGACAAGCAAATGGGCGCGCGCACCAGGGGTGAACTCTGACTCACCCCTCGCTGTACAGGGATGTAGTCTGCAGCCGCCACCCCCTCCCCTCCCCCGATGGCTTTGCTGCCCCGAGCTACGCACGCAATTACCATCCCTGATTGGATTAGGCAGCGTCTTGATTTGAGCCCAGCGTCGACAATCTCACCCATCCGTGTCTGCGTTGTCTCCGGTAGCTCTCGCAGCTTGCGCTGAAAATAGCAGTCGCTCGGAAATATTTGCTAAACCCAGGGCACAGCTATATCTTTATTTATAAACCATCTTAACTCGGTCTCCCTAATAATTGATTAGGTGCTCCGATTGATTAATCAGATATAAGCACAGCTGTCCCCGCATTGTCTAGCTAAAATAGAGCACAGACGAAAGAGTTGTAACTTATTCAAAACTGCTGGAATGACAGTATGATATCACCTCTATAGGTTGTTCTAATTGAAGGACCTCCAGAGGTCGTTCTAATTTACGCTGGAACGATCTATTTTACGTTGATTCCCGATTAATTCATACAGCGTGCTCTATTCGAAGCACGGTCACTTGGGCGGGGAGCAGCTCGATTAGCAAGAATGCTGACTGCGTGATTGCAGCATATTCCTCAACTTTTTACCAGCGGTTTCCAGCGTAGGAACGTTTTCTCCTTGGTGGAGGAAAAATTGCAGCTGTTTCGGACTTTTTGAGCCGCTCGACGGGAGTTATTAATCCACGCTTTGCGCTCCAGTATAATCGCTGTGAATTAATTTCCCGTAATTCTTTTTACGCGGGGCTCCAGTAAAAATACACTGCTCTACCCACACACTGGCGCGGCTACATTGTGCCCGGGGAATAATTAGAAGTGACGCGAATAGAAGGCGTTATACTATAAAAGAGGAATATCTACCCGGGCTTTCGAGAGAGCAGATCGATAGGTAGATGTTGACGGGGATACACCTATTTCCGAGTTTCGCGAAATTTTTGTCCCACGATAACGAGTGACAGAGGGCGATGGTACAAAGGGAGCGTGGGAGGGAAAGCGAGGAGGTCATCGTGCGTCACATACTGATAGAACGGAAAGACGAATGGTCCGGTGGAGTGGTTAGACCCCAAATCTGTTCGGGATTTGGCAGGACGAGAACTTAAAACGAGGCTCACGTTCCCTATTGGTGAAGGACGATGGGCACACTTCGCTGGCAGCCACCTAGACCGGTCAGAAATGTACTCACGTACGAATTCCTTTTCTCTTCCCCACAGGGGATTGACCGGCTACTTTTCATTCGCCCGATATTCCTACGTTTATTGATTGATCGGCACGTCAAATTGCTTTCGAGCAAGTGCCAGAAGCTCTCCGGCCGGTGTCTGGCCTCTCCGTCCGATTCGTTTCTCTATCCACCGTTTCCTTAATATCTAACATTAGCCCCGATGATTCATCTTTAGAAGTCGGCTTTCCTCAGTCATTGCCCAGCTAACGCGACCGCTCGATTAAATCAGTCCCCGATCGGGCTCGAAAAGCGAAGGAAACGTATTGACTCGGAGTGCGAGAGGTGATTCGCAATTCCTTATCCAGAAGTTCATTATCAGCGCGGAGTCGTTTTATCATCCCCGTCGACGGGATAGAAAAGAAATTCGATGGTTATCCTTGTGCGATCTAGAGATGGAAATGGCATCCAGCGTAAGGGAGGGAGTTGGTCGAGTGGCGCATTATTACCATAAAATAATGAAAAGGGATCTGGGCTGCATTACGGGCCGCAGCCCATTACGTAGGGTGGGCTGTGATCTTTCTCTGTAGTCCGAGGTATGCATGCTTCACTGGTCAGATAGATAGTCCTGCAGTGACGGAGCAAGAGCGATCTCCTTCCGCGAAGGGTCATACCAATTCTACTATATACCTCTTCAAAGGGAATATCGATTTTTGCCGATACGCACACCGTTTGCCCTGGCGACTTCTCCTCTTGCCCAACCTTTTCTGCACAACAGATCTGACGTAATAAATAGAATAGCTCTGCGGAATATTTAAAAATCTTTCCGCAAAGCCCGAAGAAACCCAGTGTTGAGGGCTGAACGCTCCCACGAAGGCCGTCCAAGAGAGATTAATCCGTTGGTGTCGCGTAACGGTCTTCACGATCAGCGAAGATCGCGAATGGACAATAATCGCGTCGCGGCAGCCCGTGAAATTACAGGGAGGGACATCATATCGAATCGTTCGAGTTGCCCGCAAAGCGTTCGCCTGTCGATGTACCGCCAGACTGGCAACCGTGAACGTTAATCTAGCGAATGGGAGCCGGTCCAGCTGCACTTGGAATAATCATGTTTCCGGCAGAACTCGATGACCGGGTAAAAGCCTACTTCCCCCGATCGGCCTTAACTTCGTATATCCATCCCAGCGGAAGAGAGCCCCGGCTATATCGACGCGGTATACACTTCTTAGCGACCTGTGGGTGATAGAGAGGTCTGTGCTACGGGGGACACAGAGGGGGCAACAGAGAAAGAGGAGCTGCGAGCTGATAGAGACCGGAGCCGAGAGAGACTCCGCACACGTAGGAGCAACTCAGAAATCGAATTCCAGCGGGTCGGTGTGGGGACCCAGGGCGTCGTAGCCTCCGCGTAATCTCCGGTTTCGTGGAAAATGAAGCACCGGCCGAGGGCACCCGGGCGAATTCTGCGCCGGTAAATCGACTCCGCCGGATAATGAGCCGAGCCGAATAATTTCTCTTCTCTGGCACAGTGAAACGGCTGAATCTACATCGGCCGACCCTGCGCGGCGTAATTGTATCACCGTCGAAGACGTTCCCCCCGCGGGTTACACGACGCGACGCCGGAGACCGTCGCGTCGCGTCAGATCGCTCGACGGTTGGACGGGAGTTAAGTGCTCGGTTCGACGTTGGTCGAGCGCTCGCAGCGCAGATCGTCGTTAGGACTTCTCGATAAGGGGCTTTGTGAGACAGGTGTCGGGAACGTTGTTATTTTTGAGAGGCGTCTGCTTGAGAATTAGGTCCCCTGTTTTCAAGCTGCAGGAGGAGCGAGGGCCTTAGAAGTTAATTATCGGAGGGACATCGAACTTTTGCAGACTGCACGTAGTAAAAAGCACTTTGCCCTTTCGTTCTCAATCACGACTGTGTACCCAGGTGGGCGTGGATGTGTTAAGCGACCAGTGTCAGTCGGTAAACTCTTCTACTTGATTATTCGTAGTACATAAACATGTCAGGGAACTCTGATTCCCTCATAGTACCTACTTTGGCCGATCGTTGTCGAAGTTCCTGAAGGGATGGAAAGGCACTCGATGCCAGCAGGGTGAAAAGAAATATTATTCGCGATCCACCGAAGTTAGCCGTGCGAATGCCAAAGTTTCCCCATCCCGCGATACATCAAGACGTTTATATTCTGTAACCATTGCTTCGAGGAAGCCCTCCCTTTCAGAAAAAGTGCCATTCTCCATGCCACCCCTTCAAGACAAACTGGAAATACAGTGGATTCAGTCGGATATCGTTGAGAAAGCCATCCGATTCGTGGGGTCGTAGATCGTCGGGCGGGTTGCCGTGTGGCCAGAGGGGTAGCTGAAAAAGAGGATGCCAAAGGCGGTCGGATCGAAAGCCCCAGCGAAACTTAACATGTGCGTTTTATTGTCTCTTAGCTTGAATAACACGCGTTATTTGGCGCGAGACAAATGCTTAAATCGAAGGATAGCGGGCCGAAGATCCCGCGGTGTTTCGCCTCATAGAAGTCCATCGTCCCTACTTTCTCTCCTTCCTCCCCTTCTCCCTGTCGAGAACACGACAGCCTCCCCTTCGTCATCTATCTCGCGACGTGGCGATACATCTCGACGTATAGTCGAAGAACTGTTACACAGCTGGTTCGACCGCGTTGCTGGTAAAAACGTGCCCAATTTCCAGAGGTCGGCTATTGGGGAGTCGCTTCTGGAAAAGTTCTCTCGAGTATCTACTCCTTCTCAATCGAAACAGTACAGGTACTTAAACATTCACACGTCTCCGAAGTGTCTCTTAATCGCAGTATCGATCCCGCTTCTCTCCGGTCCATCGGGCCTAACGCTCCAAAGTGTCCAAGTGACACACGACGCGGATAATCCCCGAGGATATTCGTCCCATTCCAGGAGACCGCAGGGTCTTATCTGGACCTAGAAGGTGACGCCTGTGCAGACGATCCCCAGCCGTCTTCGGGGGTTGTCCGTAAGCAATAAACGCTGATACAGGCCGAACCGTGGATGCGTGTCGACGGTGGAGGCTCGCGTGTCGAGGGTGCCGTGCGGTCATGCGATACCGCCTTTCGCCAGGGGTAACATTATTGAACATTACGTTTATAGATTTGTCGCAGCCTGCCACGTAACCGCCGCCGCACTCGGGCAAAACCAGGCCCCGCGTTTCCTCGTGCTCTTTCCCTACATTAGTCGCACTCGCCAGGAAGTCATTACCCAGATTCTGGTGTTTGAAAAGTGTTCTCAAGGCAGGGGATTACCGGCGAGCGTCGTGCCAATAACGTAACTGAAATTCGTCCCCGGTGATCCACCATGACACGCGGAGTTTCAAGCGGCTCTCCAGCGCCACTCACGACATATTGCATTCCGTCGTGCGAGCGAACGGTGCCACGAGCCGTGTACCGCCAAGTGCGCGTCTACCGCGTGCGTGATACACGGCCGTTCTCCGAGTACCTTCAATTACCGGCTATTAAGAAGCAAGTGTTAGAAACGGTAAATCGATTTGACGGGGTCGCGGGGAGCCGAGGGGTGGGTCGGCTTCGACCCGCGCCGACTAATCACGATACTGGTTTCTTTTATTCCTTCCCAGGGAGATGCTTGATAAGAGGGGAATTACACGAAGGCCCTTATTTCCAGTACACACAGGCCGTTCGATGTGGAATAGCGAAAAGAGAAGGTTGCTACTTCAAAGCTGTCTGACCGCGCAGCTTTTAAAGCATTCGCGTTTTAAATCGCTACCGAAGAGACACCGCGTGCACGGTAAGATTCGAAGGCACGAGGCGCGCTTCGAAAACCGGGGGATTTATCGATTATTATCGGGTGCATCTTGGATAGCTCTAAATCAAACATACTGCTTGATTGAAGTGCGCTCGGGTGAAAGGGGTAAAGGGTAAGAGGTAAGAGGCCTCCAGTCTCTCATCATCGGGGATTAAACTGTTATTGCAAACTTTCCGCGGTGCCGGCGTCGTCGTCATCGTCGACGGCTACGACGGCATATTGAGCGTCGCGAAATTAAAATACAGGACGAAAGTTTACACATTGGATAACGCGCGCGGGCGCGCGTCTGCACCGCCCGTCAATATTGAAATCCGGAAATTGTGACAGCCATCCGCTTGTTCCACCCTCCCTCCCCATTGCTCTTCCGACGCTCCGCTCGTCGCCGCGTTCTGATTTCGACTGATTTCGGATTTTCGGCTCGCCATTGTCACGAGATCAAGTCGGCGCAGCCTGGGAATCGCGCGGCAACGCGCCAACCAAGTAATCCAATATTTTCAATTCCGACTGTCTCCTGTTCTCCGCGGCGAAACAATTTTCCCGCGTGTTTTCCTTTCTATCTCTGTACCGCTATATACTTTTCCCCCCGCGCGCACGACGACGGGATGCAAACGAATCTATAAAAAATTTATCGGGAATCTCATCTGGCGATGTTAAGTGCCACGTTTTCCGTTTCCACGCGATGGAGGAACGTCTATGCATGCACGCAAGTAGTCATCGTCGACGTGCGTTCAATATCCTGTCGCTAAATTATCACGTCCGTTGTTCGCTGAGACGCGCGATGCGAGTAGGTAAACTGCTCGCGGAATGCGCAATGAGTTTAATCACGATGTAAGTACATTAGAGAAGATCGATACCTCTGGTGACTGGTTTTCACGGCTATAAGGTATAGGTGCGCGCGGTTATTTGGGTTGCCAATGGGTCTTTCGATCACCCACTCCACTAGCGTTCGTAAATGTCTCTAGGTGAGAATTTCTTTGCCACGTCTTTACCATAGCGCGCTTCTTTAGAATCATTTTTTGCCGCTGTTTGCACGGGTGAGTGGAAAGGAGTGTTCCAAGCGGCGCAGTCATTCCCTGAAAATCCGCTGGAGGACAGTAATCGAACGATCAATCGAATCCTCTACGGTCCGCCGTCCTCTCTGGTTTCAACGGGCGCGATAGTCTTTATTCAGTTTCCAGAAGAGTCCACTCCGGACTCCGGGGGGGGGGGGGGGGGGGGTGGAAAAAGGCGGCGTGGCGAAAGTGGCAAGGGCTGGCGGAGGGATTGGGGAGGAGGTCGGTTGGATAGGTAAGCTTTGGATTCCGTTTCTAGGAGCCCGTGAAATCCCGCAAGTTTACTTGGACTCGCCGAACGACTCGGGGGCAAAGACAGTTCGCAGCGCGATAAAACCTGCTCCTTCACCCTTCGACGCAGCCACCGACTAATGGAAGGTGTCGATAGGGCTCGCGGGGGTCGAAGTTTACATAGGAGGGTGGAATGGAAAAGGGTGAAAGAGAGGGAGAGAGAGAGAGAGAGAAAGAGAGGGTCGAGGGACAGGGTGGAGATGTGAGAGAAAGGGCAACTCCAATCTCGACGTGGCAGGATGACTACCCCACCGCCATGTTGGATTTCATTTTCATTTCTGCCGGGGGTCGATCAGGGCGCCTGCGCTACCCCCTCGGTTCCTTCGTCGTGTGCATCCGCGTCCGTGTCCGCGGCTCGTTGCAGTGGATGTCGACGGTGTGTCGATCATCCGATGGTGTTGGTCGCCGGCGTGGAAAGTGGAAAGTGGAAAGCGTCAGTGCTTGCACGGCCGTACAGCCGCTCGGAAGGGTGGCTGTACGCAGAATCGTTCTGGAATTTACCAAGAATCTCGGAGTACGCCTAACGGGGGGGGCCCCTCTGTTTACGTATGCAAATGAGGACGGATCAATGCCGTTAATTAGGATTCTCCAACCTGCTCCCCCTTCACCCTTTATTCTTCTCCTTCCAAGGACGTCCATTGGTTGGTCCGTCTGTCTGTCTGTCTGTCTGTCTGTCTGTTCACCCCTCGCTCTCGACTGATTCGGCCCGCCACCTATCGCTCTCGGCTCCGTCCCGCTCTCTCGCTTCTATCTCAATTTAGCGGCCGTAGCTATCTTATACGCCTACGATAAGCTTGTAATGCGGTGCATGCACCGGTCTCGCACGGCCCAACGACCATAATCGTACGTGATGGTGTATAATCATACGTGCCAAGCTTCTCCTCCCCTTGCATTCTTCTCCCTCCTTGCCGGGGTCGGACGCCCCACCCCTCCGTCGGCTGTCTTCTTTTTCGCGCAGCTTTTGCTTCCACTTCCTCCTGGATTTCTACGGGCTCCTCGACATTTTTTCAGCACACCCCGCAACTTTCCTCGCCCGTGGCTCTCTTCCTGTCCCTTGGAATTTCTCCGACATTTGTCTTTCCACTTCCCGTGCCCCTTCGTGTGCCGAGCTTTTTGCTCGTTTCCTCCACTTTCCCTCGGCCGCTCGTCCTTCCTCGCGCTTCCCTCTTTGCCGCTCGCCCCCTCGCCCCAATTTCATCTAGCTTCCCGGGCCTCGAGTTTCGGCGGCGCCCGCAACTTCCTCCAGCGGTGCTCGCGTGTCGCGTGAATAGTAGTTGCTCCGTGGGCCTCCTCGTCGAGACCTTCAAACAAAGACATTATACCTGGCCGACGTGATTACCGTCATTAGCCGGTGGACATCCTGTTGCGCCTCTGCCGATATAATTTCCGCGACACCCTCAGCCACGAACGAAGACGTCGGACGGCGCGGCGCGTCGTGCTTTCGTAATACCCGGCTAGATTGTCGGCAGCCGAGGATACCAGCGGGGCCTGCGGGTATCATTTCGCGGAGATTACGAAATCACGCCGCGCCTCTGCCCGTATCATTACGATCGTTTGGAATATCGTGCGCGTCCGCGGCCTATTTAAATCGCTACGATCTCCATCCGCGGTGCCGTTGCTGACACGTTGAATAACGCCCGCCTTCTTGCTCGTTCGTCTCTAACGGGGACGGAAATCGGGAATTTTTGGAATTCTCGGAGGCACGGGCGCGGAAAGGGCAGGGAGTAACGATCTGCATCTGATCGACGGATTACTTAATAATATACAATGCGCGTGTTAACGGGGCGTGCTATTTCATCGGTGTATTACACAGTACAGTTAAAGGGAGATTGAGGGTTATCGGTTTCATTGGAGGTGGTTATTTTGCACCTTGGCGTTTGTCGATTCTTTGTTTACTCAAAAGTACCGTTGCTGCGGAGGAAACTCGCCAGCTGTGCGTGATTGTTTGATGGCTTCATAAACCTTGGTCACTCACAGGCGAAACACCGTCGAGAATGAAATGGGAAGGTCCATTCACCGTCGACATCGATAAACAGTAGCGCAGCTAATTACACCAGCGTCATTGAAACGATGAAAAGCGCGAGCGTGCGCAGGAATTTACGGCGAAAATTCGAGTAGGAAATGGGAATTATTCACGGCGGAATAATAGAAGCGCGATCGCGCATTTTCGCGATCAAATATAATTAGGTATTCCCTTTATTGATATTTCGCGTGCACTCGCCACGTTTAAACGTACTTACAATATCCGTGCTGCTTTGGTTGCTCGTGTCGCGTGTACCAAGGGACGGAGGAACGGAGAGAGAAAGAGAGAGAGAGAGAGAGAGAGAGAGAGGGGGAGAAAGGGGGAGAGAATTATCGCCTCGACGCCGTGCTGGAGTTACCATCGAAATTAATGGCCGTGTAACATTGTCGAGGAAAAGTCCCTTCCATTGTGAGAGGCAACGCGCCGCGTACCTAGATGAGTTTCAGTGGCAATGAAAATCATCGCGGCTGCACCGGGTCTGGTAATTAAAAGGTAATGAGCTCACGGTTATGCAGATTGCGGCGAAGTTGACGCGCGGCGCGCCACACCACGGGTTATACACTTATACCGCGGAGGCCCTTCGTGCATTTATCCTACCTCATCGCTATTGATCGGCGAGAAGTGACACTAAAGGATCGCACACCGCTGGAATTCTATTTTTCGTCGTACTTGGAAGAGTATGAAGCGTGTCACGCGACAGACGGATAATTGGGTTCCAGGAGAGAGCTGAAAGTTAGGAATCGGTCTGATTGTTCCGAGCATCCTATGTAGGGGAGACCGGGGCTGGTAGGCCAGTTTTTCAGTTTTTGATTTTTAATAAATTATGTGGACGAAATATCATTAAACCGGTTAGTATATTTGATAGGGCATACATTTGGCTATCTGATTAAATTATTAAAGTTGACTAAATGTGACAACAATTAAGGCATTTTAATGTTTTTCTAACACCTTACATGCTGGTCAACCAGCCCCGTGGTCGGGGTTGGTAGACTAACAGTATGGGGTAGGTTGACTATAGGTGCAATCAGTGAAGAAAATGTTGTTAGCAACTTATCTGAATGGTAATAAAATAGCACAATGTCACGAGAGTTGTTTCATTATAAAATATTTATTACTTTTTAATAATAAATAACAATTTAAACCATAACTGGGGTTGGTTGACCAGCTTAGTCATGTAACCCCGAACGTTATTAGTCAACCAGCCCCGAACGATCATTTTGACTTCAATACTCTATATAACCTTTAATTATTTATGTAAAATCAAAAACGCAGTCTCAGTAGGTCGTTTAATAAACAAACTTTAAAATAGTCCCTGTTGAGCGTTAGTTTCACCAAAGCACCAAGGACGCACAAGGATGCCTTGTCCTTTTCGACAGCACATCTGCTAAACATTCGGTTTGTCAGTCCGCGCCTCGTATACTTTTTATTATTATTATTATTAAACGTCTTTATTACTGGAGTAAAAGGCGAGGCGCAGCTAGTATGCTGTTACTATGCCTGACCTTACTTGATATACCTACTTGATACGAGGGATGTAAACACGTAGCGTCACGGTACTTCTAAAAATTCAGGCGATCTACCTGCGTCACGGCCAAAGGGTCTCCAGACAGCCGCGATAATAAACAGATGGCCGCGCGACCAACGGCTCACGGGGCTGATTTATTTGTTAAGGTTTCCCTTTCCTGTGCACTTTTCCTCGAACCATTTCCATATCACGATTCACCAATAGTTTAGTTTCGACCACTTCTTCTTGTTCTAAGACACACCCTCTGAGGGAGGATCTATAGTCTTCCTGCGTGAAGCCAGGCTCCTCCGCGTCAGAAGCCAACAAAACTCCAAGCGTGTTCAATAGAAACCACTTTTCTGTACAATACAGGGCTGTCTCAAATATAATAAACCATACTTTGTTACTTGTTACTCGGGTGTCTCAGTTTATTAAAGGACACACCTTTCATTTAGTATTTAATCCAGTGAGCTCTTGTGATCGTAAGACGTCGCAAGAGTAAGTGACATTGCGTTGAGGAGATTTACGACCTCCAGCAAAATCGACGCAGTGCTCGCTACAGTCCCTTCGCATTAATTCTACTGTAACTATATAGAGCGTGGAAACATAAAATCTTTAAGAAAACATATTTACTTACATAGCCAATTTTTCGATAAACGCTGGTAACTGCCAAACAACGTGTAATGGTGGTGTCGGAAACAAATGAATGACATAGTAGAAGTGACTTGTTTCTACAGAAAATCGCTCCGCAGTAGAGCACACGTTAGTAAAAAGTTATTAACAATTAGTCAACCTACCCCTGGGGCCAACTAGCCCCGGTCTCCCCTACATCGTCACAGAATACACTTCAGTGTTTTCAAATAGATCAGGAGTAGCCGTTTACTCTGCCATAGCCAATACACCTGCAACGAAAGCCCCTTGCCTCTGCAAGCATTTGACAGCTCGCGTATCCGAGTTCCGTGAGAATACCTAAAATCGTAGCAGAGATCGAGGGAAGAGATCTCGCCGGTCTCGAGACGGGGCGCGTGAACTGAAAAATTCGAGCGCCAGGGGTTGGTATTCTTTTTAATAAAACGGTCGTACGTTCGATTTATCGGCAACCGTGTCCATCTCAGAGCTCACCATTTTCCAGTTCAAGTGGACGCGTATCGAGCGCACGTGGGTGCAGGGACACGCGTGTCGCGGGATCGTGATTTGTCGACCACGCGGCCGCATATTTACGGTTCGATTGATCGGCCGCCTGGACGGGGCCACACTTACAACGACACGCGTGTGCACCTACTTGCTGAATTTCACATTTCCCGGGGTATTTCCAAAGGGATATCGAGTAGCCCTCTCCAAGGGGGGCGAGGGTTGCTCGCGCTCGAGCCAGCGGCTGACTCGATAAGGGCTTTGATATGCTAAGTCCGAACGATCTGACTGGAGATGCGTGAACCGACCACGCATCTCCACAATTGGAATTCGAGGACGCCGCCCGGGCCAACTGTATATATACCCGGCGTGTCGGCCACGAAATTGTACATCCTATATCTCTGCGAGGCCCTCCCGCCACTCGAGATGAAAATCGAGACGGTTCTGCGAGGATATCCAGCGCTGGCTAATCGAAAATAGCCGCCGAGAAGCTCCAGCCCCTTTCGAATATTATTCGTCCCGGCTGGCTGCGAAGGGAACGTGATTATGAAAATTCTTTGCAGCTAGGAAACGTGTCTCTGGTGGGATTCGAGGCTCGAGAGACTCTTGCCGCAGTGTAAGAATGAAGATGAGCTCTCAGATTCTCGAGTAGATTGAGATAGGAGGGCAGTGGAATCCTCTTGCCCATCGTTTCGATAGGAATGCCGAAAAGCCCCGCGCAACTTGGAACACAACTCTTTACTCTCCGAATTTCCACTCAATTAAATCACCGCCTGCTTGGGCGATAAATAACCTGGCTGTCCAACGTCGGGACGCCGGTTTTCGAGGGCCGATGCATCAATCAGGGGTGCGACAGGCAGGGAGGAAGCTAAAATGGATCGAAAGGAAGAGTGTTGGATCTGTCTGCGGAGGAGGCCTCGGGAAATTGCAGTTATTGCTTTCACGCTGGAAGGAAGCAAGCGTTGCCCGTTGCTGGAAGCGGCGCGTCGCCAGCCGATTCCGCTAGGTCGTTAAACTCGGGCCGATGCCGCGGCCTCGCCGCTCCTCTTCCTTTTTTCTGTTCGTTCACGCTTGTCAATTTACGAAACCGCCTGTTGCACCTGCGTGCGTCTCCCCTCGGGAACATTGTAACGCATGTATACGCAAAATAAAAGGGTGCTCCGGTACTCGTCCCCGGCCCCGGCCCGAGGCGGATCGCCGCGGAAACACGCGCGGAATCGGCCGTTACGGCCGCGTGACACGTCGCGCTCGATGTTGCAGAAAACGGACACACAATCCACGCACCACGGCGATACACTTGTCCGTCGTCGGCCAGGTATACACCGAGCCAGTAGCGAACGCTTCTCTCCCTGGGATTCTCGCGTTAAGAGCAGGTCCCGAGCCGTTCGAGCATGAAGAACTCACTGAACCATATTTAGCGCTATCATGTTGTATTAAGGCCCGTCGAGAGGCGCCGCTCGATAAGACACGACGTGTTAAAAGTTTCGAATGATACGTCTACACGGCGCGCGTATAATACGCGGCTGCGCGCGAGTAAATAAAAGCGATGTGCGAACCAGGCCTGACTCGTGTCCCGGGCCCTCTTCCTCACGAGGTAGCATGCACGGTAGCGAACTTTGTGGGAATTTTTTGGCTGCAACATGCTGTACCATCGACTTTTGCCGGATGTGGCACCCGGTGCTCGACGAATCTTGGGATTTAGACGGTGAATTCGGCGAGCGATGTTTGACGGGGAGACGATCGTAGCGGGGCGCCGTGCTTTGGCGAAACCACGAATTTTTGGGAATTATGGATTTCGAGCTGCGCGAATAGAAATGGGGAAAATGTGAGAAATTCTGTTCGCTTGTGTTTTTTTGCCACGTTCGGCGAAGCTTCTGCACAAATAGCAATTTAAACGTTGTACACGGTTAGGTAATTGCACCCTTTTCAGTCGGCGTACACCCGGGGTAGGACACCGTCTGTTGCGTGTCGCGTTTGACGAGACGCGCGAATTTAATATTTCGGCCAGAAAAAAGATTTGTAAGATTGAAACTGCAGCCGCAGCAATTTTCATCACGGGAATACCGTGAAGCGTGTTTGGCCTAGATTAAAAGCGAGGTGCAGGGAGCTGGGTTCTCTGGTGCGCGCGAACCCGCGTTGCGGTTTATATTCCTATTTCCCGTGCTCGTATATGAGCACTTACTCTTTCATTACGCTTTAAACGGTGGTTCTGAGCGCAGCCACGAGTTTGTTAAAGATGCCCGCGTTTGAAAAACCCGGATACACGCGAAATTTTGCTGCGAACACGCGGGAAAGGAGGGTGGACGCGTCATTATCGATTCGATTCCTCTCGCCGCGGAACAATGCCAGGCTGCTGTCGAATAAAGTCTCGCAGGCACGTAACAATATTCTGCCTATACATTTCGCGAATTAAATTCGATGATACTGCCACTTTATGCGATATTAACGCATCGGTATGCATTGTATCTCAGCGGCGGCAATTAATTTGTTGTCGTATATCGGTGGAGCTTGATTACACTTTATTACGGGTTTTAATATAATATCGACACGGATATATGTCGGACTGTAATTAAATACTATCGATGGAAAGTGTTCGTTAAAGTTATTCGCGATGAGCCGCGTGCAAGAGCGCTGCAATCGGTTGACAATATCAGGAAATTAATTTGCAGAGCATAGCTCGGTTCGACGTGCCTCGTTCCTTTTTCCTCGTGCGCGGAAGTTTGACGAAGCGCGTGGAAAACGGGGGAAAAGAATCCCACAAGTTTGACGGCTCACGTTACAAAGAGAGCAAGGAAGGAGCCACGACCGTGCTCGAGTATGCTGAGAAAAGAAGAAGAAAAGAAAACCATTGGCCGGGTAACACGATACGACATATTCATCATAAACCATAACGTAGAACACCTCCAGCATTCACGGCCCGTCAAAGTCCTCAAAGAAAATTTCCTACAGGAAGCCCCTTCACGGGCCATTATTATTTTTGTCGGCGGAGGCCGGCGTTTTTCTATTCTTATGGATCTAGGAAGATGAAGGCCCAGAATATAATTATTGCGTCTTAAATCCCGTGTCTGCTCGGACGTAGGCCTTATATACTGCGCCCGATATCGGATACGGGATCGCTGCTCCGAACAGTGAAAGAAATCCAAGAAGTTCTTGTAAAAAGCAATTATGTCAGGGGGCTCTGGAAAACTGGGATTAATGTTTGCACGATTTTTGTAGAAGGCGCTTCCTATCGATCCTCTGTACGGTAATAAATTCAAGAGTCTCTGTAGAAAACACCGTAAGTGCCAAAAATCAAATTCTATACCTACTATCCCATACAGTACACTCCATTGCAGGAAGGTTGCGGGAAGGTTCCCTGAGCGTTGCCGTGCAATGTTCCACAGGGGCGGACATAGGAAGGTTCCTGTAACGTTCCAGCAATGTTGCGGTGGAACATTGCACATGGAACCTTCCTGCAACCTTCATGGAACGTTCCGGACATTTTCTAGCAATGGTCACGGTTAAGGAAATTAATTAAATTACAATAAATACTGACAATTAAATATTCATATATTTTTTCTATACAAGCCGACAACAACAAGAACAATAATAAAAACAATAAAAATAATAATAGTATTGGCTCTGGTGGATCTTCTCAAACCCGCGTATGTGGAGTTCCAGGCTCTTCCGCTCTCTTTACTTAAAATGTACTGCATGCAGCGTGTAATGAACCTGGAATAATACATGCATTTATTTTACAATTTTACAACTTTAAGTGCTGAAATGAGAGAAATAATAAATTTACTTACTCATTACTAATTTTACTATATGTTTGAATATAAGAATGATTGTTTTTGTATATTTCTCTGCCACAGAATCCTCTATTAATTTATTTAATATCATCAGCTTCCACAGCTTCTCTTCAGTAAATGAATCTATAAAAGGTCATCAATAAATGATTTCAGTCATGAAAAATGGCCATTGCTAGAAAATCTCCGGAACGTTCCATGAAGGTTGCTAGAAAATGTCCGGAACGTTCCATGAAGGTTGCTAGAAAATGTCCGGAACGTTCCATGAAGGTAGCTAGAAAATGTCCGGAACGTTCCATGAAGGTTGCTAGAAAATGTCCGGAACGTTCCATGAAGGTAGCTAGAAAATGTCCGGAACATTCCATGAAGGTTGCAGGAAGGTTCCATGTGCGTTGCAGGAAGGTTGCCGTGCAATGTTCCACAGAGGCGGACATAGGAAGGTTCCTGCAACGTTCCAGCAATGTTGCTGGAACGTTCCGATACTGCACCGGAACCTTCCTGCAACATTTCTGGAACCTTCCTGTAATGGAGTGTGCTGTATGGGATAGAGTATTGTGGGGCAAGAGTGCGCACTTAAAGTTTAGACTACCGTAAAATCCTTGGTATTACACTGATAGCACATACCATTGTGTAAGAAATAACTACTATCCCTTATTATTCGATAGGCAGTGACTTCATGTAAATTTACTTGTCATAACTTATATAAAATAAATATTTCCAAAAAGTGTGAAACGCGAACTTTTACCCGATATGTGGGGCAAAAGTTCACGTGCTATGGGGTAAAAGAACGCAACGAGAAATTTTCACAAAAGTGTTTGATTTTCCTACTTACAATAGTTGTGGCCATATAACAAAACGACTAATAGTTTATAATTAATTTTTTTTAATCAAGGTAACGGTAATAGCACATAATATCACCCCCATCTTCGTAGTTTACGCAGGCATAAGTCTTCTGGAGGATCAGTGTATTCTTCTTCACACGCAGGACAAATTATTTTTTCCATAGACGTTGATGGTTGGGCTATTCTCTTTTTGGAACCGATTTGTTTGGTTCCTTTCAAAATTTTTCAGTAGTAGATGTTATTATTTGGATCTTTTCTGCTTCTCTAATTATTTCCTCGCACGTTCGCATTCGGGTTTTCTTCTCATTGCTTCATTTACTTCAAGCTGATTTTTAAATTGGGAGTTTGCATTCGAACTCTTGCCCCACTGCGCTGTGCGAACTTTTACCCCCACAGCTACTTTTCCATTGCTGAATCAATCCTGTTATCTGTGAGGAGAACTTAAAACTCTATTAGTACTTTTGAATAAAAGAATTTCAGTTCTTTCAGACGACATAGTAATTAAAATATTTACTGATCAATTTATAGGAATAATATTGATTCCTAAAAGTGAGAATATTATATCAGAACCAACGAATTCAGTACTTATCGCATTGTACGATAACAAAACGAAGCACAGCTACACAATTCGACACTGTTGACTCTACCTTGATTGACAATTCACTGTCAATCCCCATTGGCAACTGCCACAACTCAAACAATGAAATTCGCATGGTGCGAACTTTTACCTACGTCTACTCTAGTATTACCATTGGTACGTAGAACATTGTCCGACAAATTTTTTTTCAATTTTGGCGCTTACAGTGTCTCCTACAAGGACTCTTCAATTATGCAAACGAGCAATTTGTCGTGGCTGGTCGTGACATTTGCTCACCATGAGTGACAATCGGCCGTCAGAAAGCTGACGGTTCACGTCGCCTCGTGGAAAAGATGCGTGCATCCTTTGGAAAGATAGATCCGCGATGCTAATCCCGCAAGATTCTTACCGGCGGATCCCGTATGCCAGCCGCGTGTTGCGCGTTGCGCGGCGACGGAATATTAATTTCTTAGATTTAATTAACCGATTAGTGGATGTCGACTTGACGCCGCTTTAACCCAGTCACGTAGGCAAGTTAGCTTACGCGTTCGATGCCGCGACGACTTCAATTAAACGACGTGTCGTAACGCGTGATTTACAAAAGCATCGGAGTTACCCTCGTAACGATATCGAAGCACTGCAACGACCCGTGGAGAGCCAACAGTTTAGATACACCCTTTCTGTACTTGGAGTGAAGCAGTTGAAGTATCTTCCAATTGTTTGCTCCTTTTTCAGAAACGTAGCGAGGTGCGGGTAGGGTGAGTTTCCCTGAACGTCATTCCATTGTAAGTTCATCGAGTTGGCCTCCGCGCGAGATAAAACATTCTATGACTGAGGGAGCATTCAGTAAAAAAAACACCGAGCACATATTCCGCGGCAAACATTATTTTCAAAATGTGACGTAATTTTTTTGTTATCGGACAATCGACGCGTCGCGGCGGGGTCGCCTCGGAATTTAATTAACTCCGCCTGATATGTAGCCGCGCGAACTGGGTCAATAGCGTCTAGTTGATAATCAGACATTCGGGATTTTTCATTCAGCCCTCTCGCAATATTTTCTGTTTCCCGTGAACAAAAGCGACGCGCTACTGCTTTGAGCGTGTTATCAGGCTTTCGTTGCTCCCATCCTCCTTCTTTCTAGGACGCTACTTCGTCTCGCTTCCCCTCTCACGCCCCGCTTCCTCCCCCGCCCAGGGAGGTTTAATCCAGAATATTTTGCTCGTACATTTCGCGTCATATCCTACCGTGTATCAAGCACGGGACCGTGCGCCAGTGTGTCTACGCGACTTGCATCTACCGTGTGTACAGCCGGGGGATTCCAATAGAGGAAACAGACGGCCAGACACACGCCTATCGGATTCCTATTATTAAGGTTTCCATCGAAACGCCATCGTAGCTGGCTGGCCGGCGTTGTCCGTGCTTTCGGCGTCACTTTTCGCCCGCGAACACGAAGCTCCGCGCTTCACGCCCCGATGACGCTCCGACCGGTTCGAACGTCGGATGCCAGGCCGGTGGCAAACCATATTTAATTTATTAAAGCGCGCAGGAGCCAAGGGTGTATTAATTTGCACGGCTACTCGTCGTTACGTTTCCCGGTTCACGACTCGAGGTCGGGCCAGCCGTAAATCCGTCCCTCCGAATCACCTCCTGCCAGTGGCATCGACTATCGATCGGCAATCATCGTTACGCGGACCTCTGCCCGGGACGAGCACGATGTATTTTCGGGGCCGCTACTGTTGGCGACGCGTCCTTCAGGTTTTTATTCTAGACTGCAAACGGGATGCGCGACCACAACAGTTAGTTTCGTTGGAAGCTCCGTTGATTAGACATGTTCGATTTTAGGGGAGATTGTCATGCCGGTCACCAGTGAATTATTAGAGTTTCAAGCAATTATATTTGTGGATGGTAGTATACGTAAGTAGCTACGTGGGTCCTGGATCAAATTTGTGTATCAGGGCGCAGATGGGGTACTTCGGCGTATCAATAGATGACGATACAGTACTCTTTTGGAACGAAGACTCTGTATCGTCATCGAATGGTGCTTGAAAGTGTATGTAGCTCACAGTTTGGCTCAGAATCCGCATGGCCATACTACTGCGAGTAAGAAACAAGTGTCTGAGATACAATAGCTCTCGCTTCCCATCTTGATACACTTAATTACTGCCACAAGATACATTAATGTCTGGCATCGTGGGTGAGCGAGGCCCAACGATAGGATAGCAGAGACTCGATTTCGCGACATTTCTCGTTGGCAACTAATTGAGCCAGGCTGCGGGCGACGCCGTTGCGCAGCCAAGTGCTCCGCGGCTCGTCTCGTTCCGTTCTTTTTCGTATCAATGCTATCTTCGTAATCTCGTTGAATCGCTTACAAGCTCGCCGGTTCAGAAGCGACGCGGCGGAGAGTTTCTCTCTGTTCACTGTCTCGATTCATCCGTCCTGATTTACATCACAACAAGTTACTCCGTCGCGGTATTTCCACGCGTACACGGACGCGCACACAGCCAGGCGCACCGGCGCATACGTTGATTCGTCGCGGGATAAAGTTTCGCGCGCGCTGATACATTATTTATCGGCTTGGCGAATTCGAACGCGCCCGCTACCGGATGTAACGACAGGAAATTGCTAGCGCGAGGGAGCAGATTTCGACGGCGGAGCGTATTAGACGAGCACGCGTTTCGATTTCCTCCCTCGAAATCATTACTTTCGAACTGTACGGAGATAACGATTAATAAGTGGGCCGAACGTGGCGGTCGATGGAGGCTGGAGGAATTTCAGAATCAAACGTACACAGGGTAATAACGATCGCGGGTGTTTGTCGGGGGTGTTTCTAATTAAAAATTAAATTGGTATGTTCGCATCGTCGACGGGGTTGGGGGGGTTGGTGGAAAATATCCCGAATGTTTCGCGTTCGCTGTCTTACTAATTAATACATTAATATAATACAACGTGACGACGAAGTACGGTTAACGAAGATCGTTAACAATCGCGGGAAACGAGGGACTGCAGGCGACTGTTGCAAATCGCACCGGAACAATATCGCGGGGCCGGATCACGTCGAATATGGCACCTCGGGTCGCCAGGCATTTTCCGACAAGATAAACGTCACACGGTAACTCTCCCCTGCCCGGCCGTGTAATATCGTTGTATCGCATATTCCGCGGCGCGGCGTTACGGAGGGAAGAATGGAATCGTGAGCTCGTCTGGGATTGAATTACTTGAATAATGGCGATCTATCCTTCATTAAATTAGTCCCGCCGCTAATTTATTACGCGGGTAACTGGAGAATGCGGTTCCTGTTCTATAGCTGTACACGATTAACGGACAAGTACGTCCAGTAGATTCCTTGCCTATGGATATGATCGTGTACGGGGTGTGTAGAAACCGTCGGCCCCTTTCAATCGTTCGTTGATCCGATGTCGGGTTTACCGTAATGGGGAATCGAGGTTCCATTGTGCCCCTAAAGAATGCAGGGAGCCGGTGAACGTTGCGAGTCGTGTCTTTCGATTAGAGTACCTTTCCACAGAACTCTTTGTAATGATAAATACCTTAAGCGACGGTAATAGATGTTTCACAAAAAGCGACGAAGAAATACTCGCGCTTAACAGTACGGTTTCCCTTGGAAATCATCCGCCATCGACTATGCACTCGTCATCTTATAGACCTGAACAATTGGAAAGTTAAGGAGACTATAGTGTCAGGATGTACGCGCAGAGCGGCGGTAATAATTTGCAAATGGAAAGTAAGGGAGTCGTTATGCGGTGCTTTCGAAGCACCGCTTGCAAGAATGTATAAGAATACGGATAAAGAAGGGGGCAGCGGAGGGGCGAGAGCAATAGACTATGAAAATGTTGGGAGGTCGAGCGATAAACGTCAACGGGATGGCTGTACGGTACGATAATTGTACGATAACTTGTACGGCGGGCTTGCGCCATTCGTGCAAGCACGCTTACACGTGAGAAACCGTGTCCAGGGCTCGTACGTACCGGGTATCGTCTTACGCGGATACGTTTAATTAAGCCGTGCGCCGTGGCCCGCGAAGCCCCGTCATGAGACGTCCCACGCCTGGGGAACTTTTTCGCCCAGAAGTTTGATGCGTTTGTTAAGTGAAACGGTGGCGGTAAATTGAAGGAAATTGTTCCGAGGCAGGTCGCGATAGATGCGAGGAACGGAGCCGGAGCGAGTCCACGCGGCTCGGAGCAGGCCTGAGAATGTGGTTCGGGGGTACATTCGATCATTCTCTGCAACAGCGCGGTACAAGCACGCTGCACGCCCTCGTTCCGATACTAGCCCACCGACGGCACACAGGCTCGCCGCGTCCATTAAGGTCCGCACGCGAATGGTCAGACACCTGTGCCCGTAGACGATCTTCCCGTGATCCAGGACGTGTCGTTCGGGATAGGCGGCGGCCAGCCCCGGGCACTTCTGACAGACGATGCGATAAATCAACAGTTTCTTTCCTGAGCAACTCGGGCCATCCGAAGGGAGCCCGATCTACCGTGGGGGTGACACGGGTGAGATGGACGGGCAGGAAACCAAAATTACGCCCGCTTTACGCCGCCGCCAGTATGGATCTAATTTATCGTCTTTAAATGCAGATCCTCGGGAGCCGGTGGGCAGACGGCCCCGGCCGCGCCGGCCCGCCGCTAGATCCACGCTACGTAAGCGTGCGCCACGGTGTGCTTCCTGTCCGTGCAAGCGAGTTTCCCGCGCCGAACACCGTCCGCAATTAGACGCGCCGCTGAGGAAATGGCGAGGCCCCCGGCAACTTCGGCATTCGCCTCTGGCGACGAACGATTTCGTGGTGCATCGGGCCGAGATCTCTTTCTAAATGCCTTCTAGATCCGACATCGATAACGGAACGTTCGATATACCGGCCGCCTTTTACGTGTACCTCCTTCCTCGTTGCTCGGGCTAAGGACATGGGAAGATGCTCTTCTTTCGCGCAACCCGCCGCCGCCTGGATGCATCAATCACTCGCTGTATCAACATCCAGAATCGATGCTGCTTTCGCTTTCTCTCGGTAATGTATGTTAATTATCAGGTAGCCGCCGTTTCTTATTATTCTAATTGGCCGTCTGTTTCGCGGGCGGAGGAAACGCGAGAAGATACGGCAGGCGAAGTGGGAAGCTTCGGTTTTAGTGCGCCGGGTTTATTCCACGCTAAAGGCGGCCCCAAAATCGAATTTCTCAACCACGTTCGTCGGATCGCGCGATAGAATTTCGGCGAAAGCTTTCGGCGAGACGTTGGGTTCGTGGCGCGGCCAACACGGTAAATTCCTAGGGGAACTCTGGCGGAAGTCTATGAAGCATCGTTTGCGAGCCGGAATCTCGAAAACGGTGGACATTTTTCGCGTTGCCTTGAATGGCGGGCCCGCCACTTGATGGAAAGTTCATTTTTATCGCGTTTTAATGCGGGGCGCGCGGGCGATAGAGATAAAATTTTCAGTACGCGTTATAGGCGGCGAGTCCTAATTGACTTGATCACTTGACATGGCACGCCACCAGTTATCAAATGAAGCTGTCGGCTCGAAGTATAATTTGATTTATATGTAATTACCGAGACCTCCATTATTTCCACGTGACGCGGATCAAACTCGAATTAGCTTAATCATAATCGAATAGCAGCCGCTTTCAGAACGGCTGTGAGCGATTAGTCGACGCTTCTTTGACGGATGATTCCGGCTCTTTAATTATCCCCGTTTGATTGAGCACTTTTAGTGCTTCTCGTCACAAAGGCGCCAGTTACCTGCATCCGATCGGGCGAGTTTTCCTTGCCGTTCTCGGCGGAATTCAGCTAAGTAGTCGCCGGACACGGGGGTATTGAACCCTCTGCTGCACTGTTCTCCAAACAGTTGCGTCCGAATTTAAATTTCCCAGCTTTGGCTGCGAGCTTAGACCCCGTGCAATTGATTCGATGACCCCTCGGCGCAAGCGAGCATCGGGGCTCTCGCCACAATTGACCATTTCCGAAATCTCGCCGGTGGCGCTCCCGTCTAAGAAAGTTATGCCGGGCAGGAAGTCACGGGCGAAGCTCGAGACCAAACGACCGCGGCGAACGGTTATGGCCGACATCGAAATACCGTTGCGAATATCGCTGGGCTCCTTTGCTCTTCGATTCCCATGTCGCCCTTTTCCTTTCTTTTTCACTTTGCAACCCGTGACTTTGCGGATACGTGCATGCATGCCGCGATTACGGCGATGTATGCACGAGCGTTACAGGCTTTCTGCGACCGCAGCTACGATGTCTAGGGAAAAGTGAATGCGTCCTTAGATCTTGTGTACGTTTATAAGTCTTACTAACTTTCCAGTGAAGTCCCTCTCGTTTTTAATTTAAAACCGACGGAGTCACGCTCTCGGTGACCAAGCGCGAACGAAATCGCAGAAACGTTTGACGCGTATTCACGCGTTTCATCCAGCGAAACGTTCATTTTTCCCTATCTAGAAGCGTGGGATGCATCGACCGACCGAAGTTTCCTAGCAGCTGGCTGTTTACGACCGGCGATTCCCGTTTTACCGCGGTTAATTCATTTAGCCGTCGAACGGCACACTGAGCGCGAATCGAGTTAATATCGAGTGTATCGCCGGGACCCGATTGCTGGTTATCCCTCTCCCTTCGTTATCGGGGCACAGAAAAAAGAGTGCCCCGTTACCATGGCAGTCCAATCGATTACTGATTGGCAGGTAATGCGTGTGTAATGCGTCGACTGGCGCCCGCCCCAGCTACCCTTCCGTTTCAACATGGTGTGCACTTGTTGAACGGGGCAGCCAAAGGATGTGCGTCCGACGCATTCGTCTGCACCGTTAGGGGCCCAATTAAATTCGCGAAATTGCGATGAAAAAGGGGGGTGGTGGGTATGGGGGTGTGGTTCATCCTGTAATTTTGAAATTACAAACGTGCACGCGAAATGTTTGCAGCTCGACGTGTTACTCGCGCACAGTAGCTTTTACTCGCTACTAGAAGAATGTATTTATAATCGGACAGGAGTGGATTTGCACATAGGCTAAGTAGGTCCAGGGCGGCAAACGTTGGGCGAAAGAAATTGGAAAAGCTTTAAACACAGAGTCTTGAGACAACTTTAATATTTAACAATTCACTTTCATTTCATCCAGCAAATTAGCAATAACTCACGTGTGAGTTGCCATATCCAATTGATTCTAAAATTGTCTCAACACTTTTGAATTAAAATATTTTACGATATTTCACCGAAATCAAAACCGCCTCTGTAATCGGACATTGGCTTATTCCGAATCCACCTCTTCTAGCTTGATATACGTAGGTAATGTATCTACATTGAACGCTACGCAATATTCGTCTACATTATAATCACACTGAATTATTATTATTATTATTATTATTATTATTATTGAAAATTAAACGGGCATTGCCCAATACAAAGCATGGTTACAACGACGTGATAGGGTTTTCCTGACACAATAGTCTAAAGAGCTTACCACTGAAAGAGGAGCTACTACCGGGAAAAAAGTCCACATAGTCTACATAGGAGCTAGCACTGAACATTAATCGATTCATTGGATCAAGTGACCCATATTTAGATTTGAATCTACGGTATACGAAAGGTGTCCTTTTTCTTACACATCTGGTAGGAGCATATAGATCAACGAGTTCCAGTAGTGCAGAACAATTAATTTTACTCTTTATGATCTTAAAAAGAAAGGTCATATCCGTTACAGTTCTGCGCACAGAATGCGTTGTCATATTAAGTTTAACAAGTATCGATACAAAATCATGATCCCAGACAGGCCTGTGAATGTGTAATTTATATTCTGCAAACCGCAGAAACCTATGTTGCACCCTTTCCAGTTGAGTTTTGTATTTAATTGTATTTGGAGACCATATAATGGATGCATACTCTAAATGAGGCCTGACTAAGGATGTGTACAATAACTTTAAAGTACTTACATTTACAAAGTCAGCAGAGAAACGTTTTATGAAACCCAAAGTTTTCAAGGCTTTGTTAGTAATCACTGAATAGTGTTTAGAAAAATCAAGCGTGGATGTAATATGAACCCCAAGGTCCTTTATTTCATTTACTTCGTTTAGGAGAGAATTCTCCAGTCTATACGCGTAAACAATTGGTTTCATGTTACGTGAGAACCTCATGACATGACACTTGGAAAAATTAAGATTAAGCATGTTTGAGTTGCACCAACCTAGAAATCTATCAAGATCCGACTGCATTTCAAGATAGTCAGCATGCCCCGATATTTTTTTATAGATCTTAAGATCATCCGCATATAAAAGGAACTTGCTGTGCAAGAAAACATCATGTATATCATTAATAAAGATATTAAAGAGAAACGGTCCAAGATGGGACCCTTGGGGCACCCCCGATGATGCAACGATTGGATCTGAATAGGTATCAGAGATGCGAATAATTTGACGCCTTTTCGATAAATAGCTATTCAACCAGGAGAGCTTGCCCATACATCCGATAGCCGATAATTTGGATAATAGGATGGAGTGATCCACTGAATCGAAGGCTTTTCTAAAATCAGTAAAAATACAATCGACCTGCAGGTTAGATTCCAAGTTGGTGGCAACGTAGTTACATAAAACGGCTAGATTCGTGGCCGTTGAGCGACCAGAAACAAAGCCATGCTGTTCATAGCAGATGTTATGAGAAAAAACTTGACTAAGCCTTTTGGTTATAATATTTTCAAAGACTTTGGATAAAACGCTATTAATGCAGATCGGTCTATAGTTACGAACATCAGACGAGTCCCCAGATTTAAAAATAGGGGTTACTAGGGAGGTTTTCCAGTAGGCGGGAAAAGTTCCAGTCTTTAGAGATCGATTGAAAATAATCCAAAGAGGGCGAGATAGAATAAAACTACAAGATCTGAGAAAGACTGGAGGTATTCCATCATGGCCTGCGCCTTTGTTCGTATCTAACGAATTAAGTATAGTATATATTTCACTAATATCAATGGTAAGGTTAGAAAAACAGCAACGATGTTCGGGTCCGATTAATTAAAGGCTTCATGCATCCATCCGTGGAAAATTTCATTCGTCCCGGTGTTTCGTTAGAGCCACCTGACCCCCGACCGTATCCAGGTGTAATTGGCCGATCGGCAGACATCTTCGAGCGGTGGCTTGCGCAATGGCAATGTAGCACGCTTCCAGATGAGGAGAATATTTTTCCTAATCGAGCGGGAGCGAAACGTACGGCAGGCGATTTCTATCGACAAGTACGAATACGGTGCGCGGCTCTGCCGATGCGAAAATCGTACTTTCTCCCGTGGCAGCGCGAACGGTTCACCGTGTGCCGCTTCCAAGGTGTGAGATTTGCATCGGTGATTACGGATGATCGAGCTCTTCCGGGAAAAGTTCGCGGCAGCCGTCGACTACGTGTTCCCGTAACGTTTAGCCCGCCTCGATCATAGACATTCGCGAAACTTTCGCGCGATATCAAATATTTACGTATCCCGTTACGTCTGTGCGTATTACTCAGAGCCTGCCTATCATCGCCTTTCAAGACGGCCCGTGGCACTCGTTGCAATTATTAGGCGGATACCGCGAGGAATTATTTCCCTGGAAGATTGTCTTCGCACCAACCCTCTTGCACCCTTAACAATCAGCAGGATACGCTACCAAAGTGTGACCATGCCAAACTTTTCCAGAGCGCTCTGCATATAGGTACACGTTCGTGGTCGATATCGTTGCGAGGCTATTTCGCGATCCATCAGGTTTAACGATTTCCCAGGCCCGTCGCGATTCCAGCGAGCGGACGCGTTGTAAATTAACGTCTCCATTGTTGGCGCTGTTACAGCGGCTGTCACAGTGTAAAGTTTATATCGCGCGTAGACGAGCGTCGAATTGACACGCGTGCAACGTCCCAATCGGACTCGCGGCAATGATATAGAAACATCGGGGATCCGTTTTTCATCGTTCCCTGATGAAAGCGCCGCCGACAGCATCGAATACGCGGCTCACAATGCAATTAATAATATTCGGGAAAAGCGTGCTGTTTTTCCGCGGACAATCGGCAGCGCGCGATAATCATTTAACCAACGCGGCCCGTTCCCGTCCAGCGCGCGCGGAAACGCGTAATGGAATCTTCGGCGATGAATCGAAACGCGCATCCCGGTTTGTCAACGTCGGGTTAAAGGGAACGGACGTTCGTTGAAAACACCCATTGGATCGCGGATCGTAATAAGTCGAACTGTGAACGAACGCGCTCTAAATAGGCGCGAGTGTGCCCGAGCGTGTACCGTGCCTTGCGATTGTTTTTACCATTTGCAAACTCTTTGAATGGCGCGGTACGTAAGTCTGATCGACGAGGCCGCGCGAACGCGGCAGTAAACGTTTGCGGCCGCAATTTTTAGCATGCTATTCCTGGCCCGGCTGTTTCGTTACATTAACGACACGCTGTTACGCCGCTTTGTTTCCTGAAATGAAGAAATTTGCCGCGGGGAGGCGGATTGAAACGGTTGAATACAGTCCGGCCCGGCGTTGCCCGCCGCCTAATTCCACTTCGCGTGTTTTCACACGCGTGGAAAAATCCCTGTTCCCGCCCGACTTTGGTTGGCTCTTGAGGTAATTGCTTGGATGGAACAACCACCTACCCCATCGTGCATAGCTTTCGGAGAATTTCTTTCCTCTGTAGGTAGAACAGATATCTCGTTTAAAGTGGCTCGTTCAGGCGTGGAATTAGTTAGGATTTCCTCGATACAAACGGCAGCTAGAGGCTGTGACTAATTGGTGCGCAGACTGCCGTACGATCTCGAATGAAATAAACGAGGGCTGTTCTACTTAAGTAGTTATATATTATAAGTACATAAGACAGTTTGAGAGAAGTTCGCTTGAAGAGCGAGGCTTTTGTTATTAAGTTCGAAGATTTCACTCATTAACTTGCTCGTGGAGGGTCACAGACGCTGCAAGTGCTTGCAAACGTCGATATAAGTATGGCTGAATATATATCACAAGCTGCGCATAGAGTGATTCTTCGTTGTGCACCAATACTTTATAAAGAATTCTATGGGACGAAGCGTAAAGCCGCGTATTCACCTGTGCATTCGCCCCGAATGTGCATTCGGCGCGCGTTCGGTGCTCGGCGTGCATTCGGCGCGCGTTCGACGCGCATTCGGCGCGCATGCGACGCGCATTCGGTGCGCACCGATTTTTTGCTCGTTCGGCGCGCGGTCGGTGCTCGACGTGCATTCGGCGCGCATCCGGCGCGCGGTCGGTGCTCGGCGTGCATTCGGCGCGCATTCGGCGCGCATTCGGGAATCGTGCAGTGTTCATTCACAACAGTCCCTATAAGCACCGATCCAAAGAACGAGGAGAAAAGTCTGTATTGTATACAGTGCTAAAAAAAAAGGATAAAAAGAAGAAACGTTGGTGGACGAGGAAAATATATACCGTCAGGTGCAACGAAACATTTCTACGTGATTTAAATGCTGAAGTGGGAAGCAACCAATTTCAAAACTTCACGAGGATGTTATCGGAAGATTTTTTTATTATATTAAAATATATTCGCGATAAAATTGCAAGACAAGATACTGCCTACAGAAAAGCGATTATGCCGGAAGAAAGATTGGCAATTACTTTAATATCATACCACAGTTGTGGTGCTTTTCTTAATTTTCCCCTTTTCCCGTCTGTACGAGCTTTTTAGACTCTCCACTTTCCTCTTGCAATCTTCCGCCTCCGGTCCGATCTCTTCGGCAATTGTACACCACGCGTCGTCCATTTTTAAAGTATCGAAATAACGCGAGTGTCTGGAATTCCATAAGGATTCGTGTTTCTCGAATACCTCAAGGAGCTTGAGACAAATTTGCGGCGTCCACTCCATCATGGTGTCGTTCGGACGCGAATGCACGCTTTGATGGACCGCCAGCAAGCGGATCGGCCCGAATGGCCCGGCGAACGCTCGGTTCGCAATCGCCTCGATCTCGGTCCATACATTGTATCTGCACTCGTCGTTTGCCGCTCCCCGAATGCAAGTCGAGCTCCGAACGCGCACCGAATGCGCGCCGAATGCACGCCGAATGCACGTCGAGCACCGAACGCGCGCCGAATGCGCGGAGAATGCGCGGCGAATGCGCGCCAAACGCGCGCCAAATGCGCGCCACACGAGCAAAAAATCGGTGCGCGCCGAATGCACATTCGGGGCGAATGCACAGGTGAATACGCGGCTTAAGAGGTGTGCTCCCTCTGCGCATCGTTTCATTGTAAGCGCGATCCGTTCTAAGGCCAGTTGAGAGAAGTAAGTAAAAGTACCCTTGACGAGAGTTCGGAATTCGCGATGTTACGGCGAAAATTTCCGCGCAAATAGAGGAGTGGTGACGTGTCCCGTTTATAATTAGCGAATACCTGTACGCGTGAGTTTGAGAAGTCTCTGAGCGGCGAACGTGCGATTAAGGTTGCTCCTTTTTCAATTCCCACCGGCCAGTGCGAGTCACGCAGCGCTTGGTCTCGGCCCGATGGTCTGTTTCGCAGACAGTTGCCCCGAGATAATAATGCTAATTACAAGTGAGAACGTCGCGAGGGAGCCCCGATGCGATATTTAAAAAAAACTTTAATTCCATTTACATGCCGTCCCTTCCAGGAATCCGAGATTCGGTTGCACTCTACCACTCTATGCGTTTCGCGATACCGCGCCGTCCCTCTCCCGTATATTCCTTCTCCTCCCCCCCCCTTTTATACTTGCATTTAACTCTCCTTATTTTACCGTCTCGCATCGGCGCAGAAAATGAAATTCGACAATTTACATTCCACGCATCTTTTACGTGGAATTCCCTGCCCTTCTTTCCTTCCATTTGCACACGCAGACGTGCACGCTATTTTCGGCCACGCGAGCCTCGCTCGTTCTGCTTAGAGAACTCCGAGAAACTTAATCGTTGGCCGTCGATTCGGCTGCTCTTACGTTACGATTAAGTTTCTTATTTACTGTCCACGCTGCACAGCCAGAGTCTGTTAAAAGCTCGTCCTGCGCTCTGGCCGCCCGTGGATTTTCCCTGTTTCCTTTTTTTTAAATCTCATCCCGTATTCCGCGGACGGAGGACGAAATAAGAAAATCTCGAACGGCACCGACTGATTAAGCTGTACTCCGCCGCTGTACTTTCCATTTCTAGAAGCTGTCCCGTTCCTTTTTCATTTCTTTCTTTCATTTGCGTAAGACTTTAGAAACGCCTGGTTAACTCGAACTTGTTATTCTTGCCGGAGGTACAAAGACTAATGAGTAAAGGCTGAGCGTTTTCCACTTTTTCATGCCCGTTCTAAGTTCTTCTTCTTCCTCCACTTCTTCTTCCTTCTCCTTCGTATCATTTTTTTTATTTACTTACTTCCGCGATTCCGGCTCGGCTCTATTCACGCGATTGCTACACGGGGATGTATCGTTTAATCGCAGATACCATTGTGCTCGAAATGAAAGCCATGAATCATTTTGGTTCTTCGGTCAATGAGATAGGAAAATGTCTGCGGAGGCTAAAAGTCTCGAAGCAGAGTTCTGTATTCCACGGGACTACATCCCTGCTGCAGTAGTACCATACGATGATGCCACTTGTTTCTCATAAAGGAGCAATTTAGCGTGAACGAAAGGAATCGCCGAAGAATCGTGGGAGCCTCCGCTCTCGTGGAGATATTCGGATGCAGTTTTGCTGCCCCCGGGGGCTCTGCCTAGATATTCGCCGATGCTTATCTAGATTCGACTCACAAGTTTCGCAATACCACGCCGCCTTCGTTATTTTTCTCCCCCCTTGTACCGTTTGAATCGCGCTCGATCGGAGGGGAGGATATAATTTACCTCATTCATCGAGATTAATCGAAACGATTCGCGGAGAAACGCGGATTTGTCCGGGGAAAATGTCGTTGGTATCGTTACCAGTCTCTCGCAATTATATTTCCCATTACACCGGGACCGGGCCAGGGAAACGTTCACGTTGTCTCTGCTGCAGGAAAAATTATTATAACGACTTTGCGTTGCGACTTGTTGAACTTTAGGCCCAGAGATTACGCGAGATGGAAAGTGAAACCGTCGGGGGGCTCGTGAGCGGTACACAAACCCAACGGTCTCCTCTAATATCCGTCGGCGATTTTCCTTTGTTGCGCCACGGCAACTGCTTTCAATGGAACCTTGCACGAATTTCCCGCGATCCTTGGCACAGTTTAAACGTGGTATTTATCGCGAGGTCTAACTTCTGGTTAACACGTTGCTTTCCATCGAAAGATGTCACTTGACGGATCCGTGAAACGGTCGTGATCCCAGGAGGTCTCGATAAATCACGATACGAGAGATCATTTAGAGTCGGTCGGCTTGGCTGGCCCTGATAACCGCTGCCCACGTATCACCTCCAGCCAGCGTTACATTCTTTCGATAAATTAGCCTGGCCAGATCCTTTAACCGGTCGGTGCTCTACGCTAACAGTGCTTTGCCAACGCGCAGCTTCAGTTCGCCCGTGTAAAAGACACTTTTGGTAATCTGTAACTAAACGGTGTTGGATGGAAGTGGTACACGAATAAGATAGATATAATTATGCTCGTGGTACTTTCACTGTCGAGTTACGTTCTTCGTAACTACCTACCCATTCAAATGTTTGAGTATACCGAACGGATCTGGACAGAATGCGTAACGACGCACAGTGGGACGGATTGACACTTAAGTAGGCATTCACTTCATTTTTTACATTTGTCATCATTTTGTGATTACTTGCTTCAGATTACAGAATTTAGATAATGATTTTTTTTTTTTTTTTGTGAAAATAGACACATTCATTTGGATTAGCCAGGCATAATGAGCTGAGGTAGATTTCGTGACCCCAGAGTTTACCGCTGGAAAATTTTTAGGCGATAGATAAACACACAAATATATAAACTTTCTGCTTTATAGTACCTACAAGATACGTAATCTAAGATTACATATAATATATTCTACAATAAATACAAAAATCATTTAAATCTCTAATACGAACCTTAAATAAAATACAGAACTTGATTATGTATCCGAATCATCTAGCAAAGATAATGTTTCTGGCCACATTTGTTTTCTCCGCTCTGTTCTTATTAATGGGATTCTTGCTGTTGAAATATATGGATCGGAGCTTATTAATAAATTATTTAGAATATCCTGATTTGTCATTTTTCGGCTGATTTTTCTTGCGTGTAATTCGCGGTAGTGCCTAAAATCTTTATTTCGGGCTTCTTGAGCTTCCTCTGTTAATTGCCCGATTGGTAAAATGGCATATTCGATAATGGCTTGGCCATGAATTAATATTTTATGTACAGTTGGAGGCATGTAATACCTACCATCCATACAATTAAACGTACTGTCTTGCCAAGTTCATTGCAAACTCTCAAAATTTTTGTTTATTAATTTCTAAACCAGAAGCTAAGGCTTGGAGAAGAATTGAAATTTTTTAATGATGTCCTCATTCAAACCTTTTTATTTGTTTCCCCAAAACTCGATTCCAATCACTCTCTGATTACATGATTCATTCTTATTTATCTAGCGTTTCATTCATACTTTTGCACGTTTTACACCTCTGTGTGCTTCACTTCCAACATACATATATTACTTATATTTGAAAATTACTCAATTAGAGTATTTTGAAGTTAAAAACATTCATTTTGCACCATTATTATTGAAAATAATAAATTGAAGCAAAATAGTACATTTTTCCAGACTTGCACCTGCTTTTGTGGAAAAAAATATCAATTTTTCAAAGGGTCGGATGCGGACGGATATAAAAATTGAATTTTGTGAAATTGAAGTCTATCCAGAATTAAGAGGTATGCTTGAATTTACGAACAAATTCGAACAATTGTTTTAATTTAGAAAAATACGAAAATTGTAACAAGAAATCTTAATTTGACAATAGAATATAAGGATTTGTATTTTTCATTACAAGAAAAAGACTAACTAAAACTATTCAAATGTAAAAAGCTGCTCATTTTCTAGAAATGGAAATGTAAAATTTTTTTTTAGTATATTTAACAGAGGAAGTCCAGAAACCCCCAAATAAAGATTTCAAAAACTGCTGCGACTTATACGCAAAAAGAGCAGCCGAAAAATGACAAATCAAGATGTTCTAAATAATTTATTAATAAGCACCGATCCATATAAATATATGAAAATCAACATCAAGAGTCCTATTGTTAAAAAGAGCGACGAGAAAAAAGTGATTATTGTATTTACTATACAATATATTACCTGTAATCTTAGATTATAATCAATAAATGATGAAATATGTAAAAAATGATGTGAATGCCTACTTAAGTGTCGATCCGTCCCACTGTGCGACGTGAACTTTTTAACTTGGCCTTTAAATTAGCCAGAGTTAACGCGCTCTTCGCCCCAAGTTGCGCACTTTAACGGGAGACTGGCCGCGATTCTTTTAGCTGCTCCCGCGCGGAGAATTACCAGGGATGGTATATCGCTTTCAATACCGGTATCCGCGGAAGACGTGCCCGGAGAATTCCCCACGAAAGGGGAGGATCTTTTTTATTCATGAAAAAGACCGAGTGCCCGGGGATCCGTACGCGCGAAAGATAATACAGACACTTGCTAGAGCAATTTCATTTTCGGTACATCCCCGCTGCAGGACAGCCCCGGCTTAATCGGTTTTCGTCCGCAAGAAGGAACCGCCGCGGCCATACCAGCCCGGGGAGAATAAAAAGGGACCCTCCTCTGTTCTCTTTCGCCCCCTTTTTCTTTCACCCTCGCCGCTGTACTTACTGCGGATGCGGCACTTTTAACGCCCGACCATTTCGTCACGAGCAGGAAGACCGGCACGTGAACAATCGAAGGAAAGTTGAGACCGTACATTTGCGCCCCGGCGCTGACCATAAAGGCGCCATTCACCGTAAGGATATTATAAGAACGGGGCGACCGATTCGCGTCCATTTTGTCACTCCTACGGCCACTCTTTCACGAACGTAGGAATATATTTGCTGGAAGAGGGATTCCCCTTTCGCGCTTCCTCGCCTTTTTACAGCCTCGTGCTTTCTCCGCAGCTACGTGCCCCAGCGAATCTACCGCCTTGTCTTTTTCACTGGAAATAATCGATCTCTAGTCGGACTTCATTCCCCGTGCAAAGTATATCCTTGCGATTATTCGAAGCAACTCCTCGGCTTCGTGTTAGAAGATCTTCGCGTTGGTATTCGGACGAATTAAGGGAAGTTAGAAGGTTCGATGTTCTCAGTAATGCGGTTGGGGAGACAGGAAGGGGATTACGAATAAAGGACGAAAAGAGAGGCTCCATAGGACGAAATGTTCCATATTTATGGACAGCAGGGATCAGTCCCGGGAAGCGAAAGGGCCCTCGCCGAGTCCATCACGCTCGCTGAATGGCGCGTGAAATTCGTACGAGGCTATTTGGCTAATGGACAGATAAAGGGCCTCGTTGACAATCTTTGGCATTTTCAATCCTTTAATGCACGTCATAAGACACTGATAACGCTCCAGGGGGGGAATCCTCGTGTCTCGAGCACGGACGTCGGTCCTTCGTGGGCTCCTCTTCGCGCTGGTGGATGTAGCCTCGCCAACACACACGCGCGCCAGAGGGAGTGTACGTATAACTTTGCACCATTCCCTTGGAGCAATCTCCGGAGGTACTACCAGGGCTGGACAATAACTTAGATAAGGGTCCAAAGGTCCGCTTTAATACCGCGATTTTTCAAAGCGGCCGCGCATGAGAAAGCTCGTCCCGGCTCGTTTCAACTCGAGCGTCTGAAACGCGTCCAGTTCAGCCGATCCACCTTCCTCCCTCGTTCTTGGCCCACGGACACAATGGAATATTTTATTCCCACTGCACCAGCCTTTCTTTTTATCATTTTCCCGCGCTAAATCCACCCCCGAAGTTACGATCGCTAATGGCGAAACACCCTGCGCCCCAAGCCCCTCGAGATTCACCTGCTCAACGTCGCAGGGTTCTAAGGGAGACTTATTGCAGTACACGTATCCGTCAGTGGTAAAATACTACGCACAAGGAACGACGATCCTTGACACCAGCGAAGAATCGAATTGAGCCGTGCCTAATCCTAAACATCCCGAATCGAGCGAATTGGTCCCGCCAGTGTGGAGCATCCCTCGCCTCGCGATACCTGGCCGGAGGCGTTCGCGGTCGGTCGTGATAGATTTTCCGTGACGTGTCAATCGACAGGCAATAGTGACAAGTGCGCGAAGAAGAAGCATGGGGCGATCGAGCCGAGGAGCAGAGGCTGGAGAGGACGGGAAGCAGAGGGTCCAGTGAAGAAGGACGAGTGCAAAGATGAAGAGAGGTCAGCAGCAGGCAAGGAGGGCGACGATGAGAGTGAGGTAAGAGGGAGAGGGCCGGGTTCTGGAGAGGGTTTCAGTATGGGCATGCACGATGCACGTAGCGAGATAACTGGTTTCGCGGAGCCTGCTATCATGGCACTCTAATTACCAGCCATTACACCCGGCGAACCCCTCTGAATTGTTGCGTTCTCTACCTACACTCGTACTAACCACTCGACCACCGAGACCGGTGTGCCCTGACCGCAGCTTTAAATGCAGAATTAATATACCGGCCGGCACTCATTTTGCGCCGGCGTTGTTGCACGTGGTTTTCTTTCGCCTCTCCTCTTCGTCGCCCTGTCTCCGTCGCCGCGAGTGTTGCGCATCCCTTTCGGCCTTTGTCGCGTCCTTCGCCCACTTCCAGCCACTTTTCCCACCACCCTCGGCCTCTGTATCCGACGCTCGAATTCGCCACCTTACTGGTAGTTTGTAGTTTGCTATCGTCCCCATTCAATTCAATTCAATTCAATGTGGTATATATTTCACGGCGCAGATCGAAGTTACTTGGATGAAAGTTCGAAGTCAAGGACATCCGACGCACCAGCTGCTCCATTTTTACGAGTAAATATCTTATACGTTATTACTTAGGTGTTTACGGAAATGCCCGAATGTGGGTGAAATATTTGTCGATTCTGTAATTGTCCGCAAAGTTTCGTGAAAATTTGTAAGTGCAATTGGGAGAGAAAGGTGCCCGGTGGGAGTTGGCTCCCATATTCTCTGCTATTTGATTTCCGGCAAAAAATCTTCTTGGAAAATGCAACCGCGTCGTATTTATACGCGTGTTTCGTAACACGCGTCTCGCAGCCAAAGTGTTAAATTGGGGTGGGTTTGCTCCCTTTTTGGCACGCTCGGCCAGACGGTCCTAGGAAATCGCACGTTAATTTCTTTTTTCTCCCGTTTCTTTGCCTTTCTGTTTCCTTCTTTTTTTTTCTACCTCCAACCATCCGTTCGCCACAGGGGAAATTGGTTTTTTCCATTGCACGGCGACGAGCTGGCACGAAAACACGCGGATACAGCCAGCCAAGTCGAAGTAGCCTTTTTTCGCCACACAGGGACCTCGATTATACTCCGGGGAAATGCAAGTGCACCGTTTAATCGCGAAAGAAGCGCAATTTGTCCATCCCCGTATCCTCCATTAAATTGTTTCGGTTTTTCGGTGAATCGTTAACGCGTTCCGATGCAATTTTCCGCGACTCGATCCCATATCTGCTCCCCCTAAATTATCGTCACTCCAAGCTTTCCTCTATCTCTATCGCATCATCGCCACGCGAAAAACATCCCACGACAACTACGATACATCGACTACTAGGAAATCTACAGCCAGGCGATAATTTATCTCTTAATACATTTCTCAAAGTTCGCCGCCCTGACACCGCTAATTCGAGGCGAAGGATATATAAAATACGGCATCTAACACAATTCTCCGCGGTCTATCGTAACGCTATTTGAAAACACGACAATCTATAGCAGCAGGCAAGTGGAAATTCATGAATAATACAGCCACGATTCTAACGCGTGTCCGATAGCTTGGATAGAACATAAATCAATACAGGCGAGACTACCGTTCCTGGACCGTTCGCCGAACAATTTACAGACAATCCCATACGACGCGACCAGACATCTTGGATTCAGAGAAAATTTCGCGTATCAATCTCGCTGGGGAAGATTAACGACTGTGCGGCAATCCAGCGAATCTCGCTGCAATATCGGACGATTATTAGGCCTGCTCGCCAACAGTGTTCGATGGGACTGTGCTCTCTGCACTCCTAAAGACTTTATACGCCGATTACTCTCGAGCATGTGTATCCCGCGGTAAACGTATGGGCACACCGACGTATCTCGCGAACCCGCGTATATATTCGCGGCATGTTTCATGCTCATTGGTTCCCCTTTCACATGAACTTTGTGCCGCGTGCACGGTCTCGTCCTCGTTCGGAATCGCTCGCACACGTTTACCCGCCGCGCCGCGACCGGCTTGCCTACGTGCACTACGATCGCTAACGTTTCTATTCCATTTACGGACGGATAATTAGTTCGAGGGAAGCGCGTTCGTTGTAGACTCGCGCGTCGATCTTTTACGATTCGCCCCCTGTCCGTCGTCGACTGCCATTCCTCGATTTCACCAGACGGCTCGCGTTGGCCCGATCTCTCCTATCGGCGCTCGATTACTAATTTATTGCTCGGCGAAAGCTGTTTTAAGACCGTCCCCCAAATAGAAGTCTTAGATAGGTCGACGCCAGCTCGGTGTCGCAGGATTTAAGTGCCCTTTGATGCGGTTACTGCTCCGTCGACTTCGGCTGACGTTTCGGCTGCAATCCTGCCAATAGTAGATAGGTCAACCGAGGTCTTTCGCATTCAGAGAGATGACGACTTTTCTGGGAAAGCTTACCCAACCTAGTTTCACCGTTGAACGACACGGGGGATAACTGGACAAAGTTTGGTGGTATTTTCGACCAAGCGAGTCACTCTTGCGAAGAGCTCTCGTCAAGAGGCGTTCAACGGATAACAGCAACGCTGCAACATCGGAATATTCTTCGAAGAGCACGCCGCTCACACCTGCAACTCTCTAATAGTAAATCATTCCTCAGCGCGCTCGTTCGCCCCGAAGCACCATCGAACTCAATGTCGTTCTTCGCGCGATAAAAAAAGGAAGGTGCATGAAAAAGGGACACGATCAAATATTATTCTTCTCGAGACGTTTCGCGTCACGGCCACCTCCGATACATCCATTTAAGATAAACACCCTCGCCGGTGTCCCTGAAGATGCGAGCCGCATGAATTTTCAATCACCCCTCGGTGCAACACGTTGAAGAGCAACGGAGGGACAGAAGGAGGGCCCGTGGAAAAAAACGCGCCGCGGAATAACAAGCTGCATATTTATGAGCTTACTCTGAAAACGGATCTCGGCGTACGTTGCGGAGGAACAGGCGCTGGCCTAACGTTTTCATCGAACATCGCCGACGACACGTCAGCTGGACCAGCAGCTTAAGCCGTTCGCGTCAAACGCGGCCGTTCGGGACACCTTGTATAATGATATGTAGGTACGCCGGTATCGACGTGTGTATGCATGTACATATGACCTAACGAGATTGCCAGCCACATGCATAAGAATGTGCCGTTAATTAACCACGGGGTATCGGGCATCTGATTGGCTATTTAATTGGATTAGCCGCGCGGTATATACGGTTTCTATGAGAGCGAATACGCGGGACCGGTCTGTACGTACGTGGTAATTACGTTAGTACCTTGGTACATACGTATACCTGTTACACGGCGCGAGTGGGTGCTGCCTTGCCGCGATACAGAATGCCAATTGCGCTCCGCACTTCTTCCTTTCGTCCGTTCCTCTGCTTCTCTCTCTTTGCGCCTCTCCTCCATTCCGATTCCCCTTCTCGCGTGGATCGTTGACGCCGGGCCCGTCCGTGTTCCCTCATTTTCTACAATCATGCAAATTACTGTAAATCACCATTCCGGCCGGGTGTACCGCGGCCGCGGCGGTTTGTAGTTTTGTTAAACAACGACGGTGGGATCGATCCCTGGTACCGCTATCTGATCGATACTGTCAAACCGCTACCGCTCTGCAGCTATCCGCCGAGAGCCGGGCTGAGTTAGCTATCTTAATTCGGGGAATCGACTGGTTTAACACCGGGCCCCGTGCCACTTTCGGTGTACGAGATCATTCTGGTAGCCACTGCTAGTTGCAGCCGTGTTTTTAGATTCCTTGATTGGACGAGGAAATTAGGAGCAGCTACATACGTAGACAGATATGCCTCTTAGATAGTCACTGGTTCGAGATTAAATTCTTCGTCTTGGAGATGGGTAAAAGTACCCAATGCCACTTCTTTCTGGACTTGCTAATTGGACTCGTCAGTGAGGCTATCTTTACAGATCCAGAGAAAGCGTTACGTATTTGAAGATACCCATGTGGTGCTGGTGAAGATCTTTTAAGAATCTTCTACGGTGTCGTCCTTAAATTACGTAAGACTTTTCGGCTTTTCGTTTCTACGTTCTTTGGCTTTACGTAAAATAGTTTCTTAACCTAATTATCAATATGAATTGCCTAAGAAAAAATATTACGTAAGGAAGGGGGGGGGGGGGAGATAAAATCTTACGAATTCTTATACTGGGGGAGGAAGGAAGTAAGAAATCGCCAAACTTACCCTTAGGTACGTAATTTAAGAACGGCCCCTACACTCACCAGCCTTTCAGCAAAGTTCAGAAAGCAAGTTCACATTCCGCGACGGATGAGTCAATTTAATCCCAGAAACAATTTCTACTACACACGTTCGGCCGTGTAATAGGACTCGGAGCACGGGCTACATTCACCACCGTCGACATTTTTCTTGTAACACACGCCTGGTGATATTGCCCCGCTGACATCCCCCCCGCGGTACTTTCGATTCGCGAACATCAAGTAAGTACACGGGAAGTCGCGAATGAAATCGTGCGTTCCCGGAGAATGAAGACGACGTATGAAACGAGCTGGGGAGACGAGCATTTAAAGGTCGTTCGGGACAGAAAATGAAGCGTCGGAAAGCGAACGACCATTGCGTGGGTGTTCCCGTGAGGTATTCGCCCGTGTCTACGTGCACACGTACAAGCAAACCCGTTTCAGGAAGAGGCCCCCGTACATGATGTAATGACGCCGTAACCCGTCGCTGATTTACAGCGAAACAAAATCATAAATACATTCCACGGCGATTCGACTGTTTCTTGTAACGGTTGTCAAAATTCCGACGCAAATTACCTCTTCTAGGTACGTGCGCCGAGGCTTCTAGTTCTACGCTGATTTGCATCTAAAGCATCAGAATCTGACGGAAACTGTCTTCCCGATGACGTTTCATCCTCCATCCTCGTGCTCCGCTCTCCTCGAGGTAAATTAAAAAATTCCTCGCCCAGTGGGATTTGCATTTCGATTTGAGTAGGAAAATTTTAATAAGAAACACGTTACACGAACGAGTGTATTATTTCTCTCTTCTTTAGTAGCGGGATCCATGCAGAGATTTAGAAAAACGTAATAGAAACTGCGGCATTGTATGCACACGGTTCCGCGTAATGTTCATTAGGGAGTTGATGCGAACAGCCGGCGGGGTAACGAGAGAAATTCGAATGAAAAGGAACACAAAATCCTGCAGATCCGACTGCGTGACAATAGATATTCGGCGCGGCTGGTATATGTAGAGCGTGGGTAGGCGACACGCTGCAAATCGTCAGTTGGATTGTTAACGCGTGTCGCTGGGTGCTCCGCCGCGGCACGGTCGTAAATATGTATCTCCTTGTGTTTCACGGTGCGTATTTTGTTGCATAATGGCTTTTACGAAGTGGACCTGGTTTCTTAATACGACCCAGGGTGCTGACTTTTACGCGAGGCGGGGCATGAGTAGTTGCACAAGCGTGGAGGAATTGATTACTCGTCCCGAAGTAACCGAAAGTTATGGCACACGACGACGTCCACGTTCGAGGTTCCCTTCTCGACAAACTCAAGTTTCCCCAACAGGTGTATTGAAAGATCGCGCGGGAAAGAATGATATTCCACGGTTTCGAGGTCTTTCCCCAAGAGAGGACACCTGTCTCCTAGGTGGAACGCGAGTTACGGCCCATCCCGAGTAAATTACAATAAGAAGCTCGTGGCGGCAGCTACAGCAAGTGCGACGCCTCATAAACTGGAGGTTGGTGCAACGGCAACGAAGGTTGCAGGCCACTCGCCGACCGGCCAAAGACAATCGGAATCGGCTCGGATCGAGGCTTATCTACTTAATCTGGCTGCGATCCAGCACGCCTATAAATACCGCGATTCGTAGCCGCGGGTCAGACGTCTTGCATTCATCTCGCGATCGGTTACAAGCGTTGCGCGCCCGTACGCACGCCTACGCCGAAAATCGTTATTCATCGACGTAATTGCGCGAACTTTCATTCGCACGGCTATCCCGTGGACGGGCAACGGGCACGGGGAAGCCTCGCTATCAATCGCCGGACGATGAATTCGATTCTATGGATCCAAGGGGGGTGGTGAGATCGTTCGTAGACACGTATCTACGAAAATTGCCGCATTAATCCCTCGAGCGACCCGTGGCGTGCGTCCTTGGCTACCGGAGACAAATGTCTCGGCTCGGGCCTGGAACGTGGCCGCGGACTGGTGCTTTAATGCGCGCGCCTATCGTTAAAAGATTGGATATAATTGGAGGGGAAGAAACGCGGGGCTTAGGGGAAAATAACAGCCGCGCTACTTTGTACCCCATTAGGTCTCGTTAACGATCGCCTGTCGGGGGATAATTATTTATGCCGCTAGTCGTGATCGCGCGGCTAACTGAAAAAAAACGTTGCTCGTCGGCCGGTGGAAGTGGCCGTGAGTTACAGGCCCGCTGATATTTGCGCTTGTTTGCCGTATTGCCGCGTATATGCCGGTGATATTTATGTGTATCGCGCCATACATCATATTCGGCCACGGCTCCGTATTGTATTTATGGCGGGCGGAGGAAAAATGGCAACAATTAACAGTTCCGAAACGGCTCGCGCAGCTGCTACAAAAAACTATCCCGCTCGAAATTCATTTTACAATATCCTGATTAACGTCCGCGATAATTCCATGCTATCTTCCCCGCGAATTAAAAGGCACACGGGGGCGCGTCAATTTCAAGCGTCCGAAGGGCTCGCATTAACTTTACGATCAGCGGCGCGGGGCCCGCGCGATCCTGCGCGTTTCTTTAACGGGCCGAGGGGTGGTTCGATTGAATGTGATGCATGGCGCTATGAAATGTGACGCGCGAGTAATTCTCGCGTTACGTTGCTCGGAATCATTGAGTAGTTTATTCCTGATCTATCGGTAATCCGAATAAACTTGGACAACCGCTTCGTATGTAACTTATTGTTAGACGATGGTAGCCCAAGTATTCGTGACTTTAAAGTATCCTTTACACCGACGGTATAATAAGTGCGAAATCGCTGGATACAGTGTAGGTACACATAAAGAGTATTTCAGAGTGTTATCTATTGTTGTCTAGTTTTTCAGCTATTCCCTGAAAATGAAAGGTGGGACAGGGTATTAAGAGCGGTGTAAACGGCATAGTCGGATGGATACAATATCCGTACGTGGGTAGGCCGACTTACATATTAATGTAATACATAATCACGCGGAGATTGGAGAGGCAGGACCCGGCCCCCAAGATGAATGAGCCTTACAGAGCTCAAAAGGCATGCGGTTGATCCAATGTGTCGTAATCCTGACCCCGTGAGGCTGTACGGTCGCTCGCTCCGTTCGACCGTACTCCGTGTCTTACCTGTATATATCCGTTTAATCTGTTCGGCGCGCATACATCGACAGCTGGCATGCATGCTCTCTCTCCCGCGCGCGCGCGCTCCCCAGCGCACGTTCGCCTACACGTTATATAGTAAATAATACCGGCGATCGGAGAGAAAACTCCGATTGTAGTTAGCCGCTATCAGATCTTGGCTAAGTGAACAAGGAGTGTCTTGGGAAAACGCACTTACCGTCTATATCCCCGTGTGCGCGTGCATACGCCGTGTCCCCGTGATCGGCGACGACGTCCCAACACGTGAAAGTCGCCGATCTTTCCTTTTCCAAGCTGGTTCCACGCCACGTTTCCCCGTTACGGAGGCGGATTTTATGTGTTTCCAAAGAAGTATCTGGCATTCGTGCCCGGCCACGGGCAACGATTCTTGCTCTCCCCACCCTCGAAGAAATGGAGATAGTTTGATCGCGCGTCGTTTGAAATTCTGCGGCAAGAGTTTTCCAATCGCTCCTGCTTAACTGTCAAGCTTAATGCCGCTTCCTGGGAATGTACGTTCCTCGCTAGGCAGGCATTTATGGCTCCGATGTATATTCAGACTTCCTTGGACACGATTCATGTAACCCCGTGGTTAAGTTTCCCTCGAAATTCTTACCGAATTCTTGTCGGGACTGGAGATGTTTGAAATATCGCAGATTTATACATCCGAGGGATGTAATTTGTCAAGGATCCGAGCAGTGGTTATAGGAACGTCCACTGACTTTCCGTTACACTCCTCTTCGAGATAAGGAGAATAATTTTAATAATAATAATAATAATAATAATATTTATTTACGGGTACTACCCTTTGGTACAAACATGAGTAATATAATTTGGAATTAATTATTGATAACTTATATACTACGTAGGTAAAAGGTCGTCTACTAAGTTAGCTATTGCGCTCTTGAACGTATATAGGGATCCGGAAAAAAAGTCAACCAGAGGTTCAACTTTGTTAGCAGACTTGCATAGTCTATTGATAATGATACCATTACTGAAGGTAGTTTTATAAGAATTTAGATGGAAGTGGGGAAGCCTTCTCAGTATCCTAGGTGGTACGTGTAATTTGAAAAGTGTCAATAACTCGGTACAATGTATATAATTGTTTAGCACCTTATAAACGAATACCATATCGCACATAAATCTGCGTTGCTCAAGGGTACGCATTCCACTAAGCTTTAAGATCGGTTCGTAGTTATGACAGGTTCTAGAGAGGGGGGATCCGATTTTAAACGCAGCAAAACGCAGAAACTTCTGCTGAACACTCTCCAGACATTTTACATAGCAATGGTGGTGTGGGTTCCATATGCAGGAGCCATATTCAAGGTGTGGGAGCACAAGAGCAAAGTATAAGATTTTAAGCGTCCGAAGGTTTTGGAAATCAGCTGTGGATTTCATAATGAAACCCAAGGCTCTTGATGCTTTGGATCTTACACTTGCGAAGTGCTCAGCAAAGGATAGCGCCGGAGAAAATATGATGCCAAGATCTACTATTGACTGAACATTCTTTAAAATTATGTTATCGAGGGAGTATTGATAGGTTAACATTGTTCTTGAACGGTAAAAATGCATAACATGACACTTGGATGCATTTAAGAACATAGAGTTTGTTTGACACCATTTAGTGAGACGATGTAGGTCATCTTGTAGGAAATGTACATCCTGTGTTGAGCTGACGGCGCGGAATATTTTTAAGTCGTCGGCATATAATAAAAATTGGCAATACTTAAACACATCCGCAATGTCGTTCATGAACAATATGAAAAGAATGGGGCCGAGATGGGACCCTTGTGGCACACCAGAAAACACTTCAAATCGTGTAGATCGTGCCCCCGCGAATTTAACCGTCTGAGTTCTACCCGTTAGATAGCTAAATAACCAGACAAGCATTTTTCCATGGAAGCCATAAGATGCTAGCTTATTGATAATGACAGAATGATTAACAGTATCACACGCCTTTTTAAAATCGGTATATATCGAATCAATCTGGTTACCTTTCTCAATCTCATGCGAAATGTAGTCATGATAAACCATGAGGTTCGTATTTGTTGAACGCCCAGGAACAAATCCATGTTGTTCATCAATGATAATATTCCGTGTCAATGATGCTATCTTATCCGTTATTATGGCGTCAAGAATTTTTGCCATGACGTTTATTATTGATATAGGTCTATAGTTCGTGATTAAAGATTTATCCCCTGACTTAAAGACAGGAGTAATAATAGGGTAGACCGGGGGCGGTAGTAACAAGGGGGCGAATGTAACACGCTAAATATCTCAAAACATATAATAGATATTAACACCAATTTTGAATATATGATGAACAATGACATTTGGAATATACACATCCATGCCCTAGGAATACAGATACGCAATAGACATGGATAGTGAAGAAAATAACTTTTCGATACCCCAAAGTAACTTTTCCTTACTGACTTAAAATTGTAATATAAACACTCCCTTCGCAAGTATGTGCTTGTTCGATTTTTTAATCTGTAATTCGACCTTTTTTAAACTAGTATTGATCGATACTTGGCACTTTTAAGCGTCTCGTTAGTCAAAATTTATAATTTAAGTTCAAAAGCATGGTCGGGGGCGATTGTAACATCGGCAGTCGGGGTCGGTTTTACCGCAACAGAACCGAATAGGGACAAAGAAGGCGAATAATATTGTCTTATTTGCATGAAATCCTATAGCATAGCACAAGCAAACCAAATGAAAAATTGGTGCAATATACTGAATGTAAGGATCGAGCAGATGCAGAATGCACCAGCCAAAACGTATTTTATTTCTGCCAGAATTGCGATACCACATAATTTGTTATAGATTTTACTTTTCTCATTTATTATTATAATCTAAATCAATATAATTTCGTAAAGTTATATTTGTGCTACTATCGACTCCATGCAGTGTTACAACCGACCCGAGGTCAGGGACGGTTGTAACACTTTCTCCGCTTCTCATTTTTTATTAATAACCGGAATATTACTTGACATACGGCGAAACTGTTGTGGCTCAAATAATGTCAGATAAGTAAGTAACATTTTCGTAAAAAAAACTGTTGTTGTAACTGTAATAGTTTTTGCGTAATCGTATTCCAAAGTCAAAGTGTTACTACCGCCCCCGGTCTACCCTACTAGATTTCCATCTATCTGGGAATTTACCCGCTTCAAGGGACTTGTTATAGATGTTCCATAGTATTCTCATTTTGTCCAAATACATCATCAACTTATCTGCCCATCTTGTCCCCGTCGTTCGTTCAAGCGACCAGCAATCACTAACCTACTTAGGCAAAAGTCTCTGAACAGAGTAGGTACGTGTAGTGAATGCTTTCCTAATTCCATAGATATATCTGTGGCATACGCGGGTGCTAATATGTCACGTCCACGATTCGTTAGTAGAAATGTAAATGTCCCCACAGGTACTCTCCTTAGACACTCCGGAACGATTTCTCCCGGGAGACGCTCGCTGCGCAGAGGTCAGTTTACAATAGGGAAGCGGTCCGCGTATTAGGCAACCTTAGAGGCTGGGTATAAATTACGATTGGCCAACGCAGGCTTTTGATAGGACGATGTCTTTTACGGCGATCCGCGCGTGAAAGTACGTGACGCAAGGCGTACACGGGGCCTCTCGCATCGCGGGAGATAAAGTAATCTCTATTGTCTAAAGCGACAATGAATAATTCGTAGGTAGGCGATAACGACGGCTCGGAGCCGTCTTCGGGGCGGCCGTGGTCTGGCGCGGGTTTGAGATTTCACGGGGAAAGCTCGCGTTCCACGACGCCTTTGCTATCTGCTCCCATCGTCGAGCGCACCGACGAGCGAACGAATCGAACGTTTACGCTTGAAAAGGAATATCCGTTAAGCAACACGCGAAAACGTGATTACGACACTCGGCCACGCTCGCGGTGAACGTCGACTCTCTCGCGGAGATATCGTTTTGTTCCTAGCATCCGACGAAAATCGCGTTTCGTTACGATTGAAGGATACGCAGCTATCACGGAACGATGCTACATCACGGAACGGGCTTCAACCGGCTGGGAAATTAAAAAGAAATTACCGCGCAATGGCTACCATCGTTCATACGTTCGATACTGCTCGGCGGTGGTTGCTTCACGAACCGCGGTTTCTCCGTTCCTCGATGTAACTACATGTACCTGTGTCTTCTGCTCGCATCAATGCTACACTACGCAGCTCTATACTTAGCTATCTGCGGCAAGGTGTTAGGCTCTGGTCCTTTCCTTGTCTTCTCAGCGAACAGTTTGCCAGCGGAACCGTGCATGTACCTACATATCCACCGCAGTATCGCACGCATGACTGGGCGTGGTAGCAAAAGAGTTGCTCTACGATCGTCCAGCTCGCATGAATTCCATCGGCGTCTAATCGAGCTGCCCCTTAACGACTCGGCCACGATAAAAATCTATTCAAACTTCGTCGACACACACACGTGCATACATTAGACGTCGATCCCGTGATCCGCCGGTGAAATCGCGAAACGTATCGGCGCTTTATCGCCGGAGCCATCGCGTTCATTTCAGCGCTCGTGACATAGTTCTCTATTTAGAGATCATTAACCCATTTCGCCGGGGGACTATCTCGTAACGTACGGGTCTCGGGTTTAACGATATCGTACGTGTTCAGAATGTTCGATCGACCGGGGCAGGGATAGATTATCGACGTATCGAGCCAGATAGAATCCACGGGAAGAGAGAAACGTGAAAGCGCTCCTTGGCCGCACAAAAGCGACTGTACTGCTGGCGTAAAAATTATTAATGCCGTCTAACGCCCGCTTCCCCCCCCCCCCCCCCCCTCGAGCGCAGTACGGGATAAAGGGTTGTTTGAATTTATTTTGCTGGGCACGCTTCGAGCTGGTTCCGACGATAAAGCGAAAGAATGTAACGCGAGCGAGGGATAATCGCGCATAGACGAAACTTTTTAGTGCGTTGTAAAATATTTTAAGGATCCCCGGTGAAAGCATTCCTGGCGAAGTGTACAATAAAATATAGTGGTAAGGACAGGAAGAGTGCGAGATAGTATTTCATTGCGTCGTAAATTAACCATCCAGCGAAAGAATGAGTGGAAGTGGATTGGAAAGAACGGCGCAAATCAGGCGTCTGATTAATGCCGGCAGATATCACTGGCTCGTCGAACGGGCCAACATTATTTAGTTCCCAGTGGGTACACACTCTAACGTATGATTTTCCCGCTGCCGTGGTCTCGCGTTTTCATCGACTATTACGTATTCATGACTAATTTTTGGTTATTTTCCGCGATAAGCTTTCGTAGTAAAGTCGAACGTTTTTCCCGTATCTTCTATCAGAAATGCACGGAGACAGTTTTACTATCAGCATAACGATAAAATTTACAGTGGCCCGTTGTTATTAGCCGCGTGACCATTCCAGTTACAAAATGCACGCGATCTGCAAAGGGCTGAAGGCTTATCTCGGTAATATACACCTTCGCGGAGTGTACTTCGAAAAATAACTGAATCTGGGATCGCGGAAATTAGAGGTGAACTTCGTTTCGCCGGGCTGAACCGTTGCAATGAATCACGTTAATCTGAGAAACTGCCCGAATGGAACGATTTCAATTTTGCAAGAAAATACCAAGCTGCCCGCTCCGTACCACCTGTTTCCGCTTGTATTTTCGAGGGAAGCATTCGTCTCGTTGCGCCAGGCAAATCACCATGAATTGCGAGAAACGAGTCTCTGCGTTCGCATGCCACGATCGAGCCCCAGCCTCTGTGTGCTACACTTGCATAGATACCGGTCTAATTTCACACCTATCAGTCCCTCGCGGAAGCGGTGTCACGAGGAATCGATGCGCGATACAACGGTACACGGCGATACCGACAAACGACTTTGGGGAGTGGTCCGGTGACTACCGGGAAAGCAATGCATGGCAATTGCGCGATGTTTATTATTACAAGGCTGTATCTGCATCGCCTGGCTATTGCCGGCTGGCCGCGTTAGGCGTGAAACGGTCGGGCAGGTCGGGACCCCATTCCTTATACCCGTGGCAAGCCGGTGAAATGAATTCTTCGTTGTAACACGTGCACGTGTGCACGCGCACCCCGGTCAAGTTAGCCTCTATGGTGGTCCCTGGAAGGGTCCCCGTGTGCGCGGCCGCTATTTATGGGTTATTAATGTCGAGCAGGGAAGCCTGATACACCGCGCTGACCCACAACTGACAGCGGGACGGGATAAACGGGGTAATTTCTCTGACGCGAATAGTTCGTTAGCGAAGTCGTTCGAGACGCCAGCGTTTTTACCAGCTCCCAGTCGCTGGATAATTCAATGTTTCGTTGCGGCAGGGCCGCTACTCTGCGCCCATGGAGACGTCCGCCGAGGCAGTAAGACGTTAAAGTAGTTGGTGGCGTGTCAATTATAGAGGGAAATGCGGGCGAGTGTTCATAAAACGCTTTGTTAGGCCTTTACTCTTTATTGCCGCTTCAGTCCCGTATGGTAGTCGAGCACTTCTCTATTTAAATTTAGAAATCCATTTCGATCGCGGGCACAAGAATCGTTTCAACAGCCTTGCCCGGCAATGAACATTGCTTGTCTCGGCTACTCCGGCCGCGTTATGTAATCAGTTTAATGCGTTGTATCCTTGATTCACGGGAGCAGGGCCAGGAGCTCTCCCATTTCCATTTGGGCAAAAGAATGCCGCCGGTTCATTTGGCCCTGCCTCCCTGTACTCGATGCAAACTTCGGCAACGCCTGAAACTTTCCATGTTAATCTCCTGCTCGCACCCCAAAGGGCCTGTTCCCCGGCATGGAATAACATAAAACTTTTCGTTTCCCGCCCCCTGTCCCACGCCGGCCAGGAGCCATCGTTTCCACCCTTCCCTCTCGGTGACGTCGCTCAGGACTTTTACTTTTAAATCATTCAGCCCAATGCCCGTTACATTATTCAACCGCTAAGACCTCGCGATGCGGATTTCTCGAGGATCCTCCAGCCTCTCCTCTCGTATTTGCGTCACTGGTCGGCCCGGGGTATTCGCGATGCCGCGGCTACGACGCCGAAACTTCTACGAGAATTCTGTCAATAATTCTCAGACCCACGATTTTCCATGGCTCTCGCCTTATGAAGGCGGATTACTCTCTCCGCCCCCGCGCCGACACCAGAAACACTCTGCGGTTACGTAGCGGCGCTGCGTTTATTCATTCGATTGTCCGTCCCTCGTCAGTCGCCCCCGGTAAAAAGTATCGCCTGCAAACCGTGCGAACTTAACGCGCGATCCCGCATTTAATTATCGCTTGTGGTTTGACCGCGCCACGACTAATGGCCGTCAGAGATCGCGGAGGATTTTGTCCGAGCCGAGGAATGCAACATCGGATAATGAACGGTGCGCGAGTTTCGAAAGCCTGAGGCCGACGATTCTGCGTGCTGCCAGGGAATAGAGACGAAGAGGACGATGAAGTTGGATCGTCGATGGAATTGAAATTCGAAGAATTCTCAAGCTATTGGGAGGGTAATCAAGTGGATCCATTTTAATGTTAGCCATGGGCGTACATAGCTTTATTTGTTTAGTAACCCAGTGGCACATTTCTGAGTGGGAGCTTTCGAACAAAGCTTCGGCTAATTAGGTGTCTACTTACTTAGTCTATCTATCGTAAAATGAACGACGTCTGACATTTGAAGGACCATTCTACTTACGCAACAGCGATGGAAACAATCGCCATTGTGAGCCACTTAGGAGCCAGCTTCTTTCACGCTTTTCCCCGACGATCAGCGTGTCGCGTAAGTCTTCTACAAAATGCGCGCTTGCTGCTGTTTTAACCTCCGTTCCCAGCGTATTCTAGCATCGACGAAAAATCGGTGTTGCAACGTGCTCGGTGGAGGAAGAGAGTTTCTCAATCGCTCACAAGCGTGCACAGACAGTGTGGACTTTACGCGCCGCGTAGACGACGGGGACGATTCTCATGGGAGATTCCCTGTGTTCAACTCGTTCATAAATTGTAATACTTACTTCTGGATTGCTTCCAGACGGCGCGATGTAACCTGGCTGCCAGGCTGAAAGCAGAAGTCGAGCAGAGGCGGACGAGCGGGCGAACGGCCCTAGTAAGAATGCCTGGTACACTCCATTTCGATGTCACAGCTTGCGTTTATAAGCGGGAGACCGTATTACAGTAACTGACTGCGCTGGTAATGACCGAGACACTCGCGCTCCCGCTACCATCGCGTATTTCCCTGCCCTTTCTGACGCGAGTGCGCCAAAGCATCTTAAATCACGGGTAAGTGATAGTTCGAGGCACCGATTTTTCATTAAATAATCTCCTAGCTTTCATAAAGGGCAGATGCCGAGTCTAGCTCATCGTGTTATGTAGAAGCTGTTACTCGTTATTCTACGCTTCCATCTTCCACCGTGCATTCACTACGCGAACTCCACGTCATTGGTCGCAATATTATACGCAAGCATCGGGCGTTATTAATTCGCTAGAGAAGCACAGAATTTCGTATGCGATAATATCGACGTTGGTTTCATTACATTTTCCATTCTCATCTCGCGTTTCATCTGCACTTCTCTGCAAGCCTCTTTTCCAGAAAGAGGCATAACTGCATGAAGAGAATATACATACCTAATGTTTAATCACGTTCTTTTGTGGGACCATGCATGGCTTCGCGATTGTTTCATGGAATTTATATTCAGGGATTTAGTAATTTCTATTCTGTTTGACTCCTACTTTGTATTATTCAGTATGTTCGTGTAATTTCAGCACGACGAGAATCCAGTCCGCGAAGATTTATTCTACGTTCACCCATTGGAAATACCTTCCCCTTCGCTGGACTAAATGACTTATTCGGCGAGGCAATTTGGAAGCAATGCTCCGCGCATTAACTTAGCCGGGCGCCATATAATTAATGCTGAAATTCGATTTCTCCCTGACCCGCTAAGCATTTCCGTGTTTGATAATAACGTTATAATCATTCCGCTCCGTGCCGCCGATTTAGCGTAATTCGGTTGAAACTGCAGATAACCGTGCCAAAGTAGTGATTTTCAATTCGAACACGATATTGTTATACGGCCCGCTCGAATTCGCCAGCCACTCCGGCCCATCTGAAGCGCACGTTTATCGAGCAACGTCCGCAGATATTAACAAATAATCGAGCAGAATCGAATCTGCCGCATTTACAGATTATATTACGCCCGGGCGGAAGCTTAATAATTTCAGCTTTTACAGTCGAAGCCATCCCGCGCGCTTTGATCGAAACCAGAGTGCGCGGCATGCCACGGTATAAAAAAAAAAGGAGACTCTTTCCATGTATCTCTCTCATTACAAGGGGCGGCCTTTCATCCGTGTAATCAGTCCCGTATCCCCTTTCTTCGCGACAAGACGTGCCCCGAAGGGACGCGTACCGGGGGTCCCCACGAAATAATTTTTCGCATGGTCGTCCTCCCGCCCGGTCATTTAAGTCCCGGATTTTCTCGAGGACGTCACGCGCGCATAGCAAAAAATAATATTTACGGGCGCGTACAATATGTTGAAGCCGCCGTTCTTGTTCCTTTATTTGCCATAACTCAGGTCACCGGCGGGGAAAAAAGGCAGGCACGAGGTGGTCGGTGGAAGGAGAGAGAGATGAAGAAAGATGGCGAAGGAGGTGGGAGGAGGAAGCAGCGAAAAGAGGTGCCCTCTCGCAGCAACGCACCGGGGCCTTTCCCAAAGTGATTTATTTCGTTTGGTGGCCGCGAGCATGCGCGAGCATTCGAACTTGGCAATTTTTGCCCGGGCTAATCTGAAGAAGCATGAGCGTTTAACGCGCGCTAAGATGTTATTAATCACTCGCGGCGGCCGTATAACGTGCGGGAAGACGAAAAGCGCGATGGCGGGAGGAGAGAGAGGGGGGAGGGTGAAAGCGGAGGTAAAAGGGGCTGTTTAGCTTCGACTTTTACACGAGGTACCCCGGGGCGATCGCCGAGCCGAGCGTCTTGTATTCCCCGTTGAATCCCGCGCCGGCGTTAAAACTGCGGACTTTCGCTAGAATTGAAATAATTCAAGTCCTCCGGGGTACTTGCTCCTCTGTACTTAGCAGACGATTCAGCGCGCGTACGCATCCCGGGGTAGCCGGCAAGCAGATTCCGCTGGTCGAAGGAAACTAATGGGAAACGAAGTAACGCGCCACGAAGATTAACGATCCCTCCGTGAATGCCCGATCTGTCGCTCTTGGACAGAAAAAGCGCCGTAGGAATGAAAGACTGCGCGAACCGGGGAGAAAAGTTTGGATTAACTGCCTCGAGAAATCAGAATTATACCTACGTATTCACCGGCGAGAGGTCTAAGTTTAAAGAATCAAGGACACGTGTGGAGTTAAAATAGAATGAAGTAGGATTGGAAAAGACGCGGCAGCGCGGCGAGGTTAAGTCCTGCGCACACGACGGGGGAAATCGAACTTTCCCGCTAGGAAAGGGAATCGATTCTATTCGCGCGCCCATGGCGGCGTAGCAATCATCAGGGTATCGCGGTCGAGTACCATCTGGTAACAGGGATCAGGGGGGTATCGCGTAATCTTTAATGATTCCAATAAGTTTCATCTCGTTCCGCGTTAGGCAGTACGACTTTCTATTCGTTGGCTTCTTTCGCCAGGGCCGAAAAGAATAATAAATCTTGTGCATTAATTTCTCCTTCGCCCGTAATCAACTATTGTGCGCCCATCGACGATCGCGATACTTTACGGTGATAGATCGTCGCTCGCGCGTTTCGCAATCTACGCCGATAGAAACGCTGGAAAAAAAATCGCGTTTGGGTAAGCGCAAGTGTTTGCGCGCTGCAGCTTCTAGTGTCAGCTCGGCGAACAATAAAACTGCCTGCTCGTTGCGCGTCCCCGCTGGTACAGTTGCACCCTGCGCTAGGGTTACTCCAGCGAGGCATAAGAAGCGATCGTTCATACCGCGCGAATTACCGGGGTTTTTGCGCGAACAACGGGCCGAGCGTGATGAATTCGTAGCACTTTATCGACGAGCGCTCGCTGCCCGACGAACGTCGGGAGAGGACTCGGGCTCGCTCGAAGGAGGAAGTCACGACATGGGGTTATTAAGGAGGAACCATAGAGAGAGAGTGTATGTAGCGCGGGGCGCGCGTTTATCCAAGCGGACTCGTTAACATTATCTTGAGCGTTGTGTACGGCGGTGCGTGCGGGAGCCCATCTCGAATCCAGAGATTCCCCTAACGAATTTCCTGCCCCCGGGAAGCTCGATCGTAAATCACTCGCCACTCGAGGCAACCTAGCAATGCCCTTTAGACCTTAGGTTCCCTTTTTAACGAGAGTAGCTACGCTAGCCGCCGCCGCCGCCGCTCGGGGCTCGAGCTCGCGCTTTCGATGCCCCGCGTGCAAACTGCTCGCGCCAGCGCAGCGCTCCGAGCAGACCTACTTCCATAATCGCGTAATCTGCCGCGCCGTTTATCACAGACGCAATAATTCTCTCGCACGTCGTGTGTACACTCAAGGTGTTTGCTGTCCCGGCTACCACGGCACGTCGCTTAACACGCTTCGATCCCATTGGTCGACGATAATTGCGGGTTCAGTGGCTGGTTTATCACCTGTGTCAGGTGACCGCTTGATCGGTGCTTCATTTTTCTAATACTCTAGCGGAGCCGCGCGTAATTCGATCGTAAAGAATCCGCCAGGAACACGAAGAGGTTAGGGGATGATCCGGTCCGCGGCTCGTATTTCGTATTTGAATTCATTACGCACACAATGGGCCGGGTAATTGCTTCGTCGCCGCACCCCCTTGATTTTTGTCTAAGCCATTACATCGGCGCGCGCGCGCGCGCCTCGCACTGCAGGGACTATTTGTAGCGAGTGCTTGCAACGGAAAGTGAGAAATGGCGGCTGTAACGAAGAGAAGCGAGAAGTTTAAAGGCTTCCCGTGGCAGTGGCGGATGAAACTGGCGGGAATATATTTTCCCGTTAAATTCATGATCGAGCTGTCTCGAACGATTTTCTTCCCCCCTTAGTCGTTAAAAGATTCACTCGCGCAGGTTTTTCGCCCCCCGGGGTAATCTTTTCCGGCACCCCGCCCCGGGCGGCGCGCATAACATCGGGCAGATTAAACAAACGGACGTTCCGTTAGCAGGTTTGCAACGTATAACGGTAACGTATTAATGGTACGGGGGAATTACGTGCAATGAGCAATCGCGTTTCATTGAACAACGGCTGCACGGCCACGCGTGAAAATTCCGCTCGCAATTTTGCCCGACATTATGCAGCGCACGTCCCGCGCATTATTTAAAATATGCGACCTCCGCGGCGGCACTGGAATAATGACAAATGCATTTTTCGGACACTCGCAGAGGCAATTTCGCCGGCGGAACCGTGCACGTGCTATTTTTCCATCGATCTCGCGATTATAATCTCATATATCACCGTGACGAAGATTTCGTTACACCCGATTAAAACGGCGTCGATCCGGACAGAGGGCAAGCCGACTGGGCGTTAATATTTATTAGCGACCAGTATTAATCAATCAGTTTTTGTCGCGGCGAATTTAGGAGCGTATTCCCCGATATTTTCTCAGCCTATTCGTTAACGAAATCATTTTTCGCCGCCCCCCCCCCCCCCCCCCCCCTCGCCATTAAATTAAACCACCCCATCAGTCCAAGTAACGAGACTGTCAAACGAAGTTGCGTATGAAATATTCTCGCCGAAATGGACGCGAGGCGCTTCCATTCTGGCAAGGATGCTCTGCGCCAAAGCCCAATTATTGAAGTATACCGGCTGCTAGGGTGCATCTCGCAATGACTAAAGGGAATGCCGTCGTTATTGCAGGTGTGCTGGCTGCCGGGCAAAGTTTTGTCCGCCTCGAACCGGCGAGACGGAGTCTCTCGCAGGTACAGTAATTCTGCAGCCCCCGGGCTACACCGGCTCCCCCATCCCGCCCCCGGAAGTGGAACGCACATCCGCCCACCGATAGCCCGACCCCTCGTTAAGATGTTTCTCGCCCAGTTCTCGAAATTCGCGGCAGCGCGGCGCCATAAATTTTCGGAAATTTCGCCGGCGCCGAATTCCTGGCTGTACTCTATTTTTCCCGGCGCCAGCTAATTAGCGCTCGATTATCGCCGATGGAAAAGTAGAGGGAGCGTGGCGCGAAGGGTGAGAACCGATGGGTTCACGCGAATCGACATGGTGAACGATGGATTGAGTCTCTTATCACTGCTTCATCTTCTTCGCGCCTCGACAGGGAAATGGAGATGCGTCAGAGATTACGCGACTCATGTGTTAATCAGAATTCAGGATTGTTTAATCAGAATTCTTTCTCTCAGTTCCCAAGGGGCGTTTCGCTCGGTTGGGAGTAGTTGCGTCGCGTCGTCGAGTTCGCCTGCTTTCGCGATTCTCTAATTGAAGAAACTTCGGGGAACTCATTAGCCATCGATGTCACCTATTTTCCCGGGAGTCTGGTGCAATTGAAAAAGCTAGAGGCGAGGGTAGTTTCTGCGCGCGGGGGTGGGACTCGGTCGGCGGGCCTCCTTTTTTCGGTTGCGCGCAGCGGCGGCGGGCGACGGAGCAAGAAGTATCTGACATTAGCTCTCGTTAGTCTTGATCGCGGCCACTTACGTAAATCACCCCGGGAATTCCACATTTGCTCGGTGTCACCCACGTTCCAACTCCCCCCGCCGCATCTCCCGCACCCGAGCCGTCGCTTTTGCTCGCAAGAAGGTAAATGCACGCGAGATTACAGCTCGGCGAAATTTATTCTATTAATTAAGTTTACTCTCGGCGCCTTGTTCCGCTGATGTACCGACCGAGACGGTCACTTCCGGGCCGTGTAATCCGGAAACGGTTGGAATGCTCTGCGACCGTGGTTGACAAAGCCTCGTCGACGCATCCTAATCCCCGTGAAACCGCCTGGGTGTCTGTCTAATTGATCTTCGTATGAGCTGCGGAAGCCTCTTCCAAGAAGTTACGCTCCGGTACTCTTCTATCATCACTTTCCCAGGGCACGTCGAAATTCCATTGAATGCTGTTCCTTGAATGCAAACTTTCTGTATCTCGTCTACTAGTATCGGGCGAATCCAGGTTCCTCAAGGGTCGCAGTTGGAATTCGCGCGATCCGTTGATCGATGTACACGGATGAACGGGAAACGCGTCGTATTTCTCGCCGTTTTCTTGCTCGGCATCCGGAAAAATCGCGGTCTCTATCCATCATCGCGCCGCTCGATCTTTCCGAGCGAAAAATATGACGTGGCGTGTGCGGTTGGGGCAGGAGGGCACGCGCGTCGAACGTCGTACATCGACTCGGCACGGTCGGTTACGTGATGTTCATTAGCGAGCGCGACTCGTAAAAGCGAAACGACTTGACATTTAACAAGGAATCGATGAAAAGATAAGTCCCCGCGCATCGCACGAAAGCGTTAACTGGCCGCCGTTCTCCCTTCCTCCACGGTCTTTCTTTTCTCCCTCTCGCGGAGGGAGCTTTCGTCGTTTCGATATCACACAAAGTAACCGGAGAAATCGGCTGGAATTACGTGAGCGTTATCTCTTATCGCTTGTACTACAAGAATGTAGGACGATTAGATAGGTTCGAGGGGTGGCTTTTAACTAACCCGTGAATCGGGCAACCAGGGTAACCATATCACCCTCGTTTTGTGCCACCAAACTGTAATAAAACGCAATTTCCCGTCGTAAAAAGGAAACGGTCAGGCACAGGATAGGAGGAAACGAAAGCACGTTTCTCAATTACAATTCTTATTCCTATCGAGGGAAATATTGTGAAATAAGGGAGGCTTTCGAAGACATCGAGAATAGTAATGTCTCCAGCAATGTGCAGCTGCTCGAAACGCAATCCAATTTCCGGGCAAAATACTAAAATTCCGTTCGGGTCACGTGACCACGCACCTGCTCCCACCCTTATCAACGATCGCATCCGACGACGAATAATCCGCGAATCTTTATGGGCGATTCTATCGAGACGGAGTCGCGTGCGGTGGACGGATATCCCCGGACCAGCCGGACATTTTTCATTTTCCGGGACAGCCCCGACCTTCTCCGTCGACCTCGTGGAAACCTCCGCGTTCCCAGCGACCTCCGACCAGTTCCTCTCTCAGCCTCTTCTGGCAGTCTCACCTTCGCGTCTATAAATAAAGGGACGCGAAGTAAGTGCAGAGCCGGTAGGTTGTCGTCAGAGTCATTAAGGGTAGTGCTTCGGTTTCCCTTGGAACCACGCACACGCCAGTTCAGTCTGTGTTTGCGCGGGTGAACGCGTGCATACACGCGCGTGTATCGTAGCACATACACAGAGCGAGAGAGAGAGAGAGAGAGAGAGAGAGAGAGAGAGCCAGAGAAAGAGAGAGGAAGGCAGAGGCAGGTGAATTCGAAGGAAGAGAGGTCGTCCCTGTCGATGGAAAGGGTCGAAGACTAACTGGCATTGGCGTAGAACCAAGGGTTCGTGCTTGTCTCTGAAATAGTCGTTGCTGTCACCCTCTGTGACTCTAATTCCGACTACGAACAAAATCATCGGTTCGGAGGACCGACCATCGTTTCCATGGAAGACTATTCCATCTTCTTCCTTCGACGGACGCAACTCCGCGTTCCACGAATTACCAACGGGATTCGAGTGTCGGACGAGCAGAAAGGGCACGCCATCGGTGGCGTGCTTAGCTTCCATCGAACGGCTCGCTCGGTGCAGCCCGTAGCAAGTTCGTGGCGAGCCATCCAGATAGAACATCGTCAGGAAGGGGTGAGAAAGTTGACTAACATCCCGCGTGACGGGTTACAAGTGTCATTAGCGGGGGCGGGGAGGTGTGGGGTAAGCGCGCGTCGTGAAAAATGACGCGTAGCCGCGGATAATTCGCCCGGCCGTATTAATAATTCATGGCACGAGAATTTTTGACAACACGCGCGGCCAGATACCCGCCGCGCTGGAACGTTTCGTTTAATGGCGGCGTTTAAAGCTCGACAAGGGGGTGCCTGGAGGGCGAGCCGGCATTAGCGGTGTACGATCATAAAGGTGTCCCCTGCCTTTCGTCCGGCTCGTAAAACCCGCGACCATGGAGGCGGAAGAACGCAACCCTTGAACTCCCCCGCGTCACCGAGAGCGACTTGGACCGTCTCGACTAATTCGAGTGGGTATATATACATACGTGGCGCGATGCGTTTAGCTCTCTCACTGCTGGCAGACAGATGTAATTTCGTTGTCGGGGAAGGTCGGGCACGATGAAGGGGCATGGAAACGCGCGGATTCTACGCTACTGCAAACGCGCGGCGCGGCCTGTCTAGAGAAACATTAGCAAGAACTCTAAATACACGGCGAGACGCGGCACAAGGCACACACACACACACACACACACACACCCTTTTGTACGTTTGCTCCTTCCTGGCATTGTGCTCGGTGCCGCGAACGGGCTCGTCTTCATTACGCGATACCCGAATGTTAGAAAATTGCGAGCGCGACGAGGGTCGCGGCGTCTGAAAGCATGGTAAAAATTATGCGTGCAGCGTCGTTTGTTCTCGAGCCGAGAATAGGGGGTGTGTACGCCCGTGTTCCTTGGGTCGTTACGCGTGTGACGCGGTTTGACGTGTCATTCTTCGCATCACTGTGTTTTAACTTGCTGGGAATGCGAGTACTCCGTGCGAAAATTACGGCGGCGGGCCTGCCATGGTGGCTTCCATTATACAAATGCGCGCAGTAGTGTCTGAACGTCCTTTTTCTGCTGTAACACCCTGCACCCGTACTTTCTCGAGACAGTTTGAATGTTTCAGAAAATGTCGAGTGTTTCGCGTTGAACGCGAAAATCCAAGAACGCCCGTGATACCGAAATAATTAACGCGGGGCTGGCAAAAGTTGCCGGGATGAAAGCTGCCGTAAAGCTTTACAGCGTAATAAATTTCTTTGTAATTGTTTTATACTGCCCCGCAGTGAATGTTCATAAATCCAGGCTCGCCGAACGGCCCCATCCTCCAGGAATTTAATCAAAATGACCATCGTAAACGTAAACCTGGCGGAAGAGTCCACTGTCCGAGTTTCGTAGTCAAGTATTCTTTGAAGGAAGTTGCAAATTCTTTTGAAGTGATATCCAAAGGACACTTTGAACCTTCTCCTCCCTTAAGCACCAATTCATTGAGAGGAGAATTTACTTTTTATTCGTATTCTTATTCCTCGAGTTCCTCCCCTCTGTTGGCTCTATCATACGACGCCGCAGCGATCGTGCTTAGAAGTTGTTGGCCGAGTTACGGTCGTCGCGACGAAATTGCGGCGCGGAATTGCGCGATTTTCGCAGCACGGGCACCCCTAATTTGCGAGCATCAAACGTAATGATAAAGAGACTAGAAGGTCGAGGGGAGATTAACCCGAAACGCGTGTCTGTACATGAATCAGCTGATTGCAATAATCCCCGCAAATGAATTGCCTTCTACTTTATTTATTCAATCCACCCCCTCTTCCAATATTTGAATACAATCGATTTTAGCGTGCCCTGTGTATACCCGGCGCCGACTACTCCGCGCGTATCGACCGACAGGATGTTTTCAATCTGCGTCAGGATCATTTATAACCGTGTCCACGTAATACCGAAACGGCGACTATTTCATACCGCAGCGCACATTTGGCGCACGGAAGGGTTGGTCTAATCACTTTTTAACTACATTAGCACCAGTAACTGCTCCCCCACCTCGAGGCAACTTTCCGTCGGAGACCCTCATTGCATCAAAAATAGATTACATCGCGTCGCTCGTATCTGAATTCATTTTCTTCGAAACGCCGCGCCGCGCCGTCCCGACGATCCCTGGTTTGTACGCGAAAACGCGATTTGCCCTGATAATCCCTTAACGATGCCCGGGATCAAGGGTCATGCAAGTTGTTACCGGCGCGTGGCGAAGGAAACATTAACGGGCGATGTCTAACATCGATCTGTACTCGACGCGGAATTTCTTTCCGCCCTCTCCGTGTATTGTCCGTTGAACTTTCGGACGAGACAGCGGGCAAGCAAACTTGAAAACTTTTCTTTTATCGCGCCAGCCACCTCGTGACAGGTTCAGCCGAATGATAAATCAGCGTCCGTCCGAGTAAGTGTTTCTTTATCTTCCCTTCAGCTCCACGGCGGGAAGAAAGAAAATTATCCCTGGCTACGAAGTGAAACGTTCGGGCGAGAACGTCCCCGTGGAAGAGAAATGGGGAAAGCCGAAGTGTGCGCGTTTCTAAACGATACCGACCCCCAGCAAGACAATCTAGCCCACATGCCTCTGTCCACTAATAGACTGCGCGTCAAGCCTTTTTCCAAGTCCCTCTCCAACCCCCTCCCCCCGGCACGACCACCCTTAGATTCACTGCCACGACGATGGATAACCTCGAAGCTTAACAGCCGTTTAATTTGTGTCTGGCTCCACGTTTTTGCCCGGGGAAAGCGCGCTCCTTCCAGCCGGAATAAAACACACTCGCCCCTGGTAGTCTGGCTACTCGTGGCCGTCCGCAGTCTGTTCTCGCCTGTATTTCCAATTTCTTTTGCGCGCAGCCCCCCGCGCTCAAGAAATGGTTACCGGTGTCTGGGAGGGGCTTCCCCTCAGCTTGACGTATCCACTGTGACACTAACAAATTGCTCCGAAGCTTCTCGTGGGGCCAACGTGACGTTTCGGCAGCTAGGGTCAAGGCCTCGTTTCTTCTTTCATCGACATCAAGCAGGACGTACATACGTCATAGCGAGGGACAGTTTTCTACGTTGTAACTCTCTATATTCATAACGCCAGCCTTTGCTCGACGACCGCACGGTTGCCAGTGTAACGCCGTGATTTCGTCAATTTACATGCATCAATGTGGACAATAGGGTGGAGTGAAAAAAACATTTTTTCAATGATCAAATTCTAATAGTGCGTAAGAGTTGTCTACTTGGCCCAATAAAACGTGTAAAAAATTTCAGCTCGATCGGATAATTTCTTCTGTGTGCACCAAAGGCCTTAACTTTCAAAATTTTAGTACAAAACTTAAGAAACTGCAACTTTCTTCAGCTGGTGGATTCTACCTTTTTTTTATACCCAAGACTATATTTGTTGCGTAAATGATGCAAAGAAACACCCGTGGCTGGTTTCGGAACGATAGGAATGGCACTGTAAACTATAAAAAAATGCAGCTCTTCGCTCACTTTCCTAACGGAACAAGTGGCCCAGAACCAACCACGCGGAGGTAGCTGTACGTCGGGCTCCTTGTTTTTTGTATTTTATATTTTTTTCGTTTTTTTTATGTATTTTGTATTTTATATATTTTTTTTTTTAATTTTAAGTTTTGTACTAAAATTTTGAAAGTTAAGGCCTTTGGTGCACACAGAAGAAATTATCCGATCGGGCTGAAATTTTTTACACGTTTTATTGGGCCAAGTAGACAACTTTTTCGCACTATTAGAAATTGATCATCGAAATAAAGTTTTTTTCACTCCACCCTAGTGGACAACCACTCGATGTAGACAGCCGGCTCGCGAGATTGCGAATAATGACGTTTCGTTCGTCATCCCCGCGGCGCATTTGCATAAACGTCTTTGACTGGGGGAGGGTAAAAGTCGAATAATTCATTTGAACGCGAACGCTAGCAGCCGGATCAGACGGTTGTTCCGTGGAAGCGCTGCCTCTCTCGCGCTCGCGACATTTCGTAATTTCTAGACAGCGGTTGGAAGATCTAATTTCCTAGTCTGCCATTCACGGAGGCGGCGCGGAGCCTTCGTCAGCGGCCTGGACACGGACGGTTACGGATAGTTCCAAGGATCCATTTAAATCCGTGACGTGTTACTGATACCAAGCCGTACCGAAAATATCATTCATCAGCTGCGTTGGGATAGCCCAGCCAGCCAGCCGGGCGAGCTCGGTACTCTTTTCTTCGCTCTTCTAGTAAATTAGGTTTTCAATCTGATGGTAGAATTGCTTCAGAAAAATCAGCGGCTGGCGGGAGCGTAAAGTTCTCCGTGATAGACTTTTACATTACAGAGCCAACGAATTTAATCGCAGAGCATGGACTTTGGAATATGTATGCAGAGCAGGCGATTTAGAGTAGACTCGCGCGAGTGGAAACGGATTGAAAGAGTCGGTACAGCCAGTGGCAGGTGATCAAGGGGCTGGCGGAACGCGTGTACTCGCCACTGCGGAGCCACAATAAAAATTTCCAATGCAAATTGCAAATTTCGCCTGCTTGCGGCTAGGTAAATACGAAAGTTCAGCAACACAGGGAGAAGTGTGCGGCGAGCAAATGAGTAACAAGAGCGCTGACTAAATACTGCGCGAACAGTAGTTTGCAACAACAGAAGCGTGGTGTTTACAAGCTTCGAATTTATTTTTCGCCGGTCTTCCCTCTCCTTTTACTACTCAGCGCTCTGGTGCCGTGTCGTAAGCAAATTCGCGTGGCATGTTTTTGCGCTTCCATCTTGTTTACTCTTTATCACTGAAATCTGCTCGATGGAGGCCGATATAGAGACTTCGCGGGATCTCAGAATATCACAGCAGCAGCATTATTTCTGTCCTCGGCAGACGATCCGTGTACCTCGTTTAACGCATCCTGTATCTCTCGAACGCCTCCAGTACACAAGGTAGAATCAAATATATCCGCGTGATCGATTAAAGGTCGAGAATGATTGCGGAGATTATGACGCCCGAGCATCGAGGTATCGGTTTCGTATCGTTTCGGATAAGCGCGCGAAGAAATGGGCCACGATTTGTTAGATCGCGTTTAGATGGAAGCCGAGGGACGGAATTATCGGCTGAGAAGTTTCGGCGACGGCAGGGACGAACGGAGGAGCGAACAAGAGCCAATCGACAAAACGAATGGTCTAATTTAATCTTGACTAAGCTCGCGAGGGTGAAATTGGTCCACGTTCTAAATGGCTGTCGTCCTGGGCCAACCGTGCTCTTTTCTGATACTCGATATTAAGAGGGCGGTTAAAGTTTCCACATAAATCCCGTGACGAGCTGTTCGAAACGTGACTTCTCGCGTCGCGCTGTAAATTCCAATTAAACCCTCGGCAGATTAATCGCCCTGAACATACGCGAAACTTGGCGAAGAAACGATCGTTACGTTCCGTGTGCTCTGAAGAGAGACTACGTATGTTAATGTACCGAGTTACAGGTTGAAACATGAAATTCTTCTAAACATCATTGGACCATTTCTTAATCGAAGCCTGAAAAGTGCGCACGGAGGGGGTTAGCATGATATATTAATGGACGGATCCAGTCGTTGGTGTTCCTCCACAACTCACTACTTAGGTATGTACCTATCCGTTGCCCGCTAAATCTCGGGGACTTGGAGATCCCATCGAATTCGAAATGTCCGTTCTCCCTGGGACGAAGGTCGATTTATACGGCTCGATACAATGATGCAATAACGCCGCGCGGCACATATATATATATATACATGTATATGCATTCTGGGGACTGGAAATTCGAAATGTAACCGGTTCGAGCGGGCTCTTAGAAATGCTGGACACGTAAAAGCCGGGACCCGTAGGGTTTACCGGCTGTACCCGGGAATATGTATGCCGCACGGGCGGCCGTGTACGGCAAATCGCGATCCCTGGATACGTACGTATTATCCGTATAACCTCTAACGTCGATTGTGGCTTATGATATTACGTACTCTCCATTACGACGCACCCACACGTGTGCACCGTGCGCACACGGGCGCGGGGAACGCCGGGGCCGCGGCGATGTAACGAGTAAATTGCTACATCGTTACATTTTCCTTCGTGGCCACCCACCCCTCTCGCCCTCTGGCCCGATCTACCGCGCCCACGCGCCGTTTATTATTTCGTTAATTGTCGTAACAGGCAGCCGGCAGCACGGATGACGCGTATCCGAGCGCGATACTGACTTTTAATGGACGCGTTTCGAACACCGGGCGTCGCGACGATCACGAGGGGGTGAGTCGAGTAACCCACAACCCTCGTAGACGTGAATAATTTATTCCGGCGGTGATAGGGTGACACGACAAGAGATTAGGGTTCTTTTTATCGCTGGGTAGATACACGTAAGATGGAAGTCGAGCAGTGTACCGTTTACGCCAAGATCCCGCGATCGATTAAATTCCTCATTAGCGTGCTCGTTAAATTCATGGAGCAACTACGAAATTGGAATTCGAGAAACCATTACGATAATCTTCGATGCGGGGATAGAAAAGGGTATCCGCAAAAACCAATGAAACGCCCGAATAATAAACGATTTTATTAAAAATGAACAAAAAACTACATTAAAATGCACTAAAAACTAAAAAATAATTCTTTCCTTGTACTACAATTTCGATGGGGTTCTTTCACTTTAAATAAAATCGTGGGGCACCATGTGCAACCAGAAGTTGAGGTATCGGTTGGCAAGTGGAACATCATCAACTGCAGTTTGTCAATTTTATGTCACATTCCAATCTGTATTCTGTAATTAAAACATTTTGTTTGATTAATGCGAATGAAAACTTTCTCACAACAAATTCATTTCGACCTTTGCTTCTGTATTAAAGTGTTTGATAACCTGTTATCAAATATCATGCCCCACGATTTTATTTAAAGTGAAACAACACCACCGAAATTGTAGTACAAGAAAATAATTATTTTTTACTTTTTAGTGCATTTTAATTTAGTTTTCTGTGCATTTTTAATGAAATCGTTTAACATAAATTTTTTTTTTATATATTTTCTTATTTTCTAGTTTTTAGTGTTTGTGGATTTACATTTCACAGCTCAGACTTCTTTACAAATATCTTTTATTGCTGTATACAGTTTAACAGTTTGCTTAAACGCTATAGTGCTAACGTCACTAAAAAATAATTATTTTCTTGTACTACAATTTCGATGGTGATATACTACGAACGCCTGCAAAGTTTTAGTTCTACTCTTCGTGCATACGTGACGAATCATTTCTCGATAAATTGTGTATTTTTGGTAATCGCGATGCGACTAGCGTCCCGAAGTCCGAACGCAGCGGCTTTGTGTCGTTTTCGTAAAGAACGCGTGTGGCTGATTTCAAGTCGTTTGGATTTGTGGTTATGGCCGTTATGGGTTATATTTATTGATGTCTGGGTAATTGTTCACCGCCACAGGGTGGATTTTTTTAAAAATATTGTATTGTCGTCCAAACTGCGCACGCCTGCAAAGTTTCAAGACAATTGGCCCTAGTAGCATTTTTGGTTGGCCAACGGTTGCCAACAGTTGGGAATTAGTTGGGATATAGTTAGTGTTTGTGCCTACAAATTCCCAACACAGGGCCTACGGCAAAAAAGTTACGACAGTTTGCCAACGAATATTCAATGTTGGGCCTACAATTGTTATGGTTGGTTAATTAACAAAAAGTTACGACAGTTTGCCTACGAATATCCAATGTTGGGCCTACAATTACTGTGGTTGGTTAATTAACAAAAAATTTACAACGATGATTAAATGTCGTCTTACAAAAGTCAGAAAATTTGCTACATCAAAAAACCGATTTTTCTTTTCTTATTTATAAATACGTAATGAGGACGTCTGTCTTAAGACAAATGTGAAGTTTTAAGGAATGAGTCTAAAGGTCGGATGATGATATTTTGTAGAATATTTCGCGTCACGCAGTTTTCATAAACAATTAATACTAGTTATGTAACTAGAAAGTATAAATGTTTATAAGGAAGTGTGTTGGTCAGTTGCGAACAGCAGTTGCTTTGTAACCCCAGGTACTTCCAATAGGGTTGCCATCCCCCATAAAAAGGTGGTCAAGTACCTGGGAGTCCTGATCGACTACCTGCTACGCGGCAATTTGCATCTTGACGCCCAGCTGGAGAAGGCCCGTAGAGCGTTCCAAGCGAATAGCAGAATGTTTCATAACGTCCATCTAAGCGCGAGATCAAAAATCATTCTCTACATGCTACTCATTAGACCCATATTATCGTACGCTGCGCCTATATGGTGGAATTGTAATCATACGATGATGGAGAAGTTGCGAGCCTTCGAACGCAGGTGCCTCCGAGTCTGTCTAAAGTTGTATAGATCCCAGCAATCCGAATGGAAACATTACATTTCTAATCATATAATATATAATTTAGCTGACATTCCTCGAATAGACTCGTTTATAATAAAACTTGTTAGGAGTTACCTTAGCAGCCTGCCACACATAAACAATAACATTATCAACTCGCTGGCTCAGCAACCGCCAGCAATATCGCAGAGACAGCTTGGCACGGGATACATTACCCCACAAACGTTCATTTTTTGCGACAAAATGGGATTAATACAAAATGCCGAAAACATTCCGATCCTGTACCACTGGAGACGTAATAAAGCTGACAAACGAATTGCAGGTGGCCCGTCAGAGCACCCAGGGTCCAGCAACCTTTATAAATTCTCCACAGCGCTACCAAATATTGATTACCTCGATTTCAGTAGGCTTAACCATAAAAAGTACTGGTGGCTGGAGCCCACCGACGCGCATATCCGCGAGCTTAGGGAACGCAAAAGATTGATTTTGGAGTTCCCAAGACCCACACTCTAGAAGATTGGTGTTTAAACACCTCGGATCTTTTTTGGGGCACACGTACCCCAGATCCCTTTGTAAATAGTGTAAATAGTGTATAGCCTGTAAATTCTTAGCAACTAAGCCCTAGTCTATAAGACCTTAGTCATAAGTGTATATTACTGGTTCAGGGGTTTTTTATTTTTTTTTAAAGACCATTTTTCCCCGTGTCCCACACTGCACAATGCGTGCGGTAAATATAGATTTAACAGTACCTGTTAGGAAGTAACGATATAGGCTAGTAATTAGTCAGTAAGGACACTAAACGAGTTCCTATGAGTTTCGCATGCGAGCGAACCAGTAGGATTATAATTTAAATTGTATGGCCTTTTTTCTATGTTTATTCGTCGCCAACCATATCCACTGTACGATCGTTTGACAATAAACATTAGTAATAAAAAAAAAAAAAAAAAAGCGGTTGCTTTGTAAGCGGAAAGTTTGGGTTCGATTTTCCTTACCGCGAATTTTTTTTTTTTTTCCTAAACCAGACCTGAAGAAGACGTATTAATTACGACGTCTTTTGAAGTTCTTTAAGACGCCTCCTGTACGTTTTTAAGACGTCTTTTGGAAAGAAGCCTTCAGTTGGGCCTATGGAAAGAAACCTTCGGTTGGGCCTTCGTGTTAAGTGACGTTGGGCCTATGTTGGTTACAATCGTTGGCCCATTTAAAAATAGCGCGACACTTCAACAGTTGGCCAACGGATAACACGTCATTGGCCCAACAAGCTCCCAACAAATAAATGCTACTAGGGGGATAGTTGGAAGTTGGTTAAATTTGAGTTGCCAGATTTGAACATACAAGAAAAAAACATACAAACAAACAGAAGATCGAAGCTGAATAAAATCGTTTAAAAATGGCAGGAAAGGGAGGTTGATGTGGGCTGTCGATAAACACCGACTCCACTTACCCCCGATCAGCCCCTCAGCCCATTCGGACCAGCCGAATTACGCGCGAACGACGTTGACTGGCTAAAGGGGGAAGAACGATATGTCGCGTTCAATTCCCACAGTCTTGAATCGCGTCTGGGGACCGCGAGCGTGTAGGGGGGCACGCGGAACTCGGCGGGCGCGTGAGACCGCGCGCGCTTGGTGCGCGGCGTGGTGCGTAATGTCAGGCGGGCCTGGACAGATAACACCGCGGCGAATGTAGCGACATAACTCGCGACGCACCGAGACGCATTGATATTCAAAGAAAATCCCCACACATGCCGGCCGTGGCCAACACGAGCACGCTCTGCGAGAGTGTTGGGGAGCGAGTTGGAGGCAGAGGGTAAACGGAGAGAATCGGTGAAAAGAGGAGAATCAGGTGCCGGTGCCGGGTGGGACGTTTGAAAGAGGAAGCCTCGTAGCGCGCGATCTTCCCCCTTTGAAAATTTTGAATTATTGCCCCCCGCGCAGTCTACATTCGCTTAGCATACGCGCGGCCGCGTAATTTCGGTTGAATTTCCGCGGCGAGGTGTGGCTACCTACCGCGCGTCCTTTTGTCGCGACTCGCCCGTTTCGCTGGAGGAACAGGAGGCGGCAATGGGAGAGGAGCAAGAAGAATGGAGAAGTCTGTAAAGAAAGCGAATGTTTAAAGCGCGTCGCGATCGGAGATACACGGAGGTCGGAGGCTGCTTATTAAATTTTCATTCGGATTCGACGAATAAATTGCGAACGGGTGGAGGGGACAGTGGGCGAGCGAGCAGCAGGAATAAGAGAAGCAAAGCAAAGGGAAGAGGGGGCGAGGAAACATGGGATCGAACGGTGGCGTCGGTGCGTGGAGCGCTCAAAGAGGGAACTGGACCACGTTTCGCGCCGCGAGCGTCGATGCACCGATATTTTGTCGTATATGCATATAAGTTTTGCTCTGTCGAGCTGAAACGACGGCAGCCAGGGCACGTCGCTTTTAATCGGCCATAGGCGCCTACGGTGCGCGATGCATATTCATTCGCCGATGATTCGCTGGTATCGGCCGCGAAAATCGATTCCGAATGCCGTTAGATCATCGGTCCCGGTGGTTTACTGGCCGCTGGACGCGACTCGTCGATCAACCCCTTGCTCGTAAATTAGTTACTTAAACGAAACACCAACGTCGGCACTCATACTTATAGGAAATCAATGCCCGACGCTTCCCCAGCTTCTTTTAAATGTGAGGCCTATTCCTGGTCTACAGAGTTCAAGAGTTCATTCTTATCCTGAGACCTTTCAGAAAGGTCCGCGGGACAAATCGGTAGAGTAATGTCGGGCAAGAGTGTGCACTTAAAGTTTAGACTTCTCTAAAATCCTTGGTATTACACTGATAGTCATATCGTTTTGTGAGAAATAACTACTATCCCTTATTCTGCCCTCTTTAGTTAAAATGTCCTATCTAGCATTTTGAAACAACCGAGAAAACTGAAGTTTTATCATTTACTTTGTACCGTCCTTATTTTCCTTTATTCACATTAAAACATGTTGTCATTATTTCGTAACAGCCTAATATATTTTTTTGTAATAGGTGTACCGGTAGGTAATGTATTATTAACGTAGGAATTAATTAATTGTTTTAGATAGGATATTTTAACCATTTGGAAATAAGTTAGGTTAAATACATTAGACTGTTTATAAATCTTTACGAAGCACTTAGAGTTTTCTAACATTACTTAAAAGGTAAAAGACGTGTGCTACTTCAAATATTTCAACATATCTCAAAAAATGAAAAAATGCTAGATAGGACGGTTTAACTAAGGAGGGCAGTATTATTCGATAGGCAGTGACTTCGTATAAATTTACCTGTCACAACTTATATAAAATAAATATTTCCAAAAAGTGTCAAATGCGAACTTTTACCCGCTATGTGGGGTAAAAGTTCGCATGTTGTGGGGTAAAAGAACGCTTCGGTTATTCCCAATTCTGCAGCGATTTTTCTTTTTGAAAGTCCTGCTTCTATCTCACTAATTGGTTTTCGGCCGGTTGCCCCCTTATAAGTTCTAACAATAAATGAATAAGACAATAAAATAAAGTCATATTGTTTAATCAAAAACTTAATAAAAAACGTATTTTGGACAAATGTTGCGGATTAAAAATTAATAAAAAAAACCAAAAGCTGATATCAGCGTGGCTCAACTATCACAAACTCAAAATTTATTTCCATGTTGTAATTGATAATTAATTTCAAATTTATTTTTTATAGTCGGTTTAATCGGTGTTCGTTACTAATTTAGCAAACTCTAGAAATAAAATAAGTTTAATGAACATATAACACCCGTCAAACTATTTTGGGACAAAAGTTCGTGCGAACTTTTGCCCCCACAGCTACTTTTACATTGTTTAATCAATCCTGTTATCTGTGAGGAGAATTGAAAACTTCTATTAGCACTTTTTAATAGAAGAATTTCAGCTCTTTCAGACGGCATATTAATTAAAATATTTAGTGATCAATTTATAGGAATAATATTGATTCCCAAACATGAGAATATTACATCAGAACTAACGAATTCAGTACTTACCGCATTGTAAGATAACAAACCGAAACACAGCCACGAAATTCGACATTAGTGACTCTACCTTGATTGACAATTGACTGCCAATCACCATTGGCAACTGCCACAACTCAAACCATGAAATTCGCATGGTGCGAACTCTTACCCGCTGCGAACTTTTACCCACCTTTACTCTAACACTTAATTCTTCATAATATTTCACTTTTGTATTCATGCGACAAAAGTAAAATACATGTTCTACCATTCGCGAGGTAGGGTACCCTTTCTTATGCAATTCAAACACACGCACAGCTGTGTCTTCTGCGCGCGAGCATCGTGCACCAGCCCGAAAACGCCTGATAAACGTTCACGAGACAAATTGGCCCGGTGTTAACGCTTTGTTCACAAGCGCAACATAGTCTCGAGATGGAAATTCTCTGGCGAATGGTCGGCGCTGGCCGAGCCCTTTACTCCCAACGTGCCGTAATGAATGTCCCGGTGCATGCAGCGTCGTGACCTCTCCGGACGGGCGCGAGCCGATAAACTGGATCCCTCGATCATCGTCGAGGATTTATTGCATCGTCGTGGAGGCGCGCAAAGGGCCGCGATCCTCGCGTGTGAGCGGCGCTCTTCCTTCCACCCGATCCGAACGGCCCGGCCGCCTCTTATTTACAGGCGAGGCTGCACCGCAGTCGGGGGAATCCGTTCATCGTCCACGATGTCACAAGTATGCGCACCTTCCAAAGGGAAAATTCTCCTTCTATTTCAACCACCGCTACCCCCGTGGACCACAACGGTATTATTCTCCAGCTTCGACGCGATGTATAATACATTGGCAGAAAGCAAGAGTGAGCCGCGTTACCGATCCGTGGCGCAGAGGCACGAGAGTCGGCGCGAACGATAAATCAACGGCGCGGCGCGGGACGATCTCCGAAATACACAACAGGCGGCATTCCTCTTCGACGGCAGTCCCGCGTGCGTTCCTGCGGAGTTACATGGTCGATCCGCGTGCACGGCTACACGGTCCCGAGACGAGGTGGGCGAGGTTGGAGAAAATAAATTTCTAGATCGATAGGAGCCCGTCTATCCGCCCGCGCGCGCCGCTTTTATCGATCAAGGCCGCGGGACTGGCGCGATAGAAAGGGAGAGGACGGATCAACGAACGGCTCTCGGCGGCGGACCTGGAAGCGAGAGGAAGAGAGAAGGTCTCGGATGTTCTTGAATGTAAATGCAAGTGCAATGAGCCGGGGGACGGGCACGGGCAAAGGTAGGAAGACAGAAATGGTGAGACAGGAGTGGAGGAGGGATCGTGAAAGTGCGGGCGAAAGAGAGCGCGCGGAGCGATGATATTTGATTTATGCCCGTCGTGGGCCGCGGGCCGCAAAAGAAATGATTGTAACTAAGATTTATTTCAAGCTCTTTACTGTCACAACACCGACTTACCGGGGGTAATATCCCAACCCGGCCGGGCCCGTTTCGCGCTAAGTACAAGCTCGTTGGATAAAAGTCCATTATTGAATGGAGACCAGTTCCTCCGAAGGCGAGGGCGATTATTTAATGCCATGGAGTCGAGTGTTAAATTGGAATAGATTGCCAAGCGAACTCTCACTCTCCCCTTCTCTCTGCTGCCGCCCCTCTCCATCTTTCTCCCGTTTTCTCTCATTTCCTTGGTCTGTCTATCGGCCCATGTTCGCCCTCCGCCGCCAGCCCGCACTTTCGTCAGTTCCCGCGATCGTCGATAGCCGACGGCAGCGTCGCGTCCCCGCGATCGTATCGCCTATCGCCGCGCCGAGCGAAGGGGTTGAAAAGTTGCCCCCCTCGGATGCTCCGCGATGGAACGGATTCCGGAGTTTTCCATGGCCGCGGGATGGAGAGATCCGTCGGCCGTGTAACTAGCTGTAGTTACCAGGCCGAAGGAATTCGCCCGGGAAGTAGCTCGAAATTATCACTAATTCCCGGGTAATCTTTCGCCGTGTAGTTTGCGGAAGTTTTGTAATAGTTGGAAAGTTAGGCTGCTCCCCCCGACGTCGGGCCACGGTATTGGCACTTTGTCGGGGACACCGAGGATGCCGGAAGTTACTTCGACGTTGCGAATCAATAGCCCGAAGAAACATTCTTTTCCCCGTGGCCCGAGCGAAATTTAATGGCCCGCTCCACCCCGCTCTTCTTCCTCCGCTTCTTGCCGTTCCTGTAAAGCGAAACGATTCGTCTTCCCGGGGCATCGGTTTTACGGACCTCGCGTCACGTCGATGCGTCGTTGCGTCGGACACCCGCAACGACCGCTTTATCTTCGTACACGAGGGCCAAATATTTGGAATATTCATGCCACGCTTAGATACTCGAGGATTAGTCTCCTTTGGTCAAAGTTCCGGTTGCTTTAGACGCCCCGAGTGCACCGAGACTGCTAAGCCCATTGCGTGCAAGCATTTCCATGGTCGGAACACCTCCACTGTGTTTGCCAGTTATTTATCGCCCGCGTTATACTTCTTCCAACCTTATTTCGCCCCGTGATGTTTAATTTATCCACGCCAGCCAGCTATAAAAAAAAAAAAAAAAAAAAAAAATACAAAATACGTTGCACCACCGCGTGCGGCGGGTGGTTACGAGATCGATCGTACCTGGTCTGCGAAGTCAATCTCTGGCCATCGACCACAATGGACCCGGGCAGGAAAATCCTGGCCGAAGTAGGCTGCGCGACCCTCGCTCCTGGATTCGATCATAAAATTGCATTAAAAGGCACTCTGGCCGGGGCGACTCGATTTTCTGGCACAAATGACAGCACTCCAGCGTCGTTCTTCGCCCGTCGCCGCTATTAGCCCCTGCTAATTTCCAATTACCCGTCTCGCCGAACGATATTTGCAAGCCGCTGTCTATCTCCAACGCCCACCTGCAACAATTTACGAGGCTAATGTGTCCCTTGCGGTCGACCAAAAAGGCAGAGATCGGAGAAGAGAACGATTCGCAACACCGAGCGAAAACAGTGGGCGACCGTGTACCGTCCGTCAAACTATTTAATTTTAACACGACCAGCCGACCGATCGTCATCGACCGATTAAAAAATAATTTCCCCCTCGACGCCACGCACCAATTAATACGAGGCATTGATCTTCCGATAATTGTTGTAATACGGGGATTATAATAATTAGCTACAAGTATTTCCTGCACGCGAAACACGCGACGGGACTGTTACGAAATCGAACGCGACCGTTCCGCGCCGAGAAGTGGATCGATATTAACGACGATTCTTTCCGGGTGTTTGTCTACCAAGGAACCGACAACCGACAGTGTTCGTCGGCTGTATACGTCTCGGAAGCGTCTCGTCAGCGTTTGTTCATTATCGAAGTTTGTTAGCGTAAAAGTGCGTGGCCGGGAAATAGAGATAAACGCCCGTGCTCCCCCTCGTGTTCTTTCGTCCCTCCAAAGCTCTCGCACCACCCCCTCGGCGTTATCGCGACTCGACGCGACACGACAGGCCAACAAACCAACAAGGGTTAACCTAATTATTTAGCTGCCGAACTCCTCGACGGTTGTCGGGGAACCGGCGTTACCATTCCGCTCGAATGGCGCTCGTGGGACGCGGGCTGAGAAAGAACAGAAGGCGCAGACAGGAGGGAAACGACCGAGCGGAAAGGGACAGAGAGCTGGGGAGAACCGTGAATCCCTATAAGGGTGAGATAAAGACATAGATCTCTGACCTCTGGTATCTCTTGCCGGACTATCTCGTTTCCACCACGAACCGGGCAATAAACTCTTATGAGCTGAACTAGTAAATTCGTAGGAGCGGGTGAATCGTTGAGCGCGGAAAGAGTACGTGGCCCCTGGAAGTAACGTCTTCGAGTCAGATAAGAATGAACACTCTTCTGCTACGCGTGGCTGACTTTTAGATCGCCGCGGGTAGATAGACGCATAACAAAGAAGTAGATTATTGTGGGACCACGGTCAACCGAGTCAGATCTCCCAGGCCGTAGGTATTCGCGTTGAAAATCTGCTTAATATCAGTCGCGTTTCACCCTCCTCTACTTTATTGCAAGGGAATGCGGTATGCCCCGGGAGCACGGCGACAGAGCACCGGATCCTTTATGAGGATCCACCGTCGAGGACTGTACAACTTTAGACACTACAGTCGACGGAACGTAGTCAAGGTTCAAGTTTGCAATTTAACAAGACGCTTGTTCCCGCCGCTTCCTGGTGCTCGTCCAGCAGCGCGCAGGACGGCCGTTCAGTTTATACGGACACGTGGGTCCAGTCCGGGCAATTATCGATTGACTGTTCCTAAGAAATGTCGGCGGGGCCTCTGCCGACGGCACGGCTCACCGAACGTAATAACTTTAGGGACTTCCCCGAACAGCCATCCCGAAATTTACGGATCATCAGTGGCTCCGTGTATTGGGGGGCCGCAGTTCCGAAGGAAATTTCATTGCACGCCATATTCCATGGCGAAGAGAGGCATCGGGGTAACCTTGCGTCACTTGGATTTCCTTAACGAGGCGCAATGGCGCAATGAGCCTCGTTAAACCAAGCGTTTTTAAAGGCTGTATTACAATTCTTGTACCGTTCCGGCTAGATCTACTTGCTGAATCCCGTAAACGAGCCCGCCACCCCTCCCAACGTTTTGTTATCCTTTTATGAATTCGCTATCGATCGGCATTAACGAGGAAACTTGAGCGGCCAACTGACGTGTACCGAAGGAAAGAATAAAAGGATGCAAAGGGGCAGGTTCTCGGCGTGGAAATTTCATGGTGCATGGCCAGCTCGGCCCATCCCCGTTGCCCGGTTATGAAGTTGGAAGCTGGGGATGCGCAGCTGCCGCCACATGGCTCTGCCCCTCGGGCTCCACGCTGCCCAACTTTCCTCATTTGCCATAATCTATGACCCCCCATTAAGGACGGGGCCTAGCGGTGGCTTACTAAGGACCAGGTAACACGGATCTGTGCAAGATGTCTCCGGTAACAACGAAGAAATTAGCGGAAACTCGAATTGCGTGTCTCCGGTCGCAATCGGCAGCTCCGGCGGAAAGATAAGGGGCCCGAGGGTGGTTAATGGCGTCACGAATGCGATAAACGACGCGCGTTTTATGTATCCTCGATCCTTTTAAATCGTCCACCCGAGGATAGCTTTCGGACAATTAATTTTCATCGTTCATTCTCGATATGTAGATACCTACTTGGAAAAGTGGATAATGCTGTAATTTGACGCACCCCTGTGACCGAGCATCGCACACGTTCGTACCAAAGAATCCCTGAATTACACGATTCCAGCACGAGGTGCATCAGCAGGGCTATCGCCTGGGCTTCTATGAAGCGCGCCGATTACCAAGGTGTGGTTCGTGGAAGTTATTCCTCGGCGATGCACAAGTACGGCCGCGATCCTGAAGGGAGCTGTTATAATAAGACACGCGCGCACACACGCGCGACCACCCTTACATCCACGCGAGATAATGTAATACTGTGTGCGCGAGCCTCCATGCTTCTAAGCACCCGTACAAAGGGCACGAGTAAGTACTTTCGTAGCCGTACGTTCCGCCATCACGATCGTCCCCCTGTTCGCCGGCGTTCATGGCTCTCCTCGCGTTCTCAGACGCAACGAGGCGCGTTCGCAGCGCCATATGCCGCATGCCGATATGGCCATTAGCCCACGATTTCTATGAGATCCCATATTGATATACGTCTAATAGGTACCGTCCGCTACCGCTCGCTTCGCGTGCATTGCAGGCAAATTACCCGCGAGCGCCTCCTCTCGTCCTCCGCTGGCTGCGGCGGAAGCGTGAATAAATGAAATTAGGGGTGGGACGAGGCTTTACCTTCCCGATACGCTGTCCACCAGTTCAGTACGGTTTCTATAAAGACAGAGAAAACACCAGGATTGGGGTATCTGGGATATCAGCGAATTCTTTTCTCTCCAAGTCTTAGAGAAGAATATTTTGAGTATCTCCGTGATGAAGGTAGGTATCTTGTCCGAGAGTGCTTGATGTGTATGCTTGGCTCGTATTTACTCCTGGTAAAATTTTTTTTCAAGATTTTCTTCGGGGCACCGTCCAGAATAGTTCCAAATAATAAAAAAGAATCTGTGTAAAGTTTGAGCCCGATCGGATAACGGGAAAAGGTGCCCCTGGACCCTTGGATCAATCAATCAATAACTTAGAGAATATTATATAAAATCGACTCTAGGAGCTGTTAAATAATTATTTAAATGTTTAAGGGCCCAGGGGCACCTTTTCCCGTTATCCGATCGGGCTCAAACTTTACACAGATTGTTTTTTTTATTATTTGGAACTATTCTGGAGGGTGCCCCGATGAAAATTCAGAAGTCGAAAATAAGAGCCACCCTAGTATGTACGGTAACTTCTGTGTGACCGCATTATTTCTCTTTGGACTCTTTAGAAAGGTACTGAAATAAAAAAAAAATTTATTCGAATGATCTCGAATAAGAATGGCGAAAAAAATGAAGTTATTCGAGAGTAACGAATAATTTTTTATTCGAATAAAAAATTCGAGTAATGCCCAACTCCGGGCAGTGGGCATCCATAAGTAAGTAGGTAGGGTGACTGTACCTAATATCGCCAGTGTTCCTAATATCGCCACTCGCTATATCTCGCAAAGTAAGCTCTAAAATTTATCGGTTATGCACTGAATTAGTACCTAAACATATGTAGGAAGACATACTGTAATTGCAGCAGCATGTGATCAACAATTACAGAAAGGGAAGGATTTTAGAGAATCTTAATAGTGTAAAAATTTATTGGACTGTCACAATTTTACATCACATTCGGAGAAGGTAAGTCTAATAATTCTGTGAATGCAGGAATATCTACTAGAAATACCTAATTAATGATGTACTTAAGAAATGAAATCGATTCAAATATTTTTCGTAATGAAAATAGCGTTTTTCTTTTAGCAGTATGCGTGTTCTCAATACCGCCTACCGGAGAACAATGGTTTCGATGTAATGTTTGTTACAGGTGAGGTCACGAAATGTGCGGAGCAACCGAATTAAACTTTATTTGTCCAATATGTACATCGGAACGTAAAAAATAAAATATTTTACAAATCTATATTTTTAAATTTTATATTATTCTAATAAAAATAAAATCAAAGATGAATAAAAAAACATTTATAGAGCAAGAAATAATAAAAGCACATGTGAAAATGACTTTAAAAACTCATATATACATGAATTAATCAATATTTCTTGAGTAGGCGATATTAGGTACACTTTTTTCAGGACCCGATTTTTTCATGTCTTGCGTTTTTTGAGTCCTAATTAAAAATTTGTAGGTTTCAACGATTCTAACTTATGCTACATGAAAGATGAATAATTTCTCTTTACTTTGAAACGAACTGCATGCAAAAATATCAATTATTATTCAATTGACAGCGACTTAACTTTTGCCTGGCGATATTAGGTACAGTCACCCTATACGATCCAGACAAATATCCTTAACCACTCAATTTATTCTTCAGACCTGTATGCTACTCTATTACACAGTGTTCCGAATATTTTACGGATATTTTGAGCGGAAGAATTTACGGCCGATCGGCGGCGGAGAAATTATTTGCTTACAGCCATCGTAGACGAGGAATCGCGCGAGAGCCCGGTATCGATATTTCGAAAAATCCTTTTTAGAAACAGAAGTTGCGTTCGCTTTACCACGGCGCACGCTATAAATCTCGGTCGACTTGCCCGGTGAAATTGCTCGCTTTACATCCCGCGCCGGTAAGTGGAAATTGGTTCTTCCATTCCGACATCTCTGAAACTACCTGACTTTAATCTCGCGCCAAAATCGATGTGGCCTTTGCCATCCTCCCCGCCCCGGTAGGGAGCGCCGGGGGTACATTGATTTACTTCGCGAGCGACAGGTTTATTACTTGGATGTGTACAAACGCACCTGCATGAATAAAATCCGGATCGTACGACTCGCCGGGATTGATTCGAATTCTCGCGGAGAAATCAAGCGTTCCAACGGAAACGGGGAATGTATAACATTCCGAGATCTCGAGATTGGATTCTTCTTCTTCTTCTTCTTCTTCTCCTCCGTACGCTTTTTCTTTTATCCCGTCCCGGGGAACAAATTCACTCAAAAGTCAGCAGCCGTTTACGGTGAAACATTGATTATTGCGAACGTCTCTCCGAAAATTCTGCTTCCCCGTGCAGTCTGGACGCGTGCACGGGACAGAATATGGAATTTCTAATCTTGAATACGCGCGCGGTGTTCAAATCTAACATGTACATGAACAGGATCAATGACGTGTCAAACTATTTAAACGAATAGCATTGACGAGGGACGAGCAGGATAGTTGAGCTGAAAGGATGAGACATATAAGACAATGAAGAATATCCAATGCGTATCAGTGTCCATTGAATCGTCTAGCATCGACAGGCGGGACAAGCGTTCAAAGCAAGTTAGCGGGAAAGTATCGGGGTCAGTTTTCAGGGAAGAAGGGAAACAGAGGAGTATAACGCGGCGATGACGAACAGTTGTCAGCGGTCTATCGGTAATTCATACGTGTCTCCGTGAAATTGGTCGACAGTCCGCCCTGGCTTCTCATCCAAACGATCACGTCGATGTTGTCGCCGGCTGACGCGCGTACGATACTCCGATTTAACGGCCGTACGTCGCTCCGCCGAGCGATCGTACCGCAATTTTTGTCTTGTCCAATCGAAATGCCAATTTCATTCGGCTCCCGGAGTGATTGGCTCCCCGCTCGCCGGTCGCGCACGGAAAACCGGAGGAATTTTCACGAGTGAATTTTCTGTTTTTTCTCCTGGCCACATATCACTGTCAGGGCCACCCTCGCGAGGCAACGGCGATACGGCACTGGCAGCCATTGACCGTGACGGATGAAACGCGAAATTGGCCGTCGATATGCACCCGGGAGACGACGACGACGACGACGAAGGCGACGACGACTTCTCGTCACCGCGATGTCGTGCCAAGAAGGACCTTGGTAATTTAAAAATCAACTCCTCCCTGTAGAAGTTATTCCAATATCGTTCGTGCCTTTTGTGGAACAACGTGTCACGCAATTCCAACGAGATTATCTGTGTCCTTTCCCCCTGGTTCGTTTTATGCGAAGTAGTGTCTCTCACGATATTTATCACCAGTGATGTTTCGAAAAAGACTAACGCCATTTAACGAAACTTTTATTGATTCCTACCGAACGGTTGCAATTATCATTCAGAGCAGAACCCATCTGGACAATTTCATCAATTCCCTACCTTTTACCTGTCTCGTGCTTTCTACGTCACGTTATCACCCGCAGCAGTGAACAGGCGGAGCAGTCAGTCTGGATAAACGCAGCTTAGTCAAACTCGGAAGTGATTCGAGCGCAGTGGCAATCGGGAGCCGGAAGCTAGTTGATCTCGGGTCGCCCGGAGGAATCTAGAGAGCCGGTTGAAAGCGTTGCTCGGCGTGTGCGCGTCGATTGCCCCGCGACACGTTGATTCGAGACGTTTTCTCCCGACTTTTCATCGTGACACTTTCGTCGGGCAAACGCGGCTTCTTTGTGCGGCGGGGAGTTAAAGAGAACTTCGCGCCCCGAGGCAATCTGCCCGAGGAGATTTCGAATTTCGTCCCAGCATCCACCGCTCGCCTGCCACCCCGTGCTCCCGCTGCTCCTGCTGCACAGCCCCCCAACTCCCTCGCCCCCCCCCCCCCCTCCCGTTCAGAAATCCGTTTCCTCGGAGAATCGAGACACGGCTGCCACCAGTCGATTCCACCTATCGATCGGTCGAAGAAGAGAAGGTGAATCCCGTGTCGCCTCGGAGACCTGCATTGCAGCACCGTCGTAAACCATATTTTACAATTCCTCCGGGCGTCCGTCGCTTTGTCCACACACGTCTCTATCTATACCCGCGATATGCCCCGTTTCCGGCGGACCCTCTTATTAGAAATGTTACGTGGCGACGCGTTACCGGCCAACTTGCCTCGGTGCTTCGCACAAACGACGGGGTCCCGAGAAATTTACAGCGGCGATCGGAAGGAAACTTAGAATTGATCTATCCCGGGTGTATCCTGACAAATTCGCGCCCTTTGTTTGATACAGACCATAGAGCACAGTGTGCCTCTCGTAGAATGATATACCGTTCACGTTTTAAACTTTCCTCCGGCCGATGTATCTGCGAGCAGCTGACACACCCCCCCGCCAGGTCGCCAAAGAACAAACCATATTTCGCCGCGAATTTCTTTCCCGCGGAAGCAACCTTCCTCCCCGCGGAGGGTAAACTCGGCCCGACGATTTGCGGCTGACGTTAATAGCAAGATCCGTCTCGGGGTAGACAGAACGGGGCGTCTCGCGAGAAACGCGCCTAACTCTTCCGTGCTCGCTGCGCAGCTTCAATTAAGGAGACTTCCAATTATCCGTTATTTAAACGAGGTCTTCCCTTCGTTTTGTCCTTCAACGCGGGCTAGATAGAACGCCCGGCGAAACAAGGGTTGGAGGCGTCGATGGGGTGGGCGGCGCGGGGTCCTAAGATAATGATACGTTTCCAATTTCTGCGCAACGGGTATCTCGCCGTGAAAACCCCGTCGCCATTAGCTGGATTAACTACACCGCGATTCTCCAACTTTTTACCGTCGCCACCCCAAGCATCGGCGGGGGCTGGGGCATCGCGACGGAACGGGGTGGCGTGGAAGAGAGAGAGAGAGAGAGAGAGAGAGAGAGAGGGTGGACGTAGTGCGACTGACAAAAGCGATTTATTTGTCGTAGCTTTGTACACGGAAAATCGGGTCCCGCATTAACTCGCGCTGGAAGCGCGACGGGGAACGGAAGACGGAAGCGGGAGGGTGGTACCGCGCGAAATCTTGGGTAACTCTTCTACCCCGGCGACGATCCCCGCGGCGCTTCAATTAACAGACCTGGCAATTATCTGTTATTTAAATGAGGCCCGGGCATAGAGGCGTGCCAGTCTTTGTGCCCAAGACCTCGTCGTAGTCGTCTTCGTCGCCGTCCTCGTCGTCGTAGTCGTCGGCTGTTGGGCGAAGAAAGAGGGGCGACACCGACTAGGAAAGGGTAAAATTCTGATAGCTAGCTAGCGCTGGTAACAGAGAGGGTTGAAAGGGAAGGGGTACATACATATATAGGAGCGTTAGCCGTGCTGTCCTTTCCAGTCCCCGACGGCGCCGTTGCCATCCGGTCTTCCTCTCCTAGACGTCGATGTCCTTATACCCCTTTTCCTGGTGCGCAGCTAGCATCGTCAACCCGGCCGAATCAACGCCCGTCGGCGTCGCAGACCCAGAAGAGGGTTGACAGTATAAACCCCCGACTTTGGGAAGCATGATTCCGACAGCAGTTCCCGGACGCATGAATTTTTAATAAAATCACCTACGCCAGACGTCACCTACTACCGGGGGATACCTTTTCGCCGCGGGATGCTGTGATCTCCGCTCCTAACCGAGGTTAAATTTCCCCTGCCGCCCCCCCCCCCCCCCACCCCCTCTGTACATCGGTCGATGACAGAACCCCCTTCTCGCCTTTTTCTTTTAATAAATAGCCAGCGGATTTGCTTGTGTAAAATCCGCGAAGATTGAACTGTTTCTGGTCGTAATCCCGGTCCGGCGGGGGAGGGGAGGGGAAATCGTCTGCCACTTGAGGGGGATGTTCCGGATGATACTTTGAGTGAAATCCACGATGGAACATCCCGGTATCCTAGCCTAACCTCAGTCATCTCCCCTCGCGCACTTAGCACGACCCTTGTCTTGCCAAGTCCACGGATGATCGATTCTACTGCCGTTCGGTATTATTGCTGACATTACGTTATCGCGGTCGGACATCTGCCGAAGATGGCAGTCTCCGTCGTGCCTTTCCCCGGGCTTGTTGACATCGATCGAACGGCGCTTTTGCCTGGAAACATTTAATCTCGCCGCTTTCGAGCCGGAACCGATGCAACGAGATTAAACTAGCGAGCGCGCCGAGGATTGATTCTTCACGCCTCCTCGATGCACAAAAGGAGAGCGTACGCAATAAATTGCAGATAAAAAGACAGAATCGCTGGAGGCCGAGGGGGGGGGGGGGGGGGGTAGGGTGGAGGGCGATTGAAAAGGGGTAATAGAGAAAAGAGTGGGTATTGTCGAAAACTTAGACGTCCGCGTTCTCGTCCCATATGGCATCGAAATGACGCACCAGGGAGAAAACTGTCGAGGCAGGCGCCGCGCAACAAACTTCCCCGCCTGTGCCACGGATCCACGACTCCGCCACCCCTCCGCGCCCTTTTCGGCGCACCCTCGACGTGACGTGCCGCATTGTGCGACACGCATTGCGCTCTTCTCGCTATTAACGCGCTCGTTGAGCCACGAGTGCCCCGTCGTTCTTTTTGAATGATTGAGAGCTAAGACAACGCGACAGATTTCACGTCGAGGACTCGAGGATTGGTCCTCGTGCAGCTCGCTCCAACGCTTTAACGAGACTCCTTTTCACTGATTACGAGACGTTGATAAGTCCTCGAGAATACTGTCAGGATCAACGGATTTAAAATGGTAATTCTGCCATTCGCTTGGATTCCAATTTCCAGCGTCGTCTTTTAATTCTTGGGGCATTTATGCGACTCTGATTGTTTATAGGGGACATGGATAATGAAGAGTAGGTAAGTTGTAAATAAATGAAATCAGTAATAGTTTGAACACACTCTATTTACTAGTTTGAAGAGTACAGCGGTTGTAATAACAATACACATCATTGTTTTCCTTATAATAAGCTTTCCATTCCCATTCCCGTCTGGCATCCGCCATCTATGAATCCACGATCGCGAGCAACCCACTTTGAACGTTCCTGGAATACCGAAAGCGAGGCCACCCTCCTAGATGGATCTCGTTTGACGATTTAGGGAGGGTCTTTCGGGAAGTTCGGCGAATCTCAATCAATATCTACATCGGGAGACGCCTATAAAATAAAGCTACAGCACGAGTTGGCGACGCATCGTCATCAAAGAACAGTTGGAAGTTTCCTTTCTTCTCGCGGTGAGGGAGGGAGAGGCAGAGAGAGAGAGAGAGAGAGAGTGAGAGAGGGAGAAGGGACGGGCGGGAAAGAACGATATCATAAAGGGTAGCAGGAATCGGAGCAGTCGCAAACGGAGAAAAAAGATCCGCTCGTTACAGTCTCCTCAGATGTAATCTTTAAGATGAGATCGCGCTGAGTCCATGAATCGTCGAGGAGAGTAGACTAGCTGCGCAACTTTGCTCTTTCGCCTTTATTCTCCTTCCTGCTCTTTCACCCACCTCCTTCGACCCCTTTTAGAACAAAAAAATATTCGTCGATTTCGCGTAATGGCCGACGTTAATCCTCATCCAGTGAAAATGCTCTCCCTTCGCTCGTCGCGTTTGATACAAATTGTGTCTAGAATGCTCTTCGTAAATCCTCCCGAGTCACAGGGAGGAAGGTCAAGGGATTTCAGCGGCTCTCGCCGGATAGTATCGCGTCAATTATATCCGAAGTCGCGTTTCCCTTTTTTGGCTGGCCTGAAATGATGTCCGCCAATCAAGCTCGATTGAAAACGAAGGACCTCGAGGTGCTTCCAATTACACGGGACGTCACGGCGGAACCCAAAGATCGGGGTCACGTCATTCAAACCTCCCTCTCCTCCTCCTACCACCATTTTTCTCCTACTTCTCCGTGTCACTGATCGCCTTATCTAAACTGGTTCTGCCCCGGCGCGCGGCCGATACCGTAAAATTGAAGAGTGTGTAATTCAAGCTGCACCTGGATTCGATTTGGCAGCAAGGACGTTGTGTCCTAGAAACGGATGCTCCTCTCTAGCATGTGAGAAATACCGCTTGCCTTTGACAGAAGATACTTACGCCAGCCGGTGGTGTTCGATGAGACCGCTGTCGCGGGCAGATCAGACAATCCGTCTGACGGTAATTGTCCATCCGATACTTCGGCTTGATCCGACCTATTTCTGCAATGAATGTGGATATAGATACCCAACTAATTTCCAGTGACATTTCTTTCTTCAATTGTTGGTAAACAATATCGAAAAATCTTCTCTTGCAGGTATGGCACTTCAAGAATCTTTTTAGTTCGAATGTAATTACATCAAAATATTTCAGGCCTCCGACTGCAGACAATTGAGTTAATTTAAATTGTCATCTTATTATTATCCTATTTAAGATAAATAATATACTATGTATAAATAAATTAAATCTTAACGTGTAAATAAATTAAGTCTTGTTTTTATCATTTTTGTTCGCTTTTTAAGCAGTCGGGTTTTTTGAAAATTTTTTTTTTTTTTTAATTTTTACTTTTTAGTTATGTAAGCAATATTGTATGGCAAGGGCCGCAGCTTGTTTAGTTCGTTAAGGGAAACACTGTCGTGAGGGTTGTTAAGAACTTTCCAAGGATCCAGGTTACTAATTGCCAGTCCTTCCCATTTTTTTATTTCTATCTCACAATTTTGAAAATTATATATCGTAGGACATTCGGAAGGTCGAGACAATTCTAAAGACACCTCATTTGTCCAACTCGGTATATCGGTACAGGCTCTAAAGCGTAACATCTGGACATACAAACATAGATTGATAAACACAACTACCCTACTCTGCGCGTCGCAGTCGGGTAAAAAGAACCTTACAGTTGTTACAGACATTGGTAAAGAACCAACGCAACCAGCATCGATGAAAGTTAATTTCGATATTTAAAGCGGGGAGGTACAACGACTCCCGAGGCACGATAAATTTCTCTTCGCGACACAACTGGCCGTAATTCTCTGAAATACCAACGCAGGTCGGCGCAAGAACGCAGCTTTTCTCCCACCCTTCCGTCGTGGAGCATCTAATTAACAACGTCGCGGAACAAGTGCGCATAATGAACGTTTCAAGTGCTCGTCGAGCGCGTAACCCTTCTGAATGGCCGTTCGCGCCTCGCGCGTACGCGCAATTAGCGCACGCATTTAAATGGAGTAGTTTAGATTCGTCTTCATTCCGACGATGGCGCGGGAGCGAAATGGTGGAGGACCCGCCGCGATATCGTGGAGGAACGTCGAATGAGCCGCGCGTTCCTTTTTCAGGACCGCAGTAATTGCGATACGCTCGCGAACAATGCCTTTATCGTTCGCGCAGCAACCTTAATTGCAACATTATATCGTCGTACGGGAATAAATTACGAGCGTTCCTTTCGCTCCCTTTCAGTGTCCATCGTAGCCATGCACTCTACCGCAATAAGCGGCTCGAAGGTTATTGCCAACACTCGAAACGAATAGACGATGCACCGAAGGCTAAGTGGTATAAATTCTGGGGACCTTGCACCACTGCTGAGAGCAACGCTGACGACAGCGAAACAGGAAAAATCGCAAAGGAAGCTCACCTGTAGACAGATCCCAACGAACCAATATTAGCCGGTATTAAATTTTGTGCCATCGGAATATTTTCTGAAAAAGCAGCTAAAGTATTTGGATTGCCCGATCGGGCTCGCTCGCCGTTCCCTTCAATAACATCGATGATATTCCCGGCTCACAAGACGAGACGACAGGACGGACCTGTTTATATAGCACGAAAAATTAAAACACGACCAACCCGAGGCCAATGAGTCGTCGATTTCGTGGCCTCCGCGATTCCTTTTTCCTTCTGAGAAAGCAAACACGCAAAAGCCGCGGGTATCATAACACGTATATCCCAGCCGGTCGTTCGGGGAAAGAGCAGAGAACGTTACTTTGGGACAGGGTTTCTGGGTGTCTCCCCTTTCGTTTCGAGTGGCTCGTCAGTAGACGTGTCCGTCGAGCTTTCAGGAAAGTCTGTTATTTTTAAGGCTCCGCCAGTCCGTTCCTGCGACCCAATATTTGCTAAGCGTATTTACTGGCTGCCCTTAATCTGTCGCGTTACCCTCCGGCACCGGATATCGCTTCGATCGTTTACTAATGCCTGACCGTTTCGGGAGATTGCAGACGGTGCGCCTCTGCCGACGCGACGGTGCCGTGTGCGCTGGTTTATTAATGATAAACGATAGAACGCGTCGGCGGTAACATGTGTATCGAATCCCGCAGCGATACCAAGACTGGTGTTTCGTTATTGGCACTGCCGCGTATCTCGTACCTACGACCATTTATCAGACACTTTACGCCCAACTTCCTTAGGCGAGAATAGATCCCAGTCGATATGACTCCTCAACTTTTAGTCCCTCAACGGGGCCCTTATTTTTTTAACTACTAACTTACGTTGGAACGTTCTTTTCCCAGAGGTCATTAAGATTCTCATCGATCGGACGATTAAGTATGCTCGTTACCCATCAAAACGGGCCAAGATACTCCGAGGGACTCCAATTAAAAGTGTCGGGCGGATGAGGTTTCGAGGAGCTAGTGGGTTTGATTTAAACCCGCCAACGCCATTCCCTCGTTCAGTGTCTGGGTCTGGCCGTCCAAAGGGAACGCGGAAAAATTGCATCTGGCATCGACTTCGGTCCATAGTTCGCGCCGGTAAATCCTAAAAATTACTCCGCACACACTCGTATCTCGCGGGCAACTTCCGCGCAAGTTGTAACGAAGTTGTAAATGGCCTGCCGTAGGAAAGTTCGAGACGTCGGGGCGTCTACGATGTAACGAATGCAATTTCGTTTTACTTTAGCGAAGTGGCCCGTAAGTCAAGAAATTGCTTGCCACTTGAACCACCGGAGCTACACGACCTGATTTCCACTCTGTATTTAGGATATGGAGCTGCGCTTAGCCTGATTTAACTCGCGCTCTGCTTACTGGACAAAGGGCAAGGGAAACGGGGAGAGGCGCGCACCGAAACCGACAACGTTCGCTTTCAACAATAAGGGAACTAAAGAAAACTAACAATGCGAAATAATGATAATAGACTGTACTAGAAAAAAGACAATAAAGATCTACTTTAATGAAGCCTAATAAAAAAGTTGTACTCCTTATTCCGTCTTCCCGTATGAATTCCATTTTCCTGTAACAAAGGGGGACGAGAGAAAGCTTTTATCAGTAAGTTACACGAGATTATAACATTCCTGGCTGGTGCAGACGGTTTCTCTGAAGCTCGACGAACCAAAGAATTAAGTAGTACAGGCGTATGTATTATCAGGCAATGAAAGAACTGTGTCCCGGCGCAGCGTTCCACTTTTGACAGTAGAATTTTCCATTACGCTTGCATCCACTTTCCTTTCCTCCATTGCCCTGTCATTACGTTCTGCGAGAGCGCCCCTCGCAACCGAACTCGCCGCGGTTTCTCGGTGAGTTTTCGAAAAAAATTCATTTAAGAGTCAGCAGAGAACTCGAGTGGCCCTCGAGGAAGCGTTTCATAATAATATTAAAGCCGTCGAACCAGTTAATTTCTGCGCGCTCCGAACCGTCAAATGCGATTATGTTGCACCCCCAGCGCCCCTCTCTGCCCCGGCCTCGCCCCTTTGCACTGCGACTCCGAGGCTGAATATTCTACGACGATAAAAATTGAATGGCCCCGCGTTGGAGTCCGGCCGGACTGGATGCTAAAGATACGAGCGTAATTGCGAGGACCATTCAATTTTGAATCGAGGTACACGCGTGAAGCGCGCACGCGCCCGTGACTCGGGCGCGCTGTCCCTTCCGCGACCGATAAAAACCATTGTCAGCGGCACGGCTATTTCACGGATAAATTAACAAACTCACGGGCAAACCGGCGCCATTGACGTGGGCATATTTTCCACGGCGGGAGGGACAACATTGCTCCCTATCTTTGGGATTTATCGGCGCGACCGTGTGAACTTTGTTCGAGGCGCGATGAGTTTCGGTTATGTGTTTTTTTTTTCACCGGCACTGGTGCCCTTCTCGTGGGCAGAGGAGCGTGCAGCCATATTCATTTTCGTTTCACCGGGAAATAATAGAATAAAGAACGAGGTCGTCCACTGTACCGCTGAAATTCGCGTGAAGGGTACGGACTCATTGTCAGTCCGGCACGGGTCGATCCCCGGGCACCCAGGACGAGCGATCTGGAAATTTTTCGAATCGATAGCCTTTCCGGTGACGAGTCCGAGGCACTCGCGAGGGCGGAGCGCCGACAAAGCAACGCGGCCGATGATATTTTGAAATCGCATTGCGGTCCCGTGCCCGGTCGTTTGTATAATTATAACTGAATAAGCCAATAACTCCTGGAATAATAACGATCGGGAATTAAAATTTGAAAACCAATTTATCCGTTGCGGCTTGAAATTATTACCGCGTTAATTGGGGGACTAATGAATTCTGTACAATTACAATTACATTTTCGTTGCCTGGCAATCGACGACACGGCGTGGCAGTCTATAACAATCATTTATTTGTCAAATTGGCACCCGTTATTGCCGCGCGGCCAGCCAGGGGAGCCTGGTTAAACACGAAATATTTATCGGCCCGGGGACGATAAGTTTGCCGTTTGAACAGATGCGGACGATACGCGCGCGACTGGGCTAGAATTATTTACAAAAAATATTATCGCCCGCGCGATAAGGAATCGGGAAATTGTTTGCGTCGACGCGATGCTATTGAATTCTATAGAATTCTCGATAACGCTCGTCCCAAAATGATAAAAGCAACTGTGTAGGCGCATAGGCGCAGTGTTTTAACCAATACTGCTTTGCATATGGTATCGCTGTCGACCAGATTCACGAATTTGTGTTTAGTTCGCGGCGTGTCCCGCTTGGTTGCCAAGACAGCTCCCGTTTATTTGAATCCTCCCTGTCGCGAACTCCAACTATTTAGTCAGCGCAGCTAGGAAATATTTAAAGAGCGGTCCAACTGAGACGTGTCCCCTCGCCGTTCGGTGATCGAGCCCCGGGATCCATGGTACACGGGGGCATTATTCGCTCGACTAGCGTGACCGTCGGCTCCAAGTTTCGCCGAATCAGGGTAAGACCGGCTTACAAACTGAGATAGCTTAGAAACTTCTAAGAGGATCCAAAGAATAATTGCACTTTCCATTTCGCGCCGCGTTAAAGTAGCTTTCCATTCGTCTATTTCTCCCGGTTGGAATTAGTTTGACACGGCGAGGACAGTCCGGGCTCGCTCTAGCTAACGTCGCCAGGTCCCTCGACTTCGACCGGCGCTATTCTCAGGTGTCGTCGGTATTTCTGGGCACTAAGAGTCCCCCCACGATCCCGGCTCAATCGCCCAGGCGAGGCGTTCCTCCTCGGGCATAGACGAGGAATTTTCCGCGAGACGGTCGAGACGCGAAAATCCAATTTTCTGTTCGACGGTGCATTTTATAATGTTGAATGGGCGGAGGGGCGGTGGAGCTGTGATTACGGAAACGCAACGACGATGGCCGAGCGGATCCAAGCTGGCCAGATTAATTCGAAGGTCGTTCAATTTTCCAAAGAAAGAGGAGGGCTATCCAGAGTGGCCGATGGGGGATGGAAAGGGGGGGCGCGCAAGCGAGTGGAAACGCGGTCAGAGAGAATAAGCCGGGTAGGGGCCACTTAACAATGAATAATGTTTGCGAAAGAAAATTGAGGCGAATTTTGAAATAAGTTTAATTAGGTTGGCCGCGAGGCAGCGATGGTTTTCGTCGCCACCGACCCGGCGATTCTTCGGGGATAATTGAAAAAAAATTTCGGGATTAAGGAGCCATTGTCCCCGGCGGGCATCTTGAATAGCAGCCTTTTGCCACCGGCTGGCTAAGGACATTATAGAGTCACCGTACGGGATGGGCTAAACTGGCTCCTTCACAAAGGATTATTAATTGACTTCTGTCTCGTATCAGAGGGTCGCAGACGTTCCGAGGATCCTTAATTATCCTCGAAAACGGACGATCTTTACCGTCTGAGATTACGGGGCACGTCAGCCTGCTGCGTCCCCTACCATCCCCCTGAATGGCAACGATATTCATAACAGGTTGCAGGTTCCAACGACGCTTTTGCTTCGGCAGGATATTGAATTAAGGTCTGCCTTCTTTCCACAGAAGCGATGGATGGAAATTAAGGTAAATGTACCAATGACTAGCCATGTACCAATGCATGGCCACTGATGCAGATATTAATTATTATTAAGCTATGTATATCAATCAGGCACAATATATTTATTAATTTGTGTTATATAATCCTTAAACTTCATACCCTAAAAATGATTTTGATAAATATTATATTTAAAACACTTAAAAAATTGTTTGAAATCTCACAGTAAAGACGCATGACGAATTTTGCTAGATTCTTCTGAATTTGCTAAGGAGAAAGCGATGTTTGTTAAGCATATAATTATTGTAATATTGGGTTTCTTTATATGAACGAATAACTTATGGAATCCTAAGAGTATTTAAAGCAAGTAATTAAAGCGGTATTACGCATTTAGATTCTATTCTAAGTAAAAAATACGTGGCTATATATCGGTACATAATATTCGTGTCTGACCCAATAACTAACCAAGCGTCCATGCATAGGGCAAGTCGCGATTTAGTATACTCAAAGACTTGTACTAGTGTATAACCAGGAGTATTTTTTGATAGTATAAAGTGTTTTCATTAGGTATAAGTTGAAACTAATAGATAAAGTGTAAATAAAATTATTGGTGTAATATTTAAAAAAGTAAGTATATACATTCATTCAATATTTCCCGCGTTTTCTATTGTCTATATTACGTAACCTCAAAATTCGAATTACGCTTTAAGTAATATATAATAATATTGTTAATTGGGAGTTGACAAAATTTTTAAAAGTGTTTAAAACTGTTTTATTATGATAAAATATGCTTGTAAAAAAATATTAATTTTTTGCTACAGCTCTAACATGAAAAAAATGTAATTTTTATTTGAAATAAAAAAATTGCCGCGAAAACGCACTGCATGGTCACGTGACCATTTGTGACGTCAACGTGCAGTAAACAACGAAAGTTGTGGTTAGGGACAGTAAGGAGTGAATTTTTCTCACAAAAATAATGGATAATAAAAATTATTATCAATACTGTGCTGTTCCCTGTTGTGAGAACAGGGTTACGATAGAGTTGTCCATAGCCAACTGCATCATCGCCGTAGCTTACTCTTGAAGACCTATACAGATAAATAATACAGTAAGAGTACATAACCTCTTAGGTATTTAATTTCTTTCAAACATATTTCTAGCTTGCAATTGTCTAGTAAAACAATATACTTACACAGAAGTTTTAACATTTCTGTATTCGGCAGAACAGAAGTCTGGATTTGTAGCGAAATAGCTAACCACCATAATAGCGTCCAATGTTGGTAAATTTGTGCTGTCACCTTTAACGAAGTTCTTTTCCATTGCCAATAATATACCTGCTTTCACTACTTTCCTTACCTAAGAAATCGAGTAATAAGTACTCGTAAACGATATTTTTTAATATAAACTTGTATGAGCAAATGCGCGAAGTGTCACTCGTCGCTATATATGTATAAATCGCTGTTTACTGCACAATGACGTCACGCGCCGTGATTGGCGTTTGAGATCACATGACTCACAACTTAAAAACGTCAATTTTATTTATTAAATTTTGGTAAAACGAATAAGTGTTTTATTAATATTTCTATCATTTTAGGCTTTTCATTAATAAATCTGTAGATTTCACTACATTTCCCTTTTTTTTCAAATACTGGCAACTTCCCAATTACGTTGTAAAATAGAAAAATGAAACAAGAACAAAGCAAAATGAAAAGCGAAGTGTCAAAAAAAATTATAATCAAAACGACGTTAATAATGCACTTGAACAAGTGATAAATGGTATGAGTACACGTGAGGCAGCTATACAATACAAAGTACCAAGAAGTACTTTATATGTCAAGTTAATCTGTTAATCTGTTAGTATTTCTTATTTTCTTAACGACCCTTAGAATAAATAACAATTCTTTTGGTATTACAATCAATTCTGACGGGTTATAAATGCCATGGCTATGTACTGGGACAGTGAATTTTAGACACTGGGCCAATCGCCTTTTTACTGGTCATGTATTGGTACAAACGTATTCATTGAATTTTTTGTTTATTTATATGCCAGGAATATAAAAATGAATGCATGACAATTTTTTTTAAATAAAGGAAGATCCAATCTACCTATTAAATACAAAAAAGCTTAGGCTAGCATTAGTTTTTTTACGTGATAGTGGCAATATATTCTTCTGGTGGCCTTAGCTGGCCAGTCATTGGTACATTTACCTTAAGTCCGATACGTTGGCACCGTTCACTGCTAATATCCATGCCACTATTACTCCCGCATTACAAATATTTGCAAAGACAAACGAATTTTATCCATATAGAGAATAAATAGCTACACACGACGTTCGCCAGCAATAAACGGATAGCCGGACGAGGGTGGTGCATGGCGGCAAGCCAAAGGGGAAATAGAAACAAGGTAATCAAAGTAATAAAACTGGCCCTCGCCGTGAAAAGAAGAATTGAGAAGGCGGTACGCGCGGTATCTGCGTTATTGCCCATCGACGATTGCGGATCGAGGTTACAACCTCGTATCCTCGTTGCACCGCGCAAGGGCGCATTACTCCAATTGCTCTCACTTTCCCTCCCCCTTTCGAATCCTTCATCCCCCGGTTGTTTGGCACGCCGGCGGTGGCCGTCGTTTTCGCTTTCGATGCAAATTTTTACCCCGAAGGCTCGGCATTAAGAGTCGAATGAAAGGCGTGCTTTAATATCGGGAACAGTTGCCTGATCACGCTTTCCCAGCCATCTGATGACGACTACGCGCCACCGCTGATGACGATTCAGCGTGTATCAGCGCGTTCCCTCCCCGCGTGTTGACTTTACGAGCTTAAACGCGGAATCCTGATGAGCAGAGGACTCGCAGAGAGGGCTGAACGGTCCTCGAGCCCTCTGGGCGGCCAACGCCGCGGGCGTCGGGCTGCTAATATCGACCCTCGCAGAAAGAGGCGAAGTAAGGGTGGAGGACGGCCCTTTCAGAGGGAAAAATTGCGGCGTGTCGCGCGTGTTTCGACTCGACGAGCGCGGCGAGTGACGTACGCAGCTGAATTTTCACGCGGCGAGATTGCCGAGCTGGGTCACCGCTCGATCGCGCGGCTCGGTCCGCGGGGAGGGAGGCAGCAATTAATATTTACCATCTGCCGTCCATAACCGGCAGACGTTTTATCGCAAATTGACGGGAGCGTATTGGCAATATTTGCCACTGCAGCCGCGCGATGCACTGTGCATCGGTTAATCTCAATTACGCGGTTACAGATCGCGCGCGCGAGACCGTTCACGCGGCCCGTGCTCGTTTCGACCATTAGGTCACCGATGGTCTTCTTCCCTTATCTGTATCGACCAATGGTTCGGATAACAGTATTCTCATAGGCGACGATGTCGAAGAGGTACGAGGATCCGTCAAGTTCATTCGTTGTAAGGATGTATCAGGGTTTCAATGGTTCTAAAGCTACGCGAGTGGGTCGATTGAAATGGGACGACCTGTATAATCACGCGCGAGGGTGGACCGCTCAGAGGCAGGGGGAGGGAAAAAAAGATCGCCCCGGTAGAAACGAGCACGGTACGTTAGGTTCGGTTTCCCTGATCCATGCGTCGCGACGTCGACGTCTCTGCGTCCAACGAAGCTGAATTGTTTCCGAAAAAACAATGCTCCGCAATCACAATCGCGCGCCGGGACACGTCGGGGCGCGCCGCGTCGCTCGACACTCGTTAGGGAACTCCTAACGCAACCGTGGAAAACGCATAAACGGAGATGGTCGCCGGTGTCGAACACGAGGAAAAAAAATTTCTCATGCGCCGCAACGACAATAAATTCGGGCACAATGGACGTGGAAATTCTTGAACTCGCGTTATTCCCGCCACCAGGCAAATTCTGCCGTGTAATCGCGGGACAAGGGGGATGAGGGACCCGGTGAATCGTGTTTTCGCCGTGAATGCAGCCTCCCCACGGTCCTTCCCATACAACTTCAACCGCGTAAAAGCAACCTAACGAATTACTATTGATCCATTTGCAGCCGTTGTGCCGATTTTCTTCGATCCCGTCTCCGTCAAAAGGAACCGCAATCTTTTCTCGATCGATTCACCGTCGGCCGCGGCGCCGTTCCCGTGGCGGGCGAATTTTGCTCCGCGAATCATTGTTTCCCCGGCAATAATCAAGAGTATCCCGGGGGGGAGGAAACAGGCTTGTGGAGTGGTCCATTCATTTCTCTCCCCATCGGAATATTCTTTGAAACGAGAAATGACGGCCACTATCGCTCGGATAAATTGGCAAGGGAACGTCTTGCTTATTCCGCGATGACACACAGAACGGCACAATGAGCGTATCCGCTCTTTCTCTCCCGCGGATTTTCTTCTAAAAGACGTCCCTGGCTCGATCGTGGCTGTCTGTTTGTACAGGACGGCTCATAAATATCGGTCGAGTCGAACGCGCGCGGAAAGCAAAGAGTTCCTTTCCCTTTTTTTTTCTGCGACGAAGGGATGACGCCCTTCGGGCAAGCAATCAAGTGGGCGACGAGTCGTTCCATGATGTAACATATACATCGTGTGTCTCGTGCAAGTGTAATGACAGGCTAGCCCAAACGGGACCCGTTAATGAGAACATTACAACTGCAAAAGTTCCGATCGCCGTTCAAACGTATAAATTAATCATCCCGGTATTATTGAATTTCCCAGGGAATGCAATTAATGTCCGAGTGATTAACTCGAAAAGCGAGGGAGAGGATTTTCCTATCGGCATATAAATTATTTGGTCAACGGTTGGCTCGTAACAACTCGACGAACCAACCCCGCATAGCCTACGATCGCGTAACATTTATTTCCTCCATCTTGCCCTCGGATTTACTCGTTGCGGTATTGACACGCAATTACAGAGCAACATTCTATTTGCGCCGCTCGTTCTTTCAACCTTTATTTACCATGCTTCTGTGCGGCGGAGGAGGGAGTCCCTTAAATTTCTCTAAGACGTTTCCTGTTTCCGCGGCACCCGTGTTTCGCAGCGTTCTTTACGCGACGGGTATAAACACAATTTCTGGCGAGGCAGGGCCGGGCTATCCTTCGCGCGCATCCTACGCCCCATTTTATATGCATGCGCGTTCCTTCCTCGGACAGGTCCCGCGGGACGCTGCGAGATACACGGCAATTTCTGCCGGATCTGCAACTTGTGTCTTTCCGTATTACGGCCTTAATTTCAACCGCATTAGCGGCCGAAACGGCCGGCCGTCTGGCGCGGTTTTTACGCGGGCCGGGCGATTCGCGGTCGAGTTGAACGGCCCGCCGAAAATGAGTCCGGTGATAAATTATACAAGGATGCTAATGGTCACCGGGGCGGGCTATAACGCTCGCCCTAATTTCCATCGGATTAGGAGACGCGTTCGCGGGCCGGGCACGATTCTGCGGGCCGCGGAACACGTGACGCCGCGCCGGTTCCAGGCATCACGGATCTCTGTCGTGACGGCGGCCAGTTCTTTAACATTATCGCCCGGCGATAAAAATGTGTAATACCCTCGTGGACGGCTGTAGAAACGAAGCCGAAAGGTGCTGGCCCGTGCCCGTCTTGTCTGGGCTGAGGAAGAATATAAATAAAACTAATCTGGAGCACGGCCATAAAACATAGGCTTAATGCAATTTGCGGGTTTAATAGCAGCGAGACAGATTAGAAGAATAATGCCTTCTGCTGTGTTTTCACCTCTTTCGGGCTTCGGCTTAGCTTTCCTGCCCTCCTCCACCCGCCCCCCAACCGCCGCCGGAATGATCGTTATTTACAGCGAGGGCGCGATGAATTTATTAACAACTGGCACGTGAATGCATGGCTCATACGGGCGGACCGGTAATGGCGAATGGCATGAAACTTCTTAATGAGAAAGTACGTCTTTATAGAGCAATATAACGCGCCACATGGGCCAGAAATATTGTTGCACCTGATGCTTTCGACGTAGTCGAAACGCCGCGCCGGGAATAACGCGACGACGGAGCAGCAATAATCCCTCGGGTCGGCTAATTCGGCTCCCGGGCGACTCGCGAGGCCCAAATGAAAGTTGCCGGCGTCTGGGGCGCGGCGTTTAAACGCCGTTAAAAGATCCAGAACCATCTTGGGCATCGATGAAACTCAACGACCCCGGAGAACCAGCGAAACACTTCGCCGCGGCAATATCTGGTCGCAATCGGCAGCGGCGGGGTCGAACTCGTTGGAAATGTTCAGTATTTCAATTTTCCAATAAAAAACTAAAATCAACGTCGGGCTATGTGGAGGTTACGGGGCAAAAGATTGATACATAAAAGATTGGACACCGTTAACTGTATCTACAGTTCGGGGGAGAAAAGGGGGATTCGACATCGTGTCTGACAAGCTGACGATTAGGCCGAGCGCGTAACGCTGATAACGCGTGGTGGAGGTTATCGGGCACCACGATTCCGAGCAAGTAGACGCGATCTAACGTTTCGATTCCGTGACGGACTTACGTCCGTCGCCTGCCCGGCCACGTAAAGTGCGTCGACCATGATTAACATGCCCCGAGCACGCGTGGTCTTTGCGCAAAAAAAAAAAAAAAAAATAGGAAATGTCCAGCGTATAAAGAGGCCAGCGCGCAACGAGCGATGCTAACGCGCGATACACCGCGGAACAATTTCATTAACGTCGAGTTGGAACTTTTAATATCGCCGCCACGGACCACCGCGGTCTCTTTTATTGCTATACTTCCGGGCAAAGGTGCTCGTCCTTCTTCTCCAATGCGACCGTCAACTTACCTCCCTTTCGAGTCCCCCGACCAGCCACCTTAATCTGCAACTGCGATGAAATTGATGTCGGACTTTTATTAACGCTTAAGTAATCAGCGTCTTTCGCTGAGACGGACGAAATCGCGGAGATTAAGACGAAATTAAGGTCCGACGTTGCGCGCTAGATGGGGTCGCTGATCGATAGTGGCCGGGGTGTTGGAGGGCGTGACATGAAAGATTTTTCAATTCACCGAGGAGAGGTCCGAATTTCGACAGCGATTAAAATTCGACAATGCGTTTAATTGAGGCCGCGAGCTGGACTAGAGGACCGAGATTGGTTTGCATAGTGCAAACGAATATTCGATGCAAATTGAGAATTTAATATCCTCCAGGAATAATACGTCATAAACATTTAATTATGCCTCGAATAGTTGGCGTAACACGATAAATATAGTGTGATCATGCTTGCCGTGTCATTAAACGCGAAACGTTATGGTGGGAATTGAGTAGTGTGTAGCTGATAGCTGGCGAGCTTGTGCTATTCTCGTGGCTCCCGCAAATGCAATTCGATTCGTTGCAATGATGGCCGGAAGCGTTGTCAATTGAAGAGCATTAATGGGAAACGCGCGGAGTTCAGATGTTCTTCGAAGTGAGATTCGAAATATGTAATTAGATACTTGATGAAATACTTCCCTCCATTCTACACGACACCCACGCAGGCAGTGCAACAATAAACGCGCATTAAGGTCTATTAACGGTAACGAAGGTTCAAAGTGTACGCCCCGGTGAAAGAAATGCGATGCTCCTAAAATTGTTCGCCGGCAATTTCAAAAAACGCGCAACGAACGTTCGCGATACACATACCGCGCATAACTTCCTGTTTGCCTGATCACTTTACCGCGAGCCTTCCGCTCTACGCATTCAACTTCGCCGAGCGCGCGCGAAATTATCTTGCCGTCGAAGCTCCGTTTCCGCTCGTAACCACCACCACCGACCCGAAGCTGTATCGTATACATTTTACAGAAGAAACTTCCCCCGGCTGGATGAAGCTTCAATGAAATTCCAGCTTGGCCGTGGCCGGCGCACAAAGTAAAATTACACGAAGCGCCGAACACACACGCGAACACTTAATTTTCTACCTTCGCCCGTAACACGATCTTCGCGTTCTCCACCCTATCGGCCAGTTACACTGTGGCAGCATCCACTTCGATGCTGGTCCATGGCGAGACGCGAAAACCCCTGGAAACCCGAACCATCCATTATACACCGCACGCGGAGTTTGCTTATAAAATTTGCAAAGATTCGTCGATCCTTTTCTCCGCCAGCGATTTGAGAACCCCGAAAATTTTGCAGCACCAAGCTTTAGAAGCAGACGCCTAACTGTACGATATCGCGCAGCGAAAAATATTCTATGCCCGGACGGAGAAGTTTCTGTCAAGATTGGGGAACGAGGTACGAATCTAATATCAGTTCGAGTGGGTAGAACTTAAACACAGCTGCCGGTACAAATGGGTGAATGATCTTCGGATATGCGGGTGAATCGGTCGGATCGAACAGACAGGAAATAATAAAGCTTGCAATTGTTCTGACTCGGATACACTAATGGCGAGCGCGAGTCAGCGAGCTGTGCCTTGTGCTCCGATATTCAGGGGGTAGTTGAAACCTCGCGATTGTAAATCGTTTTGCCGGATATGTCGCTTTGATCTGCCGCGTTTCCAGCCTCCAGAGTAATTAAAGCAGCCAACAGAATTAGCCTGAAATTCGGGACGAACCTCGTGGCCCCGGGCCAGCCGGTCTAATTGACCTATTTTCGCGGTAATAGATCATCAGCCAGGGTTGGGATATCCATTACAGGCTGCGAGACGAACGGAAAGAACAGCCACCGCGAAACCTCGGCTAACTCCGCGATAAGCTCGTTAGGAATGCGCTACACCATTGATTTTCTAATAACGATTTAATATAATTTCCGGTTAATCGACTCGTTACCGGGCGCCAGCCGATAATCGATGACGGTTTTCGAATTTTTGCATTTCGAGCTTGGAACGCAAATAGCACAGTTGCAAAAAATTGTTATTCCCCGAGGTGTCCATTACCGTATCCCTCCATTAAAGTTGCTCAACTTAGTGTTGTTCCCGTGAATCGCGGCGAGCAAAAGGCGAACGTTGAATTCGTTACGCGTCGAGCATCGCCTCAGTGGTCCACCAAAGTGGTTTAATTTGCAGAAACAGTTTCCTCCATTGTTACCCTCGATTCTCGCCGAATGAATCCATGATCAGCAGCCTTTGAAAGCTCGCGGTGGGGATCCGCGTCGACTAAAAAGTTTCCCAAGACAGCCACGCATTCCATTGTGACTTCCTTTAAGTGGCAACCACTTGGAACTGACGCGCACACCCTCGCTTCCTCCCGACGAGCGCTCTCGATTTATGTGTATTATATATAGAGGCTTTTAACCGGCGAATCCGTGAGTACGAGGCTTAATGCGCTGAATATTTATGCGCGCTCGGGTGAAAATTTTAATTTACGCCTCTTTTCCCGGCGAGCGTGAAAGAAAGAAGGAGAAGCGAGGGAGGAAGGATGTCGGGTCTGAGTGCGCGAGGACACGCGCGCAATCCGAGACAATATCTCGTTTCGGCTAAGAGGATCGCCGTCTCGGCGGCAGTTTTAATAAATTTCGACGACTTCCGAGCTGGCGAAATCTACGCTGGCCGCAATATACCGTCGCGGTTCGCGGCTATCTACGAGCGGGGCGGACAGAAGGCGCGTATTCTCGGTTTATTAAACGTCATTAAGAGCTGGCCCTCGCGCGACGCTACCGACCATTTCAGCGTAGACCTCGTTACGCGGCCGTACGATGAGATTCCCCGCGACTAGCAACGGGAATACTGTCCAGGATGGATCCACGAGTCAGCGTGCAACTAGAAGTCGAAGCACCGTATAATCACCCTTTAGGAACTCATACGACCCCGTTGATTCACGAGAACCACCCGGCGTACAGGTTGCGGCTACCGAAATTCCTCCTTGTCGGCGAGCGGCGCTCGTCACAAAGTAATTCTCTTGAACCTGACAACGTTCACCGACGATAGTACCGTCAAATTAGCGTCAACGAGAGGCAACGGCGTCGCGTCGCCGTGTCGGCCGGTTGGGTGGACCAGGATGCAGACCAGCCGTCACCCAGGGCGTGCAGCTGGCGTTGACCCTTTTCGCGGGAGATGTCCTTACGGATTAAACGCGTTTCTCGAAAACACGACGCCGAGACACGGTGCACCGCCGCCAGCCAGCGGGAACGAGCGATAGGGGACGAGAAAGGGCGGAGGGTACAGAGCGTGCACGCTGCACCGCACCGTCTCGCAGGAGGAGACCTGAAAATAACCGCCGCGGCGGTGGAAGATGACGAAGAAACCGAGCAGGGACCGTTTGATGATACAATCGGGGAAACCTGATACCCTGAGGTCTTAACTGCAGAGGCAGCTACTTCCACGGAGCTGGAATCTCGCGGCCACGGTAGATGTATGCGCAAAGGGGCATACGTATGGCCCTGTTCGAGAGAACGGGAGACCGTGAATCGGTACTAGGATCCGCGATCCCCACGATCGTTATCTGCCGTTACGGCGCACCGCGTTTCCTTTCGTCCAACACCGACTTCTTCGTCCTCGTCCACGGAGACCCGCCTCTTTGTTCACGGCTTACTCGCCTCGCCTCTGCTAGCGACAGTTTCGCGGAAACCTTGCCGAACATGTGTCTTCGTTTCGGTTCTACCCTGGCAGACTATCGCACGCATCGTGTACGGACTGTACCGGGGTGCCTTTCGTTTTCCCCTCGAGCGTACCGCGTTTGCTGGCTACGATCGCGTACAGAGGGCTTCCAGTGGCAGCAAACGGATTAGAATGTCTTATGTCGAATAAACTGTGCTGTACAGGAGCCTCCTGTTCTTTAGATGCAGATTCTGTTCCCGTAACGTGTTCGTTAGTCAGCGAATATTTCTCGTCGCTGTCCGTTAATTTTTCCGTTTGCCAAATGTTTTTATCCTCCCTGCAGTCATGCTCGTGTAACTCCGCGTACAGAGAAGCGGATTACCGAGGGGAAAAATGCTAGGCTGCATTACGCCGTGTCACAAGACGAAGGAGGTCAACCTTGCTGCCCCGTGCAAGTTGCAAGAACTTAACGACCAAACGTACTTTCAACCAGGACAATTATCGCGAAAAACTTTCACCCCTCTCCCGTATACCTTCGTTCCCTTCTTGTCCTTCCACTTGGACGGTCCCTCATCCCTCGCAGATCTTTGTCAAACTGTACTCCTCTCTTTTCCTTCATCCGTGCATCGTGAACACCTTTGTCTCGCTGAATGGACCACTGCTGCCGTCCTCCTGCCGATTCAGCCCTCGGTAAAGTAATTAACGCTTTAATCACTGGCACGCACTTTCGAGCGAAAAGTTGTCGTCTCGTCAATCAGTTTCGACGAACCCGTTCAGTATCCAAGGGATAGAAGACTCCTCCTCTATTGGTAGTCAATTAAGAGGAACTTTAAATGCTTCGGCAAGTTGAGAATTGAGATTCGAAAGTTAGCCACTGCGAATTTGTAATGTCCCGTGTAATAGCCTTCTTACTACCACCGAATTCACGACACAACCTCGTGGACACCAACTACTGCATTCCTCCCTTTGAACACGCCTCGAGCACACTTACGTCCACCCACGACGACCACGGTGATCCCCGTTCGCCGAAAAAGAAATCGTAAAAAGGACTTAGCAGTCGCTGGGAAAATGGCAACGTTCGAGCAGGTTATTTAGAATCACGGGCCGCTTTAAAGTCGGACAATTATCGCGAGAAACTTTTGCTCGCTTTGCTCCCGAGGTCCTCGCCCTCCGCCCTTCTTCCACCCTTGCAGATCTTTGTCAAAGTGCACCGTGCAGTTTCTTTGTCGACTGCACCTCCGCGAACTCCTCCGTTTAGTACGCCGGGGATTATTTCACCTCCTCCACCTGCACGCTCCCGCCGGCCCCTCCCCCTCACTTTCGACAAATCTAATTAACAAAGTCGTTTACTTATCTAAATGGATTCTGTACTCGTCCGTTTCGCCGTGGCAACGCGGCCTCGCCTTCAAGAGTATGCAGACTCCAGCCCGTGCACGACCTGTCCCGTAAGTCTCGCGTCGCGTCGCACCCGCGACGAATTATCGGCCAAGTTCGCTGATTAGGCCCCCCCCCCCCCCCCGATTAATGGATTGGATCGCTGAAATTAGCGAGCACGATTTCCAATCCTCATAAGTACGCTCCTCCTCGCTTTCTCGCAGCGGATGCGCCTTTAAGAGACGTTAGAGCTGACGCTTTTCGCGCCGCTCGTTTCAACTCCCTCGTAACGACATTATTCTCAGACCTCGACAGCTTTCACTGTTTCATTAATTTCGGTTCCTCGAGACTCCAATCTCGCTCGAACGATTCCCCCTTTTTAGAATTATCTTTGTTACGAGGGCCGCGCGTCAGCTACAAAGTACCTATATGTAGAACGCGACTTTAATAACTCAGCGTTATTCCATGGAAAGTAGAGGAGCTCGACGGCGGCTCGACGTCGAGTCGGACGCGTTATACGCGTGTGGGTGAACGTACCGGGATGAAAAACTAATTCCCTTGTTTCGTGCCGTTTTATTGGAACTTTATAACATTGCGGGTCTCGCAGGAGCATATATCTCCGCAAGATTGTGCCGCGCTTTACGCGCGACGTGCCCCCGGACCGTTTTCGAATGGAAACACACGATCCGGCCGGAAAGAGAACGTCACGAAATGTCTGAAGCACAGATTAGCTGCTGCCTTTCGCGGGAAGAGCTGTCGAAGGATGAAGGCACGACGTCCAATAAATCTCAAAGCCCGAAGTGCACCCGGCGAAAATGTACTAGGTCCCCTGTAAATCACATCCGTCGGTGGCCCCGATTAATGGCTTATTCATTTCTGCGCCGTATGGCCACGGTTTTAATACGCGAGATTATGAGTTTTCCGCGCGAAAAATTCGGGCCACCCTTGTTGCGCACCGTGGCGTGCATTCTATGGAAAATCGCGAACACTTCTCGATCCCCGATGGCTGTTCCGTTTCGCCGCGGCGTATTTGACTCCTCTGTTTGCACACATTTCCGACGGGGGCCCGTCGAGCCCGCGTATTTGTCGAATCGCCTGATGATTTTGTTTAAACGCGAATAAAGCGAGAGCGGTCGGCTGGCTTCCGCGAAAGCATAAAACGGCCGATATTAATTGATTCCCAGCCGGTTGCGCAGGCCGCGCGCGTATTGTCGTCCCCGCTCGTAAATAAATTAATAACGTGGTCGTGTGTTTACACGGGGGCTACAAGCGTCGCTTACAAATTATACCAATAATGGCCGCGTCGATTGTTACGGGAGAGCGAATTGCGCAAGGATTCGCCGTGTTCCCTTAATCGGAGTACTATTCCCATGGATACACAAAGACCGATCATGAATTGGTCCTTTCCCGCTGATTATTGGACCTTTTCGGATTCCGATTCCATCAGTCGTAAATTTTAAGTGATCCACCGTTGAGACTAGGAACGTTTCCCGAACACAAGAAATGCTACTAAAGGCGATCAGCGTAGATAATTATTATTATTATTATTATTATTATTGATTAACGGGAAACCCTTTAGTGTACAGAGATACAAAATTATTACCATTATTACATAGGAAAATTAATATAAGAGAAAGAAATAAAAATATTTACATAAAATAAAATAAAATAAAATAAAATAAAATAATACTAATACATATAACACATATAACAGTCTGCCTGTTCATGCCTAATCACGGCGCAAGAGAAAAATTTTATTGTTGCGATAGAAGATGCCTAAATAAATGCGTTCGGAACCGGTCTAGCGAACCTGTAAACAGGTCATTGGCATCACAGCACCGATTCCACTCTTCCATCGCACGGTTTATGGGGTCCACGGTGTAGTGAGAATAGGTGGGAATTCTCGGTACAAAGAGAGGTCTCGGACGCAAAGACCTTTGAGGGGCATGAAAACAAAGCAATGCAACAAGCTCAGGACAATTAATATGACCGTGGATTACCTTATATAAGAAGAGCAGATCAGAACAAACTCGACGATACGTTAGAGAGGTAAGCCTTATCGTCTGTAAGGCAGGACCGTAATCATGATCATAAAACCGCATAGGGCTACCTGATAACCTCATAGCTAGCCTCAGGAACTTGTGTTGGACCCTCTCGATTAAGCTGATATATAGCTTATGTTTTGGGTTCCAAATTACCGATGCGTATTCTAACTGTGGTCTCACAAGCGCCACATATAACAGCTTAAGCGTTCTGATCTGCCTAAAATTCTTAGCAACACGAGCGATAAACCCGAGGGTTTTCATAGCCTTACAAGAGATCAACCGGTAGTGGTTACGGAAATCCAGCCCTGTGGCGAACACAACACCAAGATCACAAATTTCACCCACTTCCATCAATGGGGTGTCACCAAGCCTATATCTCGCAACAATGCCACCAGCAGCCCTATGGGATCTCAAAACAACACATTTCACTGCATTCAATTCCAACCTGTTAGCACTACACCACTGCTCAAATCTACCAAGGTCACACTGCAGCAAATCGGTATCCTGCACACTACTAATTAGAGCTATTGTTTTTGCCCGGGTATCCGGGTACCCGGGTACTCGAGTACCCGGTGAGACCCCGGGTAGAAAAAAATTACTCGGGTACCCGACTACCCGGGTACCCGTGCGATACCCGGATGCCCGGGTAGACAAAAATTACCCGTGTGTCCATGAGATACCTGAGTAACTGAAGTGGGATGAGATAGTTAAGAATTTCGATTTGACAGCCGATCGTCTTTCGACTTTCGATCATTTTCGGCTAACATCAGTAATGAACGGAATGAACTTCAAGCAATTCAATGTAGTATTGTGTGCGCGTTACGGTTATGAATATTAAAACTTTTTAAATTAAATTTCGACCGTAATTCCTAACTTAAAATTTAATTGACCGAACCAGTGCGCCGATACCATCTCGGTTATGAATATTATGGTAAAATGTCTTTTGCTGCGAGGGATCGGTGAGTCGTCGGTGTCGGTGGCACTAGGTTACTTCCGCACCTCACCGTAGTATAGTGCGCAACGGTAAGTAGAATAATAAATTCTATACAAGAAATAGTGTGTGACGTCGAATCACGATTCTGTTCGCAACTTACACACATTTCTGTTTTGATGTAAAAATACTAATAAATCTACATTTCCAGGTAGTAACCAAGCTGAACCAATGTAATCGGAATAGGGTAGATGTACCATTTGTGGCCACTGCACCATTTGTGGCCACTGTCTTATTAATTCCGATATATTAAGTATTCATAGTTTACTTTCATTACAATGAATGAAGCTGTCTATGGGTGGGTTATGTTGGCAACATTTCTACTACTTTATACTGTTTTGTTGTCCCGTTTTATTTAATTATCATATGTGAATGTCCAAATCTTTGATAACTTTCCACCTCCTTGCAAATGGTGCTTAGCATACGACTGGTAAGAAAACAATTAGTTACTGTATTTAACAAGAGTATGGATGAAGTTTTATACATATTTATATTAAAAAACAAATATTTTTGAGATTTAAAAAAGAATTTCAACGATATAACCTAAACTCTAGTGGAATTAGGCACTGACCAAAAATGGTACATCGAAAATGGAATTGTACCATTCGTGGCCACGTAATGGCCATAAACAGTCCACGGTACAACCATTTTTGGTCAGTAGGCATTCTCATTAGCAACTTATCGTACAATACCTAATTATTGTAAAATTATTATACAATAGTTAGCGAAAAAATTCTTCTAAAGTCGAAGATTTTTACGATTCGTGAAAAGTCATTCGATGATGTCTTCAACGAAATTCTTTTATGGCCCGAAAAGCAAATTATAAAGCGAAAGCGGAAAGCAGTTGAACATTTACCTGCTGTAATAACATCAGACAAATGGGTGGAGATCATGTTGGCCAAAAAAAAAAGAAAAGGAGAACAAAGAAGAGGAGAGAATGATTAATAAAGAAAAAAGACTAGCAAAAATAGAAGAAAATAAAAAGATTAAAGCCATAAAGTTCGAAGAAAGGAATAAGAAAAAAAACAGAAAAAGCAAAACCTGTCGCTACCAAAAGAAAAAGTAAAAAGGATATTGGCAGTTAATATTAATTTTGTGCAGCAAGTATTGTATTATTTGTAATAAATTAAAAACTACAATTCTTACTGTGGGTCTTTCGTATTATCAATTCTATAAGTGGCCACAAACGGAAAGCCGGCTGGCCAAAAATGGTACTCTAGCGGCCACAAATGGTGCAAAACAGTCTGGCACGATAATATAATGATTTTTTAAATAATTATGTTTAAAACATTGTTCAACGTAGAATATTTTAATTATCTGTATATTTTGGATTACACTTATATATTCTTTACTTTTGTGTACGTATTCTTTTGTAAGTTATGTATCTGTGAGTGGTACGGAAATCCTTCAAGTGGCCACAAATGGTACATCTACCCTACTTAAATACATTTTTGCCAATTCTGCCAGGTTTTTATATTCGTCCATATACATATCAATTTCTGAAGAACTTGAAATGGTATTATCATTATGTGTATTATTTTCATTAATTGATATATTTCCAATATATTTCCACTCTGTATTTTTTAATCTCTAATAAATTGGTTGTTGCATTCATGTTAGTCGCATTGTCATGTTCTAGAGCAATTAATTTATTTGTAATATTGTTACGTTTCAATCTTCCTACATTCCCATTTCCTATTATAACGGCTGTGACATTTTCGGCGGTATGTCGTCCCTCTACTATATCATGCGAGGAAAATGTGAAGTTTTTTATCTCCCAATTATCTGTTATAAAATGCGTCGTTGGGGATAAATAGGAATCTTACGATCGAGATGACCATTCATCGATGGCCACAGACATCGAGGACAGTTTAGCAAGCTCCTGTTCAATTTCCTCTCGATTCCCCCGTATAGCTTGGAATTTCCAAGCGTTTCAGAAGAGTTTTGCGGCACGGACATCGATAATCGGCATCCATCACGATCATGTTGATCACACAAATGTATTTAATGTATTTAACAATCGAATATACAAAATTGTATGTAAAACAATGAGATTAAATATTTGTAAATTGAACCATAAGAATAAGATTTGTTGATCAAACAAATGTATTTAATGTATTTAACAATCGAATATACAAAATTGGAATCCTCTGTTTAAACTAATAAACGTGCTGTTTTATTTATTTCTGAAATTTATTTAAATATAAAGACACACTAATAGAGGCAAGCACTGCAATAGGGCGAACTACCCTATTGTAAGTGCAAAGGACGTTGACAGTTCGCAATTTTCACATTCTGATACAGAATGTGTTCTGCGGACAGTACCACATTTAATTGCTTGAAGTATATTCCGTTCATTACTGAGGTTAGCCGAAAATGATCGAAAGTCGAAAAACGATCGGCTGTCAAATCGAAATTCTCAACTATCTCATCACACTTCAGTTACTCGGGTATCTCATGGACACACGGGTAATTTTTGTCTACCCGGGTACCCGGGTACCCGAGTAATTTTTTTCTACCCGGGGTCTCACCGGGTACTCGAGTACCCGGGCGGGCGGGTAGTAAGAGCTCTACTACTAATAGACCTGAATATTTTTAGGTCGTCAGCATACATGAGGATCTTACTGTTTTGGAATATCTCCTTAAGGTCATTAATGAAAAGGAGGAAAAGGAGGGGACCAAGGTGTGACCCCTGGGGGACACCCGAGGAAACATTTATCGGAGAGGATAACTGAGCCATGCAGTAAATGAACATGAGCAAGAGAATTGTGAATAATTAACTCTCGATCCTTTGTAACACCAACTCTGCACTGCAAGGACTACTTAAGTAGAAGAGACTTGTTACACCGATGTTTAATTCAAGAGTCGCGAGACATGATTCGAGCACTTACAAGAAACCGCAAATGCAAATGCAAGAGGTTCCGAAGTAACGTAGCACTAGATTCTTCCGCGACATCCACCTGTGTTCTTTATTCCATGGGGTCGATCGGGGTGTATGTACATAATATTGAAACCACTTTCCCATTTTCCGTCTATCTCCCTTAAATTGACCTACTAGTGGAACGCTACCTCCAAGCCCTTGTTCGTCTAATTCGAAAGCACTCGATACCATTCCGCCGGCCCTAAACTTTCCCGTTCTCCGGTGACCCAATAACGATCGAGGCTACCGCGAACCCTCGACGGATTCCGAGAAACGCATTCAAGCCAGACCCGGGACATCGATCGTCGCGCAGAAACGGCGGCCTCCAGGCCATCGTACATGATCGTTAGCGGCAAGGCACGCATTCGTCATGTTCATTAAATATCGATTGGCTGGACAGCACCGGCGGCACAGAATGACGGGCACGCAGGGACGCGGACTAAACTCGACTCGACTCTTGGTTCGCGCTCGTGCGCGCCGGGCCGCGTGGATCGCGGGTCGCGGTCCGTGGACGTTCGCCCTTATCGGAATCGGACGATAAAACGTACATTCGTACACGTGTATATCCCCGCGACCGGTCGCGCCGCGTTGCCACGGATGAATTATGCCCGTAACGCGTGCTGATGCCACACCTCCCCTTATACCTGCTGTTCTATCTGCCGAGCATTATGTTACTCTCACCATGGAGACCCAGGGAGGCCTGGTGCACGTACGGCTTGTGTCGTGGCAGTGTGGGACGCGCACTCGGGCGCGTCGGGCTCATTTATTCGAATGGCCGAATGGTCGAGGCGCGAGGTGGCGTTAAGCGCGGGGAGCACGAGACCTGGCGACCGCCCCTGCGCCCCGAGTAGGTACTGTAGACGCTGGCCACGGGGTTGTTTCTATTTTTTTCCAGCTCCACCCCCGCGGCTCGCGCGCTCCTTTCTTTCCCCGGCGTATAATGTACGTGTTAGGCGCACGGGTTGCGTTTCGTTGCCCCGTTGTACGCGCGTGCGACCACTCGTTCCACCAGTCATAAATAATCTGGAAACATGAATATCACAGGGCACCCACGGCCCTCTACTCGCCACCCCCGCCGGCCTCGTACCTGTAACTTTCCTTTTTTTCTTTCGCTTCACACGCGGCGGCCCTGCTCGCGAGTGGGTGTGCCCTCTCGTACGCGCGCGCGGGCGCGCATCGCGTTCGTGTTTCGGCGATAATTAGGACCGCGGCTGATTTCCTCCCTTCGCTTCTTCTCCTTCTTCTGCGCCGTCTCCTTCCCAGTCGCCGTGCACTTTTTCTTCCACTCACCGCCGCTTTCTTTGACCTTCGCTGCGCGAGAGCTTCTTTTAATTTCTCGACGGACCTCCCGCGAATATCGCGTTAATTTGCTCGCGCCCCGGGAAAAATAGGGCACTCCGAGCTGCATCGCTATGCACCGCGAGGCTAATCAGGCCGCGCTAATCAATCACGCGAATTGGACGCGCTGAGCAGGCCTGCTGCTTTCCCCTCCACCGATTCGTCGGTTCCTTTGTTAATCTCGATTCTTTTTCTTCGGTGGTTTATTAAAGTCACGCGAATGGAAACCTTAAAATTGTTTTACCGCCTTAAAATTGTTTTTTCCCTCCGCGCCGTCGTTGAAAACTACGAAAGGAGTGCCCGAAAGGTCCACGGCTTGATCTTACAAAAGCGGCTTCGAGTGATTCTACGATTTAACAGCGAAGGCAGCGGCTTTCACTATTTCAATTGGATCGGTTTAAATAATAAAGGAAGATGTCTATAAGCGTTCACTATTCATGACACGTTTTCAATTAGTCGGAGCGCGCTGTTAATGTCCATTGACCGTTCATAATAAATAGCCTGCCCGATATTTCTCTCGGATGTATACCGGGCGGGGCACATTTGAATAGGAACAAGGACGAATAATTTCATCCCTGAATGTATAAGAAAAATATTTCACCGAGAGTGATCGACGGTATTCTACAGCAACGCCAGAAAAATCAGACATACCGTTCTTTTATGCAGAAGATGAAACAATTACGGGAATTTAAATCGTCCTCGAATGCTCTCGCGCGAACCATTTCTCCTCCCTCCCAGTACGTTTCTCTCTCGCCTGGCATCGAGGAAATTGAAAATTTATCACCCCGATACCGTATGCGGACGATGGATATGCCCGGTTACTTCGACTTTTACGAGCCATCGATATTTCCAGATGTATCGAGACGGGCGCTCCTCGAGGCATGTGGAGACGCAAGGTGTTTATGATCCGCGCAAGAAAAGGTCAGTTACGTGAGTGGAACCGACCGGAATATTCTTTCATAATTACCATATCATTATCTATCACACGCGCAAGAAGACGCCAGACGAATCTCTCACTCGGTAAAATATATTCTCTCCACATGTAACTTTAATACCCTCGACACTTTGTGAAGTAACTCGGGGGGGGGGGGGGGGGGGGGGGGCACGTTGATGCGGCGACTCCAACACAAGACAGCGGTACCGCGTCTTTCCCTATTTAAATTTCAAATTGGATGTGAGAAGTGCTCCAGATGGTGATATTAACGGGGCAGAGCAGAAGCTCCCGCGATTCATTTTCTTTTCTTTCGGAGCAGCGCGGAATAATTTATCACGATTGCCTCCATCCACCGGGAAAGAAATTTCTGATTCAACGGGATAATACTTATAAGCAATTCGTCGATACTTCGGAGGTGCTTCGCGAGAAGAAAAAACACGATAGAAAAGGATTAGTCCTTAACAAAGGCCGTGAACAAGGCTGCTTTTAAACACTCAATGCATACGCTCTTCACCATGAAATTACTAGAAGGTCATGGCAACATAAGTTCTCACCTTTCCCGCCCCACTTGTCTGTAGCACCTTCCCAGACGCACTTCATATTCTTACAGCTCGCTTAAACGCCGCCGCGTCTTAAGGCTGGAGTCACATTAAGTGGTTCACGTTCGACGCGAACTCGTGCGATCTAGCCTCGGGAACCTCCTGCGCGCGTTTACCACGCTACGTGAACAGGGACGAGCGATTAACAGGATTGAATCTCCGCGCGCGGCTCGCCCCGCTGACAAGTCAATTTCCCCGATGACGCGCGAGACCGCGGCTCGCCCTCGAAAAATCCCCGACCCGTGCCGGCCGCGCGAAATTATGCTATTGCAGCCGGTCGGACAAATTCGCGTGGCTGTAGCTCGCATACATGGAGGCCGGATTTTATCCTCGGAGCGGGAGCCAGGTAGCGAGCGTCTCGTGGAAGAAGACTCGTATTAGGCAGTGAAACAAATTGCGCTCCCGACAATCTCCGCGGACGATCTATCCTTGGGCCCGACCGGGATAGTCAAGAATCATGTTTCGCCCGAGAACACGCTGCCCTGCTCCCTCCCGGCAAGCGAGAAAGGACGGTAGATGCCCGCCGAGAACTGGTCCCTCCTGCACGGTCCTCGTCCTTCCTTCCCTCAACCGCCGAGGAAACTGGGTCGCCCTTAACGATCCTTATTAATTGTTCTTACAACACTCGCAACGACGGCCTCTGGCTAACCTTCGTCGCGAGCGTCGATGATTCGCGCTGATTACCCCGCTGGTATTTCTCCCGGCAGCGATGCAAATGACGAAAGACGAGCAGTAAACGAATATTCCCTTCCAAATTACTTCTGGATATATTCTCGCCAAAGCTGACCCCGTGGACTCTGCGCCCATTCTCGATCCCAGTCGAAAGCTAAGAAATCATCCTCGCGTCGTGAATATCCACGCGGATCTGGCGCCACATTCCTTTTGCATTTCTGGCAGAGGACTAAGCTAAGGTGCGACGGGATCGCGAGGCTTGACCTCCCTCTAAACTCGATTCAACCGTAGCGCACCGCGAGGGTCTCCCGGAGCTGGTAAGAGAAAAAGGACCCCCATAAACGATCCAAGTTGGCACTTAGGCTTTATTGCCGGAACTTAGGCTCTTATTGCTATCAGGCCCGGTGAACGCACACGCGGTGCCCACGGTTTCGCGTGCACGCGTGTGTGCACCTACCGGTACGAAACGTGTCGGTTTATGTTCATTTTTATGGTCGCTGATTACCAGGTACGCTAAATAACTATCGCGTCCCGATCGTCCGTTCTGTCGTAACCGGATCGGAACGATCGGGCCACAATGCTCTCGCTCGATATTCTTGCTCGCACGCCACGTGTACGCCGCGATACACACGATAATCTGCAGTTACGCGTCTCTCCTCCTCTGGTGCCCGTGTGCGTGCAACGTTCACGATACGGATTTCATCGGGCGCATCCGTAAAGACGTTCCCGGGAATCGCTGGAACAAATTTCGCCGGTTCGCCGCGCCACGTAAAAATGAGGGATTCCGTGGTCGCTGGGCCCCTCGTCGCCGTTTCGTTTTTATCCCGGTGCCCGGCGCCCGTGAAACGCTCCGGCACGATTTTCTGCCGGATTTAATCCGTTCGCGGTTCGTCTGTCTCACGCGATCGGCTGTCAGGCAGGTCCGATTCCTTTCCAAGCGATACAGATCGCCCCGAAAGTATTTCGGGACTGGAAGTGGGCGTGAAAATAGTGACACGGTGTGTAAGGTGTTCCAGAGTGGTTGATCGGAGCGTTGGCTGTCGAGTTATACGTATCGAGACAAGAAGAAGAAGAAGAAGAAGGTCCGCGTATCGATGGGAAGAAGGAGTTCGGCAGTGTACGCTCGAGATGCCTTGTATGGGAGTTGATGCGCTCGGGGGAATACAATGGACTGCCGAATTCGTTCAAGGATGCTGGAATGATGGCTCCTTAAACGAGGCAGCTATTTCACGCACAAGTCTCGAGGCGGGACAGCTCCGAGAGGAGAGAAGTAGAAACGGCCGACAGAAGAAAGACAATGCAGCCTTGGAGGCCGGACGCGTGGTCGTAGTTCCAGCCTGCCCACTGTCGCGAGCCGCGGTTAATCACGCTTAATACTTAATCAAAGCACAGCCGCGTATCCTCCTTCGAGATTGAGATACGCAACGATCGTGTCTGGCCGTGGTGGCCGCGATCGGTGGCTCCGCGGCCTGTCTCGCGGGGAATTCGCGAGCAAGAGGGCGAGCGGCGTGCGACGAGGACGGGGCGCGACGCGTAGCCGGCAGTGACGCATAAATCTGTGCTACGCTCCTCTATATAGCTGCATTTAATTGCAGTGCACCGGTGCATCTGCGAGGCGGTGCCTCGCTGCCAGGACGTCAGTTGCGCTTCGAGCCTCCGCAACGAGACCGATCGCCGCTGCCGTTGTTCCCGTGTCCTGCGGCTCCGAGATCCCCCCGATAAAAATCTGGCGCTGCCGGAGACGCGACCACAGCCCATCTAAAATTATTTTTAAGCCGGAAAGCTCTCCGTCTCCTCGAGTGGTTAATGGCTCCCAGAGAACCGTGGCTTTCAATGCGACGCAACCAACAGCCAAAGAGACCTCGCGCAGTTATGTATGTAAGTGCCTTTCAAAGGGTTTCGACGTTTCGACGACTGGGGAGCCTTTCGAACAGAAATTCAGATCTGGATGCTGGGCCGTGCACTTGGGAGCGGTATTTTAAAATTGTTTTTAAATTCGAGAGATTCCCCACAATGATTCGAGGAGAACTCGCGACGGCTGATGTTCGCAAGCTCAAGCGCGAAATGTAATTCTGCGGCAACACGGCGGGAGTTTCTCTAAAATAATCTTCAAATGTGTCTCGATTGTTTAGTGGAGAGTTTGGAGTTGCGAAAGAAATGTCAGATATCTACTTTTGTCTCGAGGCGACCGCGCTGTAAATTATGCACTGCACAAAAGTGTCATTTATTTGTCAGATTATTGCCCGCCGTTTCCTGCATCCACGAAATGCAGCTCTATTTCTTGAACTGTCGGAAGAAACCTTTTTTCGGGTGAATATTAACTTTCGTATGACGTCGGCGCACTTCCTGCGAGATAATTCTTTGATAAAAGTGAAATCTGACGCTATCAACCGAGCGAGAACTATTTCACCCGCCAATTGAGCATCAGGTTTGGAAATGTAGCTTAAAGTATCTCCAACGAGCCAGAAGCGGAGGCTGATCCGGGGGAACTGTTCTTTGTGCCTCGAATCTTCTGTTTCTCCAAGCATGAAAACGAAGAGGAGAGCGTGGTAACGTGCACAACGATTCGCGCGCTCGTAACGATTTCGAAAACAGCTTCGACCTCCCCCGATTCGCGTTTCTTGTCACATAGCTCCATCAAAACAGGATGCAGTTTCGAAAGTGGCGGAGAAAAGAAAGAGTCACGTCGGCGACAGTATACCTGGCACTTCGAGAGCTTTCACAACTTATCAAATAGCCGTTCTTGCGGCGGAACTGTCTTACGATCGTGCTATAAACAGAGGGTTCGAAATAATACATTTGAAGGCGGCAGCGAAAGAACACCGACGCGAAACACATTGCGAAATTTTACGGACTCAATTCCCGCCGTGCGATTGCAGCCAACGTGCATGCAGCTTCTCGGTTAAATCGAAAAGTTTGGTACGCTGTCGAACTCAATTCTTTTCTATCTCTCCAGAAAATCTACATTACCAAAGTTCACTTCCAGAACGATTAATCCCCTCGGTTAATAAACAGAAGCCACTAAAATGTTTGACTTTGCAACACGACTCTATCTCCGGTCACCGTGTCGAACTAGAGCGGAGCACGCCCGTTGCATCTCGTTCATCTCGTCGGCGGGGTTAACATTGACGCGAGAAGCCGCTCGCAGGGGACCTCGTTTTTTTAAACGAAAGTCCAGAAATTTCTTGCTCTAGTCTTCTTTTTTTCATTTCGTTCGCTTTGCTCGTTCGTCTTTGAAAGGATCCCGAGCGCGTCCGGAGGTCGCCGTTAAGGACACGTTTGAAATCGTTCGCGCGAAATGCTCGCAGGGCCGGCCTCTCCGCATAAATCCTTCCCCTTTGAGGCACGAAAGTGGGTTATACTCGGGTCGCACCTACCTTTGCCGTTCTCGTAATCTAGGCGCACTTCGAGTGGAGTGCCCCCGAGTGGAGTGCGTTTCACTGTATTGTGCAACGGCCACGTAGGAGTCGCGGCTCGCAAACGTCCGCTTCGGCGTTCCAACCCTCGCTGACTTCGACCCTGATAGGGTAGATGTGACCCTCGGCTAGGAACCATCGAAAGGAAAAGTCAAGGCATGATTTTCTTGCATCCTTGATTCTCCGCTGCACAACTCTTCATTAAATACTATAGCACCGTTATTCTGTCTCCTCTGCACCCTCCGCGCCCGCTCCAACCCTACTCCACTCTTCCTCTGTCACGAATTCCTGTCCCCAGGAATCCCCAGTGTACGACGTACCTACATATCTAGCGAACGACGGAGTTCTGAAACGAATCAGCGCAATTCGTTTCGCGAGGGGGTAGAATGTGCCCGCCCGTGATAACTGTACTGCTTCCCGATGAAAACTTGAAAAGAGCTTTCTCGGAGAAAAAGGGGGAACGGCGGATGGTGACCAGCGCCGAATGGTCGAAAGTATTATTGGAGAAGTTCGAGACCCCTGTAGCGATTTCTTACCGAAGTCGTATGAAGTCGAGCGTCCGTTGTGTCGTGGGCGAAAGAACGCCACTTCCGCCACAGTTCCGTGATCTGTTACACCAAGGACTTTAAGTGGGTATCTCGAGAACGAAAGAAGCTAAAACAACCAACCGCGGAATGAAAATTCGCAAATTTAGAACTTAATGCGGGTTATCGCGTGGCTCTCAACGACCTGGCAGCGCACAAAAGTTCTTTTGAGTCGTTGCGTGTTTTGCAGGAATGTTTCGAAGGCAGGAATTCTCTGCCGGACGAGGCGCGGGGAAGTTCGCGACGCGAACTTCTCGAATGAATACGCGCTGAATGGAAAATAAATATACTTGCGACGAAATTGGGAGGCTCTCTTGAATTTTCTATCCACCCCCTCCGCCCCTTTTGCTATGCAAGTAAAGTACCGCGAACGTATTAATGCAAAAAGGGTCCCCTAAAGTATGTACACTCGGTTACATTCTTGGCACGGGAAATCGTCGATGTAGCCTCTTTGCTTCGCATCTCCGCGGAACAAGGTTGCAGAGGCAAGAACTGGGTTACGCGCTCGCCAATATCTCGTCTAATGTACGACCTACAATCCCTCTTCACCTCGGGTCTTTCGCGTTACACATTGCCTCGCTCGGAAATTCGAGGACGTACTTACTTTCCCGTCGCGTTGTTTCGCTCCTGCTCCCAATTAAGAGGGCAAACGACGAGACGGAGGATCAAGGAACTCGAGCCTGTCTCCGGAACGGTTATACAAATGCCCCATTCATCGGGGCCGAGATGAAGGATGCCCGCGCGTTCTGGTAGCTGCGAGCGCCTTGCCCGGGCACTTGAAATTCAGAGTAACGCTCTAAGGGTATCCTGGACGGCTCGATAATATCGACAATCGGAGAACGAATTGGCAAAGTGTCAGCGGAGTCAGGCTGCTCACGTGCAACACGCGAAAAAGGACGCGGACCGACGCGGTGCATACGATTTCGGCCGGGGCCCCCATTCACTTCTGCACCGTTGCACATCCGTGCGAAACACGTTCTCCATTCTCTCGGCCCTTCTTTCTCCGTTTGCATACTGATTTCGCTGCCCGCTGCTGTTTCGGCTACCAGAAGATGCATTCCTCATCATTCCTCCGCGCTGAATCCCCATTTAATTCAGGTGCCCCCATTAATAAGGCGGGAGACAAGAGAGGGATCCAAGTACATATAATTATACATATAGCATCTGATGTACGAATCATGTTCCCCGTGTCGAACAAACGCGCGATATAGAGGGCGTGCGTTCAGTGCCTGGGCGCGATGAGAAAATGGGTAACGGTTTCCGAGTCGAGAGGCTACGTCTCCCGGAACGTGGATTCCTGTAGAAATTCCCGAAAGCGTCGCCGAGTTTCTTTTCATCATCCTCCGCCGCTACCTACGCGATCCTTTTTTCTCCGCCCGCGAAAAAGAGATAAATGCAACATCGGGATAGATCTATCCGAGGCACTACATGAACATCGACAACAAAGCGCGAATAAAATTCGATATAGACTTCCTACCTCTCTTCGGCGTTTCTCTCCTTCACCTGCCCGCTCTGCAAATCCTTGCGTCTCCTCCGATCCGTGACTCTTTTTCTAAAGGGTCCGATGCATGTGGGGGGGCCCCTTTCGACCGACTGCCCCCGTGTCATTTTGCGTACATTCAGACACACGCGATCCGCCGCGCCGTCCCTCTTCCCTTGTATCTTCCTTCCCCCTCGGCCCGCGCCTTGTCCTTTCTCTTTTATTCTTCGTCTCGTCCTTCTGTTTCAAAGCCCCCTCGTACAGTGGTACCCACGAGTTTCTTTTTTTAATCACCCTATCCTTTTAATTTCGGGCTATTTCGGGCGAAACGTTGATGCCCTCTGAGGATCATCAAGTTTCTCCACATTTACTTTCTGCGTCTCGTGTTGATCGTCGTAGATAACGTTTCAGACGGGAGCACGGAACCTTTTGTGGAATGTTTCTTTTCTCGTTATTATCTGTACTATTTCCCTTACTTCTTAGAGAATACTCGATGCAGGAACTCTCGCTAATCGTTGGCTCGCATGCACGGTAATGTAGCGTAGAATAACGCTTTCCTTCCGCGGTTCTTCGCCTGCTTTCTTCGATCAAAAGCTCTCTCTCTCCTCGGCCCTGAGGGAAGCAGCAGCTGCCTCGATGGCCATAGAAAAACGTCCGCGTGTAAAGGCAAGTGGGAAGCGATCGTTCTCTCTTACGACATCGTTAAATCATTCTCCTCGGTCTTTCCTTCCTATTGTTCCTTCATCAAGCTCGGATAGCAGTAGGATACAGCACCTAACACAGTTGAACGAGAGCAAAATAAAATCGCAGCTCCAAGTGAATCGCTTTGCCGTCCACGAGTCCCATCCATGCGATTCTCTTCAAATTCCAGTTACGTATTCTCTGAGCAAACACATTCACGTTCATTAGAACCCCATATAGCCAAAAGGACTGCCTTTAATAGGTCGACCACGATTCCAGGTGACGTGCCACTCAGTAATTGCGTCCATGCAATGGGCAGCACCGACATAATCACGCGTCGCGTCAAAGTATCGCGAGGATATGCGGTGCACACGGGGGAGAGATCTATCATTTCGATCAAGCCTGATGTATTTACGGGATTAATTAAATTGGTTTATCTTGGGGCAGCGAGCTGGCCAAAGTCGCGCGCGGGAGTGTGCGCGGCGCTCGCGATTCATCAAAGTCAGCCGAACGCATTTCGATAGTGATTTGCGGTAAACATAATCATTCCCTTTATTAAATTTCCAGCGTCATTGGGCCAGCCGCGGTGGTGCGGCGGCCACGACTTGCCCGCCTCTTGATGCGACCACGTGTATCGAAACCAATCAGGGAAACGTCCGAAAGGGTGATTTGCCCCGGAGCGCCATTCGGGATCGCTATCATCAGAAATTCAGTCCAAACGATAATGTCCTTGTTAATTTCGGCCGGATCGTTTGCCAAGGATCCCCGGCGCATCCATTCCCAACTCGCAAATCTGCTCGGCTGCCGCCCGTGTTTCTTGTTACCAGTATCCACTTGCTACGAACCTATCTCTCGCTCGCATACACAGGCTACTCAGCGTGGAAATTGCTGTTGCAGTTGTTACCATCGATTCTCCACTCCTTACCCCACCACCCTTCTCGCGCTCCTAATTATTTTCCTTCTATGCGAAACCCTTAGATCGAGGATCCTACGTACGACGGGGAAAGCGACGCGAACCCGGTACAGAGAGGTGTTAAATAGTTTTTCCATCCGGCAACGGTGTTCAGGGGAATCGAAAGGGAAGAACGGTAGAACTGGGTTTCTCGGTAAGACAGAGGAAATCCAGTTACAGTTCGAAATTCAGCGCGACCGTAAAGCACGCGTTGGTCTACAAAGGCGGACGACAGCGTTACGGTCATTTCTTCCAGTTTGGCGACGTGAAAAGCGCGAGCACACCTTTACAGGTGGCTTGTTTATGCCGGCGGCGCGAGTGGCCGCGTAGTTCATACGCCAGACAGGCAATAGGTACCACGAAAGTAGCGGGAGGCTACGGCCGACCTAGAAACCGACCTATATTTTAACCATGTGGTTTTATCGCCAGGAATATATTAAGCGACACGGCCTGTTCCTACAAACGGAGGCGCGCATACGGCCGCGCAAAAACACACAAACACGCCCGATACACTGATCATTCAATGGAAATTCAGGTGGACCTTCGCAATATACATGGTAAGTTGGCGCGCTTTATGGCATACCCGTGGTACCTGTGTATACCTCGTCGCTAGCGGGAGGTACCATTTTATCCAACAAAGGTACGGGACGGCCGCGCAAGCCAACGGCTACAAGAAAACATTTGCATACAAACGAATCACGTCGGTTTTTTGCTCCAGGTCGCCGAGGATTTCGCGGGAGCTCGCCCCGCCGCGAATCCCACTTCTCGCGAGCTTTATACGATCGATTTTGCGGAATTATCGCCTGCGAGATCGTTTCTGCCGTCTGTCGCGGCAAGATTGATAGATCAGACTTTGTGGCAACTAGTTATTTTCTGCCGTTTCCCTGTACTGTCCTTTCAAATTCGAAATCTACTATAATTTTCTGTGACGAATGGCAATCTCACGTTAGAACGCGTGTACTAGGAACTTGGGAAATCTGTTTCCAGTGGCGCCGTGATCTACTTAGCCTGGACAAAGTTTCTGCAAAGACTGCGCGTAACAGAGACCGTTATCATCGCCCCATCAAATCAACGAACCGGCCAGAGATCCTTTGTAACCGAACGACAGGGCTTGGAGGATGATTACAGGCAAGGGTCGAGCACGGTTGCCTCGATTGCACTACTGCCTAAACGACAATGACCCTATTTGGTCAATGAATGACCATCGGCGGGTGTGGAGTAATCGCCTGTCACCTACAAACCACGAAGAACTCTCTACCGGCCCGATCCGACCCGAACGGGCGGCGCGATTAAACGCGGCCGAGCACCGTCCAAGATCACTACTCCCCTGTCTGACTAATTTTGCTTGTTCCACTGAATACCTATATTAATCTGAGCGGACGTTATACGACTGTTATAGGTCCTACACAGCCCTTCGCTGTTCACAGTCCACGTATTTCCTTGCGATTTAAGAACTACAGATGTGGCCGCTTACCACGAAAGAAACGGCGGACGACGAAATAGAATCTCGACGAAGGAGCCGGCAATTTCTCGGAGCGAACCGCGCGTCGTCGCTATCACAGAATCCGCGATAGACCCGATGGAGTCTCACGTCCTCACGGTTCTCGCTTCGTGGCATCAAGATGCCGCGCGGAGTCGTTGGAACGATGTAATCCCCGCCGGGTCGCCGGCAAAAATAGTTCACCAAGGCGGGAAACACTATCACACTAATGTCCGCCGGAGTGTGGTTCTGTGTTTCGGGGTTGAAGAAGCGGGTCTCTGTTATTATTTCTCCTCGGACCCCTTTTAACCACCCTCTCCGCCCCCGACACGCTCGCCTCAGACTCTGCCTCCGAGCCACGGGGTAAAATGATATGTCCTGCTGAACAACGACCACCGTCGGGCCGTAAGAGACGAGATAAGACAAGATGGGACCGTGGGACGGGAGGATCTGTATTAGCTTCCTTTCCTCCTTGAAACTGCAGGAGCAGAGAAGAAACGAAAACTCTCGGCCCGCTAATCGTCCTGACCTGTCGCTTCGGGTTATGGAATAGGGGTGAGGGGCGAGCCGCGGCAACACGGAATCGAAATCCTGCTGCTGACTCGACGCGACTCCTCCACGGATGAACGCAGGGCTTATAGACCCTCTGGCATTGCCCAGCGGGACGATTCGAAAGTCCGTTAATGAATTTCACTCTAGGATCGCGATATCGCGCTAGTCCTGTAATCTGAAACGCGTCACGCGTAATTGCTCGTAGATAAAACGAACGCCGAGCAATAACCTGGCTAGTTGCAACAGTTGGAACAGTGATACCGGGCAGCGGGCACTTCGTCACGTGGCTCAAGATCGTGTAAAACGATTATCGTTCGAGGCTCGAGCGTTCTCCGGCACCGAGAGCTCGGGATAAAGAGCTTATGACTGATAAATGGATAAGACACGTGTGTGAGATTAAATTCGGCCCCGACGACGTGCAATATGAACACCGTCCCGCCTGTGTCCGTATATACGCGGATATTTATGGTGATACGATCCGCTAATATAATTTATTGAATGCTCCAGCGGCTCCAACGTCTACGTGCACGGTGGTTGGTGTGAACTTTCCGAAGGTGTAGGAGGAAACTGTAGCAGAGTGCCGTTTTTATTAGGATTCGCGCGAATCCTTGCCAGCGGACCCTCTAAACGAGCTTCGACCCTCGATCGGTCCCCAACAAAGGAAGGTCGAGCCCGGGGGGTTTGGCGAACCCTTAAATCATCGACCAAAACGTCGTTAATTACGTGACGAACGGCAGTAATCTAGGCGACCTCGAATACTTGAGCTAATTCCATCCCCGACCGGGAGCGACTAAGATCAGAATCATTACAGGCCGATTAGACCTTAAGGAATTAATTCAGCCATTGTCTGCGGGATTTCTGTCCGCGCCATAAACCCTTTTGACTAGAGGGGCAGCCCTCGCTGCAAGTCGCTTTTCCTATCTCGACTCCTTTCACCCTTGCCGCGTATCAGAGCCAGTTCATTTATTCTCGCCACCCAAGGGCTATTGTGATCTCCGGTTGCGTGACTGATTATCGCGACGTCTATCGCGCCCGGGGCTCTTGAATCCACGGATCGGTCGTTTCATATCTGTTACGCAATGGGGTCGCTCGCCATTCGATGGCTGGTCGCTTACTGGCACTCCAATAACGAGAACAACGACGGTGTCGATCGTCTTTCAACGGTATCTAACTGAGAAGCTCGAGGAACCTTGTTTCTATTATCCTTCGCAGTGGAATAGAGTATGTACAGAGAATAATGTGCCAGAGGTTTTCTAATGCAATCCACCTTGACATTGTTCTCGGTGGAATGTTTAGAATTAGAACTATTACTTACTACTTAGGGAAGTAGCGGCATATAAGCTGGCGCAAGGAATAAAGTGAGTTTCATCGCTTTCCGTGTCCATCTGATAGCGTCCGTTCGGCCGAGCGTCGAGCGGCTGGAAATCGGACAGGTTTAAATTCCCCAGCGCGGCCTACGGAGAAATTTAAGGCGTCCATTGTTCTTGCCGCGTGAATTTACAGGGGTTGTAAACCGCTTTGAGCTACGACACGTTGCAACGCCACCGCCGCCGCCGTTCCGACATCATCCCCCATCACCAGCCACGGCTTAATTAATGCGTTCTCTATTTTATAGGAAGAAAGGCGAGGGCACGAGGTTCCGTGATCGTTCGATAAGAGGCTGCCTTTCGATCTTGCTGGTGAGCCAGTAGAAGTGACGGGATCAATCTCCTGTGACATCTACGGAGGGATGAAGCGGAGTTCCGAGGATCCCAGACGCATTGTTCTTGTTAAAGGTGGCATCGCTGCAAATCAATTCCGAGTATATAGAAAAAAATATGGATGATCCCTTGGAATCTTTCAGACGTCAGAAGGACGATTCAAGCCCACAATGAAACGCGATCTTCGCGAGGCAATCTCGATTCGAACTCGACCGGACCCCACGCCGAAGAAAAAGCTCGACCCTCGAGGAAACGCGAGAGGAACGCGTAACGCGTAACTGGGGAATATTTGTGACAACCCCCGATGTATGCCGGGAGGGTGCAAAGTCATGGCCATCCGGACGGAGGGGCCTGGCCATCTCGAAGGAAGGACCGATCCCCCGAGGCCGATGGAGGAACCGCATTCCGTGTAAGCGGAGCTCCTTCACGACCACTTGGAGTTACGAAATAGCGAACCCGTGGACCCTTAAACCGGTGACGGACAAGTCGCCCTTCCACGGGATCCTCACCCTTAAAGGCGCCGAAAGGGAGCGACTAATCAACACCCCCATTGTCCGAATCACGGCGCCGGCAAGTTATTGCTTTCGTGATCTCGCGGCTGGGATTCGCCGAGAACCTCACACACTGCCGTTGGTGGAGTTAGCATAAATTCTAGACGGGAAGATATCACGCGGAGTGGAATAGAATTCGTGGACGGGGGTGCTTTGTACTTTCTTCAATTGAATAGCATAAACGGGGCGACTTGAATGGCAAATGAAGATAAAGTTTCAACGTTAACCGGCACCGTCCAGGGAAGGGATACCCTAGAATCCTTGCAAGACGCGTCAGGAGCCACGGGGTTTTTCGTTATCAGCGGACCAGCCGCGCAAACCGGGCGAGAGCGACGCAACAATGGTGGCCAGCCAAAGCGACCCTTCTTTTTTCCACGCGTCTGCGCGCGGCGCGACAAAAGCAACAAATCTCTTCTTTGGGAAAACAAAGGGGATGGATATGAACCGTGCGCCACGTTCGCCCATGGCCTCATTGTTCCACGGTCGCGGCACAACAATTCAGAAATTGTACTTCTCGCGATAGAAAATAGAAAAGAACAAACGGGAGAAACGTTAAAGAGCGGGAATGAAAATAGCTCACCTGAAAGACGATGAAGAGCATTATACAGGGGGCGCGGGGTTGGAAAGGGTCAGGATACACCGAGTGGAGGCGTAATTACTCTTTAAAGAGCTGCAGCTACCAGATGGAACAGCGAAACCCTCAAACCGTGACGTTTGTTATCGGAATGGCAGCGGTGGTAGACGTGCAGTGCTCGCAGGACAACGCGCGACACGATAATGCCGTCGCAAACCCGTCCCCCATGCCCCCTGCTCTTCTTTTCCACGCGTCTGTGCAGCGCGACAATAGCGGCAGCCCCCTTCTTGACGGCCGCGAAGTATGCCGAGGAAAGTAACCCCCTCTATCTACGCCGTCTTTCCCTCCAACGCTCGCTACCCCCGGCGCGAATCGGTGCCCGCCGACGTAACAATTTTGCGATATGATGAACGGCCTTTGTACGAGCCTATGATAAGCCGCGTGGTGTCGCGCCGTCTCCCAATAGCACCAGCGACACTTCTGCGCAAACAGGGACGGCAGATTTAACCCTCGAGCCGATACACCGCCCCTCGTCGGCGGAAATAATTTTCAATCTTGCTCGGGAACGCTCGCGTTCCTCGTTCGTGACCAAATTAACGACGACGCCTTGACGATTCTTTAGCGTGGGATGTAGGGGATGGTAGCTGTGGAGACGCCCCCCTAATAGCATTTATTTGTTGGGAGTTTGTTGGGTCAATGACGTATTATCCGTTGGCCAACTGTTGAAGTGTCGCGCTATTTTTAAATGGGCCAACGATTGTAACCAACGTAGGCCCAACGTCACTTAACACGAAGGCCCAACCGAAGGTTTCTTTCCATAGGCCCAACTGGGCCCAACTGAAGGCTTCTTTCCAAAAGACGTCTTAAAAACGTCCAGGAGGCGTCTTAAAGAACTTCAAAAGACGTCGTAATTAATACGTCTTCTTCAGGTCTGGTTTAGGAAAAAAAAAATTCGCGGTGAGGAAAATCGAACCCAAACTTTCCGCTTACAAAGCAACCGCTGTTCGCAGCTGACCAATACACTTCCTTGTAAACACTTATAATTTCTAGTTACATAACTAGTATTAATTGTTTATGAAAACTGTGCAGTGACGCGAAATATTCTACAAAATATCATCATCCGACCTTTAGACTCATTCCTTAAAATTTCACATTTGTCTTAAGACAGACGTCCTCATTACGTATTTATAAATAAGAAAAGAAAAATCACAACAGGTTTTTTGATGTAGCAAATTTTCTGACGTTTGTAAGACGACATTTAATCATCGTTGTAAATTTTTTGTTAATTAACCAAGCATAGTAATTGTGGGCCCAACATTGGATATTCGTAGGCAAACTGTCGTAACTTTTTGATAATTAACCAACCATAATAATTGTAGGCCCAACATTAAATATTCGTTGGCAAACTGTCGTAACTTTTTGTTAATTAACCAACCATAACAATTGTAGGCCCAACATTGAATATTCGTTGGCAAACTGTCGTAACTTTTTTGCCGTAGGCCCTGTGTTGGGAATTTGTAGGCACAAACACTAACTATATCCCAACTAATTCCCAACTGTTGGCAACCGTTGGCCAACCAAAAATGCTACTAGGGCCATGGTGGCTCCGTAATCAAAAACGTACGGGTTAATAACCGTAGGTAATGATTCAAGTGGGATGGAAAGATAAGTTGAGAATTTATAGACTGAAGTAGGGTTCGTGAATGTTTGTGGGGCGATATTTTCATTCCTTTTTATCCCCACTTAAGCCGAGCCACTTTTTTCCACAAAGTGCTGCCATCGCTTGATACCAATGAAGCTTCTAAAGTCATGCGTTTGTACATAAAATATCGTGCCCTCTGATCGTGCGATCGTAATACTTTTCCCGTGATCTCTAATATACCCCGCTACGAAATACGGCGGCTCGCTAATTTCCACCCTCAAACGTTGTCGTCACCAAACGCTCGGCGCTCGCATCGACTTTCCTCCATCTAGTTCGTTAGCTTTCGCGGATTGCAGTACCCGGTAAGCGGGTTACCTCGGCTTCTTCTCCTAGCCAACGAAAATTATCCGACCTGCCCGTGAAAGTTGTTGGTCGAATTCGCTCGGCATAGAGGCGGCAGGCGTTCAGAAACGACGATAAACGAGCGACGGGATCTTTCGACTCTCGTTTACGAACGTTTGCTCGTCCCCGGCCGTAATTGCGGAGGGAAAAAATTCGCGAAAAGGAAAATGTGTTTGCCCGGCCGCTTTGAGTGGCGCTCGTAAAATCGTCGCACGACCGAATGCAATCACGCTGGATTAAACGTTGATACCTTCTAGCTACGAGCCAATTCTCTCTACCGCCGCTTGCTGGTCTGCGTTCCTTCTTGTTCACTGGGGTAAATCTAAACGTCCCGTGAACTGGGTCAACGGTTTCACGGGTCGCCGGCATTTAAACAGCGATTCGATTGCGAGCGAAATTTTTGAATTGGATACGGGCGAAATTAGAGGTCTGCCCGGGTGAAATGACATCGAGATGTTTGCGCGCTCGTTACGATTGAAATCGAATCTCTCAAAGGGTCCACTTCCCTCAGCGGGCGCAGCTACTGTTCCAGTCGAAAGTCTCAGATGGCGCAAAATTTCGCGGACAACGACGCTAGAAATGTTCGGACTCGCCATCGAGCTAGAAAGAGAGATCTGAACTTACCGCGGGGTGTGATCGTATTCACCGAGAGGATTCTCGGCTCCACCGTTGGCAATAGTGAAATTACTTTTTTTGTTTCCCATGTCGATCGTACGTCTCTATCCTATAATGCCTTTACGACGTTTCCTATCGAAATCAAACGTCCCCGCGCGATCGAGAGTCGGATGATGCAAGATGAAAGACGAAAGGGGGAGAGCTGCGGAGGTCTGACAGAAAAGGCAGCAGGGGGGTTAAAGCAGGTATAGGTAATGTACCAAAATTGCTTTACCGCCGGTCCATTTACGGAGATGAAAAGCACTCTCTGCCAAGTACACCGGTGGCTCCAGCCGGGGCTCACGACAGCCCAGAAGCGTCGTATACCGCCATTGCCCTTCTGATGTTGGGTACTGGCGACGTCCAACCCCTCTCAATTTCAGGTTGAAGGCAACCCTTTCACCAATTTGCCAGCATCGACCGGCAGAACTTTCAGCCTAGCATTGTCGCTGACGTCGATGTACTATAACTCGTCTCCAATCAAGCTAATCAGAAGCAAAACGCGACTACGCCGCTGCTGCTTTACGTCCCTGCAATGTCAACCATACTACGAGATCAACTCTTCGATTTAGCTCGGACTCCAAGTTCCCATATCTTTGTAACAAATACAATAAATGTACGTTATTAAACTATTTCTAAGTCTTTTGGCTTCCAAAATTTTATTTCTCTCAACTACATAGTAGGTGTATCGTAGCAGGCTGTGATCCTTAAACAATGATTCCGCCGGCGTTTAAATAATGATCGCCCGCCACGCGAACCCAAGGGGTGATCCGTGGGATCAGGTGCGCCAAAGAAAGCTATACCCCCGGAAATGGATTGGACCGAATTCCGTAGGGCCTCGAGGTCGATTAGGGTGAAACCAAACGGGAGATACGAGAGGTTTCTCGTGGAAAAACGAGCGAGGCCATCGACGTCGATTCGTGGAACGGCTATTCTATTGCCCGTGACCATTTCCTTCGATCTTCCTCTCGCTTGACGTCTGTCAACCGCGCGGAAACAAACAGCGTCCGACGCCAGGCATTAACATAGGTATCCATCAAATTCTGCCGTATCATACACAGGGCGATTTTATTACCCAAACAGAAGCTGAATAAAACGCGCGCCCCGCGCACAGCGATTCACTCGCGTTTAAGAAGAGTAGATTTCCCGGGGAATCCCGTGGATATTAGCTTAACTTACGCGGCCCGTTGTTTGCATTTCGCTGTCCGTGATGTAACGCGCTTTAAAAGGCCACGATACATTTCCAACGCGAAGCGCGAGAGAAATTTCCAGCCGCGAAACGACCGCCAAGTCTCGTTTTACGCGCGCGCGTAATTCACGGCTCTCTATGCGCGGGGGAAAAAAGCCGGTGGGATGACTTTAGCCGAACGATTTGTAAATGGTGTCGAAAAAATTGCGGCGAACGCGAGCCGCGTTTCCGTTCACCCGGCTCGCGCGAGAACCACCCCGAAAGCATATTTTACCCTTTGTTCGGCGGACGCGAGATTGTCAGACGTCCCCGCAAACGCTGGAATTTCGCGTGAAAGATTTTCATATTTTTTATATGTAACATGTTCTTTTTTTTCAACGGGGAAATAATGAAAGCTGGAATTGACATGTGTCCAGTCGTCGAATTTCTATCGCGATTCGCTGTTTATCGTAGGTGTTGCGTTTCAATATATTTTTTTCGCCTCCTTTTTTTTTGGATGATGAAAAAACCCAGCTAAACGTTACCAACGAAATAAAAGCTCGCGCGTCGATGCTCGGGCATATCTACATTTCCCATGATTCGTTTTCGATCATTTATTTACAGGTGCCTTTAATGTACGTAAAAAACTGCATTTGTGCCCCGATATCAGTGAAGATCGATGGAGCTCCAATGGCTCCCATCTAAATTCCCGCGAGTCCTTGATCCTGTCGACGCTCGACAACAGTTTCGGAGCACCACTATAACTGATGGACTTTTTATTTAATTACGGGGCGCGTACGCATCTGTGTACTCCTTTCTCGTTGGCTCGATGCCTGAAAAGAATCACCGCCATGGGGATTCACCCTTGTGTTGCTCCCGTCTAATCGGACGTGAGACTATCGGCAACTAGCCGTTCCGCTTGTTTCTTTTTTAACCCCGTGAACTTTACGTGAAAATAAAAATTAAATGTTCCCCAGCTTTTATACGTATAAAAATAAATATCCCCCAGGAAGGGTGCGCTTTTCTGCATAATGAGAACTACCCCCGTTGTTGTCAACACACTCGACCCGATCCTGTCGATGTTTTAAATTAGACATAAGTAGGCCAGTTCGCAATCTCCTAAGCCTTCTGTACGAAATTTGACAAGGAAAATGTACCGAACAGCTCGCCATATGGTTTTACATTGATAGCAACGCAACTAGTTGCAACACGACGATTGTTCGTCGCTCCGATCGGCAATTACCCCGCTCGAAATGTTCGATCGCGTAGCGTTCGCAAATGAACAAATAATTCCTCTGGAGTACAACCCCCAATCCTGACCGCTGCGGCCACCCTGAAACGATCGTTGTTATTCCGTGAAATTCACCGTCGGATCGAATACACCGATGGCAGCCGGCCGACCACAGACCATCAAATTTAATTTCATAAATGGCTATCGTTGGTAACCAGCAAGGCCGTAGTAAGCGGGGTGCATGCAAACAATCGCGCGTGAATTACTTGCTCCCGTTCTTTCCACGGCAGAGTCGCCATTCACAGACATTCATTTCTTTTCAATTCCTCTGTTATCGTGGATCTGTACCGCAGAATGGGTATGAGGAAATGTCTGATTCGGGTATTGTCCAAGAGAGTAGATACTACATACCTGCTAACGCTGACAACAGGGTAGCTCATTCTCAGATGAAGAAGTAAGAACTTGAACGTACATACTTGCAGCATAGTATCGTGAAAACAGGTCACCACATACGTCACTTTCCCTGGACGTCGGGATGCTGGGACCGAAACACCGACACGCCACGGAGGTGAGAGGCTGCCAGCTGATCACCGGCTATGAAATTTAATTTCATAAATGGCAATCGGGAGCACACAGAATTCGTGGCACTGTTGGCTCGCACGCCATGTGTACAAACAGAGACGGTAGCCGTAATACGTGTTACCCGCGGCTATCCCCAACCCGCCATCCCCGTTCAGGCTCCCGCGTAAACGCGTGTACAACGGTCGAATCGGCCGATTGTTGCCGCGCACCGATCGAAATCGCGGGTCCATGTTCTCCCGTCGGTCGATAACACAGTTCGACAGCCATCTGGACTTGTAAAATTCAATAGCCGTTTCTTATAGGTTTCCGTGCGCTGAAAACGAATCCGCGAACCGTTTGTTGCCATCACCCTCAGTTTTTGAGAAATTCAGTTTTGAAAAAAAGCTGCAAATTTTCAACTTCGAACATGTTTCACCGATTAACTATTACTATTTCGACACAAATTATGTTCAATGTTGAAAATTTGCATTCTTTTTCAAAATCGAATTTCTCAAAAACTGAGGGCGATGGCGACAAACGGTTTGCGGATTCGTTTGCAGCGCACGAAAACCTATAAAAAAAAACGGCTATTGAATGTTACAAGTCCGGAAAAAAGTGAAATTTTGTCGAACTGCGTAATTACTTACGCCCGCGCGTCAATTAGGTAATGGCACAGAGGCAGAGGCACCGACGAGAGGGGGGAGGTGAGGGAGATAGAGGGACGAAACTGTCTCGACCGCGATCAATCGTCGCGCGTCAAACGAATCCGCGCGCGATCGCCGACGTGTCTGGCATTTTTATTCGGCGCGATACGATGGAAAAAAGCCACGCTCGGCCTCGGTTTTCCCCGCCGACGCACGCAAACCTCATAAAACGAATAAAAGCCGGGGCCCGTCCATGCGTGCTATCGAATGAACCGAATTCTTTTACGTCCCAGCGAGCCCGGGGATCGTACCTCTGACTAAGGCCGAACCAAGATTTCCAGCCGAGGATGCGCGGGGGAGGCTGGCTACGCCGCGGAGGCTTTTATGCTCTGCAACTTTCTGGAAGAGAATTATGTAAAGCGTTATCATTTTATTTCGACGCTGCCCCCTCGTGAAATACCGAGCGGTGGAATAAAGGGAACGCACACGGCTGAGTTCGATATTTTGGACGCGCCGCTATTAAAAAGGATGGAGGTCCCTCCGAGGAGATAATCAGAGGTGGAAAGGTTCCTCTTCGTGGACACGCGACTTTATTTCGACAGGAGTCTGGCGAACTGGGTTCTATTGAAACTGGGATGCTCGTTGGTAGGTAAACGAAGGCGAGAAGCTAGTTCGCCGTGGACCTCGCGTAATTGGAGCTGATAGTCGTTCGGTGATTAAACGATGGCCGATCGATAAACCTTTCCGACCCTGTTTGTGATTATTTGAGTCGACTGCCTTGCGGGAGTGCACCGTTAAAAAAAAAATACAAGCTGGCATAAACGAATAAAGGAATTTCTCGATTGAGCGATGAAAAGCACCTCCGCGGAATGGTACTACCGATGAAAATTGCCGCTTTCGTTTGACTTATGAAGCATTAAACAGAGTTTAGAGGCTTTTTGCCTAGGCCAGGCCTGTCGGCGTTCCGATCGGCTATCTAAAAATAAACCGGTAAATAGGCTGAAGCCCCGTCCCTCTCGAAAGAGTTTCCCGGTGGCGTTTTCCTTTAATGAGACCATTCACCATTACCCCCGGCCTTTTTCACCGTGCGCCGAGCGTTTCAAGCGCAAAAACTGCGAGCTTTGTACGTGTCAATATTCCACGCCTGCTCATAAAGACGGGTCGCGTCCCGCTAAAGGGAAGGGAATAAAAACATTAAATCGCGTACAAAAGCTGGAGGAGAAGTAACGTGAATTAACGGGTCTATTAAAGGAGAATCAAGCTGCAGAAAATTGCGGAGAAAAGGCGGCGGCTACCTCGTAACTAAAATTATCGAGGCTTAGCCGCGACCGTGTGCCTTCCCGGCCGACCGTAGAGACTGCTTTCTCGAACTCTTTCTTATTTATAAATAGATATAGCGCCGGTTAAAACGCTCCGCTAAATCCCCGGCGGCTTCCAGCCGATTCGTATAAAGAGAGGAGACGGAGAGCTTAATGTTCCGCTAGTATCATCGGCACGGCTGTACGTCTAAACATTTTACACGGCCCGATGCATGAGATGAACGAATAAAAGCGCAGCGAGCTAGAACAAATACGAAGTAGGGCATCGACGTGTGTACAATTCACGGAGCATCGTCAAATATTTATTCTGCTCAGCGTTTGAACGAAAAAAAAAAAAACGCCGTACAGTCGGCTATAAATCGACAATAAATGCGCGACTAGCACGAAGGGTTAACTATTCAGATAACACGCGAACGGATCCGGTTGCAAAGCGCTGGCAGATCATCGCGATCGGCCAGTTTCCGTCAGACCTCGCGCGTTCCGTAGCAAACAAAATCCTGACAAACGGATTCGGCGACGGGTGGCGTGATCCGATCTCGTCCGCGGCCATTTCGACGTCACCTCGAACGAAACACGCCCGATCTGATCAATGCGGCGCGGTGAAATTTTGCGTTCATTACGAGCAATTAAGGAACGCGCACGAAAGGGGGAGGCGGAGCGTGGGAGGATGGACGGGGGTTGAGAAACGACGGATAGTCGTGGCGCACGTTCGGCTGGCATCGCGTTACGACCGCCGCGTTACGAATGGTAATTTCAATCTGTAAGGATTATCCGGATAACCGAGGTAATCGATATTTATATCGAAGTCAGGGCGTGGGAGGTTGCCGGGGAAAGGATCCACCGGCAGGAGTGACGTTCAAGAAACGGACTTAAGCCGCAGATATTGTGATTCCTAAACCTTCGCGGAAATACTTAATCTGGGGGGTACATTGTTGCCCTCCTCTTGCTACTTTGTTGGAGGATTTGTGAAATATCGATGCCAGCTGGGACGGTTAATCGAGATTCGCGGGAGAATCCCGATACGAGCCTACTATTTTCGTTGTACACGAGGGTTGCTTATTAAAGTAGGAAGTAGAATTTTATTATGAGGATATTTTCCTCTACTCCGAGGGGTTGAGGGATGTATGTATCTCTGCTAACCACAGGTTCCCTCAATTTACCATCCGTTTTCTGCTCCGCTCGATAGGCACTTCTTATTTTGTTTGTATAGCCCGTGCTTCGCTAAGAGGTATTGTTTGCTTGGTTACGTGATATTTGCACAGAATCATGGACTCCAATTATGTAAGGAGGAGGAAGAACGAAGTACGTGGTAGAACGCTAGGGTCACGGATGCCCGGAGGCTTGTTATTCCGCTGAAAAGCGTTATATCTCAAGATCTTCGATCGTTAGAGGAGCCAGTAAGATTACCCCACCGGCAAAAACTTTGGAACAATATTTGTGAAACCCGCTCGGTTAATAGACGGCTAAATTGTTCTGCCTGATTATTGCCCGACGTAGGAGAAAGTTCGCCTTCGATCGTCCGCGAAACCGTTCCGTTTAATATCGGAATGGCCCTCTGTGGACCATCAAGACCGCAATCTACTTAGTAACGACGCGATAAAAGTACACGAAGATTCCTCGGGCTTGGACCTGACGCGTGACATCGATCGCGAGGAGAGAGTGGTAGAGTACCTATCCAGCGCGAATAGCTACTTTCGTACGGGTATCAACGATCAGAGGGAACCGGAGAAAACAAAAGAGCTCGGTGACTTTATGGTCGCGGCGGTTCGAACGTAAAAATCTATCAACGGACCCTTCTACGCTGAAGAACGACACAGGGGGATGAAGTGGCGGGTTGTGGGTGGGCGAAAGGCAGCCGCGGGCGAGACAGCACAGCCACCCCTCCGCAACAAGCGGTATTGACGAAATTGATTGCGGAGGGTGTATAACCGAGCTCCGCTTCATGCGGGGTGGCGCTACCCGTGGCTGTTCGAGAGGGGAGGGCGAAGAACAGAGAGGGTGGCGTGCTTCACTCACCCTTCCCCGCCCCGCCTCGGCCACCCCTCAAGCTCCGCTCTCTGCCGCTAAAACGCAAAAGGGTGAGAAAACATTGTTACTAGCAGTTACTCTTGCGCGGCTCCCTACCGGGTATCCCCGCACACCCCGCGACCCCGGTAGATACCACCCCTGCAGACGGTCTTCCCCGTGCCACGCACGTGTTACACAGCCCCCGGGGATGAACGGGAGAATCGAACGGATGTACGAATCGCGAGGAGAGACGAAGGAGGACGCGTAGATGCCTCAAGGGCACCGGCTAGATCACAAGTCAGACGGCTCGTTTCTTTCTCACCCCGTGCCCTTCTTCCACCCGACGACCTCCTCCCTCTCGCTCTTTCTACACCCCCAGGCCTCGCATTCCGGAAGACCGTTAAAAGGAGTCGCAGTTAGAAACCGAGCATCTATTTAGCGTCGACGGTAATCAGTTTTAATTGATCGGGCAGACGGGCGCTCGAGTGGCAGGAAATTTTCGATATCCTCGAAGGGTGCGTTTAAAATAAAAGTGAACAGTCGATCTTCCGTTATACCGTGAAAGGCGGCTGATTCCTACTCCACTCTACTTCGATCGCGTCGCTTACGCTCGTGTTCAAACACTGACTCGTACTACTTAACTCGTCGTCTCTATTACATTCCCAATCACTGAGGCACGAACTCGTGCGTTCGCTTTCTTCTGAACAATTGTCAAGATGGTAAGTTTCATCTAGGATCCGAATGATACGAGTGTAATGAATCGATTTCAATCGAACAGATTTCATAAGGTATTATCGTTGTTGAGCGAATTCTCGTTCAATTGGCTGCAATTAAATATTGTCATTCGAACGTCTTGGAGTCTATTTTTACGTAGAAATCGATTGAAACTGAGCACGTCAAGGGAGAAAACGCTGGAGTAGCGACTGCCTCTTGCCTCAGAAAACGGGGTCAGATATTCCTTTCCGATTTTCGATGCAAATCCAGAGCGTGAAATTAATTCAAGCGCTCGTTACGGTGTCCGCAGGTGTATTCGATTTTCATCGCGAACGTTTACGCTCCCGCCGTTCCGATAAACTCAATCGCGCGGGGGCATATTTTCCAAATAACGTCATCATGCTCGATCGAGTCAACGGGCTGCATCATTAATGCGCAATAACTGAAAAATAAGGCGCGCCGAATCGGTTGGTCCAAGTCCGTGGAGCCGTGTACCCTTAATTACCGTGAAATCACGTTTTTCCGCTGCTTAATCGTCCGGATCGGTACAATTAGGTCGCGAGATACCAGTGACCCATTAAATCTCCAATATACAAGCGGCGCCGATGTGGAAAACGCTAGCTTTAATTCATTTCACTGGGCAGCCATCCTCGCAAACCAACCCCCTGTGAATTTTACCAATAATATCAGATATTCTAGCCGTAATCTTCATCCCTATTCCTTTCTTTCCGGTAGCATATTCCACGAACTACATTCTACAGCGTAGGTACCTACGTCAAAGATTTTTAATAAAGCAAAACCCCGCCTCGAAGCAACGAAACGCAAGGGGAAACACTAGCACGTTAGACGAACACAAGGATTAAGAAGCACCAGGAAAGAAAAATAAGACAAAAATTGTTAGAAATTGCCCGACGATAATCCTCGATCAAGGAGGGAGACTCTCGATTGGTGTTATTTGTCAACTCGCGTGCCAATCTCGCCCCGCGACGGAATCACGCCACGGGAATCATTATCGGAGCTCGCTCCACGTGGGGGAAGAAAAGGGAGACAAATTTGGTGGGTATTTTTTTGCCTGGCACTCCTACGGAGTTGGATTTCTCGCCGGGACACACGGAAGCGGGAATCGGGCGCCCCGTGGCGCTAATAAAAATTGTAGGGCGGAAAATTACGGGCACGATCAACGTCGACTGTGCTTCCGCGTAATACTCGGCGCCGATTAGCCTCGTTACTTTCGGCTCGGCTGTAATCCGTCAGCGAGCAAGGCGAGCGACGCTTCGGGCGACGAAAGATTATCTTAGAATTCAACGGTCGGCGCTTTATTAAGATTCTAATCCCCTTGCTCGAGCAATTTTAGCGGGAATTACAAACGGGGACGAGGCACAGAGGGAAGGAGCGCGGGGGAGAGAGAAACGGAGAGCCGCGACGCCTCGCGTCGTCTGCGATTGGAATGTGAAATATTTAATCCGCGGAAGGATGGAAACGCGGGGGCAAGGTTCGTAAAATATTGTCGCAACGGCTGGCTGTGTCGCGCGAGCCGTGCCTGTCTGTACCATGCAAATCCGTTCTGTCGTCACCGGTTTGTCTTCAAAGCACGGTAAAACTACCATCGCGGAATCCGTCTCGGCTCAGGCCCGGGCCCGGGCCCGCGCCCCGGAACAGGAAACACAGGGAATCTGCAAGACCAAAGCCTCGGTCACGGATATTGACATTTCATTAAACGAGATTCCTGAGAAGCGTGTGTACGTACGTTCAATTTCCGGCTGCTTGCGAAGCGAAACTGGAACTTGTCAAAATGTATGTTGTACAGTTTGGAGCGCCGCGCGCGCCTTTGTCTACTCAGGCGTTCGTTGAATATATCGTGCATCTTGCACGCGAACGTCGATGTAATTTTGATGAGGAAACGTGATTCTCAGTTTCTTGTCGGCTGCTCCGTTGAACCGTCGGCAATCTCAGCTCTGTGATTCTATTTGATCGAGCGAAAATCTATTAGGTATCGAGCACAAAGGCACCTACCTGTCGATACTTTCAGTTTACATGATTCCCCCCCCCCCCCCCCCGGGATGTACTTAGGCTGCGGTACCCTGCCCGCCGATCATCTTTCAAATTATGCGGCCGATAAGTCCCGGTGTGGATTTTTCTTGCGATACTGCCGCCGTTATAAGTTCGGCAAGTGGCCTCTACATTACAGACGCGCTTTCTAATATTTATGGCTCGCGATCTATGGATACGTATGTCTGGGAGCGCGCAGACTGGCTGGATAGTGGATACCCAGCGAGTAAGATGTTCATGTTGAAAAATCTAGTGAATAAGTAGATGCTAAGCAGTTTCGCGAACTAACTTTAAATGGGGTGCGCTACGTGAAATATTTGTGTAGTACAACAAAATTTATGTTGGCGGAGCGGGACACGCGAGCGAAAGAGCGAGGGAGAGGGTGGGATCTTTAAAAAGTTTCATGAAAAGTGTTTTACATCACTTAAATGTTCTTCAACGTTTTTGATTTTCAGACTTCCGCGAAGAAGGTTTTAAACTGCACCCGCGTTGCATTAAGATATAATCTCGTTCGATGATACTCCGCGAGATCAACATTTCTCATATTACGTCGGATAATAACAATGGATTTGCACAAATCTAGCGTGATTCGAAACCCTCGATGCGTAACCTTCTTCCAACGCTTGCAATATTAGTGTCGATATAAATTTTTTACCGCAAAAACTGTTGCCATGGGATTCCACTTTTTCATTATCAGTCGTCGAAACAGTTTTCGCGTTTAATATTGCCGTAAGTAGTTGGCAAGTACTTATCGAGAATCATTTAAATCGCACAATTCCCCGTCGTAATATGAATATCAAGCTCGGTTATAAGCAGCTTTACCCTGCGCCAGCCGGGGAAACTTCCGCGAAAGGCGAGTAACAATAATGCAGCGAGCGTTTGAAAGAAAACAGGAGCGCGTAAGAGTTTCCGATGCTAAGTTGTGTCGCCGAGTGTCGCAGCGAAAAACCCTCGAGGATTCGAAGCGGCCACCCCCCATCCCCCCGATATCAGATCTGCTCGTGTATTTGTACAGTATTAAAACTTGAAACTCCGGCAGCGCCCGGAAGTTTTAAGCCCCGAAAGTTCCTGTCCTCCTTTCGGTATTTATGCTACGCGTATTTCAAGAGCTTTTGTCCACGGGGGTCTGCAAAGCTCATTGGGTTAGTCAACACACATTTATCACGGGGTAGGCATCTATACATCGCGCCACCTACAGTTCGACGTGTACAGATTCAGTTTACAGATACACACCGCTGCGGGGGCGATTTTCATTGTTCTCCCGACGATTTTCCCTGCTTCCGGCGGACACTCTCGCACACAGCGGACTCCGTCGAATATTCTGCACGATTAAACCTCGCCGCGTCGACTATGCGCACCTTTTCGGATTCTCCCTGGAGCGTTCGCGCGAGTACGCGAGGAAGCTATTGCTTGCACGGTCAGAATCAACGTGATCACTGTCCCATAACTAGCAAGACTTTCGCCCAGCGAGGAAGACGAAAGATGGAAGGGTTCGTCGCGAAAGGAGGGCCGTAAACGTCGCGCGGGAAGAGAAAACTTTCTTTGGCGATCTGGAAGAATCTCTCTTTCAACCCCTCCCAGCCCCTCCTATGCAGTAGCGTCCCCCTTTGCCCCGTGTTCCACGGCAGAGTCCATAAATTTCAGCAATTTCTGGAGTGCTGCTGCCTGCCCCACCAACCTCTCCGCGCGGCAGCGGCAGGAATAATAACGTGACGACAGAGCCCAATTGTCCCCTAATGCCGCGAAGTTTCTATTCAGAACATCTTTTTGTGCGTTACTACCGGCGGACGTGGGAGTGAAAGTCGTATCTTGCCGCGGCGGCTGGAAGGGCAACCTTGCAATTCAGCCGAGCAACGCGGGAGGGTTGCCAACTCCGCTATATGATAATGGACCGACGATGCTATGCCTACTCGATCTATATAGGCCCTACCCTATACAGATGTACCTGTCCCTAGATTATACATATACGTACGATATTTACAGGTTCCCTCTACGCCCTCCCCTCCCGCCCTGGTCCCTGATTTCCCGCTGTTCCGCCATGCGGAACAGAACCGTTGCAAGTTGGCTGGAATAAACACGAAGCGGCGAGACGGATGCGATTCCGCGAAGTAAACGCTACAGGTAATTGTCGACGGCGAGGTGCGCGAATATTGCTGGCGAAATGTTTAGGGGAAGTGAATTAAATAGACATCCTTGATGGTATCCAATCTAAGTGACGCATAATCCAGGCAAGCTTGCGTTAGTGAAAAGTTTCCGTTTGCGCACTCGCAGCAAGCTGTTGTTTATCGTGGGCCAACTCACGTCACGTGGAATTATTTAATCATTTCTTTCAAACGCTTGCGCACGGTCTGGATTAAAGAAGGATCGTCGAAATGGCTGACGGTATTTAAGGGGTAACACCACTCTAGGATTTAAAAAAAATCGAATATCCTTAAAAGCATCTAGGAAGGAAGAGGAGGAGACGAACTTCGACCTGGATGGCCAAATGTATGGTGCAGGCATCGCAGATTAGAGGTAAACAAAAATTTCAAGGATTAAAGTGTTCATAAAACTTTAAACGCGTTTTTCTCGAAACCACTTTTTTCAAACTGGGAGGACGGATTTCTCGGAGACTATTGCATGGATCGATTTCAAATTTTTACAGTAGCTTCACAACAATATTCTCTTTGGAAGTACGTAGCCGTTTTTTGATTTAAAGTAAACTTTTTCTTTTATAAACAATTTAATGCTCATTTTTAGGGCAAAAAATTGATTCATTTCTTAAAAAGTGCACCACTTCCACAAAAATTGATTTAAAAAAAAACGGCTACGTACTTCCAAAGCCAATTGTATATAGATTATACATTTTTTTTGTTTTTTGTTCCAGGACTCATACATGCCGAGAAATCCGTCCTCCCGTGGCGGTGTTTTCAAAAAAACTGTTTTCGGCGACGGGCCCTGTCGCCACCATTTTGTATAAAAATGACAATAAAAAAATTGTTTTTCGTACTTCAATATGTATTAAATAAACTCCCTGAAAAGGGATTCTATTCCGTTTGTCATACTCCCAAAATAAATTGTCAAATTTAGGTCTTTTTTCTGCCTCTAGAGTGGTGTTACGCCTTAAAAGTGGTGGAGCGACACCGTCACCTGTCACTGGTTGAAAAGCACACCAGGGATGCGACCGCCTATAGAAAAACGAACGAAATGTATAATTTTTATCGGTCGCAATGACAACAGCCAAAGAGGAAGCCCAGTGGCGAGATAAACACATCCGTCGCCCGCTACATTTCCGGTGCGATGACAATTCGACGCATCCTACGTTCCAGGTTTTCATTGTTACGCACATATCTCGGCAACCACCCTCGCTCTCGGTCTGACCGATACGGAGAACGTGAAGCAGAACGCCGCGGGGTGTCTGGCGCAAAAAGGAAGACACCACTGAATGAAGTCCTTGCAGAGGAGAAGACCGAGAAGTGGTAGAGAAAACTACTGGGGCGTCGCTTCTCGCGTTCCATTACTATGCGTGCAACTTTAATTTGCCAATCAAGCTTGATGCATTGTCGATTGACCCGAAGGGTTGAGCTGAGAATTGTTTGTCATACTAAGCAATCGTGCTTTATAAAGTTCTTGAGAAACTTCGTACTCCGCTAATAAAACGAAAGAATAATTCCGTCTTCTGAATGGCCGATCGAAGTTTTTGAAAGGGAGCTTCTTATACAGCGGTGCCTTGAATAGATCCGTTACTTATTACGTTTGATGCCGCGACCTATTTCCTTTGGAATTCGCTGTATTCCGCCAGTTTACCGATGCATCCAAACCGCCGTCTGTTTCTATTAAAAATATTCAAAGCGGGACTTGCCAACTGGGGCAAGAAATTGCGCGGATACCGTTCCGTCCACACTGCAACTCCGTACGTTTCCGATAGAGCGACGGTTTGACGCATCACTTTGGCGCACCGTATCAGAATTTTTATTGTTGTGTGTATCTTGGAAAGCCGATAGGCGAAACACAAAACGGATCGCTGCGGAGTATCCGCTTCGGAAAGGAAGCCAGTGAACGAAATCCGGCCGTCGCGAGGGGAGAGAGAGGCGGCGCGCGCGGCCGGCCAGGAGGAACAGGGAAGCGTAGAGCGTGGAACATAAAGAGAACTAATCGGAAATCGAACCGACCGTTTTGCATCCCTAACGAGCCAGCTTTTAATAACTCGCTCTATACTGCGCGAAATTTCGTCGAAACGTCCATTGAACGGTCTATTTCAAAGTAGACGCAACCTCTGCTACTTCGCATCTGACAATGAGGTAACTGATCCAAGGAGATGGTGAAAGCATCGCGACTCCCCCCTAGTCCCGTTCATAGAGAGGATCAAACATCCCGATGATCAACCAGCAGAGTCTCCACACCAATCTAGACCGTCCACAACGACACGAGTCGACAAACAATCGCCTCGAACAAAGTGCCCCTCGCTGGCCCCGACGATCCGTCGTTTCGCGAGCCTCATTGTCGCGCACCTTGATGAACCCTCGGGACAGAGGAAACGGAGAACAAAGCTCCACGGGCAGTCCGGGCTGAAGTGGAAGGCCCCGCGGTACGAAAGGAAGGATAGGGCCAAGGGAGAAAGCGAGTCGGCTACCGAATCAGCGTTTATCTCCCCAACGAGGCGACTTTTAATGGGCTGTTCGAAAACTGTGTGAAATAATCTGCAGCCTTGTCTGCAGAAACAGAGGGACAGAGGGGGGGGGGGGGCGATGGGGAGGGGAGGAGAGGGATGGCGGGTAGAAGGTAATACTGGCTCGGTGACTGTTACGGTGGTAGTAATTGTACAGCACTGGCGGCATCGGTGGTGGTTGTGGGGTTTAGAAAAGGCAACGAGGGGTGGCCAAGCCCCAACGACAATACCTTACGGTTCAGCGCACTCTCGGCTTGGGATCATCGAGTTTGAATCCGAACGCGGCGATGGTGGTGGTGGTGGTGGTGGTGGTGATGGTGGTGACGGTGCGCCTGGTTCCGGGCATGGGGAACCCTTCGCGGCTCTGTTTAAAGTAGACACGTGGCCCCGTTTACGTATGGAGGGTACGCGACGCACGCATGCGTGCCCACTCCGTCTGTGTACGCGCGTATATATTTCGCTGGTCCTTTGAAAACCAAAATCAAATACATTATTTGAGAGAGGTACGGGCCGACGCTGCCAACCCGCGGGATCGTCCCATTGTTGGCCGCTGTCAGCCTGGAAGAGATTGCGCGACTTTATTGGCCGTTTAACAATCGGGGCGAGTAGAGGCGGCTAGCTGGGATTTCGGGCCTGTCGCCTCTGTGATTAAGATTCTGCCTAGCTGCGATTACGTCCCTCTCCAATCGTGGATTTCACGCTGGGAACACCACGATTCATCATCCTCTCCTTTTACGCGCCATGTTTTATCCCCCTACTGATTACTGCTTTTTAATGACTCCCACTGTAATAATAGACAGCGAAGGCATTTCACACTATGTATATTCATTCAGCGAAATTAAATCCTCGTTCCCAAAAAGCTCCTAGCGTTCCGTTTCACGTTTCTAAAACGGTTAATGCTTTGTCATTTTGCCACGTCATTGGAGTCGCTTTTGGCAGCGTTCAACCAGCGTTAAAAGGGTTTAATGACAGATTGAGCATCGCTAATTAGGTGAAATTGGTAAAATAGACTGGCATATATATATATATATATATAAAGCAACGTAATTCCTTAATTGCGAACGGCCGAGATTCGAGCGCGTCAATCATTGTAACTGGAGTAGTGGATAATTTTAAACGTAATTGATCGACCTGTCTAACATGATTTATCCGTTACAGAGGGGAGCGGGGCACTTCAATCGTTCGGCCGTATCGAAAAATAGCCACCGCTGGGGCAAGAAGATCTCCGATGAAAGGACCAGATCGACGAAAGAAGAACGCCGGGGTGAAAGTTCCCATTACGTTAAAAAGGGGATTATGCCAAGATTTAATTCCGCTGGAACGGTGCGCTCGAATTAAATGTCCTGGAAGTCATCGTGGAGGACACTTAAGGACGAGGAGAGACCAGTAGTCGTAACGTCGGTATCTAGCAAATAAAACACTCGAGGCCGCGCGCGCTTCTCTTTATTCCGGCCGGCTGTAAATATGCAAATTGTCAGGACTACCATCCTTCTTTGTCTAAAGGATCTGAACGGCGGCGGCGTCAGTGGTGGCGGCGGGGCCACGGCCGATGAGATTCAATTTACTTCCACCAAAATGGTGTACGCGGTAATACACTTTGGATGCACCGTACCCTCCGCTATATTATTGCCTTCGTAATAACGTGACAGTAATTTGTATGCAAAATCGTTTCCCTCAGCTATCCGACCGCGTAAACGGCCGCCCCGGAAAGTTTTCTTTGTTTGGGCGCTCAACTATCTTCAAACTTGATAGATCGACGATTCTATTTAAGACGCTCGCCCGCCCCTCACGCTCCCGCCTATTTCCTCGCTTTAACTCGCTCGCCGATGCGACACGGGCGAGCGAGATACGCGAAATCTGGCGCGCCTGAGAATAGTGATTGCCCAAGTGTGGCATTCTCCACGGTGACTTTGAGAATCATTATCGCACATCCATGGCGTACCAGCTACTCCTCTCCGGCCCTAATTGCCTTACAAATGAAAACCACTACTTCGCGAAGTGGTTGCAGGCGGTTGTTATCGGCCGTAAATGTTTGACGGATCTCGCCCATTCTTTGGATTCGCTTTATCGGAAGCTTCCATCTGTCTCGCGGGAAGGGAACGAAAACCCCGCCTCGAACACTCGTAATATACCGCTATCATCGGTCTCGGGCCGAGGAAAACAAATGCCGTGAAAAGCAAGGGGGCGCGGGCAAGCAGCAGACAAGAATATACCGTGGACGAGAGGAAGACTAGGAAAATTTATTTCGACCATCCAATTGTATTTTCCTAAGTGGAGGCTCGGTGCTCCATCGATAGCTCATCCAGACGAGGTCCCTCTTATCTCGGTTAACCGAGTGATGGATGTCGATCTCCTTCCAATTCCTCGGCTGTATCGGCCCTTTACCTTTCCCGAGAGGAGCGCGCGCTCCAAGGAGGAGCACACGGAGCAGCACAAATAAATCTACCGTGGTCGATCTCATGAAGTCTTTCCCCAACGAGATTCCACCGGGCCGGGCCGAGCCGGGCCGTCCAGGAATCGGAAGGGAAGAAGGAGAGCATGCAAAGGGTGAAAGCGAATGGAAAAGTATCCTTCTGGACTTCTCCTGGGCACTCGCGATAAAAGCTTTCCCTCCATTGCTACTTTTGTGTAATTCTGCTTCATGTATCCGCGGCTTCCACTTCAACCGGCTGCTGTCTGCGCGCTATCTCCTTCCAACGAAGATTTACATCCCGAACGTTCTTATTTAAATTGCGATACCGACCCCGTAAAGGAGAGACAGAAAGAGAGCGAGAGAGAGAGAGAGAGAGAGAGAGAGAGAGAGATGAGAAGGACGGAGCCACGATGGTTCGCGTTGTGTGTTTTCTTTAAAATATGCGAATCGGGTTATGCAACCGACTCCGAAGATCGATCGGGCGGTTCGTGCTTGTTAGGCCGAGGCGCGGCTAACTTTCCGGACGTTAATGAATTGTCGTAAGTATCTGGTTACCTCGTTCCTCCTCCTTCCGTTTTTCCCGCCGGTCCTCCCCTAATTTGAATGTGCTTTAGAATCTCTTTCACGCTGCGGCGAGCGGATGCAAATGCTTCTTTATGAATTTTTATTATTTGTTTCAATTAATTTGCCGCAGGAACGGGTTGAGTATTTTCTACTGGCAAGCGCTCCGCCGCCCTCGCGAACTTTGTTAACGAAGGGAATGTAGTTTTCTTGTCCCCGTGTTAAATGACGCACAGCTTTTCTTAGCTTACTACCTAGAGGCGGTAGTCTTTTAGAGTCATTCTGTACAGGAACCACGTTGGTAACTGAGACGAAATAATTAGTAAAGGGATAACGAGTGTACACGTCGGCGGTATATGGTTGGAAGAAGGGCTATACATATAGCGTGTGTATTAGGGTGGCTCTTATTTTCGATTTTTGAATTTTCTTCGGGGCACCCTCCACAATAGTTCCAAATAATTAAAAAAAAATCTGTGTAAATTTTCAGCTCGATCGGATAACGGGAAAGGGTGCCCCTGGGCCGTTAAAAATTTAAATCATTATTTAACAGCTCGCGAAGTCGATTTTATATAACGTCTTCCAAGTTACTGATTAAATAAAAAATATGTCAAACAAAAGTTGTAGATCCGGACAAGGAGCATATTTTTTGGTGTATTACTATTTTTCGTGCGACAAACGGTTTTCGAAAAAAATCCGAAAAACTACAAAAAAAACTTTTTTTTTTCAAATTTTGAAAGTTTAAATGCTTCTATCCGCGCTTCTTATTTATGAAGGTGAACAAAAAAAATGGAATTTTTATTTTCGAGGACTATTTTTTAAACATTTAAGGGGGAGGGCATATACCGAAATATGCAAACAAGATAAAAAAAAAATTTTCTTCTTATTTTCAGTGTTTGATACGTGATGAATGTTTCCTGAAAAGTTGGGGTCGAAATTCGCAAAAATATCGGAGATATACGCATTAGAAGTCAAGTATGCTCATTGGTGGCAGAGACGTAACAGCATTAACCTTTAGGGTTGAAAATGAAAAATACACATTTCTTTCAGTCTTCATAAATAAGAAATGTTCGATATATATGTAAATTTTCAAAATTTGAAAAAAGTCGGACATGAAATCTTGCACTTTTTAGGCAATAAAAAAGAAACTATGAATCAAATTAAATATCCACGCCGTCACAAAACTGAGTAACAGTGTTTCATATAGCCATGCAAAATTTGAAGTAAATCGGTTGAATAGTATTCGAGTAATCGTGGGTAACATGCTAGAAAATCATGATATCCAGAAAAATGCATTTGAATACCTCACTTCTGACGTCTACAATATATCTCCGATACTTTTTGCGAATTTCGACCCCAACTTTTCAGGAAACATTCATCACATATCAAACACTGAAAATAAGAAGAAAATTTTTTTTTATCTTGTTTGCATATTGCGGTATACGAGTATGCCCCCCCTTAAATGTTTAAAAAATAGTCCTCGAAAATAAAAATTCAATTTTTTTGTTCACCTTCATAAATAAGAAGCGTTCTAGAAGCATTTAAACTTTCAAAATTTGAAAAAAAAAAGTTTTTTTTTTAGTTTTTGGGATTTTTTTCGAAAACCGTTTGTCGCACGAAAAATAGTAATACACCAAAAAAGATGCTCCTTGTCCGGATCTACAACTTTTGTTTGACATATTCTTTTATTTAATCAATAACTTGGAAGACGTTATATAAAATCGACTTCGCGAGCTGTTAAATAATGATTTAAATGTTTAACGGCCCAGGGGCACCCTTTCCCGTTATTCGATCGAGCTGAAACTTTACACAGATTTTTTTTTAATTATTTGGAACTATTCTGGAGGGTGCCCCGAAGAAAATATTGAAAAAAATTTTTACCAAGAGTAAATAAGAGCCACCCTAGTGTGTATCGACAACGCTTGCGGTGGAAAGAACCATGGCAACGGGGAGGCTGGTTTGAAATTCTAGCGAGGATCCAGAACGCGGAGAAACGCGCGAGAGCATGGAGGGGAATGGCTGTAAAACGATCAAGCATGACATCGGCCCATCGGCCCATCGATGGCCTCTTTGAGAGGGGAATCTTCTCCAGTGGCAACACGATTCCGCGAGAAATGGACTCGTGGCTTTCCGGAACGGTCAATTCGAACGATGAGCACGCCTCTGCGCGCAGATAGAAATCGAGATATGGAAGGAAACGACGAAGGAGGAACACACGGAGTACCGGAGCAGGGCGCGGGGCAAAGGAAACAGATGTGTAGGTATCCCCTTTGTGACTGCCAGAGCCAGTCGATATTCCCCAGAGATCCGGTTGATCAGCTCTATCCTGCAGGTCGAACACCACCGTTGCACAGGAGGGGGTGCGTCGATCGCGTGCCCGAGCCTCGCAGCGCACCCTCTGCATGACCCTTCGCCCTACGAATTTCTTCAGCGCGATAAACGCGAATGAAAAAAAAAAAAAAGAAGCAAAGCGTCGAATCGCGACGAGGAAATTTTTGCCTCTATTCCGACCCCTCGGCGATGTCATCGGCAATGTACTACCCCGGCAAGAATATGCCTGGTGGTGAATCGGATCGTAATAAGGGGCGGCAGTCTCGGGAGATTCGATTGATCGGTTGTTCTGGAGACCGAGAACCCTTGCGCAAGGGTTTGCTAATCGCGTATCGGGACTTCAATCTCTGGTACGGCTCCATAAAACGCCGAGGGGGTCGGTTGCTGGGTGGTCGAGTGGATCGCGGGGGAAATACGAAATAATAACTGGTGCGTTGGGATATTGAAATCCGGTATTCCTTTCGATCAAGATTTCCACCCCCGTGCTCGAGGATTCCCTCCTTTTATCGCGTAATAAATGACAGTCGGTAAAAGATGGAAACGTCATCGTCCTCTCGAAATCATACGAGATAGTCTGGCAAAAATTCGAAGCGTCGTTGAAAGACGAACCTCTTCTGATCCCGCGAACACGAGAAATTTAATTCTCTGTCTTACGGATAGCCTTCAAGAGCACCAGCTGCGAAGGAGGAAAAAGTGCTGCTAAGTACCGTCTAAAGGATTGTCAATACCCTTGTCCTTCCACGTGTTCCGACGGCTTGGCTCCGTGGGGACGCAAGTTTCAGAGGTGTGGAGGAGAAATCGAGAAAAGGATCAAAAGGGGCCAGGGATCTCCACCTTGTACATACGTCGAACATACGGGGATTGCAAGACGCGGGAGGAACGACGAACGACGGGAAAGCATCGTCATCTGAAATAAGGAGACCGCTGGATTTAAACTCGAGACACGAGAGACTTGTACGTGTCTGCTTTCAATTAATCGCCGTTCACCTGGACTTAATATCGATTCCGGGTCAAGCGTATTTCCAGTTATATTTGCGGAGTTTGTATGCACCGGTTTCTCGACGAGGATCTTGACAATATCGAGACTAATTGGCGATGCTTTCGCTCGGTTCGTTTAACTGAAAACACTCTGCTCAATGATTCTTCGCGAACGATGCCTGCCATCGATGGAACCTATAGAATCCAGAAGTATTTCTTTCTTAATTAATAGCCGCTTCGAGATAATTCTACCTCCTAACTCTTTAAACACGACGCACAGTGGGTTGAAATCCCAGAAACATGGTAAAAATATGAAAGTAATCTTTGATATTTACAAAAATGAGTATACTAAAGTTTTCGCGGTCGCTGATTACGAATCTGAACTCAAAATGGCAAAAAACAAAATGGCGGATCCAATATGGCGGACGCGTATACCCAAAAACTATCAGATTTGGTCTAAACTTGGTATTCTAGAGTTTCCGAGGTCGCTGAGTACGAATCTCAAGTCAAAATGGCAAAAAGAAGTATCAGGGAATATCAAGATGGGTCGATTTATGTATTAAAAAATATATGGTTCCATTTAAAAAAACCACCACTGCCGTCGTGGAAACATGTGTTAATTAAATATCTCGTTACAACAATAGTATTAGGATTCACATCTGAAAATAACAATATATATAAATATTTCAATTAACAGTGTTTGCAAAAAGAAATTATTTTCATGTACTGGGAACCGTTGTGAATAAACTGAAATTTTAGGGATTGGAGCAAAAACGAGCAAAATCTGAAAGTTAATCTCAGTTCTTTAATAATCAGAGATGATAACTCTGCAAACAAAGATGCTTGATCGGACTTGGAAGTTAACTAAATGTTTAATTGTTTTTGTAGATCAGCTATGGTAATTAAGGTTATACGAGGCAATTTTTAATTAAACATTATGAAGGTATTATTGCTTGCCGCAAACGTATAACAACAAAAAGTAATTAAATAAACACCTGAAATTGACGTCTTCATCGCGAAACAGAAGTTTAAAACACAGAAAATACCAAAAATAGCTACACAAAATCGTTTGATAAATCGCTTGGAATAAACATGTAACGGAGTTCCTACAGCTAACTGTTTTTGACCGATTCGGGTAAGGAAGGAAGAGTTGTAGAAGGCTGTGGATATACATTTTATTGTTGCGCACATATTTCAACTATACCAGGGATAAAAAATCAGATGTTTAAACATTCTATTGTATTTCGATTTTTCGCCAAATTTGGGGGTTTCCTACCCCACTGTGCGACGTGCCCAAAACGATGAGCGTATAAATTCACGTTCACGAAACACCGGAGCTTTCAGATTTAGACGTGGACGGGAAAGACGTGTACCTACGAGACTTGACGGGAAAAATGGAAAGAAAATATCATGATGAAGGGTGTGCACCCCTCCCGCCGATCGATTACCCCGTCGTTTACCTACACCCTTTGCCCCTGTCGCTCGCCTTTCCCGTGGCATTAATGAAAAAGACCATCGGTTATTGTACTCATCTCTCTCGGCCAGCCCCATGAAACGCTATATAGACAGCAACGCGAATCGGGGAGCGCACAGGTGCGCGGATCCCTGCACAAACGTTCGCACATGCACCCCGTCCCACCGCCTTTCGCGAATCAATGAAGTTGCTGCGCGTGCGCGCGCCCATCGCTATATCGTTTTCCACAACGATATCGTTTTCCATCAGCTTTAACGCGTACGCATTTCTCCAACGGCGATCAATTCCCGGGGAATCGTGGCTCGATCTCGAGTGAACGTCCCTCGGGGATGATCGAGCACGATCTACGCGTCGTCCGCGGCCCACTCGACTTCTTCACCTGTGTGTCGATTTTTCTAGAAACTCGCCGCTACCAATTGCCCTGGAGAATGATCGATTGCCCGCCGCTATCTTTTCCGTCATCCTTACGCGACTGGTAATAGAATGACTTCTCCAACGTTAATGATAAATGATAATGAAACGTTCAACGAGTGGCCAGGCAAGCTTTTTGCGCGATTCCATTCTAGTCGACCTTCCAACAGCGGCTGGCCCTTCCGATGCGGAAAAACAGCGAGACCCTTTACTCGCGCTGGTCATAAGCCGGCAAATTACGATTCTTCTATCGCATTCTCTCTAAGAATGATTACCCACTGATTCTGGTATGAGCGCAATTTCTTGCTTTCCGCAAATGCCATATCGAACAGGATCCTGTTCACCATCCAGAATCGTGGGCGGTTCTTTGCGTAACGCGACGAGGCACGAGGTCCTCGCCTTGCAACGGTCTAATTTAATAATCCCGAGGCAGCCGCGAGGACGCGGGGCCGCGTGTTCGCGTTTAATCGCGTAAATATCCCATCCGATTCGCGTGATAGGCAGCGGCCCCACGGCGTGCAAGGAACGACCCGACCCGTGTCCTGTTCTCCTTTGCCACCGCGGCGGGATCCAAGGCTAAATTAACCGCTACCTTAGACGAAACAATTTCACCTAGCTATTTGCCGCCGTAAATTGACTTGCACATGTAGAAGCCGCGGTAGCCCGGCTGCTGTTTCCCCCCGTAGCTTTCGTTGCGATGCGTGATCCAAGACGCTGCTGCGGGGGAGAGAAAAAGGGAGAGAAGAAGAGGAAGGAAAGGAGAAAACGCGCCGTCCGTGCAATCGCGCATCCCTCTTCCATTCCTCGGTAAATCGTGCCGGGAGATTACTCGATCTTTTATGCCTCAATTATCATACCGAGGCATTATTAAACTTGCGCCGGCCGTGCCTACTGGTCTTGTTGTTCGTTCCGCTTAAAAACATTCGGTAGCCGAGATACGCTCAGCCGGCTTGCACCGGCTATAAACGTGAATAGGCAAGAACGCGCGCGGACATCACCGTCTGCGCGGACGGAGATGGATATGCTGCGAGTCCAGAAGTTAGAGAGATCGAAAAGTAACTTCTGACGGTTTCTGGGGGTAAGGTGGGTAAGTAAAGTGCAATCCGAGATTCTGATTTGCTCCTCTAAGCTGATACAATTGAGAAAGTGTGTTTGATTAGCGGAGACGTCAACAGGTGAAAGCCACAAATGGGCCGAGGACTGCGCGAACCTCTTCGCTCACAGATCAGACTATTTTTTTGCAATCAACGGAAGACATAATAAGAGAACGCAGGACAGGCAAACTCATTGGGCGGTAGGTGCGCGTAACGGACGGTGATGCGTCCTTTGCATGTCGGCATTCGTGTTAAAGCTCGAGGCTGACCAAATGACCAGTCATAAAGGTTATAATGAGCCTGGGCCCCGTATGGTTGATCGGTCCATCGTGCACGTGGTTGGCACTCGTCGTCGTTCCCCGTGTTTCCACGTTCCTTCCCCCGAGGTCCCCTTTCTTGCGTTTGCCTCGCCTCGCCTCACTCGTCCTCTTTTCGACCGACGCCAGTCCATCCGTTTCGCCTCTGCTCGCTCCTTCGATACATACTCCTGGGCCAGGTACAGTCGAGATAATCAAAAGGCGCCCCGCATTCGGCAGAACTTCTGGAATTCGCGTCGGTGCATTGTGTTCTCGCCATTATCCGCCACGAAAACTTGGCAGAGATGAAACTGCGTTTCTCTCACTCTCTCTCTCTCTCCCCCCCCCCCCTCTCTCTCTCTTCCCCTCTGTCTTTCCTCCCTTCTCTCCTTCTTCCTGCACCGAGACTCCCCGTCCGAGCGCGTATCTCTCCCTCTTCCCTCGTGGTTCGTTTTTTCTTCACGGTGCGTTCCTCCGCTTTTCTCCTTTCGAGCCTCTCAGTTCTCACGATCCCCACGGTCCTCCCGTAAATAATGAGTTCCGGCTCGGCCTTTAATTTCCGACGCGACTGGCTTCGCTTCAGCGACAAAACTTTGCTTCCGGATTGCTGTCGAGAAAGCAACACTCGATGCACAAGTGTGCGGGGAGATCGAAGCCGCCTCTTCTTCTAACGTTCGACTCCAGAACGATGAGCTAGGACGCAGCAGAAAGAAGAAACGAGCCGGCGAGTTGACCCAAATTTCTGCTCCACATCAGGTTGTCGGGGACCTCGGTTTTTCAAAGACGACGACCGATCCCCGGACCATCTGTCCAAGGTTATCACGCCAGAGGCGGGAACGCGGTCGCAAGAAGTCGCGGATTGCGGTTCCGCGACAGCGTGCGTTCGCGTCACGCACTGTACACAGGATGAAGCCATGGAGGAGAAGGAAGAAGCTGAAGAAGGGGTCCGAGACAGAGGGAGAGACAAACGCCGGGGAGGCAATGTAAAAGGGAAAGAGAGAGGCCCAGTCGCCGTCCCATGGCGTGCGATCTACAGAACCGCCGATTTTTTTCTTCGCTTTTCATTCTTGCCCTTCCCTCATGCCCACTTCCCCTCCTCCGCCGCCCCTGTCTTCCTTCCTTTCTCTTCGTCTTCGTCGACGCGGCGGCTGCACGCGTGTACGTACGCGTGCTCCATCTTCCTTCGTCTTCTCTTCTTCTCGTTTTTCTTTCCGCCGGTTCTTGTGCTTCTCGCTTTTTCCCCGCATTCGTCTCCACCCCTCTCCCACCGACCCCTCCTCCTCTTCCTCCTCCGCCGTACGTACTTGTACCTGTCCATTCTTTTGTCGAATCTCCGCTCGCTTTTTCGGGCCACGTACTGTTGGGGCCCCGTGGGTCCGTTCTCGAAAAGCGGAGGCGATGGCGATGGCGACGGTGGCGGCGACCGCAGGTGGAGGTGGCGAACGACTCCTCGGTCCTTTCCTCCGCTAGCCTCCTTTACCCCGCCGTTCCCGCCCCGCCCCTGCACGAAGGGGAACGCCGCGGAATTACGGCGAGCGCAAAGTCACGGCTAATGAAGTCGCAATTCAAGCATTTTACCATTCGCCGATTCCACGCTGGGGCCTGATCGAGCGACCAGAGAGAGGAGCCTGGTGTTCCGCTGGCGCGCAAGGAGGAAAGCCGAACTGGTCGTGTAGATTTATTTGGCTGGGCCGGCCCTTTTGTATCGGCATACTTAACGGCGGTAGCCGAGGGGGCAAGCACCGGGCAAGGGGAATCTTAATGCAACGCGCCCGAGTAATTTAGCTTTCGCGTATTTCGCGATAGTCCAAGGCGGATCCGTGATACCCACTTCGCAAAGGGTCCTTTTGTGCTCAACGATATCCTGGAATTTCACCGTTCTTGTTATTCCTCGCGACATCCTGTTTAGTTCGGACTTGCGCACGATACGATGCCAAGATAAATATGTACTCGCGACGGAAAAATCGGAATGCCATTGATTCAACAATTTCCTACGGAAGCCCGCCCAACGATGTTGCAAAACCGCGAGACACGTGTTTATCCCACCGTAAATATTCTATGGACAGGGGAGATAAATGCCACGGCAAGAACCAGAATTCCTGGCGAGTAATTTTTACCAAGCTCGCGATGCGTCAACGGTGTATTACTTCCTGTCATCTCGTTGCTCCCATTTCGTTACGAATGCAAAAACGCACGCTGTTCTCTTTGGCGAGAACGATTCTGCGAGTATTCGAGCACCGATGGGAATCCTGCTGCCCTCGCGAGAGAAAATAAGATTACAGAGGCGGGGACGTTTTTCAAAAGCGATCTCGATACAAAGTGACCCGCAATTCATATTCTCTTCTCACCATTAATGTCACTGTGCCATTGCATTGAACGTTTCGCGTATCGTGACCGACACAATTACCTCCATCGCCTTCGGTGAGAAGTAAACGTGTCAACCGGCGAGAACTGGCGCGGTACGAGTATACCACATTCCGATGAGGGAACACAGTGGATACGAAGCAGAAAAGGCCTTAAACGCGAGGCTTAGATAACACCGTTGGAAAGTGTGGCCCGCGCCATCCTTCTTTCGCGAAATAGGAAACGAGCAATGACCATTCCACTTTCCCGATGATTTAACGCCAAAGGGAGCAGCGGTGAAAAGATGCAATCTTCGACGGTCGTAAAAGCGAATCACCGGCATAGCACGCGTCAGATCGAGGAGAATATCAGAGGCGGTCTGAATACCGTAAGCGAGTGGCGGAAGCCCATTAAAGATACTTTCGTTTACGCGTTAAAGTCATAAACATGCCGCGAGCCGAGGCATCTGCGTGACTGCACGCCCAGGCCGCTGAGGCTGCATCCGTGCTGTTCCGGGCGTGCAATCGTCGTCGACGACGCATCCACGTCGATCGTAAGGAAGTTTGTAACGCCGATAGGAACGCGAGGGCGCAACGATGGCTCGTTGATTAGCACGGCAACTTGGCCGTCGATGGCACCCGTTGAATAATCGAAGCTCCCTGGCTCGAGTGCTTCTCGCCAGGATTCATGGGACGCTTTAACGCGGGAACGTCGCAGGCTCAATGGCGTCTCGCGATATGCCCGATGGAATCTCCTCATGGGACACTCCGCGCGATCTCTCGATCATGTTTTTACGATAGACTCTGAATCGCCTCTATGAAACCTCTGCTGAGATTTAAGGCTCGAATGGAAAGGCATAACTGGCTGTCTGCTGTATCCCCGTTGCAACTTCAGCGTAACAGATGCAGCACGCCGTAAATGAATATTCATCGCATTTTTTTCATCGTCATTTACTGTACGATACTAGTGGCTCGTATTATTTCGGTGAAATGATACGGCGTTACACGACATGCCCCTTTAATAAAAAAATATTGCGCGCACGGTATCCCGTTAAAAGGACAGTAAAAAACTGTCACAGCTCTAATCATCGTTACTACTTGGAAATATATATATATGTAGAAGGTAGAGAAACGGTAGGCAAAAATCTACTCCAAGTTCTTCGATTTTAGCAGAATCGAGCAGAAACGTTCCGCGGAGTTTTGTATTAAGTCACAATTTCACGCGGAGGACGCGCGACACTTGAGTGGAAACGGTTCCAAGTCACGATGCGTTCTCTGGCGCGCGTGTAGTACACGTGTAAAAGCGCGCGTTTACTGTCCTGCCGGGCGTTGTTAGCAAGTGCGCAACAAGACATCCGTTTATTGTGGCCGAGGGATGTTTTCTCCCCCTTTGCCGCCCTTCTCTGGGCAGCCATCCTTCACGAGGAGAGAAAGGCGGGAACGGTATCCCTCTAGCATCGACCGAGAAAGCTTTGATTAATTATGGATCGCTTACGGTGATCGAGCGGAAACATCGATCGATACCCATCATGATCATTATTTTCCGAGGCAGCAGTTTTAAGTACATCACCCTTCGATCCATTCGCTACTCTTAAATGGATTGGCGAATAATGCCTGCATGGTAACGCAAAGTGCCTTTAATTGACTCCGAGTGGTGCACAAGATGGAGCGGATTCTTGGATCAAGAATTGAGGCATGCGGAGCAAAAACGGACCATCCCAAATTTTTGCGAAATTGAATTAGTAGCAATAATGTATTCCAATTGGCTGTGCTAATCATATAAAATAGGAAAAATAATTTTTTTCAACATGTGGCTTATTGTTAGTCCGTTTTTGCTCTCAATGCCTCAAGGGACAGGTGGAGTGAACGGAGCCAACACTCGTATCAACAATAATTCGACTAAAAAGGAACCAGAGTACCTAATCAAGATCCACGGGCTCCTATTAATCAAGTTACTCGATTGGAAGAAGACAAGACGCATACCTATTACGGGGATGATGGCAGATTTCCCAACAAGTCGTCACTGAGAATAAACTAGACTCGACACGACATATTGTCACGGCCTGCCACGCGCAGACACGGACGCCCCCGTGGTTCGGTATTTTTAGGACGGGGAGCGCGACTTCTGGATCGATTAATCATTACGCGATAAAAAGCACGCCGCGCCCGCGGTAAAATATGTAACGGATGCGCGCGAGATCGAGCGAGTCTCGTTCACGGGCTGGCTGTTCTCGGCCGTATAAATAACGGCGAAGAGAAGAGGAGCGTATGTATGTATATGCAAGAAAACCGTCCCGCGGACGACGCAAAACACACGTGCTGGAAACCGAGACGTGGATCGTGTACCCGTAACGGTGCCCGCGCCCAGGAAATCGTAATCTATACTTTATATCATCCTGGACGGAAAATATCGATCCTGCCGGGATGTTCGTCATCGGCCGTCGCTCGGGCACTGAATTTTCAACCGCGACACCGCATCGACGGACCTTCGTACGAAGCGAAAATTGCCGTTCCATTACGTTAATCGCGGTTTTTACGGTGTTGCGTTAACGCTCGACGAATTCGAGGAATATTACGTCCAACTCCGTAAAAGGATTCTGCCCGGCGCTCAAAGAGCGGGCGCGCGGTACCTACTCGCAATTTCGCAGCTATTCCATTCGCGAGGGAAGAACGAGGTGGGGATTATTCGGTGTTCTTGCGCTTCATTCGAGAACCTAAATCTCCTCCGGTTTAATAGCTTCCCTTTTCCTCAGTTATCTCGTGATTGATCGCAAAGAGACGGGCCCCATCTGCGCTCAGTCTGTAACGTAGCTGAAAGTTGAATTCAAAATGCTACGAACGCCCGGAATCCCTGAAACGGACCGCGATAAACCCTTCGTTTATTCTCGCCGGATTACTCGCGAGCCCTTCCCCGCCCGTGCCGGTTTATTCGTGACGTTGCGGGGGCTGCATTAAACGTGATTCAACGTTCAAGCGTAACCTTCCACGGATACGAAGAACTTTCCAACGGAAGGAGCACGGAATCACGAGAAGCGTTCGTCGAAATGATAAATCAATCCCCTCAGACACCGAAAAACAATGGAAAAACAATCCACCCTCGTCCCGTTCGTGCGCGCGGCAAGTTCCTCCGGCACGAAGTCAGTTCTTTTTTCCACAACCAGCCTCCGTGAATCGGCGCGAGAATGTAACCGGCGGTAATTAACTTCGACAACCTGGGCATTGTGTCGGTTGACACGGCGCGCGACGGCTCGTATATCGTTCGATAGGACGGAATCATCGGCGCGTAATCCTGACAAAAGTTTTGTTTGCGCGGGCCACGGGTGTGTAACATGTTAATGCAGACGCGACGCGCACCGCATTTGGCCCGACACCGGGCTACCCAGTAATGACAATCGAGATAATAAATCAAAGGGGGGGGGGCCCGGCAGGAATAGTAGCGGGGGTCGAGGGGTGGCCGCCACGGAGGGTGCGATATGCGGGCCGAGATCCGCGTTAACAAATGTCTCTATTCGCCGGCGACGTGTTTCTATACACGGCAGCCCCCGATGAGCCGTAAAAATCACGGATTGGGGTAGGTCCTCGCGGCACATGGTGTTAATTCTTCGATACGTGTGCGCGTATGCTGCAGCGAAGATGAATCGAGGGTGTAACCCCGCGATTATCGCGTCAACCGTGAGAAATGGGAATATTATGCCACCTTCGTGTTTCATGTTCGCACGATCGCAGATCGAGCCCTCGCTTACCGAGTGGGCTGTTGATTGCGAAGAAAAGACGTTTCTCTCTGAAAGAATGGTGGATACAGAAAGTGTGGCCGCATGTTCCTCACCTTGAAAGACCATCGCTCGGACCGCAGAACCAGTAGCCGTCGTCATCCTCTTTGCCCTGCAACACACAAGTGCACGGGTACGTGTGTGCAACTTTGTTACGAACATTTTCGTTTCAGCGGGCTGCTGTTCTCTCGCTTCCTCTTAAACCCCACGCCGACCCTGACGAACCGGTTGCCCCTCCTATCTCGACGTATTGGAATACGTTTCGGACAATAATTTCTACTTTGCGTACATAAAATATCAACTTAGTGCGAGGAGCCGTTACAAAGCCGCTTCGGCAAGTAATGATTCTTTGGGAGCCGCTTTTAAGTGGCCACGCATCCCCCCCCCCCCCCTCGAAAAGCTATCAGGTATCAACGAGAAGCCGGACGAGCGTAATTTCGGAGCGTGTAAATGCGTTCTTTCGAGAACCGGAGGAATTAAGATAAAACGTACGAGTATGTAACTACGAACGTGTCGCCCGGGCGAGGCAGCACAGAACATTGCTGTAAAGCGGGGGAAAGATTTCAACGCGAGAAAGGGAACATGTAATGTCAATACATCAACGCTCCCATGTGCTCGAGAAATAACAGTCTGTCCTTAGCTCCCACTCACGCTTTCCTCTTTCCAAAAGCCACCCAAACGCCGGCTTTATTAATACAATCGTCGGACGGTTGCCAGCACACGCGAGATCGCGGATTAATATCGTAGGCACGAACCGAAGTGGATTCGATCTAGGCGCGCGACCGCGCTCGGCGACTCGTGCTCGCGTGAAAATTGGAGCGAACTAATCGCGCGACTCCGCTCGGCGCGGCTGGCGTCGAAAGTCGTCGTTAATCGAGCGGCGTATACGAGGAGCTTAAAGGGCCGACACGATAAAGGTAATCGGCGCTCTCGGCTAATGTAAGTGGCGATTTAGCGCGCGGAATCGATGGAAATTAAAATACATCGGTTAAACGCCGCGCCGGCCGGCTGCCCCGGGACCAAATTGTCGTTTAAGTATAGTCCGCGCGCGCCTCTCCCGTTTCATCGTGCGCCACGGTTATCGAGCAACACGCCAACCGATTCCCTCCAATCATTTAACCGGACGACTAATTCGACTCGCTGTACAACGCGCCGCCGGATCTTCCATTGCAATTTCTGCGCCGAGCCGGGGCTACGCGCCGTACAAAGAAAAACTTTGCCCGGCTGTCCTCCAACTGTTAAGAGATAACCGTGTCGATCGTTACGCGCCATCGACAGAGACAAAGTGCGTATCAGTTGGCGATGCAAGCGCTGGGCTTCGTTGCAGCCTCGTCCATATACAATCGCGGCTCCGTTACAAACTGGTACTTGGGCCACTCGCGGTGTATTAACGTTCCATCATGCTACCGGCGTTACCAGCGTGACTCTGCGTTTCGGTGTAAATCATCGGCGAACGCCGGGGATCATCAACCGCCGTGGCCCGGCCGCTCTGGATGCCAGGGGGGGAGCGGCGGAGCACAATCATCGACGTCGATCGGATTTTTTTTTTTTTTGTTGCGGTGCCCCCGCCCAGGCCGCGATTTTTGCGCGAATTTTCTGATTGGATCGCGTCCCGATTGCGATCCCGTGCACGCGTTTCGATGACTAATTCGCTGGGCCCTGCGGATACAGCGACGTATTAATTGCCCGACCGAGCGAATGTCGTTGTTTTATCGAACCTCTGGAGGTCGTGTCAAAGAGCTCCCTGCTGGGATTAATCAAATGGTATACACAATGTGGCAGTTTTCCAATTTGCTACTTGCTGGACATTGTTACCGAACGCCTGGAAACGAACGCCGGTTAATGGGTTAATTTAATGGCGCAGCTATGAATTATTCGGTCGTTCAATTGCGACTTACTGTTCCCGGGGACAGTGTAATGAAGCAATAAAGCGGACCGCGGTTCAGTCGAAATAAATACTAACGTGAACGCTCATGTGCTCGATATGAATTCGAGAGATGGGCATACTATCATAGGCAGAGAGACAGGTATCGACGTAATGGGGTGGTAAGCGCGGTTGCAGGGGGTGGAGTTTAATCATCGATTGATTGGAAACTGTAGAAGACCGCGTAGGTACCCGGGGAAACGAACAGATAATAGAAGCTCGACAAATATGTATAGCTCTACCTCTTGCTAAGTAGTGAATCTACTTTGTCCCTCGCATAAGGTGAATGTCCCAATTTCTGCTCATTTAAGAGGTTACTCGTCATAAAGAAGGTGTAAAAAATTTGTTTGTGATCAAATGTTGCAGAGCAATTGATTAATTCTTTAATAATAAATCAACCAATTCGAAAACTATTTAAGAATTATATTTCAAGATGTTTAACTATTAGTAATTTGTAATTAAATACAATGCAATAAATGTCCGTATTTCTGGTCACAAAAAATAGCGACGTACGTATTTCTACTCACCATTTGTACCAATCTCTGCTCACATAATATGTTGCCTTTTCAGGTTAAAATAAGTTACATCTTCTATGGAGAGGTTTTATAACACAACAGTAAAGCATAAAATATTGATAAACAAAAAATAAAATGCCTTCGAATAGAAATAGAGGTTACAGCGTACATTGAATTGTCAGGTTATGTTACTAAAATTTTGGTGAGTAGAAATGCGGACATGACGGTGATTCACTTGACCCTAAACCTACTCACCTGTTTTCTACTTAAAAAAATTAAAAATAGTAAAAAAATCTAAATCCAGAACACAATACGGTATATGTTTTTGTTATTAAATAAGAACTTTTACTGCAAAAACTATTTTCTGCCCAATTATAGAATACCAATAGTGACGCTGTTCCTTAGCACAACCAGCTAGAACACGATCGAAAAATCATGAGTCTCTCGTTTTAAAAGTTTTTCGTTGCTTATGCTGCACTTTGATTAGTCCCAAACTCGTGCAACACTCCTGTAAATGTTCAAATAATTTAGAATTATTTTCTTGCAACTATAGTACAAACGTAACGCTTATAATAATAAGAAAAATACGAAATGAGCAGAAATGGGGACATGAGCAGAAATAGGGACATTTACCTTACTTGCTGCGTAAATGTTTAGAAACGCGACGCACGAAGAATGGTCGGCGGTACCAAATATAGTAAACGGTTGTTCCAGCCGTTAAACGAGATCATGCAGTGCGAAACGCAGCGGTGCAAGCGCAATGAAAGGCGTATTGCTTAACCGTACCGAGCCATTCCGTAAACGTGACCTGATTAACAAGCGATTCGACGTCGTAGTCCATGCATACCTGGACGAACATACCGAGATTTGAGACCCGTTCAGTGCAATTCAAGATCGCTTACTGCACGCGTGCACGCGCATTCCAGTGTTTACGGCATTACGTAATTAAATCGCAGCAATTCTCGTCAATCTGTTCCACGCCGATTATGCTTTTCCTTCGGCAGCCATTAATCCCCCTTTTGTGCGGCGAAGTCGCGACGGTGCTCGATACGGGGAAACGTGCGCCATTAGCGTTCGTTCGATCGTCGATTTCGGGAATCGGTGTGCCTGCCGTTGTGCCCTTAAGAATTAAGAACACGCTCCGAAATAAATGCGTGCGCCGGTCGCGTGGGCGTCACGTCGATTCTCCGATTGCTTTTTACGAGGCGACCGCGAGGATATCATCTGAAGCTATCGATCATCGATACCAGATTCAATTACCCTATTGTGTTTCCTGCGGGCCACGAGTGTGTCTTACTCGGCGGAGGGATTATTCAAGCAGTTTCACAATGGAACGGATGGAATGCAACGTGATTAATCAAACGCTATCGAAATGTATCGGTTTAATTAATGCGCTCGTGTGTTCTACGGACTCGACTGGAAAATTATAGCTAGAGCTTAAGATCCGGCGGCGTGGCGTGCCGGTAACAAAAGCATGAAACCTTGAATAATATACCACTGAAAGAAAAGCGCTTTTCACGGTGCGATTAGATTAATGTCCACAGCTCTGCGACTGCGGGAATCCTATCTATCAATTGCATAGTAAATTAATAGCACAAAGTTGAATAGGCAAATTATCGTCGGTCGGATTCAAAGATCTCCTTATGCCGCAGTCTCACTAAAGTCCAATCGCGTTCCGTAACCGTGCCATTCACTCCCGTTTCTTTTTTTTTTTTTTCAAACAGACCGATTCCCGGATTTATCCTATTCTCGAGGTGTCAGAGGTTCATTTCCTGCTCGGGATCCTCGGAACGCGGAGTCTCTCCATCCGGAATCTTAATCTTGATCTTAATCGTGGAACGCGGCACGAGCACCAGTTGCTCGCCATCAGAACGACGCTGCTGACCCTAATTCTCCCCTATAATCCTTTCACGGCTCCGTTCGAATGCTGCCGCGGATATAAATCGTTGGTGGAAAATTCAGTGGTGAACTGGCTGATGCCGAGGACACCTCTGCCTAATCGACACACGGATCGTCTACTAAGACGACCAATACAGTGTGATAAGTTTTCATCCCCCGTGAATTCACACGCACGCACATGTTCGCATATGGGTGGAGGTGCAATATGCGCGGCCAGGAGAGGTGTGTTCATCAGGCTGGACGTGAATACGACGTATTTAAGGTGGGTTACCCCTCCCATAGTTTCGCGTTGAAGTGATAGCCACGCGGCGAGGAACGAGGCAGGGGCGCACACGAGCACCTCTGGCCACGCTCGCCACGATCCCGTTCCGATTCTAACCAGATGATCGTAAAAGTCATGGCGCGCCGTAAATCCAGATTGCCAATTTACTTACGTACCCGCATTTTCACTTATGTACGGTACCTAAGTATATTTCAGCTGGCCCGTCCCTTGTTTCTTCCCCTTCCTCCGTGCACACACGCCGTTTATTAAGCCTATCAAGGAAGCCTTTAAGTAAATGAAACGGTTATTGGTTGGAGGAACGCGGCTTGATTATGAATAGCAAGCCGATTTATTAATGAGAACCTCCTCCTTTTTTGAAGGCGGTTAAAAATGACGTCGTCCGCAGTCGGGCAGTGAATCTTCGCGCCATCCCGCGGAGCTCCTTTGGTTTTAGCAAGTCAAACTTTCGGACTGAAAGGCAGCAGCGTCTCTTGCATTAACTATTGCGCGGTTAGAGGTAGGAAATGTTAGATTTCTCTAGCGGTAATAGCGTTGCGCAGAAATTCGCTTGTAACTTTAGAAACTCGGCGTTAGATAGCACAAAAGATTACGTCTAGCGTAGAAAAATAAATGGAGTTGAATGGAGGTCCGTGGCAACTGAGAATTGAGCAGTATCCTACCTATTGTGGCAGTTGAATAATCGACCGAGAAACGCCGATCACACCGTTCCACGGCCGCACAATGGGCGCAGCGCGGCAAATATATACGTATATATAGGTACGTACTGTTAAGATTTCCATGGAACAAAGATTATTTACCGCGACGTTGAAAAATGAGGGACCACCTCCTGTCTTTAATTACTTATCGGGCGGTAAATTGAATTCGCGGGCACGACCGTCTCGCGGCGCGATATAAAAGCGAACTTCCTACGGAGCCTTTATAAATCAACCGTAATAATCCCCGAAAAATCGAAAGCTCGCAGAAAGCGGCGCATAAATTCCCGGTTTTACATTTTACCGTCTGATCGTTTATCAACCTCGACGTAAACTTCTTCGTGTTATTTTACAATGGCACGCTCGTTAATCCGCGATTCTTTATCGCCCGTAACAGAATCGCCGTTGCCATCGATGGGCGACAATTTCGACGCCCCCGCTCGCCGAAACCGTAAGGTTTACGCAAGGTACGCGACGAAATCAAACTACGGTTTCCGTGAGATGTTGCGGGGGACGACGTGAGAAGTCCTAAATAAAGGATCAGTCGTCTCTCGCGCTTCGCAGCGCGGAGAACTCGCTTTTCCCCTCGAACGCTTTCCGCATCCCTCGGGATTACAAGAGCTCCTCCATCGCCTTCCTCTTCCTCCCCCTCCTGCGCCTCGTCACGTCGCTCGTTGTCGTTCGTTGTCGTTCCTTGTCGTTCCTTGTCGTCCGTTGTCGTTGGCGCCGAAGGTCGCAAGGAAATTCCCCCGATTTCAGAGGGGGTGCGCCCGGCCGACTCGTTCCAAGGGTTATGCTAATGAGAGGCGATCGTTCGTGAGAGCAGCAGCTAAGTGATACCGAGGGCGAATCTTTTCCTGCGTAATTACAAGCTCCAGTCCACGTAGAAACCCGATCTAAGCCCGCCGAACCGAGACCGTCGGGCGATCTTAATCCTATCAGTTACGCGGTATCGCGAGGCACCGAAGTCGCGTTGCCTAGGATGGTGGTACGGCCACTCGAGAAGACGAACAGTTAGAGAGCAAATCGTACGCGAGGCGGCAGGAAATAAAGCTCGCGTCGTAAAATAAAGATAGGAGCACCGAAAGCTGGCGACAACGGGATGGATAGGAACGATCACTCTGTTCTCTGCAACCTTCGTCCTGAACGACGCTGACGCTTCAACCTGTTCCACCGCCGCGCCGCGCCGCCGAAAACCGACCGTCCGAACGAGCCCCTATTTCCATAAATTCACGAAATAATTTCCGCGCGGATTTCACGCCACGGCGAAATGGCATGCACTTAAAGGTTTCTGCGGTGTAATCCCATAGGTTACTCTTCGGAATGCAAAATCTAAGCTCCCACGGGGTGGGGAGGGAGGGGGTTTAGGGGTAGTGGGAAGATACGGGTGAACGAGGTAAAGCCGTGGAACGTGCATCGGTTCTCAATCCATTTATACGGAGGGAATTCTTATCCCGGATTAATCGGTCGTCCGCGACAGTCTGCCGCGCCAGGTAAGACAAGCTTAATGCATCCGAGATGCATCGGCTGGGTGGATGCAACAACGTGTCTGCCTCCGTTGGCCCCCGGTCGCAGTGTCGCTTTTATTCGAGCCGCCATTAAGGGGGCCTCTTACGCGTGCAGGATGAATTAAAGCGTGAAGGCCAGGAGGGATTATCTCGGAGCGATAAAACATTGGCCAAAAATGTTGCCCGGGGCGGCCCTTCACGCAGCCATTAAACGTCTTGCCCTCTCGGGCATGAACGGGACCGACGGTCGCCTTTTGGATAAACGGGACAAGAAGTGACAACCCCGGGGGCTCTGCAACCTTGTTGCATTCCGCGCTTCGCCCTCTACGTCGAAGATTCTTTTTAATTGGCTCAATCGGACTTGAAAAACCGCGGACGGGGGTCGGGCACCGCGATACACCGGCGCGATAAAACGTTGATCGAAAATCTTGTTCCGCGTGATCAACGCGCCTATTAACTCGTCCCCGGCGATTCTTTGTTTTCAGGGTGGTCGTAAATAGTTTCACTTATCCGCGTCACGGGGCCGCGACACGCAGCCACCCGGGCCAGGTAACGAGGCTGCGACTCGGTGCCCTTTAATTCGCCACGAAGCGCTGCCGCCGCGCCGCGTGACGCGCGTCATTTGTAAGGGAACGCTTCTGGCGTTCGCCGAATGCCACTGATCGCGAGTAAAAATAATCCTTCGTTCGAAGAAATATTGTCCATGCCGCCACGCGCCTTTCGTTTCTTCTCCGCTTGTCCAAAAGGCGTGAACCTGGCCGCGACGAACATATCGTTTGACGCTCCTTGGATAAATTAATCCCCCACAGTTAAACACGCCAGCGCTGTCCGCGCGAAAGACGAGCGAACAAAGGAGCTGCGTTATTCGGAGATTACACGTCGCTTACGTGAAACAATTCGCGGCCGGAAGTCGCGCGTTAATTCAGCCAGGGGAAAAAGGCAGCGTGGATAGGCTGGGAGAAAGAGAGAGTGAGGGGGAGAGAGAGAGAGAAAAAGGGGAGAAACTAACAGCCGCGAGGAGGGACGTCGAGGCGAAACGCGGCAAAGAGAAAAGCCGCTTATACGCGAGCTTGGAGGAGTTTTTCTGCTACGTAGCAGAATATACGATCAAGGATATAATGTAACGTTGTACGCGCTACAATTCTGTTGAATACTTCACCGTTCTTTCGTCTTTGCTCTTTATTCTTTACTTATACCCCGATCCCCCTACCCTACCCTCGTTTCAGCTCGCAAATTGCGCTCGGCTACGTGCGAGGCAAGAAATACGCTGCTTCCTCTTCGCTGTCTCTTGGTTTTATTATAGTTACCAGCGTTACGCATTATATCGTTCCGAGACTTTATCTTCGCGTAAATACCATAAACTCATCCCTCTGTTCAGCTTTGTGCGCGCCACTCGGTGCAACTACGTTACGATTTAAACCAGAGGGATCTGGCCTGGTGTCTGGCCCCGTTTCGCCCTTTGATTCCAGCAGAATCGTGGTCGCGCGACGTCTGACCAATTTTATGAAAGTAAATCGCGACGTACGGCCGAGGAAGGGGGCTCCGTCCAACCCTCCGCGCTAATGCGATGTTTAAAATAAGAACGATTAAGGATTCACGTTCTTCCGTCCTGCTACCCTTGCCTGCCCGGCCGTCCTTTTCTCTCTCTTTCCTCTCGCATAACGCTGCCCCTTAGGTAGCTTACGTTATCCGATACTCGAGAGTCGGGCAACACAATCTCCTCGAGACGCGGTAATCTTATTAAATAGGGCCTTCCTTTGTTTTACGACCTTTTTGCACGGGCTTTAAGGCCTTAAGCCTGACGCCTCCGCCTCATGTCGACCGTGCGCCGCACACCTCCGCCCAGCCCAGGATACACGTCGTCTCCGCCGTATATACTTGCGTTTTACCCCCCTGGGATCAGCCTGGGAAAATCCCGTTTTACCGATATTGAACGCGCACACCGATCCGTACAGCAACGGTCAATTATTTACGGCCAGTGATTGAATTTTTTTCTTTCAAATCTCTTTGCTCGCTCCACCTATCGCTTTTGGAGCTCTCTCTCTGCGAAGGGTGTCGTCGTATTTCTTTCGCGAGTTCATTCTTCGCTCAGATTTGCCCGTACAATCTATACTACCTGGGCTGCACAGTGTCGCGGCCTTCGAAGAAGGCTTATACAGTGCGCCCCGAGTTTTAGAATCACCCTGTACACGAGACTCGTTATTAAGAATTCAATCTAAACATCGGCCGAGCAACAGCACGGCTGAACCGCTCCTACGGCATTAATTTATCGCAAAGAGCAACGGGGGTACACGGCGAGATAAGAGCGAACAGAACATCGTGTTCGCGAATCTGTACCCGACGAGAGTTTTCAGCGGACGCGTCTGTTGCTTAAGCGAATTAATCGCGAAACCAATCAAGCTTCCTCGTGCACGGCTTCGTCCCGGCCGAGCAATTCTGCTCATTGTGCCCCTCCAGCAGCTTCGCCGTCCACCCACCCTCCTCCCTCACCACCGCCCCTCCCCCACACACACCCCTGTCACCTATCGGATACTCCATTTGGCCAGGATACGTGGTAACCAGCAATTAAAAATCACTGGACCCGATTGATTTTAATTGGCGTCGGTGTCGGTAAGCACGCAGCGTGCTGCACTTTAATATCACGAACGAGCCACGACCAGAAGAACGAGTCGTGGTCCCGGTGCATCCCAGTGCGTCTTATCCGCAGCCTCGGCGTGAAAAACACGAGCACCAGCCTCGCTCCCTTATTTACCTTATTTCACGCTGGCTTTTTAATATTTCCCCGCCCCTGCCTCCTTTTTTTTATCGAGCCACTTCACCGCTACATAGAGGTCGCCCTCCTTTCCACCGGCCCGTTCGCGCCGGTATCGGTTGGGCGATCCGCTCGCGAGCAGATTTATCATCGGCGTTACGGAATCCGCGCTTAGAGGCCGAGCAGTTTATGGAAAGTGATAAATTAGCGAAGGCGAAAATGATACGTCTCGAGCATATCTTCCGTCCAGGGCCCGTAATAAGATTAAAAGGCGAGATACGGGTAGGCCTGGCTTGGTCCAATGATGCGTCCCCGTGCTCTTGTGTGCACTGATTCGTTCTCTCGCTTGCTCGCTAGCGCGCGATCGCACCGGAGAGCCGAGCAGGCGAGCGAGCTGCAGCGTGGCATTCCCGGATTAAAGTGCGTATAGTTTGATGTAAATTTAAGGTAGCTCACGGGAGGGATGCTTGACTTTTTTCGGCAGAAACATCGCGACACGGTATATGACTTAAATCAGATTTAAGCCTGGCCGTTGTAGGTGCGCCGTGGCCTCAGTTTTTTCGCTTCTTTTAAGCGGCGAACGAGCCCACGGCGAACGGGAGCCCGGTTCCCGAGCTTAATTTCCAACGATGGCCCGGGGAGCCGGGCGAGCCTCGCGGTTTTTCGACTTCTGTTTTGCGCGTCGAGTGCGCGCAGAGGGGCCGGAACAACGCGGCCCGGCGGTCGTAAATAAATTTGTCATAAGTGGTGTCTCCGTGTTATTCAAATTATATCGCGACCCCGGCCCCGAGGCCAGCCCCGGTGCTCCAGTTTACGCGGAAATCCAAACAGTTCGCGGCTGCACCGACAACGAAATGATAAAAAGGACCACGGGAACGGCGGAAGAACGAACCCGCGTCCTATAAACTTCTCAGCGATACCGTCGTGTATAATCACCGGCAGGGTGACATAGGAGGTGGCGTTTTCACGCACTGCGAAACGGCCGCCGCGATTTCCTAATTACCACCTCCAAAAAGCTCGAATTAATTAAACCCGAAAACTCTCGGCACTGCGAATTTTCCGGGGCGGGAGACACAATTTCGCACGCATGACGGCCGCGCAAGTTTAATTAAATTAAACAAAACAGGAAAAATGAACAGGGACCGAACAGGGTCGGGGAAAAGGTTACCGGGGAACGAAAGAGATCGTTAGAAATCTATGGTAGACTCGGGATAAACCAGGCTACCTATAGTGAAATCGTATGACTCAAAGTAGTCAGGCTAAATGTAAATGCCCCTGAACGTTCACCCCTCTCGATACAAGGCTAAATAATACACGCACATATTTGCATCAAGTAGGGGGGACCGGGGCTAGTTGACTAATTTTTTACATTCCTAATTTTTATAAATAGACCATTAGTATTTTGTTGACTTACTGCATGCCAAAAGTTTCCAAATTTCATTAGGTATACAGGCATAATTTTGAAAATTGTTTTCATTGAGTCTAGGTTGTAGTTTTTATTGTATTTAGAGTAGTGAGACGAATAAGTCAGCAGACCCCGGCTACGGGGGTCAGATGGGGTCAGTTGACTTGACATTTACTTTTCAGTTTTAACCCTTTGCACGCGAAAGGTATATATATACGCTGTCGCAGTACATCAATATAATGTGAAAAACGTATATATACGCAGCCAATTCCATCAATATAGTATACGAAACGCGTACATATGTATACTACGACCAATAAATTTTTTTATTTTTTTTTCACTCCTCCACAGTGTTATTTTTTTTTATTAATTATCATAGTCTAAGATACTGTAATTATTTTGTACTGGTTTGTTATGGTCTATTTGGAAGGCCTGAGAGTTTGAAGGGAGGATAGGGTGTAAAACTGGTGTGGTTGAGTTTGGAAGGATTTGTGGTGGGGCAAGTGGACTTGAGCAGCTAAACTCTTTGCCTCGACTGCATGTTGAGGATAAAAAATGCAATTATTAGTAGTATTCCTATGCTTAGTCAAGTAACCCCGTCCGACATTGTTAACATGTTAAGGGTCGTACGTACAAAACCTCCACGCACCGGATGAAATAAAATACCGTAAATTATAGTCAAGGTATCACGTTTCCACAAAATATTCATGAAATAACATCAAGCAGTACTTAGTGGGCAAAAATTCATAAATAGTCAAAACGAAAATATTTACTTCCAGCCGACCTTTTTAGATTTTTCATTCTCACTGACAGACCACGCAAGTTTTTGTCACGGCGTCACATTAAATGGCAAGCTGGTCATTCATATGCTCCAATATTGCGAATCGCAGCATAATTTATTCCATAATACAAGAATTAAAGGGAATTAGTCAACTAACCTCGTTAGTCAACTAAGTAGCCCCGGTCTCCCCTATCGAGCACACCCCCCCCCCCCCAGAAATTATGTAAAGGAGTTTAAATAAATAGATGAACAATTTTCCACGACACACCGACGACTACGTTGCCCAAGGGGTCATACGATCCATAAGCTGGCTCTGGTAATCCTCCAATATTCCACGATGGACACGATGGATAGGTGGGCACGGGGGCTGAGACAAACTGCCCATGAAACCAGCTTACGCGAGGCCCTGCTCTAGCCGGACGTTTTGATAGGCGTGTAAATAACGGCCGGAAGAATATTTCTACAAACAATCGCGCGTCACCGTAGGCCCGGCCTAAGCTGGGTTAAAAGATAAAATCCCCGGTTAAACTCCAAAGACATACCTACGAACGCGCAGCCGTCGCGATTACGCGCTGCTAATGCACAGGACCATTTCTAATCTATGATAATACACGCCACCTTTACGCGGTGGCTATAAATTACGGGGGTGTCCAAGGGATCGTACGCCCCGCGCTCGAAGATTATCCGAAGGAACGCGGACGATTGCGTTTTCACGCTGCTAATTAGAGCGACTCGTTGTTGCAGCGAGCGAAACACCGCCGCCAAGAGGTGGATGATGGGGCTAATTGCGCCTCAGAGCTTATAGCGCGAGCGCGAGGGCCAGCATTCGGCGAAACGGTAAAACAATCAGCCGCTGGTGATTACGTGTAATTATTTCTGCGATTGCAGCGAGGATCGCGAGCCTGTGGAACCGTGAGAAACGATAGAACGTAGGCATAACGGTGGGACTTGGCCGATCTGCGACTGTCGATAGTAAAGTACTAACGCGCATCGAGGAGGAGAACGTTCTAGCTAAGAAGAACGAAGGTTCCCTAGAAGAAAGTGTAGAAAATGGGGACGAAAATTGCGAGTGCCCGCTACTCTTCGACTGTCACGCGCATCAGCATCACCGGAGGTGTCCGCGTTCGATTTCTTTATTTCCTCTTTCGTTTTCTTCTTTCTTCCTCCGTGCATTCCGACTGATATAATGGACTGTCCAGAGGAGCGCGCGTCCTGATAAAGCGTGGGCACGCCACGAGAAAATGACCATAACGGAAGACACGAATTACATGATGTAAACGCGCCACCTACGGCGAGACGGGCCGGGATTGAATTTAATACTAATTAAAAGTAATAAATCGGCGGACGAATGATTTCTGCGAGCCGGTCGGTCCTATTCCCGCTGTCGTTGGCCCCGGGGCTGCGCGCGTTTCTGCCGAATTAAGTCGGACAGTATCTTTTTCTGACTTCGCCACGAGAGAAATGCAATTAAAGCGAGATCAGAGGAACGCGTCTCCGTCCCTGTACGCTCGCTGCGCCCTGACTTATGACTCGCCGGAGAAGAGATTGGAACGCGGCTTTTAATATCGTTCAACTCGCCCTTGTTGTATATTTACAGGCTGTTATTAAGTCACCCGGCCACCGTCTCTTAAGCTGCTTACAATATCGATGCCTCTAAAGAGATTCTAAAGAGAATCGAGGGGAACGTGAACGTCGTCGAAAGAAATTGTGCAAATTTTAATGGCGGCAGGGAGGTGGAGAGAATCCTATGATTCCAAACAAGAACGAAGCACACTGTTAACGAATACTCGATTCCACTGACTCTCTTCGTACCCCAATTAAAATCCAAGCTCTTTATCACCAACCACGTGTACCTCTTATAAAGTTTCATAAAGTGTTGTTTCGTTTTGGAAGCGTTACCGTTGATTGAACCGCCGACAACACGGTAAATTCAATTGAATTTTATAGGGTGCGTAACGCGCGCAGCCGCGATCACGAGTCGGAGCTGGCAGGGCGATCGTTACGTTTTGACGTTTACGAGAAAGGATACAATGGGCAGAAAGCGTTAATCCCGCGGGTTCGTGCAGCGTTCGGGCCTCCTCCGAAGAAACGAATGGGGCGCCTATGGCGATATTTATTTAACTGCCGCACTAAGTTGGCGCCCCGCCGCGATGTATTCCGAAGACGCGATTCTGCCATAATTACAGTAAAAAGCGATCTTTAATTTCGCGAACGGCGAAAGTGACTTGTAGGTGGGGACAGCGAGGGCCACAGGATTCGCGCGGCCCGACTCCTTTCCGAGGGAATTCATAATTCGAGCCTGCTCCGTCGAGTCTTGGACTATGTCGCCGTGTTAAGTTTCTCGAGATTTCACCCTTAACTCGTTTGCATAGAGCTCGTCGCAGAAGATTGCCTGCGTTAGAGAAGACGAAGGTCTACGTGCTCCTGGCTTGGAAACACTTTTCATTGAAATCAATTGAATTCTTCAATCAGATTCTAGCCAATCGCGTCGCAAATAATTCTTTCGCGTGCTTCCGAACATAATGTCCGACATCCTATTACCAAACAGTTTCTGAAGTAAGAACGAGCATCGATGATGGATCGTTGAAGCGATGATCCGGCTGATAATAATGACTGTGGGATCAAACACGGGCCTGGCCGAAGGAAGGAGGCGAGGCAATTAAAAAGGAAGAGAGGAAGAGAGAGAGAGAGAGAGAGAGAGAGAGAGAGAGGGGGAGAAGGAGAAAGAGAAAGGGAGGAATAAATGGCCGGTCATGTAAATGATTTCAGCTTGGCAGTGCTTGGTCGGGCAGCATTAGTTTTACACACCCTGCCGATGCCCTGCCCCTCTCGACTAATTATTAGGGCCCATTACGTATTATTTAAAGAAGTAGGCGTCCAGACCCTCTCATTATAATGGGCTGCAGGTGCTAGGAGCCTCTATACACACCTTATTCATCCTTTGCCCTTTTAAAGTGCCGCTATTATAATGCGTGGACAACGAAAGGAGAAAACGGGTGCGTAAGAACCCCGCTTCAGAAATCGCGACGCCGGTGAACGCCGCGGATTGTGTTCTCCTCTGTTAACGTCGATGGAAGGCCACGAGGAACAATGCCGGCGATAAATAAAAGAATTTTCTCGAGCCTGCTTATGGAAATTTCGCGGAACGAACTTTAAAGCTCGCCCATTGTAATTAATATTTCCACGGCCGGTGGAAGAGGGGTTCGCTACGCATTAAGTAATTTCCCCGTTCAACTCTGCGAGATTGAATTGTCCGGGAGAAAGGGGTGAGGGGGGCGAAGAGAGATAGATTGAAACGAACCGAATAATAATGTAAAAAAATTTTACGCTTCGCCCTGTGTTTGCCTGGGCTACCGTGAAAAGAAGTGACCTAGTTAACGGGAAACACATCTCCCGCGCGAATACTTTTAACTCGTCAAACGAATAATTTGCCCCGCGGAAAAATGTGATCGGGGAGTTACCAGGCGGATCCATTAATCTCGTAAATCAATGTCGATAAAAAAAAAAAAATACAACGAGAACGTTTCTCGTACAGTGCCGGTTTTTTGCTGACGTTCCACTTGCTTTCATCTACCGTGGCGGTAACCGAACATGAGACATCTTTCTTCGGGAACCCCGCCGGGACGACCGAAGCTGCAGCCGATAAAACACGAATAGATCCATGCTCGATCGTGGAGACGAAATATTCTCATAGCGTTATCGTTTCATTAAAGAGCTCGCGGGGAATTAAATATTCAACGACTGTCGGTGCTGTTTGGCCGTCAGGATCGAAATTGCCGCCAGTACATCTTTGGGCAGGGGCGAGGTAGAGAGGCAGGAGAACGACACGAGGCTCCCTCCGTCGAAATACAAATTTGAAAGCGTCGCCAATGGACGCGGGGTATACACGTACGTACTGTGCAGAGGTGGGCCCGGGCGTGTGTTTTTTTCATCGTGTTACGCCGCTAGTGGCAATACGTATCGTATGCCTGTCTTCCAGATACCTTTTTACTCGTCTTTTGCTGCAAGATCGGAGCAACAACCAGTCCTTGTGTGTCCGGCGAAATTTACGACGGAGCCTCATGCACCATGCAGGCTTTATTTTAATACGCCGGTGGAACGGCTCTCGGTTAGGACGCCGTCCCGCTGGGCCAAAAATCTTAAATATTCATAATTAAATATGCTAATGAACGGGTGACTTCAACGGCAAAATGATTATCAAATTGTACAATGGCCGCGTAAAGTTATTGTACGGGGCCGAAAACGGCGGCGAGGGGGCTCGTATGTACGATCCACGAGTGGAATGCATAGACCCACCGGGTGGACCAGGCCCGGGACGGTCGGGAGGACCTCGATCGATCAAAAATGTTTAAAACCGGGCCGTTCAGGGTTCCGTGGACGAGGATCGACCGGTGACTTCGGTGTCGATAACCGGCCGTCGCGAGAAACCTTCGAACTGGACGCGGCCGGGGTAGTTATTGAAAACCGAAGGTTGACAGGTGTCCTTTCCGTGAATGACTACGGGCCCAAAGAGCCAACACTCCAGATTCCATCTTCTCTCGCCGCGCATGCGGGGTATTCCACTGTATACGTCGCGACACAAAAATGTAGCACAAATATTTTTAGCAACAGAAATCTCCCCCAGAAATCTTGGAAACTAGTCTGCCAGAGATAATAAATTGAAACGCTCTGGAACATTTGAGCAAGCTGATATCTATAATCGGCTATCGCACATGCTCGGGCCGACGAGTGAACGAAACATCGAAAGCCCGCCGCCGCGGCGGCACCAGAAGCGAAACAAAAATCCCCCGACACGTTCTCGCGGCGCGGGGAATGTTTTCCTCTCATTATTACGAGCGGCCGTGTCGCCCGGAGTGTCGAATCGGAGATAAAGAGATTGTTTAAATGCATTACTAGTCCGGGGCCGATCGAAAGAAAGAAACGAAGGAGATGGAAAGGTGGGACCGGCCGAGGGAGAGAAGCCTCGACAAAAGAACGAACAGGACGAACAGCTGGGCAGAGGAGAGATGAAAGAGGGTTCTCCGTGTGGAAGGCCGGGAGACCGTAGAGGGAAAGAGCAAAAAGGACACGGGCAAGAGGGCCAGGAGAGGGCCTTGCATCGGTCGCGTGAGATAGCCGCATCATTTCTTGGCAGACAATTAATTACTGACATTATGTTTTAGAATGCTTACTTGCGTCGGCTACCAGCCGATCTATAGATTTGTAGCCGAGCCCCGAACGCTCTCTGTCCTCGTCTTTGCAACGTAGCTTGCACGCGCGAGAAGGACAGGGCCCCGTGCATGGTGTTTGGTAAATTGCAGTACAACTAATAAAGACGCAATGGCTACTGATGGGTCACTAAGTAGTTTATAGCCATTTTCGAAAATTAATCTGACGAAGGAACCTGTAAGTGGCTCCAATAATCGGAAGATTCAAATCGTAAGTAGAGTTCAGAAATGTAATATTCACGCCTGCTTTCAAAGTATCACGAGTATGTGGGTGCCCGCAATCATCAGGTGTGGTTTACACCGACTTCTCCGTGCATGCTCGTTTTATCATTAAGTCGAACAGTCGGGGTTTCACTTTCTCCCCGCCGACGGGGCACAATAATGCCGACGAAGAAACAATGCTTCGTAACAAGCACGAAAGGCGGACCGCTTAATAATCGTCAGCGTCTTTATTGATGTACCGCGGGCGGAAATTTGAAAACCGTGACGTCGGGTAATTTTTCATTCGGCTGGTGGGATTCCTCCGTCTTTCCACGCCGCCGTGGCTCCTCACCGAATCAAAATTAACTACGCCGTACCGCGTGTGTGGGTGCGTGCGTGTGCATCCGTTACCGTTCATTAAACGGTTTCACAATACACGATAGATGAAAGTTGGCAGGCTCTCCTTCCTAACTATTTATCGTTCTTTCATCGTCGAGCCGGTAAATAAATCTCCTCGGCACGACTATCCCGCCTGGACGAATAAACTCGAGAAAAAAATATTCACGTCGACGTTCCTCAATGAATTTTATCGAATAACGTTCGGCGTTTTTGCCTCGCCCCAGATCGCCGTCAATAGCAATTGATCAGAGTCGCGATTGATCAAAATTAAGAGGAAGGTGGTGGAAAAAATGTACCAACTTGCAGCTTAAGTATCGCCCTACCAGCGGTAACTCAATGATGCTCTCGCTATTATTATTTCCATGAACCTGTATCTTAACGCAATGCACCGCCAGTCTGTTAAATATGCCCAGCGAATCTCAAGATCGATCCACCCTCGAGTTACCTACCGCGATTTACCTTGAAATTATCTGCTCCCTCGTCCCGCGGGAGCTTGTTCGGAGCGCAAACGTACGCTGCCCCAAATGTTCTCGGTTGCATCCGCCGGCAGAAACGAGATTCGTTAGGCAAGAAAGCAATACCGTGGAGCGCGTTTCATTACAAAATTGATTTGAGCATGGTCGCGAGCACCCAGGCGGCATGGAAAAATTACACGTCTCGCGTTTCGAAGTCGAGGCACGTAGCTTTTTCTCCCGCACTCTTTACCCTCCGCACTTCTCTGCTCGAACAGCGAAGAACACCCGTGAACGGTCGCCGTTCACGAACGTTCTTACTTCTAGCGCAAGAAGAACAGCGCGAAAGCTGGCGACACGTTTTATTTCCACGCTCGTTTCTCGGCACCTTCTGCTGCGTTCTCGAGTAAGACGTAGGTGTGACGAAACCATTCGAGTCCCATTCGTTATTAGCGAATTAGTGGAAGGGCACACAAAACAGCGTTCGATGCTAATAGCGAGAAACGGATAGCGTTGCGTTTACCAACGAGCCTCGGGGAGTTAACCAATAGAGAAGATAATTAGATCAAGAAAGATAATCGGGCATATACATATACCGCTAAACTATTTGCAAGCCAGTATGTTCTTGGCCATTGTTCAGGCCCATAAACACTTTGCAATCCCCTCGCGAGGCAACAAGGACGCGGTTCTTCCCCGAGGGCAAGATTTACGCAACGCCCGACCGAAACCGTCGTTTATTAATGAAGAAAGCAATCGTAACCCAAGTGGACAGTCGTAAAATCATTAAACGGCTTGTAAATCACCGACGCGACATGGGGTGGAGCATGATTTAACCCTTTTCACGGTGTATTAATCTGCCGGCGCAGGCGTTTTCGATGAAATGTGCATTAATCGCCGGTATTGAAAAACCGCGGCTCCTTGCCGCGACGTATTTCATCGCGGCCACCTTTGTCATCAATTTGCAGCCGGATGTTGCCGGTTCCTTTCGTAAACTACACTTAATATCATCGAATATCAGTCCCGCCAGATCGACACCGAACGATTGTGATCGAGGATCGATAGGATAAGAGACAGATTGAGAAACTAGACCCAACGAATAAAAGAGTATCGGAGCTCGAGTAGGGAAAGTAGGACAAAACCGGGTACGCGGGTCAGACCGGGTATCATTGTTTTTCTAAGACAAGAGCTGCGATAGGTATGCAGCCAACGTAAGATGTTACATTCGGGTGCACCTCACGATGGTATGAGATCAATCGCAGCGAAAAGACCGTCGTAGTTTTTTATCCGGAGAAGTTTAAAAATTTCGAGTTGAAAAGTTCCAGTGTTGCGTTGGTGAATTGCCATTTTTACACCACTTGGATTTAAAGAATCTATTACGGTAAGTACTACATTGTATTCTGTAGTTATTACACAGTATTTTTACGTTTTACCCGCCCCTACAGCAAATTACGTTGCTGAAAAGTTGCAGAAACGTTGCAGTTTCGTTGCAGTTACCTTGCAGGTAATATTTCTGAGATGTTGCAGAAATGTTCCTATGTCCGCCCGTGTGCAACATTGCATGAAATATTTCTGCAACTTTTCTGCAACGTTTCTGCAAACTTTTCAGCAACTTTTCTGCAACGTTTCTGAGATTTTACAGCAACTTTTCTGCAACGTTTCTGCAACTTTTCTGCAACGTTTCTGAGATTTTACAGGAAGGATAAAAAATGTAAGGGAAATTGATTAAATCACAATAAATATTGACAATTAAATATTCATATATTTTTTCTATACAAGCCGACAACAACAAGAACAATAATAAAAACAATAAAAATAATAATAGTATTGGCTCTGGTGGATCTTCTCAAACCCGCGTATGTGGAGTTCCAGGCTCTTCCGCTCTCTTTACTTAAAATGTACTGCATGCAGCGTGTAATGAACCTGGAATAATACATGCATTTATTTTACAATTTTACAACTTTAAGTGCTGAAATGAGATAAATAATAAATTTACTTACTCATTTTACTATATGTATGAATATATGAATGATTCTTTTTGTATATTTCTCTGCCACAGAATCCTCTACTAATTTATTTAATATCAGCAGCTTCCACAGCTTCTCTTCAGTAAATGAATCTATAAAAGGTCATCAATAAATTATTTCAGTCGTGAAAACTGGCTTCATTAAAAACAACATTCATGTAACGCCAATCGCAGGCTGCATTGAAGCGACGCAATGGAAAAATAACAATCACCGTTACTTTAAATAATTGAACGGAAAGTGAAATGAAAGTTGTACAGTACATGCATGTTTACAAGGAAACTGTGTGAAAAGTAAAAGCTTGTAGCACAGAAAGCAAAGAAATATATGTATTTTAAATAATTAGAAAATTGCAGTTGGTTAATAGGCATCAAATATTTTATATTAGTTACTTTAACTTAAAAATAAGCTCCTTAATTTGAATAATTCATATATATTACTTGCGAAACAATCTGTTTTTATCCTGTTCTTATATATCGTGACAGAAAACACAAGAACATTTATATTGTCCAAATACAGTAGAAATGCTTGCAGGGAGAAGATTTCTTTGAATGTACGAAATTCAGGCCCAGACCCATGTTCTGTAACCAACGATGCAGATAGTTTTCATTCTTCAACGGAAATCTATATGAAACAAACAAAAATATTTATTTTTAAGAAGTTCGACATAACCTACAAGTAGCATATACATGGGTTCTACTTACCCGTGATATGTCAAACCTTCACCCAATTCACTCAGGTCTCCTGCGCCACGAAACACACACGTTCTAACCATTTTTACTACTTAAAGCAATTAATAACTAATCACGCTCTTACTATTTACGCGTGTGCTTTCTTACGTGCTTTGGCTTTGCAACCTGTCGTGTCGCACGTGAGGTACGTCACACAACGCCTGGATCTTCACCACGCCGCCGGCTTGGGAAGATCCAACAGAGCCAATACTATTATTATTATTATTATTATTATTATTATTATTATTATTATTATTATTATTATTATTATTATTAACGGGAATAGTCCCATAGGTTACATAAAGCATACAACAATTGAGTCTACATCGTCTGCTACTTATTGCACTAAATTATCATAAATTATATTATGTTACACAAAGCGTAACCTAATATACACTGTATAGTGGGTATACTACGATATTATACTAAATCTATATACTAAATCGATTTTATAACAGTTTTTGAGCCCTGCTTATTGCGGGACCTTTGTTGTAAAATCTCAGAAAAGTTGCAGAAAAGTTGCTGAAAAGTTGCAGAAACGTTGCAGAAAAGTTGCTGTAAAATCTCAGAAACGTTGTAGAAAAGTTGCTGAAAAGTTGCAGAAACGTTGCAGAAAAGTTGCTGTAAAATCTCAGAAACGTTGCAGAAAAGTTGCTGAAAAGTTGCAGAAACGTTGCAGAAAAGTTGCAGAAATATTTCATGCAATGTTGCACACGGGCGGACATAGGAACATTTCTGCAACATCTCAGAAATATTACCTGCAAGGTAACTGCAACGAAACTGCAACGTTTCTGCAACTTTTCAGCAACGTAATTTGCCGTAGGGGCCGGTTCTTTGTCGCATGTTGAAGTGTAAATATTTAATGTTTAGTAAATTACCTCATCTGCGGCAAAACCGGGTATTTGATTATGGGGCAAAATCAACTTTCTATGCATGGCGTAAATGTCTTACAGAAGCTGATTTGTAATCATTAAAAAATCCAATAATAATCTTGATTATACGTATTGGCAAAGAAAACTACCACCGCGGGAATGGTGACGCTAGTGTGGCGTAACAAATATGGATGACGCAGGTATACATTTTACTATAGGTATGTTTATATGGAACCAGTAGTACAAAAGTTTGTTTAAAAGTTATTTCTAACAGTAAAAATGTTGACAATACATTTAGACACAATATTGGACAAGAAATTGCTGAAACTTCGAAAAAGATGATACAAGAAAAATCTTGTAAAACCAGGGGCGTAGTTACCCCTAAACGACAAAAAAAAAATGAAGAAACAGATAAAATAAAAATGCAATTATCTACGAAAGAGCCTTGCATATTTTGTAACAAGCTTTTCATTCATTCCAAGTCCAAGGAAAAGTGGATTCAATGCATTATCTGCCACGGGTGGACTCATGAGACTTGCAGAAATGTTGAGGAGGGCGACGAGACCTTTGTTTGTGATTTTTGTGCACTACATAAATTAAAATAACATGTAGAAATTAATACTTGTTAAAATATCTTATATCATACCTATAGGGTAAAACCGGGTACATGCATACTTCCGAGACATCTTGTTTTCCTGTGAGCCAAATAGTTTTTTTCAAAAAAGGACCCTCATTTTCAGATTCTGTAAGGTCCAATTAAGACTTCTAGCGGTGTCCAAAGTTTATTTTGCCGTCTGACTTTTTGCTAGCAGGAAAAATACATTAGGCACCCGGACTTCGCCCCACTTTCCCGTACCGGAGAACTACCCCTTAAATTCCAGCTTGGCAATTGTTTAAACATTGGAATCGCCGGTTCACGATCCACCAACAGCGGGTGTAATTGAATGAGGCGGGGAGGACGAGACACGGAGCGTACATTGTTAATGAAGAAAGCAATCGCGGATGGAAGCGGACAGTCGTAAAACCACTGAAAGCATTGTAAATTGCAGCCGTCGCACGGCTAGAAAATGATTTAATCCCCCCGCGAGCCGCATTCGTTCTCGTGGCCGGCGTCTTCGACGAAATGTACATTAATTCAGTCGGTGAGAAGGGGTGGGGGGGGGGGGGGGGGGTGAAAAACCGCTTCTCGTCGGCGGCCCCCCCTGCCGCCGTCCCCCAGATCCTACGACCCGAGATATTCGCTTATGAAAAAGATCAATGCTTCTAGTAGTACTCGCCACGCTCCATCGGTTTTTATTAACTTGGTCGGCGAGCGCGCGTCCGAGGCAGAGGTTCTTCGACGGCACCGTCGCGCCGCGGAGGCGTCGAACCGACGCGGTGGATTTCGAGATCGGCGAAAGAAAGGAGGCGAGCACCACTGGCCATTTGTGGTTTCGGCGAGTGTATATAAATTAGCGCGAGTAACGCCGCGGCATTGAATCGGCTGATAAATTTTCGTGGTGCGGTCGACGTCACACCTCCCCTTATACCGTGTACCCGGGAATCCCGTACGCGCGGCAACGATAAAAATAAGAGGGAGAAAAGGGCGAAAAAAAAACAGGCGTACAGGGTGGCTCAAAATTATGGGGCAAACCGAAGCGGGCGAGTCCTTAGTGCCGAAGGAAATCAACAGGCTTCTTACAAGTTTGCAGTCTGAAGCTTCATTTTCCCGGATATGTAGGACTGGCGGCTTGGGCTGAGGAGTCCCACTGCTGGTACACGCCGCCTCTAAACATCGGCAACAGAGATGCGTCTACACTCGGGAGAAACAGTGAGGAGGATAGTGTCTAATCATCTAATGGCACTCGGGGATGGTGAGAGAGTCACTCCTCGGCCAGGGACATCGCGCAATGTTTTGATTTCTTATGTACAAGGTTGTTGACGCAGCTAGGCTTAGAGAGCGTCACGAAGCTCGTTTCACTAATAATGCGCCTTTATTTTACATATATTATGTTCTAAATTTTTTCGCGTCTTTACCATTTCTAGTACAGTGATTCGTCGTTATTGTCCCGTTTTTACCATGCGTAATAGTCCCGCTCACTATCCCCACCATTTCTTGGAATCCTTCAGTCGAGAGTGAGAGAATCCGAGAACGTGCGAGAGAACAAAAGAGTCGACACGAAGTTGTCATCTGCTACGAATGGTGTCCGCATCCCGTTGTTGTCCCGCCGCCAGCCCCGTTCGTCGGGACTATTACGACGAATTACTGTACTTAGTTTACTGTGTTTTTATATTCTGAATTTCAAGACAATACTTGAGAATTTACCCCAAACCCCATTGACATTTAATCGAAACACGCTGCGAGCCAAAGTCCAATTTTTTAACTGCTTAAATGTTGTAAACGAAGGGTTCGAAAATGGTAGAGAAGTTTTCCATCTTCTTAACCTGGAGAATTTAGGAATTTTGAGACACCCCGTACAATGCACGTGTGTTCCCGCAGCGAGCGCAAGTCCTCGTTCGGAGGGCTCGATGCTTGGAAGATCGCGATCGTGGCCCTCGCACGCGTATTAGCGAGGGGACACACGGCTGGAGAGGATCGAACTGGCCCCTCGCGACCACGTTAATTACTTTTCTTTTATTTGCGAGCTGACGGCGATTTGATCTCTCAATGCTTCCGTTGGTTAATTGCGCTTCCGCTTCGTGGAAACTCGCGTGGGAACGGAGCAAGACGAGTGAAATTCCTGAAACTCGTGTTGCCCGATTGTTTCGTACCCTCGTTCGATTTGCAGGCAGAGAGTGAAACGTTGCTACGCAGGCTGGAGCATCTGGGCGCAGTGATGGATGCCGGTTGCAAAACTATGGCTGAATGCGTTCGTATTAAGTGGCACAGTCAATATTTCTTGCCGTTAGCGGGACTCTCCCCCGTGCCTTCTTTCTTCCTTCCTCTTTTTCCGTTTCTGCTCGTCGTTGCAGCGAGCACTTCTTCTGTGTGCGACCGACACAGGCTTTCTTGTATGCAGGAATTCCAGGACCAAAAATATCCGAGCGATCCCTGTACGCTCGCTGCGGCGAAACCGCGGCTTCGTGGCATCTTTGTGGCACCTTTGTGGCATATTTTCCTCGAGGGTTCGAAACGTTTCGCCTTCGTACGGACGCCATCTTAGCCCCGGTTAACAGAATTATCTTTCTTTGGCTAACTGTGCCCGGCCGCGCCGACAGATTCCCTTTCCCCGATGCGAACCACCGGGGCTGATTAAATTCCTCGTCGATGGCGGTTAGAAAAAGGACGCGTAAAAATCCGCCGCGGAGGTCTCGACCGCCGGGAAACATGCACCTTCGCTGTATCCCCTTCCTTCCCGATCGATAATAACTCCTCCCGCGATGTCCTTATTATTAGATCATCGATTAGGAATCTTCTAAGAACGCTCAAGACCCAGACCTAAAGAGACGGTGAAGCGTAGCGTATAATTGACGAAGATTCAAACAGAGAATTATGTAACGCTCTCCCCGTTACAACAATCCAATTACCCCGTTGGCATTACAAGCCTTGCCGTAACGAATATCGTTAGCATAACAAGTGACCGAAATAACGTAACCAGAGCAGAAGCTTCGGCCGTTCCCAGCTACCGGTGCGCCAGGGACCATCGGGGGACGACAACGCGTCAGCACGAAACTCACCTGCCGTTCGTCCATTATTTCGCGGCGCCGTCAAACGACGCGGCACGACGGTGAAAGGGGGATCAAAGGGGGGCGAGAAGGAGGCGAGAAGGAGGCGAAAGGTACGAAGGAAATACGAGGAACGACGGAGTGAAATAGCCGCGGTCCAAAACAGCGATGCAAACGTATTACGGTCTAGCGGCTGCAAGGGGGTGCGCGTGACAGGACCACTGGCCGGATAGATTTATATTGACAATGGGCTTATATTTATAACGACGGTGATCCCGGGCCGCGTGTACAAGGGTAATCCCGCCACCAGGACGAAACACTCCGTCCGTCTAAGTGGCGCGAGCTTTAACGCACTCGGTTGCATGCGGTAACCAGATTAATCCCTCCGCCCTTTCGCCTAACCAATCAGCCGGGCCCTTACATCTGCCACTCTAAACCGCTCGATCCCGCTTGATTTCTACACGAGCCATAGAGGTCGCGGAACACGCGTGCGGGCATGTTGTAGCACGGTCTTCCCCGAGGGACACGCGAGCCCCCGGTGTCGTTCCCGATGGAGTATAGACGTGTGTAGAGGAACAAATCCGAGGACAGGAAGCCATCAAACCGAGCTACGTGCTCGCGTGGAGATGCCGAGGCACGGCAAAAGGAAAGCGCGACGATTGCGGTTCCGTCTAATGGATCGTCCACAGAGAAGCGGCGACGACTCAATGGAAAAGGAATTAACAGAGATAAATTGGTGGTTATCATCTGTCAAAGATGGACACATCGATGGAGATTTTTCTTCTCACCATCCTGACGAAATGCATTGGGCCACTGCGCTTGCGATCGCTATTTTATTATAGGATTGAATTCCTTTTCAACAGTCCTGATGAAAAGTCCATGTGAAGACAGTTTCCACGCGCCCACGGGAAATCAATGTGTCGTGGGTGACGGTTGGTAGTAAGTGAAAGCATCAAACACGGTGGTCGCAGATTTAAAATGCAAATGATTATTAGAGCGTGTTACGCTCGGTTAGCAAAGGAGCTGCCGCGGACTCGGTTCTAATCGAGCGTTTCGGTTTAATTGACCCACATTCCCTGTACCGTCGCGGCGCTTTATTAGCGGCACATTAATTATCTGTCCGGACGGAATATTTAAATATTCAGATGGTGTCCAAGCTGCACGCGTGCACGGCGCGTGTACCGACCGCCGAGACGGATTTAAAAAATTGCCTCCGTGGGATGGTGTACCACCACCCGCGCGGATATGCAGTAAATCTTAAAAAAAACGGTGCAATACCATGAAACGCTAATGAGGACACCATTGGGACATTTTATATTCGTTTCGTGGAATTAGCCTTTCGCTTACTTGTTTCGGAAACTGGAATGTGATGAATAGTCGAGCGCGATAATAAAATCTTCGCGCTTCGGGCGCGGGGGGGGGCGTAAATTTCAGTCTGCATTCGCGATCAGCCGCTTTAGCGTGGAAAAGTGCTCCCAGGAAGTTTGCGAGGGGCAATTCTTTATAGCCGCGAGCACGTGCGACAGAAACTTGAAAGAATCGTCCGGCGAATCGGGATCGTGTAGGAGGGAGCAAACGTTATTATTTTGCACTGTACCATACACGAATCCCTGGCCGCTCCTCCGGTAGAATTCAATTTTAGCCGCGGAAATCTATTTTAAAATAACCCGCATTTGTTCGTGCTCATCGCCGCGTCTAACGCGAACCCCAGCGCTGGAGCTCTGGAGCTCTGTACTCCGCAGGCCGTTTCGCCGCACCGCGCCGTCTCGAAGACGATTCCCCGCGTTGCCGTGCATTGAATGGTCACGCAGTTTTCGTGCATGTTGGATCGTGTGCGCGCACAATGTCTCGTTCGCACCGGTAAACCTCCCTCAACGGTGGCGTGCAAACGGTGCATTAACGTACCGGCACAATCGAGCGGCAAATGAGAGGCCCAGGCCCCGGTCCCTTACGCGTCGAACGAGCGAGCGCCGACGCGGCTGATGGACTCTAAACACGCCTTCGAAATTTTGCGATTCCGCGAACTTTTCGGTCGCAGCCCGTACACTTTCGTGCCTCGTGCCGGTGGTGGATCGGTCCCCGTCGATCCACGTCACCCGCCGCTCTACGGGATTGAAATATTAATTACGGGATTATGCAAAAAGTGCGTTTAATAGGCCGTCATTTGCCACCGTTACTCGTCCATTTATACTACGGGCGAAATTACGAGGATCGTGCCCGCGAAAGACGTCGCGGTCAGCACGGTAGGCGCGCGATTTTTTCGTCCTTTTGCCTTTTAATCGGCCCCGTCGAGCGCCGAACGCGCGGAACAATGAAATCGATCACGAGTCCGACGAGGAGACAGGGCGCCGTAAAAGCGGCCCCCCGAAGCGAACCGTTGCCGTTACCCCTCCGCCGCGTTTCGTGTAAACCGAACGGTTAATTTTTGCGCTCGAAAAAAGGCGCTCGCCTCGATTCTTAATCTATAGCAAAAATTACATGCAATTACCGCCGCCACCCAGCGCGCCGGCATCTGCGAGTCGGAGGTAGCGCGGCGATCGCGTGATTTGCACGTCCATCCGCCTTCAGAATGTCGAAGCGGGCACACACGGTGCACACAGAGTATCGTCAGGCTGAATATTGCGGCGTGTCACGTTTCCCTTTTCACGTCACGGCACAAGGAAATAATAATACGCCTTTGAAGTACTTACATATTCGAAATGATACAACGACTACGCACGCGTGAACCTTCGTATCGGATTTTCTCACAAAGCCACACGACGCGCGCGTTATTCCGGCGCGCAGATTGCATCCCGTGATTATCAGCGTTAAGGTACGTTTCGATTTCTCTATCGCTAATTCCCCTTTCTTGCCTTGCCACCGGGATGAATTACGCGCGGTACCGTACCCCGGTAAACAGCCACGGATACGATAATTCATCCCCGACGCGCCGGCTTCGCGTAAATTAAACTTTCCTTTTTCTTTCTTCTCCAACCGACGCGACGCGCGCGGTACTGGTGCGCGAATTAGCATAAACGCGCAACGCTTCGATCGCAATACCGCATAAATTTCTCACTTTCCTGGCATTCTTTAATATTCAAAACAATGTACCCGCTTCATGAAAGAATATTCGCAATAACAGCTTCCTCGAGCCGCGCTCCCGAAACGACTGTTTAAATTCCGATATCCGCGCATCAGCCAGCGACAAGTAGTCGCGAACGAAACGGTGATCGAAGCTTTCCGTCGCGCTGCTGCCATTCCGCTCGACTCAAGTAGCGCAGCACTAAAGAAGAAATCTGTTTTCGAAACGCTTGTTCTCCGTGCCGGCAACGGGTTCGCGTTATTCCAAGTGCTAAAAAGAGAACAGAATCCTTATTGTCGTCGCACAGATTACCAGCATTGAAAACCGCGACAATACGCACACAGGGCCTTTGTCGACTTAATGCTATCGCGCAGACACGTAGCCGGGTCCTTACAAAATTAATTCCATTCGCCGGCGGACGATGAATCGCGCGCAGGGTGGGCGAAGGGGGTTGGGAGCCAAACGATTCTCGGTTGTAACTTATTATCGAGCCACTCGTAGCCAGACGCGTGTACACGAGAACTCTTTAGAAAATGAGTTCACAAGACGCCGAACTCGGGGGTGTTGGCGTCGAGTGGCGGACAAGCAACGGGACAAGTCAGAAAGGAAATAGCCAATCACGCAAATGAGGACACAAGGGCGCGACGGGCCTACCCGTTAATTGGCATACGTTAATTAATACCCGCCCCTCTTTGTTGCAACGTTCGATACACGTCTGTCTGCTCGACGATACCCGGGCGACACTTTGGAAGAATCGGCTCGTCGAAATTGCCCTCGACACTCCGCGCCCGCTCGTATTTCCTCCAACATTCTTTCCCGAAATCGTCGCTCGCGTCATCCTCCCTGTCCACCTTTAATTAAGGCGTCATCCATATTCATAAACATAAATTATCATTCCACTCGAGGCATGCTCCGAAAGATCGACTCCTGGCCCCGGACTCGTTCTCCTTGTTTTTGGTTTGCCGTCATTACGGGGCCGCTGCGCTTGCCAACGAATCGATTACTTACGTAGACGTGGCAATCTCGTGCGACGAGATTAACACGATCTCTTAAAGGGCCTTTGCTCGGTATGCTGATCACGGCCGGGAAAATCTCTCGCCGCTGGAAAGCGAGCGCCCCGAATCGCGGGTCGGTCCCTTCTGACAAGCGATTCCGTTGATCTTCGTTAACGCGTGTCAAGCGGAGATAGCCGGCGACACGGTCACAGGTCGGCATCGATTCCCGGCAAACAGGCGAGGGTTAATTTGCGCACACGCCGTTACAAAAATCCCCGGGCCGTAAAGCACGCGGCGTTTCACGTAACGCGTGTGCTATAAAACACGGAACAGGACGCGCGCCGCACGAGGTACAAACGTAGCTGCTCCACATTGTCCCGTTGCATAAAACGTGCACACCGGCGATCCGGCAAAAATCGAACGGCGCGGATCGCCGGCGAGGGCAGCCAGCGAGGCCAGGGACGTTCCGCAAAATTTATCGGCCCTGGCAACACATCGCGAGACCTTGTAGCCCGTTCCACGCCGTCACAATATTCATCCTGCGCCGGTTAAATCATTCGATTTTTATCACCCCTACTCGAGGGCCTCCTCCGTCGCGTCGTCCGCCTCCGTCTCGTGAACGCTCGCCACGGGGCTAGCGGTGAGACAGAGAGACGGTTGCACGGTGCGAGCACACGATCACGGAATCGAACATTTCCATGCGTGCGACCCGCGCTGCCCGGCGCGGCGTATACGTGTTAATACGGTGATTTAGGGCTTAACGCGTGGATCCTTCGGTGCACAGGAAGTCGAGGAGTACGTGCGTGCGTGGGTCCGTTTAACGCGGCCCTGCTGATGGCCATGGCTATGGGGATGGCTGCAGCGATGGCCGGTGCGCGATGCGTGGTAAGACACCGGGGTGACAAAGCATTAATTAAGTCGTACACGTTTATCGGATATCCCGGCGTTGGCTTATGGTCGACGAGCAGCCACGGGCGAGGGAGAAAATCACCCGGTATAACGCGACGCTGATGAAATATGTCGTCGGCGGAGTGACAGCGCCTCGTAAAGGGCCGAGATTAAGCTTTACGGAGGAATAAAAAAACTTTATATGATCGAATGTATATCACGGGAAGATGGTTTATCGGCGGCTTGGTTCAGCGCGTTCAACGAATATGCCTCGTTTGTCTTCCTCGTATACGCGCCCGCGAGATTCTCATTATTCTAAGAATATCACCTGATCTGTATTCCGCTGCCACCTTTTTCCAATTCTGGCCGTGTTATCGACGAACCACTGACTCGTGGGTACGAAGATAGCACCCTCTCACGTTTTCATTTAACGAAGAATTTAAACGGTTCACTCGAGTCCCGCGGCGTATTCGGCAGCGGTGGGTACACGGAAGACGGAAAGCGATGCATTTGCATATTACTGTACGCATTCGTATGATAATTGGGAGCTTTTTGACCGCGGGACCCAAATTCCCCGAGATAAAGCGAGCAACGGTGCACGTTGAACCGCGGTGCGCCTCGTAAAAGTTTGACAATTCGAGAGATTGTAGAACGCTACCGTGGGAACACGTTTCTGACGTGCCTCCTCGTATGTTCAATGAAATCTAGGAAATAAAATAGTTTCGTGGCGAACGTGAAAGATGAATACGAAAAAGGCCCTGTTCGTTTCGCGAGCCTGCGACGGGACGAAATCAATTAATTAAAAACTTTTGTTCCCTCTCGCGCCCCGTGTCCCTTTCAATGCCGATGCTAGGTACCGTTCCTGGCAACGTAGCGAGTCGGTGAATGGAATCCAGAGTTCTTTGATGCGCGCAATAATTTTCGACGTTCTGAATTTTGACGGCATTACCAAGGGCAACGACTGAAGCACCTATCGATCCGTGGAATTTTCACTTTAAGTACTTCTGCAGCGTAACTTCGTTGTCCCTCCCGCCGACGCGACGGTCTGGCCACGACTCTTGCGCTGATGAAGGGCTCCCTCTAATGAAAGGGTTGTGTGTTTGATACCCTTAAGAATTGAATTACGACAGGGACGTACGGCGAGGCTCAGTAGCCATTTCGAAAAGAATAGAGCCCGCGCGGGAGTGAATTTATCTCTCCCGGTATCGTGATCTCTCATCGGCAGTGTACGTGCCGCCCCGTGTCGTTTATTTAACGACGCTTATTTATACGGCTTTCTTTGTCGTGGAAACAAAAGGTGTCAGAAATGAATCATTCTTCGAGATGAAAAGTTTCATGATCACGCGGATTTTCCTGCGACTGACTGCCGCGTATAAAACACGTGGCGTTTATAGGCCGAATTTTCCTTGTCCATAAACACGTTCTATTCGTCGAGGTTTAAGGGGACCTCCCACCCTTGATCACCTCAAAATTACCAAAAATGAGCCTCTTTGTTGAAAAATTGCAGGAAAAAACTATGAGACATATTGAAGAAAGTGGATATATTTCTGAAAGGGCTAGCCTTACACAACATAAAAAAAAATAATTCAGGCAATTTCACCTCTGAATAAAACCACAGTAGTTCAAACCGCAAACTTTCACTTTTGAGATGATCACTGCTGGCCGACATGATATCTCAAAAACCGTTCGACATAAAGTCTTGAAATTTTCAGCACAGCTTTGGCACACCCATAGCTATGATGTGACCTACAATCATCACTGGGAAAATTCTACAACCAGTTTTATAAAGCATTTATAAACTTTTGGTTTTAAAACTAAAACTAAAACTAAAACTAAAAGATTATAAATGTTTTATAAAACTGGTTGTAGAATTTTCCCAGTGATGATTGTAGGTCACATCGTAGCTATGGGTGTGCCAAAGCTGTGCTGAAAATTTCAAGACTTTATGTCGAACGGTTTTTGAGATATCATGTCGGCCAGCAGTGATCATCTCAAAAGTGAAAGTTTGCGGTTTGAACTACTGTGGTTTTATTCAGAGGTGAAATTGACTGAATTATTTTTTTTTATGTTGTGTAAGGCTAGCCCTTTCAGAAATATATCCACTTTCTTCAATATGTCTCATAGTTTTTTCCTGCAATTTTTCAACAAAGAGGCTCATTTTTTGTAATTTTGAGGTGGTCAAGGGTGGGAGGTCCCCTTAAGTGGATGTATCGACAGGTTTGCGAAGTTGTATGGACCCTGCGATAACGTTGCCACTTACGGCACTATCGCACCGAACATGTTGCACGGGTTTCAATGGAAATTTTCGCAGATTGAAATAGATTGGGACAGATTGCTGTAATAAAGCACTTGAATACTTTCCTGGCGACTAGCCGATAGTGTTCGATCGCTCGAGACAAAAGCAGTTAAATAAGAGGCCACGCACAGTGGCCGATCGACTTCTTCCACTTCCATCTCGATACACTTTCATCTCCTGATATAATTTTGTCTGTGGTTGCGCTTCGATTGCCACGTTGGCTGCCCATCGAATTCTGCTCGTTCGACCGCGTTCACCCTTCTCCCCTCAGCGAAATTACGTTTCTATCATCTAACGTGTCAATCGTGCGGAACATTCGTCCGCGTTCCTCGCACCGTACATTGTATAATGCAAACACGAGTGGATCGAAAATCGCGTAGACGTCGGTGGAAAAACGGCAAATTTAGCGCACAGATCTCGGCGCAGTCACCTGCCAAACGAAAGATCCAAGCTGGCGTTCCCGTCCCCCGACGAACAAAAAGCACAACTGAGCGTCCTATTCATCCATCAGGCGCGCAACAACGTCATCACTTAGCTTAGGACCCGCCGCTGACACGCGTTTCGATCAAAGCCAGCCAGTGGCAGGGACCCGAGCACGCGAATTTTCAAAGCAATTTCGAAAGTTACGCACCCGCATCACCTAGCCGCGCTCCTGTATATTCCGGATTTCCGGCCGGTACGTAGGCAGAAGGGGTTGCGCGGGCGTGCACCTGCGCGCACATATGCTTTTTACGAGGAGAATAAAAACTAAATAGTATCTCACGCGGGTTTTACCGATCCCGGCGACCCGGAATCGCAATTTTACAGCGTGATAAAAAAGAGGTGGGTGGAAGAAAGCAGGGAGGTGAACGGGGAACGTGGAGCGACGAGGTGGGGCAAGGGGTTGCCGAGCAGACAGAGACAGCGGGGCGCGTATGAATAAACGAGTGGATGTTTTCAGGCGAACGTTTTCCAGAAATAAACGCGCACGGTATTTTCTATAATGGCTGGCCGTGGATGGATCGCGGTTTTGGACTTTTTACGGGCACCCCTCGGCCAGTGCTTTCCGCGGTATGAGGTTGTTGGTGGGATGCCAAGCCGCGCCGCGGGACCGGTATTCTGCGCCTATTTTTTCCAAGGAGGAACACCGCATCGACGCTCCGCTGGTCGATGGCACGAAGACGCTCGCGAGCTGGCTGGTTCGCTCGTTCGCGGATCCGAGGATCGGACACCGCGATCGTAAAGATCGAACTGGGATACTTTCGATCTCATCAGCGCCAAGTGAAACGGGAGAAACTGGCGTGTCGGGGTTCCCCCGGATCGGCCGTTTCTCTGGGTTCTTCGTTGCGGTGAGGCGATCCATTTACGAAACAATCTAGGTAGCCGCGCACTAGATGATTGCGATGTAATGCGAGGTTCGTCGAGCATAGAAGTGCTCGGACGGGACCGAGTACCGGCGACCCCCCTACGGCCGTTCCCCGTTTATCGCCGCAGAGGTAATGAGAATTTATAAGCTTCCGATCTGCCACGGCGATATTCGAGAGGACGAAAACGCGTAGGAATCGATCCAGCCGCCGCCGAGATCACTGTAATCTCCGGATCATTGAAAACTCCAAAGCCGATCGCGCATTATCGTCGCGGTTTCGCGCGCTCGTATAATTGGTCCGCGGCTTTTCTAGCCGAGCCAGCCATGACGTAACAGCTTTTTAATGACATAACGACGGCAGCCGTAAGACCCGCTAACGCTTCCAATGGTTCAACGTAAATTAGGGACGGATTAAAAGCTGTTGCGTTCGTGGCATAAATCAAGACCGGCCTCCTCCGGCCCTCTCTATGGAGCAGAAAAGCTACTAATTAAGGCGCAGAATTTCCAGCCGGAGAATGAGCGTCTATGAAGATGCCTCGTAACGCCGTAATCGGATCCCCGCCTTCGCGGCCGATACGCAACGTCAACACTTTATTTCGCGATTAGCTGATTCGTCGCGCGCAGATTTTTCTGCCTCGGCTACCGCTCCACCCTCCCCCCCCCCCCTTGGAATTCCTTTTTTAATAAAGACTCACACCGTCCATGACACTTCGCTGTGGAAAGGTGTTATCAGGATTACTCCCGGTTTAATTGAAAAGTACAGAAGCCTGTTTGCAACTAGCAGGGAAGTTTTAGGTAATACTAAGCCCGCGTCCAGGAAGTTGAACCGAGGCAATGCATTATCCCGTTGCATTTAGCAGAGTCCTGTGAACTTGGTCGATCCGTGGCCGTGTTCGTGCGATCGTCATATACATAGAGTACCGTTCGATCGACCGGCGAAACTCTTAACTGGGCCAGGATGCTAATTAACAGAAATCGAACATCCCCGTTTTGCCGTGTAATCGCCAGCCCGCTCGTGTACGCGCGTGATCGTATCGCAAACGTCTCAATATCGAACGTCACGTGCCGTAATAACCGAACGAGCAATTACGATTTCCTGTTTCTTGCGCTACGGACAAGCCGCGTTCACCAGCTTCGTCCCTCTCCGGAGCTAGGATCATCCTGGACGCGCCGTGAGAAATGCTCCGAGGCTCGCGTGCTGGATCCAGGATAATTATATCAGTGCATCGAGCACCTGCCATATCAGCCGGCTTCCTTCTGTCTATCGACCTATCGTGCAACGTTATGCAGTCTGGGGGTCTGATACGGCGGGGGAAAAAAATTGTCACGCGATAGGAAAACGGTGGGCTCGGGAAGCAAAAGTATCCCTCGTCGAACTGCGATAAGATGGAAACGATAGAGGTGGCTTGCATAATTCACGCCTTGCTCCCGTTCCTCGCTCCAGCGACTGCACTTTCGGTTAATTTCGAGGGCGGACCGGCCATCGTGCTAGTTCCAGCAACAAATCGCACTCTATCATTTGACTCTGCTGCGCGGCAGGTGTTGCACACGATCGAATCGGCGGAAAAATAGAACAACCGTCTATTCGAGCGAGCCTACGAATTTCGAGGCAGTCAACGGTTATACTTTATTACAGGACAACGGTTGCGAGGTGATGAACAGCTGAGCGTCACGTTTCGCTGGCTCGATCGGGGAAACCTTAATCCTTACTGCACAACAGGATGATTAAACTTGTTTCTTCATCAAGATTCAAGCCGCCCAACCCTATCTGCCGTGTAAGAAATTATTTCACCCCAGCAGCTGAGGGTTAAGCTATTACAAGAGTAACGAGTAGCCAGCGAGAACAGATGGAGCAGCATCTCAACTCTGCACCCTAATATATTTCTTTAATTGCCCCTCCGCGCGATTGTAGAAAACGGAGGAAGGAGAGGGTGGCTAGCAGAAGAACCTGTCTCAACGCGACGGTTAAAACTCCCCGAGAAACTTGAACGGCATTAACGACTCCGGCGCAGAGGCCGTAAGGAACCGTTTCGAAAGACTTTCACCTCGTTGTAGATTTAATTACCGGGAGCAAAGTGTAACAGTTTCATCGGCTCGTGATCCGACCTAGGCGACGACTATGCTAATGGCCAATACAGCCTGCAGATATCTTAATACCTTACGCCGCGAGTTCTAATAACCAGCCGAGCGGCAATTACGATTTCCTGTTTCTTGCTCGCTAAACGATCCGGCCGAGGCTTTTGTCCCCCTCGAGCTAGAGCCTTGTAAAACCTCTGAAGGAGGGAAAGCTGGGGAGCGGCGCGGAGCGACAGAGATCGCCGCGGGAATGAGCGAGGCTCGCGTGCAATCGCGAATAGAGATATCGTCGACCTTAGCGCGTAACACGGACCTTGGTGGTGCTTTGCACCGCAGACAGAGCACGGCCGAAGGAAAGAAACGCGGGAACGCGGCGAAAGGAACGAAAGAAGACAGCCATCACCGGTCGGATAGCGCGGCCGAGGAAAAGAAACGCGAACGTGTTCATTTCGGCCAGCTAATCTCGCAATAAGACAACGCGCGCGTGCCCCGGTGGCGTTTGCGAAAGGCGCAGAAACCGCGCTCGAATTAACGTAACACAACTAGAGCTCTTACTTTTTGACCCGTCGGGTACCCGGGTACCCGGACATTACCCGGGATAACTTCAAGCAATTGAATGTAGTATTGTCTGTGATTGTCTGTGGTATAGTCTGATGTTAGCCAAAAATGATTGAACAATACCACATTCAATGGCTTGAAGTTGTTTCGGGTAGACGGGTACCCGACGGGTCAAAAAGTAAGAGCTCTAAACACAACGGGTGTGGAAGCGATTTTCTGATTGCCGGCAATAGAGGGATGTCGATATTGGCCATTTCAGCGCACAAATACGTAGATGGCCCACTCGAGGCCGCGGCAGCGAGCTCCAGCTATGCCGGCTAGCTGTTTGCCTCGCTAAGAAACCTCCAAAGCGACGGGGCACTCTCTGATTGCCCTCTGTTCGCGATTCGCGTTTCCCTTTGCGAGAATGCGCGCCGGTAGCGGTGAAATCTTATTGCTTTACGACACGCTGCAACCGTGCAAATGGACCCCGCAGCCACCCCTCCTTCACCGCCCTCTACGTGCTCGCCGGCCGAGAGAGCCGGAGCTTTGTAATTTCGTTCGCTCATCCGGAACACAAACTCGGGATAACACGATAGAGCCGGTGAATAAATAAAAACAGGGTATCGTTGATACCATCGCTTTTCCAGCGCGCTCGCGCGAAGCTAGCCCGGGGAGGATCGTTGTTGGCCCCGTTGGACGTGCAACGGAGCCGTTGCTGTCTCGACCCGAACGCCCGTAATACGCCCGGTGGGGAACATCAAAGCATTTCAAAGCGAAGACGAACGTACGGACGTTGGACGATGTCAATTAACGAAATGGAAAGCGCGAGGCCAACAGCCGGCTCGCGGGTCGGCCGGGTGGCAAGCCAGAAAAGAAGCGCGAGACGGGACGCGTAAGCGTGTTGTATACGGGACCGTGAAAAGGAGGAAGAAAGACCTGGCCAGACGACGACGTTGCACCGCGCCGGGATCCCCGGCCGTGCAGGATAGACACTTTAATAGACGTAATGAGGGTAATTGAGTTTTCAAATCATTCGTTTTGATTACATCTACGCACGGACCGGTGGGTGAAACATAGGGTAGGTAATTACGGACCGCCCAGTCCCAAAAGAGCAGGTGCCTCTCGGCCACGAGATCGAGGTGTGAGGTTCAAATACTTGGACCGCCCTAATAGCCTCGAGGTTACAGGTCCCTTCGAAAAACCGGAGGGACCAGACTGGCCCCGTATACCCGGCGAAAGATGCTGCCCCGCGCTCGTCCTGTGTCCGCCGATATATGTACACTCCGCTATACACACCCATAGACCCAGAATAATAGTACCGGACCGGAGAAGAATGCATCCTCCGGGCTGACGTGAGAATCGATGCGAAACAGGGAATCCTCGTTTCGGATTAATAACACACTTTACCGGGGAGAAATATATTCCCAGGTCCGCGGGCGAGCTACGTCTTTTACGGAAGCTCTGATGGGAAGTCGGAACACCGACTACGGAACACCCAGATTCCCCATTTCTAGTCGGAGGAATTGATTTAATTTGGGAATCGGTTTAATTAGGTACATACGTTTAATTTGAATTCCGTGTGGGGCTACGCGCGAATTGCAGTAGCCTCGAAAATATTCCCTGTTCGGTAAGTCAGACGCTTGTGTCTGAGTTTAAAGCGAAGAAAGTTCCGGCAAATTCGACGCAGCGTACGTACACTTGCGAACATTCGAGGAAACGAGTTTCGTGCTTCCTTATTATTTACCTATCATTTTCGACTCGCCCGTTTTAGCTCCTTAACCTTTTATCTCGATTCCGTGCTGCGCTCTCGTTGAATGCTCAAATACCCGCGACCCATTCTGGCAATGATCCAAACCTCCGTTATAGAATTTAATAATCCCATGTAATGGACAAGGAGCACTTTACACGGATTCGGATAACGATACGATACAGAACAAGCGAAATATCCGGTCTCGTTAACGAATTTCCGCCGGCCGGAATGCTCCAATTGCAAATTTAAAGGCATCATCAAAGGCATCTTCTGAATCGAGTAACTTTTTCAAGCTTCTTTTACCATCGCTTTACGGGACAGAGGGTAGTGTGACGTTCAAATTTATTTCACGTCGACGCGTTATTGTATGTGTGTTTGCAGATGATGATTCTGCAAAAGGGGATGGCCTACAACTTCCACCCTTCCATTAGCTAGCTTCATGTTTATAATCGTGCTCTGGCGGCACGAAGGGATCCCGCGAATCCTATTCAGCGGTCATGCTGAAAATGGCAACGAATTTTCATCGGTAATCAGCTCAAACAATAGGCTCGGATTGAACATCAATTACAACATTACACTACTCCCTGAGACCCATTTCCACCGACGATCCGCAGTAAACCAATAACAACCGACCCGACAGTGCGGCAATCCGTTCGCGATATAACCCAATCAAACCCATGAAATATTTTCGAGCTGGAATATCGATCCCCGACGTCGTTCGGTATGGCGCGTCCATCGACCAATGTGAATTAGCTTTACGCATTTATCGCGTATAGAAACGCCATTATACGTTCGTGCTCGTGTATTATACACGCGCGTACGAAGCGTGCGCGTGTATGATTCACATGAGCCCCGCTGGATGTAATTGTCTAACGTGTACTATTACGGTATGTATATCGAAGTATAGAACCGAGCGATATTCCGCTCGCGGATACCGGCAATACGCTTCAAATTGATAGGCTTCAATTAATACAGCGCTGGCCCGGTCTGCCATGACACTGACTCGATAATGCCGGGTTTATGAGGGTTTTAGCCAGAGCATGTCACTTCCATGGGACAACTAGCTTCGTTCGCGCGTGCCCTCGTACCTGCATTTACGCACCCTACCTACGAGCCAGCGAACGATGCTTGCTCGCGCGTGAACCATGAGGTCATTAAGCAGCTTTGGATCGGAGGAAAAAGTTTGCACGGCATAGCGCAGATAATGATTCATATAGGAACTGTAATGCTCCGTGCGTTCCAATCGCGTGCCTGTATTTCTTTGTCTGGAAGGCTCTGTGCTCTGGCGCAACAATGACAATAGATGTGAGAAATCTTTCAATCCCGTCGGAGACAATTTGGAGTGTCTCTCGAATTTGTGCAAGAGATAGGAGGAAATCAAAGCTTCGCGTTCATTCTACGAAAACTATTCGCGCGTCAATTTGAGTAACACCGGTTCTTGTTGCTATAATGTATATGATACGATAAATAATTATCGTCAACAGCCACATTCTAAGTAGTGTCATTATACTGAGGTTTACTCAAACCTACCCCGTCATTTCGTTATTAATTATTACTACATTAATCACAGGCTCTGCTCGAATTAATGCGTTATTGAGCTACCGTTGTTTACATCGCAATAACCGCATCAATAATTAATAACTTTTATAACGATACTTTGAGCGAACTGAATTGTTTGGGTTTACCCTATGAATTTCGCGGCTTGCTGCTCTCAAAAACAATGGAGGCTCCGTTTGGAAGTTTGCTGATAAAATTGTTTCCAACAAACCCAGTTTTTCTTGACACGCACAGTCACGTTAGCCCGGAAAAAATATTTGTCGGCCTTTTGATAAACATGTAATGCTCGTGCATGCATATGCAGCGTACACAGGTACACAGGTGATGTGACCGGCACACCTACAAGGCACACGAACACTGTGCATGCACGTGTGAATTCCTATACAATGAATATGCATAGGGCCAGCGCACGTTTGTCTAGGACCTACATATGTAAACATTTTAATCAATTCGCGATACACGCCCATCTTCCAGCGTCCACCAACAGAAGCAATCTAAGCTGAGATAATTGTCGCGACAACTTATCTGCCGAAGCAGAATTGGATTGATTCGATCGTGCACTCTTGCACGATTTGCCAAACATTTAATTTCCTCTTAATCCCCCGCATCATCCGTTTTAACCTCTCGCAATCTCTATTATTCCGTCGTAAGTTGGAGGGTTCTGAAAGCTTCATCGACGATCTCAAGAGCGGAGCTGGAGGTCCGGGGCCAGGAATTATCGCGGCTGGTCTCACCCGGAATTTATCGAACATCCTGTGCGCGCGTTCTCGCGCGGCCACGGCCGAGCTTTAGCGAGCAATTGTATCTCGTACGGCGTGTATCGTTAAACGCGCTCGGTTAGCGAGCGTGGCCGGCCAGTCGTGTAGCGTAATGCACCGCGCAAGGTTCACGGTGTAACACGTTAAATGGCCCTTGCCCGAATTTCCTTTCGGTAATTAACTTCAGCGCGGAAACGATATACGCATCTCGCCATTGCTAATTAGAACGTCGAATTATCCCAGTGGCCTGGCCCGGTTCTTTGGCCCGTATAACGAATGTTTAAACGTCGAACGAGCCACCAGCGCCGTCAGGGCGACGAGCACGCGACGGAGCGAAACGAACATTCGAAAAAAGTTACTCGCAGCTTCTCTCCCTCGGTCCTCCAGTTTTTAATTGGATCCGAGGCAGAAGTCCGTCGATTCGTTAAAAATTTAGTTAGGTCGGCCGACTCGTTCATTTGGACCGGCTAAATTGTTTTCTCCAGGTCCCGCCCGGCGTCCACGGAGACGAGGAAAGCCGCGATCGAAAAGCGGAGCGCTCGGTGCGAAAACGGCGCCGTGAGAACGCTCGAATTTCGAGGCACGGATGCCCTCGAATCGCTGGGAACAAACCGAGTAGGACTGCGGAGAAAAAGGAATCAGACGGGGTAGAGAGAAGAGGGACAGGATTTGAAACGACGAACGAGGGCAGAAGGAATTTTTCTTCTCGCCGGTGATGCATTGGCGAGCCACGTGTTTCGAGAGTGACTTATGACGGAAGGGGAATGACTCGTCATGAAAAATAACAAATTATTGCAATATCCATGGAGGCAATGTGCCCTCGCATGGGGTGCTCGCGAGTGCCACGAGCACGTGTACCCGCCGTATCTTCCAGTGTCTCTTCTTTTTTCCCCTTCGCTTCTCCTTACGCAGCCTATGGTAGACCGCAATAGATGCCCCGTACCAGGAGGTAATCAATAATGACTTAATGTCCTCCAATAACGGACACCATGGGTGGTTCGAGCTCTACCTTTAGGGGCTCCTCGGGCTCCTCCTGCCCCGAGAGATCACTCCGCGCTCCGGAGTGTTCCTCTCGCCTTTTTGCGCCCGGCGTTATTTGCCTGTCTCCTTCTTTTTTCGTCGTTCCTTCTGCCGGCTAATATACACCCACGTCCCCTTTGATCGTTAAAACCGGGCATACTTTCGCGGAGGGTCGTTCTCTTCCTTCTTAAAGCCTCGACTGGTACCAGCTATTAACCGTCCCGATGTTTCTTTGACTCGTGATTTGGCACGGGAGAACGGCATCGGAATAAATTAAAACACGGCTTAGCCGGAGAAGAGAGTCGAATTGTGTCGTCGCTGTTTGATTAAGAGCTCGCGATAGTCTTACCGCGCTGTATATTTATAGTTCTGTTTGCCCAGAGACGAGCAGGCATTGGCACCGTCGCTGATAAAGACGCCTCGGGAAACGGGCGAAATCTCTGCCTTCACATTCAGCCATGAATTAATCATTGTTTCTACCGTATGGCTGATTGCTGATAGTTCGTATAAAAAGGCCCGCTATAGGTCCATTACATGTTTCATCTTCCCTTAATCGAAGCGGAACGAATTCGACGTGGAGGGGATCGCTCTGCTCGGTGTCGGGCGCGGCGAGCCATCTTCTTCGTGGTTCGACCGGAAGCGAGTTACGGAGAAGCGTAATGCGTTGTCACTTACGCTGAGTTATGTATGTAAGTCGGCGAGGGAAAAGGATCCGACGTCCCGCGAACCTGCGAGACGTCGCTTCTTCCACCATGAATAAATCATCTCGCCGGCATATAAATAATTAGCCGGCCGGCGCAAAATCGTCGATAAATATTTATGGGCAGCTGGTCGATATGCAAGCGTAATAGCGATTGTTACACTGCCCGCGTCGCGGCACCCGCCGAAATAATCGCGGCTCTGACGCCAGGCCGCCGGTTTACGCGGCGAAATAATTCGTTCGGCAATTTTATCAGTCTCCGTGCAAGTGGCCGATGCGAAACAGAGGAGCAATCGTGTGTTATCGTTCGAACGACCGCAACACCCTGCCCCTTCTCTCCCTTTCATTCCTCCCCCGTTATGGAGAAATACGTGCGCGGGCACACACGTCTCTCTCTGCCTCTCTGTTTGCTCTTCTCTCTGCACACGTTTTTTTTTTTCATATTTCTGCCGCTCCATTTCGCGGCGACAGGATTTTACGGACAGTTGATTTCATCTCGCCCGTTTGTTCGAATCCCTTTTTAATTCCCATTGTATCTTCGATTCCGCGACGTTTCCCGCTCGAACCGGGCCGGATTACGGTCGAAACTGCTGCATGAAAATTTCGCTGAATTTTCTCCCTTAAAAACGACGGAATTGATGGAACTTCCCGATTCTCCCGATACTCGCATCGTTAATGGGGTAAGCGCGGAGAAGGATCCACGGGTGTATCACGCTAGCGCCGTAAAAATATTTACCGCCCGCGCTTACGTATGCCCACGACCCAGCGAGAGCCAAGCTACTCGTCGAAAGAAAAATTCGTTTCATCCCCCGGACGGTATTCCCGGCTGCGTGTCGGGGCCACGGGCTTCCGCTTTATATCGTTCCCCTTTCTATTTTTACGCCCCCGCGCTGTATAACACCGGCTCGTCCCTTTTCCACCCTTTCCGTGAACTTACCCGACTTCCACGTAGGCGCACGCGCTTTTATGGATATCCATTTAAGTTTAGCGGAGGTTGGTGTTCGAGCGACGCGAGTATAGTTTCCGTATAGGGTAGACCGGGGGCGGTAGTAACAGGGGGGCGAATGTAACACGCTAAATATCTCAAAACATATAATAGATATTAACACCAATTTTGGATATATGATGAAGAATGACATTTGGAATATACACATCCATGCCCTAAAAGTACAGATACGCAATAGACATGGATAGTGAAGAAAATAACTTTTCGATACCCCAAAGTAACTTTTCCTTACTGACTTAAAATTGTAATATAAACACACCCTTTGGAAGTATGTGCTTGTTCGATTTTTTAATCTGTAATTTGACCTTTTTTAAACTAATATTGATCGTTACTTGGCACTTTTAAGCATCTCGTTAGTCAAAATTTATAATTTAAGTTCAAAAGCATGGTCGGGGGCGATTGTAACATCGGCAGTCGGGGTCGGTTTTACCGCAACAGAACCGAATAGGGACAAAGAAGGCGAATAATATTGTCTTATTTGCATGAAATCATATAGCATAGCACAAGCCACGGTGTAATAGACAGGTGTTCCGACTTCTGTCCAGAATGTGTGACTTTTTCGTCCTAGTTCTTCTGGCGGCCGGCAGATTTCGTCGATGTCGTAAAGGCATTTACATATGTCCTGTTGTGTCTGGCCAGCCCAGTAATGCCACTAAAATCTCTACTACTACAGTGTCATTAATACATATGTATATGCCTTCTAAGTCACGACGCCTCTCGCGACGGCCAGGGGAATTAAACAGAAATCGGCACACAAAATCGCTGGGGTAAAAGGTACAGAGTCGGAACACCTGTCTATTACACCGTGGCACAAGCAAACCAAATGAAAAATGGATGTAAGGATTGAGCAGATGAAGAATGCACCAGCCAAAACGCCTTTTATTTCTGCCACAATTGCGATACCACATAATTTATTATAGATTTTACTTTTTTCATTTATTATTATAATTTAAATCAATAAATATTTTAATTTTGTAAAGTTATATTTGTGCTACTATCGACTCCATGCAGTGTTACAACCGACCCGGGGTCATGGACGGTTGTAACACTTTCTCCGCTTCTCATTTTTTATTAATAACCGGAATATTACTTGACATACAGCGAAACTGTTGTGGCTCAAATAATGTCAGATAAATAAGTAACATTTTCGTAAAAAGACTTTTGTTGTAACTGTTATAGTTTTTGCGTAATCGTATTCCAAAGTCAAAGTGTTACTACCGCCCCCGGTCTACCCTACGACGTAAAAGGAGCTTCCACCTTCCTGCCCTGCCACCTTTCTTCCTTTAGGCTAACAAAAAAGTCACCGTTCTAAATGTATACAGGGGGGTTAGCTCCGGCTACATAGTACCTACACGCTGAGCTTTTCCTTTGTATCACAGACGCGTGTGACCATTTGTGTTTGCTCTCACGGTGTCCTCCCGACGCGTCGTTAACGTTTAGACCCGTGATCGATGCAAATTATAGAGAAGCGCCAAGGGAATTGCACGTCGAAGAAGATTCTTATAGGTCGGATACTTAAAAACACACTTGCACTGCGATGTTTCACCGACTGTTCCCTTGCCGAGGCTATATTTGTAGCGATCGCGCCACCCCGCTGCAAATCTTTCTCCACTTCCGTATAAATTTTCCCGGTACGCACGCCCGCTGTGTTCGCTATGGTATACATGTGTGGGAACTTCAAGTTTTGTTTAAAAGGCCGCGAGTTGAAGGAATACTCATTCATGGGGATTTGTACCTAGATACTGTTTCTTTGTGGGAAACATTCCCCGCCACTCTGATAATTACATCGTTACTGACCCTAGTTTCCCCAGCTTTTATGAAACTCTACCCCTGAAACCGAGACCCTTGCGATCATTGGAGGCTGAAGATTACGCGAGACGGCTGAAAGCACTGCCCTGAAATCCCCATTCGGTACCCGTCCGTTTCATCTGCAACGCGCGATTTTTATTCAACCGCCGCGCGAAACGTGTCGCGGTAGATTTGTCCCCCGACGTTTATCACGTTATTCGATGTCTGCCTCCGAGGGTGTTTAACAACGGGTCGCAATCGAACGCGACACGAACGGTGTCGTTACATCGGGCGTTCGTGCGATCACCGATGCAAAGTCCGCGCTCGTCAGACATAAAAAGAGCTTCTAACAGGCGGAAAACACGCACGTTTACATAACCGCCGTGTTTTCCCGGAGGCGCTCTCGTCCTGCCGGCGAAAACTTCGCGTCGCCTCTCCACCTACCGTCGCGCCGACCGTCCCACGCTCCTCGACATTGGAATCTAGCCGATCGATTCCAGTTGAATCGCTCGGGTAATTACACAGGAATGCTCTTTGCCCTGTGCTTTAAGATAATCGAAAGTCACCAGCTCGGTTCAGTCACGAGGACAGAGATCACGGGCTTATAATTAAAATGCAAAGCTTCATGGCGTTTTTCCGTTTAATGCCACCGAGCATAGGTAGATAGGGTGACTGTACCTAATATCGCCAGTGTTCCTAATATCACCACTCGCTATATCTCTTAAAGTAAGCTCTAAAATTTATCGGTTATGCACTGAATTAGTACCGAAACATATGTAGGAAGACATACTATAATTGCAGCATCACGTGATCAACAATTACAGAAAGGGAAGGATTTTAGAGAATCTTAATAGTGGAAAAATTTATTGGACTATCACAATTTTACGTCACATTCGGAGAAGGTAAGTCTAATAAATCTGTGAATGCAAGAATATCTACTAGAAATACCTAATTAATGATGTACTTAAGAAATGAAATCGATTCAAATATTTTTCGTAATGAAAATAGCGTTTTTCATTTAGCAGTATGCGTGTTCTCAATACCGCCTACCGGAGAACAATGGTTTCGATGTAATGCTTGTTACAGGTGAGGTCACGAAATGTGCGGAGCAACCGAAATAAAATTTATTTGTCCAATATGTACATCGGAACGAAAAAAATAAAATATTTTAAAAATCTATATTTTCAAATTTCTATATTATTCTAATAAAAATGAAATCAAAGATGGATAAAAAGACATTTATAGAGCAAGAAATAATAAAAGCACATGTGAAAATGACTTTAAAAACTCATATATACATGAATTAATCAATATTTCTTGAGTAGGCGATATTAGGTATACTTTTTTCAGGACCCGATTTTTGCATGTCTTACGTTTTTTGAGTCCTAATTAAAAATTTGTAGGTTTCAACGATTCTACCATGTGCCACATGAAAGATGAATAATTTATCTTTACTTTGAATCGAACTGCATGAAAAAATATCAATTATTATTCAATCGACAGCGATGTAACTTTTGCCTGGCGATATTAGGTACAGTCACCCTACGTAGGTGCGCGTCTTTGATTCTTTTTCTTCGAGACCCTGCAGGGTTTCGTGCATCCCTCGGATCCCACGCACGTACAGCACCCACAGGTGTACGTTTAACACCGCGGAACCTATCCATCGTGCTATTTTCATCGTGCCTTTTGTTCCATTTATAGTCACGCATCGACTGGTCATTGAAGTGCATTAACACTGCGATTCCCTTCTCGCTTCGGGAAACGATATACATATAGTGGGACGAGTGTTGCTATGCGTCACGCGATGTACCTATGTACATACGTACTATGGAGAGAGCGATGTCCCTGAGAGCACCGGCAAGGAGAACGTACCTACCGTTTCGTTTCGGGGGAATGGTTCTAAAAATGGAATCGACAGAACTACCGCCAATAATCGAACCAGCGCAGCGCGGAAAAACGCGAAAGGGGCAATAAACGCTGGGGATAAATTACGCTCGCGCCCGCAGCAAGATAATCCTCAACGTCCCGTAACACGCATCCGGATTATCGGGACGCACGAACCGAGACGTGATCAGGATCTCCTCGGTAACGATAATTATCTCGGATCGGTTGATGGGGTTACCTATGTACACCTTACATAGCCGCGTGTATACCTGGGATATCGTTGGAGACCGGTGCACGGGAACGCCAGATACGATTATACATTTTCATCGGTGCGTTACTCAGGAAGGGCAGATTACCGTAATGAACTCTAGCAACCCCTCTACACGGTCCAACGACTCGAAATATGGATAACCGCCACTCACCTCCGCGATTTCCTCCCGCCACTCGCCCCATCCTCTCGTCTCGCCGCGTTTTTCCTCACCCTTTCGATTCTCACCGCGACCTGGCCCTCCCCGACAACCCCCTGACCGTGCTGTTCCCATCGAGGAAGTGGCCGCCGCGCCGCGGCGATCGATCCGACGATCTCCCGCGAATGAAATTATTTCGCCCGGGGAGAAATTCAGCTCCACGAAGCTTTACCCGCGAAAAATTCAATTTCGTAGCTTCAGATGGCACTAGCCGATCCTAGCCGCACAATTTTGGATTTCGCAGACGTCGCTGCGGGCCATGCTACTGCGCGAATCATCCTGGATGGTGCAACTTACAGATAGGCTGTGATGTTGCCCTCTTCTATTTTCTATCTACATGTTGATGATCCTTGTGAACCGTTATGCATACTATATCAAAAGTGGCCGACATATCGATATTTCCCCTCGAATTCAATTTACGGTACATATCTATCTGCCAGGAAAATACGTCGTGCGAAAAATTGTGCGGGAAAAATTCGGTGCTTCCGTTCACGGGTTCTCGAAGAAACTCCGAAGAGAAATGGCTGTGGCAAAACCCAGGCGCTTCCTTATTGTCCGCTCTTATTGTCTGTTTACAAGCCAGCATCGGCCCCATTAATAAAGCCCGAGACGGATGGGCGGTGAAACTCTACAAGCTTTTAATTTCGCGAGAAACGTATACGTCAGGAAAGCCGTGGCGGAACCGCAGGAAAGTGATCCTCCTTCCTTGCCAGCGCAGCCAGCCAGCCAGCGTTCAAGTAGTCACGGGGGTCTTTAATAAAGTGAACTTTAAGACTCCCGCTCGCACGGAGATAAACTTTAACGCGGGCTACCGTCTCTCACCAGGATCGCACTGGATCTCTCACGGAGCACGGAGGAAATGGCTGGAGAGGACCTGGGAGCTGCGGAACGAGTGTTGGTGCGGTGGCAAGTTTTCGAGTAAGTTCGTGCCGCGACGGAGGCACCCTAAGACTCCTCGCGAAGAGAGGATAGAATGCCGGTGTCTAGAGAAAAGAGGATGCCCGGATAGTTTCCCGTTAGTTACCGTACTGACCCCTCCGCGAACGTTTGTTATGTGGAGCAGAACGACTTCCAAAAAGTTACTTTTCCAGCGGAGTTTACACTTTGGCCCGGCCCCGATTTTACCGAAATTACAGCCACCGAACTGGGACACCGCCACCGTCCAGTCGAATATTTCGCCCACGCCTGAATCGCTTCCCGTTGGCCATCCAATGGAGAACCGATACACGTAACTCGGCGGTTCGAAATGTCGTTATGGAGGATCGATTTCTGAAGATATTCTCCACACAGAGATCTTCTTTTGTCTTGTGTCCGTGGGGCTGGGAGCAGCGAGTTTGCTACTCAATTTCTTTCCGATAAAACTGTGTTCACAGAAAGTGTTGGTACGAAGCAGTTATGCAATTTGCTATAGTTAGAAGCGGTGTTCCAGTTAAGGGGGTAATGTTAAACTGCATGGATTGATGTGCGAAGAACAAGCGCTTGAATATTACAAGGACATCGTTAACTACATAGCCGAGAACGTGGCTATACATGTTCACCCACTTTCCTCTAATGCTCTGATAGCTTCTTTCAATATCTACTTCCCCCAAGTTTCACGATCTAACCGCACAATTTCTCGATCGCAAGTTGATGAAGACTTCAACCGTTAAACTGGAACGTCGATATCACCCTCGACGAACTTCAACAAATATCCGAGAGCCTAAGTGGAGCAAACTCGAGACAATGAATATGGATACCGAGGATATTCTATATAAAGAATTTAATGCATAAATTGACGATTGAAGTATGATACCTGAGTATGATAAAAATACGGAAATTTTGATAAGCTGTTCCATCACAATCAACGAGAATAAACTCACGCTGCTTGGCACCTGGCCCCCTCGCTTATTAGCGCATCGTTGCTCATTCATTCTAGCCACAATCAACCACCTGCCCCAAACAACCCTTTACGCACGCAGGAAAGTATGTTTCGCATGCATCGACTTACCCCGTGGCAGCAAATATTCCGGAACGAGCAGCCGGGAGCAGGGAGAAATACGAGGGTTGGTCGATGCGAACCCCTTGTTCCTCTTCCTTCATCCCCGCGTGTTTGCGTTTACGCGTAGCGCCGTTAACACCGACTGCCGAAATACTAAGTGGGGACGTGCAATCGCGATCGTTGAACACACCCCTGCAGGTTGATCGACCCCAGCGGGCCACCCCGTCGCTTCTTCCCTTTCTGTTGCGCCTTGTCCCTTGGACCGTCCTTCTTGCACGGTATCCCTCTCCAGTCACCCCGACAGCCATCTAGACTCCGGGAGATGTGCCATTTGAATACGAAATTCGAATACGCTGACGAACCGTGCATACATCAGTCTACGTCTGTTTGAACTGGTCCCTGTATGGTAATGCTAGTACCGTGCGGTTGCGACGTATGAGCCGATTGCTTCGGAACGCGTCGCGACGCGACGGGGGAAACGCGTAAGCCGGATACGAAGTGGCTGCGATACGTTCCTCGGGACCGTTGTCTTCCGAGGCTGTTTACTTTCTTCCTGTGCCTCTGGATTCCGATCCTGGCGGGGCTGGCAGTGTTTCGAGCTGGAACAATTTGCGGGCGAGTTACTAAGAGGGGTTGCCAGGCAAAAAGGGTGACAGAGGGTCGGATGTTTGGTATGTAATGATAGTAGTTTAGCTGGTACGAGATATTTTTAATACTCAAACATCTGATTGATATTCCGAGGCAGTGTGCACTTGGCAATGGTAGGTGGAAAGGAAAGTTTTAGAATAAATCACCCTCTGTACTTATGGCATTAAGTATATTCAAGAGAAACAGACCAAAGTATAAGAAATCCTCGAGCAGAAGCATTTAAATCCTCTGAAAAACTTTTCAACCCCCGAAACAATTACGGGATCGTTTCGAAAACGCTTCGCGGCTCCTTTGCATAACTCTCCCTCCCGAGGAACGTGCATTAACCGCCCGGAGCTGAAGGATTCCACCGCGCCGGGGGAATCGAACTCGTGAATCGGCATTCAGTTAAACTTGGCGATACGGTAAAACGGGGAAAATGGAGTCGAAATGTAAGAACGCGGTCCTAACACGTATTCGCCGCGCCTCCCCCGTCGCATTTCGCAAGCCTCACGCCACAGGAAGTCGATCTAGCGCGAGAGTCGGCTCGAGTAAAAAGCTAACTCGAATGTGAAATTTCAAGCGTAGCTTTCAAGCCGGCGCGGCGGCGGGCGGGCGGTAGGATTTAGCGATCGGCCGCCTCGGCTTGAGTCGCGTACGCTTGATCCTGAACCGTGGAGAGGTTACGGGGATGCTGGGGGATGGGTGGAAAAGGGAGTAGGAGGACAAGAAGGGCGGGCGAAGTGGAAGAACGGGGCAAGAAGGATCCGCAACGTTCGAGGGTACGGAAAATGAGAGAGGTGACGCGAACGCGGGGCAAACTTTAAATGACTTTCACTGTTTTCAAAAGTTGAGTTACCAAAGGGAGTCTCCGCAGCCCTTCTCCCTCTGTCTTTCCTACTTCCACCAACGACCACCCCCGTCCGCCTCCGCGTTTTCCTTTCCGCCCACCTACCCGAACAGTCCCACTCGTCGTTTCCCTCCGTCGAATCACCTCCGACACCTTCCTCCTCCGCGTTCACCCTCGTACACCAGCCTGGATGTGCTGTTTACAAACCTCGCCCGACTCGTAATGGAACTTTTTTTGCAAGTTATTTCCGGGGAAAATCAGGTACCACCCTTCTGTCCCTCGCGCTCGTCTGGCTGGCCCTATTGCCATCAAAGAAACCACTCGTGGTAAAACAATATCGTAATATTCTCGTTGCCATTGACTCGTTGCTTTAACCCGATTACTCTTGCCGTGCAATTACTGCGATGACAGCGGATGGTCGCCCCTTTCTGGCGGGTCAAGCGATTCAACGGTAGCTGGACAAACTGGGCCAACTTCCTTCACAAAATCTACTTGGTCATTCACATAAATAACCCGGCGCTCCTTTGGGACCCGAAAAACGTCGGGCGTAATTGAGAGTAACAAAAGCCCGGGCAGATCTGAAAATGACTACTTTCGAAGCACAAGCAAGAAGCTCGAAATTATTAGGACCTAGCGCAGCCTCTGTGACACATTCCTCGTAAATGGGCGGGACGGGCAATCTTGACCGTGACGCTTCTGGTCGGTCCGAGTTAATGCTCGCACTTCGCATGGCTAATAAGTTAATGTCGGCCGGGAGGTCCTCTTAATGAAAGTGACGGGACAGGGGTGAGCGGGGAGGACACGGGGAGATTTAGAGGGAGAATATAGCCGGCGATGTCACCACGTAGACGTCCAGCGTACGGATAATGCGCGCTGGAGATCCCGAGACCCTCAAAAGCCCCAGGAAACTTTCCCTCGATCCTCATTAAAAGCCGACGCCGAGACCACGTCGCGTTTCATAAAACATCAGGCTTCTCTTCGTGCCGGATGTGCCCGAATATATCGGATATCACGGCCGTGGAAAGAAGGAAAAGTAATCTGCGTTCCACAAAGTTTTCGCTTCATCACTTCTGGTGGTTTTGTTCCCCCGCTCTTTTCAAATGAAATTGAACACTGCAGCGCAGCACTGATGACTGAACGAGGTTTCAGTCAAAATTTAATACGCGCGGGTATATTTCTTGCTCCATTCCGATATTTCTACGACTTCTTGTTATTTTAATATTAGCGATCTTATTCCTCTCTTAGTAGCTGAGATATATTAGTTTCAATTGGATCGACGTTCGAAAACATCCATCAGGCATTAACAAACGCTCAAGTTGTTTCAGACACGCTACATACGTTCTCTAACGCGATCAACCGATTCATCGATTCTTCAAACCCTTTCCAGTAGTGATGGGCGATATTGGTCCCATCTATCGATAATGCATATCGATATATATTTTCTCGTTCAATATCGATACATGAAATATATTACTCAAAAAGTATCGATATTGGTAATATCGATAATTTTTTTTACATAATCATCGCATTCAAATAGGGTGAGGAGCGATTAACTGCAGTAAATGGAGGGGGAAACACCTACAGGAGTGGTGGTAACGTGTGCGTGACTGACGCAGGCGCAGGCGCAGTTCATGCACTCATAAGAAATTTATTAATTAAAAAAACAGATACTTTTAAATTCTGAATTGTTTGAGCTTAAAAGAATCGCACATCTGTTTTCTGGATATTCGAGAACAAAACTTTTTTTTTGCTTTTTCCATCTCCGAGTTTATATTCGAATCTCCGGGTTGGAATGTATGGCACTCCGGCATTTATATGGTGATAAGGTGGCAACCCTGATTTGGACGTAAGTGGAATTCGCCCGATGTTTCTTAAAATATTTAGGTTAGGTTAGGTTTTTTTATTCATTCCCTGTACTTTTTACAAAGAATCGGCGTTTCAAGACACAGTCTCATATTGCCCATTCTTAAAATATAAATTCTAGTTTTAGGCTGGCAGCCTAAGGCTGGTGCGGGCTGGTGATTGGCGGAAATAGCGGGCACAAGTCGTATTGGCTATGTCAATGTGACGTCACGCGTGGGGAATTGCGTAGCAACTCAGGTCATGACTCATGGAGGGTGCAAAAAAATTATCGATACGTGTAATTATCGGTGTTTGAAATATCGATAGAAAATATCGATATTCTGACAGGCAAATATCGATATATGCAGTTGTCGATAAATATCGCGCATCACTACTTTCCAGTGCTCTTTCACGGGCGGAACAGTGAACGAGGAGAAAAAGGAAGCGGAAGAATCGAAAGGACCGAGGGCGACAGCCCTCGTAAAATTAGTGTATTCTTCGCTAGTAGCCGGTTGTCGACGGTCGCTTATGGCGACGGAAGCAATCGCTATTCCATGAATAGCAAAAATTTACTACTTGCCCAGGGCACGCCTACCCACCGACGGTCTTCCCTTTCTTCCTGCCCGTCCGCCATCCCTCCCTTCTCGTTCATTCTCTGCCCTCGTACGGAAAGGGATGAAAAAGCGCATCCCGGCTGGCTCTCGAGGCAGAAGCAACACACCGCCGCCAACGGGTAAGGCTCAATAATAAATGTTCCGAACACGGCTACCAACTTCCAAAGAAATTAGAGTGGATCGCGCGTGTACGGTCTAAGACACGCCGTCGCGTCGACGCCCGGGGTGGAATCGAACGAGCGTTTCGTTTCCGTCCAGGAACAATTGGAGCAGACACAGGTACGCGGCCGTAGACACGCGCACGTGCCACGCCATAATTCACAGGAAGTTTTTGCAATCCAGTTATTTCTCCGTTCGATTTACGATCGCGCTGGAAAACATAAGTTACGCCGACCCGATTAAACGTGGCACCGTCAATTCCGTAATGCACCATAAAATTGAATCATTGCGACGTTGCGATGTAAAGGAATAAATATAAATATCGTGGCCGACTGGCGGATGGTGGATGGACCCGTCGAAACGCTGGCGCGGGGAAAGGGAAGCCCCGAGAACGAACGAGGTCACGAACGAAAGGGGTACTTAACAGTTCTTTTCTTAATTCGGAAAACAATCGATCGCTAATGGCAGAGCCAGTCCCCGCTGCTCGTTTTACGTAAGGTACGGTCGGAGGAGAGGAGCGTGGAATGGAGTCGGGGCGAAGAGGGAAGGACCTCGTAAGGCCGTCGTCGGCGAAAACGAGGGCTTCTTAATCCCTCCTAAATAAGTGCGAGCATTGGCGTAGGTGCCGGACGTTTGTCACTGGGGCGACCCGACGAATTGCGCGAACCTTCCTACCGTCTCGCCCCCGTGGACCCCTGTTTATCCTTCGTTCCTTTCCTCCGCCGCGCCGCGTCGGCCAATTGAATTAAAACAGATCGCATCGATCCCGAGGAGCGAACTTCTCGACGTGCAGGCGCTCGTATATCTCCTACGAGCGTTGAAAGTTCTATTAATTCCGGCTGTTCGTTAGTAATGGAAATTATTCTAGCTACGCGGCACCCGTAGGTACCGCGCGCCCGATGCGCAAACACCTCCGAGCTTTATCGCTACTTTAATCAACGACTACTTCGATTAATTATGCCGTACATAATTCATACGGCGCGTCGACGTGCGATTCGACTCGTAGCGCCGTGGATTGGCCTGTTGGGCACGTTTAGTGCCTGAGCAATAACAGTTGTATCGGTTAATCGGGTGTGCGCAAATAACGGGTGCAGTTCGATAGGGCGGAAAATAAACTTAGGTATCCTGCGGAGAAGATCACGGAGACCACTATGATTTAGCTTAACGCAAGCCATAAATTGAATTCGACATTATTGGCGATTATTAGCTGCGATTCCTCCAGCTCGATAATTACCGTCAATTACAAGAAGTTGATGCGTGACACAGTGACAGAACAGTGTCTGGTATAATTAAAAACGTCAGACAAACACGCGCCATACTATCCTATATCATCCCCAAGTTCACGGTACACGAGGCAACAAACTTTCGAGACGTGTTCGCCCATCAAACTGACCCCCCACGAGTTCCTGAAACAATTACAATCCATGTTCGTGCATCATTCTTTCCCCCTTGCGGGAGGGTGGAACGAGGTATCGTATAACGCCCGGGCTAAGTGCAACGCTGACAACGCTTACAAGCGTAACACAGCTTTTTGCGGGTTGTCTCTGCTCACGCAACGGCGCAACACGCGATTCGCCGGCAAAATCTATGAACCCCGAGTGATTTCGCAATTGCGAACGAGCAAAAACCCACCCTTCCTGCTGCCCCTCCACCCTCGTCCGCCTAGGTGTAAATTACGGGACCATCCACTCGCGCACGAAACACCTTCGGCAATTAAGGATCGCCGGGGCATAGAGTCGCGACTAGTCGCTTCCTTCCGACGTACTTCGTTCGATACTGAACCAGTGCCGGAGTCGCCGAGGCCTCGGTGACCTGATATCGAGACGTTTTCGACGAAACATCGGGATGCTCCGAAGCAGATCGAACCGCGCGGGAAACTGCGTCGATTTCCCGGGGACGAGAGCGCGTGGAACGCGTGTAATCGTCGAACGAGCGCGGGCCTGTATCGGCGCCCAGGCATTTGCATACAGAACGAAATCGTTGTTTGTCAAAATCCCCCGTTTACATTGTACCGCGACGCGAAAAACGCGTGAACACGCCCGGCAAAATGGGACGCGCGCGTATGGAAATTTAATTATCTATCTGGTTTAACGCGATAATTCAGTTCATCGAGATTAATAGAATACAACGAAATATAGGGGGCCGCTTTTAATATTGACACGCGGTAAATCCCTTTAAAACCAGCCACCGTTCGATTATTTAATTAAAATAATCGACCGTCGCGCCGTTCGCTTTTCACGGTTCGCCGTGCTTAGCGGAAGAATGTAAAATACGCCGACGCGATGTGTCGGCCATTTAAAGCGCGCAGAGAATCGAATACTTGATGAGCGAGCAGTGGATAGGTTGCGGGCGCTGTTACGCGCCCGTCCACGAGGACATTTAAACAACGTACAGTCTCCGTTGCCGTGCGAAAGACGTCGTCCTCGAAAATCGATAGCCCGACGCTGAAGATGCCACGACGAACACGAGGAACCCGGTGTTGGCTGCTCCGAAGTAGCGCACCTTATGTCATAACAACGCGAGAGCGACCGGTTGATCCACTTCGTGATAAATGTGAGTGTCACACGCGCGCCACGATAAATCAAGCAGCGCTGCCCCTCTCGACGAAGGAGATTTTTGCTCGGGCTCTTGGTGACAACGCTTAACCGGATGAAATAATAAATCGCTTGGCGGGACGAATCGTCCGCTACCAACGTTATTACTTCGCGATGCTCGCGAGCAACAGAAGTCGGGAAAGCAAACAGATTCTAACCGAATCAGTCGTTCCTCCCTGTTACAGCGTAGGAATAGGAGGCAAGGAGGTATCGCGGCAGAGCCCACTGACTCTTAAATTCGACGAAACCGATCGTCGTTGGCGCTAATAAATGGAATTCAACGAGACGAACGTTTGACCTTCCGGGAAATCGACACCCGTTATATCCCCGACCGCAAGCCGTCTTCAGCTAACAAGGACTTGCCAGTAGAATTTCTCCTCGCGAAATCCTTCGCCGGAGCATCGTCAGATCGTGCACAGTGACAAGGGGAATCTCATTAGCTCAAGGGACAATCCGTGATCTTTGTCCAAACACAGGAGGCATCTTCCAGCTTGTCCTTCGTTTTCAATCCGACTGGAGGATGATCCGAGCGGATGAATCCGATTGACGGTTCCAGCCTTCGACCCGATCTCGCCGCGGACGAAGATTTTCTTCCCCGGCGTTCGTCGTTAAGGGCCGTCAAACGGTGACGGGCCCGTTTTAAAGCCGCGACGGAGCTCGCTGGCAAATAAAAGGGTAAGAGTGGCGAACGGCAGAGCGAACGAATAGAGGAGGGAAAAACGCTTATCATAGTGGCGTTATTTGTAGAAGACTTCTGGGAGAAAGTACAGGGACGGATCTGCCGATCCCTGATTTTCGATAATTCATTTTGTCGTTTCTGCACCGATTTCGCCGTAAGCTACACCGACGGGGGATAAGTCTAATAGTCTAATCGGCGATCGTTTCCGTAAAACGCCGACGCCCCGCGTGCGCGCACCGTGCGTGTGGTAATTGGACACCCACAGTTGCGAGAATCGACAGCTCGAAGGGTCAAACCCCCGGTAACTGGAGAGCTACTTTCAAGAAGGTTTCCCTATCTTGTTGCGCGCGATGATACCTAACATTTTCGTCCTTCTTCTCGCCGGGACAAAGCGAAACAACTTGCATCGTTGCACGCAACAGAGGATCGATCTATCAACGGGACGTGTTTTCCACGCTCGAAAACACCGATGCCTTTCACCCGTGTGTTATTTACGACTGTGTCAATGGCGTTCCATTAAAAAGCGAGAAACCGTCTCGTACAGGACGCTCTCGCAATACGTAATTACTGGGCGGCGCGGATGTAAGAGGATTCGCCAGGAGACGAGTGGTGTCACGTGACAGTTTTCGGAGTTCCGCTCGGGGATCGCTTCAAATTCGAGCTCCTGGACTTTAATCTTCTTTCGGCCGGCGGAAGAATGAAGCGACAGGTCCGGTCACCGCCGGAAATCAGATTTTCTTCCATTCGTACGAAAACTTTCGCGTCGCCTAATACCCGGGGCGGGAAAAGCCGAGCGTTATTTAACGACTATAATGTCGCCCTTCGTCGTAATGGAGATTGGAAAAAACGATATAGACCGAGAGCTGGCTACATAGGGTTCAACGTGACTCAATGCAGTCACAATTCTTATTTAAAAATGTTGGATTAGTATTGCCGAATACAAAATCGCCGGTCTGCCGCGTCAGCCCGGGGAACTAACGGCGGGGGTGGACGTCAAACAGGTAAAATTTCTAGGTCAATAACGTCATTTCTGCATTTCTGAAAATTCTGGTATGTATAGTACATGATGGTACAAAGAGCGTGTAACTATTGGCAGACAACTAGACAGGGGAGAAATGGCCGGCAGATCGAAGTAAAGCTGCAAAATATTCGGCAAAGTTAACGTCATTCTTGCAGTTCTGAAATTTCATACACTTATTGTTTACCCATTTAATGAACGATATGCAAAATGGCAGACCTCCAAGTGGGGGATAAAACGTGACAGACGTTGATGAAAAGCACGATAAGTGGCTTTCGCGCTTAAGGGGTAACACCACTCTAGAGGCAGAAAAAATTACCTAAATTTGACAATTTATTTTGGGAGTATGACAAACGGAATAGAATTTCTTTTCAGAGGGTTTATTTAACACATATTGAAGTACGAAAAACAATTTTTTTATTGTCATTTTCATACAAAATGGCGGCGACAGAGCCCGTCGTCGAAACCACTTCTTTCAAACTGGGAGGACGGATTTCTCGGAGACTATTGCATGGATCGATTTGAAATCTTTACAGTAGCTTCACAACAATATTCTCTTTGGAAGTACGTAGCCGTTTTTTGATTGAATGTAAACTCTTTTTTTTATAAACAATTTAATGCTCATGTTTAGGGCAAAAAATCAATTCATTTCTTAAAAAGTGCACCACTTCCACAAAATTGATTAAAAAAAAAACCCCTACGTACTTCCAAAGTTAATTGTATATAGATTATAAATTTTTTTTATTTTTTGTTCGCGGACTCATACATGCCGAGAAATCCGTCCTCCCGTGGCGGTGTTTTCAAAAAAGCTGTTTTCGACGACGAGCTCTGTCGCCGCCATTTTGTATGAAAATGACAATAAAAAAATTGTTTTTCGCACTTCAATATGTGTTAAATAAACCTTCTGAAAAGAAATTCAATTCCGTTTGTCATACTCCCAAAATAAATTGTCAAATTTAGGTCATTTTTTCTGCCTCTAGAGTGGTGTTACCCCTTAAGGGGACTAGGCAGTCAGAAACTCGATTTTTTTTTGGTTGCATTTTTCGAAAGTACCACCCTTCCCGATTAAAATACCGTTTGGTTTATGTTAAAATTCGTAAAATTGAGGATTTTACAGCCGAAGAGGTCGAGCGCGCCATAAACCGTTTCTGCGCGCACGCAGGTAGACTAGATTCCTCTTTCGAAACTTTAAGCGCGTTTTTCTCGGAATCATATTTCCTCTTCGTTTTGCAGTGATTGGGAAAAAACGGAGGTATCAGTCGATTTGAAAAAAATTCAGCATATATGAAACATGTCTAGTTACGACCTGGACCTACGCATAAGTCTGTAAAAACTCCTGGTTTGTCAAAAAAAAAATAGAATGGCTCTTTTCCCTGGCGAAAAATGACGTTTCTTTAAAATTTGCCGTTTTGCAGCCACCATTTCTATAATTTTGATTTTTTTCCTTTTTCAATAGGTTCAGGGCAGAATAGGGGCCAGGGCAAAGTATAAATTTCAGAGGATATTTCACAATTAAATTTCTTACGGCCAGAATCACTGCAAAATTACAGCGGCTCCAAAAAAAAACGCCTACATATCAGACGACTGTAGCGCTGTCATACATATGTATATAATATTCAAATCATTTCTTTTTTACTGTTTATAGTATTAATAAACATTACCCGAACGTACTAGTCACAATTTGTGTTCATCTCCTTGTAAATAATTCGCAAAAAATACTTGATTTTCGAGCGATCTGACTGCCTAGTCCCCTTAAGCGCGGAAGCCACTTATCGTGCTTTTCATCGACGTCTGCCACGTTTTATCCCCCACTTGGAGGTCTGCCATTTTGCATATCGTTCATTAAATGGGTAAACAATAAGTATATGCATTGCACAATACAAAAACAATAAATTAACTCAGAATATTTAACCGCTGCGATCAGGTGTTTAGAGCGCGAAAGCCGTGTTCCGCACTTTTCATCGACGTCTGCCACGTTTTATCCCCGACTTGGAGGTCTGCCATTTTGCATATCGTTCATTAAATGGGTAAACAATAAGTGTATGAAATTTCAGAACTGCAAGAATGACGTTAACTTTGCCGAATATTTTGCAGCTTTACTTCGATCTGCCGGCCATTTCTCCCCTGTCTAGTTGTCTGCCAATAGTTACACGCTCTTTGTACCATCATGTACTATACATACCAGAATTTTCAGAAATGCAGAAATGACGTTATTGACCTAGAAATTTTACCTGTTTGACGTCCACCTCCGCCGTTAGGTCCCCGGACTGACGCGGCAGACCGGCGATTTCGTATTCGGCAATACTAATCCAACATTTTTAAATAAGAATTGTGACTGCATTGAGTCACGTTGAACCCTATGTAGCCAGCTCTTAGACTAATACCTCGACGACGCACAGCGACCGATGGGCACCGTCCGATCCTCTCGGAATCCTCGGGACGTTATTCGCGGACTATAATAGACAAATAGCTGTTCGGCTAATTGAGAAGTCCGAGCAGCAACTTAAAGGAGAAGTTAGCCGTCGCGACGGCTTATAGCCGGTGACCGTAATTAACCACTTGTCCCCGGTGCTCGTTCCCTCTTCATTCCTGCCTCCTCGAGATCTCGTTCCATCTCCACTTCCGCCAATCCGGCGCCTTAATCGAAAACCATTCTCGCGGCTGATGAAAAGTCGAAGAAAGAACCGAGTCCGTTCTCGTCTCCATCGCCCCTCCCGTCCGCGGAGAACCTTCGGTTAAGTTCTTCGTTTCTTATAGGGGCGGGCGTTCCTCCGCCGCGGGGAAACTCGTGCAGGCGGCTGGCTAGCTTTGTCTATTCCGAACGGGTCCCCGGTTCGTTTGCTCTCTTCCCCTCGTTTCGCCGCGCTACTGAAAACCTCTTCGAGCGCGGACCAACGAAACGGATAATGGCACTTCGTCAAACGGCTTCGACGTTTTATTAGGCCGCGCGAAATGAATTCTTTAACGCGCACCGATGTTTTTCTGCCGCTGGCTGCCCCCTGTTTTCTTTCTCCCTCGAAGGTTACCGAAAGTACATCCGAAGTAGCCGTCGCACTCGACCCGGGCTGGATCGCTTTAACGCGCAACGGCGCACGCGTGCATGCAGTGCACTTTCGTTCATTACTTTTTCATTTACCGTGCTGGCGACGCGCTGTGCCCGGGCAAAAATTGCGATATCGGTTATTTTCGTGCCGCGCACCACTCCTGTGCTTTAATCCGAAGCATTCTTCTATCTGGATCAAAAATACCGTACAAAAAAGCACCACCTCTGCGCGCCAACCGGTCTTTCAAACAACCAATTCTCGTTTTTCGTCTTTTAAAAATGCAAGGTGAGCATGCATCGTTGATCGTAACAACGGCCTCGAACAATTTTGCTGCCAGTTAACGCGCGAACGTTTGATCTACTCCACTGCTACCACTCCGAAGGGGGTGCGACCAGGCGTGGTCAGACAGAAGCGGAAGTGGTCCGCGGGAGGCTTAATTACGATGTAACCCAACGTCGTTGCTCTTGTTTCTCGGGATATCGAGTTGGAGATCAGCGACGTGCGTCGGACAAACTTTAGCATGTCGTTATTAATGTTAGCCGGCCGATTTCGCGTATCCGATTCCAGCGCACGAGAGCCGGCCGAGGCAGCTCATTAATCAACTCGAGAAGAAGAACGGCGACGGATGCTCGACGTAGATACTATGTTGATGCGGGAGTCGTCGAGCTCCAAATAAATAACGCGCGACCAGCTTTCGCTGCACGCCGCTCGTAATACTTTTCTCGAGAGGGGCTAGACACGATTCTCTCCTCTGCTCGGTTCACTACCGAACAAATTTGCACAGAGATCCTCCGCGGAATCTAGCGGGTGCAACACGAGGGAAAATTCAGTCATGAGCGTAATGCATTGTAATGGTTAAATAGCTTTCATCTGAAATCCCCGCTTATTGCTTTCAACCACTCGAGAGTCGCGAATGTTTCTGGCAATTTTGCTTGGCGAAAATTCACCCTGTTCTGGGTGGAGTAAAACTACCGAAATGGAAAGAATTGCTACTGGAAATTGTCTACTGTCTGTATGTTACTTAACGTCTCTTCCAAGTGACTTCTCAACCGAAGAGACGGAGATTCTATCGCAATACCTACGCAGTGGTTGCAGGAAACTGACGGATCGCGTCGAACAAGCCTCTTCGATCAACTCGTAGAAAAATAATTTTCTGATCGTTTCCGTAGAACGAACAGGGGAAAGAAGATTAAGAAACTGCACAATCAAAGTTGCAATCACCTGCGAGCCAACAAGCAGCCGCGATTGGTTGGAGTCGCGCGACGGGAGGGGGGGTCTGGCTCGACATTAATTAAATTAACCGACGTATCAGGTTCCGGGACATATCGGTCGCGGAGAAATAGAAAGAAGCTAAAAGGAAGGAAGCAGGCAGACAGTTGTGCCGTCGCGTCGGATCACCAATTAGCAGAGCAGCTTCCTTCTCCTCGTTTTTCTCTGCCAAATCTAGATAGCGCAGCGTCCACGGGGACGATCATAACGAATCGTTCGTCGATGTCCGCCGCGAGCTGTATCGAGTGGAGGTTTCGAGTGAACAGAGAGGAACCAGTTTGGGACCGAAAGAGGGAGCCTCTCTCACCGGTCTCGCGACCGTCTCGAGATGGAACGACCGAGCGTATCCGCCGATCGGATTCAAAATTGATATTCCTTTCGTGGCTGGGCCGAGGCCTCTCCCTCTTTCGCGCGCGATCCTCCCGAAAAAATCACGGAAGGGGCCACGCGGGAAGGACGCATTAATATGAGAGGGCCCCTCTCTCGCGTGCATACCGTGTCGAGTGCCCCAGTGCTTCTTTCTTACGGGCAACGACAGCTGCTACGACCGCTGCTAAGACGCGTCGTTACCACCAGCGATAACACAATGGCCACGGCGCTCTTCCTACGCGGTTATCACCTGGTGATCGCACAGCCCATCCTCGTGCTCGCCACTCTCCACTCTCCACGCGTCCGCTACGTGCACGCTGCACGCTCCGCTCTGGCTCCGCTCAGGCTCCGCGGGAAATTATGGACTGTCACGATCCAGCTGATAACCGGCCGAGGACGTCCGCGGGACTGGCTATCCCCCGCGTCTCGCGATATTTCGTCCAATCGGTTCGTTCACTTTGTGTTCTGTCACCAACCTTTCTCTCGCGTCTCTCGTCCACTCGCGAGAACTATAAATTTAGGATTTTTTTTTTAGTCTCCATCACTGATGATCGCTCTACCAATTGAGCCATCGACGTCGGCGACAGGTATCTTCTCCCTAGGTCTAATGTTCGACGTGTCTGCTGCCCACGCGTGTACCTCTGTCACCGGCAACGAGTATCTTAAACGATTCCCCGCGCCCGATCATTAACTCCTCTCCCACGTTTCGAAATTCTGAGTCTAGAAACTAATCAGCGTCCGGAGCGAACACCTGGTAGTCAGCTATGCAGATTTTTGGAAGCCTCGATCAACATTGTTTTTGTTTATTTTATTTCACATTATTCTATTTTATTGTTTTATATTTTATTTTATGTTATTGTATGTTTTTGTTATATTTACTTTATCTTTGTACTAATTTGTTCTATACTTTGTATCTAACGGGTTCTCCCGTTAATTTAATAATAATAATAATAATAATAATAATAACATGACACGCTTCTACGAAAACAAATCAGGCGGCACCACTTCGGACCACTTCTTTAACGATCAAAGACCGAGGAATAAACAATTCCCGCGGTATCTCCGCCATGCGAAAAATTTTATAGTTCCCGCTGGCTTTCGCGAGAGCAGCCGGTTATTCGCATATAACGACGTTAGTCCGGGGCGCAGCCGACTTCTGCTCTTATCGTGCTCGCCTCTTGGCCGGAGACGGGACGCGGCGGCCGTGGACGACGATCACGCACGCATAAAATAAATGGCTCGTAATGGAATTTCGATCCGGAACCCGAAATAAAAAGCGAGAAGAAAGGGAAAAGAGAAGATCGGGAGAGAGGGAGAAAGAGAGAGGAAAGAGGATGAAGAGAGCGAAAAAAAAAGCGGAACGCCGCGCGCTCCGATAGCGGTTAATTATATTGGGGGGACTACGAGTGTATTTTATCTGCGCGGGCGACTGAGCCGAGTAAAAGCCCGAGTGAGCCTTGGCCAGATAACGGCTGAAAGCTTGCCCCATTAAAGGTATCTAGATACCTCGGACATTCTTCTCGAGAATATCTGAATAATTATCCGACGTGTTGGCGAGATTACGATTTTGTCGCTCGGCCCTTCTTCTCCGCGTCGTCTCGCGTGACGTCCCGCGCGTCAGGACTTTACGATCGTTCCTGCCCGATGCATTCTTTCGACGTCCGTTCCTTTTTTCACGTTTTGTCCCCCGGATCGCCCACCTTCTTAGCCATCAGCCTCTCTCCGCGTAATCTGCCTTTAATCACCAGCGTTTCGGTTTAAACGAGCCCGGCGCGACGCATCTAAGGTCGCTTTTATTGTACCATAACGCGTTGATCCCGACTTCAGCGAGACTTATTCGGCCCATTAAGAAAGCCGCGGTTCCGTGAAGGGAAAATAACGCGTATCGCCGCATCCTTTTGCTCGATAAAAATGGAGAAGCGCAAGGTGCCCGGTTTATTACAAGATTACCAAAGTGGAGTGGAAGATTCGTTTAACAGGGGAGATTACACGGAAGATCTGTCGATGACGCCGATCATCGCGGTTTGATATTTTTGGTTGAGCGTACCCGAGGAGCGAGCCAGCGTGGACGAGGAATCCGTCTCCGGGAGTTAATCCTACGGGAGTACGGTTAATCCTCGAGGATTATGTAACACCGCAGTGTTTAAGCGCCGGGGCCCGAAACTCCGGAACACCCCCCTGTCCTTAGCTTTAGTAAATTTCCCTCGCCGCCCAACTATCCATGTAGACCGCCATCCCTCCGTCGCGAAAATATTTCCCACCGTCGAAAACTCAGAAAGGAAAGCTTCTTAATAAACACCTGTCCATGCGTACCTGGCAAGTGCCTCGCCCAAGCGCGAAAGGCCTTCGTGGAATTCGACCGGGGACCAGTTAAAGCTGCGCCGTATGTGCATGCATTTCGATGAAAAAGAAGCAGTGATCCATCAGCACAAAGGAGTAATCGTTCTCGGCTGGTCAAAAGTCCATTCCTTCGATCGTTAATCACAGATAAGCCGAGCGCGACCACGGAGCCCGCGTAACGGATTTCTTGCGAGCTTATAATATTTATTGCGCGACCTTAATGACTTCCGATCGCTGGAAGATTCATCGAAGCCGAACGGCGACGCGTGTTCGCGCTGCCAACGAAACTCGGCCGGCGCTGCGTTAGATATGCCAGGATCAAAAAAAAAAAAGGAGCAGGAAAATGGCCGATCCCGTGCTTGTGTGTCCCTTCGCTGGGATTTTTCAGCCGGTGCCGACACCATAAGCGCAATTACCGATCTGCGATCGGCTTATCTGACCGGGCAGATAACATTGCGACCGGTTGCGAGCTTTATTTACCTGTTAGGTTTCCGCGAACCGGCCACCGGGTCGTGGTATCGGCTTGAAAATTTCACCGGAAGCGCCGTGTCGATGACAAACGCCCGCGCATCTCGTTAATTAGTATCGGCCGGCATTAACGAGCTCCAGGAAGCCGATAAGAGGCGCGCCGGCCTACCTCGTAGTTTCTAGTAGTTCGCCAAGGGAGATAAAGGTAGGCGACGCGCCTCAAAGGCGAACGCAAAAGCGTTCCTGCGCGCGTCCCCCTTCCTTTATTTGCCCTCTTTTCCGCGGATGAATACCGAGATTATTCTGTATCGCGTAGATCCACTTAGATTAAACGCGATAAACAGAGGATCGGTCGAATTCTGAGCCCTCTCTCTCTCTCTCTCTCGCTTCTCCACCATCTTGTTCTCTTACGTTTCTAATTTTCCTGCGCCATTCCATCGAATTCCATACGAAGGCAGCTTCCCAGAAAGAGGTATCTTTCGCTTTCCGTTTCCAACCCTTTGCGTCTGGCGCTTTTGCTTCCGAGAGCTGCGCTATCTCTGCCCTTTGGCAACATAGATCGATTTAGGATAGCTCGAATCGTTATTCCTCGCCCCACGAGTATTCTTGGATCTTTGCTGAACCGAAGTTACCGCCGCGCCGCTACCCGAGCACGTAGGTACGAATTCCGGGGCTTCTACGAAAGCGTGTAGCAAGATAAAGCCGTGTCTCCGACGGTCATCGGTCATCTTTAATCCTCCGTGAACGTTCACGAGCGGACGATGGACGTTGACAAATCCGCGTTCACGCAAGCCTCAGAAAATTGATCGATTCCGAAACGACGAGCGAAAGACAAAATCGAAAGAGCAGCCGCGCTGCTCGGCTGCTCGGTATGCAGGTCTGTCCCATTTCGTGGCTCGTTAGAAATGACATGGCGGCCGTGCGGTTCGCTCCTCCGAAGGGTCTTGTGGCCACGGGAGTGGAGCCGGAGAGGCCAAGAGTCCCGGTTTGATGAAATGGTAGCCGAGTAATTGAAATCTCGTGTTCCTCACCGAGTCGATACGACGACGTCCAGGGGCCCCTGGTCTCTCTCCTATCCCCCCCCAACGCCCCTCATACGTGGCCCCGGTGCTTCTGTTATTCTTTCGGCCGAGATATCCGGATCCGTTCACATGTCACGTTCGTGGAACGCGAGCAGCCAGGTAGGGCCCCGTCCTAAGTTACCAGCCACAGACTATAAGCCGATTATATCCTCCCAAATATTGAGACGTGCCTGCTGCACATCCAAACCAGCCCCAGGAATCGACGGGATTGTCCCTCGACGAAGGAACCTCCGCGATTCCTCGATCGCCAAACACGCGGATCACTCCTGTTTTGCGATGTTGTTAATGTCTGGTTATATTCTTCGATGATACAGACGCAAGCCGGCTGATTATGTGGACAGCGTACATGAAACGTAAACGCGAGGATAGTTTTCCCAAGATAATGAACGACGTCGGCGGGATTAGACAGCAGAATCGACACGCATGTTGTCGTACGCGAATGACTATCGCTAAAGGTGTTACCTCACCAACTACCTGGCCACTCCGGTTCTCGTCACGAACGAGGAACGGATTATTCACTGGATGCTCGCGAGAGCGTGACTTCTTTCGCTGACCTGTCTGCCGATGACCAAGGAACGGAGGGAATCGTCGTCCGGGGAATACAGAAAATTGAAACGTTGGCGAAATAAAAAGTTAGCGAGCTGACGTGAACCGCCGATACGATCGGGGATACGATTTTGCGCGGGATTCGCGTTCCTGCCGGGGCCCGCGAGAGACAAAGCCCCACCGCGTCTTAAATTATGATTCATGGCCGAGCCACCCGGCTGAAATTGAAATTCAGGACAGTGTGTCGCGCCAGTTTTTCGACTTCGCCGATTCCCAGGACGGCCGCGTAAACGTCCACGGAGCAAACATAACGTTATCGGGCGATCGCCGCCGCGCCGTTTCCACGAAACACCGTTTGACTTGCCAATTTACATAATTTCACGCGCGAATAAAACCCGCGTAATTCGCGACAATATAGCCCGACGAATATCAATACTTCTCCCGAGGGAAGGTCCTGGAGATTCACAAATGAAAGAACGGATAAACCTACTCCTACTTGGAGCGCTTGCCCTCCGGTGGTGCAAAGTTACGTCGGCCCCCCCCCTTTGTGTATTTTTAAAATAGCGAATGGTATCATTGCGTGCTGGGATACCCTTGAATCGGTTAAATTTAACGTTTCACCTAGAAATGTTTAACCTCGCCCGCTACAGGTAGATTAATGAATAAATAAATTGCCAACAGCACGTTCTTATCGCTTTCCCCGTGATCTACTTACACTTTATCTACATGACGTTTCATTTATCACCCGCGTGCCCCTAAAGCATTGTTAAAATTCCCTCGATGGCTACGAAAAAGTTGCGTCGCGATACGGAACGCTCGAAACGCTCGGATTAAATTGGGGCGGCTTGTGTACAATCCAACACCTTGCACGATACGCCGTATTTTTTACGACAAAATTCAGCAGCCCGATGGTGGCTCGAGACAAAAAACTCTGTTTATCGAAACGATCGAGGTGGCAGGTATCGGCAGTAACAGGCGCATCGACGCGATAAAATCGTGATCGGTAGCGGAAAGGGTGGGCCGGGGAAACGTGTGGACCGATTGTGTGTTTCACGGGGTCCCAGTCAGCCGTGGCAGCAGATGTTCCGAGATTCTTAAAGCGTTTTCACCGGTGCCGTGGCGAGAGTAAAGACTGTCCGCCTCATACCTACCTGCTTTCGTTCGAGCGGAATCGCCGGGGACGGTTGTTCGACGCGCGATTCTTTGCCCGGCCTCCGCCGCTTCTTGCACTTCTTTGGACTCCCGTGAGCTCCCCTGAGCAGTATTTAACCCGCACGATAAATTAAAGCGGACCCTCTTTCCGGCTCGCTCGAGCGAAAGTATTTAAACTCAAAACAAGCCGGCAGTCGGGCGAGACACCGCGAGCCGAAACGCTCGGCCGGAATTAATCCCGAAGCTCTGTTACCTGTGCGAACTCGCACGCTCCCGCGCCCCTGGCGAACTCGCTCGTGCGAGTAAACCACGTACAGAAGCAGGAACGTGCAAGCGGGCCGTGTCTGTCCCCGTGTCGCGACTTTTCTTTATTTCAAACGCAATGGAAATTCGTCGCCACCTTCTTCTTATCAGAGAGCTGGCGATCGATGGGCCCGCTTGAAACGTACGCGCCGGAGCGTTGATTATGAGCGCACTGTGTTTTCTCCGTATTTAATTGCACGAAGTGAGGCGCGGGGCGGTCCGCGCGAAAATGTGACGCGCAATGGCACAATTATGCAAAACGGGCGACGCGATAAAGACGTTTTCGAGCAACGCACGGATCTGATTATGCAAACGCAACCGGTTGAGTAAACCCCGGCCACGAAGTTACAAGGGAGACGTACCGAGTAATTACTATGTTGTATTTTTGCCGTTGGATCTCCGCGGCGCGTTCATTATCCAAAATATTCACAGAGAGTTTCGGTTATCCTTTGTAAATACCAGATCTGACTGCTACTGCGTACTAACGGCTTGCGATTTTACCGGCAAAGGAGTTCTTCCTTCGCCGTTTAATTATTCCACGAGATAAATAATTACCTTTCGAAATATCCCCGGCAAGCGGGTATTTTCTGAGGGAGGGAAACGCGTTTACAGTTTCGCTTTAAAGATCTACGTTTCGATTCGTACCCCAGGATGATTCAGTGCATGGCACAGTGGTAAAGCACGTGCAAGTGCAGAAGACAGAGTACGAAAGGTTGCGAGCAAATGACTGCTACTTTCGGTATAACATAAAGCATTATGATTTGGAAGAATAATACTGGCCACTTTAACTTCAATTGCACTATCCAGCAAGATGCTTGGAAGCAATTTTGCAGCAGTTCATGAACACCCCAAGCGCGAAGCCAAAGTGCGAAGGCAATTGAAACGTTTGCAAGGGTGAAACGGAGGAGAAATCGCGCATCTTTTCTAGGGATTACGGAGATGGTGGCGACGTAACATTTTACAGGAGGAAGCACGTAGAACGGTAACGGTAACGCACGTAGATGGGTAGGGACAGGAACTACGTAGTATGCCCCGTGCAACATTTAGAACGCGAACGGAAACCCGCGCGCCCCTATAAAATTGTAAAATAATTTTCAGCGCAAACCTCCCCACGCTCCCACCCAGCCTGGAGCTGCTTTAAATCCGGCCACGCTTCCCGAAATAATTGAAGCACGCCCACACGCCCACGCCACGCAATCTCGTTACGATTTTATTGCGGCTTACGCTCCGATTTTATCTCGTTCGAACGATTACGCGACCGAAGGATCCCTCTGTTTCGGGGCTCGCCCACCTCTTTCTTTTCCACCCGACGATTCCACTGCACTTTACGACAACGCGATCCCGTGTTTTCGTCGGCGTGCCTCCACGCGGGTTGTTCCCGTTTCTACAGACACCGAGGGCGTTAAAATTTCCCCGTTAAAATGCCGCTGTTTAAGGGGCAAGTCGCCGCTGCAATCAACTTACAATTCACGGAAATGCTTCGACGCTGGACTGGATATTTCAACGTTGAAGTAAAAACACCGCGAAAAGCATCCGCAACAGAGAGCAAAGAGAATGTTTCGTTTGGGCAACGCGTGGGAAACGAAAAACGCCGCGGGTTAATTAAAAAGTAAAAAGCTCGTTGGCCAGCCGGCGTTTATCGACGCTGCGCTCTCCGAACGCGCGACCGACTTTGTTTTCTTTTAATTTCACCCAGTTTCGGGCCGCAGCGTAATAATAATGTCCTGTTGAACTTTCACCCCGATAGCGGACGCTTTATGACCCCGGTTATCTGTAACAGAAGTTGCGGAACGAAAGAGAATCGAGCCAACTCCTCCTCCACTTGGAGCAAAAGAGATAATGGACGATCACCGCGGAAGTGGCCTGGCTCCGCGACGGCGATAAATTCCGCGAATATTATTTCACGGGATATCGCGCGGTATCTCGAATTTTATCGCGTGCCGCGGAGAGCCGCAGAGAGCCGCGACCGGATGGCCTCTTCGATTCGCGCGGCGCCCCGATGTTTTTACCCTTCGTCGCGTCAACCCCCCCAATGAAGAAGTACGTTCCACGCGACTTGGCGGGGTCTCGAGCCGGGAGATTTTTACCCCCGCCGGTGTTAATTATCCCCGGCTAATGGAATAACGGAACGGTGCGAAATGACGCTTCATAAATTTCCCATGGCGGAAATCGCCGATCGGGAGTTCAATGGCCCGCGCGCGTTTAAACGTTTTCACTTAATTACGCGATTCGTTCGCGGGGCTGGCCAGCACGCGTTTAACGCCAATTTTATGCGCCGCTGAGGTGAAACGGGGCTCTTTTGGCAATTACTCTTTCGATTCGGCTCTTTTGCATTTTGACTTGTTCCGAAATCATACTTCTCCACCCATGGATACATGCAGATATAAAACGGGCGCGGAAAAATTCGTTCGCCAGAAACTCTGCGGATCCATACGCGGAGTGGCGCGATCGGGGCGAGGGGCTGGCCTCTCGTTAAACGATTTCACGATTCACGCGAACGAAAACTAATTATTGTTCATAACGATGCCCGGGGAGAAACAACGGGCCGGGAGCCGTGTGTCGTCGACTCGTAAATGCGGAAATTATTTCGTCCGGGGGCCGGGGCCAACAAATTTTCGGGCAGCGACGTTTTTAATTCGCCCGATCGCCGCCATTAATTAGTTTGTTAACTGTAGCGTGGCCGCGCCCCCCCGGTATCGTTCCCATCCGGCCGCGCTATCTCGACGGCGCGGCGCGTCCCCCGAAAAACGCGCCACGATCGCGCGACGCGTCGCAGCCGTTTTATTTGCCGCGTGGCCGTCCCGGCCAGCGGGAAGCGAAAGGCGAAAAGTCATTCCGTCGAATGACGGAGATCTCGGAGGATGATTGCGCACGGTGAAGCGAGGATGCTGCGTGCCCCCGTGCAGCGTCTAATGAGGCCAGACCGCCCTGCAGGCGAAATCCTGGCTGGTCCGTCGCGGGGACTCCTCCCGAGGAATCACCACAGGCCCGGGGACCCTCTGCTCCACTCGTACTCACGTATGCGAGAATCCAGCTGGCCTCTCCAGCCAGTTGTAAATAGTTATTCGGAATGACAGTTGTATTTCGCCCGGGCCGGGGAACTTCGTCGCGGGGGAGCTCGATGTTCGCCTCCCTTCTTTTTCCACGTTTACTCCTCGGCCTTTCACCATCAGGCAGGGGGTTGCCACTCGGACGGGTCGCGGAACGCATCGAGACGCGGGATATGTCGGGCCCCCGATACAGAGAGACGGAGGCTCGTCAGCGGGCAACCAGCGGGGAGGGTAGAGGACTGGACACGAGGGGAAAGAAGGAGAGAGAGAAGAAAGGCAGATGAGGCCAGTTGGTAGGAGGAATATACAAATGTGGATTTGGCGGATCGTATCTTTGAGTTGGCCAAGTTTATCTTTTGTCTCTCGACCACCCCCCTACTCTCTCTCTTTCTCTCTCCGGGCTGCGTGGCTCTCGCCCAGCCTTTCCTCTGCTCCTCGTCTCTTCCAGCGTTTCGATCGAGAAACCACCGGTTTCTTATTATTCCCCCGCCGTGCGCCATTGTGCCAGCCGGACAAAGCGCCACGAAGCCGACCCCTGCCTTATCCGCCCGAGATATTCGGCAATATCCGAATGAACGCTCGACCGGAGAGACATGCTGGAAAGGGACACGGCCCGGATAGGACGTATTAAAAGTAGAAAAAGGAGATTGCGGTAGGCCGGACCGCGGGGAAACTCCGCGATGCTGGGGAGGATAACCTTGCATTGGGGCGAAACGTAATTAACGCTCTGGATGTAATTATCGGTAGGAAGAGCGAAGGATCTTGTCTACCGTGCGATAGGAAACGGTTTTCCTAGCTTAGAGACAGCCTCGGCTGTGATACTTGAAAGTAGGTAGGGGAGACCGGGGCTGGTAGGCCAGTTTTTCAGATTTTGATTTTTAATAAATTATGTGGACGAAATATCATAAAACCGGTTAGTATATTTGATAGGGCATACATTTGGCTATCTGATTAAATTATTAAAGTTGACTCAATGTGACAACAATTAAGGTATTTTAATGTTTTTCTAACACCTTGCCAGCCCCATGATCGGGGTTGGTTGACTTACAGCAGCGATGCCCCGATGGGCGGCCCGAGGGTACGAGAATCCATCGCATTTTCCAAAGCTCGCGTGGAAGGGGGTCTCGAAACCAATGAAGTTGCAGGCATGTAACGGATGAGGAAAACTCTAGTAGTGTGCGTGTAGGCTCGTACCCTGAAATCAGCATGTAACCGTTACATGCTGATTTCATTGCGATTAAATTGATTTGACTTCTGGTTATAGGCTGATTTCAAGTCGTTTGGATTTGCGGTTATGGGTTCTATTTTTTGATGACAGGATAATTTTTTAAACCCTGGGGCAGGCCTGCCCCATTGGGTGCAAATACCTCCTGAAGTTCTGTGACCCGGGCAACAGCCGAGCGCGGGACTGGTTACGTTGCTAACCACAACATGGGTTGCGGGAGAACTGCATGAGTGTGCGGCCGTCCATGCAGGCTCGTACCACCATGCAGTTATCTCACAAATTTCGCAACGGGTACCAATGGAACAGTCCCGCGCTCGGCTGTTACCCGGGTCCCAGAAGTTCAGGAGGTATTTGCACCCGATGGGGCAGGCCTGCCCTGGGGGGTTTCTTTTTCTTCATAATTTTGTATTGTCATCCAAACTACGTATGCCTGCAAAGTTTCAAGTCTATTGGATAGTTGGAAGTGGGTTAAAATTGAGTTTCTAGATTTGAACTGAACAAACATACATACAAACAAACACACAAACAGATGATTGAAGCTGAATAAAAATCGTTTAATAAGAAACTTTTTGTTAATCAGAGGTGTAAGTGGGAATGTTCAAGTCTATTTCGTTCAATTACATAATATTATTGTTTAATCATTAGTCAATTCGTGTTTATTTTCCCAATTCCTAAAATGTAGAACACTGGGGCTCCAAGAGGCCCAGTCATATAAGCCTACGGGTACGAGCCTACACGCACACTACTAGAGTTTTCCTCATACGTTACATGCCTGCAACTTCATTGGTTTCGAGACCCCCTTCCACGCGAGCTTTGGAAAATGCGATGGATGCTCGCACTCTCGGGCCGCCCATCGGGGCATCGCTGACTTACAGTATGGGGTAGGTTGACTATAGGTACAATCAGTTAAGAAAATGTTATTACCAACTTATCTCAGTGATAATAAAATAGCACAATATCACAAGAGTTGTTTCATTATAAAATATTAATTTGTTTCTTTCATATTTTAATAATAAACTGAAAAATCGTTCAACTTAAACATAAATTATAATGTATTTATAACATAGTGAAATTTAAACAAAAAATAAAAATCGCATTTTGAATAACAAAATAACAATTTAAACCTTATTAACGTTATTAGTCAACCAGCCCCGACCGATCATTTTGACTTCAATAATCTATATAACCTTCAATTATTTATGTATAAACAAAAATACTATGTCAATAGATCGTCTAATAAACAAACTTTAAAATAGTCCCTTAACATTTATTCTGTTGTAACTATATAGAGCGTGAAAAAATAAACTCTTTAAGAAAAAATATTTACTTACGTAGTGAATTTTTCGACAAACGGTGATAAACTGTTAAAAACCGTGCGATCGCGGGGTCGAACATAAATGCATGTCATAGTAGAAGTGACTTCTTTCTACAGTAAATCTTTCCGCAGTAGAGCATACGTCGGTGCAAAGTTATTAACAATTAGTCAACCTACCCCTTGAGACAACCAGCCCCGGTCTCCCCTACATACTAGAAGTAACCCTGACGACGCGTAGAAGACCCCCAGGATAATCGTAAGAGAATCTTTTGGCGAATTTGCAAAATCTCGAACACGGGAGATACAAGAAGGCATTATGCGGAGAAGCATACTGTTCTGGATTCTTAATTCTGGGCCAGAGTTCGCCGCTTATTTTCACGGCAAACCTGCCAGAGCCCAGCAAGTCCACGGGCGGCTTAAGTAAAGCCGGTGGCACGTATCGACACGGTAATCATAATATATGTACGAATGTTCAGTGTACTGGAATCTAGCGTTACTGACAAGAGATACCTAGCTCGTGACCGCGATCCAGGCCTCCCGCTATCTTCGGTATTCATAGTCGGAATCGTGTTTGAGCGACGTCACCGGCTCACCGACGATCGAGGAAAAACGAAGAGCTAAGCAGCGAAACCTCTGTCGATCACTTCCAAATCGGCCCGACAGCCGTACTTTTCGTTAATTTGTCCGTTGCTGTATACATTATTGTCAGACATCATCACGGAGCGAATCCGTGGGCAGCGCTCGACTTGTTGTGCTTGCTTCAACCGAAGCTGTCAATGTTCCCGGTACCCCTTACAAATTTCGTTGCGCAAGCGTTACACGCCGAATCCCACCGTACCCGTGTTATATTAATGTTCCCCCTTTTACCAATATATCATCGACACTCGTTGATCAAATGGTTTCTTAGCAACATCATTTATCTAGCATCCATCTAGCGGTCCCATATATTGTCGGGCCGATCACGACCTGGCGGTACCCTACTGTGGCATCGAGCGATTAAAATCATTAATCCTTCCTATGATTTCAAGGCATTACGTGTGTGAGATTCGAAATGAGCGAATGAGAGAAATTAAATCAACCCACGGCAGTCCGGCGAACAGACCCGAGAATTTCCTGTTTCGAGGCCGAAACTCCAGGCAACACGCAGGATTCTGCAGCTACGAGTGCACAAACGACCGCGTAACCTCTGTCCGCAATAACTCTCGGTCACTCTTTCGCTTTGTTCTTCTCTCCTACGGCCACCTTCTTCGTCTGTCCTTCGTTGGCCTCTCTTATGCTCGCCGGAGGTCCGAGGAAACCTGCCCCACTGGTCCACTGCCGTTGCTTCGAGGCTGGGCTCCTCTGCTCGTCTACCGTTTACACGGGCAACACACTGTTCCTGGCCCCTTACCGGCCTTGTTGTCCCGATACTATCGCCGAACACACGTGGACACGTTTTGTCTTCTAATGATCCAAATAGAAATTATTCCGGGCCGCCCCCGTAGCTCGACCCTCGACGTCGCGACCAATGGCCAAGAAGAGCATTCTGTCCGATGCAGAATTGGTCGATACCTATCGAGAACAGGGCTACTTGTGCATCTTCCTGATCGATCGTTCAACAGATCGCTGGCTTGGTCGATGAAATGGCAAAGGACGATGCTAAATCTGTAAGGATGATGTCGGGCCGAAGAGATCGCTGCCTCCTCTTGTCAGATTCAGCTGGTGATATTCAATTAAAAGGATGACTAAACCTTAGCCAGGCTTCGTAATGATTTACCGGTTTCGTGGTTGCTGCGGATCTTTATTGCCCGAGTGTCTCGAATACCAACTAAAATCCGCATATTATTTCAGCCGCGGTGGCAGGCAGGAATTCCAGTCACGGTGTTTAGCTCGACAAGGAGACGCGTATCAAGCCGCTTACCGAAATTTCCTCGCGATGAGACGTTTTAGTGGCTCGTATCACTGCGCAACAGCCCCCGCGTAGTTCCGCGAAACAAAACAAGCCACCCATGTGTTAGAGAGAGGTCCCAGGCACGCGTGTTTACGTGGCCCGTCGAGGGAAAGACGGCGCTAAGTCGGCAGGCCAGGAGGGAAAGCGGAATACACACGGGGACACTGGCGGAGAAACAGAAGCCGTTTTACGGTTGCCGTTTGCACGGAACAAGTGGCATCCAGCCGCGGAAGCACGAATGAAAAAGCGCAGAAGGGAAAGGAAAAAGGGTGGCCGTAAATTTAAAGCAGCCGTGCACGCACGCGTGGCACTTTGTCGTTCGCGTAGACGACGATTTACCGAGCATGCTCCTTCCACGCGTGGCCAAGGAAAAAGGGGACAATATATAAATATTTCTCCGATTGCTTCCGTCCTGGTTATTTTCAGTAGGCGATCCCATAAATAATCCCCGACGTAAATCGCCACAGCGGCCCATCCATTATCTCTCCTCCCGTTCGTCATTTGCTTTGCTATTCATCCCGTCGACTTTCAGGCCAGTCGACGTCCTAATTCACCATTCTTTCTCGACAGACATCGCTACCGCTTCGGCGATCGTCGGTTTCCCCAAACTTGAGCGGGAACGCGAGCCCCGGCTACATTGCCGGGGCGGATGCAAATTGCCCACGGAAATCTCAGTCCACGCGAATCGCGAAGGGGGGCGCGGGAAAAAAAGGCAAAGTAGAAGCAAACTGTCGTAAATTCAAAGCAGACTACGAGAGCACGCGTGCCACTCGCTCGTCCATATCGGAAGCAATTTACAAACACGTATGTGGCACGTGGCAGGAAAAAGGCCCGCCGTGCCGTTCCCGAAATCCCTCCGCGCCCGTCTCTCTGTCGTCACTACTTTTCGGTGTACTTTGGCGTCGCCATAAATAATGCCCGTAATTCGCCACCCTAGTCGTGCCCGCCTCGTATCCTCTGCATTCTACTTTGTCTTTTAATGCCTTCCGCTCTAACCGTAGATTATTATTTTGATATATAACGCGGGGAGTACGCCGAGACGGCGGGCGGGGGCGAAGTCACCCCATTTCACGGTGCGCGAGCCAGCCTCTTCTGGCCGGTTCGAAAATCATAGAAGCCGCCTGCCGCACACGTTTTGCCACGCGAAAGAATAATCGCGTTGGTCGCTTGCCCGCTAAATGCGACCCGCGTATCGCAACAGCCCCCGTGAGCGTATCTCGGTAAACGCTTTAAGAAAATTGATCGCTCGAAATTACGCGATTCGTCCCGCGAGTCAATCGATTAATTAAATTGCACTGGAATCCCGATGTACTGTAGCGATCGCGAGATAAAGCTGTACGATTAATTCGCCGCCGCGTGCGAGACATTTGTTATTAACCGTTGCAAACGCGGTTATTTATCGCGACCGTGATCCACGGTTCTTTATTGCGCCATAATATTTGTTCTGCGTGAAGTTTCAATGAGCCCCGATGTCGCGTATGAATGTATACGTACGTCGCGCGTAGGTAGGGGAGAGGTGGGATGAAAGGGACACGTATTGAAGGGGGCATGGTCATTATCTCAAAGATAAAGGATCTGCCCAGGCCAAAAGTGTTTTTATTTTGTAGCCACATTCATTCATGTGTAATCAAGCCAAATTTCAAGCCGCCATCGTATCTACGACTACAGAAATACACACTTGAATTTTTTTGAGGTTCAAAGTATAACTTTTAGTATTTTCTTGAACTGTATTGTGAAGTAAATAAGATGATATTGGCGCGTTGATTCGGTCACTATACAACAATTTATTTTATTATTTGAAAATAAAGTCTGCTTCCAACCGACTCAGGAGTCGTTTGCTTTTATAAATGCTACGACACTTCTTTCACCAGCAAGCGTAACTTTATATAATTTATCTCACTTTCCTTGAGGATGGTACAAATCATGAACCGAAACGTCGGATTTTTCTATAATTAATTACGAAATAGCGGTGTTTTCTTTATTTTATTTTCAAATAATAAAATAAATTGTTGTATAGTGACCGAATCAACGCGCCAATATCATCTTATTTAACAATTTCAGTCGAGAATCTCAATTTGAAATGTATTGTGAAGTGCTGTTATCCGCGACTGATTTTTCTATTACTGCATCTAAACAGGTATTTATTTAAGAACGATATCGTATAATGTCCGATCCTTTTTGAATCATATTGTAATTGTAGGAATTAGATTTTCAATTTTAGTGCTTTATTTATGAAAGGGACACGACAAAAATTTATGAAGGGGACGTCCCTTTCATACCTGTCCCCTTCAAAACCTTACCATTCTTCACTTTTTTCAGTGAAAATATGCCGTCTAAAAACGGGTTAGTGCAGATAAAATACAAGAAGCAGTGCATGAAGTCACTGAGAAAAAAGCTCAATAAGATCGATTGCGAAGTGTATCAATATAGCCAAATCACATTTAGCATCTGACTCAACAGAAGATATTTTAGATTCAGAAGTAATTCTTCCAAAACTTAAACGCAATGCCCAATCGAAAGGTCGAGGAGAAGATAATAATCAATGCAACGTTTGTAAGGAAACATATTTAAAAAGCGTTGAAGACTGGTATCAGTGCAAAATTTGTGACAAATGGGTACACGAAACGTGTGGTGTAAAAGGTCTTTTTAACTTCTTTTGCTCAGGATGCCATTAGACAGATTAGACAAATCATTATTTATAGTTATTAAGATTGTTTAGTTACATAAGCATAACTGTTGAGTTTTTAGTTCCTATTACGAATATATATGAACATATATATGAATTAAAACAGCCTATGTGATTTCGGTACCTGCATAAATAATAATTAAAGAAATGATATTAATATTACCTGTTTTTATTACACTGTCCCATTCATAAACACCCATGTCCCTTTCAATACAGCCAATTTATGAAAGGGACAAAACACACGTTTTTAGAAAACAACAAATATGATATGTAAATATAGAGAGAAGCTTAATAGGACCGTGTATTGTTATAGCCAGATAACTGGCCTTTCTAATGTTACCAATTAGAACTTGAATGGTTATTTAGTTTTTTTACTATCTGGTCCTAAACACAAGTGTCCCTTTCATCCCACCTCTCCCCTACGTAAGGGGATATCGCGGGACATTAATATTGCAATTCTGTTATCGATGCAACGTCCGTCATTTATTAAACTTTTACGCGAGAGGCACAACTAAACGCCTTTAAAGCCCCATTAAGGCTCGTTAAATTTATTACGCCGGCGTAACACGATTCGGCAATTTACAACGCGCGTAATGCCTTTAAACGGGCCCTGCGTTTATTGCTTGTTCGAGCAATCAAAAGTTCGTTTAACAGGTGTTTGGGGAAACATGGCTCCCGTTGCCGTTTATTTACAAATTTCCCCGCCGTTAAGCTACCAATTTGCTTCGCGGTAACGTATGCAAAATTTCCTGGATCCTGGCATCATCTTTTAATTAATATCTCTGAAACGCAACCAGTGCTGCCTATCAACAATGGCATCCTCGTAATTCCCGCCTCATATTGCACACTGACAAACAATCACGGCGAAGTAGTCACAGAATTTTAACACTTCTCAAGATACATGTCCACTCTGCTTCGCGAAAGCGAGCTTGGAGTATTCAATTCCCGAAAGGGGTGGTTGACGTGGCGCAAAATAGAAACTCAATATTTTGAGTGCTCTACACGCACCCCCGCGTTAAACGTCCCCCGAAAACGCTCCTTTATTCGTCGATCAGCGAGGCACGAGGAAATCGTTTGGCAAGCTCCTCGAATCGTTTTCACGATGGCCGCTCGTGCGAGCGCGTGTCGCACGTGCACGTGGCATTGGAGCGCGACACGGCGTGCGTTAACTCGCCGGGCTTCGAGAGCACAACACGCGGCCCCTGTACGCGTCGATGCGCTCCTATCGAGGCTGAAGAATAACGCTCGTCGACCGCGTGTACGATCTCAATATTTACGGGGCCAAGTGCGGGACTATCGACCGGGGGCGCATAATTTATGGAAGCCGCGGTACGCATTGGGACCGGCGTCGCTGTTGTTCGCGGGGATCGGCGCCCGTCCTCGAAAATTGCTTCCTGATTTCCACCCTGCAGCCGCCGCGCGTCACGCCAGAGACACGCGATTCCGCTTGACGGGTTTGTCGCGCATTATCGAGCCTCGGCACGAGGTCGGACACTTGGCTGGAAAAATCCGCCCGCGCGTGACCTTTCTCGATTAATCGAGTGACGGGGAGAGGCGGGGTGTGGCCCGAGGCCGAGGGCAGAATTAATCATTTGTTCGTGGTACACGGATCGGGGGTAATCGTTAAAACGCGAAAGCCCGTTGAACGCGGAGGATCGAACAGGAATGGCCGGGCGAAATTTTGAAACCGGCACACGACCCAAGAGTATTTAAAGCGGAATAAATCGTAAAAGCGGGAATGGGCGGGGGTGTATAAGTCGGCGGGGCTCGTAAACGTCGCCTGGAAATGAGTCGGTTTTATTCCCCGATATAACCTTCTTTCGCGAGAACAATACGGTTTATCCGATACTTTCCAGAGAGAAACGTTTCCGCGGCGCGATAATGATCTCGCATAAATGCGGATCATAATTCCGCTTATTCCGCGGCCTCGAAACAAATGTATTGTAGCTACCAGCGACCGGGGGCCGGTTGACTGGCACGGCCGGTGATTACCCCGATCGCGTCGATTGTCTTTGTGAAATTATATCGAACGTAGACGCCCGATCGCGACGCCCAGTCTCCAGCGCTCGTTTCTCCGTTCGTTGTTTCCTTTTTCCCCGTCCCCAGGCATTATCAGGCTGCTCGGTAAATTGAAAATGAACCCGGGGAACGGAAATCCTGACCATGTAGCCGGGTCGTAGGAGAGCGTTGAATGGAAATCGCTCGATCGATCTGAGATAACCGCCGCGTTTAACGCGTCCCACTACCTTTTCTTTCCCGCTCTCCCGCCTCGCCCCGTTCTCCTTGCGCCCCTTCCAACGCTTTCCGCCCCGGTCGGTGTTTCGCGATTTTAAGCATCCGCGCGGGTATGCACGGAGCTGTCACGGAATCGCGGATTACACAGGACCGCGCAAAGTAGCCGGTCGTGGGACGTTCATTTCGGATTCCAGCCGATAAAATCAAAGAACGCGGGCTGCGGCGCGAAACACGTCGCGACGCGGCGGAATGCTCGATGACCGAAAAATTCAATGTTCTAGAAATACATGGCGGTGGCCCCCGCGAGTGATAATGCGTCGGGAATTATTGCGTCAGCGGCTGCGTCCGAAATGTCGCGGGTTCCTCGAGCGCCGCGAATGTTTCCCATTCCGTCCCCGTTCAAAAGGAACGACCGACGGCATACGATACTCCCAGCCGTAAAACAACGTACGCCCGTCGCGGATGTACCCTCTTCCTTAGCCCCGCTACAAGTGCTTCCTTTTTCTTGTTCTCATCGGTAATTAAATGGCTCCGCTAGCTACGTAATCGCGCTAATACACCAGCGATTTCTCCTCGATACGACCGGCCGCCCGCTTTTTACTGTTCCGCGGTATAAAGGCTTTGATGGCCAAGCCGAAGTGACTGCGGTATCGTGGCACCAGATGAATTCGACGGCACGCGAATTTGCTCGTAAAGAAGCGACGATCAAATGGGAAGATGCCACTTGCTCCTACGTTCATATTATTTCGTATGGAACTCCATGGAATATCGAAGAATGAACGTTTTCGTACTTCATCGCACGCTCGATCCTGAATTTCTCGCCGAAATTCCCCCAAAACCACCGTGGCTCATTCCGACGACATAAATCCGACTATTTTATCGTGCATCGGAAATTATCGTGGCCTCTTGTCGGCTTACCTTCCTGCGGAGCCGAAGATCACGTCGAAGATGCTCGCGTGAGAAACGCAAACTGCAATTACGAGCGGGCGTGCGCGCACGACATTTTACGTCTTCCGTCTCCCTCTGAAATTCCATCACACTCTCTCGTTCATACGCGCAGCACATTTCTCTCCTCCTCGCTCTCCCTCTGTTCTCGCGTTTCTGCGCCTTTCCTCTTTTCTCCCAGCATCAGCACGAAAAAAGTTACGACCGCCACGTATGAGCTGGCGCGTCCGTAAAGCGCTTGCTTCTTAGCGGTGCGAGCGAAGATTTTTTAGGGTAATGCCGCGGACGATTTTTGCGAGCCCTGAAATTTGCCCGAACATCGGTCGTGCTCGGTGATCTCGGTGCTGCCAAGCCTTCGTGCACCGATACTTTTGCTGTAAACTTTTACTCGATAAGCCTGTAGACGTAGGTAAAAGTTCGCACCATGGGAATTTCATTGTTTGAGTTGTGGCAGTTGCCAATGCTGATTGACAGTGAATTGTCAATCAAGATAGAGTCACCAGTGTCGAATTGTGTAGCTGTGATCTTCGTTTTGTTATCGTATAATGCGGTAAGTACTGATTTCGTTAGTTCTGATGTAATATTCTCATTTTTAGGGATCAATATTAGTCCTATAAATTGATCAGTAAATATTTTTATTAATATGTCGTCTGAAAGAGCGGAAATTCTTGTATTCAAAAGTAGTAATAGAAGCTTTCAGTTCTCCTCACAGATAACAGGATTGATTAAACAATGGAAATGTATCTGTGGAGGCAAGAGTTCGCACAATGCAGTGGGGCAAGTGTTGGAATGTAAGTTCCTCATTTAAAAATCAGCTTGAAGTAAATGAAGCAATGAAAAGAAAATCTGAATGCGAACGTGCAAAGGAATAATTAGAAAAGCAAAAAAAATATAAAAAATAACATCTGTTTCTGGAAAATTTTGGAAGGAACGGAACAAATTGGTTCCAAAAAGAGAATAGCCCAACCACCAACGTCTATGGAAAAAATAATTTGTCCTGCGTGAGAAGAAGAATACACTGATCCTCCAGAAGACTGATGCCTGCGCAAACTACGAAGGTGGAGGTGATGTTATGTGCTATCTAGAGACGCGGTAGCGTCTCGACGCCAAGTACAGGTTACCCATACAGCACACTTCGTTGCATATAGGTTGCAGAAAGGTTGCAGTAACGTTGCGGTGCAACATTGCAACGTTGCAGGTAATATTGCTGAAATATTGCAGAAATCTTCCTATGTCCGCCCCTGTGCAACATTGCATGAAATATTTCTGCAACGTTTCCGAGATGTTATAGGCAATTTTTCCGCAACGTTTCTGATATTTTACAGCAACTTTTCTGCAACGTTTCTGAGATTTTACAGCAACTTTTCTGCAACGTTCCGGAGATTTTCTGGCAATGGTCACGGTTAAGGAAATTAATTAAATTACAATAAATACTGACAATTAAATATTCATATATTTTTTCTATACAAGCTGACAACAACAACAAGAACAATAATAAAAACAATAAAAATAATAATAGTATTGCCTCTGGTGGATCTTCTCAAAACCGCGTATGTGGAGTTCCAGGCTCTTCCGCTCTCTTTACTTAAAATGTATTGCATGCAGCGTGTAATGAACCTGGAATAATACATGCATTTATTTTACAATTTTACAACTTTAAGTGCTGAAATGAGATAAATAATAAATTTATTTACTCATTACTAATTTTACTATATGTTTGAATGTATGAATGACTGTTTTTGTATATTTCTCTGCCACAGAATCCTCTATTAACCCTTTCGACCCGACATTTTGCTATTTGGATTTTATTATATTTTCTTGCAGAAATCGATTGTACTAAGTGGCGGATAGGTACTAATCAAATTTGAAAGTTGTCTGTCAATTTTAAAAATTGGGACATATGGGTCCCAGCAGTTTTTTTGAGTGGGACATATGTGACCCGGAAAAGTTAAAGAGGGTTAGACACTTCTTTCCGCTCCCATCGATCCGTGATCGAGGGAAGGAGCACCCACTCTCGCTGCTAGGAAATCAACACCAAAGGAAGTCTCTCGCCTAAAGTCGTAGTCTACGCATCTTACGCTATACTCTAATTTCTAATTCGTTCGCAATCGTTGGTTCTTTCTTTATGAAATATATATCAAGACGCTTGTGATATTTCTGATTAAGATAAGACTAAACAGGAATTATAATTTGGACCGTACTCAGGAATAAGTATGAAAATACCTAATGGGACATATGTGTCCCGGATATGCATAGGGACTTCTCTATGCTCAAAAAGATAAGTAAAAACATAATAATGTAAAAACTTTTGCGCAAAACAGTTATATCATACTATAAACTGAGAAGCTATGATAAAAAATTTCAGAAAATTGTTCAATTACGTGTGCAAAACACGAGATTTCTATAGTTGAGACTCTGCAGCCAGACACCCTGCCAAAATAAAATTTATCCAGCACGTTACGACGTTGCTTATTCTCATGATTGCCAATCAAAGATAGTAGTATATACTCAGATTTACTAAAAAAGAATAAAACAACGCACATATGTGGCACGTATTGTTTCACAGATGATGACAAACATTCACTGGGACATATGTGTCCCAAGAGGGTCGAAAGGGTTAATGTATTTAATATCAGCAACGCCATTATCGCAAAATTACTTCCACAGCTTCTCTTCAGTAAATGAATCTATAAAAGGTCATCAATAAATTATTTCAGTCATGAAAAATGGCTTCATTAAAAACAACATTCATGTAACGCCAATCACAGGCTGCATTGAAGCGACCCAATGAAAAAATAACAATCACCATTACTTTAAATAATTCAATGGCAAGTGAAATGAAAGTTATACAGTACATGCATGTTTACAAGGAAACTGTGTGAAAAGTAAAAGGTAGCACAGAAAGCAAAGAAATATATGTATTTTAAATAATTAGAAAATTGCAGTTGGTTAATAGGCATCATAATATTTTATATTAGTTACTTTAACTTAAAAATAAGCTCCTTAATTTGAATAATTCATATATGTATATTACTTGCGAAACCATCTGTTTTTATCCTGTCCTTATAGTATACCGTGACAGAAAACACAAGAACATTTATATTGTCCAAATACAGTAGGAATGCTTGCAGGGAGATGACAGCCTTTAGAAGTACCTTCTTGGAAACAGTGTTTTTCAAAATGATTAGAACAACAATAAGGCGTTCTTTCAATGTACCTACGAAATTCAGGCCCAGACCCATGTTCTGTAACCAACGATGCAGATAGTTTGCATTCTTCAACGGAAAGAGTCTAGCAGGGTAAGCATGGTCAAACGGCCCCCACGCCGATTCCTGGAGTTGTTATTTTTTAAACAATGCTCCTTGCCTGAAAAACCATTGTGTAAAGTTTTAGATCGCTACCCCCCCGTTTAAGGGTAATACGGGGGTAAACGCCCTTAACGTTATTATTTTTTATCTCGGTTACTACATAAGATATTTGAATGAAACAAAAGCGACAAAATAGCTACTTACTAGCTGTACATCATATATTTTTTTCAAATTTTCAAATCTATTATTAAGGATAGAAAAAAAATAATTAATTTTTTGGGGGTGGTTTTTCGAAACAACCCTTTGAGTGACAACCTCCAAAAAAATCAAGAATAATGCTCTATTATCAAGCTATTATATAAAAAATCCCGAAAATTGTCGAGATGGTGGAACATAGTTAAATAATTTAAAGAAGATCATTATATTTTAAATATGAGGGGTTTTGTGACGATAAAGAGTACTTGTCGCGAGCCTGAGTACGTGTCATTTAAATGCGAATGGAAGAAACGATTGCGGTTCGTTTGGGAGATCGAAGTGTGAAGGTGAAGGTAGCTGCGGAACAACGCGCATGCGCTAAATACGAATACTTCCCAGATATTAATAGGGTGTAGCAGGGTAAGCATGGGCAAAGGGCCCCAACGCCGATTCTTGGAGTTGCTATTTTTCAAACAATGCTCCTAGCCTGAAACACCATTATGTAAAGTTTTAGTTCGCTACCCCCCCCCCCCCCCCCTCCCTCGGTTAAGGTTAATACGGGGGTAAACGTCCTTATCGTTATTTTTTTTTCTCGGTTACTACTTAATATATTTAAATGAAACAAAAGCGACAAAATAGCTACATATTAGCTGTAATACATATATTTTTCCGAATTGTAAATCAAGTATTACGGGTAGAAAAGAATAATTTATTTTTTGGGGGTGGTTTGTGCAAACAACCCTATGTGTGACAACCACCAAAAACTCAAGAATAATACTCTATTATCTAACTATCATGTATAAAATTGTAGGATGATCGCGTTGGTGGAACATACTTAATAACCCCTCAACGACGGCGACCGCGTCCCTCTACTCTCCATAGGACGACGTATCGAGGTCGCCATTGAGGGGTTAAATAATTATAAACAATAAAACTTTCAATACACGTATAGATAATAAACATTTATTTGTAGCGAACTAAAACTTTACATAATGGTGTTTCAGGCTAGGAGCATTGTTTGAAAAATAGCAACTCCAAGAATCGGCGTTGGGGCCCTTTGCCCATGCTTACCCTGCTACACTAGAGCTGTTCGGGTACTCGAATAAAACGAGCCGAGCCGGATACCCGTCAAATTCGGGCGGCCCGAAAAATCCGAGTAGCTCGAATTTGTTTCGGGCGGCTTGAAAAATCCGGGCTCGGAAAATCCGTACGCCTTGTACGCACTGTTCGAACCACATTCAAGACGTACGCCGGCGGCCCGAAACGATTCGGACTACCCGGATTTTTCAAGCCGCCCGAAACAAATTCGAGCTACTTGGATTTTTCGGGCCGCCCGAATTTGACGGGTATCCGGCTCGGCTCGAAAACCGAGTCCCGGCTCGGTCCGAACTTCAAGCCGCCCGAATATTCGAGCACCCGAACAGCCCTATGCTACACCCTATTAATATCTGGGAAGTATTCGTATTTAGCGCATGCGCGTTGTTCCGCAGCTACCTTCACCTTCACACTTCGATCTCCCAAACGAGCCGCAATCGTTTCTTCCATTCGCATTTAAATGACACGTACTCAGGCTCGCGACAAGTACTCTTTATCGTCACAAAACCCCTCATATTTAAAATATAATGATCTTCTTTAAATTATTTAACTATGTTCCACCATCTCGACAATTTTCGGGATTTTTTATATAATAGCTCGATAATAGAGCATTATTCTTGATTTTTTTGGAGGTTGTCACTCAAAGGGTTGTTTCGAAAAACCACCCCCAAAAAATTAATTATTTTTTTTCTATCCTTAATAATAGATTTGAAATTTTGGAAAAAATATATGATGTACAGCTAGTAAGTAGCTATTTTGTCGCTTTTGTTTCATTCAAATATCTTATGTAGTAACCGAGATAAAAAATAATAACGTTAAGGGCGTTTACCCCCGTATTACCCTTAAACGGGGGGGTAGCGATCTAAAACTTTACACAATGGTTTTTCAGGCAAGGAGCATTGTTTAAAAAATAACAACTCCAGGAATCGGCGTGGGGGCCGTTTGACCATGCTTACCCTGCTAGACTCTTTATATGAAACAAACAAAAATATTTATTTTTAAGAAGTTCGACATAAACTACAAGTAGCATATACATGGGTTCTACTTACCCGTGATATGTCAAACCTTCACCTAATTCACTCAGGTCTCCTGCGCCACAAAACACACACGTTCTAATCATTTTTATTACTTAAAGCAATTAATAACTAATCACGCTCTAACTATTTACGCTTGTGCTTTCTTACGTGCTTTGGCTTTGCAACCTGTCGTGTCGCACGTGAGTTAGGTACGTCACACAACGCCTGGATCTTCACCACGCGGGCTTGGAAAGATCCACCGGAGCCAATACTATTATTATTTTTATTGTTTTTATTATTGTTTTTATTATTGTTCGTGTTGTTGTTGTCGGCTTGTATAGAAAAAATATATCAATATTTAATTGTCAGTATTTATTGTAATTTAATTAATTTCTTTAACCGTGACCATTGCTAGAAAATCTCCGGAACGTTGCGAGACCATTGCTAGAAAATCTCCGGAACGTTGCAGAAAAGTTGCTGTAAAATCTCAGAAACTTTGCAGAATAATTACTGTAAAATCTCAGAAACGTTGCAGAAAAGTTGCTGTAAAATCTCAGAAACGTTGCAGAAAAGTTGCTGTAAAATCTCAGAGACGTTGCAGTAAAATCTCAGAAACGTTGCAGGGTAATATTGCACCGCAACATTGCTGAAATGTTGCAGGAATCTTCCTATGTCCGCCCCTGTGCAACATTGCACCGCAACGTAACTGCAACCTTTCTGCAACGTTTCTGCATCGAAGTGTGCTGTATGGGTACTGTTACCTTGATTAAAAAAAAATTAATTGTAAACTATTAGTCGTTTTGCTATATAACCACGACTATTGTATGTAAGAAATTAAAACACTTTTGTGAAAATTTCTCGTTGCGTTCTTTTACCCCATAGCACGTGAACTTTTGCCCCACATGTCGGGTAAAATTTCGCGCTTCACACTTTTGGGAAATATTTATTTTATATAAGTTGTGACAGGTAAATTTACATGAAGTCACTGCCTATCGAATAATAAGGGATAGTAGTTATTTCTTACACAATGATATGTGCTATCAGTGTAATACCACGGATTTTAGGGAAGTCTAAACTTTACGTGCGCACTCTTGTCCCACAATACTCTATTGCCTGATGAGCTTATCATTTCACGTATCGAGGATTCCGTTTAATTTCAAGCAAAGAAAAGTTTTACGAGTAATCTTCCGAGTTCTCGTATCTCCTTGGCGTGAGCGATTACCACGACGAAGAAACGGAGAAGCTTCTCAGAAAGTCAAGGAATGGATGATCGAGAATTTGGAATAAATTTCCTTCAGCCCCGCAACTTCTTGACCCGAGGAATTTATTATAGGCCTCCAGTTTCTCGCGTCGCAATTTTTCCACCGCCCCGGTGTAATAAACTTCGCGCAACCTACTAATCGCGTAACGGGGCATATTAATCGAACTCGACGGATCGATTGCGAAACCGCAATGCGGGAAGCGGTTGGAATTGCAGGTGTTTTCAATTGACCCGGTGCGTAATAAATCAGCGGCTGTTTTCCTCTCGGAATTCGCGAAAGCCTGGCGGGCTGAGCTCGGTGTGAACGTTTTGTTTCAATGGCTGCACGCCACTCGGGCGAGCGCCAGAAAGCGCACGAATTTCCAAAAGCGCGGGCCATGCCTGTGAGCGTTAGACGCTCGGTCTCAAAGAGAATGATTTCTCTACTCGTTTCACTGGGTACTGATCTCGAAACTATATCTAGTTGCGATGCGATACGGGGCTTATGAAGTCATCGAATGAGTTTATATTCCAATCGAGCAACCTTTAACCTCAATTCTCGCGAATATTTTGGGACAGTTCCAGCGTGTGACAACAGTTCCGAGTGCTGTAGAGATTCTATTGTTCCAATTTTTTCGTCCCTGGATATTGTAGAGTTAGATATCCATCGTTGCCCGCCGCCTCGATGTCTCCTTCTCACTTCTCTGAAAGTCGATTTCAGGCAGTGCAGGCTCCGCCTCGCTGCCGTTCCGTTGCTCTCAGTTTCGACCAGGACACAGCCGAGTAATAGGCAATGCCGTGCTTGAAACGGCAAACAGAATCAAATATCGGCGGGGGAGACGCGCGCGTCGGATTCCCCTCGGAGGCGTTGGACGCAACAGCGTACGAGAAGTTGGCCGTTGCACGCGGAATGACCGTAAAAGCCGGCAGATTTCAGTGCGTTTACTCGAATTCCCAGTGCCAACGAAGCGGGGGTCGCTTGTATAAAGTTTATCGAACGCCCGCTCCTCAACGAAACGTTCCTAGGATTCGTACAAATAAACTCCCCGCCCGTAAATTTATGCATAATAAAGCTCCCGGTGCCGAGGCTGCACGCGTAACGAAAGCCCGCCCGCCCGAATCCCCATCGCTTCGCCTTCGATCGTTTCGCATAACTTTCCATAAAACCGTCGCGTAAAAGCGTATCCCAGATTAAGCAATAAACTATTTTATCCCCTATCGGCGAGCCGGACGAGCATTCCGCGTGAACATCAGCTGACGGACAGTCCGCGTTTCGCAGGCAAACGAGTTCTGGCTGCTAGAAACGCTCTCTTCTTCTTCTTCGTCTTCTTCTACGCGTCCTCTCCTCGTCTGTCCCGTTCGTGGCCCCCCTTTACTCCTACGGGTTTCTCGGCACCGGGGATCGCACGCAATGCGAGCGACCCTTCCTTATGCGCCCGGAGCCCGAGTTCAATCGCTGAGTGTAATCCAGTCGGTAAAGTGTAAGTGGTTCACCTTGATAGGGCCCTCTTTACCTCGGGGCCCTTCCCTCTCCCTACACCTTCCGATGCACACGGGCCCCTACCACTTTTCGAGCCGTCTCTTAGTCTCTTCCCTTCTCCGCGACCCAGACAATCACCTCGCCTCCTCTCTGTCGCTCTTCGGGCCCTATCATCCCCTCTTACCGTCGGCCTCTTCATTCTCTCTCTCCCTGCCCCCTGCTCCCCTTTCCTCTTCTACCTGGTGGATCCACCCCCCCCCCCCCGGTTTCGCCTTCTCTCACCTGTCCAACCGCTCCACGGCGTGCATCCCGCTCGCACCTCAAGCCCAATGTGGCCGGCAGGGCCGTGCGTTTCCTCCTTGTGACCCGAGGGCACCACTGGGCTGGCCCGCCCATTTGTAGCGCCCATGTCTGCGACCAGCCGCCCGCGGAGCGATACACGAGGAGCGTGCGTTGGCTGTTGCGGGTACCCCGGTACCCCGGTTACCCCGGTTCGGTGGCACCGGCGGATAGGGCCCACGGCTTTTTCGATTGCCCAGCTCTTTTGTCCTTCGCTCGTCCTTTTGGATATCCCCGTCCTTACGCTCGGATTCCTACGACGCGATCCCCCCTGACGGATCGGACAAGCTCGTGTCGCAATTTTCATTTCTCGAGGTTTACGCTACCCGATCGGGGCTCGAACATAGTAGGTACCTATAAGATGATCACAGGTCGTCGCGTTCTTCTTACGGTTTTTATGACTTCAATTTCTTAAGGGGTTTTGCCGTTTTTCTGCTGCGGCGGTGTACTCGAGATTACCGTTCAGCTGGTCGTAAAATATCCCAAGATTTCCTGTGATCCGATCCTGCCATCGTATAACAGCTAAAGACTGGCTGGTGCAGGCAGGTGATTCGATCCTAAGCCATCGATTTGGCCCTGTGCTACTTTCGGCGACATCCATTTCTGTCCGTTCATCCTCCATCCACCTCATCATTATCTCATTAAAACTCGTATCTAAACTCTATTTTCTTCGGCTAGGAAAACAACTGCCACTGAAATCTCGTTACAGGTAGCTACGAGCAGCGCGTTTGACGGAGCACGAAGCAAACGGCGGCGCACGCGTTGCGCCCTGCTTCATTAATTCCGACCAATTACAATCGTTGGGCAAATTATGTCGATATCATGCTAATACTATCTTCCACGGTATCCGTGGAAACTACGCGGCGAATCGATGCCGCGAAACCACCTTTCAACAGTCAATTAGTTTCTGCGATGCGGAGTCAAACCGCACCGCGGGATATCGGTTGCAACAGTCGTGCTAATTATACACCACGTTTCCAAGTTACGATTGAGTTTTGGCCTGCAATCTCAGTTTTGATCTACGGAACGTCCGCTTCCGAAGTGACTTGGCCAAAGTGTGCCAGCCGATGTCGGTATTGGTAGCGACGACACGGCGATGCTTAAAGGTGGCGGTCATCTCTGTTCCCCGTCCGAGATTCCTCTCTCCCTCCTGCAGCTCCGCGCTGCCGATGGACCGACACGATCGCAGATGCAAATCTCCTGGATCGCTGGATATTCGCGAACACCCCGATGGGGTATTTTGTCTTACCCGACAGCGGGATTAGATCGGAATGAAATTTATTTTCAATCTTAATTTATGCTCCCTCCTGTGCCCATCTCGCATTTCGCGCGGCCAATTAACTTTCAACGAACGTGAAAGATCAAAGCCCCAGAACGCTAGCAGATCTCCAACAAGCGATGCGCGCACGATGAAAAACTTACGATTCAAGCCATAAATAATAGCGCGAGACACGCGCTACGAATAACGATAAAAAACATGAACAACAATGCGGTGGAATGGTCCAGCATGTGGACTGTCAATGACGCGGTTCAGATCTACAGCAGAAGATACGACTGATACACGACGCAATCTCAATCTAGAGATTCGCGCATCCTCCGACCGGTGTACGGGCGCCTTATCGGTTAAAGAAACGCGGACCTTGTACGCCAGATGTAGAACCACGCCGGGAACATGTTTATCTGGCGAGATAAAGCCGAAATTTCGCCAGTAAAAGGACACGGGATTAATTCTTCAAGCGCTGCGTTCCAGCAACGGGTAGTACGTAACGATATCCCTGTTGTTTTCCAGCTAGAACACGCAGAGGATGGAATCTGTTTTCGCGCAGGAAGCAAGAGCCCCCCCCGACTTATCTCTCATCTTTACGCGACCTGGGAGAGAAGAAATGGTTTATCGATCGGCCATATCAATAACGATCCCATTACGAGCGCGTACTGGAGGATCACCTAGCCGGGCTGTTTCGTTCGGTTCAACAGGATGCACGCACAACAATTTCCTCGCGTTACGTGACGCGATCCCGATTCATTGATTCGCCCGATCGCCGGCTCGCATCTCGCGGATCGACTGGCGCGCGTGCGTGTGCGTGTGAGATTGCGCGCGCTTACACGCGTTCCCGCGGTACACGTAGAAATATGTAATACAAGGCGTACCCGTCCCGACGAGGAGACGTATGCGTAACTTAGTGTCGACCGGGCCGATCGGATACGATCGCCGGTCGCGATAACATATGATTGATAAATCGATTCAATCGCTAACACGCATCGCGGCAGGCAGAGAGCGGTTACTAGCTACCTTCGACGTGTTATTAGGAACGTCTCGATGCGCGTCATACGAGAACGTCAATTATCCGACTACCGACCGACGAAGCCTCCTTCGAACCCACCCCGCTGCGGCACCTGCTAATTTCTTCCAATAACGAAAACTCGTGCGACCGTCTTGGAAAAATGTCGCCCAAGGACGACCGCGTTGGATATCAATCAAGATTAATCCATACCTTCTCGGAGCGCTACGCGGCTCGAAGTTATCGAAAGTGGCGCTCGTTCGGTGATATTTTATGGAAGCAAGCATTTGCAAAACGATCGGATCACCTCGTCGATTTGTAAGAAACAATGGAAAGAGCGAAGGAGCGGCCGATAAACCCAGTGCGCACTTGTTGGCGGCAGGCAGTTGAGCTATCGAACCACGGAGCAGGATTTCAGTCGGGCTTTAGTCGGCTGGAATTGTGTAGGCAGGGAAGAACCCAGAAAGGCGAATGGTGGGCAGACAGGATGCTAAACTATGCTCCAACTAATTATCGAAGTTCCGGAAGAGTCAGCGAAACCATTATACATGCGATATTTATAAAGCCAAACTATTCGCCACCAGTCTGCTCTTTTTTCCCCTATATACCTCGACTGGCGAGTTAGCGATCTGCGAAAGTTCGCCGTGATCTAATACGAGCTGTCTAAGCCGTCAGAAACTTTCCCGTAGGCGCCTTTTTAGTACCAGACAATCTGAACTTTCGGGGCTTCCGGTTACCCTCCGGCAGTGTTGATTTAATTAAACAGATTGTTGCAGTTTCAACATCGGTCGATTATTATTCATCGTTCCGATTGCCTTGCAGGCGAAAAATCGTCGTTAATTTCAGCCGCGCAGCGCAACCGCCAGCTCCCGTAGTTAACCTTGTTAGCAACAACAAATAGAAGTCGGCGTGTTCAGCGTTTGCGGTAGTTGCATCGTAACTTCGTATAACTTCGGCTTCAGCATCGACTACATCCCCTACATCTGTCGATGTGGCTGGCTTCTCAGCCAGCAGCGGCTGCGCGCAGCCACCGTGAATGCTTTTTATCAGTACCAAGTCGATTAAAACTTCGCCACGGCGATTGATCTCGATCCACCCTGCTTACATACAATTTTCCATGTCCCTGAACGTCCCTTTTTCATCCGCGCAGTTACTCCCCATTGTCGACACGTTCGACGAGCTAGTCGACGTCCACCGGACAGGCTCATTAATCGAGCGCTCCTTGGCTACCGAGGCCAATCACAAGGCAGCCGGCTTAAGTGCGAGCTTCTTGTACCCCTACGTCCTATTGCGGAATTTCGCCGATCCTCGTACGGTCCGATCCGGCGAACGTGCCGCGTAGAACAGCCTGGTAAATGATTCGACGTGTCCGGCCGATTCGCAGAAGCCGCGGATTCCAGTCGATCCATCGTCATCCCCTTTTCAGTCTGCGACGTTGGACGCGTGTTCTTCTCAATCCCGAAGAATCGGGACGGAATATTGGGTGGCTGGAATGCGCTTGGAATTCTTTCCCGGACTTTTAGTCTCCCCGCCGTATACATCGCGAGCTAATAACGCTTTCTCGGATACGCGCGTAGAGTGCACGGAAACGTATCTGTTTACCGCGAACCCATGACACTAGTCGGAAAATATATGCGAATTATACTCCGGTGTGGAAACCTCCGCTTGCCTGGCCACGTAATCAAGAAATGCATCGGAAGGAAGTGATTTCAGTTTACGGTGGAAACAATCGCCGAGCGAACAGAGGGGAAGAGAGAAAGCTCGTTAACCCCGAACGTTCTGCATTTTCACTCCGTTCCCGCTTCGAGAACGAGAATAAACAGGGCGGAAGAACTTGGCGGAAGAAAAGCACGTTACACGTGTATCGGGATTAGCGATCAGATACCTATCGGATAGAAAAGTTCGGATTAATCCGGAGCCTTGATGGTCGGAGCGGTTGGCGCGAGGCTTCTCCCACGGCTCGCGATCGCTCGTAAAGAACTGGGAAAGGGTGGAAGAGAGGAGGGAAGGAGCTGGGTTTTCAAGGTGGCTCGCAAATCTGCGGAGTGCATCGGACCCGGCGACAGCTAGCCACGGATTCACGCAACCGCGTTTGGACGATCTTATGAAAAGAAGACGAGTCAGCGAGCAGAAAGCAGCGAGCGCGGCTGGACTGTGTCCGCGGGATCGGTGAAATCAAAGGACTATAAGGTATAAGGCAGGTTGCCGGCCAACCTGTGCCAGCGGAGAATAACGATTCTTTCGGCCTTGCCAAACAGGAATACGCGCTACCTCCTCTCGCCACCCCTCCCCACACGCCCCTATCCGGCAAGCTCCCTCTTTCTCCCTTTCTCTCTCGATCTATCCTTCAGCCTCGTGGATCCTCTGCAGCGTAGGTCGGCGGTGCGTGGACGGGCTTCGGATAGGTTGTCACCGCAGTAGCCCCAAAGTAAATGCGCTCCTCTTATTATTCGGACAGAAGATTTAAGCGCAGCTCGCTCGCACATGAGTTATGCTCAAAAATTGAGGTTACCCCAGGCCGAGGACTGCCGCAGCCACCGAGAGCTACTTCACGATCCCTCTTTCTCTTTTATTCCCTCGTTCGCTCCGCCATCCCATCTCTTCCTTCCTTCCTTCTTCATCTCATCCTCCGCGCGCCGCCTTCATCCTTCGTCCTTCCCCGCTAACGCGCACTCGGTCCTACCCTCTCGCTCCCGCCAACGCGACCGGGGTACCCTGCGAGCTGCCTCTCTCCTTGCTTTTGTTTCGACGATATATTTTCTCTTCGCATCGGGAGAGATCGTTCGCTCGCCCGCTCGCTCTTCCTCATCGCTCTTCCATCTATCTCTCTTCCGTCTTTCCTGGTTCGGGGGAGAACGTTCCTGAGAGAAAGCGAACGAGTGAGTGTGCGTGCGTGTGTGTGTGTGTGTGAGAAAGAGAGAGAGAGAGGGACGAAGGGAAACGGTGTTCCCTCGAACCCGGTTCAGAATCGTTCTCCTCGGGAATTCGTGGATTATAATAAATGCGTATGCAGTAGCCGGAGGTATAGAACGTCGAGTGGTCCTCCCATTCTCTTCTTATTCTTATTCCGCTTCGTCCTTGTCCGTTGTCTTCTCCGCGTCGTGCGTTTCCTTTTCGTCCTCCGGTTTTCTCTCGTTCCCGCTGTTGCTGCCGCCGTTTCGCGGCGGTGGCTTCCGATATACGCTGCTCGGAAGAAGGACGGCATCGATGGCATGAAATAATTCAATCGAATCCGTAGCTCGCAGCCAGCAGCCTCGTTTCCGAGATGAAGCACCGCGAGCGCGGCTGCTATCCCGTGATAGCCCATCGCCGTGCATTGTTTAGCTCTTTCGAATTGCCTGCCTGCCTGCCTGCCTGCCTGCCTACCTGCCTGCCTGCCTGCCCGCTTACCTGCCCGCTTGCCTGACTGTCGCTGACACAGCGCAGCGCGATTTCGGCGAATGCAAATTTCCTTGAGTCTCGTTGCTTCCGTTGGGCCAGTCTCCACTTCATCGCGCATCGAAAATAATCGATCGACGTTACGCACCCGGCATCCTTAATTGGCGATCCGATGGACGCACAGATACGAATGAAGAAACGGTTGCCGGAGGATGACGGAGGTTTCAAGGACTCGAGTGCCCGCGGTAGAGCGACACGGGAACCACGAGCGTAGCCAGGACGAGGCTTTCTGAAGTTCTCGGCTAGCGGATGTGCGCGGTGCTCTATTAAACATTCAACGGCCGCCCGTTGCACCGGCATATCCCGCGCGGGCGCGTTTCAACAAGTACCTACCAACGAGAGAGGCCATATTTCAGCCGCGCGAGGGAACAAGCTAATCGATGCCCCCTGAGTTATACGGCGTCTATCCTATTTACGAACTATTTATCTCGTTAACCGGTGGCGACCGCTTGAACCGTGCACGCACGATATTTAAAGCGCTATTTCCGCGCCGGTAATCCACGGCGTCCGAGCCACGGAGCGTTTCACTGACTCGTTAATACCCGGCAATTTCGATATTAATATCGTCGCCGGCCGTTCCGTACGTACGCGGAATGGCTCTCGACTTTCGACGGAATGACGCTGGGCGAGCGAGCGCCTATCGGTCTCGCGTTAAGTAACGAGATAATCAACGATCCCTCTCGGTTTATACGGGGGACTACGTCCAACCCGAGTATTTATCTCGTTACTCGTCCGCGAGGGTATTTAAAGACGACGCACGGACCGCTCCTACAACGAATCTAATTAAGGTCGTCCGGGCCGCGCTATGCAGATCCGTAGAAAGCGAGCAGTTCCAGCCGCGCGCGCACGTCTGTGCCCGTATAGAGACGGGCGCGTTCGTACGCGATACAGGTAATTATTCACTGGCCATGTTAAATGTCCGCGTACGTAGTCGCAAAACTGTTGCGTAATGTATCATGAGAGCACTGCAAATACCAGCCACTCTAACGCGTACCGATCGAATCGAAATTAATCGGTGCTCGGGACTGGTTACGAAACGCTGCCTATTACCGACGAGGTACGTGCGAAACATCAACGGATCCAGATTTATACGGGACGGGCACGACGGGCTGCTCTAGCGTTTGCTTATCCTCAATTTCTTCGTGGCGTTATCAGTCTCGGAGGGGGGCCCCCAACGGGACTTTCTATGGTGTACGGGACTCCTGGATTTAAAGAAAACGGTGCCGCAGCGGGCCGTGTATATTCCGATAAACAAGTAAACTCGAATCAATCGTCCCGCCGAAATTCCATTCTCAAAGAAACGTTCGATTAAATTCCGTACGCGGCGCAAATGGAGGGTGCGAGTCGCGGGGGCGAAGGTGAAAAAAAGAAGTTTAGTTTCGGCAGTGGGCGATGTAAACGGGAACGGAGTGCGGCTCTCGCGCCAGAGAGTTTTTAATTTCCCGGCAAAATAGAATTCTTCTCGCGCTCTAGCTACGGTCCACGCCCATCCCTTGTCCCACGCAGTGATAAAGCAAATAAAGCCGCTCGCGCCACGCCACAATAAACCCCCGGTCGAAATCGCGTAATTTAAATAAATTTACATCCGTTTGTACGCGAATAAATTTCACTTCGTTCTTGGTCCTCTTTCCCTCTTCCGACCGATCCCCCTTCGCAACCCTCCTCCCCCCCCCCCCCAGCCGGCCTACCCTTGTCCCTCTCTTTCTCCGTTTCTCCACCGTCTCCGTTTCTCTTATCGCGCCCGTGGTTTTCGGTCTACTGTCATTCCCCCCTAACAATCGCCGACGAAATCATTTTGGCAAGCCGGCCTCTGCGGTTTCTCCTTTTCCACCGTCGATGAATAATCAAAAAGGGGTGTCTTCCGGCGAAATTCCAGCGCGGTTGATAACGGCGGCGCCGTTGAATGGCCACGCGCACCACCCCGAGCACACCGAGCACCCCGACAATAAGTATATTCAAACGAAATTTCGTCGGTCGGCCGCGCAGGGTGGCCGGAGGGGGCGGACAATGCGAACGTCGAGGCGTTGTCGTCCCTCGTCTTGTTTTAAATGCCGCTTATTAACGGCCCGTATTTAACGATATCTATCTGGCCGCGTCGCGTTAAAAATCCCGCCTTTCAGACGATCGCGGGCCGTCGAGATGCGATCTCTCGCGGCGCCTCCCTTTGAGCCCGCCACGTGAAACGAGGGGCATCTTTTTGAAATCCCGGGGTCGATAACGGCGACCCGGCAACGACAATGCGCGCATTGAAAACGCGCGAGCCTTCGAACAGAGGAGAAGCGGGCCGCGCATGAAATTTCCCCGATTGCATATCACCGTGCAAGTCATTAGGCCAAAACGACCATCGCGAGCTTTTTCCTTTCAAACGCGGATCGCCGGTTAATCGAAGATAAACGATCCCGTAATTAATACCTGACTCATCGGGCAGATGGCATAAACGCTTCGAGAAACAAATATCAAAGGGACGACGAATCGATTAAAGGGCGCAATTAGCCTCTTTGTCCCGCGTTTTCACCGGGCTGTTTGCAAAACATCGCGCACGGTCAAATAAACCGCTCCTTAGCGAACGGACTTCTTGAAAAAAATCCTGCAACGTATTCATCCGCCTGGGTCCCGTTACGAGGGACACGTCCTCGGGTGCCAATCATTAGCGTGTTTTCGTATCCTGTCGTTCGTTTATCTCCTCTTTATGCCGCGATCCTCGGGAATCCGCCTCGCGCACGATTAACGTTTATGCTCTCTCATTGCTGCGTTCGCCGCTCGATGAAATTCCGTCGATGCAATACCTGTTTTCTCTGAATTTCATTACCCGTGTTATCGCCACTTTTGTACCTTCGTGCCTTACGTCCACTGCTCTATTACAAGAGTGGTATCTCCGTTTTCGTACCACCGGGGGCTGGATACTTGGATCCCATTCAATTCGTATTCGTTACGTCCGCGGGAAATAAAAGTGGCGTCGCAAGACAGCTAGCCTAAAATAGCAATTATGCAAATGTCCCTTATTCGAGGTCCGCGATAAGGTACAAGCGATACACTGTCAGTAGCGCCAATTAACTACAGCTTTCTCATGAATATTAAATATCTGCGAGGTCCAGCGTTGCGAAAAATTACCGAAGCAATGTGGCCTGTATCCCGCGATTCTTCAAATTTATCCGACGGCCGTGCCATTCTACTTTTTGCGGGCTCGCGCGTTTCCCTCGGCGTAGTCTCGCGAGACGGGAGGAAGGGATTGCGTAGACAGGAACGGGACGACGCGGGAATCAACGTTAGAAGAAGCACCCCCTCGCCCAGCTTCGGCGACGGCGTAAACTCCAAACGTTTCTCTGATCGTATCGCGGCGGCATCGGGCCCCGGAGTCCATACTTCGCGACAGTTGAGATAAGAAGCATTATTTACAGCGAGAACTGTCTCTCGGAGGGTGGCACTAAAAGAGACAGGCAACTCTCGGAAGCCTATTCTGCCCGTAGACTGCATTGTGTCTGGCCGAATGTTACGCGCGAGACATAGATAGACACGCGGGACCGTCTTCCGCCCCTGGAGCGTAGCCGCGCGGGGAACGAGCTCCCAGTCGGCGCGGAATCAATGAGGACGGAGAATGATATACGACGCGTAGACGCGAAACAGGGCTCGCCTCTTTCTGTTAACCCTATCGCGCGTACGGCGCGAACGGCCCTGTTCGACAGTCGACGGGGGATGTAATAAAGTCGATAATAACACCGAGCCACGGATATTTAGTGGCAGCTGTAAATCTTTGGGCAAATCGACGCCGCCGTTCCGTCCGCCCGTTCGCGGCATACATTACTACCGTGGTAGCGAATTCGACGCGTGTACGGGCTCTTCCTTCTCCCATCGCGCCACGTGTCCCCGCGTAAAACAGACATAAAGTTCGGCAAAGGCGCGCCGGCACCGCGGAATACGACTCGCTAAAAATGCGCCGCTCCGAGCGCGCTCTCGAGCCCCCGTTTCGACGACCTCGAGCGGGAAACGAGCGTTCCACGGGTTCCGCGGCGGAGAAATATCTTCGTGGCGTGAATCAAGGGGACCGAATAACGCCGGCGGAGGACGGTATTCGGGAAACTCGAGAGTGGAGGCTTTCGAAAGCCGTTGCACGATATTCGATGCCGATCGAGCACGACGGTTACTGAATAATTGACCGGCGGATGGCAGGTGCTTGCCAAGGTGGGCGGACAGAGGGGCATCCGCACGTTGCGTTAGGGACAGACCGGTCGTAGCGGGGAATATTTTATTGTTTCGAAAGCGAAGCGCGTCTCAGCGGGGCCAGATTCCTCAAATTTTCGTGAAAGGCCCGCGTCCGCCGCTGATAGGCCGGGATATTACCGGATCCATTAGCGATGACATTCAGATATCCATTAAACCTGCCAGATAAGCATACATTATGCAAATAGGATCCGCCGTGTACACTTGACTCGTTAATACAATTTATAGTCGCCGCGCGGTTTAACCAGACGGAGTCGCTTTTATTTTACGCGCCGGAACCACGATTAAACGCGCTGCGGTGATCCTTCTTGACTGGGGCGACGCGACCGAAGGATAAGAGGGGCTGACGGTGCAGAAACAGGATCGATATTGGTCGACAGACGGGGATAAATACTAAATCGCCTGCCGCGATGGGTCGGCAGACCGGGTTAGCGGACGATCATGAGCCTGCTAGGAAACAATTGCAGTCAATCGATCAACGTTTTTTCATTGTCGTGAAATATATGCTCGCTGATATCGTAATGACGCTCCCCGAAAAGTTTCCTCGAGCAGCTGCTCGTTATCCCGTCTGTTGGACGATCGCAGCACGGTGACCGCATGTATGTAATACGTTCTAGGAAAGAAACTCGACGCTGGCTGACTGTCTTTCGACCGTTAGTCAGCCTAACAATATAATTACGCCAGCGAGCATGCGATACAAACGATGGAAGTTAATGACAGTCGGGCAGAGGGAACGCTTAAGTGGCTCGAGGATGCCTTCCACGGTGGCTATGGACGTGTTCTAATTCAACATCGCAGCCAACAATCAGTCGCTTCCTTCGCGAGATCTAATCGCTCGACGAAATTGGGAAACCGCGTTCGACAGTCACGATTCCCTCGATCGGAACGATCGACAGTGATCGGTTTGGATGTCGTGGCGAACGGCGGTGAGCGCACAGTTCTACGTATTTGGGATCCCAGATCATTGAGTAATGTGCATTTCTGCTCAGTCAAGCTCTGGAAGCATTGGGACCAGTTGTATAAATTGTTCTTGCATTTCCATTCCTATTTCCCTCGAGCCCTTTCGCTGTAATTGCAGATAAAATAGCGGCTTGCATAACGCATAAAAGAAGGGATTTCACGAGAAGAGATTGTTTATCAAGACCAGGCTCCATTCTTTACTTCATTCGCATTCTCTTGATGGGATACTATTAAAACTTCCACGGAAACGACGCGGAGAAGAAAAGCGGTTTTGCGTAATTATCGGAAAATACTTTTCTTCCTTTAGCCTTCGGGCAGTTTTTACACTATCCGCCGTGGCTTCGACTGTTCCAGCAACTTTGTCGATCATAGAGGCGTATTCTTTCGCGTCGCCCGTGTTTGCACCAGACAGCCACCATCGCCGCGAAGACGCCGATGATGGATGGCAGTTGGGACCGAGAACGATTTGTCTCTGGTGGCCTAGGAAATGTGGGAATGCAAACAACCGCGGAGGCCGTGAAACTTTCCCTAAAGGCCAGACGTCAGTTTTAGGCGTCGTTTGGAACTCTGGCAAGAACCGCCAACTCCATTTCCCGCCGTCGACGTCGTGCAAACGTGCATCGATATCGACGCGGCGTCGAATATATGTATAGGCAGGTATGTATACAACCACCGCACCCAATGTTCCATCCCTGGACGTCTACTCTATTACTCGATGAAAAATATTAATTGCCCCGGTCGGGGAACGAAGGCTAACGGAGCGGCAGTGCACAGGGAAAGATGAAACGTATCTCGGCCGTGCAGGTCAAGTATTAATTAAATGGAAGTTTCGATGCTCGGCGCAGGGGCCAAAGTCAAGTGTTCCGTGTTCGTACAAGTTGCGGTCGTATCGTGCGCAGGTTTGCGCCCCGTATCCCGTGTTTCACGACAGAAATTTCCGTGGACGGTACCCACGAGGAGGGTAACGGTAACGGAAATGCTAATGCGCAGCCCGGCTCCAGGAAATACCTAAGCAAAGGAACACTCCGACGACGACAAAGACGCAGAAGCACGGGGATATCTCGCCGCGGTGGCTATGTCTTCATCCCCTGCCACTTCTTGCGCCGTGCTCGTGCAAAGTGGATGCGGTGAATCATGATGAAAGGACGTCTGGTCATCGAGTTTCGGCGAGAGAGTAATATGCACATTTATGAGCGCCGAAGAGCGCGCAACTTGGAAATGCTTTGCTCGGCGTGCGCAAATTATTCCGATACGTTTCGGCGTTAAATCTATGACGCGCTTTATACCCGATACTGCTTGGAAAGCGAGGTAGGTGAAGAACCAATGGGTTCGCGTCTACTAAGTGAAGAGGTTGGAAAACGTGAAGTTTTATGGGGATTGAGTGCGCAGAAGCCCCGGCGATATTTCGTTACCGTCACCCCGTGAACGGCGCGGCACCCCCGCACGGGCACCGGCAAGCAAGCGGGATTGGCGAATTATTATTAAACGCCGTCAAAACAGCGAATTTATTTCGGCGCGGTATCTTATTGATGTAGCGGTGGACCGCAAGGTCCGTGGGCCGCGGCGCGCCGCGGGAGGCAAACGGGCCCCACCGGGTACTACAAGGACCATAAATTTCTTTGGATCCAATATCATGCCTGTAACTCGTTAAGCTTTTAACCTCGTCCCGGCGTGCCTATCGCCGCGATATTATTTTGATGCCGGCCGCCAGATATCAATCAGGCCATTGTTGCTGCGGCCCCGAACTCGCCCCGGTCCTCTCGCTCGCTAACCAGCCCTGTATAGACGTGTGCGTCGTGCATGCGCGCCGCCAACCCTGTGTGAGTGCCCGGCCGGGTTCGACAGGATCGCGGAACGTGTCCTTTCCCGTTCCTGAATAATCGAAAACGCTGAGTGCACGTCCGTGTTACGTCCGGGCATCTTGAACACCTTCGTGCGAGGGTAACGCAAATGCTCGGATCGCGCGAGCCAGGAATAGAAAGCCGCTGGGAGAACGACGCGTCGGCCACATCTTCAAGGTCGTTTGCTTTGGTAAATCCTCGGGTCGCTACCGGTGGAACGGTCCCAGCGATTTTCCTTTTCCGTCGCGACAAGCCTGACGCGTGAAAGGAAGTAACGAGCGTCGCTCGGGGGGACGAGGACGGGGCCGTGCACGCCTGGCGATCGTCTCTGTCGGAATTCGATCGTTAATCGCGAACGGAAGCTGGTCTTGTTCAGCCTTGTCGATCGGGGGGGGGGGGATTTCAGAGAAACAACGATGGGAATCGGCGAACGACGCCGCTGCCGAACTGTCCTCCGTTCCCACGTTTCCCGAAAAAGGAACGATTTCGGATAGAAATGACAGAGGGCTGCGAGTGACAGGAACGCGGCAGGAGGTCACGAAAAGGAAGAGGATGCGCTAAGAGAAAGAGGACCTTTTAGTGGCATCGTGTGCTGCGCCAACCACGCTGTCCGGTCATTATCAAAGGATTATTATTATTATTATTTCGTGGTCGGCCGCGCGCGGAACGTCCTTTGCGTACAAGCCGATTTGCAGCGTGCCGCGAGGAGCAGGGTGGTGGATGGAGGAACCAAGGGGGAAGAAAGGAAGACCGAAGTGATGACCTGGGAGGGTCAGTGACAGAGAGGAGAAAAGGGAGAACCGAGAGGAAATGTTGCGATGAAGAACAAGCGGGGATCGTTCCAGTCCAAGAAACATACAACAGCCGAGAGGAAGGCGGTGCTTCTCTTCGTTAATAAGTTAATAAGCAAGAGAATCTGGGAATTTGACGAAATACAGTAATTCGTCGTTATTGTCCCGTTTTTACCATGCGTAATAGTCCCGCTCACTATCCCCACCATTTCTTGGAATCCTTCAGTCGAGAGTGAGAGAATCCGAGAACGTGCGAGAGAACAAAAGAGTCGACACGAAGTTGTCGTTGGCTACGAATGGTGTCCGCATTGCGTTGATGTCCCGCCGCCAGCCCCGTTCGTCGGGACTATTACGACGAATTACTGTAATGATTTTCATAAAGCTCCACTACACTCCCGCGTGTGAAATTTGGTTGGGTTAGCCTGTTTGTCAGGGATCGTAAATATTTGAGTAGAATTCAATTCGCTGGGATTATGTTTATCTTTCCTCCAGAGTGTAGAAAGTTATACATGAATTAAACACGTGAGGGGGCCGGTGAAATGGCACTTCACTTGAAATACGACCAATTTATACGGATTCCTTCTCTTTGCCACTAAAAAATTCTCAATAACATTTATGTCCGACCATCCCCGAAAGCCAGACCTGCCCCGTGGTCAGCTACCACGATAATTAGTGTTCGAGGCATCGAGGTTGCCACCCTGTAGCAGGTGGTTCCCTCGATATTGGCCTATTTTTCATTTGATCGCGCGTAGTGACGTCCTGACGGCGAGAAGACGATGTCGCGCGACGGTATCAACGGTGATTACGGTATCCACGGTATCTTGATTAGTTCGTCGGCGTCGCCTCCAAACTTTCGTCGTTAGCTAATTGGCGCCCGCGTGAAACCGCGTTGTTTGCACGAGCACGGTGTACATATGCCCCGCTGTAGCTGACATCCGACGGTGTGACTTTGTTTTAACACGGCCGTACCTGCAATCTCGCGAACACGTTTCTCTGATAAACGTGCCGAAGTAAAACTGCAATTTGCTCCCTTGACAAGCGCCCCTCTAAGCGTTTCCACTTTGCGAGACGCGTTTGCTAATTACGAACGACTGCGTTCTCTTTCGCTGGGGCGAAGAAATTCGACGCTTTTCCCGCCGCTTATCCTGCACCGCAGCGGATCTGAATCTCGGCGACAGTAGCGTTGCAAAATGTAGCGTAGTGAAATAAATTCACTAACTTAATAAATTATCACGCTCTTTATTAAATTGACAAAAATACACAGGATACGTTTGCTAAGTCAGTCAAACGATTGACTGCCTTCTTCGACGGTTACGTTCTGAGCAGGGATTGTAACCCGCTCGGAGCGGGTTACTAGTAACATAAGACAGTCTTATCTAGACAGCCACTTAAGGGGATTAGGCAGTCGTTTTTCGTGAGAAATAGACTCTGTCCTTTATTTATTTGTAAACAAATGAAAGCACATCCAGATATATGCTTTTACCCAATGTTTATTACTACCATACAGATTGAAAAAAAAGTAATAAGAAATATATATGTGCTTTAAAAATGGCGCTGCCGACGGGTAAACATTTTAACGTTTTTCTGTCGTTTTGCTTTAATATCGGTGTTAAAATGTGACGTAATCCGATTTCAAAGGCGAGATTCTTGTTTGTTGGATTCATAGTTTCCGCCCAAACCTATAAAAACACCAATTAAATCAAAATCATGCGATTGGTGGCAGAAAAACGGCGATTTTTCCGAGAAAAATTCGTTCTTATTTGTGCGCTGCAAAAATCCGGTGACTCCTCAATTTTTTTTATAAAAATCTCGAATTTTTACGGATCATATCAGAGGTTTGGGGCGAAATGGCACATGTTTTACACATCCTGTAATTTTTTTCAAGTCGATCTGAACCTCCATTCGTTCGCAATCAGGAAAAAACCAAGAGAAAAAAAGATTCGAGAAAATCGCGTTTAAAGTTTCTGGGCAAAGGCGACGCAATAAGTTACCGCTTGATCTTTTTAGCTGCCAAATCAACAATTTTGCGAATTTTAATATAACCCAAACGGCATTTTATTCAGAAAAGATAGTACTTTCGGAAAATGCAATAAAAAAAATCGATTTTTCGACTGCCTAGTCCCCTTAAGGGGATACTCTGGTCATCTGGCCAAAAAATTGAGCAGGGCACAAGTAGATGAATGTTATGTAAAAAGTTTTGCACGATTATATTTGTTATTCATTGAGTAAAAAAATTTTCGGCCGGATGACCAGAGTACGTTAAATGGCTGTCTAGACTAGACTGTCTTATGTTACTAGTAACCCGCTCCGGCGGGTTACAATCCCTGCTTCTGAGTGTCCTCCGAAGAACGCCCTTTTTCCACCGTCCCCCAATTTCACCCGGGCACGTCCTTTTCCTCGGCGCAGGGCAATAAACAGCCCACTCAAGTCGCCTTAAACTCTCCTGCAGACCAGGATAGATTTTGTCCCTACAGTAGCAAATGTAGATACTTGATATTGTTAATCCCAGCATAAACTTGATGTGCGTACATCGCTTCAAAAGGCCCCTTCTGTTAATTAACGGCATCGTCTGGCACGGAATGCGTGCCGTCATTCTTCAAATTAATGTCGCGTCAGCTCGTGTATCCCAGACATCATTACAGTTCACGGTAATGATATGATAAATGTCACGGGACATCGTGTCTTCGACGTTTAGTAAGAAAGGCAACCGTGTTCCGTTTCACGGTCGCGTTCTCCGAGAAGGGGTGGTCCATGGACGCGAATAGCAGACATTACTTCAAAAGATCCGTTTCATTCGAGGATACCACCTCATTCTCAAGCTCGTTAAAGATTCATCAATCCTAGCAAGTAAGTATGCACGCCAGATGCGTGCGTATGCACGGTTCTGATAACCGAAGCTTGTGATCACGCATCGATTTACGCCGCTGTTTCGTTATCGCGCTACCGTCTCTCCCTCGATCGACGTGGCTACGTTCGATAAAGCGTTCCCTGCAACTTGTCTGCGACCGATAATTGATGGATGGAACTCGCGGCAGGCCCGTGTGTCGTATCCGCGGGACGGTGTACGCAAAAGGGGGCGACGCAGGGAAGAAAGACGGATGTTAATAATGCAGAAGTGCGAGCGAAGAAGCAAAAACAGAGGATAAAGCGAGGCACGCGAGAGACAAACCGAGCTATTACTCCCACGGAGAAATGTTTCGTCCGTATTAATTAAAGATCGCGACGTCTCCGGAATCGAGTTCCCGGAACGCCGACGCATTAAACCCGCCGATAAAAAGTCGAATGGCCGTTTTCAATATTGTTTTCGACGCGCGTTTCGTGTGGGTCGTAAAGGGGATAAATGGACGGCACAATGTATGCATAGTTTCCCGGCGTTTCTGAATAATTAAGACGAGGCGGACGTCGAAGGCTTCGTTTCGAATGCAGGCTGCGAGATCTCTAGTTCTACTACCAAGTCTCCGGCACTTTAATCCGGCTTTGTGTCACGCGTTAGGTATACTGCCACTCAGGAAATACTTGTACATATCTTGGACGGTCGCTGGGCGTTCGTCGATAATATTCATGACCTGTCACGGTGTCTATCGACTGTTTTCACATGCAAGTCCGATGCGTTAGATCGTCGCGTCGATCGGAAATAGCAGTTGCGTAAAGGGAAATGTGCTTGCGTCGATTTACCTCGACTCGATGATCGAAACGATTCCACCGGAGGATCAATTAAAGCCGGTCTAACAATCGTAATAGTCGACACTGATCAACACAAAGGAAGGGCCAAGCAAACCAATTAAAAAGGATGCAGAAACTTTCCTGGAAATCAGTCGCTCGAATTCCTCCTAACGCTCACTTTTACAGTAAAATCGTAATTGCTAATTAATCGAGACATTTAATCACTCTCTCTGTCTGTCTCTCTCTCTCTCTCTCTCTCTCTCTCTCTTGATGACTGGAACAATCAAACGTTTCCAATTGTCCCATTGTGCCCGGCCACGCTTGGTAGCTAACCGAAAAATTGTATCGACCTTTAATACGGGGGTAGCATAATAGTTGGGGCGTATCGCGCGAACATCCACGAGGAAATGCATCCCGGTAGTGAAATTTTTTTATCGTGCCCGTGCCGGATGGCAGGATAAATTGATTTGTGATTGGATCACGGGTACCGGCAGCCTGGCTTAAAGTCGAGTTTTATTGGCGATTGACGATTGCCGAGCGCGCTGGTATCGGCATGCTTCTCGTAGCGAGGCGAGCTTTTTTTCGTCGGACAGACGCGAGTAAGATCGACTTGGCGTCAATACGTCATTCGTCATGCAGGACACGCGAAAAGGTTGTCGCACGGGGAAGGGAGAATCCACCGGGAACGTTTAAACGTGTTTATGGCATTAATAATTTATGGCCCGTGCCTCGCAATTAAACGTGCGTTAGCGAAGACGCATCTCTGTGGACTTTGAGTATCAAAGTTCTTTGGGGTTTACCGAGAGGTTCTTTGTCTGTCATCTAGGTATTATGACGTTCACCACATTGGTAATTAAGAGGTAGAAGAGAGATCTCTCATTCATTTTCTTATTCCAGTGGATTCATCTGGTCCAAGTAAATAACAAAGTACTCTGGGCAAGAGTAAAATGAATTGTTATCTCAACTCACTCGCAGGTATCCCTGGGGCAGTTGAGCAGATCGCGATCCGTCCATTATCATAGATCCTTCACACGCGACGCCCGATTCCCTCGCTTGCTGGATCCAGTCCTCCACTCGGCCAGGTCCAGGGACGTCTTAATCACGGTGCATCGAGAGGCCTCGGGCCGCGTTTCAGCCGATACTCTGTAAATCCAGCATCGAGTCAACTTCTTTTACACGATCGGAAAAAGGAGTTCGCCGTACGTGTCGTGTATATCTGGCGACACGCTCCCTCTCTCCCTTTCTTTCTCTCTCTCTCTCTCTCTCTCTCTTGCTCTCTGTGCCCCTACTACAGATCCCATCACCCAGTTCTGTTTCTCTCCGTCCCTTTCCCAGTTTCGCGTGCACACACGGGGGCAGATTAACGTCGATGGGGCGCCACGCGTCCCGTTTTTCTGTCGGACGCTCGCTCGTATCCGCCGTATCGTTCTCGCGGCCCGCCTCTATTTGTCCTTATTTATCGGTCTGTCCGCGCGACTTTTTCCCCGATTCCCAATGCATTATCTTGATCGATTACTCGTTACGACGCTGATTTATATTCCCGTGCGTTTTCTGCCGGCGAAACTCGAATGCCGCGGCTCGACGTCGTCGCGCCGCGCCGCGTCGCGATCCAGCCTATACACTCCGCATCCGAGCCGCCACCGAAGCGATTTCTGGATCTCGCCGGCTGAAAACTCGCTCGACACCAGCCACCACGATTCCTAGCCTCGATACACAGCTGGCAGGAATATACGGCGCCCGTTGTCGGATACCTGGCTGCTAATACGGAGCCAGTGTAAATGGTGCTTCGCGGTCCCACGAGCTTCACAGCCGACTGTTTCTCGATATCGATTTTGTGCAACGGGATTACAACATTGCGCGACCATGGCGCGAATGCAACGCAAAGTAATGCGTGTAACGGAAACTTCAATTAATAGATTCGATAGGAAGTTTTAACGAAATAATATGTGATAGGGCCCGGGCGGATACGTTCCGAGTAAATCTAAAGATCGAAGCGCGTATTTTTGTATGATTTTAATTACACTTTTTGGCGTCGTTATTCGGAAGCTTTCAATGCTTGTATTAATGGCTGTTGCAAACATTTTCCTCCGATTCCGCGATGTCCGATACGAAATGCAGAATGCATGTCCGATACTGTTTCTAGGTACAGGGGCTCCTTTAATACCGCAATGAGTAATCGAAAATGCAGATCTACCAGGAGAATATTTTATTTGAAATAAAAGAGACTGCATTACCATCTCGCGGGCACCGCAGTTCCTATTATTTTTTGTCAAATATACGTGGCTACCTATACTGTTTTTTTGTACGCCATAAATGCGATCGGGGGAATATCGGAAATCGGAGATTTCATGAAAATGAATTTTCGAGCAATCCCGATTACATCGAACGTCGAGGGCGTGCTGGCAACCCAGCGGTCGCTTATAGACGTGCATTTTGTTTCCAGCGCAAATAAAAAACGAGGGAAAGAGAGAGAGAGAGAGAAAGAGAGAGGAGGAAAAAACAATACCTCGATACACGATTACACAGGGGCCAGCATTTTTCCCCTCTCGTTTATTTCGAAAATGCGCTTCTTTTTTCTGCCGCCCCCGTTCATCGATCGCGGAATTTAATTTCGGGGATGGCTGCGAGATGACGCGGCATCCATAGAATTAAAGTAATTCTATATTGTTCCCCCTAGATCGATGGTGCAAATATTTTCAACGGACACGCCGAGTTTCCAAATGGACTCGACGGAACATAGTCGAATCGTCGCTGACAGGCTTGTTATTAAGAACGAGCGTTGCAACTCGAGCCGGTAGTTAATGGAGATGCAGAAACTAGTTGCCAAGATAGATAGGAACCGCTGTATATTAAGTCCGCTACCGGCGTGTCTACGTATTTGTCGTTTATTAAGTAACGCCATCCAGTGATCGATAACGACTCAGAGCTCCATAAAGCAACCACACAGAAGTCGTTTCCAGAGAAATTAATCCATGTTATTCTGAAGGAAATTGACACCAAACTTTCCGTCTAGATTGATATGGAGCCGTCCCGCGAACGGACGGTCTATTTTCGCGTAACCGTTCGATTCTTCTTTTGGATCTTGTCCTGTGAGGAAATGACCGAAATAAATATTCGAACATTTCAAATGTTGATTGAATATCTGCCCCATATTCGTGGGAAAGTGAAGCGAACATTTCAGCAATTTCCGGCTACCTTTAAGGTCTAAACACACATATCCGTTCCGTCTCAGTTCCGCGTCAGTCTGCCAGTGGTAAGAAGAAGAGACCCTCTACGCCCCTCTTCTTCTTACCAATGGCACACTGACACGGAACTGAGACGGAACGGATATGTGTGCGCGGACCTTTAAGGTCTAAACACACATATCCGTTCCGTCTCAGTTCCGTGTCAGTGTGCCATTGGTAAGAAGAAGAGGGGCGTAGAGGGTCTCTTCTTCTTACCACTGGCACACTGACGCGGAACTGAGACGGAACGGATATGTGTGCGCGGACCTTTACGCGTCTCGTTACCTCCATTCACCCCATCAGTCGAAGCCCCCTTTCTAATGCATGGCGTTCCCCAACAACCACGACTTTCTGATTAGAGCATTAAGAATTCAAAGGGATCGAGTGCCGGCGCTCGTGGACCATCGCCTCGTGCTTCATCTTCCGACTGTAACCGTCAGTTCTTTCCAGCTGGAATTCCTGGGCTTATCGAACGTCGCCTCGCCCAGTCCAAGATAAACCCCGTAAAAGGCTCCAGCGGACCTTAATTAGGCGGCGCCCCGTTAATTAGGCATCGGCCGAGAGCACTTCTGTATCGGGTAAGAATCGGTAGCCGGAAAACAGAGAGGTAGCCGGAGAATTAAGATAACTGTCCTCTCTACAGAATCCTACGACACTCCACTTTCTTCGCGCGTATCGCACAAACCGATGCCGTACACACGCTGCTAGTGGCATAGTTGATTATGTAGAATACAAATTCGAAGTAAAGATGCTTCGTCGTGGATTCGACGGATAGATCGCATACGAGCCCAAGTGTGGCACACGCGCTTACTTAGCCACGTTTTTCTCATGGGCCTTGTCTCGGCGCTCAAGGTTGTCGCGAACTTGCCGATTTCGTTGACCACGAATACAGTGCGAGTGGAAGAGAAATAGAGAAATTGGTCAGAACGTGCAGGTGACATGGTGATCAAGTTTCAAGCGCCGAGATAAAGGTGGAATCAGACGGCGTGTGAATCGGCGATCTTTGCGCGTGAATCGCCGATCCCCGCGCCGTCTGATCGGCCATGGCTCGGCTCGCTCAGGTTCGCCAAGCCGATTTGCCGAGCTACACGAGCCGAGCCAGCTCGCCAAGCCACGCGCCGTCTGATCGGTCATGGATCGCCGAGTCGGGCTCGCCAAGCTGACTTGCCTAGCTAGACGAGCCGAGCCACGAACCGTCTGATCGGTCATGGATCGCCGAATCGGGCTCACCAAGCCGACTTGCCGAGCTAGACGAGCCGAGCCAGCTCGCCAAGCCACGCGCCGTCTGATCGGTCATGGATCGCGAGTCGGGCTCGCCAAACCGACTTGCCGAGCCGAGCAAGCTCGCCGATTCACGCGCCGTCTGATTCCACCTTAAGGGCGTGGAAAAAAACGTGTGAATCCGGGGGGCCGAGCATCGCTTAGGGTTGTAAGCCACATCTGTCTCACTTCACCCCCTCTCTTTCTACCACTCCCATTGACGAGTGCGCGAAACTGTGAAATAGGACACCGTTGGCGGGCCTCGGTCTTTCCGCCCCGATCAGAGCCACCGCTGTCGAATTTACGACTCCACTATATCTCTACCACCAAGGTACACATAAATTCACGTGCACCACATAGCAATTAGCAGTTGTCCTGTAATTAGTAGTCGTGCACAGAGACTGAATCAATTAACTCGAATTGATGAAGAGGAGATGCACGCCGGACGTGTGTCTAGTCGACTGCCAGGCCCTAGCGGAGTAGGCTGAATTTCAAGACGGCACTAAATCCATCGTGGCCACCAACAATACACGCGTCAACGGCCAGGGGAAAAAATAATTAATTAAACCGACCGCGGAGGAGCGGAGCGGAGCATAGCTCCCAATCGATACCATCGCTTTCGAGAAATCGGTACCATCGATTCCCATGGAGCACACCGGCAACGGAGTCCAGACTCGGGCGAAGATGCAGGTAGATCCGATCTAGCCAGATCACATCCGCCTCCTCGATCCCATCTCTCTGTTCCGGGCGTTTCGAGCACGGTGCAACGAACCCGATCCTCAGCAATCACCAGGCGTTCGTCGATCCCCCGACGTCGTTCTGCAACCGGCATTCGGCCGCATTCGGCCACGTCCAGCACGGCGAGGGGCACGCGTGTGTATGCGTGTGTCCCCGCGTGTCTCGATCCTCTTTTTCCCCGAGAAAAAGTGCCGGCCCGGCCCGTAAATCAATCGTCGACGCTCCGAGGCCGAGCAGACCGAGCAGGCAGAGCGGGCCGCGTGGAAATCGTACGGTGGGCCGGGCTTAATGGCGGTTCGGCTCGCGTGTTAAACACCAGTTATCTTGCCGATCGGTAAGTTTTACGTTTGCCCTTAGCCCAACTGGTCGCGTGCTCGCCCTGGCTTCAGATCTTCATTGGTAGGCCCCTGGTTCCTTTCGAGCGGGCGGAGCTTTGCCTCGATATCTTGTAAGTCGTCTTGTAACGGAGACGGGACGTCGCGCGTCGATGCTCTACGTCGCCGCGTCTTGGCTTCGTCCCCGCCGCGGCGCGTCGATTAACCCGGGGTAAGTTCCAATTGTGCCGGGGCTGTTTCTTGGATTCACGTACAATGGATCCGGAAGCCTTCCAGTGGCACCCCGTTTCGCTCGCGACAGGTAGGGTGTTCGTTATCGATACATTCCGATAGGGGACGCAAATGGAGGGGAAAAGCGGGACCGATTGTTCGGCGCACTTGGAGTGCTGTAACCCGGCTTTTCGGTCAACCTCGAGATTGGTCCAATGCTCTACTCACTGAACAATCCGGATCACGAGGCCGGCTGCCGTCCACAATATTGATGTATCAGATAGCATTACACGCAGCTTCACGCTCTTAGACAGTGAAAGTTGACAGATTGATCGATCCAATTGCTTCTGTCGCGGCGCCGCGCCGCACGGGGGATTACAGCGATCGTCGATACCAAGGCCGATCGGATATAGCGACTTGGCTGTACCACCGCCACGTCTCTTCCTTCCCGTGCCGAAGTGTACGTCGCCCAAGGCTTTTCCATGAAGCCTTTGTTCGCTCCATAATGAATTCAGTAAGTTTTGTCGAGGGTGGTAGTTTCCTGCTGGCACCCTCAAAATTGAGATCGTTGCACCGTCGGCGGGAAGGGTCAGAGAGGAAGGGACACGGGGAGCCAGCGGGGGGAGGGGCTCAGGTTGGGGGGCAATTTATGAACTGACGCTTCCTTTACGAGGGGGCGGTTTCGGGGCCGCGACTGAATTTTAACACGTGACTCACGGCGCAATCGCGGCGCGCAGAAAGAACTCCTTGCTGGATATTACTGCAACGTATATCTCTTATCCGTTTTATCTAATCTGATTTCGAGAATCGGTCGGGTTGCCTGATGAGAATCATCTGCGCACGCCCTCTGCGAAACGAGGCGGCCCTTTTCGCGGGACGGGATTACCGAAAGCACCTTGAAATTGTTTAAAACAGTGTACTTCGGAGATACGTATCTCCTCGAGAGGTTCCTTTTGCAGAACAATTTCACTGCAACGTCCTAGTTGCGGAGCGTGCCACAGGTCGGGGAACACCGAAGTCCCTACAGTCGAACGTTACGCGTGTGTTCGAAGAAAAATTCATCCGCGAGCGCCTGTGTCGGCTGTCCCTTGCATTTGCGCCGCGTATACCCATTCGGCAAGCTCGAGCTAACAAAAAGGACGAAAAGCGCAGAAGCGACTGGAACACGTCTTCGAAATGAACGAATCAGCTAAAACAGGCTTCGCCTTGATGACTTACACGCACCCCGAGCGTAGGGTTCCCCATACACGCGCGGCTACCTCCGCGGTTCCCGGAGTATGGAAAATCATATCCATTACCGAGATTCGCGTTAGCGGAGAGGGAGTGGACGGTGTAACCACATTTTCTCACGTTAATAACGCCTCGAGGTGGAACGTCAATGGATTCGAGCCGAGGCCGTTGCTTGTAGCAATCATAACTGTATCCTTCCAGCGGAATATGCGTGTTGCATCGCTGGTTCATCAATAATCGGCGAACCCCGTGGAACCCGGCACGCAGCGCGGTGTAATGTTGGCCTAAGTACCTGGATCCGCGTACACAGTATCCGTGTACTCTGATAGGGCGACGGGAGTGGTACGATGTCGTGGAAATTGGAAACGAATCCGCGTGGGCTCGAGCCACGGCTTTTCCGCGGGCCTACATTACTCGTCGTTATAACCGTGACATTCATCGCGAGCCACGAAGAAACCTGTCCTCGCTGTACCGTGGCGATTTAGCGTTGGCAAATCGAACGGGAACGACGCGATTTTAGATTGTCGACCAGTAAACCCGGGGACGCGATGTCACAAGTTCGAGGGCAGCCTTCACCGGTACCCTCGCTTGAAAGGTACCAATTGCGTAAGGAGTGTCCAGAATCGAGTGTGTCGGACAAGCTACGCGACAGATGCGCAGGCTAGATAGCGTGTAAAATATTTTGAGAGAACGACGGCTGAGATAACCGGCCGAGGATCGATTGGTCCCCGCAGCCACCGAAGAGCCAGAGGAGACGGAGCTTTCGCCTGGCATTAGTCCCGATTTAAGCCACGGCATTGTAACGTACACGGAACGAAAGGATATCCCTCTAGGAGACAAGTATTCAATTACAATAATAATGTCGATTCACAAAAGAGTCGACTTCAAAGGCTCGAGCAGGTGAGCCGGAGCGTCGATAGTCGCGCGGCGCGAGTGGAGCAAAGGAGGCTGTGGGGCACGGGGAAGAAGGCGAACGGGAACGAGGAAACGAGAGAACGTTTACGGGGGCAGAGGCGAACGGAGAGAGACGGGGCGCGAGGGAATAAGCGCGGGTCGAAAGAGCGGAGAGAAGTAAAGATCACGGCACGAGGAGAGCACGAAAGGGACTCTCTCCCGTGGCCGATAAGCTGCAGGAGAAACAAGGAGAGCCTCCTGAGAGAGGGTGAGAGGCGACGAGCAGGGAACGGGGAGAGAGTGTATCCGTTTTGTTGGTTGCGTCGATGCCTCCGGGATTATATACGACGTCCAACGACAATACGTTTCTGAGATCACTATCGGGCCACTATTGTCGGCCATTAAAAATACCTTCTCAACATTTATTCGGCAAATAAATCTCGATCCGATGGAATGCGACCCTCCTGTCCTCTCCTGCTTCATCGGCGGATCCTCGTTGTCATCGTTGATATTCAGCTTGTTCTTTCTTCGTCGCCGGGCACATCATCCAACGGCCGTGTTAGCGCACGAAAATCGTCTTCATTAAGCATCCGCGGTGAATAGATTTTTACGGCTGGTTCTCGTGTCCGACAACGCTGGTTACATCTTTCTTCATACGAATCGTGTAATTTAATTAATTAGCCTCTTCATTTGTTCGGCTTCGCGATGGACGGCAGCCGCGATGGCATCTCGTCGGGGCAACTTTTTTAATCGAAAAACGTCAGCCACTTATCCTTTATTTCTGTCTTTACAGGAGAAGATACCTATTTCACTTTTTTTCCATAGTAGACTGACGTTGGACCACGAAACGTGAATCTTGACACGGAAAATTTGTTGCGGAATATTCGGTCGAAAGAAGCTTAAAACGGAATTGGAGCAAGGTTTATGAATGTTTCCTTCCACCAACTTCGTTAGACCACGAAGAGCTGCGGAGGGGAAGGGAACGGGCGGCTGTAAAAAGCAAAGCACAGCGTTTCCCTCTGGATATTCTGTTTCCCTCTTAAAACGCCATAATTTTAGAGAAAAATTGCCGCTTCGGAAGTCCCCGCAATCGCCCCGATGGTGTAAACTATTCGCAGGGGGATATTTGCCCCGCGTTTATCGCGCCCTAAAATAGATTCCGTTGTTAAGGTTAATCCCGTTCTTGGCCCTTAGCTTTATTCCGAGCGTATATGCTCCGCTCTCAGTCCACCTGTATACTTATTTCGCGCGGGGAAAACACATTCCTAAGGCATCGATATAATCTGCGTTACCCTCCCGGACCTCTCTGCCGCTCCTTTCGCTGGCGAGATCCTTAACGACGTCCTCGGACACCGAAGAAAGACTTTAAGCGCGGAATTTACTCGTCCAATCTCGCCCGGCTCGGATCGGTATCGCGCGGATCTACGCGTCTCGTCGCTCCGACTCGCTTCGCAGGCATCGGCGCAATAACGGTAACGACGCCTCGATAACAAGAGGGACAACGATAAAGCGAAGGCTCAGCTATAAATACGCCTCACACCGAGCCACCTAGGTTGTCATCGAGCTTCTTCTTCGTCCTCCTCCCCCTGCTGCTCCTCCTCCTCTTGCTCCTCTTCCACCGCGTTCTTCACGTCATTGTCGCAGAGTCTTCGTGTTGTTGTCGACACCGTAGTCGCCTGCGAAGGGTGGAAACGCAACTGCACCGATGGAGCATCGTCCCCAGTTATACGCATCGAGGCGTGAAGCAAGACGGCGAAACAACAACGCGGCAGCTCTGCATAAACTGTAATACGCGGGAAATGACTTGCTTTCTCCCCAGCAGCGAGCCTGCGTATCCGTCCAAGCGTAAACAATAATTAGCTTAATTAATCCGTCGGTCTGGCGAGGCGGCTGATAATTTGATACAATGTTAAAGTGACATTAGCCGATAAGCCAGCCTCCAAGCCACCCTTCGCAGTCTTTCTCTCCCTCGTTTCTTATCGGTCGTCCTTATCCTTCGACTCTGCCGACGGAACGCGTTGCTCAGCCCGAGCTCTCTCCTAATTCCAGCTCCTGGAAGTCGTCCAATTAAACGTAGCTTCCACACTCTACAACCTCGGTTCCTCGCCACCCCTTGCCGCCTCCTCTCTTTCACCCTCCAACTTCTCCCGCCGCAGTTCTATCCCCGAGCACCGCCAAAACGGATATTTCTAACTTTCGAGCAAGACACGAGCGGTGTGTACGCTAATGCTCCCGTAAGCTCGCCTAGTTTCTCAAATCCAAACCGAACCTCGCAGATTATGCGCGCGGTAAGGGCGGCAGAGGGGTGAGAACCGAGGGTAGTCGCGAGTCGCGTTCGATCGTCATAGAGGTTGCGTTCGTGGGTCGTCGTGATATCGAATCTCCTTAATGAGCAACTTCAAACTCCAAGTTTCCTTCGTGGCAAATCGTTCTTCAACTTATACACTTGTATGCATGCACCTGCTCCCCTCGTTCAACGATGTCGTGCTTAATGCTTAGACGAGGAACGACAAAGAATCAGACGAATGTGCCATAGAAGGAAGTTCACAGCTCGAATGCAATTTCTTATCAGGCGAGGTACGTCCGTTCAGAATTTTCCCATTTTGTATTCCACAACGCGGATAGAACGTCCCCAGTTTTCAGAGATGACTGGTGGGGTGGCTTATACCGGTGTAAACTCGCCTTGCGTCTCGCTAAGGCGAGAGAGAGAGAGAGAGAAAGAGCGGAACAGGAAGAGAAAGGGGATCTACGGATCCTCTGTGAAACCCAAAGCAGCATCGTGGATTACGCGCAGACTGGAAAAGGAAGGGTGGAGGATAACTGCGAGATTAATCGATCCCATCGTTTAATCGTCAGACGAGGTGTACGGATTATATCGGCCTTAGCGAGCCCGATGAAAGACCCTACGCGTCTCGAATACCGAATTACTAAACGAGCATTACTGATTAATCGCTTCTATCGTAATCAATTGTAGGAAATAAACAGATTTCGATAATACCATAAGCAGTCTTTTCGCGGGGCACATTAACTATAATTTCCTGCTATTAACCGTATCGATCCCGTTTCGCGCAGTGCAGTGGTAAATTGAAATAAATGAGGTGACAGTGCACAAAGTATCGTCAATCTACCTAATACGCTAAACAATGAAGCGCACACAAGCCGATTATCCAGTTATCTGTGCGATATGTTGGAATTACGTTCGGTAGGTAATCTGTTCCCAGCGATCATAATAATCTATTCCTTTGAAGAACAACCGCGACCGCTCAAAGCCCCGCCGTGTACACTGTACATGCTCGGCTATCCGCTTTCGCGAATTGCTGCTTTTCCTGTGCACCGACGTTGCAGATAAGGCAAATTATTCGGAATTAAAACTCGCTGCGATAAATTAAACGATAACTGGGACCTAGATAAAAAGCACAGCACTCCACTTGACCCTTCCACGTAAAGAGACATTGTTTCCCTTCAATTCATCAGTTTTTCGCGACAAGCTATGAAAGAGGAAACTTTCAGGCCCGAGTATTACCAAGAACGTCTTTCTTCCAGACTCAACTTTAACTACCAACAACGTCTTTCAAGCCAGAGCTTCATTAAAAATGCCAACGTTTAAAAGAAGCCCTTCCTTGTCCAGGCAGAAGCTGTTCCCCGTGCAACTACTTTGAACATTCAGCGATACACAATTTGCATCCCCCCCGAGCATTCACCGCGATCAACTATCAATTACAGCCACGAATTGAAATCCCTGCTATTACGTTGTCTCTCTCTCTCTCTCTCTCTCTCTCTCTCTCTCTCTCTCCCTCGTTTCACCCTTGATCGTCTTGACGTTTCTACATAGGAAATAAACGAAAGGGGGTCGTGGGTGGGGCTGAGATCTGCGCCGGTGTGATTATCCGAGGGTAAAACTGATCACGTACGGCCGGGTGGCGCGCACAATGGCCAACTTTATCCAACTTAAGGGCTATTAGAAGCAACCCCTTTCGCTCAGTCTGCGTCCCTTCAGGTTTCGGCCTCGCCGGTCGTCCCTGTCGGCTAGCAGAGATAACCGCACGGAGGTCCCTTGCTCGTCTTCCAATAAAGTTACGCGATTCAGTGGTACGTGAGCTAACGCCAGTTCTACACGTCGACGCAGATTATATTACGATGCCGATTACTATACCGGGCACGATGTTGGCGCGGCGCGGCGGCGCGTTATGTACGAACGCAAGAGGCGTACTAGAAATTACAATTACGTAGGGAGCACGGGACCCGCGATAATGTCTACGCGACGCGGTTATTTACGATTCCGTAATTACTACGGGTAAATGGCGCCCGCGTCTGATTATCCTTATTATTTACCGGGGCCGAATAGTAAATAAAATCGCGCCGCTTGGCGGCGTAGTTATAACTGGATCGTCGCGATTAATATTTATATCGTTAGCGCCGCCGTTAATCCTCCCTGGCTCTATTCAGATTATAAAGTTCACCGGCGCGTGATACAATATCGGGGTTATGTATCCCGCGGGAATGTGCAATAAACGTTTGACACGATTTTTCGTCCGTAAATAGGCAAGGTTGGAAATAAATTTCAGGCTGTTTTAAAAACGCCGTCCTATGTCACGCTCCAAATGTCAAACGTGACTGGCGACGGGAGTAGGGAGAACGAGGACCGAAGAAAACGCGGAGAACGCCGTGAAAACGGAGCGGCGTGGGACGAAAGTGTGCGGGAGGTTAAATCGAGCAGCATACGTTAATGACTTCGGCAGGTTTGTACACACCGGCGGCGTACATTGTTAAGCTTCCCCCGCAAAGAGCGTTAAGCCTCGCCGACGACGATGACCCCGCTGCCAGTCATCGTCGATAATGACCGTTTCGCCTCCCGTGTTCCTCGGGCCCCCTTCTTCCGCAAGGCTCTCCGGCGTTTTCTTTCGCGTACACGGGCGCGCGCGCGCCAGAGATTCGGTCCGCTTCCTAATAACTATCGTCATTAGCGCTCCAACGACGGCGACGACGACGGCGGCGGCGGCGGCGACCAGGGGGCGGGACTTTTTCGTGAACGCATGTCGAGAAAGATTTCACAATACCGGTCGTAATTTTTGTAGAAAGGGGGGGGGGGGGACCTGTGCGGGCACAGGATTAACGAGTTTTAACGGCACGGAGCTTATGTATGTTGCGTTTGTGCGGATATGTTCGTCACGAAGGGAGACGGGTGGGTGGCGGGCTTTTGATAAAGCCGCGTGCACACGAAGCTCAGAGGAAGTTGACGTTTCAACTGCAATTTCGTCCAGCAGCTGAACATCGAAGAAAACAACGTCAGCTGATCTGCGTTCGCCATTCATGACCGTCCGTGAACCTCTTCTGCGAACGCGCCTACCCGAAGCGGCACATCAAAAGAGGGTTTTTGCGTGGTCCTTTGGAGCGAACTGTTGCAGCCGTCCATCACGGCCCAGTGATTTAGATTATTAATTCCCTACGCACCGAGGCGGAGTGGCTGGGGGCACGGAAAGATTCGAGAGGTCTTGCCGCGCATACATCGCTGACAAATCAATAATCTATTATCCGAATGATTTATTCCGCTGCACGGAGCGGTAATTAATTCGGCGATGCTAAGCGCAGTTTTGACGGCGCGTGACTGTTTAATAAACTCCGCGAAGCGCGAACTCGACGCGACACGTGGGGAAAGGGGGACGTAGCCAGCCGGTCGTGTAAGATGTAAATGAAATAACGTAACCGATCGGCCGTTAACGAAGAGGAATGCGCGATTCGCGCGGCGCGGCGGTGTGCGCGCGTTTTCACGCTAGGAGCAGCGACTGGCCGCGTGGTTGTGCGCGAATCGGCGCGCGGCGCGGCGTTCACCGAAGCCTGCCTTGTCTGCCGACCTTTCGCGATATAAGCGTTATATTAAGGCCGATGTGATTCACACGGAACGAGACTGGCTAACAAACGAGTACGGACAGCGGAGTTATACATAACGCGCTCGTCAGCGGCCTCCATTGCTCCTCTGATCCCGTTTTCTCTTGGCGTTGGCTCTCACTGCCCGCTAACCTATGACTCACACGCCGATCCCGGCCCTCGGACACAGCACGTACGGCAGATTAGATAATTCTCGTTACAGTAATGCAGTGCGTGACGCCGCTCTGGATTCGTGGCCGAATGAAAGCTAACCGCGCGCAGGTATACAATGGCAATTGGTGTGTACGTACGCGCGTTAAACGTGCGCTTAGCTCGCGGGCTTATTACGTTCTCGTGCACACTCATTCGGATTAATAACGTCGGGATGACGTAAACCTCAGCGGGAGCTCGGTAATCCGAAGACGCTCGTCCGGTGTACCCGACGGAAAAATCGCTGCAGCCTTGCCGGACCTCTTTCAACGGCTCGCGCTCGAGGAAATGTCAAACGGAGCTTGCCAATCGCGGGGCGAGCGTTATTTAGATCATCGCGAGATTATTTGTCGCGGCGGCGGGGCCGAGACGGTGGAGCGGAAGAAGCTAGATCCGAATCGGAGTTCGAAGCCGTCGCGACGACGGCGTCGACGCCGACGCCACCGTGGACTCCGCCCGGGCAATAAATTCTCGATATCACAATGAGCGCGTATTGAGCCGTCGGCCGTGCGTTGTAATGGCGCAATGAATCATGCAAAAACTTATCGTGCCCGTCTAGGGGATGAGCGAATGCATGTTTTCATTAGTCACCGTTATTCGCTGCGCCCTCGCGGATGCATCGCGCAGCAGCCCCGGCGAGCAGCGCGCCTTTCCGCGCAGCCTTGGGCGATTATTACCCAGCGTTTCGCTTTTATCTGCTTATCGGCTATCTATCGGTTACCGATCTCATCACGCGCTATTGGCGGCTCGGTGTTTTCGGAAAGAGGAACTAGATCGTCCGGCGCGTGGAACGGCGGTCGTAGCTGCTTGAATACGAGACTACGGGTAGGAAATATTCAAGATGCGATAAGAAATTGAAGATCCAACGGATGGGGTCTGCTCGCTGAAAAGTGGCGTGGCGAAAGTCGTTACCGTTTTAAAAATTGAACGCCAGAATCCTGGAGAATATAATATGTCTGAATAAGTTAAAAGAAATGGAAGACGATGAGTCTTACATTATTCCGCACGCCGGCGTTAGAAAGCTAAAGGAACCACGCGTAAAGCATGTCATCCAGTACGCGGCATTACGTTTTATTGTACGGGCTCGGTGATTTGCACGGATTACAATTGATTATCGTGGCCGGGGTGGCCGCAAAACTGCGCGAGATGAGAGAATGCGCGGTTTTCATTAGTCACCGTTATTTGCGACGCGCGGCGCGATGCACCGGCGATGCACCGTGTAAATGCATGCTGCCCCGAGGGCCTCGCCGAGTCTCCGCTTCGACGCGTCTCTCTCCTCGTAACTCTACTAATAATGGCAATGTATCTTACGCTGTTCCGTAATAATGCGCTAAATTATTTTAATTTCGCACCTACTAAGTAACTAAGTGCATAATGCAATCCGAACAAGAACGACAGTGGTAAATGATTCGGGAAAAAGTGGGATCGTGACCCAACGTAACTGAATACTAGGGTTTGTCGGTTTTTATTTATAAATTTGTAAAATTCGAAAACCGGTTTTAAAATTTAAAAAACCGGTTTTATATAGTAAAATTAATATGCAGAAATGAATTAAATATTTCATTAAAAACCTTGATATTTTGACTTGAAATCTCCTCGGATAGAAGCATATTGTAATAGGTAACAGTTTACTGTGAAAATAATCTTCATGGGTTCATATTTTCTGATGAAAAATACTAAATGGAATAAGGATTTATAATTTGGTACCACCTTTTAAAATATTTATATTTTATCCGGATTTTAGTTATTTTATTATTTTTCATTTGGTTTTGTATAAAGTCTATTGTATTATATTTTATAGATGCATAAATATTAAATGAACTCAAAAATTGTACGCATTTGTACGGATTTTAGTTATTTTAATTTTTTTAATTTATTTTGGTTTGTATTGGTTGAGTATATTTTATTTTGATATATTTTTGTAATTCCATAATATTAAGGAAACTGAAAATTTATAAAATAAGTACAAATATTTATTTACTATTTTAATTACATTTTTATTGTGAAAATTCGAAAACCGGTTTAATCGGTTTTTGGGGAATAGTGGAATTCGAAAACCGGTTTTCTCAAAAGTCGGTTTTTGTATAAACCCTACTGAATACTGCATCACGACGCAGTTAATTCCATCCCTCCTATGGCTATACTAGATTTAAACCTTCTGCATGCTTCCTAATTGTCTTTCCACTTGCTATGTCTCGCAATTCTTAAATACTTGATCGAATGATTTTCGTATCGATACTACCCACCACCAACGCTCTCAGCCGAATAAGAAGATCGTGAACACGAAGCCTTCCTCGTGGTTCAACATCCACCTAACTCGATCCCGACGCGCGAGGCTCGGGTATCTAATCCGCGTTATTGTTGCGGCTCGCATTGAATAAGAGCCAGGGTATTTTAAACAAAGTCGCGAATCTCAGCCCACTCGCACGATATTGCGAAGCACATATACATTTTCATTAGTCACCGTTATTTGCGACGCCTTCGGCCGGCGCAGCGCGATGCACTGCCGATGCAAAGTCAGCGCCAAGGCGTCTGTGTACGATGCCTCCGAGGTGTTCCTTCGAGTATGCATGCCTCGCCTTGGCTCGCTGCGCCGCGATCGGTCGCGAGTGTTTTGATATCTCGCGAGTACACGAGAGCCTCGTCATTCCTCTTACAACATGTGTGCATAAACAAGTAGAATATGATCGCGAAGGAGGCGACGAGGAAAACGGACGGAGCGAGCGAGGAGAACGGGTCGGGTAAATGCGTCCGTGACACTCGGTAAGGGAAAGGCATTTCTCAGGATGAATCAACGAGTGCTCATTGAGCGAACACATTTTATTTATTTTTTTTTTATTTTCCGTCTTTATTTCACCAATTAGTACACAGTAGGGTGAAAAGGCGAGGCTCAGCTAAAGCTGTTATTAGGCCTAACCTCGTAATAGCGTACAGACCAAGCGCAAACTTGAAAAACTTGAAGAAAAAACTAAAACTAAAAACTAAGACTAAAGACAAAAACAAAACTAAACTAAGCATTGAACTAAGTAAAGTAGAGGAGGTGAGGAGTAGAGGTAGTACAAGGGAATGTTAAATAAGCGGATGATCTATTAGATAAGCGTTTGCCGCAGCTTTGAAGGATGACAGGGTAGGAAGTCTGAAGCGATAACGAAAGCAGGCGAGTTAAATGCCATGATTTTTTAATACAGAGACGTGATCGCAATTAAACGTGAGGCAGTTATGAAAATTAGTAAAATGTACAACGAGCATCCCTCTGGATTCAGGCATCGCCGCAGAGCGCCCGCGTATACGCGGAGCTTTCGCGAGGAATTTTGTACAGAAGTTTATTACGTAATAGATATTACGTAATTGTTTGCGAGTAATAAAGACGAAATAATAATAATAATAATAATAATATCGCGAAGAAGACGGGTGGAGCTGTGCGAGGCGGTGCTACAGCATAAAATAAACTCTATCCCGCTCGACCATCTCCCCTTTCAAGGCAGCGACACGCGCGAACGCGGACGATTCAGGATAGCCGCGGAGAAGTGGATGCCGAGCAACATCTTGTTCCTACTAATTACCCTCGTCAGAAATCAATGTATTTACCTCGGCGGCAACGGCCCCGCGCTGGCTTCCAGCAGCATTTCCGTTTAGCGTGGCTGGATTCGGGGCAACCTTGAAGTGGCAGCAGAACCCGTTAACGCTCGTACTTCGTTAAGCCAGTAGGAAGTGTATCGCTTAGGAGGCGTGTATTACAATTTATAACGATGGATCTGGCCGCGTGTGATCGGCGCCGATTAATTGCCGGCTCGATGCCGATCACGATAAAGCGATACCTACAGAGGCTCGCAGCTTCCTTGCTCCGTCGAGGCTCTCCGCTCGAGGGGGAACGATCAGTTCGTAATTTTCGTGAACACCGTTATCCACGCACTCGACTGGCTATTTCTACAGGTTTTGCTCGTGTTCACGACTACACGCGCGCACGTCTTAATGTGCGCGCGGCGCGTATCGCTCTATGCGGGCAGCCCTGCAAACCCGTGCATATGTCGAATGCTAATCCAACGGGTGTGCGATAACGAGAAGCTAAGCACTGGCGAGGTGACTCGGCGCGACAACGTGTCTAGGAAAAACAACTGGAAAACTGGATTCGTCGATGGTCGCGCCGGAAGAGATACCTTCTGGCGTCGCAATTAGCACGTAGCGCTTAATGAAATAAGAACGGATCGTTATCATTTTACGCGAATGGGTGCGAACGACGTGTCCTCGAGGTATAACTGCTTTTTACCATTGAGGATTCGAACGGCAGAATAAGAAGGAGCCTCCGAATGAATGCATGTTCGGAGAAATTGAATTGAATCGGCAAAGCCGCGAGAGGGAAACGTACCTAGGAATTGCTAATTCCAGTGTAAGCGAGATCTCTATTTGCGTACCGTTAGGGAAATAACCGACGAAGCCGATTGATCGGTCAGCTGCGTCTGAAAATCGAGGATCACCTCTCGTGGGACATTCATTTTGCAAGAGAAAGAGGAGCCGGGTGTGGTCGGACGGTTCACCGACTCGATCGAGTTCGCACACGCTGCAACGACTACCGTTTGACCGACTGAAGTACTAGAATGTCAGTTTAATGAATAACGACGTACCTAATGACACACGACGTCATATCCCAGCTCGCGCGGCCACATACGTCAGCTAGGATCAATTCCGTCCGGAAAACCTACGTCGATGTTTGACGAGGTCGGGCGTTCGAACGACGCGAATTCGCCCGTCAAAGGGATTTCCGCGATTTTTGCTGGAGCCGTCGAGCGATCGTGAAAGAGGAATGCGATTAATTGATATCACTTTCGCGAGAGGTTAAAAATAAATCCAACGTCAGAATCGTGTCGGGACGCATGGATTGCCGGAGCCGATCCCGTTCGACTTTGACAAACACTATCGCTCCCAATTTTCGTGCCCGTCGCAACTTTCACCAACGAGGGGATAAGAATTTCAATTGGATGATAGTCGCGCGACCGCACCATTGATCCCCGGCATCATCGTGCCATCGAACTGCAAGTTAACGTATTCCCCTGGCGAAACGATAAATTTCTAACCCAATTACACGTCCTAACAACTTGAAACTTGTAATACGTCGTCGAAGCCGGGCTGCACGCTGCATTATCTCACAGACGCGAGCGTTGAGCATGCTCCACACACCGCCACCTCCGCTGCTATCCACCGCGTTCTGCCGACCACGATTCTGTCGTAACGCTATTACCGCGTCACCCTGTATCGACTGGAGAGCTTCAGCCAACGGTACGGGCCTTTCGACTATCGTAAGTGCCGTGTCCCGCGCTGTCCACCGCAGCAACACCTACACCGTTCCGCGTTACTTATCGAGCCGTGGCCGGCGTCCATCGAGAATAGAAGCGGGAACATGCAGGAAGCTGAAATGCCCGATGCACCTGACAGGTGCTCACGTATTCACCAACGGACAGCCCTTCACTCTCGGCGCATCAATCTCCCCTAGCCGCCCCTGGCCAAAGATACGACGACGCTCGTAGATCGAAGCGACCCGGCGTTTCGGCGCGGGCGGCGCGATCGGTGGCCGTGTCCAGATCGCCCGAAGGTAGACAATGACCTTCCCCGGCCGAGATTTTGCAATGCAACACGCGGAACTTTTGTTTCTGCCGGTCCAAGGGCAGAGGGACCACACGCGGGGCTGCAAGCCGCGGCTCCGGGCTGGTCCGTGATCTTCGTTCCGCGATCGCGATCGGCAAACGGGGCGAGCGTTGATGTGTCATCGTGGCTCGGCTTCCTCCGACCAACAGAGGGGTTCTTGTCGTTGAAAGAACACCTTGTGCTCCTCTTCCGTGAATGCTATTCGCGGTCGCGAGACAGGCCCGCTTTTCGTGGGACGCGCGCTTCGACCGCGGTTTCCACCGTGTCTTTGTGAGCCGGCGGTGATTTACGGGCCGCTGTCTGCGGTCATTTTAATAATAATTTCTGGCCCGTTTGTTTATCGCGTTCGAGTCCCGACGGAGTTATTTATGCTTCGAACGCCCGTATGGTAATTGCGGCTCGGTTCCCGGACTTTTCTTGCGAAATGGCGAATTGAATTGTGTTTCGGGTGAATAGCAACGTTGCGCCCCATAACCGTCTAATGATGAATTGTTTACGATTGTACAACGCGTTAGTTTATCTCTCGCCACGGGCACCCAGTTATCGATTGCCACGATAATTACAAGGCTACCAGCGTTACATCGCAATAACCTTCACCCCCGAAAATGGTCGCGAGTTTAGTCGCTGCACGAGAGAACAGTTTCGATCTCTTTAATGTCGCGATAACGCAAGAGAGTGCAGAGTAATTTCACGCCTCGCGAATTTCGCTGATCAGAAGCCGAGGGACCGAAGATAAGAAACAAGTGTAAAGAAGTGTCCACAGGAGCGGGAATGAATATTTCCCGTATTCCGCGTTCGCCGAATGCATTAATTTGATTCCGATCGCGCACTCATCCATTATAACATCCCGTCAATTTGCTTTCGCGTAATGACGAGCTTATTAATCTTCGTGATGAATAGAATTAAATATTTCAATAATCAACGAAATGGCCGTACAACAACCCCCCGCCATTAATTATTTAATAATTAGAGTCACATTACAATTATTTGTAATTACAGTCCAATAAGAAATGATAAATTACGCTCCGCTGCCGTCTGTTGCCGTTAATCCAGATTACGTAAAAACAAAATTGATATAATTTCATGGTAATTTTCGTGATGGCCGGCGTTCGTAAGTTTTAAAACATACCGTGTCACTCTAATTATTACGCCGGCGAGCAGGACAGGCGAGTCATTGAAATAATGGCCCGGTAAACGAGAAATCCAACGCGACACTCGATTCAGTATACGTATCTGGGTTTGCTGATTCTTTTACCGTCCTCATTGCCGACTCGCGACGCTCTCGGGAGCCGGGGCTCGAGAATTTTATACAAGGCGATTCGTGAAAAGCAGAAAACCGCTGCGCTCCGCTGCATCGGGCGTCTGAGTATCGAGCTCATTCGATCAGCGTCACGCACAGAAAGCAATCTTTCTGACAAACGATAGCCTTATTGCGAATGCAGCGCAAACGGGACAGCCTCCCGCGGTGCGTAAAGGCCGGCTACGATTACGCAGTCGACAATTTCGCAGGGAATTCCGTGGAGCAAGCAGCCTGCCAGCCACCTGCCGCCGACATTTACTTTGTGGAAATCCATCGGCACGGCTCGACCGATTCCACGGCATCGGCACGGACATCAAAGTGGGCAACGTCCATAACCGCGCGTGGTTCCATTCAAAGGAACCTGGGCGCGATTGTCTGTGTGTGTGTAACTTCGCAGGTCGTGGCCATGGACTCGCCTGCACGATCAAAAGTAGTCGTGCTTGTGTTGTACTGGGTGTTCGAGGTGGAAGTGTCTACACCGCGGCAGTCAATTCTGCTACGCAATTATGAGCGGAGAGTGTAATTTGTCGAGTGAAAGCCCAGGTGATCCAGGACTCGATACGCCACACACAAAACTCGAACCTGAGGAAGATCCTCAACTACTGAAGTGTTCACCCTAGTAGCATTTTTGGTTGGCATACAGTTGGGCCACGCACATAATATTAGTTGGCCAACAGTTAGATTTGGCACTTTTTTTCAGGTTGGGCCAACAACAGATGGCCAAGGTAGGCTTTCCTACTGTTGTCCAACCATTTATAGGGCCTACCGTACTATATGTAATAGTAATCCAACCGTAGGCAAACGGTTGGATTTTGAATTATACTTATTATTTATAGGTAACGGGAAAATGTTTATTTATTTATTTATTTATTTATTTATTTATTTAAACGGGACTAGCCCTTAGTATACACATTACAGTTAATAAAGTGTTGTGTGAGGTATTACATAGATACTAAATTACAAGACTAATGATCCACCGCATATTGCTATTCTATAAGAGTAATTTTGCGCACCGCTGTTAGAAAGGGCGCTAGAGCCTTATTAAAGAAGTCCAACTCCGAGCAATATTTGTTTGCCAGGTTGGATAACCTGTTTATGGGATCAGCATGCGCTACTCTAGTCGTTAAGAGCGTGGGCTTAAGCAAGGGAAATGATCTTATCCTTCTTTCAGGCGCATTTAGACAAATTTTGCCGAGGATCTCGGGACAGCAAATATAGCTGTTTAGAATTTTAAAGAGAAAGGACAGATCAGCCACCACTCTTCTTTTGTGGAGCGAGTCGATTTTAAGCCTGTTAGAATTTCAACTGGCAAAATTAAAAAGTTAGGTGGACTCATTTTAAACTAGTTCTCTTCGTATATGTTCTAAGATCCAGTATAACCGTAGCCTTAAACAATGTACAAAATGACGGACGGGACCATTTCGCTCGCGAGGCGGCTTGCCTCCTGTGACTGTCGACGTCAACCGTTCCACTCAACCCTCTCTTCCCCCAGACAGTCTTCATAAAAAGTGTAGCCAATGTGGGTGCAAAATTCTTTCAATTACTTTGGGATATGATTTTATTTTCATCCGAACCTATATATTTGTTTTTATTATCTTTAACTTGTATTGATATACTTTGTCTTAATGGGCTTGTCCCGTAAATAAATATTATTATTATTATTATTATTAAATGTATTCCCGTAGGGCATTATTAGTTGGCCCAGAATTGGTTATTCGTAGACAAATCACCGGAAGATGAGTGCAATATTAAACAGTTGGCCCAATAGACGGGGTTTGTAGGCGAAACTACTAACCACCTCCCAATTGATTCCCAACCGTAGGCAATTTGTCGGGATGCAAATGCAACATTCAACGGTTGGGCCCTGTAAAGAAGGTTTGTAGGCGAAACTACTAACCACCTGCCAACTCATTCCCAACTGTTGGCTACCGTTGGCCAACAAAAATGCTACTAGGGCAGAGCCCTGTGTATGCGCAAGTCCTAGGAGATTTCGGGTCCATTATAGCACTTAGTCTCAGTGATTCCTAGAATTGAAACGACACGTCGAATCACCGTGATCCCTAGGGACTCCAATTCTCTTAAGACTTTCAGATGCACGTGTCTCCTGGAAGGTTCCAGGACTTGGAGGTTTTCCAAAATTCGCGCACGGTGTTCCAAGTGCTAGGTGTCGCCTGTATCGTGTCTGACGAGGTTTTTTCGAAACGAACGTTCGAAACCACGAAAGTACCAGAACCTCACGAGTCTCTCGGTATCTCCTATCGTTCGAACTAGCACAGTGTCCGAGCTCTTGTTCGGACACCTTGTATGGCCCCTACCGAAACGCTTGCTTTTATTTCGGTCGGTGCCGGGGCAAGGATCTTTAGCGGTGAAATTTTTACTGCCGGGTTCCCGTATCTTTACCGATTCCGAACACGATCGCACGGAATATAAATTTCCTTTTTATTCTGCCGCGATATCGCGCGAGGTCGGGTATCCGCGAGCAGCGCGTTTATACGTAGGTAAACGCGTGCATGCGTGTGCAGCGAGATTGGTGTGGGTGTCGTTAAACGCTAAGCCGCTCTGGGATTTCGGTTATCTCTGGCCCGGATAGACTGCGTTAATTAAATGCGGCCATACTAATGAAATCCAAATACGTGCGCGTATTACGCACTTACGCGGTCGCGTCTGCGCCCCAAGAAACGTGCGCGGGAACCGTTCGTCGATTCGCCGAAATCACCGATCGACTTTACCCGACCAGCCACTACCCCCGGGGAAATGTCACTGTCGTGCCCTGTCTCGCGAATTGGCGTTCAACAGCACCCGACGCGACGAAAGAACGAACGAAAGGAAACGGCGAACAGAGAGGCGGGGGAGGAGAGCGCCGCCCGATGCGCCCTGCTGGTACGTATGCATGTACGTGGTGTACGCGCCGGGGGAAAAAAAAGCGAGGAGGAAACAAAGGGGTCAAATAAAGGAATGGGCTCCCATTGCCAGAAAATAAAGTGGCCCTGTGACACGTGGAAAATTCTGGCAGACTGCAGAATGCAGGCTGTCGTCGGCGTATGAAAGAGTTTCGTATGAAAGTGGAAAGGGAGGGGGCGCGAATCAACGAGTGTAAATCAGTTTACTCTGGAGAAAAGGGGGAAGATTGCAATCCGCGTATACCGCCTCTGCGTTTCCCGCCCAGGAATTCGGTCCGCGCCAGTTTACGGGCGTTGTAAGGAAGTCTTCCGTCCGTTATACTGAATGAAAGTTTTTCAGAAGGAGCTGGCAATGTAATCAGACGGCGATTGCGCGCCCCTACGTCGCGCCTTCCGTATGATCGCGAGGATGTTTAACCACTGGAAATTGTATCAGCAGGTTGGTAAACGTTGCTTCGCCACTTTTCTCCCCACTAGTCTGGCGACGGAGGATCTGGGTGTCACAAAGTACACAGAACTCGATTAGTTTCGCGTCGAAATAATTACGAAACTAAACAAAGTTCCGGGCCGAGGATCGGGGCCTTAAGATTGTCTGATAACACCCCCGCAAATACATTGCGCCGCGCAACATTCAAAACAGCGAGACTATTTGCATCGATGCTGCAAAGCCTGCCCGGGCTAAGGACGTCGCGAATCCTTTTATCGACGACTTCGGATCGGTATGCCCATAGAAGATATCTGCCTTCGCGTTTACGTCACGTGCGACCTCGGTTCGCAATCAGAGAGTGAATTTCTTCGCGCAGTTTTCCGCCGAGGAATTCGTATCCAGGCGGATTTTATCGTCGTTTGAGTTGCCGTGAAAGACGATCTGTCAACCTTGCTCCGGTTGAATAGATCCCTATCCCCCGCCAGCCTTCCGTTCCGTGGACAATGGACGAGCACGAGCCGTGCTTTCAGTGACGCAGGGATTAGAAAAAGCGGGGTGAGAAGCTCGAGAAAGGCGTTCCGAGGGCGCGCGAGGAGCTCCATATTCGTCACGAGGCTTCGCCCTTTTCCTCGGGTATGAAAAACTTTGCGACCGATAGGATTGAACGCTGGAGCGCTGGGATCTTCAATTGGAACGATCACGTTCCACTTGTGTTCTTTCTTCTACTCGAAGATGGCAAAAATATGATCTATTGGACGGGGAATGCAAGTGTAACTTCCTTCGATGGAAAGGCAATTAGAGGAGGGCTTACATTACACCTTGGGCTTGCTTCGAAGCAAGAAATCACCAATTCGCGGATGTATCGGATGATACTACTTAGCAGGGTGAAATAAAGTAACATTAGAGAAGGTTCAACTGTGAGTTGCTCAGAGCCTCGCGTGGCGAATCGCTAATTGGAGAATTGTTATCGTTTGGCTCGTCTAGAAATCCGGCTAACAAGTTAATATGCACGGCAAACAATACCAGCCGCGTGAAAATAGATTTACGGCGATTACGAGGCCGGCCAGCGGCCCGCTCCAAACGCATATAATTGTTTCACGGCTGAATGCCGTTGCATAATATTGCACATTGTAACGCGGAGATCGTGGTCGGCCGACGGCCGCTGAATGCGCGTCGCGATTCCATCGGCACCGGCACAACGATGGAAAAACTGGCGAATCGGTCGGCTCGTCGCGTCGCGTGTTTACGTGTTCCGAATGACAGCTGATAAATGCCAATCGCAATTGGAATTCTGTTTTATCGCCGGCCCTGTCACCTGTTACGGAACAAGCGGAACACGGTGTTTCGTGCGCTATTTCCGAATCCGACTAGAACGCGCGAAAACACCGACCCGTAATTTGTCCAGGGAAATGCCACCGATATTGCTCGATCCACTAATGTATCGCGGCTAATCATTTCGCTGGCCGAGCCGCTCGACCCCGTGCCCTTTCGGCGGGTCGAGAGACGAGGCTCGCGTTTAATGAAGCTCGGTTGCAACGTTCGATTAAATTAATAAACGTTGCCCGAGTGGCCTCGAATGTAAAACTGTCCCGCGGCATGGATCGTTGACGCTGGACCGATCACGGGCGATCCATCGCGATTGATCCGGGGCACCGCGAGTGGGCACGACGAGAGTCTGGTTCCTGCCGGGGGTGGGTTGTTTGCACCCATTAAAAGTTGGAGTACCGGCCGAGTTGCCAGCAGGCCATTCTAAAGAGGAACGTGAGAAATGAAACACGATTTCCGCCGCGTAGGTATATAACCGACCCGTTTCAATGAGGCCCCGATGAGAACGGCCAGTTCCGATTCCTAAGGATTTACGTGACGGGGTAGCTTGTTAGCCTTAAAAGCGGGCGCTCATTGGAAATCGATGCCTATGCACAGGCCGCCTTCGTTGCCTTACAGAAAACGTTCCTATACGTTCAATAAACGCGCGATGCATTCTATCATCCTCCTTATTGCTTTTCACAGATATCCATAAAATGTATCAGTTTGTATCGCACAGGGTCTATAAAGACTTCGCCGGCCTGAAAGGAATCCGACGACTCTGATACCTTTGTATCGTTACCTCACAGCAGGATTACGTTCCTCAGACTCTCCCTTTTTATGAATATTTAGAGACGCTTTCGGCGAAGGAATTGCGAGACGGCTTTCGGAATCGATTAATAACGCGCCAACAAGTGGATATTATTTTATCGTTAGCACGGGGATGAGTTTTCTGGGCGAAGCGCATATTTGCCGGCAAACAAATGTGCCTACGCGTTAGGCTCGCATTGCTTGCTCGCCTTATGCTCACTTCACTGTTTATGCTCATTGATCTGCTCGCCCCATAGACTTATATAGACGGAGCGGAAGAGAGGACTGTTGGCGAGGGGACTGTAAGATCGGAGGGGAAAAGGCAGAAACCATACAGGCAATTCGGTAGTTAGGTTCGGATGTATTCGGTTCTTGTCGGTTCGGCATTAATGGCTATGTTCGAAACATAACCACTGTTGCTCAAGTATTACTGTTCTAAAGCGTCGTAGTGGTCGTTGTATATAATCATATATTAATTGAGTGTAATAATGACTTATTGCGTAGTAATCGGTTGTGCAAATCGCAGGAAAAATAAAAACTGCGAACAGTTGGAGAAAGAAAATATAAATAATGATAGTATTCGATTTCACATGTAAATAAATAAATATATATACATAACCAACAATTTATATATTATAAATATAATCTTAGAAATTCAAATGTGTTGCTTGATTATCGAATAGATAATATGTTTATAATAAAAATATTTATTTTTTTCATCAGTTATGTCGCAGCAAATGAGCGATATATATCTATTATACTATATAATTATTTATGCATATTAATCATGTTTATGAACTTTTAAGCTTACAAAATCTTTAAAAATATAACTATTATTGCATATATCTATAAGTACGATTTTATTTAAAAAAAGCTTCATTCTATTTAATAATTTTGTTATATATATAACCTACATGATATACGAAATTTTGAATTATGTATAAGTATACCTAACCTTTTCGACTAAGTATCCCTCATAGATATATATAACGTCATTGAATTTCCGAATAGCCCCGAGGAGGAACGGAGTTACCCGATTTGCCTGTATGACAGTCCCCTTACCGCGAATCTTACAACCCCCCTCAGACACGCTCCGTCTATATATGTCTATGGCTCGCCCGGCGTTTGCCGGCGCGCGTCATTTCCAAGCAGATCGGTAGGTACCTAATTTGCGGCTGTTCACGAGCGATTGATGCGCCGTCGTCTTGTCGACGTGCGCCGTACACAATATCGCGCTGTAAAATTCATAAATCAAACGTGTCGCGGTGCACGCAACCAATTCGATAATCGTGCGATTAACACCATCTCCAGATAGCTTCTAAATAATATAATTGCTTCCCCGAGGACGGCACATCGTCGGCTTTCTGTCAGTCGAATGCACGGGCCACGGTGGATTTTCGTTCGCGGCCGGCCTGTGCGCCGCTTAAACCGGACAAAATCGTTACTCGCTTTATCGTCGGAACTTCGTGACGTTAGAACAAGTTCCTTAATCGCCGGTGGCGCATCTGCGTATCGGCTCGCTGCAGCTTTAGCCGCGAACTGCAGCGAGCTGCACCGGTTGCAGCGGGCGCATAAGCTTATGCAGAGATTCAGGATCGATTCGACCGAACAGGCCGCGCCAACTTCGAGTCAACTGAATTATGTCCCGTCCACGTCGATTTGCACGCCATCGTCGCATTAGCTATTGGCAACGGATCATAACTGCACCCCCGGATAGCTCGCCGCATACTGCAAATCGCTTCCGTTACACTTTCCACGAAATTTATATTGCAGCCTCTAGTCGGCGCACGACGTCGAGAAGTCCACCCACGTCTCCTCACCTTTATTCTAGCGTTCAACGGCGGCTGAGTTAATGGCGTTAAATTGGGATCTCGTCCAATCTCTCTCCTCGCGAGAAACTTTGCGAATATTCGCCAGCTAGGAGCGTAGGAACTTGCATGCCTGATGCACAGAGTGCTTTTAAGATGATATCAGCTGCGGTATTAAGACTCTCCGAACTCCAAGATATTTCTGTAAACTGACGGCATTTTAAAAGTATCCCGCATTGCCGCTCCTAACGCGCGACTGTTCTCGAAAGCCAGCTTAGCATCTTCGCATTCGGTCTAGCAAGAGTAAGATTGCCTCTAGTGCGAGGGAACTCTGTCAGGCATACGGTGTGTGCAAAACACGCGGCCGTGCGGCGCCGTCGTATGGGTGGTGCTTTTCCAAGAATCGGCAAAGTTAATACAGGAGGGTGATCGATAAATTAGACGAAAGAAATTTCAAGCTTATGCACGGCCGAGTCGGGGCGTACATTCCCACCTATGTACACTCGGTCAATAAAATAATAACGTTGACAGAACAAGCAGTTAAAATCTGCATACTATTTAAGGACGTCTACACGCGATGCTTTCTACACGGTGCTGGAGTCGGCCAAGGCCCTCTGCCGTGCAGTTGCATCCCGGCTGCAGCAAACCATTCTTTAACAGGGTCTCGTACGGCCGTTCATAATAACGCAGGCAATAAATCGTGCGCCATGGGAACTGGCAATGACGCTGTTCTAAATTATCTCCATTGACCACGAAATCTCGTAAAGATTGACAGTGGCCGCAGACCACAGCCATTTATTGGAAGTGGAATTTGTCGACTGACTTCGTCCCCGGACATTCGGTCCTGGCACAGACTGCTCCGCCGAGCGGCATTTCTCGCGCGCTTTATGCTTCGTAAAATGCAACGTCCTCCAGCCGACGCAGGAAAAAAAGGGGAGAGAAGAATACCGAAGAGCACGTGCACGCAAAAATTGAGCGGACGTGAATGGGAAGGAAGCGATTCGTCGGCAGAATGGTCGGTTCCTGGAGATTTCGCGACATGACATGACACGTGAAAATATCGGAATGGTTTCGAGGAATGCCGAAGGCCGGGCGCGAGGGCTCCGCGCAGCTGGGATGGAGAAAATTCGGATTCGATGTTAAAGAATTCGCGCTTCTCTATACGACGAAAGTTACTTAGCACTGCAGAGAGCATTGCCAGGTAACCAGGAAATTGTTCTAGCAGGACCTTGTCTCCGGTAGATTGGAATAATGTCTAAGCGAATTTGGCTGGAGAGGAGACGCCGCAAATTTGATTTTTATAGTCGCGTTTATAACTCGGTTAGGACATCCATCTACCCTTGCCGACTTTCTGTAGCCTTCATCCTCGGGGACGCCGGCGATGGAAGGAAGGCGCGCGACGCCGGAGGTCTTTGACCCCGGGCCCCCGCGGCAGGAAGAGAAAAAGAAACGTAGAAAAACAGGAAGAAGCCCGGCCTTGAATTCGCTGAATCAGGTCGTCATCATCCTCCATGGGAACCGGCGTCCCTTATTAATTTCATTTTTATAGTCCCCTTCCCCTCCCGCGCAACCTTGGACCGCTGGCTTCGTGGACAGCGAGCTTACGCGGCAACGGCGAAACTTTTAATCCCGGCCTTAATAATGATCGTATAAATAATAAAGCAAGCTCCACCCCCGGAAGCGGCATTCTCGAATTTACGTATAAACGCGGCCGGGAACGCGGCCGGCCGTTGCGGAACTTTGATTAATTTTTACATCGCGATAACGAGCCGCGCCACGGCCAAACTGTTCTTCGACAGGTCGAAGTGGACGCGCAGGCCGAAAGTGTAACCTCCGCGGTTAAGTTTCCTCGGATAGCGGAAAAATTTCATCCCCCTCTGCAAGATCCTTTTAGCCTTGTACTCTTCGGGCAAACGAAGTTCACAAACGAACGAAAATTCGATTTAGACTCCCATACATCATACGCCTCTCTTTCCCAGCCTGCTCGTCCCTCCGCCTTCGTTTCTCGAAGGTCTCGCTCGTTCCACGCCGCGCCGCGTCGCTATTCCACGAAAAGGAAATTCACGTGGCGGGGCCACGAATCTCCCGCACAGACACAACGGATATCTAATTTTTCTGTTTCAGAAAGTTTCGCCAGTGCCCGACGCTGCTTTCGCCCCGGGGACGAGCGATCGTGACGGCATTCCGCGAATTCTTCGCAGTGGCCACGAGACCCCGTGAAAAGTCCGCCGTATGACGAAGGAATCGGGGGTGACTCGATCGTTGCCGCGTTTCCGTCCGCGACGTCGACGGCTGCGAATCGCTCGACTGGAATTGCCCGTCCATGTGCGCCAGTGGCTTTCAAAAGCGGTAATAATTCGCGAAAAGTTACCTCGAATTGCTGCGGAAGATCGGGACCGTCCGCAATTTCGGACGAGAATTATTTGCGCGAACTTTCGGAATGTCCCCTTGGCGACAAAGCCATCGATGACTCGAAAAATTCTCATACATTTCTCATCGCGGTTCTATGAATCTCGTCGCTAGAAAGATTGGACTCTGTACCGACGTTCCACTCCAAAGTATGCGAACAACTGAGTAAGTAACCTAAATGAGATTTCACAGCCGATAGATGCGAGCATGAAATTATTAAAATCGTAATAAGCTCGGAGAAAAATGGGCTTAATACAAAGATACGTTAATATTTGAATGGCCCGTTCCGGGTTGAAAACGGAATTGAAAGGAGCAATTAAAGTGTCTGAATGTACTAGGTTACGAACCGTTGAAAACTGAGTTGCGGTCAGTGCACCCATTCTCTTGTACAATTTTCGACGTAACAGAGAACAAAAACGCACCGTAATAATTTTCCCCGGTCCGGCCGTCGTACCGTTCCGGTTTCGAGGAATCCCACTCCTCCCGATAATCGCCGGGGCAAAACCAAGCCACGATAATTCTACGGTTAATTGCTTGTACGTTAATTAAGCTTCGGTTCATATTTGGCGGTGTGGCATTACCGCGAATAACCCCCTGGTTGCCGGGGCTCGCCCCGGCATACCGCACCGTTTCCAGTAGCCGGTCGGATGTTCGTACTTTTGTTTAATGCCGCGAAAAGCGAGAATCGAGTGATACAAGGCATTCCCAAGATAGCATAATTGCCGGCGCGTACAGAATCTTGTAAGGTATGCGCCGTCGACTCGAATGACAGTGCTCGATCACTGTCAGATCGACGTTGCACGCCGTTGGAATACCAGCGGGGCAAGAAGAGCCTCTTTAGAGGCCGAGAAAAAGAACGCCCGCCTCTCAGGGAGACTAAGAGAGCGAAACTCGAAAGTCGACGTTCGAATCGATCATTGCTTACACGCTTTCCCATAGCTAATTACGCGGCTAGTACTACTAATAATAAGCAACGCCGATCCTTCGCCCCATTAATCCTTGTCAACGGGCTACCTCTCATCGGCTCGCGAATAGTTCGTTATTTGTATTACGCAACCGTTCCCTCTACCCTCGCCTTTGTTCCCTGCTCCTCGTTTCGCGAAACGAACGTTCCACGGTCCAACAGAATTATACTACCGATACAAAGGTATGGGGAAACTTTCGATCGCCGGGCGAAAATGTTTCGCGGATCATCGACAGATCCCTCGACCAGGATTACGGAAGAGAGAGCCGCAGAAAGTACCTACCTACGTACAGCGAAAAGCAGCGTACACACATACATACATATATCCGTGTACTTTACGAACGATCGGCACGTCTGAGCGCATCGCGTTGCACTTTCAGCCGTTCAGCTCGCGGTAATGCAGCCCGTGCGCTGAATGCGGGGGTGTGCGATAACGCGCGACGAAAATTGATAATATTTCACGGCGAGGGCGGGCGGAGAGAAAGAGAAGCGGGGGACTCTTTTATAATTGGTTGGCATTTGCATGCGGTCTTTACACTTATTGAGGTTTAGCCGCGAACCGGTCGCTCCTCCTGTCCGTTTTTATCATTTATGCCGGCTACACAACCGGCTCGTAGCACGCGATCCCGAGGCTCCCTCCGCTCTTTCCTTGGGCCTCATCCCTTTCTATCCTCACACCCTCTCTCGCTTCCCCTAATCCTGCCGTCCCTTCTTCCTCTCCCTCGACCGCCGACCCGCCTCCCAGAACTGCCATTTCGCAGCCGCGTGGGACGTTTCAGTCCACTTACGTCCCTCTGCTTCAACGGCCGCGACTTCAAACAATTTGCAACCTGTTACCACGACGATCCGCCACCTTTTTTCTATTAGCCTTCGCACCAATTAAGGATAATTAATTGCTGGGTCCTCCATCCCCGGGCCGCTCTCTTTCGGCCTACAGGAATAAATTTCGAAGCGGAGGGATTTCGAAGAGTGCCTCGCCACGCCAAGCAGTCGCAAGAGCGCGTTCGGGAACCGGAGACCTTTTTGGAAAACTTCAGGCGATAAACGGACGATAAACTGGGAATTCGTCGAGTCCTGGGGAAAAAGGATAAAAGGATAGCCAAAGGATGACAGGGACGATGCAACTATAAAAACTAATGAATTTGTATGGGGGAAAAAGGAAAATTATGTTCCGTGCTTCTTCCCTGCACCGTATCCGTCACTGGGGGACAAGTGATGTATTAATTATCGCATAACGTGTCGTAAGTATATAGTAATGACTGCATGGCGCAGTCAGAAGGATAGCTTTTAATGACGAGGAAGGATGCAAAGGACCGGGTGGAGCGAAGGGGGATGATAAGAGCCCACCATACACGTCAACCTGCGATCACTAATAGTACACCTCCGGTTCGAGATAATTATCGGACCGGTCGCGAAACTACTCGAGCCGATGCACACCCAGCTTCTGTCGGTTCTTCGGGGAGTGCGCGAAAGAAGGAGAGAAGTGGTAGAGAGCACGGGAAAGGTGGTTCGATTCGAATTAAAATCGTCGGAGGAGCGTAAAGCCGATCATTTGGTGTGACGTACAAACGAACAGATTCTTGGAAAAGATGTAGTCGAACGGTTTTCAGGAGGAATGCTCCTCATTAGACTTAAGCCGCGTCGGTATATTCCTTGTCATCGGCAGAGGCTTACACGGAGGAAGGAGGGTGACGAGTAAAGAGGAAATACACTTGGTATAAACCCACTCTGTCAAGAAGACCGAGAAAATTGTCGTTTTCGTCGCTAGAAGCGTCCGGAGGAAATGCAATCATCCGTATCGGAGGATACGCAGAGCGTAGAAACGCCAGACTGAAAAAGAGGAGCCTAGAGTTATGTGTTTGTAACTGGCTCCCGGGGTCTCGCCTCTAGCATCGCGAGGTGCAGATATTCGCATGAGATTTAGATGTTTTCCTCGATATGAAAATGCACCGCAACCAGGACAACGCGGCGCACAGTGGTCCGACGCATAGAGGAGAAAGTGGAAAAAACTCATAACTTCAGCATTTCTCAATATTTTTTAATTATTTTTGTTTCGTATTACTTCTTAAACATCAAACTTAATATAATATTAAAGAAATAATTTAATATGACTTTTTACACATGAAATGTGTAATTTTATCAAATTTTATTCAAGGTTCAAGGAAAATGCAACGCGTCACGAACCAGCAGCAGTAAATAACTGTGACGAGTACCTGTGACAAAAAGTTATTCTATCATTTCGACTTATTTTGAGCCATAAAATCTTATTTTGTATCCATAAAGATCCTATCCCAATGTTTCAGGTAAACAGAGACGTGTCATAGTTATTTACTACTGCTGGTTAGTAATGCGTTGCTCTTTACTTGCAGCCCTCCGAAGAAAACCATTGTTATTGCCTACCAAATTTGCTGCCGAACGTAGAAAAATTAGTTTGCTGCAATTGAAGATTAGGCGATGAACGTGCACGTACGCGAGACCAAACATTTTTAAGTAGTAATAAATCTGAAATAAACCGTGACCCGCCATTAAGCCGTTTACACAAGCCGTAAATTATAAGATATATTAATTTAAATATAAGATAAAACAAATCTTTAAAACAATAAACAAAAACACTCTTTTATAGTTTATACTTGCTGTTTTCATGTCACGTGAGCATTCACAGGTATTACTAACGATTCTTTGTATTGCGTGGTTTCAAATTTCCTTTTATGAATTTCATATGATTTGCAATACACACATTTGGCATGGTGATAAATCGTTTTGTTGGAATCTATTCCTATGAGAGTAACAATTTTGTATAGGCACGAAAATCATTCGAAACGCGCAGCGAAGAACCGGGAACCTATTCGGGAGTCCTGCTGTACCCCCAAAATTTCAAGCGTTTTCACACTTTAAACATTAATATCAGCTAAAGTTGCAAGAAGTAGCAGCTGATTTTTGCAGGACATTTGTGTGATGGTATCTACTTTCAAAATATATCATCAAGAGAACGTAGGAACGCGTAGCTTTTTTTGTAGGCCTACAGAAAGCAGTTACAACCTGAAATTATACGTACCTTACTTTAAGGCTCGAAAACATGATTTTGGTTCTGTATTTTTGAAAAGTATTTTCGTCATACATAGTTGAGACTATACCCGTTTATAATACATAATACATTTGATTATAAATATCCCCAAAAGTGAAAGGGAAATGTCGAAACTTTGGTTAGAAATCTGTCAGAATCCCGCTAGAATACGAAAGGTCTACTTCAGATGCATTTTACTTCCGTATTAAAGAGAAAATCATATATCCCTTTTCATAGTAAGATACATTGGTTCATTGGCTACCAGAAAATAATAATCGATACCTAAAAATCCGGCTTTCATAATTTAGGGTTTTTTCCAGCTCGGGACCACTGTGCGGCGGCGCACAGTGGTTCGAGTATACTACATGCTAGCTGGACAAAATTATTTTTTCGCGGGTTTGGGTTTATATGGGGTTCAAATTGTTAGAAAACAAACCTGATTCGTATTACAGTTTATTATTTCACTAAAAATATGAATAAAATAAAAATATGACTAATTCAATAGAGGAAAAAGAACAAAACGACAGTATTGTACTTTAACTATAATTATCAGTTATAACATTATGTCTATTCCCGTAATTTCTGAGTTTTTAAGTTTAAAACCTGGTTTTTGAAATCAGTTTTCTCTGCATCGCTATTAAAATAGTGTTTTACTATATGTTCCACGTCGATCCACGCGACAAGGGTTGAATGTACGGAAAGTAGAGACTTTCCACTTTATTTTAATCAAACGATCGATCTGCAAAAATTTGCAAAATAAGAAAAAGTTACTACTAGGTTACAAGTCGTTAATTATGTTTATAATTACAAAATACAAAAATACTTTACACTACTTTGTACACTTTGTAGATATGTATATATTTGTAAACATAATTAACGACTTGTAACCTAATAGTAGTAACTTTTTCTTATTTCTTATGTTTGCAATAATATATTTATAGGGTTATACCCGTTAATAATAATAATAATATATTATTATTAGTGACAAAATACACTGTGATATGAATCAGGTTTGTTTTCTAAAAATTTGAACCCCATATAAACCCAATACCGCGAAAAAATATAACAACTGTGCTATCTCTCCTGCCGAGCGCCGCGCTCGGAAACAATTAAAAAAATATAGTTTTGCAAATTTTTGCAGATCGATCGTTTGATTAAAATAAACTAGAAAGTCTCTACTTTCCGTACATTCAACCCTTGTCGCGTGGATCGACGTGGAACATATAGTAAAACACTATTTTAATAGCGATGCAGAGAAAACTGATTTCAAAAACCAGGTTTTAAACTTAAAAACTCAGAAATTACGGGAATAGACATAATGTTATAACTGATAATTATAGTTAAAGTACAATACTGTCGTTTTGTTCTTTTTCCTCTATTGAATTAGTCATATTTTTATTTAATCATATTTTTAGTGAAATAATAAACTGTAATACGAATCAGATTTGTTTTCTAACAATTTGAACCCCATATAAACCCAAACCCGCGAAAAAATAATTTTTTCCAGCTAGCATGTAGTATACTCGAACCACTGTGCGGCGCTGACACTCTAAAGGTAGTGCTTTGAGAATTTCGAAGAATTATTATACTATTTCTGGGCGAATAAGAGGGGCAGGCGGAAGGGCGAATGGCAACGAGTCACTGGATAATTACATTCATCGCAAACAGCATTGAAATAGCTGCAGAACATGGCTGATAGTTGAAAGCCAGCAATGGCGTGAAACAAGATTCACCGGGGTCCAGATTCCCCGTAGATTTGTAGCGCCATCCAACTGCAGCGTGTTCCACGGTTTGCTGGATCGCTCATCGCTGCAACGACCGTGATAATAACGACGTAAAGTCACCCCCGCGTGGCACGCGCCCCCGAACACAATATAATGTCCCGTGGTGACGCGGAACCGAGTCGTCATAGCGCGTGCGCCCCAGCCGTCGTCGAAGAATTATCGTCGTCCGAGATTTAATCGGCGGCCCCGTCGGCAGCCGTTGTCGCTGTTTGCGTACGGTAGTTAAGACTCGGTTGTTTCCTCGTTTTAAGAGCGTTTTCTCTCTCCCGTTCGCGCGCGGGCTGCCGCTCTTAATTTAGTTAGCCGTTGGGTCGGAGCGAGAGGTCTGAGAGGTCCGTAAGACACTTTATCATTAAGGACCTTTCCGGCTCGTTCCGCCCGGAGGAAATGTGCAGGGCGCGGGGCCGCGTTTCAGGAGGGAATTTTTCATTGGAACCCGGCAAGAACGAGGCGCTAAGCAGCCGACCGTTTTTCAAGCTCGCGGCACCCGCTCCCAGTATATCTCGCCTCCTTTGTTCCGCCATTTCTTAGTTACTTCTTAATTCCATTTGCATGTCCTTTAATTTGCACGTAAGTGAAGTTTAAGGCTCCGCCGCGCCCACGGTGGTTAGGTCTTTTTTCGCCCTCCGGGTGAACCAGCCCCGACCGTGAATCAGTGCTCGCGCGACAAATTCGAAATTCAATTGAAAGATACCCGGGGGTCTAGTTGGCGGACTCAACGTCTGCTCGCACTTTCGTAAAATGTTCGTTCTCGCCAGTGGGATTTATTCCGAAGCAATTAATGTCATCGCGTCGTAGTATTGAGACAGTACATAGTTTAGTAAGGCGGAACACGTGTTTGCCGTTGTTCGCAAATAGTACCCCGAGCTGATTCGGTGTGAGCACGTACACGTGTCACGGTGTGCTGTTTCGCGAAGTAGATTTCCCTGTTAATTTCGCCTGGCACTGCCTTTGCAACATTTATTTCGAGCTTCTCCATTGCTCCCCCGCGGTAATCGCATCACAGTAACGACTTCTCGTCCGTCATAACGTTGCGTAAGTGGACATTGACGGGAATAAACAAGCGTTTCGCGAGCAAGCATCAAGTATCGTTTCTATCCTCTTCCTGTCCATTCCTTCTGGCTTTTAATCGATTGGAATACCATCGAGCGTGCTTCGCCGTGCAACGACAAAGAATGGTTCTATCGTTCGGCGTTATTCGGCGATTAAATACGCCATTAAATCACTTCCACTCGATTAGGGAACGCGGGAAATTCATTTCGGGACAAGAATGCGCAATTTATGCGATAACGAACGGGGAACGATTAATGCAGTCTATTCAGTTTCCTTTCCGACGTCGCCCTCGTTTTATCGCTCGATTATTGACACGATGAATAGGAGTGAATTTCGCATCCAGCGCGAAGACAATATATACGAAGACCATAGCTAACCGTGGATTAGGATTCTCCGGCCAGAAATAGTGGCCTACATGTATCGTTATTGCAAGAGTAGCGGGTGCATCTATCGTCAGCGTCGCGGCGTAAACGGCGCGAGCAATCCCACGGATCGGACCGTTCGCGGTTCAAACTCTCGGTCACTCTGTCGGCTGATGCACGACCTTGCCTCGTACCACGGCATCCGGCAGAAATTCAGCCCTGGGGCGGATCTGCATAACGTTCGATCGGTGCAAAGAATGCACGAGTGGCACGCGCGGGAGGGCATGCAGTTCGTGCCGGCACTGGCCGCGCGGTTTTGCACGGGCACAGAGAACCGGCGATCGTGTCGCGAGCAAAACACACGTAAGTGTTCAGCGGGTCATGCGAAGAGGTGGACGAGGCGGAGAGAGTGAGATAGGAGCAAAAAGGGCGAGAAACAGAGAGAGAGAGAGAGAGTGAAAGACGGTGAGAAGAGGAGAGGGAGAGAGTGATAGAGAGCAGCAAGGAACGTTCGAGGACGCTCGACAAAGGCGCGCTACCCTCGTCAGCTAGTTTAAATCGTACATGAATAAATTCAATCCTATCACGGCCATGCTAATTTCATACAACAAGGTCCTAGTACCTGTGGAAAGCTATATAACCATCCGTCCGGCGAGAGCATCTACATAACACGTAGCCGCTTACGCTTTGCCCCGAACGCGCAATGCAAACTTCACTTCGTCGCTTTCGAGCTGCCCTGTGCTGTTGACTTCGGGCTTCGGAACTGGCGTCGTAAAATTCTCGCGGTGCCAATCTCGGCCACCGCCCCCTACCCCCGTTCCTTTACCCTTGCGCCCCGCGCCGCCAACCACCCCCGAACGTGTCAACCGTGAAAACTTTCGGAATATTAGTTTCGTCGAAAGTTCGAGTCCGAACTCAGTCAGTCAACTATGTCGGGACATGCTAAACGAGCCGATCGCCTGGTTCGCAAAGCGCATGGTAATGTGGTCACCAGTGCACGGCGAAATTTTTACAACGCCCCGTCGCGTCGTGGGATTTATTGCGATTGTCGTATACAAGCGGTTAGAGGCAATTAAAATCGCCGTTAGTGACGAGAGTGCCGATGCCCCCCGACAATTATACACCGCGTGCACGCAATTGCGTATTGAAACATTTATTAATTGACCCAAATTCTCCACGCGACTCTATAAAATGGACTGTTGACAATAGTAAATTATTATGGGATACCTGAATAGGAAAATTAACGAGCTCCGGCGATAGGTAAATAATGGACGCGGGTACCGAATGCTGATTACAGAGGAGTCTGTAATAATCGAATGAACGGACGCGTAATTATCGCGTCGATACTGCGGAGAATATGGAAAATTTAAGGGAAAATTGTGAAATAATACTTTTGTCATCCGCGAGCAATGCGAGCTTCATGCTTGGAGAAATATTAATCGCATTGATGCGTTAATGGTATCTAAAGCCGCTTTGAAAATAGAATTAAACGATAATTTCATGGCGAAATCCGTTTCATTCTGATTACGTTACGCATCAAAAAGAGCTTTTGGCCATTGAGAGTAAGTTGGAAAAACGTTAAGCGCGAATGATTTTTGCATCTACCAGAGGTAAATTCAATACTCATCGTTGAAGGTACCGATATGCCATAATCTACACTATCACAGTTATGAAAGATGAAAGGCGAGGTGCGTGATATTAAATCTATAACAGAAACGTTACTGAATAAATGTAGGTAATAACATTTCCTCGATATAAAATTCCAACCATGGCAGAAACCCATTATAAATTATTTCCCAAATGGGTGGATTTTAGATGTAAATTGCGCCACACCGAATGGAAACCAGCTTTTATGTTAAATCATTACCAAGTTTCATTAACGCGTCAATGGATCCGAAGATAAGAGTTGATGTATAATATTAATTGCATGCAAATGCAGACTTAACGTCGGCCTCTTAATTCCCACCGCCCTTGAGTGAAGTTGTTCAACGTATGTATACATTTTTTAACTTCCCTTCGAACGTCTCGCGAATATTTTATCGAGCGTTAAGAATTCACCTCTAGGATGTCACATATCACTGTCAAGTGGAATTCACGCGAGAAGTGTTTAACGATAACTTAATTAACGAACCTTGTCCCAATACCAACGTTTATCGCACCGAAAAATAAGTATGCTTTCAAAAAGTGAAGCTATGCCACGTCACACGGCAGGAATGCTCGATATGGCGAAATAATCGCAGATGAGAATTTTCAGGCCACTTTAAAATTCAAAGCGTGTATCATTCTCAATCGTGGCCAGTGGAATGCAAAGTAGTGCCTGTGCTTTACTGAAACATCACAGAATTAAACAAATGTTTGTCTGAAAATGTACGTTTTCAAGCGTGCACGCTTTTCATTGTGCCCTAATCCCCGAATTTGATAGAAATGTCATAGCGCGCATCCGGCGGAATGAAATGCGAGCTGTCAATCATCCCTGCATGCGTGTATTTGTTAAACACGTAGACGGCAACGCTCGCGGCCGGGCCAAATGGAAAGTGCAAGGTGGAAGGGAAAGCGCGCACTCTATTGTTCCACCCTCTTTTCCAGGTTTCAGAAGCGTTCGCGGCAAGTGCATTTTGTTGTGTGTGCTCAGAAATCTGTTATTCAATTTGAAATGGCTTTATCGCGCGTCTGAAACCAACCCCAGATCTCGCATTGATGCCAAACTACATGGACTATGAAATCTCTTCCCAACAGGCGCACACGCGTACCTCTGCATGCGGCGTACTTGGCTTCTCTCTCCATTCGCGTGAACTACCAACACACACGAACGGGGTGAAATCGAGTGCTAGGAAGTTTCCCCCGGCGATACTTTCCGTGTATTCGTTCGAGCATGTGCGAGCGGGGAACCGAAAGCGATCGCAAACTGAAATGGATATGTAATGACACGGTATACCTGGCGGTAAAACGATTAAACAAGAAATTTTTATCGAGTGCTGGAAACTGTGCAAGCATCCAATGCATACGATATCGCCATTTCCCGTGCAGCGGCAGCTATTTATTCAGCAAGGGGAATATTTGATACTTTCAGATAGAAACAGAAAAGTTTCGAGTAGGCAAATGATTATTATCCACATTCCTTCTATAGATTATCGCAAATAAGAATTAACCGGCTGTGACGGTCCAATTACATCCACGTATCTCTATTTCCATTGAATTGGGTCGCTCCTCATAGAGAGGAAATTAAGAAGAACAAAAGGATATTGTTAAATATAAATCCACCTCGTTCTATCGATCAGTTCGAACGGCGGCCAGTCAGCCTGCTAACGAGGTGCCGCAGACGTAGCGGGACCGTGAGGAATAATAGCACTTTTGTCATTAAACGGTCGCTTAAATTCGATACCTTAGATCAGCGTCTGCCAATTAGAGCGAGCTACAAGGTCGAGACTGTGCTGTGAATTCCGCGTTTACTGTCCGCGCGTGCTACTCGAGTATGGTAATACGATGGGATGGAAAACGAGTCTGGTCTTCCAAGAGTACACCCGCTGTTCTTCAGCTAAATTGAGCCACCTGAGAGAGGTAAGCCCTTAATGTACCCACCCGCGAGCTTTGATCTATCTACGTTCTGTATCTCTTTCTCTCTTTGAATTATCTTATCGCGTCGCGAGCGACTTCTACCTCATAAAGTCATAGAAAAATCCCGTGGACAGAAGCTGCTTAACCAGAGACAGTCACTCGAGCGACAAACGATAAAGCAATTCTCTTGCAGCTGCTTCGCAAGCCGAACAATTATTCGATTGTACCAGAATGAATATTCCAATTCGTTTTATGAATAGTTATAAAGTACCTACATTTATGCCTCCGAGCAGCGGGATGCTTGTGCGCGTCAGCCTAATTCGAAATGTTCAGAAATGCGCGGGAAGCGAAGAGCAGCGTGGTCGCAGCGCCAAGCCATGCTCGGCCATCACAGCAATCATTTAAAATGAAATTTCAAATACAATGGACTGAAATTCACAGAAATATTACCCGCTAATTCTTATCATTACATCCCCCGCATGGAAATATCATTCTCGAAGCAGCCAATAACCGAGACAGCAAATAACATAACGTAACAAACTAAAACAAATACCAATGTAATCAGCTTTACTGACACCAACATAAATATGAAATATGTAGGGGATTTTAAATATTTCACAGCTACAGAGTAGGGGAGAGTAGATTAAAGCGGAACGGGTGGGTAAAACGGAACATCAATGTTTCTCTTAGATAAGAGCTGCGAATGAGTTGGTATCACGTGACATGGGACCAAACGGTGCTTACAGCATTTCGTGACAGACCTTTTCACCTTTTTACTTTTCGGATAACAGTGTTGGAAAAATTACCGGTATTGAAGTTTCGATACTGTGTTGTAGTTTCGACCACTTTTCTTCACTTGGATTTAGAAAATTTATAATGGCGAGGACATCGTTGGATTCTATAGTCTCTACGCTACATTTTGACGTTTTACTCAGTTCTTTACCTCACGCTGAAGTGTAAATATCGAATGTTTACTAAATTACCGCATGTGGGGCAAAGCGGGACACTTTTGCGTGGGGTAAAACGGAACACCTATTATGTATGAGGAAGAATGAAATAAACATATATAACTCAATAATATAACTCAAAAAACGTAAGACATGCAAAAATCGGGTGCTGAAAAAAGTGTACCTAATATCGCCTACTCAAGATATATTGATTAATTCATGTATAGTATATGAGTTTTTAAAGTCATTTTCACATTTGCTTTTATTATTTCATGCTCTATAAATGTCTTTTTATCCATCTTTGATTTCATTTTTATTAGAATAATATAGAAATTTGAAAATATAGATTTTTAAAATATTTTATTTTTTACGTTCCAATGTACATATTGGACAAATAAATTTTATTTCGGTTGCTCCGCACATTTCGTGACCTCACCTGTAACAAGCATTACATCGAAACCATTGTTCTCCGGTAGGCGGTATTGAGAACACGCATACTGCTAAAAGAAAAACGCTATTTTCATTACGAAAAATATTTGAGTCGATTTCATTTCTTAAGTACATCATTAATTAGGTATTTTTAGTAGATATTCTTGCATTCACAGATTTATTAGACTTACCTTCTCCGAATGTGACGTAAAATTGTGATAGTCCAATAAATTTTTACACTATTAAGATTCTCTAAAATCCTTCCCTTTCTGTAATTGTTGATCACATGATGCTGCAATTATAGTATGTTTTCCTACATATGTTTAGGTACTAATTCAGTGCATAACCGATAAATTTTAGAGCTTACTTTAAGAGATATAGCGAGTGGCGATATTAGGAACACTGGCGATATTAGGTACAGTCACCCTACTTACATAACCACAAATGAAAACTTCGACACTACAAAGTGAATAATAAAAAAAATATTAAGTTAAACGATTTTATTTAAAATGCTCTAAAAACTAAAAAATTCTCCATGCACGTATTGATATTCATTATACATGTAAAAATCCATGTGTATTTGATTATTTTCAGTAATTTTTACGTTATCTGGTAAAATATTTTTTCTTATGTGTATAATATATATTTTTGTTATATTTTATCTGTAATAGTTGTACCTAAAACATCTATTTATAGTTTTTTAGATAAATGAATACTTTTTAAATGATAGAAAGAAAGATTTTGTACGTTTACATAGTCTTCAAGTGGGTGTTCCGCTTTACCCTACCACTTGAGCGAGGCGAAGATTTGAATACCTCCGGTAAATCTCAGTTTCCTCTGTTGCCAAATATTTTTCTTAACAAACTCTTTGATTTTCTTACAGTCTAAGGTCCACTTAAGACTCCTGTTGAAGTCCCGCGTCTTCTTTTCCTTCCGATTTTATGTTATCACCCTCCAAAGTTAAGCGTTCCATTTTACCCAACTCTCCCCTATTTACAGACGCACAATCCGATTTCATCTACAAAAAGGAAAGAGACTCTGCTGAATATCAATAATGAATTTCATATTCGGCATTCCGCTTTGCAATGGGAGGAAAAGGGAGAGTTTCGTTTCTCAATCTCTAGCATTGTATCTTGGCGAGTCTAGTGACATTAGCGAATAGTCATCGCGAAACTGAATGATAAATACAAAAAGTATACTCACCAACGCGCGCAGAGGGACGTAGAGGTACGCGAAGTGAAATATTCTGGCAGAAAGGCAGAGGTGGGCTCTCTCCGCCGAGGTTCGCAGGTACGTGCACCACGTAGGTATACGCGCACTCGATTGGCGTCGACGGCGTCCCGGGAGGGGCGCGACGCCAGCCAAGACCGAACGTTGATACTAAACCGCGGGCCGAGCTGCTCCGAACGACAGTTCAACCAGCGTGTGTTCCGAGGCTGGATCACGGTGGTCCATACGGCCGATTCGCGTGCAGATTTCGTGGATCATTGACGTGTCGCGCGGTACGTTCGCGGACCTGCCGGTGACATCTGTATCGGTCGGCGCGTCTCCGGCGTTCGGTTCCACTCGCGGCATCGAGCCGACGAGAATGCTGAAATTGTGAGATTATCCGGCCGGATCGAGGATCGATGTTTACAATAACATGGTGGACCACGATCGCGCCCGATGACATCGAACAGGCCCTCGCCAAGGATTATCGATCCCGACGATCCCCGCGACTAGGAATGTGCACGTGAATTCGCTTGGAACGAGAGTTCTGCCGCGGTGGGGATGCTTTAGCGGAGTGTCCTCGGCGATCGTCTTGCGGAATCGATTGAGGCGCTATTAGTAGCTAATTTCGGCGGGACCGCCACTCGTCAAGGCTCTCGTGACACGACTGCTACCGTGTGCTCGTATACAGATACGTCTGCGTGTACGTGTGTGCGGCCGTGTATTGTGTGTGTGTTTACATTGAATCAGTGCCCGTTGGAAACATCATGATCCGTCAACGCGAGTGCGATCGAGTACTCTGGAGTGCTACCGAGGGTGTTTCTAGTGGGAGCTTCGGGCTTACCGTCTGCGTGCGGGTTTCGAGATGCATCCTGCGGTGCGTCAGCCACGAGTAACTGCAATCGGAGGTCTGCTTGCCCGTGCATGTGCCCGGTTACTTGGCCACGAGCGGGCGTAGAGCGTAGAGCGCCGACTAACCACCGGTGTAATTAATCCGGCGTGTGTGCGAGCCGGCGTCCTCGTTCCTCTACGCACAGTCAATCACTGGCCACATCTCTACCGTGATTCGGATCCTGGAGTCGTTTGATTAGCGGCTCGGCGGATCAGAGCCTCGACCGTGGTTGAATTGTGCCGCGCGAGAAGAAGGACGACGCTCGGCAAGAACATTCGAAGCGGAGGGGTGGTGGGACAGCATCCGGATCACCGATTGGCCGACATGACGTCAGAGGGATCCATCATTAAACACCTAAAGTCTCTAGCGTGATCTTAGGGGAACTATTTTAGCTTCTTAACGCGCGATCAATCAGATTCGATCTAGCGTTCCGTCCACGGCGGAATGCCAGCGTCGCCTGTCTTGCTAAACAAGGGTGGAGAGTACCGCGGGATTGTTTGAAAGAGAAGAACGATGGCGTGCCATCTGTACCGAAGAAGCTCCGGTAGATGTTCGCCCGTTTAATGTTGATAAATAGCTTCTGCGAATCCGACACGCGATTCAGCGTACACTTTCCTCCGAACGCGGGCGGACCGATCATCGGACACGGCGCTCGATTCAAGTACCGCCTGACACTGGCTGATGACGTCGCCGACTTGGAGAATCCAAATAGTGGAGCATCGGAAGCAGTAGAAGGGAGCGGGTGAACGAAAGGACGATCGGTACGGGAATAATTGCCCCGTCGAATTCGTGTGACTTTCATCGTCTCGCCGAGTCGTTGAAAAGTACGGTCACGCGTTTTCGCGCCCTGGGTAGGGCGTTTTCTCAGTGACTTTTCGCGAAGTTAATCAACGGCGAGCAAGTCTGGCAGCCATTTGCCATGCTTAAAAGCCGATGAACCGTGTGCCCGCTGGACAAAGTAAATGAACGTGGCCGATTACTCGAATAGATAATTAATCAGGACGAAGCGAAAGGAGACATTCGTTCTGCACGACCAATCATCGGCCCCGACGTGTCCTGATCACCTTACAGTGTATATATACATCGTTCGGCCCGATTCGAAGGGAACGTCTTAATTAATAATCACGCGAACCCATTGAAATTCGTGCCTCGTTTCGCATATTGAGGAGGGCAATTAAAGGGAAAGGAAAGAAGGGCGAGGAGGAGGCGGCAGGAAAGGGGACAGAAACGAACCGTGGCGACTGCAAGAGGAACTTCGTCCTCCTCCTGCTCGTTGTTGTCTACTTTTTATCTCGTTTCGCGAACACCGAAAAGGAGTTCTCACGCCGCACGCAAGACGGATCTTAAGCACGCAGACGAGCAGCCCAGGCCACGCACGCACGCACTCTCGCACCCCTTCGAGAGGGAAAGGACCAAAGGGCCATAGGACCAGAGGACCGAAGGACCAAAGGAGCAGAGGAGCAGAGGAGCAGAGGAGCCCCGTGCCACCAGGGATCTTGATTTCTTCGTGCTTTTTTCCATCCTTTTCCCTGCACGCGCCCACCTCTGGTTTGTCTCTCAGCCCTCAGCCCTGACTACTGCACGTCGAAGGACGGTGAGTGTCAGCAAAGATAACTTAACAATTTCCGACCCTTTCGGTCGTTATTCCTTCCTACGTTCGTGTTGGTGTTTCGGTGGAAATGGAACGATACCGCGCGACGCGATAAAACTTTGTAACTCTATTCGGGATGGATATGCATTAGAGATATCGAAACATACACCTTGATAACTAATATAAAAACACTACACGAAACATTTCAAGCTTTTATTGGGGGTGGTTGAAGAATAAGGGTCCATGATTCTGGAAAGCTGATTGGTAGTTTCTAGGATAGAGACGCGTACTCTACAAACCCTCGCAGCAATTGTATATTGCACTCTTCTATGCACGTAAATGTGCCTCGGAATATCAGAATTCTCGACTACGTCGTATCGTCATTGGCAAAGAACCGCGATAGCCTTCGTGCGCGTATAAGAACAACGTCTTCGTACTGCGCCGTGAAAGATGTGTGTTCGTGTCTGTCGCTAGCAAATCCTTGAAATCGAATTTCCCGAGACGAGGGTCCTCTTGGGGGACAGAAAAAGAGGGCGGTTTGGGGGTGAGAGTGCCGGACTGGCGAGCGAGGGAAATTTTGTACGCCGGTTCGGCCAGGGTGAAGAAGAGAGTACTCCGCGCCGAACGATCGTGCCGATTTCGTGCGCCGGCGTTTCCGTGCAATTTACTCGCGCATGATTTATGAAATTACGAATGTAGCAGAGCGCGGTACGGCGTGCGAAGCGCATCTTTATCATTGAAATTTCTCACGCCTTAGGAATACAGAACTGCGATGTTAGCAGACATTCGAAAGTCTACATAATCGCCAGGTACAATATCGTCTCTGACTGTTTCGAATTCCTTTCATTTCTCTTGGTATCTCAATCCTCCGTTACACCTACGCTGGTAAAAGGGTCGACTTCTATAGCTGAACTTCGTAACAGTATAGAGTAATGTGGGGCAAGAGTGCGCACTTAAAGTTTAGACTTCTCTAAAATCCTTGGTATTACACTGATAGTCAGGCCCGGATTAAAGGGGGGGCTGCAGCCCCGGGCCCCACTATCCAGGGGGAGGGGGGGGGCCGTTCTAAGCCTACAGTTCTAAGCAATGTAAACTCGTTATTGTTCAACTTTTTGTTACTCACCCCCCCCCCCCCCCGATTATTCAACCACGGGGGCCCTCGAAGGTTGGATAGCCCCGGGCCCCAAAAATCTTAATCCGGGCCTGCTGATAGTCATATCGTTTTGTGAGAAATAACTACTATCCCTTATTATTTGATAGGCAGTGACTTCATGTAAATTTACCTGTCACAACTTATGTAAAATAAATATTTCCAAAATGTGTCAAATGCGAACTTTTACCCGCTATGTGGGGCAAAAGTTCGCATGTTATGGGGTAAAAGAATGCAACGAGAAATATCCAAAAAATGCGGATTAAAAATTAATAACAAAAATCCAAAGCTGAGATCAGCGTGGCCCAACTATCACAACCTCAAAATTTAGCAAACTCTAGAATTAAAATAAGTTTCATGAAGATATAAACACCCGTCTAATTATTTTGGGGCAAAAGTTCGCATGCGAACTCTTGTCCCACTGCATTGTGCGAACTTTTGCCCCCACAGCCACTTTTACATCGTTTAATCAATCCTGTTATCTGTGAGGAGAATTGAAAACTTCTATTAGCACTTTTTAATAGAAGAATTTCAGCTCTTTCCGACGGCATATTAATTAAAATATTTACTGACCAATTTATAGGAATAATATTGATTCCCAAACATGAGAATATTACATCAGAACTAACGAATTCAGTACTTACCGCATTGTAAGATAACAAACCGAAGCACAGCCACGAATTTCGACATTAGTGACTCTACCTTGATTGACAATTGACTGCCAATCACCATTGGCAACTGCCACAACTCAAACCATGAAATTCGCATGGTGCGAACTCTTGCCCGCTGCGAACTTTTACCTACCTTTACCCTACGCTCCCTTTCGGAGTAGGTAGTAGTCTTGCACGCGAGTTTCGTTCAGCAATTGATTCGAGTGCGAAACTGGTACGAACTGTACAACATTCTGCATCTCGCACTACAGTTCGAACCTCTCGATTCTAATCTACAAGGCGATCGTTGAACAGGATCTTCACTTTCAGATGCTCCAGTTTTGGAGGAATCGTCCGTAAATCGGGGTACCCTGTATATTTTAACCCCACAATGGGATGAAATGCGCCGATATAGTTTGGTAAACCGAGCATTGTTTGGCATCCCGCGCGTTTTAAATTCGCTTAAAACAAACAAGCACTCGGATGTATCCAGCGGCCGCGTAAACACGAAAAATTCTGCCCCGCGGTAGATATACGTTGGCAACTGCCTGGTTAAATCGAGCATTGTCTCCGCTCGAAGCCGCAAAATATAATATATTCCCGCGGGGCCGGGCGCGAGTCGACGCGTCCATTAGAGGCGAGGACGTTTAACAGAAATTGTGTGACGTTTCGCATGGGCATTGCATACGGCGGGGGAAAGGGACAGGCGTAGGTATGCCCGAATAAATAGACCGTGTTACATAAAGAGCCCTTGTTTAAATTATATCCACGGAGGTATTGCGCTTGTTGCCGCGCGCGAGGGGAGACAAAATTGCGCCATTTTCCGGAACAAATGGTTCCTACATACGGAAGCAATACGCCGACCGTACGAAATTATAACGGATATATCACAACTTTCACCCGGTTTGCGCGCGGCAGTGTGTAACACGTAAACGCAAACGCGCGCGTACACCTTGGCTCTTTTACCGCGGGCGAGTGATTCACGCGGGCGGCGCGGCGTCGCGAACGTAGGAGGGAAACGTATCGTTTCCACTGTTTCCAGGAGGAAATTCGCGGCTCGCTTCGATATTCTCGTTGCGCGCGGGGCTTCCGCGGCCACTGGTTGGATACGGCTAATAACACTCGTGGAAAGAGAGCCATCAATTAAGGAACAAACACGAGGCAGCGGTCCTAAGAGGTGAGCCGGCCAACAATGCAACACTGTGCCTCCCGGTGTTAAACGCGGATCCAAAGGCGCCCCGAGTAGCCGTGGTTTTAAGAAGAGCGCGGCCTCTTCGAAACGTACAAACTGGTTTCGGGATTCTCCTCCCCCGTCGTCCTCGCCTCAGTCTCTTTCTCACACTCGGGGCTCCCATGGAGAGGTGAGTCGATCAAGCTTCTCTCCGGCTGCGTCTCGTGGCCTCTCGTCTTATTTTCGTGCTTCTATCTCGGCGAAAAATCTATGTCAACCGACATGTTGACACGTGTTCAAACGTAGACCGCTCGTGGTCGCGCGGGCACACGTAGAACCAGGCGAGCCGGCCTCGCCGGTGTAGTGGTAGGTATAAGGTGGGTGGAGAGGACGAGCAGAGAAGCAGAGAGAAGGCGAGAGAAGGAAGAGGGTGGGCGCCGGGTTGGAAGTCGAGTTACTGGTATGCAGTGTCGGATTTCGCCTTGCCCGTCGGAAGAACGCGCTAGACGGAGAAGGGAACGAAACGAGGTGTACAGAGAGGAGCGGAGATACACACCTCAAGGTGTGCACGCACACACGTGTAACACGCATGCTCGGGTTACACCCTTCTCATGAATCAAAACTATTCGAGACGGAGAAAGAGATACGGAACGGCCAGCTAGAGCGGGGCCGAAAGGGAGACAGGGAAATGGCTAGGTGGGATAGACGGCCAGGGAAGGAGGCCATGGCGAGGACGAAGAAGAGGAAGCAGAGGAAGAAGAGGAAGAAGAAGATGAAGAAGGGAGAGGACATGTGTGTTTGCCTACGATGAGCGGGAGGTCATGTCGCGGTAGCTATCGCCTTTCCTTGATCCCAGATATGAATTTAATTTTATTATGACGTGAGCCGTCCGGCACCGCTATCTTCGAATCGCTCTTATACTCCCTGCAGAGGCGATCGTGCCCGAGTCAGGCGACATGCCGCGGATTGCCAAGAACGGCCTATTCCACTGACGATCGGTGACCTTTCGAAACACGGCGAAGCGCATCGACGAGGGTGTAATTGTTGAGATAGAGGCGATCGATCGACACTGGAAATAATATAAATGGATAATAAGGTTCATGCTCGGATGCTGTACGACCGGCTCCGAGCCGCTCGCGATTTTCGAGATGGAACGAGGGATTATTATTTTCCTCCATCTCGCCGGCTTATTTTATAGGACCGACGAAACGATCGTGATCAGGAATCGTGACAGATAGATATGTATGCCAAGGTTTTCTCCGAGAAATAGGTGCCTCTACTCTCGGGCGAAAGGATGCGCGGAGTGAAGTAGAATCCTGGTTCCGTTCTTCCATTACGTATATCGTATCTATTCTTAACACCGACCACTTAGGAAAGTAGGAAACAGCTTTCGGGATTCTTTTCCTTTATTTTGATCTCTTACCAGTTTTTGCAATATTCATACTGGTCGACAATATACGAGTTACCATTCATGCTCGGGAATTAGCATATATCAAGGTTTCACTTCGAGACGCTGGAACGAGGAAGATATCCGTAGCTTTATTGCAAACGTATATACATTTACCTGTATTGGCCTGGCGAGGTATTAATATTCGCGAGTAGGCGGTGATTGCATTGTGGTTCAGAAATAATCTAAGTAACGTTCAGTGTATCCTTTCACTCGAATCATTGGCTAGGTTCGATTTTCACCGCACAATCTCGTATCGCACCGAATCGCAAGCAGTTCGCAGGAATATCGTTGAAGGATGATAATTCCCACGCGATCGTGTATCTTAATTAAATCTCCCATTACGGCCGGGGAAAGAATTGATTTCGTCGTTTCGCGAGCACGATCCTTATCGGCACGCTTTAGCACGTTCGCGAAACATCGTGTTCGTCGAAAAGAACGAGCGGGGTGATTGCGTTTTAATGGTCACCTTGTTGCGCATCACGGTCGCTGTTTACCGGATCACCGTGTCTGTGCGCGCTGGTGAATTTTTATTACCACGCGGCGGAAGCGCGTAACGAGGATGAGTTTATTGGAATGTAGGATCCTTTCGATGCCGCCTGTGCATAGGAGCTCAGCGGGAGGGAAAGATCGCGCTGGGTCGCGCAACCAGATACTCGAGAAGACCTCGTTATATAATAATAATCCCGCGAGTGTAACTGTCGCGTCTTCCCGCGAGCCGATATTAAAAAGGCATTATCGTCGTCGGCGTATCGGTGAATCACTCCTACATGTCCGTCGTACTATGCGGTGTCGGCATTATTAGCATTTTCCTCGATTCCAATGCAATTCACCGTCCGGATTCTATTGATCCGTCGAAATACTTCCCCCCCGACAACGTTCTGCCCGCCGACGCCGCAATACGCCGATGTAATTAATTCTTTCTCAGGAATTTCATTTGACTTCCCGCGCGACACCATAAGAGCGGATTTCACCGCTTTTTTTTCCCCCTCGTTATCGTAATAGCGACAGTCTGGCCTTTAACGCGCGCCCGCGCGCGCTCGTCCAATTAAAAGGGGTCGACTGCGTCTCTAATCGTTAAATAGCATTAGTTATTTATCGCGTGCATTTATACATGAGGCAATCAACGCCGATCTCCGTTATGAGCGAGTGGATCTTCGACCGTGAACCAGCGCGAGCGGTCTTCCGCGATGGCAGGCGAGAAAAATTCAAGATGCATCGGCAGCTTTCCAGTTTTTCCTGCGCGCTCCTCTACGTATGCTGGTAATCTCTGAAGAGGAGAGCCGATCGAAAGAGCCGCCCGTCCGGCGACGTACGATAGCTTATGCATGAAACCGAGGCGCGGGAAGAAAAGGAGAGCCGCTCGACACTCCGAAATGCTAATCGATTATCGTAATGAAAGCAGCAACTAAAATTGAATTAATGCCGCGTTTCGTCTCTTGGCGTTCCTCGAGAGGGAGAGAGTGACCGGCAAAAAAAGGAGGATATCGGGATGATCCATCTTGCGATTAAACGCGATTCTAAAGTTGCAGCGCTGGGCAAAAAGTCTACTCGATAATGGCCTTGATGATTACGCGCTCGTTGCCCGGCTCTATCAGCTAAAAAGTAGAAAAGGTTTTACGTTAACCACGCTTGCCGTGCGGACACGATAGAAAAATGCGCGTGCCTACCGGCATTGAATGGAACGTTTAGTACGCGGCTTTTTGTCGGCGAAACTCATGCGCTGAAAGATAATAGCGCGAAACACAGGGAAAAAGAGATAATTGAACATTCCGCGCACAGCTGAGACAAATATTCGAAGGATGTCGGTCGTCGAATGAAATTGGCACGGGCCACAAAACGCACTCGAATTTCCCGAGCGATTCGATGATTCGCTGTGCACCGCCACCGGTGCAGCTCGCCCTCCGTTTATGCCTCCGGATGAAAATTAACGCGGCCTTGATGCTAGCAAATTTCCATCCCTTTCCGACCGGCCACCAAAAAGGTCCGTGGTCAAGTGCTATCTCTGAAAATCCATGGGCGGTCGAGCCCTCGCGCAAGGTGGAATAGCGCGGAATTTGCATCGCTAATGCGCAAACTGCGTCAAACGAAATACACCAAAGTGTTTTACGGCACACGGGTGTGCGGCGGTCACGTGCATGTGTACGCGTGTGCAGTTACATAACGCGAGCAGACACGGCCAGAGACTATCGTGACTCACGCACAGACACGTCTGCACACATGGGAGTGTTCTCGGATAGCCATGAGGGCGATAGCCGCGGTAGGAAAACGCGACGCGACCTGACCCGGGTGTACCAGGCCCAATCATTCAATTAACCCTCTCCTATACGATCCTCTTGATGCGATTTTATTTAATAAAGCTGATGCCAAACGCACAGGCTTACAATGGCCACCAGACGAACGCGTCTGCTTCTGCTTCATTAGCCGCCGCGTTAGTGCGCTTAAAGAGCCTAGCTTCATAGCGAACAACACCGTTTACCGTTTACGACTGTCTCTTCATTTCATTCCATCGGTAAGCGGAGAAATTTGCCGGCTAGTTATCTTCATCAAATCGCACAGTTCCCTTGGAGAGCTGACCAACCGCAACCACTGTACGAGCGAGTCATTAAACTCGCAACATCGGTACTTGGCAAACAAGGTTTCTTTCATGGAGTTTCGAGCAGAAACCGGATGACAGATCGTCCCGAAGGAAAAACGGTACCGGCAGGGTGAATCGGAAGAAATCGCTCGGTCGGAGGACTCCGAGCAAGAAAATAAAGTGGCCGGAGTAAGAGGCGTACCGAGAGCCCACTATGGGTTATAAGTTTCTCGCCGGTGATTCGATTCACTTTGTCTTATTCAGTGGGCCGATGAACGCCGCGAACGGGGCGCGCGCGCGCGCACACACGTGCACGCGGGCCTGTAAGTGTGTACAAGAGCGCAGGGCAGAGCGGCAGAGTTCGTTACAGGCGTTTTCAGTGACTCTACGTGCAGCGTCAGTATTAGTTCCGTTTAATTAGGTAGGAAGGGTAGAAACGGGGATTGGATCCGTGTAAAGCGTAATCCAAGAGAGATCCCCGATTGACCAACTCTGCTCGACCAGGCTGCAGCAACGTTGGCGGATGCTCTGGCCTCGTTGCTGCCTAGCCCCGGCTCATGATAATAGAATCTGCACGTTCGATCGTGGCTGGCTAGTATCGGTGACCCGGCTCGGAGAAAGAAGCGTCGGCTTTGTTTCCGGCCGCGCGTTCAATTAAGCGCGCGTGGCAAATTTCGCTGTGTATCGGATAAACATTGTCGAGATAAACAATGACCATAGAAAGAGATTTCATTCCGGCCGGGGCGCGGCGGCTCGTCAGACTTTTTTTTGGAAAGCAATTCCACGCGGAGACGTTCGCCGCAGCCCCCGCGAAGCCGAGCGCGCTGCTCGTTACGCCGTCGATATTAATTGTTTCGCGCGCATCCGAAGTTAATTACCGGGCGGCGCGATAAATAATCGCTGATTCGCACGGGCAGTTCGAACGTACGGCACTGGCTTTTGCGGCCCCGCCGATAAATAAATAATAATTCCGCCACGCGTGAAATAACAAACGACCGGGTTTATCTTTATCCCGGTGTGCACGGGAGACAAGAGGCGGACACATGGAAATATCCTCCACGGCTGCAACAAATTTTCCTCGGAGTTATGTCGCCGAACGACATTCCGCCTTGTAGCCGTGGCTTCTCTATCGAGGCTGAAATAACGTAGGCCCTCCAGAAACGGTGTTTTATATCTTCTCGGTGCACGCGCTTTTGCCTCGTAAAACTGTTGTCTCCGATGTTAGCCCCGCTCCTCTACCTTCTCCCCCCGCGCCGTAATCTAGGGCTTCTTTGTCATATTTCTGCCCGCTTGTCTCGTATCTTGCTGAAAATGAAATACGCTTTTTTTTCGAATCCAATAACGCGCGCCTCGGGCGGTCTCGCTCGGGTCTCGAATCGGTGGATTTTTAACAGGACCGACAGTTTCAATTATTAATCAGCTAGCGACGGCATTCTTCTTGCTCGGGTGCGAATGAGATTATTCGCCGACGAGCCGCCCCGACACACAGGTAGAACTAATTTCATTAGCAGTCGGAGCGCGAACGATTTTACTACAATTTCGCCGTCTGCTCCGATGGACGATCGAATTAAATCCCGATGGATGGTAGCCGGGGGGGGGGGCAGCGCACGACAGACGGCAACGGTGGCATTCGCGTAGCTGGCCGACTCGCGCGCTCTTCTTTTTCTCTGCCGCTCTCCGCGGGCTTCGTTGCTTCGCGGCAGGACGCAGCTACCAGCCAGATGAATAGATAGCGGCTAATTTTCAGCGTTCATTAGAGTCGCTGGCTCGCTCTCCGGCCCGTACGCGTGTAGTACTTCTCTCTCGTTGCGCTGGCGGGACACGTACCGCTACCGGGTGTACCAGTGGCTGCGAACAGAACACAGAAGCAGAGAGGGACGACCGGCCGGCCGTGTCCGAATAAACGGGCACACGTACGGCCGCGGAGATCGCACAGCGGGGAACATAGAGACACGCCAAGAGAGCAAATAAAGAGATCCGGCATCCCGGAGAAATCTAATTCCTAATTGGTGCTTCGCTCTGTGCCCAGCTTGTGTCGGTTATCTACCGCTATCGAAGCGCACGACCGGACTCCGGCCGCTGGCGCAGCCTCTGGAAAAGGTTACAATGAACAGCAGCGGCGGCAGAGGCAGCAACAGCAGCAACCGGAGAAGGGTGGCACTTGGAACGAGAAAGGAGGGAGAATAATGGCTGCGGTTTAACTGTCAGGCGCAAAAGGGGGTCGAAACTGCCGAATCCACGCGTGCGGAGTGGCACTCGCGGAGGGTGAGAGGATACAGGCCTCCCGGGCTCGATTACAAAAATTGAATGTAGCCTCACCTGTCAGTCGACGGGACGGACTGCGCGTTACCGCGTTAGATATAGCGTTGGATCATTTTATGCCACCGTCGGGGATCGAGGCCGTCGGCCTTCGCATATCAAATTGGCCCGCGAACAGGCTCCGGGTGTCGTTTGCAATCATCGAGAAACGCGTGGCTCGTTCGCCACCGCGTTAATTTCCATCAGGCAACGGTGATGGATTGTCGGCAGTTTTCTTTGACTATCGCATAGCTAAGCCTCACGCGCCGGCTGGCGTTCACGTCGAAAACGCGCGCGATCGGTCGTTTGAATATTTATAAAGACGTCGGCTGGAGAGATACGCAAGAAACAAGTTGTCGGCTTCACGTGTTCGCGGTATAAAATTAATCGCCCGTGCCGGTCGCGTTGTGCGAACGCGCCTATTAAAGCAGCCGTCGTTTAACCGACCGTTTAATTTCGAATTACAACGAGTCCGACGCTGACCGGTCGGGTTTTAATGGAATCCTTTTGTCGGCCACGCACTTTCCGCGAATGAAGACGCGAAAGTAGCCGGCTAACCGGCCCCGGGAAGTCCCCCTGACAGCGAGACGTTATCCACAGTTATTATTCAGTCTCTCACCTCCCACGCCCGTGTTTATTCGAGTACAAATGCGCCGTCCGCCGCGTCATAACTGCACTCGATCACGACGTAGTTCACGGCACCGGCGACGCCGTCTATTTTTCTTCTGGCCATTCCTGGTGTTAGCATCCGGCACGGACAATGAGCGTACAAATACGAGGCTCGGGGCAGAGCGCGTTGCTCCGCCGCCGCGTACAGAGATCTCTCGGTATTCTTATGCTAAAATCGTTGACGTCCGAGCTGACACGGTTTTCCGAGCAGCGATCATTCAACGCCTCGGTTGCACGCGCGTCCCCAGCCACCCCCAGCGTCACCCTTCGCATGCTAATCAACGAGTCGATGTTAAATTGCGCGCACCGCGCTGTCCGCTTTTCATAAACACGCGGCTGCCGTGTAAATACCCGCTTGTCGGCGCACTGGCGGGGAAAAATCCGCGGCTCTGGCTTTTGTAGCCGAATTAACCCATGGAAATATTGCCGTGCACGCGGAGGAAAAACCATAGCGTCGTTGATCCCTCGCGGGAAACGGGCCGTGGATTTCTTTAGACCGAGGTGAATGGTCACCTAACGATTTCGGCTTTCGTAGGTTTCAGGACTTGGGTCTGTATTAGCAGTGTAGTTGGAAAAATGATAGGTCGCGGTCGCAAATCTTCGCCTGCCTTCAGCAGTCTCTTAAGATCGGATGGAAGTTGCGAATTTCCCGTCGAAACTGGTGGTTTCGCTGTTTTAAAAGCACGTTGCTTGCCGCTACTCCAATTCAAATTACACGGGTAACAATTTATCCGCCACGCAACGGACACAAAGTTGCAATCTGATCAATTATCAATGACCCCCGGGGGAATGTTGTTCGCGGCAAGGATATAGCCATTATCTGTCATATTCAGGGTTCAATTGTCGGTTGAGCAAGGCTTTTCTCTCGCGGCGCGACGGCCTGCGTTTATCAAACTAAGGCGCAGCGGTGTCATCTGATAGGGGGCATGACTCACGTGACTGCACGTATGCATGTGTATCGCCGGGGCCGATATTCAGCCGAGCCAGCCCCGTGTTCCGAGTTGCAAGCCGAGAACTCGAAAAATGCTGCTCCTAGTAATTTGCATTCGAAAAGGCAAAGAAAAAAGGAAAGAAAGTGGCGGTACGGGAGAGGTATGCAAAATGCACGGGGAAGTATCTTTCTGAGAATAAACGACGGGCTACCTGTGGTGCTCTTAGCCGTTCTGTAATTGGCCGTGCAAAGTGAAGCACATTCTTATTTTCTCTGTTGCGCTTGCTCCCGTTTCGAGCGCGACGTGCACTCTTAAATGCCGCGGCTTCTAAGCACCGGATATACGATAATTGCTGGCAGTGGTCGCGAGGGCAGCGCGATTGTAAAAACCGGCCTCCCTTTCTGCCTTCGTGGTTGAAACGGGGAAACCCATTTCTACGGCCTACTGCCTACGATTTCCAGAATTGCTGGTTGCCCCCGCCGTAATTGCAGTCGAAATAATCAGCTTTAAGCTGCTGACCCGGCGAACCTGGACGACCGTTCTTTCAAAACGCGATGCGATGCGAGTTTCAAGGGATTTAAGGGAATCTTTGGAGCAAACACGAGAGGGAAGAGTGCCCCGTCTGCCTTCAGGGACTTAATGCCATAAGGTAGGAAATTTGTCATAGACGCTACATTGCGTTTCATGGCGGGGTAAGAATCACGGAAACTTGTACATATACGCGGTTAACAATGCCCCGCCACGTGGATCGAGTCCCTTTTCCAAATACTTTCCCCTATATCTAGTCCACGGAACGGCGGCCCGCGGAGCCTATGGAATCGTACGCATTATGGATTCCCGCCGAGTGACGGGAGCGTCTCAAATAAATCGGCGCACAAAGTGCGGTGGAAGCAAAAGTTGGTCTATTCCGTACTCGTGCGTGTAGGAGCGGCGGATCGCTGCCGACGCTCGTAATGCGAGCAATTTATTCGTTACAGTCGGGCTGATTCAAGTTCGACACGACGACCCCGTCCCCACGGCCCTCTTATTCAAATCGTATCTTCCAGGAGCCATTTTCGATCACAACAACGGTATTGACAAAACCGTTCCCTCATGCATTTTGCATGAGGGACAGATTTTTTTCCTCTCCCCTTTGCATGCCCGGGCATGTAAAAGTCGCTCGAATTTCCTGATTCTCTCGCGGATAACCGTCAGACGGCTACCACCATCATTTCCCTCCAGACCCCTTCCGTCATCGGTGCAACGACTTCCGTTCCTTCGGCTCGTCTTGAATGGTACACAATCGAGCACCGTGCCAGAGTCCGCATCAAATCGCGGTTCTAACAGTTCAGCGTGGCGGCAGTGGAATGCTCTGTCTGCACCGAGGCGGGCAGCATCCCCTCGTTCGAGCTTTCGACAGAATTGTTGAAAGTCGAGCGGTTAATAAAACGTCGACGCGGTAACGTGGCAAACTCCGCGATGCAGCGACGGTTGTACGTATCGGCGAACGATGAAACTCGATTTCGGAGCCCCGGCGAAGCGTAATGGGGGAAAATGAGTTTTAAAAGTAAATGCGGGAAAGCGAGGAGGGAGCAGGCATTCCCAGTCGTGCGGCAGAGTACGGGACAGTGGTCACTAAAAAGGTATCTCTGGCCTCTTCGCTGCCCCTCGGCCCCGACGGAAAATTACAGTATCTCGGATTAAGAAGTAAAATAGCTTTTATTGGCTGAGCGTGGAATCGCGTTCCGCGGGCCGATAGAAAAAGGCCGGTCGAAAGCGGATGGATAATAATGCCCGTAACTTTCACCGTTGCTGCTAAATGCAGTGAGCCCGGCCGCGTTCGTTTAACTACGGGTATTACGGTCTATCGCGCTTTTAATAGCCGGCTTAACGTTCCTCCCGATGTACCACGGCCAGGATGCCTGCTAAACGCGTAAGCAGAACGCGTGTAACGCACACTCGCGGACGCGGCGGTGTTATCCTGTTGCTGCCGGGAATATCCTTTCGCGTTGCGCGCTCTCGCTCCCGGGGGCGAGAAGCGTGCGAACAACTGGGAGACAAGTTGCGCGTTGCCATTCCCACTTTTACGATCTGAGAGGGCTACGCGCGTCTCGTTAACGAGAATCGCGGAGGACCGCGTCGAATCGTGCCCGCCACGATTAAACGGGCCCGTCGAACGCGCGACGGACCGTCGCCCCTTTCGGGGCGCCCGGGCCGCAATTCCTTTGGCGCGTAAAAAAGTAAACGGACCCCGAGCACGTCGGTTTCCATCGCGCGAAACGCGCCACCCCACCCTTCGAAACACGCGTCCGCTTTGAACGCTGGCTGCTGATAATAAAATTGCGCGAGGGCAGGGGAATCGTAGCCCCCGCTGCTCGCAGGAGGAACAGATGCAACCTTCAAAGAGGCCTCACCGCCTTGATGCTGGAATCCGCCGCATCGCCGTATCTTCCCGCTCTCTTAACTCACTTTCTCTCTTCGTCGGTGCCGCCTGTAAGAGAGGTAGTCGATCGTTCTAGCGATACACGCTCGCGGCCGGACCCGCGGAGTGCGTGTAGTGCTGCGCGATCGCGCGCGGCGCGCCGCACCGCTCGGTTTCGTTTGTCCGGCCATTTCGTTAATGGAGCCGTTTCTCGGAATACGCACAAGTGCGCTGCCCCGATACTTGCTCCTTTTTGCGCGGCTCGTCACCAGGACTCGATCCCCCGGGCACCCACACTTCTTCTACCGCCCGCTGCCACCTCTCCATTTCTCCAACCGAAGCTGAAGGATGCTTCTCCTGCTCGGGCCAGCTGGCTTTGTCGCGCCGACAATTCTCTTGGCTACGTCTCGCTTCAACCGATCGTATAACGTTAAAACGTCCGAGTACGGTGACGATGTCGACGGGCAGAAGTTAGTGGAAAACAGAGTTTTTACACATCTACTCGCGATTGATTTATTATATCAGGTGACAGCGAGAAGTTCAGTTCTCACACCGAATCGAAGTCGTTGGAGTGTTTTCAGCGGTGCACCTTGCGATTTGCAAATTACGTTGCTATCGACGGGTGCATTGGCGCCGAACGGCTGGGAAAACGGGCACGGCAAAGTATTTCTGGAAATAAAGCTACAGGGGGAAGGAGTCTGGCCTTTATCTCGGTGAAGTTCATCGGGAGGATCGTTCTTTATGGGTGGACGTGCGGCGCCGTGGAATATCGCAGCCCCTGGAATTAGCGTTTTTAGATAGAACAATTTTCTGCGCGTATAAAATTCGTTTCCCGATTCCAGGACGGGGCCGCGCGGTTATTTTATCGTTAGCCGAAGCACATACCTACACACGGCCGAGCTACCAGAACTTGGGCGAATATCCGCAGATTCGCTTCTTATCTGGCGGCGGTATAAATTCCGTTGCATGCGAGTCCCCATTCACGGGCCGCTTTACATACCCGTAACGTCCGAGTTATCTACTTGTCCTGAATCGTCCAGAGCGACGTAGACGCTCGTTTTCGAGGGTCCACTCGTTTCGCCAGTAAGTGGCTCGGCAGCCGAGGGGTGGAAACTCGATTCCTCCTTATCTTGATACGAGGAAAACGTTTGTACAAAGGCTCGCGAGCATGGCCTACCTTTCCCTCCGCGTATTGACCCCGTTCGGACCTTCTTCTAATCGGATACTAATAGGTCCTCGGGGATAGCGCAACCGCCCACGCGACCCCGCCGCAAGAGAATTTCAGCGCACGATTCTCGTTCACGTCCAATTACCGCGTACAAACATATATACCAGGGCACAATCTCGCCCGTCGCTCGGTTTTCCCTTTACGATTCTTCCTACACCCTTCTTCGTTCCGCTACATAGGCAAACTGCCCACGGCCCTTGATCCGCGCCGCGCGTAGAAAGAAAATTAGGATATAGACATCGGCGGCGTGGGCTTCGCCGTGGAGGCGAACGTCGGCAATCGTTCCTCCCATGGCAGATGTTTGAATTAACCGGGCCGTAATAGAGTCGTCCTCCATGGGACGTCCGTTCGTTCGGTGTCCCGCGGTACAATCGTCCAAGGAACGATTCCGGGAAGAGAGATTAAACGAGGGAAACCGAAGGAGACGTAACGTTAAAATACCGATAGCCACTCGAGGAAATTGGGGCATCGACCCATACAGCACACCTCGTTGCAGCAATATTGCAATATTGCAGGGACGTTGCTGCAATATTACGTTGTTGCAGGTTGCATTGCAATATTGTAGGAACGTTCCTGCAATATTGTCGTGCATTATTGGAGTGGCAATGATCCTACAACAGCGATGCCCCGATGGGCGGCCCGAGAGTACGAGCATCCATCGCATTTTCCAAAGCTCGCGTGGAAGGGGGTCTCGAAACCAATGAAGTTGCAGGCATGTAACGGATGAGGAAAACTCTAGTAGTGTGCGTGTGCCGTGTAGGCTCGTACCCGTAGGCTTATATGACTGGTACTCTTGGAGCCCCAGTGTTCTACATTTTAGGAATTTGGAAAATAAACAGGAATTGACCAATGATTAAACAATAATATTATGTAATTGGACGAAATAGACTTGAACATTCCCACTTACACCTCTGATTAACAAAAAGTTTCTTATTAAACGATTTTTATTCAGCTTCAATCCTCTGTTTGTGTGTTTGTTTGTATGTATGTTTGTTCAGTTCAAATCTAGAAACTCAATTTTAACCCACTTCCAAATATCCAATAGACTTGAAACTTTGCAGGCATACGTAGTTTGGATGGCAATACAAAATTATGAAGAAAAAGAAACCCCCCAGGGTTTAAAAGATTATCCTGTCATCAAAAAATAAAACCCATAACCGCAAATCCAAACGACTTGAAATCAGCCTATAACCACAAATCAAATCAATTTAATCGACATGAAATCAGCATGTAACCACAAATCAAAACTACACAATAAAAAGTATATAAAGAAAAGAATTATTTTTTAGTTTTTAGTGCATTTTAAATACAATCGTTTAACAGTTTAACTTGAAATTTGTTTTATATTTTTTTTCATTTTGTACAAATCAATAAAATCAAATAACACATACAACATTCAATTGAAATTAGAATCAAATGCAATTAAAATATTTGGTTTTCCAGAAACCATTCTGCACAGATCGATACTTATAAGTAAGATTACATACTTAATAAATTATTTTTGCGGCGTAGAGGCGTAGCCTCGTTAGCTATTGTGATTTATTTACAGTTACACGACTTATACTGTCTTATATTGTATATAAACGTACACTAATGCGATTATAGAATTTAGATTCTGCAGGTACTCTTTCTGAGGTTCGAAACTAACTTGTATAACCCAAGTACTTTGAAAATATATATAATGAAACATCACCTCTTATGAGTAGTATTCGAATCCCATAAAATGAAACTTTTATTGGAATTGACTCGGATTCGTAAGTACATATTTAATTTTTTTATTATTTTGACCTTAACCAATGAGGAAACATTCTTAATCAACTCCGCCTACTTCGGAAAACTCGAGGTGGAAAAGTTTTTAAACATTTGTCAGGGATATCTCATCGTCCGCAGACGTTATAGTTATACGTAAGGTAAATCCGGGAGACGCGGTCGAGTCGGAAGTTGGTCGAGTTACTATATTTTAGACTCTATCAGCTATCTGTATGCAAGATCGTGTTAATGTTCAGAACAATTGCCTCTCCGGGAATCAAACAGTTGACTGAATAGCGTTATCACGCGTCATTCTGTATTTTCCGCGAATTCGTGGTTATAAATTGGTTGATACAACTTTGCTTCAAGTGACTTCAGTTTACAACCCGACTTTTAGTAAGTATTGTCTTAAAGCAAAGATCCACCAGTTTTTCTGAATCAGCATAAAATTCTGAGCATGTTAGGTTCATTCGGATAAAATAAATAATATCAGTATTAGTTTAATAGCCATTTTATGTTAGGTCGACCGCATATCCCGGATTTACCCTAATTTCACGTTTCACGTGTTTCACGTTTGTGAACGGTAATCAGAAATGGATCATCCATCAAGTTCCAAACGCAAGTTTGAAGAATGCTGGGAGGAATTATATCTTCTGACACAGCAGAATGGGGAAATACAGTGCCTTGTATGCCACAAGGTACTGCCTTCTGAAAGGCTATTCAATTTAAAAAGACATTACAATACATGCCATGCGAAAGAGTATGGTAATTTGTCAAGGGACGATCGTCTTCAATCTATCGAGCGCCTGAAAGGGAATTTAATAGAAGAGAAAGAAAATCAATCGGAAGACGTAAGTTTTTGTAAATGCTTATCAGTTCTTTTGGAACATATGTATACTATTGAGTTCATTGCTTTCACTGTAGGAGAGTAGTGTCGTGAATAAGCACGCCGTTATAAAGTGCAGCTACGAACTCGCGCTTAAAATTGCAAGAAATGGGCGCCCATTCTCGGATGGGGAGTTTATTAAGGATTGTTTGACGACATCGGTAGAGATCCTATGCCCCGACCAAATAGAACAATTTCGCGAAGTGACCTTATCGCGCAACACGGTCACAAGGAGAATTCAGGAGATGGCAGCGGACGTCCAGCAACAATTGGCTGCTGCCACCCACGAATTTATCGCATACAGTTTGGCACTGGACGAGTCAACGGACGTGACAGGCACACCACAGATTGCAATATTTGTTCGTGGTGTCAATGAGAAGTTATCAATAATAGAGGAACTGTTAGATTTCAGTCCCTTAAAAGAAACCACGACAGGAGCGGATATCTTGTCGTGCGTAGAGAAAGCGGTCGACGGTATGGGGTTAGACTGGACCAAGCTGGTCTCTGTCACAACCGATGGTGCTCCAGCAATGATTGGAGAGCACACTGGATTCGTCGGCCGCCTCCGAAATGGTTTAAGATATCTTCCAGTTCCTCATACAATTGATAACTTCCATTGTATCATCCACCAACAAAATTTATGTGCTAAAAATATACAATTTGAAGACGTTATGTCAGTCGTTATTGAAACGACTAACTATATCCGAATGAACGGACTGAAACGGAGACAGTTCCGTACGTTTCTAGAAGATTTGGAATGCGATTATGGTGATTTGCCGTTACATACCGACGTGCGTTGGCTTAGCCGTGGTAAAGTTTTAAACAGATTTTTCCAACTTAGAGGCGAACTTCCTATATTTCTGGGCATGATAAACCACGACGTTCCGCAATTGCAGGACAAGAAGTGGTTATGTAATTTAGCATTTCTATGTGACCTATCAGATCATTTGAATATATTAAATGTAGGTTTACAAGGGAAGGGTAAAACTGTAATAGATTTCTACGATTCTATTCGCGGATTTCGAATGAAAATCGATTTATGGATTTCACACTTGCGCGAAAACAATTTCTGTCACTTTAAAAAACTGACATCTGTACTCACAGATGAAATAAATATAGATGTAGATAGATATAGAAAAGCAGTGGAAAGTTTAAAACAAGATTTTACAAAGAGATTCCAAGTTTTAGATAAATTAGAACAGTCTCTGGATATAGTATCATCACCGTTTTCAATAAACGTCGAGACAGTTCCACCTAATTTACAATTAGAATTAATAGATTTAAAGGTTGACCGGGCACTGAAGAAAAAATTTGACGAAACAAGTCATATCACCGAATTTTACAAAAACTTTCCGGTATGTAGATTTCCTAATCTCCATAAGTGTATCGCGAATACGTTGGCTATGTTTGGTTCTACATATATTTGCGAACAATTCTTTTCTGTCATGAAAAGAGTAAAATCAACAACGCGAACGAGGATAACCGACTCTAATTTGAAAAGTTCATTAATTTTAACTGCATTCCAGGCATTTTCTCCTGACATAGAACATTTAACACAGCAAAAGCGGCACTAGGTATGAAGGCAAATCACATAATTGACATAACACATTCGACTGACATAACGTTATCTGCAAGCAGAGTTGGGCAGTAATTGATTATTTTGATTATTTGATTACTTTTCACCCAACTCTGCCAATATGTATAATTATATAGTAAAGCACGTAAAGCGTGACAATTGAATATTATCGAAAATATTGGTGATATAAAAAACTGTTATTATGAAAAATTGAAGTGTGTAAGAGGCAGACTTCTCGGCGTGATTTAATTTTTTGTGCGTGAAGATGTCAATGATATCACAAGGTCATCATACGCATACTTTTCAAATTAGAGTCGGTTATTCTCGTTCGCGTTGTTGATTTTACTCTTTTCGTGACAGAAAATAATTGTTCGCATATGTAGGTAGAACCAAACATGGCCAATGTATTCGCGATACACTTATGGAGATGTGGAAATTCGGTGATATGACTTGTTTCGTCAAATTTTTTCTTAAGTGCCCGGTCAACCTTTAAATCTATTAATTCTAATTGTAAATCAGGTGGAACTGTTTCGACGTTTACTGAAAACGGTGATGATAGTATATCCAGAGTCTGTTCTAATTTATCTAAATCTTGGAATCTCTTTGTAAAATCTTGTTTTAAAGTTACCACTGCTTTTCTATATCTAGCTACATCTATATATATTTATTTCATGTGTGAGTACAGATGTCAGTTTTTTAAAGTGACAGAAATTGTTTCCGTGCAATTGTGTTTTCGTTCATTCGAAATCCGCGAATAGAATCGTAGGAATCTATTACAGTTTTACCCTTCCCTTGTAAACCTACATTTAATATATTCAAATGATGTGATAGGTCCGACAGAAAAGCTAAATTGCATAACCACTTCTTGTCCTGCAACTGTGGAACGTCGTGGTTCATCATGCCCAGGAATACTAGAAGTTCGTTTCGAAAAGTAAAAAATATATCTATCTAGCTAAATCTACATTCATTGCATCTGTAACAGCAGATTTTTCTTTGAGGAAATTACGCCTAAAAGTCTGCCCCTCACATACTTACATTTTTTGTAACAATTTTTTCATATCAATCAATCTGTGCAATGTGTCGTTGCCTGCACGTACGTCGTCCGGTGACCTTCGTATATCGCGGATATGAATGTATGGATATATGGATGTATGGATGTATGGATGTATGGATGTATGGATGTATGGATGTATGGATGTATGGATGTATGGATGTATGGATGTTTGGATGTATGTATGTATGTACATCGTACATTGCGATTTCAACCAAAGACCAAAGTTCTTATATTGTATCTTATATTATATGTATTATATTGAATCTTATATTGTATACAAACGTATACTTGATGTGAATATTGTATAAATGTATAGTGTTAAATTTCAACTCGTGTACATAACTGTAAATAAATCACAATAGCTAACGAGGCTACGCCTCTACGCCGCAAAAATAATTTATTAAGTATGTAATCTTACTTATAAGTATCGATCTGTGCAGAATGGTTTCTGGAAAACCAAATATTTTAATTGCATTTGATTCTAATTTCAATTGAATGTTGTATGTGTTATTTGATTTTATTGATTTGTACAAAATGAAAAAAAATATAAAACAAATTTCAAGTTAAACTGTTAAACGATTGTATTTAAAATGCACTAAAAACTAAAAAATAATTCTTTTCTTTATATACTTTTTATTGTGTAGTTTTGATTTGTGGTTACATGCTGATTTCATGTCGATTAAATTGATTTGATTTGTGGTTATAGGCTGATTTCAAGTCGTTTGGATTTGCGGTTATGGGTTTTATTTTTTGATGACAGGATAATCTTTTAAACCCTGGGGGGTTTCTTTTTCTTCATAATTTTGTATTGCCATCCAAACTACGTATGCCTGCAAAGTTTCAAGTCTATTGGATATTTGGAAGTGGGTTAAAATTGAGTTTCTAGATTTGAACTGAACAAACATACATACAAACAAACACACAAACAGAGGATTGAAGCTGAATAAAAATCGTTTAATAAGAAACTTTTTGTTAATCAGAGGTGTAAGTGGGAATGTTCAAGTCTATTTCGTCCAATTACATAATATTATTGTTTAATCATTGGTCAATTCCTGTTTATTTTCCAAATTCCTAAAATGTAGAACACTGGGGCTCCAAGAGTACCAGTCATATAAGCCTACGGGTACGAGCCTACACGGCACACGCACACTACTAGAGTTTTCCTCATCCGTTACATGCCTGCAACTTCATTGGTTTCGAGACCCCCTTCCACGCGAGCTTTGGAAAATGCGATGGATGCTCGTACTCTCGGGCCGCCCATCGGGGCATCGCTGTCCTACAATATTGCAGCAATATTGCAATTTCGTTGCCGTGCAATGTTCCGTTGGCAACGGTCCTACAATATTTCTGCAATATTGCGCGCACATCGACGTGCAATGTTCCAGTGGCAACGGTCCTACAATATTTCTGCAATATTGCGCGCACATCGTCGTGCAATGTTCCAGTGGCAACGGTTCTACAATATTTCTGCAATATTGCGCGCACATCGTCGTGCAATGTTCCAGTGGCAACAGTCCTACAATATTTCTGCAATATTGCGCGCACATTGACGTGCAATGTTCCAGTGGCAACGCCCCAGCAAAATTGCGCACACATTGCCGTGCAATACTGTAGTGAAAACTTTTGGAAACATTACAACAATATTCTGAAGCAACTATGACCTTGTCAAAATTTTTCGAAATATGTACAATGTACATGACGTCGAGTGGATTCTACGGCGTGTTTCATTTAACTGGATACGCTAGACAGCGATGCCCCGATGGGCGGCCCGAGGGTACGAGCATCCATCGCATTTTCCAAAGCTCGCGTGGAAGGGTGTGTCGAAACCAATGAAGTTGCAGGCATGTAACGGATGAGGAAAACTTTAGTAGTGTGCGTGTAGACTCGTACCCTGAAATCAGCATGTAACCGTTACATGCTGATTTCATTGCGATTAAATTGATTTGACTTCTGGTTATAGGCTGATTTCAAGTCGTTTGGATTTGCGGTTATGGGTTATTTCAATACAAATTATGACAATACAAAATTATGAAGAAAAAGAAACCCCCCAGGGTTTACAAAATTATCCTGTCATCAAAAAATAGAACCCATAACCGCAAATCCAAACGACTTGAAATCAGCCTATAACCAGAAGTCAAATCAATTTAATCGCAATGAAATCAGCATGTAACGGTTACATGCTGATTTCAGGGTACGAGCCTACACGCACACTACTAGAGTTTTCCTCATCCGTTACATGCCTGCAACTTCATTGGTTTCGAGACCCCCTTCCACGCGAGCTTTGGAAAATGCGATGGATGCTCGTACCCTCGGGCCGCCCATCGGGGCATCGCTGCGCTAGAATATCTCGTTGGCCGTTGAAGATATGAAAAAAGTGTTATCGCGGGAGTTGTATGTAGGTACATGAACTTATATAGAGGAGATTCGAAGATCAATTTAATTTTTTTAGATAATGTAGGTACTATATTGTTTAATGTCTGAAATTATTATTATTATTATTAAACGTTTTTATTGCACAAATACGTATATACAATCTAGCAAGAGAAAAGAGAGAAGAGAAGACAAATGTAAAGGTTCAGTCTAAAGACTGTTTTCCAACCTAACCTAAAATGACACTGGGTGAAATTTGTAGTACGCACCTATAGTGTTACAGAACCCTAATGGGGTTTGTCAAATGAGCCTTCGTTTTTTAATAATTTGAGTTTAAAGTATTGCACGGTAGGAGTATAAGTTCGAATACGTAAGCAATCTTATCAATCAGCGGTTGTAGCTGCGGCGGTAAAGTGTTCGTCTACGATGCTACAGGTCCCTCGGTTCGAATCCCCCTGGGGTAAAAGAATTTTCTAGGAGAAAAAGACACACGGGCGTTATACTACTACGATTTTGCACACATTCACGTCATCGCGACCCTCACTGCCCGAAACGTTGCGGCGGAAATACACTCCTGCAATATTGTTAAGGCGGACATAGGAGTTTGTGAACCTGCAACGTCTCTGCAATGATGCGGTGCAATGGAAGTTGCAGGATCATTGCCACTATTTTGCCGTTTCGTTGCAGGACTACATATTTGTAATGTTCCCAAAACTTTGCAAAAAACAGTCCTGCAATATTACTAAGGCGGACATAGGAGTGAACCTGCAACTTCTCTGCAATGATGCGCACCGCAATATTGCCGAAGAGTTGCAGGATCATTGCCACAATTTTGCCGTTTCGTTGCAGAATCATCGCCGGAACGTTGCAGGACTACATATTTGTAATGTTGCCGCAACCTTGCAAAAATACACACCTGCAATATTGCGAAGGCGGACATAGGACTGATCCTGCAACGTCTCTGCAATGTTATGTTGCAATATTGCCATCTTGCACCGCATCATTGCAGAGACGTTGCTGCAATGTTATGGTGCTGTGTGGGGAGAAATGACCGTGAACAGAATATGTACGTATGTAAGGGGAATCAGTCGTTCACGAGCATACACTCGCGGACGCTGTGCACGGTGGCCACCATTCAAAGTATGCATGTACCTACATACATAACCCACTTTTCAAGGTCCAGCTGGACACACAGGTTGAAATTTTGGTATCGCGGAAGAAGGTATTGCGGAAGAAGGTATTGCGGCGCAACGAGATTCTTGGACGCGTCTTTAGTTAATGCACGGTTTCCTTAATCCGGTCGGTGCCGATGCAGCAAAAAACCGAGAGGAAACCGATCACCGTGGACCAGGATGCAAAGGAGGGGCGACGAGCCGCGAAATAAAGAGGGGGGGGGGGGGGAAGAGTCGAAATGCACCTGAATGAGAGATGAAGAGAAAACGAGTGGAGGGGCGTAGCGAGGAAGAAGAAAGGGAGAAAGAAACTGGTCGCGGACCGAATCGATTGGAAATAAGCCGATTGCTACCTGCACGGAGGTCCGCGTGCAAATCCCACATGTTCGTTCTGACACTCGGGACCCATAAAAAAGCGAGGAACAAGAAGAACCACCACTTTCTTTCGCTTTTCGAAACACCGCTGCCGCCGACCGAGCGAGCCTAACGCCCTTGTTGCCATTATCCATCGATGAACCGAGCCCGAGGAAATTTCATCTCGTGCAGAAAAGAAATTCGACAATATCACCACTCTGTGAAACTCTTACAGTCGGTTGAATTTATGCCTCGCATATCCCACTGTCTGGGCGATGGAGCAAGAAAACGCGATCGGGTGAAATCGTCTGGGATTCTTTTATGCCGCGTCGGGTCTTTCTGGAGTAATTCAAGTTTAACAAGCATCGTAATTGGAAATTGTTGCTGGTAGATCTAGGACACGGATAGTAGTGTCTCTTAGCGCCATTCCGGCAGCTTTTACGAGTACTTTCGGAATAGTCGGGAATATGTTGAGCAAGGAGCAAGCACACAATGCTCCCCTGCTATCGCAAAAAGCCGACATTGGCATTCGTTGAGAATACTCTCGCTATTGTTTCAAATATACGGTCACGTGGAGGTGCTCGGTAGCTACCCACGTTCGCCGCGGCCTCGTTATATCGGTCAGTTTGTATTTATTCCCATCGAAGCCAAATGGAAAGTCGCGCGGGCAAGCTGCGTCTCTATCGTTGGAGAATTCACGCGGACGGAAAGAAACGATCGGGACGATCGGCGTAACGAGATGGAACTTGCGACGTGTCCGTTTAATACTAAATTTGTATGGCCGTCGAGGGGAGCCGGCATTATACGCCTCTGTTCGGCCTGTTTCACCTGATACCGCGCATTCAGACGGCGCGGCGAAACGAATGCGTCGAAACGCGGCTTGTATTTCCATTATTTGCGAGCAGCTTGGCTTCGGGAAGTTCGCGGCACGACAGCGGGACGTATATACCTACGCGGCTACGTGACAGAAAAAAGGAAGCCGCGGAGCAGCGACGGGGGGGAAAGATACGTTCCCTGAATTACAACGCCGACGAGAATTGACGTTAACGAGGATTTCCGTGCGACAAGTACGCACTTATTTCAATGCGCGCGCGATGCCGATGCAAAGGGACGTTTTCGGTATACGAGAAGACTTTGTGCGGGACGCGGCCTCGGGACGAGTAGGTATCCCCTCGGCTCGTGAATTCGCCCGCCGCATTGTTCCATCGTAATATTCGCCGGAACACGAGGCGCAGACCGGAGACGGGTGCAATTGCTGCGTATCGTAGAAGGTACTTAGGTACCTCGCAGCCATCAGTAACTAGACGCTTCCCCGAAGTACGATGATAGAGGAAGAAGTCGGATTTAGATTCGCAGAAGCATTCGAATAGGATTACGCGGAATGTTGCGGGCAAACCTCTGTTTGCATCGATAATAAGGCCATGTTAATAAAAGGCCAGGCAACGGTGGAAAGCTGCGCGACGCGAGCAGACTGATACGATAACCGGAAAACGTGAATGGCCGTAAGATAGGTATGTAAATGGCGCGGAATGTTTTGTCCCCTGTTCGCCGTGGCCGTGGTTTCGTTCTCCGCGCGCGGCTGCCACGCAAAACGATAGGGGGAGAGAACGCGTATACGCGAAGATCGGGGGACAAGAAGAAGGCAGAGCACGGTTTGAATTACGACAGCGACGAGAAGTGACATTAACGAGTATTTCCGTGGGCTTACGCGGCGCTCGCCGATGCCTACGATACATACGTAAGAGGCCCTCGCGAGTGTTCGCCAACGTCGGTATAAAAGTAACACACTGTGGCTGGTCGTCGTCGAAAAGGCTCTCGTTACGTTTCGTGTCGCGCCTTGTTGCACCTGCGGAAATGCACCAATCAGACCGGCGACCGGCCGGACAATGCACGGTCGTTATCCCGTCGCGGCGCCGCCGCCTCGAACGGAATAGAAACGACAGATTTTATCGTCTTCTCTGCTACTTGCCATTCTCTGAAAGACACTTTCTCCTCTCCCCCTCTCTGCCGCGTCCCCTGTCGATCTCCCGCTTCTCCTTTCTTCATCCCTCTTCCCTCATCTGCCCTTCTCGCCGGTCCGTGGCTCGCGCCACTGCGATCGGCCCGCAGACCCTGTGGGAATTTTCTTTCGGCGCCCGTGGACTGTGAACCGAGTTCTAATATCGAGGATTTAATTCTGCGAGCGGCGGCGGCTCGCCTTCGCGTCACGCCGGTAATTGAATTAGTTTTAAGCTTCTCGGTCTACCCACCCCTGCTTTTTTCGATTAAAACTGGCTACCGATTCAGCCCCGTTCACGTAGAAATTCTCATGCTCCCGGAGTGTTTGTAGAATCATAGAATAGATAGCGGAGTAAGCTGCCTTGGATTACATGAAAAGCGAAGGCGCCCTCCGGAGCCAGTCGGTTTGTATATCGACCGCGCGAGAAACGGCCTCGGCGGTACTTAGATCGATGGCCGAACAGTGTTTCGTGATTAACAAATTGTGCTCCGCGACCAGACGGAAGACGCTCCCAGTGTAATGAATTCTAATATGAATTAATAGCCCCGCTCCTCCGTCAGGCATTCCGTGACTACGTTGCCCGTACTCCGAATCGGGTGTTTGTTACAGGCGTTGAAATTTCAAATCAATCTTCATTAATGAGACTCATAATTAGGGACAAGGTACACCTAACGATCTATGGAGCTGACAACGGTGCAAGCGAGAGACTCTGAATGCACCGGGATCATTATTCTCTGGTGAATCGCTGATACGCTGAAAGGGCCGATTCTTTCCAACGCGAATGCACGGGGCATTCCGATATTTCGAATTTACCGTCCACCGGGATTGTCGCGAAACAGTGTCGTCGATTATTATTGTTATCAACTGACCGTTAAATGCGCGACAAACGCCCAGTGACGTAACGATTATGTCGATACATCGTAATACGTCCGTGTATTTGTCCGTAAATATTGCAATTACTGGTAGAAGGCGACTGGACGCAACTGCAGTTACACCTACGATGGTTATCGACGCGATTACGGCTCAGTCAGGATTCGATGGCCCGGAACGGACCTGATTCAGGCTTAAGTTAATCACGAGAGGCACTGGCAAGAAGCGTCGAAAGGTCGGGGCAACGAGTGCTTGGACGAATTATCAGAGAGGCGACCGAGAAAAACGCGTCTCTCCGTTCGGGCGTAGCAATTTTTTTACCCACTTAACTCGCACTCGATACTCTCCCGAGGGACCGTTAAGCTGTTTTACGAGAGTCCACGTAATTCCTTCATCGCCTTCTTCTTCCCCTTCTTCATCGCCATCTCCTTCTCCTCCTTCAGCTTCTTCTTCCTCCTCTTCTTTCTCATCCACCTTCTGCTTGCTCCCATCGAGTTGGCCGGCTCGCAGTGCCGAGCGGACCGCTCTAATTGACCGCGACAAATAAATCATAATGAGGCGGCTTCTTTCTCATTACTAGCGAGCGTCACGCTTTTACGCAATCTTCATCACCATTCACCGGCTCGAAAATAAATTCCCTCGGCCCTCGGTATAATCTGTTTACGAGGCACCGGTAATTACGCTCTTTTTGTGCTGATAATGATTATTTCGTTGTAATCCATAATGCCTTTAATTAGACGCGACCTTCGGCGTATCCTAGTCCCGCGCAGTAGCGTCATAATCGTTCACCGATTCGTCCTGGCCCGGTCTCTTGTCCCTTTCAATTACTTTTTTTCTTCCGCCGCTCGTTATACCGTAGAATCTCTGCTTGGAGAATTCGTTCGCGCGAAGTCAGAAGTCTTTCGATCCTTAAAGATCCCGATGCCCCGTGCACGGGTGTAACGCCCACGAGTGTCGGCGCGCAGCGCTCGAGGCCGGCGCTGTAAAGCGAACTATTTAAGTCTTCGCGAAGTCCACTCCCACTCCCCGCGACGCACTCGATATCATTTTGTTTCTGCCAAACCTCCCTCCCAGCCTCTTTATCTTAATCCCTATTTCTACCCCCGGCCCCCCGCGCGCCCCCCCCCCCCCCCCCTCGAATATCTCGGCGCCCTTCGTCCCGCGGCACTCGCGAGCCCGGCTCCCTAATAAAGATCCATTTCTCAGCGTTACGACAGGCCGATAAGCAGGGCCACAATTTCAATTACGGCGTTAAGCCCGTCGAGATCGTCGGACCGTAAAAACTGCGAGACTATAGCCAAGATACTAAGCAAGTAAAAATCGACGATACGTCCCGCGGGCTTCCCTGCCGCCCCGCTCTGCCGCAAGTATCGCTCGTTCTCTCACTCCGCCCCTTGCCTCTCGCTCTGCCTCGCTTTCCCGCTCCCTTTTCACCTGGCTCGCCGTCGTTCAGCCCCGTCTTTGTCCCTCGTCGCTGCCGGTCCCCCCCCTGGTCGCGGGAGAGAGCGCAGAGCCGAGGTTTGACTCGTTAATATATCAGATTATGCTGGAACAGCGAGTCTAATTTATACCACAGTAAACTGCAGGCTGCACCTCGGGCCTCTCCGCCGCCTGCCATTTTTAATACGTCCTTAAAGCGTCGCATCTCTTAAAAGATTTCTCCGCCCCTCCCCGCCCCCCCCGGCCCCTTTCTTTCCCGTTCCCTCTGTCTCTCGTCCTCGCCGCTTACAATCCGACCTGGGCTCTTTCCTCCCCGTGTTCTGTCGCCGTTCGCGTATCTCCTTTCCCTTTCCAGTCGTGCCCCAACCTGCGAGAGGCGCCCACCTCTCGCGCTCTCTGTCTTCCTCGCCCGTCCACCTTCGCGGCTTGAAATCTTTCCGCGTTTCTTCGCCCTCTTTTCCTGCCGTCGAGCACGGGCACGAGACAGACTGTGCTTACTTTTTCCCCTTTGCTCGGCGACACACGATTTGCGCGGGGGCGGGGGGGGGGGGGGCGGGCGGGTTGCACTGTGCAGGCCGGCGAGCAACGTGGCGACGGGGATGGTGGGGCTGCGAGAGAGGTGGAAGCCAGAAAACGAAGAGCGAAGAAACTTTTCCTTTATTGTTAGACGCCGCTGCAGAATACACAAACGATAAGGGATTACGCTTTTTCCTCGATGCTTATTTATGGCTCGCGTCCTTCCCCCGTCCTCGCTTTCCGCCCCCGTGTTCCTCTTCATCTCTTGTTCTGCCGGCGCTTTTTCCTACTCGTATCGCCTGAAACGGCGAGCACCGAAGAAACGAAACACCGGCGATAAGAAGTTTGGGGCGATAATGGCGTGCAAGGCGATCGCGAGCAGATCCGCACCGGTGGGAGAGGGATGTTCGGTAATAAATTCGCTTGGCTGCATTCCGAAGCGGGGCCGGAAAAATTTCCCTGGCACTGGTATCGCGAGAGGATTTAATCCGTCGCCGTTCCGTACGCTTTTATGGGTTTCCTGGTGTTCTACATTTCGCGGCTGGTGTTAATGCGACTGATATTTCGTTTGATGCGAACACGGGGCGTACTATTTCGTCCAAGTATACGGATAATGAAATCGAGGGGGGGCGGGTGATCCCCCTCGCTCGAGAAAGTTTTCCGACTCGCAAGGAATCGTGCATCTGTTTCGAAAATAATTAAGTACGTGCGATTTATGAGCGCGATGGTGACAGGATTGATGTCATTACCTGGCACGGAATTAAGACGGGAGAGTGCACTCGTGCGCGAGGGAACGAGAAGCTGTTCTCTGCCTGTGCCTGAAGAGCCAACGCACGAAATTGGGCCACGATCTCGCGCGCCGGACAAATTATGAATACGACACTCGCGTACTTGTACGCCGTGTATGCGTACATCAGCATATAAGTACACGCGATTAAAACGGAGAACAGCTTTCGCTGACACGCTAACGACTCGGATGGCGCGGTGGAACCTTTAGCCGTCCCCAATTAACGCGGGAAATGGATTGGATAATTACGAAAAGATTGAGAAAGGAAACGCTTGCCTTGAGAAACTCTATTTAATGAATTGCGCAAGAGGAGAATTAGGTAAATTAGTGTTTCGAGCGGCATACGGGATGGAGGTTACGAAGTTAGAACGTTACGGATAACGTGGTGTCCGGCGCTTTAAACGCTGGCGCACCGATTTGAAAATACTATATTTTCACGAATTTCGCGCGAACTGAGAATGGTGGAATAAAGGAGCGAGACCGGGCGCGTTTTACGACACTGTTTTCCTCATTGCGTTTCAACGTGATGTACGGTTATTACCGGCGAAATAGGAGACAAATTTATGATGACACCGTTAATAGACATTTGAGAATAACCACGGATGAAATACTGCCCGGGTGTCGAAGGAGCAGGGCGGAGAGAAAAATGAGGCGGAAGCGTATTCGAGTCGAATCGGCCACAGGAGGACCCTAATTCATTTTTGATCGATGCCGGAGATAGCGTTGGTTTTTAGAATCAAGTGGAGGTAGAGTCTCGAACGGAACGAGACTCATAATATAATAGCGGATCACGGTCGCAGGAGCACGGATTTACAGCGCTAAATCATTTCGTGACTCGCGTGCCCCGCGTTCGTGTCACTAAAAAAGAGATATCCTCGTGAATGTTACAAAATAGGACAGGAACAAGACGCAGCGAACGTTGGAAGAAGATAGGAATCCAGCTGACGTACACATATATCTTTTGGAGCAAGGATGCGATGAAACATGAGTTCGTGGAAAAAACGACCACAGAAGGCCGTAGCTTATTTTCATTGAATTGACTCATCAACCATCAACCGCGAGGAAAGTAACGATCCGTTCGTGAAAACATATTTGCGAAGCTATTCCGTTAAAGTATGTCTTCCGCGATATGTCTTGTGCTCAACGAATCGCAGCGAAATTTCTCCCGGGGTAGCCGTCCCTTGAAAGTATTGTCTATGATAACAGAAGTGGAAAAGGAGACGATTCTAAGAAGACCGTTCAAGCGAAATTGATGAATTCTTTGAAGATTCTCTGCGCTTCTGCGAATCCGTGGTCCGAGGAATTCGTAAATGTGAGCAAGCTTGATTGGTAGTCGCATCTTTATCATTCTTTGAAGAGAAAGCACTTCGCTGGATAATCCAGTGAAAAACGATACGATTGGTCAACCTGTGGCCGATACTGTTTCCTTCTGGAGAGAGGAGATTGCTAGGGAGGTTTAATCCGCGTAAGGGCGAGGGAGGGAAGCAGGGAAAGAGGATTCGGAAAAATCTCGATTTTTAGTAAGACGAGCTTAGTCGCTGATAGGATTGTGGGTCGTTCTATGCGGGAAAGAAACCTGGAATCTTTTGTTCTCCCGTTGTCGGTGCATTCACGGATACGTGCTACTGTCCGCGCGCCATAACGAACAAGTTCCCATATCTCCTTCAACGTGGACAGCGCCTGCTGTAGTAAGTTCTATGCGCGCGTTGCGCTATCGTGGGCAAGTTAATTACCAAGGTATAATACGAAAGACGAGTACGAATGCCAAAGGCAAGTGAACTCGAACGACACGAGCCTACGCGCGTTAACGCGAAATCAGGACAGGTTTTCTCCGCGCGAGCACTCAGCGGAGGTGTAAAAATTCCTAAACATCCCTTACCTCTGCCGCACCGCAGGCGGCGCAGGGCGTAATATACTGATGAACCAGTTCAAGAAAAGAAGGCAACCGTGAGCGAGGAACCTGTAGTAATTTCTTAACGGTTCAAGAAATTATGCGCCTTAATTATGCAAGCCCGTGAAACGTGCCAGCGCGAGAAAGGGAACGCGAGAGATAGAGGGGCCCGAGAGGAGAGGATAGAGGAGCCCCGGGGAGAGAGGCGATGCGTTTTAGAAACATCGAGGAATGGTTAATTGCTCCACTCTCCGTGTTTGATTATAATTCTTTCGTAGGCGTGGAAAAGGGGGGCTGGCGGCGGAGGGCAGGCGCGAATGATTAAGAAAGGAGGCGAGGCAACGCGTGGAAAATTCTTCGCTGACCCTGCGACGGTGCTTCTAACGCTTACGAATAATTATTAGCAATAATTTTTCATTACCAAGACATTGCGAGATAATTATAGGGCGAGGTGGTTTTTGTGCTCGCGCACAGGCGAGCGGGCGCGCGATACACGCGCGTGCATACTTGTAATGAATAGTCGCTCGTTACCCGCTGCGCTCGCTGAGTTACCCTGAAATTACAATCTCGGCAAATGTCTCGCAATGTTTCCCATGGAACATCTACGAGAGGGTCTTCCTGTTGCGCGCACGGTGATCCTCTTTTTTCTCCCCAACTACTCGGAGTCTCCGGAACTTTGGCTTTTTCGGTGCATATTAAAGTTCGGCACTTTAAGCTTGTTAATCCCTGCCCCTGCCTCTACTCTTTTATTACCGTGGAACGAGAGGAGAAGAGACTACGGGTCGCGATCAACCTTTCGCGCACTGCGCAGTCCGACTTTTTCGACAGATTCATTTGCGAATTCCGTGCCGGGAGCAAATGGCGTTTGAAAATGAAACTTCCTACGCAGAGGATTTATTCGAGAATTTGGACTTATTCTGCATAGCAATGTGCAGCATAGTAGACTGGCGCGACTGTTTTGCGCGAGGGCGGTGCGAAATGTTGGGTGGCCGTGCTCGGTCCACGTGGATCTGTGCCGTGTCGCGCTCGAAAACCGCGGCGCACTCGTAAATAACGCTTTCACGAGCGTGTCACATAACGTCTTCTTGCTACACGGACTTCGTTTCAGCCAGGTTTTTGCGAGCCGTGGCCACGGAGCAGCTATCCCCTGTGCCACGGGCAGTACCGCCACGTCTTTCTCCCCGCGCGACGAGGCGGTGGTGTGTCTTGGCTGGCGCCGGTCTCTCTTTACTAGTTAATAAACTAACGCGCCAGGAGAGAAAGAGTAAAGCAGCCCCCTCGCTCTGAATGGAAAACTTGTATTAAAGTGCACGTCGGGGTCGGACCTCGGCGAACTTCCCAAGCCCGGCCTGAACTTGGCTTCTCACTTTATGAAATACAACCCAATGTCCGCAGTGCCTCTTTGCTCGCGGAACTCGGCTGCCTTGAGAGGGAAGAGGGACCAGGAGAAGGCCACGGAGATGGAACGCTGCGAGTGGGAGTAAGGTGGAAGGTGATGCAGAGAAAGAGAGAGGGAGATGGTGGGAAACACGGGTCGAAATAGATAGAAGAGGCAAGTGCTTGCCGCGCCCGTAGCTCTGAAATCATTTCGTGCTCAGACTTCGAGTAAACTATCTATCTTCGAGTAGTAAATCGACAAACCCTCCAGAATTCACCGTTCTTTCGACGTACATCTTCCAACGCGCTCTCTTCTTACCTCCCCCCTCTATCTCTCTCTCTCTCTCTCTCTCTCTCTGTCTTCTGTTACATCCCCTTCTCAACGTTCCCTTCCGTCCTTTCTATCCGCCCCTTTTTCGAAACGCTCGGTTACTGCAGCCCGATTGTCGCGAGGAGGAAACTGCACTGGCACCCGCCTGAGCTGCGTCGGAATTTTTCGAACGGGAACTTGACCCGGCACGCGTACAAGTGGAAAGCCCGTGGAATCGATCAGGCGGCACGAACAAATAAAACTCGAGAGATGTTTCGGCGATCGCATAATAATTCCCGTGGATGCCTCCCGCCGTTCTTCCGTTCGACTTTCCGCGATGGTTTTTCTCCTCCGTTCCGATCGATTCCCGCGACCCCTGTTCAACGAATCGCGCGTACGTACGTTTACGGTCTCTCGTCAGAATTTACCGTCAAACTTGGGGCTGGCGGTTCTTACATGCCGCCCGTCGACGACGTACCCGTAACCGGCGGAAATAGACGGCCTTTCTTTCGAGAACGCCTCGGCCCGGCCAACTTTCATCGCGAGCGTTCAAACGGCTCGTCGATCTCCGAAATCTCGGCGCGGTTTTTGCGCATCTCGCCCCGCCTCCACCCTCCCCGCACCCCGTCCCGTCACGGTGGTTATTACCTTTTCGGATGTTAGATGGACGACGATAAGTTATCGCCGCGGTATAGCCGCCTATCGGGCACTGTCACTGGCCCGTACCAGTAGGATATTGTTTTTAGGCTGCGGTTTTGCCCGGTGTACCCTCCTGGGAAATTGGACCTGGAGCGGGCACGCTGGCAGCGCGCTCGCCGCTCATTTATTACCGTTGCTTTACCTCTGGGTGGCCAAATTTACCAAACGCTGCGGTCCGAGCTCCGAATGCCTACCATACAGTGCGCCGGTTTGAACGACGTCATTCGACGTTACACGGTTCAAAACCGAGCGACGAATTGGCACATCGCCCGTGATCCCGGTCTATTAGTCAAAAAACGTTTAAAAAATTCTCCCGCCTCCCCCCCTCTTCCGCGCGCGTGCCATCACCGCTTTTCACCGTGGACCATTATAAATTTGATCGACTATCGGTGCATTATCGATACCTAACCCCCTCGCCGCAGCGCGGTATCGTTATAGTTGGATAAAATAGTGGTTCCGCCGCGAAATCGAAACGCGACTCCCTCTTCCCCCCTCGCCCACGAGGAAACACTATACAGCTGGAGAATTGGCGCGGATCGACGAGCGTACACTTCATATCAATTTATCTGCGCTATGTATTAGAGCTATTGTTTTTGCCCGGGTATCCGGGTACCCGGGTACTCGAGTACCCGGTGAGACCCCGGGTAGAAAAAGATTACTCGGGTACCCGGGTACCCGTAGGATACCCGACTACCCGGGTACCCGTGCAATACCCGGATACCCGCGTGTCCATGAGATACCCGAGTAACTGAAGTGTGATGAGATAGTTGAGAATTTCGATTTGACAGCATATTCCGTTCATTACTGAGGTTAGCCGAAAATGATCGAAAGTCGAAAAACGATCGGCTGTCAAATCGAAATTCTCAACTATCTCATCACACTTCAGTTACTCGGGTATCTCATGGACACACGGGTAATTTTTGTCTACCCGGGTACCCGGGTATTATTATTATTTTTTTATTATTAAACGTCTTTATTGCAAACAAACAAAACAAGACACAGCAAGTAGCAAACAGAGCGAAACATGACAAATGCAAGGGCGGGGTTCAGTTAAAGACTGTTTTTCAACCCAACCTTAAACGAGAACTTAACCTAGACTTAAAATTAATACAAGAAAAGTAAAGAAAATAAAAGAAGAGAAACGAAGAGAAGACGAACCGACCAGATCGCAGAGTGTGATATGATGTGTAGAAAAATTATAACGGATGAAGCAGTAGGAAAGATTTACAAGAGCATTTGATCCGTATCGCACGGGTACCCGGGTAGTCGGGTATCCTACGGGTACCCGAGTAATTTTTTTCTACCCGGGGTCTCACCGGGTACTTGAGTACCCGGGCGGGCGGGTAGTAAGAGCTCTACTATGTATCCGTTCCTAACAAGCTTGATCACGCGGTCTGTTGGTCGAATCGGAGGAAAAACCTGCCAAAAACATTCATTGCTCGGTACACGGGCCATTTCCCCGATAGAGAGCCTCGGTGTATTTGATCGAGCGCCGATGCGTTGGTGACTCTATAATTGGATAAAACTGCGAATCGTGTGCGAGCTGCCTGCTCGCGTGTCTTCTATCCCCTGTAACTGCTTAGAATCTCGGCAAACGAGCGAAGAAACCACGAATCGAGCGACACGCAGGCAATGGGAATCTGGTTTGGTTTCCGGAGGGACATCGTACCTTGGAGATTCATTCGCTTTTCGAGGAGCCTCCGTAATCATCTGGATGCGATGACGATCCGGAAATTAGCGGTAATAACGTCGCAGGGAACCGTAGAGGCTTGAGATACCTCGTCGATGAATCGGGCCGCTCTCTCTCTCGCGGTCGCTGGGATGACTAATTTTAAAGCAACACTCGATATGTTGAAGTAAGAAGATTCGAGGCACCCGAAGCGAACGAGTCGAATGGTGGATGGTCTTATTTGACCATACGCTTACGTAAGTGCGCATTCGATCGAGGCTGGTGTACGCGAGTTGTCGCTCTATCCCCTGGTTGTCGGTGGAAAAAAAGAGCGATAAAGGGTGGCGGTGTTCCTGTCCTAGCGGCACTTTCGCTCTCGAAATCCCATCCATTTCGTCGGGCGGATCGACTGCGGATCCGGCTGGGCGCTGGTCGATGCGTTTTCGAGTGTCGTCGGGGCCGACACGCCGCACGCCGGTGTGCGCGTATACCTACGAGCGCAGCCGCACACCGAATAATCCCGGTGCACGCGGCCCGGTGTCCACGGTGCATCGGCCCGGCTGTTTTTGGTGCTTGTTTTTGCAAATTCCGCATTCCACCGATACCGAATCCGATCAAACGCGCGTGACAAAACGCCGGGGATAGGGAGGAAAAAGCGCACCACGGCCGAATCTTGTCGACGATCGGACTCGGTGACAAATAATCGGTGGACAGCGACGATAATCGGCCCTCGGCGCCCTGTATATAAGCGCGCGCACACATGCGTGGTGTGTAATAGCTCGGCGCGCCCGAGTGAGAAGAGCGAGCCTCTGTAATTTGCGCTGTAATTAGCTACACGATTCTGGGAATTAATCGAACCGAGCGGTGTCGCGCGGCAAGTATTTATATTAATAGCGTATCACGGCGGCGCGACAACGCGAGGTCCCGCCGAAAAGTATTTTACACCGTGTGACGATTATGCCAGCTTATTTACCGGGCGAATAATTGAAACGGTCCGCCGCGCGAAAACGGCGCTGTACGGAGGCGGGACAAAAAAATAGAAAGAAGGAAAAGTCCGCGAGCGCGTAGGTACGCGGGGACGTGCGCGCGCGCGTGCGATAATTCAATTCGGTAATAAATAACCGGTCCGCGAGCGATGATAATCAATGGCCGATATAGAGCAACGCCGGTGCACCGGACCGAGGAGAGACTCTGTAATTTGTGTTGTAATTAGTCCATTCTAGATATTAATTGGACCGAGTATTGTCACTGGAAGAATTTATAGTGACCGCCGTTATATCATAATAACGCCGTAATAGCGATAAGCATCGTTTTAAAGTGGCGATCGCGGCGAAACATTTAGCCGGCTGAAAATCGCGTGGACAAATGGGGCGACCGGGCGAGTCAATCGCGAACCACGCACTGGGACTATTCGCGATCGGAATGATTATCTCTGTGCTCCATTTCTCCAGTCATCCCCCGTCGACCGATGCCCCAGAAATCCTGGGGAAGCTTTCAAGTCGTATCCACCAAGCTTCGCTGTGGTCTTTCGAAAATGGCTTAGGGGATACCGTCGAAAGATGTAGCCCCTGAATGCTCATGAAACGCATTCTGTCACGAGCTAGAGCTGTTTTAGAGACTCGCTGGTGGTACGCGGTAAGAGGCACGGAGCCGTCGCGAAGAATTCGCGTCTACGAGATTCCGTCGGAGAGTCTTGAAATCGCGCGAAATGAAAGTGGAGTGCGCGTCGCGCCGGGCGCAGCCGGAATCTTGTAGATGCATATCAATGCAGCCTGGAATTTTCATTACGGGTCAGATGATCGCTCGCGATCGCGCCGCGGAAGGGAGCCCCGTTCCTTCCGCGAGCAGCGGAAAACGAGCCTCCGTTTATTCTTTTCTGCGCCATGCCGCCTCCGCGGAGGTATCGGTATTACGCTTATATAGTAATCGATCGGAAATCACGACTGAAGCGCCCGTGCACATACATAACGACCGGGGCTAATAACCGGACCGTGTCGTGGTAACTGGAACGAAATTATAATAATTCGGGGGGAAATTAGCGGCAAGTGCCGCATTAAACTTCGCTACATGTTTATCTCGGAAGATAGGAAAATTTCGCGCGGTAATGCCCGAAATTATTGCGGCAATCGCGTTCGCAAATTTCGGGGGTTGGCTGTTTGTACGGATTACAAATGTACCCGTTGCAACGGGTTTTCCCTCGCGCGTCTCTGTGCGCGCCTCTGAAACGCCACTGATTTAAAAACCGTTCTTTTTCTTTCATTTACGCACCCCGCATTCGTGGGAGCAGCGCGCAAAATTCGTACACGGGAAATATTTATTAATGCTTTTTCCCTGGAAAACGAATTACCTTGATTGGGGAGATTAATTCTACTTTCCGCTACATCTGCGCTCGTAAAAGTCTGCACCGTGCTCTTTTCGACCTCCCTTTTGCTTGGCGAGATTTTAATATGCAGTCGCATCGCAGTTTTGAACATGGTTCTGAACGCGTCGGTTGTGCGTCGGGATCTCTTTATACGTAGGCAGTCGGTTCATTCCTGAATTCAATTTTTCAAATGCATACATGGGTAGGTACATGTTCTGCCTTTCATTATATGATCCCTTTCGTCGAAACATTGATACAGCGTGTGGTTTTTGACTTGAGTTAGACGAACCAAAACGATAACATTGATTTTGGGGTCCGTTTCAAAAGCTCGTTAGGAAGTCAATACAATTTTCACCTATCTCTGGTCGGTTTGCTCGATGCTTGTGCAAACAGTATGTAATGCGGTAAATATAGTGTCGACAAGAAATATCGGAAAGAAATGTTTGCCTTGCACCCGGACTAGTCCGGTCCAATGGATCACAGATTTTCTGCGTAAGCATCGGGAGTCTATCTACGGAACGATAGCGAGCTACATATATCTATAGCAGTCGTTTCTCTGGTATTTGTGTGCAACCAGTGGCGTCAGCAAATCGTCAGGTCCCTTTATCCCCTGATCCTCTATTATCGCCTCGCTGATAGTCGAATGAGCAATCCTCCGGCTGAATTTCTAGCAGGTGGATGGGTAGTTCTCTGGCAAAGTGCAAAGATCGAAACTTATTTTAAACAGACTCCGCCCTAGGCCGAACTTTGACCAACTTGGCAACCGTTCGTTTCGAACCATTTCCATTCTCCGTGCCGTCGAACCTTTTGTCAGATTTTTACTTTGGATGCAATTTACGAAGTATACCTTCTCTCTAGCGTAACGGGGCGGGATGTGATAAGAATTTGTAGGCGATAGCTGTTCTCAAATGCTCGATACGAGGAAGGGACCAAGCCCCATACATTTCGACCTGTTCGTTCATCTACAGAAGTCGTCCGATACGCGAAAGCTCGAGGGTGGCATTCTGGTCTACCAAACCCTGTCAATCGATTCGTTTTCTCCCCCGCACCCCCCCCCCCCCCCCCCCAAATTCATTAACAGCACGCGGAAGGTGCCACGTCCGTGGGATCAGTGATATCACGGTTATAAATAATAAGGGAGTTTTTTGGAGGATTTCCAGGCGAAACGCGACACCACGCCGAACGGCCATTTCACCCATATTATCCACTGGAGTATTGCGTGCCAGAGGGGCTCGGTAATTGGATCTACGATCGAACCAGCAGTTTTCGCGATGACGAAATCCGATGCGAAGCCCGGATCCAGAAGCGGTTTCGCGACCCGTCCGCGCACCTGCCCCTTTTGACAGGTTACGATATCGCTGACGATAGAGCAACGTATTCGATATGGCATTGCATCGGGGTCGCAGACGCGAGCGAACCGCGCGCGTATGTCCGCCCGCCGCGCCGCGGCCAACGATATCTCCTCTCGTCTCGTCTCTAGCAACACAGCCTAGCCCCACCGCCACCCAGCACACACAACCCCATCGAGCTTTCAGCGTGTGTACAGACGAGAGGGGCATCTATACACGCGGGATCGTGTGTCCCCCTGCTCGCGCCGCCGCGCCGCGCCGCGCCACGCCGCGGTGGTACCAGATCGCCTCGGGTACTTTCGCAGATGACGCGATAAAACCCACCGAGTCATCAATACTTTTCAGTGCGACGATTTGAATGAAATATCGTCGTTGCAGGAGGAGACCGCGACGATTCGTATTCGCGTCGCGATGCATCGAAAGGGACGAGCGAGCGCGCGGAATGCAATCGGAGAAAAAGGAGACGGGGGTAGGGGGGAAGCGAGTTAATGACATTGTAATGAAAAAGATCGATTAGAGAAGCTGGCCGGCGCACGAGGGGTACGCTGGTATTCCGCTGGAGGGGCATTTTGAATTCATTCCGGCCGGTTGCAGCTGGCCCGGGCCACGGATCTCGCCGACGATTCGGCCGATCCAGAAATAAATAAATGCACCGATGATTGGTTTATACGGCGATATACACTGTCGATTAGCGGGATTATTTAATCTCTACGAATACACCGATCCGTTATGATTATTCGCGTATTAATGCGCCCGGCAGCTCGCATGGTGAAACGGAGGTGGAGAGGGAGAAAGTGAAGTCGTTGGATAGAGCGAATTAAATGGCGATGCCCGGCCATTGAGTGCTACTTTGCATCCTTGGAAATCAATTACGGTTCTAGCACGAGTGATTAACTTTAGGTTTAATGAGTCGCCGGTTATTTTCCGAACTCGATAGTCCCGCGCACCGGTAATGAACCGATCCTACCTAATGTACCGGCGATCAAATTTAAACGTATTACTGATTGGTCGCTGATCCTCTGTAAATCCCGCAATTCGATCAAAGATATTAAATTAGAGGATTCGACGTTGTGCTCTATATCGCCCCATCGCAGCTTCCACTCTCTCTGCGCGGATATGTTGTAAGGTTTCATTAACGAGTTTCACCGAGCTGCGAGAAGACACCACTCCGTACCGTACCCCCTTCGCAGTCGATTATATCTTATCGAGTAGATAATCGTGCGAAAGCTCCAAGTAGTAATTTTAATTCGATTATCTACCAACGGGCAGCGCCACTAAGTTGCTCCGAGAAAAATGAGAAGAATGCGTACCGTAGAATTAACGCACCGTTCCATAATAATTTCGCGAACGCGGACATGCCTTTTATTAAATCGTCGAGTTACGGAACATCGCGCGGAGGCGCGTTTAATGAAGAAATTATCTTCGTATAAATTAACCGTCCGCCGCGCCGGTCCCGGAGCGTGGCGTGCGCTCCGAGCGATCGCTCGAGGAATCCGTAAAAACGGAAACTATCGGCGCCGTATCGTTTCGCGGGTACGAGCGTCGCGATAGCTTCATATCGACGCAATATTGCCGCAGTTACAACGATACGATAGGGGGCCGCTGATCGTACTCGGCCCTCGAAGTGGCTATGCAAATTAACATGAGTTCTATCGAACGAGATTGCCTCCACAGAGAGAGAGAGAGAGAGAGAGAGAGAGAGAGAGAGAGAGAGAGAGAGAGAGAGAGTCCAGGGGCAGAGGATGGAAGAGAGTGGCCTGAAAGGGGCGAAGGGGGCAGGAAAGGGTACGTGGACGAGAGGTAAGAAAAGGAACCAGTCGGGACTACAGAGGCGACCAGTAAAAGGAGAACTCCGTGAACTTCGTTCTCGCTCGATTAACAAATGCGATTTTTCCCATCGGGCACGCGATATTTATGCTCGTGCAAAATAAGATATTAATAACGAGCGGTAGATCGACCGTGGCGATACACGGGCCTGGTGCACGCACCGTTCAACAATCTGTGCTCTCGTTTTTGCGTTCACGTCCCTGCATTTTCTTACCGTTCCCGTGCCCGCGTAATTTTTCGTCCCACCCACTGTACCCCCGCGATAGGCTGAATCGCGAGTAATGGTCCCATTCGTACGGAATTGCACTTCTTTTCTGTTGTTCTGCGAGCCCAAGTAGCTCTCGAGAATCTACGTTTATCGTTCGAAAGTTCAGTTGGCTACGTTCCCCCGCCGTCGCTGTTGCGCAGTCTTTCCCACGTCGGCGTAACTCGCGTCAATTCCTACCCGTAGAACACTGACGCAACGCTTTGCAATTACAAGTATGCAGATCGAGCAGGAAAGACGTAACGGTAAACTTATGCGAACGTTCCTCCGCGATTCCGGTTGCTCCCGTCCCCGATGCATCTCCTCGAGTTTTTCTCGTCATGAATTTTTATACGATGCACGGGAGTCTGAATTATAATTGCCCCGCCCGTTTCATTCCCGATACAGATATCGCGGCAATACTCCGCCGGCAAGAGGCAAGCCAAAAAGTGGAATTTTATGGTCACCCTCGAGGGATCCAGTCGCAAATTACTTTTTCGCGTATCCGCAAGTCGATCTTCCTCCGAAGGAAGAGGCGCGTCCTCGTCTCGCCCCGTTATTTCTGCGGGGAACTTGGCCAATAATTCACCCCCTACCCTTCTATATACACGAGTACATCCCGTCCACGCATTAGACCGCTATCTACCAACGAGCCAATCGTCTGTGAAAGCAAATGTTGTGCACGCGCATCCGCGTAAAGAAATAGGGCTGGCCATTTTTCAGCCTCTCCATTCACGAACGTGGAAAATCAGCCTCGTTCGCGGCGGTAAAAAATGGCCACGGCGTAAAGATCGCTTTGCAGTTTGCATGAACGATCGGTTGGCGATAAACCCGCCGCCTGTTTGTTCGGGTGGGATAGCGAACCGTCGAATGCAGTTGGAAGTAATCGCGACGTGACCACTAAAGCGAGTTTGCTCGTAAAAAAACGAATTAAACGGACGGATTGCTAAGCGCGAAAAGCTGTCTCGAAAGTTTATGGCCGACATTATCTCGCGCGGCGGTAAGTCAGCCGCAATTGGATTGCTTGATTATGACCGGAAAGAAAATGTACGTTTCATTGTTCGGGGACCGGCGTCTCCGGGAAACACGATCCGATCGTTAGACGCTGGGTTTTATTATTACATCGTTATAACCTGACAATAGCTTCGGTTTCGACGAGACTGCCGTCGAAGAAGTTCTTAACTAGCTGCTGCGACGGCCTCGCACAGCAGACTGCTCGCTGTCCGTTTCCCCCTTGCACCCCTCCCAACAACTTTTCCTTGTCCTTTTTCGCTAAATTCTGTCTCGGGACCGTCTACTAACAAACCCAAACACCAGCGCCGTGGAAAGAATCGGACAAGAGACTGACGGGGCCGCTGTCTCTTCATTATCAATCGTAGTTCACGTCCGAAGATTTCGTCCTCGAGGTCTTCAGCGCCGTGGAAGAAATGGACACGTCATATTTCAATAAAAAACATGGAGGAACCAAAGTGTCTTCCAGCGAATGACTCGATTCTCTGCCCGATGAGAGACTCCTGCTCCTCGAAATTCGGAACAAAACCTTTAGACAAGTGTGGCGTGGCTGTTCCCACCTTACTCGCCAGGTGGAACGATTAAAGTCGACGCGAAGTCCTCTTTTATACCCCGTCGTTTGTTCCGTTCCCCATTCGAGCGCACTAAAGGCGGAACAAACAACCGATTCTTCGGCAGCCGACGGTTCCTGCAAATCAGCTTCCGCGGAGGACCCTGAGTAACGGGAGGAGAGATCGTTTCGGAGCGTCGGCGGCCGGGAACACGGGATGAACGGACGAGGTGTAGCACCCAGACGCGCAGACGAAGACAACGACGACATCGACTACGGTCGGGGGGTCGAAGAATCGAAAAGCGACGAGGTGGACTCGCACACTGGACGAGACGACAGACGATCTCTTTCCCCCGCTGCGTTTCATTGGACGGCGAGGGGTTGGACGGGGAAATCGGAAATAGAGGTGCAGGGACGAAATGAGATGGAGGTGAACGCAGGAAGTTGAGGGGGTGGAGGAAGTTGTCACTGTAGTGGAGCGGCTGTTTCCCAGGTCGAAGTCAGTTCTAACGAGGCCGGCACGGAATCATCGCATTAAGCGAAATGTTTACTTAAAACGCGCGACGAAGCTCGCGCGATTAGATGCTTATCCGTTGTTTTACGACTGAAACACGACTTGGCGAATTGCCCCTCTGCCCCCTCCCTGCTACGCGAGTCTTATCGAGCCCGGTCTGTTACGGTCGATCCTCTTTGATGGCCGAGGTGAAACGATCCTCGAAGAGTTTAAAAGAATCAGGAGGGAGGAAAATAAAATGATGCGGGACGTGGGGAGAGGGGGTTGCTCGATCGATGCACCTGTCGAAGACGTAGGAAAAGTTGGATTCGAGCAAGGCGATTGAAGTTCAGAATAAACGTTGAACAGAAAGTTTCTTTCGCGCCCCTTACTTCGCTTCCACTCCATATTTCTCCGAGGTGCGTAGAACAGAGTTGGAGGGGGCCGCTTTGAACGTATTTCTACGGTAGAAAATACCGTGCTGCAATTTTCATACCTTCCGCCGACGTTCCCAAGGTATTCGGTAGGGCAGCTTTCTCCGCCGAACGTTCCAGGTGCGATGAAACGGTTAACACATCATCCAATCTCGCGTGTCTTTTCGCGTATCTCCCTCTAACGTCGCCGGCGAATCGCATAGAAAAACTTCGCAATGACGCAGGAAAACGCGATGTGCAAACTATCATTCCTCATTGTCCGACGTCCCCGTTTTCCCACCGTTTCCTCCAGCCAGGAGGTATGCACGTACAACGGGGAATCGATCGGCGAACAATGAGATTGACAGAAAATAAAATACCCGTCTGGAAGGCCGGCACAAGCTGTATTTTCGAGAACGGATGAAATGTACTTTGCTCTCTACCGTGGAAACCCTCTCCCCTGTCCTTTCTTCACCCGATACATTTTCTGTATTTCCCGCTTGAAAAGTACACCGAGAGAGAGAGAGAGAGAGAGAGAGAGAGAGAGAGAGAGAGAGAGCATGCGCTCCGAAGACAACGAACAAAAAGATTTTCCCCGAAAATAAACGGGAGGTAGATGGCTGGCTCGCGGGTAAATGTGAAATGCACCGGGGAAGCGTTGAACGCTGAAACGCTCGAGCTCGTTGCGGGCGATCAAAAACCATGAAAATCGCGAAACGTACCGTATCGAGGTTTATAATTTAACTCCCTCAGAGCTTACCTGCAATTGTCCCTCGGCTTGCTAAAAATATCCCGAAAACCGGCTAGAAAATTAATGGTCCCCCATATCTGAAAATTAACAACACCGTTTCAGAATAACCCGGCGGAAAAAGGACGAAGAGCCGAGAGCTATCCAGGAAGCTCGGTAGCCCAAGTTACGACCGCGACCTCCCCGGTCGCTTCCAGGCGAAGGGGTTCGTCGCGGCGGCGAAATAAATACACCGGCAGTTCGCGAAAGGTGGGCAGGTGAAGCTAGGCACTCGATAGCCTGCGTGTTTCTCGTGTGTGGCTCGTAATATGAAAGAGGCGAAGAAGGGAGAAGCTGCTGGCCGAGGGTGCAGGTGGAACAGAGCGAGGCGAAGGGTGGGCAAAGGATGAGAGAGAGATACAGGGAGCAAGAGATATACGGCCTCATAATTCGCTTCTAAACATCGCTAATTGCACCGCTGACCCTCTAAATCTTTTGGGATGGTATCTGCTCGCTCGAAAATACTCGCCCTCCTCTCTGCCTCTTCTGCTTTCGCCGTTACCTTCTAACCACCTTTGTTCCCGGCGTGGCGAGGTGGCGCGTAGGTACCTCGCTTACACGCTCTCTATTAACCCCGCCACGGCTCATCCATTTCTCAGATCGATGCGAGATACTGCCTCGCCTTGGCGCTTTTCGGGGCGCACAGCCTCGAACGGCTGGCTAGCAGGCCGGAGGAAATAAAAAGGGATAAGAGAATCGCCCCGTGGAAGAGAGTAGTTACCTTAACCAGGATGATCCGCGATGGACGCGTGTGTATCACGAGGCTGCTCTCGCCACCTACCCGAATAAAGTGCTCTCGCGCACGATAAACTCCGTCCGCTCCAGAGAGGGAGGGAAATTGGATGAAAATTGAAAATTGAGTCACGGAACACCGTGCCCGGCTCGGCCGGGGCTCGGCGTATCGCGTAATTATTTTCAATCGCGTTATTAATCCTAAGCAGCCCCGGAGAAAATGTGCTATCAACTGGTCGCGGCTCGGATACATACTATGTAACCCTAGAGAAACGAAGGAAACTTTCTTTTCATTAAAACCATGCCTGCCCCGGCTCGTACGGCTGTAAGTGACGAGCACGTTACTTTAAAATATTTCGAACGCTCCGAAGAAACCACCGAATTAGTATTTCCCGGGTTTCGTTTAAGCAAATCGCGGCTTATAAATGCGGAAGTTCATTAGCCACGCGGTGAAACTCGTAAGGAGAAAGCCAATGTCCCCGTTGCCCTCCTAGCTCGTACCTACACCTCTCTGAAACTTTTCCAAGGGATCGGTGGGAAGGCCGGGGGTTGATTGAAACAGGGTGAGAGGTATCTCGTTTGGTAATCCTGTCTTTTGTCGGCGGTGGTTGGCGGATGTCCTTTCTTGCCCCTCGTGGCTTAACTTCCAAAGGCAAACGCGGCGTCGGGGAATCAACCAGCCGCATTGTCAATGAATCCCCGCAGTTACTTTGCGGTTGGTTTCTTTGATTTCGCAGCAAGAGAAACTGTTTTCCTGGTCACGGCTTCAACGCTTCAGAAATTAACTGTCCAAGGGTGTCTCCCTGACTGTAATAAAGAATTCAGATCACTATTTGCTCCAACACGGATCTACGTTTACATTCTCGCGCGTTATCAGGGATACAGGGCAACAAAGTGTTCGTTCGATGAAGGAATACGATCAGAGATATCGCTCTGCATCGTTTCACTGTGAAATTGTACGGTATCGAGCGAAACGAGATAGAGTTTGCCCGCGAACACGAATCCGGTTTGGGTATAAATCTTTATTAATATCAGAAGCAACGCAGACTTTCTCCGATTACACAAACTGCCTCCAAATTCCTCGGTTGTCTGCCACCCCCGAAGCCTCCACTGAAAAGCTCGCGGGAAGGCGAGGAGAGCAGAGAGCAGAGAGTTGCTGCGTCAGGGTAGCGCTTTTCAATTTACTTTACGAAAACGGAGGGCCCTCGTTTCGCGGAACGAAAGGGATTTCTTTGTTTTATCGAGTCGTAATGAAATGCGAGCCAGCGAATTACTCAAATACAAAGGGTTCGACGAGCTGCTTCGAGCATCACCCCGCTTTTCGCTCTCGTTCTCCCCGGTTTTCTTCATGGTCCAACTAAGAGTACGCATCCCCGGATCGACATGTCCTCCCCTCAACGTTCCACTTGATGCCGGTGTAAATAATCGTTTCCCGCTTCCGGGCTCCTTTGCAAACAGAAGCCGCACACTGGCTTTCCCGTTGAATATTTTAATTAAGTCACGTTTCCGAGGAACAAATGTTTTGTCCCGCTACCAGCAACTCCTGTTTAAAGTATCGACAGCATGTTTTCGCGTGAAGTTTAAGGGTCGAGGCTACAGGCAGTCGCTGAATCGATACTCGTTCCACGGTAGAGACAGTCGGACTGTGAGATTTTTATTTCATTCGATTCGGTTTCATCTACTTTAACTTTTATTCGCTTGCTTTGACTGCCGCCAGCTCATAAACAACACCTTCCACCATCTGACTACGTATCAGTTACAAAGTAACATTGCACTGTTAAACAAAAGTGAATCCAGTTCGGTGTAATTCGAAGCTGAACACCGTTGGTCTGGAGAGATTGACTCACGAGCGGTTTACAATGTTATCACGCGGAGAACTCGTTTGCATTCCGTTATCGAGCACCCTCGTCGATCGTCTCCCGCCGATCAATCTTAATCTTAAACACTTCAACGTCGGACGTTTCGTTTATCTTTTTCCCCGTATTTACTCGCGGCTGATTTCACGAGGGCCCATAAGGACAGCCGTCGAACGCGACCGGTCCCGTGGAGGCGAACCGGAGGATCCTGTGTACAGAACTTATTTTGGTTAAGTCACGTCTTCAAAACAAACCCCGTGACAGAGTGTGTATAGGATCGAGCAGGGCGATAAGTCCGGTTCCGTGACGGGTACCATTCCTGGAGGAAAACGTCGCCTCGGGGGCACTTGTGCACCCTCGTACGCTCAGACGTGTTTTTCCTTTTGAATGCGCGTCGCCAGCGTTCTGAAACGCGAGCGGCAGACCTCCCGGAAGGCAGGCACGCCGAGATGGACGACGATCGTTTCCGTGGAAATATTGCGAGGAGTTTAACCCAGAATCACCGTCCGTGCGAGAGTGAAATGTTCCCCGGGCGCATTCAAAGCTTCCGCGACTGCATACGCCGCGCCCGAAGACGGATCCGTCTAAATTACCCGCTACTCGCGGCACGAATAAATATTTAGCGAAACCGTGAGGCGAGGCCGGTTCCGGTTTTTAAATTGCAACGAAAATTCGACAACTTTGTGCACTCTGTGTTCGTGGCGCCAGCTCTTCGCTTTGTTTCCTCGGTGGCCGTCGACAGTGACGCGTGGCTTTTCAATTGCGCGCGGGTATTCCATTTGTCAGCTTTTTTTTTTGTTGAATTCGAAAAGGATAAAAATCCTGTACATGATCGATCGAGAGGAAGCACAGTTTGAAAGAGAAGCTATATCAACGAGCTCGTCAAAAGGAATTGTAATAATGCTTTACCATGAGCATTTCTTTCCACCGATGCACGCAGCAACCCTGAATCAAGGATTTAAGAGATTTAACTTTCCGTGAATCAGAAGCGAGCTCCTTCATTTGCATGCAATCGGCTCCGATGTTACGTTGAACAATAGGTCCCCTAGTATAACGCGGTGCAGCAGCAAAAGTCTTGGACCACTGCTTTTTTTGCTCTTTGTAAACGATGTGAGGGACTCCTTCTGGTACAGTAAGTTTCTACTGTTTGCTGATGATCTCAAGATATTCAAAACGATTGCCAGTATTTCCGATGCTCTTGATCTCCAGTCTGATCTTGATAGGTTGGATGAGTGGTGTGCGAGTAATTGTATGGAGCTAAATGTTAGTAAGTGTCATGTCTTGAGATTTACACGTAGTAGGAATCCCTCTGCCTATCCCTATGCGCTCTCTGGTATTCAGCTTTCTATTCTTGAGTCTACCCGCGATTTAGGGGTTGTTATTGATTCCTCGTTATCCTTTGTAGAGCACATTCACCATGTTTCGGCTAGGGCAAATAGAATGCTTGGTTTCATTCGCAGATCATGCTCCAAGTTCAAGAATCCTAAAACCCTGCTTTATTTGTATAACATGCTAGTTCTGCCCCACCTTGAGTATGGGTCCGTTATTTGGTCTCCCTATATGATTAAGTACAAGAAGGAATTGGAGAGGGTTCAGCGCAGCTTTTTGCGATTCTTGGCGTACAAAGTGGGGCAACCCTTTCCCCGTTATGATCACGACTATGGACCGATTATGCGCAAATTTGGCATTCAGTCACTGGAGTGTAGACGGACTGCTAACGACATGACTTTTCTGTTTAAAATTATTAATGGCTTGGTGTGCAGCCCGCGTGACGTTAGTTTAGTTAATTTTAATGTTCCGGAACGCGCTATCAGGCGTACTCTGCTCTTTAGACCTCACATCTACACCTCCAGATTTGGTCTTACTGACCCCATAAGCCGTATTTGTAATCTGGCTAACACGTATTATACGGAGATTGATTTTTTTCATGGTTCTCCTTCTACTTTTAAGACTAGTGTCTATAGAGCAGTGGCGCGCACGGTTATGTTTTGATAGTTATAGGCGCATCTCTGTGGATTTCACAATCATTGTACTCTGTATATTTCGTTTATTTTTCTTTTTCATTTCTGCGTAATGTCCGTCTCTACTAGGTATTGTATATTATCAATTTTTTTTTGTTAAGAAATGGGTTTTACCCGTATAAGTTAAAATAAATAAAAAGTAATTCATATACCCCGTCATTACCGGAAGCCGAACGTTCCGCGTTTACCGCAGCAACTAGCGGCTGACCTGTCGCCAAGGAGATGCGGCGCCCCGACTTAATTTAAATAACCCTCATTAATCAAATTACTTCTACCCCGGCGTCCTGCGAGGGATATAATATTTCCCTTGCCGCGACCAACGACCAACCAGCCGCGTCCTTTCGTCGGAACACGGACTGGTCCCCTCCAGGCAAGCCGTATCTGGCGATTGCGGGAGTGTCGCGGATCGACCTCCGATTTAAATAACTCTCGCGCCTCTCGTTAACGCGAGGGGAGCCTCGCGCGCAATTACGATCTCGTAATCTTCTTTAAATCGGCACCCCGCAGCCCTCCGAGGGCACGAAGTAAACACACTAATTGCTCGATGAATGAAGGACCATGCAGGAGGGCTGGCGTATATCGCGTACCTACGTTTCGTCGCAGCGCCGTCAATTACGCCCTCCCCAGTCTCTTCGCTCGGCGATTAATTAAACAACGCGCGGTCCTCGGTCGGACAATACGCGCTGGTCGCGGGAATTCGATTCATACGCGCGACGAGAGCGTATTCTCCGCGGTTTCTGCTGGCTTCCCTGAGGAGCGGCGGCGGGGATTATCGCGAATCAACGCGAATTAATCGCCAGACCCAGATACTTTTGAAAGCACCCCTCGCTACGGAACGTGTTATCGTTGCGGGTATACAACGGTGGCAACCACCAGGCGACATTCCTCTGCCCGTGCTCGAGCTCTTTCTTTCGCTTGCTCGCAGCTCTAGGCCTTTCACTCGCGCGCGCACACGCACGTAGGTACTCTTGCAAAGGGGGTGGCTGCGCTTGTGACGGCGCGGCGGCTCGCAGAGCCCTAGCCAGCTGGAAATATCATTTCACGATTAGGGGCGCGTCGCGTTCCACGGCAAGCAGGACGACGCCGCTTTAACTCGGCGTCACGGCACGGTATGGCAATGAGAAACGTTGTTTCTCATGTTTTCGCGATACGTTAACAGAAAACACGAGAGTTTCTAGTACGTACATATTATCGCGGCGCGGTTGCCCCGCGGCCCCGGCGCCGGGGGTTGGGGGCTGGCCTGGAATCTAATTGTTCGGATACACGCATTTCACCGAGCCACCTCTACCGACACACGCTTGACCCGGCGCGTTCCGCTTTTCGCGTCGGGACGCGTCGCCGCACGCATATAACGCCAGTCGGTTGGCACCGAATTTAAAGCCCTCTGCATACCGGATTCCGGCCGATTCAATCAATTATTAATTGATTATCGAGCGGGCGAATTTATTCCGCGACGTTAGCGTTTGAGCGTTAAGGCGTGGCGTCCGCGTGGATGCTCGGCAGCCGAGCAGCTGCGGAATCGCGTTGGTTAGATCCATTTAAATGATCCCACGATGTAGTATCGCAAGTGGAACACGTGTCGCGTTTTGCATACTTCTTCGTTAACCAGTCCATTCCGTCACGGAAGCGAAACAATACCCGTTTCACGTACAGCTAATTAGTCACTCACGCAAAACGGTGCAGGTATTACGATAACAGCGGGGGTATAAAGTTTCGATTGTGCTCTACGCGAAAGTTAATCCATCGTTTTAGTCGATTCGGTGTGCGGGAACCTTCATCCGAGCTGGTATGAACGCGCAGGTAGCGATGTGTAGTTACCTACCTACGTGCAACGAGCACGGGCACATGCACCGGGGACACACGCTCATTATTCCGTACACGGGGTTTCGATCAAGCGCCATGAGCCACCGGGATTGTTTTAATGAAACCATTTCCTCCTCCCGTTGCTCCGTTACCCCGCTCCGGGCCGCCATCTTCCGCGCTTTCCTCCCTTCGCTTTTTCCCTCCATTCCGCTTTCTTCCGCTCGCCTCCGCCCGTGAATCGGCGATGCAAAGGGAAGAAGAATCGGTCGATTGATGGAGCAGATAATGGAGCTGCCAGGACGCAAAGACCGTCACGTCCGCAGGAAACGGTGTTCGTCGTCGGCCCGTGGCGTCCTCGATTGAAACCTGTTCGATAAAAACCGGGAACACTTTATTACGCTTTTAACTAATTCCGTGGTGGGACGGGTGTCGTCGTGACGCAACGACAGCAGCCGACGGCGAACGGTACTCCTCGGTTACTGCCTTCGTAATTGAACCTCCTTTGAGACGCGTGCGTGCGTACGCGATCGCGGAGGCTTCAGCTCAGTGGTAAATCTAACACGGTCGAGTAACCCCAAGCAAAGAGATTCAAAGATCGAAGACAAAAGGGAGGAGATATCGCGGCTGTCCACTGTCTACGTATTCCTTAGACGCAAAGTTCCAAGGATCTCGGTATCCACCTGAGTAGTCAACGAAGGCGCCACACCCCGGGCAATTGTCAACGATGCGAAGTTTCGAATCGAGCCGCGCGATCTACTGAATTGACCACCTATCGACCACGAATACGTCGTGTCGGGAGCGAATAGGGTGGGCACTCGTGGCTCCTATCGAAAATTGATATACGAATAGAACAATCTTGTTGGGACTTAACGCGTCGAGAAGCCGGCTGGAAGTGGATTGGAGTTTCAGGAGCCGATCTTACACACACCCCGCGCAGAAACCGTGGTTCGCTGTTTACCTGCGAGATTTGTCGCTTCTATTCCAGCGGAGTTAGTCGCAACGTAAATATAGAGTCGTTAAACCACAGAAACAGCTCCGGCTCAAAAATAAGGTCGCGCGGCAGTTTTTTTTTTACACATTTCCATAAACTTTTTTCCGTTTGTTTCCGGTGGCCGCGGCGCTATTTCGAGAAAACACCCCCTATATATTCGCGTCCATTGCGACACGCTCGTCAGGATATTTAGATGGTTCGCCGTCCACGGGAAAGCGTGTAGGGTAGACCGGGGGCGGTAGTAACAGGGGGGCGAATGTAACACGCTAAATATCTCAAAACATATAATAGATATTAACGCCAATTTTGGATATATGATGAAGAATGACATTTGGAATATACACATCCATGCCCTAAGAGTACAGATAGTGAAGAAAATAACTTTTCGATACCCTAAAGTAACTTTTCCTTACTGACTTAAAATTGTAATATGAACACTCCCTTTGCAAGTATGTGCTTGTTCGATTTTTTAATCTGTAATTCGACCTTTTGTTAAACTAATATTGATCGTTACTTGACACTTTTAAGCGTCTCGTTAGTCAAAATTTATAATTTAAGTTCAAAAGCATGGTCGGGGACGATTGTAACATCCGCAGTCGGGGTCGGTTTTACCGCAAGAGAACCGAATAGGGACAAAGAAGGCGAATAATATTATCTTATTTGCATGAAATCATATAACATAGCACAAGCAAACCAAATGAAAAATGGGTGCAATATACTGAATGTAAGGATTGATCTGATAAAGAATGCACCAGCCAAAATGTCTTTTATTTATGCCACAATTGCGACACCCCGTAATTTGTTATAGATTTTACTTTTTTCATTTATTATTATAATTTAAATCAATAAATATTTTAATTTTGTAAAGTTATATTTGTGCTACTATCGACTCCATGCAGTGCTACAACCGACCCGGGGTCAGGGACGGTTGTAACACTTTCTCCGCTTCTCATTTTTTATTAATAACCGGAATATTACTTGACATACAGCGAAACTGTTGTGGCTCAAACAATGTCAGATAAATAAGTAACATTTTCGTAAAAAAAACTTTTGTTGTAACTGTAATAGTTTTTGCGTAATCGTATTCCAAAGTCAAAGTGTTACTACCGCCCCCGGTCTACCCTACCTACATACCTATACAGCTCCGCGGTGTATCTCGCGCCCAGCGAGGGGGAAAAACGGGCGCGTCGCCGCGAGGAACGCTATTTGTTTCGAAGCTATCACTTAATTTTCGCGGAGGAATAATAAAAATGATGGACACTCGGGCGCACGGCGGCAGTCCGCTTCCAAAAACAACGTCGCGTATACATATATTAAAAAGATATATCGCTGGTGTCGTATGAAAAGAGTGGCCCCGGTAATCTTGACCGTTTTATACCGCGCAAAACTCGCGGCCCGCTCGGGGCGATATTCTGTGAAAAATATTCCGCGGCTTCAAACAGCGCGGGGTGCAGCGCGAACAGTGGCCTGCACCGCGAGCTTCACGCCGCGTCGTTATTTCATAACGGGGGGAGAGGACGCCGCCACGGCAAAAGGGAACGACACTTTCATATCTTTCCGCGCATTAATATCGCGTTACGACGAGCAGAACCGAAATCTAGGACACGACGTCGGCCAGCCGCGAAGAGCAGAGCGCCCAGACACGAAATATTAATGCGAGCTCGGCTGCACCAGACAGGCCACCGACTGTCTCGAGACTCTTTCTTCCTTTTTCGCCGACGATCCGTTATGGAATCGATCGTCCAAAACGGCCAGATAAGGCCGCACCGAGCAGATCGTTTTCACCGCTCTGAACGAACGCAGGGACATTGGTTACACCCGGTGGGTGGCGATTATTTTCTGAATCTTAAGTCTTGACACGAGGAAATTCGTAGAGGATTCGGCGGTGAGCCGCGACGTCTCGAAAGGATGTTTAATTAATCCTGAATATTTCATCGCAATTGCGAGGCTGAAAACGGGAATATTGTTACGTCTTAGGTTAAGTTGTAAAACAGTCTCGGACTGAACTTCGCCTGTGCTTTTGTCGATGTTTACCCTCCGTTTATTGTCCTCTGTTATATTTTTGCAATAAAAGACGTTAATAATAATAATAATTCTACTGGAGACGAGCGGCGATCTTGCTCGCCGGTAGTCTCCCACAGACAGGGTGGTTTCTGTCTCCTGACCATTTCGGTCGGGAACAAGGGATAGTGGGAGGGAGAGGCTGGCTAGTCGGTCTTATTTGCACAGCGTGTATATTTAATTTACCTTGCATATACATGTCCTGGTTGGCGACGTTTTTTCCTCGTTGGCTGGTCGCGGCGTCCGCCGAGCAGCACGCGCAAAACTTTTAGGGATTGCGCGGGTACGGCGGAATATATTTGCATGCTCCACTTTTTCCGGCTTTTTATTTACCCTGTCGCCGGAAATTTGTGGTTCCCCGAGTGGCGCGACTCCTCTCCTTCCTCGGCCGTTGTCGCGAATTCGCAAGCGGACGCTTTCCGCGTCGGGGTACGCCGTGTACCCGACAACCGGCCACCGATAACCCCCTGTCGCGCGGTGTCGCGTTCGCTTCTTATTAATTGGCGGAACGGACGCGTGTCTGTGAGACGGAACACGAGCTGGAACGTGCCGCGGCAGACCGGAGAAAGTTTATGTCGCGAGCGTTCCGTCGTGTAACCGCGGCGTCAGCCAGCGATCACGCTTATGAATGCCGATTACGGAGCCCGTGAAGTTCGACTCGTGTGTGTCCGCCGGTACGCGTCGCGCCGCACCGCCTCTTATCGCTCGGCTCGATTTACAATCAGCGCAAGAAAGCCGCACGAGGGTAGGCCGCGATACCGTGATATTTATGAACGGCCAGCAGCGCGCCGGTGAATTAACAGCCGATCGATACTTCATCAACGTTAATGTATTAATTGCTCGTTTAATTGCCCTGTACTTTGATCGCGCGCTCCTGCCATACGGAGCAAACCGAGCAGAAATCGCTGTCGCTTATGGTCGGAAGGAACGCGCGGCGCGGCGAGGTATTTGTGTCGGTGCTTTTTTGGTCAGGCATCGTGACGCAACGATACGCGTTCCGCGGTCGCATTTGCCGCGCTATCGTGAGACCTGCCCCGCCGTACACTCCACTCGCCGTGCGCACAGTGACTCTGGAAAACTGGAACGTACTATGCCTTTTTAGTAACTGGTGCGAGGGAATGCCTCTACAATGGCTCTGCATAAACTATTCTCCGCGTCGTTCCTTTTCGCCGTGCGACGCGCCGACGTAAGAGGCTGCGAGCAAGTTACAAATCCTCTCGCAACGATTCCACTTCAATTTCGCTATCCAGTTTTCGCCCCAGCGTCCATCCAGCTCGTGTTTCCCGCGACCGCGCGCCACGCCAGGCAGCGCGAATTTTCATCTGTGAAAGCTCCAGAGGAAAAAGCTTGAGCGCTTCTTCGCAGACGGCGCTGGGACGGCTGGTCGGGCGTCGAGCCACGGCTGGCGTGTATTCAGTTAATGAAAACATTGTCCCACCCACAGTCAGGGTTAACGGGGCGCGCGGTCTGCTTGTCGCACACGATCACGCGGCCCGCGTCGGCGTCGCGTCGCTCCGCTCGAACACGCGGCTGGGCTGCTCTGCGACGACGCGTCCTCTTCCTATCGTCGTCGATCGCGACCCGGCTCTGCCAGCGGCGTTGCGGGTGCACACGAAAACACACCGAGAGGCGGGCAACACGCGAGCCGAAATTCGAACACGGACGGATACGCGGGCACGTCGGCCCGGAACGTTGTTCGGGGCGCGGAACGTTGCGCCCCGTGGCCGTGTTAACGTGGCGAATGATTTCCAGCGAAAATAGAGTGACAGTATCGCGGAGTAATGCGCCGCGGCCGTCAGTAAATCATCTGTACGGTAGAGCGAAAAGATTAACGCGCGGTAACGAGGACAGCGAGTATGATCCGAAATCCTACGAGAATGAATTTAATTCGTTAATGGGGGTATTCTGGTCTGACGAGGCGTTTTCGTCGCGTTATATCGGAATTTTTTTACAAAGAACCCATAAGTTTGATTATTATTTAGTTTATTGCTACTGTCACGTCCTGGGTGGAGGTTAGACAATGACAAGGAGTATAATAAATGAACGCTGATGGGACAGGCGGAGACGCGGCGCCGATTCGTTTTTGCGATCGTTCTCATCAGACATTCGTGGCATCGCTTTCAACTCGCGATACTGTTTAATTCGTCGCCACCGATCGTCGCGCGACCTTGCCGCAGCCGAAATTCTGAATAGACAGCCGACCGTTTCGATCGACAACATTCTCGCACAGTCAAACGTGAAAGTAATAACGCTTGACGTCGAGCATTGTCGCGCAAATGAAGCGCACAAAGGATGCAACGTATCAGAAACCTCTTCGTTACGTGCAGCAACGGCCGTACTTTAGAATCCTTAGACAATCGAACATTTGCCTATTTCTAATCAGAGGTTGCCGGCTCTTCGCTAGACGCCAGCGGATTTTTCAGCGTCGGAGAAGAATTCGCAGAAGAAATTTCCGCGTAAAACCGACAGATACATTAGGCACACCCAGCACGGCACACATCGTCCAATAAACTGCAGAACACCCACCTCCACACAATGTAAACCGACCGAGAGGAAAAAACAAAAGTTATCGTTAAGCACACGGCTAAACGTCGCCAAGACTGCATTCAGTTGTCAGAGAGCACAGCTAGATACCACCAAGAACACAGTTATTATCAGGCACACATTGAAAACACGCATAGAAGAGTCTTGTATTCGCACTTCTATTGTAACGTAGTCGCGCAGCTCCGAAGTCGAGCATCGCTGCACTGTACCCCACTTAACTAGCCCTTACAGGATTAATTTATCGTAGGAGCAGCTCATGAGAAAACTTCGACCAGCTTGCATTCACAACTTTCTGCTCTGACAAGTACCCTGTACGTATCGTCAACTCCCCTCGCACCCCACTCGCAAACTATTTTCCATTACCACAGCGATACCATCAGATTTACCGATTTCATTCTTCCTTATATTTAACCCTATACTGTGGCAGTATCCATCTTCCCGTTCTTACTGCGCCGCATCGCTGATCTTCGTTAATTACCCGACGGGAAAAGGTAAAGAAGGGTGAAATAAACGTGTCTCGTCTTTGGAGACTCTGTGTCCACTCGTCGAGATCGACAAGTTGGGATTATCGGCACGCTCGCTGGCCAATCGGCCACGTCGCGATATATTTCACTACGGGAATTATTGCTGGTGCCGAGTTAAAGCCGGAACCAGCCGTATCGTAGCAGGTAACATCGTTGACCCGCGATTAGTAACGCCGGGCAAGAACGTACGGCCGATTCTAATCAGTCGTCACGCCTGTGCGTACGTAACGACGTCGTTATCGGCGTCTCCGCGCGCAGTTTCGCGTCGTATCGCGTCCATTCTCTCTCGCACTCGCTCTCTCTCTCTTCTCCCATGAACGAAACTGCCGTTTGCGTGGCGATCGGTCCTCTCGTAGCCTCTCTGTTACGCGTTTGACAATGATTACGCTCGTTTGTCGATGCAAAGATTGCTTCGTCATCCACGTGGCAACGTGTATCGGTCGCGGACGATCGCGTATGACGGTGCAGGGTTCGTGTTTCCTTCGGCCTCTGCTCGATTTGCTGATCTCGCCAGAGATTTCGGTGTGGCTCGCCAACGGAGCGAATGTTGAACTAACATTTTATTCGAGCTTCGTAGCGTCAGTCGATTCAGCTTCAACTGCGTTCTTCTGGTTTAATTAGAGGGTGATTTTGATGATATCCTGGGTGAGCGGTCTCTTCAGGTGATGTTTGCGTTCCGGTAGCGTGGCCACCGAGCATGTGTTCAGAATTTGTCTACGAGCCGCCTATATTCCATTCGAGACATTTGTTCCTCTTATCGATCGTCCTGGTCCGCCACCGGTGGTCGCGAGCAATTATTACCGGGTGCCGCGCACAGCTGTGGACTTTCGGAAAATGTTCGGGAGACGGTGGCACGAGGACCCGGGACGAGGTTCGCTCGTTCATTCAGAAAGCACATGCCTACGTAACCGCCGGTGGCACGTGACCCGGCGACATAAAAATCCTCTTGTGGATTCGACGTAAATTTCCGAGGTGTTTCGCGCGTTTTCACGGGTATAGCACCGCCACCAACACCTCGCCGATCGTCTTCTGGTACGTTGGCTACGTAGCAACGAACGTGGAGGAAGCCCGACCAGCTAGCCGCCGTAAGAGCAAAGAGGCATGAATATGTATGTAGCGCTGCAAGCCAGCCACTAAGATACGAGCACTATCGCGTTTATTCATGCGACTTTTAATATTTAACCCGAAGGTTATCTGCCCCACACACAAGCGCACACTTTTTCTAATACGTGCATCGTATCATCTCGAGGGGGCGCTTCGCGTTGCGAAATCGGTCGCGGCACCGCCGATTCGCGATACACCCGAAGGAAAAGTATTGGGAATTATGCGAGGCGGAAATCGGTGACTGCGTCGCTTGGAATAGGCCAGTGATATGTCTGGCGCGATAGGGACGAACGAAGCCACAGCTCTTTCGCGCGATATCGCGTGCCTGGCGATCGCTCTGAAATGTCTTAGCTCGTAATACATTCAATTCGTTCTAAGAACACGTTCCAGCAGTCTTCTCGCAGGCTTCATTCAGTAACGCTGAAACAAGACATCATCTTCGCGCGTTTCATTATCGCGAAACATACATCTCATCCGTCGAGATCGACTTCAGCATGTAACCGTGCGGCGTTAACTTGCTCCGTCCGCGATATAACGCGAGGGGGAAAGAAACGGGCTTGTGCAACTCGGACTGTCAGGGAACTCGACCTCGTGTCCGTTCGCTGACGCGAAAACTAGATGACCAACGATACGACCGGTAGTAAACGCGAAGATTTAATAACGGGTTCCCGGCAGCACGGGCTCCGAAAAGAATCGAAGCGGCGGGCTGACGACACCGGGGACACGTTTCGATTATACGTCGAGATACCCCCTCGCTCGCTTGCTAACTGTCGCATGCGGCATTAGATCGATTAGATTCCCCGCGACGATTAGTTAATTAGACGAGCAACCAGGTAGATCGGTCGATTCTAACTGTTCCTGATCGCGCTTCAGGATTCCTTGTATCAATTACATTGTCCCCGTCCCATCTCCCGACGACATGATCTCTAGAGTGTTTCATTAATAACCCGAACTTTTGTTTCTCCGCTGCGCCATTGCAAATTCCATTTCAGTCCATCTTCTCCAGCCTGTATTTCATTGAGGCGCGTGCACATTAGGGTGGCTCTTATTTACTCTTGGTAAAATTTTTTTTCAAGATTTTCTTCGGGGCACCCTCCAGAATAGTTCCAAATAATTAAAAAAAAATCTGTGTAAAGTTTCAGCTCGATCGGATAACGGGAAAGGGTGCCCCTGGGCCGTTAAACATTTAAATCATTATTTAACAGCTCGCGATGTCGATTTTATATAAGGTCTTCCAAGTTATTGATTAAATAAAAAAATATGTCAAACAAAAGTTGTAGATCCGGACAAGGAGCATCTTTTTTGGTGTATTACTATTTTTCGTGCGACAAACGGTTTTCGAACAAAATCCGAAAAAATAAAAAAAAAAGTTTTTTTTTCAAATTTTGAATGTTTAAACGCTTCTAGAACGCTTTTTATTTATGAAGGTGAACAAAAAAATGGAATTTTTATTTTCGAGGACTATTTTTTAAACATTTAAGGAGGGGGCATATACCGAAATATGCAAACAAGATAAAAAAAAAATTTTCTTCTTATTTTCAGTGTTTGATATGTGATGAATGTTTCCTGAAAAGTTGGGGTCGAGATTCGCAAAAATATCGGAGATATACGTCGGTAGAACGTCGGATAGAATACGGAGGTAGACGTCATGATTTCGGGTAAAATGATCATATCTGATGTCTATATCTCCGATATTTTTGCGAATTTCGACCCCAACTTTTCAGGAAACATTCATCACGTATCAAACACTGAAAATAAGAAGAAATTTTTTTTTATCTTGTTTGCATATTTCGGTATATGCCCCCTCCTTAAATGTTTAAAAAATAGTCCTCGAAAATAAAAATTCCATTTTTTGTGTACCTTCACAAATAAAAAGCGTTCTAGAAGCATTTAAATTTTCAAAATTTGAAAAAAAAATTTTTTTTTTAGTTTTTCGGATTTTGTTCGAAAACCGCTTGTCGCACGAAAAATAGTAATACACCAAAAAAGATGCTCCTTGTCCGGATCTGCAACTTTTGTTTGACATATTTTTTTATTTAATCAATAACTTGGAAGACCTTATATAAAATCGACTTCGCGAGCTGTTAAATAATGATTTAAATGTTTAACGGCCCAGTGGCACCCTTTCCCGTTACCCGATCGAGCTGAAACTTTACACAGATTTTTTTTTAATTATTTGAAACTATTCTGAAGGGTGCCCCGATGAAAATTCAAAAATCGAAAATAAGAGCCACCCTAGTGCACATGGATGCCCCACTGGGCGTGTCTTTGTTCAAACAAACCGTCCAGATTTTTCATACCCCCGACAGTCAATAATCCCGATAATATCACCGGCAAGTGCGCGATTAATTGTGAACGTTCGTTATCCTCGTTCCGGATCGGATATTTTTCTGCCGGTCCCACGCACACTCTGTTTTCGCGCGTACATTCCGGCGCAAGTAAATACACCGGGGCCAATATCGAGGTCCCCGGAATATAATAAAATCTCGCCGCGGCGGTGGCCACCCGAAACGGCAGTTTCGCGGGGAGTAAGCTCAATCAATCGTATTAATTACTCCGCGGTGCTCGCTCTCGTATACTCCCCTTTTTTTCCGCCAATCTAGATCAACGTAGCTCGCAAACAGGGGGCATGTAAACAAGCCTCGCCAGGGGCTTCGGGGGGTGGGCGAGAGAGAAAGGGCGCGTTATCAGTTAACGAGCCGTTCCGGCGTTACGTCCGTGGATGCGCCGTTGCATTTTTAAAAGGGGGCGATATTTTATTTTTGTTGTTAACCCTGGGACTTTTCTAAAGGATCCTCACCGGGGTCCTCACGGCGCACCCTCGTAATAACTTGTCCAGGGTTCTACGGCGAGAAAAACACGGCCTGTACGTGTTCTCTGCCGCGTCCCCGACACCGATTCCAGCTACGAGGGCTGCGGGAAAAGCTCGCGGAATTCAGCGATGTAAAAGCATCTAGCACGTATCATTTCCCTTTCAATTTCTTAACGAGCGCGGGATGCTTCCGCGCGTGACTCTGCCTCCTCTCCCCTCTCTCCATCCCCGGTGCCGCCCTGTCAGCTGTTTCTCGCACTTAGCGACTTGGAAAGGGTCCAATTAGAAAACGACGCGCACTCGTGGAATAACTTGCGCGTCATTTTTAATTGAATGTCGAATTCAGCCGACGTATCGACGCGGCTTCCGTGGCTTTCACGGCTGAGGAATTAAAGAGGACTCAGGGGTTAAATGCCCGCCTCTCGTCGCTGGCGAACTAACACGGAATTATTTCGCCGATCGAGTGGCAGAAACGCGGGCAAAGATACCGCAATCTCCCAGCTCGGGAGATCGAATGGAACGCCGGGCCCAGCTTCAATCCCCGGTCCGCGTTACTGTCACCGCGCCGAGATAACGTGTTGTCAAAGGAGGAGGGAGAAAAAAAAAACGAAGTAATAACGCGTGCCGAGCAAAGGAAAGGCCACGAGCATGTCGCGGTGGTGTAATCCGAGGGTAAAAAGTAAAAATGCTGGGTGCTCGACGTTCGCTTCGCTTGCGTTCACCCTCCGCGCTGTTATCGCTGCCTGAGCTTTTCAGCGAGCTTTACGCTCGTTTCGTGACACTTTTCAAGGAACACGAACGCGCGCCTCTGCCCCCCCGGCGCGGCGCTGGAACCCGATCGCCGTGTCCTGGTTCGCGTTTTAGGCCGGCTACGCAACGATATTAATTACAGCGCGCGGAAAAACCGTGTGCGAGATACGAACACGATCCCGCGCGGCTTTCTCTCGGCGTTGGTAGAAGGGGGGTAATCGAATCGCAGTTAAGGGCGGTTTCCTTCGGCTCGTCGTTCCCCCGGAGTTTTATAAATTTCATTCCCGACCTCGCGGAGTTTCGAAATTCATTTTCCTGCCGCGTCGATGCTCCCCGCTCGGCGCAGGAGTTTGGCCGCCGCGCGTGGTATTCTTGGTACAACGTTCACCGGGGGAATTTTCTTTTCAGCAGTTTCGCGGCTTCTTCTTTTTTCCACCGGCAATTGATAGTTTCGAGAGCGGGGAAGCTCGCCCGTGAAACGCTCGCCGCGCGGAATCTTATCAGCCGGGGTACGCTCCGTGCCGCGAAATTGGCCGGATTTCTCGAGCTTCTGTCGGCTCCCTGTTTTCGGTGGAGCGGTTTTTATTATAATTGCGCCTGGCAACACGAGAACGGGACGGGCCAGCGCACTTATCCGCGCGGAGTTGCCGCTGATTGTAATCAGTAATATCAGCTGGGTGATATAATCAATCCGCGTATGCACTTTCGTAAACGAGCAGTGGGCGATTCCTCTTAGAAATTTCGATTATTCCGAGCGGCTCGGCGAGTCCATGCCTTTCCACTTGTGCTTTGGTCACAGGGAATTAATTCCAACCGGCTGATAGTGCAAGAACTTTATTAGGGATTAGCGGGTAATGCTAAACAAATCCGCGGGCAGACAGTATTTCGGCGTATTAGCCTTCGTAGCTTTTTCCCTTTGTCTTAGCTTCGGTGCAGGGCCGCAGTTCCGGTGGCAACCGCATCGTTTACCCCAACCACGGTCGGGGGCGTCGGGTGCCGCCTTTAGCCCCGGAAGTTCAAAGAAAACGCCGTAAATAGTGGATTGCGGGGACCATAACAAACTCGAATGGTACATTTCGCATTTATCAAAGAGCCCTCGTTTCCCCGCCTCGCATTACCGAGCTTAGAGGCACCCGAGACGCTTCTTGTAATCCGTCCTCTCCGCCCACGCCCCTCCACCCTCCCCCAGTTCGTCGTTCTCTTATCTATCTGTAGTACAGCCTCGCTAACCGCTCTCGGAGGATAATGCCAAGAGAAGAGGACTTCAAACGGAATACCGTATCTTCTTGCCGGTATAAATAACAATCTGCGGGGGCTATATTGATTTTGGAAATACGCCGGCGACCAATAGCAGCCCCAGCCGCGCGTATCATTTTCTGAAAATGTGCCTCCAGTTAGGGAAGCACCGGGTATATAAACCGGGGGATGCTTCTTTTGTGTCGCCGCGGATCGGAATCGCGCGTTCTGTTCCGATCGACGACAGTACTTATGTACCTATGTATTTCGTCCCGAGTAGTCGAGATATCGTGATTAAAGTCTCTGGCCCGTTTTGGAACGTTCGCGAATTAGAAGTCGCTGTGTGTTCCTTGGCACAGGCGCCCTGAGGGAGTGCCGTGCAGTGAAATATGAGGGAACGCAGAGTCATTCAGGTATAGAGTAATAATTGATGGACAGATAGGGTTAGCAACCCCTTGGTCGCGTCGATAGCTAAATTAGTAACCCCAGACAGAGCGTGTCCTTGCTGCGCTTCACTCGTTCCTCGAGTCACACGTACGGAGAATCGAGAGGCACGGGGTCTCGAGGACGGTCGAGCTGCGTCGCGCGAGGGGTCTTCTCGTGGACTCCCGATGTGAACTTGGCCACCTGTTTCGTCGAACATTTCCTCCGAAGCGTGCGCCCGTCGACACGATATCGCCTAGTACGCGCAAAACTCTGAATCATCGCGGGCCGGCCATTTTTCAAAGTTGCCCGAGCAGGCCGAGCCACGCTGCATTAATAACCAGCGGGAGAGACGGCGCTGGCCGGCTTCGTGGCGTGCGGCAGCGAGCGACGATAACAATGAGAACAAAGAGGTCGAAGGGTGGATTTCAATCTGTAAGTTGCGGACGAAGCTACCGGGGCACGTTGTTCCTTCGTAATATTTTCTGGTCATTAGGGTGCACGATATGCCAGGGACCTTTGAGATTCACGCCCGCCGCAATTCTCCCGTTTTAATTCCTCCCACGCTCTCCCTCTATCTCTCTCTCTCTCTCTCTCTCTCTCTCTCTCTCTCTCTCTCTCTCTCTCTCTCTCTCTCTCTCTCTCTCTCTTGGCCTCGTCTGGATTACGCGCTTCTGTCGAACCCGCTCATTGTTGAGGGCAACGTTACGCTTGACAATCGTAGAGTTTCAAACCAGTCGACGGCACAGACATACGGTGGCACAGCCTTCCTCTGACAATGCACTTTTCAATCGCATATCTATCTGTTTGCCGTCAGATCCCATCCGAACACTTGACTCCTCTCTCGCCACGGTCGGTACACTGTACAGGCATCGCGCGCGACTCGCTCGTGAGAAGCGATTAGGACGCGGCGGAAAAAATGATCAGGTACGAGGATAATGAGTGGTCGGCGAGGAGAATAGCAAAGGCAGCAACCTGCTGGGGCGTATGACCGTGCCATAATTTTCGAGGTGAATTAAAATTCTTCGGCGGCACCTGGTAATGGAAGCTCCCACACTATCGTTCCTCCCGCTTACCTCGGAAAGAGAGATGGGGGCAGGGGCTTTAGATAAAAGATACAGGCACCGAAGGGCGTGATGCACGCAGGTTGATCTAAAAAGGGGGTCAAAGAATTCGGGATCATATCGACGTGCGTTACGAAAAGTAGCACGTTTCAATTTTCTTACGAAAAGTAGCACGTTTCGGTTTGCCACGAAAATAAGCACGTTCCATCGTTTCTGACGAATATTAGCACGTTTGGTCTTCTGCCGCGAAGACTAACACATTTGACTGTTTCGCCACGAAGAATAGCACATTTCGTACGGTTTCGACGAAAACTAGCACGTTATACTGTTTCGCCACGAAAAATAGCACATTTGGGTATTTATGACGAAAACTAACATATTATCCGGTTTGACCACAAAGAATAGCTCGTTTTAGAATTATACTACAGACTGCAGACACTATCACGTTTCAGCGCGTGGGCAGTTTAAAAGAATTCAACTGTTGAAAATATTGTTTAATAAATAATAATTCCATCTAATCTCCAAAAGACAACACATATGAAAATTTTTATCTACATAATTTAAGTAAGGGAGAGTGGGGGAATTGCGAACGCGGGGTAAACCCGAACATGCTACTTTTCGTGGCAAACCGCTCTAACATGCTAGTTTTCGCAGCGAAAGACGAAACATGCTATTTTTCGTGGCAAACCGCTCAAACGTGCTAGTTTTCGTAGCAAAACCCTAAACGTGATAGTTTTCGTGGCAAACCGCTCAAACGTGCTAGTTTTCGCAGCGAAAGACGAAACATGCTATTTTTCGTGGCAATCCGCTCAAACGTGCTAGTTTTCGCAGCGAAAACCGAAACGTGATAGTTTTCGTGATAACGAAGGCAAACGTGCTACTTTTCGTAAGAAAATTGAAACGTGCTACTTTTCGTAATGCACGTCGATATGCTGTACATTGCTCGCAAAAGAGGGCACAAGTCTGCAGTTGCTGTAGATTTAAATGGAGGCACTCCACAAAAGTGCAAAGCTATGCGAGTCGCACAGGTATCGTTTTAACTGTGCCCTATCTTGAATCTTCTTTTAAGCCATCCTGTAGCCGGCGCTGGCCGTATCGAATGAGACAGGGGGCAGCTTTACACGCGACTTTTCATTACGGGGTCCTTGTCTTTGTGGCGTTAATGCCGGGACTTTTACAGGGCATTTGAAGCACAGGATGTTTTATTCATCGCGGCAACGTGGAACGAAGTTCAGAGACGCGTGATTAAAGAAAAATGTGCTTCATTACGTTAAAGCATTTCCGGAGCGTGTTTACCGGAAAGTAACGTGGTTTCGTACATTGCTTGTTTCAACTTCTACCGGCAGTGCTTGGGTGCACCGCAAAAGAGTCGCGCGGTAATGCCCGGGAGGCTCGCGGGTAATGTTCGGGATGAATTAAAATTTTAGGCCTCGCGATAATGCCGCGCACAGCCCGCGTATGTTGCGCTTAGAAACGGCTGTTGCTGGATGAAGGGGAAAAGGGATAAGGTAAATGTCCCCATTAGCGACCGTTTAAGAGTGTGACTGGTTCGAAATAGTAATTTTTTTACTAATATACGACAATGTTTGAGTAAAGTATGGATCATTGTATTTTTTGAAGTCTCTAGTTTCTTAATCAAATTAGTTTTAGAGCGATATTTGACTATTTACACAAAAATTATGGTGAAAATTATATTGGACCTGATGTCCCCTTTATTGACCAACTTGTACCATCTATCGACCGTCTCACGTCCCCATTATTGACCAGCAGTTTCCCCCATTGTAAATGCATCATTTTGTTTATTAAATTTGTGTTCGTGAGTATAACAAACTATTTTTATTAACATTTTATGAAAATTAAACAATTATCGATGTTATGGGCTCCCTTTTCTTATATAACAATGTGGTTTTAGGAATACCAAATTCACGGCTGACCTTACATATGGGTACTCCAGATTTTATTTTACATATTGCTTCAATTAACTCGGTTTCCGTGTATTTCGCGCGCTTCTGCTCCTTTATCTTTGTTTTCACCATTATTTTCTAAAGAAAATATATTTATGTTAGTACTTTTTGTACTCAATTGTGAGTACAAATCAAATGTACTCAAAGTTTAATAATTAAAAAATTACTTGAGTACTTTAGTTAGGTCTAACAACACCACTTGTAAAATATCCGAAAACTGGTACAGACCGGTCTTTGACGGTACCTATTTCCGACCACGATTTTCTGCTACAATAATGAAAGAAAATGAATATTTTCTTTTTATTTTATAATTCTGTATATATTTCTAGTTAATTTGAGTACGTTACTGCACGGATCCATGTATTTTTATTGTAAAATTTGCGACTTTAATGATATCTGTAGTATAACCTCACGTTATTAGAACCTGTCAACTTTCATGTCAATGCCCAAGTCCTAATTTACATGTGAATTTACTTAAAGATGAATGTACGGCTACATAAATAACGTATGAAACAATAAATGAAACACCTCTAATTATAATTTCTGAACTTTCTGGTTGATATTTCGCTTTCTATGTTGCAATAAACAGTAATAAATGAATAATTGGTCACTAATGGGGACGTGGTCGGTAATGGGGCCTACCTTACAGCCGCGTTTTCGCTTTAGCAAATAGTTGAAACGACGCACGTAACTAACGTACGTGGGTACTTACATGTGTACTTTTAAAAGTGCTCGTTCATTCGCGTGTCTTTCTTCTATTCTTTGAACAATCGAAGCAGCGATATTTCGTACTGAAGGGCTTCGATAGAATAGTGCAACTAAGTGATACACCTGCGTTAATTACTGTTAATGCAACTGGAAATGTTAGTGGAGTGCTCGCAGTCGAACCCAATAAAAGTCGTGCTGCACTAATGGCGCTACTTATGCAAGCCCCGAACAACCACTAAAAGCGGTTGCACAGTTTTGCGATAACAATTAGTTATGTGGTCGAAGGGATCTCTTGCGGTGCGCAAACAGCCGCACTCGAATCTCGAAATAAACAGAGAAACGTGCCGCGGAATTCTATCGGCGCACTCAGCCGTCTTAATAATTTACATTCCAACGCCGGCATTCAGTAATAAGCGTCGGGCATATTTATAGAAGGGACCCTTGAATCTAATAACCCCGATGTCGTGTCTTGTCCGTTTCGATCCTGCCTACCCCCGACCGTCGTTTCCGTTCGACGAGCAACTTGTTTTCTTATTCCCTCCGCCTTGGCCGCCCGGCGGAGCGAAAAGCGTCGAAAGAAAGGGACGAGACACGGCAAACGCGACGTCTTAATTTCTTCTAATTAGAAATACCCGCCATTAATTATCCCCCGCGGAAAGGTGGCATCTGTTTAATCCGCAGCCGGCTGACAAGATGAAAGGATAATTGAATCGTCCAACTTTCGACCGGAGAGAACTTTCGACGCGATCCATCAAGAGACGCTCGTTCTTTTTCCAGACGTTGTTCCTCCTTCGATCTATCCCGCTGTTTCAATTATCGGTAACGTTAAGCGAAGCATGCGAAACGCCGGCAACCACTGAAAAATGCAGAATCGACGAGTCCACTTTGGTCGGTCCGTGTTTCACGTGGAACACGATGAATCGTTGATTACGGCGAACCACTCGGCTATTATTATTCATTGCGCGATAGAAACGTGCCTCACGACATGGCACGTGTTCTCTTTCTTCTTCTTGCAATTTCAGCACTTTTAATTAGCCGCGATTATATTGTACATCTGCGTGCCATGGTGCTCGCAAACGTTCCAGTGACTCCAGGCTTACTCAATGGACGGTTTGTCTTTTGAGTCTCCAGCCAAGTGCCCCTGAATGCATCTTCGGGTGAGATTGGTCTATCGCAGGGGTGCACAAGGGAGCTGTTTTAGCGCCTAGCTGCGAGCAACCCGTTTGTCCCGTTGCTAAGTTTAGAATCGGTGAGGAGAACTGCAGTAGTGTAGGTTGTGAAAGAAACGAGATCACGCAGAATGGGGAAGGAAGATGAGCGACAAGATCCAGAAATCCTCGCGCTGTCGGTCGGCGTCGAGGCGCGGAAACACGGGTAGGTCTGCGGTGTTCTCGGAGTGTAGCGCGGGAACGGGCGGCAGCAAGCCGGGGAGCAGATTGTACAGCTCAAAATCAATAGGCATCTGATTTATTCCCATGCGCGTAGCCGGGCGTTCTCCACGTGGAGGCGGCTGCGTCGAATTTACGCGAAGCGGTTCGCGCGCGGTACGTGCACTCGCCTTTACCTAGACGAGTGTATGGGCGCGTACGTGCGTCCCAGCGTCTTGCATCCCCTTCGATCGACTTTGCCGCGCGTTGTCGTCGCGTCGTATCCGCTCTCCTCTTCCTTTGCTTCCCCGACGGGCGAACCGGAGGCGATGGAAAAAATAAGAGAGCACGAGCACGGAGAGACGGGAGCCGTTTTGACGGATCGACTTTATGAATATTAATGACGGCAGCCTGGTGGAGGCATATTGTAATAATTATGCGTCCCGTGCGCGAGAACGGCGCAGCGGTGCGAGCGTTCGGCCTCTGGGGAGGGAGCGGAGAATGGAGGGCTCCTTTCTGCCAGTCGATAACGAAAGTATGTTGTAAGGAGATAAGGATGAGAGGGATCGATAATAAATCCTCCGGCACGACGCCTCTATGGCCGCTCGATAACTTGCTCTGCTTCCTTTTTACGTAGGTGAATTCTTTGTTCCCGTCCGCGCCACCCTTTTGCTAGGTGAATCCGAGTGGAATACAGAGAGAGAGAGAGAGAAGGGCCGCGGATCGACGGGCCGCGCTTTAAGAATTTCGTAGTATTTTATCTGGATACCTGTTCCGTTTCCCGTGGAGGAACGTCGACCTCGTTCCGTCGGAGTTCTGCTTGCCTTTCGCCTCGAGTTTTACCATGAGAGATGGACGGGGCTCCGGGGGCGAACGAGGGGTGAATCTTTTCGTTAGAGAGCCGATACGCGAATCCAGCCGTTTTTAAAAGAAACCACCGAGGCAAGTTGCAACGCTATCCCCGTGGCTATCCTTTTTAAATTAGCGTTACAATACCACCGATTTGGTACACTTTACTCGGGCTCCCTCCGTACGCGAACTTCTCGGCACGCAGTCGATGTTTATCGCGTGATTATTATCTGAACTTACGTTCTCGGCGAATTCACCGCGAGGAATTCGTGCGCACGGCCCTCCTCGCCTGGCTTGTTCTGCTTTCTACGCGCGCGTCCCCGCATTCCTCCCTATTATTCGAGCATCGAGCAGCGTTATTACCGGGCCGGGGGTAAAATATTTGTTAACAAATGTCGCGGATGTGCCCCCCGCCGGGGCACACGGGACCGGACGTGTCGGGTAGCCAGATAAGGCTCAGCATCCCGCGATTGTATACACGTCCGCGTACAGAGCGCGTTAACCACGGCGAGGGAAAGAATCGTGGAGCCCCTTTATACCTACGGTTGCCGCTCGTCGCTGGCCGTGTTTCTTTCTCGCCTCTCCCTCGGCCGTTCTAATAATTTCGCGCTGGAATTATTATAATTTAATACGATACTACCCCTCCCGTGCGCCGGGCCCTCTCGCGCTCTATTGCAAAGCCACGGCCATTATTCGGCGTGTTTGTAGCCTCCGGCGTCGCGTAATAAGCCGGCTTATACCTAACGTATCTCTCTTTGTCGTGCACACACGCACGTAACGCACCTAACGTCGCTGCGACACGCCTACCTTATTCTTCCCTTGCTCGGCCTCCTGCCCAGCCGGTATCTGCATCTGCCGATGCCAGCATGTTCGCCGCGCGCGTGAACCTTGTCTTTGCCGCCACCTCGTCCCGATTAGATTTTTATCCCATCGCAAATCCTTTTCATACGGCATTCGTCGCTGCCAGGCAACCGCGCCAGACCGCCGACTCGTAATACTGCTGCGAGCAATGCGAAGAAACACGCTGGTCGCTTGTACGGCGAGGAAATTACTCCAGTCTGATGACGTTATCGGTGAGGATTATGTCGGGTAGAAGATCGCCTCTCTTTCGGCGATCAGGTCTTTCATGGCAGAGACATCGATGTAGGTGAGCTACCATTGTAGGCAATTTCGGGGCACCTAAAATGCTCCAAGATTTTCCAGACAGTAGCCCGTGGGCTGCAAGCACACCTAGTTAAGCGAAGTAGCAGTTTTTCTGCTCCTTGACCACCCCGAACCGCCATCAAATTACCGTGATCCCAAGAAACTCTTTAATTACCACGCGAGCCCTTTACGTGCGACGATTTCATTGCCCTCGACGCGTGTAGCGTTTTTGACCGAACCACCGCACCGGTGACACGCCTACCTCGTTCTTCTTTCATGCCGTGTCGACTCGTCCGCGTTTCGCGCGTGTGTCCGTGCGCCGGGGCTCGCGGAGACCGGAAGCGTGTCGTTTACGTGGCTGTCATTGTCGTATTCATCGGCCGAACTCATAAAACCGGACACACACACCGATACAGCAACAACCCCGTGTAACCGCCTCGGCGATGGCCGACATTCTACTTACGAGCAGGAGGAACCCGCCTACCTGGCGGGTAACCCGAGCCACCTCTTTTCCAACAATAACGATGGAATCGTAATTGGTTTCTTGGGATCATTCCTGGGGTTATTTCCATGGGGTTCCCGCGTCGTACGTGGGGAGACCCACGACGCTTGAACCAGCTCGATGCACGGCGAACGCCTGGCGATTTTGTGTAACGTGGTAGGTGTTCTCGGTAGACACCGAAGTTAGAGGCCTTAGAAATTCATGGGCGATATCGGAGGCAGGCGGGGAATATTCATTAAAACATTCACCGGGGGAACCACTGGATTGTATATTTTTGCCATAAAGTGCGGCGCGCGAATTACGGCAGTTTTAAACGAAAGGCATCCGCGACCGGGGCGGGAAACGGGGTACGTAACATTTACGTTTCCAAGATCGGGGATGCGGTCCACATATCCCGCGTAATAATTCCCGCGACATTTTGTTACGGGCACGCCTTCATTTACCACGCGCGCATTGTTAATCGTAGAGCATTGCGATGCGAAACGCGGAAGGGAGGAGCCGTATATATATATATATATTTACAGCCGGGTTGAATCAAATTAAAGCTCTACCGTATATCATCCTGCTCGGCGAATACGTCGACAACATTAGCAATTCAATTTTTTAGGTTTCTGAACGTAATATTAATGCGAACGACGAGCAACCCCCTTAAAATTTCAGCTGCAAAATCCGCATTAAATTAAATTAACCGAGCTGCAAAGCGTACGCGCGCGAGCGCTTATAAATTCCAACGTTCTGCATGCTCGGGAATAACGCGTGCACATTAATTCCCACGAGTGCCGATTAAAGCGTAATTAATACTTTTTCGATCTGCGCAGAGAGGGCCGTGACGCGCCGAGTTTTTTCCGCGCACAATTAAGCGAGCACTATTTCGAATAACGCGCAAAGAATGCACGATCAGTGGGGGAAGAAGCATCTAGCAGATAGTACAGCCGGCCGACGATGCATTAGCGGCGGGCTTGTGTGGGAACGGCAGTCTACGCTTTAAAGCTGACAACAAGACTGATAAGACTTTATCACCCGTTCTTAAGGGACAATGCTGTCACGGCGCGACGATGAGCTGATCATGGGAGCAATGGAAACGTCGCGTCGTCCGAAGAAATGGATAAGAGTGCCTCGGATAGATAGGGGAATATCTTTGTACTCGTAAGAGATATCGAGAACGTCAGTCGCTTCGCCTTCCTGTTGGTCGTTTTTTGTGTACCGAACTTCGGTCACTTGGGTGGACGTCAAAAATACTCGTAGCAGCGATTTATTCGTAATATAAATCAAATAAAATTGAATATCGATGAACTCTAATCCGCGATGACGAATCTATGGACCCGGTGTTGCAATAACAGCTGATCATCGGTCAGACAATCCCGATCTACCCTCGCGACATACCGTTTCCATTTGCAGTTTTATCAGTATCAGTATTAAAGAAAGCGAACGCAGTACAGTTGTTCCAAGAATTTCGATATCCAGGAGTGAGGACACTCGAATCACGTGAGCACCGCAGTGATAAAGTTGTTTCACAGCTGCGCGAGATTATCTGGTATCATCTCGCGCACCCTTCGCAACAGTTCCGTTCAAATAATACCCCCGTCGTGTCCGAGCCACTGAAAAGTCCCTTGGTTACCGAGACATCGATATTACCCGATTACAGCGGAAAACAGAAACGATAGAGTGTCGTATCGCGTCGTATTTCTCCAAGTCCGCTGTCCCTATCGACAGCTGAAGTTGCACACCCACGCCGCGCCGTATCTGAGCAAATATTAACGTTTAACGAGATAAGGAGCGCTTAGGGTACGCGTGACCGAACCCAGTATAATAAACTCGATGACGGAACATATTATTGATAGTGCCCGGCCGTGGAGTACTTTTCATTAATGCAGGCTGATTTCATCGAGCTTGTATCGCTGTACAAAAGATATCCCTATCTTCATAGCAGCATGCAACACAAACATGGTGTTGTGTGTGATACTTGCGTACACCTTGTAAGCCGAGCTTTCAGGCTGACCAATTGAAAGCGACGCACCGGAGACTTCGCGCCCGGTAACAATCGATCCAGTGGAACACTGTCGAATTATAATTGAACGTCATTTAAGGGCGCGCGCCCTCTCCCCCGGACCAACTTATTATTCCCGTGAAATGGGCGTTTTCGATGGAGCGGAACGATCTGGATTATCGCCCCCGAAACGCGTGGCGCGCGGAGGGTTGTGTGTTTCGGTATGGAGAAAATTTTCGAGGGTGGGTCGATTCGAAATCAAGATAGCGCCGGAAGCGAACGATGTAGGCAGGAGTCTGGGATGATAATAAATCAGACCCTGGCTCGTACGCCGGAGGTGTTTCCGGGGTGATCCTGTTGTGTTAATAAAACTCCAGCCAGCCCTTGACTATCGTTGGGAACAACGATGCATTCAGAAAACACCTTGATAGCTTTCTACTGCATTGCACTTTTGTCACCGATTCAACGATTTCGCTGAGAAAGTACACAGCTCGGTTCGTTTGCGAGATCACGGCAGAATCTATTAGACCCATAGCTTGCTCGCTCCTCGTAGGCTTCGTCTCGATCGTCCTTGATTAGCCGTTGACGAAGCGATAGGGTAACGAGTGTTACTTTCACCGACCTCGATCGGTGATTCCGTTGCCGCGTGTTTCCGAAAATTCTACGGGCGCCGCGAGCGTTTCCTCTGGCGTCGCCGCGATGCGAAACGACGGCGGCCGAAAGTTTCGACGGCTCGCGGTCGATAGCGGCGCCGGTTTCTCATGAATATATTCACATGCAGCGGGCAGTCGCGCGAGTACGAGACAAAGATGTTAACTGGTGATTGGGGAAACGCTTTCCTTCTTTAAAGATCGTCTTGTTAGCGGTGGGCCGCGGGTGCCCGGGGCGCTCGCCCGTCCAAATCTTCCGCTCCATCCCTCGTCGACTTTAATGTCTTCAGTAACTGGCCGTAAAAGAAATTCGTGTGCAACTCGGCCGGCCATGGGTGGCTCCGTGTGCGCGCGGGCACACGCACACGTGGCCGCGCGCGATCCAAACCGGGAGCCGGGCCGCGGTGTCGCCTCGATTTTATGCAAAACGAGAATCAGCTGTACCGTACTCACAATGTATACGCGATAAGGAGTGAACGCAGTCGTCGGGACTTTAAACAGCCCCGTCCACGAGTCCGCCTGGGTCCGCGCTCTGTCCTTCTCTGTCGCTTCACCTGCATTCTTTCTTCCTGCGTGCCTGCCAGCGTCCACGAGACGAGTAAATTCGCCGGTGTTGGATAGCATCGCGTTTCGATGCATACAAGATGGTATTGCAGTGGCATTCGATGGGATAATCGAAGGGGGCAGTTTATTCTTCCTATGTAAGATCCCGGAATACAATATTGGAAATGACAATGAACTCAGAAGGAGACGAAGGAATTAATCGCGCAGCAGAGTAAGCCGGAGAATGCAGGAAGACAGCGACAGGGGATGTCGGATTCGAACGTTGATACAGGGACAAGCGCAGGGTGGGTTGGCGGAGCGGTGGCAGTAGCTGCAACGTCGGCGGGGGAGGATTTTAATTAATATATACTTAATTAAGTTTCCGCGTCGACGGCATTGTAGCTCGGCTACGGGGGTCGTTATCTATGCCACGCAGTGCGCGGGTGATTTACTAATAGAAACTACGCGGAATAGTTCGTCTAGTTAAGCCCCTTCGAATACACATTGGTTTATTGTGCCCCTGCACCGATGCACCTCGCTGCTGTGTGTTGCGAAACATCCCATATCGCGGCTGTACGCCGGCTGGCTCTATTAAACCTCTCTTCTCCCCTTGTTCCGACGCGCACCTCGCACAGAGCACCTTCGAGCGCGTTTCCGCGAACCACCTCGGCTCCCCAGATCTATCGATAATATATACACATCCGCGATCCGCGATGAAAGCGATTCTCCGCCGATTATTCCGCGAGAGTCCGCGGAACCGCCGCGCCGCGCCGAGTGGTAGGCGTACTCTCCGCGCCACGAGTGTTTTCGAGGGAGCACGTAGGTATGCATGTACATAACTGACTCGTGGTAGGCGATGAAAGTGATCACCCATGATTGCTCTTCCATCGACTCCGCGGTATAATCGGGCACGATACACGTCCCCCGGTCCGAGCTCCTCGATAATCGTTCCTGAGCACATTTCGGTCGTGCCTGGACAAAAGCGGAACTGGCTTCGAATCGGCGCGGCGGGCAGATTGCGCGACAATGTTGTTATTGTTAATAAGAAGGTCGGTGACTATTTGTTCATGAACAGCTGTGCATGTATCAAAGTAAATATTATTGAATGGTTCACGTTCAGGAACAGCATCGTACCTGGCTGCACCGAATATTGTTTACGAACAATAATATTGGTCAACATTTGTTGAACGATATTAGTTCGCAAGCAAACAGGACGCGAATATTGTTTGCCAAGAATAACGCGACTATCAACGCTGTCGTCGCGGTGTCGCGGGGCTTTCCACGCAAACGTGTTTATTCCAGGTCCTGTGTGGAACGTTGGCGGGGAAAGTTGCCGCGGCCGCAAAGCGGAATAGAAAGGAAGGCGAAGGGCGAGAAAGAGGGTTGAATTAAAATTCGGTGGAGCTTTCGCTGGGGGCGCGTGCACGCAGATTCTTTTTCGACTAATTGAAAATTATTGAAACTCGGCATATGGCCTCGAACAGGTCACCGGATATCAAAGGCCCTCGTTGGGAAGCACGCGTGCACGTCGGAGAGACAGACGCGTGCACGACAGCGAACGAAATGCCTTTGGCGATCTCGAATTTCCCGTCGATTATTCAAGCGGGGCTTAATAAAAATGCACGATACGCCGCGCCGCGCGCACAAAGAGGGCTGATTCGACTCGCACGGATTCTGACGTCCTAGGAAACAGACGCAGCCCTCTACCCTCGTTAACATTTCCTTCGTCAAACCGCCTTTTGTCAGCGTGTCACCCCTTTCCTCTTCCCTCGATAATCAAGGGTCGACGAGCTAGTTACCATTCACCGAACGGCTTCCGCCACGGGAAAGATCGACTTTCCGACTTTCACCGCGCCGCGGCCGCGCCGCGTGACTTCGGTGTGCACGGTCTCGCGGCGGATTCGAAATCGACGCGGTATACCGCAAATATTTCGAATACCGTTGTAATAACAAACTCGTGTCTGGCCTCACGTGGTCCCACGTGAAACGCTGCGGGCATTGATCAGCCCGACAAAGAGAGGGGAAAGCGCGTAGAGAGGGAAAGGGCGGGAGATAGAGAGATGTATCCACGGCAGCATGATGTTTCCAAGTAAGTGACATTTCATGTTTCGTCTCGCGGAAGATTTCACTGATGCATAGGACACGGCAAATAAAAATATGTTCGTTTGAAGGTACGCCGGGGGTAAGTTTCGCTCTTCGAAACGCCCGCCGACGTCTTTCCTCCCCGAACGTACCTATTGATCGTGACCGCGAGTCAAGCGGATCGATAAATTCCCGAGTAATCCCGCGATGAAACAGCAGCCCGTTCAGGTGTTGCCGAGAAACTGGTTACTCTTTCCTTGGAATTACCTCCGCAGGAGGCAGATGCAAGAAGGCAATGGATTAATTAAAGAATTTCAAGTAGCATGATGTAGATAACGATTACGTTGCGCTCGGTGACCGCTGAAAATGCCAGCAGTTTCTTAACTTATTAGTTGGCCAATTAACGGCTGCGCGCAGTGGTCAGTGATCCGTGAGCGAAATGTACCTTGGTGTCAGTATCTAATCAAGCCTCTGATGAGGCTAGGTGCTGACGAAATGTCAGATACCTTCTCTTTGCAACAACGCGAGCAGTTACGAGTACAAAAACTGTATTGCTTAATGCTTATTCATTATTGTCGATCGCAGCGTGCCATTTACTATACATACCCATAGAGGCAGTGAGATAAAATCAATTGCAGTCTCTTCAAAAGACAATGAAGTGTTTCATGCAAACCGTAACGAGGCGTATGATCTGCACGATGCTATCTCGATGTGAATAATAGACGGCCAAAAGGGGAGAAGCATTCGGCCTCCAGTAATGACGAGGATAAAAGGAATTCGTTATTTGTGTAACGTCGTTTGTCCGCTAAGGTGGCGGCGATTTTACGACGGTAGCGTGTGATTTGTCAGATAAAAAAGCCTGTCCACGCGACGGATAATAATTTTCGTCGAATCAAGATTTATATCCCGTGAGGTGCCTCCGTGTACGCGCCGCGATCCTTGAATTAATACAGTCCCACGTATTATTTGCCCTGTCGGGATCCGTTTACGCGCGGCGAATGAGATGTCGACTCATTAGCGGGGAAGTTTATATGCCCGTGACGATTAACACGGACCCGCTAATAGGAACAAATCGTCCTTGGACCGGCCACTGGATATGAAAGTGCCGCGGGACGAGTCCGCCACTCACCGTCTTATCCGTCGCCCGTTTATATACTTCCTTTCCGAGTCGAAATCCCTCGGCCGTCCATCGACGAAAGTCCGCCGCGCCGGTCTCGACCAGCCGAAAAGCGGGGAGCCCGTGGAAAATATCAAGGATCTCTCGATTAATCAATTGTCGCGAGGACGTCGAGCCCAAACTTGTCCGGGGCGCGACATTTTTCGCGCGGGATTCGCGAAACATTTTTCATCCCGCGTCACGCGCAAAAATCCTGAATGATACTCGCGATCGCGTACAATAGTCAGGCTGCAAGCAACATGCCCGGCGACGCGACGTTTCTGTCGTGCTATCTCGCGGATGCTGTCAGCGACAAATAAAACCTCCTAACTCGTGTATCATTCGCAGTAACCGATATTACGCGAATTCGTTTACCTTTCTCTGAACGTTGGTGTTTCTCCCCGATCTTGGTTCCCTTCAACAATAAAATTACCCGCCGCCTCTGCAGACGTTAACGCTATTCGCGGTCCTGAAAGTTTAATCCCGAAATCTCGGTATGAAACGGCTGAAATATGCAGGCAGAACCGCCATCGAGCGGCCTGGCAACGGTGTCGTGAGTTGAACCACAAACAACGGGGACGTATTCATGCTCGAGCGGCACTTGATCGTTTTTAGCGTGAAACGTGACGGCATAATCGATACGTCGTCTGGCGGAATGTATCGCGGCGCGCTCCGAATGGATGCTCCTCTCCTGGATGCACCGTGCGCAACCACTTACGCTAATAAATACCCTGCTTCGAAGATATTGCCGCGCAATAATTGCGCGTAATTGCACGTCGTATAGAATTATTAGTTACAGCGAGCCCGTCGGGACCGCTTGGAAATTTGTAATTGCAACTGCCGGCCTGATAATATTGAAATGGGTAAAGAGGAGTAACGTAAGATACGTTGAAGTGCCCGAGCCCCTTGAACGCTGAATAATGATTTACACCGTTTCGAGCCACGTTGTGCATCGCATTAAAGCCATCAGAACTTTTTACTGGACTGATTCGAAGACATTAACGCAGGGGCCGCGAAAAAAACCAGCTACTAGAGGCATTTTAATACGGCGGGCACGACAAAAACGCGAAAAAGTTGCGCAAGAATACGCTTATCGTGTGATAAAGTGTCATCGGGGATCCCTCCGCCCCTAATTTCCCCTCGGGCCAGCCGCGAAGAAAACAACGGTGCTCGCCGAGGGAGCAAGGTTCCCGGTGCAGCGCGGCCGTGTCTGAAAAAAGACACGACATTAGGAGCTGGTAATTCCACGGCTCTCCGTGTCCCGGGCTACCATCGAAGACCCGTTATAAATGCGTTACATCGCGTTAGCCGGGGATCCATTTATGAAAAAAGCCCGGGCGTCGCGCGACCCACGATAATTACAGCGTGTCTTCGGGATTAAATATCTCGGGCGCGCGTGTAATTTGCGCATGGTTAATACGCGCCCGGATTAATTTACGGCCGCGAATTACGGAAAACGGTGTGTTCCGTCGTATTAATGAATGCCCGGTTTCGCATTGTAGCTGCTGGCTCGGTCGCGCCATTAGCGTTTCGGTCGTCGGGATGGTATGTCTTGACAATACATTTTTTCAAATGAATCCACGCCAATGTTTCCGCGAATAAATAACAGGGCTGGACACGGGCGCGTAGCGAGCAGGGGATATAACGCGGCGTGGCCAATCGATTCGGTGTTGGACTCGATCTAAATCCCGGTCGGCTTGTGAGGTAGAGAGATAGAGGAGAGAGTGGCGTACGTAAGAAGAGGAGAAGACTGGGAAAAGAGGCGAATCTTTATACAACTATATCGGCGCTCCTCGCGCCGATTCCGCCGCGTGTAATTTCACGGCCAAATCGCGGAAGTTATGGCAATAGCGCTCGCGATACAAGGCCATAAACGGGATCGGCGCGATTCCCTCGAATCGCGCCAGGGTATTTTCTTCGTGGCCCGAGATCTCGAAAAACAAACAGTTAGAGCTAGGTGGTCCCTCATTAAGTTGGCACCACTCCCGGCCCCGGCCTCGGCTTCGTTCCCTTTCGATTCGAGTCGATCTTGGGTGCCCCGTAGGGAGACGGTAGGGAGACGGTCTCCGAAAGGGCCGTTGGTCCCCCCGGGTCCATTATATCGGGGGTACACGTGTGTACGTGCATCGGCGTTCGCGTATGTGCGTGCCTCTCCCCTCGGCTCTTTGTATTGACCCGGTGTCGCGCGCGTGTTACGTCCTCGAGTGAGACGTTACCTACGCAAAATGAATGCATTCGATACGTGTCACAATTGCTATGCCAGGGAACGCGCATGTTAGACGGGAGAGCCGGCAATATTGCCACGTGGACGCTAGACTTGCCACGCACGTGTTCCTATCGTAGGAATGTGTGTGCGTGTGTGTGTGTTTGCGTGGTCAATGGAGCGGTTCGCAGCTCGGATTCCGCGGAATTAATTATTGATTTATGTAAAATGTTTTTCGGTGAGAGGCGAATGAATAAATAAACGAGCATTCCGCAAGGTGCATCGGCACGCTGTACGATTCTATCGATACCATTAGGGGAAACGGGCTACTAAAACTATGCAGTTTCCTTGAACGCGAAATTGACGTGTCGATGCACTTTCTCCTTGCAGCCTATGTTTCGAGTATTGATGGTTCAACACTATCGAGGTTAGTGTTACTTATCCTTCAACGAGGTGCATTAAGTTGGAAGGTACCCCCCGGAGCGTGGTGACTCGAAAGCGGTCGCGTTACAGTAAGGAAAACGGCCGATAATGGGATTACGCATAGAGAATGGATTACTGAAATCCCTCGAATGCAAAACCTTACGATAATCTGGTACAACGCGTTGCCGTATCTTGGACAGCGATGACCATAGAGCCGGGGAGGATGGCCGGGTATCGAGCTGCCGGTGCCCGGTTCTCAAACACGAAAATGTACTGGATATAAACAGCGGCCGGTACTTTTCATCCTTCCACCTGTTGTACGGCACCGTGGTCCGCTGGCGAGGGCGCCTATGTGCTCCGTCGAGGAATTATCCTTCCACGGTGCGCGGGTAATGTGAGCAGTTAACGCAAATGGGACGGTATACCACCGTCCGAGGCGGGATTATAATGAAATAAATACTACGATTAAGGGGAACGCGTTTAAATTAACCGTCGCTATTGCTCGTGTACCGAACGAGTTTTAAGATTCGATCTCGGTTGCCGGTCGCTCTTGCACACGCGCGCGTACACGCGGATGCAAGTCGTATAAATAGTCGTCGTCGGCCCGTTGGCCCGATGCAGCGTTAATGACCAGGTCGTTTTCTGTTGCAGACACCCGTCAGCGACTCGGGACGAGCAGCTTGCGCCGTGGAAAAATTACGTGAGTACACAGTATATAGATGCAGGCACCTTGCTATAGGTATAGATACACCACGTCGGCGATCGGCCGATATTTAATCGATATCGCTGTCGTTAGATCGTATCGTCGATTCTTCCCTGGTTTCCCGCCGTGTCATCGCGCGGCCCGTTTCTACGTTAGGGCGAAGGAAGCACTTCTCGGTGCTCGTGAAACGCACACTCCACCGCTCCGATCGGGCGTCGTGCGTGCAGCGAGACAAAGAAAATTCTTTCCCACGCGCAGGTGTCGGTTTATGGCGTGTAGCTATGGATAGCGGGGGTGGTTACGAAACAGCGCTGCAGATGAAGTTACTTCACTGTGCTTTAATAAAGCCCCGAGTCCGAGAGGCCCCGCGAATTTCCAACATTCCGCTACACTCGACTATCAAAATCAGCCTGCTTACAAATCTTTGTAACTCCTCGCTCTAGGTATCGGTCGGGTGACGCAGAAATTTTCTCGCGAAACGCAAAATGTCCTCGCGTTCCTGTTCCACTCATCTGTACGCGAGACTTGGAAAGTTTGCAGCTTTAAGTGGCGGTGTTTCTCCGTACCTAGCGACGCCGTCAAATAAGGCTCGGCTCAACACGCCACGGCCATACCCGCAGTCATAATTCGCGGAATCGGTCTTGCCGTCGAAGCCACGTTTCTCGCGATAAGCTTGACTCGCGAGGCGATACGCGCTCGCGAGATTAGCCTCCATAAAATCGCCGGCTACAGGCTCGTAAACCGAACTAATTGTGCGTACGCGAGCGCCAGGCAGAGGCTGGATGGTGGGTCGATCGCTCTATTATCTCCATTCAAGCGGATCTCTTTGGAGCTTCTCGGTTTTTCGGTGTCGGGACGAACCGTGAAATAGTAAATGCCGATGGGGTGGGTTCACGCAGGTTAAGGAGAATGCGAGCTCGCCTCGACAATGGGCCACCTACACTCCTCCCCGCTCAGGGCCCGCTCCGAATATCCCCGAAATCTCGTTTCAGGCAGCTGCGCTAATGCCGCGGAACAGACTGTAACGCGCTCGCCGATTGTCGTAGCTTCGTGAACTGTAAAACGTGAGCCGCGCGCAGAAACTTGTCTTCGGCCGATCCCAGTTTACCGTGGACGCGCGAGTGTTGACGTTCCCGGTGTAAGCGACTCCATTCGAAGCCGACCAAGCGAATCACGTTTCACTCGGGACGACTTGAATTCGTAGTTTCGGTCGGTGGAACTCGAGACACGCTGACCGGTATCCCGGTGCGTGCAGAGATAACGCCCGCGTCTCGGATGAGCGCGATTACTCGGCTCCGTTCGATAACGAGGAGGCGATTTCATACAAGAGAGAGCGGAAAATCGCCGTTACGGCCCGAGCCCGTGGCAACGAGCGGCGATTTGTCCTCAGATCAGCCGTGAAACGTGCCAAGGAGTCGTGCATTATTGGTATTCCTGGGTGCGCTTTGTAATCATTGGCGTGGATCATGTTTTACGTACGCTTTACGTAAGCCTGTACATGACGGTATTTGCGTTACACAATTGTCTACAAGTCGTCCTGGGAAGGACTGGCTTTCTAACGCCTCCGTTCGATACGGCGCAGTTTTCTGGTAACGCTCAGCCGTCGAGCACCACGAACGCGGGTGGAACGTATTTAACTTTGGACGTTGATCCTGGATCGCGAGAAAGGGGAAGCGTTGGGCAGATCGGAAGGTATCCGTTCGATCTTCGCTCCCAACGAGGTCTAGTTGTTCCATCGCGGGGAATCCTGTTTGTCGAATACGGGGACACTACCTATCGGCCGCCCATAGGGGTAAACAGTGTAGTTGTTGGCCACCTGGCAGTGATTGGCCTTTTTTTTAAAAACATGAATATTAAGAAATAATGTACATTATGCCTTTTATAATGAACATATTCAGATACCTTCTACTTTCATGCGTCGAATGCAATCACTATTTCGCTAATAATTGTTATACTACGTGTAAAAAATAGACGGCTTGAAATCGATGCTTGAAAACTACAGTGATTGAATTGAATAGCCATACGGTTACATCAGGCAATTCTTAGATAATTTAATGCATTTATGATATATATATATAACTCTCATATTCGTTATATAGACAAATAAAGGTTTAAACTTTATAAAAAATGATTATTTATTCATTAAAATTATACATTATTGCAGAAATTATAGGTGGCCAAGAACTGTAATGTAAATAATGTTTCAGGACAGTGATTGGCCACGAGGCCAATGGGTACCTAACTGTCATAGCAGCAGTGAAATAGCTGTGTTGTGATTTTAAAAGGTTATGTTTTAAAAGAAAATACTATTAATACAATGTAAAAGAAGGTGCAATACTAGCTAATATAGAAACATTTAAATAGAAAAGGTATTATAGGTTATATATTTTTAATAATATTACATTACATTTAGTTTCATTTTATGAATATATCCATTTTTATTTAATAATTTAAATCATGTTTCTAACCGAATTAATTCATTATTTTACATTAACATTACATATTTCATAATTAGGTCTTAGAGCATTAAGAATTAGGTAGGGTATATGTTACATATAGGTTATGAAATAGTGGCCAATAACTGCCAAACGATCGGCCAATCATTGCCTTCGTCTGGCCAATAACTATGTGTTTTGATAGGAAACGTATTTTCTGTAAAATTTTTGTGGATCCTTCTACTCTTTCTTTAAACAAATTCTATTTCTAGACTATTAGAGTCGTTTACAGCTATTAACACTAATTGTGTTCCTAAAGATAGCAAAATAACCCCCCTTTTTAACTCTCCAGACTACTCCTCCTGGGTCGGACACGCGGATCCCTTTCACAGAATATGCGATATCGCCAATAGACACCATGGTGACATTGATTTCTTTACTGATTCCCTCTCTTGCTTCAAAACCAATATTCAGAGAGCCCTGGCTTCCAGTGGCATTAGCTAACCGAGGCTATCTATATCTATACCTACGCGACGTACTCTCTGTTACCTCGAAACTATTATAACCGCTATTACTGTTTCTACATCAATCGTTTGCGCACTCATTACTGCTGTTCTGCCTATACAGACATTATATGCATATGCTTTGTTATCAATGGGCTTGCCCCGTAAAATGAATAAATAAATAAATAAAAATAAATAAAAAATAAAAATAAGACTTATAATTCAACGCTTATGTGAACCTCTGACTTAGGTGGCCAACAACTACACTGTTTACCCCTAGCGGCGCTGATTAAAGCGTCATCACTGATCCGTGTCAGTGTACAACTGTGATCCTGCAAACGACCCTTTGGAGAATAAACTCCCTTCCAGTATTTATGGACTTTTGGGATTAGCGGGCGAAAGGTGGTGGAGAAGGGGCAGCAACTTTCGCTGTCGAGAGCGTCTCTTTTATAAATTCGCTCTCTCAAAGCTGCTCCATAGAGAGAGAGAGAGAGAGAGAGAGAGATGCCAAGGTAGAGGAAACGGGGGGTGAGGGGGTCGTACATCCTCAAGGAAGATCGCGATCTCGGTTGTTTATGCGATACCTCGAGATAGGGGTGCTCTTTTGTCCAGGGGCGGTTTTCACCGTTCGCAAGGAGATACGGATGAATAAATTTCGGGGACGCGACATATTTCACGAACCGGGCGTGTATACACGCTCCGTTACGTGGCCGGCGTGGTTCTGCAAGCGCTTTACATGGCCCTGCTTCCTCCTGGTCGGTTTAAGAGACTTAACCTCGGATCAGCGTGCGGCGATAAGTGACAAAGAAACCGGGGGATTTAGGGTAATCGGGAGAGTTTATTGTTTAGCTGATTGTTTCCCCGTAGGAAGGTTCTCGAAACCGAATCGTATCGTATGATCCAGCCACGCCAGCCGCGCTCCTATTCATCCGCGTTCAAATATTGCTTAAAGATTTCTTTCTAGCCGAGAATTAAGCCTTCAATTTCAGTGGAACGGTGTCTGGATATCGAAGTCTGAAGTAGGTTCGAAAGCCCGTGGATACGTGGCAGGTGAGGGGAGACCGAGGAAACTTGAAATTTGAATTGTTTCCCGGTCTCCTCTGTCACTTGCATCTCGCGAAACAATCTCTTGTAAATTAAAATGGAATTGGATTAAACGGCTCGCTCCGACGAGCCATCCGCCGGACTAACAAAGAAACAGGTGAATCTTTCGACGAGCGCTCCTTAACGATCCTCTATAACGAATTGAATTTATACCGGGGCATCTAACTAACGATCGACGAGTGCTTTATACCTGCTCGATTCAATCAAACCACTCGCGAGACGTAAGACCGATACGAACCTACCCATGACCTCCACGACCATCCACCGCGCTGTGCTCCATTTCGGTGGGGTCTCCGTCACGGCCGGGAAAAATTAGCTCGAACTCGCGTCAAACATCGTCCCCCGTCTTTTCGGAGTGATTGGAACACCCCCTCGGTTCTTACCACCTAACGGTTCGCCTTGCCGCCGCGCGCGTAGGTAGACCTACGCGCACGCACACGCAGACGCCAGCGGCACACGGAGAAATGCCGGCGAGCGAGAGGCAGAATGAGAAGAGATACCAAGAGTGCGCATCTCCTCCGCTCGCCGAGTGCCTCCACCTTGAGAGTTCAGCGGGCGAGGGCAGCCGGAGAGAGCAGGAGAAGGCGAAAGCGTCGGAGTGGGGGGGGGGGGGGGGGGTAGAACAGGATAGCCAGCGGGGTAGAAGAGTTGGTGGAAGGGCTGGGAGGACGCGAGGGAAATACGTTCCGCCGGGCTCGCGAGCGAGAGACGGAAACGGAGGGGCGAGCGGTGGCTAGAAGCGAGCTGGTGCTGTGGCTGGCGAAGCGCGGCGATGGGGTGGATGACTAGGCGCGAGAGGGGAAACAGCGGCCGAGCGAACGGTGGGGGTGCGCGGTGCGCGTCGATGGTGGGGGGCGACGCTCTCTCGTTCCCCTGGCTCGGTTAGTTTCCCCGTCGACGCCGCTGGAAGCGGATCGAGCGTGTCCGTTCTTCCTCGTGGACGATCTATTCGCGGCGACGACGACCTGTGCGCCTCTTGCCCGCTCCGCTCCGTTCTTACCGGTGAACCAGGGGTGGACTCTCTGCGATCGCGGTTCAGATCTCGGCCGATCACCATGGAGACTCGCGGCGAGCGTGATACGCGGTTTCGATAGGGTGCGAATCGCTGGCGATCGGACCACACACGGGATAATAGCAGCGGGTGCCAGAGATTTTGGAGTAGACCGGCACCGATCCGGCGAAACGATTGAGTCTACAGTGCGCGGTAGGGGATTCCCGTGGGAAAGGTCGCCGCTCGTTCCCTGTGCACTGGGCGCTGGAAATAGTGTGCAGCCCGGTTTCCTTTACGCGCTTTTCGGTGGATATCGGTGCTACTTTGGTCCCATCGGAGTGAGACTCGGCGCGAATGTGAGCGACGTTTAAACCAGTGACGGATAATCGTGGATTCTCGATCCCTGGTCGCTGTTCGCGTCGGTGAGCGGCGAGCACCGGCGGGGGGGGGGGGGGGAGGGTGCTTCGAAGGACCGCTACCCCTCGAGCCGTCGGATCCTGCCGGAAGTGCGGATCGATTCGCCGCGGCGAGGGATCCTTCGCTTTCATCGCCTTGCCGTCGTTCTAACCATCTGCCTTGGTTCGACTGGATACCAACGGAACCGGAGTGTGTCTGATGTGTCAGTGACAGTTCTGTGTGTTCTGCTGAAAGTTCGTGCGATGTACCCCGATCACGCCGTCTTCGTCTTCCATCTTGTAAGTACACCATTTCGGAGCGATCCGATCGACGTCGAACGATCTAAACGCGACCCTACCCCCTGGTTCCCGCGCATTCCGGCCGGGGAAATGTGATGTCGATGGCAAAGAAACGTGCCGGGACATAGATAGGAGAGGCGAAAGGCTGGCTGCTCTCGGCTTCCCGTCCTGGGAGCAAAGGTCACGAGAAGCGACGGAACCGGTGACTTTGACGCGTCTCCCGCGGGAAGGCCTCGCATTAGGTCTCGTTTTACAAGCCGATGCTCAAAGCTTGCTGCCGAGAGAGAGCTTACTCGGTGACTACAAACGCGTTGTGTTGCACACGTGACCGGGGAATCTGTGCACGTACACAGCAGCCGTGGTCCTCCGTGCACGTATTTCAGAGCACGGTCGAGCAAACTTGACCTCGAAAGGATACTCCGCGCTGCGACGAGTGCATCCTCGAAAGCGTTTCAAAGATTCACCGAGGGACGCGGTTGTTATATGCATACCTGGCTTCGTTTCAATTGTTCGCCCCGAGCACTGACCACCTTGGGAACAGCAATTAATGCCCGCTCGTACAGCTTAATTCGGAGCGAAGTGCTACCCGTGGGTTTATCTCGCAACGGGCTCTGCTCGCTTTCACACGCATACTCGGTGTGCAGCCGATTCCTCGATCGAACCCCCATTCCCATCGGCCAGTGGATCGTAGATCCTCGGATATCTCCAGGAAACTCGCGAAATTTCGTGGCTCCTGGACTGCGGGGAGCGCGCCCCCGTTACCAGCTCCTCGGGGAGAAGAAGTTACGTCCAGCCTCGTAAGAAACTTCGGACAGAAGTTGGCAAAATTTAGGTGACGCCGGTGATCGAAGGCCTCTTGAGAGAAGGAGCGTCGTGTGATTCATTTATATCAATATTGGGGCGCGTAGCGATTAGGCCATCGGTTCCTATGGCGCTGTCGGCTCTCCCTGTGTTCTTCTCGGCGGCTCCGCGGATATCAGTCGCCTGTTTAACCTGCGCAAACGGTGCTAGGAAGTCTTGACAGTAGATAACGCGACGCGATGGTGGATTCGCTCACGGCGACAGTTGGATTTGTCCAACCGTCTGGTGATTCGAGGTGGCCTTCGATGACATTTGCCGTCGGGAATTCCTCGGCTCTCGCCATCCTCGTTGCGAAAGCAGTCGGACGCCAGAGCCGTTTACCTTTTACATCCGCGGAAAAACTACTCGGTTAATCTCTTCTCGCGGCAGAACGGGCCCTGCGTTTGACAGGCTCGTAAACTTTTTGTCCCGTTAGTCACGGCGCTTCCTGCCGTTTTTCCATACTGCCTTGCGTGAAATGGATTATTGGAAAATTGCGTCGTCTCGGCTTTGAACTAGTTTTAGGTACGTGCTCCCGGCGATGTCTCCGGGTCTCCTTCGCTAGCCGCCTTTGATCTCTGCCCGGGGATGCGACGATTCTGCATGCGAGATATCGAAAGTGGCCAATGCGCCCCCGCGGCCGGCGTCTTCCTTAAGGATTTTCGTGTTTGCGCGATTCAATTAAGTCGAGCATGTTCCCGCTCGTTTACACGGCCGCTCGACGCCACGACGAGCTAATTAGACTTGCAAGTGCCGGTTTTTGTCGAATGATTCGCAACGTCTCGTTGCCGTCCCGTCCTGTGCTTCCCTCGCCCGCCTCTCGGGCGCTTGACCTCCCATAGATATCCCAGTGGGATTGCATTTCCACGCGTGTTTCGCCAAACGGTCGTATATTCGCGGACGCACACACGTGACCGTGCATCTCAACGCGGCGTTTCGGAGCGCCGCAACGCCCGGGTTAAAAGACGCCGGGCTGCTGAATTATTCAGCGAACGGTGAAAATTATTTGCCCGGGCGTATTCTCGTTCCGCCGTGGACTCTCGATTTCCCTGGTCGCACGCGCTTTCGGTACCGCGTGCAGGCTAGTCGACGTGTCAGCGACAGTGGCTTACCGCTTAATTTATACCCCGATGCATTGTCGATGCTGGTTTTTACACCTCCGCGCGGAATCCTTATGAAACATGCAGAAAACATCTCGATGAAAAACTTGAGAAACGGGTGCAGGTGGCGAAGATATACGAGGAAACAGGAAATACCTGAACCGTTTCGGGTGATCGTATTTCTCGAGGAACGAGTGGCCGCCTTCGCTGCCGCTGCTTCTGCTGCTCCTGCTGCCTGCTTCGGCTACACCAGCTCGCTTCGGCATGGCATATTTACATTGCCGCTCGTAGAAACGGGTTCGCTTTAATATCCCTCGTTCATTGGTTCGTAACGTCTCGCAATCTCGATGTATGCACGTCAAGTTTCCGTGTACGATGCGGTGAAAGAACCTGCCTCAAATCGAAATGTACCTACCCCCAAAAAGTCTATGAAAAGCAACACGGGATTCACGGAATTCAAACGGGACAGCTGTCACTTAATTGCGTGAAAGAATCTTCAGCGAGACACGTGGTGTCGAGATACATCGGATGTGTCAATAGTTTTGGGTTTGGTTGGCTTCAATGCTCAAGCCAGATCGCTCCGCTACAAAGAACTTTTTCAATCGCGTTACTTTAGGACGAATCTGGCTGAGTTGGACCCGTTGAACAGAGTGTGTAATACAGCAAACCGCCTATCTTTAAATGCGGATATTTTCTCCGACTCTTTGGGCACATTTATATCGAAAATTAAAATGGCGTTGAGAGGTGTAGCTCAGTAGTATCACAAAATGTTAATTTGATGGGTATCTGCGATGTCGTTGACTTAGGCTTAAGGGCTTTGATGCCATTTCTTATGTACAAGTGGAATTCAGTTCCGTTAATAAACAATTATTATTATTATTATTAATAGTAAAAGCAGAATGTATCTTAAATCAGTGTGCATGGTTCGTAGTGGCAACGTATCGTGGCAAGCAGACTATTTCTCGCCAGGTCTACTCCTTGTATTCTGGCGTTCCTCTCTGTGCCGTGGCATGGTGCGCCAGCGCGCGATCATAATGTAAAATCGCGGCGGTGCGGTGTGTATCGTGCCGAACGCTGGCGCGGCGCGCCGGTGCCGCCGATAAACTTAGTAATGGCAGAAAAATTGCCGCGATTAAGGTTGAAAACACATCCAGCAACGGCCATTTTCTCACAACACCTGCGAATTACGCGTAATTGCCGTTCCTTCGCCCTTCTTCGTCCCGTTTCATCTACCCGCGTGGCTCTCCGCCGTTCCTGGGAACCCGAGGCGGTTCATTGTCTAACGCCGCCGCGCGGCCGTCCGCGCCGTTCGTGTCACGTAGAACGCCAGGATAATCGTCATGTCGAATCGGAAATTAACGTTAAATCGCGGTCACGCTCCGTTCTTCCCGGCTGCGGAGTGTGGAGGATCGTCGAAACGCGTCGGCTCGGTCCCTCGGCGGGGCTGCGAAGAAAAACGGATCGCCCGTGTCGAATGTCGGAAGCCTTGAATTTCCGCGGGATTATAGGAGTCCATTGTTCGGCGGTATCGGGATCGCGGAACATTACGGTTTTATTCTCGCGACTCGGACGGAAAATCGTCTTAAACTGTTGCGCCGGGGTGCAACAGCAGTTAGAACGGTTATTGCGCCCGTATGTATCGAAGCTGCGATCGAACCGTTTGCCCGGGCGTTCAGATCGAATCGTTTGGCAAGTAGGTACGCCGGGACCCTGGTGATTCCTAACGATCAGTCGAGGAAATCGTTTCGCTGCAACGAACTGCTTTAACGAGGGTCCAGGACGTGTAAATATTTAGCTTCAGCGCGGAGGGGTTAGCGCGCTTTGGTAACCGTTCTCTCCAAGTTATCGAAATTTTCTCGAACGCGTTGCTCGGCGGGTGACAGGGATTATTAACGACGAGAGCGTTATCGTTCGACCGGCTAACGCTGCCGCGAGTTTTGATAGGCAAAGAGGGAACAACCGGGGCAGGAATGTACGTAACGGTGTTTCACCCGTTGGCGGTTTCGCGATATCGATTGTTTTCACGGCGCCGTGCCGTGCTTCGGAATAGTTGGCGAGCACGAGTGCGGAAAATGCGTAACATTATCCTTCTCGGGCATGCATGCTTCTAAGTGGTAGGTTCGAGTTGCGATCCTCATTCCCCTCGCGAGCTGATTCGAAGTGTGCGCGCACACGGCGCGGATCTGCCCGCCCGACGACGATGGAACGAGAGTTTCCTGCTGGAAAAGTAGGTACTCTCTCGCGTCGGACGTGTGTACGGGAATTACGTTGTTGGCGTCGATGCGAGAACTCCGCGGGGAACTTTTGATCATTGCGGCCTGAGGGGGCGTGCGGCGCGGACTTACGTAATCTAGTCGATTTCTTGGATTCGCGGGGAATTGCATCGACGTAGCGGCACGTTAACGCGAAACAACTTTTAACGAGAACGAGAACGTGGAAGGAAGGAAGAAGGGAGGAAAGAAGGGAACGGCGGTTTATAGAGGTCGGCTATTCGATTCAACTAGCCGCGATTCGAAGCGTTACCGGGCACAATGCTTCACGCACGTACACGCACACGGTCGCCCGTGGACGCGTCATAGGCAGCGCGTATTCGAGTGGCCTCTTATCGGGTGGAAGAACGCGCGTACCCGCGTATGTAGGAGGCGTGTTTGCGAAGTTATGGTGTCCACGGGCTTTTATGGTCTGCGCCCGTACCTGTGTGCACCGGCGAACACTTTGCGGCGCGTATAGCTTACACGCTCGAGCTTGCACGTGCAATGTGTGCATGCGTGCGTACGCGACTACTTTCCGCCGGTGGTGCACGAACGCGGCTGATCGAACGTGTGTGCAGCAAATAACTACACGTGTCCAATTAGAAACGCGAATCTGTTTTCTCGTCGCTGGCGCGGTCACCCTCGCACGGCGCAAGATTTCGCCGCGGCTCTCGTAATTAGGTGGTGCGAGTGAGTTCGCGATTAGCTCGCCGCGTTAGCCCAGTAATATTCGCGTTTCGCGAGGTGTGGCTTTTAGGAAACCGTTTCCTTTTCAGTTTACACGCTGGTGGATCGGTACTACCGATTCGGTAGAGCTCTCGAAGTTGAATGCTGCAACTTTTTTCGCCTGCTTGGCAAACAATTTGATTACCCCACATTTCTACAAGGTTTCTCTCCTCGCGGAATGCAGGCCCGCTCGGAAGACGGGGTATTATCACGCGAATCCGTGCGGCTTCGATCCCCCTGGGAGCGTGTGTCCTCGCGCCCCCAGGAATCGCGGCACCGACTTTCATAAGCGTAATTTGCGCGTAACCATCGCGAATAGCGATACACCTAGATGCGATGAACCATTTATGTGATTAATAGAGGCCGGAAGTCGGCGAGCCTACGGCTCTGTTCTCTTCTTGTCCGACCAATGGTGGCTCGTGTGTACCTGCTCGCGTACACGTACACGTACACCTACGTATGCATGTACGAGGGCTCTCGCTCGAGGTATGCTATTATCATAATTGCCGCCAATAACGGCCCGTGATTGGCGCACTTCACGCTTTCTTAGTGCTCCTTTTCGGAAGTTTTGCATCCTTTGGCCGCGTTGCAGGCCTTCTCTTTGCCCCACCCCCTTCTCTGGCTGTTGCTGCTCTCCCTTTCTTCTTGCCTACCTGTGCCCTCCCGCCGATCTTCCGCCCCCCGCTCGTTCCTCCCTGCTCGCAGCCTTCCTCGCGCGCCACGTTCAGAAGTACCGCGAACGACGCGCCCCGATCGCGTCTGCACTCGTCCCTCCGCTGCAATCTGCGATTTCGAATTCCCGAGGGTCGAGAGGGTGCAGCCGGGGCGAGCGGGGGGGGGGGGGCGGGCGGGTGGCGCAGCCGGCAGGGCGGGCCATCGCGAAAATGAGTCGTGAGAAATTCAAGAGGACGACTCGACTGCGCGACGTCTTGGCCATCGGCGCACCCTATGCCTCGTGCCGACCTCCACCCTTCAGCCGCGCGCCGTTCACCCTCGGACTCCGTCGCCTCTTTCTGGCTCACCTTCCACCCAGCCAGCCAGCTTGCACCGGCGAAAAATATTACTTTCGATGGAGGCGCCTCCTCAAGCGTGAACCCCCGTTTCCACCCGTTACCCACTGCGAAACGACCCGTCGATTTGACTACCACCACTCTGCACGCCAGAACGACCGTCACAATTTCCATCCCTCGCTGTCTTCCCTCGGGGCGCGGAGGACGAGGCGGACAGGGAGAACTGGGATCCCGAGTGCAGCGAGATCTCGTTCTCGAAAATGGCACGCTGTCCGTGGAAACACATCGGATCCCGCATTTCTCTCGCAGCTTCTTCCGGCCGAGCCGCCTTCGCCGTCGTGAACTTTATTTAAATTCCACGACGCCCCAGCCGAGCGCCGCGAGTATAATCGACGGGTATAGTGGTTGCTTTGGACCGCCACGCCCGGGAAACTCTCCTCTACGGGCGTTCTCCTTTAAATTGCGTCGGTGCTCCGATTGACGCCGGCGCGCGCGTATAAAAATGCAAATTCGAGCCGGCGCGGGTGCCTGGACACGAAACAGAGGGCGAATACCGCCGACAGATTGTTCCTTTTAATCGATGAACGCGACGGCGGCGGTGAATCAGTAAGCTGGCACGATGGAACGTTTCCGGCATTGCTCCTGTTTTCCCGGCTCACCTTCGACTGGTCCATTTCCTCTGTACGTTATAATCACAACTAACGCATCACCGCAGAACACACAGCCGCGGATCGGTAGGATGGAGGATGGCATGGTGTCCAATGTGTCAGCGAGGCGTGCGTCAAAGGTTTTAATCCGGTTGTATCAGATCGTTGGCTTTTTGTAGCTGCACCGACGCGACGCGACGCGCCGCGGCGGGCTCGCTCCGACTCGGCCCGGTCCCGGCGCGTGCAAGTGACATTTTGTATAGTCAGCCTCTCCCATTTGCGAAATCGCGTCAGCTCGCCGGAGAAAAAACAACGAGATTCACGGCCGATCCCTGAAGCGGTGGAAATGCCCGAGCGACGCGACGGCTTTGCAAGGGCTGGCTGCTGGGCCCGCGACTCGCTTCACTGAATACCCACACGCGCGCGCCTCGCCCCGGACATAATTTATGCGTCATTAGGCTCTCCATTGAGTGATTTTTTATTGAAAACCGTTCTTTGCATCGCCGCCAGTGCGTTCTGTGTATTATTTATAATCGCGATTTGCATGAATACGACATAATACGGCGTGGTCGTAAAGCTGGGACTTGCCTCGTGATGTATTTTCCCGTTTTGTGCCGAGCAGGCGCGGATCGATTTGGAAAAACACACGACCTCGTGCACGTTGCCCCTCTTCTTGCTGTGCCGATGCACTCGCGACTCGTACGGAACGCGTGCCACCTATTCCCACGAATAACGTCCCCGTTTGAAAGTTCGCTGGGAGTTTAGACGGTGCCCGGGGCGAAGCAATTCGCCGGTGCTGGGACACCTTAGAAGTGCAAGTCACGCATTGACAGTTTGGTAATGGAGGCCCCCCCCCCCCCCTGCTCGCTACCAGATTCAACGGAGCCGCCTGGTATAGACGTGTCTCGTTGGTCGATATTACCTTTTGGCGACCTGAAAACGAACCGCTCTACACTGTGCTCGCTCGTTGCGTCAAAAGAGTGCGCGGATACACACGCACACGTAGCCCCGCGCCGTGCTGAATGTGTGCTGCAGCTGGGTAGGGAGGTGTTTGTGCTTGAAAACGCGGAGAGCTGCTCGATGCAGCCACCTACATTCGCGCTCAGACCCACTTTGCCACGCGGCGGCGACGGCGGCGGTGTAGACGCACGATAAAGTGAGAAACGGCTAAATGCCCTGTCAGCAATGGTGTGTGATGGCGCCAATGGGCTCCGACGGGGGGTGGCTACAATCAATATGTGGTGTGACTATCGCGACCGTCCCGCCGTATCGTGATTAATTCTCTGAGATTTTTTTCATTTCATCCTGCGAGCACGTCGTTACGCCTCGAAGTACCTTTTCGACGCCGACCGGCGCGAATGAGCGTTCCCCTGGAAAAAATAAGTCGCGCGCTCCTCGCGAGGAATCCCTTTATTCATCGTTGTTCGACGAGATTGGCGAGCGGGATCGCGGCAGCCAAGTATCCAATTTATATTCCACGCGGCGTGACACGAAAGTTAGTTTAGCCGCGCGTTCCTTTCCCTTGGTCGCGTTCGACGAACGCCAGACAAGAGACAGTAGTACACAAAACAGTTCTGTCTAATTTTTCGCTCAAACAAGCACGACAGCGCGCGCTCACCTCGCCTTAACTTCCGATCTTATCTCCTCCGCACTTTTTCCACCGTCCGTGGCGCGGCAAATTAATTACCTCGTTATCTCCGATATCGAGGAAACTGCCGGATACCTCTCTTCGGCGATGATTTTCCACGAGACTCGGCTGTCACAATTACCCTCCTTCCTTGCTGCTATCGTATCCGCGCGATGCCCTATCCTCGCAGAGGGAAAGTGAGAAAGAACTTTTTTTTTTCCCCCTCCTTCGTTTCCTTTCTCCCCGGGTCGGGGCATTTTCAAGTGCCGGAAGAACGATGAAAATAACTCTGGAAGAGGTCTCTCGCGTGTCCCGGACACGGGAGAAAAAGTTTCCCCCGTCCGGTGGCGTTCGACCGGCATTTAAATTAGCCTTAGACGCTCCCGGCTACCGTTGATTTATCGCGCCGGTTGCCGCTTTTTTCCTTCACGGATTTCTGGCGTATCCGCGGCCCCCGTGGCCTCTTAGATTTACTAAATTTGGAGCGACTGCGAGCGTGGAAAGTGGCGTGCGCGCGTGCACGCCAACGAAAAAGGAAATTCTTGGCATTACGTATATGGCGAGCGCTTTAGCTCGCTGCGCGGGTGTGTTGCGAAACCGAATTCGCTTGTGTCCGATTGCTACGACCCAATTGCGGTCCGCCGCCAAGCGAATTAATCCAAACACCACCTGCGAAACGCGCTCGTTATTACCGTTCGATCTTTTTACGGCCGCGGCGATGGCTATCTGCGCGTAAATGCGATGAAAAATTCCTGCCGCGTCGGCGTGTCACCCTGGTCGCGGGGACCGGGGTGGGATGGTTCGATGAACCCTGGAATTTCGTGTCGCTGAATATATATCGCGAGGGTGCTAAGAGGGATAATCGGCGATCCTCTCGGCGTACTCCCCAATAACTCGCTTCGCGGCCGCGGATTCGCTTGAAAAGGTGAAGGGCACGGGTGGCAAGGAAGCGGGGAGAAAGAGGGCGAAGGGAAAAAGGAGAAACAGACAGGGTGAACGAGATTCAGAGACCCCCCTGCGTTATTTATGGGGGTTGCGCGCGTTCCTGTCGGGCGCGCGTTTAATGTAAAGCCGGTCTTATCTTTTACGCGATTTAAGGGGGTTGTAACTGCGCGTAATCACGCAGCACGCGTACGTACGTTCCCTGGTTGTCCCTTTCACTTTGGAATCCCTTGAAATGCCCACGTTTTTCTACCCTAGATTTCAGGCTCGTCCCGGTCGCGGGGAATCGCGAAGGAAACTCACGGTTCGCGGCCTCCTTTTATGCCAGCTTTTTACTGCTCTCCTCGTCGTATGAATTGTAAATGAAGTATCGTTTGTGACTTCTATCGCTTCAGGTTACAGTGGCTGTTAATTTGGTCGATTATAAAGAACCCGGCAACGAGCGCGTATAAATCTTTTCCCCTTTAACGCTATGCTGGTCCTGTGTCTCCCGCGGTAAAGAGCCAGCGGGGTATGATATTTAGTCCATTCTTCGTACTATTGCACGATGAGAAGAAGACCGACTACCCACAAGCTGAAATGTCACAGGGGCAAGGGGAATCGCCCGCTCGCTCCACCCTATCCCCTCCAAGAAGTCCTACTTTTCGGTTCTTAGCGGCTGTCCATATCCGCGGATTGTCGCGATTGGTTTTGTTTACGTTCTTCGTCACGGGACGAACTGTGTTGGAGGGGATAGGTTGACGCGAGTGGACGATTCCCCTTGCCCCTGTGACATTTCAGCTTGTGGGTAGTCGGTCTTCTTCTCATCGTGCAATAGTACACGAGATCCTGTAATTACTCTTTCATCTACGTCACGGTGTATAATGAATGTTCATCAAATCTTCATTTTGCCTGGCGCGTACATTTGGACACGCAGAAACCCGGAGCGTCACGTTACCCGGACATCCTCGTAAGATTTTCCCAACCGCGAGCGTAACCGTTAAGTGAAAATAATCCTATAAAGTACACATAGAAGCTGCGCAATTGTCTTCCTCCCTATCGTCCAAGTACTCGAAACTGTAATACTCTGAATACTCGCCGGTGTTATCGGGCAATAGCAGCGTGCACGAGCGAAGGCTGGTGAACGACACCGAGGGGGGGGACCGATGGGTTAGTGGTGGAAAAGGGCGGCGGATGCTTGAAGGTAATTTTATTTAGAAACGCCGCGTGCGCCACTGTACTCGTTACAGGAGGTAATAAAACGGATCGCTGGGAGCCCGTAGGCATATGGGCCGCGCTGTGTTTTCGACTAATTAACGTTGCCCGCCGCCACGGTGCTTCGTGCCCGGTTTTAATATCGGCCCTTTGCGCGCCGGATTCGAATATTCCGTGCGCCTCGCCTGTTTGGTATTCGGTTAACACGCCGCGGCTCGTAACGCCGCTAACTTTAACGGCGTTGTTACGTGGACAATTTCTTCCTGGCGCCCCCGAACCATTTTTCCCTCTTTCGTTCGCCCCCGCTCGTGGGAAACGGCAGCGTTCGTAAAGGGCTGCTCGCCGGACATCTGGGTTAATTCTGTTGGCAGATGACAAACGATACTTTCCTCTCCTTCTCGATTGCCAAATATCAATTGACTCGCGTTCCGATAGAACAAGGATGCGAGCCAGGGAAAAACGCCACCTGATACCGCATCAAACTGATGATAATAGGTCTACCGTAATAATCGTCCCGGACGTTGCCATATTTTGCATATTTATCGGCGATCCGCGGGGCCGCGGTATTCAGCGCGAACGCAGCCCGCGGACGACAACAATGCTTGTTTATTTGTAATTATGATTAATTTATTTTCGTCCCTATTACAACGTTACGTTCATTCGGGCACCGGTAAACAGCGCTCCGCGGCCGTCGATAGGAGCCGTTCATTACAGTTAATCCGGCGATCGAATGGCCAACGGTCTGGAGAATAGCAATTAACGATTATTTTTCTGCGTCCTCGCGTTTCTCCCCACCTTCGGTAGCTGTTTTTCCGTGGCGTTGTTGACGGACTCGGCTGGACGAGTCCATTATACGGCGTGCCGCAACTGGCCGACGATAAACGAGGATTTATCGCCATAAACAAATGCACCGGGGCTGTTTTTTCTCTCATTAGGCCTCTGCGCGCGTGGCAATTTCGGATCGAAATAAATTCTATTTTATTGTCGGCCGCGGACGCGAGTATCTCGTCAGACCTGCGCCCTCGCGTCGATGGGAGCCGAAACGCGACTGTAAATATCCTCCACCCCTCCCGCTGGGCAACCAGATCGAGCACGCGTTTTTGCTCGGTCGGCCGCGATTTTCACGTTCGTGCGGTAGTCGTCGTAGCCTCCTCGTGGAAAGTTCGCGTCGCGAGGTCGTCATCCCGTCGACGATCCCCATCGCTGTCGATCGTTGTCGACAGAAATTATATCCTTCGTTGTCACTGATGCGGATAAGGATAGCGCCGGACACGCGGCACGCGAAGAAACAAAGCGTAGGGTAAATCCGGGAGACGCGGTCGGGCCGGAGAGTTGGTCGTGTCGCTATATTTCAGAGTTTATACGTAAAAATGCATTAAAGTACAGACCAATTACTTCTCTAGAAGCCAAATAGTTGAATGAATAGCGTTATTTTGCTTCCTTCTGTGGTTTTCTGGATTTATAGGCTATAAAAGGTAAATTGATGTTACATTTAACCTCTTTTGTCAAACAGCGGTTGTACACAATCGTATGTAAAATATACTTCTAAGTTTATTTTCTTTTAATGTTTGGAATAATAAGATAGTAGAGACATTGAGGGACAATGCAGCCAAAGTATTTGGCCATATTAACTATTCCTCTCAAAGCTAACGAGAAGACCATGTCTCGCTGCAGAAAGGTGAGATGGTCGAGTTATGATTTTTTTATTATTTTTGTTTATTTTTTTTATTTTCTATTATAATTTTAATATTATTTGTGTTTATTTAGTTTATTTATTCACTTTTATATTCATTTGCCTTGCTAATCGTCAGTAGGTAATTCACTTTTTCTTTGATGTGTTCTTTACTTGTTTAGCGTAAACAAATTAAATATCAATGAATCCGTAGTTGTATTCACTCATAAATAATTTTGCTTTATCTTTTGTTAATTTTCCATGAATAATTCTGTGAGTGGTCTCTGCCAACGACGAAAACCATTTCTCCCGGCACCTCGAGAGAGGTGGTCAGATGTCATGACTTCAGTTTTCAACCCGATTTACAGTAAATATTGTCTTAAAGCAAATATCAACCAGTTTTTCTGAATCGGCATAAAATTCTGAACATATTAGGTTTGTTCTGATAAAATAAGTAATGGCCCGTATGCATAAAAATAAGGAAATGCTTGAAAGTAATAAGTATAAGTAACAGCAAATACTAGATTTCGTATGCATAATCTTCTACTAGTACTAGATAGTAAATGATGGAAAATTCTAAGTAAATACTACTAGTATTTACTTAGTGATTGAAGTATTTACTTTGTTGTAACGGAGAGAGCTTCAGTTCTTTCAAAACTGCCGATTGGGATCTACATCTAGTCGTTACATAATTAATTCTCGTATATTTTATTGCTGCTTCATCATGTCCTCATCCGATTCTATTGAAATAGACGTTCGCAATACTCGACCGTCATGAGTGGAGCCTGGACTAGTAGCATCAACACTTGTAAATAATTCGTTACTATCACAAGTAGCTTGAACGATAATAGAACACCTAGATTTTCTGTTAATGTACTCGTCAGCGTGCTCGGATGGTCTGAGTAGTTCGACGTGTGTACAATCTAAAGCTCCTATACAACATGGAAAATTGAAATTTGACTGCCAATCTCTTTTCGCTTTTTCTATTTCATTTGAATTTTTTGGAAATTTAATCCAGTTTTGACGTTTAGTACAGATTTTGCGGGCAACTTCTGTTACTGTTCGACTAACTGTACTTTGATGTACACCCGTATCCTCACCAACGCCTACTTGGAAACCGGGATCACCTATGTATCTCAAAAATACCTCCATTTTCTCTTTCCGTGAAAGACCACCACCCCGGGTTTCGTCCACGTTGTCTAAAATGTGTCCGCCAGGTAGTTCACATGGTGTTCTTCGAATCTGAACAGGGCACGGTACTCTCGGGTATGGTTTCTTCGATTATTGTAAACCTTGTGGGCACGAATTTGCATGAACAACGCCATGATTGCGATTGAGCAGACATTTTAAGACATACGACTGGCAGACTTAAAATAACACTAGCATTTACTTGCAGTTTTCAGTAAGTACTTTGTATTATGCATACGTGTTTTACGTATTTACTGGAAAATAAGTAAAAACTATTTCTAATAAATACTTCATACTTTATTGCATACGGAACTGAGTATTTGCTTGAAAAATCACTAGTAAAAGCTTATACTTGCTTTTATGCATACGGGCCAATATCTATATTAGTTTTAATAGCCATTTTATATTAGGTCGACCGCGTGTCCCGGATTTACCCTATTGAATAGTACTCGGTGTGCTTACGTTACGAGACTAATTGCTCCGTCACGATTCCTTTCCTACGCTCCACTAGGAAGTCACGGAACGCCGTTTCGATCAATGATGAGCTGTTAGTCTGTAAATCCGAGTCGCCCGGCAGCAAAAATAAAGGCGACGGGAAGTTTGTACGCTGCTCCTGAGAAATATCGCGGACGGAACATCTGTGTACTCATTTCTTTGCCTCCCTAAGGATCCTCTAGGAGCCGCGTAGACAGGCAATAAACCATAAGTCGTTGACGGCTCGGAGGAGTCTCCAAAAGGTTCTTTTCCCGCTCCCGCAGGCTTCTTTTTTCTCGAAACCTTTAGCATCTGAATTCCCATCCCTCTTCGTCCCCACCTTTTCCACCCCTCTTTCTTTCGTCCCTTTCCAGCTCGCCTCGGTGGAAACTCCGCGGCGGAAACGGCGAGTTCGCTCAGGCCTGGCCCGTGTTCCCCTTGCAACCCGCTTTTAATCGTTATTGTCCTAATGTAAGTGTTATAAGGCCACCCCCGTTGTTGCGCTCCAAAGAGCGTTACGGTCCGTGGTACGCAACAGCGGCTTCTTCGGGGTCGGCAGCCCCTCCCGTCGGTCGTAGGATAAGCCCGAATTTCGCATTATACCCGTAATTCGCACGTTTCGCCGCGTTTCGCTTTCAGGAACCCTCGCTTTATTTCTTTGTCCTCCCTCGTCCTTTCCCTCTCCCTCTCGGCCGCTCTGCCCGGCCTCTCTCCGTCCCCTCTCCATCCTCTACCCTTTAATACTTTTATAACGTCGTGTATATACGCAGTCCGTACAAAAAGCTCTGACCCTCGGCGGGGAATCCTCAGTTCCAGCTTCTGATTTCATGAAAAGCTCCGAATCTGACGCTCCTTCATCCTCCCTACTTCATCCCCCAGGGGGGAGGGGTCAAGGGTTTCGGGGATGGCGATCCGGGGATCCTCGAGTTAATCGTCGCCGTTCGGGTCTAATCGCGGGGGCACTGTTTCACCACAGAGAGAAGAGTAGCTTTGCTTCGTAGGTCGAAAGCGCGCCACGAACATGCCTCAGATTAGGAAACCCGTTCCCTCGGTTTTTCTCAGGTATTTATGCAAATGAAGGACGCATTCTGAAAGCAATCCTGTGTTTAGCGCCCCGCTGTATCCACGGGCCGAGAGTCAAGGTCTCCAGGCGCTCCTCCGGGTACGAGCGGATTAGATAAACCGAACGGTCGATCATCGTCTCGCCCGTGGAAAGGAATTTTTGTTCATCGATCGTTAAGCGCCGACGACGAAGACACGTTCCACGGGGATACCTCGGTTCGATCGATTTATAATTGGATTACCGCGGTCGTAATTCGCGGCGAACGCTAGTCACAGCTATTACCGAACGCCATGAATAATGCATTAACGCTTATGGAATGCCCCCAGCCTGGCCGAACAATGATTGTCATTGACTCGATGATGAACCGAAGTATCAGATTCGTATCGGTAATGAATGCCGCGGCGGGCGAGGGCGCGGGGAAAGGGCAGGGGCGGGGGCGCCCGGCGTTGGCCCCTGGCCCCCCCCCTTGTTGCAATTACAATCGGATCTCGTGACGTTCGTGCGGTTTGACGATTGTAATGCCGCATTCTAACATTGTATGCGCCTCGGCAGATGTCACGTGGCCCTGAAAGAACCCTCGTCCGCATCGGGATATATCCTTATCTTCGATCAGAGAGACGGCCACATACGATACGAGATCTCGTACACAGATATTCCGCCGCGACGCCAACGACCCACCGCTATACCAAACGAACGAAAGAACGGAAGAGCGGGAGAACGAGCGGCGCGCGTTGCTCCGCATCGATGCTTGATTTTTACGCTTCATAATTTACCGCGTGATATATAATGCAGTAAAAAGCTTGGCGGGGGGTGCGCTATACCGGGGACCGTTATGAATATGGAATCCGTGAATAGAGAAACGATTTTATGAATACTCGGGTGGGTACAGTAAAACGGGCGAGGCATCTTCGCGATACCGGGGGAAATCTGCAATGCTAATAATTTCTCGTGATTTTATAATGCAACTTGGTTCGCCGCGGGTTTACCTGGCTCGCGGGCGATATCGGTCGTAAGCGTTGCACGGAGACAAAAGTAAAGTTTCGCCGGGCGAAGCGCGGCGCGGCGGCGTTCGTTATGATCGATGGCGCGGTTTCAATCGAAGATCGTAATGCGGCCGTTCGGGGCTCGCGCTGTCGCGATGCGCCGCGCCGCCCGGTGGATATTCGCGCGGCCACCGTTTGATTAATGCATCGGCGGAGTCGCGGCCATTATTTTTCAATATCTCCGCGGAGGGTTTTAAACGTGGCTCGAGCGCGGCGCGGGATCCAAGGGAGGAGGAAGGTCGTGCACGCGCCATCTTCTATTTGTATCTGTCATCATCATGAGGTAGAAAAAGGCCGCGCACGCGGGCTCCCGTTGTGTCGTGCCCGCGGTGTGTCTCCCCGATCGCGAAACGATCGAGAAAGAGAAAACGACCTCGAGGAGGCTAGGAGATACTTACAATCCCGATTCGTTACAATAACTCTTGTTTCTTGTGCAACGCGCCTCATCGTGTACTCTGTCCGGAGGCATTCGAATTCGATCGACGAGTATCTAACCAGTCCTCGTCTTATTAGGCACGCGAGCACACACGCGAGGCCGCCGTGCACGTGCACGCGGCCGTGCACGTCGGTCGTGGTACCAAGGGCAATAAAGCATGGCTCGCCGGTATCCTTTTTTCGGCGATTGGAGTTTAATTGTGAGCTGAATTTGAATCCGATCGTCGACGTGGCCGGGATCATGTATCTCGTTCATCATCCACCCTCCTCTCCGCCAATGCTAGGGCTGCTTTCCACTCTTTTTTCACCGCGACACTGAGCGACTCGCATACCATGTACGGTCCACGATTGCATGCGCCTCCCCGTTTCGATACAGAACTGTACCGTGCTTCCTTGGGGAGGGAATTAAATCCAGGGGCGAGCTGCAGCTTTGCTGCGGCTCGTGCAAGAACGCGACGTTACTTTGCTTTTTCTAGGCGCACCGGCTGATCGTTGTACTCTCAAGTGTAGTCGACTTGGAGTTCTTCACTTTTGGCTCGGGGAAATCTTATGCACGTTTCGTACCGGTGCCCGCGTCTTTTCTGCAGCAGCACTGAGAACTGTAATCGATACGTTGCGTCCAGCTTACGATATCATTACGACACTATCGTTAACCCTAACTGAAATCTAACGTCCAATTAACTGCAGGTAGTTGAGACGCTGTATCGTGCTGGGATCGAACTTTCCATTCTCGTAAGCTTTCTAGCCGGTTATTACGAAATTTTTTTAAAGACCCACGGCTGCGCCGAGATATACACGTTCGCCCGTATATACAATCCTGGAAGCTGTACGGTAACCCTACGGGGGTGAACATAAAACCTGTTTCAAGTAGAAGGCCAAAATTACACGTCCCGTAGCTCAAGTTTAGTTCGTGATCGCGCAGGCTCTTGGGCATAAAACAGTATACTACCGTCTCTCCAAGGAGCTACTAAGATGAGTAGCGATCCTTGGCTGGAAGGTCGTTCTCAGCCACCCCGTTCCACGGACTATTCCAAGGTGTTACCTGCTTTACGCGTTCGCGCCAGCGCAAATTAGAACAATTTAACTCGAAATTGGAGGAACGAAGGGGCATTCGCCCCGTGTTCTTCCGGTAGCTGCACCGATCCAATAACGAGTGTCGCTGCAACCCTATTTCATCGGGGCTCGCTCAGGTAGGAAACAGAGGGGCAGCGGAGAGTGACAAGCTCGATTAACAGGCCCCGTGAAACTTGGAACATCCGCTGACTACTAATGACGGCAATAACATCAACAATAACAATAGTAATGGCCACGGCTTTTTATTGCCGCGGTGCGAACAAAGCGGGAGGTTGCAGGGCAGCCGGCCACTTTACAACCGAGCCTAAAGAGAGTACGAAGAAAGGGGGAAGGTCCGCAGAGAAAGGGGGCATAGTAATAATGATAGCGCGGGTAGATCCCCAGTGAGAGATATCGCGGCGCGTAATTCAAGAAAGGTACGATACGTAAGTACGGGGAACCGTGGAGAATACCTGGCAATAGTAATAAAAATCGCGGGATTGCGTCATTCTGAAGCTGCGTGCCATTCATCCCTCGCCCTGCCCCATTTTCCAGCTTATTTTCCTTAGCCAGAGGAACTTTACGAGCGACGCGTCAATAAATCCCCTGCCCCCCGCAGCCCCTAAGACGGCGATAAATTACTAATTTCCTCGCCGTCCTCTTAACGCCGATAAACTTCCAAACGCTATCCACGCTTCGAGGGGTTATTAATGATGCGCGAGTGGAGCACGTCGCTCGGTCCGGAAACAACATTCGAAAATATTTCTTTTCGCGGATTCTTGTTCCGCCGCGAGCGTCGGAGCTCACCTGGCTTTTTATCACGGTCTTTTCCACCTTGTACGCGAATGCTCGAGAAAAGCCGAAGCCATTACCTGGCACCCTCCACCCCCCCCCCTCTCTCTCTCTCTCTCTCTCTCTTCCTCCCTTCGTAACCTCGTAGTCCTCGAGCGAAGCTCGGCCCTCGAACCCTCCGCGAGACGAGTACTAATGATAGACGCCGCGCAATAGAGGGTATCGCGGCTCGCCAAGTTTCCACGAACAAGTTCCGTGCACGCGCGTGCAAAAGCTATAGCGAACTGATAGTGGGAGGGCGAGGAAGACGAAGTTTTCGACTGGCAACGTTACCGATGAATAGTTTGGACGCGCGTGCACCGCAACGATGAATCGAGAACACGTCGCGTGTATTCGTCTGCCCGACGATCTCGAATTCGATCCCCTCTCCCGAGCGTCGGATTTCTTTTTTGGAACATCGGTCCTCTACCTCTGGCCCGTCCTTTTCTCTCCCCGCTATTATCTCGTTAGTACGACGCTGCGTCACGGTCCGCAACAAAGTTCGAGGCTTGCATAGAGAGCCTCGGGACCGAAGATCGACCCCTGGTACCGCGTTTATAATCGTCTTTCTCTCTCTTATCCCGTTCCGACTTTCCATTCGACGTCCCGCTCTGCGGCCCCGGCTATTTCTCCTCTCCGTTTTCCGCCGGTCTAACGAAAGCGTCTGGCTATACACCGCGGAGCCACGAGGACGGAATTTTCAGTGTGTTCCCCTTGGTTATTCAGGTCCGCGCTCTCGCCCCAGATTTTCCCTGCAAAGGTACACAAGCAAGCCCGGCGCGCTCGGCGGTGCGCGGCCGCGCTGCTCCAGATATCTCGCCGCGATACACAGGCCCAGGCGGCGCGCCACCACGCTCCTAATTGCCAGCCCCAGTTACCCCGCATGCAGACGCGTATTCGTCAAATTTTTTATTCGCCGGGTGTCGGCGCCCACTTGTTAGCCCGCCGTCTAATAAGCGAAAGAGCGTCGAACGCGCCCGCACCCGCGCGAGACAGAATGAAAATGTTGCTCCTCCAGGGGGAGGCGGAGGCCCCGTAATTATGCTGTAACGCGCGTTGCCAGGCGGTTCCCCCTCGCGATCGTTCCATTGTTAATGGCGGCGACGAGTGTGTTTGCCCGTCGACCAACGAACAAAGGATCGATGCTTGACCTATCCGCGATTGATCAGCTCCGCCGAGAAAAAGAAACGAGAGCCCCGTCGTCGTGTTGGAAACGGGATATTTCACGGTTAATCGAATGTACGATTGGCCGGAGCGCGGCGCGTATCCACGCGGCGGGATCTGAAAAATATCGGGGCGGAATGTAACGCGTTCCTCGGCACCGACGAATTTCACCTTCAGCAACGGCGCAAAAGATCGTACGGGTCGATAGGTATACCGGACAATTAGCCGTTTCTCGATATCGGGCGGGGGCGTAAGAGCGAATCTATGGAGCGTGGCCGATCGGTGCGTTCGATCTTGTGCGATCCGTGGCGCGGGGGTCCGAGAGAAAGGGAAAGAGAGAGGGCCAGAGGCAGAAAGGAGACGAAGACGGAGATGGAGACGGGGAGAAAGCGAAGAATGACGTGTTCGGTAATTAGCGTATTATGCATTCGGCCGCGTTTGATTTATCGGGAGCCTCGAAGGGGAACAGGATGTGCCCCCGGGGCGCACCCAGCTCCATCTCACGCAACTCTCTCTCCCTCTGCTCTCCTCCTTGCTCACTGGCTTGGCCCTCTTTTTCCCTTTCCCTCTCGTTCCTCGTCCACTAGCCGGTCTCTGTCTCGTTGCATCTAGCCTCTTCTTCCTCTGCACGGTGCTCGCTTCTCTTCTGCTTCGCCTCGTCCGCCCATCCTTCTCACCAACGCGCGTGCGGCATTCTCCCTTTCTTCTTCGCCTCTTCGCTTCTCCTTTTCTCCACCGTGATTCCCCTCTTCCTCCTTTATTCAACGAGCCCTTACCTCCGCCTGCCCCCTCAGCCCTTTTTCCGTCTCTCGTTCTTGCCCGTACCTACTCGCCATTATCTCCTTTCATTGGCCTTCGCTGCCTCGCCGCGGCAATAGCCCAGAATCGCAGAGCGAAAGAGAAAGAAGCTGCTCCCCCCGGTCGCCTTTTCCCATCGAGACTCGGGATAAGTACGGGTCTTCTGTGCGCCAGAGATATCCCGGGCTTTCCGGCGACGCGGAATTTTCACAATCGATCCCCGTGTCGCGTATATCGAAGCCGATCCATCGCGAGCATTCCGTCGAGGAGGAGTCGCAACCGCTTTCCGTTCTGGAAAATCGTTGTCCACGCGGAACGCTGATTGAGACGGCAAACAACGGTTTCACGGAGGTAACAGCCCGTGAATGCTAGGCCAACTTGACCGTGGGCAAGTCCTTTCAGGCAGGAGACAGGGAGACGAATCGTCTACCTGAAATCGAGACCCTCGCCCCAGTCACTTTGGCTGGGTTACCGTTAAGGATCGGCAGTCCCGCTTCCACGAAGTATGGGCACCTACATAAGCGACTCCACCATTTCGAAAATATTTTCCTTGGCAACGACTTTTCCCCTGGCCAGAAAAGACACTTTTACTGGCTGCACGCCAATGGCTGCGGCATTTTTCCACTCACACGCGGTTCAGAACGCCGTAGTTGCTAGGATATAGCCAGCGAAACCGTTAGTCTGCGGATTCGTGGGAGTAGATTCCGCGCACCCTTCCTCCGCCTGTTCTCGGAGGAAGGGCGGGCGAAAAGTTTCGGGGACTCGAAACTCGAACAGAGCGCCGGCAACGAAGCGGGAAGGGGAGAGCCAATGCTGATTGGCTTCGCCGGATTGGCGTACGAGTGATCGTATGCGAACATTCTCCCTCAACTTCCCCGAGGAACTCCGCTCCCCCGAAGTCAATCGCAAAAAGGAAACCGGCACGTTCCTACGAAGAAACTTGCTTAACAATGGATATTTCGTAAACAGAGTCTCAAAGGCCTCGTCTCGAGGCGGGGTGTCCGTTCCTTGTTCGGACTCGTACAGGCATGCACGTATTTCGCAAAACCACGGCGATACTTTTACCAGACATTCATATCTTCCTTTCGCGAAATGGACTTATGCAGTTCTCCTTGGATTCCTTTATCGAGTTCGATCGGAAACTTCCTCTGACCAACTTGGGGAACGAACTCCCGCCGAAGTAACCTGCGTCAGTGATCCGGCATTCCCCTTGAAACCGCTCCTTCTCCCTTCCTCGCGTCTCGAACCGTCGAAATTTCAAACTCCCCGCGTGGAACGGGTGACGCGATCAAGCAGCTCCCGGATCCCTCGCGCGTCCTTTTCACGGAACAAAGATCTCAGCCCCGACAAGCAGGAGAGGCCCTTGTTGGGCGAGGGTGTAGGTGTATCGCGATGAGCGACACGATAAGAATGGCGCGCGTAGAAATCACGGGGGATCTCACCCCTTCCGGCCACGTGGACAGGGAGCCCTGTAAAGTTGACTTTTATGTAAACGATCGACGGGGAACCGCGTCAGCGTTTCCGAGACACGGCTTACGCGCGTTGCACTTTTCCTAGACGAGCTGGCTCACGTAGGTGAGTATATGCCGAAGGCGAAGGTGAAGAAGGAGCACCGAAGAAGCGGCGCGTGCCAACTTCTCAAATGGCGACGCGCTCGTGGAGAACATCGTAGGCGCGTGTCGATCATCGACAGCGGCGGCTTTATCGATGCGTGGAGAGGTGTCGCCCGAAGGCGGACTACCGTGATAGCGGAATCGACACGCACGGAGCCGAGCGATTACATCGATAACGAAAGCCAAGGGAAATCGATTTTCCGTCGTCCTCGTCGCCGATTCGAGTCACTGTATCGCGATAAACGCGCTTTACGAGGCGATTTTACGAATTCTCGAGATGAGATCCATAAAGCTCCCGCCGTCTGGGGCGGGTACCCTCTTGCCGGAGGAATCCTTTGTTTCAATTTTCCGCAGGGGATTCGACGCGCGATAGCGTAACGACCCGGGCTATGATAAAAAGCGGAGTCGAGTCCCTTTCTTGCCCCATCCGGAGGCCCAGCCGCGCTCAGATGATTCCTGCGTTGAGCGCGCGACGCAGGACGATAATAGGGGTGGGCTAAGGTGGATGACAGCCATCCCTGTAGCAGGGGTGACACGCACGGCTAGAGTGATTATATCAATAATAGCTCCCCGGAGGATCGATCTCGGCGACGTATGCAACGTCTGCTTCCCCTTACCTTCTCCCTCGGCACCTCCCGTTAAGATACCGCTAGCCGATTTCGTCAGCTGTATAGTTTGCACCCCTGTAATGCTTCCTGTATCTGATCGTCCGATGAGTTAATACCCCTCCTTTTTATCGCGGCCTTAATAAATTTATCGCTATCTCATGCGCTGCGATCTTTTATTACGTCGCCCTCGTAACCGGCCAGATTAGCTTGTTTTAGGGAGAAATTAACTCCGTGAGCAGCCTTCGCGGCGACTGACCCGAGCTTCTTCCTCGAACAGCCGCGTCAAATCGTCCTACGGATGTCACCCTCTGCCACCGTTCCCTGTCAGATTTATCGTTATTGCGAGCACCTGCGCCAACTCCTGATGCCGCGCCGGGGGTATCAGCGTTATATATACGTTTATGATGTCTCGAAACCGAGACGGGATGATGCCCCCTAAATCAAGCCACGTTAATAAAGTCCCCGCGGATCCGGCCGCGCCGCGAATGGCGCTCTTCCGTGGCGGTGTTCAACGGCAATAAAGCGCATTTACGACGGCGACGACCTCCGTGTAGCTGCAGCCGCGCGCTTTTCTATTCTCGACTCACGATTTTCCGCGACCTTTCCCTCGCAACCTGCGCCCGTGTGGCCCACTTCTGCGAACCCTGAACTCGCGGACGCCTGCCGCGTCCCGCGGTATTTCCGGCGAAAGTTCGCGGAAAGGTCTCCCGACCGTTTCGACATTAATGCCACACGTGATTGCATAAATGCTGAGGATCACGTTCGGAAGATTTACGAGCTAATTGTCGGTGCCAGACATATTGACACGCGTTTAATCAGAGAAGGCCGGTGGCCGGTTGGAAGTGGCGGGAAGGAAATTACGAGGGGGTAGGCTTGGGCAATTTATGAGAGGATCACACTTAACGTCGCTCCAAGTATCGATCTCCGCAATATGGTCCAGTACCGCGCGAGGGAATTTGAGGAATCCTGTCGCCTATGGACGCACAGTTCCCCCGGGGGACAAAAACGGCATGTTACTTCCTAGTTAGCCGAGACCGTCGTCTTATGACGCGCAAAGTAGGTACTTAGCTGACGCGTGACGGAAGTGTAGACCGACACGGGGACACGGATCTTAAAGGACCAAGTTCGCGTCGTTCTAGGGAGGGCCACGAGGAATTCGCGCCCTCCTTCCGAGTTCGAACGGCAAATATTTGACCGGAGTCTGACGAATTTTCCCGTCAACCGTCGCCGGCGAAGAAAAGCTCGCTGTCGCGAGTACACGATGACAAATGCCGTGTTTCGAATTTACGCTCGCCTCGTCGTAAAGCCCCGGATGCTCCTCTAAAGGGCGTTCCGTGCCCGGCGTTTGCCATTTCCTCGAGCGCCGCCCTCCGTTTTTACAAGGGACGCCGTTGAATCTGGAAACGCGGCGCTCGAGGCTGGCTCGGTTTTCGCGGCGCGCTATAAAATTATTCAGCCGCTACACGCGTCACGGATTTTGAACGAAACGGGTCGTCGTAAAAGAAACGCCCGGGAAAATGGCACACGGTATACATAGATATACATATACGCGTGCCTCCATGAACGCTATTCCGCCCTCTGTTTCGCTGGACGTTTCGCTGCCACCATTCGCCATTCCGCTGGCTCGATCTTCCAGTCATCCGAATCGTTCATTATCCAACATTCTCGAAGAACGTATTATAGGGAAGAATTAGGGTTAAGCTCTATCGAATCCAGAAGCCCGATTAGACAAACCCTTGTCCCGAATCCCCTCCTGGCGGATAAAACGTTACCTTCGCAACGGCGGATTTTCACGGAAGCGTAAACTCGGAGTTCACTCCGAAATCGCGTATTCGCGTAAACAACGCGTACCTAACTAAAATTCAAGCAACCATTCCGGAGTTGCATCGTAAAGGGAAGGATTACCGTACGCCCCTTTACACGGCTGAACGTAGCCCCTGCTACTCGAAAATCCTCTTTACCCAGTTCCACCTTTCATCCAACTCGATGGGGTTGTCAGTTTCCGCGGAGCACAATGGCCACCCGTAGCAAGCTCGTCAAGGACAGATAAATAAAGAAATAAGAGAACGTTTACACGTATAATCGATTGCGCAGGCTGGCACGCTCTTTTACCAGGGTCGTTTTCTCGGATCGAACGTTAATTCAAGCGGCCACCCCGGTCGTCGCCAGGAAGACACGCCATTCTCGCGTTAGCTCTTGCCCGCGAAAGGGGAGGAAAGGGGGAAGCGAGTGAAAAAATGGACGGGAGAGAAGAGGAGGATAGGAAGCTCAGGGTGGGGCCGCGGTGCGTTGTGTGTTGTGTGTCCCGGTCAGTACCATCTTCTCCATCGTGGCCTCGGCGTGGCCCCTTCGTAATTTATGTTTGCTTTATGACCAGGAGAATAAGGAAGCGTCTTATTAAAGACAGCCGCGTAGCTGCTCACGAGGAGGGGCTCATCTTGAAGAGGGGACACGGCGAACGACAGAAAGAGAAGAGAGGCGGCCGCGCGTCGACTCCGCGAAACTCATGCCCCCTCGTCCGACTCGCGAGCGCGCACGGCCGCGGCTTTACGTGCCGTTTCTCTTGTTGTCCGTCGTCGTTTTTGTTTTCAGCGCAACCAGCGCTTTGTTAGCGACGCATTTGTGTAAATGCGCCGTTAAAACGCCGTAAATTGCGTTCCTCCGCCTTGTTGTGTACCTTGCTAATACCTCCTCGACCCTGGTTACACGTGTCTCCTCTGGACGATCGTTTCCCCCCTTTTTTGTTTCGCTCCGCCGACGAACCGCGTCGTTTGCCACGATTTCCATCGATATTTGGACGCGGATGCAATTTAGAGGTGGGCGTTAAATTAGCCTGTCTAGGAGTTGGATGCGGGGGAAGGTGTACCGAGCGCCGCAGTTCGGGTCATCAGTCTCGGGTTCCCAGGCATACTTTTGCTCTCCCTGTAGCCCGAGGGAAACGTGTCTTACGCCACCCCCGTTTCGGAAAGGGCCGTGTGCCTGCGTAAGCACGGGGATTACCTGAAATCTACCTGAGAATTCTCTGGACGGCACGTCAGTATGTAAAGTCCCACGGGAAATCCATAGCTTTGTTTGCCGGACGTCGACGCGGGGATAAGCGGATTTATGCTTGGCCGTTCCTGACCGTGCTACCTACCTTCCCACTTTTGTTGCCAGCTATCACCTGCGCTTAATAAGGTGGAAACGCGTTCTGGTAATCGCTGTGTAACCGCGGCCGAGCACGAGCATTTCGCGTAACAGGCGTCGGATCGTCAGATTTAGCTGGATCCATTGGACGGAACGCGCAGAGGGGCGAGAGCCGCTCGCGACACAGATCTCCAACCACCTCTCTCGCCGGCCTTTTTATATTTCCACTCCGGAAAGAATTGGACTAACGTCGATTACCGAGGCGGATCGCGGGGAGATGTTTGTACGAGGAAAAATGACGAGCGCGGAGAGTCGAGAGTCAATAAAGTGTGGGCCAGCGGCAGAGATTGAAAAGTGGCGCGCGTGTGTGCACGAGTCCATCGAGCGCTACGAGCGAGGCGTTGTCGCTTTAGAAGCCACCCCCGCACACCATATAAATTAGTTTTCCATAATAGATCGGGGATCGGCCGGCACGGCGAATCATTTTTCCATTAATCTGTTTCCGCGTTTGATGCATCCACGCTCGGGGATCGAACGCGAAATTGAGAATCGTCGAATTTAATTTCGCGCGAAATCAAATCTGCGCGCGTAGCTTTATTTATCGCGAGCCTGTCTGAACGACTTTATTCGTTTTCAGCGAGCGGGGACGCTGCGCCTTCGAACTTGCATGGGAACGCGTGCAGGGATTTCCGGTTTAATCGAGCCGCGGGAATAAAGTAGAAACGGACGATAGCGCTAAAGGATTTCGGATAAAGATTGAAAGATTTTTATGCGGACACGGCACCTATGATTTTATTCGCGATATTCTGACCACTTGGAGGGAGAGTGGAGACAAAGGCTCGTTGTCTGTGAGAAAGGAAGAAACGGGGCGCTTAGGCGAGGACTGCATTCTTCGTCCCGTGGTCGATCGTACATATATTCCGCTAGTGTCTACATTTTCGAGACCGTGTTATCCGCGGGGCCGGTAATGGCAAGCATTAAAAAAGTCCCGGGCGATCGAAACGGGGAAGCATAAAGATGGAGTCCCTCGGCGAGAGCGGAGCGCCGCATCTTGCCGGATTTCTCGCGGCCAAGGAGAACGTGCTGGCCGTATACATATACGAGCCGTTTAGCCGAGAAATCGTCATTTAGATACTTGCTAAAAGCGCTTCGCCATAAAACTGAGGCCACGCAGCCCCTCGCTCGCCCGATAGGAAGTGTAATGGGATCCGCTGCCTCGCTCTCGCGGCACTCGGGACGAATAACTTTCGTGCGTTTATGTAAAATGCTCGGTGTGCGTCGGTCATAATCCTCGGCCGACGGGTCTGTCCACTCACGCGGCTTTCGCGCTTAAATCAGCCACGGGACCGGACGAATGGGAAGGACTTTGGATGCTCGAAGGCCAGCGCGAGGCGGCCTGGAGGATGATGCGGTCGTATCTCTGGATTCGTCTCGTAACGGAAAATTGGCCGACTACGGTGTGTGCGGGTCCTCGCGGCACGCGAGCACGAAAGCGATTTCGAATTCCTCGTGTTGCGGCCCCGTCCGATTTATCCTCGCATAACTTCGCATTAGAGATAGCGTGTATCGCGACGCGCGGGTCTGGCGCGGGAAAAGAAAGGAAAAGACGGTTATCCGTCTCCGCGATCGCAATTATGATCTCACGTCCCGGCCGAGCGGTTGTTCCAAGCGAATCCATTACGCCTGCCGGTCGCCGCGCCGCGCCAGCTCGCTTCTCGCTCCTCGCTCCTCGCGGCTTCGTCGCGAATTACAACCGGCCTGAAAGGGGAGGAATCGCGTTCCTGATCGGCCTCTCCGCCGGTATCGTCGGCGAAGCTATTAAAGGACGTTAATCGTCGCAGCCGACGAACAATGGCGACATCGAAATTACAGGTATACGCCCGACGCGCGGTGCGGCGCGGCGTGGCGCGGCGTCGCGTCCTCTCGATGCCCTCCGCGCTCCACGCTCCGGTACGCCTCGTACCTATGTACGGCAACGGGCCACTTCGTGTGTACACTCGTAAAGCACGATGGAACAGGACGACGAGAGGATTTTACGCGTCGCTACGCGCGTACGTGCGTGCACGCGTCCGTGCCCGCCTCGTGCTCTCGCGGCCCAGGAATGTCGAAGGTCCCTGGAAGCGATACGTGTGCCACGCGCGAGGACCAACGGGGCGATACCGGAATTTCCAGCTGCAAGCTTTCGAGTGTCCTGGAAATTGTTTGAAAACGGCCGGGAATTTGCTGAATGGTTTGGCAATCGCGGGCGATGGATTTTATTAGCTGCTACCCGGCGCACTCGACTCCATTTGGATAGAGTTGCAGGAACGATAGACCGTGGGATTAATTGGCATTTGAGAAAGTCGATGTTACGAATTTCACGTTTCACTGGAAACATCGATTATTTAAAGCCCTCTGCAGCCGCGTCCTACGAGATATTGAATGGGGCGCGCATTGAAACGCACCGCGCGCGGCCCATTCATTCGTTTTCGCGCGCGTATCGGATTCGAGGCGGAACAAGATTAACATGTCGTCCAATTTGCCAATGATTTACGATCGTTTCGTCTGCTGGGACGTCGGCGAGGGGTGCCCCCCGGTTATTACGCAGCTTTTAATAATAGAGACGCCCGTGTACGTACGCCTTCTGCGCATAAATCTTGCCGCGCCGCGATTTCGCGCCGGCGATTAGCCTTCAAGCGTACCTCTCCACGGAAATTACGTTTCCCTTTTTATTCCCCTCCCATGGATCCTTTCGCCTTCTCATCCGCCGACACTCGATCCCTGCGCGTCTTTGCCCGTTCCGTATCGCGAGGGAAACGGTCGCCCCTAATTAGGTTAGAAAATGAGCGTTGTCTCTGGGAATTGTGCGCTATCTGGCGCGAACTTTGCACCGTGCAAACACACGCTCGCTGCCTCTCGCACGGATTAGCAGTGCCGCCTAACCTTCCTTCCCGCTCGTCCTCCCGCGCTCGTATTGTATTGTTCCTAAAATTCTACACGGCAAGTGCCTCGGCGTATTATTGCTGCGGAGTTACTTAATTACCGGGTTAGTACGGTTGAATAATTAAGCGGATTGAGTAACGTGGAAGGGAGCTCGCGAATTGGGCTCCTCCTTACCGAGGCACTTTTCAACCCGTACTCGCCTAGCATGCCAGCCAACTTTACGATGCGTCTTTAGTTTAACGATGTTGTTCCAGCGTAATGTGCTGTGTCGTAACGAACACGAGCAGTTTTTCAGGGCGCGTTTATGGCGATCCGCAGTCTACGCCGTGCGCGCAGTAGGTAGGTAATTCTAACCGCCATCAAGCTACATCACATGAATCAGTCATTTTTGCGTTAACGGGGGGAAAAAACTGGATACTTGCTCGGTAGTGCTGGTTCTTTTGGCGAATCCTATAGGTATAGACTCGATACCGGCGACAGCGTAGGTAATCTAGCCTGTCTCTCTGATCACATGCTCGCCGAATTTTCCTTGATAGCTGCCAAGGGAGGTTGTTGGGGCGTACCTATATTTACCGGGGCCTGGGCAAGTAACTGCTCGCGCGCGCAGATGAACGCGGAGCTTCTGTTTATACCGTCAACATTTGCTCCGACCCCCCGTGGTATTAATGACATTCCTATCGTTGCTCAAGTCGGGACCAGGCGATCATCGAGACGGGCTCTTTCTGCCCGTGTAACCCTTCCAATGACGCTGACGCGCGGCCTCGCCCACCCCCGAACTCGCGTCATAAAATTGCGCCCCCCCCCCCCCCCCCCCCCACGGGGAGCCGTGTTGACCGAAGTCCTTTGGGTGGAATCGCTGGGAATTCCAGACGAAACGCGCTGTATTTTCGAGGGACCCGCGGCACACGCTCCACGAGGAATTAATCCACGGCGTCCGGGGCCGCGAGTAGGGCGCAGCGACGATACAAAGGGAGGAGATTGAATTAAGGAATTAAAATTAAATTAGGATTAATTAAGTGCCCGGCGATCGTCGAACGCGGAATTAATTCGTCGGCTGGGCCACGTGAATCATCGGAGGGTGCAGCCCGCCTCGTGTTTTCCGCCTGTATTCGGGCCACCACCTCGAGGAAACAGTGAAACCAGCGAAGAGAGGCTGAGAGGGAAGAGGAAGGAGTGAGAGGGAGAGAGGGAGGGAATTATGTTCCTCCCACTGGCGGGTGTAATTCGAATGGCCGGCCGCGCGCATACATATATATGTCCGATCTGATTGCATGCCGCAACGATATTAATCATAGTAGGCTGACGTACCCTCGCCCCTTCGCCTCGCGTTATTTACCTCCTTTCAGCCCCCTGCGAACCCCTCCGGGGTCGACTAGAGAGCGTACCTACCGAGAGGTCCCCGCAACCCCCACGTCGAAGGGTCCTTCCTTCCTCGCACACGTGAATGCGCCCGTGCATCTATGTAGGTGTATATGAATTTTTCTGCTTAGGGTGTACACCGGCACACGTACGCCGCGCGCGCGCGCGCCTGTGCGAGCCGAACGGATCCCCGACACGATCGCGGCGCGGAATTCTCATAAAAAATACTCGGGGATTAATTAAAAAATGCCGCGTCGTGGTAGCTCCGGCAGAAAGGACGAAGCGGCGAGGAGCGAAAGGCGCGAGTGTGTGTACGCGCGGAGGACTCGTCCGTCGTGGCCGTCGGTGAAAGGAGGAAAGAACCGGTGGAGTGGAAGGGGCTTCGGATTATGTGGGGGTCGGAAGATTATATTTAAGTTCTCCTTCCTGCAGCCGCTAATCGATCCCACCCCCCCCCCCCCCCCGCCTTCCTTGTCTTTTCTTCGGCCAGCTTCGCCCGCCAGGGCCGGCTTCCTTCTCGTCAATTTCCGAGATCCAACTACTTACTATCTATCTCCCCCTTTCGTTTCGTCGCTTGCTCGCGGCACGGCCGCCTCGAGTTCCTCTCGGTTCATTTGCGGCTTAGGCTCTCTCGATTAAATCTGCCTCGTTCTCCCTTTATCTGCTGCTCCCTGCCCCCCTCTGCGCCCCTCGAAATGCCCCGGCCGAACGGCTTCATTACGATTTCGTGTTTTTCGAACGAGGGAGGACAGGTCACGAGAGGCACGAACAGCGGACAGAGATGTTCCGCGTTCGACAATAAGAGGAATTGATTCGTTACTGGGGCTCCTCTCGTAGCCAGCGAAATTCCCGTCTCGGATAAGAACCGCCACGAGAGAGGAGGCGATTCCGTGCGTCGCTCGGGGGTCGGTAAATCACGTATCGGTCTGCTTCACGGAGAGTCGGCCCTTAACAAAGTAGAAACGATATCTTGGATTAGTCTCGGTCGAGTAGCCTCCATCGATGGAGGGAAATGTCTTTGGGTGGCACGCGGAGGGTCGGAGAGTCCTGGGGCGCCGCTTGAGAAATGCCTATTCGATGCCCGGCTTCCATCCCCCTCCGCGGATAAATCAGTTTTCCACTCGGGTTTTCGGGTATTCGATATCCCCCGATTCTCGGTAGATGGTAACCTTGAAATTCGTTAAGAAACAAGTAGTGTGTTTAGGATCATTCTCTATCGAGACTTCAAGGGACTTCGAGACTTCCTTTAAACGCGGAAGCACTTTGACGTCAAGGCCACATTCCAGCTCCCCGTGCAGGTTGCTGAAGCCGGTGCTCGTGCAGCCGACTCGAATAAATAACTCGTAGAAAATCGATCGTAGGAGCCGCGGGAGCGAGCCGAATCAAGTGGATCGAGGCGATAAATCACGGATCGCTCCGCTCCGCTGGAAATGGCCCTTAATGAAGTACGAACGATATCGTGGATTAGCCTCGGTTCGGTTAGAACCAGAACGAGAGGAAATGTCTTTCTGTCCTCGAAGGGTCGAGGGGGATCGTCGACGCGTCGCCTTCCACGGGAGAATCGTCCATTAAACGTCGAGGAACGATCGTCGTATGTGGGTGAACGATTTCTGGTAGGGGAGCAAGTTTTTACGCGCCGCGCCGCGCTGGGTCCAAGTGAAACACACCAGCGGCGATGAAAGAGGGGGCAGGGGCGAAAGGGCACGAGGGAAAATGGGAGAGAAAAAAAATGGAAACAGTAGCCGGTAGGTAGGGTAAGAACAAAGGGGCGACTGTGAATGAATAGAAACGTTTTTGAGGCTTTGAACGTACGAGCTCGTATATTAAAAACTTTATTCGAAAGCCCCCCCGGAGATCGCACCAGCCAGAATTATTTCGACGTTTATTTTTCTTCCTTTGAGCTTCACACGTCGAAAACTTTGCCGGGCTTCGGCCTCTGTATACGGGAGTGGGGCTTTCAAACAAGTTCGAAGATTTACGGACGAAAGCGGAATATGGAATGGAGCGAGCGTGGAGAGCCGGGGGCGGATAAGTCGACCGTATCGGATCGAGTGATTACGATCAAATGGAGTAACGACAGCGTCGAAAAGGGGATCGAAACTTCGTTCTGATCGAAAGAAGTTAGCGTTCCTGCACGGAGGACGGAAGAGTTACAATTTTCGCGATGGAACAAAATTGTTTCCCTCGCTCGTCCGAGGATCGATGGACGGGGACGGAGATCGAAGCCAAGCGACGCGTCTAGCGGAGTCGAGAGGATGGAGGCTGCCGTGAAGTTTCCGGTTATTATTCAACGGGGACAATCTAAATTCGAGTGTCACGAATTAACCGACTGGCGAACTCTTGGAAGTTTAATGACTTCGTGCCTCTATCCGTTATCGAAATTCTCGCGGAACTTAATTACCCCCGACGTTGAAGAATTCTCGTCTCTAAGCGCGACGTTTTTTCAGCTCGTAAATCTTGCCGGTTGAGAGAGACAGGGGGCGAGGAAGGGAGACGGCCGCAGTGTCGCGACACGAATTTTCAGCCGGGGGAAAAAAACACGGTTCACCACTCTTTCTGTTTCTATTCCCGCCTTGGCGCGCGCCGCCCCGCGCGATACTCGATCTTTGGGTGCTTCCTACAAATTCGTTTTTCGAGTCGGGCCAGGGACAGCACCCTTCCCTACACGAAAGGTTTTAATGGCCTTTAAATAACGGGCCTCTGCCCGTGCCATTGACGCCTGACTTTTCGTACTTTACTCCGCCATAGGGTGACTGTACCTAATATCGCCACTGTTCCTAATATCGCCACCTGCTATATCTCGCAAAGTAAGCTCTAAAATTGATCGGTTATGCACTGAATTAGTACCTAACCATATGTAGGAAGACATACTGTAATTGCAGCATCATGTGATCAGCAATTACAGAATGAGAAGTATTTTAGTGAATCTTAATAGTGTAAAAATTTATTGAACTGCCACAATTTTACATCACATTCGGAGAAGCTAAGTCTAATAATTTCGTGAATGCAAGAATATCTACTAGAAATACCTAATTAATGATCTACTTCAGGAATTAAATCGATTAACATATTTTCCGTAGTGAAAATAATGTTTTTCTTTTAGCAGTATGGGTGTTCCCAATACCGCCTACCGGAGAACAATGGTTTCGATGTAATGTTTGTTATAGCTGGGTTACGAAAGGTGTCGAGCAACCGTAATAAACTTTATTTGTCCAATATGTACATCGGAACGTAAAAATAAAATATTTTAAAGATCTATATTTTTAAATTTCTATATTTTTCTAATAAAAATGAAATCAAAGATGCATAAAAATACATTTATAGAGCAAGAAATAATAAAAGCACATGTGAAAATGACTTTAAAAACATATATATGAATTAATCCATATTTCTTAAGTTGGCGATATTAGGTACACTTTTTTCAGGACCCGATTTTTACATGTCTTACGTTTGTTGAGTCCTAATTAAAAATTTGTAGGTTTCAATGATTCTAACTTATGCTACATGAAAGATGAATAATTTCTCTTTACTTTGATACGAGCTGCATGCAAAAATATCAATTTAAAAATAAATTGATTAGAATTTCGACCGTATATATGTGGGATCAGGAACCCCCATACTATAAGAGAGGGCACGGAAGCATTAAGATCGGGAAGTCGGCGGTAGCCGAGGTGGTTAAGGCGGCTGATCAGCGCGCAAACCTAGAGATCGCGGGTTCGAGTCCCGTTGAGGCGACTTCCTTTTTTCCGTGATCCTACATATATGAGATAATTCAAAATTCAATTAGTTTCGGCGCACTGGTTCGGTCAATTTAAAAAAAAAAAGAAAATTAATATAAAGGCTGTTTTGCGATTTTTTTTTAATATATTTCCGACGATTCGGTCATTGATTGTGACCCTTATCAAGGAAAGAAGAATAGAAAAGAAAAATGCGTTTGCCTTTAGGTGAGAATTTTTCGCTTAGCCAAAGACGTGCGTCGAGCGCGTCAGCTAGAACACGACTGAGGTAAACAGCAAAAGCAAACCAGGAGACTCTAGAGGTTGAATATAATACGGTACCGACTAAATTCGAAAATTTCTGAAAGAAACGGTATCTCAAACCTCTCCAACACACAGTCAACACCAATGATGTAATAGAACAAAAACCAGTATTCACTCTCATTCGAAAACTAATAATTAATTACATAACTAACATATGTAATTCACGATCATTGTTAGAGAATTATCAGAAAATTCTACCAGAAAGGCCACATCATATCATATCCTTATTATTTCAATAAGGTTGCGTAGTATTCTTGCATCTTAGGTGTTTTATACCTAATAGAATCCTCCTACTTAAGTTTGTTTCTCTATCTAAAATTTTTACGTTGTCGAAATCAAACTTGTGATCGAACTCAAGCGAGTGTTTTGTTAATGCAGTGTGCTGGAGGGGAGAAAGAAAAACATTTCTTCTGTGCTCATAAATCCGTCTTTCCAATATTAAAAAAAAATCGCAAAACAGCCTTTATATTAATTTTCTTTTTTTTTTTAAATTGACCGAACCAGTGCGCCGAAACTAATTGAATTTTGAAAAATATCAATTATTATTCAATTGACAGCGATTTAACTTTTGCCTGGCGATATTAGGTACAGTCACCCTACTCGCCCCGCTGGCCCCGTCCATCCTTCTCTCACCCTTCCTCTCTCTTCTTCCCACTAACAACCGGCAATCTTTCGTTCACAACGAAATGTCAGCCGGTAGATCGCCCGACGATGACGAGGAAGGAAAAAGCCGGCCATTATTTACGCCACTTCTGCGCTTAACGCAGCGCGGACTCGGTGTTTTGCTCGAAACTGTGTGCGCACTGACACACATTCGTCGCCCTTGTCGGAAGACTTCCGTCGATTTCATTTTCTGCGTAATTATTTCGAACGCAGGCCGCAACGACGCGGAGCCGCCTCCTAGAGAAACAATAACCTTCGGGTATCATTATCGTGGCCGTTATAATTGATGATAATAATAATAACTAAGCACAATACACTCGCTGCCAGCTGCATTGTCCCCGCTGTACGCGGCCCCGAATATTGTCCCTAGTCCAATTAAGGTTATTCCATGGCTGTAAAATTAATTGGGAACGCCATCGAGGAACGCCAACCGTGGCAGCCTCGCTGTTCCGCGGAGCCTACCGTCACGAACTTTTACCGCAATTTCCTTCGATTCTCGCACGATCGTGCGAACATCGGGACAAATTGGTGGTTGCCACGAAAGTGGCCGTGGCCCACGATTCCCATGACGAGGAGACGCTGCCCGCCGCGGGTCTTTAAAAGAGGGAATGAAACTAATTTGTCGCGAAGGCCGCCGACTGGTCTCGTGTTCTCCGTCATTCGTCTGAATTTGTGGCGGTTACGAACACTGACTCACCGCGTCACACGTTCGAGCGACCAAGCACTCTCGCGGGAGTTTTCCTTCATTTTTCAGCTGTCATCGAATCCATTCCGCCGAACGACCGGCGAGAAAGAGACAGCGTCGCTGCTCCTCCACGGAATGACTCGCAATTTCTCTTTGAACGATCTTTTGCCAGTATTCCGGGTAATTTCTTATTGCGGGCCTAGGGAACACTCTCTGGTAGGGCACTCTTCATCGATCACTGATTAATAGTCGCAATTTATCTCGGTCGGCTCTGCGTTGAAAGGCCTTCTGCACATAATTTAAATGGTAATTGAGGAATCCATCATATACTGGATCGTTCTCGCTTTCCTCATCGTTCCAGCAACCTAGCTCTGTACGCGGCAAGACCTCCGCGGACTGCTGATGCGAGCCCACATATCTCACTGCGTAGAGCTCTGTCGGCGTGGGTCGACTGCTCCTCCGACAAAGCTGGCAATAGTGATATCTCGCAGATAATAGAGCCTCTTTAAAGGCGATACGAATCGTGAGCGTCCGACAGAGATCGTTTGGTATCCACTGGAGGTATCGCCGGTGGCCCCGTAGGCGCAATAACTTAATTACCAGCGGTCGTGATCGCCGATTAATCCGGGGCAACTCGATGCATTAGCCAAGAACGGTTTCCCTAACGAAGCAATAAGCGCTAGAGAGGGCGGTGACTCGGGGCGATTCGTCACATCGATTAGTATCATTGCCCGTTGAGCGGCGATAAGTCGCCTTGCCCCGCGAGTTGATTTCAATTTTTGCGACGTTCGGCCTTCCGCCAGCACGCGTGCACGCACGGAAGGGTGATGGAGGAGGGCGGGCGAGGACGCGGACGGGTAAGAAGAACGACGCCGACGCGAAAGAGGACGGAGGAGGAGGGTGGCAGGAGGCGAGGTCGACGGGCAGTAGTCACCGCGGTTGGACTCTAGATGAAATGATTAAGAGTGATTCACAGCCCGCTTGGGACAGATGGCGGTTGCTCTCCTAATGAGTTGTAATTAATGGTTCGGGTATGCGTGTATACACGGCGCGCGTTGCTCGGGAGCTCACGGCGAGCTAGCCGCTCTCTTGGAAAGCTCTCGAGCGGCCGCCGAGAGGCGTGTAAGCCACAGGATAAGGAGAACGAGTACCGATTGCACACGGTCACCTATTAATAATTGGAAGGATCGCGCGCCGCTCGGACGGCCGTATCGCCACGCTTAACTACCGCGAAGCGCTACCTTCGTGGATTAATGGTTGCGCGCGCTGGTGTGCACGATCGCGGAAGTCGGCACCGAGGTGCGTTCTTAGATGGTCTTTTTGCGGGTGTTCGTCGAACGTCGTTAAGGACGCTCAGTTTTTTTCTCCCCGACCGTGTGTTTCCTTGCATGGGCTGGACGGTTTATATATGGCGCGCCCCTTGACGCGTGGGAAGCACCGCGAGGATGAATTCGAAATTGGAAATCGATGGGGGAATGGCCCGGGGGAGGCTGAGTTGTTCATTAAACAGAGCCTCTTTCGCGTACTTTCGGCTCGACCTCTCTTCATCTGCCACGCAAAGGTCTTTCAGGCAATCACGACCAGCCCGGCATCTTTCACGATCCTGAACGCACTTTGTCAAAGTAAACGGTTTAGGAAAATCAGGCAAAAGCGATGGCCGAGCGAGCGAAAACCGAATGTATAATTAATTGGAAACGCGAGGCGCGGCGTTGCTTAATGAACCCGGAGGTCAGCGCAACCCTCTCGAAAATCAATTTTGACGCATCCTTGCTCGCGCTTGCCTGGGCACACGCCATGTGCCGCGCCTGGGGTATCAACGCCCACGGCCGGTTTTACATTTTCGCGTGCGAGCCTCAAACGCGGTCCAGCCTCACCCCGAAATATTTTCATCGCGCGAAAGTAACGGGAAGGCTCGGCCTGCGAAAACGCGCGAGGCTTTGATCTTTCCATTGCAAATTACTTGCCCCCCGAATGCAAGGCATTTCCATCTTGGCTGGCGCCTCCGCTCTCCAGCTTTCCTCATAACTTGCCGGAGTATAGGTACAGGTACGTAGGCAGCCGTTATTGATAATATCGATGGGGGATGTCTGATTATTTTCCACCATTCCAAAGCACGGTTGCTCTAATTTGAAGCGCAACTCCTACTCGTCTCGTGGCTCCAACATTTCACCGATACACACGGCAGCTCGAGTTCACAGAATTCACGAGTGCCGCGTACCCCCAGCCTGCAGTTGCATTTTGCGTACGATGCGGCCGCATCTAGAAGAGTCGTCTGTTCCGCGTCTGCATCGTTGTTTCGCTTCGTGAATCACGATTCCCCCGTGTCGACGCACAGTGTTACGCGTAATGGACAAAAGTCAAGAATCCGAAGTGTTTGATCCTGAAATTCTTGTATCTTATAATGTTAATAAAGGAACGTAGGTTTCAATGTTACCCATAACTTCTGCTGAATTTACTAATTTGTTGTCAAAAGTGATACTAGAAATTCATTACAAATTTCGGTGCATTTTTTCAAACACGTGCCATTGGCAGAATGTTTATGCTTTTCATTTGCTTTTTATAAGTTGTGTTTAGTACTGTCATACCTTCAAAACTGCCGAGTCAGTTTTTTACAATACTAACAATTTGTACTAATTCTTTATGTTAAATGTTTATCAACTTCGATGGGACTTTAAAAAAAAAAACACCAAAAAATACCTCCCTGATTTTTTGTATATTAAATTTAGGGATCATTAAACTTTATATTAACGTCAATTTCAACTGCACGAATTTGCACGAAACAGAAAAAATAGCCAAAATCATTATTAAGACGTTCACCGCTCCGGCCCTTAGCGTAGTCTCTAGGTCTCCTCGTGCATAAGACCCTTATGTGAATCTACACATCCGATATGCTTTTTCCAATTGTTTATACGATATCTACCATGACTTTTCCATCCTGGATGCTGTCTTCAGTTTTAAAATAGCAGTCAAACGCGATACACGTGTTAAAAATAATTTGATAAAAAAATGTTTCGAACAAAAGTTAGTCAGTATTCAGTTGACAACAAATTGCTAAAGTAAATATTAATAAAAAACTTTTTATTCACTGAAAAATCAAGATCGGCTTAATTTTTTTAATGGAACTGTATATTTTTTTATACACCAATCGATGCATTTTTATATTCTCTTTAAAAAAGTATTAGGTTACTTAGGACGAAAACTGATTAGTTCAGAAGTTATGAGTTTTGTCCCGAACGCCCATACACGCGTAACACTGTGCGACGGTCGGAAAATTCGCGAGCCGCCCCCGTAACCGGCGTAATTGACGTATAAAGGCTCCCCGGTCGCGGGTAGTTTCCGAGAACGCGGCGATGAGCGAGCGTTTCGCGTACTCGAAACCGTATAAAGAGGGGCAAAGTCGATGGGCACGTGGGGACAGAGCTGAAGGAACTTGCGTCGAGAGGGAGGAGGGAGTAGCCCCCAGCCTCTAACCATAATCTAGCATTATGTCGAGTGGTCTCTACGGTCGGAAGAAGCGGTTGGGAGAACGAGTTTGTTCGTTTCGGCGGATTATCCTGCCTCCGCGTCTCCGCGGCCCTGTACAAAAGAGCGCGAGCATATTTTCACGGTTGAAATTCACATTCGAATCCGTGGAGGACGTTACGCCGGCTTACCGGCGTGTATTCGTTTAATCTATTCAACGAGCGAGGACCGTGAACGGGCGACGATGCAAGCCGATGGAACGTAGAGCGGGAGGCGGAAAGGCACCATCAGCCGAGCAAAAGAGAATGCTAGAAAGCTGGTAAGAGCCCAGATCCTCCGACGATCGGGGGCAATCCCTGCGCTTCGTTCCTCTCCACTTTTCCGCAGCTAGGACGATCTTCGGCTAATGAATTCCCAAACGAGCATCGGTTCGTAAGGTTTCCTGGCCGAGTACGCGGACCCACAGCTGTCAGTCGCAAATAACTGCCGTTCCCCTCGGTGTGGCTTCATCGGGCGCGGTCCGTCACGGCCATCTACCCGTCATTTCACGAATATCGAATTCCTTGGGGCAATTTTTCAATGATATTCGATAGCAGGGAATTCGTACCAGTGCCGGCGGAGGGTGCCTCGCGTGCGGATGCACGGGGCCCGGCTCTCTCGCCCCGCACTCCCTCCTTTGCCGAATAAGTTCATCGTTTCCATGGAATATTATGGATAAACCATCCCCGGCGTAAACGGTAAAAAAATGCGATTGAGTTTCATACGGTAGCTGACGATGGAGATAGTGTTACTGGCTCTGGCCCGTTCCTCTTGCCCGCTCGCGTTTCGAATGTAGGTAGGTATGTACAAGTAGGTACGTGAACACGGATCCAATGTTTTGCGTTTTGGGGATGTTTCAGTCGTGGGCGCTGGTCGATCGATCCCTTCGCAGCTGTCTGGCTCGCGAAACACGACTGAGCGACACAGAATGCACTTTGTTGCGCGTTGAGTAGGGTCTCTACGTAGCTGAAGCTTCTTCCCGACTTTGTATCCTTGTTCACTTGTCGGTCAGTCGCGTTTCTCAGATAACGGGGATTCCACGACGTATATGCTATTCGTTTGAGGAAGACGCTCTAACCGAGGCTGCTTAACGCACTCCCGGCAATCCCAGAAGCAGGGAAGTCGCCCTTAAGGTTACGTGCCTCGGTCGATGATAGTCGATTCGTCATGCCTCTATCGTAAACATGTGCGCGCGATAAACCCGTCTCCCAGGAGTCAAGCAAAAGTGTCAGTTCTCGCGACTGTAAGCATTCACAGAGTTCACGTTCAAACTTCCATCGTTGGAAAGCTCGTACAAACTTTATAGAAATATTGGAACGGAGGAGAAACGAGTTGTGACGTTTCCCATCGAGGGCGGTCCAGACCACTTTTTTTAAGAGGCTTGATATATCGCGTGACCGTCGATGGTGTTAAAAACAAATGAAAGAAAAATAGCTTTCCCCTCTCGGCTCGTTCGCGGCGCGCACACGCTGACAATAACACGCACGCTACATTTGAAAATCACGAGAAAGGGTGGAGGGAGCGACGAGTGGTCCTTCACCCCCTTTTTTCGCCCGTGAATTTTAAACTAAGGCCGGACGCGTAAACGGGAAAGCCGCCTTTGAACGAGGGTGGCGGCGAGCGTTTTTCGCCGAGGAAAAACGAGCGGGGGAGAACGTTTCCCTGGCGGGATCCGTGTCCGGCCGTGCAACCGTTGCATAAATATGAGGGAAGTGCGCGCGAGGAGCGGAGCACACGGCCGCATGAAAATGCGATGAAGGCTTGGCCGATGACAGAGAAGCGACGGCTGAGAGAGGATCCCGGGCTTCGGCGAGAAAAAGAGAATGCGGGAACGTGAGCTCGAATTTCTCACGGGCGGGATGAGCGGGGCGACACCGCGAAATTTCGGCCCCGCTGGAAATGGTGCGGGCGAAATTTCCTGTCGCGTCTGAAAAATTAAACCGCGCTTCACCCTCCCCCCTCCCCCCATCTCCAATCCTCCGCCGCTCTCATCGTCCATAAATTCTTCTCTACGGCCGAGGAGACGACTGAAATTCCGGTTAATTCCGTTCGCCGAACGATAATCCCCCATAAACTTGGAGGAGAACGGCGGTGTAATAGAAAACGGGGGTAAGAATTTAAGGAATGTATCGTCGATGAGGGGGAGGAGCGTTCGAACCGCGGCACGCTACGTGTTCACGAACAATTACGGGGTATAAAATCTGGGACTGTGGTCCACGGCGACAGAGGATCGTTGCATAAATATGAGGGTGCCGGGCGCGAAGCGGAACCACCGAAGACATGAAAATGCAATGAAGAGTGCACCGGGGACACGGCTGGAGGGCGAGCTGGAAAGAAAGGAGAAAACGAGCGTACCGTGACGTAACCACGAATTCGTCGGCCACGGGGAATGGGGACCGCCACGAATTTCCACCGAGGGAGCATATCCTCGGGACAGCTGTGGCGCCGGCGATGAAACAACGAAACACGCGGCAGAATTAAGGAGAGAAGAAAGAAAGTGATTATCGGTAGGCAAGTGGAAGATGAATGGATAAAGGTGACGGGCGCTAGAGCGCCAGGTCCACGGGCGAAATTATTTTAATTTTACGGGCTGCACCGTTCGGCGCGTTCAATGGCCGTTTCTTAGCGAGCCATTCTTCTCGTAATTGCAGTTTTAATTTGTCCAGCAGACCGGGAAACCCAATTTCCCCAGCCCCCCCCCCCCCCCCCTGGCTAGTCATTCGCCCTTCTTCTATCGACGCGCCTTTCTTCTCCGACAGATCTCTACGCCGCGAAGAAACGCGGCGAGATTATGCACGTTTCTCGGCCAGCGTAATCAGCGATCATCGCCGGCCCGATAGGAAAATTGCTTCCGTTCCTGGGATCAATCGGGACCGTTGTTAGCCGGTTCTGGGATCTTGAAAGTCCTCGAGACGAAATTCCTTTCGCTCCTCCCGTCCCCTCGCCAAATTGCTGCACCCTTTTTTCCACGAAGGACTTCCATTTGCGGGGAGGACGAAGAGAATCGTAGGTGAATCGCGAATCCCTCCTCCCCCGGCTGCTTTTCTCCATGCAAGACCGCACGCCGAGAGCATCGTCGCGTGAAAGGGATCGTGAAAAGGGGCTTGGCCCTCGAGCCGGCCGACCAAAGGAAAAAATGTTTCCGGACCGCTCGAAAACGCTCCCCCGGACCGCGGAAATCGCTAAATGGGGAAATATCATTTTCTCGCTCAAATATTTGAGTATCCCCCGCGAGGCGAGGCCCTCCCCGGCCCCTTTTTCGCTACACCGCTCTTCGACCTTCCGGCTTTTTTCGGAGCGCTGCACGCATGCTGCATCAACGAAGATTGTGCGAGCCGCGGAGAAAAGGGGAAAAAGCGCGGAGCAAAAGAGCGACAGAGAGACGGGCGGAGACGAGATGGGAAAGGGCGAAAGAGAGTGGGAGAGAGTGGGCCTGCACTTTAGCCCGATTAAATAGTACGGTCCTGGCCGGGTAATTACGCAAAGTGGTCGGTGGTCCCTGGTTACTTCGCGTTTTCCGGCCTCTGCTTCCACTTTCCACCTCCTTTCCCGCTCCCCCTCGCTCCCCGCTTTCCCGTCTTCCTCTCTCTTTCCCTCTTAGCTCGCCCTCGTGATTTCTCGACGAGGAAAAACGAAATTTCCAAGTTTCGCCGTTGGCCCGCCGACCCTCGAACGTGCACTGTCGTCGGAACGTATTTCACCCCCTTAAGATGTACGGTGTCTCGTGTGTTTCGTAATTAAACGCGATGCCGCCGCGCCGCCTCCGCGAGTTCCCCGGCGCGGCGGTGGATTGCGAGCTGGATTCTTGGGCAAACGCGCATTCATCCGCACTGTCGGGGCAAAATGCTCGGCGCCCATCGCGAGGATCATTGTGACGATGTCCATTCTCGCGACCTCTCTCCCCTCGCAAGTTTATGACTCGGTACCGGGCATAAATTCTTCCAGTTTACGGTTTCCAGTACATCACTGAGCCTCCTTAATTACGGCCAGCCTATCGGCGTATCGATGATTATTTATGTCGCGTACCTTGGACGTTTATTGCTCTCTGCTGCCCGAAGGGTTCAGCGACTTAATGGTGTCCCACGGTGAGAGGCGAAAAGGTATTTTATGATTTACATGTCAATCACGACACCATTACGGAGCAGCCGGTCGGAGGATAATCTAGAGATGTCCATTGAATATTTATTAGGTTAAGAAACTTGTTTCTCTGCGACAGTAATTTATGAAAAATACGCTTTACACGAGCGATCGTTGCACGCCGTTGCGTCGCTCTCGGTAGTCGACGTTGGTGGACGAGAGTGCAGGCTGCGGTTGTTCAGGGATCGTGCGACCGAATGCTCCCGCCGTTCCCTTATCGTTCGTGTAACGTGATTTTAACGATAAACGCGGAACGAATTGGCCGCGATAAAGAGGGAAACGTTCCTTTGTTCGCTGGTTCCCGATAACAACTCTCCCTCATTTCCTCTCCGACGGGAAACGGCATCGTTAAAAATGAAAAGGCGCACGGGGTATCGATCGACCGATCGGCGCAAGAAAGCTCGTACCGCGCGAGATTGATTTGATTACGCGGCTTCCTGTTTCTTTTGGACGATTCGCGGGGACAGGATACAACGAAAGTCGATTCTCGCCGCGAACGGCGACGGATCCACGGCGTTTCCTCGGCCCTGGCCTCCATTACCGCCGAGAGACGCCACCGAAGATGCGTGATTCCATTTGCCCGGTTGCAAATCAAAACCGCAGCCTGCGGGACCGCAGAGATGGGCACGAATTACCATCGATCGAATCGCGTCGAGTACGAATCGCATCTCCTCCCGTGTTATAATCGTCTCGATGCCTTTCGGACCGCTCGTACGTTCTCTGCTTCACTTCGTCGGGAACAGTCCGCTCCCTGAATCTGAACCGATGGCCTGGGGCTGTAGAAATACATACTATGTAGCAACATCCACGAAGCAAAGCAGACTTCTCGCAAGTGCGAGATTCTTCTTTTGTTCGAGTAAACAGTCTGCGTGAACCTCCGCTTCTTTCGTCTCTCCTTTCCACTCCCCAGCGTGTAATCGGCTCGAGCAAAAGCCCATTACACCAGATGGTTTTGTCACGCCAGTGGTACCGCCAGAGAATTAATAACCCTACTATGCTCTCTGGACTGGCACCGTACACACACACACACACACACACACACACACACACACACACACACACACACACACACACACACACACACACACACACCCACACACTCTCTCTCTCTCTCTCTCTCTCTCTCCCTCTCCTTTTCGCCCTCCACCTTCCCTCTCTCGCTTCATTCTTCGCTGGTCCACCCCCCTTCATCCGGGCCCGCTCTCTTTGTAGCCGACCGAAACAACTTCGCCGAATTATTTGTTCGACACGATTCGATACGCGCGTTTCTGTCGTATCTTATCTCCGATCTAACGTCGCCCCCTCGACCAGGAACGAGGGTGTCCCGAAGGAGGAACGAACACGACGAGGGTTAAGACCGTTTCATTAGAGGCGTGGTACGAAACGCTCTCTCTGCCCCGTGTGCCACTGCATCCACCTGAAAATTCATTTCCTCCGCTGCAAGCCGAGAAGGAGATCTATAATCTCTATTGACTCTCCGAGTTCCTCGACTAGTCACAATTTATCCCGTTCTCATTCCGCCGTTGCTCCCCTCGGACGACTGTAACTCAAACCCGATACGATCTAGGTACGCTGACGAGGATCTTAAACGATCTCGGGAGTACGAATCAACCGAATTCCATCTCGGAGTTAAACAAATTCTGCGTGTCAGAGTTAGCCCGACGAACGGGCCAGAAGTAGCAGCAAGAGAGGAGATACTGTTCCGGGGGGGGGGGGGGGGAAGAAACCCTGTCGAATGAAGCTGCTGAACGAAGGCAACGGCCGATGGATAGCCCATGGTATAAGTCGGCGCGATTTAACGGGGCGAAACGCGAAGCGAGGGACGGCGGAATGGAAAAACTCGAGGGGATTAGCGGATCGCGGGCGAAAAAAGGCTCGGTAAAATCGGTCTCGGCGAGTGTTTGCGCGGCCCGTGCACGTGTGAGCGGAGTTAATGCAACTGCGATGCCCGCCGCGTTGCAGCCCGTAATGCAGTTCTGCTTTTCGGGAGCTTTCATACGCCCCCGCAACTCGTGTGTGTTCACGGGACCGTGCCGTGTACACATTACTGGTTTTCCCCGGTTACCGCGTATCGAGTGTATCGCGCTCTCCTGCACGTAACCGCAATACTGCGGATCATTGTTTTCGAAAATACGGGACCCGGGCGGTGGGTTAGATTCTCCGCGAAGAATCCAATCGAGAGTATCGGGCCGTACCGTAAACAGTATCATTTCTCGAATTAATTTCCAGCGGAAAGAATCGGTATCTCGCGCCACCTTCCAGCCCCGAGCCTCCTTCATCACTACCTTCTGCGTCTATCTTTCATTTTCGTGTAACTTTGGCTCGGTCAGCGCCTCGAATCGACCTCGTCCGCCACCATTTCCTCATCCCTTTCACATTCTAGATTCTAGATGGCCCCCGTAGACACGCACTTAGCATAAAGACCCAGACCCATGCTTCATTTTCCGGGGAGGGGGGGGGGGGGGGGGGGGGGGGGTTAATCGCGAAGCCAGCGGCAGTACAGGGATCATGTCGACGGGAGGAGCATTTCGCTTCCCTTTGCAGAAAAGTCGTTTTTAATAAGGAGACGGGGGAAAATATTTGACTAAGAACGATCCGTTTTGTAAGGAGATATAGGTATATCCCGGGCAGGATAGAGCGGCAGCGAGGGGGGCGGGCGGCTATAATAAATTCCCCGCCCTCTCCGCGGGGAGAGGGTGGATTAATCGTATCGAAGAGTCGGCAAGGTGGATTAAAAGCTTTCCGTATTCCCGGTAATACCGACTCTCCTTGAGTCAGCCGTCGCTGAGAGGCAGCATTTCCCTTCTGCCGAATTTCAGCGACGACCGGGGCCGACCCGGCGCCAATGCGCATTTAAATTGATGGCTTCACGGTCCCTTGCGTTTCGCGCTGCGTGTACTCGATATCTCGCCCTATCGTCTCCCCGTGGCTTGCGCGGCAACCCTCCACCCCCTCCCTCTCCACAGCCGGTGATTCCCTCCTCGAGCCACGGCTGGAGCTTTATCCTATTAATCAATGCGCATAAATTGTTTTAAGGGAATCGTTACTGCCATTCAGACACGCCATATAATGTCGCGGCGGGGTTAATGCCGCGCGCCGAACAAGAGGGAGCCGAGCCGGCGAGCCGGAATCATTAGATGTAACGCGAAATAGACGTTGCCCGCGAGGATTTATCGCGCGGAAACCGGGAATTCGGTGGCCCGTTTCGCCGTTCCTATTCATATCGGGCCCAACGAGGATCGACTTTGCGCCGGGGCTTAACCGAACGCGGTCTAACGCTTCACACGCGCCCCTCCCTCGAATCGAGAGTGACGCCGAACAGAGTGCTCTACCACCGCCGCCACCGCCCTCCCGCTGTCCACGTGAAATTTACGACGATTGTCGTCGGGGAAATCCTTAACGCCAATAGCCCCGCCAGGACGGCTTTGCAGAAAGCGCTGGTTCTCGCCGAAGTTAAGCCACGCTGGTTACGATTTATGTTTAGACAGGCGATTAGGTAGCGCGAGTGCTCACAGATGTCAAGGGAATAGTTGGAAGGTTATGAAGCTCCGCGATCGTTTTAATTGACAAATTAGTTAGCGCAGATTCGCGATATTTCAAAGGCATTCCGCGGATGCATCGAGGCTTCAACCGGGATTCTAGTAGCGAGGGTAAAGGAACAGCGATCCGAGGGAAAATCACGCATAGCGATCTAATAAGTAATTCGCTATGGTAGGAAATTGGGGCGGATTTTTCAAGCACTGAGAAGTGGTAGCTCGGCGAAAGGGGAGGACGAGAAATAGGAGGCCGAAGGTGGCTTAACTCGCGTTATTCTCATCGTCGTCGGAGCAAACGACTAGTCGCGTCACTGAGATCGTTTCTCTTTCTGTTCAGTGGCCCTCTCGGCCCCTCTTTTTTCCGCGCCACCTCCGTGTAGGCCGTCTTCTTCCGGTGGCTGCTATCCCGTCGGAAATCTTATAGCTCGGGGATGAACCGGCGAGAGAAACGAGAGGTACGAGAAAAACGAGAGCAGGCGAAGGATCCTCTGGCACGAGAGCACGGAAAAGGGGGAACCGAGAGAGAGAGAGAGAGAGAGGGAGAGGAGAGGCTCGCTTTCGCACTCGTACATCCAGGCAGACTTTATCTGGTTGGTCTTCTGGCTCCCCGAGATTTATCGGCGATACCGTTTTGCCCTCCGCGCATCACGCACGCGGTAATAACGAATAATGCCGAGCAGTTAGAGACCCTACCCTTCTTCCGTTCTTAAGTGAAAAGTGAGCCCTCGTTCTGTGGAGGACCCCTAAGCCGGGATCGCGTACGCGGAACACGGAGATCGGGGGGAATTTTCTAAAAGGGGTCGAATAATACAATCGTTACCTCGTCCTTTTCGTGCCATTTCTTTGCCTCTCCAGCGATATTTCTCGTAACCGCGTAATGCCCACGGTCTGCCCGCGTCGTTTGTATCAATTTATACGCATTTCTTCCGCGTTCAACGTCTCCCTTTCCCTTTCTTCCCTCACCGCGCCGCGCTTCATTTGCGCGCTTTCTTTTTTATAATTCTGCCCCATTTCCTCTACCATCGGTCTGTCTCCTGGAAACAGGTATCAAACGGCCGCGATAGCCTAAATAAAAGAGCCCGCAACGACAGGCACTCGCGAGACACCGGGTTTAATTATTTTATCTCGCGGGACGGAAGCGACGCCGTGCGTTCCTTTTAATTGTTTCTTTGTCCCGGCTCCATTCTTTCCGCATCGGGCCGCTCGATTCTATTTATTTTCCCCCGGACGATGCTCCTCGCCGCCGCGACACGCTCGGCCACTCTGGAACTTCAAGTATTCGCCCATCGACGCCGAGAACGATCTTTCGGTACGTAGCACGTTCTTTACGCCCCCTCTGCCACCATTTTTGTTCCTCCTCTTTTTTCCTGCTCTTCCTTGGTGCTCCTTTCTACCCTGGCCCCCTTTGAAATTACCAGCGCTCCACGGCATTCGCCCGTAAGCATTTCTCGTCTCCTCTCCGCGTCTTCTCGCGATGCGAACAACCCCCTGTCGCGTATTTGCGCTGCGAGCAAGGCGGATCGCTGGGCAGACCTTCCCGTCCCTGTATTTTTCGCCGCTTTCCGCCCGCGCGCAAACATGTTTTCGACATTGCCCCGTATAAATAGTGGCGGGATCGGCCAGGAAATCGATGGAACGGTCCTGTGCCGCGTCTGGTCGCAACTGGGAGCTGCTCCAAAATCGGCTGGCCCTATTTTCGGGTGGCACGATATCTACCCGATCCGAAAGACGATAAAAAAAAAAGGGCAGAACGCGTTCTCTCCGGGCCAGAAACGCTCCACTTTTATAATCGAGAGCAGCACTTTGCAGTTTTCATCCGCGGCCGCCTGCAATAACATCCGATTTCTGATACGTACGAAGCTGGACCTGCTCGGAACGAGTCGCCGGCCGCGTCCTTGTCGCCCCGTAAATTCTTTCCTTCTCTTGGATCTTGGCAACCGTATTTTCAGACTGTCGATTTCCGCTCGGGCTTCTCCATGAAAGGACCGCGCGCTCGAGGAAATGCTCGTCGCAGGGGGGTGGCGGGCAATCAGGCAAACGGGAACAGCTTCCAAAACTCGGATCGATTAACCCCTTATGCAGTCGTGACACGTCGGCTGGCGCGAGGAATATACCGCATAAAAGATGAAAGTACAGACAAAACGGGGGAACGATTGATATGCGGAAGCGTCTCATACATCCGTCCGAGTCGCGAATTCACGGCACCCCTCAAACATCCAGTCTCGGATTCGCGTCGGCACAATTTCGCCTGGCGCGCAATCGAGCAAACGCCCAAGGCAGTCGCCACCCCCGCGTGTAAACTGGGAAGCCGCGCGATCAAACTTTACGCCCCCCCCCCCCCCTTCCCCTACACGGAAGCGACGAGCTTTCGTGGGTCGTCTCGCTGCAACCGCCTGGTCGCGCGTCGATATACATACTTATATCCGAGCGTGGCTCGATCGCGTTACACCAGCGGCAGCGCGAAACGCGGATGGAAGCAGACGTTGACGACGCCGCGGGTGAAAATAGAAGGCTGCAACGACAGCGCGGAGACGCGGGGGTGTGGCAGCGAGCCGGGTATATACCGATGCACGCGAAAATGTCAAGCGCAATTTCTGAAATTCCATCGTGTCGCTTCCCCCTGCCACTCAAATGCCGCGCTACACCCTCCTACCTCCTTGCGCCCTGCGCCCCCTGTCCGCCAATCTGTAAGAGAATTTCACTGCGCCTCCTCTTCCCTCCTTCGTTCGAAACCCCGTCGCCTCCGCCCCCTTCTGGTCTCCGTGAAAGCTTACCGGGAATAGACGTTATTCGCAGCGCCCGGGGTCGGCGCGATGTCGAGTGACACGGGCGCCCTGAAAATTTCACCAACCGATTCCAACGGACTCGAGGCGCGCACACCCTCGCGTTCCGCTCGGCTCTCGCGATTCCGCGGAGCATCTCGCCCGGATCGAGTACACAGCGAGGCGTGCGCGTTTGTTCGCCTCGCTGGGATGATGAATGTTTCAGCTGTGACATCGATTCACGGCGCACGGAACCGAGATTTCATCTGCGAAACGGCGAACGTTTAGCGCCCCCTGTTCGTGCAGCCAGGCACGAGCGGCAGTGATCTTGGAATAGCAGCGTTCCCCGGGTGAAAATCAAATTTAGACGGGATATACCTCGGCGCGGGTAGGTTCTTTTTATTCCGCTCCATCTTGCTCCCTGACGTGACCCTGTTCCCGATTGTCCTCCCGCGGCTTTTCCGCCGCGCTGCACGTGCCCGTCTTGCAGCTCCCGTACATTGACGCGCATATGTATACGCCGCGGTGCAGCAGAATGCTCGCGTTGCGCCCGGACGGGGGACGTTGACGTGGTTGACGGAAAGACACGCGTTACGTTTCCGCGAACGGGGGCCCTCTGTCGGTACCGTTGCAACGTCGACGAGAAAGAGCAACGACTACATACACTGCAGAAGCAACGGAGAAACGCGAAACGACCCGGCGATGGTTGTAATCCGCCAACATGCATGCGGCTAACAATGCTGCAGAGCCCTTGTATCGGCGCACGCACCGCGTCCGCACGCACGTTGCAACCGTGTTCTTTACGGTTATCGAGACTCGCAACAATTCATTCGCAAGCCCCGAAGAAAAGCGAGCATCTCGGCAAGCATGCAATTTTGCGCCCTTTGTGCATGCCACGGCCGGTAATTCTTATATTTGTTGGCTGATTGCTGCTTCCATGGCCGCGTGACCGTCCTCGTTTGACGTCGACGAATAGACAAAAGAGCGGAGGTAAGGGTGAAGGAGGAGGTGCGGGGTGCTTGCACGGTTTTTGAATGATTGTCGTTAAACACGGAGCTGTCTGGAAGTCCGCTTGGTTCTCTTGCTCGTCAGACGGTAGATAAACCTCATCGGCATACAGAATTATGGGTGAAGGGAATGCAGCGAAACGTGCAGAATGTCGAGTCGCGTTACAGGAAGAGCCGAGCAAACGGCAAGTTTCGAAGTGAAATTTTTGTAAAAGCGGAACAACCAACCCCGCGATGCCGGAAAGTTTCATTCGTTACACGGAACTGCATAAAAGCTTGAACACCGTCCACCGAGTCGCTGTCGCTGCGGTTTCTTCGCAACTATCGACTATACTCGCCGCGCCATACCCAAAGGGTTAATATCGGGGAGCGTAGGCGTATCATTACACGTAAAAAACTTGTACGAGTATAAATGTCAGCGGCAAGCAGGGCGACGGTTCCCACGAACGCGGGGAAAATCGACGAGCGTTTCCGTCGATGGGAGCAGTCGTGGCGTCGTCGTACAGGAAATTCCAAGCTAATCCAGCGCGACCGCCGCGGAAACGAAATTCCCGTGGTTGGGGAGGTGGGACAACGGGGGACGCCTCGAACGGGGCAGCGGCACGCGATTATGCAATTATTTTTAATTGCGAGAGGGTGAAGGGAGGAGCCGGCAGTGATCGCGGCGTTGGGGGTTTTCGCGGCCGCATTAAAATGCGTCTGGGTGTAAAATTGAAACCCGGCAAATCCGCGCCGGGCCGCGTGCGAGTATCCCGGCCTCCCACCGACTCGATAATGTGATTTTCAACAAATAATTTCGCGTCGTTCGACCCGAGGACCGCGGTTTCCGCGTCTGGAACACGAGGCTTCCGTACGCCTGACTCGTCCCGCGCCGAGGGTCCAGCGGCGATTAACGCGTTTCGTGCTCGACATCATCGGGAAATCGCGGGCGGCGACAAAGGGGGCTAGTTGTCATCGCTTGTTCGGTATTCATGATGGAGGGTGGAGGGGGGGGGGGGGGGGGGGTTGGGGGCAGGCGTCGAAACGATTTTAAGTGGCGGCGCGAATTATCCAGAATTGGGGTTCGGTCAGCCGTCCGCGATACAGCGTTTCCCCCGCCCTGTTTCACCTACACGCGGCTTTCGAGAGTTCCCGTTTCGCGGTTGGCTTTTTCGCGACACCCTAATTCCGCGATCCCCTCCCTAATTATAAATCCGATCGACGCGTCCCGCGAAATTCTCTTGCGAAGATCGGGTCGCGAATCGAGGCGAAGCGAAGCGATGGCAGCGGGGCGATAAGCTCGCAGCAGATTCTTAGAATTTCTCCGCCGTGGAAGCCGCGTCGCGGGGAATGCGTTCGGCGACCGGCCAGACTAGAGGCTCGATTACCGATCTTCAAAAATACGTAAGCCAAGCGGCGGCGGTTTCCAAGCAGTCGCATTCACCGAGTGGAAAAATCGGCCGGCTGAGATTGCGCCGGTTCTCCGCACGGCCGGCCATCCAATTGTATCGGATGCGCACGCTTAAAGTTGCGCCGCGGCGAGCTCGTTCGCAGAGAGGGCTGCCTTGCCTCGCCACGCGGTGAACTTCCGAGATGGGAATCGCGTTGTCATCAGGTTTATCGCAATTATCGTGGCGCTTGTGGAAATACGCGCTCGTGGGAATGTAATTAGCTTAGCTCGGCCGCGGCGGACAATAACGTTGTTCGGAGGTGAGCGTGGGTGCACGCGAATTCGAGATGTTTCTGAGCACCCTCGATAACGACGCGCCTAGTGGACGTTGAGCTTCGTTTGTGGCCAAAGGCTCGCCTCGTCCACGGTTCCTTTACATTGGGTAATTCGTGTATAAGGTGGGAAACGTTACGCGGAGCTTCTATTCAATTATCTCCAACGCGAGAAGAAGCTCCAGTCGCGCCAAGTGTGACGCATCACCCATGACAGGCAGCCTTCAGATACATCCGAGCCAACAATTAGCCGTGGATAACGCAATGCGAGCGACTCAGTGACGCAGAGCCGTTCATTTTTAGCGGTGAACGAGCGAGCAACCGGTACTCGACAGAGAGGCACGAGGATGAGAAGGGGAAGAGGGATGAAGAGAATGGCAAAGAGAAACAGCGAGAGGGTAGCCGTGCAACGTCGATGAAAGGAGAATCGTGCGAGGCCGATTCTATTCACGCGATGAACGCGCGCGGATGCAAGGTTAGGAGAGATAAGCATCGTCGGATTAATTATGCGTAATGCGTCGGACGTGTGCACCGCGTGCGTGCGTGCGTGCATTTCGGTGTGGAACGGCCAACGAAGACTGCTCTCCTCTACTAACGGCTAACGCATTCAATTATCATTGTTACTACGGGAGTTTACAGATGTTTCCCCGATAATCACGCTGCTACGCGATTGCGCGTTTATCCTGTCGGCTCGTATTAACCGCCATTCAATGGCAACGGTAACGAGAAAGAGAGGCCGAGAGAGAGAGAGAGAGGATCCTCGGTGCACGCCAACTCTGGATGATGCAACGGAGCAGCGGGAACAAAGGGGGAGAAGAGGGTAGCAGGGAGTCGGCCACGCGACTTAATTAGGCTCGTTGGAAAAATTCACGCGGTTCTGGTTACGATCGACGCGGCAACGCGACGTTCGACCACTGGCGTCGCTCCAGATATCTCGATCGTTAGTCACTTTCAACATCCCACCCCCGCCCGTTGATCGCGCGCACCTCGGAAATCGCGCCGTAACACGGTGCGACCGTAAATCGCGGTGCATCCTGTGGTTTCTCTCAGATGGTCACCCTGGGCGACCCAGAATATCGTGCAGGGTGTACCTACTCGGGGACTTTTGTTAAGGATTATTACCTACAATCAAAATCACTTGACAATGGATACCTACTTTCTCCATAGACGGTGCGATGCACACTATTCGGAGGATATTGAGCGAGGGAGAATTATACCCCAAAACATAAGCCACGAATCGTTGAATGGGAATAAATAGCTGAGAATTTCTGCTAGGATCCAGTTGCAGGGTCGTGGTGAACGCGCACAACGCGGAGAGAGGAGCACACGGTATTGGCGTAGCCGCGCTCTATTTCCGTCCCTCTGTTTTTCGGAGCCCTTTTTCTCTTTGCTGGCGCTTCGTTTCGCTTTCTATATTCTTCCTCCGTTTCACTGGCTGCCGTCGGGCCGAATGTTTTCATTCCACGGCATCCCATTGTGCTGCGCACCCCCCCGTAAATGCCGAAACGCTGATGCGAAAACTGTTTTCCTTTTTTGCCTTCGTTAACCCACATTCACGTGCGCGTTCGGTGCCCCCGGCGAGCCCTGTGCCGCGTCGTGCACTTTGTTCGCTCCCCTGAATTAAGCTGATTTACAGTGTTTACCAACAATAGCTGGAAATTCCCGTTTCTTTCGCGGCCGCTGTCGTCGCTGCGTTTCGGGAAAATCGATGAGGGAAAAAGGGGCGGGGATCGCGAAAAGCCGCTGAAATTCGCTGGCAGAGTAATACGGGAAGGATGACGCGCGGCCTGGCGGGCGAAAAAATCCACGACGAGACGTCGTCATCGGTGGAGATTTCAGCGGCGATGGCGGAGCAGGTGCGCGAGTTGGATTAGGCGCGAAATCGCGCGGATAACACGCTCTCCTTCGGTAATACCGCACGACAAAGGGATTTCGCGAGGACGCGACTGACATCTAGTTTAAATCTCGGGTAAAAAACAGCGCGCAGAATGTTGGACGCGCGTAAACACCCGTGCGGCGGGATGGGGGATGAACGGCCACGCGATGATCCGATGGATCCAGGGAATTTGGAAGGGGCTTTGTAAATTTATTCCGCTTTTCAATCCTAATATCGTATGCAGGGACCTGGGAATACGTGGTCGAGGATCGAGGAGCGTGTAGCGGCGAAACGAGCAGAAAAGTGGTTGGACAGTCGTTGGCCTTTGACTCTGCTTAATATTCTCGTGCCTATAATATTCCGATGCAGTAGTTGCGTATGATTAGTTCCCTTTAATCAACCCTAACGAGATATACTACCGAGCTGGTCACCTGTAATTAGAAATCGGAATAAAAAGATCGGTATTTACTGTGTACCGTACGCGGTAGTAACTACTCTCACCCCTAACGATGCGGTTGTTTTGTTTCCAGGCGTAGTCGGAGCTCGGAACTTCACGATGGAGTGCCGCAAGGGTCGACGGAAAGGTCTACTCAGTGGCCTGGTGTTTGCGTGGCTCCTAACCAGCGGTTGTACCGTCGCGGCGCGAAATATAGGTAAGTGAGAAAGTATTTACGATACCAGCGCCGATTCCTGCGAGCAACCTGTCCACGGTCCTCGGCTCTGTCCTTGTGCCAATTAAGCCTCCCTGCGACACCGCGCGAGGACCGCGCGCGGATATTTACGCGCTGCACGACGCCTCCGTGTTCCGAGTCGGCGAAAAATTATTCCCTCAGAGTGGAACGCGAACTCCGAGCCGAGTGTCGGGAAAAAGGTGCTTGGGAGGGAGCCGGGGGTGCTCGTGTTCGGCGCTTTTCTGCTTTGTACGTTTCCTTTCGGCATTCCAGCTGGCTCGCAGCAAACAGCGATAATATTTCATGGCGACAGGTGTCGAATGATGTACATTCACCTGCAGTCGAGTCTGAAACTTTAAGCGCAAGGTATCTGCTTGCAGATGCACAGCGGTTATCAAGGGAAAGCAAACAATTCGGCAGAAACGAATCGTATTCCTATCTAATTTCTCGGGACAGACCGCCTATACGAAAGTGCCAACGAAACTCTGGCTGCATTAAAGTTACATACCTCCGCGAACGTAGAAAAATATCAATTTTAACTCATCTATCGACTGCCACTGTATAATCTCCACCAACCCCGCATCTAAAGTTATTCAATTCACTGCGAGCTCGCGAGTTAAAAGTATTTGACAGCCGTCGGGGGGAGGGTTGATTCTCGTGCGGACCGCGTGCAGCGCGAAGCGTCGCGTAATAGCGTCGAAGGGGGGTGGGTTTTCGAGCGGCGGTTTGGTCGGTAGCGAAGGGTGGACGACGCAGATCGACGCGCTGCATATCCGGTCGGGCGAAACCGCAGTTCGGCGGCCGCGCTTGCCGGTCCACCGTTGAAACATTTATCGGAAAGCAAACACGGTGTGTTTAATAACGAGGATGGAAGTAGCCGGGCCGTGTGTACACTACGCGGCCTGCTCGATTGTACCATCGCGGTGAAGATCGTCCCTTCGGCCCCCTCGAGAGACCCTTACGAAGCGGACGAGGAGGGTTGACCGGGTCCGAACTTAGGTGGCCGATTGTGTACGCAGGGCCAGACCGAGAATTAACTCATTCTCCGCGCTAATTGATTTAGGAGAAGCCGCGCGTGAAGTGATATTGTTGCGGGAGGAATCGATGGCTGGCCCTTCGTCGTTGGGGGGCGCGGTGTAATTAAAGGCCGAACAGGCTTTAGGGACACGGGGGGTTGGTGGAATATTTCCGAAAAATATTACTCAACAGATGCGGACTCTCGAACCACCTATCTTTTGGCGTACCTCGAACTGCGGGGTAAAACAAAACCCGGTGGTAAGGGGGTGATATTCCACGCATGGGCTAGGGAAACAGTCTCGCAGAAAGGGTGGGGAGTTCGGGTGGTTGCGCAACCAAGCCAAAGTTTCGAAACGCGCGAGTTGTTGCACATACACGGGCGGCAGAGGAAGCGAGCATTAACGAGCAGCAGTCTCGAGAGCGATTTCGAGATGTGAAGGGTCGAGAAAGGAGACCAGGGCAAAGGGGAGAGAAGAGTTCCTCTATTCCTTCGCGATTATCACACACTTCGGTGGGCCTAATCCGCGCCAGCCACCGTTCCTCCATGCCTCTCCACCCCTTCCTCGCTCCCGCCCCGCGCCCTCGTTCCTTCGACTCGTATCGCATCTTTCCCTCCCGAGTACGTACGCGTACTCGAGCGAGCCGTGTTTGTTCGCGTTCACCGACACAGAAGGGTGGAAACCGCGGGAAACTCGGGGAGATAGATAAATCAAAATCGCTGGGCATTGTGTGGCGTGCGATCGACGGCTCAGACGGCTTTGGCCGCGTCTTTGATTCCGCCTGGGGATCGGAAACTGTCGGAGAAAAATGGCAAGAGGTAGATAAGAGACTGAGAACGATCGTGACGTGACCATTTGGAGCAGCGGGCAGCTTTATCTTTTATTTATTCCCCGCGATATTATTCGCCTCGATTGCACGTGATTCTGAAAAATTTCCTCCCGCTATTCTCCCTCGAGCTGCCACGATAGCTTCAGAATAGTGGCACGTATGACAGGTGGAGTGTCTTGCTTCAAAAAGCAATACCTGTATTTAAAATAACAGTCTCCCTTTTCTACTGCATGCTTCCCAACTGTGACATCTGCATTTTTAGAACTCGTTCATCTCTGCCGATAAGCAAACCGTAACCCCCATAACCACTTGATCTCATAAACAGCTGATAAGTATCATTCACACTCGATGCACGCCAAGTTCGTTCATCCCTCATTGTTCCACGCACCAGGATACCCAGGCGCATGATATTTCCTTTCCCGCGTAGTCTGGTCGGCCCTGGCCGATTCTCCTCGTGGATCGTTCGATCACGGCCTATAGACGAATTGGACCATGGCGTGAATATCGCGCTGGGCAAGACATTCCTTCTGGACAGGTCGAGGTGCACGTCTTATTCGGGCAGAAATGCTCTTTGCAGCTGCGGACGGACCACCTGGGCCTCCGCTCCTCTCCGGGCTGCTTTTGGCCCACCTCTGTCTCTCGTCTTCCACTTGCATCGGCGAAGATTTATAAAGACGGGAAGGGAGAGGCGGCGGCGGCGTGCAATTTACGGCCGCCACTTACGTCGCCGCGGCGCGTTCTGTGCAATTAATATTTATGTAGGATAGATCGGTAATCCTATTATACACTCGGCACAATATCGGGGATAATAAGCATCGTGGACAGTGCGTGATTATAGGGTGCGCGGCGTCCCCGAGGCGAGCGGTGTCCTTGGAGGGATAAAGATTGTCGGCTAAAAATTTCTCACGGTTGCTGCAGAATGAAAAATCCTCGCGAGCGCCGCGCCGGCTCGTACGGCTGCCCCGTTCCCTTATTTACTCGCGGCCGTAATCCGCCTTTAATTATTTCTCGAAGCGCGTCGAGGGGGGCTGGCTACCTCTTCGTCGTTAGATCCAGAGATAATGACAAATGAATTACGCAGTCGGCCGCGGCTGCAGCGTCTCCCCTGGTTAAAAATCGTCGATGCCAGATGAGGAACACACTGCCCGGAGATAAGTCGAGCCTTAAATTCGTGCCAAACGCCCCTGCTCCGCGTTCACCGCGCCGTACGATGTTGCGAACGTCGCACCGATAAGGAACATAATTCCAGTGTCCGTCGACGTCGCTCTTGAGAAACGTTCTGCAGCTGAAAGCGGAGCTTGCGCTGGCTCAACGTCGTTCGCCAACGACCTGCCAAACAACCTCCTCCCTCTAAAACCTATGACCCATCGCGTCTCCTCCTCCTCGACTTCCAACTAACCCCAGCAACCGTAACTCGCCGCCTAACGATTTGTGGTACCTACATCGGGAACACACGCTGGCCCTAATTTACTGCGCATTATCGCCGATTTTCTCGCTTCGTCCTCCACCATCGGTGCTTTTCTTCTCCGTGGGTTTAGACCCTTTCTTTTCTTTCGTTCATTCTCGGTTACTTCTTCCCGAGCTTGCTCTTCAGGCTTGCTCACAGCGCAGCGATATTTTTCTACTCGATGATACCTCACCATTGTCCCGTGGATCATGTTCTAACCACATAACAAAGCGGTCACAGATACCCCCCACCGACAACAGCGATCCTTGTTCAAAACCGTCACGACGTAACTAATCTAATTTCCAATCATGCACGAACGATTGCCGCGAGCCCGGTCCCTAACCGTGCCTCTTCTTTCCTTCTCTGTCTGCGACGTGTTTTCGTCGAGTTCAATGAGTTCTGCGCGATTGGTTATTCAGCGATGACGACCTGTCCGAGGACCGAATTTACCTGGTCACTGACACGGTCGATACGAATTAACGTTTACGTCAATGACGCGGCTGAAAGAAAGCTTTACACGTGTACTTCGGGCTGGTTGGTCAGATCGAATGAAGTGCAAAGTGCATCGAATTGATGTCTGTGTTTGCATTCGCCCTCGCAACGTGTTGGCTCAATAAATGTCGCGTTACGACGAGTGTTAGACGCTAAGTTTCTCTAACGACGATAATCCATGCTCCAAATCCGTGGAAAACCATCCTGCACCCTGATGGAAAACGAGCGAACGAAATCCCGCGCCGAGCTACCCCGCTCTGTCCTCCACGTTGCCCTCCTTCCACCGCTCCTTTTCGCCTCGGTTCGCGTGGAACTTCGTTTCCTTGCCGCTCGCATTTTCCAATTCGCGTCGAATGGATCGGTCGCGCGGAAAATAAGAGATTGCCGCGATCTCCGGCGCGTCCCGTGCTTGCACAGCCTCTCTCGGTCGTGGGTCGTAAGGCGAGCGAGAGCTGCTGTCAGGGGGAGGAAGGAATCGCTAGGGTGGCCACGAGAAGAAGCGAGTCTTTCAGCTGGAATTCCACGCCCCGGCTGCTCCACGCTCTACAGAGAAGAAGTTTTAATTCTCGTGACGGTTTACTTCCGGCGTACGTGACCCAGTTCCTCTCCCAGAGCTGCTTAAAGATTGGCTCGAACCTTGGCCGCGCCCTATTTCACCCTGTTTTCTATTCGCGCGGGATCACCCACGGGTTTTCGACCGTAATTGAAAATCTTCCCTTCCCCGTGTTCTCGTCCTCGTCTTTCTTCCTTCCTGCTCGCCCCGGCGCGGCGCGGGCATTTGCATAGAGCAGTCGTTGAGCTCGACGGTGGATTATCGTTTCCTTTTTATCGGGGTCGTGGCATAGTTCGCGCCGCGTTAGACCAGTTCAGTTAGAGAGATAGTTCCCTGGCAGTGCGTTTCAAGCACCGACTCGCCGCGTCCGTACGTACGGGACGTCGGCGAATCTGTATAAAGCCACTCGAGCGTGTCAAGTGGGTCATTTCTCGTTTCTGAATTCCGTGCAGCGAGTAAAGTAGATAGATTATACACGTTATCTTCGTCCCCTTCCTTTTGGGCGAAGTTTCGCTCTCTGAGGAATTGTGTCGCAGCGTTCCCCCCCCCCCCCCCCCCCCCCGCCTTTTAATTTTATGGAATTCTCGGAGTGCTTGTCGACGATCGGGTGACTCCGCGCGCGGACAGAAGATCGATCTTGCCGCTTCGCGAAAGCGGAGCTACTACACAGTGTCTTTGGAGCGGAGCAGCCATCAGTTTCTCTCCTTACGACGGCGCCCCATCCCGGATTCCCCGACGTAATCGATTTCCGATTTCTTAGTGGCGGCAATTTTTCAACGCCCCGTGAAAAATAACTCCGGAATAAGCCGTGCTTTCCACCGCCGCGAGACACCTCCCACCACCCCCCCCCCCCCCCCCGCTCCCCGTTTCATTCCTCGATGCCCCGCGTTGGTCGTCGGTCGTTGTTCGGTCTTATGAAAAGCTACCAGCCGCAGCTTTCGTTTCCGCCTTCCGCGATCCTCTTTCGGTGGCTCGTCGTTTAACCTAACCACCGCCACCTCCCCGGCTGCATCCCGTCTCGCTGCAGCAGCCGGCGAACAGGGACGGAGAGAACGAGACCCAGGGATAAGAAGGGTTGGCGTTATCTATTTAATAGATTACGTTCGGCTTTACTTTTCGGCCCGTGTTAACTGCTTCCGACGGCGAGTCGACGGGGCCACGATAAAAAGAGGATAATAGGCGGCTTACGGGGCGGGAGGGGGTAGAAGAAAAGGCACCGCGGAGGGAGGTAACCAAGCTGCTTTTCAGCAAAAAGCCGTGGCTAAAGAGGAGAAGACGGAGCGAGCTGGGGAGGATGGAAGAAACGGAGCTTTATTAAGACGCACGAAATGCGGGGGTGGAGCCGTTCACGATAATAAAACGATCTCTCTCGTGGAACTCGCGCGATCGCTCCATTGTTCCTTGCTAATGCACACTCGCCCCCTCCGTGCGTTCGATTCCCTCCTCCTCCTCTTCTCTTTCTTCTTCTCCTTCTTCTTCTTCTTCTGCTTCTCCTTCGGCAGCTCTCCCCCGGTCCACCCGCACTTGACCCGATTCCCGGCTCTCCTAGCCGGAAAACAGTCGACACACTCGAAATCGTTTCCCATTTCGTTCCGCCCGAGGCACGGCTCGCAACCCCCCTCGAGTTCAACCCCCGTTTCGCCTTCCGCAGCTTCTTCCTCCTTTTCCCCCGATCACGCTCTCGTTAACATTCATACGAGCGAGCCCGGGACCTTTTTGCTAAGTCGACTCGCCCCCTCAAACAGAGAAAAGAGGCTCTTCGGTCTCTGGGGTAACCGCCACCCCCCTTCTGCCCTTTTCCCTACAGTTTCGCCCGCGTACGCGCACAATCGCGCCTTCGTACACTGGCGGCTTTTTTCGGGGGTTAAATTCGCGTGAAAGCCGCTCGAGGGTTCGGATTCCCTTTGAACCGGGGGGGTTGCTAATAATCGTGCGTGTGTCTCGGCCGTCGCGACGGTAGGAAAATTCCAGCGACGGAACACTTTTGCCTCTATCGCGTCGATTGACGCGTATTGATGGTCTCCCCGTTGAGCAATGAAGTGGCGGCTTAAAGTCTGCCGCAGCTTGCGCGAAAGTAGTCGAGTAACGCGAGAGCCATTGCGATCCTGAGGCCGCAGTGCCCGAGTTAACTAGGCGACTAGAATTTGGCCCAGATGCGCTCCATTCCCACGAGAAAGGTACAATAGTTGATTAACGAGACAGTTTTCAAAGCTACCGCCCCGAGTCGTGGGCTTCCAAAGGAAATTCGTACCTGGTGGGTGAAAGTCGTCACGTCGCGGAAGGTTAGCTCTGGCAAGAATATCGATATCAGCTTCCGCGAAATTCCAGCGAGTATCACGCCATTTAAGGAAGATTGCCAGCCTTCCGCGCGTCTATTGATTTTTTAATAAGCGCGCCGTTTTTCCTGGCTGATCGGCCAGCCGAAGGGAAAAAAAGGAGAACGAAGGGACGGAGCGGAGAGAGTGGCTACGTAACAGGAACGAACTTTCTGCCCAACTTTCCCGGGCGCATTAATGCGCGCCAAATTAAACCGAAGTTTCTTCTTCGGCTGGAACTTCGTTAAACCACTTTGTAAATTCCTTTCTGACCCGCTGCACGCCCGCGGAAGTGTAAAACGACCCGGGAAAGTATTGCCCGGCCACCGTGCCGATGCATCGGAGCCAAGGTGATACCGATACCTCGGATCTTCCGTAAAGTGCAGAAGGAAGGCGCGCCCGTTGCTCACCGGCGCACAGTGGTCTGGATGGTGGCCAAAATTCAGTTTCTCAACTTCAACTTTACAATGTCATTTTTTTTTTATGAATTGACAACCCTCGGGTGCTTCTAAATCCGCATAGCTTTCCCTTTTCAGATGATTCTTTGATTAGATATAATATTACAAAGACAAAATCATGAAATTTTATGTGAATCTAATTGTTTTAATTACTCATTATAGAACATCAAAATACGTGTTTATATCATACAGTTATACATATAGGTAAGGAAGTATATTTCAGTTATTTATATGTGTCATAGGCATTTTTTAGTCCATGAACAAATAGTGCAATGTTTATATGAATTTAAACTTTGAGAAGGCTTATAAAAAAATGATTAAGTGAAATTAACATCGGACTTTTTTTGATGTTAATTTCAAGTGCAACCTCCTGCAACCTTCAATTTTATGTAGACTTTTAGAAATGACGCTCGAGGTGTTTGGGCGTCCCGTACGCGTGTATTTTTAATGTTTTATTTTTTTTAAGTCAAAGATAATGTTAGAGCTGAATCTTTTTTCTCTTTTTTCTCTAGTACGGCTATGATTTTTAATTTTGACTATAAAATACTGCTTTCCAGACCACAATGCGCGCCATATTGAATCCGCCATTTTGAATTTTGAATTTTTGGTGCCAAATTCGTTATCAGCGAGTTTATCTTAATCACCAAGTTTCAGAAAGATCAGAATTTTGGCCGCTAAATGTAGATATCCCCAGACCACTGTGCGGCGGTAGAAGGGAAGCGTTTCAAAACTGGCGCAGCTTTAAAAAGCCTCTTGTTTATCCTGCGCCGGCTAAGCGCGGCTTCTTTGTCCGCGCGAAATTAACGTCGGCCCCGGTAGCGCTTTGTTCAATTTCATGGAAAACAAACAGCGACATAGCGACATTATTGCCGCGTTTCCTACTTGAAACTTCGTTTCATTATCTACCCGCGTACTGCTCTTAATAACGCCCACGGCCCTTTCTTTCTTCGGCGTTTCCTCTTGCCTCGCGTCGTGCGCTAGTTACTTTGACGTGTTCTTCCTCGTCTGTCAGAGGCGGGACGCGCAACGTGCACTCTTCTTGCGAATCCACGCAAGCCATGCACTCGCGTCGAAGGAAGGCGTCCTCCGAGGACTAGACACATCCTGGTTCAGGGAGCGGCAATTAAGCGGGAGCGCGGCATCTTCCGCGGAAAATACGAGCCACTGTACGTGCCGCGCGACCCTATACACCGCGGGGCGATTCAACAAATAATCCTTATCAGTCGCCGTTCGGAATACGGGTAAAAAAGATACGCGACGCGGCTACTGGCACAGCCGGGGATCAGATTATGAGCCCGTCGCGCGTTGCATTAATTTAGCGCGCAAGCTACGAAACGGGCCTCGCATGGAAGCCCGTTTCTGCACTCATACTCGCGAACCCGCCTGGTATACGCGGATTACAAGAAGCTCGTTTACGCTACCTGCCTGCACGCGCCTGTCATTGTAAACGAACGCCGCTTTTCCGCTTTAAAGCGTTTACCAGAACGGAACAAAGCTGGATAGTGGAGATGTTGTTCAGAGACCATCCTAACGATCACGGTTCTATTGTGTCTATGGCGTGTGCTATGATGTCTCCAATCATCCAATCGTGTTCGCGTTGACAGATATGATTCTCGAACGTGAGGTGCACTCGATCGATAATAGTGTTTCCACGGGACGAAGACATGTAGAGCGACACGCACTTACTATCGTAAAGCACTTGGGGCTAATGCATCCTCGGCGCCTTTCTTCGAATCGCGAAGATCGAGGAGGATCGTTATCGAACGTAACAAATTGCTCCTTAGTTTCGAGAGGGAGCATGAAATCGTCCTTGAAAAACCGATCTCTCATTTTGTTGGTCTCGCTCCTCCTTTCCCCTACAAGCATTCGCAAAATCTTTTGGTCCGAGAAAGATTGATCGTCTCCTATTTCGTTGGGAATCACGGCTGGTTGCGAGGAAATTGTCTCGCGGGAGAAAGTGTGCACGAGGTAAAACTGTCGCGAAAGGCCCCGAGAATCGTTTCCTTTAAGGTGCGTATCGACCTCGCGCGGCAAGCTCGCGCGGCACGCCGCGCGGAGTGGAGACTCTGGACTCTGGAGAGACCAGGTCAGTTTGCAAAGCAGCCGCGCGCTGCCTCGAGGAAAACTCGCAGGGTGATTCTCCAGCTACGCTCGTCACCCCGTGGCGAGGACAACACCCCGCAGTGCCCATCGAATTTTATGGCTTTCGACACCCTCGAAGGGTTTGGAATACCATTAAGAAATGAGAAATCTTGGACTTTGGCATTTCTCATCAGATCTTTGCGAAAACGACGTCAATGCATTCCTGGTGTTCCATCGATTAAAATCATACCAAATATCATGCAAATCGCACTACTTTGACACAAGCTATGTGTGTTCCTTATGCAAAAGTTGCCCGATTTACACGACATTTCGCATGATTTTCATCGGAAAACTCCAAGGAATCCATCGGCGACACTTCCATATCCATACGATAAAGAATAAAGAATTATATTATTTCCTAAACAGATACAGGGTAATTCTGGAGGTACGCCCGTCACCCCGTGGTGAGGACAACACCCCGCAGTGCCCAACGAATTTTATGGCTTTTTCCGGAAAAAGGTACGAATCCTGGGCCGAACGTAGCGAATTGGGGTTGAGTCCCCGCAGTCGAGGGTGAAATATCCATTACAGCGTATTAAGAAATTCTTTTCTTCATCGTGTCGAAAGGGAAGTGACGCCAATGGATTCCTTATGTTTTTCTGATGAAAACCATACCAAATATCACGCAAATCGGAATACTTTGACACAAGCTATTTGTATTCCCTATGCAAAAGTTGCCCGATTTACACGACATTTGGCATGATTTTCATCGGAAAACTCCAAGGAATCCATCGGCGACACTTCCATATCCATACGATAAAGAATAAAGAATTATTTTATTTACTAAACAGATACAGGGTAATTCTCGAGGTACGCCCGACACCCCGTGGGGAGGACAACACCCCGCAGTGCCTCGCCGAATTTTTTGGCTTTCGACCCTCGAAGGGGTTGGAGTGTCTATTAAGAAGTGAGAAATGTTCAGGATTTCAAATGTTTGCTTCTTTCCTTCATCGTATCGAAGGGAAAGTGATGCCAATGGATTCCGGGCGTTCCGTCGATTAAAATCATGCCAAATGTTGTGCAAATCGCACTACTTTGACATAAGGAACACACATAGCTTGTGTCAAAGTAGTCTGATTTGCACGATATTCGGTATGATTTTCATCAGAAAAACATAAGGAATCCATTGGCATCGCCTTCGCACAGATCTGATGAGAAATGCGGAAATCGAAGATTTCTCACCTCTTAATAGGGACTCGAACCTCTTCGAGGGTCGAAATCCATAAAATTAGGAGAGGCACCACGAGGAGTTGACCTCTCCACGGGGTACCAGGCCGCACCTTTTTGACGAGCGTAGCTCCAAAATCACACTGTATCTGTTTTAGAAATAAAATAATTCTTTATTCTTTATCGTATGGATATGGAAGTGTCGCCGATGGATTCCTTGGAGTTTTCCGATGAAAATCATGCCAAATGTCGTGTAAATCGGGCAACTTTTGCATAGGGAATACAAATAGCTTGTGTCAAAGTATTCCGATTTGCGTGATATTTGGTATGGTTTTCATCAGAAAAACATAAGGAATCCATTGGCGTCACTTCCCTTTCGACACGATGAAGAAAAGAATTTCTTAATACGCTGTAATGGATATTTCACCCTCGACTGCGGGGACTCAACCCCAATTCGCTACGTTCGGCCCAGGATTCGTACCTTTTTCCGGAAAAAGCCATAAAATTCGTTGGGCACTGCGGGGTGTTGTCCTCACCACGGGGTGACGGGCGTACCTCCAGAATTACCCTGTATCTGTTTAGGAAATAATATAATTCTTTATTCTTTATCGTATGGATATGGAAGTGTCGCCGATGGATTCCTTGGAGTTTTCCGATGAAAATCATGCGAAATGTCGTGTAAATCGGGCAACTTTTGCATAAGGAACACACATAGCTTGTGTCAAAGTAGTGCGATTTGCATGATATTTGGTATGATTTTAATCGATGGAACACCAGGAATGCATTGACGTCGTTTTCGCAAAGATCTGATGAGAAATGCCAAAGTCCAAGATTTCTCATTTCTTAATGGTATTCCAAACCCTTCGAGGGTGTCGAAAGCCATAAAATTCGATGGGCACTGCGGGGTGTTGTCCTCGCCACGGGGTGACGAGCGTAGCTGGAGAATCACCCTGCGAGTTTTCCTCGAGGCAGCGCGCGGCTGCTTTGCAAACTGACCTGGTCTCTCCAGAGTCCAGAGTCTCCACTCCGCGCGGCGTGCCGCGCGAGCTTGCCGCGCGAGGTCGATACGCACCTTTAGCGCAGGGAAGTCCTCCTAAAAATGTAATGGCACGCGTTCCCGAGGAAACGACTCGATAAAATCGAAATCGTAAAACTGCGAAACTTCTTCTTCTGGCGAAATGAACGTTCGCAGCGCGACACGCCGCTGGGCCGAAATTATCTTTTAAACTGTGCCCCGCGCGGAACTCCACTTTGGCCGCGCGCGCGCGCCGGCCGTAACTCTCGTTTAAATCGCTTCGATTGCGCTCGCAGCGGCTGCCTTCTCGCGATCGCGGCGCGTCGTTACCTGGCCGCCCCTTCTCTGTAGCCAGGGTAATTTTTATTCGGCCGGGCGAGCCGGTTATCGGGACCGTTATCGAAACGCGTTAAAAAGTTTGCTGTCGCTGGTATTGCTAATAAAACGCGGCGGAGTATGAGATTGAACGGTCGCGAAGGAAAAGAACGCGACACAATGAAGTCTAAGCCGGCGGCTCTATAGCCGCGGACATCGTAACATCAAGATCGCACGTGAGTCCCCCGTGGGAACCCAACCTGCCAAGGATACCTTAAACGAGAATGACCGCGAGGGGTGCGGAATCACGCCTTAAAACATTCCTACGTTCCACGAAAGCGGAGTCTATCACGTAACAAGCCTTCGCGGCGCTAAATTAAATTCAATCACGTCGCAACGGCCTACGAATGCAACTCGTAGATACCGGCAGTCTAGCTCGTTATCTCGGCCGATTGGGGTTGTTGAAAAAAAAAAAAAAAAAAAAGAAGTGGAAACGCTCGGATGGAACCAATAACCACGATCCCCGGTATCGATAGCTTCGGATCAACAATTAACGCGATAATTGAATTACAGTTAGGCAGTTATCGTTCCCGAGTAATTCCATCGTAAGATAGGAGCGCGCGATGCAAGCGGATGTTGGTTGAGCGCGGGTTCACGGCTCGCCCCGCGATCGAGTAGCCGCGAGGAAGAGGATCCCGCGCGGATTCCTGGGAGTCGGGATCGGTCGAAAGCCGGGCGCAATTAAAGCCGGCTACATTGTTCCTGGGAGAAGAGGAATAAGCCGCGTGGCGAACACGGCGAGGTATCGCGCGTCTCGCCACGGCACGGCATTTCTTCTCGCTGCGGAGGAAGATGGCGGAGGAGTAGGGTAGCCGCGTTCGATCGCCTCCCTTTCTCCGGTCGTCGTAATAAATTGCAATTAAACGTTGCCGGTTTAGCTTTGGAGGATTTCGCGGACACGCGTCTCGGCCGCCGCCCCTCCTGCCCCAGGACCACACAACGTGTCCGATTAAATTGCGCGGCTGGTCGCGCGACCGATCGCGAGAGACCTCTTCATTAGAACCATTCAAATTAGCTACATCGGCCGGCGAAGGCAATAACGGCGCGCGACCGTTGGCGATTTTAATTGGTCGGGATTTTTCGGAGCGACGGGGCTCGATGACTCTCGTCTCCCCCTTCCTTGCCCCGCGATGTCTGTTATGTTAATTAAAACCGGTTGCGAGGTCTTTGAGGCGAACGACACGCAACAATGCTCGCTTAAAAGCGAACAAATTTAATGGACCGCGGTGCTCGTGCGTCGATTGCGTCCCCTCGGGGGTCGCAGAGTAGTCGCCAGCAGCCTCCCCGCGCCTACCTGGTACCCGTTGACATCGTCTGTACCGATGCCGAGCAGCTTGCAACGTAGTCGTAGGCGAACCTGGCGGAAATATATCGGGCAGGCATTCCATTCGGAGGTAAGTTGGAATACCGGTAGCTGGTGCGCGGAATAGTCCTTTAAAGAGCCATAAAAGTTGTACCCGTGGATTTATAACTGGTCCATCGATCAGCGTCGGTAGCCCCCGGGGGTTAAGACAATTTCCTCAGGCCAGATGTCTCTGTTCCCTCCGCGCGCCGTGCCCGGCAGCCGCGAAATCGAGCAACAAGGGGGGCCCCGAGCGGCGGAACATCGTGAAACACACGGGGCATATTTCGCGGCAGGCTTAAAGTTTCAGCGCTTTAATCTCGGCTGGTCGCGACACTCGGGCGTAAAACGAAATCGCGCGCGCACCTTCGATACCTTTTTGGGAGACCTCTTCATTATGCGATCCCGATGTTTCCGTGCAATTAAGTCGGCGCGCTGGCTGGTAGGCCCGTTAGTCGGCGCATGTTACGACCGCGTAATAAACGTCCCGCGGAAAAGTTATCGCGTCGCTTCGTTTGAATTTGTGATCTTTTGCGGGACGGACCCCCACACGCAACCTCCCCCTGGTCCCTCGGCTGCTCCCTGTCCACGGTGATGTCAGATAATAAAAAAAGCGGCCGAAATCGCGCGTCGGTTAACGACTCGGACCCGCAAGAAGCTCTCGCCGTAACAGCCACTAAAATCCCGGCCCGTCCCGTCCCGTGTAAAGAGCGTACAAGCGCGGCCCGAATGTAACGAAGGGGATGTACGTACGTTGGTCCCCTGAATTTTACTAGCTGTCCTCGTACCGGCGCCAAAAGTGTTCCGATAACGCGAATGGAATTATAACGTCACGAGGGAATACTCCAAAGTGGCCGGGACGTTTCAGCCGACTGCGATGCTCTCCCGCTTTCTACGCCGTATTCTTTTTACATCCTCCAACTCGCGGGGGGGTTAATGGATCCGTACACACGAGGCGAAGCGTGGAAGCTTCTTTGAACACGAGAAACTGAGACAGCAAACTGCCTTGTGCAGATGGTAGCTATTTGGGGCAGCGAGCTTGGGAAGTGGGCAACCGTCGACGGGGCTGGATCTCTTTCTTTGTGTGGTTGCTCGTAGTTCTCCTGTCGTTTCGAAGTTTCAACTACACGCGCGGTGGCTATTCAAAGTGTCGGGTCTAGGAAGGAGTCCGCTTGGAAAAGCGGGACTCGATGCGTAGCTGTTGCTCAGGTCCAAGCGGTTGCGCTTCCATGATCCCGTTGACAAGCTGAGCCACGGGTTGGGTATCTAAATCCATTTGCCTCGTACCGAATAATACCATCATCGAGTGACTTGCCGGTGGTACGTGGAAATATTTCTTCCCATCGTGGCTCGGTTGAAAGCGGCGTGGACGTGGACGCGGTCGGGGGGCCCCTGTGTGCGTGGCCACGGAACCGAGACAATCGCTGGAATGAGGGGAAGAGAAAAGACGAGCGACGAGTGCATTCCGAGACCCGCGAGAATGAGGCGCGAGCATCGAGCAGGTGGTAAAGGGGAGGCAAAGGACGAGCGTAAGACGGTGGACAGAAGCCTGGATGAGGAGGGAAGGTCGGCAACCCGGCGTTACCGCTTCACAAAGACAACAGGGCCGAAGGAAGACGGATAAAAGGGGGAGGCAGAAGACTATGGTGGAGGAATGCACGGCGGAGGCAGGCGTACCTACGCTTCGAGCTCGCCGCGCGCAACGTCCAACGCCGAAGCGGCGCGGCGTCGCGCGTGTAGTGTTTTGCGCTTTTGAAGCCGGGGCTCGCGTCAACCTGTTTCTCGTCCACTCGTCCGCCCTCTTCGCTCCTTCCCGTCGCGATTCTTTCCTCGGTTATCCGACCTGCCGGGCTTGAAAAAATTGCCGCTGCCAAAGAAAAACATTATTTCGACGGGAAGCAGAGAGAAGGGCCCCGGAGTTGGCGCGCGAGAACCCCATCCAGAGGAGGATAAAGGGGAGACTTGTTTTTTAACGTTTCACGCGGGATTTAAAAGGGCGCGTTACGTTCTTTGAGAGCGCGACGCGAGGAGGCCCAGCTCCCCTATTTCGGTGGACGGGGAGGAGAGGGGATCGGGTGGCGATTCGTTCCCGTTGCAGAATCGGGAATCAGTGGATCGAAAAAATGTTTGCTCTTCTTCTGTGGCCGGGGCCCCGCGAGAAAAAAGGTTAAAAGAAGCCCGTCCGGGATATTTTCGGTCGGCGGTGTAGAACAGGAAGTTCCCATTGGGCACTGGTGTTTTTCTTTTGCCGTCGGCCCCCGCGTTGTTCGTTTTATCGTCCGTTCGACGGAACACGCGAAATCTCGTTTTAATCGAGTTCAAACAGCCTGGCCGCGGAGGAATCTCTCCCCGTCGGTGCAACAGAATTTTAACGAGCGGACGCTTCCGATAGGCTCTCGCTGGTAATTTGAAAGCGTCGGAAGGAAGGCACGAACCTCGATCGATTGTCGCGGGTGGGGGAAAACTGTGTCAGTTCGGGGGCTCGTGTTCCACGGTGCCGAGCGGAAAATCCTAGCCAAGAGGAGCTTCCTGTACTACGCTGCTCCTCGTACGTAGACGTCCGAAACGGACAATTAATTAGCGACCGGAGTTCGCGCGAACTTAGGGCCACGAAATTATTAACCCGCCTATTATGTCGGGGTCTTGTACCAGCAAACGATCCTGTATTATACTGCACGATTTATATTATCAGCGGTGGGGTATAATTCAACCGAAACAGAAATATTTGACCATCCAATAAATTCTTATAATCTACGTCATGTTTCGCGCCCTCGAAACTATGTTCTCACCTGCTGTCCTCCACAACGGAGACTAAGTAAGTAGTAGCCCTAGTAGCATTTTTGTTGGCCAACGGTAGCCAACAGTTGGGAATCAGTTGGGAGGTGGTTAGTAGTTTCGCCTACAAACCTTCTTTACAGGGCCCAACCGTTGAATGTTGCATTTGCATCCCGACCAACGCTTCCTTTCACACTGCCCACTCTACTCGTTCCCAAGACTTGCTCTCCATCCCTTGTCATCGTACTAACTACCTTCGTGCTTCCTTCTCCTATGTTGCCCCCCATTTTTACAATTCGCTTCCCTCCGAAATCCGCGCTCTCCCGACCCCCTCCTCTTTCAAATGCTCTTGTAAATCTTTCCTACTGCTTCATCCGTTATAATTCTTCTACACATCATATCGCACTCTGCGATCTGGTCGGTTCGTCTTCTTTTCGTTTCTCTTCTTTTATTTCTTTACTTTTCTTGTATTAATTTTAAGTCTAGGTTAAGTTCTCGTTTAAGGTTGGGTTGAAAAACAGTCTTTAACTGAACCCCGCCCTTGCATTTGTCATGTTTCGCTCTGTTTGCTACTTGCTGTGTCTTGTTTTGTTTGTTTGCAATAAAGACGTTTAATAATAATAATAATAATAATTGGGAGGTGGTTAGTAGTTTCGCCTACAAACCCCGTCTATTGGGCCAACTGTTTAATATTGCACTCATCTTCCGGCGATTTCTCTACGAATAACCAATTCTGGGCCAACTAATAATGCCCTACGGAAATACATTTAGTTAAAGATAATAAAAACAAATACATATATAGGTTCGGATGAAAATAAAATCATATCCCAAAGTAATTGAAAGAATTTTGAACCCACATTGGCTACACTTTTTATGAAGACTGTCTGGGAGAAGAGAGGGTTGAGTGGAACGGTTGACGTCGACAGTCACAGGACGCAAGCCGCCTCGCGAGCGAAATGGTCCCGTCCGTCATTTTGTACATTGTTTAAGGCTACGGTTATACTGGATCTTAGAGCATATACGAAGAGAACTAGTTTAAAATGAGTCCACCTAACTTTTTAATTTTGCCAGTTGAAATTCTAACATTTTCCCGTTACCTATAAATAATAAGTATAATTCAAAATCCAACCGTTTGCCTACCGTTGGATTACTATTACATATAGTACGGTAGGCCCTATAAATGGTTGGGCAACAGTAGGAAAGCCTATCTTGGCCATCTGTTGTTGGCCCAACCTGAAAAAAAAGTGCCAAATCTAACTGTTGGCCAACTAATATTATGTGCGTGGCCCAACTGTATGCCAACCAAAAATGCTACTAGGGAGAAGAACGTTGTTCCAACTGACCTATGTGCTCTGCAACTGCAATCCACTGCAGTGTCCGCAACTCTTCACTAGCGACGAAAGCACAGTATTTTTACACCGCGGAAGAGGATTTACAGAGATTGCCGAGACCAAGGGATTGGCGAGGACGCGATAATGCGCCTCGAATTTTCACCAATCAGCTTTGTGCGCTTTCGGTCGGCAAGCAGAGCGCAACAAACGAGGCGCGAACGGAGCCAGGCCGCGGTTGTACCCCTTTTTTTCCCACCCCCGGTCCCTGCCTCTCTCGCTCCCCGCTTTTATTTGTCCTCCTTCTTTTTGTACTTCAAACGCAATTAGTGCAGTCAACGTTGGCTGTACGCCGACGGGGGATTATAATGGCACAGCGCGCGCACTCGCGCGGCTAATGAGATCCGGAAAAATCAGGGCTTCGGTTTGCGCTCGCGCCCGGGCGACGCTTGTTAAATGACGCTCGTTTGAAGCAGGTTTCCGTGTTTTCGGCCCGCGATCGCCACCCTCTTTCCCGAATACAAGCGCGCCGGTCAGCACCCCTGCGTTCCAGCTGTGATTTCTTGCCGCGTAGTCGCGCAGCCTCGCCCCACGGCGAAAAGGGGTTGAAAACGTCCGAGGGTAACCGCGGCGATGATAATTCACTCGCTGACGAAGCAATTACTTAACTGCACAAACGGATCGCCGATGTTTCCTCGCGTAACTGATCATCAGTTGCGGGGGTAGAAATCATATTGAGTGGTTGAGTGATTTGATAGAGGTACCGCGTCTCGTCTTTAAAGGCAGGCTTTTCAGAAACTATTCATCAAAAATCTAAATCCGATCTAAATTAAAATCGTGATACACGAGAATCTCCTGATCAAATGGTGTCAATCATGTACGACTGGCGTGGCAGTCAAGTGTCACGGTGGCACTCCCCAGTCGCACCAGCGATTCGTAGAACAGAATGTCGAGCACTGCACCCTGGCGGAGCACAGCCCCCCCGGAGCATCGTTCGCGTGCACGCACGGTGCATCGTTTCTTCCACCGTCCCCGCATTCGGGCAACCCTTTGGAACGCGTCATTTAGTCGCGCCCGCCTCGCTCGCAGCGTGAGCGCGCATCTGCATACGGTTCGGGGGGCGTTCGTGCAGTTAAATGAGCAGGACCCGCCGCAGGCTGCGGCTTCCGTGTCGGCGAGGAGCGGCTGGGGCGACGGTGATCCGCAACCGCGAAAAGTGCTCGCGCCGAAAAGTTGTTTGCCGAAGCCCGAACACGCGGTAACCCATTTTGGGCAAAGCAGCCGAGATCGCCGGGCCTGGTCAAAGGACAAATCCATGCGCCATGCCAGGGGTGAAAGCACCTTTGTCCTCGCGTATCTTTCCTCTTTGTCGCGTTCCACTGGCTCGTGAATTCCCGCGTTTCCACCGTCGCGTCGCTCCGTGCACATCGCACAACGGCCAACGAGCGCCATGTATTAATTGTACTGTCCTCTTACGAATTCCGTCGCGGCTAATTCGTTTAAAACTCCGCGGCGAAGCACGACCCGCTTTGTGTCCCTGCGGTGCGCCGTCGTTGGCGGCCACTCGTTTGCCCACGATCCCGTTTCCATGTCCGCGGAATCTTGTTTTTAAACGATTCTATTCAGCTTCGATCCTCTGTTTCATTGTTTCTTGCAGGTACCGTGTATGTTTGTTTGGTTGAAAGCTGGAAACTCAATTTTAACCCACTTCCAACTATCCAATAAACTTGAAACTTTGCAGGTGTACGTAAGTAGTTTGGATGACAATACAAAATTATGAAAATAAACCCAAAGGGTTTAAAAAATTACCCAGTCATCAATAAATATAACCCAGACCTAACCACAAATCCAAACGACTTGAAATCAGCATATAACCACCAATCAAAACTTAGACACTAAAATGTAAATAAAAAAAGTCAAAAAAATTTTTACACTAAAAACTAAAGAATAATTATTTTCTTGCACTACAATTTCGATGGTGTTTTTCACATTAAATAAAATCGTGGAGCAGATTTAATACAGAGTCAAGCGTCGAAATGAATTGGTGAATTGGTACGGCCGCGGGGCGGAAAAATCTGTCGTCGCGAGGAGGACCGTGGGTGGAAATGGGGATGACGATCGACGGGGGAGGAATGTTTGAGCGATCGAGCGAGTCACCTGGTAGCTAGCGTTTCGCGTAGGATCTTCCAGAGCGGGGAAAGACTAAGAGCGGGACGGGCGTGAAACGATCGAGTGCCGAACGTCCGGTGGATAATTGAACGGGGGACGGCGGAGGGGGCGAGCTTAGGGAGGTTCATGAACGAGGTGGCTTTTACTAACGAACGCCATTTGGTCCTCGGCGTGGCTCTCGAGCGAGCACTCGTCCAGTTCGGTTATTTGTTCGGTCGGTTCGAGGGAAAAGGGAAGCGAAAAAACAATGGGCGGGGGCGGCTCGACTGGATCGGACCAGATCTACTCGCCGTCGGCGCGGAAAAAGCCGCGGAGGGGGATAAATAGTTTATTTGGCTGCGCGGACAATGAAACATAAATTCGTAATGCCGACGATTCATTGTGGTCTATCGTTTAAATGGGATGAATGAAGATGCTGTCGGAGGGACAGAGGGGGGTGCCTGGCAACAGGGAGAAAGAGGGGGGGGGGGTGGCGAAACCGAGACGTGAGAGGCATTAAGTAAATAGAACAAAGGTGTTTCGGGTCTAAGGGGCTGAGGGGAGGGAAGAATTAACATCGCGCTGGGATGTAAACGGCCGCGGCGCAGGGTAGCGTTAAATGGGATAAAGGTAAACTGGCGAAATAAAAATAAATTCGCGGATTCAGAGGTGGGACCCGAAGCGAGGGATAGCCTGCTTTGAATGGGGACATGCGTATGAAAGGGCGTAGGAGGGGAAAGAAGAGCGTCTATTCAGGCAGGTGCGTATACCTAGAGGAGGGCGGGAAGATCCGTCGCCACTTCGCGTCGCGCTTTCGTGATTTTTAGCGCTGTAGGGGGAGAAACGGGCGCAGCTGCTCCCGCCGCGATAACAATACTAATAATAACGATGAATTGAATTTTTTTAATTAGGGCGTCGGTCGCGGTCGCGCCACGGCTCACGCGCGTGCGCCCGCTTGTTTGCTAGGCGTCTTTCGTTGCTACGCGGCGCGAGAGCTTTTTAATTAAAAGGCACGCCGCCGCGGTGGCAAATTAATTGTGCACGCGTATTGTTTACTATTCGTTTCCCCGGGCAAGAGATTAATAATTTGCAGCGTGCGTGTGCGCGTGCACCGCGGCCGTCTGCTGGAAATCGCGCGCTGCAACCAGCGCGGCAGAAATGGTACCGAATGCTCGGCAGAGCAATCTAATTTGTCGCGCCTTGATCGCCTTTGGCCCCGTTCATACCAGAAACGACTATTCGCTGTGAATAAATTGCGAGGGAGAAATCTGAGAATCTGGTGATTAGGATTTATTGAAATTTCCAAGATTGCAGCCCCCGGGGCCATCGATAATTCGTAATTAGAGCGCCAAGCGCAGGCAGGCGTGTACCTTTCACGGGACATTCGAACGTGGAGCGTGCAAAAACGCGCAGTGCTCGGGCCCCAGCTACTTTTCGAACAATTGACCTCGTTTAAGGGCGCTCGTCGCGCGACAAAGGGCGCTCGATGCTTAAGAAAGGGCGCGCAAAGCTCTCGCGGAGGGTTGCGCAGGTCAAATTGAAGTGGCGGCTGTTCCGTCGCGAAAAAAAGGGCGTCGCATAGAGCGACGTTTTATTTTGTCCCGGCGTCGTTTCTCACCGCCTCTCCTCGCCGTGCAGCGAGAGGCGAAAGACGTCGGTGCTCTCTCACATCTCGTCTTCGAGCACCCGCCAGCGGTGCGGATTTCTTGCCGGCTGCCAGGCTAAGGTCTCTCGACCCGCGTCGCATTGTGCCTGAAAATGGCGGTCTTGTGGACGAAGGAATAAAGCTGAGGTGGCCGAACGCCGCTCGCCCGGGATGCAATTAACTCGGGACGAGACGGGGCTTAATCCGCGAAACTCCTCGAGCGTCACGCGCTCTTCGATTGCCCGAGGAAAATCGTGGCTCGATGCATTCTCCTGCCGACGAGAGTTAGGAGGTTTTTCGCGAATTTCCCGTGTTCCGTCGGGGTTCGAATTAGAAGGCACCACCCTTCCACTCGGCGAGCCAATGATTTATGAAAGATCCCGCTCCAGATCACGCTGATTAATTTACTGACGGGGCCTGATCGATTTCCAATTCATCATAAACCCTCGTTCCCTCTCGGGATTCCTCCGCGACGCTCCCGAAAGATGCTCCACGCCGCCCGGTCGGACGCAAATTGAGTTTAATGGTTAATCAGGGCGGCGTGTCAGCCTGCCAAATTTTTCGACGATAACGAAGGAAGCCCGACCGCGTCGATACCTCCATCGACCTTCGACCCGCGATGTATATATCAGCTGGAAGGGCATTCATCACTCCGGGAGCGGGTGCGCGGACTCGAGGGGTTGAAATATAACCGGGGCGACCGGGACGCATATTTTTTATTCCTATCGACGTTTAATTAAAAGTTGGCCGCGCCGTGCCTGTGAGAGAAATCATAGGGGGTTTGCGGTCGGGGGAAAATGCCGGGGAGAAGAGCCGTGAATGCGCATCGGTCGCACCTCGTCACGATTTTCATCTGCGCAACCCCCTACTCGTTTCCTTCCTTCGTCCTGTGCTTTTTCGTTCTCGCAGGGCCACGGAAAGCTCCGTCAAGCGGAATATTTTTCTAGCGGGCAGAGATCTATGGGGGTCCCGGCGGTGCGTGCGTCTAATGACGAGACGGGACCCTCCCTTATCGGTCCCTTCCGCCCAATTAAAAGCGAGTTCTTCCGGGAGCCGCGCAAACGATTTGGTCAATGGGCTGGAAAGCGATTTCGGACGAGATCCGGACGAGGACGTTTCGAACATCGTTTAATTCGAGAGTCTTGTCGACGTTCCCTCCCTCTCGTCTCTTCCCCCCTCTCCTTTCCGCCGCGACACTCGATGAGAATCGTTATCTCGAATCTTTTTCCAACGTGCAGCGGGGATGGCAGGTTGCGCGGCGTGTCGCGTACCCGAGGAATGGGAATGAAAAAGGAACCAGGGGGCGAAACGGGAGAAAAGAAAGTCTCGCGACGAGACGATACGTGGCACAGAGAAGTTTTACCTTTTTCGTTCGCACCGGAGCGTAGTGATGCTCGTCAAGAGGTACCAGGCAGCGGCGCGGTGTGTTATTTCATACCCGACGGCAGAGCTTTAGGCAATTTTCGTTACAGCGTAGGTTTCATCGACAATCTTCGACGGCTTCTCCCGGGGTTCCCTTACCTCGATTATATCTGCCAGCAGCCAGGTAGAACGCGATGGAACGTAGACTACGCCCCGAACAATGGGATCCATTCTACCTTTTCCCCTTTTCCCTCTCGCGCGGAACTTGTTCGGCGTGCCGCGCCGAGGGGAATAAAAGGGATCTTTTCCGCGATTGTTTCGTAAAATTGGGCCGACCTTACGAAAAGATGCATCCCAGGAAAAGGGAGAATCAGGGGCTATCCAGTAACCCAATCCAGTGGGAGCCCCGGGATCGAGTCGGGGGCACGGAATCTTCTTTGTCCCCCTCCTCCAAAGCTATAAATCCATCTTACGGTTTCATCAAGCCCCGCCGATCCCTGCGTTCGGAATGATTAACTCCCGCCGCGGGTAAACCGTGACAAAGCGGAGCTACCGCTGATTATAATTCAGAGCAGACGTCGACGAAATTCATGGAAACAGAGGACCTAGGCGAGCGCGGGTAGCACGGCCGAGCAATTTCGGCTCTCCTCCGCTTGGAAACGGTCTCGCGAGGCCTCTCGACCTCCCATTCTCCTCCGCTTTCCGCGCTCTTATTCTCCGCGCACTTGATGGAGGGTGACAAAGGAAAGGAGTCGGCCTTCCACGGCAGGCTTTTATAGCGCCCCGCTGCTGGTGTCATCGTCGTCGTCGGCCCACCGAAAGTGGAAGCGGCGTCGATAGGGGACGGCGACGGCGACGATGGACCTGGACCCGGCCGATGGGAGTTTATTACGAGGATACAAGGGGGTTGCTTGGGATCTGCTGACTCGTGGCTGCAAGGAGATGAATAAGGGAGAAGACAGCAATGGAAGAACGGGGGAAGGGGCCGATCGAGTATCGCGTGTTGCGGTGCGGTGCGGCATCACGATCGAAGGCTGCTTCGTGGCGATAGCTGCCCCTGCTCTCATAATAACTTAATACTGTCAGAGATATGTAGTTGAAAATCCGGGTGGATTGTATTGATGTCGTTGCACGTGAGAGACTGCGCCTGCATAAGTAGGTATTGTGCCCTGGGATTCTTGCACTTAGAAGCGATAGAAAGATGAGATTTCGGACATCGGATGTTTTCAATAGACGTTGCACACAGGAGCCACTTAGCAGGCGCACCTCGTAGGACGCCACTCCGGACCCTTTTTTCGCTCCTCTTCTTCTTACCGAGCGTCCACTCCTGCCTCTCTCCGCCTGCCTCGTCGTCTTCCGACCTCCACCCTCCACTTCGTGGCTACAGCTCACCTGTACTCTCGTCTCGAAACTCCCTACATCTACAATATAGATACCTATATACACTGGGGCACATATATACGCATCAGCTTCGCTGGCTGTGCCTTATAGAAAAGGGTAATCCCACCATCCACTTTTCGTCCCTCCGGGGATTTCGAGAACGCTTTTCCGCTCGGTCGACCACCACCGCCGACGCCACCGGCACACTCCCCAACCACCGTGGGTATGAATAAATATTAGAATTTTGCGGATAAGCCCCGTTTTACGAGGCGATACTTGTTTCCTCGACGGCGACGCCGGGCAGATCGATTGAACGATCGGTTTCTCCCTCTCTCCCTCTTATTCCCGCCGTCTCTCCTTCCGCCGCCCCGACGGCACGTTCCCCCTATCGACGCGTTATTATATTTCAGTTCACTGGCTGGAATGGTAGCCCCGGATAGTTTTATAAACGTCTTTTCCTCGTTAAATGAATGGGAAAGTATCAGTCACCTCCGTGCCCCTCGTCGAAGTCTGCTCGCGTTTCCTCTTTTTTTTTTTTTTTATTGCGAGAGCCGTGTCCCCGTGGTTCCCGTTCCACTGTCGCGCTCGCAGTTCGCATTTCCTATTGTGTTATCGAGCGCGCGCGTGCCCAGATTCATCCGCTTTCGAATATTTTCGATCGAGTTTCGCTGACCGTACGACGATTTCACCCCTTCCCGCGGCCGCCGTGTTCACTCGGGGAACGCTGCCGCCCGGCTGCATACACGGCCGCGTTAAAGAGGCACGGGGAAGTGGACGCCGGGCAGAAAAGGAAGAAAAGCCCCGGGAACGAGTGGACGGAGGAGGGCGGAGGCGGTGGTGGATAACCAACGGTTGGACAGGTACACGGGGTCAGCAGGAAAAAAGTGGGTGGATAGGAAAAAGGGAGAAAAAGGTGGGCACCGACAGTGCTGCACTTGACGTATGGTGCACGAGATAAGCGTACAGATTGCGCAAGACTAGGCTCCAGTTGCGGCCGCGGATCGAAGGCGGGGAAAGGGGGAAAGGGGGTGAGGTCAAGACACACACCCCGGGGCTCAACCCCCGTGTCCAGAACTGTCGGGTAATAATATCGCTCTTTCCCTTATGCGCGTACATCCATTCCTGTAACCTATATCTGGAACAGACGAACCGTGGATAATCGATTCTTCGTGCGCAAGAATTATTGTCGCGTGGGTGTCTGACCGGTGGCCCCGCGACGTTTGAATAGTCGACCGATTATTCGAGCGCGCCCGAGCGTGCTGGAACAACGATCATTCGCGATTCGCGACAGGAATGGGACCAAGAGGAGTCGGATTAAATGGCACAGACTAGAAAAAACGGGGGGTGTCCGAGGCCACTTAATCAACCGAATCTTCGAGTCATCGGGGGTTCCTACCGACGGGTAGAGCGATCTGACGGATGGCAGAGGCTGGTCCTCGGAGACAGGGAGGAACGGAGAGATACGGAGGCCGACGGCTGGAAAGAGACAACGAAAGGGAGAAGGTGTTGCAGAGGGCGGGAAAAGGGATGGTGGCTGGTGGCCGTGGGGTGGTGGAGATGCTTGGCATCGCAAAAGGGGATGCCGGAAAGACTAACACGCGCTTCTACACAGAGAAACCGACGCAGAAGTGCCGTGTACACGGCCCAGGGACGTAGCCTGCCCTCCAAGGGTCCCAGATGCGAGCAACGAGAATACATAATTACAATGTCCTCGCGCCTGCTTGGGGAGGTTCTCTCGGAGGTTAGCTAACTCCACTCGGTAATCTAGACAATGTTACCCCTGGGAATGGTACCGCGAGCAAACGTATCCGTGGAAAAGCTGAAAGGAGATTGCACGGTATATATACGGTGGCTGGGAGCTGGCTGGCTGCTGTGTTCAACTTCCGCGGCGGGTAGTAGCAGCGGATTTTACCGTGCAGCGCGCCAGTTCGATTAAGGTGTAGGGGATCGATCGGCTCGCCTCAGCGAGCCATAAACTTCGCTCGCGTCGTTAGGAACGCGAATGGGTTCGATAATCGTTCCCGAGGTTTATTTTTTTGACGATTCGCACGCACGCCGGTCGTTACGGGGAAAGCGGGGATTTAAGTGTCAATGTCGCGATAGAAGAGAACTAAGTAGTCAGAAGCACGTTGCTTTGCGCAACGATCTTGGGCTGGCATTCTCCAGGAAGATAAGAGACGGAAGGCCCGAGTTGATTTCGCTAATCTCCAGTAAATCGCGGGGAACGCGATAAAATATGGATGGGGAACGCGGTGTCCTTCCGAGCTGATTCAGGGAATCGAGGAAAGAGTTACGTTCGACCCATTCCGAGATATCTCTTATCGGCGACTTTTTGCCGGTGAACAGTCGTTCGCGACGGGGATGCGAAAGTGGGGGGATCCCAACTCGAATCTTTTTGCCGGTTCGAGTGGAAATCGAAGGCACTCTGGCCTCCCCCATCTCCCTCTCTCGCCCCCTACCGAGCACGTAAACTCTTCGTTCCTCTGTCTGGCGGGCGGAGGATTTCACGTGGACCGGGCAGAATTCACTAGACGACCATTAAGTTCAAATTGCGCGGATGAACGCGAAGAGAAGAGAGAGAGAGGGAGAAAAAGACGGACCCGCTCCAGCCGCAATTGCACCGCAGAAAGCTCCTGTCAGAGAGCGAAAGGGTGTGGTTTTATTCGGCGAGCGCGCCCGCTTCTTCCCTTTGTACATGTGCACGAGCGAAATCGTTCCTATTCTTTCGCGAAGGACGCCAATGCCCGCAGGAACAGAGAGCGCGGAACGGTTTTCCCCCTCGCCGAGTATAAACGACTTACCGAACTCTAACGTACGACTCGTGACACCGCCCTCGTGAATAGGGCGCCCCCCGTCTGGACGAGGGCATCGAAAGTACCCCTGAAAAATTGCGTCCTCCGTCGAGTTTCCACGAGCATCCCACGGGGGGTTACGAACGACCCTTGCGATTTATTTTATCGGCTCGACTCCCAGTGTATCTGTATTCCCTGGCGATGGCTCTGTACCAGGCGGGTATCATCCAGCAGGCGCGTCTCTTTGCATGGGCGATATAAAGATCTCGAATTCTACCGTGGAAGTGCGATGCGTTAATGACACCGGTTACCAGAGAACGCAGTTTCCAGTTCACCTGGGCTTGTCCCACTTTCGAGAGTTCTTCTTCCTCATCTTCCCCCGCAGTATTTCGATCCCTCAGCTAACTCTAGGATTTCCAATCGCCGTGTACAACGAGCCACAGCTCGAACACTCACGCACACGTACGCACACTGCCGTGGAAACGAGCACAGAATTCCCGCAACTGTAACCAGTGGCGAGCGAAGTTCTCGGTCCTGACCGAGGAAATTCGAATTCCCGGCGGGACAATTAACAAGCTCAGTAACGCTCGCGGTAATCATATATTTGCCGTAAGCCCCCGCGTAACTGTGCTAACGTTGCTGCCGGTGCAACTGCGTTGCCCATTCGCAGAGGTGCCGTGTACGGGGCCTTCGAGAACGACCCCCGGTGTACCCTCGGCAACCTGCCTCGTCCGTGTTCGGCCGTTCTGCATGTGTGATCGGCCGTTCGTGTGAGCGTTTCTTCCTATGTCCACGCGGTTCGTGTTCCCCAGGTCCGCCCGTCTAGCTGGCACGGCGGTACGCACGCGTTTCTGACACGAGTAATGCGCCTTACTTCGTCAGGCGAGGCTGGTGTGTGTCATCCAGGTGGTCGGGACTCCCCCACACAGGTATACTTTCCCGCGTACAAAGCTCCTCTCTAAGCCCGTGCACCACACCAGCGTGTGTCCTTGTGTCTACATCCTTAAGTCATGTTACGCGTCACTCAAGACCACGCTCCACCCCCCCCCTGCTGACCACCACCGACCCTCGCACACTTCCTGTTCGCGTACATGCGGTTCCACGGCACCGGCTACGTGTGGGCGCGGGGACAGAAAGAGCAGAGCGCACCCGGGGGGAGAAGTGTGGGTGAGGAACAGAGACAGACAGGACGTGCGGGTATTAAAGCTCGCCATCTGGCTTTCCCGTGACCCGGTTCTCGACTTACCGAGTTTTCGTCGTTAAGCCCGGACTAAGCACGCGACAATCGATACCGCAGCGGTCGAGTTCACTCGGAAAAATCACCCGCCCCTCTGGATCCCTGTGATTGTCCTCCCGTGTGTGCGCGCGCGTGTGCGGAGATGCGACTGACTCGCAGGCCGACCCACAATCTCTCTCTCTCTCTCTCTCTCTCTCTGTGGAATCGCCGATGGGGTTAATACCTCGGACCAGGTAGTAATTAACTTTTTAGTCGGGCTCGCCTCGCAGGAAGCCAGGAAATTAATTGGAGAAGCCGTTGTTGTCAGACGCCAGTTTTTGCGTCAGCTTCAAAAAGTTTCGAGAAGTTTGGTTGCGCGACGGCCGGTGAAAATGCATCAGCGAATTCCGCCCGCGGGCATTCGGCGATGTCAATGTTCCCCGGTGGCTCGTCGATCGTGATCGAGCCTCCAAGACTTTTGACGCGGCTCGAACCCGGGATATCGATGTCACGGAGGAGAACTTGTGGAATATAGCGCTATTATTCAATTTTAACTCGCCCCGCTGCACTTTGCTGTATCGACAAATCAGTCTGGGGCATAAAGGTCATCCTTGGCGCCTGAAGGAGTTACAGCGGTCAGTGGGAGTGAATTTCCTTTTCATATGGTAAAATGCTGCGATCCTCAAAGCTCTCCGGGTGATTCGCATGCACGGTAAACCGTTCCGTCCACTTATCGCAGCCGGCGAAGAAAGTCTCTTTGTAAAATATTCATGCGACCTTGCGGGGGAAAAAAATTATGCGATCCTATCGGTCCCGCGATATGTAAAAAAGATTAAGTTGGACGTCTCGCGTTCAGTGTCGTAGGAACCACACGTGTACCCAGATGATGTCAGTTGATAGCCTTGGCGGCTAGGTCTCCTTCAACTACACAAGGCTTTTATACTCGGAAGTGGTGGAATTTGATTTTCGCAGATTTGTTCGAGGAAGCTTTCGTCTGAAATCATCGCAATCCTCGTCGACTCTTCCTAGTCCATAGCTTCGCGAATCAGGCGAACTTACTGCTACCCTCTCCGAGCTGCAATTTCAATATTACTAATAATCACCAGCACGTGGGGCGCGAAGCCCAATCGCGCGAAACGGTCCCAAAAGCGGTAAAAGAAACGTCAGTGGAGGGCAAAGACACACGGAGCGCGTGCACGAAGTGAAGCAAGCTCGCAGTCCGCAACGCGCTGGTTGCACGACGTGTATGCAAGCAAAGTGAGTTATGGAGTAACGAGCGAGGCTGACGAGCCAAGCCAGCCAGCAAGCCGGGGCTCGGAATACGCGAACGCGCCTTCCACATGCACATAGCCGCGCGCTAGCGAGCCGGCGCGCTCGCGGGATCGTGCTCTCTGCGCGTACACGTACGAGCCCCTACCGCCGGCCCCAGAACTTATCTGTGGAAGCGGGAAACGCAATAGAAGTAATAACATCCCTTATTACGACGTTACACGCGATACGGGATCGCGAGTTCGTGTTTCACGAGCGTACCGCGTCGTCCGTGCGCCCGTTCCCTGTACTTACCTCACCTACCTTCGTTCGCGCGCACACACGCGCGCACACATGCGCGGGCAACCCGGCATTTGCATGGCCGAATAACGTACGCGACCGCGCGGCTAGTTATCTATCCATAAATAAGCGCGCGTGACAACGGCTAAGTAGCCGTGTGCGTTACGTATTTAATTCCCGCTGCTTCCTTGGCCCCTAGGATATCTTCCTAATGCGGCTTCATACGCGGATGCCGGGTAATTTGCCCCGCGAGTGTGTGCGCGCGCGCGCGCGCGATCCTGACGCGAGGTCCCCGTAATGCTCGGCTCCCGCATACCTTTCTCGCCGCGGATGTGTGCGAATGCACTCGAGTGCACTCCGTGTTAGCCGAGCAACGCGCTGTCGCTTGCTTCTCGCTTAGCTGGCTCACCTGTCACGGCTGCAAACAGCATAGAGAACAGTTTCATAACGAACAATAAGTCGAACGAATCGTCGGCCTGCGCGGGGCCTGACTCCGACCGGCGGCGATCCGGAAAATCTGCACCCGGACAGGGGAAATTATCGTTCAACTGCAGGAACGCAACGATTACCGCGGACGCGGAGGATTCGTTAGCCAGATTCGGGCAGAAACATTCGGGATTGAATTACTACGGATAGCGGAACAACGGCTGCGTGCGCGTTAACATTTCTCCAGATTATATTGTACATGGCTGCGTGCAGCTTTTACGTGTGTATTTCTAGCGGATGGAAGGAATATATTTGGCCGGATGGCGAGGGCAGTGCGCGCACACTCGCGCCCGGGATTAATATAGTATAAAGCAAGCCGCAAATATGTATAAGTACACGGTGGAACGTTTACGTGAAATATTTGCTCGGCGCCGGTGCGTGCGTACCGACCGCGACGCTCGCTGGCAATCGCCGCTGAAGAGGGTTGATGAATTTGTCGGGAAACGGAGGGGCGGGGGTGTGGGAGCAAGGGCGTCGTGTTCGGGGGTGCGTTCTTCCACACCGGGAGGTCGAGATTTCGCTAGCGGGAAAACGAAGGACTGCCGGCTGCTGCTGTGTATATACACACAGCCCCGTGCAACGCGAGGAAAGGGGTGGCTTCGAAACCCCTTCAAAGGGCCCTCCGACGTTTCTGATAAAATCCACCCCGGTTCAGAGAGGGTGGCTCCTGGTGGCTTGCGCCCGTGGAAAATTCTTGCTCTCGCGCGCGGGTGCGGCCGAACAACTGTATCGACGCGTGTAATATCACCGGAGGGTACTAATTAGTTGCGCGCGCGTCCCGGCACCGAGGCTCCGAACAACAAGAGTATCGCGTCGGTGTTGGGGCGTGCGGGTGTGCTCGCCGGAGATGATTTTCCGTTTGTTTTTCCTCCCCTGGTTTTTCGTTAAGTGGTCTAGACATCTCGTTATTTCTTCGCGAATTCGTAATAATTTCCTCTCTTTCTCGGCTGCCGGCTGCTTTCGCCCAGCGCGCCCCCTGGCCCGCGGAAAAATTGTTTCAGCTCGATTGAATCTCGGTGGGACGACGAAGCTGGTCGATTTTCAGTCGATTCCCGGCAGCTTCGCTGAAACGGTTCCTTTTATTCGTGCCTCGTAAAAACAGCAGTTTCACGATTCTTACAAGCGCCAAGCACCCACCGCGCCGCTTCGCTCTTCGAGCCGTAGAAATTGTAAGGGCCTAGTAGAGGGATAATAAATCAGTGGACGGACGGTTAGCCTTCGTAATATCGCGATATTTAGGAAGCTCTGAGCATCCGAGCATCTTGCGTCCGAGACCTCTTTTTGCATCAGGTGTCCCTGAATATTATCACTATACAGTTGATCCCTTAAATCGTGCTATGGATGAGATGAACCAGTGCCCTGCTGACATTGATGTGTTCGCAGACTCGTTCGCTTCGTTCAGGAACCGATTGCTCAGTAGACTGTTACCTCAGTAATTCAATTTAATTTAAATTAATTTAAGCACCTTTGGTGTTGTGATTAGGTCTTAGGGCTCAGACTGTTTTGTTTGTTTTTGTTTATTTTATTTCACAATATTCTATTTTATTGTTTTATATTTTATTTTATGTTATTGTATGTTTTTGTTATATTTACTTTATCTTTGTACTAATTTTGCTCTAAACTTTGTATCTAAAGGGTTCTCCCGTTAATAAAATAATAATAATAATAATGACAGTTTTATTGTCTATCGGCCGAGAGGTCGGGGAGGAATATTCATTCCGCGCGTATATCAGAGTCGAGGGTTCCCTTTTAACCTCCGCGCGGCGTACAATAAATACCCCTCAACGTCTTCGTAGCGCGTGAGATCTACCTTGATCGGGCCTAAACGAAAATTCTCTCTGCCAGGCTATCATAAGCTTCGATTCGTTTTGGACTTAAGAAAAAGAATACGCTGGGAGCGTCGCCACCACAGAGCCCCTCGGAATACGAGAATAAGGAGGCATCGAGCGGATGGGAATAGGTGGTGTGGGAGAGAGATAGGAAGCCAGTGGATAAATCAGTCGGAAAGCGCTTCGTTTAGCCGTGATATCGTGGTATCCTCGAGGATCTTGTTGGCGGAAGGGATTCTATTGCGTTCCAACGGCATCGAGCCGAGTAGCGTCAGCAAAGGCGCGCCTCGGATCTCGATCTACTTATTCCATCGAGGGGTGGAGGACACCCCCCATCTTCTCGGCGTACTTCCCTGCGTCGCCCTGGAATTTAGAGGCAAATTTCTTTTCCGCCTTCTTCCACTACCGCGTCCTCTCTTGCTCCCTCGAGTTCTCGCATACCCGTTTCCCTCTCTCGAATGTCTGCGATGGTCTCGCTCTATCTTAGCCGCGTTTCCCGTCGCGTTTTATTGCATCGCCGCCTCCCTCGCGATCATCGATATCCGACGCAAACAGCTGTAAACTTCCATCAAGCTTCCTCGCCCCGTGCCGAGCTGCATCCGCGTTCCTCCAGCCTTCGGGCCAGCCGCTTCCCTTTTTGCACACGCGCCTGAACTTGATCCACGCCGCGTCTTCTCGCGACGAATCCGCCCCGGCGCGCTGTCGCGTCGCGCGGAATTATTTCGAGCACGCCAGATTAGAGTTATTCGGCTGGAAGCGATTGGGTGTCGAGCGGTGATCGATGGAAATGGGACGCCTGATTGCTCCCGAATATTCTTCCCGACGAGTCTAGCCGGAGCCGGAACGAGAATTTGGCCCTCCTTCGACGAGCTGCCGCTGCAACGAGATCTTGGGAAAATAATTTCCACTTTCACGTGCCAACGGTAATCGTTCCCGAGTATTAGAATCTCGTACCTACGTATCGTCCACGACCCAGATACCCTAATTGGCCGAAGCTACTCTTGCCCAGCAGATTCAGGGTAATCAATTCTTTCTCTTCCTGAGCGCAGTCTCTCGTGGCGAGGAATGGTAATAGCCATTGAAGAGGATCGGTAATCTCGCTGATGAAAGAACGGCTCGCGACGCCTTGGCTATTCAAACGCTTTAAGGAAACCTATCAATTATATTAAGTAGCTATAGAGGGACGCCGATACCCTGCGAGATTAGAGCAATGCACGTTATTATTTGAATAATTCGAGGGTATCCGCGGCGCGGTAATGAGGGGTCTGCATCCCGAAGGTCGTCGAGGCGCGTCTCGGTTTCCCGGGATGTGGATTTCTACGCTGGCGAACGAGTTGGACAAGTCGAACGGAAGCGGAGTGCGACGTCGTCCTTCGGAATGCCGGCGTTTCCAGCCTCTTCGCAACACGCCAGTCACGATTGTCGTTTTCTTCAAGCGCTCCCCCTGCAGAAGCTCACGAGGATATGTATTAATAACGCCGCAGCTCGGATTCGTAACCGCGACAGGGGAATATAGTCGTATAAGCCTGGAGATTGTTTTATGCCAAGGAGCAGGCGTCTAATTAATTGGACTAAGTGCGAGCGGGTAACAAAGGAGGGAAGCGTCATCGCGCTGACGCGGTCGACGACACCCGCGCCTTTCATTATTATTGGTGTCGATGAACTTTCTAGACGCGCAATTCTTCGACCGTGGTCCAAATGAAAATTGGAGGGCGAGCCAACGCTGCCTTTTCACAGCCGCCTCTCCCCCGTCGCGCGTCTTTTGACACCGCGATGCTCGCTAGCTCCGCGGCGCCGCGACGACCGTGACAAGGAAAACGGTGTATTTTTAACGAGCAAGTCACCCGTACCAGATGCTCCTCGGATATTCCTCCCCTCGTTGCCGTCTCGACTTTGCGCGTTTCCCTTAGCCAGTTAAGGGGGGATTGCGCCTTGTTGGGCCGATAAATAGGTAATTCTTGGTGAATTTTTGGTACAAAAACGACTCGACAAATTAATTTCAAGTTTGGCAGGCTGTTTTATTGTACCTTGAACTATTGTTCTGAATTTTTGTGTGACAGTGAAAAAAAACATGGCAGATCCAGAGAGAGCGTTGGAATGTAGGGGAGACCGGGGCAGGTTGTAACACGGGGTAAATTGTAACATAAGTAAAATCTTTTGAACGACAAATCTGGTAATCCACAGCATGCGAGAGCTGCTTGACGATATTAGCACCGTCGGTTTTAGTGACACAAACGAGCGTTATGTATTCATTTTGTGGTAATAGCCCAGAATTTTAGTATTTAGAGCATGAAAGTAAATGTTGTCTTAGCACGTTTATTTCAATTAACCGTCATTAGGAACCGTTTGAATTTTTGTTTCTTTGTCGCAAACGAATCAGTACACATTGGTTTATTATTATGTGTACGCAGTTTAGTGTCTCGTTTGCTGAGATAAAACGCAAAAATTCGACCTCGGGGTAAATTGTAACATGTTAGTATACTTACTCCGCTCCAAATGGTGATGAAGCAAGCTATTTGCTGACACATCGGAAAAGGATGCTCTAGACTAACAACAGAACAATCGAGAATCCAAAAGATATAAAAAAAAGTATGAAGGCAAAAGTAAAGAAAGCACAGAAGAAGATTTTGATAGAATCAGATGAATAAGCAATGATTGCTTAACTCATGTATATCAAATGTTTAATAATGATCTGTGTTTTCATTTATATTGTTTAGAAATGGTTATTTATGTTCATATTTGTATTTAAATAAGTAAAACAGATGTGTTACAATTTACCCCGGACTGGGGCAGATTGTAACAAAGGTTCAGATTTGTTTAAGATGAAGCTAGATGTCTAAGTGTCCAAGATTTTGTCACGTACTTTCACGCAATTAGTTCACCACATATGTAAGTAGTAAATCACGCAAATTATTTCCTGATTGAGGAAAACACTTTCGAGAAAAAACTGTGAAAACTTTTTTTGTTACAATCTGCCTCGGTCTCCCCTACTGTAAGGGTTATCCGAAACACAAAAAGGAAAAGAGATTCTTAAACTATATGAATGTGGCTATGGGTGGTAATAGATGCATTAAGGAAAATAAAAAAATGTTAAAATGGCAGCCTTTTGAAGAAAATGAAGCGCCCTGATTTGAGTCTGAGAAAGGTTTTGCCTCAAAATCGGGAAAACTTCTTTAAATAAAAAAGGAACGGTAACAGATACAGCGACCTCAAATACCTCAAATTAATTTGTCGAACCGTTTTGGTACAAAAAATTCATATAAATCACCTATTTTTCGGCCCAGCAAGGCGCAATCTCTCCTTAAGAAACCTCGCGTCATGGAAAATCCTCTATCTTGGACCTCTCCTCAGGAATTTCCCCTCGTAATTTGTCATTGGACTTTGCACGTTGAAACTTCTGCCTTGATGCTTCCACACCCAGTCGCGGTAAATTAGAAGGACCGAATGAGAAAATCAGAAACGAGAATAGGGAGAGGTGGTTAGTTGTGCTGGGTATGGCGCAGGAACAGTTGGAAATTCGCAATGTGTGGTTGAAAGGCGTATAAGCCGCGATATATTAGAATTTCCTGGCTTAGAACATGGTTGGTTCGCAAGCTAGACTCTCCGGAGACCGAGTCCGCGGCAACGAAAGGTGAGAGATCCCTTAACGACCTTTCTGCGGCGAGAGTGCTTCGCTGGATCGGGAAATCTTTAAATAAAACACTTTTAGCGGGCCGCTGGTTTGGCATCGATGGCCCTTCGGTGTACTTTAAGCGCTGTTCCTCGGCCTCGAAGAGAAATGAGCCCCATAAAGAAGTCCCTCGGCCGTTTTCACGCGAGAAAGAGAGACTGTCCTCCCTTATCCCCGGCACACCTTAAATCCCCGTCTTCGATACAGCTGCTGTCGACCATGGAAATCGATTCGAATCGGAACCGGCTCCTCCACGACTCGGTTGCTTCTTCTTAATTAATTCGGGGGGTGGCAGTGGCCGAATCAGTCGCACCTAGCCACCATTCCGCACCCTCGTCTCCACGGAGTTTTCCTACCCTTGGAGATTTACGGAAGGATTAACCGGAAAGGTAATCTATTAATTCAGCTCGTGGAGGTCTGAGCGGTTGGGCGAGAAATTGAACGTTACTCCATGGGCGTCCAGAGTGGTCGATGCTTTTTGTCACGCGAATGTCGGTGCGTGGAGGTTTGCTTCGGATCCCGTTCTGCTTCCTCAGATTACTGACGCGCCTGGGAGAGGGGAAAAAGATCGATCTAAGGTAAATGTCCCAATACCTGGACATTTAAGGTACGGCGGAAACACGTTTGAGAATTGTTCAGTTATACAAGTCGATATATATATATAAACGATTTTACAATTGCATGGGGCACCGTGTGTACTTTATCATTAAGAAAAAAAAAACATTATTGGATTGAATAATTTTGTAAAATATTGAAAATTCGTAGTCCTTACAATGGCCCAATACCTGGACAGCTTAACTAGTATGTCCCGGTGTCCCGATTTTACGGTCCCAATACCTGGACAGCTTAACTAATATGTCCCGGTGTCCCAATTTAACTATCCCATTACATAGACACATGATAAAAGATCTTTTCTTTTGGTATATTTCTTCTATATAAGTAATTTATGGAAATCAGTAAATGAAATTGTGTAAAAAGAATAGATTATCGAATGACTAATTTTAAGGTTATATGTCAAAAAAATCTTTCAAATTAAATATTATCGTTAAAACAAGATAAAAAAGGGGAAGTATACTTACAGAAGGATAAGTACAATACAAAGTAATAAGTACTACGGTCCTAAATAACTATTGTATTATTCCGTCAACAATGACGCGTAAGATAAGTCGCAGTTTGCATAGATGGTCTGCGTGGTCAGGTTTCGGGCCGTTCCGGGATTTCACTGTACCGATAGATAGACACGCGAATAAAAAACTAACACGACCATAAATTTTAATAATTCATTCAGAAAATAATACTACAAAGCAACATTTTCCTAAAAATGTATTAGTTGTACCAATATACTAAACATTATTAATAATATTCGCTTAAGAAAAAGTAGAGACTGTTTAGCAAATCAGCTAACGGCAATACTAAAATGGTGTAAACCGGTCAGTTCAAGAAAATTTATTTTTATTACGAGTGTTACGAGTTTACTAAGAAAAATATGTATATGAATATATTTAATTAAATATTTGTGTAATTGAATAAAATAGTTCTTTTATGGATAAAGCATACATTAAATGTAATAATCAGCATTATTTACACTAGTGTCCAGGTATTGGGACGTGTCCAGAGATTGGGACATTTACCTTATTTGTTATGAAACCTCGAGCAAAGGTACCCCGCCACGATCCTTCGCGTTTCATGGAACCAGGGGACGTAGAATTCCTGCCACGCGTTAGATGAAAATCGCCCTAGGATCAGCATGTCGCGCGCGCCATCCCTTCAATCAAATCTCGCGAATCAGCCTTCGAAACGATTCCCCCTTCGCGAGCCCCGTTCACCATCGCAATTTCGAGTGCCTCCTCTCGAGATGATTCCGCTCTCTCGGCTTCGGCGTTCATCGAGCCGACATCTAATCCATAAGCAGCCGTGCGTAACGGAGTTGTGGGACGCGATAATAACCTGCGACGCGGCAAATAAATTCCGTGGAATCGTTTAGTGGCCCATAAATCTTTCTTCCGGCGTTATAGAAGTGAAAAGAAGAAGCCCGGAAGGGGTGCGAGCGGGGCAGCCTTAAATCCGTTAATGGGTTTACAAACGTGTGAAGCCCGCGGAGACGGCCGCCAGACCGTCGAAACATATTTTCTTGGGCGTCGAATGATTTGTGGCGGCGAAAATAGGCGGGCATGGAAAAGCAGCGGCGGCCTCGTCGGCCCAAACACGTTTCTCGCCTCTCGTCCCGTGTATCGTCGGTGATTTGTCACACGATATAAATCCTGGGGAATTTGGGAGTACTTCGAGATGCTCCAGTATGTGGACAGTGGAATTAATGATTCGAGTCTCATCGAGAGATACGGGTAGCTGGATGCTTAACGTTTGCCGCTTCAATGTTATCTAGCGAGACGCTTCCTCGTTACATTAGCCGCTCCCTTCTCAACTTCATACTTCATACAAGTGGAACATTCGATACTAATGACTGCTAGACAACAGAGCTGCGCGCACTCCTTTGTTTCGAGTGGTATAAGCTGTAAAAGGGTCGGGACGAGGGAATATCGCTGCGATATAAAGAAGGATCGTTATCCCGAAGGGTTCATCAGTCTAGAGTAGCTTTCTGGAATATCGGCGTTAAAGTTTATAACTCTTGTTCGCCGGCTCTCCCAGCGAGCGCCACTTCTAACAAATCGTTCGTCGACAGGTTATACACACGTCAATTACCTGGTGGCGGCAAGGGGGTCGTAACGGTGGCATCGATCGTGGAAAGAAAAGGAAGCACGATTCTGCGATTGTCTGAAAATGGACGGAAATTACAGTCGTGGTGGACAGAGTGGGGTCGTTGGGGAACGAGAACGGGAGACACTTTATCTGCATTTTGCATCGGCCAGCCGCCATCGACTTCGTACGCAGCCGGCCAATTGACCATTGCTCGCGAGGCGAATCGCAAATGAAAGAGGGTAGGCAAAGGAGACCCGACAATTTCGCTGTTGCCTTTTTCTTCGTTCCACGGAAAACCCATTATCCGCGGCGCCAATCTACATGCTCGCCCCGGTGCGAAGAAAGCGGCCAGGATGGCTCGCGGTAACGGTGACCATTCGGTAACTGGGAACGAATCAAAACGGGGCACTCTCGCGGTCGATACCCGATTGCAGCCGGAAATTCCGCCCTCAACCCTGTCTTGCTGCATCGTACCCGATTCTTCTAATCCCGTTAATCCGGGGATGCTCGTGGATCACCGCGATCCGCGATTAAAGCGGCTCTCGAATGGGCCCTCCCCTGGCTCGGTCTTTATCGCTCCTCGGATCGCTCGCGAACGATCGCGTGTCGGCGAGTCCTTTTCGCGAATCACCCGAACGAAATTCCCCGCTGGTGGTGCCGGCGCAAGCGGGCGGCTGATATCGACGCAAAGCGCGAAGAAAACGAGGGGGTTGGTCGGAGAAAAAGCGCTGAGTAAACGCGGCGTGTACGCGGGCTGGGAATGAGAGACGCGTGCACAGTGCTCACACGGCCATGGCGGAAAATAGCGGGCACGCGTGCGCCCGTCACTTATCAACGCTCGATAAAACGGGGGGAGGGGGGCAAATAAAGAAAAAAGAGGGGCGGAGAGAGGAGAGAAGTGGCGATAACACGGTGTGCAATTCCTTCTCGGCCGCGTGCACAGATTCTCCGTGCACAGGTCGGGCTCTCTTTCTCTCGCGGCCCTCTCTGGCGCGGGACCGCTGTCCCGCGCATTGTTGATGTTTCAAGATAAATACCAGATACAGACTACAATGCGACCCCCGTCTGTACTTTGTAGGTAATTAATTACCAGCCATTGTCCGTCACCGGCAGTAACGTATACGTTATATCAGCGAGCCGTCAACGGTCGTCGCCGGCGCTATCGCGCCACGAGATTCCATTGTCCTTAACTATTATTCCCGCCGGTGGCAATACCGTACATGGGCCCGATGATAATGCTCGCGACCGGATCGAAATCACCGGGAGCAACATTCCTGCGCCGTTCCGTCCTCCTCTACTTTCTTCGTGCCCCCTGTCGGCATCGGTGGAATCGCGGGGCCGCAACGCGACGCGACGCGACGCCTCCCGTTGCCCGCGGTCGCCCTTCGATAAAATAACTAACGCTATTGCGCCAGGCACGCCGATGGATTTCCCATTGTATCCGCGTTAGAAGGGGAAATACGAGAAGAAAGGCATCGATCCCGTTGGTATTTCACCCGGCCAGGAATTCTTCGGCAAATTTACGAACGATCTCGATAGAGAGACAATGGGCGCCTTCCGATTATCTGTTGGCGCAGTGGGGGTGCGAGTCGCGGGGTTGTTGCGGGAAAGGAGGCTCTTTGGTTTATTATTACAGAAGTGAACGATTGAATAGTGCAACGAAGATGTTCTCGTCTACTCTCTTGGGATTTTTGCGAGAGTACCGACGGCGAGGATCTCACCGTCGGTGAATAAATCGCAGAAGCGCAATTTCTAGGGGCAATCGTTGGCCCTCGATAAGAAAGGGCCGGAAGCGTTAAGGGGAAGGTATTCACGGCACTGTCCCGGAAGTGTTCGGTAAGAGGAACATCTGTAACCGCGGCCGATGGTCGGAAATTCCCTGTGCATTGCCGGCCAATCGTGTGTGCAGCGTGGAAACTCGTCGCCTGCTCGCCTAATGCACGAAGCACGGCCGTAATGCAGCCGTGTTTCGTGCGAGGCGAGTGTGCGACTGGCACCTTTTCCGCCTCCTTCGTCTCCTACGACTTCCTCGCCCTTTCCTGCCGCCGCCGTTACACCGTTACCGCAACCTCGATGCACGAATGGTCGGATTGAAATCAGAGTCCCTGCGAAACGCCTTGGCGGAAGGTGGACGGCGAGAATGCGTGGTTCCCTCGTTCCATCGGTCTCGGATAAGTCTACGTGGGATTTTAGGTGTTGAGTTCCTCCGTTGTCTTCACACGCCGATGATTAGAGTAAATTTCTATGATCAGATCGATATTATTTATATGAAATATACTCGTATTTGGATTTCCCGCAAGAAACCACCTCCGAAAGGAGCGCGATATGGAAAGGGCAACGTTCGACCAGCTCCTCTTTCCGTCTCCGTGGCGAGTTCGTGACCGCGTCGGCCGTTGGTGCAACGTTCCGCGGGAACGCCACCGAACGGCAGCAAAGGAGAGGAGAGAGGAGACGTAAGTACGTTACTGGCAGCCCTGTTTTACATGGCCGATTGCATCTCCTTTCCATGCGCCACGGCGACACGCGTTCCCGTTCTCCTCGGCTAGCCGCGGCTGTACGGGCGCACGAACGGGGGACGATTTTCTAGCGGCCGCGCGCGATCTTGAAGGGTCCGCCGATCGCATCCCCCGATCTAGCGCGGCACAATTAGGATGCCCTTAAAGGGAGCCCCGCGGAACAGCTACGCGGCGTTATGTACCTACCGGTTTCCGGCACCGTGCACGGATTACGAATGGAATGCGATTCTGTCGGTCGACTTGCCCTCCGTACGGCTCCCGAGCCCGATTCCGCCGATCCCCGCGTCGTAATATGGTATCTTGACGAGCAATTTCTCCGAGGTTAACGCGAGGAGAAGTTCATCGACTAAGCGCAAATTAATAGACGCTTCCGAAGGGTGCTTGGTTAGCGTGTTGCAAGATATTGCCGCTGACAATTATAAATCTCCAGCTAATTGTAGCACGGCTGGGATAACTTTGAACGAATGATTCCTTTGAATGAGAAGTAGTAGCATGCCGTCGGGCGCAGGTCGTTTATAACAATTAATTTGATGAAACGCAGCTAGAACAGTCGTCGAACAATTTCGACAGGTTGAAGAAGCCGCATGTAACGAGTGACCCTTGAATGTGCACGGGGTGGCTTTTAACTCGCTGTACCGTAATTGAATCCATAGAATATATCCTGTAATTGCAGTAACATTAATTAATAAATTGCCAGCTGCTCTGAGAAGATAGGAAAATTTCGGCACGCTGTATCGATCGGCGAATCCTGAATGCATACTTGCGAAACTCCGTTCGCACGAGCAACGTGCACACGACACAAGGGTGAACGTAATCGCGCAGCCGCGCTCAATGCGATCGTTTCGGCCGGCCGAAGAGCACGACAATTCCCAAATTGATTCGTCCCTTTCGAGTATTCCGACATCGTCCTCCGTCGAAGCTCTTGCCCGTTAAAGGGTATCGACCTGGTGGCGCGAACGAGTCCCGACGGAGATTCATTAACGCTTCGCCCGTGTCCCGCTTAAGTACTCCAATCGCGAAGCCACTCAGGAACGATTCCACGTACGAAGGGCGAGGGACAGAGTGGAAGACGGAAGGGCGAACCACTTGGAGGTCTGTGGATCGAGTAGTCCAAGTCTGGCTGGAAACTCCAGCTCTCGGGACGAGAGTATCCCCGAACTACCCCGACGGGGATGAGAGCCGGCGAAGAAGAGCGAGTGGATAGGGACGCGGCCCGAGAGTCCTGATAATTGTGACACTCGCGTCGCGTCGTCTCGATGCGTCCCCGCGTCTTATTAAGTAGTCCTGGGGTCGGAGGAGCGTAGCCTAGCATCGATTTCGTGGCAAGCTTGCCTCCGAGCCCCGCCGGGAATCGGAACGAGCCCACCCGCTACCTCTTACCACAAATCATTTCCTCGCGACACCCCCATCCTCCACTAGACGCCGACGTCGACATCGACGGGGATTGTGTACAAAGAGCCCCGACGACGCCTTATTCCCCATTCTTCCCCCGTCCCCAGGCATCCGCGGGCACCGTTGACAACGTCGAAGAAAAAGTAGCTTCCAGTGAAATGTTTTGCTCGTGAATCATAATTCCGCGGCACGTCGCGCGGCCTCCTCCCATCGAGCACGTTAAAGGGGGGTGGTGGTCCGTGACAGCTGGGGTGGCGGGATCGGTTTCCGAGCGGTTCGTCTGGAAGCTTCGGTTACCCAGCGACTGTCACTCTGTCGAATAACGTTTAACTCGGTTAAAGACGGGGGATCAAGGGAAGGCAGGCGGGGGGGTACTTTTCCCGTGGAAATCGGGAAACGAGGACTCTCCTCCTGGAGGATTCGCCGCCTGTCAAAGAAGTTTTCGGGTTCGTCGCTGGAATCGAATGTAATATTCAAATATTTAAATGGACGTGTTCCGCTCGAATTGAGCAGACGGCTCCTTTTGGAGATGGTGTCTGCGTTACGACGCATAGAGCATGCATCCCCGCATGCCTCGAAATTTCGCAAACGTGATCGATGTCGGTGTTACGGTGCACGCCCGCCCGTTCCTCCAGCAACGCCGCAGCTATTCCTTCGTGGCAATGCACGTTGTTCTGAAAATAAGACTGCCCTCCTCCTTATTTATTCGCGGAAAAGGGAGCCGTTGACGTGCACCGACAACTTTCATCCCTCGCAACGAGCCATAAATATATAGGTGTATGTACGATGCCGGTCGCCATGAGAGCGACACAGTGTCTCGTAAATTGACCGTGAGCCGGAGAGGAACAGGAACTATTATAGACGACGGGGGATGGAGAAGCGACTGGTACGGTTCTATATTACATTTGCCTGGTCCCTCATCCTTCTTCTCTCCGCAGGTTCCTCTTCCTTCGGCTAGAGCACTCCGGCTCTCGTTTTACAATCGGTACCCGCTGCAGGCCGATACTGCATTTTATTCCACGAGGGTGGCCCGGCCCGAGGGGTGAGCAGGCAATTTTATTGGATGTGACACTAACGCTCTCTTCCCTCCGTGCGAGCCCCTCGATCCTTCGTTTGGCCACCTCTTTCCCTCCCTTTCCCTCGCCACCCCCCCCCCTCACTTGCTACCCCCTTGATTTCCACTCGGCCCCTCTTTCTCGTTTGCTCTCATTCGGACAGAAAGGGGCTTCAAATGGCTGCAATATCCGCGTGTATTGACTCCTGGAATTGGGAAGACCTTCTCGTGTCCGGGAACTGTCCCGACCTCGTCTCCTCCTGTCCCGTCTGTCGGTAACCAAACGCTACCCTCTTTATTCGCCTCCTCTCCCAGCGCCTACGCTTTTTTCCCCTTTCTTCCTCCTCCACCGTTCCGGCTGGCTTCTCTCGGCCCCGTTCGCCCGACTGCCCGTGGGTAGCTCGTGCGTCATTAGCTCGCGTTTTGCGAGGGATCGGGAGAGGGCGATTACCACCCCTCTACCAAGCATGCTCGAGATTTCGCGCGCGCCCACGGGCCCTGTCAACCCCCGTCGAAAAAGCGATCTCCTCGACTCGCTCCTTCTCCTTGGCTCAGGCCCTCCACCGGACGCAACCTGAACGCGAGAAGAAATTACGATTCCTCCCCTTGTTTGCCTTTCCTTCGAGGGGCTTCTTCGCCGAAATAACATCGCTCCCTCGTCCGCGCTGTACCCCGGCGCGAAATGGATGTCGAAATCCACCCAAGTACCGTGTCACGATCGCGGCGATCGAATAGGAATCAAGGGTCTAGTAGGAAACCACAAGGGTTGTTTCTCTATCGGAGAGGATGAATTTTTCACGGTAAATACATGATTCTGGTACGACGTCTGCGTCCATTCTAAAACCGCTCATCAGTGCTTCCTTCTGTTACACAACATCCCTTCTGACAGCTTTACGGTCGCCATATCTCAGGGAAAAAAGGCTTTCGCGGGAGTTTCGCGCGATTGGACCGGCGCCAGGCGACCTAGTGCCGCGCTGCAGGCGAACCGTGATAAATCAATTTGAAGATGCGTCGACGTCGGTACAGAAATAATTTGGATGGATCGCCACTCGACACGCTGGTCGCTATAAATCATGAATTTCCAACCCGTCCGATGATTTTCGTGGGGCTGGAAAATTTGCTCGTCCCAGCCACTTCGTGGTACCTTCCGTTCGTGCTAAACAAACGTTAATATTGAAACGTTTGGCGGAACGTCGTATACTTGACATTGCCATCGACAAACTTAGTCCGCAAGCTCTGCGGGTTGATCCCAGCCGCGCACCGAAACTGATCCGTAAGAACGCGCGGCAACTGGAGCAACAAGACGCGGGCAGTCGCGGTCGAACCGATAATGCGCCCCGGATTCTATCGATAGGGGGCGACATTAAGCCGAAGATCGAGACGGCTGTCACGCAGCGCACGGAAGCGTACGTCCGTGTCCAGCGTGATCGGTTATCAGCGTGGCGTGATTTACAGGGTCCCTTTACGCGGCCCGGTCGAAGAACCGTCGCGGTTCCCCCGTTGCTCCGGATGAAAGTCAAAGGAGCACTTAGCCGTCATTGCCGGACGATAAATCAAAGACGAGCGACGTTCGTTGCCTCCGACGTCGCGCGTCCACGGTCTCGCCCGTGTACGCGGCCGCGGGACGGAATGGAATTACCGTTCCCGTGTGGCCAGGACGCACACGTATTACACACATCGGGGTGGAACGGGCGGGACACGGGGACCACGGGGACAAAGTGGCGCGGAGGGGTTCGGGGGGGAATGTCTTCTTGACTGACTGCACGGTGCTCTTGGCAAAAATACGAACAAGAACGGGGCCTCGGCAGTCATCGTTTAAAATATTGCCTGCGATTTATCATTGGTCACATTAATGGCCCCGGAATTCCGTGTATTCCATTTGTATCTGTCCCCCTTCCGCCCTCTCGGCCGGCGAGGAGGAACTCTAACCTCGTGCCAAAAGAAACGGACCTCTTCGATCACCCTGCCTCGTGGCAAAGGCGACCAGACGCTGGAGAAGAGAGTCGCGAGGGGTTATTAATTCGAGGAAGCGACGAGACCGCTCGATGTCCTCTTTCGACGTTTCCCCGTTCCTCCACCCTCGACAAGGCGGCAGGGGGGGGGGGGGGAGATGGGGGTTCCCTTTGTCGAAATTTGATTTATACTCATCGCGGGACGGGGAGAAGAATCATGGTGACGAGCGAGGAAACACCGTTATATCGACTAATTCGGTTTTAGCAAACGAAAGACGACGGCGGGGAAAGGGGGGATCGATGCTGAAAGCGGAGCATCGGGCCCCGGCGACCCCCCGACACGGCGAGCCATCAAATTTTCCTGTGGCAACATGATTAATTTACTCCGGCCGGGCCGGAGACCGAAATTCCTCGGGACAGCCTGCGACGGCCGGCGTGGTTCCCCTCCCCCGCGTCTAAATTGCATTTGGCACCCAACAGGAGCCGCTATCAGATCGAAGCGAACGTAAACCGGCCTTGCCCGGATTTTCTATCGGCCGATTCGCTGGCGAACTCGGACACGAGCCGGGACACGAACGTGCGGGAATATACACAACGGGATTCTGATTCTGCTCGAGGTGGAATCGAGCAGCTTCCAGACCATCTGTCCATTTCCTCGGAGAGTGCTCCCGTTCGCCTCGGGGAGCCAGGCCACTGTGTGCCGTGCCGGCTGCTGCTCCGAATCGAAGCCAGGTCAAACCTCTGCCCTCTCTCTCTCTATATATATATATCTCTCTCTCTTTCTCCCCCGTCTGCCCTCCTTCCATTTTCTTCGTTTTCCTTGTTTTTCCCCGCCCTCCCTTCCTCTCTCCTTTTCTGGCCTCCCGGTGCACCATCGACAGGAGACCAGCCCATCCAGGCGAAAGATCGGGGGAAAAATTCGGCGATCATTTTGCTCACGGACCACTTTGCCCCTCTGTTTCTGCTCCGCTATTTTTCCTGCTCCTCCACGAACAGGTACCTTCGCCTCTGGCCTCGTATTTCCTCTATTTTCCTGCCCCGCCAGCAGCTCGCATCTTTGGCAGCATTCGAAACGTCGAAACTGCAGCCTTGCGGCGAATTCTCGCCGTCCTCGCAATCCCATCAGAGTCGCCGTTCCCTGGTGACGTCGCGCGCTCCGCCCGCCTGTCCCGTGCACCGTGGAATCGTCGGTATATCGCAAAACGGCTGGAGAACGGCCGACGGGGAACGGCGTGAAACGAGAACGGAGCGTAATCGGCGCGTTCGAGACGAGATTATCGTAAGCTTTCCCGTCCGATCGTTCCGATCGCCCTGTTCCAAGCCCCGTCTATGGATGGACTGCTCATTTCACGCGATGAAAGCGGCATTCACCTGAAGGGAATCCGGGCTTGGTCGGGCTTCAAAGAGAGAGGAGAGCCCCGGGGATCGGACGAATTTAACCAGCGGTCGAGGCCGTTGATTCAAATGGGAATCGAAATTGAGTCCTCTGAAAGAAAATTAACGATTCAGAGGCTTCGCCCGTTAAACGGGACGGCGCGCGTGCGGAATCGACGTTTGAAGCCCTTTGCCGCGGATCGTTAAGTAACTAATCTCTGTTAACCGAGAGTACGCCAAAGGAATCTGCTTTGCGCAGTCATTTCCTCCGGGAAGGGTTCGGCTGCAGGTGGCACAAGTTAAAATGCACGGAATTAAGTCGAGAAAACCGAAAAGTATCGGCAACGCGAAACCGTAACGCGAAGGAGCCACGTGCTCGTCGCAAGGGCGCCGACATGGAGGAATGAGGAAGTTGTAAAGGAGCGCCGCGAGGTGATCGAACTCTCGCGGCCGAATAATTGCAAAACGCTGCGGTGCATTTCGATCTTTTAACGGTTAATCCGATCAACGAAAGCTCGCAGGGAACAGCCTGTCCTCCAATCGGAGGACACGTTCGGCCCTTGGTCATCCGTGTTCCCTCGACCATCACCCTGGTCCCCTTGTGGCGCGCGCTTTATCCCACGGCGCGTTCCGGCCGCTGCTGCTTTACGGGCGAATAAAGTAGAAAGTCGCAAAAAAATGGCGTTGCCTCGCCTCTTTTACGGTACACTCGGGTTCCCGATCCACTCCTCGGCTGTACGCGACGCTTCTGGTGCTCCTCTGCAGGACATGGGACGTCTCATCTACGTCGAGGGACCATCAGGTGGATGACGGGTGCGTGTGCATCCACACAGGCGTCTCCAAGGGGGGGCACGTCAGCGACAACGCACGTGGCGGGCTTAATTTATGCCCCTTAAAAATGCAAATACCGACGATTTGTCTTCGAGAGCCGTTCCCGGTTCGACGTAGCCCGCCGATCATCCTCGGCGGAGAGCTGGCTGGCCTGGAAAAGGTTCGACCTCGGGGAAAGCATCGACAAAGGACCAGGGAATTTCTTTAATTAATCCCCGCCGCCTTGTCGACTTCTTGGCCGGGCGAGCAGGTCGATCCCTTTCTCCGAGTGAGTCGCCACCGTCTCTCGGTACCCCTTTGAGGTCCCTCTGCCACCTAGGTGGTCCAGACGCGTGCGGCGAGAGCAGAGGGTCATTTTTTAAAGGAGCTTCCCGTTCACAGGGCAGCGATCCGCGCGAGGTTTTATCCTTCATTACGCCCGGTTATTCGTCTTCGAGCGTGCCACTGCTGTTCGCAGGAAGTCGAGCTTCCCCGGGGCAGGGGGCCAACGACTTGAACGGTGCACGAGTAGGATCCTCTGCATCGCGTGGAATTTTATTGTCGCGAACAGCGAAACGCCTGGCGTTCAGAGAAACGAATGGATCGTGATAAGGGGAAACGTGTTTCAATTCGCGGGCAAAGATGGAGGGCGGCCACGCGGACTGGCGACGCTGGCGCCGCGGCGTCTGTCTTAATCTGCGGTCGCGGTTGGATAATTAATAGCCCGCTTGGCACCTCTTGTGGCAACAGACGACTTCGATTTAATGTATTCTAACGTGCCGTGGTTGCCGCGCAGCTCGAGTCACTCGAAATAAAGAATTAAAGGGGGAATAGGACAAATGGCAGGGAAGCGCACCATGGGGTTAAATTGAGATTAAATATTAACCTTTTAAGTGGAGTACGACTTTCCGAGTGGGTAACTCTGAATTTTTCTAATTGCTCACAGAGAAACGGCTCTCTTCACGCCAAGTAACGCGCCGCGAACTTTTCGTTATCGCTTTCTTCTGCACGCGAAATTAATCGAAATTGAACTGTGACTCGTAAATTTATGTAACACGAAAGTTACGGCGGGGGAGCGATATTGGCCGTCGGGGAACAAGTGGAATGAAGGCGGGTTGGCGGAAGATATTGGTAGAAACATAATTTTGAGTCCTCCGTCGCGACGGTAACTGTTTAATTATGTAATCGCGAATTTACATAATTGGCCGCCTCGCGCGCTTGTTCCATCCCCCGCCGACGGGAACTAACCGCGCGCAGAAGAAATACTAAAACAGAATTTTCATTCGACCCTGCGTCAACCGCCATCGTTCCGCCACGGGTTTCGACGTCCTATAGGAAACGTGGCTTCGCACTTTGATCCTGCCGAGGGTTCCTTGCTTTTTACCAACGACGCCATAAATTAGTGTGCACGAGGCAATCCGCGGCGACCAGCGCTGGGCATCTTGTTATCCCTTGAGACAGCAACGCCGGCGAAGTAAGCGAAATTACGGACAATTTATAATTGCACGGCGCGCGGCGCGTAAAGGGCTCGAGTGCGGGCGAGGGAAAGCTGGAGGGAAATGGGGAACGAGGAGCGGGCGTCAGTTGTTTCCCAACGAGAACGAAATTACAAGTGTTACCCTCGCGATGTGAATTCAACGGGCATCGAAATTATTCCTCGCTCTCGTAGACGCTCCCCTCGTCTTTTCATTAATTCTCACTGCTCCCTGATCCCCTCTACTGCTCCCTGCGATGCCACTAATTATTTAAAAAAAAGAAAAGAGGAGAGGAAAAGGGGGAGAATTTTCATTACTGGATACTTACTGAGTTGCGTAGAATCGTGCTGTATTTAAGACACCTATTAGGCTACTAATTCTAGCACCACGATTTCTTCTCCCCTGCCGTCAGACCGCTTATAAATCCTGAACTCCGACGACGTCAGGTATAGAGCAAGATCCGCCTATATATTCCTAGGAGCAATACCCAAAAGTGTGAACACGGCAATCGTAGGCAGTACCCCTGAGCGAGCCTGAAAAGGCGTTACCTACGCCCGAGTCGAGTGAAGTTTAAAGAGACCCCCGAATCCCTTCAGATATTCGACCAATAACGTGCCACGGCTACCGTGCCCGGCCTCGTATTCCGGCAGGCAAAGAAATCGAGGGAGGAATCTTTATCGATGGCCCCAAGTTGTGCTGTGCAGCTCGTGTGTACCCCGAGTCCGGTCCTCCCGTTCGTTTGAAAAGCAATACAAACGCCTCGGGCTGGCCAGGACGACGCTTCTCCTCGTTCCTCCTCGATTCGGCCTGCCTGGGCGGAGAGACGCGAAAAGGGAAATCGAAAGAAACAGATAGGAGGCAGATCGTGCGCCGACCGCCTCATAAAATGCCGCAATTTCCGGCGGCTATTGCAAACCGAGGGAACGGTCTCGAGTGAACTTAGCCTGCCGCGTATTTTAAATCGCGACACTGTTCCACGCTCCCACCCGTCTACCTCGCGGCTACTTTCAGAACGTTTGAACCCGACTTCCCATGGCCGATTTATCCCCCTTTCTCCCGCGCTCGCTGTTGCTCCGTGTTTTCCCCTGTAAACGGCTTCCGTCGAAATTTCCTCCGCCTAGAAGATGAACTGCGCGCCGTGTTTGGAGAACCTAGCCGAGAGCAACGCGACCAGCGAACAGGCTTCCCTTTGGTCACGTACTCTCAAGTGGCTACTCATCTTTGGACAGGGTTTTCTTTCCTGCCCGCCGAGACAGTGCGCCCCGGAAATACAAAGCGAAGCTTTCAGCCGGTGTGTTTTTCTTCGTTATTAAGTTGGAGGCGGTGATCTCGAGTTTCCATCCGTGACAGTCAGGAGACCTACACTTATAGCTGTTCGAGTTCGCGCGATTTAAACTTCCGTCTCAAGCCCGAGATATCTGACGTTAATGAAGAGGGGGGTGTGCCTCTCTTCGCCCAGTTCTTCCACCCTCGCGTCGAGGCCACCCTCCGTCTTCCGTGATTCCGAGTGTTCCTCGATCAACTGTTGGCGGGCTCAGCGTTTTCGGTACTCCAATTAATCGAGGGGGTCACGGATCAGCCCGTCGTTATCTCTCCTTCGATTCCTTACCCATCCGCGTCTCGCCATTTTGCCTCTCGCTGGTATCCGACGCGAGCCGTCTTCCCCCTTTCACGGGGCGACCGCTGCCGCTCGAAGCGAGCACGGGACTTAATGTCGTAATTAAAATGCACATGGTAAGCTGCCGCCACGCCGTTGTCCCGCGGCAACGACTAAACGACGCGAGCGTTCCCGCGAGGAGCGCGCGGCGGAGGAGAGGACCCGGGCGCCTCCAGGTTCGAGGGAGAAGCCGAGAGAACCCATAGGCGACCAGACCCTCGCGACCATCTAATACCCTCCGCTCGTGGGCCGCCCCTCGAGAAATATTATAATGCTCGGGCGTATTTGTCCCCGCGCGACGTCAGCCCGCAAAATGAAAGGGATCAAACACGCGCAGGACGAGCGAGTCCCTGAAAGCCCTGTCAAAGGAGGCCTGTCAAAGCGCCCATTCTCCCGTCGCTGAAATCGTAACGTGTAATTAAACGATTTCTCCGTGACGATTAAACGAGTCGTCGCTGACGGAACGGCGAGGGAATCCAGCGTGCACTGTGGAAGGGTCTCGGGGTAACGAGAAGCTCGCGTGAAATATCGTAATGCCCCGGACATTTGTTCGCGGGCCGCGCGTCTGCTTCTCGGCGAGGGAAATTCCTGGAGGACTCGCGTCGCGGCCGTCCAACAATGTAAGACCGTTCCCCATCGCGGGCGACTATTAGAGAGCCGCGAGGCTGTTTTTAATTTCGCGAAAAGTCGCCGAGTCGCTCGAACGTCTGCCAGTTCCTCGAAGCGCTTCCGCTTGGAGCTTGTCGAGAAGGCGACGCCACGGTAGGAAGCTGTTGTTTGCCCGAAAGTAACAGCCCTGGATTTCCGTGATGGGGAAGTTCTCGCCCCGGGTTCGCTCGCGTGACACACTTTTCCACGCTCCTTTGACACGGGCCTGCGCTTCTGTAGATCGCTGCGCGGATAACGACACTCTCCCGCCGCGCCCGTTCCACGGCTTTCTACGGCCTACGCTTTTAGGAACTCATTTCGCGCTCGTGATACTCGTTCCATTAATAACCGACCTTTATTCCCGCGAAACACAACGTGTCACCTGAATAGTTGATAAAACGAATCCGGGATCTGTCGTTCGACCACGGTTCCTCCGTTAATACAATCACGTCTACTGCCTTTCGTGTTTGAACCCATATCCGGGCTACATTCGTCCTGGCAAACTCAACCGCGAGTTTTTGAATGCTAAAAATGGGTGGCATAGCTGTGGCGACGATCAAACGACTCAGATATGTCTATCTTCACCGCGTTAAATGACATTTCCTCCTTACGTCTCTTACTTAAGTAGTTCTCTGAATTCCCCTAATAAAATCGACGCCGCTATTCTCACACTACATTTATCAATTTTACTGTTTAAGCATGGACAGACATCTGTTCATTACCTACATCAGCGATGCCCCGATGGGCGGCCCGAGGGTACGAGCATCCATCGCATTTTCCAAAGCTCGCGTGGAAGGGAGTCTCGAAACCAATGAAGTTGCAGGCATGTAACGGATGAGGAAAACTCTAGTAGTGTGCGTGTAGGCTCGTACCCGTAGGTTTATATGACTGGGACCCTTGGAGCCCCAGTGTTCTACATTTTAGGAATTGGGAAAATAAACAGGAATTGACTAATGATTAAACAATAATATTATGTAATTGGACGAAATAGACTTGAACATTCCCACTTACACCTCTGATTAACAAAAAGTTTCTTATTAAACGATTTTTATTCAGCTTCAATCCTCTGTTTGTGTGTTTGTTTGTATATATGTTTGTTCAGTTCAAATCTAGAAACTCAATTTTAACCCACTTCCAACTATCCAATAGACTTGAAACTTTGCAGGCATACGTAGTTTGGACGACAATACAAAATTATGAAGAAAAAGAAACCCCCCAGGGTTTAAAAAATTATCCTGTCATCAAAAAATATAACCCATAACCGCAAATGCAAACGACTTGAAATCAGCCTATAACCAGAAGTCGGTAACGGTTACATGCTGATTTCAGGGTACGAGCCTACACGCACACTTGTACACTCAGCTCAAACGATTGTGGCCGTTCGAGATTCGATTGCATTCGAGCTTACCAGGGTTGGTTTTTCTCCATCGCTAACATTCTACAGTATTTCATGAATATGGTGATGGCACTGCCAAGCCACAGGTTCCCGTCTAGAACACTTCTAATTCATGTTGAAACACCACTGTGGCACCATCTGCCTATGATTGTCATAATTTTGTATGTTACTTCATAATTTATTTATTTTTTTTAGCGTGAAGTAAACGGATGATGTTTAATATGAGACACGTTCGCGCAGTCCTGTCACAAAATTTAATTTACATTGCTTCGGTTATGTTTATTTTCCCGATGTTAACATAAAATAACGGATAGGAGATTTTGAAATAAATGCGTATTTCTTTGCTCTACACATACACAGGGTACGAGCCTACACGCACACTACTAGAGTTTTCCTCATCCGTTACATGCCTGCAACTTCATTGGTTTCGAGACCCCCTTCCACGCGAGCTTTGGAAAATGCGATGGATGCTCGTACCCTCGGGCCGCCCATCGGGGCATCGCTGACCTACATGCTCGAAATGGTATCACTGTGGCTCGAATGGTAGATACGGAGACAGGCAAAATATGAGGTGGGTTAGGAACGTCTTTTGCTAGCTCGGGCGAATCACCATTGCTTCGCTCCGCGTCCCTTCGCCCTTCGTGTTTCCCGTGCGTTGGAGCGCGCGCACGAACGCGCACCGGCTGGCTAGTTGGTGAAAATTGATACTCAATTTAAACTCCTTATATAACAGGATGCACGTACTCGTAGCCCGACTACCCGGTAGGTACGAGTCACGTACGGATATGAAGGTGAAAGGAGACCATGATAGACGAACAGGAAGAGAGCCGAACAAAGACCGTGGCGGCTGTGCGAGCCAGACAGAGACAGGCCCCGTGGATGTGTTGACTCGGGGAGAGGATGAAAACGCAATCGATCTCTCATCTATTGTATTACCCGATCACGTTTTACGCGCGCTCATCTCCATCGATCTTTTATCTCTCTCCCATACCTATCCGAGCCGTCTCCCCCCTGCTTCTATCCCCCGACCACTGCATCGATAACCATACGCGGAAGGAGCGAGCAAGAGGGAGAGAGAGCGAGGGCGAGGGGTGACAAGAACGGCACATGGTTCGTGAGACAGCCTGGCGGGTTCCAATGGTCTTTCGCTACGTGACTGGAAATCTTGTCCAATTTACGATTACACATTACGTGACAACAACGGCTACAAATCTAACCGCAGCGGGCGGCCGGGGGTGGGTGGGCTTGACGGGAACGCGAGGATGATTATAACGTCCCCGTGAACGGCGCACGTTCGCGCGCTGGAATCGCGAGCAGCGGCCCCGCGATCAAAGGTATTCGCCTTCGGTATCGGCAACTCCCGCGCCTCCAGCGATCCCGAACCTGAGCATTCCTCCTCGATCCTTTCCCCATACCGTTCGTCCCCGCGAAGGCGACGGGCAGGCATGCCTCCTGGTGGTTCTTCAACCTGGATGCTCCTCGCGTTTCCGTGGTTCGTCGAAACCGCTCGCGACGTAAGGATGATAAGAGAGAGAGAGAGAGAGAGAGAGAGAGAGAGAGAGAGAGAGAGAGAGAGAGAGGCGGGGGAGCAGCTCGTGCTCGAACCGCCGGTGCTTCGAACGGGCTTTCCGTACGTGACTGGAAATCTTGGCCAGTTTACGATTACCCATTACCCCGAGAGGGGACCACGAGCTACGAGCGTGAAATGCACGTTCCAAGCTCTCGACTCGTGCCCGCGACGAAGACCAAGGGAAGCCCCCGTTGTTACGAGACGAAACACCATCGACGAAGAGGAGACGGCCGCCCAGAACTCTCCAGTCGGCGATTTCGATGCCGGAAGTTCCTCCGTGCCCTTCCGTCGCGCGCGCTCTTCCTCCGCGCCCACTTTGAATGCCTGAGTTTCGCCTGAATTGTGGGAACGCCGTGAGGCGCATTAAACGACGGCCAGCGTATTTATCGTACCCACGACGACAGTTCCACGGAATTTGATAGTTGGACGGTTTTTACTCTGGCCCTTTGGGGATCCTCTGCCCCCCTCTCGGCCCTTTTAGCGTGACGTTCCACGCTCGCATCTTCCGCGGCATTGGGAATCGCGGCTCCGTTGCCCGTGAAATTGAATAAGCTACTCGCAGGCAGGTAATGCCTCCTTTCATTTCTTTTTCATCCTCTTTACGTCAGTGAGCAAGGAGTTTCCAAGCCCGTCGTACATTCACTGTATTATACAATTTAATTCTTCCCTCACTGTTCAATTAAGTTGCTCTTCGACGCAGGCCTTAATCGACGGGGCCGTATCGCGATCGCGTCCTCGCATTTAGGGAGCCCAGCGTGTCCGAGGCTATGATATCGCGTCAGGGGTCCACGGTTTTCGCAGCCTCGCGTGGAGTGCAACAAAATCCGATATGCCGTGAAAAGAGGGACACTGAGGGGAAAAAAGCATCGTCCACTTTGACGATGATGTCCAGTTACAGCGGGCGCTGGAATATTTCACAATTCCGCGCTAGGTTTCGGTGGCTGCCAATAAATTCGACGGCGCGGGTCACTTTTTTCGTCCCCTTTTTCGACTCCCCCGTTCTCTTTTTTCGCGAAATTTCACAATCCGCCGGCGGCTGATACGCCGGCCGGGCAATAACTTTTGAGCGAATCAGTCGAAAGGGTGGACACCGCGCGGATCGCGCGCGTCTTCTGCAACGTGGAAATCGAGGGCCGATTTTTCCGCTGTGTTTCCTCTTTCACTTTCGCGCCCAGCCAGGGGAGAACGCGCTGCTTCGTTCTGAAAGCTCATTCCTTTCTATGTGACAAGATTAACGCGGAATGCTTTGCGCGAGGCTCGCACCGAGTTTATTAGGTTTGCAATCGAGACATGAAACGCTGGCCTTCCCTCAAAGGCACCCCCTATTGTTCGCGAATTTCCTGGAAATTCAGTGGCATTCCATTAAAAAAAACAGTCCTCCAACCTATATATGAGACAGTGAGAGCTACAGCGGACTAACCCACATTTTTTTCGAAATTGAGTTAGTAGCAATAACGTATTCCAATAGGCTCTACTAATCATATTAACCGATTACACAGTCCAACAAAATGAAACTTTTTTTCTGTTCCGCAATATCCACTGGGTGATTCTTGTAGAGTTTTTCGCCCTGAACACGAATCCGCAAACCGTTTGTCGCCATCACCCTCAGTTTTTGAGAAATTCGATTTTGAAAAAAAATGCAAATTTTCAACTTTAAACATCTTTTGTGTCGAAACGGTAATAGTTATTCAGTTGTTCGTTGCGTCAAATTATTCTACGAACCCTCCCGAATACAACGATATAAGTTATTATTGCATTATGAGCATTTAAATTTGTTTAAACAACAATCAAAGGGAAAATGACACCTGAAATGCACCAACTTTTGCAGATATCTTTCTATATATTTCCAAAACCAAGGGTCTAGGAAAAAATCTGACTACTCCACGCGATGCAGCAGACATTTTTCCATTGGAAAGCATCAACAGAAGTGGTAAGTCACGTTTTGTTTTCAATACAGAAGCGAAATAGTTTGGCAAAACGCGCGGTGCCAGCAGTGGTACTCAGGCGCGTTAAGCGATTGTGTTACGCTGAACGGCAGTGGACCGCGCGCCGCCGTTGACTACCACTGTCGACAACGCGCGTTTTGCCAAATTATTTCGCTTCTGTATTGAAAACAAAACGTGACTTACCAGTTTTGTTGATGATTTCCGAAGGAAAAATGTCTGCTGCATCGCGTGGAATGGTTAGATTTATTCCTAGACCCTTAGTTTTGGAAATAAATTGAAAGATATCTTCAAAAATGGGTGCATTTCGGGTGTCATTTTCCCTTTGATCGTTGTTTAAACATATTTAAATGATCATAATGCAATAATAACTTATATCGTTGTCTTCGGGAGGGTTCATAGAATAATTTGACGCAACGAGCAACCGAATAACTATTACCGTTTCGACACAAAAAATGTTCAAAGTTGAAAATTTGCAGTTTTTTTCAAAACCGAATTTCTCAAAAACTGAGTGTGATAGAGCATTTCTGCTTGCGGATTCGTGTTCAGGGCGAAAAACTCTACAAGAAACGCCCAGCGGATATTGCAAACCAAAAATCGTGTTGGACAGTGTTAACTGGCACGGTCCTTTTCATTATTCGGGCCCAAACTGGTACCATCGAATAATTAAGTGAATCACACAAAATTTGGTATACAGGGGTTTTTTGAGTCGCTGAACCGATTCCGGGGGGTAATTTTGGGACACCCCCAACCCCTAAAAAAATAGAATTTAGCGGTGAGTTTGTCAATTCTTTACTAAACCCTTTTTTATTTAAAATTTTTTTCTGTAAAGTTTTCTTGTCTATAATTCGATTGCAACAGTTACTTTTTCAATGCCACCCCCAACCCCTGAAAAATAAGAGTTTCGGGGTTTAATTTTTTAGTTTTTTTATTTTCTACGAAAAAGTTTCGAATAATTTTATACCTGAATTCTTCATCCATAAATTCCACCGCAAGTGCTTTTTTTTTATTCGCGATCCCAAAAACCCCTGTATTATTTTAATATTTGGCGGCCATTTTGGTTCGCCATTTTGAGTCTGCCATATTGAATTTTTCAATTCCAATGCCAAATTCAGATTCAGCGACCCCAAAATCCATTACATACCAAGTTTCATTCAAATCGGTTGAAAAACAAAAAAGTTATTCCATTTGATCATATATGATACATTGACAGAATTGGCAAGATGTTTGTTTGATCATACCTATATGATACATTGACAGTTAACCGGTTAAATAGGAAAGCAACATTTTTTTATGTGGGTTGGTCCGTTGTCGCTCTCACTGCCTCGCATACAGGACGCGGGGATTGCAGATAGCCTCTTCTACATGGACAATTATCAAAAAGTCCAAACACCATCGTCCAAAGAACTTACCCTACCCCAAAGAGCGCGATGCTCTCCCCTCGAATCTATCGTGCAACGCAACGCGTCAATTCGCCCCTTTCATCAGCCACAATACGGCTTCACGGCTCACAAAAGGGCCCAAATATTTTCCCCCGATCGAACAACCCGTGCCTTTCACAGGGGCTGGCGCAAATTACCCCAGGTGTCCAACCTTCCACCCGTATCCCGATCCAAGACACGTGAATGTGTCGGGCTCGTTCCCGTTTGTCGTCGGGGAGAACGTCTCTGCAAGGGGCTCTAATGCCTCGAAACGCTCTGGCGGTTCCCGCAGCGGGAAGTTAAGCCTGCGGAGCACGTGGTGCCGTCTTGCGCGCGGGCTGACTCGAAAAGTTAGGGCCAGGCTCGTGTACAAAAGGGGGAGGCAGGGGGACGGGAGAGGAAATCCACCCCTCGGATCGGTTCAGTCATCGAGAAGGAATCTACCTGCGCGTGTCGGCCCGGTGCAGCCTGGAAAAATGCGTTTCCCAACGGTTAGGAAATTTATGGCTGCGGTACAATGGCGACGTCCGACGCGCTCGTTCTCCGACAAAGCTGCTACGCGTTCCGCTCTTCTTCTTCCCTTTCAATCCGCTGCCCTACCTTGCGTCGCGCTACTTCCCATCGTCCCTTTCACAGCGCCACCCGTCGTTCCAATAATTTCCGCCGTGTGTTTGCGTAAGCACGTCGCACAATGCGGGACAGCCGTGCGTCTCAATTTTCCGATCGCCCTCTCGTCGCCGAGGACAGGCGTCGCAGTATCGCGACAGCGCCTTTCATCGAGGCGATGTTCCACGAATTAGCAAGCCAGCTCCCAGTACAATTAACCTCCTCGGAGGCGAGGCAGTAAAAGATACACCGAACCTCTGTTGCCGTCTAAAATAGCGCGTGCAATTCTTATTCGATAACGGAAGGAGGAAACGGTTAAAAGGAGCGGGCGCGGGTAAATTAAATACCTCGGGAACGGTCGGTCTGATATTCAAATGGCACCGCCGTGCCGGGAACAGGAGCTCGATTCGATATTTAATTTCCGATCTAGCGCGAAAGAGTTGGAATCCCAGTCCCTTCTGGCTATTCCCTTCGTCATCTATACCTCCTCTTTCGCCTCTTAACGCGTCTCCACCCCTCCCCCCTTCTCGCTTGCCGGTGCGCCGCGGCCGCCTGGCGTCGTAAAGGATCATCGAGCGGCCGATTAAGCGTCGTGTAATCGCGATACCGTTGACGTTATTGCATCGAGAATTCCAAATTACCGGGCAGATCCTTACGACTCTCTCGAGGAGATCCGAGGCTCTCTCTCACGAGGGGGGTCGAGCGTGTGCGTGGAGGCCCCGAAAAAACCAGTTCGATTTGGTAGCATCGAACGAACGGATTACCGATGGCCGGCTCCTTAAGCCAGCGCCGCGATTTAAAAGCCTCCCTATACGTTCCCTCAAAAATAAAACCAAAGCCCCGCCGTCCCTCGCGTTTGATCGCTCGCTCGGCTCCCTTTCTCTCCGAAAAGATCGTCCACCGCCGGTCGGATTTTATTCCGGATCCCGAATGATCGTAAAATCGGCCGGAGTAATACCGAAGTAAATTTTACTGCACTTTAAAGGATCGGGTTCCATCGGACGATGCGGCGGTATCAAGCGTCCTTCCGCTCGCCGTTTAGCACGTACGACTCCTTGTCCCTCCTCCTCCTCACTCTTCATCTTTCGTCACGGGATCGTGTTGGTAAAAATCCTCCTGAAATCTTGCCGAAAACCCCTGCAACTCCGATGATCTCGGTTGGTTGTTTGGAGGAGATAGTCGCGATTGAATAGGTTCACGTTGAAAGAGCGAACGGTTGGCTTGAACTCTGCAGGATTTCAATTCCACGGAAGCACGTGCAAGAGTGTAATTAGAATGTAATTAAGGCTAATTAAGATTTTGCGCTTGTTCCTGTTTGTAAGCAGCGTATCGGCCACCGATCAGGCCAGCGCGTTTCGCGGCGCTAATTTTTCTCGACGTCCAAGGAGATCGCTGCCTCCGTGCCTCGGGTTTGCCGGTGCATTTTTGCGAGTTAATCGCCGATCGCCGGGCAACTTCTAATCTCTTTTTAATTGTACCGCGCGGCTGGTACACGTTCCTATCGCTGATAAGGTGCGCTTGATACCGCCCGGGACCTGGTGCGCTGCTGTAATTTATTCCCAGCGATTACTGTCACCGGGATTACAGGAATTTCTCACGATAAACGACTACCTCCGGGTAAGCTTTCTTCTGTCTCCCCCGTGCCCATTGATCGCGATACATCCCAGTCGTTTTCAAACGCCATTTGTTCGAGGATACTTATATCGGTCAGTCTGCGGGGGCAGATGGGAACTGAAGCAGTAATTTCGCGGAGAATTGGGTCACAAAGTTGTGCCGCGATCAGGTTTTAAATACCAAAATGGGGAACGATTATACGTAGAAGCGCTCAACTGTTCGGTAAACTGGTTGCAATTAACTCGAATTCGTTTAGAAGGTTCCAGCGAATTTCCAGATTGGTTACCCAGGCTGTTAGCAATTCGCAATAATGACACATTACCGGATGAATCTCGTTTAACATCTGCAATTGCATTGGGAAGCAGCTTCCTATCATTATAGGAAGCTAAATAACGACCACGTTATTCTTTCAAGAACTATGATTACAATCGAATTATTCGCTTCCATTAGAACAAGCTACCAACGTCCCTCCACTTGGACTGTCTCTCATAAATTTCTCGTACCAGTTTCCTGCATCGTCGCTTCAGAAGACCGTACTCTAGCGAATGTAGCCCAGCCTGGACGAGTGTCCAAGTGTCTTTGGACACTCGGCCCATCCCGATTTGGTCGCCAAGTAACAATTAGAGTTTCGCGGTCGTGGGGCGCAGTTATTGCACTTAACGAAGCGGCGGGACAAGGGTCTCGCCGCCGCGAAACCATGTCCTGACCCTTTCTTGCAGGAATACGGAGAACGAGCGGGAACCGCGCCGAGAAGAGGGGCGGAGAGGAGAGGTGGTCGTAAAGTTCGTTCCCGAAGAGCACCCTCGAGTAAATGGAACAAACACGCCGCGTACTCGTCCGCGGTTGGTTAGGGATTATGATTCGGATCCAGCTGAGTAAATAGCGGTCATTATATTATCCAAGAGACCCGTGCGAGTTTCGTGTGCACGTGTACACGTGTACGGACGGGTGGGTATCGTGCTGGAATTAATACCGGCAACAGTCCCAACACTCGCAACACCGGCTACAAGGATCCTGGTGACGCGTGACAGTCAGCGTTCGGAGGGTAACTCTCGTGGGGAAGAATCAGGTGATAAGTTTGCCTGGTATCTATGTGTTTAGCGGGATTTGAGGTATTTAGCCCGCAGGACGGCTATCCGAAACAATTGAGCTATTCAGATACTAATAGACAGGTTCTGTTTCCCTAAGCTCGATGCCCCAGATAACTACCCCTAACGCAATTAATTCGGGGTACAGGAGGCTCGTAAGGGTGGCTAGATATTACTGATAGTTCTCCAATTCTCCCGCAGAACTCGCTCCACGCTGACCCTCCTTCCAAACATATCATACTCCCGCCCATCCCCCGCAGGCGCACTCAAACACACGTTTCCATGAAACTAAACAGCGCCTCTCAAAGCCGAGCGAGTCTGCGGCCACTTTGGGCCGAAAGAAATTCCAAGATAAACTTTCTCCCGTGGAGAACGCACTCGAGCTCTTCTCCCTCGGACCACCCAGCACGAAATTTCACGACACCGGGCAATTGACGAGCGTATATAGCTGCTGTGCATGTGTCGGCGCAGGCTCCTGGAGAAGGGGGTCGAAGAATTCGCGACGTCGGCGACAGTAGCTTCCCGTCAGGACGTCGACGGGCATGCTTCCCTGCTTCGCCCGGTGTCTTCGCATTTTTCCGTCGTCCTCGCTGCATCTTCACTCCCCACCTCCCCCCGCAACCCTTTACAGTCGTTAAGCTGGTAACAGCCAAGTCTGAGATTATTGTGGACCCGATCTCGGAAGTAGTTAAAACTTGGAGCTCGATCCCGTCACCAGTGTAGCGTCTGCAGACGACGTTACCTTAATATTCTATATCCGGTGATGTCCGCGAGGTAATTGACTTGCGACAGAAAAATGGGAGAACAGGAAGAAAAAAGAGGAATAGGGAGAAACGACCGATCTCGAGGCATCTCGTCTTTGTTTCATCGCTCAAAGGCAGGTCGCGAGCTCTTCTCTGTGCATTCCCGTGAATTGTACGTCGCTGTACAAGGGAATGCTCGCGGAATGAAAATTCTTGAATCAAACGCGCGGCCCGCTATGTGTTAACGGGAACAGATACGAGGTCAATCCTCCTCCACCTTAACGACCAGTTAACGATGAAAATGAGGCACTCCGGAGGAAGGCTGAAAAGTCAAGCTTCCTTGAGACAGAGGACGGACTACGTTGCGGGAATATCTGCCGCTGGGAGATCGCGTGAATTATAACGGGATTAAAAAGGAGCTGCTCGAGTGGCCTGATTGAATTGCAACCGACACAGGATGGGCTTGATAACGCTTGATGAATAAGTTATTCATATTTCGAAGGGTGGGGCGAGGTGGCGGGCGAAGGAAGTAGAGGGGGTTGGACGCATAAAATTATAATAAATTTCCCACTTTATGTAAAATTTAATCTCGTCTGATCGCCGGTTGTATTATCGTTTTATGAATAGCCGCGGCGTTGTATTTAGAAGGGCGCCGCGGTGGATAATGCCTGGACACGGTGCACGCGTAACTATGAATAATCAGCGGGATTACCGGGCCAGCTTTTTCCGCGGCGTAATAAAAAGTTTCTCAATTTCGCGTCATTAAAGCTTTCTAATGAAATGAGAGGGAGCATGTCTGCGCGCGCGGACAAAAAGCGACGGTGCCATCTGAAATTCAACTGCGAGCCGCGCGCCACGGGATTCGACGTTTTCGAGCAGCGACGGCATAAAACAAATGCAGCGAGCTTTCCGCATCGAGAAGTGGGGAACAAAAACGGCGCGTCGCGAGGGAGGAGGGAGAATTTTCAATTTCTTCGACGAAAGGGGCGAACTGGCGGAGGATTTGTCGATCGATTGAAGAGGTCGAATGGAAAACACGAGCACGCCGGACAAATTGGTGAACTTGTCCCGCGACAATTACAGGGGAGCTGTCAGCGACGATTGCTTCGTTACTAACATCATTAGGGCGTCGTCGGGCAGCTGGAAGCACGGTTAAAGGTCGCCCATCGCTCATCGACGAATTGTGACGAGTTTTCACAATTCGCAACGGGCCTTCCGTCAACGTCACTCGCGCCGTTTCTTGCGGCAACGATTGGACGGCGAACGCATTATCACGCCCGACGTCTGGGACAAGCTGTAATGGGTTTCGACGATTGCTGACGTCTCGTGGTCCCGTAAAACGATGTTCCCTCGACAAGAAGGGGGGACAGACGATATTAATTAAACGCTGACGAGGTTCTGTCGCGTTGAAACGTTTTAAATCTTCTGATAATGGTGGCTCCTATTTTGCACTTTCCATTCGTGAAGCTCTGAAAGGATGTTCCTCTGTTAAAGAGTCGAACCGCGCCCCTGCGAGCCCCGTAGGCTGCCCAACCCGAAGGCACGAAGGAAGCAGAAAAATATGCCGCGCGGGGAGGTATGGCAGAGTCAGCGAGCAAATCGTAACGGAATTCCTTTGAGCGCTGAAAGGAACGCGGTGTTACACCAGGCGGAGCCGCCTCTTGACCTTCCCCACGGGTTCGTTGCAACGACAGTCGGCCACCGCTGCGGAAATGAAGTTTTTATCGCCAGGTATCTCTGCGAGTCTCTGCAGCAACAGACGTGTTCCAAGGAAAGAGGAGATGGCCGACCACTCGCGTCACCTCTCGTGTCGCGATCGTTCTGCCCGTGTCCACGGCGTTAACAAAGTGAAGGCGCGCGTATCCATATGCAACGGCGTGCAACAGTGTGCAACAGTGCAGCCCCGTGCCACGGGGGTATAAAACGGCACACCGATGAATACTGCATTTATAGCAGGAGGTGGAGTAGCGCGCCTTCGAGTCGTTTGACAGGAGGCGGAGGGTGGATAACACGTCGCGCAAGTCCTTTAACCAGATCGCGTTGAAAAGAACTCGGGGATCGAAAGAATTCGACGACGACACGTGTCTCGTCGCGTATCGCGTGTATTAATCCATGCAACTTATCGAATAAATGGCGACGAGGCGATGGAAGGTGGAGGCGCGACGTTGCAGTTTGTACCGTTGCATCGAGGGGGAGGAATTTTAATAAAGCTAAGTTGCAGTTCAGGTGGATACGACTTTGGTGGCAAGCATATGGGGCTGGGATTAAATAACAGAAATGAATACCAAATCCACGGAACCGTGGAGAGTTTCTTTGAAGTGGAGGAACGGGTGGGGGTGGGTTTTGGAGGCAAACATGTGGCAGATACAGGCCGCAGGGTACGCAAGACATTACATATTAGAGGATTCTCGGCATCTCTGTGTAGAATTGTCCGTGATCGTGGGGTCGCCGCTTCGTGGCTCGGCAACACAGAACCCTCTGTTTTCGTCCACCCCGTTACTTTTTCCCCGGCTGGTTTCTGGAAGCAGCGCCTCGACCCTTTGGCTTCGTTGGCTACGAGTCTTCGCCGGGAAAGAAGAGCGAGCGAGCTCTCGAGAGCTGGGAGAGAAAGGGGCTGAAAGATAAAAGAGAGAGGATCCTTTCGTGGTGCCGCGTTGCGCAAAACGTGCACGCGACCCAGCCGCCCCCCGTGTGCTTCGTGCCCTCCTCCTTCTTTCCGAAGGGGTTGACGAGGCTTTGACGATCGGCCAGCGACGCGGCGCGCCCCCTTTGACAATGCTGCTCGGCTCTGTCGTGTTGCGTTTAGCCGGCCGCCTTTTGTCGGTTTTTAGACGCGATGCTTACATAATTTTCTGCCACACAGCGCGGCCAGAACGGGGGACGGGATCGTGCCCCCTCTGTGTGTAGGACTGATCAGGGGATAAATGAAGCGTCACTGCCGCGCCACGTTGGAGAGGGTTATAAAAGAGTTTATAAATGGACGGACGGGGCAGGTCGACGAACTCCCACTCTTATTATTTATATTTTCCAGCGGACTTTGGGAGTCGTCGCTTGACCAGCCTACGGGGAAAGAGAATCCTCCCGTGAGAATATTAATAATACCACCGCGGAGAGGAGAACGGCCCGCGTGGTATTCGGTGGCGCTGGGGGTTACGCGGTGAAGCGATTTCACGGGGACAGGAGATGCGCCGCCGATCAGGATGCAAACGAAGCGTTCTAAACGGCAGAGGAGCTTGTAAAATATTCCGGCGAAGTAAGGGAGAAAGAAAGGAAGGTCGGCGAACTCGGTGGATTCTTCGTACTTTCCACGGACCCCGTTAATCTCGACGTAGCAAATTCACCGTGCGTGATGGAATTACAGGCTTGACTGACACTTCGCACCAACACGATGATTCACCGTGTATCCTGTACCCTCGCTGAAATTATTCGGAAGAAACGCACTCGTGGTCGTCTTCTAACACCCCATTGCCTCCTTTTCCCCACATGATACACGAGCGCACATCTCCGATCGCAGAGTTCAGAAGTGGGTTCAATTAAAGGGGCGACAATAGGTCCGCGACCCGGTGAAACCTGGCTGCAGGTTGCGTGGAAAAGGGAGCACAGCGGGGTGGATACGGGGCAGAATTTCCACGGAAAACGGAAGGAAATTCAGCGGTGGAGGTTGGCGGCGGTAGCGGCGCGAAATGTATGGGCGTAGCCCTCCGTAATATCGTGCGCGGTCCGCGCCGAGCGGACTCTCTCGCCCTGGCTATTTGTCATCGGCGTGTATATCATGGACGGCCCTTTCTATCTGCACCGGCTAACTCCCCCAAACCCGCCTCTCCACCCCGTTCGACCTCCGCGAAGATTTGCATTACAAATATGCGCCGACCGGAATGCATGTACGTCAATATGATGGCTCTCCGTCTCTCTCCTCCGCGCCAGCCAGCTCCTACTCGGGGCTCTCTCGATCGTTCTTCGTTATACAGGCAACGGTATATATCGATATATACCGGAAACCGGGCAGACAATCGTCTGCGCGCGAGAGGGTGCATAAAGGGTGCGTGCGTGGCTCTGTGAACAGAGGGATGTTGATAATTTCTTTGGTTTTTTTTTGGAGATGCATGGAATAGTGCTTCCTCCGTTGGGGGAGTGCTCCTTTGTTTTGGCGCGAAGCTTCTCGAATGAATGTAACTGGGTCGACGGACGTAAAGCTCCGCGGAAGCTCCTCAGATTTATTGCATATCAATTTGGTAGATCGAGCTGCCCGATGCTGGGCGACCGTAAAACTGATGGCGCAACTGCTCGGCCGATCTGCTCGAAAACATCGTCGTTTACACTGTTAATCGGGCGGAATCTGTTATCGGTTACGGTGGAATCTGGAATGGCAATAAATTCTTCTATCTGCCCGTTCATCTTGCTTTTCTTTTCGCCGCGGAGATCCAGGCGGGGGGCTGGGCACTCTTCCACCTCTCCCGGGTCCGCTGGATCCTTATCGAATTTGGAAGCGTGCCACACGACCGCCGCGCGCCGCGGCCGTTTCCCCGACCCGCGAAGAGTACACACCTTTGCAAATCGCTTTACCGAAAAGTTCGTCGGCGTCTAAATGTCTATACAACGAAATACGCTGACTACGTTCGTCTGCAGAGCCGCCGGGATCCCCGTGAGACGTCTCCAAGATTTGTGCTCGGTCCCACGGGAGCGCGGCTCTCGCAGACGAGCTTAGTTCGAGCTCGCCCTATTCCTCCGTCTTGAGAGAGTCCTGCACAGAAGTCGTAGCCCCACGGTGCGAGAGGCTTGGAACGAGCTCGATTGGAAAACGGGATATCGCGGTGTGGATCGAGCACCGTTCGACCGCGATTAAAAATCAATCACCGTTAAACGTCGAATTAATTATAGGCGTAATTGACGTCCCTGGGTTCCAGCGAAATTATCCGTTGTTTATTTGGCTCGCTTATCGATCGAAAGGAAACGAGTCGCCTGCCTCTAAACTCTAACGGATTACGCGGGGCGATCTAGAGGCCGGGGGAAATGTAGAGGTAAGGACTCCGCTACCACGATCTGCTCCATAGATCGGTATCCACGGGCATACAAACGTTCCCGGTAACTCTCTCATCTGCCTCTCGATAAAGTCCGCTCCTTACCTTGGCGAGAGCTGGAGGGTCGGCCTCGCGCGGTAGTCGCGCTGGCACACGCGAGGAAAGGACAGAATGCATTCCATTACCGTTATCGAGAGAGGCTCTCCTCGGCTCGCTTCGTGGCATTACCGAACCGCGTGCTCGCGAGCTTTGAACTTGCGCGATTCGACCGGCATCTCTCCCAGCTCGCACGAAAATATATTGCCCGGTGGTACGACACCGCGCGATAAGTTACTTTATTCGTGACCACGCGAATGAGTCGTACAAACTCCTTTCTATCGGCACCGGATGCATCGGCGCTGAATCAAATCCACCTCCCGATACGGCTGTCTGGATTTAAAAATTGTCCTGCGCCTTGGCCTCGACGTGGACTTCTAATTCAACGTTTTCACTCGTGGGATGTGTTCGTGGGAGTAAATCGAGAAGTTCCGAGCTCTATACCTCATGCGCCACACATTATCTCAATCGCACTCTGGAGGCAATTTCTAAGCGCACACGCGATCGCGGTACACAGTATCAATAAACCCTAACCCATCGAATCCTTTCCGTCTTCAGCGTGTCCATCAGTCCCGGTCGACCGTGGAAGCGAAATTACACGGAGGGGGCGCCAGCGAGTCTACCGGCTCGCGTATCTAGGCCTCGTAACCGGCGCAGATAACCATCTGAATGACAATTGCTGGCGGCGCGGCATTAATTGCTGTCCGCGTAACAAGCCCGCGTAACCGTGGCAGCATCAATTCTTGTCACGCGACCGGGCGATCGTTGCTCCGCGGGCCGCTCTCACGAGGACTCCGCTCGCTCCTCCGGCAGGTATCTCCTTCCGCGTCGTCCGCGAACCGGCGAGTCAACCCTTAACGCGGGCACGCCGCGTTCACGCAGAGAGACGGGACTATCGATCGCGCGCCCGCGAAACGGGGGGAATTAGCGAGCGATGTTAATACCGAATCGAAACGAAATCGCGCGGTTCCTTTGATCAGCCGGAGTAGGAAGTGGCGGCTAGCGCTCCCCTTTATCAGCTCCGTGGCCGGGGCATCGATCAAAGACAGAAACGGAGCGTTGACGGAACGTTCCAGCGGACAGATTCGAGCGTGCACAGTGCACACGTACACAGAGAGGCGCAAACGTTCCGCGGCTGCCTCCGCAACAAGGCAGAGTTCGCAATATCCGGCGAACGTAGGAAGGATCCCCCGTGCTTTCTCTTACCGGCGGGGGTTATTATCGTGCACACCGTGGAGACGTGCCAGCAACAACGATATCCATGACAAGCCTCGAGACAAAAGGAACCTTTCATCGTCGAAAGAGAGGAGCTTATACCTTCCTGGACCCCTCTGTCTCGTCGCCTCCCCCGTCTTCCTGTGTAATCGTTCCGCCGGCAAGGATGATCGCGTGTCTCGCGTTTTTGAGGGCAGGAGCGATCAAACGACGCTCGTTGCTCGCGTTAGTGGAATTGCTTCTTTTCGTAATTACGGGGATTGGGGGTCTGGTGTACCCGATAGTTTGAAACACTTGCGATGGAGGTAGGTCTGCTACGTTAGTGAAAGTTGCTCGACTGTAAATCGATTCGATCCACGGATCCATCGTTCGATGGAGAAAAGCAACACTAGGTATTCTCCGCAGCAATCTATCTGCCCGGTTGAGCAAGCCAGCCCGCAAAAATCCTCGAGTACAGCGTGCAGCCTCACCGACCGTTCAAACCGAGGTTAAAATTATTCCTCGGCCAGCCACGAATCAGTTGCTGCGGCAGTTATTCTCCGAAAGTGGCGTGTCCCAGCCCCGCGGACTCTGTCCCTTTCTGTCTCTCGTCTCGTTCCAGAACTGTTCGCGGTCCCGGTGGACTTTTCATCCATTAGTCTCGGCCCGTCTGGGCACGCGTGCACTCGAAACGGTTGATTCAGGAAGACCAGGACCAAAGAGACAGGTGGCTCGAACGTATTTATACGGCTTGGTCGCGCGAAACACCCGTGAACGACGCTGTGCGCGCGCCTGCCGACGCTTTTGCGTGCACACTGCGAGCGCGTCCCTAGGGAATTCGCAGTCAGTGCCAAACAGCGTGTTTCTGGCGTCTAGCGCGTTCATTCATTCCGCTGGCCGGGCCCACCTATGAATAGACGCTATTTAAAGGACACACCCGGGAGTGCAATGGCTCGCGCTTCGAACGACACGGAATTCCCGCCGTCCGAGACGGAAAACGCGGCCGCGAACGGCTCTTTTCTCGGATTCGCGGCTAGCCCGCCTTGCCTCGCCGCAATGCCCATGAGAAATCGTTCCTCCGCTCATTCTCGTTCCCTTCGCCCGCCGCCGACATTGTCGTCGTGGCGGATTTCGTGTATTCTTTGGATCGAGATGATTTACGAGGCTCAGCTTGCCTTTTCAGCCGCTCGGGCCCCGCTAACGGAGCTTTCGTTGACGCTTTAACGCGTGTAATGGAGGAAGCAGACGCTGCAAATATTTCGTGCATTTTAATTGAGCATACCAGAAATTGGGATTCCCAGGTGCTGCCACGAAAAATCTATGTGTCTGCGGTACGTCCTGCGTTTCTTGTTTTACGATTGGAAAATAGGACGCGGGGAATGTGGCTCGCTTACGACGATGTCCTGCTTTTTGCACGGTCATGAATCTTGTACGCAATTACATAAAATTGTTGTTCCGCACTCGTCCTATCTACTTAGCTACTTTCCCCCATACGCTTCGCACATTTCGAAGTTCGAATAAACAATAAGTGGTTTCGGCGCACTGGTTCGGTCAGTTAAATAATTTAAAAGCTAATTTGCCATTTTAAAAGTTATAAATTTCCGACGTTTCGGTCTGCGGTTTAGACCTTTTTCAAGGAAAGATATTTATAAAGTATATTGCGTTCGCTTTAAAGTCACACGTTTGATACGACGTGTAACACACGAGTCGGTTGTAGAGTGACTGAAGTAAACATAACTTGGAGGACCATTTAAAGGTGAAACAAAACTGTGGCTAGAACGGAGTCAAAAGAGAGACCATTGGTCATTAGATCAAACAATAAACTTAGCACCAATTGGTATCACAAATCTAGTTGGTCGGGTAGATACATAAACTTTTTTTCGGCTCATCCCATGCATCATAAGGTGGGATTAATAAAGGGATTAATAGATCGCGCAATTTTACTCTCTGACCCTGAATTTCGACCAGCTAATCTACTCCTCATTAAAGATACTCTAAAACGTAATGGTTATCCCATAGAAATGGTCTCAACAATAATCCGTGACCGCGTTTTTGAGATTTACCATCCGGCATTGATGGAAAAACGTAAGGAGGAAAAAGCCAATAAAATAGGACCGATTAGTTGGAAAAATACCGCGGTCATACCATTTAGCAATAATATTTCTAATGATATTAAAAGAATGTTCAGGAAAATAGGAATACACACCATTTTTAAAATGCCAGTTTATACTAAAAACTTGTTCCCTCATTTAAAGAGAAAATACCTTTATTAAAGAATTCGAACATCATTTACTCAATCCCTTGCATGGGTTGCAACCAAGTTTACATTGGGCAAACGTCTAGACGTTTAGAAAGACGGATCTACGAACACAAAAGGAACATTTTCCTACCACCCCCACAACATACTGCCCTAACGAAACACGCATTGGAATTTGATCACAGATTTGACTTCGATAATGTTAAAATTATTGATAGAGAGGCCAATTGGAGTCGCAGAATTCTGTTGGAGACGTTGCATATGATTAAACAACCAAGCGTAAACCTTAGGTATGAAACACCTAAAATACAAGAGTACTACGCAACTTTATTAAAGCAATAAGGCTTTATGATGTAATTCTTCCAATAGAGTCTTCACTTCAATTTTGGCCAGTATAACCAGTTCATCTATACATAATAAAATTATATTATGTAATCATTTGGTCATTTATCCTAATGCGTTTGGCTTTTACCACAGTAACATCAATTAGTGGTATTTTGACAGTTGTTGTGAGGTTGAAAATGTTCGTTCTGGTCAATAATTGTTAAATTCGTTCTTAATATTTAATGGTCTCTCTTTTGACTCCGTTCTAGCCACAGTTTTGTTTCACCTTTAAATGGTCCTCCAAGTTATGTTTACTTCAGTCACTCTACAACCGACTCGTGTGTTACACGTCGTATCAAACGTGTGACTTTAAAGCGAACGCAATATACTTTATAAATATCTTTCCTTGAAAAAGGTCTAAACCGCAGACCGAAACGTCGGAAATTTATAACTTTTAAAATTGCAAATTAGCTTTTAAATTATTTAACTGACCGAACCAGTGCGCCGAAACCACTTATTGTTTATTCGAAAAATACGGTCGATAGCTTAATTACTTTATTTCGAAGTTCGATTACGCACACTAGCGATGGACGATTCCGTTAAAAAAAAAATCGATACTTAAGAATCGATTCTAGTGAAACGTCGGTACATGGAAATCAATTATTTTCCAAAAGAATCGAGGAATAGATGAAAAGAATGATCAAAAATGTGATCGAGGAAATTATTAAAAATAGAATCCATTAAATCTGAGATAAAAAGAATTTTTATTGAGTCATTATGATGGAAAATATAATATACTAGTTTTGATACTCGGATTCGCTTGAAATTTAGATTCTGATTTTATAAAAAAAATTTTTTTTTGTGAAAACAATCGCATTCATCTGGATTAGCTAGGCATAATGAGCTGGAACACCTTTCGTGACCCCAGAGTTTACCGTTCAAAAGTTTTTAGGTGACAGACAAATACACAAACATTTTCTGCTTTATAGTATATTAAGATAATATATATTTATTCTTTATTCCAAACACTTTCTGCTTTATATATTAAGATAATATATGTATATTTATTTTTTATTCTAAGTTTGTATTATAAAATCTTTTTAAAAGGCTCTAGTGATAGGTATGTATCCATGAAACTCATACACACGGCTCTGTTCGAAGAACAGAACTAAATGTCTCGTTATTTGAAGTGAAAAAACACCATCGAAATTGTAGTACAGGAACGAATTATATTTTAGGTTTTAATGCATTTTAATTTAGTTTTTTGTGCATTTTTAATAAAATCGTTTAACATAAATTTTTGTTTATATCCTTTTTTATTTATATACAGTTGTAGTTTGTTTAATTTAGGACAGTTCGATTTTGATTTGTAGAGACTGAGAAATAAAAGATTATAAGGAGAAAGTTCTTAAAAATACAAAACGGCCAAACGAATCAAGTTACCGAGAATCTATCCTTAGAATAACCGATGAAATAATCGGTTCTTCAGAAAAAAATCGAGTAGAATCGCCCAATCTTAACCCGTTTCTCATTGAACTCGGTCGCCTCGGCCAGAATTGGTTGGTCGCAAGCGCGAGTAGATAATTACCGTCTACGACGGCGCGTCGTTTCATTCATAAATAGTGCGTTGAAATCCATGTTCTTTAACATTCGTTTATAAAGGATCGCGAGTTCGTGAATGAATGATTAAATAAGTTATCTTGATTGCATTCTAGCGTGTGTTTAAGTCTCTTCCCATACAGCACACTCCATTGCAGGAAGGTTCCAGGAATGTTGCAGGAACCTTCCTATGTCCGCCTCTGTGGAACATTGCACGGCAACCTTCCTGCAACGCACATGGAACCTTCCTGCAACCTTCATGGAATGTTCCGGACATTTTCTAGCAACCTTCATGGAACGTTCCGGACATTTTCTAGCAACCTTCATGGAACGTTCCGGACATTTTCTAGCAACCTTCATGGAACGTTCCGGACATTTTCTAGCAACCTTCATGGAACGTTCCGGACATTTTCTAGCAACCTTCATGGACCGTTCCGGACATTTTCTAGCAACCTTCATGGAACGTTCTGGAGATTTTCTAGCAATCGTCATGGTTAAGGAAATTAATTAAATTACAATAAATACTGACAATTAAATATTCATATATTTTTTCTATACAAGCCGACAACAACAAGAACAATAATAAAAACAATAAAAATAATAATAGTATTGGCTCTGGTGGATCTTCTCAAACCCGCGTATGTGGAGTTCCAGGCTCTTCCGCTCTCTTTACTTAAAATGTACTGCATGCAGCGTGTAGGTAATGAACCTGGAATAATACATGCATTTATTTTACAATTTTACAACTTTAAGTGCTGAAATGAGAGACATAAGAAATTTACTTACTCATTACTAATTTTTCTATATATTTGAATATATGAATGATTGTTTTTGTATATTTCTCTGCCACAGAATCCTCTATTAATTTATTTAATATCAGCAGCTTCCACAGCTTCTCTTCAGTAAATGAATCTATAAAAGGTCGTCAATAAATTATTTCAGTCATGAAAAATGGCTTCATTAAAAACAACATTCATGTAACGCCAATCACAGGCTGCATTGAAGTGACGCAATGAAAAAATAACAATTAAGCGTTACTTTAAATAATTGAACGGAAAGTGAAATGAAAGTTGTACAGTACATGCATGTTTACAAGGACACTGTGAAAAGTAAAAGCTTGTAGCACAGAAAGCAAATAAATATATGTATTTTAAATAATTAGAAAATTGCAGTTGGTTAATAGGCATCAAATATTTTATATTAGTTACTTTAACTTAAAACTAAGCTCCTTAATTTGAATAATTCATATATATTATTTGCGAAACGATCTGTTTGTAGCGTGACAGAAAACATAAGAACATTTATATTGTCCAAATACAATAGGAATGCTTGCAGGGAGAAGACAGCCTTTAGAAGTGCCTTCTTGGAAACAGTGTTTTTCAAAATGATTAAAACAACAATAAGACGTTCTTTGAATGTACGAAATTCAGGCCCAGACACATGTTCTGTAACCAACGATGCAGATAGTTTTCATTCTTCAACGGAAATCTATATGAAACAAACAAAAATATTTATTTTTAAGAAGTTCGACATAACCTACAAGTAGCATATACATGGGTTCTACTTACCCGTGATATGTCAAACCTTCACCCAATTCACTCAGGGCTTCTGCGCCATAAAAACACACACGTTCTAACCATTTTTATTACTTAAAGCAATTAATAACTAATCACGCTCTAACTATTTACGCGTGTGCTTCCTTACGTGCTTTGGCTTTGCAACCTGTAGTGTCGCACGTGAGTTACGTCACACAACGCCTGGATCTTCACCACGCCGCCGGCTTGGGAAGATCCACCAGAGCCAATACTATTATTATTTTTATTGTTTTTATTATTGTTCTTGTTGTTGTCGGCTTGTATAGAAAAAATATATGAATATTTAATTGTCAGTATTTATTGTAATTTAATTAATTTCCTTAACCATGACCATTGCTAGAAAATCTCCGGAACGTTCCATGAAGGTTGCTAGAAAATGTCCGGAACGGTCCATGAAGGTTGCTAGAAAATGTCCGGAACGTTCCATGAAGGTTGCTAGAAAATGTCCGGAACGTTCCATGAAGGTTGCAGGAAGGTTCCATATGCAATGTTCCAGCGCAACATTGCTGGAACGTTGCAGGAACCTTCCTATGTCCGCCCCTGTGGAACATTGCACGGCAACGCTCAGGGAACCTTCCTGCAACCTTCCTGCAATGGAGTGTGCTGTATGGGTTGGGATTAAAAGAAATATTTTTATCATTCGTAGGATTTCGTACAAACGTTACATTTTTCTAATTTGCCTTCGGGAGTGTTTTGTCTGAAGCCGAAATTACGTAAAGCTAAAATCGCGATGGTGGGACATTACCTGGATAAGGAAGCCTAGCTCCCATACTCCACCTGCCCACATTCTGAGAAGAAAGCCTCAGATTACATCAACGTAAGAGGCTTTCTCCGGTCTTTTTATCCGAGAAATTTATATATCTCCACATGTTCTATAATTATAAGATGAATTAAATCTACTCGACCACCTTTGGTCCACATAACCGCAGATGCTGCTCTGTTTTCAGAAAATACATTTAACAGTGTCTTCCGTAGCACAAGGAAGCAAGGAAAATCTTGTCCCCCAAGAGCTATCCCTTTGAGCACTCAGGCCTATCTCGTTAATCAATGTACCCAAACGACTGCATACACATCTTTTTGCTCCAACTGTTCTCCTTTTCGTCACTCCGCGTCTGCTCGTTCCCCATCTTCCTTTTGCCCTTCTATTCTTGAATGGCGAGTCTTCGCGCGAGTTTCGACCCCCCTCTTTAGCGTCGCGACGCGACATGGCTCCCAGCTACCCGCTGCAGGAGCCTGCGGTCGAATCGAGCTCGATTCCGCGTCTCAAAACTTTCACCAACAAAGCCTATTGTGCCGGGAAACGAGATAATACATCGCGTCGACGGACGCGCGGTCCGGGTCCTCCTCGTTCTCTCTTCAACCGCTAAATTATACCTTTCGCGGATGGGCACTCGCACGCGGACGTACGAGTGGCCTCTCGCGTACTTTTCGACGCGTGTCCCGGGCCAGTGCAATTAGGGGACGGCTCTCGATGCCAGGCGCTAGTCCGCCCGGCGATCTCGAAAGAATCCTCGCCGGGCGTTCTCTATTCACTCGCGAGGGCCAAGTTAATTAAAGCCCGGCCCGCGACGTGTAATTACTCCGACCATCTCCAACTTCTTCTCCATGAAAACCATAGACATCATCCCAACTGTTCCCTGGTCTCTAGAATCATAGAATTACAGCTGATCCCGATAACCTAGTTAAACGTCCTCCTGCCTAAAAATTATCGGATGACGCTTCTCGTCACCGTAAATAATTCCTCTCCTTTCCTCAATGGAGTCCGCTGTACAGGATACTTTGAGACGAGGGAGGCACCGCGTAAAGACTAAACAGTAGAGTAATTAGAAGCGTTCGTTCGAATATGGGAATTTCGCGAGGAAAAAGGGGACCGTTGCACACGTAGCGCGTGGTTGACTGTGGGGGATAGCATCGTAGTCCAAGTCCTTGGACAGAAGGTTGCACGAAGCTAGCGGTTCTTCCGAACGGGGAACGGTTCGCGGGGTGGCCAGGGAACTCGGTAGCCCCGAGTGCCACGGAAGGAACGTCACGGTGCACTCGGCGTGCATTATCGTGTGCCGTTCGGCGTATAAAATATGGCAGCAGGTCGGGCACGTTTCATTGAGCGGCACGAGAACCGTTCCATTTCTCCGCGCGCGCGCGCTGACTTTCCCGTAGGACTCGGAACACGTTGGCGGATCCTCGTCCCGCTACATTAACTCTCGTTATCAATGCGTTACGTGCGACCGGGCCGAATCTGCGCGTCGGTGCTTCTGCGTTTCTGTATGCGCGGCTACGTGTGGACCCAGGAGTGTGCGCGTGCTACCGGTGTAGCCAGCTTCCGTGGGATCGTCCCCGTCGCCGTCGCTGCCGCCGTCGGCGTCGTCGTCGGCGTGCATCGATAAATCGAACGCCCGTAAATCTTTCGGTTTCCGTCGTCGTGGCCCCCCGACCACGTACGATCGATCGCGAGGAGTCACTCGGCTGTACCCTCTATCGACAGACCTATCCAGGATTAAAGGCCTGACGACAGCTACAACCGACGCTAGTTACCTTCTATTTAACGTGATTTAAGGCGCTACCTGGCTTTACGTGCGGCTACGTGTCTCTCTCGCGAAGATACGCCGCGGACGACGCCGGAACCGGCGACACGAATGTTTGCTCCCCGCGCGGCGCTGCCCCCGACCCTCCAGCGAAATTGTATCGTTTTCCTGGATGGCCGTTTATCGGGGCTGTATCTGGCGACGGCTAGGACCCATCGCGTCGATCCTGCCGATTCGGGGGCTCCGAGTTTTCTCGGCATCGAAAGCCACGTTGATCCTTACCTCGGAGATCCCGGCTGGTTGCTCACGTTTGTTCCCTCGAAATCGTCCGATCTCGGTAACTCTATTACCCTCCACCTTCATCTACGGTAAACAGGTAGTTCCATTAAGAAAACAATGCACCCGCATATTGCACCTGCATCGTTCACATTTGCCTCGTCACCGCGAACGATTTTCATAGAAAATTTATGCCCGCGCTCGCCCGTCTATAGCCGCGATGCAACCGCATGCTACAATCAAAGAAGTAATTGTACTTCGGAACGGTTACACCTGGATCGTCGTTAAACGCGAGTCCCTGCGCGTGCCGTTAAGCGTCATACTTAGGGCGGCCCTTCCTCTCCTTAATTACGCGGTAATTAACCGATGACCATTTACGGGGGCCGATTGGATACGCGAGGGGATGCCGGGAGGGCTGTAGAAAGAAGTCAGGGGACCCGCGGCTGGTAAATACGTGGTCGGCTGAATGCAGATACGAGGAAGGGGCGTGGGGCGGAGAGTGGAGGTCCGCAATCACCGTTTTAAAAGACGAGCCATTGACTCGGTCCATGCATTGTCTCGCTGGAACGTACGTACACGGTCTCGCGGCCGCGTATCGGCTCGATGACGCACGCCGCGCAACTTACCTATGCACGCACACGCGTCCACACGTCACCCACACGTCTTGACGGCACGATGAAGATCGCTAATTAACGGTGACTGTGCCCCGTCGCGGTATTGTCTTCCGCCGACCCACCTGCCTGCGCTCCGCAGACGCGTGCTGCAGCTGCGCGCATCCTCGCGGTGTCCCCGCGATCCGCGAACAACAGGGCACTAATAAGTTGTACATAGACCGGTGATTGGCAGGGATTATCTAGAGCGGCGGAAGTATCTTGACAGTGAACCGGAAACTCGCTATTTCACCGACACGTTATTTAAGCAAGTACTGTAGCTGGTGCAGAATGAAATTAAATGAATCTGGATATAGCATTGAACAGATTTATATTAAACAGTGAAAACTGCTGGAATCGAGTTGCAGGTATTTTTGGGTGATGTTCATGAAACGGGAATTAATTAAATGCCGGACATGAATACCGACGAGATAATGTATATCCATTAATATCACTGCGAATGAATTCCTGACTCTTCGACTGCTAACGCGAAATGTTTCCTTTCTGTTCCAGGTATGTTACACAGTCTGCATTATCTATTGCACCGTAAGCATCTGTTGGCGTCCACTTTCTAAGCATCCAAGGATTTGGTACGTCGAAAGCTTTACTAGTCTCTGTTCAGCAAATACACAGGCACATATTGTAGCTAAAAATCAAACGTCTGCTGGGCTTTGCCTTCCCTAGTATACGTGTACATGCGAGTACATATCAGTCGCTTTGAACTGCGTCGTTCAATAGTGACTATTGCGAACCAATTCTGATTAAAATTGTTTCGCAGCGATCTCGAGCCCTGAAGCTCTAGTGTGACTAGCGTACGGCTAGCTTTGGGACGATATCATAGAATTGCGAGAAAATATTTCAGATTCGTTGAAAATAGATTTAGTTTAATTATGCGCCTAGCCTTCCGATTTCAAGACTTCATAACGAGACTCTTCAGTCTTCCTACGTCACTTCCGAATTTCATCTTCTCGGATCCTGCAGCCTGAAACCAAGGTAACCCATTATTTCGTCGCCCTGGAAATCTCCCAAACCGGCCATAGTTCGCAGAGAAGAAGGAGACCGATGTTAATGAACCAGATAGCCGGCCGAAGGAAGGTCCGGTCGCAAATAACAGAGGAATCCTACGATAATAACGCATACAGATTCTCAGAATAATAAAGCATCTATCCAACACGGAGAATCCGCCGCCACTCCCTCGAGAGGGCTCCCTCCCTCTGCGGATTCAGGTATATTCATCGGGCGAACCTTTCACCTGGCTGGGGAGATAGAGACGTGTCGGCGCGATCTTCGGAATTAAAGGTCTCCGCGCCGCCGACGATCGTTAAATCCTAGCGCGATCAAGCTTAGACTCACGATACGATACGTAACCTTCGTCCCTGCTCACACACACACACACACTCCACTAGCATGTTGTCGTCGCCGTTTGGACACGTGCGCATGCCAGGATGGAAGCCGTCCGTTCTGGCACTGTATCATCCTCGACGACGCCGAGGACGCGTAGAAACGAGGAACTAGGGCCTCTGGCTGGAGCGAGAGGGACGGAGTTTTGGAAGCGTTTCATGGCTGGCGTGAAACGCAGGTGTCAGCTGAAATTGGAGCGTCTTGTACGTGTCTTATTTGGAAGCCACCGGCACGTAGGCGTTTCGGGTGGGGTATACAAACGGTACATAGTATATCGCTGTCGGGGGAAACAAGGATGGCTAGGGAAAAGGTGGACGAGGATAGGTAAGAAGCGGTTGCAGCAACAACGATGGACGTAGCTCCTACGGCGTTGCTTCATCCGTTCCGCGGCGTAGCCAATCAACGAATCCGCCTGTGCTCGCCTCTCGATGGCTGTCCGCCTGTCCGCCTGAAACGGAAGCCATCCGTTTCTACCCGCTTCATTCTGCTCCGGTCTGCTCCTCCTTAGCCGAGCACAGGATGGTTAATGCCGTGATTTTGTCTTCTGTACGGACACGTTCAGTCTAAAGCTTTCATGGTTATCTCCCGTTCCCCTGGCGAAAAGGGCTTGTTGTTTTGGCTCCCTCGCTCCTTTCACGGCGGACAGAAAGTAGAAGGATCGGTCTCTGATAGCTTTTACAAAGGAAATTCTGAATTTCGCCCCTGTGAAAAGTTAGCCCAAAGGGTGGCGAGATTGCTTGTCGAAGCTCGTGTTTTCCAGTGGTAAGTGTATGTAACTAGGCGCGAGTAAATTAAGAAAAGAAGTCGAGAATCGAGGCTATCTGGCTTCGATGAAATAGACCTCATTTATTTTATCGATGTAGATTAGAGAATTAGTGGCGTCACGCATATGCCACGTACAGTGGCGGCCGTGTTAAATATTACTAAATTTTCCTCTTCGTGTTCCATGCTCTATGCGCTTGAACGTTAAATGTAAAAAATTGCAAGTGCTTTCACCATCTCGGAGTAGACTTTCACAGAAATGAATCCAGAATTCAGAGAGAGGAGGATATCAAAGTTTACGCGTCAGCCAGCCGTCTTCCTTAGCCTTCCGTCTGACCACAAACCTCCAATTCTACTGCGCTTTCCTCCGACGATTAAAACCTCCTCCATATTTTCTCCTCCCGCGTTCCTGGCGTCGCTAATTATATTTCCGTATGGCTACAAGGAATGTTCTCCGTTAAATGAAAAATTTCCTCGAGGAGGAGAAATCAGTCTGCAACGCTCGTGTCACATACATTCCTCAAATCCAACTACATCTTCTTTTCACTGTGCCACGTCCAAGTATACTTTTTCCACATAAATTGTCACGGAAGATACAAGCTAAAATCTTCCAGCAAAAGTCGCACGTTCCGTCCGTGCCCTCCGTCTGACCACTGGCGGTCCAATCTACTGCGCTTGGATTTTCGCAACAACTTGCTCTTCTCACGTAGCCCGGCGTCGCTAATTATATTCCCGCACGGATAGGTGGAATGTTCCCCCCTGGAGCTGGAACGAATCCCAGGCATCCGATCGCAGAAAACTCGTGATTCATTCGTTCGAAAACGCAGTCCCCGTTAGATACGCGAGCCCAGGCCATTCATTTACCTGCGCGCACAGGTCGAATTCTTCGGGGAACCTACAGCAGGTTCACGGATTCCCTGCCGCCGCGACAGCAGAAATGCCGAGAAAGAGAAGAAGAAGGGGCGGCAAAAAGCCGCGCGGAACCGCTTCCGCGTTCGTACCCCGATCCCGTCCAGCCGTATAACCCTGGTAAGGTCTTGCCGGCAGCATGGAAACGGCCGATTACACCTGCTCCCTCTCGACTTAATCCCGAAGGATCGCGGATCGTATTCGAGGAAATTGTCCAAGTGTCTTCGCCGGCCACGGGGAATGTACGAGGCTGCAGCGCGGAATATGCCGGTCACGCGCGGCGCGCTCGAATTAGCACGATTCGATTCGTGCGACACCCGGTCGCCTTTGCTGAATCCGCGCCTCGTCCTCGGCGAGCAGATTTTTTGGCCGGCCACGCTATCCACGGCTTTTTGGATCGCGTCGATGCTGCTGACGCTGCACCGAATTGTAGCTCGACGGGAGTCTAGCTGCAACGCCAAGTCTTGCCACAGAGTCACCGTGGCGCAGTAAAATCTGCATTCTACGGGAAGAGAACCCACTGGAAGTTGGGTCTTCCGCAGAAGTTGCCAACTTTCTTGAGCAGCGTTTTTGTTCCCGGGGAAATGTGCGCGAATTGTATTTCAGAGGGAGCTTATGATGTTGCTAAGCTTCTTGTTTCTCGTAACAATTGCTGCTAGCACATGGCCTCTGTTTTCTATGGTGTTCGTAGAAGTTTCGAAGACCTCGACTTCCGAACGGGCGGACGCCGCGCCGTGCGAGAACGGAATTCAAATGGGCGGAATGTATCGTGGCCAGGGCGGTGGAAAAACGACGGACGAAAAAGCCAGGCTCTTAACCAGAATTCCCGGGGCCGTAGGGCGAGGGAATCGCGTTAGGTGGAAATACGATCGTGAATCGAGGCGGGAACGCTGGTCGGAAGCCGGCGGGGTACGGTAGAGATCGCGGAGGTCGCAGACATTGTAGGGGTTTCTCCTGGTGTCGCCGGGAAATGTCGTCTTTAATCGAATCCCATTAAGATTTAAGGGCAAGCCGTGCAATAAATTACGTTACCTCCCAGCGCGGAGAGAAGGCTATCGCCTCGATAGGCAAAGGACCATTCGAATGGCTTACGAGTCGTGGGGAGGCAGAATTATTCGACCGGCTCGATTACGGGATTGTCGTAGGTCGTTGTTACATCTCACGAGTCGCCGCAGCCGCCGCGCCGCTCCGGAAAACGGAAATACCCCCGTAATCCCGAAGAAAATCGATGCGTCCGATCGCAGACCGAATCGCATACTTTCGATATTCAAACCTCGCAGAGCCCCCCGGCATTCTCTCGCTTCCTCCGTGGCAATAATTTCGCTTTAAATCGAAACAACGATTTACTCTAATAACTCTGTCTGCATCGAGCGTAAATAAGCCCCTCCAGAGACACAAAGTGGAGCTTTCTTATCTACATAGATTGTGGCTCGCGTAGCCTGTGCAGCCGAGTGTCGCGAGCGTTTCCTTTGGAATGGGATCGCGTCGGGTTGTATCCAACGCGGGAAATCCGCTGGCTTTACGTATTGAGACGCATCGATCGCCTCTCTGTAGCACGATCGCCGGGTCGCGCGACGCGAAAGAGACACGGGGGGATTTTTCGAGGATCCCCTCCGTCACCGTGAATCGTCGAATGCCTTATCCATCGCGAGCTCTCCGAGTAAGGGCAACCAAGGCCTCGGAATTGGTTATCGATGCGAGACGCGGCCTCCTCAGCGCCAAAGAGAAAAACTCGATTGATCGCGGGGCCGACGGTGTCGCGCGTGCACCGGAAATCCCGCGCGATCCAGGTGACACGACGCCGTCATTCGCTAAAGGATCAGCCAGCATATAAAAGACTTGGCTCGGACAGAGTTGAGACGTCGGTCGTGTTACCGGGATCATTTGTCCCTCGTTTCTTGCATCGATCCTCTTCCTGTGCGAAACGTTTGATTCTCTTATGGGCATATGGTTCTTACCACCGTTCAATATTTTTGTGCTCCTGCCTGGTACCGTAGGCAAGAACCAGAAGCACTCGCGTTGACAGACCGTGGCGCGTAAACATTTATTGGCGCTATGATCACGTGTAACCAGTGGGTGGAGAGAGCCACGAGGAGAGAAAAACGGCAAATCGAGTTACGATCGCCATTATCGCGAAACACGAAGGCAACGGCAGCGAACTATCGGAAACTGAAATTTCGCAGTCGCCTCGCACCTGCCGTGCGGCCGCCGCGCGAAATTATGCGCGTTGCAAATCGTAGCCTCGCGTGCATCCCGTAGAAACGCGCGGGGCCGATCGATAGTCGATCTCTCGCGGTGTACCGTGTTGCATACCAACGAACCAGAAGAAAATGAGCTTGCCCTCTCTCTCTCTCTCTCTCTCTCTCACCCGCGCCCGCGCCTCCTCGCGCTCCGCGCCGATACCCGCTGCCTCGGAGACAAACTTCTAACGACGCGTCGTTACATCGCGGGAAATCGCCTTCCACTTAAACTCGCGTTCCCGGTTGACCAGGCGAGCGCGCGCGGATCCTGGTAATTGATAGTTGATCGGCGGAACGCATCGGTGAACACGGGAAATGGAAGGAAGCCGCGGCGTGGCGCTGGGAATTATTGGAAAAACTCGTGCTCGTAAACTCGGATAGCCAGGGCTAGGGCGACGCTACCCGTCGCGGGTGAAACGGCCGTGAGGAAATTTGCATTAAAAAGTTTATTGCCCGGTGGCTTCCCTCGAGCAGGAAATTGTTTACTCGAGATTGTGGTTAGAGGGTCGAACGATGGAATGACGAGAATGTGCGATCGTAGATCTTGAGGGGTTTAAGAGGAGATATAATATGCGTCTTAGAATCACTCCTTTAAAGAATGTCCAAGGTCCCCAGATTATTTTCCATGGAAACACAGAGCGGGAGAGGTTCGATTAAAGTGTGCACCGCATAATTGGAAGATAATTGGTATGCTCTTTCCACTCTATACACGCTATGCTCCTTTTCATCGGAGAATACCGCGTCTCCCATACCGTCGCGTCGTTCCACGCGCAATATTGAAAGCAAATTGTCCGAGATAATATCGATTAGGGAGGTGTTCCGTCCGCCGCATCTATCACGCAGCGTTATGGAAGAAAGGATGGAAGTTGGTGGAGGGATCGGCCATAACTTTTAACAAATTCAATAATGTCTTCGCGGAAACTTGGGTAGCGATGAAATAACGTCCCGGGTATTACCGTAAAATACTCATCGGGGCACAAATCCTCATCGGCCTGCCATACTCGGCCAACTTCCGCCCTCGTAATGATGTCAGGAATTAGAATTCATACACCGGGCGAAGTTCAACGAAGAATCTCCCCGGAATATAGTAGCCTTTAGCTCCCAAAGGACCTCCCTTCGATCTCTAATATCGCCTGGATCTCCTTCAAGCTGTCCCGTTAATTCGCCCGCCGAATTCGCGGGGCGACGTTCCACTTGCCAAGTCGTTTCTATCGTGCTCCACCTCGTGGCTTCGACTCCCATGAATCGCGGCCACTCGAACTCCGGCCACGATAAGCCGGGACAAATGTCGAGCGGTCGGGACACGAGATTCCCTTGGTCGCGATTTGCGGTCGACAGGAATCGTCGTGGGCTCTGGAAGGTGCATTCCGAGCAGGTCGTGCTCGCAGCCTCGGCCGCGGCCGGTGCACCGACCCGGGTAATTGATAGTTGATCGGTGCAACGTGTCGGTGAACGGAAAAGGGGAAAAAAACGAGCGCCCGTCGGAGGGTGTGTGGAAGAGGAGGGAGAGAAAATGGAAGAAAAAAGGGCGAAGGGAAAGAAGCAGTTCCGCGGCTGTAGTTAGCAATAAGGCAGATCGCGGTAGCGATACAAGCTGCGTGGTAGCCAACCTGGCGTGTTTTCCCTCTACCTCGTTCTCGCGCCCTTCACCAGCCCTGTCCTTCCTTTTTCTCTCCTCTCTTTCTTTCTCTCCCGTCCCGTCGTCGGCGCGTCGCGGGAACGCGAGATTGCCGCACGTGAATGATAGCGAACGAAGAGTGGCGCTTCCCGTTAAATATGCATCGTTCGAGAGATAAATTGCGCCTTAACCAAGAGCCAGTCGGCCGGGTATTATAATAACCTAATAAAAGTGATTAATACCAGACTGCCGCGATATATTACCCTGCGGCTCCATGGGTAGCCGTCGCGGGGGTGGGCAAGGGGAAGCTGGGAAGCTCAGACGATGGTGTCTTTTAGGAGCAGGTTCGACCAAGAAGACGCTCATCCCGGTCAAGGGAAAGCGGGCAGCTTTTGGCGTTGGTGAAATTTAGTAGAGCGACCTTTCGGGACCCATTGCGGTTCTACGGTGGAACCTTAGCTCTCCACTTCGAAGACTCGCTTCATTAACGATAACAATCGTCTACCTACAAATTTGCAAGATTGACAGCGCGTATCCACCTCCCGTTGTGCGCGTTATCAGCTTGAAATTCAGAATCGAGATAGGTACTCTGGGCGAAAGAATAGCGCAGCTTCCAAACACGGCCGTGCGCCCCGACGCGACGCTCGGCCATTCGCCTGGAAAATACTTGCTGCGCAGCTAAATGGAATCAAGAAGCGGCTCGAATGGGAGTTTAAATATTCAACGATAGATTCGCGTGGCGCAGCCCGCGCAATAATCTGCCGCGCGATTCCTATGTTAAAATATGTATACCTTCCGGGCGGCCGCATTGAAATTCCCTTTAAACTCTGACATTGTTCCGCGACGCTCGCTTCCTCGCTGCCAGGGGGGCTCGTTCGCCGCTTTAATGTTATTCATAGCCGTACGAAGCGTCCGGCAACGCGTGTACGGATCCCCACCCGTTCCCGGAAGACGTGGCCCGCGACCGGCCCGAGCTGACCCCGTTTCCGGCTGCAGATACGCGCGGGGCCCCCTGAAACGTTCGACTGGACGTGGCGTAATTGAGCCGTTGATTGCGAGAGTGGGCTCAGAGAGGACGGGGGCGCTGCGCCGTTTTACGAGCACCTTTTCGGCGCCTTTCGCGCGCGAGTAACGCCGATGCAGCCTCTACTTTTCTCGGTGGCGGCGGCGTCGGCGGCGGCTGTTCGCGAGACGAACGATCCACGGGAAAAGTAATTCGCTGAAAAGGCGGATTCTTATTGCGCCGCGTTGGATCGCTGTAATTTCAGTTAAACGGCCGGCTTTACGGCACCCCTTCCCACCGGCCGGGCCCTGCTGTAAATCCCGGTAATTCTTATAGTCGCGTAGAGAGCGCGGTGGCGAGACCAACTACCGGCCGAGCTCGGTTCCTCGAACGGGAATCATGGATGCAAACGCTTTCGGCACGATTCGCCGATTTCCCTCGTTACTCCTGCCCGTTCAATCGCCCGCTGGTAATTGCTGTTTGTTGCAGCAGCTAGGCTGCTCGCCGTGTGCACACAGTTAGAGTGTAAACTGTGCTAAGAGCCCCGATGCAACGTACGCCATCGGCGAGCTTCGCTTCTTTATGGAGTTCGATAATATTCTGTCTCGGGCATCGCGGATATTCGACGTTACAGCTTTAATAAAACTACGTAGCAAAAAATTCAGCCCTTTGCAGTGTGCGCTCTGGGAATCTGTCTTCGCCGTGTGTAGATCCGTAGATCGCGCGAACGCACAGGTCCCGCGAGATGGTACGCGAGGCTAGGGGGAGGTTAAAGATGGTACGAGACGCAATATCGCCGTCCCCGCCCCTATCCTTTGTTTCTTGGAGAAAAGTTTGGCGGAGAACACTTGTACGCCTGTTGTAACGAAGCGGGCCGCCTCGTCTGCGAAAGCAATAACAATACCACCTACTTGGCCCGCACGATGCTCCCCGTATGTAAACTACGGCGGAACGTGGAGTAAAAGAACGATAAGAGGAGCTCGTGCAACCCCCGGGGTGCAGCCGAGGACAGCGCGGAGAGACGCCACAGAGGGAGAGGGTTGCTGGAACTTTCAGAGCCGGCACTCGAGAATATTTCTAGGTCGGCTTCGTCTACCTATGCGGATATTCGTATTCCACTTGTCCCCCAACCCTTCGTTCCCTCTTCTTTTTATTCCCGCCGCTTTTCTCTTCTCTCTCTCTCTCTTAGCGCGCGTCCCCTCCTCTCTCGTTTATCCGTCTCTCTGTTCTCTATCTTCGACCTTCCACCCCCACGGACGAGCCGCCGCTGCGCTCACGACCGCGTAACCTTTGTGCCTGATTTATAGTTTTTAATTTGAGTCTCATTTCGACCCTGCCCGGCCAGTCGGCTGTGGCAGGGCGAGGGGGCGGTTGCACGGAGGTCCACGGAAAAATTCTGGCCAATCTTTTCGACCTTAAGTGGCGTCGTCCTTCTCTTTCCGTCCCGGCAGGCGCCACGGGGGAGAGAGGCGATCGTGGAAATTCACTTTGGAAGGATCGAGCCATTTCTACGGTCGATTAAGCGCCCTCCACCTCCGCCCACCCCCTCATCGCGTTTTAATTCCTTCCGGCCGTGGATGGACCGTCTTAAGGATGTCCTAGCCCGGGGGGAGGCTCGGATGTAGATCGATTGGGCGAGTGTACCGGGGAGCGCTTAGGGAATTAATGCGTCCGGGGGCGGTGGTGATTGATAACGTCGACGCGGCAACTTTTGATATTAAGTAATGGGAAAACAGTCGTCCGGGGTGGGATGCTGCGCGGATACCCCGATACCCTCCACCAATACGCAGAGTGTTTTATCAAAACGCGAGCGTAATATTCTCGCAGTAGCTACGAAGATGATAGCGTTCGATTAGCGATGCACGCATCCTGGATATTGCAGGGAGAAACGTCAACCCTCACCGCCCATGGGAAACGTGGTACAGAACGCACAGGGATAGGCATCGATCGCCGCCAGACAGCAAAAACCTTAACGCATCGTCGTAAATAGGTGGTCGAAGAGTTTCCCCGGCGTAAAATCGACTCTTCCCTCGCCGTTCTTGCGTTACGCAAAAACTAAGTCCTCTGAGAAATCGCGCGGACGAAGCGCGACCAGACATTTCCACATTCCCGACAGGGCTTTCGTGAACCGTGACCGGGGAACTCTGCTCGGGGGTCCTCCCTGTCACGTCCACGTGACGCCGATTTCCTAGAATCGGAGGATCGAGCGTGTCCGCAATCGTCGTTCCTCGATGATTGCCGCGATCATCCGTCCGAGGTGGTGCAGGTGTCGCTCAGGTTTCGCACGTTCCAACCGGATATGGGTTGGCATTATCCCCGTCGGAGAGGAACGAGGGTCGGTATCGTCGCCCCGGCCGCCGTCTGTCGCTCGTTTTTCCGACCATTCCGACTATGCTGGCCGCGCGAAGACGCTGGGAAATGAGCCCGGTAATTCGCGCCCGTTCCTCGTCGCAAAAAGAAAAAGCACCTTATTAGCGTGTACCTTTTCGCGGAACGGAGGCGCGCGCGCAGTGCTCGATTTTCAACCGACCGACGGAAAAACGTTTTAATTAACAGGCGGTAGGTGCGACTTACGCTGAAACAGCGGTATTTTCGCGTTCGTTAATCCGCCGCGCAGTTTTTGCCCCGCGCCAGGGTGAAGTGGAACGACTTGAACCGTGTCGCGTTTACGCCGGTGTAACGGGAATTTTTTGGTAGAGTTTCAGGGGAATTCTGACGCGGGTTGCCCAATTACTTTCTACGCGTAGAATTCGTCGTGGGTGGGTGAAAATTTAGGTCGATTTAAATGAGGATAATTATACTGTCAAGGAGAGTAAAGTAGTAAGGGGGTGGTGGATCAGAAGCGAACGTAACGACGAAGGCGCAAGAGCCGCATCTATCAAGGGGATTACCGATCGCTGCAGTGCCATCGTCGCTCGTGGTCCATCTCGCGGAATGGAACGAGTTCCGGTTTCAGAAGGAATATCCCAGCTGTTCGTCCACCAGGGGACGCGGGTGGTCGCTTTAAAACGTTATTCTCGAATAAATTGGCCGATATCAGGGGGCGCGGTCGCCTCCTCGATATTCCGCTGTCTCCCGACCCCGCGAGCATCGGGAAACCGTCCCGGGGATAATACTTTAAACGCTTCTCTCCGGTTCGAACGTTCGAGATGTCAGAAACTTCCGACAGAGAATTAATCCTCCGTTTCCGCGGGATATTCCGGGGGAATGAAGCCCGGGCAAAGTTCCGCCGTTGGACTGACGTTCGCCGTCTCTCTGTATGTACACGGCTCTCTTTCCGTCTTCGCCCAGCCTCCAGCCGCCTTTCCATTCTTCCTCGTTTCTTTCGTTTCTCCCGTCTCTTTCGCTTCGCCCGGGCCAACCGGAGAGACCGTTTTTATCGATGGAAAAACCGCGTCTCTGCGAGTTCTTTCAACCACGGATTCGAATCTGGAACGCTACACCGCGATGCTGCCGCGGGAACGAAGAAGATTGATGGGGAAAGCGTCGGGGCTAAGTGCAAAGAATATCGTTTCTGTTTCGTGAGTTTTTCCTCGCGTAACTTTGCCGCGCTCCGCGAAGAGAAAGTACACGCCGGAGCCTCGGAGAGCCGCTGGAAGCGTCAGCGATCTAATTTCATATGCGATCCCTTCGAATGGGGCATTGAGGTTGCCGCGCGCGGGAGGGATTGTTACACCTACGGGTCGTTTCTTTCATTATTTGCCGGGATATTCCGCCGCGGAGTTGGAAATGAAACGACCCCCGTGCGCTGCACATTTTCTCGTATTCACTATCTGCCTTTCCGCTTCCTGGCTAGTACAATCTTTCCCTGCCGTAATAAGAAAATTAATAATTTTAGACCCTTGAAGCTTTCATGGGGTGGATTCGCGCGGCTAATACCGTTCGAGGGATCCGCCTGCGGGCCCTCATCTGCTGCAACATGTATCCACCCTTTCACTAATATCGCGCTTAGCCACGCTCAGAGATTTCCAGCCTCGAACAATCGCGGAGAGAGGAGCCGAGTTGCTCGTTGACGGTCCTTAAAATTCATCGATCTGGAAACGTTTTCACCAAAGCCGCCGGTTTTCCGAGTAAGAGCACGGGGCCCGTGCAGCCTCTGTCGCGGGGAAATTTTTCGCCAACGGTCGCGTTCCGCCTAATCGAGCCCGAAATCGGCGAGCCAACGAGTCTGGCGTTGAATAAGGCAAACGAAAGCATCCCCTTAGAATGCCTCGCTCGTGTGGCCGCGCTGTCGATTCGAAGAAAAGAGACTCGGTGAATTTCGTCGTCGCGGCCGCATTTGCGATTCCGCTCCCGCACCCTTCCGCCGGAAAAAAAAAACAAACGCCCGGAGGAGCGAGAGAGAATGGAGCGGCGGAGAGGGAATCGATAAAGAGGGTAAACCGAAGTGGAGGCGGCCCTTACGAATTCCATCGGCGAGTGTCTCTTTTACGGCTACTTAAGACGCTGGAGGGGGATGCTGGGTCCGGTCGGAGAGGAAGCGTCGAGGTGGTCGAAAGGAGGCGAAGGGACGATCACGGGGAGAGAAAGAGAAAAAGAGGAACGACCGTGAGAGTGAAGGGTGAAGAGGGTGCAGAAGGATCGAGGAAGCAATCTTCGGCCGGGGCACGCGCGTAAAATATCGGCGTACGGGGAAATTACTCCCCGACGTGGAATTTCACCCCCTGACTGCGGAAATATGTTACGTACGGCGTGATTAGTATATTAAAAGTAACGACGGAAGGTTATAACACCGGCATGATTTATTTCACCCGGGGTTATATCGCTCGATGGGTCGAGCTGGCTGTTACCTACGGTTCGATTAATCTTTCGCTGACTTTTCTCCGCGCGCAGGCCACGGGCGCTTCTAACTTGACGGTGACAATGTAGATTGTAGAGTGACAAGCACGAATTCGACGGGAAATCGGGGTCGTCGGGGCGAGATGCCCCAGTAAATACTGCGGAAACATTTTCCCCGCCTGACGTGGGCGCGCATACTCGACGAAACAGCTTCACAGCACGAAGACAATTTCGCGCGGTATCGCGAGCCTTCGAGCGAGAACGCACGGCGAGGCTGTTCGTCATCCCGAGGCACCTCCGGCGGGGAAACTGTCTTTTTCCTCGGGAAGGACGTGCGAGGGAGAGTGTGCCGGCTAAGATAGTCAACGGGGAGAAGTCGGGACGAGCCGACGCACGTCCCACGCGATAATACCGAGAAAAATTTGGCTCGTGGATCGCGAGGGTCCTGGCGAAAAATGAATACAAGAAGGAGCAATTTGTCGCGTCGCGTGATCGCGCGTCGCGGCCACGTTTCTCAAAACCAACCCCAATTTTCCTGCTGGATGGAAGCGAACCTCGGAGTCTGTATAGCCGGTGCTTCAACTGGAGAATACATACCGGCTTTTCGATGTGCTTACGAGCGATACAAAGTACCAGCGCGTTAAGCAAGACGGTTTTAATTGTCAATGAGGAAAAGGGAGAAGTTCGGCGCGCCGAGGGCACGCGAAAGGCATAGAACGTAAATATCAACTCGTTTGATCTCGGGGGCCCCATGAGAATGACTTGTAATGGCGGGGCCCCGCGTACTTTACAAGCCGCATTCGGAATAAATATTTCGACTTTACGGTCCCGCGAAGGGACGCGCCGCAGTCCCGGTGTTTCACGAGCGGACCACGCTGCAGGCAGATCGACGCCGGACATTAAAACAGAGAGCTCTCCGCGAAAGCCGTCGGTATAACAAGGGTCCTCCGCGTTCCTTTCCTCTCGAATATGTCACGTGCCATTAAACTAATTTTTTTACCGAAACGTTTATTACGAAGAGCTCCGAGTATACGCGTGGCTACGCTCCAATGTGGCCCCCCTGCAAGCGTGTGGGCGAGGCCTGAGCATCGTCGATGGGAGTCGCGCGTTCGTTCTTTCTGCATATAACGACATTATACAGCTTATCGGGGGGAGAGTTCATTCGACAAGATTCTACCACTTGTACATTCCTTGCCATTGATGGGTTCCATCACCCCTTCGAATGGATCACTGATTCGGGACGTAGGACAACTAACTAGCGTCACTGATGAGTGCCATCTCTAATACCACTCCAGTTCTCTTCTGTTCAGCTTGCTTAGCACTCGTAGTAGGACTCCCTCGTGTGCCCCTGCCTCGCACTACCGTGACCCCGTTTTTTTCACCCACTTCTAAGCATCCCCTTCGCCATCCACAACCATCTACCGAGGAATCAGAGCACGGGGGTAACTGCAAGAAGTTTATTCGACACGCCGCGTCAGATCCCCGCGAACGGTCGTCATAGCTGTCAGGGTCGTGGCGCTGGGCTTATCGAGGACTCGATTATGTACTGCCCCTCTCCGCCTCGTGTCGCCCTTGTGCACGAGTTGGCAACCCCCCGGCGAAGGGACTCTCTCTCTCCTCGTAAGACCCTTATCGGCTCGGTCCATGCCTTCGACCGGGCGGCGTTAATAATAATCTTTTTCGACCGGCTCCTATCCCCGCGCGTGCCGCGCGGCTTAAGATGCATATAAATATTTCTGAGAGCGAGGCAGCGAGCGTGAAACGCCAGGGATTACCAGCCTCGGCTCCGAGCGGGATAAAAGAGCCCCGCGCATCGGTCTTGGCCGCCGCTTATAAGGCGCCCCTTTGTCGAGTCGTTTATTCCGCGACACGGGGTCCCGCGTAGCCACGGCCAACGCACCATGGCTTATTGCGCGTAAGTAATAAGGTGAGAACTGTTGGCCCGTGGCTCGACCAGCAATCACGGCATTTTATTGCGCGGAGTGTCTATGGCGTCGCAAGGTTCCCAGGGTCTTGAACCCGCCGCGATAATTAGTCCCTTTAAACTTTGCGTCCAGATCCTTCGGAGGGATGGGGAACGAAGTATAATGGACGCTGAAAATCAAGAGACTATCCAAGATCGTGTAACGAAACGCTTATTGAAATAATCATAATAGGTGCCAAGAGGTTTATTAGTGGATAAAGTTGAAAGTTTCGCAAGTCGGCGTCGCCTAAATCGTCGAACGAACCCCTAGATGCGCTCGCCATAATTTGTGCAGTTCAGGAAGATGAAATTCAAAGTAGATGCAAAGTACTTGGCGTTGTTCGCTGACCTTTGCCGGGACTGCACACACTGCGATTCTAACAGAAGTTTAGAAAACCGAGGGAACTTGAATTCAAAGATCCTCGGTGCCGCGACCGCGTGCCTAGGCACGGTATTAGCGATAAATAATTGGATTCCAGGCGGGCAATGTAGCGATTAGCATTTAAAGGTGTTACCTTCAGAGACAGCAGATGGGATGAACGTTGAAAAAGCAGGCGTAACGATGTCTAGGGTTCGACGAACAACGCTCCGGACGCGAGATAGAAAACCGGCGGCTGTCTCGGGGCGCGCACGGTTGCTCGCTCGCTCGCCCGCCGCTTTGTCAACTCGTTTATTCCGCAACGCACCGTTTGCATCGCGTTACTTATGCGCGTGCACCTTATTGTGTGTAAGTAACAAGGTGAGAACGAGCATAGCGCAGCGGAGATGAAGGCAGAGGGGCGGCGGAGGTGGTGGCTGCCGCGATCGCTAGAGAAGCATCACGCGAACATTTATTATCGACTAAGTATCGTAACGGCGCGGCGGCGCGCGCGTTCACGGGGATAAATCTGAACTTTATTCCATTTGTAACGTAACTTTCGCATTTGCAAATCCCTCGCTCGCAATCTCGCGTCCCGAGCATCGTTAGCCCGCGCGACTCGTCATTTACAACGCTCCGGTCGCGCGGCGCGCAACCGGCGTAATCGCGGGATATTTATGAGCCGCGGTGCCCCACTGCCAGCGCGGAGAACTGAAAGAAATATAATCGAAATCGGGTGGGTGCGCGCGTATCGCGCCACTCTGCGCGTTACCTACCGCAAAAGTTTAGACGCTGCGTTAATCCTTTCGCGCAGAATTTCTCGTCTGCCTCGTCCCCGATATAGGGTAGAAGCCCCAATTACTGACACATTAAGGACTGACTCTAATATTATTGCATAGTATCTGTATTTATTGACTAAAAGTATAAGTTTTTTATTTTTTTATTATGGTTTAATATGTTTAGTTCATGAAAATCATTTTGTGGGTCTTAGAATTTCTATTTTTATATATAAATTCATTAATCTAAAAAACATATTTCTAGATCTATTACTGACACCTCTAAAACGTGTGTGACTGAATTACTGACACCCCAATTACTGCCAGCTAACCTAATACTGTTTATTACTCATTTTACGGTTATGTCGTCTCATGTACATGAGCAACTACTGCTATGACAGTAATACCAAAATGCTTGAAACGCTTGTACCAATCACTATCACCCATATATTAATTAAAAAGGCTTAATTAATCGTTATATTACGATCGTTGTGACTTTCTATGATACTTATATTGTACTAAAAAATTATTGTTTATTATGTAAATAATTTAAATATAGTAATTATAGCCCTTTCTTTAGTGCCCTGTTTTCTCTTTCACTAGTAAGGAAGTCGCCATTTCCACTGTTGTCATCAAATTAAAATTTTGTATCGTCTTATAGAAATTAATGAAAAAAAAATATTTAGTGGTGCATTTTCTAGCGTTTAGATTATAGGTTGAATTACATAATTCTTTTTGTGTATGACTTTACAACGTTTATTTATTCGTTATTTTCAGTAAAATAGCTTAAGGTGACAGTAATTGGGTAGGTGTCAGTAATTGGGGGTTCTACCCTAGAGGTACAAAAAGATTTGAAATAATCCATTACTTTCCTTCTCGACCGTTTCCCTCTTCCCTCCCGTTAATTATTCCCCTCCGCGACGCTGTGTCCCGCCACGCCGGCCGCGTTGTTCCCGGTATATATAAATGTACATTTTTACGAGGACATTAAATATGATTATGCCGGTTTTTCTTCGTGGCCACAAACACGTCCTCTGCTCGCTGTCTCCTTTTTTCGCCGCGCCTCTCCTTTCTCTCCTACTGCTCTTTCACTTTTAAAGTCTTTCCTTTGCTGACATCGCCGTGCCTCCGGGTCGGGTCCGGAGGCAGAGATTCAAAGGGAAAAGACGTCGCAATACCGCGACACTATATCTGACAACGTTAGACGCACCTTCGAGTTCCACGTCCTCCACTGTCGAATCGGATAAACCCCCGGGAGTTTGGAAATCTTCCGCTGAATCGCCGTCAGAAACGTCGCGCAAACGAGCAGTCCCCGTGCACCTGCTCATTCTCGTCTCCGTCCCGCTGGATGTAGCTTCGCGAGCGGCGACCATAATGCCGTGCATCGGCGTGTCCTCTTCGTCCTGTTCCCTCCGTTGTTTCTCCGGTTCGTCCGGATTCCTAGCAGAGTGCTCGCCCGTGCACGGGGCGACGGCGTTGCACGGTTTACTTAAGGCCCTCCCTATCGAGACGAGTGTTTCTCGGATTAACGTAGACTTTTGTCGTCTTAATTAGCTTACGGGATACGCGGCGGATAGTGGTGGCGCTCATACCGGGCCCGCTGCTGTAAAAGAGCACCACGACTCACGCCGTCTCGAGGTCATCTTCTCGGTAATCTGCGTGCACTCCTAATGAGCCCGGCTATAGGAAAACAGCGCTTATGTTAAACTCGGCTCTGGCACGCCGCATACCCTCCCTTTTCTTCGTCTTCTTCTTCTTCTTCTCCCCCTTCTCGTTCCTCTTTTTCTTCTGGACCCAATGCTGCATCTCCACTTCGACTCCTCGACCTGCTTCTCTCTTTCCCCCGCGCTCGCCCCTTCGTTCCTTTTTCACGGACGCGTCCATGCGCGGCACAGGTAATCGATTCAAATCGAAGGAACGCGGTTATATATATATAAATCGGGGGCTGGGGGATTAATTCATGCCGTAACGTTTGGTGGTACGCGATAAATCCGGTGGACTCATCGCGGGACATGGGGATAACCTTGGCATCCCTGGAGCTGAGGGAAAGTATCGCACGCGGGCTTCTAAATGGATAGATAATCGTCGGTCGTTTAATTAATATCGCCGCGCGTTCCGGAATTCGGTGTGGCTCGAAAACTCGCGGCTCCCACCCCTTTGATGTCGCGCGATGCTTCGGCAAGCCTCGCGAGCCACGTTTCAACGCGAGATAACACTTTAATCGGTCATTAGCTGGATTTTCTTCGAATAACTCTACTTCATCCGCGGGAAAAAGAAAGTACACGAACGGTGGCACGACAGGTGTATTCCGGAGCAAACATTGAGAGCTCATCCTACCCCATCTTCTCCTAATAACAATATGTATACCGCACACTGCTAACAAAGGAACGAGCGATAACAGCACTTGTATGTATCATCCTGTCAGCCAATCTCCCGAAGCTCCCACGGATATAAAAACTGATTATAACTCCGAGAACTGCCTCCCAGGCATACGATCGTACGGTCTTTTTTCATCCCCCAGGCTGACTAGAATAAGCTTCCAAACTTTAACCACTTATTCCAACGACACTCTGTATATCCCCCACTAAAGCAGCCTTTTATTCGGTCTTGTCGTTGCGAGCAATAATGGTATAACACCGCCGCGCGGGTCTCATTTCGCGCGACGCCCTGACACCCCCGCCGCGCCTCTGGAAACCGAAGTTAGACCTCCCGAACACAGCCGAAACTGCGAGAGGGTCGAAGGGCGGGGAGGGCTCGCGCGCCTTCAGGGCGGCCGCGACGCGGCCTGTGCAACCGACGGAGGCGACGAGGAGAGGTTATATCGTCGGTCATAAATAACGAAAGTAGCAACGGCAGCCCTCTCCCTCCGGCTGCTCGCTCTCCACGCCAACTGCTTTCCAACCCCTCGTCCGCCAGTGCCGTGGAAACGGGTGAAAAACGGCCTAAGGCCGTCGGGGTTGGACGCCGTTTGCCGGAAATGCCTGCGACCGAAACATCGTAAGCAGACCGGCGTCCCTGCGAGTGCCACCAGCGGCGTTACTTCCGGCGCTGCCGTTCGCGTGACCGATTTCCTACGTTTCTTTCGTCCCCTCCGCGACGGGGATCGCCGTGACCCGGAAAGTTTACGCTGGAGCGCGGATCGCGGGACGCCAGAGGGGGGGGGGGGGGGGGTGTTGAGAAGTGATAGACCGCGCGATTTAGCCCGCCCCCCCGCCGAATCCCGAGGAATCCGATGCTATCGCGTACAAGTTACAAGAATGTTGGCGAGCATTTTGAAGGCGGCCGAGTGTCTCGGCTCCTTTGCGCGGACATCCTTCTTTCCTCTCTTCGTTGCTCCACCCCAGGCCGACTCGTCGTTTAAACCTTCTTTCCCCGGTGTTCCCGGCGAACTTTAACGTAATTAATTATAACCACCCGAAACCCGGGGGCTGGAAATATAAATTGCGCAACTTATAGCGCGGGCTGGTGAATTTACCGAGCGGCTGCTTCTTCTACGGCTAGAGCAGGATCTCGAACCCACCCTTGTCTGCGCGTTTTCGCTTCTCCCGCGACTTCCCGGAAGTTCCACAGGAGTCGAGCACAACTGGCACGCTCGTACGTTGCTCCATTTTTTGTACCTACCTTCGTAAGTGTACCGGTCAGTTGCCCGCTGGTCGTGAATATTTCCACGGTTCCGGTAGATCAATTGGGATTAATTGTTCCCCGTTACGGCCGGTCGAACGAAATCGAGTGTCACAATTAGCCCCACTTAGGAATCGAAGCAAGGCGATCTCTCGCAGAGAAGGTGGAACGACAGGGTTTCTAGAGCGCGAGTAACACCGCGACGGGAGTTAATTAGCCGTGGAGCAGAGGGGTATCTCCGAACAGTAGGGGACGCATACCAATCGCACCTTCTTACGAGCGAATTTATCCGGCGGCCCGTTTCCGCGTCCAGCTCAAGGAGTCGTCCTTTTTCCCCCCGGTTAAAAAGCCCCGACCGATCGTATAGCAGGTTAATTTCACGTGGACCCTTGCCGCGTGACGTTTCGCGCTAATGGATTTTCACCTCTTCACCCCTGCCACTCGCGCCCGAGCGTTGAGCACGCGGGGCCGACTCATCTGGCGTTAATTACACGGAGAATGGCTACGAAACGCTCGGAATGCTCGGATACGCGATAGAATTTATGACGCCTATAGCGTCCCGATACCGACTCTCCGGAGAGGCCCTCTCGATCCTTCCTGCCGCGCGCGGATCACGCCGCGGTGATTTCTGAAAAATCGACGCAATTAAACGGGGGACTGGTCGGTGATCGGCGCTCGCACGACAATTAGCGAGCCGAACTCCTCTCGGTGTCGTTTTATTCTGCCGGGTCGCCGTGTACGCCCGTGGTAAATTCACGCTTCTTACGATGGGGGCCAGATCGGACCGTTTCTTTAATTACGTTGTCGCTGTCGGTTAATGCACGTGGATATGTACTTATCGAACTAATGTCCACCCATTCTCGGTTGTTTGGATGCGAAGGGGTCTCTCGGAGGATGAAATGTAGGTACTGGACGAGATATCGGGAGCCGAAGGTGAACTACTTTATAGACTGCTCCACCTGATGTGCAATCGATCAAGACACATGTCCAGGAACACTGAGAAGCAGACGTTAAAAGGAAATGTGGTACACGCCAGCTGGATCGATCTTGGGCACCCGAAAAGTGGTGGGGCACGTTGGTCACGAGCAAGGGGACCAGTCCAGTCGAGTCGCGATACTTGGACGATTATATACGCGGCGGTCGCATCGGCGACGGGATCGCGGTTCCCTGTGCCGCACAAAGCACACCATGTCGGTTATATTACATGTCGGTATAACGTGCGCGTGATTTATGTCGCATGGCGGCGCGCGGCATTAAATGGATCATCCGACGTCCGACTACGGTATACGTGCCGGCCAGCAGTCACCTACGTAGAAATCCGCGATTTATAACGCAACGGAGCGAAGGGCAACGCGTATATTCGCGTCTCCCCGTTTCTATCCCACTTTCCCTTTCCCCCTTTCGCTTTCTCGCTTTCTCGCTTCCAGCAGTTCCGCGGCACCGCGCGCTCCTCGCGTTGCTCCGTTCCCTCTTTTAGACGTACACCGAAGATGGGGTGTTCGTTGCTCGAGCAGGAAAATAAAATTGTCGGCAGAGGCTGTAGGTTCCCTCGAAGCTATTTCATCGAAAGGGACATCTGTTCGCAGGTGTTTCGAGTGTATTACCTAAGACCTAAGTAGTTTGACAGAGGAAGGAATCGTCCCTCTTCTACCTTAACGTCGCTCGTCGATAGCGGCAGCGTTGGCTCGCTAAAACGTCGCTGCGATAAATTGAAACCCCGCCGCAAACAGGCGAACTTCTTAGTTACTTCGACAGCATGGTCATCGCTATTCGATTGTACGTCAGGATTATCGAGGCTCCAACCGCAGAATCACTTGCATTGTTTTTCCTTTTAGAAGCATCGGGCTGTACACGGCGCCAATATCACAGTATACCGTGTTTGCACGATCAATGATTCAACGGTGGAAGTGTGTTCAGCCGGAAATTCTCGATCGTGTCGATAAGATGTTTGTCTGTGACGACGGCGGTGTGAACGCGATTGGCTGCGATTTCACGTCGAGGAAGCGACAGGCTAGCGTTAAAGATTCACGACGTCGCGGGTAGCGGACCGGTTGCACCGGGGACGACCTTAACCCTTAAACGCGCGTACTGTTACCGCTCGGGGAAAACTTGAAACGCACTGGAACAGGTTTCCTGGCAAAGAGACGGCGAGGAGGTGGCTGCACCAGTGTCACGGTACCGAGCAAAGGCGCGGCTAGAAGTTTCATAGACCGCGGGCGATTATATTTAGTCGCCTGTGTGACTGACTTCTGGGACGAGAGGTTGGATTTCACCAGGAGACCAACGTAACGGTACGATATTAGGTTTCTAAAAGACGCTGCTTGCCGATCAATCCTGCGATCGAGGCAATATGGTGCACGCATCAACGTACACCCTCTTGCAACTTGTTTGAAGAATTCGACGGTGGATCGCGGTGAAATTTTCTTTGCACAATGTCTGCATCAGCTACCAGGGACGGAATGTCTTCTTCTGAATGGAATCATCCCCCCCCCCCCCCCCCCTCAGCGATGGAATTCACCACAGAGATCTTGGGTATTGAGATCTACTACTGGAACTCGACCCCGAGAGCGATAACCGTTGGAACATCCAGACCTAATAGACCCATCATCGAGACACAAGCATCCGCGGCTAATTAAACGGACGCTAGTGGTCCCTTAAGTATCCATTTCAATTACATTCCGTTTGAATTTGATGGAGCGTCGCTGCCACGGAGCCGAGGCCAATACAGGATTACCGGAGGATTCTCGGGTGAAAAGCAACCAGTTCCACGGGGAGCTGGACGCGTGCAGAAGCTGGTATCATAGAGGCCGGTTGACGCGGAGCGATTTAAAGCCAAGTGCAAGGTTCGAGATCGCTGAAAGTCCCGCGGATCTCGAACAGCCCGGAGTCCCCGGATGACTCTAAGTGCCATGTCTCGGTGGTAAAGCAAAAGAGGGGCAGCCGGCAGTCGAAGCAGGCTACAGAGAGAGGAGAGAACCGGTTCCTCGGTTAAGAAGGCTCAGTTTCTCTCTCTCTCTCTCTCTCTCTCTCTCTGCACGGCTGCTCTCAGCTCTCTGCCTGTTCCTGAGCTACCTCGTCCTCCCAGCATCTCCTTTCCTCCCGTCTCGAGCCGCGCTCGATCCGACTCTCCTCTCAACCGGTGAGGTTACTACAGGCCATCGCCTAAACCAAAGTGAACACCCTCTCCGTCTCTCATTCCATCCTCCTTCCTCCGTCTTCCTTCCACCCTCTTCCTCGTCTCCTCCCGCTTGCCAACGCACCCCGCTGCAACTATACGTATACGTCGCTGCTGGCTGATCTCTCTCGATCTACCTATCGTCCCCGCGCCCTCCCGTACGCGTTTTTCCCACATTTTCTCTAGAGTATTCCGCCGTTATCAATCTCCCGCACGCTGTGTCGTCGCTTTGATCCACTGTTCTAGCTGGTAGGGGCGTTTATCCTCTCGTTTATGCCGCTCCTCCCACCTGGCTGCAAGTTTCCGTCTTTATTCCCCGTGCTGGACACAGCTCCCCCCTCGGCTGGCCACCGAGCAAGATTACGGATCGATCGCGCGTCAACCTGCCTTCCATCGGCTGGCAGCCGATGCACGGCAGAGGCGTCGGATGACTGGATGGATTTCAGCGTCCACGGCACATTGTACGAAGGGATTTTGACCGCTGGGAGCTTCTGGATTCACGTGGATCGTTATTGAATCTTAAGATCGTCGAGCCGTTTCGAAGCGAATGCTCGGGGCACGTCTAGAAATCAAGAGTGGTCACAAGACGTTTAACCGAAAAACTAGGGGGCTGGTTAGGAATTAATGGGAACTCGGATCATTTCGGGGATTGGCCCCACTCGTCGCAAAATTTCGCCTGGAAGTGAACGGGGAACGGCACGCTATATGTACTTTTCTCCGAAGCAAGCTCTATCGTTGCCGGAGATATAGCTGAGCGGGGCCGCGTTCCAATACGTCTAAGGAAGCGGTAAATCGTCGTCGGCGGTCCTTGTTCAGATGGTTGTCAGGACCCTTTACTCCGTCACCCTTCTCCTCCCAGTTTTTCTTCTTCGCCGCTCACGGCCTTTCTTTTCCTCCTAAAAAGGCCGAAGGTACGAAACGAGCCAGCCGTCCTCCCCTCTCACCCTCTCGCCTGCGCTCTCTTTCTCTCTCTCTCTCTCTGTCTCTGTCGTTATTCTCCGTTCACGTTTCTCCCCTCCGTTCCACCCTGTGTTTCTCACCCCCTTGGGCACGCGGGACAAGACCAGGCCAGCCCAGCCCTTCTCTCGGAAAGCCCGAAGAAAAACGGATCGCAGGCGAAAGTACCGGAGAATCTCGGCGGAATCTTAAGCGGCCCGTAAAATTCATCTCGAATCGCTTAATTCTCTTTTGGACGGTGCCCGACGTCGAACTTTTCCCTGCCTCTCCGCAGGCTTTCGTCGGGTCACAATTAACGCCGTATCGTTCCGTTCTCAGGGGCGGGGGTCGTTCCCCAACCGTACCGCCACTCCGCGGCAATTTTTCTCCTCCCCGACGTCCCCACCCTCTGCTCGCCGGCGAAAGCCCCGCGTTAAGAGGTGGCGCGTTACAAAAGCTCTCTCTGGACTCCGCGGCTCGTATTGTCTCGATACGTACGGACTCCCTTCTCTCTTCCCCCCTCGGTTTCCGTCGCGCTCCCCGTCTCTCGTGGCCGAGTAAGATGCCAGAGGTACGCTCTAAGCGCCCCTTTACGCGAGGATATAAATCGTCGAATCCTTAACCGGTTCGAGAAGGGATCCCGCCGTAAGAAACGTCGAAATCCTTCGCTTTCTTTCTTCTTTTCGTTCTCTCGCCCTCGGGATGCGCCGGGGTCCAGGGAAGAAGGACCGGAACGAGGAGGACGGCCGCTCGTTCGATGGCCCTCGAAAGTGTCGCGCGACTTCTGCTCTCGCGAATCGTTTAAAGACCCGAAATTTCAACCCCCCCCCCCCTGCATCACGGTACAAATTCAACACTACCTTCGATTCGGCGAGCTTCCGATCCGCAGAGTAATTAGTAGGATCAATTCTATGCCTCGGAAAGTAATTAATTACGACTAGGGGGCGGGGCACGCGATAGCCAGATGAAGCAACAGCATGTTCCCAGGACGGGCAATAAATCACAGAAGATTCACCTACTTCGACGGGATCTCCGTGTCGCCGAACCACACATTTCCCCGCTAACGGTGCGCGCCTCCCGTCGCGGCGCTTTCTCACGTCGCAAAATTTCCATACTAGATACACAATACCCCCATAAATCTCGCCCGGATCGCGCGCGACGCGCAGATAGAGCGTCGAGGAAAGAGTTCGCGACCAGCCTCCCGCTCACGCCTCCTCCGCTCCCGGAATTTCGTCGCTCCCATCGATTTTTAGCGTCGCGCGAGAATTTTCTCGGATAGGTGGGGGACGTGCGCGCAAATTATCGCGCGAATCCCTTCACGGGGGCACTAAGCCGCGATAGAGCACGCCAACGCCTATGGTGCAGCTACGCGTCCCGGCGTAATATCGATCACCGGTGGACAATTCCTCGCTTCCTTTATCGCGCCAGCTATATTCCCCATCGTTCTCTTAGCACGTCGCACGTGCGCCTGCAAGATCGAGCGGCACTTTTCTTTTCCGCCATCCCCCCCCTCGGCGCCGAAATCCCGGGCGGTTCTTGACGGCTTTCGAAAACACCGATCCCGCCGCGTCGTAACAGCCCCCCGCGAAGGGCAAGAACCGTCGAGGACGTCGACGACGCCTCGGCGCAAGCCGTACGCCGCTGGAACGGTCGACCATTCAATATTTTCAAAAACCAATTTCGCGTTAGACTGTTTGCCGTGGCGTGCCGTCGCCTGGAACGAGCAGAGAGAAAGGGCGCGCGGTGTCGAACGGGCGGATAGGGTCGCCGGCATATCGCGAGCACGTGTGCTTAACCACGTAGAACATATACGGCCGTGTACAAGGGGTGAGTCTGAGTAAACGCCCTGCCAGCGGGGGTGAGCCTCGATATCGATGTCAGACGCGCGAGACGATTTTCGAGCAGATTGTGATAACAGCGCGAGTGACTGAGGCAGATTGGGAAACGCGCATCTTTTCGGGCGTTTCCTCGCGCATCGAGGTGATACCATTAACAGGATCGTTTCGCGACGAAACCGCCTCACCCGTGCATTTAAAATCATCAAGCTTCGCGATGAATCGACTCGTCCTCGACGCAAGTCGGGCATCGACGAGAGCCACGATTGAGCCCGTTCCCCCTGACGGTTCTACCTGAGTAAGCGGGTGAAAGGAGAAAGAAACGTTGGCGGGGAGGAGGGAAAGCAGAGTGGCCGAATAAAAGATAATTCAGTGCGCGCGATGACTCGTTATTTCGCGGCTGGTAGCGTCGGAAGCGTCACGATCCGCATCAACCCCTCGGCCATTTAAAGCGCCGGGGACCCCGGTGCAAATGCGAGTGCGCGCGTGCACGCGGGGTCGTTGTTCGTCGTAAGGGCCGTCGCTGGCGTTAGCGTGCCTGGGGACCGTTGTGGGTGCCCTTCCCCCTCGCCTCCCCCTCCCTCCACGTGCCTGCCCCCTCCCCTCTCCCCTCGCCGCCGCGCCCGTCGAATATTCAATCGGATGCATTACCGAGACCACGGGGGTGGGTTTCGATGTAATCCTCCGGCGCCAGCGGGTTTCGCCTCTGTGCGTGCCATAGATGCAGCATCTCGTGGGCGAGACCGTGGGGGTGTTCGTCCGTGTGCCTCCGCGTCGCCGTGTGCCCGTTGCCGGCTGAATAGGGAGCCCGGTGTCGGTGCATTCATCGAGCGCTGGCTGCTTTTAGCGCGACACCACGGGCGAGGCAGCGCGAGAAGCCACCGCGAGGCACACTTACGTAATTATTGTCGGCGGTTGTACAGCGCGAAGAAGCTCGCGGAGACGCGGGGCGGATGTAATTTCCGCGAAGCAAACGAGCACGATCGATCCCCCGGCCAGATACGGCTCCAACGACGCTTGGCGGACGATGAAAAGGGCACTTCTTTGCAACTTGGCTGCCCCCGCGAACAGCGACATTCGGCGGGATCATCGAGCCACCCCCCGCAGCTGAATGAGACCTCGAGTAGCGACGCGCGGGGGAGACCTGGTGATACTGTTCGACGCTGCCCGGAACTGTGTCAACGATGTTGACCCGTTACTTGACCCGGGATAGACGGCACAGTTTCTTTTCGGGATTAATTCGAAGGGGGTGGTCTTCGCCACGGATCGGTTGGCTTTCGAGCGAAGTGGACGCTGATAATGGTTTGTTCGGGCGACTTTTCAGGCAGCTTATCGGGTAACGATCACGCCGCTGCTATTAATTTCGCCGGCCGGGCCAAGTAGTCACTCAGCCATTTTATTGGACAATTAGAATAGCTATAATATAGGAACGCTGACGTAATTCCGCGCAGCAGGCTTCCCCGTGGTACTTAGGGGCGCTTCCGAGGTGCATTTTGTAGACTATATACGAGAACGAGAGTGCATCCTGCATCCATCGAACGGCTGCTTTTAGTATAGCGTGCAACTAAACCGCCGGGCCATGAATAGTTACGAAACTATTGTCGGTAATTACGATAAGAAGCAGCTATCTTTCCACGGTAATTCCCGAGACGTTGCCGGGGGAATGCGGGATAGACCGTCCAGCGTTTCAACAATTATTTCGCGTATATGGAAGCTCCTCCGGGGCCTTGCTCTAATTCTTACCTCGCGGGTGGCATACTGGGGGGGGGGGGGGGGGGGAGGTTTCAGCGGTGAGGCGCAGGAAGCGTGGAAACAGGAAACGAAAATAAACTGGAGGTCGGATCTCTGGAAAAATGGCCGCGCAGAGTGCATGTAAACTCTCGGTATCAGTCGCTTTTCAGCCTGCATAATTCTCCCGCCGTGAAATGCGCATTATTCAAGCATCCCCACGAACACAATCCTCGCGTGTACGTAAAGAGCGAGGGAATTACTTCTCCTCGGATATCCTAGCTAGCGAAGTGCAACGTTAAGGGAGATATCTTCTCCGCCAGCAATCTTCTTTTACCGTTCGTTCGATAGGACGGCCGAGTTGCCCCTCGCGCTTTATTAAAAAATTAAAGGAGCCGTAATGCGATAGTTACGGACGCGATTCGACGCGAGCAGCTTCTTCCTGGTCGGATCCGCAGCGCCGTAACTCGCGTCGCCCTCTTCCTACGCTGTGCACGGCGATGCAAGCGCATCCTGGCCGCTTCGAATGACCGCTTTTAGTGTCTCATCCGACGACTGCGAGTCCCGGGTAGGAAACGGGTCCTGCCACCTGAAATTATCCCCCGTAATTACGATAAGACGGCATAGTGCGGGCTTTCCGTTATCTTCGTCCAGTGCAAAACCACCGAGCAGCTCTGTCCGCTCGTATTCAACGTTTACGAGGCAATCGTCGTTCGCGCTGTGTATAACGCGCCGGATGAGGCTGCGAAACGATCGAGGCGCATTCGTCTCATCCCTCGGAACTCGGAAGGTCTTGCGATCCACGCGACACTGTTTTCAATCCGTAACCCAGAGGGTGCACAGGACTTAGGGGGTGTCAGGTCGTTGCCAGCGAACTCGGTCAAAGTAAGGGTAACCGCGGCGGCGCGCAGTAGATTTCCAGAAGAAAAGGGATCTCCCGGCCGTCATAATTCTCGTGGCAACGGGCAACCCAGCCACCGGGAACAGAACGGAAGAAAAAAGGTATCGTAAACCGTATCACTTACAGTCTCGACGGAGGACGCAGTTGCGGGGATTAGGAAACGTTTTTCTCTCGGCAGGCAGCAAGCACTCAGAGGCTTTCGTCCGTTTTCCACGCCGGTGTTTTACGGCTTGGGGGTTCAAACATGTGGAGGAGAAGCCGGGGGAGGGGATGGAGTAAAACATCCTTTGCTGCTGTATACGTGTATCTTAACGCGAGGCGCGCAGGGGGGGTGGTAGAGGAAAGAAGAAAGGAGGATAGCCCTGGGATGGGAAGAACGGACCTAAGCCTCCGAGATACATGTACTTCAGGTATCTCCGGTTCTGAAGAGGAATCCGAAGGCATTAGCCGCTTCGTAAGTAGCCGTTCGCGCGCGCGTACACCTACCGTGCTCGCCTAGAAATTCCTCGGAATACATGGATTCGACCTGGTTCCGTCTGCATCGGGGCTGTTAGACATTGTTCCGCAGAAGCAGCTGCCGAACAGCTCGGTGTTTGATCGTCGCGGGCGCACCTTTGCTCCCAGGGAACCGCGGAGCATGTTCTCTGCATCTGGTGGTAGCCCAGAAACATCGAGTCTGCTCCAGCCTGGCTCGCACCCCTGGAAAATAACGGCCGCGCGACGGAAACGGGGAAATGTTTCGCGGCTACCCTAGAAAAAGCAGGCGACGTGACGGGAATGGGCGGGCGGGATCGTTAACGCGGCCGTCTGTGGGGAAATTTAATATACACGAGAGCGGTGGAGTATCGTCGATCCACCAGGAGTGCGTCTCGCTCGCGGACACTCGTCGACAGCGGGCCCCGCGTACATACGCTCGCATCGCTGTATGAAAAGGGGATTCCTATAAAATTAGACTTTCAAACGACCATCGACGCCTGGAGAGACAACTCCTACGGCGACTCCCTTCCGTCCTCCCGGCCGTCGACGACGAAACGAACCACTCCCCGCTCCCGTTTCTCCCGCAACTTTCCCCGCGGACCGCGAAATTAACGGCGCGACCTTTAGAAAATCCGAACCCCGCCAATCAACCACTTTGCATGGAGGAGCGGAGTGATTACCATAATCGTTATCCCGCATACTCCGCCACGCACTGGCCGCGATAAATTAGACAAATTCCAGCTTCGAGGCAGCGTCCACGAGCCGCGTTAAAACCCTGTACAAGCAAGGGTCGAGGGGGGAGGTGGCGAGGATGGTACGTGAGGGAAGCTCGGGAACGGAGGATATCGGGGGCCCGTGTGTTCGTGCCGCGCCATATTGCTCCACGCCTGCCGAAGATTTATGTTTTAATAATTATTGTGACATTGCCGCTCGCGTGCGTAAGGCCAATCAATGCAGGTGTGTACGAGGGCTGCATGCGGACGCGGACGGACGGACGGTTGAGGCCGACAGATCGACGGACAGGGAGCCACGGGATACGCGAGGAGTGGTGGTTGGGGCCCGAGGAGAGAGAGAGAGAGAGAGAGAGAGAGAGAGAGAGAGAGAGAGAGGAGAAGGGGACTGAGTGGACGCGAGAAGGCACCACTGGGCCCCTTTAGAAAGGGGGATGCCCCCCCTCAGCCAAGATGGCCTCCTCGCATTCCTCCACCATCGACCTGAGCCGCGGCTCTGCTCTCGCCTCTCTCTGTCTCCTGGCCATTCCACCTCGTGGTGCTCCTCGCCTCGTTCGCTAATACCGATCGACCGCTCTCGCTCGCGAGGATTCACTACACTTTCGGTGCAAGTTTAGGGATAGATACGCCGCTGTTTAGGGCTTTACCGAAGACTTGTAATGCGGTCGCGCGATCAAACTGCGGGATGCTCGCGCGTACTACGGCACGATGTTGCCGCTCGGCTAATGAGCTTCATCACTTTTTCGGGCTTCGAGGATCTCGATTTCTCCAGAGCTTGCGCGCGCACTCGCATCGTTAGTTACTGGAGATATCAAACGATTCTACAATGTCCGCGGCCCCCGTGCCTGCGTGCCGTGCATCCAATTAATTCAAGCCCGATAGAAGTTTAGTGTCAGATCCGTAGCTCCGACAGTAATGGCCAGCCACATCAAGGTTCTGGCTGAAATGTGCGCGCCCAGCGAATCACCTACGGTATGAAATTTCTATCACAGAACTCCCAGCGATAATTTCAGTCTCAACCATCCTCCCTCCCTCCCTCCCTCCCCCCCCCCCCCCTGGTACCAATCAAACCCCTCGAACGTTCGTCCGTTCGAAACGTAACCCAGAGTCGGGGAGGAAGGGGGGCGCCTCTAACAAGATCTCGGCAACCTTTCACGCGCCTCTCCCATCCTCCCGACGGTACAATAATTGAATCCCGCGAGGGAGGGGGGATCCAGTTTGAAAAAAATTCTATCGCTCGCGTCCGCGGCGCGCGAACCGTCGAGAGGCCGCTCCTCCGCGCCCGACAGCTTCCAGCCGGCCTGAAATTATCGGTTATCCGTACAGCATCGCCGATTACGTGCCCCGTCGATCATCGAACTTTCCACGCGGAAGTGAAACGGACACCGGCGCGGGCTAGCGTCTTCCCGCGCGGATCTCGCGCCAGGCCCCGAGACGCTAGGTCTAATAAAAATCTGCATTAACGTCACGACGCGACTTCGGTTACCTGCGGCTAGCCGCAGGCGACCAGGGGACCGGGGAAGCAGGGCGAGGCACGGCTTCGTTTCTATTGTAACTCACGCGGGGCCCGCTCGGGCCAGGCGCGCGCAGACACGCCTCTTAATTAGCGAGAACGCGTCGCGCCGGGGGGCGATTCCCGATGACTTACGTGAAACTGCTGGGAAAGCAACGCCAGCCCCGCGAACGGGGGGGTTTTTTTTTTTTTTGTTTATCGTCCAGTAGAAATCCGGCGTGCGTGCCGCCGTCAGTCGCTGTAACTTGTCTATTATCTGCCGTTCGCATCGGGCGGGCGTCGGGTAAAATTGAGATGCCCAGCGTCCAGCGACTCGTCAGCGCCGTACGGTTAATATTTCCATTCGTTCTCGAACGCTCCTCGAAGCGCGGCGCGGCGGCTCGGTGCGCCGTCCCTTCCGCGCCTCGTTTTCTGGGAGAAACAATAACGACGGGAGATCGTTTCACCTGCGGGATTTATGAACGACAACGCTCCGGAATGCCGTCACGTGGCTCCCGCAAGCATTCGCGCGACGACGAATGAATCGCCCGGTGGAATTTCGAGTTATGAATCCGTTTAATAGACACTGCCGCCCGGTCAGATGAATTTGAGCGATAGGGGGCACAGATTCGGCTCTCAGATAGAATACGTGGGTTTTGAAACGAGCGAAAGCGACAAGTCGAAGACGGCTGCGCGAGCATCGTGGAATTTAAAGGACACCGTGCCTGTGATCGTCGATCGTCTGCTAACGAGAATGTATCGACCCGTGGCGGTGAAGCAGCTTTATTCGAGGCGGTCTAAGAGCCCCTGGTTAAAGAATACCATCGATTTGTCGTAGCCCTTCCGATGCGTTGCGCCTCGCGCGATATTAATTGGAACGTCCCCCACCTGTCGAGGACTCCAATTATGATACGTTTCGAGAATCTAGGTCGCTGTCGGGATTTTCTAGAAGCAGGAAGCAAGAGAGGAGGTTTTATCCCGTGTGATTGGGCTTAACCGATCAGTCGGCGAGAAGAAGAGAGGGGGCGAGGCGTAGCAGCCGCGTCCGCGGCAGCTGCATCGAATCCGTGGCTTCTGAAAACTTCGCTGTACCTGCCGATAAAAAAGTTGGCCCCCATAAAGTGGCGTCGATGGAGCGCAGTAAAATTTTCTATAAAATTTGATTCCTCCGGGGCTGTCTCGGCTATTACCGCAAATTCGCCCGAACGAAAAGGAGCGCCGGCTATCCAGCCGTGTACCTATTACTTTTAACGACTCCTTCGCCTCCTCGCTACATCGCCCCGCGTACACCATACATCCGAGGTCATAAATGGCTAATATTACAACTTTTATTACTGTCAAAGTAAATTACATCGGGGCCACTGCCTCCTCGACCTTCGGTCCGCGGGAATTCGGGCCGTGTCCACTCCATCGACCGCTGCTCTAACGAGAATCCTTGCACTCGCAAGATTCTTCGTTACATGTATTTCAAGCGCCCTCCGCCTATATCTTAGGTGTGTCAGCTTTTAAGACACCAATTTCTGCCGCAGGGTCGCCGAGTTTTGTCTCCTTGGGAGGCAATTTGTCCGGGTAACGGGGTTTACAGGTGGGCTTCCTGATCCCATGTACTCGCTGCGGTGTCGATTCAAATTGTAATCAGTTCGTCAATTTCAACGGCGTTCAGTGTCCTCGAGAATCGGGAAGTGTAGCTGGTTGAACGACCATTGCCAGATGGTGGCTAGATAAATGAAGACACCTAGGCTCTCCCCCTGAGACTGGGCTCCAGGCCTGCCTGGGGTCCGCGAGGGCATCTCCCTGGGATCATCGCGACGCGATCCCGGTGCGTTTCACGCATTCTCGCGTGCGGCCTTCCTCGCCGCTGGCTGCCGTTTCACGTCCGCGCGTTTCCCCTTGCTTTGTACACCGCGGACGAAGGCGCTAATGGCGATCGTCTCGCTTTCTTGCCGGTTGGCCGGTTTCTGCCGCCTGACGTCCTCCCTGCTCCTCTCCCTCTTGTCCTCTTTACCTCCAGAGCGTGCCCTCTCGCCCCCGCATCGAGAGCGAGAAGGGTGTTCCTTTCGAAGTACTCTCCGGTCGTTATCTCGAGGAAAGCTCCCTTTTTCTCGCCCGGGACCAGAGGAATTCTGCCGTATACCTCGATTGCCGGAGAAAGAAGAAACACAGAGGAACCTGGGCGTGAGAGCTGGCAGCGGGGAACGGGGGAGGTTAAAGGGTAGGAGGAAGGAGGCAGAGAAACGCAGCCGGGAGAGTTCCAGCAACGTGGCTGGAAGAGAAATTGCTTCGTTTCCGAATCCGCTGTGTGTGTTCTGGCTTGATTGGCCTCCGCCGCTGCCACCCGCTCCTCCGGCTACATCAGCCACCCCCGTGTGCTCACCTTTGCCACTTTGGCCCGACCGTGCCGCGGGGGGAGAGAGAAGAAAGTAATGCGAGATCCATTTTCAGCAACGCGTCGTCTCTTTCCCGATTAGTCGACCGTGCGTGGGTCAGGGCGGAGCACCGGAAGTCCCGTTCCACGGAGGACACACCCGGGCGCAGGAGTGTTAAGAGGGTGAGAACGAAGGCAACCACAGCCACTGGGCGAATTACGAGCGTGTCTCGTTGCGCCAGGGATCTCGTAGCTCGTACCTTAGATCGCCGATGGTTCGAAGCAAGAATTCTACCTGGCAGCGATTTATTCTATTCTCCTATCACTCAGAATTGCACTGGCTACAAAAATCCGAGAGATTTCGATCCGACTTACGTCTCTGCTCCCCAGTCGCGATTATCAACTCGCGGTCTTTCTCCCGCCGCTTCCTTTCATTGTTATCACGGGGCCAGGTGTAATTACACGAGCAATCTCGGACGACGATAAACGCGGCAACATCAATTACGACACTTTATCTACGCAATTACCAGCCGGACGATGAAACGTTTCGCGTACACGCCGGGGCCCTCTCTACAGTTAATTGCGCCGCTTAAACAGCCGGCGATTCTTCGGATTTCAACCAGCTCGCGAAAATACTTTCCCGTCTGCGCGGCCGACCGTTCAGTTAATTTCGAACGAAACGACTAATTAGATCGATTGATCGTTCCTCCCTCTGTTTCTAGAAGCGTCGCGCGCTATCTAATAACACGCCGCACGGCCCGCGTCCCTTCCGCTATCTCTCTTTCTCTCTCTCTCTCTCTCTCCTCCGCCCGTGCAGCCCTTTGACCGTTGATACTCGCGGGATAATTAGAGATAAACTGAATTTATTCCCCGCGACCTAATTACCCGCGGCCCGTTTAATTAATGGCCAGCCCCGCGAGTCATGACCGCCATTGTTACGCGCCACCTGACAGACTGTGTCCGTAAATGTCCGTCACGCTGTTATTGATACGCGTCTAAATCGCCCGAGCGGGAACTCTTAACCCGTGACAGGTCGATGGCTGCCGCGCGATATCTCGCTCGTCGATGGCGATTAGCTGGCCTGCTCGATTACGCATTCCCTTGTCTGTAAATATTAGCAGAGTTGGGCGTAATTGGAATTTCCCAGCGGACGATAATCGGACGGGCGAGAGCTGGCTTTCCCCGGCGCCCACGTTAGATTTATCGTAATCGACCGCGAAAGGTGTTTCACAGTGTTTATCTTAACCGGCGCTGGCCCTTTTTTCGTGCGAGTAACGGGCCGAAAATGGTGATGCTTAATCCCGATGAATAGTGGCACTATTTTCAATGTACGTACACGTGTTTTTTTTTTTTTTTTTGTTATCTTTCCGTTCGATAGAACGAAAACGAGCGGCCGCCGCGGTCGAACGACGGCTGGAACGCGCGTAAACACCACTGTATCTTATGAAAATACGCACGCGGGTGTTTTTCGACGTGTCCTCATGCATTATTCATCCGCCGATGCTGGATCAACGATCGAGGCTCATAGCGACAAATTGATTGCTTCCGGAACGTCCGCCGTGACAGTTGAAAGCGGCTCCATCTAGCCCTGACGCGATACCAGTAATTGCAGCGGCTAGTGTCAGCCGCACACAGATATGATTTGTTAGGCGGCACGTAACAATGCGGTTGCAATTCGTGGAATTACCCCCTCTGATTTATTCGACCGGCTCTCTCCCCGCACGGTAATCATACGGGGTGGGGTGGAAGAAAACGCGCTCCACTTGGCGCGCGTGCAACGATTTCTGACACTGCGAGCTACGGCTTTGGTAGACGGTGCAAAAAGGCGCTCGCCCTTGAACGTGCACCCATTCCCCACCTGTAAAAACAGTATCACCAACCTCGGCGTCCTCTCGAGTTCCCGTGGTTCCCAAGAATCAATGGGCGAAGGTCAGCGCGTAGGTCCCACGACGACCGCGCGTAGAAGAAGATGAGAGGACAGATTAACCGGTGGCGTGGGGACAAAGCAGGTTCGGCCGTGAAGCGTACGGACAAACGCGAGAGGAATGGGCGAAAAGCGTGGTCGGCGACGGAAGGCTGCAACGGCGAAGAAACACGGGGAAACGGCTGGCACGATAGCGTAAAAAGGTGGCGCGATAAAAGGCCGTGGCAACGGCGACGAAGCGGCGGGAGGAAGGAAAAGACGAGGGTGTCTGAGGAAAGCTCAGGAGAGAGAGCCTCGACAGACGGTCGACAGTCGTGAATGTTTCAGCGCGTGGAAAAAAACAAATTCTCCGTCCACTTTCCCTCTCTTTCTCTGCCGCGTTTCCCCGCCTCGCTCCGGCTGAAATACCGCAGGGACCATTACGGGTTCACGCATTAAACCATCCTCCCTTTGGGTCATTAGACCGGCCGCGTGCCAGTTTTCTGGCGAACCGAGGGCGGAAGGGAGCCCCTTTGATCGGTTAGAGCTTCCGAGAGGCGTCGAAGGGAGACGTTAATGCCGTCGTGTTTCATCTAACCCTCGATCTCATCCGGATCCCGTGATTTGCTGGGACATGCGCTTCCGGGTAAGAACTGCACCCCCTCCAGAGCGCGTATCGCCCTCGTTGATAGAGGGGGTTATCGATTTCGCATGTTTCACGGGGATTTATCGTTGCTGGGTTATCGCGGATAATGAGCCGGCTGACTAAATCTTATCCTAACGACTAACGTCGCGCAAATCCCGCCCGTGCGCGTACCGAGACGCGGGAATTTCATTGTCCAACTACGTGGAAGCGTAAGTTGACGCGAGACGGTGGGAGATCGCTGATTAGCGAGGCAGGACGATTTCGGCGGAGGAACCGGGAGACAAGGGATAAAGGATCGAGAATGAATGTGCGGCGGGGGAACGCATGGAAGACACTCGATGCTCTTCAACTACACAGGAACCCCTGGTCCAACAACCGGGGGCCTGTTGTAATGCTTCATGGGGGCGAGGCTCCATGTCCGAGCGGGAACATCGATATATCAATCCGATGGCCCGTGGATTGTGAATCTCCGGTCTCGCCGCTCCTCCCTTTCGTTTGGGAAATCGAGCACCGTCATAAACTACCTTCGGACCGGTTCGAGGTCAACGCGGCCCGCGTTTCGGGACTCGCGAGGACACTGCCCCCAACGAGGAAAGCCCTTCCTCGATATTTCTGCCCGAAAGAGAATCGCGCGTATCCCCGCCCCGAAAAGTGTCGCACTCTTTTCGTCGCCTCCTATCGCCGTCACTGGTGTTTTTCATTCACGTCCGCCCGATGAAGCTCTGCCCTCGATCTATTATGCAACGGCAGCGCTGCGAGTAATCCATAGCGACGCAGCTGCATGCATTTTAGGCATTTTACACGAGTGCACTCGACTGGCAACGGCTCTTCACGCTGGCCGCTCGCGCGATCAGCCCGCCGCTGTTTATTTACCGCCGACACCGGCCAACGGAGAGGTTATTAATTATCGTTTGATGCGCGTCAGCACGGAAGAGGCGAACGGCTGCACGCCTGCAATTAGTCCCGCGATGCATCCTGGCGAACGAGTCCGCGCGCACAAAAGGCAGCGCCCTTGCCTCGCGTCGACGGACGTGGTTTTGGAGCGCGCACCAATCTGTCGTCGGGACGCGTTGGCGTGCGCCGATGTCCCTTGTCAAACTCGCCCCTTCGCGTCGTAAAAATTGAACAGGTGTTGGGGGGTGATGCGAAAGCGAATGGGGTGACTTAGCGTTCGTTCGAGCTCCGCTAGAGGGATCTCACCGTGAATTATTATCAAACGCAGAGATCGATCCATTCGGTAGATCTGCACAGATCAACGGTGGTGTCGCGGAAAATTCCAGGGGCTACAAAATTTGTAGGGGAAATCGGGGAAGCGGTTGCCGCGATCAGCCATGACGGAGCGACTAAGTAGGTCACGCCGCGAATCGAGCGTGCTGTCCGCGGCTTTCAAACCGAATCGCAAATTACAAAGTCCATTTTGTAGGCGCTGGGCGCTCGGAGAAGACGGCCTATGGTGCGGAGTGGCCCATAGGTGGCGTCAGTTAGATAGGAGTTCGGAACTAGAGAGACCGCGGAGAGTCGGCGTAGCGGTGTGGCTAAAGCCGCGTATTCACCTGTGCATTCGCCCCGAATGTGCATTCGGCGCGCACCGATTTTTTGCTCGTGTGGCGCGCATTTGGCACGCGTTCGGTGCTCGACGTGCATTCGGCGCGCGTTCGGTGCTCGACGTGCATTCGGCGTGCATTCAGCGCGCATTCGGTGCGCGTTCGGAGCTCAACTTGCATTCGGGGAGCGGCAAACGACGAGTGCAGATACAATGTATGGACCGAGATCGAGGCGATTGCGAACCGAGCGTTCGCCGGGCCATTCGGGCCGATCCGCTTGCTGGCGGTCCATCAAAGCGTGCATTCGCGTCCGAACGACGCCATGATGGAGTGGACGCCGCAAATTTGTCTCAAGCTCCTTGAGGTATTCGAGAAACACGAATCCTTATGGAATTCCAGACACCCGCGTTATTTCGATACTTTAAAAATGGACGACGCGTGGTGTACAATTGCCGAAGAGATCGGACCGGAGGCGGAAGATTGCAAGAGGAAAGTGGAGAGTCTAAAAAGCTCGTACAGACGGGAAAAGGGGAAAATTAAGAAAAGCACCACAACTGTGGTATGATATTAAAGTAATTGCCAATCTTTCTTCCGGCATAATCGCTTTTCTGTAGGCAGTATCTTGTCTTGCAATTTTATCGCGAATATATTTTAATATAATAAAAAAATCTTCCGATAACATCCTCGTGAAGTTTTGAAATTGGTTGCTTCCCACTTCAGCATTTAAATCACGTAGAAATGTTTCGTTGCACCTGACGATATATATTTTCCTCGTCCACCAACGTTTCTTCTTTTTATCCTTTTTTTTTTAGCACTGTATACAATACAGACTTTTCTCCTCGTTCTTTGGATCGGTGCTTATAGGGACTGTTGTGAATGAACACTGCACGATTCCCGAATGCGCGCCGAATGCACGCCGAGCACCGACCGCGCGCCGAATGCACGTCGAGCACCGACCGCGCGCCGAACGAGCAAAAAATCGGTGCGCACCGAATGCACGTCGAATGCGCGCCGAATGCGCGCCGAATGCACGCCGAGCACCGAACGCGCGCCGAATGCGCGCCGAATGCACATTCGGGGCGAATGCACAGGTGAATACGCGGCTTAACGCTGCTGATCAGCACGCGGGCGGCCCGGGTTCGATTCCCTGCGCCGGTGGCTCTCTTTTTCCGGCTCCTATAATTTTCAAGTTTTTTCGGCCACCGTTCAGCCCGAAAATTCGATTTCCCCGTCCTGTAACTTCGTCCTCCTCAAACGTCGAAGCCCGGCGCTCTTTCTTTTTTCAGTTGGCTGTCGACAGTTTCAGGACTCGTTCACAGGTGGCCACGGACTTTGACTTTCACGCGAAATAAACCCTCCCTCGATACGCGCTCCCCACGGTGCCCAGGCCGGTGTTCAATTTCCTGCGCCATCGCTCGAACAGTTAACACACCGTGCGATTTTCCATCCAGCGAAATTTCTGCGTTTGCGCTCGCGAAAGTCTTCTCCGCGCATGGGTGGGGCGCTGCGAGTGATATAATTTTCTGCGCCGAAGGAAAAGGAAGCTATCGATAGGTCAGGCGCGCGTCTCCATTACCCCGATACAGTGATACTACTGAAGATAAGTCCCTTTTCCCGCGTAATTAAGTGTTCCCCGACGTTGGACTGCTTTCCGTCACTCGTTCGACGGGCACTCGAGCACATCTCCTCTCCTCTTCGAGTGCCCGAGTCCTTCCCACTCGAGGAGGCCCCGCGTAGTCCTTCGGACCGGAAAGCTCCGGGGTCTGGACCACTCGTCCGTCGTTGGAGAATGATTTTAACCAGAGCTCCTTTGTGCTCCTCTCTCGTGGCGATCTATGCTCGATTAGAGCGGGGGTGGGGCGGGGGGCGCTTAATAGACAAAAGGGGGGTGGATTTTCCCGCCACCTTTTCGGCCGCGACGCGCCAAAAAGTGGTCCGAGACACCGCCGCGGAAGAATAGAACGCGGGGAGAAGGGACGAGGCTCGAGGAGAGCGTGGCGAAGGTGAAAGGGAATGGGAAACGAGGTGAAAAGGGGTAGGGAGAAAGGCGGAAGGGCTTAAATCAATAAATTTCAAAAGCCAAAGCCCGCCGCCTTACCGTTATAACTCTCGAAGCGGGTACCTTTGCCTCGCGTATATGCCATCAGAGGAGACAAAGAGACTTGCACTCGAGCAGTCAATACTGCAGGGGCCGCCCTGCTGCAAAGGTTTCAGAGACGAGGAGTTACGAAAAGGGTCCCGAGGTGCACGGAACCGCGACAAAAGAGATTGATGTTATTCGATTTTCGGATTCGAGATAAGTTAAGGAAGAGCCCGTGGTGCCCGCCGGGTCGTATAGATCGTGAAATCGGTTTCGTCTCGACGCCTCCCTCGTCCAGCCGGCTTCTCCCGCGTTTCCGTTCTCCTCGAGCCGCCTGTGCGCCGCGGGGTCTTACTTCGGCTTTTCCCCGACGTTACCACTTTTCTGGGGAAGGGAACGCTGCTGGAAACACTGTAAGAGCTGGGATTGTGATTTCTAATTAATGAGCAGCAGTACATTGCGGCACTTTGAAAGTCATCTGGAAGAATCAAGCCGCGGCGTTAACTTGTGCGGGATACTCGTTCATCAGCCTCGAAGGTGGACCTCTCCACAAGACTATTGTACCTCCAAGGGCACCAAAGACATTAAACAATATCCCCGGGGGCGTATCACATGGTGCGCCTACATCGAGCTCCGAAGTTCGCGATTCCACGCACAGCATCGTAAGTTGGCGGTATAAACTCAAAATTATTAGCTGGCCGCGGGGGAAACGGGCGAATCTACGCGTTCTTTTTCTCCCCCCCCTCTGACCCCTCTTGTCCTGGCGCGGCCAGCCTCTGGTACGCGCGCGTATTTCACTCGTACCGAGCTATTCGTAATTAGAAAGCCATTCAGAGAACTACGCCAGAATCCACTCTACGCTGATGGATACGAACCATATCTCACACAGATCGACGCTGGTGGTGCGCGCCTTTCATCTCTCCAAGTGCGTTCGGAGAGCGTTGAAAGTGAAGCCTCTCGTTGATTTCTCATTGTGACCGAGTGGCCGAGCCTAGGCGAAGTCTCTGGAGGCTTTGATTAACCTATCGCGTCCATTGGCGGGGGAGTAGGATTTCTCTCTTTTATTTTCCAGCCGGCCGCAAGCATCGTAGCTCGAATTTTGACGAGGTCCACCCCTCGGCGGACCGTGTCCCACTTCGTTCCCCTGGCTGGCGGAAAATCTACGCGCCACGGTGGAAGGGACACGGCCGATCGATCGATACCCACTCGGGTTGGATCGCGCAAGCCGCTCACGGACATTCATAATTACGGTTAGACAATAAAAGAGGGTGAGCCCCGGAGAGAATCGTGGAATGCGTTTAATAAACGTTGATCGGAGGAAATTGGCGAGGGACCCAAAGTCGAAACGGCCTCCCGCGAGCCACGCGCGCGCTACGTGAGTCACTTTCACGCCTTCCCTCGTCCAGGGAATTGCCGCTCCCAATTAATTCGCTAGTCGAAGGAATGTTTCATTAAGCCGTTTATTAATCCCGCCTTATTTCTATTAACACCGCGGACCTTTGGCGCGGGAACGCCGTCTGGTGATCACCGAGAAAGCCCGCGATGCGAGAAGATAGCGCAGCTCGCTGAACAATTACGGAACACCCTGGGGACCAGTTGAATCGCGTCCTTTCGAACATCTCGCTTCGCATAATCCATTTTACCGCGAGTGTAATTATCGTGGACGCGAGAAAATGAAGGAATTTGGGAAACACCGTGGCGTTGCTTCTGGAGGTGTCGTGGGGCTGGTCAAACGGCGCCAGCGGTTGAAACAAGTACTTAGGGCTGTCCATCGCGATCCTATTTTCGAGTCTCGTGCATTCTGCAACGGGAATAACAGCGACGGAATCGCCGAGTCGACACACTTTGGACAGCCGTGTTCCGCGAGCCTCGGCTCGCCACCTTATACACCCCCTATTTTTTTTTCAAGCTTATCGCAGCTCCCGGGGCGTGTTGACTTTAACGCCTGGCCAACGCCGGTTCACTATTGCGGTGCCAGCGTCCGCGCGCACCCATCTATCTCCGTTGGACGACGAAAAAAAAGGGGTCGCAGGGTTATCTTCGCGCGAATAGTAAACATGTTTCTAGCGCCGAGACAAGCGAAAAAAAGGTGTGAGAAATTCGATACCCCGGTGGGGTCGTAAAACGCGCGTCTTGCTCGCTCCAGTTTTCATTCACCTCGGTGAAGGATGCATGGATTGCTAGAAAAGGACGGCAAACACAGCCCCGGGCGTTTCTGTTTCAATCGCGGCGCCGCCGCGCTACCGAATACGCGGCTGAAACCGAACGGCGCGCGCTGCGGGACTCATTTTTTTTTCATAGGTACCTGCCCCGCTACTGGCTGTACTTTTCACTGATTTCACGGTATCGGTAGCTGTCCACCCACGCCACGTACGATGTAATGGCTTACCAAGGATATCCCTGGTCTGCAGGCCTGGTTCATGAAATATCTTGCATTTACTATGCTCGTTCTGCGATCTGAAATTTCATTAGCTCCTGTCAGGCTCGTGCCTGCAAATTTACAAGTGTAACCGACGGCGAGACGCGTCGTATTTCACAAGGCCTTCCCAGCCGTCGGGACAGCCATTCTTCCGAAAGTGAAATAGAAACGGCAAGCGAGGAAACTCGGAACAGCGACGTGTCGTGACTTTCACGCGCGCGCCCCAGCTTCGTTATTCATGCCCGTACCCCGTCCCACATTCTTCCATTCGCGGATCATATATTTTTCATCCGGCGTTTCCTTCGCTGCGCCTCGCAACGCCCTCAGATATCGTCGTTAAATAATCAAGCGAACGATCTGTACGCGCTCTCCTCGTTTGCCTTCGTCTTCTTGCTGTAGTTACGTTGTTTGCTTCCGTTTCTCCTTTTGCCCCGGCTAGTCCGCTTCCCCTGCTCTTCTTCCATTTCTGCTTTCCGATTAATCTTCTTCCTCTTACCCCGCGATTTGTCTTCATCTTATCCGCGGGTTTGTCTTCCCCTTTCTCTGATTTCTTCCTCTTGGCTCCTCCAATTTCTCACTCCTCTCGATCTACGATCTTCTTCTTCGTCTTCTTCAACAACTCGCTGCCCTACGATCCGTCTACATTCCGTTCCTTTTCTCAGCCCGCCTTCTTCTACTTGCTTCATCATCCACGGCCCCCTTGCTATGCTCGCTCTCTCTTCCTTCTCTTCGCCTATCTCGGGGCCCCTTTACTTCTGACCACCCCACGCGGAATCGACGACACCAGCGGTCCGAGGATTTAACGACCACCGTAAACTCCGCATGATAATTCTTTCTGTCCGCGGGGAGACGCGTATTGCACGGAACACGATGCGTGCACGCGTGCCCGAGGAGCGTGTACACGGTGTCAACATGCCCGACCCGTCCAACAAATCGGCAGGTGGGTGGATAAGTTGGTGCGTTACGTGGCTCGCAGACCAACTTGGTCATTTACAAGTGCGCAGATCTACGGGGTGGTCGTCGCGATCCTGACTCTTCTGCCTCGAAGTGCACGGTGCGAAAGATCGGTAACCGTAATTACTCTGGGACAGACGTCTGTTCTAACTTCGGTCTAATTGCAAGAAGGTCATTCGGCTGTTGGAGTTTTTCACTCAGCACATCCCCGTCGCGAAAATGTACAACTTTACTGTTCCCGCGTGGTACGGAACGCGTGTGGAGCATTGGGGCAAGGGGCTAAAATTCACCAACGACGATGGTTCGCGGGAAATTCCACCCCGAAACGGTCGGAGTGTGACAAAAATCAGAGCTGCAAAAGGTAACGTGTGACGTTCAATTAACGTCAGTTGGTGCAAACGGACGCGTGCGATGCCGCTTCGAGTGGGGAAAATATTTATCGTGCAATTGATTATCGCTGCTTTCGGGAGCTGCAGCGAGAGTCGTTAACATTTTTCAAGTCCGATCGGCAACGAGCGCCGATGCTAACGAACGATTCCGGCCACATTTACGTACGTTACACATCATTATCCGTCCGCGGTGTATTTCCAACTAATGCATTAATCATTATCGGAGATAGGCACGAGCACGGCGAGGTATCGATTGCGCCTCTCTTTGACAGCCGCAGGAATATTTGGGGCGTGCAAATGTTGGTTATGCACGCAACATTGCTCACAATTTGATCGCGGCGTGTTCGATCAACAGGCCACGGCATCTTCCGTTTGTGCACGTGCCCGTAATACAGAAACTGGGATCCGCTGCGAATCGAAGATAGCACGCGGCTTCATTAAACGGGAGAATTAATATTCGCATGGTGCAACAGCTAGGTGTCATCGCACAGATGAACCAAAACCATAAACTTCGATCCTGCCCGACAAAGGAATTCAACGAGTATCAGGTCGAATAATTCATGACTCTCCAGCAGCTGCTCGAAAGTAACAAGGAAATGTGACCGAAAGTGAACTTCCCACGAGCCGTGAGCTATGGAACAGAGCCCTATGCTGGTGCAGAATGACAGATCCACCCCCAGCCACCATCGCATCGGGAATCCCATCAGTGATAGCTATCGATCCCTGCCCTAAGCATAATTCCCCGATTGCATTATCATACGACGGACCACGATAATCTCGCGGCCCAGCAATTTCGCTATTTCGCGCCCTACCCCCGCCCCACGTTTGCCCCGTTTCCTGGAAGACTTATCTCTGACGTGGATCGTACCGCAATGAGAACGGGACTGATTACGCCACTCGAGAGCACATTGCGCCAAGCGATTCGCCGATTCCGCCTGGAAGGGCGACAATTCCGTCGCTGTTTACCGGCCACCCTGTACACAGAGACCGACCGGCCCGATAGTTGCACTGGTATGCACTTAGGCTACAATACGCCAGGGTACATTGTGTCTCCCGCGTAAGCGTTAATACCGGGCACAAGAGCGTCGTAGGAGGCGGTGTGGCCAGAGAGGCGGAGGGAGGCAGAGGCTGCGGGGAACAGCGCCACAAAGAGGAAGATCGGGGGACACAGAGGGAGAGAGAGAGAGTGAGAGAGGGCAGGAGAGGAAACAGAGGAGACAGAAGGACCAAGGAGCATGCCAGGACCAAAGAGAAGGCAATACCTAGTGGGTGAGAAGGAGAGACACGTGGATAGAGGGAGAGGCCTAATCCGATACATCTCGGTTGCTTGCCAGAGGATCGCAATGCCCGCGACATTGTTCCCGTTCGCGGTGGCTACGTCGAACGTGTTGTGGGCACCCGGAGCTCCCGCTTCCGTGTGTCCCGCCAAAATCCCGTATCATCTGCACCGACATCACCGTGTCTGCGAATATCGCGCGATTTCGACGTAGAGATTTCCCCATGGCGGCCACCAAGAGGAGCGCACCCCTCCCATGACGAGTGCGCGCGGGGGGCTTCGGTACCGTTTGATTCCGAAAAGCTCGCGACTCTTAACACTCGGCGATGGCTCCCGCGCGCCTCGTCCGCCGTCTCGAGTATCGCGAGACGCCGCCCTGCAACGCGTAGCCACTGCATTAGCCCCCGCAGCGTGCTGCGGAGGAGGACCACCCCTCCGTCGGCGGACGCTTTTGCGTCAGCTTTCGTCAGCTCCTCTTTTGAAGTATCCGAAGCTTGGCACGAGATACAGAAAGTCGGGGAATAAAAATCGACGTGTCTGCGCGTGAAGGGGGTGGGCGTCGGTGGGAAGTGGTTACGGTGAAGAGGGTTGAAGGGGCGGCGCGCGAGCACGGGACGGACGGCGCGGCGCTTTGGATTTGCGGCGGAGAGCTTCGACGAGGCTCTTTCTATCCATTACGATCAGGTGCGGGAAAGGCCGGCGCGCGCGGTGAAAAGTGTTTTAAAGGGAAACGTCGATGTGGCGGGAGATCGCCGCGCGCTCCTCGCGTGTATGCTTTTTATGCCCATGAGATTTTTATGGTTTTAATGACGCTCTCTCGCGGCCGGCAGGATTTAAACTGCTTTTAAATTTCGTGCGCGCCGGCTTAAGCGGGAAATCTTTTCTCTTTTCCTTCCCTTTCTTCTGGCCACCTCTACGCGTAATCTCCTCCTGCTTTTTTTCGGGGGTAATGGTAACCGCCGAAGCCAGAAACAGATGGAATTGTTTATGGCTTTTAACCGAAGTATGCGGGGTGGGAGGGTTCCAGGGAGGATCGAGGTGGAAAGCCTCGCTGTTTACGACGCCGGTGCTTTTTATAAACCCATCGAAGGTATTAACGCGCGACGACTCGGATTTAAGCTTCCTGCTCCTTTGGTCTCTTATTAATCCGCTGAAAGAGGATTCCCTAGGGAAGTTGCTGCGCGTCGTTGGTATTTACGGTGTTAAGGTCACAGGTAGATCCAATTTTAATTAAACTGTAGACGGAGCGTGGAAAAGACGTTCGTTATATCGTTCATTTTTATTTCGGAATGTGCAACCCTCTGTGTACGCATGGTCGTCAATCATCAGCCGGGCTCGCGTTCTTTCTTGGGTGAGTTGCATCATTCAAGGGCCAGTTTGTTACGGTGCTAGGTGATTTTGTGGGATAAGGTCCGCCTAGTGTAGTAAAGGAACCGATGAACGATTATGGAGAAGCCTCGAACGGCCAGGGTCGATCGAATACAATGTACTGCGCTATCATTGCGCGGTCCTAAGGCTCTGGTATTCAATTATGCAACGAACATCATCCTCGTTCTGTGGTTGGCCGCGCTCCATTTCACTTTCGAGGGGGTTTAGACGGGTCCCTCTTGCTCGATACAAGGGTGGAATCACGCACAGATGCCACGCGTTTCTGTTTCCCCGGATCCACGGGCTCAGGGTGCCCACGCCCACCGCGTTCCATCTTATTGTTCAGGATTACTGTATACAGTTACGCGTACATTTCTTAAAATACCTCTCCGACCCTACGGAATTCGAAGTATAATCATTAATAATACAGATTATACGATGTCCTTGGTCCGAAGGTCAGGTAGTCTCTTCTGTAACATATTTCGGGTTCCCTCTCCTTTTTTCTTCATTTTAAGACGCGAGGGTTGACACGCCACGGGTCCATCTGCCTGAAATACTTACACCTCGATACGCCGTCGCCTCTATACATAATGCATTCAGCATATAAGAACGTTTCGCGTGCTCCTATCGAGTAACAGGATTTAGAGCGGTAAAGAGATGAGGGCAGGAGGATAGCGAGAAAGAGGACGAGAACCGATATATCCAACTGCAAATTATTCATGCTGCCCCACGAATCATTGTGGGCCCATTTCTTGCCACCCGAAAACGGGATCAAAGATGTCCTGGCTGCTGGCGAATTCGATTAACCCTATTTCGCGAGCGAGCCCAAGAAACCATCCACCGTTATGCTATCTGGCCGTCTATCTACTGTACCAGTTATACCCGTGGCTTTTCCTGCTCGTTCGCAACTGCTTAACAAGGCTCAAAGTCCTCCACCAGATCTGGTACACAATCTTGCCATTGAAGAGTACCCGATCGCGCAGCAGAACTTGCTTTCCTTTACTTTCCCTCATCATTTGTCAGTGACATAGTAATATCTTCGAACACTGACTCCTCGAACGCCCCTCAGCTTTCAATTCCAGCACCCACCCTCGCCATTAATTGCAAAAATCGACTGACTCCGCCGTCGAGCCGTTCTCGTCCCTCTCGAGCTGGCTTTCAGGCTTGATTAAACGGCCCCATAGAAATTCAAAATTCCTCTCGAAGGGATCGCGCGAGGATTTAAGGGTTTCGATCGAGGGCGAGTGCTAGAATCCGTCGGAGCGGTGGTCGGGAGGCGATGCCGCTGTATGCGCCGGTCTTTAACCCAAAAACGTCCGGCGCATTACAGGGCGATAATCGAAAATCAATAAGGTTGATAAAAAGCGTAAGGAAACCGGAGCCAGTGCACACGGGACTTCTTGCATAATAAATCTCTTCGCCCTAACCCCCGGGAGATCGCGGTAACCAGACATCGGCCCCGATACGCTCGAAACGTCGACTGGGAAAACGTATTGATTCGATCGCCAAGCTTGCTTGCCCGAATAACAGCAACGGCACATTGTCGCGCGATGATCGAGTCGGTTTTTCCAGGGAACTGCGCGCTACAGTCTTCAACATTGTAAAACATGCCTCGAAACTCGCGACTGATGAGGCCGGAAAGGGGAGCTTGGACGGTAAGCTGACCAAACTGGGGACATGAACAAACACGGAACTCCCAACATCTGGTGATATGTCCGCTATTCCCGCTGCACAGGGCGGAAGATCGAATTGTCGTATCGCGTCCCTTATCCGAAGGCACCTGATGACCCCGGGATTATTCCAAGCGAAGTGTAGCACGTCATAATCCCAAATGGAACAAGTTCCAAGGCACACCTGTCCTGCTGGCGAGCGCGTCTCGATATCGACCGAATCGCGTCGATTTGGTTACCGGCGACGTCTTCGACAGACTCCGATTGAGTAACCGTAGACGAGGGAGCGACGGTGAACCGAGGGCGGATAAGTCTTAACCCATCTTGGATCAGTTCCCTCGAGCCGAGCGGACTTAACCCAGAGCCAGCTAATTGTTAATTCTCCACCTGATGCTCGGTTAATCGAACGACTTGCAGCGCAATAGGCAGGCTTATCCGAATCGATCGAAGAGCGGCTCTATTGTACTCATCAGCGGATCACGCGAGATATGCCTTTGAGGATCAGAAGGGCAGATCGTGGCCCTCGGGAGGATCCTCGAAACGCACGTGCGCACATGTCATCGAGCGTACAGGCTCTCGCCCCCGTATGCATATATCGCGCCCCGTTCGGTCGCTTTCGCCGCGAATATGTCGCAATCTCGGTGCCACAGGACAGGTAGGTCCATTTGGTACGCAAACGTGGCCGGGCCAATAATCCGTTTCATCTTGCGGTCAAACGATCGGTCGCCCCTGCTGCGATACGAAAGCTGCATGATCTTGGGCGTGCACGTATGCACCATATACTTCCATTTCCTCGTGCGCGTACGCATTGCTTGCACACGAATACACCAGCTCCTAGATGTTGCGAGTAGGTAGATCGATCCTCCCTCCGGTTGCCAGTTGGCGCCGACACTCTTCCATGGCGCTTTTCTATTTCCCAATCAGTGGCGACCCGTGGATCTCTACTCGTCCGATCGAATCGGGGTTAAAATAAGCACGAGCCCGGTTGTTACTCTTCTCTATATAAAGTGGCCGCGCTGTTCGTGATAAATTATAAAGAGCGATCCCTTTCCGGGAACAGCCGTCGCTATTTATAACGCGAAACGCGGAGCCAGTGTTCCACGATGCTCGGGAGCAATCAATTCTTCCTCCCCCGGCATCGATGCAAAGGGGAAGCCACTCGAACGTTGAAGAAGCGAGAGCAAAGGGTACGTCGCCCCCGATATCGGGCCGCGAGATAATGAAAAGAATACAGGGCCTGGTGGCCTGTGACTTAATGTGCCCGAAGGAATAAACGTGGCCCGCGGTATATATCAAGCCGCGGACAGGCGCGGCGTTCCCTGTAAATGATATAAATAAAATCAAGCCCGGGTATACCGTCGGCTATTTATCATCCAGCTAAAATGCCTTAGCCCTCCTTGGCCCCGGTTGGCCCCATTAATAACGCGGGGAAAACTCATTTTCGTTTGGCTGAGCGCTGCGTGCTCGGCTTACGCCTTCGACCATCGGCTGCGAATGGGTGCTCGCTCGTGGGAACAGGCCCGGTTGCGGAAGGGATCTCAAGATTCCGCGCGATTTTGTTCGCATTGAATTATAGCGGATATCCCGCGCTCGGCGGAATAGCTCCCGATGGAATGGAGAGTGGATAATCGGCGAGATTGGCGAGTGATAAAGCGACACGTTTCTTGACGCTAGAAAATTAGACTTACGTCTCGATGCTGCGGCTGCTCCCTTCGGTTTCGTTGGCGTCTGCAGACGCAGACGTTGCCTTGCTAATTAATTATCCGAGACGATCGCAGCGCTGAAGAAAGCGCGATCTTCTATCTGGGAATAGAATAGGAGGGAGGCGGACAATGCGTAAAGCCACCCAACCGGGTGTCAATGGAACGCGTTGCCCTCGCAGCCGTTAATATTCGAGCGGCGGGGCAGAAATCTAGTTTTGAAGCGGCTCTTGAATAAATCATGGGACGATCAATCCCTTCTTCTGCTCGCTCGGTGCACCGCAAACTGCATCAATAATGGACAGCGTATAAACAGGCACGGTAGGCGGATAAACGGAGGGAAAAGAAAACCGGTGGCCCTTTTTACGTGGCTGGTACGTAAACATATATACACTCTCGAAAATTCGGCGCGCCCCGCGGCTGGCCGCCCAGGGCCGACGCGTTTAAACAAATATTTTCACTGGCAGGAGGTGCGGCTGCTGGGAGCCGCCGACGATCTTCTTTAAATATTACTACCAGATAAATATATCCGGCAGAGCTGGAACAGGGCTCGACTGGGGAATCAACGTCTCCCGCCTATGCCTACGATCGATCTTCGTCGATATCGCCGACGTTCCGTTGAGAACCGCTGCGGCATCTCGTATGCCCGTGTGCTATCGAGACGAAAGATCCGAGCGTGATTGAAGACCGATGGGTCCCGGTCATAGGTGCCGGATGAACCTGAAGAAAGATCAGAACGATGTAAATGTATGGTTCTTGGAGATCCGAGTATCCCGTGCCTCATCCTGGCTCTCTGGGAACTATTGAAATTTAACGGGACCTATTTGAATAGTGCAGCTTGGGTACTCCTTGGAGCGGTACAGATTTAGAATGGCAATGTCAGTTACTCCCTTGATAACTACACCATCGATTCGTTCCACTATTCCCACTTGGCCATACCTCGCGATAAGTCACTCCCCTAACAATGATTTACAGGACACGCTGCATATTATCATCGCTCCGTAATTCGTGGACGGATTTTTATCGTCGGCCGCGCGAAATTCGATTCGCCGTGGCTGCTGGACGTCCCCAGGCCGTCTTTATTAAAATTCATGCCCAGCGTCGCGTTTCGCGCCCGTCATTAATTACTCCGCCGCGTTAAATCAGACTTCCCATTGCCCTGGTTAATAAATAACCGAGGAACAACGGCGAGCAACGCGCCCCCCTCCCGCAAGAAGTCGCTCGCCGTGAACACGTAGATTTATCGCCGCGAGCAACATTCGCAAACCTGGCTGGACCAGGGACGTTCCCCTACCGCGGGCACGATTATTCGAACAACAAACGAACGTCGCCCGCGTTGGTCCCGTCGAATATACTGTTCTGTGTTCGAAGAACCGTTGACTTCTTCCACTGATTCCCTTGGCTGATAGCTCACGCGTTCGGCACACATCACTGTTCGCCCGAAGCATCGGGCTGGAAAGCCGAGGGCCCCAGTTTTCGAAACTCTTCGATTACCAAAGTCGGTTCTTCGCGACCGTGTATCGCGGTCGCCCTAGAAATATTCGGTTTATTATTAGCTTTGAGCCACTCGATCGCGATTGCGCCGTTGACCGGGGGAAAGAAAAAGAGGAAGGAGTTAGTTACATGTGGGTCTCCGCACTCTTATGCTCGCGCTATCGAGACGAAGGATCCGAGCGTGATTGAAGACCGATGGCCAGGGCATAGGTGCGCTGCGCGGCTGCGGTGGGGCGAAGGGAGGCTGCACGTAAGAGGCAGAAGAGGAGGCGAGGGAAGGGTGGAACGGATGAGAATGCGACCGGTAAATCGTATCGTGATACGACGAATCCTCGCCACGGAACGTGGGCGACTCTCCGCTTCATTTGCGTGCACGCGCTTGTGCGTGTACGCTCGGCCGGCCGCGTGACCGGCGTCAAATCGCGTGAAGGAAAATCTCGTGTTCCCTCGGACCTGACAACGTTCCAGGATCCCAGCAGCCGAGGTGCAAGTTCAGGGATGTAAATTTTAAAGCGATCCTCGCGCTCCCAACAGCCCCGGGGAAGAATCGGGGATAATAGGGGGCGAGGGTATTAGCGAAATTCACGTAGACTCGCACTCTAAAGCCTCTTATCACTGTTACCATAAGAGATGGTAACATAGACGCCAAGTGGACTCGCGCTACTTGGCGTTCGGGTCCTTCATATTATTGATAGTTTCGAGCAGCTAATTTCACCCCGAGTTTCGGCTGCTTCGTGCTCGACATCATTCAGGATATTACGCGTGTGTATCCGATAAGATGATCAAGATGTTGTGCCAAGTGCAAGGGGATATTAGCAGGGCTGCTCGAGTATGGGGTCTACTTAGTAGAATGAAGTTCGAGCGGAAATAATTGCTTTAGAAATATTTTTCAGCTGTGCGAGCTCACTCCTCCCGCGTTGCAACCCCTTCCTGATTAATAATTACCTCGCATTCGAAAACATTGATGCACCTATGAATACACCCGTTTCATATACATATATGTATAACCCCGCGTGCTTACCCTTACTTCACGAACGTAAACGCCCCCGCGTTGCGAACGGGCCCTCACGAAACCAGCGAGATGTCATCTGGCCAAATAACTATTTAGTGCGGCGCAGTGAAACGCGCATCCACCGCGCAACCTCTGCCCAGTTTTTCCACGCGGCTCCTCTTCCATGGGTTTCGACGTGACACGCAGTTTCGAAATTTTGTTTTCTTTGATAGGGGCAGTTGATAGGCGGGCTTGTTTATTTGAACGGGTTGCGCGCGCGGACTGTCGCCCCCGGTTTGTATGTTTGAAGAGGATCCAGGGATCCGGGGACGATGAAAAGTGGGGCCAGTTATTTCTCTGTTTTATTTATACCCTGTCATCTTTGTGTATATACATTTTCCAACCGGCAACTTTCGTTGCGAAGTGCACGAACGAGCCAGTTTGTTATGTTTCACTTGGCATTCCGACATTCGTTACACGGATGACAAGCAATATTTCAGCGCGCATTGTGCCCCTTGGATGTTGATTAATTAACACGATTTCTCGTTTCTTTTCAGGTAAGTGGCCGCAGTATCTAACTATCTACGGCCGATTGCAAGGGACAGGGAGATTAGAGGAGCACCTGCCACGGTAATGTAACCAGCACGAATGGCGGAAACAATTTAGATAGGGGTTCACCCGTGTAGGTGTAAAGGGACGAGGCATTTGGCGCCGTTTCCGGTTAACATTTAATCGTTCGTCTCAGTTCATCATATCGTACCGTTTTAGTAATAACTTTCTCATTGAATTTCATGTAGGGTAGACCGGGGGCGGTAGTAACACTTTGACTTTGGAATACGATTACGCAAAAACTATTACAGTTACAACAAAAGTTTTTTTACGAAAATGTTACTTATTTATCTGACATTATTTGAGCCACAACAGTTTCACTGTATGTCAAGTAATATTCCGGTTATTAATAAAAAATGAGAAGCGGAGAAAGTGTTACAACCGTCCCTGACCCCGGGTCTGCATGGAGTCGATAGTAGCACAAATATAACTTTACAAAATTAAAATATTTATTGATTTAAATTATAATAATAAATGAAAAAAGTAAAATCTATGTATAATAAATTATGTGGTATCTCAATTGTGGCAGAAATAAAAGGCGTTTTGGCTGGTGCATTCTTCATCTGCTCAATCCTTACATTCAGTATATTGCACTCATTTTTCATTTGGTTTGCTTGTGCTATGCTATATGATTTCATGCAAATAAGACAATATAAATTCGCCTTCTTTGTCCCTAATCGGTTCTGTTGCGGTAAAACCGACCCCGACTGCCGATGTTACAATCGCCCCCGACCATGCTTTTGAACTTAAATTATAAATTTTGACTAATGAGACGCTTAAAAGTGCCAAGTAACGATCAATATTAGTTTAAAAAAGGTCGAATTACAGATTAAAAAATCGAACAAGCACATATTTGCAAAGGGAGTGTTTATATTACAATTTTAAGTCAATAAGGAAAAGTTACTTTAGGGTATCGAAAAGTTATTTTCTTCACTATCCATGTCTATTGCGTATCTGTACTCTTAGGGCATGGATGTGTATATTCCAAATGTCATTCTTCATCATATATCCAAAATTGGTGTTAATATCTATTATATGTTTTGAGATATTTAGCGTGCTACATTCGCCCCCCTGTTACTACCGCCCCCGGTCTACCCTACGTAGGGACAGTAAGAGCACAGTAAGAACACGAAGGTTGGAAGAAACTGGTGGCCATGGCCACGTCTTGTTTCTTAGCGTCGGCGGGCGTAAAACGCGAAACTACGGGACCACGGCGCGCCACAGAAATTTCGTTCGGTCCGTTGTTTCATATCGGCCAGCTCCCGTGATTTATACTTTTAGTTTCTGTTTTATGGTCGTCCAAGTTTGTTGCTCGTGAAAAATAAAATCCGTGATATATTGCTTAATATGGCCGCTCGTGCTGAAATAATGCTATCGACGTATCGGACGTCCGGAATGTAACTCCCGCTCGGTTTCGTTTAAATGATTCGAAAGTGTTCGAGCCACGGTTAAGCCCGAGAGTTATCGACTTTATCGATCCCTTCGCGGATATGTCTTCGGCGAGCCTTGAAGCAATGGTACCCCCACTGACAGTTTCTTAGAACTTTGGTGAAATGAGCGTATTACTTCGACGAAACCCTTTATCAATGGCTTTAAGATACCGTACCCTTTCGAAATTCTCTATTTATATCCACAACTTGACAAGTGCCTACTGGCCTTACAAATTCTAAGAACGTTCTCCAAATTTCAAGTGCTGTTTAAAGAATTCCTACATGCGAGGATCCTTTGCAGCGCTCATTCGTCCCACCGGTGCAAGGTTATTTGAAGGGTAAGGGACAAAACTAAGAATGTCCATTTTTCGCGATTTTGCGATTTATACAGGGTGTCCGCGGGAAGACTGGACAGCTGAATATCTCCTAAAGTATTGGAGATAAAAAATTAAAAAAAATATGTAAATTAATGGTTCGATGGGGCTGCTTAATTCGCCGCGACGGATTTTTTTTTCGATTATTATTTTAAAAGATACGATGGTCAAGTTCGGTTCTTCAAATGGCACTAACTTTTTTGAAGTCCTGAGTTGATAGTGCGTTCCAAGACCAATTCAATAAGCTTTAATGTATACACTTGATTTCCACTGGTTTTTGAGATATTGCGCTTGCAAATTTGCTGATTTTCACTTGAAAAAAACCTCTGGAATAGCAAGGACCGGGGTCGGTCTTGCTGGCCCCACGGGTCGCAGTGCCTGCTGAAATAGATACCTACCTGCCAAAGGTCTACGCAGACCCAGGCTGGACAATTCTTTTCCGTCAGAAATGCTACTTAGGTAGGTACATCTGCGGTATCGAGAAGCGCACCGTTATTTTTATTTCGCACTTGCTTCTACGCTCGGATGGCCGGTTATTTTGGGAGGGGTGCAAGTTCGATTGGTTAGGTTAGGAGGTGTGAAAGTTGCTAGACTAAATTTCAACCATAGGGAGCAGATTGTATTAGAACCAATCGGATTTGCATCCCTCACAAACGGCTGCTCTCTTGAAGAGGCCCTCTTCACAGCAATGCCCACCTTCAATCGCGCGGAATACGTCAACGCATGCTTTAGGTTTTGATATTGAAGCTCGTGTTTATACTCGAGAGGACCACGCGTCGACAGCGGGCTACCCCTTTTCTTCCTGTGTCTCCCCACGAGGAGTATTGCCGATGGATTGTAGGAGCGTAGATGTCTGGATGCCAGTTATTGAATTCAGGAGACGATAGAAACACTTTATTACAAAACACACATGTACTATAATTAAAGTAAATCGTATTCCTCTCGGGCAGGAGTACTGATAATGATCGAACTTGCGCCCCACTTCGCGCAGACCGATTACGCGGAGGGTAGTCGGGTGTCACACACTGCACAATTGATACAGAGTAACAATTCTGGAGCAACGCCCGTCAAGGAGATGCGGCCTGGTACCCCGTGACGAGGATAGCCCTTCGCAGTGTCTCGCCCGAATTTTATGGCTTTTTCCGGAAAAAAAGGTAGGAATCCTGGGCCGAACGTAGCGAATTGAAGGGTTTCGACCCTCGAAGGGTTTGGAATATCATTAAGAACTGAAAAATGTACAGGATTTCAAATGTTTGCTTCTTTTCTTCATCGTATCGAGAAGGAAGTGACGCCAATGGATTCCTTATGCTTTTCCGATGAAACTGACACCAAGAACGACGTAATTCGGAAAATAATGAAGGAAATGAACAATTCATTTCCATAACCTCAAGCTAATTTCGTTAATAATAGCCCGATTTACGTGAAATTTGGTATGATTTTCATCGGAAAAACATAAGGAATCCATTGGGGCCACTTTCATATCGATGCATTAAAGAATGAAGCATTTCTTACTATGCTGAAATTAATATTTCACATTTTCACCCTCGACTGCGGGGGCTCGACCCCAAATTCGTTACGTTCGGCCCAGGATTCGTACCTTTTTCCGGAAAAAGCCATAAAATTCGATGAGCACAGCGAGGTGTTGTTCTCGCCACGGGGTGACGGGCCTAGCTCCAGAATTATCTGTTTAAGATATAAACTAATTCTTTATTCTTTATCGTATGGATATGGGAGTGTCGCCGATGGATTCCTTGGAGTTTTCCGATGAAAATCATTACAAATGTCGTGTAAATCAGACAACTTTTGCATATGGAATACAAATAGCATGTGTCAAAGTACTCCGATTAGCGTGATATTTGGTATGATTTTCATCAGAAAAACATAAGGAATCCATCGGCGTCACTTCCCTTTCGACACGATGAAGAAAAGAATTTCTTAATACGCTGTAATGGATATTTCACCCTCGACTGCGGAGACTCGACCCCAAATTCGTTACGTTCGGCCCAGGATTCGTACCTTTTTCCGGAAAAAAAGGTAGGAATCCTGGGCCGAACGTAGCGAATTGAAGGGTTTCGACCCTCGAAGGGTTTGGAATATCATTAAGAAGTGAAAAATGTACAGGATTTCAAATGTTTGCTTCTTTTCTTCATCGTATCGAGAAGGAAGTGACGCCAATGGATTGCTTATGTTTTTCCGATGAAACTGACATCAAGAACGACGTAATTCGGAAAATAATGAAGGAAATTTCGTTAATAATAGTCTGATTTACACGACATTTTGCATGATTTTCATCGGAAAACTCCGAGGAATCCATCGGCGACACTTCCATATCCATACGATAAAGAATAAAGAATTAGTTTATTTCCTAAACAGATAATTCTGGAGCTACGCCCGTCACCCCGTGGCGAGGAACACACCCCGCAGTGCCCATCGAATTTTATGGCTTTTTCCGGAAAAAGGTACGAATCCTGGGCCGAACGTAACGAATTTGGGGTCGAGCCCCCGCAGTCGAGGGTGAAAATGTGAAATATTAATTTCAGCGTAGTAAGAAATGCTTCATTCTTTAATGCATCGATATGAAAGTGGCACCACTGGATTCCTTATGTTTTTCCGATGAAGATCGTACTAAATTTCACGCAAATCGGCCCATTATTAACGAAATTTCCTTCATTATTTTCCGAATTACGTCGTTCTTTGTGTCAGTTTCATCGGAAAAACATAAGGAATCCATTGGCGTCACTTCCTTCTCGATACGATGAAGAAAAGAAGCAAACATTTGAAATCCTGTACATTTTCACTTCTTAATGATATTCCAAACCCTTCGAGGGTCGAAACCCTTCAATTCGCTACGTTCGGCCCAGGATTCCTACCTTTTTTTCCGGAAAAAGCCATAAAATTCGGGCGAGACACTGCGAAGGGCTATCCTCGTCACGGGGTACCAGGCCGCATCTCCTTGACGGGCGTTGCTCCAGAATTGTTACTCTGTATCAATTGTGCAGTGTGTGACACCCGACTACCCTCCGCGTAATCGGTCTGCGCGAAGTGGGGCGCAAGTTCGATCATTATCAGTACTCCTGCCCGAGAGGAATACGATTTACTTTAATTATAGTACATGTGTGTTTTGTAATAAAGTGTTTCTATCGTCTCCTGAATTCAATAACTGGCATCCAGACATCTACGCTCCTACAATCCATCGGCAATACTCCTCGTGGGGAGACACAGGAAGAAAAGGGGTAGCCCGCTGTCGACGCGTGGTCCTCTCGAGTATAAACACGAGCTTCAATATCAAAACCTAAAGCATGCGTTGACGTATTCCGTGCGATTGAAGGTGGGCATTGCTGTGAAGAGGGCCTCTTCAAGAGAGCAGCCGTTTGTGAGGGATGCAAATCCGATTGGTTCTAATACAATCTGCTCCCTATGGTTGAAATTTAGTCTAGCAACTTTCACACCTCCTAACCTAACCAATCGAACTTGCACCCCTCCCAAAATAACCGGCCATCCGAGCGTAGAAGCAAGTGCGAAATAAAAATAACGGTGCGCTTCTCGATACCGCAGATGTACCTACCTAAGTAGCATTTCTGACGGAAAAGAATTGTCCAGCCTGGGTCTGCGTAGACCTTTGGCAGGTAGGTATCTATTTCAGCAGGCACTGCCACCCGTGGGGCCAGCAAGACCGACCCCGGTCCTTGCTATTCCAGAGGTTTTTTTCAAGTGAAAATCAGCAAATTTGCAGGCGCAATATCTCAAAAACCAGTGGAAATCAAGTGTATACATTAAAGCTTATTGAATTCGTCTTGGAACGCACTATCAACTCAGGACTTCAGAAAAGTTAGTGCCATTTGAAGAACCGAACTTGACCATCGTATCTTTTAAAATAATAATCGAAAAAAAAATCCGTCGCGGCTAATTAAGCAGCCCCATCGTACCATTAATTTACATATTTTTTTTAATTTTTTATCTCCAATACTTTAGGAGATATTCAGCTGTCCAGTCTTCCCGCGGACACCCTGTAGATGGCACTAGAGGAGTGTCGAATCATAAGGGGTTATAAAGTTCTAATACCACCGTAAGATAAGGTTAAAGATTTGGCATGGGCTGGTTAAACAACGGGAAATGTCCACTCTGCGCTGGAACAAAATACGGAATGGCCCCGCCCTTTTCCTGAGCACAAGCTTCTGTCGTCAAGGCGAAGCATGAAATTATTTAAGAAAAAAAATTAAATCCATTGAACCTTGTTTCTTTACTGATCGAGTAAAGTATTAAAATTTAATTCTCTCGATAAAGCTGTTTTGCGACATTCCCTGTTTTTCCCCTTACCTTTCATCTCTAAAAAATGTAACGAAACTGAAAAGGAGAGCGTAATAAATGACTCCGATCTCGACCCACCATCGAGGGACTCCTTTCGTCATCGAAATACCCTGAACTGTTGCTCGCCTGCTTTGCACGTGCACGTAGAAGTATAAGTGCACGAGTGGCGCGCTCGGACGTGTTATCGACCAGTTATACTGCCTAATGCACGTATCAAGTTCTTCATCCGGCGTGCATCAACCTCGAAGCAGACGGAGGAACGGTCACGTAGATCGTTTCGCGTTTCTTGTCGCCGTTTACCTTGTTATGCCTGGTACCAGTTGCGCTCACGGCGCGGCTTATCGTCATCGCGAAATTGTTGCGCCCGAGACGACGAACATTAATACTCCGATGATAAGCCGAACAAACGATGCCAATTAATCGCGAGACCGCTGACCCCCGATTCAGGGATTCCGAGTAACTTATCATCCGTGCAAGACCGAGTATGTTGGTCTAATTGGATCACGTATATTCGGAGCGGTAATCGAACGATATTCTCGCAACTTGATCTGCCGCGAAAACCATATTCGTAAGCGGACCGGCAACTCGATAATGTAATTCCCACACTTTTCACGCTCGCCAAAGGAAGTCTCCTCGATTCCCAGTTAAAGGGAATCGCGTCTTAATTGCCCCGGCCACGCGAATACCCTATCGCCAGAAGACCGAGCAAGGAGAAATTGAAAATTGGCCGCAAACCGGCTCGTTAGCGCCGCCAAGCGAATAAATCGCGTCTGGGCGTTCGATCGGGGCATGATTAGCTCGTAACATCGATGATTACGGATCGGCCCCGCTCATTGTCCGGCATTATCGCGCGGCCACGGTTTATTACAGATACGTTTCTCCGTATTACAGTCCCGACAAATTTAGCAGGGCCTCGTTTCGTATAAACGCGCCGCCGGTTGCGGCCTGGGGCCATAGTTGCCACTATAATGCACGAGGATAGCGCGGGGGAAATAGTAGCGGCGTAATAGTGGACGCGGTGCCAGATTGCCGGGAAAATTAATTACGTGGCGAGCGTTTAGCCGTGGCCCCAATGAGAGGAGCATCCCGGCCGTAAATGCATATTGCACTGGCGCGTGTACGTGCCTAAGAAGTTATTTAATTCATTAACTCGGGCGAAAGATCGCGTCTAGTGTCGGTGAACCGAAGCCTCTACTTTTCAACGAATAGACAACGGGAACGGGGTCATCGCACACCACGACACGTTGCTATCGTAAAACCCAATCTCGCTTATAAACGTATCGACTTGATCGGAACTGTTCCGTCACGGCGCAGCGCGGATTTGACGCGCGTCCATGCATCGCGCATCTTCGTCTTCGATACTGAGTAAAGTCGAAGCTCGGTGCATCGTGTCGGCGAGCTTTAACCTTCTGTTACCAAGCGACAGGAATCTTGATTGCAACCGTGTCTGCGGCACAACAAAGCCACCAGCCCTTTATTATTACCACCATTTCGCCCGTCCACTTAACAAGTCCCACCTTCTTTCGACCAACACCTTCCGCCGAACAAATTACGCGCGCGTAAAGTACGAAAAGCGACGGCGCGGATAGCTCGCCTGCTCGATGAAAAACTAGTTCCCTATCTCGCCGTCTTATCAGGACTCTATTTGTTTTTCGGGGCGGGCTAATTCGCGGCGCGAAATACGCCATGCACGCTCGTAAACGGCCGCCTTAATTGCACGTTCGTATAATCCTATCGATCGGCAATTTACAGCGCTGCATCACCGTAAATGGGAAGTTTAAGAGCCTGGATCGTTAGGGCGGCCGGTCGTGCGACAGGCCGCGGGTACGTTCTACGCGCTTACGCAGCGCGTGAGAAACGAGCCAATAAAAATACCGCTGAATGTCAGACGAATATGGTACGCGTGCGATAATGACGTTGCTAATTAATGTCGGTTAAGCAGGGCCGCGGGTATAACGAGAACTTAACGGGTCAGCAACGTGAATCCCAGAGATCGTTTTAATAAAGTCATTAACGCCCAGCTTCAAAGCTTTTCCACCGCCATTTCGTAAAACTGCTCGCATATACGCCGCGCGTTAAGAGTATCAAGGGTCATCGAAAACGCTCGCGATCCGGCTGAAATCGACGCATGCTTCTGTGGGGATTGAAGTTGAAAATCATGGTTAAAATTCGTGGTATCGTTGGTATTATCTCGATGACTGGATGGCCATTTCGGGGCAGTAAACTGCTAGTTAAAATTTAAAATACGATAGGTCGTTCTCGGTAGCCTTTCATTTTGCCACATTTCCTTCACCGCCATCTTCTCGTCGACTGTACGCTGACCACTTCCAGCTTTGTCTTCCCTTCGCCCTTCATTTTCTTACACCAGGTTCATTCGTTCACCTCGCCTCAGCATCTTTCTTCCTCCCTCTTTTTCATCATCCTTCTGTTTCCATCGCAGCCAAGAATAATTGCGTTGCCTCCCCCCCCCCCCCCCAGGAGTCGCCCATTCGTTCTGCCGTCTTTTCTCTGCCCTTCTTTCACCATTGCTCCCTTGCACTCCCGGTTGTCCGTGCTCCCCCCGCGATCCGTTGAAAAGTTGTAACGATGCAACGTTCCGTTCGGCGATTCACGGCGAAGTTGGCTGGTGAAAAGGGACCGGGAGGGCGTGGAATCGCGTTAACGCGGAAAAAGCAGAGCCTCGGCGGGAAGGGTGGCTTGCGCGCGTGCGAGGCGTGCACACGCGGAGCCATTCGCCGCTGTCGGTTTTCGTGCTTTATCGGCCACTTAAGGCGCGCGGCTTTACATTACGCCGCTTTCTTGTATGAGAAACGGGGCCGAGGGCCGCGATTGTCGCGGCAACCGCTGCGGTATTAGTTTTCCGCGTCAGGAAAACCCGAAGGATATTGCGCCGCAGTCGCCTACTTTACGCCCCTGCGCGAGAAATTAGCCGCTACGTGCCGCGAAATAATCGCGCGCTGGATAAATCACTCGGGAAATATTCGATGGCATGGCTCAACGAGCTGTGCAATCTCCCGCGGAACGGGAGATTAGACGTCGGGTATTGGCCTAGCTCAACTACGTGCTCCATTCCTCTTTAAACGCCGATCGTTCTTTCCCAGCGCGCGTGGCGCTCGGCTCGGAATTTGATCGATGATACCTACCCCTGGAGAAATCGGTAAATTTAGAAACGAGGATCTTTCGTGTTGCTTGATAATTAAGAAGAGTTACGGCGCGAGGGAGACGGCGAGGCTGGAATTTGCACGCACTGCGACGTTTCGACCGGAAGCGAAAAAACTCGCGCCACCCTCTTCCCTTCTTTTCCACGCTGCTCTGTCGTGGCGAGCCCGGATGCACCTCCTGCCCGTCGGAATTCACCGGAATTCCGCGGAGGCTGCGTCGGACGAGATAAATTTTATTTAACTCCGCCGGCTGATGGGCGCTCCGCAGGAAAAGAACGAGGAGCGCGGGCCGAGGCGTGGATAGGGAAGAGAAGACAGGCGCGGGAGGGAGGAGATCGCCATGTTTTCCACTCTCCTTCGCGGAGATTCGACGCCGCTGTCGATATGAATCGCGGAAAAGAGGAAGCACGGCCCTCGACTTCGCCGTTCTCTGACAACCCCGGCGCCGCTACCCTTAACTCCCTTCGTCCCCTGGTATTAGAGAATTAAAGCGGCGTCACCGCTTCCTCCTCGATACTCGCCCGTGCAGGTGCGCCTGTTTGTCGATCCACGAACATCGAGCGCCATTCGAGTCATTTCCTGGGCTTCCTCGGCAGTCGAGTGTAGCGATTCGTGACGATTTTTTCTTCAATCTTCGGAACTGTGTGCTCTGGAAATTGTGACGATCTTTTTAGGGGACGTTTAACCAGGGACGTTCAGTATCGATCGAACCAACAGGAGGAGTTCCTCGAAGACTCGGGCGACGGTACGCTCGTCCCTGACTCCTCTGGTAATTCGACGATGTCTTGGTTCGCGGCTGGAAGCGGCAGATGTTATTAACGAACTCCTGCCCCGGTCCCATTGTGGCCCTAGAAACTGGCGGGAATTTACGGTTTTCATATCACACCTGCGGCAACTGGAGCCTCCTCGTTCGCGGACTCTATTGGAATATTAATTGCGCGAAACGGAATGGGAACGAACCCTCGTTGAAGAATATCTCGATTGCTTTAACCCTCTGAGCACTGGGAATGAATCACGGGCTTGCGTAAAGGGGCCATTAGCGGTTCCTATAATTCCTCCATATTCCGCGATTTAAAGGAAGGAAGATGTCAGCCGATTTCGGAACACAATTCGTCTGCAAACACTCCACTCTCTTCTAGTAACCTACCCTTTAAAGGAAGCAGCATTTCGTTCCTTTCCGAGCGACATTCGCGAGCGCAGTCGAGGCAGGCGCGCCAAAACAGGCCCGAGAAAGCGAACGGACGCTCGTAGTATCTAAGCGAGCTCCTCTATCTCCTCGTGCACGCCTGGCCGCTTGAGCGGAAGGTGCAACGATGCCTCCGAAGCGCGATCCCGAGGACGATAATCGGCTCGGGAGATATGCATAAACGTTTTCCGCTCCGTTTCACTCGCCCATCCACCCTCTCCCCAGTTTGTTCTCAGCTCGAACGAAACTTTCCTCGTCCTCCCACCCCCGCGTATCTCTTAATAATCTTTCTCGCGAATCGAAACGGAGGAAGAGGGGCGCGGCTCGTAATCGGGGCTGCGCATTCGTCCCAGCGACACGCGCGACTCCGTCCTTTAATTTCGGCGCAAGGAAAGGGTAACGGTCGCCCTTAGCAGCGATAGAATCGAAAGTTTGAGCCTAGAATATTAAATACCTACCCCGGTATCAATTGGAACGGAAGTTCGATCGCGAATGACCGTAGTATTTTATTCACGCCAATTTCCCGTCGATTGACTCTCGATCGTTCCTTCTCTCTTTTTATTTTCATTCGCCTATTTGAGCACACCTTATTCTCGAAATAATACGGTATTCCGCCGTCGAGCCACACTCCGCTCACCTTTGCCCGCGCGCTCGTCCAATATTTGGAAATTAAATTAATCGCGGTTATTAAATTATTAGACGCGCATCGATCCCCCGCCTGCGCCGCTCGTTAATCATCCGTCCGTCCAATTAGTGGGCGCCGTTCGTCACGGATTCTTCGCCAGCGGGGGTGGAGAAAGCGTCAATACCACGGAACAACGGAATGAAACCGTGTAAAGCTCCCGCGCGTCAAACCATCGGCTATCGATACCTCAAACTTCCGTGGCGTAAAAACAGCCGCGGTCTTTGTACCTACGAGCAGTAAATATTCCTAAACCACAATGGCGGGCTACAGACGATTTCGAGCACTTGAAGCAAGGTATCGAAGCTGGGAACGCTTCAGTAGCTTTTTAACCACAACAATCCTACCACTGCCCCTTAATTCCTCCACCCGTACAAGTGCCACCGCGAGAACACGAGGATTCGCCGAAAGTGTCCGTCGTCCGCGAAACAAGATAGCAGAAATTCTGGCTCACAAGCCCCGCGAGTGAAGGTGAGCTAAGAAAAGCTCGGTTCTCGTTACTCTCGGAGGTACAAGCTTCAACTCCTGACGACTTACAGGGACCGGAGGATGGGACGGCGTTCTCTCTCGAGGACGAGGTTATTCGCCGTGTTAAATGCTCGGCTAAAATTGAGTGGCTCTTCCTCGAGGGCCAGCGAGGAAAGAGGAGACCGAAATACGGGGCGAAGGCACGAGGTAAAGGTTAGGTACTAAAACGAAGGTTCATCTTTGTTAGCGGCTTGCTAGCGGGCTAGATCATAAGGGCGGGCTTTAAAGCGCGGTCATTTCTTAAACTGCGCTCATCGCGAGGAAACTTTCGGTCGAGCCATCCAACCCCCTCACCCTCCCTTCCCTCCCACGGTCTTGGGGACAGGAATAACGGCGAGACGGAGAAGAACGAGACACGGTGCACCTGAGGGGCGAAGAGTTAACTCGGGACTATAAAACTTGGTAGACGTTGTTAATGTTTCATTTACATAAATGACAGGCCTGAATCGCGACTTAACGTGATTTTCGCGCGTTCGCGCAAACACCGCCGCCCGGGGGAAAGAAAGTTGCACGGCGGGGACCTCGACGGTTGCCCCTCCTGTGGCATCGACGGTGTCTCGTTCGATTCTACGTAACCCTTCGTGCGATTTACATCCGAGAGACGCGGCTCCCGGCATCCCCCCCAGTAATCACGGGCCACGTGAATTATCGTCGAATTCCGCGAGTCTCCGTTGCAACCGAAGAAAGAAATGAAAAACGTCGGGCGAATCTTTTTGCGCTGGTATCTGCGCGCTTCTTCGAATCGTCCTCCGCTCGAATTTAATCCGGCTGGCTTAATCGCGCGATCTTTTAATTTATGAATATCCCCGATAAGAACTGGCGAGCAGGGGGGATTCGCGCGTGATTTACGATCGAATTCGTGTACGGTGATTTGTAAGAAATCGATAATATATGGAAGACACAGAGGAGGGAAATGGCCGATTCTTATGGGAGCGAGCTGGCCAATGCTCCGGCTCCATTCGCCGCGGTGCGTCCTTACCGAAAGGATCGGAGACCCGAACCTGTCTGGAACACCGGCGGCCACCTGCCACCTGCACGTCCTTGCCCGGCCCAGGCCCTGCCGCTTGGGAAAATACTTCAAAACTTCCAGGGACTCGCTCGCCCCGCGTATAATTCTCCACGATGCTTCCTCCAGCTCATTAATTCGTCTTCGTATTTCGCGCGTCCCTCCTCCTCGCTCGGAGCCTCCCCTCGAGTTTCCCTGGCCCTTGGAGATGGAATTCTATGTATCCAGGGTGAACGAAATTAGTTCAAACATTTTTGTCTTACTAGATTTCTATCCAAGATTTTCCTTCGCTACGGTAAGAAGCACTAATGTCCTACAATTCCAAGGCGATGGCGAAACGTTTGCCACCCCGATCAGAGTTTCCCTCGAATGTTCTTACTCGAGCGTCTTGGAGAATGGTATCGGTATAACTTCGATGCTTCTGGCAATGGTGCATCCCAGGTAACGAGCACGCGGGGCCCCCGATTCGGGGATCGTTCACCTCCTTTTCCCGTGGCGATAATCGGCCTTATCTCGCTCGCCGGCATTAAGGAGAGACGGACCAACCAGGCCAGACGAGCAGCGGCATTCTTGGATACCGGGTGGCGCCTAGTCATCCCGCCGGACGAGTTATTATCTCGAGCCGAAATGCCAGCCAGCCTTTCCGGGGGGCGCTCGGTGCTTAACCTGCGTCTCGTCGCGGCGTCCTCGAGCAGAAACGTCCTGGCCCGTAATACCTGTGCACGGTCGCGTTCGCGCGCGCGCGCGCTCCAGCACGACAAGTGGAAGTCGCGGTGACGGTGAATAATTGTCCCAGCCGAATATCCGGTATCCAGAGAATGCTCGACTCACCGAGGGCCGCAGGGGCACCGACTAATCGTCCGGATGAATATGTTAAGTTGCGCGAATTTTTCATGCTTATCGGGCCCCCTGATCGGATCGCGGGCCTGCCCAGGAGCAGTCGCGGCCCTCGAATGTGAACGATGATGGGGACGAATTCTGGGAGCCAGTGAATCCTGCAGGTGCTCTTTAACTTCTTCCCGGTACTTGTAACGTAACACCGAGTTCCTAAGATTCCCACCGATAAATACGCGCGGCGAAATCTGCTTCATATTCGAAACCGAACCACGGCGCTCCTAAATGTTACCAGACGATTCCCGCCACTCTGTAGGTCGGGACGTGAAAATAAAACAATCAAGGGTAGGTACAGGGAATGATCGCAGGTTCGCCCGACAATTATAAGGCGATCGTCCTCGGTTACGACTTTGAAGCTGTTGGGAACCACTCCTCCTCTCTTTCCCTCGCTCCCGCGCCCGCCCGCCACTGTCCCCCTTGCTCTCTGTCCTCTGGAGGCCACGGAGGCAGGGCCGCGAGGTCTATATTGCAGTTAATCTATGTTCCGATTGTATCTGTTCATTGGGTTACGAAGTACCCAGGCACGGGCCCTCGGACATTAACTGCCGTTGTTACTGCCTGCAACGATCGCAGATACCAGCAGTTTCACCGCATTCGCCCCCGTGTCGTGTGTGTTTGCATGGGAGCAAGGCTGCGGAGAGCGGCCTGATCGATAGAACGGAATAGAATACCGGGGAAGATCACGACACCGGTGTAAGAAGACGAAAGAATAAGGGGTAGCTGGGCTCGATAACGATGGATTTAACGCCACCCGCCCATCCCGCCGTCCCTCCGTTTTTTCCCCCTCCTCCTCCGCTGTTGCTTTTAATCGCGAACGGAGATTAGCGGCGTTTTACTCGGTTAATTAAAACCGCATCGATATGCAAACTGGCAATCCGTGTGCCGTTCCGGCGGACCGCGTGACGCGATTCGACCAATCTCGATTTTTACTCCTCGCAGAGGGCTTCGTGGATTCCTCGTTTGCGACTCCAGAGTTGCTAGCAAGGAGATCGCTCCCAAACTGGTACACGTGGGAAAGTATGCCTGGTGTCAATGCTGCAGGTTTCAAAATTGAATGGAGATACATCTGCGAGTGGTGTTCAAACTCTGGCGCCAAGTTACACAGAACTTCGCTGCGTGTAACTCGTGGATTCTCAGGATTAACAGTACACAGTGGAATGAAGATAGAATTTCGTTGAGTTAATTGGTAAGTAGATACGTTTATTTGCGTATGCTGGATACAGGAATCTTAATTGATGTCGCCATTAGGTATTTATTTCAGTCTATTTAATTTTATTGTCCATAATCCTTATGATCTATCACGGCGGAGATATTGAATAATCGCGTTAGGATCGCAGTCAGAGGCACGCTGAGGGGGATGGCGGGGGGCGTCTTTCAAAATCCGTGGGTTGAGTCTCCGTAGCCGTAATTCCTTGGACGTCTGGGAATCCCCTTGAACTCGAGCTCGTCAGGCTGATGCAAGACGTACGATTAATTACTGCGCGGCTCGTCCAAATGCGGCGACGGTAACGGTGATAGAAGCGCCGTGGCACTCTGGCATCGGGTCACAGGTACGACTTGTACACCAGTTCCCGAACTTCGAACTAGTCCCGACTCTCGCCCTGAAACCGCGTAGTATCGTAGAACGTACGTGCACCAGCGACTCCTGCGATCAGATTAGACGTTATCAGTTCTAGGAATTAACCGTCGCCTCTCTCCACAATTTCTTCCATATTTTTTTTATTATTATTATCAAATGACTTTATTGCACCATTACAATGAATATTAAAATTTAAATTAAAATTAAATTACAATGGCGAGTTGGCGAGGTTCAGCATCAACTGCTGCTCTACAACCTAACCTAAAGAGCCGTTGGGAGTTAGGAATTTCGCCCTGGCGCACAGTGTTACGCGTAATGGACAAAAGTCAAGAATCCGAAGTGTTTGATCCACAAATTCTTGTATCTTATAATGTTAATAAAGGAACGTAGGTTTCAATGTTACCCATAACTTCTGCTGAATTTACTAATTTGTTGTCAAAAGTGATACTAGAAATTCATTACAAATTTCGGTGCATTTTTTCAAACACGTGCCATTGGCAGAATGTTTATGCTTTTCATTTGCTTTTTATAAGTTGTGTTTAATACTGTCATACCTTCAACACTGCCGAGTCAGTTTTTTACAATACTAACAATTTGTACTAATTCTTTATGTTAAATGTTTATCAACTTCGATGGGACTTTAAAAAAAAACACCAAAAAATACCTCCCTGATTTTTTGTATATTAAATTTAGGGATCATTAAACTTTATATTAACGTCAATTTCAACTGCACGAATTTGCACGAAACAGAAAAAATAGCCAAAATCATTATTAAGGGGGGAGCCTGGTGTAGCGGGTCGAAGAAATCGATTTTTTTTTTTGCATAAATCAATAGTTGAACATCACAATAATGTGTTCCCAAAGCCGCAAAACGAAATTCGAAAAATTAAAGCGGATATGGCCGGTTTTGCTACGGAGCGCCAAGTTACCACAAAACTTTAAGGGGGGAGCCTGGTGTAGCGGGTCGAAGAAATCGATTTCTTTTTTTTTGCATAAATCAATAGTTGAACATCACAATAATATGTTCCCAAAGCCGCAAAACGAAATTCGAAAAATTAAAGCGGATATGGCAGGTTTTGCTACGGAGCGCCAGGTTACCACAAAACTTTAAATGCGTTTTTCTCGAAACGACAGTTTTACAATCTGCGGGCAATGTAACTCCAAAAATATTCAACCAATCGACTTGGCCTTGTACACGGATATTTGTGAACATTTTCTTCATAGGGCTACGTTCTTAGTATAATGATATTGTTTAAATAAATAACTTTTTTTTATACATTTAAGGCAAAATTTCGTTGGAAAAAGTGAATTTTTTTTTCAAGAGGCCGCCATTTGTTCAATTTTGCATCTTTTAAGTTATGAATTTATACGATCTGTGCGTACACTCATAAACTAAACGAAAATTGTTCGATTTTTGGTTTTAGATGAAACCAAAACACGCTACGTTGCCCGCAGTGTAACAATTGCGTCGCCAACGGACTGGGCATAAGCCCTTATAATTTTGTTATTTGCCGCTCATTTTTAATAAAATTTTTTTTTGTCTTCCTTAACCTGATAATACAATATCCTGAAAGTTTCAGAAAGATCGGTTAAATACTTTCTTTAAAAAAAATTCCCGAAAAATGCCTCGATTTCCAGCTAGTTACACCAGGCTCCCCCCTTAAGACGTTCACCGCTCCGGCCCTTAGCGTAGTCTCTAGGTCTCCTCGTGCATAAGACCCTTATGTGAATCTACACATCCGATATGCTTTTTCCAATTGTTTATACGATATCTACCATGACTTTTCCATCCTGGATGCTGTCTTCAGTTTTAAAATAGCAGTCAAACGCGATACACGTGTTAAAAATAATTTGATAAAAAAATGTTTCGAACAAAAGTTAGTCAGTATTCAGTTGACAACAAATTGCAAAAGTAAATATTAATAAAAAACTTTTTATTCACTGAAAAATCAAGATCGGCTTAATTTTGTTTAATGGAACTGTATTTTTTTTATACACCAATCGATGCATTTTTATAGTCCCTTTTTAAAAAAGTATTAGGGTACTTAGGACGAAAACTGATTAGTTCAGAAGTTATGAGTTTTGTCCCGAACGCCCATACACGCGTAACACTGTGTGGCGGCGAAGTGTCCTTAAAAATAGACACCCCTTGGTGTGCTTCTAGCTATCAACAAATTCTAGCGTGATTTCTTTTCAACGTATAGGCAATTAAAAACGTTTTGCTACAGGGGTAGCTCTCGATTCACCTTCGTCCCACGGCTTCCCAGGGAGCGAAGAACACCGATCTTCGCGAAACACATCGCGCACCCCTGTAGTCGCGCGAGATGATCCCTTGGACACCTCGATCACCAACTCTGCGTAGGGCGGTTCGAATTTTAGAGTTGCCAAAGTTGGGGAACGTGGTAACGGTGGCCGGGGCAGGGCGGGAGGGCGACGGTGACGGGGAAGTGGCGGGACGGCGAGGGTAAGTGGGAGAGACGTGGAAATTAGCGGTGAAGGCGAAGTGGTGCTTTCCGGCAGTCGTACGGGGAGCCTCATACGGCCGGGTAAGGAGCCGAACGGTTAATTAGAAATTCTCGGTGGTAATCGGCGGCTCTCGGGGTGGACCGCCGATCGATGGTGGTCAACTGGGCTCATTGTCGGGTCTACCAGACACTCCCCCGCTTTCTGTACGCCGTTGCAACTGCGTTGCGCGCACACACGGCCGCGTTTCGCCGCTCTCGCGAACTTTCCAACCCCCAAACGGGCGCCACGTGTGTTGCCCGTTGCCGCTTTATCGAAAATCGACCTGATACCCTCTACGCTCTCTACCCCCCTTCAGCTCCCCGCCATCTTTCCCTCGGATTAATGAATACGCCCGATAAAATCACAGCCACCGACCGTTGTTATCCGAGAGTTGACCAGGAGCTTGGCGGAGAAACGGTAGAGTTGACCAGAGGTGTTATCGAAGGCGAGCGAAAGGGGTAGGAAAAAAAGAAAGGTTTGCAGGCCCTTTTGTCCAGGTACGATATCGGGTATCAGAGGACGCTGCTGTGGAATCGCGAGGCTACTGCTGACACACATTCCTCTGGGACAGGCTAATAATTCGGTGGATCTCGTGCGGGGGCGGTGTACTGTCAGGGTAACTGTTTGAAATTTTAAGTTCATAGACGGTTTTGATGATAGCTATTCGTGTAAAAGGGAGAACTGGTGGAGTCTAGAGAGAGGATAGGTTTATACTGTTTACAGGAGCAAATTAGAAACTTTAGCTGAGAAGAATTTAGCGTAGAACAGAATTGTGTAAAAAAAAGTGTTTATTCCAGTCATGTAAAATATTATATTCTTATTCTGTATAAAGGTTCGCATATCGCATATACGTGTCTGTATATCCACATTAATTAACCATAGAGAGGCTAGGGAGGATTCACGACACTTTTTATCGGACCCCTCGCGGACGGCTAATCCGGGACGAGTCCTCCGCGAGCAGAGCCCTTTTTCCTCTTTTTCTACTCCCCTTTTTCCCCTCCGCGAGCGGTCGACTGACCACCTTATCTCTCCCAAAGATTTCTCGGCTTTAATTGCGCTAGTCAGAGTCCCATAGCCCCATCGACGGTGGCGGCGGCGGAGGAGCCGTGGCGCTGTCGTTGCTGGCCTTTCACCTATCTCCTATCGTGCCGCTTGTCTCCTTTTTCATCCGACCGGAGCCCCATCGAGCCCCTGTTTTAGTGCTGTATTTAGATGTTCCTCCCGGTGATCGAAGCTCCGTCGCACAGTGGGGCACGTAACATAGGATTCGCGAAAAAAATCTCATAACTTCGATGTTTCTCAATATTTTTGAATACTTTTTTTTTATGCTACTTCTTAATAGCCAACGGTTATATGGACCGGAACATTAATAATATTAAAGCATCTATCACAAATAAAATAACAGTAAACCACGTACACATTCGGTACACAAAAACCATATATGATAATTATGTTACTAATAAGTATGTAATATTACATAAAAAACGAATTGATTAGCATCAAACATAATGAAACATATTAGAGAAAGAAAATAACACAATAGTGTAATAACATATTACATTAAACTACTAAAATTACATAATAAAACAATTAATATTACTGTTCATACAAACTAAAACTACCAAAAAGTAATATAAAATAGAAACTATGCAAAAGTAGCGAGAAATGCCGATGTGATGAGTTTCTGCGAAATCGCATGCACAGCGCACTCCTGTGATTATGTATCAATAACAGCCAAAGTCGCAAATAAACGCAACCAATTTTTGGGGGGCTATTATTAGATGGTATCTGCTTTCAATTAGTACTATCTAGAGCCCGGAGGAAGGCGGAGCTTTTTTTATAAACCTAAAAGAGTTAATGAAAACTAGAAATACTAGGTAGCTTCATTTGAAGTTGTATAGTGGGATTACGGCGAAGAGTTTTCGAAAAGTATTTATGTCACAAATAAGCTGAGACTATGCACATTCGAAATACATGAGGTACAAAAATAAAAATATCTAGGGTAAAGTACCCAATTACTGTGCCCTGTTGCAGGACTTTCGGAGTTTTCTCTAGTAAAAATAACTTTAGTAATGAAATTGACTTGTCTTCAAAAATCAGTTACTGTGCCTCAGTTACTGTGCTCCCTTTCTGAATACTGTGCTGCAATTACTGTGCTTCCTCCTTGAATACTGTGCTGCAATTACTGTGCTTTTTATTAGGTACACTCATTTTTAAGTTAAATTTTTCTATAATAAAAATGAAATATCATAATAAGTCACTTAAAAGTTCACATAATAGATGACCACTTTAATAAATTGTTCATATTTACCATACTTTTCTTTTCAAATATAACCGGAGGTGCGTTAGAGGTTAGAATATTTAACACGCGCGGCAGTGTAAACGACACAGTAACTAACGCAAAGTGCGAAAACAACTCCACTTATTGTACATAGTAAATGACGCTACTTCCAAATTCGTTTCAGTTACTGAATTTGTTGAAAATAAATACAGAAATTCAAATAAATAATCGCTGTATTGTTTTTCCGGAATCTAAATATGTTTTACTAATATAATTAACGTTATGAATCTTACCTAGAACGATTTATTTTACTGAATATTGACCTTCATTCGTTCAGTATTTTCTTAAGCTTTTTCATAAGTTTTACAGAAAATTTTGCGAATTCATTATCAAAAAAGTAAAATAATTTTTTTCGTATTTTAAGAACTTCTGTGTATTACATGTTTAATTTTAACAAATAAATAATTAACTGAATTTAAATAAAAAAATTTAATATCTTTTATTCGAGAAATATAAAGTTAATTATGTTTAATGATAAACTAGAGGCACAGTAATTGGGTACCCCACAGGTTGGGTTGAAAAACAGTCTTTAACTGAACCCCGCCCTTGCATTTGTCATGTTTCGCTCTGTTTGCTACTTGCTGTGTCTTGTTTTGTTTGTTTGCAATAAAGACGTTTAATAATAATAATAATAATAATTGGGTACTTTACCCTAGCGGAATTCAGAAAGAAATCGACAACCTGGTACGAATATTGACACGTTTCCCGTCAGAATACGAAAGGTTAACTACAGATTAATTTTTCTTTGCAATTAATATGAATATGACATATCTGTCATATAGATTAGATACGTTGGTCCCTCGGCTATCAGGATACAGTGATGAATACACAAAAATACAAGTTTCATTTTAAGACTTTTTTCCTCTCCAGCCCCACTGTGCGTCGCCCCCTGTGCCCCTGGAAACAGAATGTCGGGCGGCGTTCAAGCAGGTCAACGATCATTCTTTATTGAGAAATTAAAAGCGAATGCCCGCTACGATCGGAAGGGTGTAACCGGTGCTTTTACCCGTGGCGCGATCAATTATAGAAGCTGGCGCCTCTAAAATGTCGGGGAATATTCGATGACGTTGACATTAGTAGTCCCGAACACTCGACCCCCCGTTACTCGTCGAACATGTCTGCCAGACGGTCGAGCCTCTCGCGTTTATGTTAATTGCGGAACAGAAGAGACGCGTACATTATGCTAGTCGCGTGTTATGACTCGCGCCACCAGCTTTCCACTCCCCGATCTCCTTCCTTCCTGCCAGCCACCCTTTTTTCCAGCAGCTTTCGTGTCCCAGCCGCTGTTTATACACTGGACACGCTTTTCCACGAAATGGAAGTGCTTATGAATTACGCGCACGCTGGGAATACGAATGGGAACGAAATTTCTGATGGAACCCAGGGAAACGTAGGCGCTGAATTTATATGAATTTTATAAATCCGAAAATAAGGGGACCTCTTCGCTGCGACGCGATATTGCGGGAGGGTAGTTTCTGGATCGGGAGGTGGACCGAGCGCGGGGGGATCTTCGGTAACATTGCTTTCCATCGTTATACGTATTGTTTATCCATCGAGTTGAAATTCAACTGCCATTCGACTGCGACGTAAAACCGAAGGAGTCGGCTAATTCAATTTCTCCATAATTCATATCCAGGCGGAGGGCAGATGGCCCGTTCCGAGCAACGAAAACCGAACGCGAATTTATCAGCGGGCAGCAGTTCATTAGCTCGCGAATCATTGAATTTCAGAGACGGGCACTGGTAATAGATATTGTCCACACGGTCGAGGAGGGCCGCGACAAATGAACGAAAAAGTAGCCGCGCATAATTCAGCGGGGGTTCGTCCTTCTTCGTGGCGCGGTGAATCGTCCTCCTCTCGAAGGATTCGCAGACACACGCGCGGCTTTTTCTCTGTCTCTCTCTCTCTCTCTCTCTCCCCCGCCCACCCCCTGGGGTGTATGCGCGCGGATAGAGGAACCGAGAGGGAAAAAGTGTGAGAACAAGAGACGGAACGTAGATCAGGGACGTCCGAGCTTAATCCACGCTAATTAAATCGCGGACGTAAAAGAGAGGCGCTTTGCCTTGGCGCGTTCGTGACTCGCGAAAATAAAAACAGCGACGCGCGGCCTGAAAGGGGGAGAGCGGAGAGCGCGCGAGAGCGTACCCCGTGTCCGAAAGAGGACAGGCCGCGTGCATAATTTATTCCCGAAACTGCACGACGATCGAGCGAGAACGAGGGGCCCCGATATGAATCGCCGTTAATCGTGCTAATGGAAATTGATTTGTCGACCGTCCACGCACGAACCTTCTGGGTAGGTGGTGTTCGAATTCGCCCTACTTCCACGCCGTTTCCGCTCCCGATTCGCCCGGCGAAGCGACCATCGACAGGTCGACCGGGTCGACACGCTCCGCGACTTCCCTTCCAGCGAAGGCAGGACGGTGAATAGTTGAATACCAATGACCGGTGAGTTTGTTGACAACTATATAATCTTCTTTAAACACCATCCCAGTATGAGCCGCTGGAAGAAAGGCGAATACGAAACGGTGCGTTGAAATGAAACCATAGTCATGGGTAGAAAGTTGTTACAACATGCGGGGACATTTGTCGACGCGTCGTTTAAAATTCGGTCGAGCGGTAGATTGGACTAGCCAGAGATAATGATGTCTGTATTCACGACTGCCTGGTCGCGTGACGATATCCTCTGTGACGCGTTTCACGGTTATCGATTAAACGGAATTGTTATTGCTCCGTGGACCGTAATTGGGCCGACTTCGTTTTCGACCAATTTAACGATAATTAATTGCCGCCCTATGCAAATGAGTCCCCGTGTCCCCGCCTGCGACTTGTGCCCGACGCGTTAATCAGGCTCGGCGGAGAAAAATTCCGCCGCGGCGTCCGACTCGGAAAGATTAACCGCGCGTTTAGACGGCGCGCCGGAATCCCCGCGCTTAATCTCGTCCACCGCGGGCAGACGCTCGCTTTAAAAGCCCCGCGGGTCGGCGAAACACGATTAGAACGCTCATTAACAAAAACAATTGCGTTTTTAAGAACGTCGTCGGATTCAATTGCCAGCGAGCGTGCACCGTCCGTTCGCGTGGCCGCGGGGCGTCAGCGCGCGAGAAGACAGCCAGAGGAAGCGCGGAAGGGCGAGCGAGGCAGTGGCTCCAACGTCCCTCGTTGCGTTTCCATTGTCTGAAAATCGTGTCTCAGTATTTCTGCGCCACTCCGCTCTATCTTGACGGGTTGATCTAATCGATCGAGAGGCTCGTTGCAAGTCACTTTTTCGTCGGAATCGATTTGCGGCGGCGGGGCCAGACGACACGCACCGTCGTAGACGCGACACGACCGTTCGTGCACGAACACAGACGGTCCACGGCGCGGCGACCCGGCCGTGATTTTCCGAATCATCAGAAGGGTGTGAAGCATACATAATGCATCAGCGAGAGGCATTATGCGAAGGCGTGTACGAGTCTCGCGGGCGGGTCTCCCCATTACAGATGTACCTACGTATGTAAATTAAAACGCCGTCCCTCTACTGTCTCGGCTGACCCAAATATGGATTTTTTCGCCGTCTCGGTTAGTAATGACGTACCGGCCCCAGATTTTCTGGCATTTCATTGTCGATCTTAGCACGGAGGTAGCAGGGATCGACCGTACAAACGGATAATAATAGGGTGGCGGCTTGCAGGTTGCCACTGCTTGCAGGTTGCCACCCCTGCTGTATTTCGACTTTCTAGCAGTGTCATAATCTCAACTCTGATTCACATCGACGTTAAAAGAGTAGGTGTCACTATTTTATAACCTCTGGAGCGGACAGACGCAATAACGCTGTGTTTGCTGAGCGAAGGGTAATATAGTGTTTGTCAAGAAACTGAATTATTGAAATTGTGTGCTTTCCATGTGCTCGTAAATTGAACATTTTCATCGACAATTCAAGATAACTATACGTACTGTGTTGTCTTTTTTATCTAATTTACATATGCCAAACAGATTTCCAAACATATCATGAATTGACAATGTTTTCTCATATTTTCCTAAAAATGCGTCGGAATGCAAGTTGCCTCATTTTTTGGCTTGCAGGTTGCCACCTCTCTCTTTCCCGCTTGTTTACACTCAAATGACATTGAGTTTGAAGTGAAGTGTTTTTATTGCATTTTAGTCATATTTTGGTTTATTTTTTACATTTTTATAGATTTTCAGTATGGCAGCACGCAGGTCAAGAAAATCTGAATAATATAATTTATTAATAAAACTTAATAAATTTTGAAAAGTTTTCTGAATCAGGTTTTTACTTGAGTTTTTTTACACTTTTAGCAATTTTTCTAGGGGTTGGCAACCTGCGAGCCAAAATTTCAAGGAGACAATTTTAGATACTTTCGATAATTTGTAGTATAATTTTTCTTTCTCGAGAGTTTGCATGATTTGTAGCTCAGGATTGTAGCTCAACACTTCCTCTTTCCAACTTATACCATAAATCAACGATACGTTAATTTTATGACGAGTTATGATCAAAAAAGCTTAGGGGTGGCAACCTGCAAGCCTCTCCCCTAATAATAATTGTCGTTCCCCGCATAGGTTCTGCCCGCGCTACTCCACTCCGTTTGGTGGAGTATATTTATTTCCATTATTTAACCATTTTTTCGGCAAACAACTGGCCGGGGATTTCCCGCAACATTGGCGATAACTGGTCTTACTGGCTCCAAATGCCCGAATAACTGTCGAATACATTGGGAAGCGGGGTGCGTCTGGCGCGAGGATATCGTTGAATTTTTAACAGGGCAGTCATTTCCATCGATCCACCGACACGGTATATTTCGTGTGCCAGGTCGTCGAGCGTTTTCAGGGACGGAGGCCGTCGGCCGCGTCGATTTCGCCGTTCGATCAGCGGACGGAAATACGGTTGCATCGCGAATTCCGAAATAATCTATGACGATGATAGAATTGCAGCCGTCTCTGGATCGGAACGGACAATTGGCCCCCGCCGAAATTCCGCGCAAACACGAAAAAAACTGCCGGTTCCGTGGGAATAATCGCGCGGGCGCCCTGCCACTCGGTCTCGATTGTGGCCGCTGTCGAATAAAATCAATCGCGCGCGATATTTCCACGACGCGCCTTGATGCAGCAACGACTTCTACGTCGGACCTCGGCAAATTGCGAACACTGGCCACGTCTGAATTGCCAGATACAGGGGGATTCATGGGCAAGTGTTCGATTCAACAAGTTGCAAAGGAGCGTTGTATTTGTAAAACTCGGGTGATTTATGTCTACCTTGCTGTGTCTTTAATGACTCATTGACCTATTCATCGGCCGAAGAACCGTCGAGTGAAAGCAATTAAGCTGTTCTCCCGAAGTGTTGGCCAACTTCTTGTCACCCTTCAATCGTCATTGAGTCACCTTCCCCCGAAATATGTAATCACGGTTTCCCTTGAAAAGCTAGTCCCCTGTAGGAGACGCTCTCTCCGAGGCCAGCACGCTTCCGGTATCGTGCGCGAGGAGACCGTGGTCGTGTTTCGATTTCGCAAGGATAATGTCATCTTACGTAAGCCAGCCGGAATGCGCGTGTAGGTGCCGGACGGAACGGTGCGGTCTGAGGGTGAGACACGGTGCGCAACGGCGTTACCTGGGCCGCTGCATACATTGCAACACCGTCTCGCGATCGGCAGACGACGAAATGCAACGAAGGCGGAGCCGCGGCTGGTTGCTGTTCGTATACGCGAAGGAACAAGGGACGAGGGGACCGACACAGAAGGCCTTGTTCGTTGGGACTACCTAACTGCATTGTGCCCACGCGATTCTCGTGGAAAAAAAATAGCCCAAGGGTGGAGAGGAGCTGACGAGAACAATCGAGGAGAAGCCTTTGGAGACTGAACGGAAAAAGGAGAGTCGAGGAAGAATCAAACGCATAATCGGCCGAAAGAGAAGCGGGGCAGGGATTTAGAAATGATATCGGGAACCCCCGATGCAGGATGATGCAGTAAAGGTCAGCTGACAGCGATCCATTTCATACTCGAAGCTGACTCTTGTACACTGTGTACGGGGGTCTGGTCGGAGGGAACATCTAGTGGTACGAAATACGATTTCCACGACATACAAGATACAATGTAGCGAGAGGTTAATGGGACGAAGTATGTTTTCTTATTAATTGAGGATCCCTGTTCGTAGTAAAACGTGGATTACTGCGTTAAGTGTATTATCGAATGGGGATATTGTAGTGAATTTAAAAACAATTTTTTTATTAATTGTAGGTATCTGGGTATTTATTGTAATTCCTTCTTAGTGTTTGATGTGACATTTTTGCTATTTTCTTATGTTATTGACATGCCTTACACTATTGATAATTCGATTGTAGTCTTACATTATACACTATACTGTTTCCTTTGTTCACATTATTATATCCCGTAGATAATAACAATAATAATAATAATAATAATAATAATAATTATTATTTATACTCTCACGTTCCACCACACGCAACGAACAACACAACGGCACACATCATAGTTCATAAGTTTGCATACTGGTTTTAAGCTTCCCGCGAAAACGCAACAAAGTCGCGAAAGACGAGTTTTTACAATGTTGCAAATAAACTTTGCTTGTTCGTGATCTAGAACCCCGTTTTGCAATACTTTTGAATTCTCCACACGTCTCAAGTTGCAAACCGAAATTTTACTTCTCTTGTAGCTGCATCAAAGTGGCAAACCGAAAGATTGGCTTCTCTTGCAGGTGCAGCACGAAAATCTGTTTCTCTGTTGCGAGGCCAAAATTTTGCTTTTTGTAGGAATTAACGATAAATTAGTACCTCCGACAGCAAGAAAATGAACCAACCCCATCCAGCTGAGAAAAGAAGAGGAAAAGTTATATTACAAATCAGACAACTTGGGGGGATCAGCGGAAGTAGCGCGAGCGTATTGCGGAGCCTTGAAACTCGAACGGAAAGGTCCCTTCATCGACCATTGTTACGATTATCTAACACGAATCTCGCCCGACTCGACTTCTTCCCCCTCGGAATGAATATTCCGATTTTTCCAGCAGATTCGTGGCCCGACAATCAGCATTCGAACGAAATTACCGGCCATCCTCGGCATCAGCCTCTCGGGCAATTATATTAAACCACCGTGACAGCTTTTTGCGCGGCGCGCAAAGCGCGTGCATGCGCGCGCGAGTGAGAACACGCGCGCCGAACCACCGAGCATGGGAAAAAGACAGAGCGAGGTGGGACACGCATGCAGCGTGAAGGGAGGAAGAAGCGGTGTAAAGGTCGTAAAAGAGGCGCGCCACAGAATGGCATAATTGCGGCTATAACGTGCCTTACAGCGCACGCTCGCTGCGTCCCGAAGGCTAGAGCAACTTCGTCTAACCCTTACCTTCTCCTCTCTCAACATCGTGTGCAGATTTTCTTCCTTCTTTCATAATAGCCTCTGGTCGTTCGAGAAGTTCGCCCGTCCTTCGGGAAACGAAATCGTTGCCTGCTCGCTCGGCCGTCTTCTGGCGACGTGCAATGAGCGATAATGCTCGTTTCCAGATGGGAGCGATACATCCTAACGCGGACGCGATAATAAATCGCATCGGCGACAGTGTATGTAAGCGTGTCCATCGATAGTCTATCGCGTCGATACCAATGGGATATGTTCAAGTGCTCGCCAGTTACCATTGCCGCGTGGCTTTCGATGCGGCTTATCCTCTCGCTGGCGATGACACCACGGAGCCAGAATCATCCGATGACGCGGCTCGTCACCGAGGATCCACGTCCAGGATAATGGGGCGACTGCGGCTACGTCACACGTGATTATCCCCGAATGCGAATTTAATGGTAGAATTTGAATACCTCGTTAGAGACAAAGCGAGGGGAGAACGCCGCGCCGAGTCGTGATTCAGATAAGTCCCCGATCGGGCGAGAAAAGAACTTTCGGCTGGCTGAAGAGTAATCTGCGTTTTCAGACGCTCGCGATGTTTGCCGATGGCAAATAGGATTTCAGGCTGATTGTCACGGAATCGAGGGTAACCTGGTCCGCGGAGGGTCATCATGGCGACAATTAGTAGCCGGAAATTACGATTGGAAAGTTGGAATGGCAATAGAGGAGCTTGAGAGTATGAAGTTGTTTGAAGAGGTGAACAAGAGCGTATCGTGGACTATTGTTTAGACGGTGAGCGATCAATTTGTCACTTTATTATATAAACTCTAAATTTGCCGATGCTTTAGCGCAGGCTCGAACTACTTGACTCTCAGATGAAGGATCACTCGGTGCTTAAAAGTACGAAGCAGGTCGATTACTTTGATGCTCGACAACCGTGGCCTCAAAATTGTTGAACGACCCGGGTCGCGTGTAGCCTTGAAAAGTATCGTAAAACTTCCAGACGGAAACTATCAAGTGCACTCAACGTGTTTGACGACAATCTCGAATTTCCGATAGAGGCCAACCAGCGGGGACAAAGCATCAGCCCCGATACTTTCCGAGTGAACGACACGCGAGAAATAGTCATAAAGATCTTTGCCATTTATACTGTAGAAATTCAACGAAATATGCAGCTCTTATTAGAAAAATAAAGATGACCAAAAGAATAGAGCCGCGCTCTTTCGACCCTATCCCTGTGTCCGACTCCGTTTGTTGCCCTGAGAGAAATTAGCAGCCGGCTCGACGCGATTAGATTGCAAAAATGAGAACGCGTGTGTGGGGGGGTCGCAGCGGAGAACACATCGATGACATTATGGCCGTTGTGCATGCACGCCGATTCGATCTGGCGCCGCGCCTTCGCACGAACTAATAATTAGACACCTCTATGCAATTCCACCCTAGGCGCTAACCGCGCGACAACCCCCTCCTTCCATGGAAAATCGAATGTAACGCCTAGTAGTCTTTCCATTACCTCCCTTTACTCCTCTACCCTACATTCACGAACATCCAAATCAAAAACTACCCTAAATATTCTTCCAATTAAACATGCCCAACGATTGTATCAACCATGAGCACTTCACAGAACGATTATCATGCAAATTCGACCTTTCCGTCACATTGACTCCAGCTACGACCAGAACGACAAAATACAGCAGGGATACTCCAAGAAGAACGTCCCCCTTTCCTTCGTCACGGCCCTCCCACGTGGTGGCCCGATAACCCGTAAAAGGCGTACGATGCGCAAGTGTTCCATTAGCCGAGGCAACGGTTAATTTATCAGAGAAGAGCCGCGCAATTTCATTGCAACCGTGCAATAATTAGTCGCGTTTATGCACTTCCACCCCCTCTTCCCTTTCACGTGCGAACCGGCCGGGCCCCGGGGGCCGAAGATTAATGTCGAATCCTGGGCTGCTTTTTTTGCGCTGCCCCGCGCTCCATTATCTAGCACGGCCAGCTGCCACAAAGTCACTGGCCCTTGAAATTTTGCAGCACCGGGCCTTGGCTGGCTTTTTATGCAACCCGGCGAAACCTGTCCTTACCACTTCGGCTTGCACCGCCACACCTCTGCGCGCGCCCTGCTCTATGACCGATTAAGCGGTCCCCTGATCGGTCGAAATTATACGGGCATAACGTACGCCTTAATGGTGTTTCATTACTTATTACAAGCGCTAATTCGAGCCCGAGCCGTGCAATTTCGCCGGACCGTCCGCGGCACGCTGCAACTGGATGCGGCCGTGATTCACAACTATCGCCTGCCTCGAGCGGACGGTAGGCATCGGCGTGTAGTACCACTGTGCGTACAGCGGCGCCGTTCGATTCTTGTCGGCTGCTCGAGAGGGCAGTTGCCGGGCGATGACGGGGGAAAGAGTGGACACTTTCGCCGATGACGCGGTGAAAATTTATCGAGGATCGTCCGACGGTGGACGCTTCTCGTCGGCGCGAAGGTAGGAACGTACCATAGAGACCTGTTCAGCTCACAATGGGACAGTGATTCCATTACAGTCTCATTCTTCCGCCCGTCGATTCCTATTCACCGTCACGATCTGCCTCCCCCTCGACGATCTTGCTAATTCGAAATCAATATCCGGCAATACCGTTCGCGGGCCACGATTGTCGCGTTAATAAAAGCCCGGCTGATGGATTTCGCCCAGGTAAATTGCCTCGAACAATTGCCGGGGTTCGTGAGATACGAACGGGGAGAGGGGCGGCCGGGCAAACAGAGAGGAAAAATAGTTTTCCTCTACGATTGACTCGACGGGGACGCGATTTCTGCCCAGCGAGGAGGCGATTTTCGGGGCCGGGCATGGAGGAAAGTAATGATATCGGCGATCGAATCGTTATCGAATCAAAAATTCATCTGACGGGCGCGCGGGGAACTCGATAATTTCGACGGAACGTTCTGTGCTCCCTGTCGCGGATTGAAAAGCGAAAATTGCTACCGTTATCGGTGATAGTCTTCGTGCAATGGGACCGAAGCAGATTCGGATCGTGGAACGATCTCAGTCTGGCTAGAAAAAAGAATTCTGAAACCATATACCCAGGGAATTAATTGGGGAGATTATGAGGAATAATAATCATAATAATAATAATACTCCAGTAGCCGAGCTTTAAAATACAGTACTCCAGTACTCCAGTAGCCGAGCTTTAAAATACACCGAGGCTTCGACACCCGATATCACAACATTCCAACACTCAATTTTCCAATATACTCTTCTAATAAGTTTACAATGCAACAATAATCTATTATCGGGATCGGCAGTATCGATATAGACCACGGTAGTTTACCAATAAATTAAAACCGTACATAAATGCATTTATGCACCAGTGGCCCGATGCACTGGCACTGCGATGCAGCAGTGCATCTCTGAGCCAGTGCACCATTATACTAGTGTACTACTGAACCGATGCATCGGTGCACTGATGCACCAATCCAGTTTGAGCGAAGGGTCACAGTGTGCAGTTCTCATCGGGGCTCCATTTGATCGCTGAAACGACGTTAAACGTCCCGTTGCCGACGGATAACCGGTGTTTGACAGCAACCGTATACCGTTACCTTGCTTGATTATCGTGGCCCGTTCGTTAATCAGCAGATACAGTTGTGTAACTGCGACCACAGAGCTCCCCTCGCGTCAGCAAGGACCTACCGTCGTAACCTGTAACGGACGCACTAAGCTTGCGACTGTGTCGCGAGCTTCCATATCGCACAAAAGTCCGGCCATCCCAAAAGAAGCATACTCGAAATTTCTCGGAAAGCACAATATCCAACGACGAGGCAAAGCGTGGCACGGCAATCGGACTGAAATTCGATCGAAGCATTCTGTAGTACAGAACCTGGGCGCCCCTTAACGCGGTCGTTTGTAAAGGAAACCCGCGAGGGTGGAAAATAGACTTTAAAAAAGTTGGCGAAAGCCAACAACCGGCGCATTTATTACCGCAACCGCGGGGCAAGATTGCATCGCCAGCTTTCCCACGAGCTGGCCACGTTAAAAAAAATCCCCCTTTCTCGTTACCACCGAGCGTCCTCTATCGCTCGACTAAAAACTCCCGATCAAGAAACTCCATCTCGTTAAGTGGCGCCGTTGCGTTCAAATCGCATTACCCCGATCCTCTTTCGCGATCGTTCCTCCGAGCGCCTTGGTTCTTGGCTAGCGCCGACTTCCGGCCACGTGGACCGCTCAACTTACCCCGTGAAAATTAACGGCGTCTCAATTGTCCATCGCGATCTCGCTAGACTATTACAATCCTCTGCTGAATGAGGATACAACACACGCTTCGTGCGCTTGCTAGTTACCGCCGCACTTATCGCCGATTACACCACTGCGACTCGCAAAGAAACACGTCCGAGCCTCATCCAGCTCGCCCGCCCGTAGAACACGCGTACCCCACCGACCCGATTCGAGTGCTGGGAAGCACGGGTCGACGCGGGGCAGATATTAGAGGCGGCTCTCGCGATCCGCGGAGTTCGGAGCGCGCGTGTTCGTGCGCGACACGGGAAACGAGCGGCCATGCTTCACGGCGCATTGTTCCGCGAGCGGTGAAGGATCACGCGGGGGCCCCCTTTGTATTCCGACGAGCCACCCGGAGCATAACTTTTCTCGGCAAGACTTCGCGCTTGTAACGTCGGCCCCGCGACGAAACACCGTGTCCCAAGCAACTTTCCGTCGGCTCTCCTAAAGCGGTGCGCGACCCTCGGACAATGGCGCACGGAAGGGTTTGTATCCCAGACGTAACATCTGTTAGACGGGATTCCGGGGGCCGTGGACACTCTTCCGCTGATTAATCGCCGCGGCAGGGATCGATTGGGCGTAACGGATCGACCGACGCCGCGGATGCCTTCGGTATCGTTGCCGCGCCATTTAGAGCGCATTTATTAAATTAATCAGTGCCCACTGTTATTTATTAACGGTGCCATTGCCCGTGGAATTCACGTCGTTCGCGGCTTGTCTGGGATTTATCGATAAGCTGCAGCGAGAAGAATCGAGACTCCTGGGGAACGGTGGGAAAGAAGTGGGACGCCTTGAAACTTGGAACGCAGATAACTACTTACTTAGCTGCTCATAGCAGATACCTGCTGCGTGAAATTCTCCTTTCGAGCATTCTTGATGCAGGTATTCTTGCACCCGTACTAGCCGCTTGGATTCTTGGGACGCTTTCGTCGCGGCGCACGTTATCGGTCTTAATTTTCATCTCAATTTCGACATGAAAACTCCCGGGAGAGGAGGACGTAAGAAATGGGTTGAGTTCCAGGGGTCTGTCAGGGACGCGGTCGATGTATCGCGGCTGAAACTCGCGCGACGGAAAACACGTCGCCGAAGGAAGAGTTAAGGACGTGGCGGCCGAGAAGGACGAGCAGCGCGAGGAGAAAGGAGACGAAGAAAGCTGCGGAGGCGTGTCCGCGTGTAAAGTCCGCCGAGAGAAGACTCCTGGCGTGGGCTAGGCGAACGAGCAGCCTTTTGCCGCATAATGGATGACTTCCTAACGACACTTTAAGATAGTTCTCACTCCTCCTCGGTCCGCGTTTTTCCCCTGCAGCGAAATACCCGTGGTATCGCGGACACAGCCACGACAAGGAAGGAAGAGAGCAGGAAATAATAGATTTCTTCCCGATTCCTCCGTTTGCTTAAGCAAGTCTGATAAATAATGTCACCAGCGAGTCTCTTCCTTGAGCCAGAGGGGACTAACATCCCTCAAGATGGGGACTATTAGCTCTCCCCAGCTCTTGCACCCTCAGGAAGCATTAGACTTCCCTAAGAACCCAATAAGATCTCCTAAACTTCTACGAATCTCCTGCAATCGCTCGTCTGATCAGACCACTTGCTGCGTTCAAAAATTTCGCAAGGGGACCCTCGAGAAATTGTGACGTTTCAGGGGCCCGCGGATTTCACGGCGAGAAGGGCACTACGGAGGATAGCGAAATTTATAGAAGCGACGGAGGCAGACCGCGTCTCCTTTGAACTTTCTCGCGCCGGTATTTCCTACTTCGCGCCTCGTTCCCTCGGCGGGCTGGCTATTCGAGATAAGGGGCCGCGGGGGGCCGAAGGAATTGCGCGAGAGGCCGACAAGCTCGGTTAATACTACTGAGGCACTCCTCCGGGACATTAGAAACTTTCTTTCCAATTTCATGACTCCTCTTTTTCCGGCCAACGGGGACGAGTAACATTGTTCATTACAGGGGCGTACACCGCGGGCGCTCGTTACGCGGCATCGCATCATCGGCGTCTTCGCCGCGCCGTTTTTCTTCACCTCTTGCTCAATGCAGCCGCGTATTCCCAAGTTTTTCGGGACGTCACCACATTGTCCCGTAGATTCCAAAGGAATTTTCATTCGCGCCGCGTTTGTTTGCAAGTCGTTAACCGCCGCGGTGGGTTTCAAAAGAGCGCGAACCTTTGTGCCCCTTTCGGGTATTGAGGCGCGATGTCGGCATCAGCACCCGTTGCAATTCGTCGCTGTTTTCGTGGAATTTCGCGTGGTCCATTGATTCATCATGATGCATGCCACGCGAGATGTGACTCTGCGCGATTGTAACTCGAACGCTGTAACCCAGACCAAACCGATCCACGATACTTGGTGCGATCCTCAGCTTGCGCAACTTCCAAAGCCCGCTTTTTTCCCACGCGAGTGTAGCGAATGATAACACCGACCCGGGCTACGACGTACGAGCGCGAGAAGTGAAATCAATGGTTCAATCACGGCCCGATACGATCGATCGAGTGTCCCCCCGGGGTCGAGGCACTCGATGCCTTCGTCAAAGTGGAATATACCAAAAGTTGCGGGCAATTAACGTCACGGAGAAAAAGCGCAGTCCACTTCAGGCGCCTTCCCGTCGTCCATCCGGCGATCGATTTTCCACGATCCCGACGGTCCCGTGGACTCCTCCCCCAGGTTGGAAAAACCGATGGCCGCGTGCTCCGCGAAGGCACGCTCGTCCAGGCTTTAAATTCTCGTAATCCATCCAGCAGGACACACGGGCCCGCTAGGACATTGATACCGATAGCGCAAGCGCGATGCACTACGTCAACGAGATACGCCCTGTGCGACGACACACGCACACGCGCTGGCGCGTCGCGGGGACTCGCGTTCTCGCGAGCAAGAGCGAGCAAGAGCGGGGCAAGCGAGCGAGCGAGCGAGCGAACCAGCGAACGACTCGTGAATCCACGGTGCGAATGTCCTGCGACAGGCATTGTCCTGCGGCAGGAATAACGCGCGCCGCGCGGCTATCGCGATTTGATTCCGATTCAGGGAACACGGCCGTGCGATATCGGGGATATCGATGAAAAATAATCGCGGTGATTTGTGACGCGGCGTAGGAAGCGCGCGATAAAGATACGCGACGATGAGGTGGCGATAAAAATGCCCGTGAAACAATGTGCCAGGTTTCTGGTTTGATAATCCTCGGTTTAAGGTAAAATTGTATGCCGAAGAAGCAAATGTACCTTTCCGCGGCGGAAATTCAAATGCAAAGTGTGGATTCGCGTGGCTGAGTAGCCTTCAAGTGTCTCTCAGACTCCTCTCGCTTGGCATTCCGTCCCCTCGGTAGCGAGTAGCGATACTTTCACGTGTTTTCCAAGGCTCGAAGCTCGCGTTTAAATCATTCGATGAACGATTACGCGGGACACGTAGCTGTCGGTGGTTCTCGCGTGGTTCTCACGGCTACCGCATCGCAGAGATTCCCGGTGGACGTGGTCATGCGAGGAAATAGACGAGCGATCGACCGATGACGGCGATTCAGATCTGAAACGACGCGAGGGAGGCGAAGGTAAACAGGAACGTCGTGCCCCTCGTACCGTTTCCCGCCACGCTAATCGCTCAACCTGCAACGCGACGGGTTAATGGACGTGCACATGGCTGGTGGGGTCAACTGGACACTGTGTCTATTCTTGGACATGGAATTTATACAAATTGCTTGTGCTTCGGGAGCTTGCTTAGCACTTGGCGATGAAGAAACACGGTATTGGTGATCGAATCGAAGGGTCCTAAGGTCGGGGCCAGATATATTGGCCGGTGAATTCGTTTTCACGAGCAACGATTGAGGAGAAATCAACCACCACCATATGACGATCGTGGATTTGTCAGTTGGAGTTGCGTGGTCGTCGCAAGGTATGGTGGGGTAACGGGAACGCTGCTCGGCTCCGCCTGAATCTAGCCGTTTGGCTGTTATTTATTCTTAGCGTAATAGTTGTGTGCGTTACGAAGCTATGCGTAGACCAATACGAGATGAGGCTATCGAGAAGGAATCAATGTTCTGACCAATAAAGCTCCTGAATTTTTTCGGAGCTAACGCACACCAATTCTAATGTGTATATTTCTACGCTGACAGCTCGGTTTGACCTACACGATAGAAGCTTGGCACTATCCCCACCACTTCTGGCTCACTGTTGTTCTGTGAAGGCCAGAGCGAGATGGAACGAGAGCGAGTCAGAAAACGTTGAGAAAATGAGCACCGAGGCAGGCAAACGGTGTGGTGGGAGAATACCCCTCACGAAACTCACCGGCCAATATATCTGGCCCCGACCCTAGACAACGATCGTCTCACTCTGATACAATAAAAAAAGGGAAGTTTCAGATAGCAATTGAGGAGATGACTAAGATATTAGCAAGGTTCAATAAACGCTGGTCTAGCTTACTCTATCCTCAAGCCACTGATCGCAATGTATCGTTCGGTTAGAACAGGGGTGCACAGGGAGCCTTTTTCAGCGCCTAGCGGCAGGGAACCAGCCGTACGCCGTTACTAAGGGTAGAATCGGTGAGGCGAACTGCAGTAGTGTAGGTGCGGGCTCGTAGCCGCGTAGCGTAAGTATGTATGGTTGGGTTCCTTGTGGGGCCCCAGTGCAGAGCAGGTCCCGTAATATAATTCGGTGGGGTCATGAAATTTCCAAAACATTTGCTACTGCCGGCATTTCGTATGACTTGACGGTTCGATTCTACTCATAATAAAACATTTATTACTAATAATACTTATCTTTTCAGCGACACATAAAATAATTAGAAGGTTAATAATATAGAAATAAATAACTCGGACACAAGGAAAACAAGTAGTTTTCAAGTAACGATATATATCATTTATAAAAGCTAGAGCATGATATATGAATAAATATATACATATGTACAGTACGCATCTGGTGCTTATCATTGCACATAGTAATAGTCTTATAGGTGTAATATTATATACATAATAGTATGTATATATACTGAACAATACACGCAGTATTCATGAAGAATACGAGATGGAGTATGTAAGTCAAATCACACTGACAACATATAATTATAAATAAATTATAATAAAAAAATAATTTTAAAGACAAGCTTTTATTCAAATGTACTAAGAAAGAAAAAAAAATTTGATGCCGGCCGAAATGACTGCCTCAGAAGAATTCTCTCATATAACCAAAAACAGCGTGGGGCGTAAAATTTAATATTAAAGGTTATACAAAAACTAATTGCTAAACAACATAATTTTGTATTGACTTTTAATCTGGTTAGATCTCAGGGCAGACTTTGAATTGAGGAATTAGACTGCTTGCAATAGAGTGGAAAAAACGTGCAACAAGTCTCAAAAATATTTTTTCTTTCTTAGTACATTTGAATAAAAGCTTGTCTTTAAAATTATTTTTTTATTATAATTTATTTATAATTATATGTTGTCAGTGTGATTTGACTTACATACTCCATCTCGTATTCTTCATGAATACTGCGTGTATTGTTCAGTATATATACATACTATTATGTATATAATATTACACCTATAAGACTATTACTATGTGCAATGATAAGCACCAGATGCGTACTGTACATATGTATATATTTATTCATATATCATGCTCTAGCTTTTATAAATGATATATATCGTTACTTGAAAACTACTTGTTTTCCTTGTGTCCGAGTTATTTATTTCTATATTATTAACCTTCTAATTATTTTATGTGTCGCTGAAAAGATAAGTATTATTAGTAATAAATGTTTTATTATGAGTAGAATCGAACCGTCAAGTCATACGAAATGCCGGCAGTAGCAAATGTTTTGGAAATTTCATGACCCCACCGAATTATATTACGGGACCTGCTCTGCACTGGGGCCCCACAAGGAACCCAACCATACATACTTACGCTACGCGGCTACGAGCCCGCACCTACACTACTGCAGTTCGCCTCACCGATTCTACCCTTAGTAACGGCGTACGGCTGGTTCCCTGCCGCTAGGCGCTGAAAAAGGCTCCCTGTGCACCCCTGGGTTAGAAGATAGATTTCTCCCATTACTTCTCAAACCCCTCATTCGCGTTTGCACAAAACTGAATCTCCCCGAGGCCTCTGTAACGAGTCGCCGTCTATAAAACTTCCCCTGCACGTCGACCAGCGAAATGATTAGAAGCCAATCTCGATGATTACGCGGTAATTTCCCGCGGAATCCATTTCATCGCTCGTCTCCTTTAATTAATTAAAATTATCGGCAACCGAACGGGCACGCTGGTATCCACGGGCAAACGGGGGGATGGAGGAACGGGGGGAGGGAGAAGATAAGAAACAACAACCGATGGAAGAACGTTGGTCGATTACAGAAGGGTCCAAGGTGCATTCCACCTATTTCTGCCGTCCCTCCTCCCCCTTCAACCCTCTCCGGCTCCGTTGTTCCTTCACCTCCTTCGTCCCGACGGGTTCGTGGATTACGGTCGCCGGGGACTATTGGCAAGCTTAGCTCTCGTGGTCGATTGCCTTTACGAGTTACCGAGCATTTGCGTATTTCACGGCGCGGACCGTTATGACTGCGACCGCAGGAAGAGTGGAGACGCTTATCCGGCAAAGGACCGACCGATTCAGGATCCGCCGCGACTTCTCTCTGCCCAGCCTGACAGGATTAACGCGATACGCGTATTCCCTCCCGGACACGTACGCCTTCTTCGTCGTAATCCTCTGATTATCTCCCGCGGTGGAAATCCGTGCCGAGGGTTACGCGTTAAAAATAACAGGCGCACCGAAATCGTAGAGACATCGCGGTGCGCACAAGTACTTTACGACAACCTCCATTCGGAATGGGACAACCGATACGTACGCTATAGCCACCGTTATGAAGCTATCACAGTAATAATCAAGTCTTAATAGCCTGGGGCATAGAGATATACCGACCTTACATAGTGTACCATAAGCGCTCACATCGAATCTGTACTTTCTGTTTCAGGTACGTAAACGAATGCACCCGCGCCGATCGATCTAGACCCTAGACGACTGTAGGCTACTGAAAAACTGGCTCGGGTGCACGTAAGTCCCATCGATCGATGCGCTCGCATGCACCCAGCGTGTCGTTATCGCTGACAACTATATCCAACGGGAGCGCGGCTGTCCCCTCGAATTTTAGAAAACACACGGTCCAAGGAATCCCGTTTTTTCGAATGCCGCGCGCGTGCTGTTGCCCGCGAGCCCTGTCCCTTCGCCCCCTCACCCGATGTCTGTCGGGCATCGAGACGAGCCGCCGTCGGTGCATGACCGGAATCGATTATGTTTTTCTTCCCGTCGGACGCGAATTAATGGGAGAGCCCCCGATGGCTCACGTGAAATTCCGACGGCGACGCGGACGTTCCCCGTCGATCGAAACGAAAAGGAAGAATGGGGCGGCGGGGTACGGACGTCGGATCGCGTGTTATCGGAGCGACGCGTCTAAATGCTCCCTCGTCGTATATGCGCCTAATGCCAGGCCACCGGGGGCCTAATCGTCGTATGCAAATCACAGGGCGGCCCCTCGGCCACATTCGTATTATCAATGGCCTAACCTGGCGATCGATGCCGATACCGCCGTCGCTCACGTATTTTCCAAACGTACTCTAATTCGACGCTCCCTAATTTCCCCGGCAATTTTCGTACGTGCTTTTTCGTACCAGGCGACGCCCGAACGCAGGGAGGGTCTCGACTCGAGCGCCGGGGCCCTCCTTCGGAGGGTGGCCGACTCGAGTTCGTGGCGATTGCCACGAATAGTTCGCCTTGTATCGATCTCTTCTTCTTCGGCTCCGCACGAGGCTTTCGTATATGGCTCGGATAGGGGGATCTATTATTGTGCTGTATCGCGTCTGGATCGCGCTCGGAGCGAGATGAAGTTTTGAGCAGGTATATCGGAATCGATGTCCTTCGCGAACAGACCGATTAATTTGCATGTGTTTCTTGAATAAGGGATGTATCGTTCCCGCGACACCGCTGTCGTTTCTCATTCATATTTAAATCGTAGTCCAGACAGTACGTCAGATCGCCGAGCGATAATTACGAGTGTACACGAGAAAAAATAGTGACAAAATGGCTGGTAGAACAGACCGAGATACCATCTCGGCCAGCAAGGATTTCTGCGTCGTCGACACGCCGGGCTCTCGGCCACTTTTTAACTATGTGCCACTTCACATTTCGCAGACGTCGTATCGATCTTCCGTTTTTTCTCTCCGCAGCGGCGCGCCTCCACAGTACAGCTGTCTGTTATTTCATCCAACCACCGATTAGCATAATCACGCGCTTCTCCGCGCCAAACTCTTCCCTCCGCGTAATCTAGCGCCGTAAACACCGCGAAGGATGCCACGTCACGACACGTGTGCGGTACGCCATCTGATCCCGCGGGCGTAAGCAATTGCGCGCGCGACGGTCGAAAATCGTACGATCTGCCAAGTCCATCGGGGATCTCCCTCGGGCATGATTCATCTTCGAGACGAAGAAACGGCGATATCGATCAGGTAACTCGCGAGAGGTGTCGAAACGTCGATCGCTGGATGCACGGGCAATAACGTCAACAGGGGCCATTTCTGAGAAAAAAAAGAAGCTGCTGTACTTTATCTGGAGAAACGGTGCTAGGGCAGGGCGACAAGGGAATTTCCGTGAGCGTTCCTGACGAGGCCGGAGGGGGCGAGATAAATCGGCGAACTGTATCGATCAGACGGAGAAAACGAAGAGAGCCCCGGTCGACCGAGCTGTCGTGCTACGAGAGGCATCCAGATTCGGGCGACTTTACGCTCCATCGCTCGTCTTACAAAGCGTAGATTCCAGCTTCTTTCAGCGAGCTAACGAGCCGAAAGGCGGAGGGGAAAGAAAAGGAGCAATTACGGGGCGCGCCTCCCAGGGAAATGGCACGCTTAAGCGCCGCGGGACAATGGGGGGACCGTTGCGCGCGATGATGATTTTATTTTCCCGTGTACGATAATTGCGCCCTCGGTGGTCGACCGGCATCCTCCCCCGTGATAATTTTGCATTATCCACTACGTTTGTTTAAGCCTCCTCGCGCTGCTGTGCCGAGACTACACTTTTGTGTTTCACCGCGATACCGTGTGTTCGGAATGAATGGAGATCTGGGAGTAACGGTCCTTGGGTACGGAGGCAACTAACTGACCAGATGACTTTGGTAATCGGGAATTCTTTATGCATTATAATTGGCAATCAGCGATCTCATGTTCGGAGACGCGCGAACAGAGCACGCGCGGACCTGAAATAACATACAGACATGATCGAACGCTTATTACAGAGAATATATCAACGACCATCTCTCGCAGCAGATTCGCAGGCATATTACTTACAAGTACGCTCGCCTTTGCGTGTAAATATGCGAAAGTTGTTGGCAGAAGGCTCAATCGAAGCAGCGCTTCTGCAATATCATCGCGAGCTGTTCCAACGGTACTAATTCACCGCGCGGAGTTCAACGGGACACCTAACCCAGACCTAACCCCCCCAGCTATCTCTCAGCCACGGTATCAATTTATTGCTGACAGCGATGGGTATATGTCGCGAGATAGCGCTAAACACATCGTCCCACTTACGAATTTGTGCGCCCGCGACAGCTTGCGCGGAGCTGGGACGTTGACATAACTTTTCGTATTCCGTGCGCGGGGTGGCGTATACCGGTGGCTTAATTATTACGTTTCGCCCTCGACCGTGGAATCTTCGATCTCCGAGGCGCGTCGCGGTGGACGTCGCCGAGAACAAAGGGCCAAAGGAGCATCCTGGAGCCGGAGGGGCCCCCGGTGGAATTTCGACTCGGCGATTGCATTGCATTCGCGCGTAAGATCGTTCGATTCGATTGCCGCGCGCGGATCGTGCGTGAGCAACACGCGGAAGACATTTCTGCAAATTTTTCTCCGCGCCTCGTGATTTTTGCCCCGCGCCGCGAGAAAGGGCACGGCGGGGCTCGCGCCCGGGCTGTGCGATACGGGAATGCCATTCGAGATCTTTTCGCTCAATGTTCCAAGGAACGCGAAAACAATGCCGATTCTCTGGTACCCTGCAGAAGCGAATGAAAAACTGACACGGCTTTAAATGGCACAGTGGCGCGGTGTTGTTAGCCGGGGGGGGCGGGGGGGAATTTATAATGCGAATAATGAACTTTCAAACTTCTCTCTCATCCGCGCTGTACTTGGGAAGTGTAGTCAACGAGCCTTCGAATAGATCCAATTTCCTCCGATAAGAGGATGAAGAACGGAGGACAGAGGGAAAGAAGGGAGCGGCGAAGGGGAGGGGGTAATCTTGAGGGAGGAATTTTAATTAAAAGCCACGGTTATCACGCTCCCGTTGCCGAACACAGACGGAGGAACCCCGAAAGAACATCGAAAAATACCTTGGAACGAGGAACGAACGCGGCCCTGCAGCAAATCGACGCCTCCTGAACCCCCCCCCCCCCCCCCCCCGCCTCGTCCTCCCTCAACCCTCGTTTGCAGATCGTCACGCGTATTATTTATTCACGTCACGGCCCACGGGGATCGAAGAATGGCCGAACGTCCTCGGGTGCCGCGCTTGGTAGCTTGAAAGGTGCACGGAAGAAGGGAACGCGTTTGGCCCGATGGGGTGGCGAACAGAGAGAGGGGCCCCGAACGGGGGAGAGGAGAGGAGAGGGAGGAGTGAGGGGGGACAACGAGAGGAGGATACGAGGAGTAATAAGTCGAGATAACGAGCTTTTCGATGCCCCCCCCCCCCGCCCCCCCTCCACCATCCTCCTCTAGCGTCGAAACGGAAAATTAATTAAGTGACTCCCAAGGTTCGCCGGGTATTCTTAACCTTCGAAGACACAATGAACGAGAAATTGTGCGACGGTGGGACGGAGAGGGCAGCAGCCCGATTGACCGGGGCGAGAACGAGACGAACGGACGGTGGAAGATAGCCGGCTATCAGGGTCATTAGTTACGGATGTCCCGTCCGAACCGGGACCACTCTCGTCTCGATAAACAGGAGGCCCTTCGGCCGAGACAGTCGGAGAGAAAAGAAGGCGGCCCAGCGGGGGGAAGTTTCGAAGATACCAGGAAAAAAGCGAAGAAAGGAGCAGGCGGAGAGGGGAAGGACAGTGGACGGGGACGGAGGATGAACCGAGGGGTGGGGGGGCAGGAATAATAATTATAGGGCCGGTAATATAACGGTCAGGGTGACCGTTATCTGGCACTCTTAAAGTGCACTACGTTGTTTGGAAGATAGCAACGGGCTCGCGTTCCATCCCGTTTCTCGTCACCGTCGCTCATCTTCTCGCTTTTATCGGCCCCGCGTCGCGTCTCCGTCTCTCGAAATCCTCCGGCAGGGATCCCGTCCAGGGAATCGCGCCAGAAGGAATGGCGCATCGACGCGGTTCGTTACGGCGAAGGATGCAGTAAATCTTGATATATAGCGCGTATGGAGTTGGCTTGTGCAGCGGATGCAATCTGTCATGAAAATCACAAGGTCCCGGGATAGAAATCTTTCCAAGGGGGATTACGTGCCCGTGTCCCGGCCAGGGACGCCTCGGCTGCCCGTTAACAATCGGTTCGAACGAGATTACCGCGCGAGAATTTCGAGCAGCCGCGCGATTTCGCCGCTGGATAGAGGGGCGAGAGAAGGCTCCGCGAGGAACGTTCAAATTTCCACGTCACGTAACTCTCTCGGGGAGCGCGCACCGCCCGGGACGCATTCAGCGTGACGAATCACGGTCGTCGGACACGCGTGAAAAGATCCGCGCGAAGTCGGTGTGTCCAGCCGCCTTTCAACCGAGATACGAAGAGATTTTCAACGACTTACGGGAGGCGGCAGAAGACGGAGACGGCGCGGATGGCCCTTTCCAAAGGGTCCGTAAGACTCTGTGAAGTGGATTGCACGGGTGTCACGGTTAATCGGATAACTTAGAATCGAGCGGGGGCCGGACTTTGACTCTTTCACAGGCCGAATCGCGCCGCCAGTCTCGGTGCGCCGGGCGCACAATTGACGGGGTGGAGATGCACGAGCGCGCCACGCTGGAAATTAATTGAAGCGATAATCTCGAGTGCCGGGTCCCGAGGAAATCCACCGTCCTTGGCTGCTGCACGGGACAGGTGTCTCAGAAAACTGTGACACCGATGGATGGATAGAAGGGGACAGCCTACTGCTTGAAATATGGTGTTGGACGTTCGCGGTCACAAAGGGGGATGGAAATCAGTTGATGCGCGCGTTTCTGATCGAAGGATTTCTTTGGAGTGGAATCGCGAAGCTGAGATGCAAAATATTTCAATGAAAGATAGGTCCAGAGTTTTACCATCCTGAGAATGTTTTCGGTGAAACAGGTTCACCGGTGATCTTACGCTCGAGCCTCTGTTCGTTCCGCTCGCAAAGCTGCCGCGTCACGACACGCTCGCGCGAGTGTGCGTGCACGCGGTGGTCCACTCGAGCGAATGGCCACTTTGTGCGTGCGAGGGCGTGAAAATCGTTGCGGCGAGAAAGGGTTGGCCTGTAATCCGATGCAATGACGGACTCCAGAGTCGAGTAGCCGAAAATGATGGAGAATTCAGCCCGGAAGCGCGGTTAACAAAGAGCCAGCATCCGACACGCTTATTTCTGTTGCCTGTCAGCGTGGATCTACGCCGCGATGAATAAAACAATGTCCGTTAACTAGGGTAAGTGTGGGTATTACTGCGGACTTTTAAGGTAGGTTAACTTTAGAACCCTCGATACGGCGTTCAAATGAATGAAAGTTCCTCCTTCTTTTTTTAAAAGAAAGGTGGGACCTTAATAATTCCATAAAAAAATATAGGGGCGGGGTAATAAGCACAGTTAATTAAAAACAAAGAGATTTGTCGATCAATGTCATTGCACGAGTTACTGCGGACATGCATGTATTACTGCGTGCCAGTTACTAACCAAACACCAGTTACTGCGCATGTATTACTGCGGTCTGATGTCAAGCCAAACATAACCTTAGTACAAATATCACTTGTACGGTAAACCAACCAGTAACTGGGCTTCTACATCTTTGCATTTTATAATCGTATTTTGATAAATTATGACAAGAATAAGTAATTACATTTATAGAAATTTCAAGAAAAATAAATTTAAATGCAGTAGTAGGTCCGCAGTAATACATACACATGGTGTCAAGTAGTGCACCTAATACTGCGGTGAGAAATAAAAATTAAAACTAAAATGTAGACAACTGATTTACTGTTTTTCTGAAAAAAATAACTCTTATTCTATCGAGCAATACCGCTACAGTACATGTATTACTGTTAATAACAAAAATATAAATGTTTTTCAAGTAGGTGTTCATGACCGCCATATCGGAAATCGACCGAAGTTTCGCCTTGACGAATTTCAAACTACGATAAAAGAATTAATAATAACTTTGCTGTACATACTTATTAATAATTATCTGTAATAGAGTTTAAAATAATTTTATCAAAAATTTTCAAGAGATTATGTACTTTCCAACACTAAATATGATCTGTTTTAGAATATCCGCAGTAATCGGGACATCCGCAGTAATACCCACACCTACCCTACTATCTTCGGTGTGGTTATAAATTACCTTTTTTAAAAAAAGGTACAAAAAAGAGCGCCAAGTATATAACCCATTCAAAAAGAATCGCATTTAAAATCAATGTCGTAAATTAATATAAATTTATTAATGTGCTATATTTTTTAACTTTACAAAAGTAATGATATACTATAATTGCGCCAATTATCACAATGACTATTTATACAAAGACACAATGTATTAAATATTATTAAGCAGATATATTTTTATACAAATAAATATTTTAATACGAATAAATATTTTATTCAAAATACTTGGCGCTGCTCTCCGAATTGATGTTGCTAAACTGAATAAATATGTATAAATTGCATTAAAATCTTTTTCTTTCTTTCTTGTCTCAGTGGTGTCTTGTCTTGTTTTATATTTATTAACCAAGACAATTAACATTTTTTCGGAGAGCAGCGCCAAGTATTTTGAATAAAATATTTATTCGTATTAAAATATTTATTTGTTCGGTTCGACAAATTAATTTGAGGTTTGGCACGCTGTTTTATTGTACAGGGTGTCCGCGGGAAGACTGGACAGCTGAATATCTCCTAAAGTATTGGAGACAAAAAATTAAAAAAAATATGTAAATTAATGGTACGATGGGGCTGCTAGATTAGCCGCGACGGATTTTTTTTCCGATTATTATTTTAAAAGATACGATGGTCAAGTTCGGTTCTTCAAATGGCACTAACTTTTCTGAAGTCCTGAGTTGATAGTGCGTTCCAAGACGAATTCAATCAGCTTTAATGTATACACTTGATTTCCACTGGATTTTGAGATATTGCGCTTGCAAATTTGCTGATTTTCACTTGAAAAAAACCTCTGGAATAGCAAGGACCGGGGTCGGTCTTGCTGGCCCCACGGGTGGCAGTGCCTGCTGAAATAGATACCTACCTGCCAAAGGTCTACGCAGACCCAGGCTGGACAATTCTTTTCCGTCAGAAATGCTACTTAGGTAGGGACATCTGCGGTATCGAGAAGCGCACCGTTACTTTTATTTCGCACTTGCTTCTACGCTCGGATGGCCGGTTATTTTGGGAGGGGTGCAAGTTCGATTGGATAGGTTAGGAGGTGTGAAAGTTGCTAGACTAAATTTCAACCATAGGGAGCAGATTGTATTAGAACCAATCGGATTTGCATCCGTCACAAACGGCTGCTCTCTTGAAGAGGCCCTCTTCACGGCAATATCCCCTCCCCAATGTCCACATTCTCTCGCGCGGAATACGTCAACGCATGCTTTAGGTTTTGATATTGAAACTCGTGTTTATACTCGAGAGGACCACGCGTCGACAGCGGGCTAGCCCTTTTCTTCCTGTGTCTCCCCACGAGGAGTATTGCCGGTGGATTGTAGGAGCGTAGATGTCTGGATGCCAGTTATTGAATTCAGGAGACGATAGAAACACGTTATTACAAAACACACATGTACTATAATTAAAGTAAATCGTATTCCTCTCGGGCAGGAGTACTGATAATGATCGAACTTGGGCCCCACTTCGCGCAGACCGATTACGCGGAGGGTAGTCGGGTGTCACACTGCACAATTGATACAGGGTAACAATTCTGGAGCAACGCCCGTCAAGGAGATGCGGCCTGGTACCCCGTGACGAGGATAGCCCTTCGCAGTGCCTCGCCCGATTTTTATGGCTTTTTTCGGAAGAAGGTACGAATCCTGGGCCGAACGTAACGAATTGAAGGGTTTCGACCCTCGAAGGGTTTGGAATATCATTAAGAAGTGAAAAATGTACAGGATTTCAAATGTTTGCTTCTTTTCTTCATCGTATCGAGAAGGAAGTGACGCCAATGGATTCCTTATGCTTTTCCGATGAAACTGACACCAAGAACGACGTAATTCGGAAAATAATGAAGGAAATGAACAATTCATTTCCATAACCTCAGGCTAATTTCGTTAATAATAGCCCGATTTACGTGAAATTTGGTATGATTTTCATCGGAAAAACATAAGGAATCCAGTGGTGCCACTATCATATCGATACGATAAAGAATAAAGAATTATTTTATTTCCTAAACAGATACAGGGTAATTCTGGAGGTACGCCCGTCACCCCATGGCGAGGACAACACCCCGCAGTGCCCATCGAATTTTATGGCTTTTTCCGGAAAAAGGTACGAATCCTGGGCCCAACGTAACGAATTGGGGTCGAGTCTCCGCAGTCGAGGGTGAAATATCCATTACAGCGTATTAAGAAATTCTTTTCTTCATCGTGTCGAAAGGGAAGTGACGCCAATGGATTCCTTATGTTTTTCTGATGAAAATCATACCAAATATCACGCTAATCGGGTTACTTTGACACAAGCTATTTGTATTCCATATGCAAAAGTTGCCCGATTTACACGACATTTGTAATGATTTTCATCGGAAAACTCCAAGGAATCCATCGGCGACACTCCCATATCCATACAATAAAGAATAAAGAATTAGTTTATATCGTAAACAGATAATTCTGGAGCTACGCCCGTCACCCCGTGGCGAGGACAACACCTCGCTGTGCTCATCGAATTTTATGGCTTTTTCCGGAAAAAGGTACGAATCCTGGGCCGAACGTAACGAATTGAAGGGTTTCGACCCTCGAAGGGTTTGGAATATCATTAAGAAGTGAAAAATGTACAGGATTTCAAATGTTTGCTTCTTTTCTTCATCGTATCGAGAAGGAAGTGACGCCAATGGATTCCTTATGTTTTTCCGATGAAACTGACACAAAGAACGACGTAATTCGGAAAATAATGAAGGAAATTTCGTTAATAATAGTCGGATTTACGTGAATTTTGGTATGATTTTCATCGGAAAAACATAAGGAATCCAGTGGTGCCACTATCATATCGATGCATTAAAGAATGAAGCATTTCTTACTACGCTGAAATTAATATTTCACATTTTCACCCTCAACTGCGGAGACTCGACCCCAATTCGTTACGTTGGGCCCAGAATTCGTACCTTTTTCCGGAAAAAGCCATAAAATTCGATGGGCACTGCGGGGTGTTGTCCTCGCCATGGGGTGACGGGCGTACCTCTAGAATTACCCTGTATCTGTTTAGGAAATAAAATAATTGTTTATTCTTTATCGTATCGATATGATAGTGGCACCACTGGATTCCTTATGTTTTTCCGATGAAAATCATACCAAATTTCACGTAAATCCGACTATTATTAACGAATTTTCCTTCATTATTTTCCGAATTACGTCGTTCTTTGTGTCAGTTTCATCGGAAAAACATAAGGAATCCATTGGCGTCACTTCCTTCTCGATACGATGAAGAAAAGAAGCAAACATTTGAAATCCTGTACATTTTTCACTTCTTAATGATATTCCAAACCCTGCGAGGGTCGAAACCCTTCAAATCGTTACGTTGGGCCCAGGATTCGTACCTTTTTCCGGAAAAAGCCATAAAATTCGATGGGCACTGCGGGGTGTTGTCCTCGCCATGGGGTGACGGGCGTATCTCCAGAATTACCCTGTATCTGTTTAGGAAATAAAATAATTCTTTATTCTTTATCGTATCGATATGATAGTGGCACCACTGGATTCCTTATGTTTTTCCGATGAAAATCATACCAAATTTCACGTAAATCGGGCTATTATTAACGAAATTAGCCTGAGGTTATGGAAATGAATTGTTCATTTCCTTCATTATTTTCCGAATTACGTCGTTCTTGGTGTCAGTTTCATCGGAAAAGCATAAGGAATCCATTGGCGTCACTTCCTTCTCGATACGATGAAGAAAAGAAGCAAACATTTGAAATCCTGTACATTTTTCACTTCTTAATGATATTCCAAACCCTTCGAGGGTCGAAACCCTTCAATTCGTTACGTTCGGCCCAGGATTCGTACCTTCTTCCGAAAAAAGCCATAAAAATCGGGCGAGGCACTGCGAAGGGCTATCCTCGTCACGGGGTACCAGGCCGCATCTCCTTGACGGGCGTTGCTCCAGAATTGTTACCCTGTATCAATTGTGCAGTGTGACACCCGACTACCCTCCGCGTAATCGGTCTGCGCGAAGTGGGGCGCAAGTTCGATCATTATCAGTACTCCTGCCCGAGAGGAATACGATTTACTTTAATTATAGTACATGTGTGTTTTGTAATAACGTGTTTCTATCGTCTCCTGAATTCAATAACTGGCATCCAGACATCTACGCTCCTACAATCCACCGGCAATACTCCTCGTGGGGAGACACAGGAAGAAAAGGGCTAGCCCGCTGTCGACGCGTGGTCCTCTCGAGTATAAACACGAGTTTCAATATCAAAACCTAAAGCATGCGTTGACGTATTCCGCGCGAGAGAATGTGGACATTGGGGAGGGGATATTGCCGTGAAGAGGGCCTCTTCAAGAGAGCAGCCGTTTGTGACGGATGCAAATCCGATTGGTTCTAATACAATCTGCTCCCTATGGTTGAAATTTAGTCTAGCAACTTTCACACCTCCTAACCTATCCAATCGAACTTGCACCCCTCCCAAAATAACCGGCCATCCGAGCGTAGAAGCAAGTGCGAAATAAAAGTAACGGTGCGCTTCTCGATACCGCAGATGTCCCTACCTAAGTAGCATTTCTGACGGAAAAGAATTGTCCAGCCTGGGTCTGCGTAGACCTTTGGCAGGTAGGTATCTATTTCAGCAGGCACTGCCACCCGTGGGGCCAGCAAGACCGACCCCGGTCCTTGCTATTCCAGAGGTTTTTTTCAAGTGAAAATCAGCAAATTTGCAAGCGCAATATCTCAAAATCCAGTGGAAATCAAGTGTATACATTAAAGCTGATTGAATTCGTCTTGGAACGCACTATCAACTCAGGACTTCAGAAAAGTTAGTGCCATTTGAAGAACCGAACTTGACCATCGTATCTTTTAAAATAATAATCGGAAAAAAAATCCGTCGCGGCTAATCTAGCAGCCCCATCGTACCATTAATTTACATATTTTTTTTAATTTTTTGTCTCCAATACTTTAGGAGATATTCAGCTGTCCAGTCTTCCCGCGGACACCCTGTATATTGAACTATTGTTCTGAATTTTTGTGTGACAGTGAAAAAAAACATGGCAGATACAGAGAATACCTAGTGGACAGATTGAACACGCGGTAACCAAAACTACCCCCGGAACCGGTACTTGAAAATATAATGGGGGATTTCTGTTATTCCTCCCGTCGACACTCCGCGAGCCAGAACCTCCGCGCATCTTCCCTCGAGTACGTCGTCAAACCCACCACCCGAGACCTCGTGTTTCGCGCCCATCTCTTCGACGCTCCGCATCGTATACCCTCTTCTGGTTTCCCCTCGCGAGGACACAAGAGCGTCTTGCCGTCGCAACGAGTCGCGCAAAAGAGCCGCGAAAGCACCCTCCCCTTTCTCGAGACGGACACGCGACCAGGCAGAATAAAAGCTGGCCAGCCAGTAGCCAGCAACAAGTGCATCACTTTCGTAGCTCCGCCGAAGGGATGGATGAACTGCGTGCAACCGCGCGGAAAGCAACTACCGCGGCTGCTTCCTATGATTCCCCAGCCAGCCCTCTGTCTCCTCTTCTTGCCCCCGTGCTGGAGACGCCAGTTCCCCGTACGTTTGACCCCGTTTCCTCGGCAAAAAACCGCGCGGCGTTGCACTCGACGCTCGCATCCGCTGGAAAACGAACGAAAGGAGCAAGAAGGCTGCCAAAATGGAATCAGGAAACTGCCAGTCATCGCCTTTCTGGCGAGTCATCCGGGAGGGGGATCGCCGCGGCCAAGACGATCGGTGCGGTGCCAGCTTTTACAAACTAGCGGTCGGACGTTCCAATTTTATGGGGGGTGAGAGAGGCTCACCGATCGCTCCCCCCAACCCGGGGCCGTTGAACCGTGTGCAAATTTCCGCGGGCAGATTTCCACGCGATCCCGTTTCGAACTGATTAATCGCACACGCGCCGTCCTCCGCGCCAAAGCTCGATGCTAACGTATCGAGTTTCGCGCCGAGTTATTTGACACATTGTGCGCGAAACGAATCCCGCGAGCGAGGTATAATGTCGGACTTGTTTCCGCAAAGTTCGCGGGACACAGCAGGCGGAAACGCTCCGCGCCTGCATATTCATGGCTGCCGCGCGTGGAGATATCGACCGGTAAAATTGAAACTGTCTTCGCGGACTTTGATATTTTCGTGGTGTGCCGAGGCTTCTGCAATGGTAGAGTTCTGCGGCAGAGTCTTGGCAGGCGAAGAGCTTCGATTTCTACCATTTCTCCGTTCCCCATATTGCACGAGGCGATAGTAGAGTCCTTGGTCCTTCGCCCTTGAAATTTCAAGGGCCGTAAACACGTGGAAACGTGCGCAGATGGCGATCAGGGAACGGTCACGGGCAGGCTGCTCGAGGTAGCCGTGGATCGAGCGCAGGGGTTGTCGTAAAAATATCGACATCGCGTCCGCCGATGGTGGACGAGGGAAAATCCGTCTAGTAGACAAGAAAAGTGGCTCGATACGGGGTAATCCTGGCCCGGGGTGGCGTGTGTTGGTGGATTTTCAAGGATGCCCGACCGCTGGCACCGGTATATGTATGTGTACGCTTCTGTTCGTCTCTGGTTAAAGTCGCCTCCACCCTGGCCACTTCTCGACGCGGAGGGCTGGGAATGGGTGTAACACGGGCTGCCACGAGCCTGGCGGAGGGTTGGCGGGGTAATATTTTAAAACGGCCGCGAGTCTGTTGCGAGCAGAGGCTCTTGTCGAGTGCACACGATGCTGAAGGGCTAGCTGACTCGTAGAAAGAGGAGCGAGAGGAATGAGGAAGAACTGTACGTTGACAGAGAGATAGAGAGAGAGCGAGGGAGAGAGAAACGGGGGAAAGTAAAGGGAGGGCGTGCCTGCTGTTATCTCGCTTGTTCCCTGGATGAAATATCGACTAGCAGTTTCAGGCCTTCTTCGCCTTCCACCTCCTCTTCTTCATCTTCTTCGTCCTCTTCCTCGTTCCACGGCTACAGCCCCTCGAACGATCTCCTCCACGACCCTCATCCCGACTCCTCAAACCTGAAACACACTCCTCGAATGGCCGTCATCGTCCTGGGACCGTCCAAATCGGTCCTTCTCCTACTTTTCGCGGGGATAATGGTACGTCACGTCCTGGTGACGTATCATTACCATACATTGCCGACGGGCCCATCGATCACCTTCAGCCAGCATCATGGATGAAGATGCGGCTCCTCGAGGCGATCGACACCGAGGGAAAAAACGGTCACGGGGAGAGGAGAGTGGAAAGAAAGGGGAATAAGGGAATAAAAAGGGGGGGGGGGGGTGGAATCGGAGGACCTGAAAGAGGTGGAGAAGTTAACGCGAGCACGGTCTTCTTTCGATGCTTCCTCCTCCTTCGATCGGATGAATGGATATTACCTGGGACCAGGGGTTGCTGCCATTTTATGCCGTTCGACTATCTTGAGCAACGTCAACGAGCCAATTTTCGCGAATGACAGGCGCGAGTTTGAGGAAGAGTATTATTGGGTTAATGGAAGAAACTGACACCGGAGCTAAACGGGAGGAAGATCGGCTCGTAGCGATGGAATTTTTAATTAGAAAAACCGAGTAGTTGGCGTGCACCGAATTAATCGCGGACTGTGATTTTAATTAGACCGCGTTAACGCGCGCCGCCGCCTCGCTTCGCCTCGTCGCGAGTTTCACGGTTATTTATTTTATAGAGCCGACAACAATTAATCAGCTCGATGTCGCGCTACGTGGCTATTTATTTACACGTGCCGGTATATTGACCCGCGACAACATAAACGTTACAGTGGAATCGATGGCAGCAGTACCGTCGACGATTATGGTCGAGCCGGAGCGGTATAAATTTAAGCGATCGCGTTAAATTCCGATTCACCGCGAAACCGCGGATCTGTCGGGTGAATTGAAACGTGCCAGAGTAACGCGAAATATCAGCGTCCCGTGGATGGGAACTCGAATCGAGTGACGCAGAAGCGGGAGCATCTTGGTGGATTAAATTATAATTGCCTGCTGAGGACATCTCGGGATCGGGGATTAAGATCAATCAGATCCTCTGGTCTTGTTGAGGAATACACGGGGGAGCAACTACGCGGGTTGTTTGTACTGTAGGAACACTGCTAAGTTTCAAATGTAGGTATTACTCCTCCGAATCGATATACTACTGGATCAATTCGTTCCCCTTAAGGGGGGGAGTCTGGTGTAGCGGGTCGAAGAAATCGATTTTTTTTTGCATAAATCAATAGTTGAACATCACGATAATATGTTCCCAAAGCCGCAAAACGAAATTCGAAAAATTAAAGCGGATATAGCCGATTTTGCTACGGAGCGCCAGGTTACCACAAAACTTTAAATGCGTTTTTCTCGAAACAACAGTCTTACAATTTGCGGGCAATGTAACTCCAAAAATATTCAACCAATCGACTTGGCCTTGTGCACAGATATTTGTGAACATTTTCTTCATAGAGCTAAGTTATTGGTATAATGATGTTGTTTAAATAAATAACTTTTTTTACACATTTAAGGGGAGAGTCTAGTGTAGTGGGTCGAAGCAATCGATTTTTTTTGGCATAAATCAATAGTTAAACATCACGATAATATGCTCCCAAAGCAGCAAAACGAAATTCGAAAAATTAAAGCGGATATAGCCGGTTTTGCTACGGAGCGCCAGGTTACCATAAAATTTTAAATGCGTTTTTCTCGAAACGACAGTCTTACAATTTGCGGGCAATGTAACTCCAAAAATATTCAACCAATCGACTTGGCCTTGTGCACGGATATTTGTGATCCTTTTCTTCATAGAGCTAAGTTATTGATATAATGATATTGTTTAAATAAATAACTTTTTTTACACATTTAATTATTATTATTATTATTATTATTATTTATTTATATACATCAACGGGTAAAAACCCTTTATTACAAGGTTGTGACGGAACATAAGAGTTAAGGCAAAATTTCGTTGGAAAAAGTGAAGTTTTTTTTCAAGAAGCCGCCATTTGTTCAATTTTGCATCTTTTAAGATATGAATTTATACGATTTGTGCGTACACTCATAAACTAAACGAAAATTGTTCGATTTTTAGTTTTAGATGAAACCAAAAGACGCTACGTTGCCCGCAGTGCAACAATTGCGTCGCCAACGGACTGGGCATAAGCCCTTATAATTTTGTTAGTTGCCGCTCATTTTTAATAAAATTTTTTTTTTATCTTTCTTAACCTGATAATACAATATCCTGAAAGTTGCAGAAAGATCGATTAAATACTTTCTTTAAAAAAAATTCCCGAAAAATGCCTCGATTTCCAGCTAGTTACAGCAGGCTCCCCCCTTAAGGGGACCTTCCGGTCTAGAGCCCAAAAAATAGGTGATTTTTAGGAATTAATTAAAGGAAAACTACTATATATAATTTAATGGGACTTGTTGCATTGTATTAAGGATGTCTTAAGTTATAGAAATATATTTTTTGTTTTATAATTAATCATTGCAGACGGCCCTGGGGAGTCGTTAAATTCAAGGCGTCAAAAAATTGATCCAAATCGGTGGGACCTGTATCTCCAAAAGTTATTATCCCGTTCGACTGAAACTTTTTTTATTTTGAAGATTATACTTCTGGCTAGGGGGGGGGGGGGGGTGACTAGAAAAAATTAGAAAAATGACATTTTTTGTAGAAAATAACGACACTTAAAGTTTTAAAACACTTTCCCCTGTATTTTTCGTCCTTTCAACGCCTTTGTAAATTATAAATTTTCAATAAAGAAAGAATGTCTTGAAAATAGCCTTTATTTTCGACCGTCACAGTGGCTTCCCCCCTTAAAGGTTTACGTGAGCGCCGAGTGCCCGGTTGTGGCCCATGCATTTGCCGCTACTCAAATGCCTATAACTTCTGGAATTTTACGAATTTCAACAAATCCTTTTAAACACGTATTCCTAAAAGGTTGAACATTCGAAAAATGAAATAAAAAAAAATCGACTTTTAGACCGGAAGGTCCCCTTAACTAAATGCTTCTACCAAGACAGATGCTCCTCAACGAACCTCAAACTTTCTCTACATCCCAACCAATCCTAGCCCCTCCATCGCGGTGCCTACCTGATACACCCACCGAAAGAGGAAGCTTCCTAAACAATTGCCTTACATAATCATCACTCTGCTCTCCGCCGCATGACCGGTTGGTCCGCGCGGAGGTAAAAGGCATCGATCCGCGAAATATCCTATACCGTAACGGGGTACCATTGTGCTAGGCTGGATTTAATGTCGGCGCCGCGAGCGAGTGTCACCGAGGTTCGAGAAAATACGAGGGGTTGCTTCGGTTGCGAGTGGCGAAGGATGAGCAGAGAGAAAGAGAGGAAGGTGGTGACAATGCGATCTCGGCACCGATACGGAATTGTCGGCGGTATACTCCGGTCCTCCCCTCTTTCTCTCTGACTCGTGAAATGAGCATAAGATTCTTCGGTTATTTCGCCAGCCGTGCAAGCCGACCGAACACGGCCTCCTCGCGCGATATCTCGGCTTCCTATGCCTCGAATTGCGCGGCCAGGAACGTTCCAAATATCTCCGACGGTCCTTCTTCGTCGAGCCCCTCCCCACTTCTCACCCCGCGCCCTTTCCTCGCCGCGGTCAGCGATGCACCTCTTGACCCCCGTGCCGGGCCTCTCTCCTCGTATTTCTCACATTACTTTTCGGATGCCGTGTTTGGTGGCGGCGGTCCTTTTCCTCTGCCCGGGCCCGGTCCTCGCGCTCCTCGCGTAAGTTATTCGGCTTTCCGTTGCCCCGTGCGCGAGCCATCCGAGAATTTATCGATACGCGATATTCGGTGGAAGGAGCGAGGCTGCATCGCTGCGTTGGGGATGTTTCTTCGTTCGGAAAGGGACCACTCCGTTCTCCTTTCTCCTTCTGGGTTGGCGCAGTCGTTGGAGGAGGAATATGCATTGCGTTGTGCGTAGTACGATGGAGATTGGTAATGATAATTGCTGGATATCGTTATGTGAAACATCCCAGCAATTGATGGGGTGGTTAGTTATCCACGAACGCAGCGACCCACTTTGTTCGTGCCACAATACACCACTCCAATCCAGATCGCGTCCGTAAACCATCATCGTGCAGAGGATCGGCGGATAACGGGGGAAGCTCTCCTGCAAATCGTTCCACCTTCGGATTCGTCGAATGGAAAGAAACTTCCACAGCGATCCCATTCGATAATTACCCATTCCCTTGGCCTTCTACATCGTTCGTTCATCCCTCAATGGCTTCTCTCCTCCACTGTTCTCCGTTTTCACCCCATTATACCGGTCGCTCTCGGGGTAAACACCCTTCGAGAAGATCGTCTTCGAAAGCCCCGGCATCGAGCCACCAAGGTTCAGCTCGCCGATCCGACGTTCGATTCACGGGGCAGCGGGAAAAAAGTTCGCTCGATAATCAGCCGCTGCTCCGCATCGCGCGGACGCCCGTGCACGCCGACAAAAAGCCCTCGAGGGGGTGTATATCGAGCTCGACGAGCCATTCCGAAACTATTTCCATGGGCCGGGGGCATAGAAACGGCAAACGGCCGGCAGAGAAATTCCCGATTCAAGTGGAACGCTCGATTCCGTGAATACGACCGCCTATCCTAATTCCTGCGCCCGCGAACGCCATGGCTCGTTCCTGGCCCAGCTATAGGCGATCCCAATTCCGTTGGTTAGCGCCTTCCATGGCCTCCTCGGAACGCCGCTCCACTCGCCCCGGCATTGCCAAAGCACTGAATGTTCAAGAAAGCTCGCCTCGGTGTATATGTATCTCGCTGTCCCTTGTTCGTGCGCAACCCGCTCTCAGGACGGCTCTAACTGACCTCGACGAATAGGACTCGATCGTACGATCCTCGCGGACTAAATGCAACCACCCTCGCCTCCTAGCGTTAAATTTATTTCCTACGAGTTTAAATTGCACGGCGAGATTCTGCACGGGTCTCCCTCTCGCGTTCCTCTTGCACGGGGTGGTTGCGAACACTAATGATGCTACTGATAGGTAGATGAATCTTAGATACCCATTTTCTGTGCACGTCGAGCCACATTCGAAACTAGATCGCAAGCCATTACTGGAATTTCGATAGCCAACAGATTTCCCCTGTTCCCGTTGGCCTCGAAACGTTTAAGCCCGGTAACGGGAAACAAGCTGATTCGCGTGAAAACGAAAAACCAGGCGCAGGGAGGGGAGAAGGATACACGGAAGCGCGGTGCCGGCGCGGCGGTGACAGTGAAAAACGTCGTCCCGCTAATCCGATTATAAATAAAATTGAATTTTTAATCGCGCCGCCGCCAGCCCCGCCCACCCCCCGAGGAGCGCCAGGATCGCCGTGCACCAAGAGTTAACGTCGAGCGAGCACTATGCCGTGGCAAGAAGCGGAACTGCCCGCCCTATTAAATTACCCCCGTGTGCCAGCGACGAAAAAACATCGCGGTAACCTCGTTAACGGACGCGTTCGATAATGAATCACGGAAGACGCGCGAGTAGCCACGAAGAAAACGGATTTCCACGATTCGCCCGCTTACAATGCGGCGATCGCCGAGTAGAAAAACCTTTAAACCAATCGTGTAATTAAATCTCTCGCCGGACTCTCGTCCCCCAGGGTCGTGTTCCCTTTTCTTCCGCCGCGTATTTCTTCTCCCCCACCTTTCGTCGCTCTAAGCCGCTCGCCATTCATCCGCCTTCTTCGCACTTCGCCCTCCATGTGCCCGTGGAACCGGCTTCTTGAAATAATGTAAAGCACCTCTTTCAAGCCCGCCACCCTCGTCTACCACTGCTCCAACCCACCCCGTGTTTCCCTCTTCCCACGAGCGAACCAACCCCTCTGGCCGCGTTCGCGCACCTCCGAAGATCCGAATCTCTTTCGTGCGCCCCCTGTCGCGGTCGTTGCGGCTGTTGCTTGCACACCACCCTGGAAATTTCTTCCGGCCTGTTTGTTGCTCCCCGCCACCCTAACGATTACACCGCCGACACTTTGGCGGTCTGAGCAACGGTATCTGGCGCGAGATTAGGCCACGTCTTTTGGGGGGTGGCTGCGGGAGTTCGGGATATTAGTGTCTCTTTTTCTCTCCGCGGGCAGCCGTCTTCGGAGATAAGCCTGCACGAGAATTAAATCGTAAGATCCACGATAACGGGAACAACACGGTGGAAGGCTAGGGGTGTTGCCTCTCCGCGGGGACCTAAATGGATTCATCAGAGTACGTAGGTAATCGTGTGGCTGGATACGGGGTAGAGTTGAATTTTGGCAAGATAGAGGATGAAGCTTTAAATTACAATTTTGGGAAGTTTGAGGGATCGCTTTATCTGTCATCTCCACGGGATTTTGGAGATAGATTATGCGGACTGCTTATGTTGGAAATTTCTAGGATTTTGTAGGCCGTAGCTGCGTCGCGAGTTTCTTCCACGAAGCGAGGTTCCTTCTACGTTCACACTTAAGCGGCAGGAGCGCGTTTGACGCGTCTACCTTAAGGTGATCAGCTACCGTCCCGCTGGCTCTGCAGTAAGGATTCGGCATCCCTAGCCTAATTACAGGGCCGTGCAGCCGTGAGCACCTGCGTCTTCTCTCGTTTCGTTTTCGTGCCTTCGCAGCGGACACCCAGCCGCGCGGATACGAGGAACGAAGCCACGTAACGCGATCCCGCCGCGGAATCGGGTCGAATGTCTTCCGACGAAAACGGCGAAACGTCGACCTTTGACTAACAATGGCGCACGAGCCAACCAGGTATCGCGCCAATCGCGTGAGAATATATAAAACGAAAGTACGAATATCACATCCTTCTGACATGTGGATGTTCGATCGACTAATGATGACCGAGATGGCTATTTAAGAAGCCTCCGAATAGTCGACGCTAATCAGTTTAGCCCCGGCCAATTTAAATAAAGGTTTCCACCGTTTCCAAAGAGTCGGCAAGCACTTTGATTTCGTGGTTTATTCTTGGGTAGTGTGGCGCTCATTTCCACGCTCAAGTAATTCCCAGCGTTGCAAGAATGGTGGCAGAGGGTAGAAACGGCTGTCAGAACTACATTCAGCAGGAAATTGGTGTTTGTTTTTAGATAGTGTATTATGTATTTAAGCTGCTGTTCGATGGCTATTTTTATTGAAAAGAGGAAACATCTATTAGCAGCCCGGCGCATCTACGGAATTGCTTGTCGAGAAAGGCGTCAAGGTATCCATCCACGTTCCAGCCTGTCCGAAATACCGCAGGAATGCTGCCGTGCCGTGACGACGGCCCCCGTTTCTCCGTTGCGTGCCGCGACCAACGTTTCTATCCCGATAACGCCCTGCTTCCTTCGCGGAATCTCGACGAAAGGCCACGGAACACGCGGCGATGCTCCCGCGATCTCAGCGATCCTGCCACGATTTCGGTCTAAACGTTTCCACAGTCTCTCATACCGAGCCCCGAAAAGCTTCCTACGCGAACGTATCGACTGTCTTATCGAGGAACGAATGCAACGTAGTTCGGGGAATGAAGTTCGCTTTCTCCTCATTACATTATCAGAGCTCTCAGTCACTGTAGATGGTAAATGAATCGGTGCCAAAGTAAACGAGACAGAGGATATCGAAGGAAAGTTGCATGCTGCAAGAGCAGATGAAATTTTGTCGCGCGTACGTGACCGAGCCAGTTACGAGGACTCTGCTCACGTGCACCAGCTTTCTGGAATATGGAGCCAAGCTATGTGTCGCGTCCATCGAACTTCTTAATGCCTGTGCCGCGATCGGTACCTTTCCTCTGCATCTTCTTCTCGATTCTAGCCTAACGAGAACATTGCTTCGATTTTTCGTGACGCCCAGCACGAGAATCATAGGCAGTGAAGCGTCGTCGATGCCCGTAATCGACGCATCGGATATACGCGGGTGCAAATCTGATCTGGATCGAAGGTCGCGTGAATGAATACCTCGCTGGCACGCGTTTTATCGTCGCCCGGACGTCGCGACAGCGGGGCCACTGAGATTCCCCGCGAGAAAGGATCGCGATGGCCGTTGATATCGAGATTATAGGAGGGAAGTGAAACGTCGTAAACGCAGTTCGTGCCGTGTCTCGCGCGATTCCCCGTATTCTCTAGTTGCGCAAGATTCTCGAGGCAGTTGTCCCGTAGAGTGCTCCGATCAGAGGAGCATTTTTGTTACCTTCGATTCGCATCCAGCTGATGAAATTGAAACCTCCTTTTGGTACTGATGGAGTAGGTCTTGGATTGCGGGTGATTTGATGGTGGAGAAAGTTAGAGAGCTCTTATGTTGGATTACGCCCTGGGTTAAGTTATTAAATGCAGGTTTTATATGTAACATGGAAATGAAATGACGTTGTATTGTGGTGCTGGAGACAGGGTGATAAATGCTGAAGAAGATCCGCTGAATTCTTTAAGAGCAGTGCTTTAACTGAATTTGCCATAAAATTTTGCTGCAAAACACTACAATATTTTACTGGAATGAATTCAATCTAGCTTCGAACGAATAACACCAAACAACTTTCCCTTCTTTTTTGATGGAGCCGGAGTTGGAGATTCTTAAAATTTAAGTTCGCAAGGATACCTACTAGTTAAAAATCGCAGCACCCTTCGCCCCAACCTGTGCTCTAATTTAGGAACTTTCCAGCTCGAGGGAAACTTCCAGCGAACTTTCCACCCTACTTGAACGGCTCGGACGCGTTGTTGATCTTCCTCGATCATTTCGCTGCCCGGCCTTCCCGTGTACCAACCGAGCACACGCCCTCGCGTTTGCACCCCAGCCCCCGGGTCCATTTATTATTTATGTGGGTGTATTAAACGCGGTCAGCGGGCATCATCGATCGAACGGGCCAACTTGATCGCATTCTCTATGTGCTTTCGTTCTAAGCGAAGTCATCTAATTGCTCCACAGTATTTAATTCCCGCGTGGACTAGGGTTCTCGGAACCTACTTGCAAGCTTACGGTTTAATGAACCATGCATTTCAATGTTCACAGAGCAAACGCAAATTTCTTATTTAACTGAAATAGAAAATTTCAAGGCTTGTAGATAAGCTCGCCAGGAAACGAACTTCCCGAGTTGCTCCATTTCTTTTTATCAAACCCTCACGATCATCTTGGATGGATTTTTCGTCGCAGCATCCCGACGAAATCGCCGTTTTATTCGAGCCGCGGTTAAGAACCGCGAAATGACCCTCCTTTCGGCCAAGAGCCAACAAGTTCATTAGTCTTCTTTCAGCGAGCCTCGGCGCTGCTTTCTCGCTCGCCGAGCAGAGTTGTAAGACTTATTAAGTCACTCTCGAAATGTTATAAAGCGCGACCCGTGGGGTTCTTTATTCTGATCCACCGTGCCCTGCTACCCCCGTGTTCAACCTTACTGAATTAAAGAGAAGCTCGCCCTAAAATTCTCGGAATATCCTGAACGCAGCCTTTGTTACAGGAGCAAGATCATTGGACGGATTAAAATACAAAGCTTGCTGAAAAAAAAACACGAAGAGGCGAGGAAAGACTCTCAAGATAGGTCCCTGTAACGAGACGCCTTAGATTTTCGATTGATTCCTCCCTGCAAAGATTACGAGGCGAGCACATGCACTTACAACGACGGACAATCTTCCATTGGCTTGCTGGTCGTAAAATCCGGTCGTTCGATCCATAATACTGCTGGTCGGTTCGAAGCAGCCGGCGACGGGAGACGAGGGGCGAACGACGCATTGTTTCTTTAATTAACTCGAGTATCGAAAAGGCTGGCCTTTTCCTGGCACTCGCGAGTCGCCTGGAAGCAAGGGACACGTGCTACGTTTATTAGCCCCTGTCTCTTGGTGGTCTTTGACCCGCGGAGGCGTTGGTCGTGCAGCATCCCCCACACACACACACACACGTGTATACACACACGAGGATCGCGCTAAGAACGCCGGTTCTATCGTCGTTTCTTGTCGGTACGCCGACGTGGAGAACGATATACGTCGATCCTCCTGGAAACTCGATACGAGTAGTATCTCAGGAAGACGTACGACCGATCGGAACTGGCCTCGGGGACCGGTCCCCCGAGGTCCGCGTCCTCTGCGTACAATTATCCGCCTTGCCTCCATCCTCGTTCCCTTACGAGGCCTTCCAACGCGAGGATGGTGTAATCAGAGGCTCCAGTAATAGACTAGAGAATACGGAGGATAGATTCTGTCTTCAAGGACATTTCCTGACGCATCGAGCTGCTGAGGACAATCTGTAGACTGTAAAGTAGACATCCTATGATAGACTAGATAAATCCAAATTTGTCTCGTCGCTACAAAGCCCCCAAAGCTGGGGCAGGGTTGCGTGGTTCATTTCGAGCAGCAAAGTCAAAGAGACTCAGTTTCCCAAGCCTAAGAAGCTACAGTGATTTTCTGTTGCTACCTGTGCCTCTATGCAGACGATCGATACGGTTCCCCAGCTCCGGTACAAAAGAGCAGATAGAAAAACGTCGATATCAAGAGACTCTTCCCGCAGACGCGGGTAGCGCGGGGAGCCAGCGAAACGGCCAGCCGGAAGACAGAGCTAATTAAACAAAATTCCCTGTGCTCGCTGCAGAAAGGAACAATTCGACGTAAACGTTAACGAAAGTAACGAAGAATTTTATAATTAGTAGAGACTGACCCATGGACAAAGGGCTGGCGTACAACACCCTTTGCCAATGCATATTAAAATCCTAATTCGAGTTTAAATGCTGCGTTAATAAACGTCCTTTCGAGCACACGCCTTGATACCAGCCCCGTCCACGGGACGATTTTTCTCGCCACGAAGCATGACCACGGAGCGTCCCTTCGAGCCTGGCAATAATCTCGACCTGTCCCCTCGCGGTTGAAATTTCCCGTCCGCCTCGCAACCCCCATCGCGCTGGATGCAGAAGAAGAATATCCGATAAATCCGTCCTCCGTTGTACTTGCCGACGTCTCCGATGTCAAAGCTTTCGAGTGGAGTGCGCTCGTCGTCGCGAGCGGGGGGTTGGAGCGGTTTAAGCCCGACGCGTGTGCACACGCGCGTCTCGTCTGTGCGAGCCCCGTCGAGGGGTAGATGAAACCGGGGGTGGGCAGATAAAACGAGAGAAAACAGGTGGAAAGAAGAACTGGCGAGGGGGTGGAAAGGACGACGCGCGTTTGCGCGCACGGATACTATGACGCGGGGAGGCCCACGTAACGAGACATGACACATACGCCCACCAACTCAGACGATCTCATTTAATGAAGTATACCTCGCAATTATGTCGCCCGTGATAGCCGTAGATGTGCATTAGACGTCCCTTTCCTTCTGCCGTCGTCGCTCGTCCTCGTCCCATCGACGGGGAAGGTGCGCTGGTCGCCGTCCTACTCGCCTGTCTGCGACGTCGGTAGGTTCCCCGCGCACGCTCGAGTATCTGAATTAATCAAGACATATATACGCACGGTGGGACGATTTTTTCCTGGCGCGTTCGGCGCACAATCGTCCTTTTGTTCCAGCCCGGTCTGGGAAATTTATGAGAGCCGTTCTCCTTTTCCGCCGCCTCCCCTTTCGCCGCGCACTTGCGCATCCCCTTTGTCCCGGGAAATTAATTCGTAATGCCGTTAGCCCGTACACGGGAACGACTTCCTTCGATACGCGACGCGAAAGGGATTTAATAATCCTTCATGGATAGCGAGAACCGAATGAAATGAAACGGAATAGCTCTGGTAACGAGACCATTATAGATTGGATGGTCCGCCTGCCTGGCGCGATGGCTAATGATTTGCCCTCGACTTTATATCATCCAGCCACGAGGAGTAGTAGGTACTATTTCTTTAAAAATCCGTCTCGTCAGAGGGGGATGAAAATACCCAGCGACGGAGCAGGCGTAGGTTTTTCAATACGATCACGCGTCGCGTCCTCCCATTTTGGTCCCAGGACGGATGCTCGTGCCTGCGGGCAAGAAATATGGCGCCGTATTTTCCGGCGTTCGCCGGCGAAATTAGAAAAATCCCGTCACCGGCGGAAAAAAACCTGTCGCGGCTACCGCGTGTCACGCGGTACCCCGGGGTTTTTCATTAAAAAAAACAGGATCGCCCCCGCGCGACGGCCCGCCGGCCTACGATACCGACGCTTTGCATACAAAGCGTATTTCCCCGTGGCCGATGCTCGTCCGTTACATGATTCCGGTCAAAGGCGGGCAATTACGGCTTCGAAACGGCCACGGGGGTGGGCGGAGGGGGGTAGGTGGCGGTGCGTTCGGGGGGGAGGGTTCGCGATCTCGCGGCTCGGTTGTGTTCGAAAATTGCTGGGCGATCGTTTCGCTCGGGAACAGCTGGGAATAAAATAAAACAAAAAAATGGGAAACCTCTCTCGGGCAAACGGAAACAGAGAGAAAGCGAGGGCGTGAAAAAATTCAACGGGGAATCGGGAGAAGGGAAAGGGATAAGTAGAGAGTGTGAAGGTGGAAGAGGGAGATGAATCGAGGGGTGGAAAGGTCAGAGGGAGAACGGAGAGCGCGACGAGGGAAAGAGGGAAAAGAGAGGGACGGTGACGACAACACGGCATTCCGCGAAATGTCATTTCCATCGCGTCGGTCATCGATCAAGCGACGCGCGGCGAGTGGGGTAACTGATATCGACAGGGGTTGGACGACGGTGCCGACGTCCGCGATGAGTGACGTCTCGCGACCGGTGTCCCGTCCTCCACACGGCCATATTTTTCTCTCTTTCTTTCGGCGGGGAAGGACAGTAACGATTTTTCGTTTCTCTCCGACGCCCGGTCGCTGTCCACGTTCCTCTGCCCCATCCCCCGGGTTCCGCACCCACCCCCCTCGTCTTGTGGCCGTTTACACGCGACCGGGCGTGTTGGCTGTCATGTAACGCGAATCGAATTTGACGTTGTAAAATGCGGGCCACGGCGATTATTAGCGAAATGGGAGCCGTGTAAAGGATGTACCCTTGAGAGCGTACGCGCTCCCATTCCTGTCCGGGGTGACGATTCCTTTCGGCAGTTTGAACGACTGTGGTTCGCCGGTTAAGAGCTTGCCAGACGAATATAACACATTTAATTATTTCCATGAAATCTCCGCGAAACCAGGACACTGCGAACGGGCGCGAGATCTGAATTCGTAGGACGATCTCATGGGAACGAAACCCCTAATGATCCACAGCGTTCCTGATCAACGGATCGCTCCGTGTATCGCCCGATAATTCGTCGCCGTTGTAATTGGATCGGCATTCCGTATACGACGGGCACAATGAAAATATTATGAATGGGAGACGTATGAAACGTGATCGCTAAATAAGCCGGATAAGAGGCCTCTCGGATTACCACCCGCGCTATCTGCCGTCGCGTCATCGTGAACCGTGAAAACTACGCGATAGGATGTATAATACGGTTTCTTATTTCCGGCCCCCTCCGCATCTGCCTTCAACCCCGCGTAAGCGATCCGCGTGGCAAGAACAATACCGCAGCGAAGACGCTCGCGATCGCGTCGATGGATCCTCTGGGCCCTCGTTCGCTGTCTAGAGAATTAAACCGTCGCCCGATGCGGCGGCCGGCTGCCTCGCGGGCTGTAAATTATGCCCACGTGCTTTCCTAAGCGCGAAATTACGCCTTGGATCGTATTCTCCTCGCGGGGAGTGGGCCGCGCGGCGAATTAACGAACACTTCATAAATACCATTCCATCGCTCGCGGAATGTAATTACGATTCGCGCTTAATCGCGTGTTTTCACGTCGGGGCTGGCGGACGGCACGCACACCAGCGCGGCTGATCGAACACTTCGAATATTTCTGCGCGCCAGAACTAATTAAGCCCGTGCAACGGCCTGTATCTTTTTTGCGAAGGAGCTCGATGTCGCTGCCGAGGATGACTCCGCGTTCCCACTCCGATCGAGCTCGTCTTCATAGACATTTAACAACTCTCAAATAGATTTGAAGCTGATCAAACCGAGACAGAAATATGTAGTAACACTCGCGAAACGCTGCTGGCTGGGAAGCCCCTCGATAAAGTGCAGATTTACCCCGTTCCTTGCACCTTCTCAAGATAGACCACGAGAGAGTGTCGCCCTCCAGGAGATCCATACCTCTGCTGAGCACCGAAATTTCGTGGGCCCGGCGAGATAATCGATCGCTCCTCGGAGCGGAGAAACGGCAGATAATTGCTGACACCGGCTCCCCGAAGCCGGTCGACGCTCTTTTCTATCTGCTCCTTATAATTTATTCGGCCGCCATAAATCAGTCGGGCACGACGAGACCGCGACGTGCAACAGGCCGACCATGTAAATGCCGATGCGCCGAGCGTATCCACGTATATTATACACGCACACGCGCACACGCGACGAGGACGCGTCCTGGCCAGCAGGTCCTTCTCCGCCGGTGAATTGATAATGTAATTAGAGCGGCGAAAAAGGATTAGCTTGAATTAGAAATCCCGCCGACACGCTCTCGGGGCTACGTCCGAAGGAGCGGGCAGAAGGCGGAGAAGGAAGATGGCTGGCTCGTGGGAGACGACAGAGGCAGAGAGGGAGAGAGAGAGAGAGAGAGAGAGAGAGATAGAGAGATAGAGGAGGACCGTGATACACGGAAGATCGAGGGAGAGCGAAGGAAGAACGTAACCGAGGCAAGTCTCCGCGGAGGACTTTGATTTATGCGTCCCGGGAGCGCTTCGCGGAGAGTGCAGCAACCGTGTGCAGCTCGCCGAGCCCAAAGATGCATGGCCAACCGAACCAGCGCGCACCAGACGCACCGAACTCGCGTCTCTATAATGTTCCCCTCGATCGATAGCCGCGAGTTCATTCTTTTTCGCTCTTTCACACTGGACCAGCTTCTCGCTGGACGTCCCACGCGGCCGCGTCAGCTCGTACGCCGAAAGGGAAACGTTTCGCCAGCCCTAGAAGTCAATCGAACCCGACTTCATTCGTATTCCCATGTATGAGCACATCTGGACTGAAACGCGCACTTGGGCGTCCCCGCGCATCGAAGGTTGCAGCCCGCCCATCCATCGATCGGCCAAAATCAAACTTTCCCTCGGGTCATTAATTCCTTTCGACTACGGAGACTTCTTCCGTCCGCGGGAAGAGCTTCGAGAACGTATATCACCTTTCGTATCGCCTTCTGGGGAGGGCTATCGGTTGGACGGGGGTGGCGCGACGAAAACGTCCCGGGGAATCGTGGCTGTGGGCAACAATGGCCGCACAGTGTTTCAACGAGGCATCACCCACGGCGAGTGTACCGTGGCAAAGGTTTCGAGGTCTTGGATCGCATCAGCCCGGCGACATCCCGCTGTTAGGTCGGCCCTTTCAAGTCGGCCGCCGCGGCAGCAGGAGGCACGGCTCCACGGACCTCCGATATATTATTACCCCGAGTCATTAATGGTAAACTGCGATTCTCCTCTTTTCCCTCCACGCGCCTGTCCACGGAGCGGCCGGGCGGCCGAGGGGAAACGAGGGGGGTTCTTCGTGTCTCGCGGCCAGCCCCGACGAATCTCGAATTAATCGAGAAATATCGAATGGTTTATTGGCGATACGCTCCAGGCCTGCCCCGTGTGATGGAGCAGAGAGGGTAATTAATTATCCCCCACCGAGGAACGCTAATGCGCGGCTACATGCAACTTCTTCTTCCCCTACAGCCCTCCCTCTCTCTTACCGACGCCAGGGTGGCTCGCTTCGCACGAAACACCCAGACGATATTTAATTGCAGGGATTCAGTTCCGCGGCTGTGTCGATCCAGCTCGTCGATCGGCTACGTTTCGCCTATTCCTCGGTCCCAGTTGAGTATTGCCTGCAAATCGTCGCCATTTTTAACACCGGCCACGCACGATTCGCCACGATTAACCGCAAACCGAGTTGCCCGTGACCGTTTCGCAATGCTGTCCGTCGACGACTGCCGAATTATTCAGCGGTAGTGACGGTGCATGCAACTCTTCGCTCGAGCTGTTTAAATAATCAAGCGCGCTGGAGGATATTGAGTAGAAACTATTGCCTCAGATACCTTTCCTTGACAACAGTTTCTAAACTGCGGGCCGTGGTTCATCGTAATTAATCGTGGAATGAATTCGACAAGTCACGACTGTATCTCCTAATTAAATGAAACAGAGGATATCGGGATAGATCTCACAGACTTCCGTTCGTTCCCATCTAACTTGATTCCCAAGTAGTCGAACTTTAAATATAGCCCCGCGCGCGACCACCCGTAGATCGCAGCACCGATTCCAAGACGTCCCCTCCGTTCAGGGTGGAATCAAAGTCGACAACCTCCGTGTCTCGGAAGTTCGCCAGGTAGAGGACCTGGGACGCTACTGGGACGCGTAAATTCGCCGACGGCGTCCTCGCTTTCGCAGCTTCCCCGGCTCCGTTCGAGCCGGACCAAGTACGTACATCCCAGGGACGATCGAAGGACTGGAGGCACAGATAGCAGGTCCAGCGCCGCCCCCTCCCCCCTTGAAACTTCGTCCCTGGAGGAAGGTCCTGTCGGTATTCGAGCGCTTCCACCCCACCCGTTCACGGGTTGCACGCGTGTGCCCGCTCGCGGCTCAGTCGATACACACCGAAGTGACGAGGCGGCGCACAGGGACGCACGCAGACGAACAGAGGCTTCTGGAGAGCCGCGGCAAGTTTGAAGCCCGTTGTGCCTAGGAATCTGTACTTAGAATCCCTGGACGGGGTTCAGGCTGCGCATTGACCGCACGAAATTCTGCGGCGTTCTCACCTTCCCTGGCGACTGGCCGTCTGCTGCGAGCAACCGACGCGACAGCGACGAGGGTGACTTCAAAGAACTTTCGGGCGGCCACGCGCGACGAAAAGTCGCGTCCCTGCGCGAATCTCGGGGACCGCTGCGCGAGGTGTAACGGACGAGTATCAGCGCTGAAGGTGGAGGCAGACTCGCGAGAGTAGTGCTGACTTGGACTGGCAGAAATTTGCGAGCTGGAAGCAACAGAATCGGAGCGAGGAGAAGAAACTTGGACGTGGATTAAAATGGCACTGTGTGGATTTTCGATCGATCTGCTTAAGCCTCTATTTTTCCACGGAGATTTCAGAAAACGTTCCAACTCCATTTTTAGTAGAGAAAAACAGAGAAATCCTGTCGAGGCGTTAGTTTACGTCGCACCCGACACGTACGTAATCGACAGAGTCATCAACCCATGCATCACTCTCCTCTCGCGTTCGTTTTGCCATGAGTGTGCATTGTAGGAAAGCTTTAAAGGGACACGGCAATTTCGTTTGAATATTTTTCTCCGAACGACGCCGGTGTCGTTACTGCGCCGGGTCTCTCGTCAGCGTCGTCATTCTCGCCAGATGCAGCGGGGCGTTGCAGCCGTGGGATAGAGAGTGCACTCGTTAAAAAACTTTTCGCGGCATTCATCCGAATGCACTCGCGTCAAAGTGCGATACGCGAGGGTCAGGCGGGAGAGCCGGGCTAAAAAGATGGCAGATTTACGTGTCGCGCCGGGACGACGACCCAAGTTATCGCGCGAGCTCCGCGCATCGTCATTATCCTTCCTGTTCGCGTGTTTCCACGTGGAAATTTCTTGTTCCTCCAGTTTTTTTCCCCCTTTATTTTTCAAGACACCCACGGCTGGCAACGGATTCGCGAAACGCGGAAAAACGCTTCGACAGAGGCCCGCCCGATGAGACCACTTCAATTCCGCTGCTCGCGCGAATCGCGATCCTCTCCCTTTTACGCGTCTCGTTCTGTAGCTGCGAGTGACACGTGAGCGAAGCACAGCCACGGCTACAATGGCTCGCATTCGGGCCTCGTAAAGCGAAAACCACCGTTAATTTCAACCCTTTCGTTCGTTTGCATAGCAGCTAATTGAAACGCGATCGCTTTGATCCTTTAAAGGTTCTTTTTACTAGCTCGCGAGCAAAAGTCAGACAGGTCTCTTCAGCGACTGTTTGCGATTTTTAAGCTGCAAAGGAACAGGCGAAAGCTGCGGTATGCAAGAATATCGTGGACTACTGTGCTCGATTAATTCAGAGTTAAAAACTCAAAGTCTGCAACGGTATAACAGAGCGAAACGGAGAGAAACAGCGCCGCGCGAGGAAAAAGAGGGAGTGAAGTGACCGTTCTGTGGCAGCAAAAGGGGGAGAAGTGGCAAGAGGCCCCTGGCTCGAACGAGGAAGCTGCTGCAGACCGTGTTCCCTTACGTCAGCTTAAACGCGGCCCATTTTTTCACCGTGTGCGCGTTAGAGGTGCACCCAGAGAATGCACCGGTTGCAGAGTGCAGCTGCGTGTGACGGGCGAACGACACAATACCTCTGTTTTCAATAACAGCCACGATTTTATCGGCGTATCGTACAACATTCTTATTCCTTTATTGTACAATTTATTACGCGATCTGCATCGTACAGTGCCCTTTACTTAAGAATAGTATTAGCTTGATCTATATAAAATTGCTGTTTCACGTAGCGAAGTTTGAACGCAAAATATTTTTCGCTTTTCAGCTATTTTAATTATCTCATTCTTTTGAGTTTCTTCTGTTAACTTTTACCAACCCCGACACCTACCTATGTGTTAGAAACTCCCGCAAGAAATCAATAAGAATTCTTAAGCCGCCCCTTTCAGTAATCCAACACGACAGAGTAGGAAAAGTTAGACTCACTAACATGTTACGCGATGATTTAAAGACGATTCGACTTGCTGATGGAAATTTCCCTACGATGCTCTGATATACTGTTGTCTCGCCATAGGTGGTGATCGGGCGCGATGATGGCGTGTATCGATTACCCCGCCGCTTACGGTGTTACCGAGACACGCTTAATTAACGGCAAACAAACTGCAGCGCGGAATTATAAGCGGTGAGCCTCGGGGTCGGCCGGTTAATCGTGGATGCAGGGGGGCAGAATCGAAGGGGCGAGAAATTACCTGGATCCTATAAAATATACTATTCCTCCCCCGCCTGCCCCTTTCCCACCCGAAGAATCCATTCTCCCGTGACCAGCGATTTTGTTCTCGTTCAGAACGAATACTTTGAGACCCTTTACGGTAATGGAAAGCATCGGGGCACCGTAAAATCGCCATTTCTTCGCGCCCGTTCTGCCCAACGTTCGCCTTTTTACGGCTGTTCTTCTATGTGCTTTCGTTGAATCGCTGCCGGTAGGCTTCTCCGCCACGGGGTTGCCTTTATTGGCCGTCCATCGGGAACTCTCGGGTGATTTTCCTTCTTTTAACTGACTCGCGTAACGACTCGCCCGTTCCCCGTGCAATATCGACGAGGGAGGGCGGCCAATGTAAGACACCCCCGGAGAGAATCAAAGGAGCTTCCACAATGAAAGCCCAATACCCTGATTACCAAGCATATCCAAGTAAGTTCTCCTTCAAAGACCGTGGCTCCTGTTCTAAAGCTGGCGGAGTTCAGCGCCAATGGCCCCGGTCCACGGGAAAAAGTAACGAGCTGATATCAGGCACGTAATGAGCACATTGTCGTAAGTCACCGGTGAAAAATCGTTCAACGGCGGTGCTATATTTCAGTCAGCAAGAAATCCGCCGTCGACGCGCGGCGTTCGCGGAAAGTCCTAACAGCGCTCTAAAATGGCATTGTGGCGCGTCGGTATGGAACTAATGAACTCACGACGGGGCTTTCACGGACAGAGTTATTACAGCCCCTCTCCTCGTCCACGGAGCTCCTCTCGTCCTTGCCCCCGTAGCAGTCATCTGCTACGTTCCCCGGGGTACTTCTCTCGCCCGCCTGCCGCCTGCCCTCGTTCCTCGAGACGCGCACCGTCTGCGCCCTTCGTCACCGACCCGGACACCACGGCTGACCGGTATTATGGCAGATCTACCGCTCCCCCGTCTAAATAAGCCCGGACCTAGTTTTACGACCCTTTCTTCTCGCTGTTATTCTTCTTAGCAGCTCTTTCTATCTCGTTCGAGCATCTTCCGCGGCCCTGCGTGCCCGTGTACGGCGGGTACAGCGCTCGCCAGCAGCAATCGTCGCTGGCACGCTATTGTGGCTGCTGGCACGAGAATCATGAACTATTGCTGCGAATTCCTGCAAGACGACGATCTCCGGTTCTCGAGTATTTTTCTCGGAAACGAGTATTTTGGAGTGAATTCAAAATTTCTTACTGCGTCAAATGAACTCTGAGCCGGAAACGATCTTTTCGCGGTAGCTCCGGACTTATCGCAGCTATTTTCGCAATATCCAGCTCCTACGTCAACTCCCCTTTTCTTTACGTTTCAAACCATTATCTAAAGTGGTTCACGCTGCATCTGCAACAATCCTCGTGGCTCGACAAACTCCCCGCCTCCTTTCATCCCCTTTGTCCACCCGAGGCGAAACATAATTCCACGGCAAGCCGTCGGATACTCGAAAGGAAGATCCAGCCGTGCCCACTTCAGCCATTTTCGCGGCCATTAAACCGAGCCTCGTTACGGCGACGAAGAAAAGCCACGTCGCGGAAGAATGCGTCGCCAGCAGACGCAGAGCGAGGAGTCGACTCTTCCCCGAGGAAAGTCGCGCCCCCTTAAATCCGCTATTTGCTTTCGAAAGAAACCTCCGGGCGGCAGATTTTCCGCGGAATAAATTCCCCCGGAGGAGCGGACAGATGGCTGGGGATGGTGGATCGACAAAGGCGGGCCAGTGGCAGGGCTATCTCGGGCCTCCTTTTCATAAGCGAGGAGCAGCGCGGCCTCCTCTCCGCGACGTCTCTCATTGTTCTCGCCTCCACCTTCCCCTCGGCTGTATACACGTCTATACAGAGTAGCGTCCTTTATCTTAATTCCATTACACTTGGCGACACGGCCTACCAACTGCGCGCTCCGGCAATGCATCCCCCTCGACTCGCGGCCAGCCAGCGCACCCAGCCACCCCTCGCTGACATTCGACTCGTCGCTGTAATTTCGCGCGAGCTACTTTGACGTGTCCTTGACTCGCCCGCCGCTTGCAAACCACGACCCTCCTCGCGGGTCCTTATTCAGTCGCGGGCAATTCAAGCAGCCACGCAACCGGGGCCACGTCGCCAACGGTGACGTTGCCATCGGCGTTGTTTCTTTGCCGTGCAGCCGTGACGCCGGTATTTTATTCGCGTTTTCCCATTGTTCGACCATCTCGCCCGACTAATTAGCCCTCCATTGCGCACGGCTGGCGCGGGGTTTGACCACCTGGGTGCTACCGTGGCGTCTAAGGGTGAACGGGACAAGGGAGGCGGTGCGCAGTCGCTCCGATGGGATGTGTATTATGATTAACGCGAGGCTCGCTAGAGCTCTCTGGCTTTACGACGTACTAACAAATGTTCTTTTAATGTTTGCCGTTACAGAGAGGTACGACACCGCGTACGCCTGCGAGGGCAAGACGCTATCGATCGAGTGCGGCGAGGGAAAGCTGATCCACCTGATCCGAGCGAACTACGGGAGGTTCTCGATAACGATATGCAACGAGCACGGGAACACCGACTGGAGCGTCAACTGCATGTCCCCAAAGTCCTTCCGTGTGCTGAACAGCGAGTAAGTTTTTACCAGGATCGACGTCCTCGCTTCCCACTGTACACGCAAATGGTCCCCAACACGATCCATCCCCTTTCCACCAGAACACCCACCTCTGCCCTGCGAACCGCGTCGAGGAACCCGAGGTGCCAAGAGCGGCTCTTCGATCCGTGGGGAAAGACGAAATGGGGGGGGGGGGGGGTAGGAGAAAAGTCGAGGGGCTCCGCAGACGTTCTCTATCGTTAATGAGTCGACCAGCACCAATTAAAGGAGACGTCCGGTGATCCGAGATCGAGCGTAGATCGCGCTTGTCACTCGTTTCCAAGGGGTTATCGAGCGATCCGACTTTCCACGTGGATCGGTATCTTACCCCGGCGAACCGTTTACGACCGTTCCATTCGAGATATCCGCCGTGACACCTGCAGCTCCGCTCGTTCCCTCGCGGTAACGAGAAACGCGTTTCCTCAACCGACGCCGCGCGTGTATATCGATCATAGTCTACCGATGACCTTGGACGGGGGGCCGATCTATACGACCTATCTCGCGAGAATCTCGAACCGATCTTCCGCGACGGTGGCAGCGATTCGATCCCCGGATCGGTGGCTGGTAAGGGAATATTTCTAACCGTGTGGAAGTTCGAGGCGCACGTATTTTCAAAATTCACCGTGACCCTAGGAAGACTTCCGTCGAGCCTATGAAGTAACTTCGAAACACTTTCGAGCTTAAACTTTGCGCGGCTTGGACTAGGTGAATCTGAAAGTGAAAATTGAGCGAGACTTTTGGAATGTAAAGTAGATGTGAAAAAAAGTCCTGCTAGAGTTAACACCGAGCACTTCGCCAGGTCAGGAAGAATGAGACTGAAAAAACGTTTAATCGAATCACCTCGAATAAAATATTCTCCGAGGCGGGCGCGTTCGCGAGGCAGTGAAAGCCGAAGAATGTTTAATTAAATACGCTCTCGTCCAGAAATGATTCTCCTCTGGTGCAAGAAGGAGCATCGACCCTCGTTCATTAGTCACGGTGCACTTGTATAAACGCGACTCGCGTTCTACGGATCGGGACCGCGCGATTGTTCGTCGAGCTCGGTGAAGAGATTCGTCGGGACAGCGCGATCCTCGAAGGGAACGTGGATTCGAACGGTGGGGTTCCTCGGCGCGATGTTCCTCTTACATCCTCCTCCCTATCCACGGACACGGAGCGAAGAGCACGGAGCCGAGGTCGCAAGGAAATAAACGCAAGGGGGAGTAAATGGGAGCGGCGGAAAAGGATATACGTCCAGGGGAAGAAAGGAAAATGAGGAAGGAGTGGACGGCTTCATATGGTCCGGCGAACTGGCCAATTGCTTGACCATTGAAGAGCGTATTTCGCGGCGGATCAGAGCGGTAGGAAGAATCGCAAACTCAGCGATCGCTTCTCTACCCCGGTCCCTGCGAACATCCACTCCATTTCCTTCGACGTCTCCGTGCCTCCTCCCCTCCAAGTCGCACGTATCCGCACGCACACTCATGCACACACAGACACACGCACTTGTATAAGAAACTCGGGAAAAGGGTACGCGTCACGCGCGTATTTTCCACGCGTCACACCATCCCACGAGATCCCTGGTCCTGAGACAACCAATTTGACGAAATGTCCTGCGGACTCCTGATTCTATTCTTTTTTTGTATCGCCTCCTTCTTCGTTCTTCTCCCGTTCTATTTGATTCGTTTCGGTCTCTTTTATTAAACGAATCGCGGTGCTGTCGGGATTCGGTGTCGATTGGTCTAGATCGCTTCGATTCCAAAGAGCGAAGAACAGAAAGAGAGAGAGAGAGAGAGAGAAAAAGAGAGACAGACTGTAAGCAGAGATAAAACGCAATTTTGCTAGTCGATCGTGGTTCGTTTCTCGTCGCGGGTAGGTTGTTGAACGGAAATTAGCTTGGCGCAGATGATAAGAGCAACCGTGAGTGTGAATAATTGCTAAAGATAATCGGGATGACGAGCCGGAATTGTGCAAGTGCTAAAGTCACCGTGGAGAAACTGAAACGCTGAACCAATTCGTTCCGCGCTAATCACCGCTGTTGCAACACGGAAGACGCCGGGGTGAGCGCGATGTAACCGCGCGAGAACCGCGAAGGTCGCGTGAAAATCGAATTGCACCTCCTACGACGGTTCAAGTGCGCCCCCAGAAAAACGTATTTAAAGTTGGAGCAGCGCCTAAGGACCTCCGAGTCCGGAGTAATAACTTTCGGATTAACTTTAAGTGGAGAAGTTGCGGGTCGTGTCGCGGCCGTCGGTGCCGCTGGATGTTGGATTCATAGAACGTACACACCGCGATTCTCTGCTCCTCCGCCATCCGAGCGTTTCGAAAGACGACGAGGGGGAGCCCCGACGTCAATTTAACTCCTTCCAGCGGAATCGATCGGCAAGATCGCTGATCGTAATCGCCGTTCTGCCCCCGACGTGCGCGCTCCTAGTCTCTTCTCTCTCTATCTCTCTCTATCTCTCTCTGCGTTCATCTATCCTGCCCACATCCTTTCCACTCGTCGCGAATCAATCTAGACCGCGAGCAATTTTTTCCTCCCTTCTTTGCCGTGCCTGAAAAGTGCGCTCCGCGGAATCGAGGAATTTTGCGCGCCGCTCCATCGGCAGCCGCGATTCGCCGATATCCGATGATATTAAAAAAGCGTGCCAGCGAAGACGGTCCCAGGGATCCTGATAGAAAAATTCGTATCGGTGGTTCGTTTAATTCTGCAGGCTCGAGTGGACATTTCCCTGAGTCACTCGTGTTCTATATTCTTTAACCTTCGCGGATAGAGGACTCTGTCGCGAAATCGACTTTCAGAATGAGAATTAATAAGAACTTCAGGATCGTTACTTTACCCTCTGGCTTCTCCGGACCGTCTTATTTGGCGCGTGGAAGAGGGATTTCCTCCCGTCGGAACGAGAATCAACGGCGCAACGCAGTACATGCAAGTTTCGTTTGAACGCTAATTAAAACGATCGGGTTTCAGCTCGGTACGGTGAGAAACTGTTCTCGCGAGTCGTCGTGCTTCCGCAAACTTCTCGTCGCTTTCTTTATTTTTCTGCTTTGTTCCCGTCTCCCGTTTGTAATAATCGATCCCTTGTGCAACGTTTAACCCGCTCTATACTTTAACACAGTGGGTGTGGCTCGTGCAAGGTGTAACCCCGCAAAAAATCCGCGCTGCATGCACGTACTGGCTTGAGACATTTAGCTGAAGGTGTTTTGGGGACTTTGCTGGGCTCCGCTTCAAAAGATCCTTTGTCGAAGCGGCTCCAGATAGCCGGACTTTGTTCCTGTCCTTAACGCGTCGACTGCCACCTGGGAATTAACGCGTCGTCTCTGACTGGCGGTGCTCCGAACGCTTGTTCGCGTGCTCCTGCAAATTGCAAACGAGAACACGTCGTTAACGCAAGTTGTTCGATTGGGTCCGGAGCGGAGTGCATCTGATTCGATTTGAACAGAGTAGGTTGGCTTCGATCAGAGACTTCAGCGGGCAAAAGAGGAGCCAGATGCACTGTACAGTAAAATTCGGCGCAAAAAGCCAGAGTTACACCGTAGCTGTGAAGTTCTGTCTGTTAATAACCTGAGAACTTTTACGAATTAGACACGCTGACTTGTGTTACACTTGTTTCAATGTTACTGTAATACCGTTACAATACGTTGAGTCTGGGAAATCCTCCCGTGGCAGTCAACGCGTTTCCCTAACTCTCCTTCTTAACATCGTACCCCAGGGACCCCCCCTGTTCAGTCAGAGGTAAGCAAAATGGAGCAAGCGTATCCTAAGCGTCAAGGGACAAGTAGCTGTAATTCTGACCGACGGTAACACTCTCCCCCTATTTTCTCGCAAGTTACACTCTGAACCTCCTCTTCTTAACGCATTCACGTGTCTTGGACTGGCGATACTGTACAGCCAGCTCGCAAAACGTGGCATTGGACCGTAAAAAATTGTCCTCTCATGAAAAGATACATTGAAAATGTGGAATAATTGCCAACGCTTGCAAATGAATGCGTAGCGTTAAGAAGCTTTGTTCCCCACTCTCAACTTATCTTTGAATGAAAAACGACCACTAGCGAGCCACTCTGTACAGCGGATTCTTCCTCTCTCTAAACACTGACTAGCAAACGGTGGCTTCGCTCTCTCACCGCGTTTATCTACTCCGATTGTGCTAAGATCTGTTAATCTCTCTCGCCTAACGCCGCGTGCCATCGGCGGACGAGAACGCCCCAGGAACACCGCGCGGACTACCACTTTCCGCTGGCCCGGCTTGAAAGGATCGGTCGCGGTTTGGCGCGTCGATGGGAGGCAGGAACGTTGCCCGGGAATTCCGTTTAAATCGCGGGAAAAGACCGATCGCGGATCAACCGTGGACAAAGCCGGAAGCCTGGCGTCGAAACGACGGATTGACGCGCGTGCACGGGGAGAACGAGAGATCGGTTGGTTGGAGGCAGAGATTTATCAGGCTGGGGAACGCTCGAGATTACGATTTAAGTGAAACCCCCGGGCACACGGGGTCGAGAGGACGGCTTTGGCTGCGGGGGGACGATTAATGAAATTGAACGGGCGCGGGTCGGGCTGCGAAATTCCCTCCATGGAATTAATGACGGCCCCGTGCGTAACCGTGGAAATGTTCATTACGCCCGTTGAGAAATGACGCGGGCTGCCCCGCTTCGTTTCGAGCAGTTCCCATCGAGAAAGTATCGCCAATCAGTGGAACCGCCGGCTTCCAACGCGGAAATTAGCCCAATTTTCGTCGAATCGCGCGCGGTTCTTCTTTTGCCGCGATGTTTGTTTCTTATGTTTGTCAATGGATGTTTAAATATGATGGGGCTCGCGGGGATTTAAATAGATTTAAAGCGAACGCGGCAAGCTTCTTCGCGCGTCATTGCGAACGAACAAGGTACGAAAAGCGGTACACCTGGCAACACGAAACGTATTACGTGGTCTGGAGCGTTGAGAAAGGTAGCCGAAAGACCTCGCAAGGAAGGTTGTTGCCATCCCGGGGCCTTCTGGGAACGGATTCTTTCCTCGGTGTTGCGCAATCGCGGGGTAATTACATTGCGCTAATAGCCACTCGATGATTCGACTCTCGTCGTTAACTGGGCCCGACGAGGCAACCAGCTCGGAAACTTCGGCAACCTCGAGGATTCTTTTCTATTGACTTTTTTCTCCTTCATCACGATACCGCGACCGGTAAGAGCCTTTCGGTAAGAACGTGCTTCCTCTCTCAACGCTTCTCCCGACGCCGCGAAAATCGCAGACACGGTAAAAGTGGTAATATTATTGAAATTTTCGACATCATCCGTGTAACGGCACTTCGCTTCGTTTCACGAGTATGTATATATTAAATTTGTTAATCGACGCGCTCGCCTCCCGTTACGGTTCACGGATGAAATTCGAAGTTTGCTGTTCCCAAGTGCTTGTTTGTTCGCCAATTAATAACGAGGCAATCGACGCGACGCGATGGAAGAAAGGCGGGGCTCGGGGGAAAGAGATTCTTTCACGGTGCACGGGGGTAACCGTTCCGATGTAGATATATTAAAACACGTTAACGATTCGTCATCGCGCTCCACGGGGATAATTAACCGCGGCGGGGAAACGCGAGAAGAACGTAATTTCGTGGTGCAATCAAGCGGGCAGGACCAGCTGGTAAACAATTACGGGGAACGTCTTCCCTCGAAATCCTATCCGGCCCCGTCGGATGTTTATCAAAACACACCCACCAGCCCCTGTGGTCGTGCGGACGGAAAAAAAGAACGAGGAAAAACACGCGGCTGTATCTCGTCGATAAACAAGTTCTCTGGCCCCGTTATCGAGAACGAGCTGGCCAACTAATGAAATGATCACGAGCCCGTCGTTTTCGCGTCGAGGAAACCCTGGGAGTGGTACGTGTTTATCCGTCATTTCGACGCGAGAGCTCCTTTTCCGTAACGGGCGATTCGCGTGCGTGGCGAGCAACGTACGGTGGCAACACGAAAAATGGGAAGACGGACGTAACTTTCCCCGTAAAATCGATGGGGAATTCCACCGCGAACGTGTTCTTCGACCTCGAGATCCCCGAGGCTGTCCGATGTTTACGGCTTCCGGTAGAGCATCCAGTCGTATCCAGCATTTCGAGAATTTTCAAATCATTTTTACAGCGCGATTAAGTGGACCGAGTCATTTATAGTTCCAGTTTCTCGCAGATGTAAATGCTTCTTCGGCTACGCGTGGACGATGCATGGGAAACTTTATGTTGCTGCGAATAGCTAGGTGACCGTGTTTCTAAAGAATACGAGGAAATGAACAGAGTTCTTGACGGAAGAAATGTCGGATATTGCCACATGGGTAGATCAGTCTTTTTTCTTGTTTCTTAATCTATGAATATATTATGCAGATGTTCCTTGATTTTGTCCTTTAATCAGCTGAGAAATAATTGCCTTACTACGAGGCGCTAGCTAGTCGTCAAGTGCGTAACTAAGGATCAAATGGAACGCCAGTGAATTCTATGTTCTAACCTTGCTCTATTCTCTCTTTACAATCGTCGACTGATAAGGGTAGTAAACCATCGTGGACTTCGTTGCAGTACAGTATCCCTCGATAGAAAATAAAACCCTTTGACCAGTCCTCGAAAACCTAGTTCTCGCGGGATAGGCCGTGTTAATCTCTCGATCGATGGAAAATTAGGCCAGGCTCGCCCCACTTCCTTTAATTTCATCAGTCCACTGTATTTTTGGCCATCTCCGTCCCAATATCGGCCTCGTATTTAACCTAAACTAATTGCAGCCGCGCCAATTCCGGCCGTAATCGCATCAAACGAAATTAGCTAACTCCTCGTGAGACGGTAACGCGATCACAGTCGCTGTCGTGGTCGCTCATCGACTCTCGACCTCAACTCCCGATCGTTCCTCCCCTTTCTTTCGTCTTTTCCGATCGACCGCGGTCCCCCGCGTTCGTAAAACAAAAAAAAAAAAGCCGCCTCGTTCGAAACCCGATTTTTAAACTCCACCACCGCCAATCGCGGTACTCTCTGTATTCAAAACACACTCCAACAGATTTGTCTGCCGGCGAGTTTTCCTTCGGCGGGCGAGCGGCGGCCAGGCTCTTTCGGGATTTTCATTAAATCCCCTGAATTGACGGCTAAAACGCCGATAGACGTCGGCTGTAATTGACGATTAAGCGCTGAACCGGTGATAAACTATTAACTCGTCGCGGTTCGAGCGTCAGGCCATCGAGGCCGACCAGCTTAGTCGCTGATGGAGCCGATAGCGCTCGGCCGTGTTCCCTCTCGTGATGTTTTAAAGGATAGAGAGGCGCTAAGAGAAACCCTGTGGTATTAAACGATATTTCTTCCGTTACTGGTTCCATTCATTCTTCAGAATCGCAGGGAGGGCGCGATCGCCTAACTACTTGATAAAAGAGCGAAGTAATTAAACCACTGGAGGACGTACGCCGCGATAGCCGACGGTAATATATCGCGCAAGAAGATAATCCAAACATCGTCAAACGACCATTTCGCGTTTGAACCAGTTTGCACCTCGCCCCGAGGAGAAATTCCCGACTAAATAAACGCGCGATATAAGCACGTATTCGGGGCGTGGGTGTACGTGTACGTATCCTCGAGTTCTCTCGACAAAACTCGTTTAATCCTCCGGCAGATTAAGAGGAAGAGACTTGCGCGGGGCGAGAAGGGGAGGCCGACGGGGAGACAGAGATCTCTCTCCCGGTTAGGTACTTAAAAGTATTCCAATCACGGGAACGCGGCGAAAGTCCGACGAATATTTCTCGTTACCCCTGCAGGAATGGGGCTGCGCGGGTATCAGACAGGTGGAGGCAAAGCGGAGGAGGCGTAATGAACGTGGGTAGGAGAGAGGGTGGAAACGACAAGTTGCGGGGGAACACCTGTACGCGTTTAAATAATCGCCACTGTAGATATACAATGCACATATATCGCACTATCCGTGATTATCCTTGCTCCATCTTGACACACAATCGACCAATTGCATGCCTCAGTGTTATAATAATAATGTACTTTGTGAAGAGAATTTGCTGGATGTTTGTGCGCTCGCCGCAGCCACGATCGTGCTCGCTCCTTCCGTACGATCATTGCAACGATCCCCGCTGGCCAGTTAGCGGATTCGTCGCAATGATCCTTCGTTGGAACTCTTCATACCGAAGCTCTCGTATCGTGGAAATGGATAGCTTTGTTGCTAAGCGGCGCAGAGATTCACGATCGTGGCGGTAACTCGAGTAATCGCAGAAGGAGGTCTTAAATCGCGATGCATACGTCAGGAAGTATCTGCACTTTTCCTCGAGCATTTTGAAATCATTTAAACATGTTACTTGGAGCTCGATGAATTATAGTTTCCTCTTGTTCTCACTGATCTAATATTATGCAAACACTTGTGGATACGCGGTTTATCACGACGCCACGTCGCGCGTTAAGATCTCCCTCTGCGAGCCTACTATTCCAGGTGTAATCTTTAATGAAAGATATACATACGTATAAATAAACCAACGCCACGTGTGCTGCCATGGATCTTTCCCTCTTCTCTTGTCACCGCCCGGAATGCCACGAAGAGATGCTCCTGTGCTGTGTTCTCTTGTTTTCGTCCACCTTTACACGACTGTCGTACGCGTCGTCACGTGCTGCCTCCGTGGGAGACTGTCCTGGGGAAATTCTTGCTGGAAAAGAGGCTTTTTCGTCGACATTCGCCACACGCTTTCGTCCCTAGATCGCCTCCGGAGGCTACTGTACAGCCCGCTGCGATCCATTTCTTACATCCCCCTGCAAACATGATTCCAGGAAATTAGCGCGCGGCAACGAGAAGCGTCGAATTTCATTCGTCACGCGAGAATACCGACGATCGTTTCGGAATATCGCGAATGTTCAAAAAGAGAGCCACACGACTGGAGCGTGGTGAAACCAGTTGGCGGTTTATTCGCGGCTGGTTCCGCTCGCAAAACACGCGGGTCGAACGACCGTCGTGGCGATGTGCCTTCCTCGACAACGTGAAGTCGATTAACTCTCTTTGCTGGGGGTAAAGCGAATCGGTAATCGTGCATACACGTACTTCGTTTCCAGTCATTCTCGATCTGGCACGCACAGTGCACGCCAGATTCATCTATCTTCGGATTCGGGAGCATGGACGATTAACTTCGCGCGTTACATTCAATCACGGACGCATTTTAAATGATGTATATACTTTCGGTTTCGCGGATCGAGGTTGAATGACCAGCTTATCACGGATCAACTAACCGAGACAAGCTCGCCTTCCCGACTCCGTAACCAAATTCTTGACGGACAAGGTGTTTAATGTTTATTAATACGACACCGAGTCGCGGGCCATATTTCCAATACAAACACACGGCTGGTATCCGGACCCCCTGCTTGAGTTTGGCTGGGTAATGAACTCTGAAGAATTTTTGTGTACTTCTTTAAGGGGGGAGCCTGGTGTAGCGGGTCGAAGAAATCGATTTTTTTTTTTGCATAAATCAATAGTTGAACATCACAATAATGTGTTCCCAAAGCCGCAAAACGAAATTCGAAAAATTAAAGCGGATATGGCCGGTTTTGCTACGGAGCGTCAGGTTACCACAAAACTTTAAATGCGTTTTTCTCGAAACGACAGTTTTACAATCTGCGGGCAATGTAACTCCAAAAATATTCAACCAATCGACTTGGCCTTGTACACGGATATTTGTGAACATTTTCTTCATAGGGCTACGTTCTTAGTATAATGATATTGTTTAAATAAATAACTTTATTTTACACATTTAAGGCAAAATTTCGTTGGAAAAAGTGAATTTTTTTTTCAAGAGGCCGCCATTTGTTCAATTTTGCATCTTTTAAGTTATGAATTTATACGATCTGTGCGTACACTCATAAACTACACGAAAATTGTTCGATTTTTGGTTTTAGATGAAACCAAAAGACGCTACGTTGCCCGCAGTGTAACAATTGCGTCGCCAACGGACTGGGCATAAGCCCTTATAATTTTGTTATTTGCCGCTCATTTTTAATAAAATTTTTTTTTGTCTTCCTTAACCTGATAATACAATATCCTGAAAGTTTCAGAAAGATCGGTTAAATACTTTCTTTAAAAAAAATTCCCGAAAAATGCCTCGATTTCCAGCTAGTTACCTTTCGGCATTTTTTTTTAGGAAGATAATAAAATAAACAGAAAATTTAATATGAAGCCTGTTATTATACAACTCTCGCCGGAAAAAAAACGTATTTTTTTTCTTACAAAATGGCGGTGGTAGAGCCGTGATACGCAAGATCTTGTGGAGCGACGTTTTCCACGGTGTTCAATCTCACGGCTATACCGTTTGACTTAGAACAAAAAACCAAAGAGATTTATTTTCTGCATGCCTAAACCTATGGAAGTACGTAGGATAATCCAGAAACATTAATTTGTCTCGAAATGGTGACCATGATTGAAAAAATGCATTTTTTTTTTATAAAATTGTCAATTGCAAAGAACATATTAAAGATATCGCAAAACCGCTACGTACTTCCATAGATTATTCATAAGAGAAGAGTGTCTCCAAATTTCAAATCAATCGGATGAAAATTGTGGAAGTTATGCGAAACACCGTTTTGGAAAATGTCATTTCGAGAAAAACGCGTTGAAAGTTTTACTTCATATTTTTTACGAATAAAGTGAAAAAATGCAACTTTACCTTTACTCGGCGATTCCTGCGCCATATAACTGCCCTTCAAAATTGACGTCAGCCTGTTCAGACTCTTTTCTAAAAGATTTTGAACTTTTTCGAGCCTCTTTTGTCGCGTCCGACATAGCGCGCTCAGCAGCCTTGATGCGACTCGCGTCTGCCTCCATGCAAAAATTGTAGCAATTTGGTCCAACTGTCATTTGCAATATCTCCATTATTTCCATTAAACTTATGAAGCCATCATTAAATGTGCAAACTGCTATATCTGCTGCAACATCGACCAGTAGTTTGCCGCTAGAAGTAGTTTTGGGTGCTATCGACCACACGACTGAGTTGAACGATTCGTTGTTGTTTTGAGTATAGCCTCCTAAACAACGATGCAATAAATCGTTTCTGCTCAGTTCCTCATATACTGGCTTTATATGGCTTTATATTTATGCACATATTTGGCTAGTTTATTGGAAGCTTTTGCCTTCTGCCACGTACACCACGAAGTCTCGCCAACCGGGCATCTGTCGTGCTGCGGATTTGCGTCCGTGGAAATTTTGTGGTAAACAGTGGCCCATATTTCCTTTTTCATGTTTGCGACACTTTCGTAATTTCGGCGTATAGCAAGACCGTAATATATTGATAATTCATCAATCAACTTGCCAGTTAAATTTCCTTTATAACTATGCCTCGACGGTAATGGTACGGCATTTAATAGCTGCCATGGTCTAAACTATTGTTACTACCTTCTATATTTATACACTGAAACTTTTATTCGTCAGGTAAAGTCGCTTTTCATTCCTGACGAAGTCAGGCGGCCGCGGTAGCGCAAGCCGCGCCAACGAGCCCGGGCGCGCTTCGCTAAACCGGCTCTAAACTCATTTTAAAACTTCGATTTCGTATTGAAACTAATTGTATCTTATTCTTAAGACTATAAAGGATCATTTGAGACGAAAAAAAAAAATCTATTTTTTCGAATTTCCAAGGTGGCCTAACCCCTTAAGGGGGGAGCCTGGTGTAACTAGCTGGAAATCGAGGCATTTTCCGGGAATTTTTTTTAAAGAAAGTATTTAATCGATCTTTGTGAAACTTTCAGGATAATCAAATTTTATTAAAAATGAGCGGCAAATAACAAAATTATAAGGGCTTATGCCCAGTCCGTTGGCGACGCAATTGTTGCACTGCGGGCAACGTAGCGTCTTTTGGTTTCATCTAAAACCAAAAATCGAACAATTTTCGTTTAATTTATGAGTGTACGCACAAATCGTATAAATTCATATCTTAAAAGATGCAAAATTGAACAAATGGCGGCCTCTTGAAAAAAAGTTCACTTTTTCCAACGAAATTTTGCCTTAAATGTGTCAAAAAAGTTATTTATTTAAACAATATCATTATATCAATAACTTAGCTCTATGAAGAAAATGATCACAAATATCTGTGCACAAGGCCAAGTCGATTGGTTGAATATTTTTGGAGTTACATACATTGCCCGCAAACTGTAAAACTGTCGTTTCGAGAAAAACGCATTTAAAGTTTTGTGGTAACCTGGCGCTCCGTAGCAAAACCGGCTATATCCGCTTTAATTTTTCGAATTTCGTTTTGCTGCTTTGGGAGCATATTGTCGTGATGTCCAACTATTGATTTATGCAAAAAAAAAATCGATTTCTCCGACCCGCTACACCAGGCTCCCCCCTTAAATTCATAATTGGAGAGAATTTTTAATATAGGGTAAAGTCAGGTAATATGGAACATCTGATTTCAAAAGCTTGTCAAAAGTAGGGGAATTCGTTTTTTTAAATAAAACTGACATGAGGGGACGAAGGAATTTTATGCATAATCATATTTACATAGTCAAATGTAAAAAAATCCAATTGTTTTGCAATTATAGTAAAAAAACTGAAAAGTGTGAAAATCAGCAGTTCGAAAAAATGGGTCCTAATACGGAACACCTAGGAAATTTGTAAAGAAAACCCAAAAATCTTTACTTTTTTTTACTATAAATGATGATTTATTAAGTAGAAGATACAAATAAATAAATACACATCTTTTTTGGAATTTATTCCTGCTTTCTGCGAGTCCTACAGGTTGGGCACGTGAATAATACGTCGGAAGCCCCACATTCTTCGTGTGCCCACTGAAAGCAGCGAATACATTGGGTCCTACATTTCATTGTCATTATTTTTATAATTACCATCGCAAAATAAGCATTCCGCACCATCGTCGTCATCGTCATTATCAACTTCATCTATGTTACTCGGTATGTTCCATATTACGTACACACATGTTCCGACAAGAAATTAAGAATTATACTAAGAAGAAAGTAACTTCATTGGTAAACTATTGTTGAATAATCAAGAACACACATATTTAATGATAAATTATATCAAAATAATACTTTGTAACATACGTTCACTACAATATTTAACTGTTTCATGCACTTTTCAGAAACTTTTACACCCCACGAAAAATATAAACGTTTCTCTTTCAATGATAGATGCCCGACTGATGCTCAATTCTCAGTATCATCGTCTACTGTGTCTAGGGATCTAGTATAAACGATTACCTGAAGAGTTCGTTATTTCTTTATCGAAATTTTACGAAGTTCCATATTACGTGCTGTTCCATATTACCTGCCTTTACCCTAGCTTGTAACTCTAGTATCTATTCCAGTGTTTCTCAACCTTTTTCGAGTCGCGACCCCCTTTTATAATATTCAAATAACCTGCGAGTCCCCCCCCCCCCCCCCCCCCCCCGCCTCTATATAAGGTAAGGTAAATTTAATAAGGTACAGAAAACACATTAAAAATAAGTATTTCGGATTATAATTCTAACTTGATAATATTTAAAAAAAATCGTGGCGACCCCTCGGAAAACGCTTCGCGACCCACCGGTTGGGAATCGCTGATGTATTCAACGTACATATTCATATTCATATTCATGAATAGAATGTTCTAATTTAAAAGAAATATTTTCCCCCCTTCTAATCAGAAATTTATTCAGGAAATATAACAAACGGGTATTTAAAGCTCCCAAATCGTCTCACATAAGTCACCCCTACACCCTCCGCGAGGGTAACACGGTAATGCTCCTCGGTGAACGCGCGTGACGGTAAATCGAATGAACGAGCCGTTCGAGTTTCTCAAAGCGGCCGATTTCCAATTTCCCCCGCGCCGTTTCTTTTTTACTTTTATCCGCGCGCAGGGACGCTCACCCTCGCCCCCTCTCGCTCTATCGTGTCAAAGAGAAATCCCGTCTCTCTGCGCCGATTTTCGGTGGTCCGCGCGTGTCACGTCCCACCTTCGCGAGCAATCCACGGGGCTCGATTTGCACAAAGAAATTCCTCCGACGATTAAAAAGTCGCGCTCGACTCCTCGATACGATGAAACGGGAAACGCCTCGGTTTCTCTCGCGCCTCTCTCCTCCCTCTCTGTTTCTCCCTTCGATTCTTTCGCGCGCCGCCTCTCGCTGTCTCCGTTTCACTCCGAAATCGTAGGCGTGCCCGGAGCTCGCGATCCCGCCGCGGATACCGCAAGAACCCAGCCCCCCGAAACGACTTTTCGCAATCTGCCGCGGGGGTCGGCGGCCTCGGTTAATTGATTTTTCGCCGGCACACACGCGGCTCTCGAAGTTCCGTCGAAGCTCGATTAATCCCGCGCGAACGGTCGTTGAGTCGTGTCGTTCCGATGTGTTATGGTTTCGTCGCGATCTCCCGTCGGCTTCCCGTGTTTTCGGCTAAAACTGAATCCGTGTATGCCCGCGCGGACCTGATTTCGCGGCCCCCCGTTTTCCTCGCGAATGGCGCTTTCGTGTCGCTCGATCGGGGCGCCGGGCTCGATCGACCCGCGGGAAGATATATTCTGGCGGAGCGAACTTTCGTTAGCCAGCTCGAAGGTCGTGTTAGGAAATCGAGGGGGTGGAACAGAAAGATGGGGGTCGAAGATCTGTGTAAGCGTGGGCACGTGTAACGAAACAGATGAGGGTTGCAAGATTGTACAGAAAGAACGAGGAAGAAATGCCCGAGTTCTCTAATACGTGGGTAATCATTTATACTCGGTATCTCCTGTCCCACAATCAGTAACAGGAGTTGTTTAACACATCAGAAGATCGATGTTCGGAGGCCCCGATTCGTGACCAGGGTGATTACTCGAAGCTGTTTTCGGCGAGGGCAGGCGAGCAAATGGGTGTAAGTTGAAAGGAATGCCAGAAAGGGCAAACGTTTGTATAAATTCCTTTTATTATTTTCGCGTGCTGAATTGCAGAGTGACGTCCGCGTATTAGAAAGCAGCGGTTCGTGCGAGAGCTTTCCTCGCTCGCGAGATGTACTTTGCAGCCCTTAGGTGTCGCGTGACACCCCAGCGTCGTGGCCCAACTTCCCTCTCGCGTTATTAAATGCTAGGCGCATAAATAAGGATATCGTAAATCATCGGGTGGAACTTTAGATAGAAGGAAAAACGCCGGGTCTCGGGGTATCATTTGAATAAACTTTTGCGCAAGACTTTCGGGCCTGAGCTTTATTTAACAGGTAGATCGGATCGGGGAGTTTTAATGGCCCTTGCGAAAGAAGCCGGTCCATTTTTAGATCGTTCCCTTATTTCTATTAAAACGAGGAATGCACACTGTACAGTCAATTATTTGCCATTCTTCTGTCCAACAGAGATTACTCGATGTTCAAAGATTTTGAATTTCTAATTTTCTACCTTCGATAAATCGCTACATTCCCCTCCACCATTGGATCGCTATGGAGCTCCAGATTCAGCTCGAAATACTCTGTGTATACAGCAATAAATTCTGCATATGATAGAGTGTAAATATCAAAAGTGACAAACGAGGGTCCATATGATTCGTGCCTAAGCATACACAGTGGAACAGCTCCGCGAAAAATCAGACCCATTTCATCGAGATACCCTCGCTCTCCCCTTCAGCGCAAACTAATTACCTGGAGTTTCAATTTTTCTGCATTCCCCTAAACTCACGTTTCGCGGATCTCATCGTTCGGTCGCGATATCTATCACGGCTACACCGCTCGCTGAATGTAATTTGCCGCGGGATCGACCATTCTTTTGGGTCACGGTGTTTGTGTAAATACACTTTTAAATCGTGCTCCATAGGACGACCTATCCGCGTTGCCTGGATATATCGGATGCCCCGTTTTTTACCCGCCGGCCGGAATAATATTTATAATCGATACGCGGGCGCAACGGCGGCGGAGAGAGCGTATATCGAAAGACTCATTGAAATTGAAATTTTAATACACCGTCGAAAGCCGGCCGCAAACGAGTCCTTTGTAAAGCGTAAAACAGTCGCTAAACCGATACGCGATAACTATCAAAGCTTTCATGCATACGTTACGCGCATCTTTACCTCTGTAACGCCGCGCTGCGTGTTTCGGAAAACACGCCCGCTTTCCCGAAACGTTAGCCCGAGCGAAAAGGGATCGCGAAGGTGACTCCCCGGGAAACGACGTGGGCGAGCCGTGAACCGGTCGAAACGTATTAAAATCCCCACGCGAGACGGAAGGACTCTGAATCATCGTGAAATCGATGATTAAAGCGGCTAGCCAGTGACTCGCAGGGATACGCGGCGCGCAAACGCGACCGGATGGAGAGGAGTTCCGAGACGAGGGGGGAACGTCGAAGGAAACCGGAGGCCTTAATAACGAGCGGCGCAACACCCGCGAAATGGCGATTTTTCGTGTTCCCTCGTACTTTATCCGTCTGAAATTACGTTTACCCTCGGCCCTGCCCGACGGCGCGCGTGCGAGGAGGACGAACCTCTCGGCGAAGGGGAGTCGCGTCACCACTACCCACCAAGGGAATCGGCGGAAGGTTCTCGACATTTGTGAATTCAAAGCTAGAGTGTCCTTCTATTTTATCGTTCGCGAACTGGACACACTGATTTGTATTTTAACACTAAACGCACCGGCACTTTATGTAGGCTACCTACATATTCCTACCGTAACCGGTCAAATGACCGATTAGGAAATGAAGGTCATATTTTGCAAATTGGATATAGGTAATGTCAATTTAACATGGGAAACGATGCACGAAAGAACTTTGAGATAGTAATAAAACAAAATATATATTTTAATTTCTACTTTTGACATAAAAATAAAAAGTAGTAAATAATATTTTTTTTTCATTTTTGTTCTATGTTCAGAATTTAGCCCTTCACTGATTTCCGAGCACTTTAGTTATGTTATTTACTTATTTCGATAACTTTTTCGCTGAATGACTACATATTTGGAGGTAAAACTCAGAAATAAAATACAACGGTGCAAATAACATATAAAACTAAGTACCTACTGAGTATTATAAGGATTGTTCACTTCGATGTTATCTCTGACACTTTCAAAATGCTACTGGCTTCTGATAAGTAGTGTTACAAAGGGGCGTTATTTTCTCATCGAGAAATGAAGCAAAAGTGACGATAAAAAAAGAAAAATTGATTAAACGGATAATGGAAGAATTGTCATAAAGTCAAATGGACGAAGGGAACAAAAATGAATGCAGAATTTTCAACCGAATATTAAAACCGGTCATTGGACCGGGCGCGGTACGTTTAGTGTTAAGTATTTTAACACGGTAGGTATAACGGCAATGGCCCCTTTGTATCTCGTAGTAGAGACGATTCTGGCAAAGTGTATTTGAATAGACTCGCGGACATATGGCTGCACGCCATTTGAGTCAGTATTATTACTTAGTAGAGTGTGCCAGTGCAGTTTGGATAAATAATTGAGGAATACGTTGTAGCCGTTGAACGAAGGGTGCGCGCCGGTGAGAATGGAGTATTGAGCCGGATCGGCGATAACAGGAAAGGGGCTTCGTCCCGATTCTTCTCCCCGGGTAACATAGTAATCTACGACCTGGGGGCCAATTACGCGGAGTAACCGGAACTTCCCAGGGGCTGTCGATACACGCCACTCGAATCACGACAAATTGACGCGACCTCCCTCGCAAAGTCAACGGGAATTCCGCCCTTTCGCTCGCCGCCGATCGATTCGCCCCATCCGCGTGCGCGAATTAATCCTTCCAGCTCGAAGGAACGGTTTCCCCCCCCCCCCTTTTTTTGTTCCACCTGTCCCTTCGGTTTGCCCGCCGTGCCTCGCGCGCTCCGGGAAAACCCGTGTACCACCGGCAACGGGAACGAGCGGGGGAGAAAAAGAACGGAAAAATGGGGGGGGAGGGGAAAAATCATTCGAAAGGGAAGAATGGCAGCGAGCCGCGAAATTTCCACGTGCAAAACCAGCAAACGACGAGGCCGCTTAATCCTCCGAAATAGTGGCTGCCACGCGAAGCGATAACAGGCCATGTGTGGGCTTTGCACCTGCACTTCGCTCAGCCCTGGCCAACAATGGGGCCGTGTACTCGATTTAATGGCTTGCCCCCCCCCCCTTCCCGCGCCGATCGAGATTAAACCGCGCGCACCTTGCCGATTCCAAGGCGGCCACCGTGTCCGTATATTATTCACAAGGGAGACTGTGTGCCGGGGAGGGTTAAAGAGTAACGGGGTTCAACAGGGCGCACGACTCAAATGGCGAGATATTTTAATCGATCGCGTCGGTGGGGGGATAGCACTTGTAGTATTTCTATTTGCGTCTTTGCTTTTGATAAGTACGATTAGAGGGGGACAGGAAAGATGATACGGTAGAAACGTTTGGTACATGATCGAGAGAACTGGAAAAAGATAACCGTGTGTAAGGTTTAAATTTTTAAAAGAAGAATCGACAGTACGATGTGGAGCGCAGTCGATTAAAATGTCAGGGGCGCCAGGTTGAATCGCCAAGTACCAGAACGCCGCGCCGTTTCGATAGTATTTCTTAATTAAGTCGAGTGCACTTCCGGGACGCCATCGATCGGTTCGTTACGCTTATTTCCCCGGTTCCGATCCCGTCGTCGCGTGGACGGTATTTTTTGTAATAGCATTAAAACGGATCGGCGTCGCCGGCGTTGCTCCCCGCTCATCGATTTATTTTTAATGGAACGATTTTGTTATAAAGAGACGGAAGCTCCTCCTCGTCGATAAGGCGATTACTTCGCCCCGCTTTAAATCAAACGACGAACAACGGCGCTACGACATCGTCGGATTAGACCCGAAGGAAAACATCTTCGAAGTAACTGGAGATTTGAAAATAAGTAAAGACCGACTTCGACAGGCGGAAACTGCGACCTCGCTTAGCCCCTCCGCGCCACCTCGATTAGCGAAGTCGCGCTTTCTTCGTCCACCCATTGTACTTCGCAAGGGGCAAAGCTTTAAGAGTTCTCCTCCGGGAATCCGGCAATAAGGTACTCTTTAACGAACAAGGGTCTCGTAAAGTACCGCCGTGAAGAAGGGGGCGACGACGGTGACGTGGAGTTCCTCTCGAAAGTTTACCATTTCCCGCCACCGATACCCTCGCTGTTCGCGCGTAACCTCGGAGAGACTCGACCTCTGTGTGTCGAGTCAACGGAGGTCGTAAATCTCCAGTACGATTTTTATCGACCCCGAAATTACGCGTGTACCCTACACGCGTTACTGTGATAGGGCTGATTAAAAAAGAAGAAATAATAAAAGGAAACAATAACTGACTTATATTTACACTATAATGAAAACAACAAATGATTGGAATATACAAGTGACACTGTTTTGCGCTGACCGTAATGCGTTGACGGATTGACGCTGACCGTTCTGCGTTGACGGGAGATGCTTACTGGCTTTTCGGAAGTCTTGCACTCCTGAAGAAGGCTCGAACAGCTCGGTAGGCGGTTACCGATTTTCCCTTGATTGGTTGGATTTCGAAGATAGGGAACCGCCCTTGCATTTTCGGTGGAGTTATGGAAGTGGAAAGTTCCTCGGCAAGGGATGCGTGCACTTGCACGTTGTAAAAGTGCAAGGTCAAGGGTCACCTTAGCCGGGTCGAGTTTATGGGTGCCTACCGACGGAGCGGGTTTATGACTCTTTTGTTTGAAGTTTCGGGATCGCGCGGACAAGACCGACTGTCGACCTGGTGTCTAAAAATATTCGACAGCTGAAGAATATTACAAAGCAAGTTGTAAACGAAGGCGTGCACGGTTGTACGAAAACATGGAAGGACCGAGTCCCGTTATGGGAAGACAATGTACAGAAGAAAACTTATTCCTAAGGGATTTGAGCACAATACTATTATAAACGACTTAAAGCTACAATCTTAATTCTAGCTACGCCATTAGCGCGACGCCCGCATGTCACTGTTATAAATTTTGTTTTGAAGGACGCGGAACACTCGCGTCCGTCCATTGAGTACACTCGAAATAAAGTGCGACGCTTGTAAGAATGAATCAACGCAGCTCGCCACCGTGATCTCTTCTTCGAAACTCCTACCGACCATACGGGCGACACGCGGCGCAGGAAACACCCAGGCCTGTACGGTACCAGAAATGTCCATGGGTGTGTAGCCCTCGGTTCGCGCTCGAATTCGGGGGAGCGAGCTATCTTTTTTTTTTTTTATTCTGCATGACACTCGGTTCTCTGTACATACACGCATCGTGGAGCTGTTAACACGGGGACAGAATCGAAATCTGGCAACGGTACACAAAACGTCACACGTACGAGTCCGTCTGTTTCACCCTATTGCGCTGCTAAAACTATTGCAAACCCTTGTTTCTACTAACCCATTGTCCTGTTGTCGCTCGCTAACACGCGTACCTCGCGGACATCTCCTGTTACTACTAACATTCTCGGCGAAAGCTATCGCGGCTGGTCGCCGACTCGCTTGTACATACATTACATCCCCTGCTCGATGGTAACGGGCCACGCGTCGATTTTATCGCGCGGAAGCCCGCGAGTTACGATCTTTCGGTGGTGAGCGCTCTTTCGGAGCGCAGTTTAGTGGGAAGCCGAGAACGAGGACTATTCCCAAGGTCGTCGCTTTTCATCCCCCGCCCGCCCGCCCCCCTTCGGTGCCCGTTACCCTTTGATGCTCGGTTCGTGATCCCGTCCCAAGGACGTCGAATCTCGTCGACCCCCGTTATCACTGTCCTCTGGGGCGACATTCTCTTGCTCACGTGACGATTCCAGGTGCCATTATCGTAATTCCTGTTCGGTGGACGTGCGCAGCGAGATTTTCGAGGAGGACCCGTGTCCCGGAACCGGAAAGTACATCGAGGCCCAGTACAATTGCCTAGGTTGGTGCACAATTTTCTTTTCCATCGACCCCCGGGTGGTCCAACCTCCAACGGGATGCCCGTTGAAGCGCCCGCGCGTTTCGGATCCACGCTTTTTCCACGGCTACCCGGCGTTCGTCGAAATGAAACGGGAGATCGCGGGCACGGAAAACAACGAACGGTTGGGGCAGTGCGGCGCGTTGGAAAAAGCTTGGATCCACCAGCCGAAACGGCCGGTGGCGCGGCGAAAGCTGCGAATTTCGTGGAAAAAGTCTCTTCGCGCGACCTCCCCTCCCCCCCCCGAATACGCTGACGACCGGTAAGAAAAAAGGGACAGGATCCATGGCTCAGTGCACTTGGTAAGGGTGTACGATGGTGATTTTTATTCGAAAACTCGCCCCGCTCCAGGTGCAACGACCAGCAAAACTGCAGCATCGTTGCGTCCACGTTGCAATTCGGCGACCCCTGTCCCAACACGCACAAGTACCTCGAGGCGCACTATCGTTGCGTGTCCGGTAAGTAAAACTCTGCCATTTTTATACGCGCCTATCCTTCGGCCAACGTCTCTGTATTATGTATCGTTTATTTTACAAGCGGCCTCTTCCGTAGAAACACCGTGGAACGAAGCGCATGGGCGTCGACTTCGCGCGATCATATCCGAACGGTCGCGAATTCCGCAGAAAAGCTGCGTTCTCGGTGCAACACACCGATTTGCGCCTCTCTCAGTGACTACTCTTACCTTTCGAAATTCATGCTCGCTTTCGCGTGCTGCACGAGGATCTCAAGAATGCCCCTTTTTAGCGACGCGTCCCTGCGAGACGATTCTTTAGTTTCGTTTAGAGTTTTCGCACGGAAAAATGCGACGCGGCATTCGGTGCTTTCTCGTGTAGCGGCGAGAAGTTGTTAGCCAGTGGCGAGAATAGATTAGAATTTCCCGAAGTCGGCGCTTATGATTCGCGTTGCCCACGTAACTGCAAGCCCGTGTCTCGATAAAGATCTCCCAGCGGCTTGCATCGGCTATGCACTCTCGAGACAGACGGCGTATAAAGCGGGAGAGGAGAAAAAAGCTAAAAGGAGAAAGGGGTTAAAAAGACAGAGGGAGAGAGAGAGGGAGGAAGGTGGAAGAGTTCGCCAGGACGTGATCTTTGCAATCGAGAAATCGATCGCTGGGGATCGGTAACGCGAGATACACGCGGCCGCGCGTCCAACTTTTCTGACGTGTTTCGTATCCGTAATGAAACTCTCTTCCAACGCAGTCCAATAAGAGCCGAGAGAGAACGACGGACAGTGGAGATTGCTGTAAGCATCGATCGTTACGCTCGATGATACTGCGATTCAACTGCGGCGAAACGACGCCTCGGCACGTTATTGTAAATTTGCATCCCGTGGTTCGCCTTCATAAACACTCTCCCGGTTAATTTGCCTCGTATAGCGCGTTTTGTTGTCGCGAGTCACATCATCGCGAATTAGTTGGCTTCTGTGATCGCTGTAAATACGGCCCCTGAAAGATGCCACTCGTCCGACGTGCGGTAGCAAGTTTAGCCTGCTGAAACGTAAAGTTTTGAACTTCCGCTATCCTCGGGACAGAGAAAAATCGCCGCTTCTGCTTTACGACGATCGAATAGACGCCGCCAACGCGGGCAGCCAAGGTGAGTCCTTCGACCCCGTAACGTTAACCCCTACCGTTACGATCTGACGAAACCGCCGGGCGACACAATCACTTATTGCACCATAAAGTGTCAACTGCCTCGTCTCTCTGTTTGCCTTTCGCGGCTCCTAGCACTCGTCCGCGCCGTGATCGATACTCGGGGAGGCTCGCTAGATCGGTCTCGGGGCACCGACGCGTATATTCAAGGGGGAGTCGGATCTGTTGGTAACCCCGGAGCCTCTCTCTCTCTCTCTCCGCCTTCGCCCTCTCTCCGTAACGCGCGTATAAGCCTGTCTTTCTCCCGCACAGCCGACTATCGTAACGGACATCGGCGACGTCCGGTATTTTACCTTATCGCCAACCCCTTCGGCCAATAAAGATGACCCCTATAGAGATAGTGCCGCGAAATACGCGGACCATCCCGTTCAGGGATTAACTGCCCTCGCCATCTTGGGTTAAAGATCGTTTTCTCCTCTTAGGCCAGATATAGTCGCGATATCGGCCCGCGAGGCGGGCTAATCTCGTCGCGAGGCCTCGCCTCGCAGCCCGGGGCATTCGTTTTCGGGAATATTTCTGTCGCGGTCGATGCGGCGTCACGATTGTCCAGGGCGGGCATTGAAACGTCCGGACTAAAAGACGCGGACGATCCGCGATACCGGGGCCCATGGAGTGGGCCCAGGGGGGCAAGATCTCCGCAGTCGCTGTCCTCCCGATGTATCGTTTGTCACCTTTTAAGGGGATGATACGATCGGCGTTGGTGATGGAAGGTAATATCGATGGCCCATTTCGCGAGACCGGAAAGAATTGGGGGAGATATGTGAAAGCGCAAAGATTCCCTTCCTTCTTCAAGTTTGCTGTAGATAACACTTGGAGCTCTTGAGTTATCGTTGCGTTATTATAAAATTGATAGTGTGTCGTACATTTTTGCCTGATTAGTCTCCATCACCAATACCATCGATTAATCTCCCATTTTATCCAAGCAGATACGCTAAAAGCAAGCTCCCAATCGTCGAGATTAAGAGGTCATTCCGGTTAGGGCGCCGAAAAATTCAGCGATTTTCAGGAATTTATTGCGACGAAAATAATTATAGTGATGGAATAAAACTTTTTTCTATTTATTCAACTACATTTCTACCGTAAATAAAAAATATAAAAGTAATAAAATTATTGTATTTCAAATGCTTCTGAAAGTGGTCTTGATTAGAGCTCTTACTTTTTGACCCGTCGGGTACCCGTCTACCCGAAACAACTTCAAGCCATTGAATGTGGTATTGTTCGATCATTTTTGGCTAACATCAGACTATACCACAGACAATCACAGACAATACTACATTCAATTGCTTGAAGTTATCCCGGGTAATGTCCGGGTACCCGGGTACCCGACGGGTCAAAAAGTAAGAGCTCTAGTCTTGATGACATGTTTAAAAATTCATGCCTCGCTCGTGCAGGCGATTTCATCTGTTAGACTTATCTGAACCCAAAAATCCAAACAGATTCTTGATCGGTATGTCTGTCGTTATCACTCGGACTATAATTTGTATTTATCTTTAAAATTAGCAAAATGGCGGGCAAATATGCAAGAAAAATGTTTTTTCGGCTTTTTTCTTTTGCTATTTTCGATTTTAAAAATAGGTTAGACTCAATGAAAATACTTTGTTGTAGTCCCTGCGAGAGTCACAGGTGTTCAGAATAAGCAGTAAAATTTATAAAGTAATCGGTTCGATAGATTTTGAAATTTTATGTTCACGATGTGGACAAATGACCTTTCAAGAAAAACGCGTTCAAAGTTTTCATCTATAGAGGCCGAGCCTCTGCGAAAATGTAACAGTACATTCTTGAGGATATGTACTTTCGAAAAATGTTTTGAAAAAATCGTATTGTTCAACCCGTCTAACCGGAATGACCCCTTAAGAACGTTTTCACCGCGAAGTAGCAATTCCGCGCGGAACAAAGACCGTCCGCTAGTTTCTGGCCACGAGGGAGAGGACGCTTCGATGAGAATTGGCGAGAGATTCATCCCCCATTCCTCCCCCCAGAGGAGGTTTAAAATATCTCCGTCGTTTGAACCGGAGAAGCTCGTCGCCTGACCCCGACGAGCTTCTCAAATCACTTTCCTTCTTAATTATACTCGGCGTTCGAATCCGATAAGCTCGTAGACGAGCTCTTAGGATCCGAGCCCCTCGCCTCTCCCTTTCGCGCCTCTTCCGTCTTCGCCGCCTCGGTCCCAACCCCCTTACGCGCCCGACGTTAAAACGAGCTCGACGAAACACTTGCAGCTGCAACGACCACGACAACGTCCCGTCCGAGTCCACCGTGGTTCATGACTTCTCAGCCAAGTGTCTGGAGCACGGCTAAGCCGACTGTCAGGCCACCCTCCAGGATCTCGACGCCACCAGCACAGCAGCCGCCCCAGCCACTGGCACCGTCCACCCCAACACTGCCAATAACCACTACGTCAAGGTCAGTAGACGCTTTAAAACGTAAACACAGAACATTCCCGGGAGCAATCGGTTCTCTACCGAGGGCCTTAACAGTTCTCGAGGTAATGGCACCGTGGCGAAACGATTAAGATAAACCGGAGAAGGGGTCACGTAATTCGCAAGAGGTATCGCTAGATGTCTGCTAGAAAAACAGAGTTCTGGAAGGGTTCGGTGAAATCGAGTTATGTGGTGGGTTTAGAAGGGGAACTATTTTTGCTACGGGAATAGCTCTGAAAATGACGATCCCTTTGCAGTCCGACGTCGACCAAGCCCTCGGTCGATATGGAGGTCCTCGAGGTGGACCAAGACTTAATACTTCCTGCAAATGTTCCATCTGCGAATGGACCAGCGGTGCCTCCCGTCGTCCCTGAAACCACTCAGGCAACAACCACGTCGACCTTTGCTCCTTGGAGAACGAGTCGGAGGACCACTGGTAAGTTGTTGGACCGCTTAAATGGCCCCCTTAAACGGGCAAATGTATCGATGACATCTTGGTTTAACCGGGCCGGATGCATTATTCAAGTTTTTCGGTACCGCCGGGGTTAGCTGGCGAAACGTGTAATCGATAGCCAAGCGTGGCGTGCTTTCAGCCGTCCCTTTCTTCTTCTCGCCCATAATCCGCCGTAATATTCTCTAGTATTCTGTCAGTGCGCATTACCGCGGCAAGATTATATCAATCAAATGAACCTTGATGGCCCCCGCCGTGGCAAGATTTATCGAGTGGATGTGCACAACTGGTTTGAACTATCGGCCGTCGATTATAGCCGACGCGTCGGTTCGGCTGTCAATTACACTCGACAGTACCGAAAGGGTTAATGCTCAAAGGACGGACGTCGGGAGCTTCCAAAATTCGGCTGACCGATCGGAAAGACGTTAAAACCGATATCGATCCAGTCGGCCGTTTTTCTCATCGTTATCGCCGTATCGGCTACCCTCGTTCGTTACCCTTAAGCGTCGTCCGACGCGATCGTAGCCGCGCGTTAAAACCGCCGCCCCCTGGTACACCGCCGCTCGTAAATCGTATCCAAGCATCGAGTTGCACGTAACTCGCCAACTACGTAACAATCATCGCGAAAGATTAAGGCACCCCTGGGTATCCAAAATTCCATTTCGCGGAGCCGATAGGATGTTGCGCGTTAAGCCGGGGGCCCGCCGCGCCGCGCCGCGCCGGGGGCCGGACACTAGAATCACATTAAAGCCCGTGCCATTAACTAAAGCCGAGTAACGGGCCAACTAACGCTCATAACTAACTCAAATATTCCAGTGCCCAGCACGCTCTACCCGGAGTCCAGCTCGAATGGCCAGTGGTACGACTACGGCAGACAAGTGTGTCCCCCGGTGATAGCCAGGAACCTCTCGTGGAACACGACCAGGGCCGGGGACGTGGCCGTCCAGAGTTGCCCGGGCGGTGCCAACGGTTTGGCCCGCTGGAGATGCCTGGCCAAGGGGGAGTCCGCATTCTGGCACCGGGAGACGCCGGACCTGAGCGAGTGCCGCTCGGTCTGGTTGACCACCCTCGAGAACAGGGTGACAGAGGGGGACGTCATCCTCGGTATCAGTCGAGAGCTCTCTCAAGTGACGAACAACAGCCGCGGCCTCTACGGCGGCGACATGATGATCACGACCAAGATTATCAAGAACATGGCGGAGAAGATGGCCCAGGACATCAGGACGTACCAGGACGCGAACCAGAGGGAGGTGAGCGTGACGGAGCTGTTGCAGGGTGTCGTGAGGACGGGTAGCAACCTGCTGGACAAGGCGCAAATGGCGTCTTGGAAGGATTTGAGCCATCAGGAGCAGATGAGAGTCGCCACCTCCCTATTGATCGGCCTCGAGGAGAACGCGTTTTTGTTGGCCGACACGCTGATGCACGAGAAGACGATCACTCACGAGGGAAGGAACATACGTGAGTATTCAGTCAGTCGGGTCTCTCGGGCGACGCGAGCATTGTGGTGGGTGCTTTCCTTCAGATATAATTTCAAGCAGAATCTCTCAATGATTAGCTACTAAAGTCTGTCTAGGTATTTCACTTCGTCTTACAGTCTCCGCTTCAAGACCTTTATTATTACGGTGTCCAGTTTATTGAGCCCGTCGGAAAAGAAACGGTAGAGCAAGAGGGCAATGTTTGTTGAATGACCAGTAAAATGGACACGCGAGTATCGTGGATCCAACTTCAGCAGTGGGTCGCATAAATCTAGATCCCTTATCTGGGGAATGCGACGCCTGGTAATATCCGGCGCAGATAAAACAAAGATCCGAACCCATCGTAATTCTCTGGTACCTTCGTGGATAATGTTGTAACCCGAGCTTTACCTCTCTCTTCCGACCATTATCACAACAAAAACCGCCGGGGGGGAAATTACGGGCGATTTGATTTACTTCCCGGAAGTGAACGTGGCTCGCGGTGATTGAGCATGGAAGCGCGAGTTTATGCGCCGCGGTCGGACCAAGTAGCGGCAACGGCAGCAGCACCAGCATTAGATCCGCGCGTGATAAATAGCGTAACAGTAAAGAGGCAAAAAGACGATGAGTTCTGATGAGCGACAGCCGGCCGGATGCCATGTAACATAATATTCCCTCACCTTGGGCCGTTGCGCCCTTTCTTCCGCGACAGCGGAAAACTCCACGCCGTCATCGCGTGCCACGAATTTTTCCCGTCACCGATGCCGTCACGTTTGTGACCGATCGAACGGGAATAGGTACGTGACTGAAGGAAAAACCCGTATGCCTAGTTTTATTGTTCATCGAAGGACGCAGGGTTGTTCATCGTAGATGGTAAAGGAGGGTGAGCCCTGGTGAAGGAATCTGTCGAAAGTCTAGAATAAAGTTTCCGAGAGTGTGCCTTGGGATTCGAGAATGGACTCGAATATCTATCAGCTACAGGGCCACTGGCGTAGGATTTAGTTTGAGGGAAGAAAGTTTGAGGCAGATATGGAAAATGGAAATGATACATCACCCCCTCAATTATCCTACCGGAAGTAAGCACCCTATATTTTGTTTGAAATGAAACAGTGATGGAAGTGCGCGTGCTGGACGCACGGAACATCGGCGACGATCTGGAGGTGTTCCCGACCGAGCTGGCTCAGCAGAGGTGGACAGCCTCAAACGATCGCGTGGAGCTGACCAGGGGCGCTTTGCTGGAGAACAGCGAGGGCGGTATTGTGCGTTTAGTCTTCATGGCCTTTGACAGGCTCGAGGAGATCTTGCAGCCGCAAGCCGAGGTATCGTCCCTGGTCATGAACGACGACCCGCAACCGCTGCCGAAAAGGAACACGACCAGGCTGCTCAACAGCAAAGTGATCTCCGCGTCTTTGGGAAAAGGGAGGCACATACAGCTCAGCGAGCCTGTCAGGGTCTACTTCAAACATCTGTCCATCGAAAACGTCACTAATCCGACTTGCGTCTTCTGGGACTACATCTTGAGGTACGTCTCTTTTGTGTATCTAATAAGCTTGAATAGAATTGTCTTCTACCGGCTCTTTGCCAGACCGAGTATCTACATACTTGAGATCGCTGTTTCTCGTTATTCTTCGTATTTCATGTCCCGCGTGTCCTCGTGTTTCAGTGCTTGGTCAGAGGAGGGTTGCCAGATACGCAAAACCAACGAGACCCACACAGTGTGCGAATGTAACCACCTGACGAACTTCGCCGTTCTCATGGACATTCACGCTGTGAGATTGGACATCGCTCATCAGGTCGCGTTGCAGATCATCACCTACATCGGCTGCATCATTTCCGTGGTCTGCCTCGTCCTGGCCATCCTGACGTTTCAATTGTTTCGGGGACTTAAGGTAACCGTCCACTCCGGTCCACTACCCCAGCCTCCCCCTGGAAGCCTGGCTATATGTAAGAGTAATTCTCGTTGCAGTCGGACAGAACGACCATCCACAAGAATCTCTGCGTGTGCCTGCTGATCGCGGAAATTTTATTCGTTTGCGGAATCGGGCAAACGAATCAGAGAATTGTCTGCGGCATCGTCGCCGGACTGTTGCACTTCTTCTTCCTCTGCGCGTTCGCCTGGATGTTCCTCGAAGGTAGCTGGCGAATGCAAATTTATAATACGACAGCACTGCCGCAGCGGCGAAACAGACATGAAGTAATTTCTTGGCCGAGGCGAGAACAAGGGTCTGATCTTCTGCCTTGACTTTCTTTCAGGATTCCAATTATACGTGATGCTGATCGAGGTATTCGAAGCGGAAAAATCGAGGCTCCGCTGGTACTATCTGGTTGCCTACGGTGCTCCGCTGCTGGTCGTCGCTATTTCTTGTATAATCGATCCTCTCAGCTACGGCACCGATCGATATTGCTGGCTACGAGCGGACAACTACTTCATCTTCAGCTTCATCGGGCCTGTGATACTTGTCATACTGGTGAGTCGATTGTATACAGACTTTCCAAACTATTTGCTTCTGGTACATATAGTTTTGGAGCTCCTTAATTATTAGATAGGGAACCGTTTGAGTGTAGATGATACTTAAGCAGGATTAGTTTGAACAAATAAGTTGATATTCCCGTGCAGTAACGCTCGCTTCGAGCTACCAGAGTCTGATACGCAGAAGCTGTAGTATTATGGATATCGAGCATGTTTCTCAGTGCATTCTGTTTCTGTCCCGTCAGGCGAATTTGGTGTTCCTGACGATGGCGATTTACATGACGTGCCGGCACGCGAACATGACCGTGGCGATGAAGAGTAAGGAGCACTCTCGATTGGCCAGTGCAAGGTAAGCCAAGTGAATCCGGGTTTGCCTTCGACTTCCGACGTAGAAAGAAGCAAATCTGTATATATATACGTTATTTCTATACGAATCGATCGATCGAGTCCGTCCGTTGAACACGTTCAGAGATATGATAAATACATCCTCTTGTCGAGTAGAATCGAAGTGTTTGTTTGGTGCTTTCGGTTCACGTTCGCCAGCTTCAATCGCTTAAACAAACCTCCTGAAAAGAGAATCTTATCGTCACGCATCCATTTTGGCGGCCATGCTGAGTCTTTTAGTTTACCATTTTTTTTTTTTATTTGTTTCTTGGTCTCTGTTCTTATGAGTTCATGTGTTGGAATGACCGCAGATTTCGTTCGTTCGACACACCACTTGTATTGCTGTAAATCTTAGGTATTATATGGATATGGTATATAAATATATATATATTGTGCTTATGATTCCACGACACTCATGATGTATTCGTGATAAACGCCGTCGCAGTCGAGTTACGTTTCAATGGGCAATAATTATCTAGCATTTTCTGATTTAAACGAGGCGAACAGGCATATCTCGAATGAAGAGAGACATAGCGATAACGACGCGGTATTAACTTGATGAATATCCATATGGAAACGTTGGTGATGGTAGTTGAAGCCTCCTGCAAACTCGACTCGAATTATTATCGAGGCTGCTTCCATCCCGACACTTTTTCTCCCGGTTCGTCACTTTTGGTATACAGTATATATATTTTTTATTCTGTTTGTCGAACAGTTCGACCGCGATTAAACGTTCCTCGATCTCGTCGGTTTATTGTAGTAACGCGGAGGAACACAGCGCATAGTGATACGAATCGAGTGCTGCACTGGCGAGATAAATATGTCGCATATTTTTTTCTTTATATAATCAATTAATTAATGGTGCCGGAACAATCACCTAACTTTGCTGTCTTGTTTCATTTTTTGTATTAAATCTTCTACCCACTTCTGTCTACACTGTTCTACATTCTTCTGCATGGCGTGGTTGGTTGGTAGTGGAAAGGAAGAGAATGCTCTTCCCAACAAATTGCAAGCGCACTTGTAAGATATTTACCATTTTTATTATTATCTCTCACTTCTCATTAATCCGTCATTAATACGCGCCATTTAGTAATCTTCGTTCTCCCCCGATCACTTATCCCTCTCTTTTCCTTGCGTCCACCTATGTGCCCCTTTGTTGTCTTTCGTTTCCATTCCAGCTAACGATCATTTTTCTATTTTATTTCAACACACATTTGTGAATGTAGAACGTAGACTAAGTAGTAGTCTCATCGTGACGAACACTCAATCTTTAGGGCTCTCTCAGAACAGACACTTTTTCTATATTTAACTTGCTGAAGTAAAAGTAGAAGTAAAATTAGTGTCCGACGTGATTCGCAGTGGAGAAAGTAGCATTGAATGGTCAATTGAGCTCGTTTCAATTATAGTATTATATAGTGTTCACGTTTGAGAGAGCCCTGAAACGGCAACCATCGGTCGTGCAACTCATTGGAATCGCAATTATCATTTACGCTCCCGTTGAGAACGAGCCTGACTAACGTCGCAATTACCACAAGCTTGCGTAGCGTGAGATGTCTTCGTTGTATGTAAATGCCTGGCAGAGCACACGTGCCGTCGATCGATATTATCCTCTTAATTTTTTTAGTTACTTCGTCAAGCAGCTCGCCTTTCCTCTGAGTACACACGACGATCGTTGACTCGCATGCCGTAATTATCCTTAGTTTTCTCGTCGGGTGTCACGCCTGATTTTTAGAGTAGCTCTAGAGTGCGCGAGATTAGAAGTAGTGACAAAGCCCGCCCTTCCCTTTCACCTGGCGTAGTTCACGAGCCCCTCGAACTACGCCCCTGTCCCCGTAGTCGTTGATCGTTTGTAGAAAAGAGCGAGGAGGCGACAGAAAAGAGAAGCGAAGAGAAAAAGGGAGCATATAAAGAAGTGTAGTGTGTGCGCGATGCTTACAGGACTCCTTCGCGGTGTGTAGCTTCTGGCTTGAGCCTCGCGGGGACATAAACGATGCTAATGCAGTTCGGGGAAACGTGTACGCGACACCCTTTGCGCGCGCGTGTAGGAACGAGCAACATTAGTACACGTTAGCGTCGGCTCGCTCGAAATGTTGCGTGCTCCACTTGGGTGCATAACACCGTCCCTGATAATCTTCCGTGTTCTCGCCCGTTCCATTTCGATAAGAACGTGACAAATGTAGCATTGGAATTATTAGAATTAAAGTCACACCGTCATCGATCATTTAGCACGTTAGCCTTAATTCCTTCGATGGCGCGAGACTAAAAGGAGAGGCCCTTTTTTCACCCTTACACTTTCTCTTTCTTTTCGTCCCCACCTGCACATCCCCCTCGATATTACTACCGTACACTCGATTCATGATCCTTTAAGCATCGCCACAACCACCCCCATTGTGAAACGACTACGGAGGTACTAACTTGTGTTCGTGTTGTTTCATCAGGGCATGGTTGAGAGGCGCCATCGTTCTGGTGTTCCTGCTGGGCCTTACCTGGACATTCGGGCTCCTCTACTTGAACCAAGAGTCCGTCGTGATGGCGTACATCTTCACCATATTGAATAGCCTGCAGGGGCTGTTTATCTTTGTGTTCCATTGCGTTCAGAACGAGAAGGTAAGGGAATACGTCGGGGTCCAAACGTCCACCTTACTTTGAATCCCCCGCGGTCCGTTTCCACGCGCGGGGACGCCATTATTTTAGATCGGGCCATCTTTCATTCTCTCATCATCCCCGGTACCGTTCGAGTTCGCGGTTCGAGCTGAAACAGCGAACGACCCGGAATGTCAGTGAAAACGATCGAGCCATGCGACGAAATATGTTACGCCGATGTAAATGTCTGGAACTCCTCAGCTTCTTCAGAGTATAGCCTTTAATCACGTGTAAATGTCCCGGAGTCTGTACTTACGATTAGCCGCGAGGAAAAACGGACCACGTTAAGCGAAAGTTCCTCGACAGAAACGTAACCCCTAGTGGACGGAAGATAACGGAAGGGGAGTGAGATTGTTCAACGAGGAAACGCGCAATTTTATATAAAGATTGTAAAACTGTTTCTACCCGTTAAGTTACAGTACCTACCGTCATTAATCACGAATAACGAGCATCATGTACCATAAGAATTCGATGCACTGTGTATCAAAGCGGATTCTTCGTATTGTATAAGTAGCGAGTAATTCATAGCGAAGAGGATCTGGGACGGGTGACGTTGAGACGCCAACGTCCCTAGAACACCTGAACACAGTTATCTCGCTGAACGAAACGATGTCTCGAATAAAGTGCTGTGGCAATGGAAACACGCCGAACGTTTATTCGACGAATCACCGGGCATCCCCAGTAGTCTGATTTCGCAGTTGGTTTTTCGTTTCCCTTATTTACAGAAGAGTTTTTTCTTTTACACTTTCGTTGCCACTACAGGACGCACCGCTGTTTTCCTGATTTCTCTGTTAAACTCAGCACCAACGCTTCGTAACAGAACCCGACGTCTCTCGATCACCCATCCGCCTCTCATTTACTATAAGCTCACGCTCATCCGTAAAGCGTACGGTATCATCCCGAACGATCGTCCCATTAGCTCCATCCCCGTTCTTTTCGTTTATCGTTTGCCATGTCTGAAGAGGAGCGAACCGAAAGTGACGCGCGTACGCACCTGCCTTGGTTCTTAGTGCACCGTTAAAAACCTTTCGTTCGGGGGGTGGGTCTGCTTCGCCATTGCAGGTGAGGAAGGAGTACAGGAAGTTCGTGCGCCGCCACTCCTGGCTGCCCAAGTGCCTGAGGTGCTCGAAGACGGTGACCGGAAGCTCCGGCGGCTCGTCCGGTACCAGCGGCGGCGGCGGCGGCGGTGCGAACGGCGGCAAGGACTTCGCCTCGCACAACACCTCGTCGAACCCGTCCGCGCCGACGACGGACAGCTCCGGATTGTCGCCGCACACCGCCTCCAATGTGGGTACAACACCGACCACGTCACCGCCGAACAATCACAACAACCTGACAGCCGCCTGTAACAATACGAATCTTTCGATAAACGTGAACCTGAACAATTTGTCGCTGAGGTCGCCGGTCGGGGCACACCAGATGCACATGATGGCACCCAGCAACCACAATAGGCATCCCGCTCAGCAAGGTATCCGATAGCCGCTTCTACACCAAACCGAGAGACAAGTCTCTTTGATTGTTCGACGATCCTCCGGGGTTGTAAATTATCGAGGATTGGGTGGGGGCGGGGGAATTTGTGCAATTTTAGAAAAAGGGCAATTTCTTGTTTCGATGCAGGACGACGAGAAGGAGGACGGATTAAACAGGTCTCTCTCTCTTCTCTCTCTCCTTCTTTGGCTCGCCAGCTCTCTTCTTCATGCTCGTTCTATGTATTACACTCTCCGCTCTGATTTTTTTCCTCTCTCCTGACTATCGCTTGTTTCTGCCAGTAACGCAAGTATGATTAATGGTACTGGAATTAATAACACCCTCCCTCTATCGCCGCTCTGTCGCTCATTCCATGAACGCCAGCCTGCCTCTCGAGTTGATAACTGCTCGCGGAGGTTCTTGCACCTTTATCGGTCGAATTCCTTCGTCCGTTTCGCCGCTCGTGTTTTCTTGTCCGCTGCACGATCATCCACGCGATTAAGAGGAATGGTTTCCGTCGCCGGGCCTGAAACCGCCTACGTGACTTCGTGCTTCTGGTTCTCCACCTAACAACGATGCACCGCCGTGCAGGTTCGATCTCTCGACACTCTTGTGGAACGGCCACCGTTCCACGCACTTCTTCCCTTCGTGTTCTCAACAGCCCGGGCTGTCGTCAAATAATGTCGCGAGATGCACGGGCGGACGATTTTCTTCGATTACACTCGAGCGATATATTCAGTATCCTACTACTCAACAGCGCAGAATCGACGGAGTTTGAAACGCCCCCGTGTACCTAGTTAAGCGTTTCACCGCTGTCACAGCCACCCTTGGGTTCCTTTCACTCGCGGTATGCTAATTCGACCGCGTCCCCCCTCGTCTTCGTGGTCTCTGCGACCCTACATTCTTTCCTCCGTTCTTCTTTCTCTCACTTTTTTTTCTAATGTGTTACCCCAAGTCTGTTGCAGGATAAATTGCGATGTGGGTGTCGACCCTCCCCTAGTCGAGGGATTCCTTTCGAATCGTCGTGCGTAACGCTCACGAAAGTGGCGCGTGCCAGAAACACTTTTTTAAACCAGGCACTGGGGCGAGACGAGCTAAAAAAACAGCCATTTAACGAACCGTTCGACTCTTTCGACCCTATCGCGTACGCTGTGAAGGGAATTTAGAGAGAGAAATGAGAGAGAGACAAAGAGAGAGAGAAAGAGAGAGGCAGACAGAGCGAGGCTAGAGTTAGAGGGTGCAGAGGAGAGAGAGAGAGAGAGAGAAACACGTGAAGGGAGTAGGTATCCGGGGTAGATTTGGACGAGCAGAAATAGCAAATAAAAGAGAGAGAGACAGAGAGGAGAAATTATTGAACGTGCTCGTACCGCAGATCTGTATGATAAAACAGCCGATACGCGGTTGTAGATGAAACGATAACTACGCGCGGCCCGATCCTGCGCCGTTTAGCTTTCCGTTAAAAATTTATTGCCAATTGTCGAACGAATATATCGGATTTAGCAGCGAGATTACTAAACGAGAGCCACGCTCAGCAACTGGGAATGATGAATACCGTTCAGTGACAATTATATAATTGCCCAGACACCACTATTTCTCTTCTTTCCTCCTGTTCCAATTAATTCGTAGAAGTTTAAGCATCGTTATCTCTCCTGTTTCACGAGCGGAGGCTAAATTCTTTGTAAAAAGGCATTTCTTTCAAACGAGCACCGGGTTGGCATTAGGTGTCGAGTCTTCCGAGTTCCGCGGAGCTGGATAGATTCTGATCGCTCTCTCTTTCATTTCGGGGAGTCACTTTTCCTCCCACGAGGACAGAGAATGCCGTCGAGTTAACTGCGACGGGAGAAAAGAGAGAAATATGGGGATCCATCGCGGTAAGCATTTGGCATGGTAATCGAGCACCAGGCACGTTCTCTAGCTCGAATCTTCGCACACCTGTAAACACGCGAACGTACTATTTGCAAGACCTCCTACTAACAAATGGTGATTTTCGTGCTTCTTATCTGGCTCTGGGTTTGGTGTAACGCGGTTGCTGGTTACTTTGTACCCTCCTTCCCCTCCGTCGTCCCAGTTCCCTCGATATGATCGAGTACTTTTACCGCGATGTCCCCGGCAGGCCGCGCGAGCCTCGCCATTTATTTCAGATGTTCTGGATCGTTAACGAAACGCTTCTCTACGATGGCACGTGCACGAGAGCCGTAGCGACTCTGTAACATCGATGATTTACAACCGACGGCTCTGCAGCCGCACCTCTTTCACGACCAAACGTCGTAACACTTTGTCGTCCACCATTCCCTTCCCACTTACTGACGAATTAGCGACGTAGTTCGCCTGTGTGGCCCATCAATCGCGCAAGCGATACGTTGATAACGTGATCTGTTTTAATAAATGACCAACCTTCTGGAGAGTACTCTAGTCACTTTGGGTACGAGGGAAATGCTGTGGAGAAAGGCTGTAGAATATTGTCTCCTTGAAAGAGAATATTCTCTAGCTTTAAAGATCTTAGCAAGGGTAGCTGCAACTCGTCTTTCCGGCTCATATCCGTTGTTTGGTTCGCAGAGTCAGCTGAGTACTCTCCAAGAAATTTGATCATCCACGGTAACCACACAGCTGTCGTGTTTTTTAAAATGCAAAATCCCATTAAGATTCTTTGCTCTCTCCCCGAATACCTACACTCTCGGCGGTATCCCCGGAATCTTTATAATCGGGGATGCAAAAAATGTTTGATAGAATGTCAGCACTCCCCTATAGCGAGGCCTAAAAACCACCGTCCCCTACATTCCATCTCGCAACATCTGCTCTAGCGAGTTAGTCACGCTTCCTCGCAAACCTGTTCGCCGCTTATCGACTCCTTTTTACTCGAGGCACTGATGCGCGAGCCGACCGGCAGGCGCAATTACTCCGTGAAGAAGTCTAAACGAATTTCCCTGGACAACGAAGGAAGTATACGTTTAGAAAGATTCGTAATGTACGAGCGAACGTCGTTCCACCCGAACGCGTGGGCAGAATGCGAGCGTCGATCGAATCCAGCAAATGGTATTCAGAAGGCGGGGAATTTCTCCTCGGTCGTCGCGCGCGGAAAGCTTTCGGATCCCGCGGAGGGTGCCATATCGTTGGCCGTTTTCGTCCTTTCGTCGAGTTCTGCCCACGCGATTGACAACGATACTTTTAAGCCGCTCGCGATCGAGCAGTCGCTCGATCGAGGAGCGTCGACATTTTGTTTACACCTCTCTTGTCCCCCCTCCACCCCGCCCCCCTATATTTTTCGATCAATCTTTGCGCATCGATGGAACGTTTCGGTTCGGTTCGCGAGGCCGAAAAGAACGAGGCGTTCTTCGAACCACTCACCTGTACACGACCGGTCACTTAACCCGTCGAAGACAGGGGAGAAATGTGGAGGCGAGAAAAATCCGCGCGAACCAATCTGTCACGTCTCTCTCACACCTCCTCCGCAGACGCGCACACACTCACGCGCGCGCCCGTACGCACGCTCGACGGTCACTTTTGCTCTCCACTTGACTTTTTTCCTACTTTTTTTTTGGCTTCCCTCGTTCCGCGCGTTTCGCTAATTAACACCAGGTGCGTATTCACCGGGGTTGATACGGATCACCGGAGCCGCTGACGATTCTGGCCGGTCCTCCGAGGACCCAGAGGGAGCGCACCTTGCTTTTCACTCGGACCCCACGAGCACGCGTGAAATAGGGAATTGTAATCGGCCACGTGAAGAAGCAATCGCACCTTAGAAATAGCAACTGCACCGGTTACGTTGCGCGACATCGCTTTCATTCACGTGCAAACGCTCGAGGTCTTCCCACGATGATCGATATTACGCTATTTCCTACGGAACAGGCGACCCAGTCTCGGTTATGCGTCAGCCGATTTCCACCTCATTACGACCAGTAAGAAAAACAAAAGAGGAGGACTCGCTGCCTCGTCGTCGCGGTCTCGGTCGCGCCGCGCCTTGCTCCACTAGCTCGTTACTCCGAGATAAAAACCGGGAAATTGATAATCACGGGGCTGCGACGAGGGAACCTTCTCCAGATAAGAGGATCCATACGTCGAACCGTAAAACAGGAGTATCACGGAACGCGCCGTTTTACGATCTTGTATCGACTGTAACGAGAATCTTTATACCGCGGGGAGACACGGGGGAGTACCGCGAACTCCGTGATTCTATGGCACGAGTTATTATACCATTCTTTAATAGTGCTACAGGCTCCGAATAATTCTGTTTCCCTGTTTTGCAAGGGGAAATGGAAAAGTTCTTCACTTTGTAGCGTGACGGCAGTCCATACCTACTGAAAATTTCAAGGAAATAGCTTCCGTTGGAAACGGAAAAATTCTTGTATAACGGAAGCCTGAACCATGGTCCTCGCGTGACCGGACCATATACACGCGGGAAACGGTTGCAATCCCGGACAAATACACACACACACACACACCGGGAGGTGTGCGTGCTGACGTCGCGTATCTCAGCTCGTTACGTCGTAGATTTGCTCGTGCACGAGTTAAATCCGGTACGCTTCCGGCGAGCATCGCAGCTCCACGAGATATCGTCGGTTTTGCCGTATCTCCCGTGTCCGTGTCGCTTTTCGAAGGGCCGCGACGGGGAGGGGGGGGGGGGGGGGGTGTCGGAGGAAGGCCCTCTTTAAACTGTGTCGCACGGAATCCCGCGCTAATCCCTTCTTCGCGACGAGCGCGCGCAATTTCCGGCCAAGCACCATCGCGTTCGTCGGTTTAACGGGCTTCGATCGGGATCCCGTCGGGGAGGACGGAGAAAGACGCGGCTCGGGGAGAGTCGCTGCTGAATTTTGTATTGCGACGGAGTGTGGAGTAACGTTGCAGATTATGTACGATGACGGGGGCACAAATAAAAAAAAAGTGGTGTCTACAGGCGAGAGTGAAAAGCAGTGGAGCAAGGGGTTTTGGTGAAGATTTCGTGAGACTCGAGTAACCCTTTGTTTACTGGTGAATCGCAGCAGGCTTCTATTATGACAGTGGTCCCAGAATGTGGGGTTGCTGGTAATTACACTCAATAGGATTGAAAGTTACTACCCCGCAAGTTCAGAAATCAGGCGATGATCCAACTAAGAGTAATCCCCTGGTATTCGTTAGACTATTTGAATTTTTTATTTACTTATGTCAGCTTCAACAGTGACCCACGAGTCTAGGCTCAGAATTATTCACCCTTCAAATGCAGTATACCAACCCCTAAAAATCTCCCGAAAATCAGGAATGCTGGAGTCCACACGTACACACCGATACGAATTCTTTTTCCTCGACACAACGAGTCAGTAAACGAAGGGTTAAGAGGGAACGGCGAATGGTTGGATTTTTCCAGTACTTGGCGTCCGGTCGAAGCTGGGCGATAGTCGATAGGCAGCCGGCAGTAACAGTGCCAGGTGAATCCTCTCCAACAGAGGCTCACATCGTGGCCACCCTGCCGTACGCCCGTCACGCCTTCTTACCCTCAGCTCCTAATATCCCCAAATCTGCCACCGCCACTTGGGGCCACCTTAACAAAAACCTCATGTGGAAGGTAACTAACTCACCGCAGCCGATGGCTCGCACACACACACATGCGCACACACAACATACACACGCTCGCTCGCTCGTGTCGTGTTGTCTCCAATCAATTTTCCTTTCTCTCACTGTTCTTCTCTATTGACTGCATGGTGTGCCGTTTTCTTTTTCTTTACCGTTCTCACTGTTCGTCCCACCTGACAAGCACTTAGAGTCACGTATCTTTGCACACTTAGAGGACACCTCGCGGCTCGATAGGACCCGCCGTTATCGCCCGGTGAGCATGGAGGTGTGGGGAAAACTGTTCCCTTGATGAGAAATGTTCGTCCAACGAGAGCTTGCGCCCCCCCTCTTTCACCCTTTTCCGTTCTCGCATCCGTCGCGATCGCTCGTTTTATTTCGGACGACTACGAACGATCTGTTCTGAAGCTCGTCATCGAAAGTGAGAGACGAATGGGAAACGATACTCCTCCCTCTTTCTCTGTTCGACGTATTCACTTGTAGATGGAATTTTGGAACAGTCGATTCGAAGACCTCGATTATAACGACGATCGTATAATTGTTCGTATCAGAACGTGCAAGACCACAGAGTTGAGTTTTCTCAGGGTAGACGTGTTTTCTTTCCCTGCGGGGCGCGTAGTTCGTACTGTGTGTGTTTTTAGTTTACGTTCAGTAGCAAACAAGAATGGGAACGATTATGGATTTATTGTCGATGACCACATTGCCTTTGTACATATCATACAGCACGTACGGAATTTTCTCACTCACTCCATCGACAATGCATGCGAGCTCGTGGATTTTGTGGAACGTACTCAAGCTCATCGAGGATACTCCTCGGAGACTCGTTGCCCTCCTTTATAACTCACGGATCTCGCGCGAACGAAGACCTTGCAAAGAGAGCCCGCCGCTCGATCACCTTTATAGAATACATGCAAGCTCGAAATGTACCAGAATACACCGGTACAGTTCAGTCAGTAGCGTCATCCGTAATTCCTCTGAATCAAGGAGAGAAGTAAAAAAAAAAGTTCACGCAAGGATCAACGTTCACGTGATCCCGTTTCATCCCCCATCAAGTACCGAACCACACACGTGTTACTCCCTATTCCTCGTCGAACACCCCCGTACCGCGCACGAGCCCGATCGCTAAAGGAAATCTGTCTTTCCCGCAGAACATTTCTTTTAAATCCTATTCCCGCGACTCTGGACACGGCGGCTCCGAGCAAGAGGACTCCCCGAGGACGCACAACACCCTGACCCTGGGCCACTCGGGGCGGAACCGCGCTGTACGTGGCTTGAACGAGAGCAACGAGATCAGCGGCACGAGGACCACAGGCGGGGGCGGGAGGAGAGCGGCGATGCCGTACAATCACACGTACACGGAGATCATCGATGGCCGAGCGAACGGTCCCGGGCATCACCAGCTGCACGGCCATCACGGCCAGCACGTGCACCTCCCGCGTGGCCTGGCGAACGAGGACGACCCTGTTTACGAGGAGATCGAGCGCGGCGGCGGCGCTGGGGAGATCCAGGTGTCGGACATGTCTGACGAGGACGGCAGAAGGCAGAGCAACATGAGCAGACAGTCCTCGAGGAGTTACGGGGACCACAGGCCCCTGATCCCGTACTCGCCCGCCACCGACAGGAACCTGGTACATTACGGCCAGGCGCTGACGGACCGCGGCGGTGGTGGCGGTGTGGGCGGTGTTGTGGGAGGTAGTGGTGGCGTCGGAGGTGGCGGTGGGAACATCCACTACGACCCATCCGAGTACAGTCCCGCGATGGAGAGGACCCTGAACGCCTGTTGGGAGAAGCTACGGAAGCAGCAGGCCAGGTACGAGCGCGGCGGCGAGCTGCCCCGGCTTCCAGCTGGCTACGGTATCCCGCCCCAGCAGGATCACACGAGGACCGTGGCGGTCCTCGACGGGCACACGGTCGTCTGCCACCTGCAGCCGCAGACGGACATGTACACCGGCCGCGGCATGCCACCGCCATCCTACAGCGAGTGTTAGGACGCGCACGGTGTACGAGGCGGGATCGCGTCCTCCTGCTCGTCTAGCCGCACCAGGACGACGGGCGCGGCCATCTTCGCCATCGAGGTCTACCACCAAGTGTACCCTAGGATCGATGGACCGAGGGGGGTCGCGCGCTTGCCATGAACTAGAGAGTCTCTCTTCGATGATCCCCTCTCGTCGAGAACGGTGGTGTTCGTTCCTGAAGAGGGCCATGATTCCGCGGCAACGCAAAGGGCTCGCTCGGCCAGGGTGAACGAGGAGCAGCGGCGTTTCTAGCTCAAACGTGAACGCGGCGGAGGATGCCGCGTTTCTAGCCATAACGATAAGACAGGGGCCGACCAACCACGGCCAACCCTCTCTCCTTTGCTTCTGTTTCCGTTTCCTCGTGGTCACGGGAATCGGTCGCGTTCCACGGCGCTTTGCGACGGACGTGTCTCTATCGCCTTGGGCGAACCGTGCGAGTGTGCGTGATCGCTGGGAGAACGAGAGCGGTCCTATACGATGGGACTGAGACAGCCGGGACCCCCTCTTGTCTAGAAGTGTAAGTCGTCGTTGTACCGTCGAAGCCGTTTGGGATTTGGCTCACCAGTGACCGGATGTCGCGCGGAGAACGATAAAACGTGACGAGTCCTCTTAGGTTTATAAGATCGAAGAACGGAGAACGCCGCGGGGATCGGTTTCGAGGGATCAATGGGCCAATGGCAGACACGTGTGGAAAAACTCGCGGCTCTCGAGCAATCTGGCTCTCATCTAGGTGCTGACGATCGCGGTGTTTCTCCTCGAAACTCGTCCCCGCGCGTATTGAGACCGAGGGAGAATCTTTGAGAATCTTCCTCGACATCGTCGACCCTGGCTCCCTGCGTTAACGAGAGACATCGCGTGTTTCTTACTTGATAGAGCCAGCTCTAACTCGCGAGCAGAGTCAGAATTCGATCGGGAGATCCGTGGCTCGGGGATGAAGGAAAATCAGTAGACATATCGACACTGGGTAGACAGCGGTTTTGTCGGAAGCGCACAGAAGCCGTTTCGCTCGTTAACGGGCCAAGGATCGACGGGAATTGGATTTTCATCCCCGACGGGGGATCGGTGACGACACGATAAAGGGATCCATGGCCGGTTTTTCCCAACACAGCGGTCTCGGTGAACAGCGTTAGTGACATATCGCGACTCGCTGACCCCGCCGCGAGACATAGATGACGAGATAACAGTAAGAAAGTATACTTAATCGCAGTATCGCATTATATTAGTGGTCGCATCATAGATGGTTACTCCTAAAGTTGAACAGCTCGCGAATACTCGGAAGCAGCGTCGTGTCGCGAGACGAATCCTCAAGCTCCGATGGAAGAAAGGAATGCGCGGCCATTCCCGCGAGTGCCGACGGGCGAGAAATTCGATTTTCCTTCCCGAACGGGAGGGGGGAAAAGCGAAACGCAGGGCAACGGCTAAAGTACCTTTATCGGTCGTCCCAGCCAGCTCCTCATTGTACATTGCTTTGGAAACGTTACGTTTTAGTCCCAGAATGTTATTTTTATAAATAAAAAAAAATTATATATATAAATGTATATGTATATATACAGTAACGATATTATATATAAATATATATATATATATGAAATGCGAGATGAAGAAAGAACGAGCAGAGAAACAAGTTGCGCGACGCAGGTATATATATATACATATATACATAGTGATACAAAGCGATTTTCCGAGCGACGTGGAAAAAGCGATGAAACTTAGTCACTGTTTTTTACTATTTTTTAAAAGAAAACAAAAGGTATATGTCGTAATCCGCGTAATCTAATGTCGTAACGTAAGGGATCCCCCGCGCGCTATTTATTTTTTATCATCCGCGAGCGTTATCTAATGTTTGTAATTAGCGGTCGTGTCGAGGCGCGCACGATCGTGCCACCGTTGTATCGATGAAACAAGGATCCCGTAGGATCGTCGCGATCCGATCGTCGAGCGAGGCCGGCGAAATTCTTGCGCTCGCGAAGAAAGACCCTACGTCGACGAGTGGAAAGCGTACTGGACGGGCGAATATCGAGCCCTCGAGGCACGATGGCTCGATCTTCCTCCCGGGCCGATGTGACTGGAGAAAGAAATGTTGAGTTAACAGGAGGAGGCTACCAAGTTCTTCCTAGCCGCGTTCACGCTGATTTCTCTGAGATTGCCTGCTGTTATTTTCGTTGTAAATCCTTGTTTCCCGAGACGAATCGAATAATCGACGCGGAGGCAAGTGAATTCAACATAGTCTTTCTCGCATCGTTTTAATTTATTCCTCTGCTCAGCCGGGCCGACCGTGATCCTTCTCTCACCCTAAGGCGAGTAAGTCTCATAGGCGAATTAATAAATAGCGATAATCAGCGTTAAGGGTACCACCTATAGTTAAGCGTACGAAGCGTTTCCTCCGACAGTACGAAACGCAGTTGCTCATATTCTGGCATCGCGAGGACCCGGTTCGCGGTATACTCTTGGTTTCTTAGACACTTCGCACAACACGTCTAGCGAGAACATGCATTGCGGGAACTACGGCGATCAGATAGCGATAGATCGAGCGTGTATGGTTTTCCAGCTGCGAAATTCAACGTAGATCGAGTCACCGTTTAACACCTACGCTCTGTTTCGTCACCACGTACCGTCGCCACTTGGGATCATGGAAGTCACGCGAATCTGGCAATCCCATTTGTCAGTTCTGTTCTACTCTCACATTCCTTTGTTATTACGCAAGTCGATGGTAAATGGTATTTTCGAGTCAATTAGAGTGACGCGCGGAAGATCGAATGGTCAAGCGGTACCGAGTTCAGCGAGGCTATTTTAGAAATTGCGATTTTGTATCGCGAATGTGATGGGCGTCGCGACATGGAGATTCCAATGGTAACCGAAATTTCAATATAAATCCTCGCGTGTGTTAACGATTGCAAGCCTCGTTACGGTACGTGGCGACGTTCTTTTTAACTTTTTAAGCTTTCAATTGTTGGACGCGCGCCCGCGCGACCGCGAATAACCGAGCGCAAGTAGCAGCTACTATTTCGCGAAATGCATTTATCTTTCCGACGAGTAGCGTCGTCGGGTTTCGACGGTGTCCCGCGACCCTCCGAGCTAAGTAGTTCTATGATTTCTGTTCGAGCGAAAGGTCTCGCCCGCCAAACGACTACTGCCAGAGATGTATAATCGTAACTGCAGCCACATTCCATCCGTTCGACTTATCGTAATCGAAAGAGAGAAATAAGGGGGCAAGGTGTACGAGCCAAGTGGACGGGGACGGCTTTCGAGCACGTTGTGCCATGGCGATTAGAGAACCAAGGCGATCGATTATACGATTCGCGCATTCTCGTTTCTGCTTTCCTTTCTTTTTCTTTTGTTTTCATTTTCCCGTTCATTTCTATTACCTTTTCGATCGATAACGGCGCAACCGGCGGGCCACTCGAGGAAAAAGAAGAAAGAGGACACACACCGTATTGTCACGTCTCTCGAAGATTTGTTGCGTGCGAAAGGGGAGAGCGTTTTATCGTCTCGGAAGAACTCTCGAAGCAAAAAGGTGTACATAATGTAAATAGGGCTTTGTACATGTTGGACACAGTTGTAATGTAAATGGAGAAAAAGGAAACGCGCGAGGAGAAGAGAGAAAGGGAAGAGTGAGAGCGAAAGGTGCGCGCAGAGAGAGAGAGAGAGAGAGAGAGAGAGAGAGCGAGAGAGAAAGAGAGAGAGAGTGATGTGTGTGTGTTTATGAGAGGGAAAAAGAGAGGGAGGCGACCCAAAACCGTTTAATGTGAACAGAAGAAAAATACGCTAGATAAGGCAAAAAAAACCGTTACTAGTAAGTAGTGAATATTACAGTGACTATTATCGTGATGGCGGATGCGCGAGGCGGATTAACTTAAGTCCCAAACCGTAATTAGTTAATGTGTAAATAAATTAAGCGAGAGGAAGTAAAATATTAAATGAGAGCCCAAGTAATCATTGGATATTTATAAACGACTCCACTAAAGAGAAATTCCGAAGAGGATGGAAGAGGATTGGAATAAGGAAAGAGCGACCGAGTAGGCGCGACGAGAGACGGCGGGGGAAGTAAAAAAGAGAATACATTGCACCGAGGCACTCGTCCCGTGCGTTAGGTTACTGTTAGGGGAAACCGGAGGAGAGCGAACGAGAACGCGCTAGAGAGCAAAAGAAACGAACAGGCACGGATGGGGAAAGAGTATGATGGAAATGTGCAACAGTTAATCCGATGGGCAGATATACAGTGCATGTTCTATCCTTAGCCGTTTTATAAATATAAATATCCTTCTCCCTCCTCGATCCGCGCTCCCCTCCCGACTCTCTCTCTCTCTCTCTCTCACTCTCTCTCTCTCTCTCCACCCTTCTCCTCCTTCACGCTACGAAATAGGCGCAAAAGCTGATCTCTCTGATCGAGTACACCTGTCCAATCTCGATGATGTTCCTTTCGATCGTACGCACTTCGTCTATTCTTTACATTTCGTCCCTTGTTCGCCCACCGGCTCCCAAACGTCATCCGATTTCCAAAACCAGCCGCGTCAATCCCCCACCGCGAGATATTTAGCGAACAAGTTTTCGTTTTCGCGCGCAATTGAAATGAAGAAAAGAAACGAATAAGCATTGGCGGCCCGAAAACGAAGGAAAGTCGAACCGATCGCGGAGAGTCAATATCCGGCAAGCCCAAACATCCCCAGCGTCCCCGACTCCACCCACCCACCCCCACTCACTAATCTTGAAAGTGTCGGAATATTTTTCGAATCGGCGTTTTTCTAACACATTTTACCCAAAGACACGCGGAACAGTCAGCCAGATTTAGATCGATCCGAAGGATTGTGGTAGAAGTCGGCGCGCTATCGTACACATGGAATTCGTGAAAATTCTGTGATCTTTTACCATTTTACGTTCTCTCCTCGTAAGTGATATGTATATTTAAAAAAAGGGTGATCACGCGCGCGCGAGCGTAAGTTTTCCGCGGATGCATCGTCGCCTGCCTGCGCACGCCTAGAACGAAAAGGAAGAGGACGAACTCGAGGAAGAACAAAAAAAAAAATAGGCGGAAGAACAGGAAGAACATTGAACAAAGAAGAATGTAAAATCTAGGTATCTCCGATCTACTAAGAGCCTCCGTTTCTTCATTTTTGTATGCTTCTTTAAGACTGTCTGATACAGGAAAAAAAGGATAAATAAATGTGTACCAATCTCTGAATAAAAACTGACTTGTCTATGTCTCTCTTTAAACGACGTCTCAAATACTACTATACGCCGAACCACGCTAACAAATGCGCCCGATGTAAAGAATCACCTGGAAAATAAATGACGAATGACATTATATCCTATACACCAAACACGTATCTCCACAAAAGTGTTTTAAACGGTGCATATAGAAAAGAACAGACACTTTATTTTACAGCACCAAATCCCATCAAACATTCGATCGTGTCTACGCGGTTGCTCCTGCGAGCCGCGACCAGCGGCGTCGCGTTAAAAAGCGCTTCCGCGTGTATGTCGATTAAATTATTCATTAAAATATATCGTACAGCGTCGGTGTTCCCGGCGAGGGCAGCTACGTGCAGGATGGTCTGGCCAACGTTGTCGATCGCCGCTACATCAGCCCCCAGCTCGATGATCCGCTGTGCTGCAGCGAGACGACCAGCTTTTATCGCTTCGTGAAGAGGAGTGGACCCCGAGGAGTCTCGCGCGTTCAAGACACTCGAATCTAGCGCCACGAGTTGCTCAATTATACCTTCGTGGCCGTGAAAGCCTGGAGCATTTGAGAAACTCACAACAGATATGCAAAGGCTCTTGTCGATTCGATATAAAAAATGGAATTAAAACTCTTACTCGCCACGTGCATGGCGCTGCGACCGTTATTGCTTCGACCCTCGACGCATTTAACCGACCGTTTCACTAATAAATCGAAGGCGCTTTGGTCGCCGGAACGACACACGATGTGGATCGGTGTCCATCCGTCTTTATTTCGAAGCAACGGATCGGCTTCCGCTTCCAAAAGCGCGGCAATGCATTGGCGAGCTGCGCTTCCGGTTTTCGTGCACGCTAACATCAGGGGCGTCCAGTCCGCTCGTTTCAGAGGGTCCACGGTTGCACCTGCGAGTAAGGGGAACTCTATTGGCTAGGGTAAATGTCCCGATTAACGTGCCCTGACGCCGACTTGCTCACGACGGAATTAATAACTGACTTCTCTCACTATAATTTTGCTTGGTGAAAATTTATATTGGTATTTTGAACCTTTCTCTTTATTAAGGCATTTTTTTCTGGTTGAAAATGTTAATTTTTCATATTTTGTTAATTGAAATAAAAATACATGTTTTTGTCCCAGTAACCGTGCCCTGAAAAAATGCGTTGTCCCAATTCCCGTGCCCGTTTTCGAATAGCGTTCCCGCGGTTAGGTTATGTCTTTCAACTTTAAACTGTTCAAAACATTTTTATGCTCTACGTGAGGTGTTTTTATGTAATTTTAATATGACCTTTTCATTACGAAAGCAAAATATGCAAATATAAATTTCTGTTCACCCGTTCTGACAAACGAAAGTAAGGTTAGGTTTAGCAGTTACAGAGGGCGCCAGTGGGCTTCGAGGGCCACGGTAAAAGGGACAAGCGTTAAATACCTGTCCCAATTACCGGATTCACTTTAAAAATACGAAAACGTTTCAAAAGTGCTCATTTTGCTATTTTTTCATAAAACTTGAACCTTTTATAATATAATAAACACTTTACATAAGTGCAAATCATGATAATTATCAATTTATTCACTTCTGTAAAGTACGTGTTCCTTACCGTTTCCGGTAAGGATTTAGGTAAATCCATCGAAATCTTCATATGCATTTTTGAAATTTTTTTTACTATGCTTTAGTTGTTTAAAAACGCAACTTTCTCGTTTGTAACACATACATTAATAGTTTAACTTAATTAAAAAAAATTATTTCCTTATTTATTTACGCGAGTTTTTTGTACAGCGTCTTTAAGTACAAAAGCACGGTAATTGGGACCGAGCACGTTAATCGAGACATCTACCCTACACGACGATGAAACAGAATTTGAAATTCGAGTATAATCACCTTTGGCGATTAGATATTTGACGACACCGCTACGAGCGAACTGTGCAGCCTCGTGCAGCGGCCTCTTCATATCCTTGTTGGCAACGTCAACTTTGAAAGCAGGTTGCACGAATGCCTCGCACAGATGTCGGACGATATTCAAATGGCCCTCCCGCGCGGCCACGTGCAACGCAGTGTCGCCTGAAGCGGAATGCCGGAAAGCTGTCCAATCGCGGACGTCGTGTTTCGAAACTAGAGCTTCCACTCTCGACAAGTCGCCGCTTTGACACGCGTGAAGGAAATCGCGCGATAGGTTAGGATCTTCCGACATACTTCGATCGGCCTTGAGAATGGAAACGGAACAGGCGTTGCAGGATTTCGAGAAACCCAAGGATAATGGAATAGTATTTTCGAAATTCAATGCCCGTTCACATACTTTAAATGGCAACTGAACGAAGTGACAGATGCTGCCGTCTCACAGGCAAACCGCGAAATTACTGACGAGTGGAGCGCCGCCTGGCATCGAGAAAGGGAACTGCTTGGTGGCGCGAATAGTTCTCGACTTAGCGCAAATTCAAATGTGAAAGAACTCTGTGCGGTTAGAATTTTAATAAATTCAGAAATATAACTATTATCTATCATATTCCGTCGATTCTACTTATGTATATACATGCGTGCATATGAAAATTAGTGAAGTCAAGCCTTCAATAATCTGTCCATGTTAATTTCTTTGAAAAGTCATGATTCTCCTCTTCGTTCCACTTCTCAAAGGCCAATTGATCTATTTAACGTCCTCTGAGGAAACACTGAGATACTTTAGTTACTCTACAATCCCTATTAACTCCACAACGCTAACGCAGCCGAGCATAGAACCGTTTTGAAAGTAAAATTAATCGTGCGAAACCTATCCTCGCACTGACTCACAGGGATCTCGCAATTATAACGTCATAATTGAATCAGAGGGAGTACACACGCGTAAGACTAGCGTGCACAAGCAATCCTTTCTACCGCTCGCCCGAACGTACCCAGCGAAAAGAAAATCAGCACCGAAAATGATTTACGCGCTCACTTTTTGTTCTCGGCTAACGCTAAGGCCCGTGAACACGCGCGGGTGCAATTAAAAGGCTATTCGTCGACGCCAATCGCACGTTCGGCGATTGTAAAGGTTTATAACACCTAGCTGAGCAATAAATGTTAAGGATAATTCACTCCCTTCTGAAATCCGCGCACTTCCGACTCTCTCCTCTTTCAGATGCTCGTGTAAGTCTTTTCTGTTGCTTCATCCGTTGTAATGTCTCATTGCCTTCTTTGCGATTGGTTAGCTTGTTCTGTTTCTGTGTTCTTCTATAACACACTGTCCTGACTTCTTTCAAGCCGTGGTTAGGATATTATTTTATTATTTTATCTTAAGCCTAGGCTAGTATGTTCCGTCTTCCTTTTTCTTTTTTTCCTTCTGTATTATTTATAAATAGGTTAAGTTACCGTCTTAGGTTAAGTTGTAAAACAGTCTCGGACTGAACTTCGCCTGTGCTTTTGTCGATGTTTACCCTCCGTTTATTGTCCTCTGTTATATTTTTGCAATAAAAGACGTTAATAATAATAATAATAATTCAATGAGAGCTTCCGGTCGATAGAGATCGCGCAGCGCAGTTTCGAATACGGGAGCGCTACTTAGTTATTAGTTAGGCACTCGGAAAGACAGTTTCGTTTTTCCCGTGGAATCTCCATAACCGTTATGCCGGCGCGAGATAACAATGCAAATAATTAACCACCAATAATGCGTTTCCGGGGCTGGTTGTGCAACAGAGTGTGCGTGTAAATCGCGAGGGAATCGCAACGCGCTTAACGTTCAAGGTCCGATCAAAAGCATCCACCTTTCGCTTCGATATACAATAATTGCCGGACTGAAGACGCCTCGGGTCGCTCGCTGACTCTCGTCGAGGCTAACACTCCCAGGGCCTTGCAGCGATCGGCGCTGAGGATTATATTAATTTGCTTTACCACTCTTAGACACCGTCGCCGGGTAATCTGCAGTTTTAAACGAGTAAGCGCAACGTAAAAAAATATATATAAAAAAAAGAGAACAGCGGAAGTGTGCCGAGCGCATTGAAGTCTCCGGGAGTCATTAGAAGTTGGAGCGCATGGCTAATTAATGGTCGGGCGGAAGATCGATAACGGCTCCACTTTACGCGCCCGCATGTTGAGCGAATAGGACACGATCGATTGCATAGTTTTAAACGGGCACACGTGTGTCGGGATAGTTGCAACTTTCTGATTATTACGTTGGCTCGTAAAGTACTCGGATGACGACGGTGCCAGCCGTGCCTTTGTCAGCCATAACGTCGGCCGACACGGGTATAATTCACCACGCTCGGTCCCGACAATCGATCGTCAATTTGCATACGACGAATCTGCCGTTCGGCCTGCACTGCATTCAATCTGCGGCGGAGGGTACGTTTCTGCGATGCCCGAACATCGACGCCTCCCTTCGTCCCGCTCGACAGCCTTCCGCTATTAACGAAGTTATTTAAACTCGTCAGATCCACCGATCTCGCGCATCCCGCGCGGCGTCTGTGCCGATTGCGTTAGCGCGGTAGCTGCCTGGCTATTAAAGTGAATCAATATCGCCGCCCGATGCGATCGCACTCGGTGCGCACAATTAGCGGTAAACATTGGAGCGTGGAGGGCGCTATTTTTGGATCGGCTATTAGCAGGTTCGCGGCGGGAAAAATGAATGCCTCCGCGTCCCGCCCTAAAAACGATCAAGAGAACGCTTATTACCTCCGCTCGCGAAGAAGAGGCGCCTTCGCTCCGACGAATCATTCCCCCTCGCCGGCGTATTATCTATTACGACTTGGATTACATTTTACTTCGGCCCTGACAGACAATGATCGCCCGAGATTTTTTGCCAGGCGCCGGGGGTAGATGGAAAGAAGTCATCACCGGCGGCCGGGCCCGCTCGCAGGCCTATAATAACACGTCATTTTCCCCAGACTGGATAACTATAATCTCATGCAGAATTGAATCTTTAATTGCGCGGATCCCATACGGCGGCGATCAGCTGGCGCCAGTCGGGAAACAAGAATAACACGCGCGAGGATTTCTACCGCGGGTTTTTCTTTCTCGCGTGCTCGCACACGGAAACGCTGGCTTCCTATCCACGGCTAGCGCCTCGCTCGAGGTTGCTGTCTATGAAATAACTCGACGAGAAAAGCTATTCCGTATTTTCACGCAGAAATACGGCCGACGGATAAATATAGATCCTTGAGTCACGCGCCTGCTCCTGGACATCGCGACGAGAACACCTTCTCAAGGATATTCTTACGGCTTTGATCCCTCCGCATCGCTTTCTGCAATTTTATAGAAATATACCGTGTGCGAGGAACTAAAGCTTAAGACAAATGAACTTTATAGCTTCTAAAGTTCTTGGAGCTTGAATGATTTCTAGCGTGCTATTCGCGGAGATTCCTATTTCGCGTCAACTTCAGTTTGCCGCTGTAAATTCAGAGGCAATCGATAACCGGTCAACCAAATATGTTTGATCGATCCCCATCGGCATTGACCTAGCCGCGACTCCGCCGAGCATCTCGCGCCAAGAGGAAAAGAATCGCGGTGGAAGGACTCGCGGCCGCTGGTCGTATCGCCGCGATCCGCATTGCGCAATGCACAATTTCATAGGAATTAAGCAACGATAAGCTTGATCACAGTGCTCGTCCTGGCAATTGTTGCTTCTTCGCAGAAGCGCCATTACCGAGATAATCGCTTTCTAACTGGCGCGATGCTCGCGATGCAAACCACGACGAAGTAGAAAAATCCCGGCGATGGCAGGCAACGCCTTCGATATAGTCAGGCGAGGCGTTTCGATCTCGCGGAAGGTTGAACTTAAAGGGCACCTGTACGCGAGGACATCGGCGAATGTTGGCAATTTCCATGCCTTCTCATTATAGCTCTACCCAGGGACAGAAAGATAAATGAACCTGGACACGGAATGATCAAACGTTATAAAAATGAATGTCTCATTAATACCACCGCGATGCGGAGCCAGAGCTGCGTGCCTAGTAGGCTCGATTATGGAGGTTCTGCTGCATTTAAATGCGAGGATCAGAAGCTGTCGCTGAATATTCTGTTGGAATTACGTAAGCCATAGGAAGATCGCTAGCAACGGCGAAAATGCCGGGGCAGGCCGCTCTTCTCGCCGAGTGGCGGAGCAAGTGGATCGGCTCGATCCTCCGCCAAGTTCGCACGAGATTCTAGCGGCGTGCAAGTTCAAGGCTCCGCGAGCGATACGGATACCTGCAAGGTCACCGGGTGTGCAAATAACATGATTATGGCCGCGGCACAGGTGCAGCTGCTTTCTGATTGTCGGAGATGAAGCGATCTGACGTAAACGTCCACGTATCAAAACTCTCGAGCATCGCTGCATACCAGCCCGCCGACCGTATAATCCTGCGATTAACATCCCAACGTTACAGTAAGCGCCATCCGCTCTTTTCCTCCGCTGATGCTGACTCGGTGCCACTCTTGGCGATCGCCGATTCCTTGGCTCCGTGACGGGAGTTGCTCAATGGAAATAACAGAATTAATCATCGACCGGGTATTACTCACTTGACCCCGAAATATCTTGCAGATAGAGAGAGAGGGGGGGGGCGAGGAAATAAGGTCCCTTCATTCATAATCCGTGATTCTGGGAACCTAGATCGGGGAACGCGCGGTACCGGTTTCTGCTCGGCGACTTTCTCGATTTCTTATCCTCCTGGGACAGATTTTTGTGCAAGTTTCGTGACGTGGTTGAGTAGGTTTCTTAGGATACTAGGTCTTGATAACTTCGGAGAGATTCAAATACACGTGTACATAGGTACATACCCAGAAACGAACGGTTTTAAGATTGCAGCAATGTCGACGATGGATAGATGGCTTGTATTTAGATATATTCTGTGGGAATAGTAGGTATAAGTCGCCTGGATCGCCTACCAATTGCGAGTTACGCGAGGTCGGGGTTAGTCACCCTTTTCCCTCATTTTCAGTCCACGAAGTGGCAGAGTGGATCGCGCGGAGGGAATGGAACGATTATTTCGAGGTCATGGTCGGATTGCACGTCGAGGAAAATGTATGCCGCATCGATTGTCATCGACGCGCTGTAACGTACGCGGGGAACAGCCGGCGATAAAGCATCGTGTCCGATGACGCCGATAAGCTGGATAGAAATATCGACCAGAGAGGTAGCCGGTGTAATTATGCGGGCTATTCGTTTCGCGGGTTCCGGTACCATCGCGTATCACTTTGCAACTATTCGAGCCGCTCCCTATTGTTCCAGCGTTATCACGCCCATTTGTAAACGTCTCCCTGCCCGTTGGTAACTGAATTTCCTACTAATTCTCCTACTCGAAAGACGGCAGTTAATTGCTGGGCACTGGGATCACGGAAACCCTTCGCCGACTTGCGCGGGGGCCTGCGCCTAAATCAAACTTTACCGCCAACACGGCAATCTGGGTCAAACTGTAATTCACAATTACTCCTGCCGTGCTTAATGTTGCCTAAATTTATAGCCTCCGAATGATGCTTTCGGTGTCTTTAGTAACGGAAGATATCAACGCAAGGCGAATCTTCTTCTATCATTCCCGCAACACGAGCCTCCCCCCTCAGGTAGCTACATACTTATTTACTATCATAAAAATATACAATTCGTACCCCTGTCATCGGTGGAATAAAGTATCCACAAGTGGATCGAAGAAAGATCCCCAATTCCCAGCGTCGTCTACTTCCTCCGCGAGCAAGATTCATCTCCCGTTCCCCGCCATCTCACCATCTCGCCATCCGTTCACCGCCATCGAATTCCCCGAGATGACCGCTGCTCGAGCCAGTCGCAAAACCCTGCTCCACGGCAGACGCTGCAACATTCCAGAATTCCAGCCGGCGACGCAACCCGCCCCCCCCCCCCCCCCCTACGGCCCCTACGCCCTGCTCCCATGCCCCCCGCCCCGCCGTCGCCCCGCTTGCATCGGGAGCAAAAGGGTGCATCGAGACAATTCCCCGGATACACCTGATTCTCCCAGGGAGCACCCGCGGCGAGCGTATTCCCCCCCGTGGACGGGCGCTAGTCAGGTGGGAGGTGGAAGGTGGAGTTACGGATGACGAGTTCTCGCGGTCTCTCTGGTAGGGGCCCCCTTGGCGCACCGGTGCGTACCCTGGTAACATTGGACCCCCACTTGCCGCTTCGGAAGTCGAAGGCGCATACGACGACGGAGCCGAGGGCCGAGACACCGACGTCGACCACGACAACGCCGCCGACCCAGGCCGACCATCGTCCGTCCTATCGTCTGCAGTTGCAGTCAGCCACACGGTGCTCACCATCGAGCACGCGACATTCCGCCTCGCGAATACGGGGGGATTTCCCGGTTCCATTCCCTGGACGGTGTCGACGCGTTTCCCATCGGCTGCCCGCGCGGCCCCGTTGCAGGGCACGTCGACGGTGAGTCACACGCCGTGCCACGCAGCAAGCCTAGATCCCCGCGTGAAAACTGGAATCCGTTTTCGGTTGTCGGGAGGGGAAGCGGGCGGAGGAGGGGGGGGGGGGGAGAGAGAGGGAGAGAGAGAGAGAGATAGAGAGAGAGAGAGAGAGAGAGAGAGAGAGAGAGAGAGAGAGAGAGAGGAATGAAAGAGAGGTAGGAGAGGTGTACCCGGGGGGCACCTTCGCCACGTTTCCCGCGGCGTGTGTCGGTGCATCGTCGGTGGCTCCTCTGATTCCGAGAGTGATCCCGCGACAGTGACAGAGTTGTATACACTCTGCCGGAAGAGCTCCTACGCCCCCGGGGCGCCAGATAGTGACAGTGAGTTAATCGCGTGAATCCTTGTGCGCGACCAGGAAGCAGGGCCCCGCCGTTAGATCCCGCGAACGCCCGGGATAGGGGGACGTAGCAGGGGTCCAGGTGGCCGAGGATTATTTCGCGGTCGCGGTCGCGCGCCCGAGGAACGCTTTCGAGTTTCGTTCTCGATCCGACGGAGCCCGAATTATTCGGAGGGAAAGCGATATATTCCGCGACGCCGCTGTGTTCGCTCCGACTTTCGAAATATTCGTCGACTTTTTGCCTTTCTATTTGCGTAGGACGTGTGTTGTTCGCGGCGAGCGGCAACGCGCGCGGGAAATCGACGCCGGAGTTTTCGCGTTACGGAGTGCCCTCCCCCCGCTCCTTGCCGCCCGGCCGTTTTCGTGGGCCGATGAATCACCGGCGCCCGCTGCTCGGGACTACGCGCTCGCGAAAAGTTCAAGGGGACACGCGCCTCTTCGACTCCCCCCCCCGTTGCCTCGGTGAATTCGTTACTTTTAGCGAGATCCCCGATACACCCTGCTCTATGGTAATTACACCGTGGCACATATTCGACGAGCGATGCCGCTTCGCGCTCGAGTAACTCTGACATATTGGGAGCATGATTGGCCCAGACGCGGGGCAACGTGCCGTGGCGCGCCGCGATATCGTCTCGACAAAAGAACCTCGACGCCCGCGTTCCGGCCAGGATAATCGGCGCACGGGATTATTATCCAGTGTCGCAATAACCGGCAAAATTCTGCGGGGCACCCTTGCGTCGGCGAGCCTTTCCTCGTGCGCGATTATCCTCTCGGACCGTAGCCTGTTCGTTCACCTCGTAGTCTTGACGTAGATCGTCGACTGCACGCGTTCATTGATCGGTACACGACCTCCGTTTTTCATTCCCCCCTTCTGTGCAAGCGGCAAGGCAACGCCGGGACAATTCCTTCGCAGACGAGACAGTTCTAGTCGCTAATCAAGAGACTTCGTAAAAGTCCCGCTGTACCGCGGCCGTTCGGTTCCGTTCGCGAATTCGAAGGAACCATAAATCAGCGGGTTATCTCGGCGATTACTGGCCGCGGATCAACGTCACGTTGCAATAACCGAACCACGTCATAAATTGGCAAGCGAACTGCCTGTGGCCAGGTAGCGCGATAAAAATTTCTTGGCCGCCTCGCGTCACACCGGTTTCTCCCGCGCGATACGCACACACTTCCCTTCCACGTGATCCAAGAAGGTCAAGTACTTTTAGCGACTTATCGATCCTACCGTTATTGACACAGCACCAGCGGTCATTACCGACACGTTCCTGGTCGCAGCTTCTCCGTCCTTAGCGATACTTAGAGGACGAGGTCTTCTTCCACGTTAATGGCACCCTTCGTTCTTCGGTCTAGAATAGAGCAAGCGGATCGCACCTTGGATCCTCGCGGAAGTCGATCGAGGAGTCTTCGAGGGGGCTGAGAAAGGGAACGGTGCCCTCAACGCAGGGGATACTGCGGATCTTCGAGCGGAGTGCCGAGAAGAGGTCGCTGGGCGAAACGGAGGATCGCTGTTTGAAAGAAAGGCGTGCAGGGTGGAAGACGGGACCGTTCTTGCGTCGGAGGAGCGTACGTTTACACGGTCGCGAAGCGGTGACACGGAGGGGGTCTTACATGCGTCATCGTCGTGCGGGTACAAATCGCACGCGACCAAACGCTTGGACGGCAGTACACGTGCGTAAAGACGCGCTCGATCGGTCCTCCGGAATACCGGGCTTGGATCCACTCTCAAGGACACACGGTGATAAATGCAGTGCCGGAGATGACGCCCTCCGCGTTCACCAAAATGGTCACCTGGCTCGTTCTGCTCTGCCTCGTCGCCGCGTGCAACGGTGAGTAAATTAAATCGAAATTCTTCTACTATCGCGCGTAACGAGCGAGCAGATTCTTGTGCCCCGAACGGAAGCACTGCTGATCGAAAGTTCTGCGCGTAAGATTTAGTAGATTCCTTGACTCCGATTTAGACGAAATTTTGTGAATATGCTGTGGGATTAGAGAAGTCACCTGAAGTTTTAAAGCGGACAGCTTTGACGAAGCTTCGTTCCATTCACGATACTGGATACGTTGATTTATCGTCGAGGAAAAATCTGAGGAACGAGGACGGCGAAGCATCGCGCGGCGCGTTTATCGCGCAACAATGGAATTACAGTGGACAAGTGGCCCACCGATAATTCTCGAGCCAGGCTGCCAATTAGACGCGGCAAGAACCGCGAGTCGTCGAGCTTGACATTAGCCTCGGCCACGGGCTGAGATCTTCGATGTATCGATGAATCATTTTAATCAAAAGTCGCTTTCGTATATCATTGATCTTTAAGGTACGTCACCCACTGGGAATATCGCGTGGTTTCTTCAAGGATGAAAGATCCAAGACACTTTTTAGAATCGGACGTTCTTCGGTCACTTCCCCTCTCCACTTATTCGCGTGGTTGCTCGAGATAATGGCATTGCTTGCGTCGCAATCGATAGTTCAATAGATCAATTTATCCTTATAACTGCATCTATAACTATTTCGCTGAGTGACCTTTCCAGGTGACGAGAAGCAATCCGCGACGAATCGGACCGGCGAAACTGCGTGCCACAATGCCACCGTAGCGATATGCCACTAATTAATATGCTACGAGCCATCATTTTTACGACTTCGAAGGCCTTAACCTCGACAAGGGCCACGTAGCCTTTAAACGTCTTTACAGAGGTTGCATTCGAAATGACTAGAGCGAGGGCACTCGCTTCTGCTGTCGCCTAATACTCTTCGTGGTTGACTAGCTGTCAGAACTTGCAGCCCTCTGTCACGTTTCCGCAAACTTTCCAGCGAATCCTCTTCGTTTTTATTGAACAAACCTCGAGGCTGTGTAAAGACACCCTAGATAAGGAAGGAGCTAATGAGTTCGCGATTGCTTAGGTTTCGTGACACTGCCATTATGAACTGCTTAGGAGCATCGCTCCTCTGGACGAACCATGCACTATCGGAATCAATTGGCATTAGTCACTGCCCGCTCTTCATAATCGGTATGTTTGCTCAAGTGGCCTGTGTTATGAACAAGATGACGTATTCCCTGACCCACAGAATTACGCACGTAATATGTAAATACAGACACAAGCTTATCCTGCTGCTCCGGGCCCATACATGTGACCCATAAATATTATTGTCATGTTTCCACCGTCACGTACGATACCCGAGGAACAGCTTTTAGAGTCATCAATCATAGCTCCCTATCTTCGCGTAACTCTCTCCTCTTACTTTCTGTATTACCAAGTATTACCGCAAATACACTCGCTTTAGATCGGAGCCTGAATTATCAGGATCTTCCCTGTATCTATTCTATTCAACGCCGCGCACTTCGTCTCGTCTTTCAACGCGATCCATCAAGCATATCGCTCTCTCGATTTCAAGAATAATCCCGTGGAAGTGGTTCTCTTCTGTGATCTTCACCTTGGCAATGAAACGCGAGCTCTCGAGGCGATTCTCTCTGGCGATCTGCCTTTCGAGGGCTCTCCTCTCCTTCCACGTTCACCAGTCGCGAGGCAATTCCGTGTCGTTCGCTTTCGAGCTCGGTAGATTCCTCTTCGATCGCGGGGAAATTCAAGTTGCATGCACAGCGCTCGCTTCGCTTTCCTCCGTGGCGGGAGTGTCGTTAGAACAGCGAAACGAGCTGCGATTTTCGCGAACGAGGCCGACGCGACGCAGCGAAATCGCCAGGCGTTGTCGAGCGGACGGAATCAGAGCGAGACGAGATGCATCGCCTAGAATCGTCGAGCTGTCCACGTTTCGCGGCCATTGCTGGCGTTCTTTTCTACTCTGGCGGATTTTAATGACGGTAGAAACGTAATTGCCTGATTCCTAATGGAGACGTCCTTATCGCCTGGTCGATTCTTGTGAATGATTAAAGAGAACGGCGGGGCAGCGTACTAATAGTCTCTTCGCAGCGAGAACTGTTGTTAAAAAGTCACGCAGAGTACCGGACTCGCAGGAATAAATTCATAGAGCAGATGGCTTCGGCGCAGCACGGTAACCGAGACGCTTGAAGACGTCTAGCAACTCGAATACCGTACGCAGCTCGGAACGATGCAAATCGAAGCGATCGAGCGTAAAGAATTCGAGGCGGTCTTGGACCATGCACCGTGAATCACCGAAGAAAAGGATGTCGATTTGTTATCGTTTAATCTTCAGAAATATCCTCCGAGCTCTCGCTATCAGCCACGATTGTCACTTTATAGATCATACCACCTCCAATGAAATACAGAAACATCCTCTGGTCGAGGATGTCCTAATTGGAATCGTTTCGATATACAATTTCCTTCGAATGGAAATACGTGTATGAAGAAAAATGAAGGCGTTAGGAGCAACGATGGTAGAATATCCCCAGTTTGAAGCAGCTTGGCGTGGAATGGAACGCCAATTATCACGATCGACGTGGATCCTGGAACGCTGATAGACTCTAAACCCCAGAGGCTGCGTGCGTCGGGTTTCGGCGGGATGGAATTTTTGTCGACCCTCTTTCGACGCCTTCTCGTAAAGTATTCGCGGCATGGCAGAGCCAGGGAGCGGCGTGCTCACGGCCCGAAAGAACTGGTTCTTCTGTGGAGGGTGGTTAAACTCTATGCAATGCGTGCATTTAGTGAAACATCGCTCTGGAATGCAAACACGTGGGGAAGGGTAGGAACCTGCATGGGAACTAGCCGTAGGATCCAACCCGCTGAATTTTATATCTTCCATGGATACTGTAGTCTCGTCTCCATTCCACATATTTAACGTTAATTCCCTGTACATCACGCATGCGTATTCTATTTCCTACGTGCACAGTTTGTGAGATTAAATGTATATTTCTGAATATTCTGATACTACTATTCTTTACTACTCGGCTTCGCCAGAAATTTAGATTCTGTTTTTATAAAGAAAAAATTTTAGTTTTTTTTGGAAGCACTTTCCGAAGGGACTTTCTGAAGGGACTTTCTCGTCCCACATTCCCACAATCTTAATATATAAAGCAGAAAACTTCTCTATGTTTGTGTGTTTATCTGTCGCCTGAAAACTTTCGAACGATAAACTCTGGGATCACGTAATGTGCCTCAGCTCATTATGCCTAACTAATGCAGATAAATGTGACCATTTCCAAAATTTTTTTTTTAGTTTTTTTTTATAAAAACAGAATCTAAATTTCGGGCGAAGCCGAGTAGTGAAGCCAGTACCAGAATATTCAGAAATATAAATTAAAAAAAAAAAAAATTTTTTTTGTGAAAATGGTCACATTCATCTGCATTAGTCAGGCAGATTGGGCTGAGGCACATTTCGTGATCCCAGAGTTTATCGTTCGAAAGTTTTTAGGCGACAGACAAACGCACAAACACTTTCTGCTTTATATATTAAGATTATGGGAATGTGGGACGAGAAAGTCCCTTCAGAAAGTGCTTCCAAATTTCCCTGTTTCACTTAGTCTTGCCGCGACAAACACCTCCTCTTTTTCATAATAGGAAGGACACGGTTGCAGATTCCGTCATCTTTATAAATGCGCCGCCTCGCGAATGGTCCTCGGCTCGAACCTCGCGGGAACGTGTTTCTCACGAGCGAAACGCATCGCGTGCAGCGCGTGATCGTCGAAAAAACGTCGGAGCGTGATACAACACCCACGATAATGAGCCCTGCGAGCAAAGGACGCTCATACTCGCGTATCCTTGACACCGTCGCGAGATTCTCGGCGTCAGGCGTTCGCTGAATTCTCGGTTCGCTCCATTTTTCATTCTCCTGTTCGCCAGACCAGCGAGAACGCTTCTTGCAGGGTTCTGGAATTTTCATCGCAAGAACCTCCGCCGTGACGAACGTTATGCAGCGTTTAACAACGTGAGAGAACAAAGAACTCCGCGCTGGAAGAAGAGCTTGCTTTTAAGTAACTACCTACTCCTGGACGAATATCGATTCTGAGAACGGATACACGGATCTTCGATGGATTTCCGGGGTTCGTTCTGGCCAAGGATAGCGTCCAGCGATGGATCGTCGTGGATCGATTGCTCGAGCTGCGATGGAACGTTAACTAACGAGTCGAGCATGTAGGCTCGCTAAGCTGGTTTTGCAATATTCCTTGAGAAACTTCGTCGTTGGATGCAAATAGTAGAGTCGGCTCAGAGAAACGACGGATGGAGAACAGATATGAATTGATTTCTGTAGAAAAAGTGATTTAGATAGGGGAATTATGCTTAAGTTGACATAGTGAGGTAAGATGACATACCATTACTATCTTTTCAAATATTCGCGCGAGAAACGTGACATTGATGTTTATTCATCGGCTAGTAGATTTCCCCAATAGTGCAACATTGTATGATCACCGGCGGACGCACGTTTAGACCAGTGTCCACGGGAAAAGGCCTGATAGCTCTCGGCTACCCTCTGTTGCGCATGCCCGCGACGAGCTGTGACGTCAAACCAATCAACGCCAAGATGGGAAACGAACCGAATCGACGCTAGTGGCTGGCTTCGTTTCCCATCTTGGCGTTGATTGGTTTGACGTCACAGCTCGTCGCGGGCATGCGCAACAGAGGGTAGCCGAGAGCTATCAGGCCTTTTCCCGTGGACACTGGTTTAGACGTGCTGGAGAGTTGTCTGATTCTGTGACCGGAAAAATAATTATTCTGGTTTATGTACTGTTACGAAAATACCCGCCAGGTAAGGAATTCAATTTATTAGATGAATTTTGTGTAAAGTAGCGTTAGTTTGCATCATGAATACTGTACAGCTGAGGAAAAAATCATAAGGTTTTTGTCACTAGAAAGCAATAGTACATTTACGTTCACTTTTGGGTAAGATGGCATAATGAACGTCGGTTTAGGATAGCATACTATGTCGTCTTACCCCACAGCGCCTACGTATTCAGAATAAAGTACGATTGATTCAGTTTCTATTCCAGGATGCCTAATAACTATAAACGGACTTCGATACGACATAAATGGTCGAAAGAAGTCTACGGGTCCCGACTGAGCAAGCCCGCTTTAGAGTATGTCATCTTATACAGAAGTATGCCAACTTACACAGATGCATAGGCATGTCATTTTTTATTTCTCTTATTTTTGTTATTATCGCTGGAGTCATGAGACTGGTGTTTTATGTTCTATTACTAAACAGATAAAGACTGCTCTTTGGTTTTATTTTGATCCCACCTTTAATTTTTAAGATATTTGCCTCAGAACAAAAAGTATGTCATCTTGAGCACAATTCCCCTACTGCAGCAGGAGCTCTATTTGATCGTTTTGCTATAAGTGTTCCTCGTTTCCACAGCATTGCAAGAGACCTATCCTCTTCCATTGCTAAGGTACCGATTCGAGGATGAGGCCGAAACCTTTCCAGGAAGCCCAACCGTACGGATCGGTTCCTCGAAAGATACCTCCTCCTAGTCACCGGTGATAAAACCCAGCAGGAAGAGAAAATCTTTCTCGAAAACGAGACTGACGTCACCGTGGCTAGCTAGAACGCAAAAGAATGGCGAACGCGCGTTCCGCTCATTTCCCCGCGATAGCGCGCCGCTGTTTGCATAGCCGCGTTAGTTCACCTTTCTGCGTTGAATTGCCCGCACCGATAAGACACGTCGCGGACGGTACGTCTAAAAAGAAACAGTGAGTCAGTTCAGCAGACAATACGGGCCCGCGTCAATTTCTTCCATTACTAATCAACGAAACGAGCGACTGAAATTCGTCGCGTTCTATGAAGTAACGTTTCGCAGTACCATATGTTACATACGCACTTTTCTTCCACACGTGCTTTTAATTAGGTACCAAAGGTACTTGGTGCTAAAGAAGCGAAGCAGAAGTTCTGAATGGTCCCAGGTGATATGATTTCGAGAGAACAGAGATCGTCAAGCCTTCCCCATACACCCCCGCATGTTAGTAACAGAAAGAGAGAGAGAGAGCCACCCTCGGTATCCTCCAAGTAGTCTCCAATGTCCATTTCTCGTCGCGACTCGTTTGAATGTTCCTCGAGCGAAAATCGAGCGGATCTAGAGGCCTCTTCCGTGTCCAAGTCGAAAAGGCAACGCCCAGTCGACGCATTTTGAAATTTCACAACGTCTCTACGTGGGAAAAGAAATCGGCCGGTGTCTCTAATTGTCCTCCGAGAGACATGGCGGGTTAACGACCGTGGACGCCAGCGAGCGAGCGAGCAACCGGACGAGCGTTCGCGTATCGGCGGCTCGTTCTTAATTACGGAACGAAATCCTCCTCGGCGCCGTGGCGATCCTCCTTTTTCTCTGGATCCTTTGCTCTAGCTCGTTCCTCCTGCGACGAGAAAGGCCTTGCGGTCGATAATCTCGAGATGGGATTCCATTGTTGTGGAATTAGTCACGGCGAAGAAGCCTGGGAAGATACATCCGGGATGTGGCCGGCCCTGGGTCGAATACTCGAAATACCGTGGTTTTAATTAAACGGGGACCACCTGCGGCTGATCGCCCGTTAGACGAGTGATCGAGGAAAGAAAGGACGGCCGTCGCGCGCGCATACCTGGCGGGAGAAATGCCGGTCCCGATCGGGAGATTCCTCCTTGGAGGAGACGCTACGTGAAAAGCTCCAAGATGCTGTGCGAGCAGAAGGAAGGGACTTGGGAATGTATCGAGTTACTCCCGGGGACTTTGCAGGGTACCGTTCTGGGATAGGGGAGACCGGGGCAGATTGTAACCAAAAAAGTTTTCACAGTTTTTTCTCGAAAGTGTTTTCCTCAATCAGGAAATAATTTGCGTGATTTACTACTTACATATGTGGTGAACTAATTGCGTGAAAGTACGTGACAAAATCTTGGACACTTAGACATCTAGCTTCATCTTAAACAAATCTGAACCTTTGTTACAATCTGCCCCAGTCCGGGGTAAATTGTAACACATCTGTTTTACTTATTTAAATACAAATATGAACACTTCTAACACAAATAAACATTTCTAAAAAATATAAATGAAAACGCAGATCATTATTAAACATTTGATATACATGAGTAAAGCAATCATTGCTTATTCATCTGATTCTATCAAAATCTTCTTCTGTGCTTTCTTTACTTTTGTCTTCATACTTTTTCTCTATTTTTTGGATTCTCGATTGTTCTGTTGTTCGTCTAGCTAGAGCATCTTTTTCCGGTGTGTCAGCAAATAGCTTGCTTTATCACAAGTTGGAGCGGAGTAAGTATAGTAACATGTTACAATTTACCCCGAGGTCGAGTTTTTTTCGTTTTATCTCAGCAAACGAGAGATTAAACATCAAATCACTAAAATGCGTACACATAATAATAAACCAATGTGTACTGATTCGTTTGCGACAAAGAAACAAAAATTCAAACGGTTCCTAATGACGGTTAATTGAAATAAAAGTGCTAAGACAACATTTACTTACGTGCTCTAAATACTAAAATTCTGGGCTATTACCACAAAATGAATACATAACGCTCGTTTGTGTCACTAAAACCGACGGTGCTAATATCGCCAAGCAGCTCTCGCATGCTGTGGGTTACCAGATTTGTCATTCAAAAGATTTTACTTATGTTACAATTTACCCCGTGTTACAACCTGCCCCGGTCTCCCCTATACCTGATTTAGAAATGGGGAAAAAGTGGAAGAGTGATGATTGATGACGCATCGAGGAATAATTTTATTGAGGCATTGAGAGGGAAAACTGACTAACCCATATTAAACAGAAATTCATTTTTCCTACTTTATATGATTAATAGAGCCACTTGGAATACATTATTGCTATTAACTCAATTTCGCAAAAAATGTGGGTTAGTCTGTTTTTGCTCTCAACGCCTAGATTGATCGAAAAGTTCAGGAAACGAGGGAAGTTGTTGATCGTTTTGCAAACGGTTTTGAAGCGCCTTTTTGCGTAACTTGCAAAGAAATTAATGGGAAACGCCGATGAATCGTGTCGGGCATCGGTTGAAAATTACGTGGCGGTGAATCAAGGCCGCGGCGAAGAAAGTAAGAAAGTATATGAAAGTAAACGGCGGCCTTGAGCTGCCTGAATGACTGTGACATGACTTAGATTCTGCGTGATTGTCATTAATCGTCATTTTCCAACTTTTCCCCTTCGGTTTTCCGGCTCGCCTGTCCCCGAGGGACATTTTAACAGAGCGCTCTGCTAGCTACCCCTGGGTTTCTTCTATACATTGGAAAAAGATCAAGATCGTTCGGAAAGATTGAAAAATACACGCAATAGAGTTCCTTCGAGGCGTACTGCGTAGGGGTCTATTAATATATCAGATGGTAACACCTGCAAACACGATACCACCTTATGCAATGATTCTCACGGTTCACTGCCACGAAGTCAAACGACGAAGAATGCCAGGCGCAGCCGTGTCACACTTCTGTCCAGTATTGCGAATCTTTAGGAAAATGGCATTAAATACCTGAAAGAAATAAGGAACGAGGAAGTTGGGTTTCTTAATATCTCCCTCTATAGACTGAATTCCATAGAATTCCACACACTCTACCACGGTACCTACTCCTCGACTTCTACTAATGTTCTACTCTTCCTTGCTACCAAAGAAAACCTTCGCGAAAGCGATGACTCGAGATTTAGATTTTAGCACCGAGACTTGAGAACGGGAAAGCGTGCGCGACGATGCAACCATGCCTAAATTAGAATTATGTACCCCCGCGCGGTTGGGCAGCACGTATCGTCGTAAAATCACGAGGCGATGAGTATGTCAATGTAAAGTGGAAACGACCTTCCAGTGTCAGCGACCACTTTGCTCGTCCTGAGGACGGGCACGCCGCTGCGGGCGGATGGCGAACGTTACGAGGCAATACCAAGGACCAAGTTCGATGGGCACATATTACACACCGGCCACGTAGAAAGCATCGGAACCGTGTACACGGTCGGTCTCTCCATTCAGAGAAACTTCACCGCGATGTTCGGTCCCGTTCGTGGAAGGAACGGCCGACTCTCAGGGCAATTAACGGCGGACGAGACGCCTCTACCTGATCGCTGGGACGAGTGCTCGTTGAAATCGTTGAATCTCGAGCTTCTTGTCTTGGAAAAGGATTAATTAGAATCATGCAACGGGGTGTGATATACTTTGCATCGATTGCTTCGCGTTACGCAAAGAATTGTAGGTGGCTGAAGATGCGTCGAAATATATTCTGGATTCGAAAACGAATGTTGGCGATGATGAAGGGGATTGAGAATGAGCTAGATCGTAGGAGAGCGAAGGCCAAGTTTAGTGGAGCTCGCAAATTTCCCGTGGTTGCCCCTTTTCCACAAATACTTCATCATCGATCCGTCCCTGGTTCTATTTGCACATGGTGACAGACGCGCGACGGAAGGCGATTGTCTACGTGACTGTCGTAGCTTCCTGCCCGATGTGTCCTACATATATGTTCAACTGAGTTCCTTCGGATCACCGTGTGGTCGGTCGCGCCACGGAGCCTGCTAGATTTTCATCCCGGTCCCTCTTTTAAGCCCAGATAAACTGTCCTCCGTTATCAGCTTAGCTAAAAATATGCGCGAACTTCCTTTCGAGCGATAGCGCCGAAAGCAAAGGCGCCAGAGGGTATGTTCCAAGTGGCCTCGTTGCACGCTCCGCGCATTTCAATCCTCTGATTTCTTCAATTTGGAGATATCTCGGAAACGCCGTCTTTATGGGCGACCAGTTGGCAATTTAGTGGGACGTGATCGCATTATGGATACCTGTGGAATTCCAAACGCTCCTGGAATCTCCGAGCATGCTCGACTGGCTGCGAAGCGACGGCTTGCATCACTGCTTAAACAGATTTCGCGCGGTTCGAGAGACACTTCGAGCGAGGAGTCTTGCATTTTCTATATATCCCTTGTTGTATTTTATACTGTTAAACGCGATATGAAATCTAGAGAATCCTGACACGCCTAGCATTCAACCGCCCCGATAACGTACCCACGATCTATGTTAACAGGCGTGCCCGTGGCCGAGGACCTCGGTGAGACCACTACAACGAAAGCTGTCGGTAGCAGCTCGACGGTGGCCGTCGATCCTGAGATTCAGGGCCACTCGATGGACGATATCCTGCCAGGAACGAAGGCACCACCCATCCCAGTGATATTCGCGGACGTTCCAGTGCACACGGAAACGGAACTCGGCTCGTCGGTGCTTCTGGCGTGCAGAGCCGCCAATCTCGTGGCCGAGTGCCAATGGTCCTGGCAACCTTTGCCACCGGTTCACCTGCCACTTCCGGACATCAGCGAAAGCCCAGCCAGTTCCACCAGTTAGTCATCTATACCTCGATCGTTCTATTATTAAAACTCGCGTGTCAAAGGTCGACTCCTATTTCTGTACTAGAAGGATCGTTTTCCTTTCGAGGGGGTCTAAATGCCAGGATGATCGACGAGCAGTGATCCACTTGAGATCGACATTATCTGACCTCTGATCTTATAGCAAAGATAGATTCAATGAATTCCTTTGAGCACGTTTTCTCGTGGAATTATCCCGAGAGAGTACTAGTAACGGGACAGTGGTGTGGCCATTGTAATATCGAACAGTCGAATCTCCATTCAGATTTGATATTTTCTGCGGCATTGGTGTGCTGCGTATTTATCAGTGTTTGCAATTTGTAGCCACTACGATCTCGGTGATTCAGACGACAACCACGCCGACTACTAATCCGTTGCCCGTACGACAATTTCCTGCCTTCGGGAACAATAGCAACGACTGTTCCGTAAGATTCTCGAGTATGAAGCACGAGCACACCGGATACTGGAGCTGCGCCGCGAGAGCTTCCACGAATGATCCTTTCACCAGTACCGAGCCTGCTAAGCTGAGCATCGTTAATGAGAGTCAGGGTATGGAATGCTCATTGTCTCTACCATCCCCCTCATTCGCGATCAAATATCGTAGAAATTCGTGAGCAGATAGATCGTCGGTTATCCCCGTGAATTAAGAAAGAGAAGGTACCATGAGGGAATGTCATCTAAATTCTCAAGGACCATAGAAAACTCGCGGGATATATTGAATCGCCAAGAGAACCTTGCCTCGCTGTTCTTCCCATGAAACTCTACACCAGTGTCAGCCATAAAAGTCACACGAACACACTACGCGCGTGTCTCTAGGTCTCCTGGTCGCGTTCGCAAAACTCGATAGTGTCGTGGAGGTACCAGCAGGATCCTCGTCGCAAATAACCTGCCAGCTGAAGTCACCCGTCCGTGAGTGCCAATGGTCCTGGCGACAGCTCAACCAATCGCAGCCGTGGAACATCGAGGTGAAACGATTCCCGGCTTTCGGCAACGACAGCGCCGACTGCAGCAACAAGTTCAAGAACGTGCTGCCGGAACAAGAAGGATACTGGACCTGCGGCGCGAGGATCGATCCAAACTCCTCGTTCACGCAGTCTAACCCTATTCGACTTCTCGTATCAGAAGGTGAGGGAAAGTGCAACTGAGGACCTTGCAGTAAGTGGGGTGCTGCTCCATTTTTTGACAGTTTTTGAGTTATGACGTGTAATATATGTAAAGAAATTCTACATCGTTTGATGCAAATCCGATATCAAATGAGTGATTTATTGCAAATTTTAAACTTGCACCCATCACTGTTTTGCGCAACACGAATGTTGCAGATTTGAAAAACTCGCCAAGAATAGGAATAGAAACTTATGAACTCAATAACTACTACTCATTCTGTGAAAATATACATTTTTCAATTACTGTTCTCTCTTTAATGTTGAGTCAAAGCAATAATTTTATAAACCGTTTTTTCCTAATTCACTGAAAATTGGTACAAATGGAGCTGCACCCCTCTTGCTGCCAGGTTGCTGCAAGGTCGTCGATTAAATTCACTGCAATTCTTAGAAATCCAGTCGAACCTCTTGATCACGTCCCATTTCTACTTTTGCCTGGTTTAGTGGAGTTCGTGCAATTGTCCAGAGGGATCCAAGTAGCGCCTGGCGAGTCGGTGCTGCTCAGGTGCCTGGTGAACAAGCCAGTGGTGCAGTGCGAGTGGTCCTGGAGGGCCACGAACTCCAGCCAGGAGCCTCTGCTGGTGAAGAAGTTCGACCCGAACAAAGACGCCGATCACGACTGCTCGGTGCGGTTCAAGAATATCTTGTACGAGGAGGAAGGGCTGTGGACGTGCGGCGTCCGGTTATCGCCAGACGGAATTCTTCACGAGGCCCCCTCTGCCACTGTCAGCCTCTTGCCGACAGGTAATTACAAGAATCCGTTTATCTGTCGCGAAGAAGAAGCACGATCCGACGCACGAATCTCTCTCCGGGTATCAATTGAAAAACAGTTTGCCGATCAAGCGAACCGAGGTCTCTAGAAACTGACCGCGGCGAAGCTTTAGCAGGCGACGCACGATCGCTCGCGCGAATTCGTCTGCCCAGTGGGTGTCTTTAATCGGTCAATTTGTGCCGCTCGGCTGTTCCAGCCAAAGTCAGCTTCGTTGAAACGCCGACGGACACTTCCGCGCCGATCGGCAGCGAGGCCACGTTGAAATGCATAACGAGCAGCCGCGTGGAGAAATGTACGTGGACCTGGAAGCCGCTCCACGGGAACGACCCAGAGGTGGTTGTTCAGGAATTCCCGAGCAACGGTGACCTTGGCAGAGATTGTTCCCTCACTCTGACGCGCGTGTACGCCGAAAATCAGGGTCAGTGGGCCTGCCAGGTGTCGATCAGCTCCCTCAACACGGTGCTGCCCTCTCCCTACGTCAAGCTCACCGTCTTCGAACAAGGTACCTTTCCTTTCGTACATTCTCATCCGTACGACTCACTCGGCAAAGGAATCGAAACCGAAGCGAAGAGTTATTGAAACCTCGCGTAATTGCAAAGTGGGGATGCGCGATGAAATACGCGTGCTCACAATTCTATCGCAAATATAGATAATTCCCAATGAAAACGAGTTTCTTGAGATGGGCCACTGGAGTAACTCTGACATTGATTCTTTCGTTAATCTTCATTGCCCCATAGAAATCCGAGACGCGCTTAATATTATATTAAGGCAGAGGTATCGTGGCCTTGGAACGCCCTTGTCCTCTCCACTTAAAAAGGCGGGAGCGTCGATTGAGGTATCTGGTGCCATTTCCTGTTTTCGACAACTTACTTGCATTAACCGTCGCGGGTTATGCGGCGGGTTTATGCGGCTTTTCCCCGCGGCGAAGGGCGTGAATCACCCGTGACCCAATTTTATCGGCGATTAATCGAGTTGATTAAACGAAGAAACGGCACTGATTATCAGCCACGATCAATTCCCTGTTTCTCTTGCAAACAATTCGCAGACGAGGTCAAGTTCTCGGAGCTCTCCCAGGACATCCAGATATCATCCGGCGGCCCGGCTCTCCTTCGCTGCGTGACCTCCTCGGCCGTTGAGCAGTGCCGATGGTCTCTGACGCCGGTGAACTCCAACACCACCGTGGTGGTGAAGCAGTTCCCACCTACCGGAAGCGAGGCCAGGGACTGCAGCTTGAGGCTGACCCACGCGCTCGCCGAGCAGGAAGGGCTGTGGACCTGCGGCGCCAGGATACGCGGCAAGCAGAACTACACGGACGCGCCGCCCGCGAAGCTCAGCCTCCTGGAGCCAGGTATCATCGAATCCTGAAACGGATTCGTGACATTCCTTCCACGGTGAGGGTGTTAAGTGTATTGTATCATTCGATCGGTCATCGACCCACGGATCTGTGGCCGACGTGGCCTGCGACATCGCCAAGCACCTCTTCCGAGGTGTTCGGGGACTGTGCTCGTAGTCGACGATCGGCCATAGATCCTACCGAGCGCGTAGCATAAGCGTATGTTGTGTATGTGCATTGTTAATGCGATGAGACGCTTGGCCGCAGGACTTCGAAGCAGCTTGCAAACTGTTGGTGCTGCAGGGAACGGTCGCCGAGGGAAACCTATCATCCCGTAATTTATTTCTCAATTCTTCAAGCTTCCTTACAGCGAGGAAGGTCCCGTTGGTTCGCGTTTTCCTTCAAACAGAATCGCTGCATTATTCGTCGAAGGTCGTGGAATAAATTGAAACATGTTCAACAATTGTTGGCGAGATTTATCCGCCGAAGGATCGTAATGTTTACAATTGCTGTGACGATGTAGAGATTCGTATCTTCGAGCGTTGTTTATATAATGACGGCGGTTTTATAACATATCCTCCGAGAAATTAAAAACCCAAGTCCACCGTGGTTCTGGATGAAATGTCTGATGGTAACGTTCCGGCACCACTTCCTCTGGCACTCGTGTTTCATAAAATGCTTAGAATTCTAGCGTTAAGTGACTCATCCAATGCAACGTATACATGATGTATCGTGCAACGAAAGTTAGTGTTTGTGATCGATATAGTCGCGTGTACCACGAGTTTTACGGTGCACGATCGAAATTAGGAGGGCGCGGTAAGAAGCCAGGGGTGAAGCTATGTACTGACGATCCATCACGGATCTTGACACTGTAGGCTCGGAGCTGATCGCGTCTAGGTTCCTCGAAGACTGTTGTGGGTGATGGCATCGCGGTGGTGATGGAATCTGCATGCCGTTCAAACTTTCATATCGATGTGTACATCCTTGTGACTCTTGTTATAATATACGCACAACGCTATCTCTTGAGAATCGATCATCAACTTACGCGTGCATCGTCGGAGAAGGAAACGTTGCGAGGAGCACGTTTACTAAACGATGGGGAGGCGTTCCCTTCTTTTCAATATTATTTATTATACTACTGACACCTCGTTCAGGAACACCGACTTCAATTAGGCGTTTCGTTTCGATCTCTAACACGACGAATTTTCTGACGCAAAGAATCCGCTATGTTTAGAAAGAATCGAGATCCCATCTTTACTTTAGCGCACATTACCACGCGAGCGCCTACCATTCAATCGTATTTGCATTTATTAGCGTTAGAGCCCCTTAATTTATCGTTGCTTTGCCGCATCCGTTATTGTTAGTTTCCTCGATAGATCGTCGCTGAGATTTATTAGATCGTTACGCCTCGACGGGTCCTACGAAGCCTGGCGACTAACGACGAATTAATAACACAGTTCGTTTTACTTGTAAATCAGATACCGCGTCAGAAGGAACGTTGAATAACGTGCACCGGCAAAGATCGCTCCATCAATAACGATTATTTCATCTGTACAATTAACTTCTTTGTTATTTCTCGAGCGTACGTGTCTGTGGTTCTGCACTCTCGATACAAAGCAATAGGAGCGTATTTTCCTCGTGGCTACGCTCCGCGACGGCACGCTTCAAGAGCGCACCTTTCGTTAAATAACATCTATCACTCAATGTCATTCACCCTTTCTTATTTATATGCTCAACGGCAGGCCTACGCTCAAATGATTTCGCATTTAGCATAGTTAGTAGCCGCGTTAGCTACGCGAAACCTATCACTGGCTGCGTTTCTTGTCATTCCTCGTATTATTTATTGTCGATAGCCACCGTTGACAGGGAAAGGCGTTCCGTGCTGTGCTTTGAGAAAAGCTCCCCGTAGAGCTGTGCTCCTTCGGAGCGAATCGAATGATAGTGAACGTCGACCGGCACGCTCCTGCGTCAACATTCGGGCTTTCTTTTTTCAAAGCGACGGCACCCAGTCCACCGGGCGTTTTCACGAGCGGCAGAGCAATTTTCCTTGTCGCCTGGGCTGCAAGGGACGAAGGAGAAGCGTTCGCGCTGTTCATAATACGTAACGCTAGATTTCGAGGCGCGTTAGCTAGTAATTATTTAAAAGACTACGCTACGGAACTTTAACGTTAAGATTAAGGATATTTATTTGTTAAGTGAAGTAGGCCCACTAAGAGACTCCCGTGTGCTAATAATCGTTAGTCTGGTTAACGAATGAAGGAAGCTTATGGTACGGTCCGATCGGGAAGATCCCGAACGGCTGCGCGATAGTCCATAATAAAGCAGGATTCTAGAATATTACGCACTTATTATATACTCATTATATCCAACTACATGCTAAAGTTAACGCTAAGTAGGCAATTTTTACTGTTAAGCTGCTCGTCTGGAATGTTCATCCTCGATTCGGAAGATACGCGAACGTTGCCGTAAAACAATAGCCGCGTTCGAAGCGGATCGCAGCGATCACGCAAGGCACCGCGCGATCCCCCGTGAGTTCCGCAAAAAGACACTTTCGGTCGCGACCCAATCGATCGACGATCAACGACGGGTCCACCCGGAGGGAGCTCGAGATGGGATGCGTGCAATAATCAAACGTAGAACGCCTCGTTCGGAATTTAATCGATATCTTCGTGTGCCATTGAATAACTCTTAAGTTTCCAAAGCGAGCAATTCGAGAATTCGCTGGCTGGAGGGTGTGGATCCCCGCGTCTCTTGCGCGACCGAGCACCACCCTCCCGCATTGTAAACGATTTCTTTGAATAAATGGTAATACGAAAAACGTCACTGCCGCCTTTCTCATTACCATCGCCTTCGATACTAACGAATCGTCACGTTCAACCACCTCTGCCTTGTCAACTGTACTACCCTAAACGACACGCTGCCCACTATGTGCGCACTTGTGAACACACACTGAACATCAACGCAATTCGACACACCTCTCTTCCATCGTCTCCTAACAGAGAATTCGTCACGCGACTATGGCTTCCCAGCACACATTCGAGCACCCTGTTTGCACCCACGCATCGATCTGTGTTGTCCCGGCGAGGAGTTTGCACCAGGAGAAGAGACATCAACGCTTTCGGTGATCGGGGGCAGGAGAGATGGAACGACGTGGCGAAGAAGCTTGACGATTCATGATTTTTAGAACCAGTGACCATGGCACTGTGGGCTACGCCCCATCGAATGGTCACGCTCGCGTGCAAAGTGGAAACTGCGATGCCAGAAGTGCAGTGCCACTGGATCCACGGGCCGAAGATCCATATTTATCAGAACCTGAGCGGCACGGGAAGGTAACTCGCAATTCCTCCAGCAGGACCGACGAGACTTGGAAATCTTTCAGTATTTCTTGGTATTGTTCGGTATTTCTTAGGCATAACATAAAGATGAACTACGGTACGGGGATATGCACGTTGGAATTCAAGCCGGACCAATCGGACTTGGGGCAGTGGGTGTGCAAGTTCACCGCTAGCAACGGGAATGGTAACGATGAATTGGGGAGCGCGTCCCTTGTGCTGTTGAATAACCTAGGCGGTGAGTATTTTTCAACATCGCTAATCAATACTGTCCACAAAATTAGTGTTTGCTTTTGCATTTCTATGCCTGCTTCGATGTTACAGATGAGATGTTGGGATGGATAGTGGGCGCCTTGACGGCTGTGATTTTATTCCTAATGATTAGTGTAGTAGTTTTGGTGGTTTGCAAGGCCCGCCTGTTTGTCAAGAAGTCACCAAGGGTCCTAGAAACCATATCTCCTGCGGAAAAGAAACAAAATTCCCGACTAAATGACGAACGATATTCGGGGAACTCGATAAAAACGGACTTACAGGTTCCTGAGCAAGAACATCAATGTGGAGTGAACATTGAGAATGTTCTACCCAATAGAAGTCCGCATTTCGGCGAGCGGATCGAGAAACACAGAAAATCGTCGAGAGTATACGATACTATACGAATATAAGAGAGAGAAAGAGAGAGTTGCTTCCATTTCGCGTCTAATTATATAAAAATTAATTGTAATTAAATAAACATATATATATGACGTTTGTAACTTAAGCATGATGGTTTCTTGATTCGAAGACACTAGGGATCGCACGCAATAATGTAATAAATTAGAAAAGTCAGAAAATATATTTTTTCTAATAATAAAGAACAGCCTATGATAATTATAAATAGTAATAACTACTTAATGGTTACTTGAGAGCATCTAATTGCGACTGTATCTTTTCTAAATTCTGATACAGTTCGGTTAGTTCCTTTTTATCAAACTCAGCTGTCAGCTTAGATCGCTGTTCCCCCGTCAAATTTAATTGCAGTAAGGATACTGGACGCACATTTTTCTTAATAGTGGAGGACGCAACTTGAACGTTTAAAGACCAATCGATGTCTTTCACCTGGAACAGATATGCGAAGGATATACGTCGCTTACGTTTCATAGAATTGCTCTTATTCGGAGTTTGTCCTTATAACATACCTGAACAGGGAATATAGATTGTTGTCTAAAGTTATCGATTATCCCTTTACCATAGGTCACCCATGCGTGCAGAAATATTTGGACCTTGTCGTCGTCGGTTTTGAAAGTGTCCTTTAAAGTACTCTCCATGGACTGCGGCTTTATAGCGTTACATGCTGCTTGCTTATACATGGTTATCAATGCATCTAGGAGCAATACTAAATCATCTTTACTCAAGTCCAGGGACACCAGTAACTTCTCCTCCTCTTCTTCGCTGAATATTTTCGTGTCAACATTAGACTGAAGTGTGTGACAGATACGATTTATGAGTAAGCGAAATTTACTGTTGTCTATTTGACCTGCTATTTTTAGGCCTCGTTCGAGACTGAAACAGACATCGCCAACGTTAGCGTAATTCGCGCGAAAGTCTCGCACGTCAAACACCTTTTAGACCAGTTTCTTCTATTCGGTATGATTTACTTCGAACAATATGTGTCTAAGAGAAATGCTGAAATTTGAATACTACCGCGGTGTCACGATGATCCAATTAGCCATGTTACTCAACACCTTTTCAGGTTAGGCAACACTGTTTCGCAGGAAATGTTGAGAAAAATCAGTGAACGTAGATCAACGTCATGTCGCCGGTATCAAATTCGCTAATTAACAATCGATCCTGCTCGATCCCTCGCCACTAATCAGCAGCGTGAACCACTTGGAACACGAGTTATCCGCATGAGTTAGTTGGGCGTGCCACTTTTAAAATCGTGCAGTTGAAAAATTTGTAATAATCGAGCCGCTGTTATATTTATTAATAACATTTATGTAGATCCGTGTGAGGATCGAAAGAGCCGGGTCATATTTAGATCTGATCTGCTCTGATCGGAGGAGATTGTGATTTACCGAGGATTTATTATTGTCACGCGTTGATGCACATGCGCGCGCAGTGTCGTAGGCGTGAACGTTGAACTGGAATTGATAAGAACTATATATATTCGTGCACCACGAAACATATCGCAGTGTTCGTTGCAAGTTTTCTTATAGCTGTTAAAAATGTCTACATATGACGATAAGTACGAAAAGGTATTATGTTTAATTTAGTAATATATACGTTATCGCAAGTCTACTCTAACTTAACGAATTAAATATTCTTTATAGGAGCATCCACGAAATTTGATACCTGAGCTATGTAAACAATTCTATGATCTCGGATGGGTTACTGGTACTGGGGGTGGTATATCCATTAAGCATGGGTCAGCAATGCCTTTTTAACATGTTAAACATAACGTGTATATGCGCGATCAACGATCTCATCATGTTCACAGAGACAAAATCTATATCGCTCCATCCGGTATACAGAAAGAGCGTATCTGTCCAGACGAAATGTTTGTGCAGAATATCAGTGGAACTGACTTAGAATTGCCGCTAGCGGAGAAAAAGTTGAAAAAGTCGCAATGCACTCCATTGTTTATGCGTGCATACGTAAGGAGGAATGCTGGTGCTGTGATCCATACCCACTCCAAATTTGCTGTAATGGTCACGTTACATTGGCCGGGGAAAGAATTTCGCGTTACTCATCTCGAGATGATAAAAGGTATGGGAGTTAAATGCCCAGGCATAAAAAATACGGAGTTGTTAGAGCCATTTGTAATACAGGAATACGGAATCAGAAACTCGGAAGGGCGTATCGTTACGACGAAGAACTCGTGGTACCAATAATAGAAAACACTCCATTTGAGGAAGATTTGAGAGATGAATTGGACCGAACTATCGTCGCTTATCCGGAAACGTGCGCTGTACTAGTGCGAAGACATGGCATTTACGTTTGGGGTGATTCGTGGCAGCAAGCAAAAACTATGTTCGTATCCTCAAATGAAGATCGATTTATTACGCGCGCCCTATCCTCGCCGTGATTTTTGAAATATTTTCCTTTTGCAGGACGGAATGTTACGATTACTTATTTGATATTGCATTGCAAATGAAACAGAGTGGATTAGATCCCCTTGCAACTCCAGAGGACTATGAATTAAAGTACCAGAAGAACGGAACGTTGAATTAATAAAACTGCCCACATTCCTTGCTCTCGTGATAAATTACTTTCTCGATATATTTTATAAAATCATCCATGTATAAATGTATGTACATATAATACAGAACTGATTCATTGGCTTACATATCTTCAAGTATCTATATCAAACGGTTGAAACTCTTTTCTAATCCTAGTCGCTAATTCGATTTCCTCCTCCTTGTCCATTTGACAATCTTTCCAGTCGACTTTGTCGCTGAGATCTAATATTCTATCGGATGCTATTACCTCTCTTCCAAATTGCAATGGAAAGTCTTTCTTTATTCTGTAATACAATTTCTCGCCGCTTGGCAATTCCACATAAAAATATAGAACACCGGGCTTTGCGATCTGCCGCAAATCCGTGTGCGTCGGCAGTTCCGATATTTTAAAATTATTGCATTCCGCCATTTCCTAGAACAGTAAAGTTATTAAAGTGACTATTTTTCATTGTACCACTTTGCACCACACGATCGTAACGGTAGGCAAGGGAACTTACCATAAATGTTTCTTTCAAATCAGGTGCCTGGTTCTTGTGTACAGGTATCACCTGCAGTTGACAGTGAGATGTCTTGTAATTACGTTCAAAGAACACGGGTACTCTATCCGTGCTGGCGTAGTATCTTCCTATAGCATCTTTGTACAAATTCATTTCTTCCATCACCTCTTTCGGCAAAATAGAGAGGCTCTGATGATGCGTTATGGGCAAAATTAAGAAATGATTTTCAACTAATCCACCCCTAGCAAGCGCGACATAAACCTCTGTCCCAACCGATATCACTAAGTGCTTAGACACTTCGGGACTGGAGAGACAAAACCAGCATTTTGCTTGATCGAATTCCGGTTTCGGCCTCTTATTAGATCCTTCCGAGTATCTCGATCTTTTGGGAGTATCTTTACACTCCATATCGTAAAAGAATTGTGTTCGTTTCGGTTCTGACTTTTGGGCAGACGGCTGATTTGATAACATCGATTTGGAGTAAGGACTGTCCGTCTCGTCTGTAGTCTTCATGACTAGGTCGGACAGACGTGTCCTGTCGACTGGAGTCAAATTCAATGCGTACAACCACTTCTTTTTCTGTGTGTTCATCACAGGCGCAAGCGCTATGAATCTTGTCGCTATTTCGATGTTCCCTTCCTGTTGACTTTGATTCCTAAAAATTAAAGTATCGAATCCATAAGTGAAGCGTCCTTTGAAGCTGCAAAGGCAAAAGCTTCTTATTTACCTGTAGGGTGGTCTCTCGTAATGAATTCCCTCCAATGCGGATACATGATACCTTGGCTTTACTTGTGTGACTAGCCATGAAATCAATTTGGATCCCTGATACGTGAAATTGGGTTTATTAGGATCTAAATTTGTAACGTCAGCGGACCACGGGGAAGTTAACAATATGTCGATTCCCCGAAAGCTGGGTTGGCCTTTTAAGCATGAATTCCTAATTGATACAACGTCGTTTTCGTTGAAACAAGTGGGCTTCGATTCAGGGGAATTACTGTCTGTACCACTGACGTAAGCTATTTTTAGCCCAGAACTGGCAATGTACACTCCACGTTTCCCAAGGTAAGTAAGATTTTGACATATCTCGCACCCATCCTCGTCCGGATAATTCATTAAATCGACTTCTCTATTGGCCCCAATAATATACGTTGGAACTGGAATATTTTTCATGCCATTTTTGTACACTTCGAGTTCCGTGTTATTTTCGCCAAAGAAGTTACCAACGCATAACAGAAAATCGAATGGGCCGCTCTTCTTATTGATAGATTCGACTTTGTTGAATAAAAATTTAAAATGACCCTCCACGTCCCCGCAAATTAAAACCTTTTGCTTCTCACTCATTTTTAATAATATAACCTAAACTTCAATCGACGAAAATCGTACGCAATTAACGCAGCGCTGAAATTATACTGAAAATTAATTAATCGCGATTAGTTCTCTGGCACGCTTATTTAAGTGCTTTCAATTGTGTAAGGACGAGATTTCACGTCACTGACACTTTACCGCGCTTAAACCAACGTAAACCGACGTAAACACAACTCGCGTCCATATTTGTAACTAGATGCTTAATTACGTCTACGAACTTGGTAACGAAAAAGTTCCTATTTGTCATAAAGCGTTCCTTGCTAACAATGCTAACAGATCGAGCCACAGGACTCGGGAGCCAAAGTTGAATCGAACGAACGTGGGCGTATCAAAGACAGATTTTTTAATTTCTGCAAAAACGATTTTGAATTTGATCATTTGAGGAATACACATTCGCCTTTTGGCTGTACTGTAAAAAAAAATTCGAGTCGCCAAAAATCCTTCTCGCAAACATTATTTCTATGCAAAATGAACCTGTTCCCAAAATTTCAGCCAATTCGGAGCATGGGGGTTTTCGGAAGTACAGCCTTCCATTCCTCGCCCGCGATAAAACTAAGTAAGCATCGTGTGATAACGTTGTTTACCTACGGGAATAAGTTGATAGTTGATACTTCAGTTTCCATCTCACAACTCATCTGTGCTATAGCAGAAAACACATATCTTTGATAGCAATGGAAGCATTTATCAACTAACGGTACTGTGGCGCGTGATTATTGATTATTTGAAAACTATTTGCTACGAATGTATTAGAACTATGTACTCAGGCTATATTAGGACTATTTGCCAGGGCTATATTAAGGCCATTAGTTAGGACTATATTGGGGCTATTGGCCAGGAATATATTAAGACCATTTACTAAGGCCATATTAGGATTATTTGCTAAATTTGGCCTTACTACATAGTTACAATCTAAAATCACGACCGCGATTTGCAACCGAGAAAATACCAAAAAATCATAAAATTTCAAACTCGTCACTGTTTCTGATTATAACTATGGGTATAATCACACAGTTCGTGGATTTTCACTTATACGGTCCCGAAAAGACTATCCCCAAATTCCTCTCTCGTAACTGTTACCCTCTAACTAACAAAATACATCCATCATCCAGCATCCCAAGCGTCATTGAAACTGTATATCGCACGATCATGCTATGCCTTTCTGCTATGAAATCCATTAACGCATCTCCACAACGCTGTTCCATTTTATTAACGTAACAGTGCGCGAATTCGAGATATCTTATCGAATTTCAGTGGCCCAGAATTACATATTAACCATAATTAAGCCCCTCTCGCCCTCGATACGTCCGCAGCGCGATCGCGTTTCCCTCGCAACATTTCCAGCTGACGTTCATCCTTCGCCAGACGTAATAATACGCCTGTAGCCAGCGTTAAGTTTCATCTTTGGGCAACAAACTCGCGCCTCGTTCAAGACTCCTCGATAGTTTCTACAAGCGCCGGTACACCGGAAGCTCCCAGTACCTACACCGCGTATTTAAAAGTCAGGTAGAAGCGTGAACCATGCGTAACGCCGTTACTTGGAATAACGCGAAAGCTGCGGGGGTCTGCTTCCCTTTTTTCCCTTGTCCCCTCAGAAACTCCCCGTAAACTCGCGGTCTCGCGGAAAGTATGAAATACATACTGTCCCGCCCCTTTCTTTTTTATCACCGGTAACATTATAAGGGGATAAAGTCGTCGCCGAAAGTGGATCAGACGAAACTTTATTTATTTAATAGAAGGCCACGCTCTAAGAACTATATATCTCATAAGCACTGCAAGTTTCACTCGGAATCGAGACGAAAAATGAAAATACAGAGATAGAAAGGAACGCGTATTCCCTATTCACCCAATCTAACAACATTTTATTATATGCAGAAACGCAATTGAATAAATACCTTCAAGTGTATTTAAATGAATAGTTAATATTACAAACATCCCAATGGTGCAACCAAATTTTCAAAATATCGTTACCGTGCAATCGAAACGCTCGCGATGAAACCATCGCTCCGAGTATTTCATTATGTCAGATTCGCAATTAATATCTGCAAAATTATTCCTTGAAACGAACTCTCGGAATTACATATGAAAAACGGAATAACCGTGAAATAAAATAAATATTATCGCGAGTAACGTTATTTCGAAAGTGGCCGCGGTACGGTGAAATTATTCTCCCTTTGCTAATAATATGCGCAGGTACGCTGTTTCGAAGATGTTATTCCAACGATGTGGGAGAACTTTTGGAGGGAGAACAAGTTGATTCTTCTCTGGGATCGATGAATGTTTCCGACCACCATTCCCAACACGCTGGAACGTTCCTCGGGCTTTGTCATCGAATTGTTTGACAGCTGATTAAATTTCTCGACCCCGTGGCCGGCAGATCCACGAACGCAGTGCCGTCTGGCAAATGGGTGGGCCGAGCAGCACTCGAAGGGTGGCCCTGCAAAGGCCCCGAAGATTAACTGCTTCCGCGTCACGCTTTATAGTCTACCCATATCAAATTCCGGATTACGGATGGGGATCGATGCGCCAAGGGGATATCGCACCCGCGTACTGCTCTGTACACAATTTTTTTCCTTACGCTGCATGTTTTGCCCCGCCGGAAATAATCAGCTCGACGGCGTGGGCGTTAAACGGTCCAGCCCGAACAACGAAAACGGCCATCGCCAAATCGATAATACGATTTACGCGACACCATAAACATGCACGCCGGCAGCGGCGTATTTATTTGCGCTCTGCCTACAGCTCGGCATCATTTCAATAATCAGTTTTCCCTATTCCAGTGGAATATCTAAAATCCACTTTCATCGCCATTAAGCGTCAATAGTTCCCCTAGACGAGAAAGTTATTAGAACCACTATGAATACGCGATTACTCCTGCCGAACTCTTGCAAAAGCGCGGAGCGTTTCAACGAAAGCGTCAGAACCGAATAAAGGGCGATCCCGTGTTCGAAAATACATAGCGAGCGAGTTGGGGGGGGGGGGGGGGGGGGGAGAAAAATTTTTGCCAACCCCAACATTTTTCCTGGAGTACCAGCCAGCGCAGGGGAAAGTTTACCACTGCCGTTTTCACGTATTTCTGCACGAGAAATTACCACTCCCTCTCCACTGTAGTACAGCCTGCCCCCGGGTGCCCTACAAATAGGTTTGTCTGAGCCGTTTAAATGAAAAAGGAAACTGGCGCCGAGCGGCGGTCGGGTTCTATTGCGAAAATTGGAAAGGTTTAAAAGGTGTGTCGGGGAACGAGCGACGAAGAAAGAGGCACGTGGATACGTCAGGGATGCGCCGATCAAAGTGAAACGATTTTTTGCAGAGCCGATACCTCGCCGCGCCCGCCGGTCGGCGAGAGCTGTCAAATAATTTACAGACGGTCCTTGCGGTGAACCCGAATTCCGCTGGTACCTACGGTCACGTCCGACGATACATAGGTACCGCGGACCGATTTGATTCACTTTCCAGTTAACAAATTAACAGCGTTGATTCGCTGCTTTGTGGGAAGGGCTTTCAACGCGGCTATTTCCAGATACTGGGTTACGCGAGCTGAGCGTAAGGTAACCGTGTCTTTACACCCTCCCGCGAGCTCCCACCCACCCTGGCCATCCTCTATCTCTCGCCCTCTTATTCTACTCATAAGTATGCGCAAATTAATTACGAGGCCCTCTCATTTGCGTCAGTTATTATGAACTTCGCCGTAAGGCCATTACTGAATTACTAGGGGAGAAGTCTGAAGAGGGCCCGGCATGCATGCGAGTGGCCTCGATGCTCGTATCTCGCGCGACGAAAACGAGAATGCATCTGTAAACAGTGGGGTCACGGCTCTCTCTCCCGCCTAGATCTCTCCTGCTCTCTTTCCTCTCTCTCTCCCTTTCTTTTTTTTTTCGTTAAACCACTCGATGTTAATGCATGCGAGGTCTGAGCGAACCTGATCGATCGATCGTTCAACCCGACGCGGGAGCATCCTCTTCTTAAAGTGTTGTTTACGAGCAACCCTGTTTCGCGCTCAGACGGTCGTTAGATTTTACGCGAATTCGATTTGCCGATTAAACAGAGCGCACCAAGGGCCCCCGTAGGTTGCCCCTCGAATTCAAGTGCTCCCTTCTTGCGACGTCCCGCAATTTGCGAGACAGACTTGTCAAAATACTTACGCGCCCCAGCTCCACGCACGCCGACATAATGTTGCGTGCGTGGTTGGAGGCTAATTAGATAAAAGGTGATCGCAGTTCGTGTATTTTGAAACGATGAATGAACGACGGGGACGAGATACGCGATGCGTGGTCGATTTCGAGTGGATAATGTGATTAATGTGTACCGATCAGTGTCGCGCGTGCATGCTGTGGAGATGACAAAGACGTTTCATCGGGTAGTCTATAATGGACAGAGCGACACTTTCGAGTTGATTAGTTGCTTTAGTTGCATCAAACAGAGAAAGTTTACTGTGTCATTCACTGGTACTGCATAGGTATACATATTCTCGTAGGACCTTAGACCTATGGTTATTCCTCAGCGTGCAGGCTGAAGAGCTGACTAGGGATACACTCTCGCGCGATCGACGGCAATAAAGTAATATCGAGAAGACCGGTGGTCTTCGAAATGCTGAATTTTCGTCTCAACAAGTTCCCTCGAATTACGCATCACTCCCTTTTCCACGAAACGTTTCGACCCTGCTTCGCCCGGGATTAAAGTCTGCCCATTCATCCCGAAATCATTTGCAATTAAAAACGGGGCGCACGCGCAGCCGTCGTGGCCGGAGACGCGTTTCGGCCGATTTATGATGGCGTCGCGAGTGCACCGTGACCTGATTCTACTTTCGAACTCGTTCTCAAATCTTGCGTGCCTCGTCCAGGGATGCGAGTCAGCAAGATGGCAGCTACACGCGCCCTACAATCTCGTTTTCACCAGCAGCGTCAACGTGTCGAATTTAAGGGCCGTTTAAAGTTTGCCTGGAAATCGCTGCTCATTAAGCTTCACGGCCAGGCGCCGACGAATCCGCCACGGTTAACTGTCGTTCATCACGAACGTCGAATTCTCCTTATCGATAAATCTGCCGATTCTCGCGTTGCACGTGAAATTTTTAAAGGGCCGTGCACGCCGCGCGTACTTACGCCGATCAATGTATCCCATTATAATGCGAACAAAAGGATAGCCGTGTCCGGAGTAAATTGGAACACCAGCGGAGAGCTCCACGTTCGAATTCCCAATTTGGCCGCTGCCCGTTTTTAATTCTGCCCGTCGAATTCGTCGAGATCGCGGCGACCTCAGATCAATCGATCGATGGGGGCGCGCGCCCCTTCTCCTCCACCCCCATCCAGGTTCGTAAACGAGAATTAGATAGCTGCTGAAAATATTACACCGCCGCGTAGCGACGCTACCGAAGAAAATTGTTTCGAGCGTGTTTGCATTAGTCACGGAGAACGAATTATTAATACGGTTGGTGGTTCTGAAAGACAGACGCATAATTCTCCGGTGGATGCAGCGTCCTGAACATTTACGTGGTTTCTACCCCGCTCTCCCTCCGTACCTCGCTCTCTCTCTATCCTTTTCATTTCGAAATTTTCATCCTGTATAAGGTAGCGCGTGGGAGGCAAGGGGAGAGGAAGCGGGAGGAGAGGAGAACTTACGCTTTTCGAGTACGAAACTCTCGTTAGAGAGACCGACGAATGGATCAGGGCTCCGAAACGGAACGGAGTTATGAACTGATCGGGGGGGGATCTGCCCCGTCCCTATTATTTATTCAGTATTGGTGCATATCTGTACGCTGCCTGGGCTTGAATATTTTATAGAAACCATTGCCCGTGTCGACGCTCCGCCGTGCCGTGATGCCGGGATGCGCGTTGACGATCGGGCGAATCGTAAAATCGATGAGGGTACCGTGGAAGGCGTTGAAGGAGGCCCCTTTTACCGGATTGGGAAAAACCACCGATCGCTCTGCTGAAAGAAAACTACCCCCTACACCCTCCCCCCTCTATCATGGTTGTTACATAGACTCCTTTGGCCTGCCGTGATTTGACCCGTCGGAATCACCCTTCCTAATTAACGAACGATTTTTGCCGATGGAAGAGGAATGAAAAGGATTCCCTGGCCCTCTCTTCAGCCGACCCCCCACCCCCCCGCCCCTCAAGGCGGACATTATAAAATCGATGAAATCCTCGTCAAAGGAGGGACTTCCTGACTTCTGTTTAATTTTATGGGCTCAGCCATTCATCGGCCTTCTTAAATAAGGCAGCGACGAATTCGCTTCACTCGCGACCGATTCGAATGAAACGCGGCCGCGGTTTGTTGCATTCACGAGCGATGATTAAAACGGTGTGCTTGCCGAGCTTTCGAAACTAGTGCCATCGGGGCTTGCGTTCAATATCGAATCTTATAATATTTGTTTGCTATGTTGCTTTTTTCCCCGTTATTTTTTTTTCTTCTCATTCCTTTCCACGAGCGGGGAACTACTATAAATCACGGGCGTATCGCGTTTGAGCGTTTTCATCGAGGACATCTATTTCCGTGGCAGGGTAAATACAGAATCCGTGCACAATTTTAAACTCTCCCACGCAATTTTTATAAAGCGTCGACAGACGTCTCTGCAGTCTCGGTCTGCGACACGCGAAGTCTGCGGACGCTTTAAACGATCGTAATCGATCGTTGCCCCTTTCGAATTTATTAATGAGACCTTGCTCGAGATACGACGATGTGGATGCTGATAGATTCACGATACAATGCCGCTGCTGCTTGGCCCGTGGAATAATTTAAATGCAATGATTCGTAGATCCGTGCATGTAAATTCAAATGAATAGCTAATTATGAAATCTACCGCGTTGCTCTCCTTTTTTTCCCCCGTACAACTTCTTCAATTTCGAACGAGCGAATGCGATATTTCTTTATGAGTGAAATGTGTGGATCAATGGATATTCAGCATATTACAGGTAGCATGGCATATTGGCTTGTTCCCAGTCAAATGTTCCACTGCAAAGACTATTGTTTACTTCGACATGTGGATGGTTATTATACGCGGCCCGAGATTTAATGTTTAAAATTCTCGTTCCCATTGTTATGCTTTTACAAGACATTTGGTTGCGGAGAGCAGAAGTACACACATGGAATTCGAGGTGTTTCGTCATCGAACTTATCAGGGGTGGTCCGCAGGACCGTTTGAAAAGTCAGCGTCCCTGATACCTACGGAACTCTTGGGGAAGGAATCTCGAGAGTCGCTGGCACAGTATTCCGTTGCGCTTCGGCGCGTTCCATCCATCATCATTATCCATCACCTTGGAAATCCTGCTCGTAACGTCAAACACCGTGGAAAAGCCATCGTTTGGAAACATTTCACCTTCCCCCGTGCCTATACTCTCCTCCCTCTCTGATCATCCCTCTCGTAGTTCCACGGCCCAGCCGGAAGATTTTCAATCGAACCGACATTCCATCATCCTCAAACGCATCACTCACGAGCGAACGGTCTGCAGGTGTGGACATCGGCTACGAGTAAAACGGTTGCTCCTCTCCTTCAGCCTCATTGTTCCATTCTTTCCCCGCCGACACCCCCGCGCCGCCCCTCGCCCGAGTCCCCCTCTCGTTCCGTTCGACGAGTAGCCCCCTCAGCTCCTCTCTTTCTCGCCATCGAAAGTGGACACATGCTTGGTCCTAGTCACCGTCCCTACGAATTCCAGGGATCAATGCGTCGGTGCACCAAAACGCCTGCGCCACCCCCTTCAACCCCACCACACCCACACCGGTTAGCCGAGCAGCAGCAGCAGCAGCAGCACCAGCACCAGCACCACCAACATCATCAGCAGCAGCAGCAGCAGCGAAAACGGTGACGACGGTGATGGTGGTGGTGGCGGTAGTGGCGGCTGCGAGCACAACCCTCACCGATACAACCCCAACATCGCCGTCCCCCACGAATCCTGAAGTACGTAGACCCCCGCACGCTGGTGTCAGAGTGCTGGTGCGCGTACCGGCTGGTGGTGCCGCCGGTGTTCCTCCTGCTCGTGTGCCGAGAAACCGCTCTCCTCCAGCACGGGGCCCACCACCTTTTTCAACCCCTACCAATCCGCTCCCACTCTCCGCGGACTATACGCGTCCCTTTTCCACCCAGCTCCGACCGTCCGCGTCCGCTCGCTACGTCGGCACGGCCGGCGAGGGTGGGAAGCGACAGAGAGGCAGAGCGGCGCGGAGCGAGGGCGCAGAAAGAGAAAGACAGAGGGCGGCCTCCCCTCCCGTGGACGTGCGCGGCGCCCGAGCCTCGGAAATTCTGAAAGCGGTTCGCGCCTGTGCAACTCGCGGGGGTGGCAAGGGACCGAAAATCGAGGTGAAAGGAAACTCCGCGGATCCGGCCTAAGGGTCTCTCCTAGGGCTGGTGCGTATATCGGTTCTGAGCGATTTTCTGCCCGTGCCCCGTGCGTACCCGTGGAAACCCGTGCCGTCAGAACGCACGACGATACGCGGCGTCCGTCCGCCAGCGTCCGGCCGCTCGCCCGTAATCACGGTTACGCGTAAACACGCATACGCATACACGCGCGCGCGTTCCCGTACGCGTAGCGTTCGCCCGAGATCGGTGTACAGTGACACATCCGCGATACGCTGGATTTACATATCGCGGGTGCCGTTTCGACCGTCGTCCATCCTAGCCGCCCCTAGTGCGTGTCTCGTTCGTCGACCGGAGGGCAAGACGGCGGTTTCTTTCTCGGTGTACGAGATCGAAGGGGATTAGAGAGAGGACGCTTAAATACCGAGACACGGCGGACTCGTTCGATCGCGGTGGTTTCTTCTTCGCGTGACACACTTTTGTCGTGGGAGAAGAGAAACTATCTCTCTCCTTTTTCTCGCTCCATCTCGCTCGCTCTATCTCTCTTTCTATCCCTGCTTCTCTCTCCCTCTCTCTCTCTCTCTCTCTCTCTCTCTCTCTCTCTCTCTATCACCCTCCTGCTCGACAGCCTCGAAAGAGGAGGGAAGCCTTGGTGGACTAGCTATATTCGGTATATTTAGTCCTGAGTGCGTAACCGCAAGTGAGAGTTTGCTCTGTGTACGGTGCATATACAGTGCAGTCGTGAGGATCAGTGATCGCAAGAAAGAGTTGTTGGTGTGCCTGACTGAAGGGAAACCACCGCGGTTCTCCCGTGCACCGTCCGAGGGAAGAAGGCCAGCTTTCCCATCGGGAGTATCTTCTCCAGTGACTAACGCCGTTTCTGGCCGTGATTGGTCGATAGATCCCGGCTGCCACTTGGAACTCGGCCGCGGGTCTCGATTAAAGGGCCAGTGTGGATCTGTGAATACCCGAATACGGGGGTATCATGTGTCCCCGATTGCAGCCCTCCTTTGAGGGTTAAATCACCGATCTCGCGTCGGTTTCCAAGTGTTCCGTTCGCGACGGTGTGTAATTGTGCGCTCGGAACTAGACCTAGAAGCCGTCACTCCGCCAGGACCACCGATTTCGTCGCAACACCTGGTCCCGCCGAGGACTAACCGTGTACCACATCCCCGCGCTGAAAGTGAGTCTTACGAAGTAATCATGCTACTTACCTACACCTCGCCCAGTCCCTACCTCGATCTCCACCGTAGCTCTCAGACACCGACGAATTCCAGGAGCCACGTTCGACGTACAGATTCTGACATCCACATCCCGCATGCTAAGTCGATCGGGATCCCTGCCGGATCACTGACAGAGGCGACGAGTCCGTGAGAATGTAACGAACGTGGATCGATGCGAGGTGTAGCTATCTATCCGTCTTTTTTTTTCCCCTCCACGCCGCGAGCTCAGAGATAAGGTAACGAAACGAAGTTAAGTAATGTCGGTTAATGGCATTTTAGAGTAATACGGGGTAATCCAATTTATCCATTTCACGTCGCTTTGCCGCGACTAAAATCCCGAAGGAAGTTTAGCTTGTGTTGACTGGCCTACAGCGAATTCAATCAACAAAGCAGAAACCTTATTTCACGCGATACCCGTGTGCCTGGCGGATGATAATGCGTTTATCTACACGCCTCGCTGTATTACTAAGGCTTTCGCAATCGCGCCGCCCTTTATCCACCCAATTATACGGAAAGATTTCGATTGCGAGCTGGCAGAGCCGCCACTCTTTCTGTTATGCCCCGCCAAGTCAGCGGGCTGCCAATTAGACAGCACGCTGAAACGTCGTATCAGATGTACAGGGGGAGGTAATCGTTGTTACCGAAGTTCTTCGCTGTAGGAGAATGCTTTAAAGCGAGGTGCAAGTCGCCGCGAGAAATATGAAGTTCGGTTAAGCGACGACAGTCTAGGTTCTCAGCGCGGATTTAAAAGAAAACTTTCACGGAACTTCCTCCACCGTCAATTACCATTTTCTTTTCTTTTTTCTCGTACGATAAGATCCGCTGCGCTTTAATCCCTGCTCTCGTTGCGCGCTGCACAGAAGGGCGGCAATTGCAGTCGCGTCGAATTGCAAAAATAGAAAGGGCCGTTTCGACGATGTCCAACAACCACGCAACGTTATCGACCATCAAGTGTTCCGCGGCAAAACCCGTTGACATGATTGCCCAAGGTGAAGTCGCCGCAGACGCTTAACGACATTAAGAATCCCTTTGAAACGTTCGCGAGCGGGACTGCCGAAATTAGAGCATCGTCCATCCGCACGTTCAATTCGACGAGCGAGAAGAGGCGTCCGCGTTAATCACGTGTAATCTTCTAAATGCAAATTCGGAGAATTCTGCGTGCATGAATTCATGATTCACCTCGTTAGAGGGGCCACGTTCATCGAATTCCGCGACATCGTTCACTTTCGTCGGCCGAGGCTATTCAACAATTCGTTATTCATGCAAACTCCGTTGGGCGTTCGCGCGGGCAGAAAAAAGGGGGTAGGGAAAAAAGGATTCCTCCTGAAGCACAAAAGGTACGCATCGACAAGATTTATGTATCGTTTCGGGGGATTCGTGACCCGGCAAGCGCAGCCGTCTATTCGGCCGTTTAATTTAATACCCAGGCCGTTTGTTACAGAGAAATTGAATTTCTGAATTTCCCCCTGTATCAGCGTGCTCGCCGCACTCGCGGACATCTACTTGTCGCTTTGAAACGCGGAACACCGAGCCGGGTGATATCAATCCTCCGATGTGATTAGGCAAGAATTGCGCCCGGTGACGGACGAGCCAGCGGAATCGTTAAAAATAACCGTGACCGTTCAACGGTGAATAGAATGGATTGCTCTGAATCAGTGTCGCGATAGAAGCCGCGTTCAAGGGGCGCTATTTCTGCGCGAGAGCAGCCTTGGAGCGGCCACGAAGAAGCACAAAGAGATCGAAAAAGAAAAGGAAAGAAACAAGAGGAATCGCGTTCGATCGATAAGGGGCACTCAACCTTTTTAACGCGATTAATCGCATTGCGGGGAATGAATCTGTAACGAGCGTTAGTCGAGCGGATCGACGGGAAACGCGCAATCATCGGTCGCGTTGGATAATTTCACGGGGACCAGGGCCAAGGGGAAAATTTCTGTTTAATTTCGCTTAAACGCGTCGGAAGTGGCGCGATCGCGTGAATTATGACTACTTAGTCAATATTTTCATATTTAATCGGACATTGTGTTCCGGTCAAACACGGGGCCCGGTACAGGCTGCGCGTGCACGCTGGATCGTTTACGCGGGGGCGTAATTATAAAAGAGTCCAGGTGCCCCAAGGCCGGTGTCGCGTCGCCATAAATTCTCATAAATTCACACCCCCGGGATGGGGGTAAAGCCTTCTCCTCATCGCGCGACGTGCCATTGATCACGGTGGATAGGTGACTTCGCGTGGCTGCGAGGGTTCGACGTTGCCTCGGCGTAGTTACGTTAATTCGAAGGAGGCGTCGTCCCAGTTTTCCCCAAGTTGGCTTTCGCGTACAGCCCTTCCAGCCAGGCAATGCCGTCAGGAAATTACGAACGGCGGCGGCGGCGTGTTGACAAGCGATCCTTCTCCTTTGTTATTCCACCCCTTTTTTCACGCCACCGACACCCACCCCTCCGCTCCCCGCCTGTATCCCTTTCTCTTACGCCCGTCTTCTACCCTTCTCGTTCCCATCCACCCTCCTCCTGTGTCATTAGTCTTCACGCCCGAGCATCCCGAGCTCTCCCCTCTTCCTATCGCTGGCAGGCCATCGGATTGAAAGCAAATCAGATATTTATTAATACGCGATAGACGGCCCCTGAAGTCTTAATTGTCCGCGCCACCCAAACGGCCGGGGAGGGAGTTTACACGCCGAAACGAATGCCACGGCTGCCACCCCAACGGTACACGGATAACACCACGGCTCGTGCACGCCGCGGCGGTCGAAGGGGGATGTTCAACGCTCCGAGCTACGAAAGGGATTAAGAACTTATGGCACTCCACTGTGACGCCCCGTCCGGATGACAGAGTAAACATACCCTCCCCCCGCGGGATTATCGGAATGAAAGTAAATTAAATTCGATAAACAAGGCGGAGCCCAGCTCGATGCTTTTCGGGGGCCTTTTCGAGCTGTGGGTGAAAGCTTGTTAACGGAAGACTGGTTCGTGAACGAAAGGGGTTGGCGTGAGCATAGGTCTGTGTGTTAATTGTTTGTTGAAATGGTCGATGTTTCATGAGAGTTGGACGTGCTGGCAGGTGAAAATGCTAAACAAGTATTTAACGAATAATAATATATGCTGGGTGTTGGTCCAAGGAGGGGTTTATCAAAGTGGCAAGTGGTTTCGATACCAGTGGCAAGGCAAGGAGATTCTCAGACAGTGGTGCAGAGCAACGATAGGACGACACTCCACGTTATATTTCTCCACATCCTCAAGGAAACACGGAGATTGTTTGGTGCGTCCAATCGTGAAATCCCAGAAGGAAGAAGAGAAACCATTTATTATCGTGACACCAGGCGAGAGGAAACCTGGCCCCGGTCCAGGCATCTGTTTTAAAAAAATACCGCGCTATGATGAATTTTGAGGTGTGAAAGCTGGGCAACTTTGGCGCACATATTATAGGCATATTATGAAAAAATCGTGGGTCACCCGTGAATTTTTCAACCGGTAGAGCTCGGATGCTTTATTCATGGATTATTGTACATTTAAGATTGGGAGTTTTGAAATTTAATCACGAAGTTCGATCGGCCAACGATGTATGACTTTAAATAAACTACAACTTGTATTGATTGCCAGTTATTAATCGATAATGAAAACTAACGGCGACTAAAGTATCGGGACAGAATAAACTCTGAAATGGAAATAAGAAGGATAACGAATGATCGATCGTCTATGTATAAAACGAAATGTAATTAAAATTAGCAAGACGGGAGAAATATTGCCCGAATGTAAAAGTGGACTTGTATTGCACAGTAAATTGACGACATTTGGTCTAAAATATTTCTAGACCCTCAAATTCCAGAAGTGCATGAAGAAGCAGCAAATAATCCTAAAAAAGCTATCGTCCTCCAATGAACCAGCCACACCGAGCTTACGAATTCCTTCGCCAGAAATTGCGACTTTCGACACGCCGAAATACCTTCCGTGCAAATGAAATTGATGACGAAGATAACGAATACGCGATTAAGAGGGAAGAAATACGGCAGAAATATCGCGATAACAATGGGGGGAAAGAAGCCCCGCCTGCAATTCGATGGGTCGGTGAGAAAAATCATCCGAGCAACAACAATAACAAGATAAATCGGCTTGTTAAAAAGCACGGTAGGGAATTTTTGCAGCAAGTGAAGTTTAAACGTATTATTAGCCGGCCGTCGAATAACGTGCTGGAAAGTTATGCAAATAACAACGAAGAGGATCGCGACGTGCGTGGTTCACGCGCGCAAGCGCGCAACCTTCTATAATTAATGATTTTTTTTAATACCCCACAGGGGATTCCAATCCCTTTCTCTCTCGTTTTTCTCCGCAATACCATGCATTTCACAGGAAGCTCCTCGCGTTATTCGAACGCGCCGGGCATCCAGTATACACGTAGCGAATTAAGCGCGTCGTTCCGATGGATGTGAAAGAAAAAAAACGGGGCTTGGATAGTATTTGCAGGTGTAAAGTGTTTCGCGATATTTTTACAGCAAAAGGGCGGACGCGAAACGGCAAACAGTTACGCCAGGCACAAACAGCCTCTGATTGCGAGCCGTTACAGTGCCAATGAACTTTGAATCGTTTAATGATATTCCCAGGCCATTACCGGTAATCATTGCAAGAATCGAGCGTGAAATTTACAAGGGTTTCATCAGAGCCGGGGGGAACCCGCCTCGGTACATACAACCCCGCAACGCTAATAATCAAATTAACCGACCCGTTTTAAATGCCCCGATACACGGCGCTTCCGAAAATTGCACTTTGTTACGCGTGTACGGCGTTTAACCCATTCGGCCGAGATAACGAGCTAGACCCGTAGTGCCGCGATGCAAAGTTTGCGTCTACGAGTCGCGCTCGAAGCTCGAGCCGTGATTCAGTGGAATTAATCCCATTTGATTTAGCGCCCGAAAGCGTTACTTTCTTGACAAGGATTGATGTGGGAAGGATAGCTTTGGAAGAGACTAGTTTTCACAGAATTCCAACGAATAGAAGTTAACTTTCTTTTCAGCCAAGTATCTCTAATCATTCTTAAAATATTCAGTTTCCCGAAAGTTTCGAAAGTCTATCGAGAGGAGTTTAGTTGAGGATTCTCTATGTAGACTTAAATGCCCATCCACTTTGAGGGAAATGAGAAGTTGTACGTGGGTGGGGTAGTTAAGAGATTCACGAAGGAGAGCATCGAGTATTTCATCTAAAATAGAAGACACCTTGAAGCCTCTGTTATTTTATTCAACTCTTCAATTTACGTTTCTTTATTTCTTATTTCAATCTACTCGGTAAGGTTCTCTCCAGCCACCCCCAGAGCCGCACAGAGTTCGCAGCCCACGGTGTCTGCTAATGAAATGCTGGCCCAATGGATTAATCAACGTTCAAGCATTTTACTTCATACTTCTTGCTGCGCCGGAAAAACACAGGGGAATATACACACGTGTGGCGCGTTTAACGTACGCGTTCGAGATAAAGAAGTTACCGCGAATTAAGCCACGGAGTGCGCTCTAAATAACTTTGCCCGTTGGAGTGGCTTGTTACCACGGAGTTAAGTACATACACACCGACGGGCTCGCCCGACGCGACGTGTTCGCTTCTCGAACAGCTCGAAGGTATTGTTACGCCGTTAATAAGAAAATACGCCGGGACCCCCGTCGCTCGAGATCACCCCCGACGCGACGTAATCGGCAACGGTGGGAATCATACTTTGATTGCTCGCGCGACCCTGGTAACTTCGCATAATTCCATGCTGACCTATATAACGGAGGACAATGCCGTCGATTCAAAGTTTACAGTAGACTGGCACCGATTATCTTCCAAGCTGCGTTTAAAATGCACCGCCGCTGACCTGGGCTCGCCTGCGATCTGGGATTCGCTGGTTTATCGCGGGGTAAGTGTCGATGGAACAACAGGCACAGATATGGAGAAGGAAGCGTCCATTGATATTAGTGGTTCGAGGAGTTCGAAGTGGTGTATCAGAAATTACCCGCCATGCCTTTAATGTGGATAATGATTATCGAGAGTGGAAATAATAGACTTCGAAATCTGTTCACCAATGATTTGTGCTGGACGTACGTATCAGAGATCTGGGTAACCTCGTTCCGTGGTCGAACAGGAAGCTCCTGAGTTCATAGTCTCCATATGTTACTGATTAGAATCCCTTCTTACGGATTCAGACATGAATTATTTGAATGGAAGTACGTACAGTGTACACCTCAAGAAAATTCACAATTAAATGGCTTCGCTTGAATAAGAATTTAGTTGGATTGATCGAAACACTTTCCCTAAGATAATTACTGTAGCAGCATATCCAACCACCTTGCCCATGCATGACCTAGAGACTGGCTGCTGGGAGGATTCTAAAGGATTGCAAGCCCCGTTAGACCAATCGACTGCGCGTACCGTATCATGGGGTTTACGTGCCGTAAATCGCAATAAATGACGAAGGAGCAAGACACTAAAAGCGCGGCTGGACTCGGGGAACGTTCGAGTTTCTGCCAGTAAACCAGCTTTTAGAGCCTCGACTCCTCGTTTAGCTGCAAATCCCAGTCGATTGATTCATAAATCTTTACCCCGTCCAGATGCTCCTCAAAACTAGCTGTAAGGAGGCGCGGGTCCCCGTGTCCATAAAATCAGCCCTCGCCGGGACCTTCGAGCAGGCGATATCCATCGTTTCGATGGCGCCCGCCGCGCCGCGATCAGGCTCGCGAATTTAATGAAACTTATCGGAGCTATCGCCGGCGGTAGGGTTGCATGTCGACGGCGTAGGCACGATAGAATAACGAAGGGCGCGGCGAAGTCTGCGTGAGACCATTAACCGGGGAATTTCATGATACGCTTCATTGCACTAATCCAATTTAATTAGAACGGCTGGATAATAAGCCTGTAACGACACACTTTGCTCATTAATAACGATCAGGCTCTGTCCCCGGCGCCCGCCGAGAGTCATCCGACGTTTTATCGTTCATCGCCTGTCTTCCTTATCGCATATATCTTTTCTCCGTGTGACGCGCGCCATCCACCCTCTCCCCTACCTCGCGCCAACCCCCCACCCCGTTACGGATTACGTAATCCGCGCCAGGATCTTTGCTCTTTTCCACCTAGATTTTTATGCCCGTTCGAGCTCATATCCCGGCGTCCGCGCGAAAATTGTGGCCGACACGGCTGATAGGTAATAAGGGGAAAAGATAAAATCATGAAATGGAAACGTAATGTAGCCGAAAAGGGGCTGCGCCCGACGATCGCGGTGACGCGTGGCCTCTGAAGCAACCTTCATGGCTTTTGGGGTGCCTCAGACACGGTGACTCACGCATTTCTTCGTACAGATGCGCTAGAATAATTACTCTGCTTTCGGTCGCTCTCTTTCTTTTACTCTGGATGATCGAACGGTGATAGAGTGGCTATATTATTTTTAAATTAAACATTAGATTTTTATTTACATATCTGAATACACCAATCCATGTGGTCCTCTATGCACAGACCTCTGCGTTTTGCTAAACAATGTAAAATAACACCTGCAACCTGGACGCGCGACTGAAGCTCGCGTATAGCACCCCACTGTAACACAAGCAACAGAATGTTAGCTTGGTTGACTTCTATAATATCGTGCACCGTCGATAAAATATAAAATAAAGCGGGCCAACATTTTTATGCATCGATAAAACTTATTACTAAACCATCTCGATTCTCATATGCCCAACGAGACCTTTCCCCTACACGTTCCCCAATCATAATTAACGTTTCGATGCATCATCCCATCGAAGATTACCCAACGGTCCTACCAGCACCTCGCCTCAAGGGAGCTCGTCGCCGTAGGCGCCATAAATCGCGAGCGATGCCCGAATTTTTGCTGATAAACGAGCGCACCAGCAGGAAGCTGCGCCCTAATAAGTCACGTTTCGAACGGGACACGGAACGCTGGGGGGGAGGACGCAGCCGATTTCTCTTCGGCGCATAATGCCAGCGATTTTAATTTAATGAGTAGTAATTACCGTCCGCGGCGTGTGCGTGAGCGCACGCACGGTGTGGCCGCCTTTGTGCAATAAGCGCCGGTATCGGTTTCGAATGTCTGCTGTATGATGACCAACGCGAATAGTGGGCAGGCCGCGATTCCGTGCGGCGAGGATTGATGCCGGGTGTTATAATTTTAATGCGAACCGAGGCGAAGGTGCCTGTGTCTGCTCGGGATCCCGTATTTCGCGGGGCGATCCACGTCCCTGAATCGAAATCGCTCGTCTCCCGGCGGCCTCCCTTGAATCTAGAATCAACACGAACGCTGACGACCGAATCGTATTTCACTTCGGCTGCCCGGCTACTTTTCGCTTCGCCCTCCCGCCGCGCCGTGGGGCACCGGGAAACTCGAGCACAGTGCGCGGCAACTCCGGGAACCGAGGCTTGAGAAGGGTGTACGAGTTCCCGAGTATTTTCTGTAGAGACGGCGAAAATCGCGGGAGTTTTTAACAATTCCCATTATATTTAACGATATACTACATCTCGGCTATAGTTTCCCGATATAACAGGGATTACAACTAGAGTTCCTAGGCGAAACTTTCAACTCGATTTCCTTGCGAAAATTTTAATTCCTCCACCCCCCCTCATGAGTTTAAGACATTATTACACGAATCGGTGACCCAAGCCTGCCTCGCACTCCCTTCGTAAGAACGACTCTGCGGAATAACTTGCCGCCAACCGAGGATTAGCTCGTATCAAAGGGAATCCGTTCTAAAGAGCCTGCCACTTCTGTCGGCCACATTTTCCGACAGAAGTCGCAGTGTTTCACAGGGAGAGCGGAGGTTGGCGAGACAGATCGCGGGCGACGAAATAAAGACCCCCAAGGTCGCGAGCGAGGGAAAAAAGAGCGGAGAGGTAATTTCTTTGTCCCGAATAAGCGGAGAGACGAGTGGGCCACTCGTACCCGAGCGGCGGGGTGAAAATACGCAACAAAGGGGTTGATGTTTCTCGCGCGATTCGTCAGAGGTCAAGCGAGAGAAGACGGCCGCGACGGCGAAGGTGGAGCTTAGCCGCTTCTTCGCAGCCATTCCGGAACTTTATTTCCCCGAGGATCGCTCCGGCAGAGTTTATCGCTCGAGGTAACGCTGTTCCCTGGTTTTATACTGCACACCAGCCCCTTCGCCCTCGTTCCCTCCTGCCCGCCCCCTTCGTTCCCTTCTTTCCACAGTCTGCATTCATTTCTCCACCCGCGCCCCGTCCGTCCCTTCCGCCTGTCTCGAGCCGTCCTCTCGCGCCTACCCCCTCTCTAACTTTCGTTCGAGGAGCAATCAGGATTTCGGAATAACAAATCCAGTTTACTTTGGATAAAAGGCACACTCGGTGCTTCATCGATTCCCCTATTCCACGGACGCCGCTCTCTATCCGGCGTAACGAGGAATGCCGGGGCAGGGGATGAAAAGTGCGGCTTTGCGAGTGTTTATCAATGGAGATCCAGCGAGAGGCTTAAGGCACAGTTCGATCGCGGGTTGAATGGATTCTGGCAGCGTAGCTGCACGGCATAAGTGTGGATGACAGCGAGAAATGTGAATCGCGAACGTCAGTGGGGATTATATAATGGAATCGAGTAAATACGGATATCGTTCTGACGTAGGGTGGCAGACGTACAGCTGCTCGCGTAATGGAGTTCACCTCGCGACGTACGTACTTACATACCGGAGTTGCGGTGTAATTTTCTCGTTAATTTCAGCCCCGGGTGTATTTATTTGTTAAATTAAGAGCGCTCGCTCGTACGAAAAACTGCCTATCGCGGCGGCGCTCCAACAAGGATCCCTTTATTGCCCTGCCCTGTGCGGCTGGTAATTTGCGGGCCGCCTTGCGAGAGGCATTAACGTGACTCGAAAACGCGAAACAGTTTCAAATAACCTACTTCGCAAACAGCGTGGACACACCGTAGTCTCGAACCGGTCACAATCCCGCCCCCGCTCCCCCGCTACATCGATTTCGCGTAATATCGCTGGTATAATTGCGCGAAATTAAGGGCCCTCCTTTATCGAGCGGCGCGGCGCTAATTTATTGGCGTTGCATGAAATTCGCAGCGCGGCTGCGAATTGTTTGCATAACAAGGCTTGGGGGGGGGGGGGAGGTGGGGAATAACGCCCGGTGACCTGCGGCAGCGACCGAGAATCGGGGAAATTAAAAGGCACCGCCAGGATTCGGGGTACGTTCGGCGGGGGAGGCGAGCCCGAAGCATATTTCCTGTGCCGCGGGACGAAATGGTGAGAAAGTCGGGGCGAATATCGTCTATTGGAAAGGAATCGTGGAACTCGTCGATAAAAATACAGGGTGCGCCGGTAATGGTGGTGCAATCTGGGACGGGGTGATTCCTCGCGCGAAGATAAATCGAAATTGTACAGTAACTTTTATTCCACCGTTTTCGAAGGAATCTTCGCCAAAGGGGGGGGGGATCCCCTCCTCCGTGTATTTCTCTGTAACTTAGCGTCTCGAGGCCCTACATCGTACACAACTGGCGCATCGTGCAAAAGTGCAGCAATACAATTAAAGATTCGCCTAAAACCAAAGCTATTGCACAGTACATCCCCAAAGAGCTGCTATTCACTCTGTTCACCATCGATCTGCCGTCACGGCGACACCCCCGTATATACCGTCCAAAGAGAAACATAAAACGAACCGTGAAGCATTAACGAACGCTCCCTGCCCGCCCGGGCAACTCTGGCGAACCAGAAAGTACGCGGGGCCGGAGGATCTCGGGCTAGATGTAATTCAAGTTTCGCGAGTGTACCGAAAGAACGGCGTTATACTTTGTGTACCTACAGGGGGAGAGGCGCTGGAGGTTCGGGGCGTATTATTATGAAAAGTTCCTTATTTTAAAACCGTTCCTCTCGTTAAGAGTTTTCCGTTTTACGCGGGGCAAGTTGAGGCCGCCGAAACGCCCGGTCCGCTTATGAATTCACGGTGAAAGATAACTTAAAGAGCGAGCCATCCGGGTAGTGGGAGGACGAGGGGGCGGAGGGGATAAAATATTTAGGGTCGTGGGGCATCTTAGGCGTGAGATACGAGATTTAAAGTTTTAGGTGGCACTTTCAGAAGAGGTTGCCCGCCGGCACCCTCTATCTCCCGGATGCCCTGCTCCACGATAGGACTACTTCTGGAGTTGCCCGATGCCAGTCCGCGTCCCCCCCCCCCCCTTTCTCTATCTGTCCCCGTGTACAAGCTGTTCCCCATAACCTGTACTATGATAAGATGTCGAGTAAAAGTTCTCTGGACGAGGGAGGGTAGGGTGGAGGGAGACCAGAGGGCCGGGCACGTTTACGATCATTCATTATTCGTACCGTAAGTACTATAGAAGACACTTTTACGGGACCTCTGATACGAAGCAGACTTAGATCGAGACAGTTAAAAAGCCTACGGAGGCGGAGCAATAACGACACAACAGTTACGAATTGAATGAAACGCCGGCACCTTACTGCTTTATTGCCGAAAGGCTTTCCATGGGGGTGCACTAAACTCCATCGACTCGCTAATTCTCTCGCTAAAGTTCCTTCTGTAAACTCTGGTCTCGCCAGGTATTGACTGCCGCTAAGACTACTTACACCCACGCTCGCGGCTGCTACTTAATCAGCCCCACTCATGAATTCCTTAAACTCTTGTTTGCTAGACATTTCGCCCGCTACGGGGGAAGTTGCCAACATACATATTTAGTTCAGAGATTCTATTAGCGTGTGGGTTCAAGGGCACTCGCCGTACAGCGGCTAGCTTTCGGCATGAATGCGTAAAGTACGGCTCGATTGGCTGCCCCGGCAGTAGGAGATTCGTTTTTTCCCGGGCTTACACGTGGTAGTAAATACAACTGGAACGTCTGCGCCTCAGACGCAGTGGTGTACAATGCTAGAATGAAGGATATGTCCCGTGGACCGCCGGCAACTTGGAAAATTTCAAATGTCGAGGCTCCCTCGCCGGGGACGTCGTTGAGTCAGCACTAACGGTGTCTTTTACTACGAGACACTCGTTCCCAGACGCATCATCGTTAAATGCAACGACGATGCAACCGGAACGGAATAGCGTAATACCGAATCGTTGCAACTGTGGTAGACAGTGGGACCGGAGGACCGAGGGAGGATGAAAGCCGAGGAAAGATAGCCGTCAAGTGGAGGAAAGCGCTGCGCGCGAGAGGTGACTCAGACACTTTCGAGAGGGAACGTTGAGAAATGGAACGAGCCGCGAAACTGGCGAGCCCCGAACGCGTTATGGAATTCCATGAGCTGCCGTGTGAACGCGATACCTGCGACCTGCCACGGGGAAAATTTGGTCGCGCGCAACGCGTTCGTGATGACATACTCCCATGGCGTAAGGACAGCCGGGCAGTGAGATTCGTGATTTACAGGATTAAACGGGGGGAAATCGCGAGCAGTGTTCTTTGAAAATGGATGCAACGCGATATTGAATTACCGTGAACGGAAATGCTGTATGGGAGGTCGTATCGCTAACACTGTCGCAAGAGGATTTAATGAGTTTAGTTGTATCAGGACACCAGCATTATTCTCCCGCTTTTGTAATTTTCTCGTGCAAAAGAGATCCTTCGTTCACATGGACAAGACACTGCGAGAGCTGCTCGGTAGGGTGGATAGTAGCGCAGTTCAGGAAACTTAATTAAATTGATTAGAAGTCGAAGGGTACATAAAGCAAGAAGAAAGTCTCAAAAGAGAAACTGTCTGTGTATTGTCAGACTCGCCTCGCGATCAATGTAACAAGGGGAAGTGGACCGCCTATTAGCAGACGCGCCGTGCTGCCGATATAACAAGGGGAAATGGACTGTCTACTGTCAGGCGTGTTTTGTAGCTACTGTAACGGGGACTGTATTTCCCAATAATTGTTCATATTTGCACTGTTAAAGTTATTCAGATTAACGAGGACTATCAAATTACATATATAGAAACTTGGTAGCAATTGTATGCGTGTTTTAAAGAATCTGCGAATAACCTTGCATAGCAACAGGGGGCAGGTGTGCGTTAACTAGCACAGCTGAGGGATGTTAAGAAATATTGCATATTGAGTTACCGATGCGAAATTCGACGCCAATAATCCTCCGAGAGGATAATTATTCTGTTTCACGATATTCAAGACAATCCGTGCGTATCGCGTAGACAATTGCACGTAGGCTTGCACAAGCATCGCGTGTCTCTTTCCCCGTGCAGTACAGTCGCCGAGGAATCGTTCCTAATAATGCCCGATGTCAAAGGAGAAGCGAGGTTCAGTACTCTGAAGGAGGTCCTTTTTCTGGTAGAAACAATGGTAAAACCTGATCTGACGAACCGTCGCCGGTGGTTGGAGGCTAGCAGAATGCCAACGAATGGTAAATCCCTTTTGACGTGTCTAGTGTGTAACCGTGTGTAAAGGTAAAGCCCTGCCCTGCATCGAAGCTGAGAGGAAACGTAACGCTACACTCCCAGGGTATCAAACTGCAATTGAAAAATTCAATTCGAACTTCCTGGCTAGCATCTACCATCTTCATCTTCATTTACCTATAAGCAGAACCTTTCGTCCTCGAAAATGAGATTATTATCGAAACTCCTTAGCGATGAAATAACCGCAGGATACATTTTGCCGATCGAAAGTTTAGGCGCTGCTTGGATGACTGCAAGATGGATCGCGGCCCTCTAGCCTCACAATTTCGAGGAAAGGAAGAAGGAGAAATTCTGAAGCTCGCTAGATTGATTGAGTGACAAATTATGCAGGAGGTTTGGAAAGTCCCGCAACACTACGGTTATCTATTAATGGGATATGAATACTTGATCGTGGCTTTTCAAGGCTTCGCCGACTTTTAATAGACAGCTATACAGGGGAGAAACTTTCTTGACACCGTGCGTGTAGGGTGGCCAGGGAATGACGTCGAGAATCGAAACGATACTCGTGAGACTTACTACGGAACGTACCTACACACGTACCTTGGTGGGGAAGAATATATCGCCACGCGAATGGGACGCGTTTTACCCTGGTAACATATACGTGGCGGAGGGTGATAAATGACAATCGAAGAAGAACGATAGAGACGGATGAGAAGCAACACTTTCGGATGCTTCTACCACCCATTTGCACTTTGTCTGTCTAAAGGCTAAAGTCTACAGTCTGAAGCAGCGGGTGCTCCGAGTAATCGTTCAACTGATTAGATTCATGAACGCTGCTCATCCTTGCCCGAAGCGCGAACGTAACGAATCGGGAAAGGAAACACGCGATAGGTAACCAGCACGAGGTCCCTGCCATCCTCCGACTTATCGTGCGGCTTTCTGGGTTCGTACAAAATGCACTCGACCCAATTCGATGGGGGGACGAAGAAAGAGAAAATGGAGGCGAGGAGAGAAACCGGGGGATGGGTGGCTTCCTATGGTCGGGGAAGCAGTTTGCCAGGGAGCATCGGAGCTGGCCAAAAAGGCGTTAGGGAAGCCCGTCACGTTCTGGCCGGCGTGAAAAGCATCCCTGTAAAGGAAAGGAAAACGAGGGAAAAGCGGCCCCTCGTTAGCCGTTCTGTTATTATTTCGATCTGGGTCGATCGTTCGATCGGCAGGAAAGGAGCCAACCGCCGAGAGCGGATCGCTCCGCGACTAATCGTTAACCATTCGTTTGTTCGTCGAACCGTCAAGGCCTATTACTGCTTCCCGGCAAACCGTGCCTCTTCCACCACCGCGCGTTAAATAACGTCTTTCCGCGTATTAGAAGCTTCGCCACTTGCCTCCCGTCCGCGTGACGAAAGCACAGCTTCCGGGCAACGCCTCGTCGACCGATCCCCTCTTTCACCACGTACCGCCGGGGTACGTTAAAATTTAATAGGGAGCCCAGACTTGGTAATCCGCTAATGAACGAAACACGATCCACTTGGCGAGAGTTCACGAAAGGGGATTGTTTATTAACAGTAATTATTCCGGGGGATCGATCTCGTTTACTTAATGGCAAACTTTGATCTTGGGCCGCTTATCCTTCGCGTTGCTTCCCGATGGATACTTTTATCCCGTACGCTTTAAACAGCTGCCTGGGCTGTTTCGATAGTGATCGATTCGATTATTCGGCGAAATGTCTGGCGACGGTTTAATTGATCCTGGGTAGGGTAGAAGCCCCAATTACTGACACATCAAGGACTGACTCTAATATTATTGCATAGTATCTGTATTTATTGACTAAAAGTATAAGTTTTTTATTTTTTTTATTATGGTTTAATATGTTTACTTCATGAAAAACATTTTGTGGGTCTTAGAATTTTTATTTTTATATATAAATTCATTAATCTAAAAAACATATTTCTAGATCTATTACTGACACCTCTAAAACGTGTGTGACTGAATTACTGACACCCCAATTACTGCCAGCTAACCTAATACTGTTTATTACTCATTTTACGGTTATGTCGTCGCATGTACATGAGCAACTACTGCTATGACAGTAATACCAAAATGCTTGAAACGCTTGTACCAATCACTATCACCCATATATTAATTAAAAAGGCTTAATTAATCGTTATATTACGATCGTTGTGACTTTCTATGATACTTATATTGTACTAAAAAATTATTGTTTATTATGTAAATAATTTAAATATAGTAATTATAGACCTTTCTTTAGTGCCCTGTTTTCTCTTTCACTAGTAAGGAAGTCGCCATTTCCACTGTTGTCATCAAATTAAAATTTTGTATCGTCTTATAGAAATTAATGAAAAAAAAATATCATTTGGTGCATTTTCTAGCGTATAGATTATAGGTTGAATTACATAATTCTTTTTGTGTATGACTTTACAACGTTTATTTATTCGTTATTTTCAGTAAAATAGCTTAAGGTGACAGTAATTGGGTAGGTGTCAGTAATTGGGGGTTCTACCCTAATTACATATTTCACGCGGCATTGATTAACTTTACTCCTCGCGCAATATTCCGCGAGATACGTTCTACTAAACAGATACCGAGCAGGAAGCAGCTGATAACGCGATCATAAGCTTTGTACACTTTGCCCGGCCGGCGTTCAATACGCTTTAGCAGGGTATAAATCAGTTCACGTTGTCGACGCGTGTAACGTGTACGAGGAACGGGCGAATATCACACCACGTGCCAATGGGGCGGGTGTATCCGGTGAACTCTCTGCTGCCACGAAGTAATCAGGTTTATCTCGTGGTTGCACACAGAGACGGGCACTAGTCGGTGGCCGGCAGCACGTTGTGTCGTTTCGAAGCGACAGTCCGTTGCCAAGCTCGCCGTGGCACTGCCATAAGTACGAGGCTGCTCGCCATTGACATTTGAATCCCGATTGAAATTAACACGATGGTCGATTTCCACGCATGTTGAACGCGAAGGACCAGCATCTCCTAATCGCGAATGCTTTGAATATCATCGAATCCGCCAATGAAATTTGAACGTTTTGGACCAATTCCGAAGCTAGAATCGCGAGTTATTCTTTGCGAATATAATTCCTGTTTTGCTAACTTGTCTCGATAAGCTGCTCGTTGAAAATTACAGCCTCCCTATTATTAACGACCACCCAACGCGGCTGATTTGTTATTTAAAAGCCAGCTGATTAAACGGGATTCTGCTTAATATTTAGAAATCGTATGAATAATGAACCACCGCGGGATATCTCGTATCCCGTTTCAGAGTTACTCGATATTCCCCGGGTAACTGATGGTAGAGGTTGGGTCAGGAAGCAAGGAGGTAGCCTCGATTAGCGGGAATCTCTTCAGATCGATCGGGCTTACTTGTGCAGGCATAAAATGTATCCTCGCTTTCTGTGCTCGCCCTCGAGTGGCCCTAGAAAACTAACATGCATATATTTCCATTCATTCCCGATCAATTAATATTCCTTTCGTGGCACAAAGCCGCGGGACGAGTGATGCTCCATCATTTCGATATCGAAACGATTGATTCGATGAGACGTCTTGTCAGTATGAAGAGGATGCAGTGTAAAGCAAGGGTTGTACAAGGAATCTCGTATGTTCATAAATAACAGTGGATTCCAACAGTTTCGCCGCTATGCTGCCTTATAAATATTGTAACTTGTACGCGTTCTTGCCTGTATCCCCAGAGATATTAACTTGCATTTTATGCACATGCCTCGATGAGTTTTGCTCGAGGATCCTGACAGATTTTTTGAGGGTCAAAACTTGTGAATCAGCTGTCTATATATTAACCCTAGCCTTCTTCTATCCATAACATATCATAAAATAGCAAACTTTATTTCCAAAAATCATATTTCTAAAAGTCACTCTATAACGATTAACGTATTAAGACTTCTCGCCCAAGGGGTGCAATTCATTAGATTATCCAGGACTAAAGGAATCCCTAAGGAGCTGACGTTTTTATGAGCGTTAATAACATGCCTTACCCCAACACGTTCATCCCGCTCAGCAACATAGTCCAATACACGATGGCGGGCGGCGTCAGATAGCATCGGGAGTAAAACAAATCATTGGAGGGACGGGCGAAGATTAAAAGGGCAAACACGTCTCTCCCTTATCGCGAATCATGAATGAAAGTACAATAGACACGGTCCGAGGCGGCGCGGCCAAGGAGGTGGAGGGCTCAAACAGACGCGGCGAGATTACTTAAGTAGTAAGGGACGATTACAGCGCCAACATTGTCCCCGGCTGACGACGGGGGGGGGGGGGGGGGGGGAACGTTTAAACCCCCGACGTCGATAAATCTCCATTACTCTGTACACTAACGCCGAGAAACAGTAAGTCAATATTCCTTTCATATCGTTAATGCGAAAATGACGGGCTTATATACGAGCGCGGTTATTCACCGCAGGATTTCGCTCTTCCACCCTCCTCGCGACGGCCACGGCCACCCTTTCTCTACCGCCGCCGTTGGTTATTCCTTATTTCCTCCTTCGTGGCACGGAGAAAAGCCGCGGTCGTTCATTAGTTTCTTCTCTCCTCTCCCGGTTTTAATAATATTCCACGTTTCCTCCGTTCATCTATCAATTTCCGCGCTTATCTTTGTTTTCCCTTCCGCCCATCCCCCGCTCCCTGCTTCCCGCCCCGTCATCGTCCGCGATCCGTGGGCGTCCGCGTTTTTTTTTTTACGACCACGCGATAACAGCAACGCGCTTCCATCCCCTCGCCCCTCCGCCGGCCACGAACGAGAAATATTATATGAGAGAAGTTTTCCTTCCCTCGTAACGTCCCTGCCCGTCCACGCTGCCTGTCGATCTCAATTTCTGTTTCGAGCGACAGTCCGCCTACCCCCTGTTCGCGCTCGGATCAAAAGGTCCCAGTTTCCGAAGCCCTTAGGGGCGACTTCCTCCACTTCTTCGCCTTCTTGTTTCTCCGACTCCACTCGTCCCACTCAAAGTAAACTTCAATCAAGAATACTCGTCCCACGTTCGCGAAACGATTTGCAAGGGGGGTGGGTGGGAGGAGGGGGTCAGATAAACGTCCCGCGGAACAATGCCCGTCCGTAAATCATGTCCTTCCGAATATATTGATGCACTCGATGCCGCTGGACGAGAAAGTGGATGAAAGTGGATCGGGCTACGAGGCTTTTCAGAAACCTCCTCCCTCCCCTCCCCGGTTCGTCGCCACTCTTGATTCACTAGTTCGCTTTTCAGTCTCTCTGCTTATCCGCGTCTCTCCTGTCCCAGTCTCTGGTCGGACTCGATTAATCCTCTCCTCGCGCCACCCACCCTTCCAGTGCCCGCCCCTCTATCAACGATCGTTTTTGAAAGCACGTCACTCTTTGGTCCAGAATGCCGAGAGTTTCGTCGATGCGTTAATTACTCCTCTATTATCGGCGGAACAGCGGCTCGAACGGACGAAAGTGGACGCGTGGGGGGCTGGATGCTGGCGGACCGTACGAAATCTGATCCCAGCAGTAGGGACGAGGGTGTGACAACGGGCTTGGAGGTGGCGAGGGTGCGAGCAGAGACGCATAGGCTATTACGCGAGTCACCACGGTAACCACGAGTACGTTTATCTGGCGTGGAACGAAATAGACGCTGCTCAGAACTGCGCAGGGTAGTTCTAAAAAGTGTAATAATCCGCGGCTGTTTCTCGAGCGAGGATAAAGGAATTTAACGCGCCAAAGTGTGGCTGGGTTTACAGAACTCTATCATCCCATATCGATATTCGTTTCACCGGACAGAAACTATGATACATACATGTGGGGATCAGGAACCTCCATAACATAAGAGGCGGATACGGAACACCCAAGAGAGGGAAGTCAGCGGTAGCCGAGTAGGCTAAAGGTCTGCGCACACATATCCGTTCCGTGTCAGTTCCGTGTCACTGTGCCATTGGTAAGAATAAGAGGGGCGTAGAGGACCTCTTCTTCTTACCACTGGCACACTGACGCGGAACTGAGACGGAACGGATATGTGTGCGCAGACCTTGAGGCGACTGATCAGTGCGCGTAGAATCTAAAAATCGCGGGTTCGAGTCCCGCGTCCGAGGCTTCCTTTTCCCGAATCCTACATACATTGCTTATGTAAACTTTCCCACCCTGTACTTTTTCCCGCCGATACCGACCCCAAACCGCACCCCGCAAACAACACCCACAATATAGGAATTATCGACATTCCACCGCCTGCGCCGGATCCTTCGTAAATATCACGTGTACCCTCTGCCGTGGCCGACTGCGTCCATGGAAGACAATTAATATCCGTCAATTGGACGGCGCCAGGCCGTGCACGGTGCATCGGTAAAGCCGCGCGCAAACACGCTCGCGAACACTTAAGCCCCGCATAAATAAGCGCGATTCGTGACCGGCTGTAAATTCGTATCTTAACAAGCCCGGATACCCGTTCCCCGGGGGTAATTGCGAATTTCATGGAACCCCGGGCTGAACTGGGCCAGCGATTTTTCTCCCCCGTTTCACGCGTTCGATCGCCGATTCGAAGGAATTATCGCCACTGTAAATCGGCGGCCGGGCTTCTTCTCCCTGCTTTCGCATTTCTTTTCGTCTATTTCGGAGACAGATTTCGGACGCGCGATACGAGCCCGGGCGAGCGCGATACGCGCCTCCGACGCGGACGTCCCCCTTTCATTTATTAAAAGAGATACACCGTGCCGGATGTTCTATAGACAGCCGTGGCACTGTCTGCTCCGCGGACGTTCATTCTTCAGACTGTCTGTTTCACGAACGAGCGTGCATCCCCCTTTTATTCGCGCGCGGACCGCCCGCATTCGAGATAATGCGCGTGTTCGAAACAATGTTCCTGCGCGAAGTGGTCGCGCGTACCTTGGCTACGGTTGGTCCGCCGTTGTTTCTCTCCCCGGCCAACTTTTTCCATGCGTAACGAGTCGTCCCCCGTCGAATAATGCGCATCGATCTTCGAACTCTAGGCGGGCGGGGGAGCACGGCGCCGACTTAAATGGAAAACCTTGAATCGCCGGTGGATCCGGGGCGCCCATTGTTCCCCGTCGATGATTTAAACAACTCTGTAACGCGACTGGATAAGCGCGGGCAGAAAAAAATAAACGTTTCAGCTACCATATCACGGGGATATAGGTTTAATTCGATTCCCATCCCCGCTGAACGCCGCGGACGCAAATACCGGTAATTAATATTAAACCCGTTTCGCGACCAATCGGCGTATCCCCGATTACTGCCCCCGCCCATCAATTAAATACTGTCAGCGCTTTTAAATGGCGCCGTCGGGCGATGCTCCTCACGCCGACGGACTCTGCACGCGTGCCCACGCGCGTGTTCTGCTCGAACCGCCGCCGCGAGATGCTTCTATGTATCCTCGCTGCGATACGCGTGCAACGGGCTTCGAAAGTTGTCATGTGCACTGCGCTCGAAAGCTTGACGAATAGGGGAGACCGGGGCTAGTTGACTAATTTTTTACATTCCTAATTTTTATAAATAGACCATTAGTATTTTGTTGACTTACTGCATGCCAAAAGTTTCTAAATTTCATTAGGTATACAGGCATAATTTTCAAAATTGTTTTCATTGAGTCTAGGTTGTAGTTTTTATTGTATTTAGAGTAGTGAGACGAATAAGTCAACAGACCCCGGCTACGGGGTTAGTTGACAAATATGATGGGGTCAGTTGACTTGACATTTACTTTTCAGTTTTAACCCTTTGCATGCGAAAGGTGTATATATACGCTGTCGCAGTACATCAATATAATGTGAAAAACGTATATATACGCTGCCAATTCCATCAATATAGTATACGAAACGCGTACATATGTATACTACGACCAATAAATTTTTTTATTTTTTTTTCACTCCTCCACAGTGTTATTTTTTTTTTTATTTATCATCATGGTCTAAGATACTGTAATTATTTTGTACTGGTTTGTTATGGTCTATTTGGAAGGCCTGAGAGTTTGAAGGGAGGATAGGGTGTAAAACTGGTAGGGTTGAGTTTGGAAGGATTTGTGTTGGGGGAAGTGGACTTGAGCAGCTAAACTCTTTGCCTCGACTGCATCTTGAGGATAAAAAATGCAATTATTAGTAGTATTCCTATGCTTAGTCAAGTAACCCCGTCCGACATTGTTAACATGTTAAGGGTCGTACGTACAAAACCTCCACGCACCGGATGAAATAAAATACCGTAAATTATAGTCAAGGTATCACGTTTCCACAAAATATTCATGAAATAACATCAAGCAGTACTTAGTGGGCAAAAATTCATAAATAGTCAAAACGAAAATATTTACTTCCAGCCGACCTTTTTAGATTTTTCATTCTCACTGACAGAACACGCAAGTTTTTGTCACAACGACACATCAAATGGCAAGCTGGTCATTCATATGCTCCAATATTGCGAATCGCAGCATAATTTATTCCATAATACAAGAATTAAAGGGAATTAGTCAACTAACCTCGTTAGTCAACTAGCCCCGGTCTCCCCTACAGTGTGCTCTGGAAATGATTTTTTTGAATGGGGAACAACGTCGCTGCGAACGTTTACCCTCTTTTGGTTCGTGCCACTAATGTGGAGGATATGTACAGTGGCGTGCAAAACTATTCGGCAACCCTTTAAAACGGAATAACTTGTTTAAAATTGTTCCAAACTACTTGAGTTTTTTTTTCAGAAGCTAGAAGAATTGGTTTGCCAAGTGTCGTGTTTCGTCGTTTTGAAAAAAAATGCAATTAGTCGGAAAAGCGAAAGAAAATAATAAAAGTCGTTTTTTCAACTTTTCAACTTACTATTTCTTTCGCTATTCCGACCAATTGAAATTTTTTCTCAAAACGACGAAATGCGTCACTGAGAAAACTACTCCTTCTAGCTTCTCAAAAAAACTCAAGTCGTTTGGACCAATTTTAAACAAGTCATTCTGTTTTAAATGGTGCCCGAATACTTTTGCACGCCACTGTATGTTTGATAATCTGGGACTTCGTAATAGGTATTCCTATTTTCATACCCGCTGAAGCCCTCTGAAAAAAATAGTTGCCGGAATACAAACACACACAGTACCTTTAGACTCTGTTCACTGATTACCATGTAAAGAAGAATTACAGAAAAGCTGGAGGTAGACAAATATTTGTCAGAACACCTGCTGGCGTTTTATTTGAGTTTACACGTATTACACATATTCGTACCATGGTATAACCACCTACTTCCATTTAACGAATTACGACTTTAAATTCCATTTACTCACTCGACTACGTTTTGCTAAAAAAAATTCAGTCACTTTCTTTATTTGAAGATTCTGTCACCCTTGCGCAAATAATGCAAAATTCCATTCACCATACTTATCGATGATATCAGTGGTAGAAAAGCAAAAGATAATAGGAGCTACGATGTGGAATTTATTTTGCGAGGCCGTTCTGCGCCGAAGGTATTTCGCAATGAAAAATCTGTCTGGTTCTCAGCCTAAAATATTATTACACGGCCACGTGCACGCGAAACTGGGGCCTGTCACGTATAATTGAGTTTCTAATCTCCCGCTATTAATCCTGGCCGACCGGAAGGCATGTACCTGAAATCGGTCGGTTGACGGAAATAAATCGCCAACGGTACGTCACGATCACTCGCCCCCTATAATTTCGCTCCACGCTTGTCCAGGGCCCTCAACATAAAACGTCATTGTCGGTCTATCACATATACAATCCGGGATAGCAGTTCATTCGAGACCATTGATCTCTTGGACATGCCGCGAGGAGGTAATCAAGAGGTGCTCTGGCAGACAAACTGAAAATCTTCCAAATGGAACTAAAGCTTCGAGCACAGAGCTGGAGCTTTTGACACGTTCTAATTTCGAATTCTACTTTAAACTCAGATATAAAGTGGTACCTACTGCTGTGACCATGGCTATCTTTGGGGGTTGCAATAAACTGGCGTTACTCTGGGCATGGTAATCTTGGGGGGGGGGGGGGGGGGGTTGCGATTTTAGGTAGCGAAGTGTAGTTTAATAAACTTATAGCACAGTGAAAACTCACCAAATTCTCCGAGAGAGAGAGAGTGCCACTGAATTTTGCGAAGGCAGGGTTCTTTAAGATCATCCACTCGATGTAGGGAAAGGATGTCTGCCTTTCACTTCAAGACAATCTTCAAGCACTGTTCAGCGTGTATCAGCAAGTCTTGTCGAGGGTTCTTTCACAAGGCACATATGCATAGGGAATGTTGAAAAATATTATATTTAACACATATTCGGTACATTACCTCATTGCGAGTTTACATTCGCACTGACGTTCATTGATGAAAGCAAATCCTTCAGAAAGATTATGTATGTGAAGGGTAAGGCGGGAAAACGAGAAATGTCCATTTTTCGTGATTTTGCGATTTGTAGTATATTTTGTTCGCAGCAACTGGGACTACAGAGTTCAGAACTGTCGAATCACAAAGGGTTGCAAAGTACAAATTCCCCGTAAGATAACGTTGATGTTTTGGTATACTGGTTAAAAACAGGTATATGTATGTAATGTCCACTGGAACAAAACACTTAATTTTCTCGATACAGCTGTTTTATGACATCCCCTGTTTTTCCCCTTACCCTGCATGTATACTAATCGTTATAATTGCAAAATCGTATTGGAAAAAACCCACGGGAATTTTAGGGGTATGTAGTTGGCAACACCGGAAGCCCGACCACTCAACCATTTAACGTGGGCCGTGTGTCGTGCAAAGCTAGCCACGCACCAAGTGATATTTTACAGAGAAGGAACACGTACAAGGGCTGTTTCATGCTGGTTTCACGGTTTTGCGAACCACTGCCCGTATGTATGTACACGTTACCCGGCTGGCTATTAATCACCCCCACGAATCGGGGTGCGATACGCACAAGCGTCATTCAAGCTTTCAGCCGATTTTCACTTCGATGAATATCGCTCGAGCGATATTGGGCTCCAGCTATTTGGTGTTTCCTGACATTCCCCGTTCCGAAGCCGTGCGGCGGGAATATTGATACGCGTATCTGTATTTTATTTAGCCCCTCGTTAAAACCAAACAGAACCTCAATAACTCATTTCCTCGCGATCAAACGCGCGATTCTCTCTCGAGGTATTTAAAGAATTCCACAAAGGGACATTCAACGAAGATACACGAGTGTACCTCACTTGTACCGTTTCCTCGATTGCTTCACTAAAACATGTATAAGATCGTTACCAGCCAACGCGACGACAGAGATATCTTTCTCCAGTTCAATGTCCCGCTCCGGTCCCTTCGATTACCTCGATTAAACGCTTTCAATTTACCTTGCACGCGGAACAGCGCAACCACTTCGGCTCTGCTTTGGCGGAGGAAGGTCAAGATGAATTTTAGATAACGTGCAAGCACACATCCCCGTGTTTAATCATTTACTCGAGGTTAGGGCAAGTCCGGGAGAGTCCGACCACTTTTTGGAAAAGAAATTGTAGCATCTTTGTTTTTCACATTTTTGTCGTTTTAGGTACATTAAAACAAAGCCCAAGCAATTTAGGATATATATGTGGGATCAGGAACCCCCATACTATAAGAGAGGGCACGGAAGCATTAAGATCGGGAAGTCGGCGGTAGCCGAGGTGGTTAAGGCGGCTGATCAGCGCGCAAACCTAGAGATCGCGGGTTCGAGTCCCGTTGAGGCGACTTCCTTTTTTCCGTGATCCTACATTTGGTGTCAGAAGTGGGATGGGGGGAGCACCGATCGCCACACGGAGCCGTCCACTAAGGTCGTTGTCTGCGACGTGAAATAATAGACGCAAGGTCGTCGTAAGAGGTGTCAGCGACGCGAAAAATAAGCGGACACCACCAAGTGCGACGAAATGACATTCGAGGGCGAATGTCGTCGCAGGAGGGCCGAGTGTGGGATCAGGAACCCCCATACTATAAGAGAGGGCACGGAAGCATTAAGATCGGGAAGTCGGCGGTAGCCGAGGTGGTTAAGGCGGCTGATCAGCGCGCAAACCTAGAGATCGCGGGTTCGAGTCCCGTTGAGGCGACTTCCTTTTTTCCGTGATCCTACATATATAAATTATAGTGTGCGATAATTTCAAATGTTTATTTTCATTTTCAACCAAAAACATTGGCACTGCAACTGGTCGGTCTCACCCGCATGTCGGGGTTAGATCGTCCACCCACTATGAGTGAGACCGACCTTGAAAAATAACAAAAAGTAGCTTACAAAAAATATAATACACGAAGAAGTTAATTGATATGTTATTTATTCTTCAGTTTTTCATGTAAATCACAAACATTCTGGTACTTTAAGCATGTAGTATCATGAAACCAACGGCTTCAGTGCACACATTTAATCCAATCGTCAGTTTTCGAGATTTCGTTTTCGGTCCCAGGCTTTTAACGACATATCACTATCTTGTAGAATGGAATTTTCGCTCCCTGAATCTGAAGATGGGTTTACAGTAAGAAAAAAACATGTGGTCGGACTATCCCATAATCAAAGGAGTGATCGACCACCTTGTCAAAATAAATTAAAAACGAATACATACGTATTGTTGGGATGACACTGTAGTTTTATGCATATTATATCCCCCAATATCGGTGTAGTGTAAATAAACTTACCTGTCTTTCAAATATCACCAGCACTGTTACTCGGTCTAAAAACTTTCAGACACGCATAAAGTCGTAAGTGTTTCCTATAATTTAAATATGGATTTGTGACAATGGTCAATGCAAGATTAACAACAGGCGCATTAATTTCTTTTGTGTCAATGACACACAGTGCCCTATCGTGCGTCAGTCTTAAAATATCAACACTGGCCGGACTCTCCCGGTGGTCGAACTCTCCCTAACTTACCCTATATACGCAGGGAAGGTCGAGGGAGATCTATTTTATTTAGAAGCTTGGATAGTAGGGGAGACCGGGGCTAGTTGTTACACTTTTCAGTTTTTTATTTTTTATTTTTTTTGCATTCCATATTCAATACTATCAATGACTCTTACTTAAAGTACGTTCTTTCCTCTACCGATGACCGCTATGGAATGTAATTAAACGAAAACCATGACTTTGAAACAAGCCATTTTGAAAGTCGAGACATGTTGTATCAACGTGCCCCGAGTAGGGGCTAGTTGTTACACAATACGGGGCAAGTTGTTACAGAATTAAATTTTACGAAACGAGGCTTATTATGAGTAATATAATTATATTTTCTTGGACAAAAGTAAATTTATTAATGTTAAGAATTCTTTTACAATAAATATACAATAAAAAATCTATTTTAAAAATAATAAAAACTACTGAAATCATTATCGTCAATTATCGTCGTCCGTTTCATACGGGGACTCGCAATTAATGCACACGTAAAAGTGATTCTTTGGTTTTGCACACTTCTCATGTGCCCACTTTTTGCATTCTATGCACTGAATCCACTCTGTGGAGCCCCTCTTTGAATTTGAAAACGGAGAGAGACAGTGCAAACAAACGCATTCTTCATCTTCGGAGGAAGAGTGTCTATTTTTTGTGGTGGATTTATTTCTCATCTGTCTTTTCTTTACTGTGTGTTTTTTTATTTTTATGTCATCAGTTTCCTTTCTAAAACTTTTCAATAAAATCTTTTTAGGTTTGATTTTTACTTTTCGTTTTTTCTTTTAACAGTTGTTCCTGACGTATGGATTCTCTTACAGGCGTGTTTGTTAAAATTTCTGATTTCATCTTCTTTCTTCGTACAATTGTGGTCTTTTTTTCCACTACAGGATACGGTCTTACTTGTTCAGGAGTTACATGTGGTTGACATGAGTTGGCAAAACTTGTAGACGGTTCGGACGTATCAATAATTATAGACTGAAACAGAGAGCCACCATAGTGGTGTTCCGTCCCCGAAAAATCATTTAGCGGGAAACTACTATAGTGACTCGTGGTAACTAAAGGATTAAATTAATAAATTAATTACTAAATACAATGTAACAACATGCCCCTTTCGCTCTGTAACAACGTGCCCCTTTTCGTATGTAACAACATGCCCCTTGTCTTGTGTAACAACTTGCCCCTTGTCGTGTGTAACAACTTGCCCCGGTTGACACCATTGTGTATAAACAGCTATAAGTTCATACCAGTTGGGTGTATTCTTATGTTCGTGGTGCCAATCTGTAGCTAAAAGAACACTGATTCAAACCTGGTAATAGTCATTTACATACATTTATCTGTCTGTTCGGTAGAAAAGATTCAAGTAGAAAGAGAAAAGTTACTATTAGTACCGAAAACACAAAAATCTGTAATAAAGTGACAACGCGTGAACCGATTACAAACACACAACGTACACAAGTGTGTATGGTTGAAAGACATCAGTCACATCATCGTCGAAGAGATAGTCCAAGCGAAAAAATTTTAAACTGCTTTGTAACAACTTGCCCCTGTAACAACTAGCCCCGGTCTCCCCTACCTAGCCGAAATTGCTACCATTGGTATTCTGGAAATCTGTTCTCAGAAACGGACCTCTGTTCTCCTCGGTCCATCTGCCCTTTTTACATTTTATCCGTGCTCCCATACATCGTATTATATCTGCAGAGCGATGGGAATTAAACGAGAGTCACTTTCACTTCGGATCGCTATAGAAAAAAAGTCGGGCATTTTCCGGGAACGTAACGCACGCGTGGCGCGTTACCTTTCAACAAAATTCCTGTTATTGCACGGCTGGCGAGCCCGTTGTGCCGCGAACGTGTCGCCAACAATAAGCACCTCGTTGCCGCGCGGAACATGTAATGGTGCAGCCGCATCGTGGGCCGAACAATGCTTGTTTACCCGTGTTCGTAGCAAATCTAATAACTGTTGCCCTTATCGCGTCGTTTAAACTTCCATTAGCCCCTCACGCGTTTTTCCCATTCTCACCTCGGCCCGGGTCTGATACAGACGGAGCGATTTCCTTTCTTCCTTCCTTTTAATCTTCTCGTAGGATCGCCCGACGGTTAGGGCGAGGATCACTCGTTTCCGCGAACAGTAAACGCTGATTCCTTTTGTGCCGCGCGGCTCGTTGTATCTCTGAATAACCGATAATCACGGCGCATTACAAATTTCCGCTGATTAATAATTAACGATGATTTCGAGTGGGCGAAATGGATTTCCCCCAAATAATGCACATTCGTTTGTAATTCGCCCAGTCCATGGCAGCCATTACAGGTCCCGGGTCGATGTTAATTAACCGTGCTTTTTATCAATCTTCGCTACACTTCGTTTAACAGTCGTCGACGCGCCAAGGGGAATGCGTTGCTGGATAGTCACAGTCTTGTGGTAGCCCGGGTCACTAAAGAATCTGTGTGCTAGTTACTTTTAGAGCATTTCGCTTATCAATGTGCTCAGTCTTCATACCAATGTTTAAATTCTATATTTCCCTATTTCTTTCTACTCTCACCTCAAATTTATATATCCCCTGCCAAATGGGAGAAGCAGGTGGAAAGAGTTTATATGAAACCATGTCCGGAAATATTCTTATCACCTTTCTCATGGATTTCATAACTCCTGGAACGAATCCATAATAGAAAAACGAACAACTACCAATTATTATTACCTATAACTCTGGGCCTCTACACACCTCTACGCAGCATTAATATTTCAGACTATCCACAATGAAGATCCTCGAACTTGTTTCTGCTTATTGCAAGGTCTGCCGAGAAGCTGTCACCACAGTGTACATTTCATTAGAGAAATACGATAGGCCTAGGAGTGCCTCGCCCAGCTGGAGTCCAGCGACGTGCTGGCTCGCATATTTGAGCGATCCTGGCCCAGTGTATCTATCCATCTGATACGGTGCAAGACAATGCACGGCTGTTTATCTGTAATTAGTCTAATGGTTGTAGTTGCGCTGCTCCGAAAGGATAATGGCGATAGTCCTCCAGCTAAACCGACGCCACTCGCCGTGGCTGGCAATCCATGCGATCCCCATTGCATAGATGAGAGAGCGCCGATAGAGCATACGACGAGCAAACTGCCAGCCCTCATCGAAATTCCTGTCAACGATTATTCATTCCGTCTGGTATCAGGGGCTCGATTCTTGCGACGCCTCCTCGACGATCCGCTGCGAGGAGCCGCTCGATTCGCACGCGTATTAACGAACATCGCGTCGTTCGAGGGTAGACCTTCTGTGTCCAATGGAGGCACTTCGATGCTATTAAATCAAAGTGTTGGAGGGTCGAATTCCAGTCGGCTGCCATATCCTTGAAGGAGTGTAACGAGGGACCTGTAGCTTATTTCTGGGTATTCTCAGGGGAGCACTTCTTAAACAATGATTACTTCGATCACGATGGAGAGTTTTAATGGCAATAAACACCGTGCGCCTTCGATACTATAGATATAATACTTAGATCCATCGTCGGATAATTAATAAATTGGATGAGCACCCTAAATCCCAACTGTATTTAATTTCTACCACGCCCCGGTGTTATCGTTAACGTACCTAGAACCCTTCAATTCGCAAGTGAAATCGTAGCGTTATAAAGGAAACGCATGTCATTATTCAATAAGAGAAACGTGCTCCTGGAAGTTCGTTTATGAAACGCTGGAGAGAACCGACTCGCCGACCGAATGCTAAAATGCTTCGCCGTAATAATATTGATACAATATTCCTTGAAACTTTCCTTCCCAGAGGCAGTCTACTTAAAAAGAGCACTTGTATCGTTGACCTGAAACGGCGGAAAGTCGAGCTCGCGTGGCTCGTTGCGTGAAATCAATACCGCGGGGCACACGCAAGTGTTCGCCTCTTCCCTTTTTTCCTATTTCCCTCTTCCCCCGATCCTGCGACTTTCAACCGCCCGCGCTTACAATTGCTCGCCTGCACGATCCACAAGTATCGTTAAATTAATACACCCTCCGAATGGCGGCCGTCGGGTCATTACTATTGCCTCTATTCACCGTCGAGGATCGCGATAAATGGCAAAAGGATAGAGAGGGTATTGTGTCTCCACCCTTTCGATCCCCCAACCCCCCAACGAATTCGCGTAATTGAATTTATCCCGGCGTCTGATATCGAGAATTTAAACTCCAGCTGGAGCACCCACTTCATAGATTCACGCGTCTCGATCGCGCTAGGTGCCAGAAGTCCAGAATGTTTCCCGGTGATTCGTATTACCTAGGACTCCTAGGAGTAACTTGAATATAAATGCTAGTACGCCACGTAATGAGGGAGCTCTGACAGATATTGTTGGCTAGGATATAATGCAGGGAGAGCTCGGCAGAATATCTCCGCCATTCGTTAACCCCGAGCGCGGTGGAACTTAAATCCTCAGTCGGCTTTCGAGTAGCTTGCTCTCGGATTTCCAGGAGACGCTTCGGTCATAGTGTCTGTAAACAGGTAGAACGCTCGGGGAGCGAGGCGCACTCGCCGTTCCAGCTCTGCCGCGGAAGTACTCGGATTTATCCAGCGGATAGCGTATCAAACTGTAAAGCAAAGTCCTTTGTGCCCCCGGAATAATCGCGAGTTCCGTTTCAATGGGCCGGTTGAAAAACACGCGCCTTCTCCATCCCCCGTCCTCCCGCCCCTATCTCCATTCTACCATGTTCCATGATATCCCTTTTTCCACGTATGCCCGCGTCCTGCATACACGCGTATCTGCAATCGTACACGTTTTCAGCATCGATCCGCGCTCCATCTTCCCTTCCAGATCCCAGACTGCCGCTCCATTTTGTAAACGCGACCGTGGGTGGGTCGCGGAATGAACACGGGCTCTCCCAGGTCCGCGGCGCCATAATTCACCTGTACTTTCGCCGAATCGGCGATACGAAGCTGGTCGAAAAAGTCCCGGGCGCACCTGCGCTTGCCATCGTCGGCAATACATTGAAAGCTCGCGGCGCGGCCCGGACAAGTGAGCGGAGAATTATTGTCTCCTGTGGCAAGCGCAGGTGTGCCTGAACCCAGTCGCGGCACAATGTACCAATACGCGCGCGATTCAGCCTGGCGCTGACGAAGTTTGATCGATCCTAGCATTGAAAACCGAAGAGTCGCGTGACGCAAAGTGTCCGACTAGGTGTTCCACCCAATCAACCAGCCCGGCAAGTTTAATGCAACCGTTGAGGCTTCCACCGATCCAACCTTGGACGCTTAATCGAGAGGGCAGCCTCGACAGTTGCGTAATTGAGCTTGAGCGCTGCAGCTTTTAAAGTTTCGAGTCCAAGTGACGAAGACTCAAAGCTTTGAGGTCGAACCGTTCAAGGCTCGAAGTTTGGAGGCGGAAGGTTTGAATGTTAGAAGGCTGAGCAGCGGAGCTTCGTTGAAGTCACGCAGCCAGAGCTTCGAAGTGTAAATAGTGGAGGTTCAGAGAATGCTAGTTTGAGAGCTGAAGAGTGGGGGCTCGAGTATCGAGGCTACGAAGAATGGATATTCAATAGTTACGGATTCGAGGAATTGAAGTCCAAGTGCTGAGGGTTCAGAATGTCGAAGTCCAAGTGCTGGGAGCTTAAAGCTTCAGAGGATCACCGTTTAGGGGATCAACATCTAAATTCACAATTTCGTCGAAGTGTTCGATTTCTATTAGAAGGGCTTGTGGTGAAAAACAGCGGGGTGTTTTACGTTACAGGCTTCGCGGTACTATCTCGAGCAGCGACTGGATATACTCAAGAGAAAATAGACCGGTATTATCCCAGCGAACGCTAGCGTTGCACGATATTAAAGAAATTCGACGTCGCAACAGCGTATGGCAGAAAAATGTGAAAATTCCCACGCAACGCCAATGCCACGAGGAAATGGGCAAACGGTATAACTTCCTGTTGCGAACACACAAAACTGTGGTGAGAAACGGTGTGGTACCTACGTTACGGTGGAAACGCTACATTCCACCGTGTTACATTTTTCAAGTAGTCAAATAATTCTGCTTTAGGTTTTGTAATGTGTACCGCCCCGAAACCGTTACGCCGTATTTCACCCAGGCTAAACACGAGCGCGTTGCATCTTTCAACCAGTCCAATAATCCAGCTTCAGAATTTCAATAGACCAGTGCATTCATTATTTTATAGAAACTACTGAATTGATGGGAGATACCATCTATAGCACTGGAGACAACGAAAAGATCGAGCGCTAGAATTATCATCTACCTTAATCAACTTTACGCCCAGAACTCCCCTCGTAATATTCTGATTGACAACAGATCGTGCAGCGAAGGAACGGCTGAAGCCAACGCTACCGCCCAGTGGAGCGATGAAATTAATACACCCACGTGTAATTGCGCCCAGCCATGCTGTATCTTTCTCGGCGATCAGGGAGGGGGAGATTACGGGATGCTCGATATGCTAATGAGGCGATAACCTCAAAGTACGGAATCGTCGGTGACTATGGTCCCCTTCTATCGGGCGTCGATACGTCGCGGGGGCAAATAGCAATCTACTAATGTCCGAACAATGTGTACGATGTGCATAGATAATTCGTGCCACGAGACACGGGGACGCGGCGCGGGGGAATCGGTAATGACATCAATCACTTGTTATAACCAATCAGCCGTACGTTTCGTTATCCTAAACCGATCCTGTCCCTGTTTCCCAGGCAAATCGCGTTTAATACGGGGACATTCGAGGCAGGCACAATACTGCACCACCATCTGCGCGTATACCTACGCCCGCGCCCCTGTGTGTGTGCACCGTCGAAACTCCCGTTTCCCAGGAAATTACATCGAAACGCAGGCCCCATGAAGAAAGCCACCGGTGCTTTTGCTTCCGTTCTTTCCGCGACTCTCGCCGCCCAGGACCGTCATTTCCGTGACCCGGCGCAATTTTGGCCCGCGTGCCACGTTCCCTCGCCGCCGCCCTCGACAACCCTCGTTTGTTTTGCCCCGCGTTTGCGCGTCTTCGCGAACCCCTGTACCCCAAGGACCGTCTATTATTTGCGACCCCGGACGCGTTCACCTACTTTCGTGTCAACTTCGCCGGGGTTCGAATTTATCCTCCGGCCCGCGGTCCGCGCCGACCCGCTGCCACCGTCTCTTCCGTATCGCGCGAGATCATCGTCTCGCGGCCGAGATATTAAATTTCTTGCCCGCCCTGGAAATGGGTCGGCGGGCCGAGAGCCCCGCGAGCGCTAAGGATCGGGACAGAGTCCGGCGGGGGAAATGTATGTTTCGGGGCAGCTGCGACGCTTCCTGGCGGAGTTAATTGCGATGCTGATGCCTCGGTGATACCGTAACTGCGAGGGAAGTGTGTTGAAGTGTTTGCTCGCGGGGTCGGGAGGGTACGACTGAACGGGCCACGTGGATACGCGAGGCTGGCCGGGTGACCCCCGGGGTTGCAGATTTCAGGGATATCCAAAGTGTATGCGCTCTGGTTCGATTACAGGCTGAGCGAAAGAAGGGTGGCGCGAAGAGTGATTCGGTGCACACGATTCTTGGAAACTTCGGTACCGCCGATATAAACTGATGGAAACAGCTCTGTATAATATAAACTGCAAATGCTTCGCGCAGTAGCTAGCTTACGATATTAATCCCACAGCGGAGGAAGATAACCGCGATCCAAATAATTCAATCAGAGGGGCAGACGTTCAGAAATTAAAGATTCAGGCTCGAAGGAAGTAAAAGGAACGATCGATAGGATTACTGGCCAGTTCGAACCAATCAAGCTATCCAGGTCGCCGACGAATTCTCCTCTCCTTACGTCTCATAATCTAACCGCTATGGCTGTCTACCGCGGTTCAACCGTTCGACTCCCTTTCCCGTTATACTTTTCCCGACACTCTATGGTGATCCTCGTGTTACTTTAAATTCCCAGCTGTATCCGACCGCGAATAATCACTCTGTATCTTACAATTATTTATGCCACCAATCTCGGGGACGAAAGCTCCATCTACCACCGAGGCAGCTCATTTGTAACCAAGAATTCAGGTATAAATTCTCATTCAGCAACCGCGGTCTACAAACAATCGCCCTTTCCACGCGGAAAAGGGACGAGGCAGCCGAAATTTAGATCGACGTCCACTAAGGAACGGCGAATGTTGCCGTTATCTTGCGGCGGATCGCCGGCGCGGCTCACAAATTTGCATGGTCCGTATCGCGCAAAAGGCATCCGCCCTCGAATCGCATTCCAAACGATCCGACGTGATTAAAAAGTCGCCAAGGGGCCGACGGGGGGTAGCGAGAAGTTGCTCTCCAGCAGGATTCCAGGCGTGGACGTAGGCTACTGAATAATTCAATGAACGTGCGTTAATTCCCATATACAGGGTGACCGGGGACCGCGGAACGCCATGAGACACGCGAGCGCCTCGCCTACGGCCCCCCGAAACTTTGAATTGTTAATCGGTCCGCGTTGCCCAGTTTTGAATTATCCTTGGGGCGCGCGGCGCCGCTCCCCATTAATTCCCCGCAGTCTACGCCAGCCACCATACCGCGGAAGCAATTAACGGTAAACCGATCGTCGTGCTTTCTGTTCCCTTTTTCCAACGACCACCGACATGCCCCCCGTTAGCCTGCTTATCGCATTGCAGAAGTTCTAAAAGAAATGGACCGAGAAGGTGCGAGGGGAACTCGGTGCGCGACGGGGCTCGCAGTGTCTGCTTAGTTAATCATTCCCATTACAGGCGATACGCAGTGGAATGTGGAGACTCAATAACCCCCGGCTGCTCGAGTGTGAAACGAAGCGAATGGAGATTGGTAAAATGGATTTTATTAACGACCGGTGTCTGGTATATGAATAGAGGGGCCTCGAGGATACATCATCTCGGCGATGATGGTCGAATCGTTTATCAAACCCGCGCCGCGTCGGGTCAAGTCGTATTACAGGGTGACGCCGAGTTCAGCGATAATACAATTTACAGCCGCGATGGTCGATCAGTCGGGGAGAGGGGACCGTTTAATTCGTTAAGCATTTAAAGGGTAACGTCGACGCGCAGAGTGCACGGTAACGCGAGCTCGAGGGGGTGGAACCGTTGCATCTTCCATGAACACGGTAAACGGTAATAATAATAATCCGCGAGGTTCGTTTAATCGCGACGGGAGGCGACCGTGGGGGGGGGGGGGGGGGTTGGAACGGTGAAAACGTGCTTCACCAGTCCGCCGGCTCCTGAAACGAATGAATTAATCGCGAGCTGCTCCGGCAACAAAAACCATCGACACGCCTCGATCGAGGGGAACGGCGGGGGTCCTCGTCCGGGAAGTCGATACGAGAAGCAATCTCTGAGACGAAATTCCGCCGTTTCCGCGGCTGATAACGTTGACGCTAGCCGATGGGCGTAAGAGAGAGAGAGAGGGGGGGGGAGGGAGAGAGGGGAGATAGAAAGAGGGAAAGAGAGAAATAGAGAAAGAAAGAAATGGAGAAAGAAAGAGGGAAAGAGCGCCATATCCCCATCGTCACGGTGCGTTGCCCGCGAAAGAGTCGTCGCTGGTGATCGGAACGTCGATTGCATTTTAATCTAGAGGGAAAATCGTGGTGTTACGGCTGAGAGCACCGGGGGGGTTGTGTAACTAGTTTGCAGTGCGCATTTGTTAAATCCAATCAGCTCTCGCGGTGCCAAGTGAACCGCGATTCGTTTCATTGGCGTCGCGACGTACCTCGCGCTCGCTCCTGCCCTCCCCGCAGAAGCAACCCGTCCCCTCTCTCCGCCGCCCCATCAACCGTCCGCGCTCTTATCCCCTCCGTCTTCATCCCCCAGCTCGTCCACCCGCTCCCCGCACCTCCCCGTCAGACTGGTTCTTTTTGCTTCGTGTTCCACGAAATCGTACAGGAAGCGGCCGGAGGTAACGAACGAAATATTGGATTAAGCAGATAAAGGTAGCACGAACCGCAATAAGTCCTCCGAAGCGTGTACACGCGAGGGGCGGGAGAGAGGAGGGAACAATGAAACGCGATACGGGGCCGAGATAAGAATGAAATTGCGTTATGGCCGGTCGAGCCGTGGTTTTCGATTCGATGCGTTTTATCACTTCCCGCTGGACACCCTGCCACAATTTGTCCTGACTCGTATCCACCGACGACCGCACAAAGGGGGCGCATCCTGGCCGCGGACAAAGGGGATTTCTTTCTGATTCCTCTCTTCCTTTTGTCTCCTCTCGTTCGAAACTCGATTCGGGCCCGTGGTCGCGTAATTGCGGCGGTCCATTCAGCCGCGATACGAGGTATGCCCGATAGTTAGCAGGGATTTGCTTGCTCCGAAATGCTTCCACCGTTAGTGAGGTGGAGGGACAACTTGCGCTCTCCAAGGTGAGGTAAAGAAAGGCACGTTGCTTTTCGGCCAGGGAAGTGCGGACTTTCTGTTCGAAGCCGCGGAGAACGTGGACAACGATTCGAGAATCCCACGAACAACGAACTTGGCTCCAGTGGTAGACAAGCCGCCGTTGCCAAAAATGTAAACTTCTCTTTGTGGCTCGAGACGTTGAGTGTCCGGAAGTGCAGATATTTATGTCGATTTTAGAAGAGGAATATTTCATGCATCAAAATTCAATATTCGACGACGAAGCTTTGAAAAATCGAACAACAATCGCTGCCCCATTGTGAGTGCTGAGGTAAAACGTCCGTAGCACGACGGCCAGTAACCACTCGAGGCACCAACCGTTCTGAAGTAAACAGCCATTCGAGTTGCAGAAAAATGTTTACTGTTAAGTGAACGGTGTATTATGCTGCATTACGTTGCATTACGTTGCTTCGCTTCGGAAACGTATCCTACTCTTCGGCGCGACTGAAATCCCGCCGATGCCAGTAGTACAGATCAATAGATAACGATCCATATAAACTGGGCGCCGTGTATCGGCGACGCTGCTTAAATGTATGTTATATGGAGGGGGATATTCGTATTACCGGTGTCGTGTGTTATCGAGTAAGCCGATAACGTACGCGTAACGTGCTGCGAAAATGGAAAAAATGAATTCCCAATCGCGGATCGAAAAAAAAAAGGAAAAAAGAAACGAGATTGATCGACCCACTAAACACCATATTTCGTCGGAATCGTTGTTATATTCCTTCTGGCCCGCGTGTATCTTCGGCGCTTCGTGTCATTTACGTGTTATCCGCGCTTCATTCATTTTATCGAAATATATTGTTCTCTCCAAATACGATAAAAGGGGCGAAAATAGTGGCGAAAGGTATCCGTTTCCGCACGGGATACATTTATCCCGGGCTCGTGAAATAATATTATACGTATACACTCGAGCCGGGCTAAAAAACGGGGACACGAGCCTTTTAATCGAAATCACGAGATTCCATCGGTGTATTTATGTAGAGTTACCTCCGCGATTTTCAGCTTCCAGCCTCCCATTGAAACAAATTGACGCGACCGCCCCATTGTTTAAATTTTGAATCTTCTGCACAATGCTCTTCAATTCTCCGTATACATGTATCATATTCGAAAAGTATTCCGTAGGGGAGACCGGGGCTGGTTGACTAATTTTTTACATTCCCAATTTTTATAAATAGTCCATTAGTATTTTGTTGACTTACTGCTTGCCAAAAGTTTCCAAATTTTATTAGGTATACAGGCATAATTTTGAAAATTGGTTTCATTGAGTCTAGGTTGTAGTTTTTATTGTATTTAGAGTAGTGAGACGAATAAGTCAACAGACCCCGGCTACGGGGTTAGTTGACAAATATGATGGGGTCAGTTGACTTGACATTTACTTTTCAGTTTTAACCCTTTGCATGCGAAAGGTGTATATATACGCTGTCACAGTACATCAATATAATGTGAAAAACGTATATATACGCTGCCAATTCCATCAATATAGTATACGAAACGCGTACATATGTATACTACGACCAATAAATTTTTTTATTTTTTTTTCACTCCTCCACAGTGTTATTTTTTGTATTAATTATCATGGTCTAAGATACTGTAATTATTTTGTACTGGTTTGTTATGGTCTATTTGGAAGGCCTGAGAGTTTGAAGGGAGGATAGGGTGTAAAACTGGTAGGGTTGAGTTTGGAAGGATTTGTGGTGGGGGAAGTGGACTTGAGCAGCTAAACTCTTTGCCTCGACTGCATCTTGAGGATAAAAAATGCAATTATTAGTAGTATTCCTATGCTTAGTCAAGTAACCCCGTCCGACATTGTTAACATGTTAAGGGTCGTACGTACAAAACCTCCACGCACCGGATGAAATAAAATACCGTAAATTATAGTCAAGGTATCACGTTTCCACAAAATATTCATGAAATAACATCAAGCAGTACTTAGTGGGAAAAAATTCATAAATAGTCAAAACGAAAATATTTACTTCCAGCCGACCTTTTTAGATTTTTCATTCTCACTGACAGAACACGCAAGTTTTTGTCACAACGACACATCAAATGGCAAGCTGGTCATTCATATGCTCCAATATTGCGAATCGCAGCATAATTTATTCCATAATACAAGAATTAAAGGGAATTAGTCAACTAACCTCGTTAGTCAACTAGCCCCGGTCTCCCCTACTTATTCTACGGAAACATGCCACATCTTTCTACTTTTCCGACGCCCAAATCTGCCATAATTTCGTGTACGAAACCTATTCAGCGCAAAGAACGCTATCTTGCTCCTACGTATACTTCCATCGTCTCTCATTTTCCACCGGGAAATTCCATATGAAGCAATCGGCAGGTCCGCACCCGTGTACGCTTGACACACGCACACACGCGCGCGCACGCTATATACGAGCCCTCTGTTAAATTCAGTCCGTCCGTAATCAATCGATGACCCGCCAATTACCAGTTTCCGTCTTAATTGGCAAACACGGTCGAAACGAGCGGGAAGGTGAACGGGTCGCGAGTCTTCGATCGCGGATCTGGCCGATTCGATCGCGCGCGACGCCCGCGCCCGCCCCTGTTCCGCAGGATTTCGTTGAAATCTCGCGCGACGAACGCTAACGATTGTCACATCGTCCACGCGAAATCGCCGGGCACGTCCGAGGGCGCTGTTTTTTCAATTAGCAGAATTATTTTCCCCAATTACTCGACGGATATCCGCGTCCAATCCCGCGGGCCGAGCGCATAAATATTTATACAGCCGCCGTCCACGGCGAGACTCCAACTTTTCCCATGTAAATACGAGGTGCCGAGGTTTTTCCCCGAGCCCGTCGTGTCAAAAACTTTCACGGCGGAGGAACTTTAACCCGGCGCAGCGCGGGATGAACAGACGCGGGGCGGCGAGGGGGCCAGGGGCGAGATTCTAATTCTAACTTCGGCGCCGTTTGTAATTCAGTTTTACAGGCGTCACGCGAATGTTCATTACGGCCGGGTAACGTCTACACGCCCCGACGTCTTGTCTATGTAAATACGCGTATCCCGTGTCATCGCTTCGTTCCTTGCATAATAAAATACCCGTAGCGCGTTATCCTCGGCGCTCGCGGGCCGGCTTTATGCTCGACGCGGAACCACCCTTTCAGAATCCGCGCGTACACGACGAGTCCGACTGTAATTTTCGCGCCGGATGCACCGGCGCACATAGGGGCGCGAATGGCGTACAAGATTCGACGGAGGAAAGAAAGATTGTCTGAACCCGTTTGCGATACGCGTCCACAGATATACGAGGCGACGCGAAAGCGATCGCCCGCCTTTCTGTGTGCGCGAGTCTTTGAGGCCCGCGAAAGGAGAGCGAATATAAAATAACGACGCGGAAAAAGATTTGAGATAGCTGGAGAGGCACGTGGAGATTCGCGGGGGTTCTATTTTTAAACTACGTTTAATCACTTTGAGTGATTCGTCGAGAGGAACACGAAAGAAGGATACGCGGTGTACAGTATTTTTTAAGAGGTCACGCCACCTTGGACGAAGCAAAGTTATTCTCATTTTCGGCAATTTTTTGAGAGAGATAATAAAATAAATTAACTTTTAAATAAAAACTCTCGAAGGAGAAAGTCGTATTTTTTTTCGTACAAAATAGCGGCGGTTCTTGTTATAGGTCAAACGGTGTGGCCGTGAGGTTAAACACCGTGGGAAACGTCTTTCGGCAGGATGTTGAGTATCGCGGCTCTACCCGCCGCCATTTTGTACGAAAAAAAAATACGACTTCTTTCGTCGAAAGTTGTACAATAACAGGCTTCATATTGAATTTTCCATTTGTTTCATTATCTCCCACAACAAACTCCCTTAACCCTTTCAGTACGGCGTACATTTCCGCGAAAGTGCTTTTGACTAATTTTTTTTTTTTTTTTTTTTTTTTTTTTTTAAACTATCGGAGATGCCGACTAAAGTCGGCGCTAGGAACGACGGCTCGTTCCGTGACGCCGGATGTATCCGGCACTGGTACACACAGGTCATCAGATGGATGCCGGATATATCCGGCGCTGGTACCGAAAGGGTTAAGAAGTGCGTTAAATTTTTATACTAAGTTGAGAGGGTGAACGAGCATTCTACGTATTTTATTGTAGGATGAAATATATCAATTTTTGCTGAATGAATAACGCGATTAACGGTCTGCTGATTCTGCGGGCGAGTCTATGAAGATCGGGCGAAAGAAGAGGTGAAATCGGGAAATGCAATTTTCATTCTCATCGAGGTTCCTTGTTCGAGTCGTTCAGAAACGGACGCCGATGGCAAAACAAATTTGACGAATAAACTCCAGGTCGGCCACGATCGGTTCGCCTCTATAAAGGCCAGCAATGTGCCAACGATATCTTCGTTGCGAAAGTTTACGCAGAGATCGACCCGAAAATATCAAATTTCTCAAATATTGAACCGCGTCGAGGGTTGTTGAGTCCCTGACCTATAGAGGATCCTGTGGCAACATTTCCCACCTCCTCGTTTATATGCTGTCCGAAAGCTGCACCTAAAATACACGCTTGCATTCGAAAGCAAAGGTGGATGGAACAACAGCGGGTGCAGACGCTATATAGAGGAATAGTATGGTCTCCAAAGCGCATGCGAGTGGAATCGTGAATGCCCCCAATGACACAGTACAAATTCTAGCTGTGAATAGATTCGAGGTTTAGCTGGTGATCTAGCATCTGCGTCATTGCTACTCCATATACATCTACACACAACTTAAACTAATCCTAAATAAATCATTATATTTCTCCCGCTAATTATACACGCAGAAACCAAGGGAAACCATTCCTCTGGTTGGAGTCTAGTCAAACTCCAATACACCTGGAAAAAGCATTCATTATCCGCAGGAAACACCCAAACATAATTCGAAAACGTTCTTGCAGGACTCCGCCATGCTACCTGTTCGCGCAGACACAGGAAAATCCATCGTTGCCTCTCACCCACTCGCGCCCCCAAAGTCCACCACCGACCGAATTTAATTAAGCGCGAAACTTTACAGTGGCATGATTAATTTTTCGTTCGCGCCATCGCCTGGTCGGAAACGGTAAATCGTTGGGACAACAAATTCCCCTAGATTCGAGCGGAACAACGGGCACGGAAACGGGATTATTAACGTGGCCAGTCGCGGCGCGTGGTAAAGTCGCTTAACCAACCGGCAAACGAGCCGATTGTAATTGAATATCCGTGTCGCTTAGCATTAATTAGGATGCTGAAAAAGTTCCTTTTGTAACGGGGCGGCGAAGTTTTCAAGTCAATTAGAAAATTTTCGAGCCGCGTAACGACCCCTGACGCAACGTGACTTCTACGTAGCCAGACAGAGAGGAAAGTAGTGGAAAGGTGGACGAGGACGGGGGAGAGAGAGAGGAGACAGAGAGAGAGAGGTTCTGTCAGCCCGAGTGAAATGTAAATCTATTAAAAAAGTTATTTCCCGTGAATAAACGTTTATCCATCGTCGGGTGGAGGTGGACGGGCGAGACGCGAAGGCCCACGGGAACGTCCCATTGAAACTCAAAGTCCGTCGTTTAATCGAAATAATGATGCAGTTAAATCTTTTGTCAGGGTGGAGAACTCTCTTGTCTCTCTGTCGGCTCGGACCTTTTCCAACGGTCGTGCTTTCGCGTTAATCAGTCGCGCCGCTAATGAAGTCATCGGGCGAAAGTAATCAATCGATCGAATCCAGTACGGACGAAAATTGTAGCTACGCTCTTTCGGGTCGTTTCTCTTCTTCCCCGAACTTGATCCGACCAACCCAACTAATATAATATCGCTCATGCTTCGACTAAGATCGGCTCGACTTCACCCTCCAACGATTCCGTAGCAAACTACGTACCTCACGGTTCAAGGGTCCGCGTCGTCTCTCCAAGAAGCTGTGAAAATTCCTGGCGAATGGTCTGCCTCTTCGCGGAAGAAGCGTAACGAGGACGCGTCGAACCGGGCGATCGTCAACGATCTTCCCCGTCGCGGCGGAGCGGGGAGAGGGTGAACGAGCACGGTACGCTGCCCGCAAATTAACCTGAATTGAAAAATAAACGCAATAACCGTCGGGAGAAGAAAGCGCCCGCGGAGACGTTTCAAATTAAGAAGGAAACACTTGGACTCCATGACGGACTATTTTCTGCCCCGTATAATGCGCCCTTCAATGGGCAAGCTGCTTTTCTGCTCCGCGGGAAGGGGGCCAAGTGTGGGCGGGGGCTTAAAAATATCCCCTTTATACGACAGCGCGTCCATACATACGGCTCCGTTCGAACAAAAGGATCCTCCTCGGTGCACAAAAGTTGACGTCTTAGAAAGAGGGACTCGTCACGGAACTCTCTAATGGCCGAGATATTTTGCGGTTCCCCGGGATATTGCTTTAAGTAGAAAGTTGGTGGAACATACCGCTCAATGACAACCGACAGCCCCTAACCGTGCCGGCGGAAAAAAAAAAAGAAAACAGGAAATAGCGAGCTAACGAATATCGAATTGCCGCGATCCTATAAATAGCAACGGAATGGTCGCCGTTCGGGCGGAAATGGTTCCAGCCCGATTCAATATTCGGTTTTGGGATCGCAGCTGGCAAATTGTAAATATATCTCCATGCCGATGCATCTTTCATGAACCTTGTAAAAAGAATATTTACGCATCTTTCATGCCAGCCACACGTCTCGCGGGTATCGACCGTACAGTATATGCGGTCGTTTAAGATGTCTTTCGAACATCGTTCCCAGGGATTTCAGAGATATCAGTCAGATATCCTAAGTTTATACCCCTATTCTATTGCCCTTTAATAGCCCCCGATCCAACTATTAAGATCTCTGTCATCGATGTTACCCGAGCCAGCCAGATGTTCGTCTGCTGCTAGCTGTAAGTAGAAGAGATCAACGACTAACGATCCCTGAAGGGAAACAAACTTGAAATAGTCGACACGTCTCCCCCTTCATTTCCATAGTATTCCAGTTACAAGCTACCTTTCCCAACAAGAAGCGTGCATCATCGCTTAATCGATGCAGACAGAATGAGACGCTTATCTCCTAACAACCCCCGATGCGCCGACAGCACGTGAAACGCAACCGTTCCCCTTCTATTACGCGCGAATCGATAGGAGCGAGCACAAACAACCGCTGGAAGCCAGCGCGTTTCTTCCGTTCCACCTTCGTTTTCTCTATCGCGCGATGACAGCCGGGGACATTGTTCTGCTTGGCAGCCGCGGAACTCGCGGAAAGCTCCGCCGGCGAAGCGAAATTTTGTTCGCTTGCCACCTATAGAAACAACAGGGGTGGGTATATTTGCAAGGGGAGCTCGCGCTTCCGAAATCTCGCGCCAATATTGAAATAACGTTGATTTAATTACGTCCATCAATGGCGGCGCGTACGCAAGCATTATTGTAAAGTCGCACTGTTTTACTTCCAGCAAAGTATATACGCAGAGGGTAGGCGCCGGTGTTTGAGATAACTTGATCGATGCACGTTCCATTAACGGGAAGTGTATTTGAACGAAACGGACGGCCGGCGTGTATTCCCACGCGCGTGTATAAATGGGAATAACCTTTAAACAGTATATTATGAAATGGTCGAGAAGCTTCTAGCACTGGATTTCTTGTTTTGACACGTTTCGAGCCTACTTCCATGAGAATATAATCTCTCAGCTGTAAATGGGTAAATATCCAGGGAAAGGATATCAGGAACGGATATAAAAATACGTGCTCTCCGCCCCTCGGAAATAGGGACAACATGGCGTAGCGTAAAAACAGGAGAACGAAACCGTTTCTTTCAACCCCCCGCGGTGTATCCCCCCCCCCCCCCCCCCAGCATTGCAATTATCAACAAAACCGATCCTCTCGAAGCCGCTATTTTATCGAAGATAAATGGCCCAGCAACCCACACCGACAACGACAAGCCGACAGGGCAGAAAGCGATGTAGCAATGTTCCCAGGGACCCCGTTTTTCATACGGAATTACACCGTTTTACTAATCCATACGGCGCCCGGGGAACGGCCGCCATTTCCTGGTCACGTAGCCCGAAAGGAGCGTGGCGGCGAGGCCGACGAATGGCAAGGAGGAGGAAGACAGACTGTCTACGGTCGCCGAGACACCCTCGAGAATAATGGAACGCCGATAGATCGCTAGCAGCCACCTCCTCCATTCACTTTTTCCGTAATCTTTCTCGGCGGATCGCAGCTAGCCGGATCCAGTAATCATTCGTCCTGGGCGCAGCTGATCCGAAAATTGGTTTCTTAGGGGCCGTGTCGTTCGTCATCCAAAGGAACGAGCTCCACGGTCAGGGGGGAAGGATCCAGCCGGAAATGATGGTGCGCCGCGATTGAAAAACGTCATATTTCCGTGTCGAGGGACGACTTTCTTCTTCTCCTTGCGCCGCTGAATGGATGAAACCGAACTGGGATCGTTCCCTGCGTGGGAGCGAGGGGGGTGGGCGGTATTAAAACGATGGAAAGTCGCCGAAGGAAAAAGGAAACGAGAGGGACAACACGTTCACCATGGTCTGAACTTGAAAGTTGATACAATAGGGTGCCAGAGGCGTCGCAGCCCCAGTCCACCCTTTCCTCCGCTCCCTCCTGCCCCTCCTTGTCCTCGTCTCCGAAAGAACCTGGCGCTCGAAGCTTTGCTTAACCCCGTCGGAAGTAATCAACACGCCGTGCAAAGAAGTGAAATGGAAAGTGTTAGCGGCCTGGGAAACTGTATCCGCGATGAGCCAACTTCGCCACCCTCCTGCAGCCTTCTTTCTGAGCAGACGAGGCTGTTCATGCAGATTCCAAGCGTAATGTCGCGTGCACGCGGTCGTCGCGGGGGGGACGTGGTGGGTTACACAGATCGTGTGTAATACGATTGTTTCGTGAAGCAGTCGACTGAGGATCACGTCGCTTAAAGGGTTCCTTTGAGCGAGAAACTGTGAATTTAGTGGGAGTATTCGTTTAGTATTGGATACTGTATGTTTAGTAGATACTTGATGCATTTGTTGAGAGAGACAGATCCTTTTCATTAAAGTTGCTATTGTTCCTCTTTGGAAATTCTGGTTTTACTTGGACTCGATAGCTTCTCTATCGAATTGTATGAAGGGAACTAGTTAGTTAAGAAATATCTGCCTTTGAGAAGCTGTTATGGTCGAGCATTGAAAGCTGCGGCCTCCGCGATGCTAGATGCTGTTCTAACGATAAAGTAATAACCTAAGAGCTGGTTAAAATTGGAATGCAATGTAGATTGGCTGGGCGCTGAAGCGATGTTGATGGTGCGCGCGAGAAATTGTAACGGCACTAACTAGATCTGAAGTATAACAGCAGATGCAAAGGGAGAATATGCGCGATTGCAAGCGTTGTTAGTGTGTAATGTGTGTTCTTGATGTCTTCTATCTGATACCCAGCTCCATTCACCTCTGTGACGTAGGTATACTTGCCTATATCATCCGAGCTCCGTTACAAGCTTTCTCGAGGTTAGCATAAATTTTCCCCGACTATAGTGATTTTCCCGCAGCAGAGGTGGATCTATTTGCAAATGTTTAGTGGAGTCTATCTTCATACTCTGTGTGATTGCATTTCTCAGGAAGGGAAGCTTCAGAAAAGCGAGAATTCTTAAATTACCCTCCTGCACCTGTTACATACCCCGAGCTCTTTAAAACCCAGTTTACGGTACCTAATTATTAAAACGAATCGGAATCAAATGCTGGCACACGAAGCACCGTTACGTACACAGCTATCGAAGAACCCCAACCTCCAATACTTAATAAATCTCAAACTGTCCTTCGAAATAGGAAACTCCCCTGGTCCTCGTCTACCCAATTTGAACATACTTTACAACGCCATTAAACGAGCCACCCCCTGCGTCGAAGACGTGCAGCTCCTGTGGAACATTTCCAAAGATATACACCCCATTCGTCCCTCTTCGCAGCCGTCATCGATTCGGCGTCAGAGGCGCAGCCACGGCGCGATCCTTTAATCCGACCTTAAAACCCTCGCCATATTCTCCCCTCATATCTCACGCCCCGTGGCGCGAGCTCCGCGGTCCGTTCGAGGGACGAGTGTCACGGTGGTGACACTAATAAAACCCAATTACCAGGGAATTACGGTAACCCCTTTCGCGCTTTACGCCCTCGCTCAGCCTGGGTGGCACGTACAACGACGCCAGTTTTCCGCGCGGTTGCTGGATCCTTGGTGATCGTTTGCGATACACAACGTCGAGAGGCCGGGAGGATCGGGGAGTTCGCTTACGCGGCAATTCTCCGCGGGACTTTCTCCATAGATCTGGGAGGAGCCGTACGTGATCTTTATCGTCGGCAGCGTCGGGGCAACAGCGCCCGCCGTGTACAGCTATCTCAATGATAAATCGTGACAGAACGATACGTGCCTTCGATACGGTATCGTATGGCACGGGTCAGTCGACCGTCGAGCCGAGTTATCGAAAGCGACGGGCCGAGGGGTAGCTCGGACAAGCAAAGCGACAAGGGGCACGGCCATGAAGAAGCTAAGAGAAGCGACCAGGGGGAAGGATGGCAGCAGTTATTGCGAAGGACCTCTCTATCGAGCAATTCCATCCCGAGTAGCAATCCACCTAGCGCAGAGAAAGGGAGGCTGACGGTGGTCGGTGTCTCTTGTACGTCTCCCTTCGCTGCTTTTATTCCCCCAACCCTCTCTGCGCCGGCGGTAAACTGAGACGAGACGAGGGCATGTCGATACGTGCCCGTCTACCTCCATTCAAGGAACACAAGTCACGACTAATTCCTCATCCCTTCCCTCCCGATACCACCTTCGACCCCCTGCTAAACTACCCCCCGCCGATCCACGGTAACGCTGATAAGAAACGGGTTAATTGCAGCTCGCGACCGCCGGCCTCGGGAGATTCTACTTTTCCGCGATGGAATTTTTCCAGCCGACCGTCGCGTCGTTACGTAATACGCCCGCTGAATAATACGGCCGAGCAACCCCCGTAATTAGCGGAAAGGAGAAACTATTTCGCCGGGCCGGCTGATGAAAATGCTGAAACAATAAATGCCGCTTTCGCCGTCGGAACAATTATCGCGGAGCCGCAAAGAGACGGGAGGGTAAAAAATATTCCCTTTTCCAGTTACGTGTAATCCGTTTCCATCAAAGGGGAGGGAAGGGTGGTACAAAGGGGGAGAAGGCGAACGATCGTCCGCGGGGTCGACCGCCGGCATGCTCGGCCCCTGTTAAAGTATTATCATTCCGCAAGTTTCCATGCAGGCTTCATAATGAAGTATTCACCTCCTCGTAATCCCACCCCCGTTCCACTTCCTGCTACGCTATTCTCTTCGACCTGCCTTGGCCAGATACCCGTCGCGACAATGCACGAGGGGGGTGGACCGGGGAGGAATTTCCACGAAGGCAAAAAAAAAGCCCCGTCCCCTTATGTACGACCAGTTAATCCCGTTAGGCTTACAAAACAGTGGGCCCGTTTCATTTGCATAATGCATATTACCGGGATGTATATGCACGGTTGAGGAGCGCCCGCGAAATCCACGGTTCGCCGTGGCGCGACTCAACAGCCCGGCACGCCGTCGAAATTATTTATCCGCGAGCGCGGACGTGCCAGCTGTGAGCTAAATAATTCCGAAGACTGTATGAGGGGTGCTGGCAGTGGTTTCTGTTAATCAGTTTTCCCAGCCACGATAACTGGACCCTGCATCTGTGTGACCCTATTTTGCGCGACGTTTGACGTGACGAGAAGCATTCGGGACAAATTAGGCGTGGGAGGACCATGAAGGTCTCGGCGCTTACTAGATCACTTTGGCGTCGAACGATATCGTCAGCTGTTTATCTCGAACAGATTTAGGAGGGTTCTTCTATCCTCGAATGGTAGTAGACCGAGTTTCATGCCCCAGGAAAATTTCTAATGGGGCCAGTAGAAATTTCGAGCAAGAAGAAACGCAGACTCAGGGATGCAGTGGGACGCGGCAGAACAGAGGGAGACCAGAGTGTAAAATTGTAAACGGTTAATGACCTTTAATGACTTTAATGATAGTGGAGTACAATCACGATCCAAAGCAGAGTTATAACGCACTCGTGTTACACCACCAGTGATCGCTGTTGTTGGTAAATGCCCCAAGTTTGTTGCCACGCTCCTGATACAATAGAACCTCGTTACATAGTATCGTACTCATTGAAACGCATTATTCCACTACAACTACCCCACAGAGTATTAATTCGTCGCGAGAGCAGCGACAGGTACATCGCGAGAAAGGATCGATCAGGCGCCCCTTCGCGATTTTGCGCTACGAGCAGCGATGAAATCGAGTTCTATACGTATATTGGTACCCGCGCTGCCCGATTTCATCATTACCCACAACTTCGAAGATTCAGCGGTAACCTGCCCGCGCGCGTTCCCAAGTCGCCATTGTTCGCCGATTACTCGGATTATCGAAGGGTCCAAGTTGATCCCCGGGCATTTTCACCTCGGCGAGCAAAATTTAACCCACATTTCGGGAGAATAAATCGCCGTGCTTCCGTGCTGATCCTAATTAAGCACTCGGCCGCTTCGATAATTACATTCATACGTATAATCGCGCGGAGGGAAAGCCGCGGAATAGTATCGTTAGTTATACGAGCGTTGCCCGGCCCTCCAGTCCAGGAAGCGCGAAATCTACCTAGGAACGACTGGATCTAACGGAAAGCCGCATCAACTATGTCTTTTACGTAAATGCCCGGACTGTACGGCTGCTCGTTAAACGAAGACAAACCTTTGCTTAACGTTCCAGCTTAAGATCGTTCGCGAACGAGCGCTCCGCGAGACTTTCAGCCGGCTATAGAGATACACTCGAGCAGCGGCGAAATTGAGAAACGAAAGCCACTTCTGCTATCATTTTACCAAAAGATCCACCTTTAAACCGTCTTCAACAGTGCCAACACTCCCGTCCACCCTATTATCGTTGGCCAACTCTTTCGCTACCTTCTTGGGCTTCTCGTGGTTCGAGTGTCGCAAATACCCGACGAGCCAGTCCTCGCGAAACGATCATACCCGACGTTCCCTGGGTCCCGTCCCTTCGAAACGTTCGACGTCCGTTCCGAGGCATGGCGAGTGCCAGCATTTCAACGCTTCGGGATTTGCGTCTATTACTGCGGCGATAGAAGATATTATTACACGCGTGGATGATAAAATCTGCATTCCTTGGAGACGAATGAGTGGCGTGAAAAGAGGAAATACGATCAGACATTATACTCACATTCTATGCATTTTTCTTTACAGAATACTAGTGGTTATAGAGCTGCCCCACACAATGTCCAACGAACAATTTAATATTCGCCTTGGATTTCAAGAATGTAGTACACGATTTCTAGGAATCATTCCGGAGAATTGCCCCTGAATGCCGTCACGGCGATGTACACAGAGCTTTCGCGCGTCTCGCCGTTCTCACTTGGGGCGAAGAAACGCATTTTTCAACAATGCCAGGAACTATGACAAACTCGATTTCCCCCGACGTGAATGACACCTGATTAGGTGCATCAGCGAAAAGAGCTTATGACGCGTGACGCTGGCAGTCCAGCGAAAAAATTTGATACCCCGGGAAGGGGCTATTCGAGTCGGGGGTCGGCAGTCGAATTCGATCAATGGAGGCTATTTTCGAAGCGCGCGCCGTTCGCCGTTCGCCGTCCACGTCGAAAAAGTGCGCAGCACGTAGAATTGTCGGCGGTGTGGCCGTAAAATTTCAATTTTCTCGGTATCGCCGTGTCCAGGAAATAGACTGGGCGTTGGGCGCGACCGCTTAGCCATACCAGCACCGACATGCACATTCGACATACGGTGCAAGGGTTTTACAGGCAAGGTAAAAGCGGATCGATACCGAGGAGTCGTTCAATCTTTCGACCTCCACCTGATACAGCTGGAGGGAAAGAGAGAGAGAGAGAGAGAGAGAGAGAGGGTATGGGATGCAGGGAGAGTTGAAATTTATGTGGAAGCTCGGAGAAAAACTGTGCACGCGCGAATCGATAACTCGCTCGAGAATAATCCCCTAACATCGGGCTGATCGTCTCGGAATCTCGATCCCCGCACGGTTGCCAAGGAACGATCGACGGAACGCTTCTTGAATGCTCCAAACTCGCGAGAATTGGAACGGTAATCGGAGGAACGATACAAGAATCGCAGGTGATATTTTACAGGCGACAGGTTCGATTTTCAACCCCCCGCGCTGCAAATATGCCTCCCTGGGCGCGAGCAATGCCTGACGTTCCAGTAGAAGTTCGTACGTGTTGGTGCGTCGGGATTTGAATTCGTGTCAGATGCCGATCTCATACTTCGCGATGGAAATGGAAGGATTTGTAATTTTGGAGAACTGACGCGAAACGGGGTAATTAGAAATTACAATAGACTGTGATCGTGCATTCGGAGAACCCCGATTTGGTGACCAATAATAGAAGCATCATAGATAGCACGATATTATCAATGTGTAAGTATATCCGAGGTCGTTCGCCTCTTCTCGAAAATAAAGCAGCCCTAAATGGAACATCTAAATACTACCTCAATTGCGGTTATGCTAAATCTCCAGCACAACGGAACTCTAATTACAACGCCACAATAGTCGTTTAGAACACCTGCTATTTTTATACCCCTTATTACATCCCCATTGTCTACGCTATAGCATCGCTTACAGCATAGGTTCTAAAGAAAGCTACGATTATTTTATGATATACCTACCGCGTACAATTATTCTGTATCAGGGTGGAAAATGAATAATCTGATTCCAGGATCAACACTCTATAACCCCTCCGAATACTCTATCCTCTGACTCGCTAAAAGACTCTCTATAAACCCTCTAAAGACAATCTTCAAAAATTCACCCCCATACGCGTGCAATTGTACACCCTCACTTTTCCACTCAAACATCCCAAACAATACGCTAACAGCCCCATCGTTAAAACTCCCTCCCACAGCATCTTACAGTTGAAAGCCACGAATTCGAAGCCAGCAAAAATGGAAAGCTATATTTTGCCAGTTAGTCCCTTTCAGCATTTCTACCACGTGATTATCGACGATCGCGTATAACGAGCGAGACGTGGCAGCAGGACCGAGACCAGAAAAGAGGACCGATACCTACCAACAGCATTGATTACCGATTCGCGACGGAATCTGTACACCGCGGGGCGCGATTCGTCGATGGGCTTGAGTACCAGGATCGATCCAGCCAAGTCGGGTACGCCCGGTTCAGGCATCGATTGGGGGATGAATCGTTCCGCGTAAAGGCGGCCGCAGAATCGCGCTCCTTGCTTCGTTCGAACGCCAACGGGGCGAGGGATGTCGGCCGAGATATCGCGTAACCGCCCTCGTGTAACGGAGCGCTCCCAAAGCGGAAGTATCGCGCAAGATCGCGCGATAGGGAGGTTCGTGCGGCGCGCGCTCGGTCATCCCCTCGATCCCATCGAGGCCACGGTGAAAGGAACAAATTATCCTGTTACTGGCCGGCGTGTATTCGTTAATAATTACTATCCCTCGCGCCAGATAACAGCTGTTTCGGAAGGGGCTGCCAGTGAGGTATCGAGACCATGCTTGAATCTGCAGGTTGGATTGGGGGAGATCGGGTGAAGAGTATATCGAAAGTGATGATGGACGTTCTATTAGGTCCCTTGCAGATATTCACCCGATATGGTTATCCAAACCTTAATTACAGTCTCGACGAGCCATTTGAAAGATTCCAAGGGCACTCACTCGTAGACAGAGCAATTGGTAAAAAATTTACGTAATAATTCTTCCGCAAGGAAACAGTTGTTTTGACGAGAATAAAAGGAATGCCTCAAAGACCGATCCTACCGATCGCGTGGCTCCTCCGCTTCCAGCCGCCTTGAAAATCAATTTTCTGAAAAATAGAGGCTCGTATGGAAAGATTCTGCGCCACACTTTCCGCTCGTTTCTTCGGGAGGAATCCAATAACCACCCTTTACTGAGCGCGTCTACAGCCCGCTGCTCCCTTCTCGAACCAGCACAAAACGCTCCGTCCCGTCGACGCAAGATAATTAACGTGTGCCGACGACATTCCGCGGCGAGTTATTGTTTCGGGATAATGTGATTCGCGCGTAACCACCGCCGAAACTGTTAGTTTCGCCTCAATTAAAAATAATGAGACGCCCGGCTCGCGGACCATCCCCGTTCAGCGAAACGAGAAGCGTTTCGTGCCCGTGACGAAGGTAAACCCGGGGCGATTTTCCTCTCGGAACACAACGATAAGATTGAAACACCCTCGTAAAATTTATACCCCCCGGGGTGGCCGTTGCCGAACGAAATCGGACGGACCATATCGAGGCGGTTTCTGTAGGTACCTGCCCCTAACTCCCCGGGATCACGTATGACGAGTCACGTACACGATGAAACAGAGATACATATTATCGCGCGATAGATAATTGCGACGTGGACCCGACCGTGCCGCACGAGTCCTCGTTAATGGCCACCGTCCACCTAGCTCGATCATCTCGATCTTAATTCGCGCGGTGACCGTTCAACGACAATGGCCAGGGACATGCGAACCGGTGCAACTGCAGTGGGGCGTTTCTGGGGACGTGCTGGCGAACAATGCATTCGAAAGTACTTTCGAAGATCTTGGACCGAAAGCGTGGACAATCATTTCGCCGCTTTCTTTTGGAAAAGAGGGAATTTTATTGTTTAAACTTGACTCGTGAATTTTAATTGGTAGCGATCAAAGACCAGCTCAGACCACTCTGAAACGAAGACCAGCTTATCTACTTGCAACAGTACGAATGGTCATTACGGTAGAGATATTACATACTGAATGTTAACTTTTGATAGAAACTATGGCGATCAGTGTCTGAGCCGCGAAATGTCTTGATAGGATCACGAGGAATAAATCCCCTTAATTTTCAAAGGAAATTTTGAAAATTCTTACACTCGCAGCAAAATTGCGGCTCCTTATGAAACGTACAGGGTACACTGCGCAATCGTTCCGACGCTGGGCTACTTTGTACCAGAAAGAACGTGCTCCGGGTTGAGGCTAGTGTTAATTGCTCTTAAGTTAATTACGAGCGCTAAGAATGAAAATTTTGTACACGCGCCCGCCTCGAGAGCGGCAAACAAAGTGGGCAATCGCCTTTGGGCAGCTGTTCCTACCTGCTCCACGTGCGAGCCAACGTGCTCCCGAATCTTTGAAAGGAACCGGAAAACGAAATGATCTTCGATTCGTCAGCGGCCGATCGACCATACGTTATTCATCCCCTCGCGTTCACGACCTGTTTCCATTTCGTACGCGTGCACTATAGCACAATGGCACCCGGAATAAGTATATATACATTGGTAATGCCACTTAACATGCGAAGTCACGCACGATACAACCGCTGTCCCGCCGATATCGTCGCCCCCCTGCCTGCGCTCAACCCCCAGCCGCATCCACCCTCAACCCTTTTCGCGTACGCGAACCATGACTGAGAGTTTAAAAGCGTGAAAACTTGGACAGATGCGTTTGCACTGCGAAGCGCGCGCGGCGGAAGCAGCTAGCCACGGTTTCACGGTTACGCTACGTTTAGAAGTTCGACGTTGGCACGTAACGATTGTAAAGCAACACGATTTGTCTAGGTACCGTGGGAACGCGTGCCGCGGCGGTAATAGAGCCGGTTAAAGGTATCGCGGAAAGAATCCGTCGAACTGAGACCCGCGGTTCAACTCGCTGTACAATTGCGCAAATCTCATTATCCCCCCGTGTTTGTTAAAGTGAGCGGAGCGGAATTGCCCCGCTGGCTTTCTATCGCCCAGCGAGACCGCGGCGGGATTCGTCGATTCCCCCGGGCTGCTTTGCAAATCAGAAAACTGACGCGCAACAAATAAATACGGCCTGTAGATCGGGCAAACGCGGGAATTGAAAGCAAACAGATCTTACGCTCGATAAACAAGCTTTCCCCGCGTCCATTAAATCCGCCGCGCGGATCCGATACGCGCTTTTAACGTTGAAAAATCACGAAATTCATTTTACCACCTTTCCCGGCTACCGACCTGCAAGCGAAGGACAGGGGACGAAAGATGCGCAAGCACGTTGCCGGTAGAAATCGAGAGTTTGCCAAAGTACCTACCCCCTTCTAAAAAGACCCTGGCAGAACATCTCCAAGGACAGGGAATATCGAAACGGCGGGCCGAATCTATCCCACTTGCGCATTCGTCTTGCATAACTGGGCCGAAGGGTGAAGCATCTCGCGGTAAACACGGGTCGTGCTTTAATTCTGCAAGGGCAACGTCACAGCCACCCTTTGACCCCCTCTAATCTTAGCCAATTCCATGCATACGTAAGGAGCATCGGCAGACGTGCAAGCGGCAGCCCCTCCGACTCTTTGCAACTGCTCCCTGCAGACCCATTTATCGATCCCGGCGTGTACCAAACGAAAGGTTTCCATTAACCGCGTGTACCATGCCGGCGTATCGCGTATATACCCTACGCTGCCGTGCAACTGTTTCATCAGGGTGCATTTACCGCATTTACCGCGCGCGCTGGTCCCCGTTCCGTCGCAGCCAGCCAATCGGCGTCCGGAGCGAGTCCCCCGTGAAGGTGGACCAGCTACTTACGGCGATCGTGTACTCCGGCCCGCATCGTCGCGCATTATATTGGCAACGAATCGATAACAACTACGCATACGCGTTACGTGCCACCGTACGTTACTTCTAGCGCGAAAGCGATCGGCGCGTCTGCGTGGGCAAATTTATGCAAACCAGCCCCTGGAACGGGACCCCCCGTGCCGGAGCGGGACGAAGGCGAGGGATGAGACCCGATTTTCGTGACCCTCCGATCACCAGGAAGCGATAAATCACGGATAACGATTGGCAACAGGGGATCCTTAGAGAAGCTGGCTTTATTTTTATGGGCAGTCTCGAGGAACGCCCGCAAGTGCATTGTGAGGATTTTTCGTGAGGGTAGGCCGGGTAGAGGGCGTGGATGGTTTATAATATTCGTTTGGTGTCTGAAGATTTGTTTATTGGAATACTAGTTGTCGCGCTAGTTGTTTGGATCACGGATAGTCCAGTGAAATTAGACGGAAATCTGCCCAATCTTCGGAATAAATCCCAGCAAGCTAAATTTTGGTATGGGCCTTTATTTGGTCGTTTTAAACAATATGTCAAAAGTCCCCATCGATCCGAGTGCCGCTAAAAATTTTACAGAGGGTTGAAAAAAAAATAACAGTTTTTCGCGAATATCTCGTTATCTAGCAGTTTTGCGACAAAAATAGGTCTCACACAATTTATAACCTAGGAAATTCTCTACAAAAAAGGTTGCATGAGTTTTTTTCGTAGGAGTAACCATTTTCATGTGTGCCGGGTTACCAAATTTCAACCCCCATACTTTTGACAAGGGAAGATCCCGAACCCGGAAATTCAGAAAATTATGAAACTCTGTAAATATGTAGCGGAAGTCCTGCTGAGTACAACGCAATTTCGTTTGCTGCCCAAATTCACTCCAAGAGGGTGCAATTGACCCCTGAAAAATTTTTTAATTTGTATTATTACTCGCGAACTGTAGGAGATAGAAAAAAAGTATTCAGGAAAAAGTTACTTCTCTTAATTAGGACTAACATTTGGTAAATTATAGTTCTTACAGTTCTTACGGTTCGTGAGTTATAACACAAAATCGGAAAATAGACGGATTTTCAGGGGTCAATTTCACCCCCTTCGAGTGAACAAATTTAAACTTTAATCTTTGGGGATAAGTAGAGGATATATAGGTATGTATTACTCAATTTTTGTTGCTGCCCAAATTCACTCTAAGAGGGTGAAATTGACCCCTGAAAATCCGTCTATTTTCCGATTTTGTGTTATAACTCACGAACCGTAAGAACTGTAAGAACTATAATTTACCAAATGTTAGTCCTAATTAAGAGAAGTAACTTTTTCCTGAACACTTTTTTTCTATCTCCTACAGTTCGCGAGTAATAATACAAAGTAAAAAAAATTTCAGGGGTCAATTGCACCCTCTTGGAGTGAATTTGGGCAGCAAACGAAATTGCGTTGTACTCAGCAGGACTTCCGCTACATATTTACAGAGTTTCATAATTTTCTGAATTTCCGGGTTCGGGATCTTCCCTTGTCAAAAGTATGGGGGTTGAAATTTGGTAACCCGGCACACATGAAAATGGTTACTCCTACGAAAAAAACTCATGCAACCTTTTTTGTAGAGAATTTCCTAGGTTATAAATTGTGTGAGACCTATTTTTGTCGCAAAACTGCTAGATAACGAGATATTCGCGAAAAACTGTTATTTTTTTTTCAACCCTCTGTAAAATTTTTAGCGGCACTCGGATCGATGGGGACTTTTGACATATTGTTTAAAACGACCAAATAAAGGCCTATACCAAAATTTAGCTTGCTGGGATTTATTCCGAAGACAAATCCTAATTTCACTGGACTAGGAGCTTCCACAGTATTTCCGTGGGATTGGTAAATAATGTGGGTAACAAGGGTGGCAGATGCTGCTTGCAGTTTAAAAGGAAAGTAGCTAGACCTTTCGCGGTTCACTGAATTTCACGGAGTACTACCGAATGTCGATGTGTTGCTCGATTTTATGACGCCCGTCCCCAATTAATTCCACTTGCCCGCAATTTTTACTTCCCACTTCGATTCTCACTGCTATATGCAAATGAAACGCGTAAATAACTTTCAGAGGAAAATTATTACTGGCTCCCTCTTTTTTCTTTTTACGTAATTATGAAATATGAATGCCAGAGTTTAGCTGCATTAAATCGCGGGGTTTCGCGCTTGCGCAGAAATTACTAGACAACGGCGTTAAATAAAGCGAGGCGATGCTGGATAAATGCAAATTCCGTTTATCTGTAATGGCTTATTGCGTTCTTTATTTCGTCGGTGCAACGGCGTTTTCTCTAATAACAATTTCGCCGTCGTTAACGGTAAATCGTGCGTATTACCGGGGTGGCTGAAAAATTGCACGCTCCTCTTTATAAACATTTCGGAAACGTACTAATTAATTCGAGTTTACGTTTCAACTTATCCCCAGCTAAATACTTGTCAATTATTACGGCCAATTCCAACCTCCGCCCTCGAATAAATCACGGCAAACCCATACGCGAGGCGATAACTATGACAATACCGTCGGCAACAAAGTGTTTCAATATTTCACACCGACGCACAGTGGGTTGAAATCCCAGAAACATGGTAAAAATATGAAGGTAATCTTTGATATTTACAAAAATGAGTACAGTAATGCCTCGTTAGAATCACGACGATCGGGGCTGGCAGCGTGATACTAACGCGATGCGGACACCATTCGTAGCCGACGACAACTTCGTGTCGACTCTTTTGTTCTCTCGCACGTTCTCGGAGTCTCTCACTCTCGACTGAAGGATTCCAAGAAATGGTGGGGATAGTGAGCGTGATTATAACGCATGGTAAAATCGTGACACTAACGACGAATTACTGTATACTAAAGTTTTCGCGGTCGCTGATTACGAATCTGAACTCAAAATGGCAAAAAACAAAATGGCGGACGCGTATACCCAAAAAATATCAGATTTGGTCTAAACTTGGTATTCTAGAGTTTCCGAGGTCGCTGAGTACGAATCTCAAGTCAAAATGGCAAAAAAAAAATATCAGGGAATATCAAGATGGGTCGATTTATGTATTAAAAAATATATGGTTCCATTTAAAAAAATCACCACTGCCGTCGTGGAAACATGTGTTAATTAAATATCTCGTTACAACAATAGTATTAGGATTCACATCTGAAAATAACAACAGATATAAATGTTTCAATTAACAGTGTTGGCAAAAAGAAATTATTTTCATGGACTGGGAACCGTTTTGAATATACTGAAATTTTAGGGATTGGAGCAAAAACGAGCAAAATCTGAAAGTTAATCTCAGTTCTTTAATAATCAGAGATGATAACTGTGCAAACAAAAATGCTTGATCGGACTTGGAAGTTAACTAAATGTTTAATTGTTTTTGTAGATCAGCTATGGTAATTAAGGTTATACGAGGCAATTTTGAATTAAACATTATGAAGGTATTATTGGTTGCCGCAAACGTATGACAACAAAAAGTAATTAAATAAACACCTAAAATTTACGTCTTTATCGCGAAACAGAAGTTTAAAACACAGAAAACACAAAAAATTGCTACACAAAATCGTTTGATAAATCGCTTGGAATAAACGTGTAACGGAGTTAACTGTTTTTGACCGACTCGGGTAAGGAAGGAAGAGTTGTAGAAGGCTGTGGATATACGTTTTATTGTGCGCACATATTTCAACTATACCAGGGATAAAAAATCAGATATTTAAACATTCTTTTGTATTTCGATTTTTCGCCAACTTTTGGGGTCTCCTACCCCACTGTGCGACGGACAAAAACGCGCGAACAATAATCGCGAAGGTATGTTAACGCTTCGTAGCTCGCGTTATATTCTCCCCCGCACGCCTCCAATTTTTGCCCGAATAAACTTCGCAGTATCGTGTAAAAATTACAATAGCGTCCCCGTAGAAACTCGAACAATAGAATTTTATAGAGTAATTCCGCGAATAGATGCGGCGCGCTACGAGGTGGGGCAAAACGCGGAACAAAAAAAGGGGGAAAGAAAAACGAGCGGTTAAACGTTAATACGAGCAATTCTTTCGCGACCGAGGCGGCGCCCGCTCGTTCGATTTGTCGCAACTATTTGCATTCCGTCGGATTTTATTAACCGGTGAAACGAGGCCCGCCCCCGTAAGCGCGCGAGAACTTTAACGGGCCAATTAACGCGACCTGGTAGCGGGTCGACCGCAAGGAATAAGTGCTCCCCTCGATTTCCACCGTGTCGGCGGATTTAATCAGCCTGCGCGTTGACAAATAATAATACGTTTACTCGATATACACGGCTTGTGTACGAACGTGACCATTACAGAATTAATCTCTTCGTTACCTTCGAAACGAACATGGAAACAACACGCGCGCATCGTCGCGACCTTTTTTGGCGTCGTTTAGTTGAACGGGCAAAAAGAAGAAGGAAAAACAGAGCTGCGAATTAAATTGGTATGGGAATGTGTTCCACGGGGCAGGGGGAAATTATGGGGATGATATTTATGCGGAGGCACTAATGGTCGTGATAGTAAAGGTGGAAGGGAAATGCGGCAACGAAATGCAAGTTACTGGAATTGTATTATATCCTATGACTGATCGAGTTAATCTTAATCCAGCGCTTTCCTATTTCATTTTAGTCTCCCTCCCAAGCCCAATTCCGCGATTATCAATTCTCAGCTTTATCTGCCGGCTGTCCACTAATACCGCAAGACTGAGGGTCGAGTTAATCCTACTCCATTATACAGATTTGTTGGGACGGGATTCTGCCGTTATAGAGATTGCGGAGTAAAAAATAATGATGCGTAGATTAAACACTTGGGATACTCGAGAATTCGATCACTGTCCATTTTAAATGTATAATATGATTTTGAAAATGTGATCTTTCTATAGTCTGTGACGCCGGAATAGATCCAGACGTACGAATCCAATGAGACTAGATCGCATATACTATCACATTCGACAAGTATTCTCCATTTCTTTACTTATTTCGGTGGAATCAGATTGCGAAAAACCAATAAAGAAGCGCCCTCCCCGGAATACCATTATGCGAGAAGGGAAGCTAAAAGAAAGTGAAATATGGCGTCCCAAGTAGATTTTCGCCTTCAGTTTTTCAAATCAGCAAAACATTCGAGAATATCAAGATGCGCCGTTTTGGGTCACTTCTTCGAGGGCAGTCTGTCATAAATCGCGGATAAGTTGCTTCGCATTCCGAGTGCATACGAAACACGTGGGAACGTTGCGGGTGAAAGAAAAAAAAACACGGAACGGGATGGCAGCATCCCCTTAAAAAGTGGTTTAAAATAAGGCCGGTGCTCCTGTCTCTGGGAAAATCAGAAACAAGAGACAAGGGGGAGATGAGCGGGACGCATACAAATTCGTGGTTTATAACCGAAATCCAACCGTACCTTTTTCCAGGAGGACTTGAAACCTCGCAAGGATGCGGGACCGGCTATCGTGGTACATGGTCTTCCTGATCCTGCCGACAATTCTCCTGGCCAGGTCGCTCGATAAAGGTAAATAATTTTCTCGGGGCATTTAACCTGTCCCCCATTCTCTATCTCCCGAGCGAAGGACATAACTTCTTCTGAACTCCTTCGCGTCTCTCTATCCCTGGCACAATTCTTCCGACTTCTTATTTCAAGATTTAAAGAGAAGGAAAAAGAAAGGGAAGAAAGACTGGCGACTAAAGCCTGGAACGTTACGCCCCTACAGTCGCAGCAACAATTTAATCGACCAACTGTACGACCAATGCCCACCGGCAAATACGCGCTTCCCGTGACTTGGAAAAATCCAGAGATTAAACCAGATTACACCGACTAACGGCCGTACTCGAAATTCGCTCGCGTAAGAAGCCAATCGCGCCACGGTCGTTTCAACGCCGGTCGGTGTGCATTAGATAAAGCCTGTATTCTCCGTGCAGTAAATAAACGCCGTTCCAAGACAAAAGGCACCGCGAGATCCTCCGAAAAAAAAGAGAGAGAATAGAGGGGGGGAGGGGGTGTAAGAAATATAGCAAAGGCTCGGTAGCCTCGTGGAATAACCCCCCCCCCTAGTGTGCACTTGCTCCCCCTCTCAAAGGTGACTGTGAATTGGGAATACTTAAAGGGAAAAGAAAAGAACACGATCCTGCCCAACTAACTGGTCGAAGCAAAGTAGGAGCACCTTGCACCCCCCCATCCGCACCCCCTGCTCTACCGTTTCTTGTCTCGTTGTATAAGGTTTCGCATTGTCTCGAGGAAACAAAAGGCAGGTAGCTTATGCCCCGCATTCAAAAGCTCACAAAGTTCAGTCTCAAGTGCTTGTCTTTCGCTCAGACCCCTGCTGCCCCCTCTCTCCCCAAGCCGCCACCCTCCCGCCAACGTTTCTTCGGCTTCTCTATTTCTCAATTTTCTGTCCTTCCATTTACGGATTTCTATATTCAGCCGCTTCTACTTCAAGACCACTTTCCCGTGCTTTACCAGCTTCCCTTATTCTCCGCTATCCCTTTACCGAGCCCCTCCCCGCCCCTTTCTGTTACTTTCCGAATTACCCTCCACCCCCGGCTGTAACTTACCCCCCGACGTCGCCTACGCGCATCTAACTTCTCCTCCTTCGCGTTTCTTTCACTCAACCTCCTTCCCTTTGATGCCAGCGAACCTAATTAATTAATATTAAGCTAGCGAGGTAACCGTCTTCGACCCCAAAGGAGCATTTCGAATCGCCGCGCGGCAATTTCGACTTTGGTCGTTTCTCTCGCGCGAAAGAAGTGTCTTCTTTGAATCGCGACTAGGGGAAATTAGACTGCAGGCGACTGGTAACGTAATCCGCCGCTCCTCAAACGAATAGACGGTGTGCGGAGAATACGGGGGGGCCCCTTTCCGGCGGTATCGAGGAAGATACACGTTCCCGAGTCCGGTTTAGACGCGAGCTAGGATCGTTCTCTAATTATAACATATAGAACACGTTCGCGCCCAGTTTAGAAACTATTTTGCCTATGAGAGATCGATTCGACGAGGTGTCTGCGTTGACCGTGCGATTTCTGAACCGTTTCAGATCGACGGGTACCTTACAGCATACCGTCAGATTGGAAGACACTGTGGTTCAGCAATATGGACGATCTGCAGAAAATGAACGAGGCGAACGACAACAACACCGTCTCCAACGTCACGGTGCAGTTGGGCGGGACCGCCTTTTTGCATTGCAAAGTTCGCAATTTGGCAGAAAGAACGGTGTCCGACGCCGAGGTAAAGAACACTTGTTATCGTCCCCGGCACCCCCGGGCGTGAAACGCGGAAACGGCCCCGACGGGGGAAACGGCGATTTATCACGCCGACTTGCGACCGGCCGCGGCCCCAGGGCAAGAAGGCTGATCGACGATCGCCTTACCTCCTGTTTCAGATATCCTGGATACGGCGGCGTGACTTCCACGTCCTGACCAGCTCTATGTTCACGTACACGAACGACGAGCGGTTTCAGGTGCTGCATCCGGAGGGCTCGGACGATTGGACCCTTCAAATCAAGTACGTTCAAGAAAGGGACAACGGGACCTACGAGTGCCAGGTACTGCGAATAATAGTTCACCGGGAAATCGTTAGCCCTCTGCTCGCCATATTTGCCGTCGCTCAATAAGGTTTAAGCGTTGATTGCCTCGTATGAGTAATAAAATTAATAATTACGCCAATAGATAGCCGGCTTCAATGCGAGTATACCGACGCCGTATTATTAGGATAATTAATATGGAATGTGCGATAACCAGAATTATCAGTGAATTATTCTAGGAATGACAGGGTATTGCATGCTTCGAACTAGCGTGGTTATCTGGTGTATTACCGAAGACAATTTCACTTAACTTTTACCGGAATCATGTTAACTATATTCTGCTAGAGTTTCGCCGAATGGTACTTGTTTCAAAGACTTTACTCCTGAAGAAAGTTTCACCGCCTAAGAACCTGAATATTTCAAACACGATTCGTGGACCTACGCTTTCGTTCTTAACTGTTATTGGCTAATTAAGATTGAACCTATACGTTTCGTAGTAAAGAACTGATATAATAAGTTGTCCTCGCTTTGTTGCCGTTATCGTAATATTACAGCGTCTCGTAAGATTACGCGAAGGAAGGGTGGCTAAGTGGGGCATTTGAGACGTAGAAAAGACTCATTAAGAAGTGCTCCCTGTTTAAAGGGATATTCTAACATCTCCTTCTTTGTTCAAGCTACTTCCATTCTTGTATTGTTCGTATTTATACTTTCAGGTCTCGAGGAGTACAGGGATAATATCACACTTTGTCAATCTAAACATAGTAATACCAGAAGCATTTATATTAGGGAGCGGCGAGCATCACGTCGACGTAGGATCCATTATAAATCTCGTATGCATAATAGAAAAGGTAAGACTCTATAAAGCCGTTTCATATTCTTTACTAAATATTTAAACAACTTCGAAGGAGTTAAATATTCCTGACATCTCAGCTCGACTCGTTACAAAACTGTAATTTGCATTAACTGCCCCCTGGTGTACTATCCGTACCAAAAATTTGCAAAGACAAATCGAGGATGTAGAATACGAAATCTCCGTGGTGAAAAATATATAAAAACAAGTTCGACTTTCTCGAGGAACAGAAACTTGTATAAAAAGGTTCGTTCTACATTCTCGATTCGTGCATATTTCATTCAGAATTATCTTCTCGGTTGCACCATTCGTCGCGGTCCACCCTGTAGAATCGGATTTCGTTTGCAAAGAAAACAAAACCTTTTCCCACCAGTTCTCACTCTCAACTTTCACCGAAAATCCACACGTTTATCGGGAATAATAGATACCCCGCGTATTTCCGCGAGTTTCCATTGATACGTAATAATCGCGCGGCGCAAATAAAGGCTGCGTCGCGTTCAGGGTCCCTCCGCTTAACGAAGGCGCATAGAAACGCGCAGCTCGTGCGAACATTCAATGCGCCTTCGGCAGCCGTGCGTACAGCAGAAAGACCTCTATGCGAAATAGGCGCAGCTTAGTCGCGAATACGAGAGTGGAAGTGCATTAAAGCGGCATCGCCGCCGCTGCGCTGCGAGCTCGACACCGTCGGGCAACGAAAATAAAGTGTGGCGTTTTTTTTCCATCCACACGGGGTCGCCTCCCGCGCGCAGCGAAAAAAGAGAACGCTTCCTTCGGAGCACCTAACGCGAACGGAAGACGAGCACGACCCTCTAATATATTCAATCTATTCAACGTTTTCGTCACTTTTCGATACCGATAGAATGCGTCTATGAATTCCCGCGCGCCGAATTGATAGTATTAAAAAGCAATATGGCTTCCGACAGGCGCGGCACAAGGCGATAGGGTATTCATAAATGCATTATGTATCGTGTCGCGCCGACCTGCACGTCTATACCGCGCGAGATATAATGCTCGGGACGTCGACAGGATAAACGCTCGGTACAGGCTCCAACTATTTCCCGAAATCCGCGAAGTCGGATGCAAAGAACGATTTTCTGCATCGCCGGGGCCGAGTGAAAGAGATGTATGTAGTACTCTCGCGTTCGATGGAGCTCGGTGCAAGTGGCTGACTTCGACTTTCCATTCCACTTCGTCCGCTTCGCCCTGCTGCTTCATCCGCAACTCGTGCCCGTGCTTGCCGAAAAAACGCATCCGTATATGTACATATCTGATTCTTTGCCCGTTCGGAAGAGCAACCGCGAAGCTAAACCGCCCAAAAACCAACTACCGGACGCGCCGAAAAGAAAAGTAACCACTGATATCGATCGGTGAAGCAATTGTCCGAGGTGAATTTCATTGCACTAGATGGCGTCACGATTATCGGCCAACTAGTGATCCTCTAGGCAGTGATCGGACAAACGCATATCGTCGCTGATTGGTTGCTGCGATTTGTGTCTAAAGCGGAAGTAGACAGAGAAAGAAACTGTAAGAAAGAAAGAGACAGAAATACGAATAGAAAGAGATAGATAAACAAGCAGCTTGGAAAGCAGACGATTTAATGAATGTTTAGGTTATGTTATTTCCGGTTTTGCCCCAAAATGGCTGCGGTTTGTCCGATCACTGCCTAGAGGATCACTACGGCCAACGTGTCGATTCCTGTTAACGATCCTACCCCTTCGCAGAGAAAAACAAAATAGATAATGGTGTCTAAAATGTACGATTCCTTTTCCTCTCGATAAGCCATCCGGTTTAGCTACGTGTCATCGCGGTCCGCAGCGAAATAAACCGAACTGTATAAACCCTTTATAACTTCTCACAATGATTAACGCGTCAAAGTTTACATTCGTACAGCCGGTAATACAGTAACGTGCTACAGTTTTCGGATGGTTGCATTTTTGGCTCCATCTTGGAGGGGAAATGGAAACATGAATTTTAAAGCGTGCTAAATTTTACACAGTACGCGCGCTTGTCAGCATGTGCCCATAGAGGTTAATGAGTATGGTTAAGAATCCACGATCAACGATCTCCGCAAGCTGAATATGTTTATCGTTAAACTCTTTATACCACAATGATTGAAACGTTAGTGCTGTTCTGTCCAACTTCGTTTTGCCTATCCGAGAACTGTAATACCTCGCTATATTAGACGGAAGTAAGCGACGTTCCTACACCTCGCCTGTGTCGAAACCACGGGATGTTATTCCGATGATAATTGTCCAAAGAATGAATGTCTGCTTTCACCCGTTTCAGAGTCCAACACCGCCGCAATACGTTTTCTGGTATCACAATAACAGAATGATAAATTTCGACACCACGCGATGCTACGTGTCCGTACAGACCGATTCCAGTTCGACTCAGAGTCGACTGACGATCCACCAAGCAGTGGAATCGGACACTGGCAATTACACGTGCAACGCGTCGAATACCAAGCCGGCGTCCATCTTTGTGTTTGTCACGGAAGGTAAGGTCGCGGGGGGAAAGGAAATTGAAACGATGATCGTTGACCTTGAGCAAGGCGTTCTTTGTCCCAACCCTTATTTTAAAACGTACAAATATACTGCCCGATACGACTGTTAATCTCGGATGTTAAATGTTTCAGGTGACAAAATGGCGGCCATACAACGCCGTAAGACATCGGCCGCGAAGAATAATATCTGTGAATTGCTAGTACTAATTGTCACCATCGCGATAGACGCCGTTTTAACGCGATAAAGCGTTTCTCTTCGATATGTCCAATAATTATTATTATACCGTTACTTCCGTTTGTGATAGATAGGCTACTATTCTGCGATTTTATCCCTCTATTCACTATCCTTCTTTCCCTTTAAGCTGAACACCATATCTTGCGATCTCTCGTTTCCTTACGTTCGCCCATCGTTATCCTTTACATTGCCGTATCAATTCACTTCCACGTTATCGTTGCGATCGTTACATTTATTCAATTCTATTAGCAATATTCGCATTATTATCATATCCTCTCGTACTTCTGCCATTGTCTCTTATATTCCTTTCCTTTCTTTTTCTACGTTTGGTTTCATAGCCGAGGTTGCCGCCGGCTGAATTATGTATTTCAATATACGAGATTTTCATGGTAGATTATGCGTCTTACGTGTGATTCAAATTCTAGCAATACTCGCGGATAATTGCTATTTCTCTCGCTCTCTATCTGTCTCTCTCTCTCTCTCTCTCTCTCTTTCTCCCCTATCTCAATCCCTACCCTCTCATTTTCCCCCCTTCTCATTTCCGGTTACATCCAATTCGTTCAGCAGAGTACCTACACGTTAAAATGGGTTTGAACAATAAAGATCTCGCCACGGAGATCGTGTTGCTATCGTAGAAGTTACCTGCAACGTGTATCAGATTCGTATCAAATGAAACCCTATTATCTCAGTTAGCAAATTTCCAAGCAATAAATAAACAACACCTGGCTTGAAGATCTCGTTGCAGACACCGGGTAATGCGAGCTCTTTTCATTCATTATCCGTTTTCCAACGTGTTACTTGAGAATTCATACGGGTGGACTAAACCAGAATGTTCTTTTCCATTGCGAAGTCTGCTGTCTTAAAACGACCCACCGAATCGTCTGCAGAATAGAAACCGGCGGCAAATCGTTTCTCGGTAAGAGTTTAGTAGCAGCAATGTTCAGCTGAAGCATCTGTGCGATATCGATTTGGTTTTTATCACTTGAAACTTACAAGCTCCCGGTAATTTTAATAGTCATCAGTACGCGCGACAGCTCTGCGAGTCGTGGCAGTTTTCCACAAGTTTTGCGGCGATTTCGTTCGGCCGGCGGACAGAGGCGTGCTGCGAATCAAACTTTGAAATTGATAGTGTTAGCAAGTATCGCTTGGAATTTGCCAGACCTCGCATACCCTTTGATAACCCTCGGCCCTTCTACTTCGGTTCTCGCACTGTGCCTGTAATTAATCACCACTTGGGACGTTTCAATTCCATTTTATCGGCTATCACGTTTACCTTCCGTACTTTCGACCGTGGAAACCCCGAGTTCAGGATCGATGTGGCACGCATACGTATCCGTCGTAACAATTAGCCAAAAAATGTACGCTCGCGTAATTTGTCATTTGAAAATTCAGACGCGAATCTACGAGGCTCGCCGATGTTTTTAACGATCAAAATTTAACTTGGTCTCCGTTCAGACTAAAGCCGAGGGTAGAAAGGAATGTGCGCGGACCGCCTCGGATTGTTTTACAATTAATACTCGAATCCCTGTAGGGATCCTTGCGTGCTCGTTCAACGTTTCGTCTGCACCAGGATGCAAAATTATTTTCAAAGAGGCACGCGTAGAAAAAAAAAAGGGAACGACGCAGAAATGGCATTACATATCGCGATCGTGCCTGTCGCTCTAGATATCTGTGGAATGGAATTCGTAACGTTCCAGACACATACGTCGCGAGGAGGAAGAGCTTAAATGCAGGCGAGAAGTTGTTAAAAAAAAGGGATCAAATAACGAACACTGTATGTATTTATTATTCAAGTTTCATAGAATGAAGGGAAAGCGTAAAACTGCCGTATCGGTTCACGTAGCAAGGCCGTTGGGACAAACGAATTTCGTCGACGCGACAATGAGATTTTACAACCCTTCGAAATAAGTCTGCGTATCAATTAGGAGTTCCGGATTCATCTGCGATGAGCTAGTTCCCCTTGCGTCTCGCGTATCGTTCTCGATCGAGCGAGAGAAACCACAGTGTACGATCGGCACGGGAATAAGAAGCATAATAAAACAAGCCACGGCACTCGAGACTTATTTCGATCGATTCGCTTGCTCCCTTGTTTCACGCCCCTGAATCCGTTAAACCGTAAATCATTCGCGAAATCGCTCTCGCGGCAACTCCCTTCTCACTTTCGTCCGCGGAACACGCAACCACCCCCTGAATTTTTGTCGCGCAATATGCGAAGTACTCCCTAAAATAGACCTAAAACCAAAATAAAGGAGATGGTAGTCAATCGTAGCTATTTAATAATTCCGATCTCGATTTACGAAACTAGGGTAACTGTTAACGAGAGAAACGATATTGTGCGCGCTGAGAGGGATGGTCGACGGAGGGGGATGAACCCCATGGATGGACACTCGAAACGATATGATTTCACCTTTCTCGAAGATATGACGATTAAATAAAGAGAAGGAGAGGGAGGGAGAGAGAGAGAGAGAGAGAGAGAGAGAGAGAAATGCGCCAACGACCGGATCTCCTTGAGGGATAACCGAGAAGCTGATAGAGACGTAAGATCATTAGGATAATAGGCGATAAATCTTTATTACTCGACGGAGAAGAATTCGATCTGCGCGGCGCGCGAGCGCCCCTCAAATCTCGACATCGATAGTATCTACCATAGAAAATCTCTGTGTATCCACGCCGTCGCGCGTGCATCTACGATGTAACATTAAGTTCACGTTAACTGTGTAAGATTTATACCGTCGTCGGTCTCGCGTCGACAGTCCCGTTCTTTTCAATTAATAGACGGTTTACGTAACTCGTTGCGTATGGTAGGTACATACGTACACGGGAGAGGAAAGGAAAAGAAATGAAGTGAGAGGAACTTTCGTACGTTGCTTAACGTTCGCCTGCCTTTTTACGAACTTTGTGTCTTGACTTCGAACATTATTCGCATCCGTTGACAACCGAATTTTAATAAAATCCACAATTGAAATATCGCCTCTGTTTGTGTCTGTGATTACACACGCTCTGTCGCAACTCCCGCGCGCCGTAGAAAAGAAGAAGAGGAGAGAGTAAGCGTAGGAGTGAATCGCGAGGACGTCGAGCTATCGACAACTTACTTTACACTTTCCCCGTTCAGTTCTGGCAATCCTAATCTGCACGCTCGCGCACGTGCGGCGTGTGATTGCGTGCGTGTAATATAAGTCTGATTATTATAAAGACCAACTACGTCGCCCTAATTATAATGGCGAGCCGCTCGTTCGTAGATGGTTCGCGATCGAAGCGTTTGCTAGCAAAGAGCGGTGCGTATTAATACATTTCGCCGGCAAACACGTTTATTATCATCCCTCGGGGTTTCGTCGTCCAAATTCGTTTCTACTTGGCGATGGCACCTGAAGCCCGCCGTCCCGATCTACGTACAATATTATTGCATCCGGACGAAATGATTCGAACAAGGGTTGCATGATTCCAAGTAGAGCTCTTACTACCCTACCCGCCGGGTACCCGTGAGATACCCGACTACCCGGGTAAACAAAAATTACCCGGCTACCCGGGTAGACAAAAATTACCCGGGTATCCATGAGATACCCGAGTAAATTAGATGTGATGAGATAGTTGAGAATTTCGATTTGACAGCCGATCGTCTTTCGACTTTCGATCATTTTCGGCTAACATCAGTAATGAACGGAATAAACTTCAAGCAATTAAACGTTTTATCATAATATTCATAATCTTAACGTGCACACACACATTCAATTGCTTGACGTTTATTCCGTTCATTACTGAGATTAGCCGAAAATGATCGGAAGTCGAAAGACGATCGGCTGTCAAATCGATGATCATTTACCCGGGTAGTCGGGTATTCTACGGGTACCCGGGTAGCCGGGTAATTTTTGTCTACCCGGGGTCTCACCGGGTACCCGAGTACCCGGGTACCCGGATACCCGGGCCAAAAGAATAGCTCTAATTCCAAGGGAGACATAAGCTGAATGTAGCAAAGCCTACATCATCCTCGAACAAGTTTCGTGCGAATCAACTTAAGTCCCCTTCCTGAAACTATGCAACTGTTTGATCCATGTTTCTCTGGAGACAACAATGTCGCCGTACATCAAGGGGGTGGTTTCGAGTGCTTGCCACCCTGCGCGTGTTAAAGATACAAGTTCCAGGAAGACGAGTACCGGGTGCCTCGTTCAATTCTAATATAATTGGCCGTCGCAAAGAGCACCTGCCATGCTTCGAATCGTCTGACGGTCTAAAGGAAGAAAGATCTCGCGACCAGATGGAAGCGCAACGTCGCGCACAGTTTCGCCCGTGCGAAGCGAAGTAAAGCCGATCGATAGACTTACAGCCTGTCCGCCCTGGCACGAAAGGGACTGTTTCATTCATAAATCAATACGAAAGGCGTCCCGAGTTTTCCGACGACTTTGCTTCCCTTTGATGACCGCCGCCGAGACGATCCTCCGCCTCTATTCATCGCCGCCCTTGTGATCGCGCGAAACACCAAAAGGTGAGTTTCGTCGATAATTCCCAACCCTCGACCGAGTTTCAATAAAGTCGCAGACGCCTTTATAGTCGACGCATTCCGAGGCTCATTGTTGCAGGGAGTTTCTTAATTTCTTCGTGATCCTGGCTCCCTTTAACAGGACGATCGCCTCACCCCCCGTGCCCCTCCAAGAACAAAGACACTCGAGGCTTATCAGTTTCGATTACGATTTTATGTTGCCGGCGAAGGATCGGTAAATATAACGAGTGGAGACTCTATGTTTAAATTAAACATTACCTAAACCACCTACACCCCCTTGGACACCCTTCGTCGAAAGCTCGAAGGGAGCAGGGGCATCCCCAGTTAAGAACACTTGTATTATCCCCCAGGACGAAAAAAACCGAGCCCCCCTTCTCCGTTATTTCTTCTTTACGCTAAGCAGATTTTCCTGTTGTTACCGAGAAAATGAGGTATTCAACTTCAGCGTCCGAGGTAATTCCATTAGCATCGCGAAGAGACGACTTTCCTTCAAAGTCAAGCTATCCCCCTATTCGTTATTAGCTCTCGTATTTCTCTTCTTTTTTTAATGCAATGGCGCGGATTTTTTTTGTATAAAATTCTATGAAACGAAAGGTCGACAGTTCGGAAACGACGGCGATAGTTCAGGGACTTGTTCGTCGCGATATTGTTCGAGTTTACAGAGACGGTGGAGTCTTGTGCCACGACGAACAATAAATGAGTTATTTCAGATAACAACGTTGAACCTCTCGTACCTGTACCAGCTAAATTCGTTTCTCGGAACAAAGTGAAATGATTCGCCTTGTTACTTGTAGCTGTACCTCGAGGATCCTTGCGAATTACCAGTCACTTATCTTTAAGGAGGTAAAGGGAGGATGCAACATTTAAGTAATGATATCAATTCGTGTGAATGTTAAGGTTCGAAGACCAAACTGTTGCTTATTTAGACGAGAGCAGAGATCCGGTATTTATGATATTCTAACGGGGACACGAAACTATCGCGTAGGATTTAAGTGCAATATGAATCTTCTATAGGTTTTACACTTTAAGCATTTCGTTGGCGACGGTTCTCGACGGTTTATCATGAGCCAATGTGAGCAATTAGATTGTTTATTCGAGGGATACGTATGTAAGGAATTCTGAAATGGAATCACGGGGCATATGGACCATGGAAGTGTGGCTGTAGCAAAATAAAGAGTCACTAATTAATAGTCTTCATTGTGCTTATCAATCGAGATGATTCAAACATAAATATGTTAAGAAAGCAGCGGGAAGATTCAGAGCGGGGCATCGAAAGATATATCACGCTAAAGATCAAACGAGAACTGCCTGTATGCATATGCGTTTTTCAAGAAGGGCCAGAAGATTTAGAAAATTGATGGGGGACGATCAACGTCTGCACAGGTACATATCCCTTTTATTTTCATATGTTGTACAGTATAGAACGTAAATCTGCCTTGATTCTCTGGAATTCTATTGGAAATTTAACAAACTTTGGCGGCCTAGAGAGGGAGAATCGATCGGATTAAACTTTTTCTTCCACTTATTCGATAATCACCATTAATATTCCCCTGATTTTACCTGCCTACAATGAAGCTTCCTTGTGAAAGCTTAACGTTACGAGAACTGACAAGGTTCTCGGCATAAAAATGGGTAAAAAAAGACCAGAATAAAAATCACTCTCTCTGTGGAGAGAAATCAAGCACCGTTATTCAGAGCAAACATCATTCGATGTGTATGTAAGAACAAAATACGATAGTGGAACAATGTCATTCCCTTCCATTCGTAGTACGATTAACTCGGTCATTCTTTGCTATACAGAGTGGGTGACGTGTCCGTAAAGTTTTCATGAAAAGAGGGACACGGGGAGATAACGTAGAGAAGTAAAATATTTATGAAACACATGAGTTTTACGTACATATGACAACGTGATATGAAAGTTATGCAAATCAATGCATGATAAACGGATTTGAAAGCAATTAACAATGTAATCCGTTCATCTGCAACAATTTTTTAGTGCATAATATCTATTGATATTAAAGTAAGATAATGTATAGTACATTACGGTGGAATTTTAAATTCACTCTCGAGAACTTAAAATGACGAATTCAAAAATTTTATGATGTTCGCAATAAATGTGTGCAATCATGTATCATAGAGAAGAGAATAATTGAAACCAATAAAACCACGAACCATTGTCTACACGGAGATTTACTTTACTCGCTTTTAACGCTGGCGGTTTCCTTTTAATTTCTTTGGCAGAGTTTCAATAAATCATCTGATAAAAGTGTACCACTAGGTTGTGTGCGATTTGCTTTAAGGTCCCTTTACTCGTCATTATGTTCGTATAGCTATAATTTATTGAACAAAGAAAATATTGTAAATTGATTTAACGATATACAATACGCTAATTTATCTATAAAAATCTTACAAGCTCGTATATACTAATTCCCGCTCATTTTTTAATTAACCTGAGAAATTTTGAAAAAAAAAAAAGGAAATCATTTGTGAACAATATTTTTTTCTATTATTATACATTACACCCTCCGAATCAATCTTACACCACCTGCAATATTTCCTTTTAACCTTTATAAGCAACAAAGTTGTTCGAATGTTCCCTTTTAGGTGACTTACTCGTACGTACACGTGCCGAGTATACATGCAGTCGCTATATACAGGTAGTTTCGTAAAATGCGATAAATTTTGGAAATAAAAGATTCCTCAAACAATATAATTCTTCTCGTATTTTACCACGATGATCAATATATCTGATCATTAATGATTAAACTTAAAACTACAACACATCAACGTTATTCCAGTACGTCGTATTTCAATGCCTTCTTTGACCGACACATACCAGACACATGAGCATTCCAACATTTATTAGATATTCCTTCCTTTACCTTTACCGTTACTTTTATTACTAACAATTAATTTTATAAAACTTTCACGTTTCTGAAATTGGTTTCCTATCTTTTTGCTTTCAAAAATATATGCTTACTTTTAAGTTATCTTACTTCTAAGTAGAGAATCTCTTATTTCCTAAATGTAGCACAGATTAAAAAACTTCTTGTACGTAGACACGATATACATATAATATATAAAGAATCTTATAGCTTATAACAGATTATTAATTTAAATCTACAAAAGAACTCGATAAAATGCATCTTTACTACGCCGTATTGAATCAAATGTTCCGTAAAAAAACGTATAAAAAAGACAGCTGCTTTTCAAGCATAAACAATTACAACATTTAGATAGATTTTTACAATTTGAATATAATAGACAACATCATTCAATGACTTTTACGTGGAGTCCTTTTGCAGTTAATAATACGATTTTCATTCTCGTAGTAATGTAAATCTAGATAACAAAAAATATATATTTTACAGTACCGTTACATAACTATACTTTTAAATAAGTTGTTATCTTCATACAGATTACATGGTAATCTTTCCCAAGAGAATTCTCCAATTGGATCACTGTTCGCGTAACACTGACAAACATTTCTTGAGCAATTCCGCGTGTGCCTGTAAATAAAATTTTCGAAATGTTTTTTTCAACCATCTGTACATGTAAGCTATACTAAAAAAAAAAACAATCGATGCATTCTTACTTTTGCGTGTTTTATTTCCAACTCCGTTAATTCAATTAAGTTCTTTCTAAAAGCAGTTACTCTCCTCGTTTTGAAGTCCGTTAATTCTGCAATTAAAACCACAATAAAATTCAATTATCCGTGATAATTTGTTTATCATATGTGTGGAAAAGAAAGTGAAGAACACTGCATACCTTCTTTTCCTTTCTCCGACATTTGCTCAAATTTCTCGCACGCCTCTGTCTGAGCTTGTTCCGCCTGGATTAACACAAAAAAATTCACATATCATTTAAACGTATAATAGCGTCAACGTTTAACAATTTAACATTCTGCACAATATCGAAGGCCCCTCTTTCACTAAGCATATCGTACAGAAATATTAAATAAGTAGAACATGCAACTTTCTTTGAAACACAATATTTTTGCTACTTTTCGAAAATATGTTATTTAGATATGCATCTCCAGAGTTACATTCGTGTACTTTTCGCAGGAACTTTGCTGCTTTAATCTGTCTTTGTCACGAAGAATTTGCTTCGTTTGTCTTTGCATGTAAATAATTATTTTATTGCTATTTAATCTAAAAGCACTAATGGGAAGAAATAAAAGTGCATGCAAGTTCCACTCATGCATAATAATTAATGAAACAATGATTCAATGCGTAACCATTAGTTTTTAATGTTATCTATTTCCCGTCTACTCGACGCACGGTAACTGACATGTGTTATGTAAATACCGAAAGTCTTTTCCAACATTGCTGTATCGTTTATAAAAATAAATTTTCAATCATTATGCCATTCATAATTTGTATTTTAACACTGCTGTTCAAACGTTTAAAATTAAACCTGCCATTGTTAAAAGTATTATTCACTACAGCAAGGCGGCAAACATACAAATAGAGAAAAACACACCTCAGCAACCTCCACTGCCTTGATGAGCAAGAAAAATTCAATTTCTGGTTAGATTCTACAAATATTTCAATTGAAAACTGCATAGTTTATGTATGGTACCAATTCATCACGAAGATTCGGAAGAAATTTAATACGCCATGTGTTTTACAAATATACAGTTACCAATTTAGGAAATATAATACGACTTATACTAGGTGAGAAGGTGATTCTACGTAGGGCGACATACTTACAGCATGAACATCTTTGTTTTTGGCACGAGCTTTCTCGAGAGCACGATTCGCGGACTCGTACGCGTGTAAAGCCTTCAATCTTCTGAAAAGGAGTCTTTTAGCTGCGGCTGTATCCCTCATGTAGTAACGAAGAGTGTCTGACAATTTTAAATCTTCATCAGATGCTACACGTCCCTCAACTTTCTATTGCATTATAACATTACAGTTATAAATAATACGAATAACGAAGCGAAGCGAATTGAAATTCAAAGATCTTACCCTTAGCTTTTCGAACGTCTCCGCGATTTTTGTTAAAAATCTCTCTAATTTACCATTATCAGTTGTGGCTAATTGCAACAGATTCGTAGAAATCTTTATGTACGAATCAGCTACATCTTTATGCTTAGTGGTCTGGCGATCGGAGCGAGCCGTGGCTTCTTTCAAATTTTGATGATACGTTTGCAGAAACGACATTTCCTGATCGAAAAAGTCATTCACATCTTTCACGGTCGCCGACAAATAGTATTCGTCTGTGGTGGTGGAAAAGGATTTCACCAAACCGCCAAACATTTCCATTTTATTTTTCCCTAAAATCAGATAAAGAATATAACTTTTGAAAAGCGCGTAGATACTTTTATCTAAATAACAAAGTCTGTACCTCTTACGCAAAGATCTTGATCGTACTCTAAAAATACTCTTAAATTATGATCGTTTCGAAAGACTGGATGATTTGCTAATCTAGTTAAAAACATTTCATGCATAGCGACGGTTTTCTTAAATGTAGCCAAATATTCTCTGCAACGAAAATACAGTAGCATTATACAAATCTGTAGTATCGACGCCAAACGATAACGCTCGATCGTAGTATTCGACTTACGCTTCCAATTCCTGTTTCATTTTGTTGAATTCTTCGCGGGTCATGTTACCCTCGCCCTCCCCGAGTTTCTGTAACTTCTCGCGGGACGCGTCGAAGTCCGGTCGCGGCGGGCAAGGCGGAATCTAAAAGAACACGATGTTTGCGCACGTCATTCGCCGCTCAGAGTTACGCGCGCCGAATCCGCGAGACCAACGCGAAGGATCAACGAAACGTACGATATAGCCGGCATATTCTTCGTTCTCTTCGAATCGATCGTGTAACCATACAAACTCTTCGTGCTGCCTTACAACTAAATTATCCGACTTTTGAAATTCAGGCAACGTAGTTTTTGTATGTACAGTGAACTTCACTTTATCCTTTTCGCTAAGGGCGTCTGAGATATCCACTTGCAGCGACTTGTCAGCGAGGTCCACATTGTCGGCGTGAATTGTCTGGAACAGAGATTTTCGGGGATGAAGGGGATCGCGAGGTGCGAGCAGAGCTGAGAAACGTGAAAACTATATTTCCATGAATTACTATTAACGAGGAGCGATAGTAAGGATAATGAAAAGAAAACTGATGCAAGTACCTTTTTAGGCGGAGTGTTACTTAAAATATCGGCAGTATCGCATATGCCGTCCTGAAACATTTTCCTCGATTAAAAGCGTGAAAGAAATATTTACAAATAGCGCAGAGCTCGAGCTGCGGGCAGTGAAATTCGTTGCGAAGGCCGATCGGCGAACAAGTGATAACAGGTTCCACCTACCATCATGGCGTCCAAGCGTCTTTTTGACACGTTCTGCGTTTCGCGATACACGCCTGTCAGAATTAATCTGGTAATGATTGTAGCTGCTGCACTGGCCAATAGAACCTTCTGCTTGCAATAGAAATTATTCTTCTCGTGCCTATGTTTCTTTAAAGGATAATAACCAGTGGAAAACTTTCCGCTGACGAAACGCTCCTAACCGAATCATAACGTGTCAGAATGCGGCATGCTTGAAAGACGTATGTTGATAAATCAGCTGTAAGAGACAATTCCGCGGACTCGTAGATGCTGCACCACTGTGCAACAATTAATCTATTCTTATCAACCGTAATCGGAACCCGTGGGAAATAAATAAGATAAAATTTTGATTGCTTTTAGAATGCCGTTTTGACATAGTAGGTATCTCTCAAACGCATAAATAAATACTCGATTCATTATTTTGTTATCCCTGCGAGGAGACACGAACAATAAATAACGTTTAATGATTATGCGAATGATATGAATCTTACCAATGAATGGCCAAATCAGTACGTTTTCATGAAATATTATCCATGAAATGCAAACCGAAGGATTTAAATATTTTAAATCTTTCGAAGGCCGTGGGAATGGTTTTTTTAAATATTGCAGAATATAACTGATAACGAGAATGACGATGCATATATATAGCTGTTTTCATAAAAAGCTATAGAATGTATTAAACGTTCTTGTTATTTCCCATTGATTTGACAATATTAAACGACAATATATATGTACTTCGGAATCTTTAATGAATAACTATCCGCGTAAAGTCACATTAGTGTTCGATCCCTGACATAGTTTTCGTCTACTCTATGTAACCTACATGATCGACCACCTCGCTCGCTATTACAAGTACAAATATATTACTTTCAGGCAATACTTTATTATAGAATTGTCTACCGTTTTGTTACTATTTCTTCGTGAGTCTGATATGTGCCAAGTATTTCATATCTGGAGTTCCGAACGCGTGAACAAGTATACTACAATAAATACAAAACGATACTGACTACCTAAAATCAATCGCTGTTGAATTAGCATTTTGATATACGACATATTTATTTCGACGATTTTTAATTAATCTCTATGTATATTTGCCTATTTACACATTTGTGGATAGTTGTCTCGTATTCATTTAGGTTATAACCGTTTAAGAACAAGTAACACATTTGCCAAGTAGCCAATCAAATATAAATTGTATTATATATCCCTGTGCTATGCGTACCGTATGTATGACTATCAAATATCAGTAATTGTACTCGTTATATTAATCAACACGGCGTATCTTCTAAAATTGCAATTCGTAAACATTCTTACAGTTCTTATTGTATTAAATTTAATGCTACTTAAGTTTACGCCGCTTAATGCAATTTGTACAAAAGCTTGTCGCAACTGCGTATTGTATGTTTAATTACCTTTTTTTTTTTAAAGCTTTAACAATGGCAAGCCAATATGATAAATTGTCGTGGAAAGGTAAGCTTAAACAAAGTATTAAGAAACGACAGAATTTCTCAACTTCGAATTCTGTGCCTCTATATTCTCCTGAAATTTTCATATACAGAAGTACGAGACTTGTTGAGAATATGGAGGGACGATGGTGAACGAAGAAGTAAAGACGTAGTGGATCTATGGGAATTAAAATTAATGCCGAAAATTGATCAACTTGGCAACGAAAGTAGGACGAATTATTCTCATCGACATAACGCTGCTAATTGTCTTTATAATCATTACTTTACGTAACTGTTCGCATAGAATATCTGGTTTTGGAACAAGTTTGCGTAGCGGCATTGGATTGCTATCGTCTTTCATTAGCGGAATATTGCATTAAGATCTTGAAGAGAGAATTTCCTAGCAGCCTCAGAGTCCACAAATATCATGCCATGCATCTGGAAGCATTGGAAATGTAATATTTGCTTATTGGAAACTTTATTTAGCAAATTATGACCTATTATATTTTATACACAACTGTATGTTTCATAATGGAAATAAATTACATTTATAGGTACGACGAAGCACTAGAAGTGTTGGATTCCATTATAAGAAGAGACGAAACTAACGCAGCGCCGAGAAAGCGACGTATAGCTATATTAAAAGCAAGAGGCCGTGTACCAGAAGCTATTAAAGAGCTTACGGAATACTTGAGAAAGTCAGCGCTTGAAATCTAATCTCTAGAGATGTACCGATTAGTGGCCGACTAGTCGGTTAAGCTGACTATCCGGCCACTTTTGTAGTCGGCGACTAGTCGGCAAAAAAGGCCGATTGATCGGCTCCCTTTTTGTGAATATTTGCCCATTTTTCGTTCTCCTTTTCTAACAAGTTTTATAACTTTGCTATTAGAGATGTACTGTATAGTGGCCGACTAGTCGGTTAAGCCGACTATCCGGCCACTTTTGTAGTCGGCGACTAGTCGGCTTCTTGGGGGCCGATTAATCAGCTAGTCGGCTAGTCGGCCAAAACCCTAGTCGGTACATCTCTACTAATCTGTAATTTAGAATTGTATTGTATCGCGTTAACTACGGGCATTGTATTTCTTACAGATTTATGAGCGATCAAGAAGCATGGCACGAGCTGTGCGATCTGTATTTACAAGAGCAAGAATATTCTAAAGCTGCATTCTGTATGGAAGAACTCATACTGCACAATCCACATAGTCATCTAATTTATCAAAGATATGCAGAAATAAAATATTCGCAGGTAGTATATATTTTGGCGAATTTTGCCTAACTTCTGTTGAACATTTAAACATTTGCTTATTTTTAGGGTGGATTTGACAATATGGAATTGGCAAAGGCATATTTCTGTCAAGCTGCGAAGTTGAATCCGAATAATATCAGAGCTCTGTACGGCTTATTGTTGGTAAGAATTATATCGCTTATGCCGCGTTTACACCAAAGCGAACACGAACAAAAACATTGTTCGCGAACGTTTTCGCCTGTTCCTGTCGTGTCCACACTGCCGCAAACAAAACAAAACGTTCACATACGATTCGTACGCTGAGGTTTGTTCATGTTTGCGGCGGTGTGGACACGACAGGAACAGGCGAAAACGTTCGCGAACAATGTTTTTGTTCGTGTTCGCCTTGGTGTAAACGCGGCATTATGGAAGAGTGTGTAACTCTATTAACAAAATGTTGATACATTCTTTTCAAATAATTCATTTCCAGGCAACGAACAATATCGCCACATCTCCTAAATGCCCTTCTTCTAAGAAAAAGGACGCAATAAAGTTGGGCGAGTGGGCGGCTAATCAAATTGAAAAGCAATATAAATCAAAAGTGTCAGATGAACATGTTAAAACAGTGGAAGGGCTATTAGGGCAACTGCAACTTGAAGTTTAGATATGCAAATTTATATGTATGTATATGTTTAAATATTGTAACATATGTAAATGTACTATTCATTCCTCACGATTTACACAGAAATGCAAATGTTTAAATCAGAAGTGTATACATAATAATCTTTTAGCGGGTAAAGTAAATTACTCTGCCAAGCAGAATAAACCGAAGCATAATTCATTAGTCGTATGATTTTTAAAGATCGATCAGGAAACATTAGAATGAGATTGTCGAAAAATAAACGTGTCAAAGTGTATAACTTTGTAACCGCTGCAGCGTGTTAGAACAATTAACGATTGCTTGAGAATGTCGGTAATTCTATTACCATTTGTTTAAAAATCTTTGCATTAACAAATCCGTTACACATTCCTGCGCACTTTTGTGTAATTCTCTGAATTATATGTAGGATAGTAAAACGTAACAATTTATCGAAAATTATACTCGTAAATATGAAAATCGGAAGAAACAATAAACATTTATTATACGTAAAATAATTACAGAGTCATCTGTTTGTATTTTCTTTATTATACTGTTCCCAAAGCTCTCTGTTCTTTGCTTTCTCTACAGCTTTTTTCATTCGCTTCTCTTTCCGGCTCTCATTTCGAAGTGCGAAATATTGTTCTCGAAAATCAGTTAAATTTGTGGAAATCGTCTCATCCGATTCCTGAAAGAAGGAAATAGAAGAATTCAATAAATCTGGTTTCATGCATGAATAAGAATTATAACGCAGCGATCATTAATACCTCTGGATTCTTCGCTTTTTTATAAGTCAACAATCTTCGACTAGTGTAATTACTAAGTACTTGCTCCGAATTCGCTATTAATTCTAAACACGGATGAGTCGGTAACTGATTCTCCGAATACTGATCTCTAAAATACAATGATTGGAGATATATTATTTTACGGCGTGTTGGAGTAATCGATAAGTGCTATTAATATCCCTTACCTAAATAAAGGAAACCAACACACTAATTTGCCGTTTATTTTAAGATGTTTGGCAGCAAAACTTAACAGATCTTTGTAAATCTCAGGTAAATCGTAACCAATTTTAGAAGGTATATGAGACGATGCTTGATGCTCTTCTATCACTGGGTTTCGCTTCGTTGTGCCTATCCTTTCTGTCGCCTCTCTTATACCATACGGAGCTGTAAACAGCAATGAAATAAGTGACGACACGAGTTGCGATGAACGTTACACGAAACGCAATGGTGTAAAAAGCCAGCAAGACTTACGGTCAGTGATTATAGCATCTATACGCATGTCCGAACGCCATAAAGGATAAGAAAAGTCTGATACAACAACATCGATATAATACGAACGTTTTCCGTATTGACTCATATTCGCGGCGACGCCTTCATCCTTTTCCCTGATCTGACAATCGCTGTGATAAAAGTTGCGTAACAATATTTAAAAAGCATAAACTCTTTACCTTCTGTGTAATTCGACTAGGTCGTGTACGTCCGTGAAGCATTAAGAAATCTATGTCCGTGCCCAGTGTGTACCCTCCGAAATAAGAAGCAGCAACAAGTAAAGAGCCGCTACCGACAAAGGGATCAAGAACGATATCGCCTTTTTGAACTTGAGCCTGATTTGCCATTATTAACGACAACTGAGGATCCATGGATGTATTACCTATAAATTTCCTAGTTTTCAACGACAACTTCTGAATTAGATCTCTTTGCCCGTTCGTTAGCTGAAAATACATGGATATATTAGATGTACCGTGCACGCGACGAAATAATAAAACAACGCTGTATAAACGCTAATTACCCATCGGCCGAAAAAGAGTTCGTAAGGTTCGTCAGGAATGTTATTGGGATTCAATCCATAAAATTCTACGTAACATAAAGTTGTGTCTGGATTACTTAATTTCACTGGTCCTTCCAACGGCAAATAACTGAAAGCCTTTTATATAATGTAATAGTACTAATAACCGATCTATAGGATACGATAAGTAAGAACTTCGATATGCTCGTGTACTCACTTCAATTTTGTTCACCTTTTCACGTTGCGAGAAGTGTTTACAAAATGTTTCGACTATCACTTTAAATGATTTCTGCGGTCCCGCGTACTTCTTAATTTCTGTAATCGGATAGTTTCGCAGCTTGTCGTCCAAGTCTTCGTGTTCCGTGCTGTTAGCCCATAGCTCCATGCAGAACTTCATACAGACAGCTCTGCTCGCAATTTTACGTGCAATGGTCTCCGAAGGTAAATTAACGATCCAATAAGGCTGTAATGAAAATTGGGTATAACACCAGCCACGACGCATTCGTCTTTAACCGAAATTACAATTGTTTAACTTTCTTACGTGTTCTTTCCAATCGGGATGAGCACAGGTATTTATATTGAACATATTAAGAATGGATTCCATTTCCTACGATATAAAACAAACAATGCAGGAACAAATGTTTCGGAAGATAAAAGTGGAATGAACAATATCACTCACGAATGCTCGAAAATCTACGTGCTCGTGGGCGAACCAGAAGAGATACTTTTTCCATTGTTGATTCATTGTCATTGCTTGGTAATTATTCATACATATAAACTCAACGATACGATATTAATCGTATCATACGATAACGATAGCGTCAAAATTATAGTTTGATGCTCAAGTACTTAATTTAAAACGATATCGCGTTAACTGATGTAATACCGAAATCGGCATGTTTGAGCTCTTCTAAAACCTTAGTATGTAAGTATGTACTATCATTGAATCTAAATAATTTATTTATGTGGAACTTATGTTTTTAAGGTACAATGTAAATTATTGTATAGATTCGCTAAATTATAATGTAAATCATCTTATGCATCTATGCAAATGCAAAGGTTACAAAACATCAAACATCGTAAGATCCAGTAAGATCTACATATGATCTGCTAAACCAATGTGGTCAACCCTGACGGCCGCCATTTCGCAGAAACCATAGATAAATGAAGTAGTATAGTGAGTCGCTTATTATCGCAGAATTATACCTTTGCATCATTATCATTCTCGTTCTCCATCGGGTAAAATTGAAAATACTTGTTTCGCATAATATTAATCAAGTCATTCATTTTTATTGAACACCAATACATTATCGACGAGAATAGTTCATATTACTTCCACTGTTTCTAGCATTTAAATTGCGATACTTGTATACATAACATTAACAATACTTCATTCAAATTATCAACAATCGCTTAAAAATTATTTATAATTATGGAGTATTGCGAATTTATCCACTGATAAAGTATTCTCTAAAAAGTTTGATGATAATTAGGAAAACACGACAGGGAATAGAAAAGAGAACAGGAGAGAGTGAAAAGCGAACGGAACCGTTGCCCCGAGTGACGATTAAAGGGAGGATAATTTGATATCGCGACATTGTCCGAAGCAGTCGGTATAAAAGAAAACGATTGTTTCATAATCGACTGTATCGGCGAGGATCGTGGCTAATAGGACAGTGTACGAGGGGGCGCCATGCTCGTAGTAACATTTCTTGTTGTTCTCATTCTAAGGCGGAATCCCACTCGTCACTGTTTTCTGTTGTGTTTTTAGGCTGGAATCAGACGAAAAACGCGCCGTTTTGATAATCGAATGAGGAACAGAAGGTTCTTTAGGCGAGTTGTTATACCCAGGTTCGAGGAGGGCGATGTACCGGGGGTGTGCGTGAATAGTGCAGGTGTAATTTAATAAGAGCAGGGGAGGCTGACGATTTAATAGGATATTGATTTGTCCGCGACTGCCTTGCTGACTCCATCGCACACACGAACCAGGTAGCCATGAACGTCGATATTTTTGGGGCACTGGCTGGTGCAACGTGTCGGCTGTACATATGCCGTGCTGTAACGTGCTCGCTGGCCTGATAGGGCCCGAAATGCATGCAGCCGTTGGCGATATGTGTTAACGATACTAGCCGAATTACGGGTGACAACGACAACGACTACGACCAGTACGATTATAACGACCATCACGACAGTGACCACGACGACGCCGACCACCACGACGGATACAGTTACGGTGACGACAGAAACGACAGAAACGACAGCAACGACAGTAACAGCAAAGACGTGTCAATTACATAAAAAGAAAAAAAAAAGAAGTGGTCTTATTGCTGCACCGTGGATATTTCGCAGAGAGCCCCATTCCATTGGTTCTGTTCGATGTAATAGTTGACAAATCTGTATGCATAAACAAAATATCCGAGACACAATGGATCTCCTAAGCAATGGATTATCAGGCAGTGCAATGGCTTGTCCAGTGTGTACTCTCTATTTGCGCGAGGGTATCAGCTTGCAAAGACACTTGGACACTCATCCGAAGGAGCAAGTCATCGAAGCCCTTATCAAAGCTAGTACTAATTCTTCGCATCAGCAACAAACCCAGTTATCGCCATCCTCGCCCTCCACATCTTCATCCGTACAATCGCCGCAAAGCACGCCTCCAGTTGCGCAGAATACTCATCTCTCTGCCCAGTCTCCGTATCCTATAGGACCTGTTTTCGAGTGTCCGCCGATCGGCACCATGATGCCGCCGCAGTTCGCCTCGTTTAGTTATCAACAATTTGTAAATAATGGCACTATGATGATACCGCAGTACGCGATGGCCCCGCAGGCAAATCAAATGATGCAGATGCTCTATAATCCGTACGGTATGTATCAGCAGCAACAGATGCCAACTGTTCAGATGATCTCGCCGGTCGCGACTATACCTAATACAGCTAGAGTCAGGCCAGTGGCTGGCGAAGCGAGCGGTAGGACTGCGATCACTGTGTCTGTAAATAATTCCGAGCCAAAACAAATCTTACCCGAGATTCTGCCTGAACCGGAACAAGAATCCGAGCAAGTGTTACCGGACGTTAATCTTCCAGTATCTCCACCGTCGTTAAACGAAGACGATTGTATGGGGCAGAACGAGAGTGAAACTAGTGCAATTCAAATAGAACACGAAGACCAACAGCCCCATAACTCGGGTAGCGAAGATCAGCATACTATAGAGAACGAATACAATAGCATTCCGAGACCATTGGCAATCGCTTGTAACGTCGCCGATGCCGTGGAGGATAAAGTCGAGAGCGTACTGCCAGATATCGACGACGGGGAGTCGTTGCACGTTGTTAACGCGGATGTTCAATGTAAATCTGTTAATTACGAATGTTCGGATATGCAGGGATACGTGCATAGATACGAAGACGAAGAACGCAACAATAAAGTTATTATGCCTGAGATGTCGTCGACGATAAAAGAAAACGAAGTCGAAGAAATAACTACCGAAAAAGTTCCTTTTGGAGATGAAATGAATGCAAGCACGGGTACGTCGTCTCAGGCAGCTGTAGGAGGTGCGCTAAAAGAGTCGGCTCAACCCGAAGTAGAACAATTAGAACGTCTTTTAATCACTATTATGGAATCTGAATTTAATAATGGAACGCAGAAAGAATCTAACGCCGAAGATGACGAAAAGAGAAGTGACGGCGCAAAACAGAGCCCACCCCCAGAAAGAGCGGAAAGTGTGATCCAAGAAACAGCAGCCAGTACTTCCATTGAACACGAAGACAATTGTAAGTCTGATATAGAGACAAAAGTTACCGAAAGTTCAGAAATTGATATAGATAGCGATGAGAATAAGAGTTCTTATCTTTCGTACCGTTATAAGAACAGTTTATCCGCACCTGCGTCGCCAATTACACAAAAGAGACCCCACAGAACCTACTCTGTTTGCTCAGATTTCGGTTCGACCGATAATCTCAATTGTTATCCGGTTGGTTTTGATGCGCATGCATTACAGGATGAAGAAGACAATGAGGATGAGAAAAACGAGGCGGAAGACAACTTTGACGAGGCAGATATGGAAATAGAAGAAATACCTAGCCCGCACACACCTTTCGTTAAGTATGGAGAGAATGTGGATCACGTTAGATCGCATACACCGCTATCCGTAAGCAGTGGTATCTCTGTGCTGAGAGTTAGAAAGGATCTCAGTAAACCATGCTCGCCGGCGTCGGTGCATTCATTTTGTCATATGGATACTAATAGCTTAAGTCACGACGAAGAGAGTAACGCAGCAATGGACGCATTAACAGAGAAGGATCCTATTAGTTGTTCTCCGATCGAGCAGGACATAAAGGCAGATCAGTCGGAGCTTTCTTTATGCGAGAATGTTGAGAAAGAAATGGATGGGAATTCAGCATATCAATCTGTAATCACCGAGCATATGAGCTCGTTTCCTACAATTCATTCGCAACAATCGACATCGGCGCACGAACCGTATCATGCACCAAGTAAAAGTCATAATCTTATAAATTTGTCGGAATCTAATGGTATCGCTAGTAGTTCCGACTCGAAGAGTTTCCACTCTTCTAAATCAATTGTACAAAAGCAATCGATGGAACTCCTTAGCTTAAACGAAGATGCCCATGCAGGTCCAATGAATGTTTTTGAATACGATGGGCTTCAGATCTTAGTTCCTAGTACATTTATAAGTGATTCGTCGCAAAAAGCTGTTAGCGCCACCAGCCAGCAATCTATGGCGAGTAGCGAAGGCGGAGTAGGTATAGACGAAGAAGTGAAAAGCATAAACATGAGGGCCGACGAGACTATGCCACCTAGAGGTGAATTATCAGAGCAGGAAAGCAATGGATGTACAGAACAATCTGCTTGGCAGGTGTGTATACAGCAGAATTTTGTTTCTAACAGTAAGATTGTTAATTTGAATTATGTTAATTATGTCGCATTTCTTAGGCAGTTTCTTAACAGTTTATTAATCAGAGTCATATTATTTCTTTACTAATACAGAATGGTTATTATTATCAAATAATCTCTCTACATATACGTACATGCTAATCTGTGTATATGAATCTGATCTATGTAGCTGTACGCTGGTCAGGAGTCGTCACGCATGTCAACTTCCTATGACCTGATGGCACGCGAAAGTTGGGAAGAATCAGACGGGTCAGACAATGAGATTGGTGGCCCATTATTGGATAGCAGATCCTTGGCTACCCATTTTACGTCGAGTTTATTCCTAGATCGAGATAGAAAAACTCCAACGAGAAGAACATTTAAATGTTATCATTGCCCAGAGGTATTCGATTGTCCGAAAGAACGCAGAGTACATAGTACTACAACGCACAAAGAAGCTGGACCTAGCAGCAGTAAAGATACTACAGATCAACCAGAGGTAAAGGATATCAAGTTACTGGACGGCCGCATGAATGTGTTTGAGGATATTTTTGTACCAGGTTTACATGCTCAACAAGCTTATCATCAACCTCTTTTACATCAACTCCAACCACCGCAATCGTCAGATTTGACTGCGAAAGTAGAGCCTGACGAGAAAATGGAAACGTTGGTATTACCGTCGAAAATCGAGGTAATCTGTACGATGTGCAATCAGAGATTCGGTAGTGAAAAGTCGTTGCAACTGCACCATAGAACAGTACACATTGAGGAGACAGCAAAACGAATTCGCGAGAACACCAAATGCCAGATATGCCAGGAAGAGTTCTCTTCGGTTTTATTGTTTAATGCCCATCTAAAGCTACATCCGTTAGAGTGCAGCCAATGCGGCAAGTATTTTTATAGGAAGCAAAATTTTAAATTACACATGAAACGGCATCTAGGAATTAAACCATTTCCGTGCAAGGTTTGCGACAAGGCGTTTTTAACGAAACAGAAATTAGACGAGCACACTAACGGTCACACCGGGAACGCGCCTGTGAAATGTAACCTTTGCAATGAAACGTTCCGTAGATATTCAAATCTTACTCAGCACAAGAACAGACATCATCTGAATATAAAAAAGAAATTGAAGGATTACATATGCCAATGCGGCGAGATTTTCCACACAAAGAAGAAATTGGCCTGGCATAAAGAAACGCACGATGAGAAGCCAAAAGCGTGTACATATTGTAACGAGAGATTCATTCACATGGCCAGCTTAACCCGACACATGCGTAGAGCTCACAACAGAAGATTTGTTCCAGATGCTCAAAGAGAGGGCGAGAATGTCGAATGTCCCATATGTAAGTGTATTTATTTACGATCTTCCTTGTCAGTGCATATGCGAGTTCATAACGGCGACAGGCCATATGAATGTCAGGTTTGCTCTAAGGCATTCAGTACTAAGTGGAACTTACAATTGCACAAATGGACTCACGCTGCCCGTAGTAGCAAACCTTTCAAGTGTAATCAGTGTAGTGCTGCGTTTTACCGGCACAGCGATTATACCGCTCACATGAATTCTCATAGGAACGTGCGTCCTTATACCTGTAACTATTGCGGAGCCCAATTCATAAGGAAATATAATTGTTTAAGGCATGTCAAAGAGCACGAAGAGAACAAAGCGTACACGTGCGATGTATGCAACAAAACTTTCCACAGATCGTATTATCTGAAAGAACACTTGCGAGTACATTCAGGCGCCAGACCCTACACATGTCATATTTGTGGAAAATCTAGCGGTACAAAATCTAATCATAACAAACATGTCAGAATCCATCATGCGCGAGAACCTATAAATACCGAGAATTAAGCAACGGACGAGAGTTTTAATCTATTTAGTCAATATTTCGATACTTTTCAAAGTATTGCCAAGCAATACTTTCCATTTCTTTATCCATTCGCGGTTTCTTTCCTTCATTTTCACGCGAGGAGAATGATAGATTTAGTATAAAACAAAAAAAAAGTGATGTTATAAAAGTACATTTGATCAATGGAATGTAGACATATTACATTTTTTAACAGTCTCGTTCGTTTTTCTTTTGTCTTATTAGTTCTAAGATACTTTAGTATAAACATTTTGATGCTGCGTTTGATGCTAGTGCCGCTGGTATCGAGCATTAACGACCACAAGAGGATCTTTAATTTCTCTTGTCTGCAAAACAAAAAGACGCTTTTACGTTACGTACCGTGTACTTCTCCGCTCTGTATGTTGCATTTCGTAAATTTTCGTCACATAATCTGCTAAATACAATGATTCGAGACTGTAACTACTTAAGATAAGAAGAAATTTTTAACGAATATTAACTGGTACATGTTGTCTGGAGATCTGACAATGAGTAACTTCCATAAAGGAAAGCTATCGATGAAATGCTTTTGCCAACTTACACTAGTTAACTATTAAGCAATGACTAACTAAATGATGAATATTACGGAATCATTAAGCACTTTTTATGTGTTGATCGTTGTACGAAAAATTTTTTTACAATAACTATTTTACACGAAACATGCATATTGCAATTTTATGCATCGGCATTGAAACGTATGAAACGAGGTGGCCCGTATATTTATTTGCGTTGTGTACGCAGCGCGCAAGGCCCTATCGATAATTAACGTTATTAATTATTACAAGGTAGTTACGGATCTTAGTTATTATTCTTCTATATTTATATATTTTGCAAAATATAATGATTTTTATTGGTAACTCTAATGCCAAGACTGATCGATGTTGGTTCCTCATATTGCTCTCGAAATATATACCTGTAGTATGTAAAGCATATACTTGTATTAAGAAGCAAGATTTCAGTAATTTTAAGAAAAGTTGTTGTGTACACGGAATTCTAAAGAAGATTCGTGTTTACCAAAATATTTAATTGTACTATGACAAGTATCTTAACAGTCGACCGTTTTATATTGACAAATTTGTGACATATTCCTTGTCACATAATTAATTAAGAGAGCAATATGAATAACGGAGCTGAATTATCGTGGATTCAAATTTCGTTGCGTTGATATCGCGAACGTGTTGTTGTTGTGAAACAAAAGTTCTCACGAATCGTGAAGACTACTTGTGGATATTGTGCATGATGAGACTTTGCATGAAATTTTTTAAACGATTACGCTGTTTTTACATTACAGTTTGAGTTTGTATCTGTTAATAGTTCTTTAACGAATTACCTTTTAGGATTTGTGATGTGCAACTGTTCGTTTTTCTCCTCAGACAGAGAGAAACTGGGCGTTTCAATTCTAGTTAAATATAACAATTTTCGATATTCTCAGCTGTTATAGCGGGGCTTATTTATATACGAGACCAACATCGACGTCTGAATGTGCAATCGTTTAGTTAAAGTACATGTATTCCCACTGAATGCGATTGTAGATAATGTAAATATGTATATCAGTTTTATTTTATAACAGGGCCAACGAATTGTGCTGGCAGTTAATAATTGTCTAAAAAGTGACTCGTACTCTTATGAGAATTAAAAAAAGAATAGGATAATTATTACCATAAGAAGAAAATATAAATAAGTAACATGTGTATACCTTAATAAAAAATTATGTATTGAGGTACTTTTTTAAATAAGTTTTTCTTTGCATTTTTATTGCAAGTGCCATAACAAAATGTTTCATGTAGAAAAACAAATGATAGTATGAATGTGAAACTCTTATGAGGCATAAGCTAAGGGATTGTGTAATTCATTTTTTCGTTATACAAAATACGTCAGCGAAAACAGCAAGATATCATTTTTTAAATAAATGAAGTTTATTTAAATCCACATACACATTTATACATATATATCACATGGCCATTCAATTAACAGTTCACGGCTCTTCCGAAATCAAGCGACTTAAAATACATACTAGGTATTACCAATATTATACAAACTTTTCAAAGAATTATAGAACGGTTAAAATGTCCATACCTTCTTTCTAAAACACTGTCACAGTCTCGATTTTTTTACTTCCTTTTTCCTTTCAAATGACAATTTCGCGGAAAATAACGAACCCAAAACCACTTTTAACTTGTTTATTTTTTCTTAAGTATAAAAAAGAAACTCCTAAATTTTTTACTTACTTTTTTTAAAAACAGTAAACATTAAAAATTGTCTTCATACACTTCTTAATAAAAAACGAACATCGTTTTTGTTCTATTACACAATTCTTGTTGTTTCAGAGACAGCAGGAAAATCGAACATGTAGAACTAGGACCGGTCAGTTAACTTTTACGTTTTAATTTGCAACTATGGCTGACTTCGATTTAAAATTTTAATTTTAACATAATTAGAAATATAATACACATCCGTTTAATTTTTACACTAGAAATTTAATTGCTATATAGAGCGTTAGTGAACAATATCAACGTTTTTTGCGAGATTTCGAAGGGCGAGTATTCTTTTTCACCGTTCCAGAGGTCTCGGGGATCAATATACGACCTGATGCGATCTCTTCCCTTAAATCTGAATTTTCAACTTTCTTCTGAGCATCGAGGTAGAACATTAAATCCTGCACTTGTTCCTTGAGATCCGCAACTTCCGACTGTTTCGTGGTTTGACACTCGGTCATCTCCGTTTGCAGCGTTTTGTATTTATCTTGCCACGAGGCTTGATTCAATTCTAACGCCTTCCTCAACTCTTTTTCCTCGATCAATTCTGCCTGCACTTGCCCTAACTTGTTGGTAACTTGTTGCAGTCGTTTATCCACGCCCTGCTTCTCGCGGCTTAATGTCGTTAATTGTTCCTGAAATATTTTCATCATTGAATTCCCACAAAAATATTGAATCTTAAATAGCCTCTACTGCTTAATATTAAATCAAGTCCAATTTTACCTTCACTTTCGCATTCTCTTCCGATATTTGGCTTAACTTTTCTCTAAGTTCCGTAGTTTGTACAACTGAGTGTTGTTCTAGCCGCCCTAGTCTCTCTTCGAAATACTGCCTTTGTGTTTCCAATTGCGACGTTAACAGATAAATGAACTCCAACTGTACAGAGTCCACTTTCTCTTCCATCGCAGCTCCTTCAGCCTTGGTGGCAGTAGGGCCCCCCTCAACCATCTTCCCATCTTTGTTTTGCAATAATCGGTGAACGAAATTATCACCAACGTAATCCCAGACCCTGTTATTGCCCAATTGCATGGCATAACAGTGGTGTGTCTCGCGATAGTGCTGGAAAGCGTGCCCTTGATGATATCGCGAGCAACCTATGTGCCCGCATATTAGGCAAATCCATAGAGCGTCGTTGCTTTCTCCAGTATCTGGGGAAACATTTTTATAGCTCTTATTAGTGTCTCCTTTTACTTCTCCCTTCGGACAATACGCCGAAATCTTTATTATTCTACGTACTGCATTCCATGCAATAGCTGTCGGCAAGCGATTCTGGTGTCTGAGCGTATCTACAAACAGGACAAGAGGTGTCCCCCCATTTAGCTAGGCAACTCGCATGGAACGTGTGGTTGCACAGAATCGTTAGAATTCCATCTACGCTCTCGTCCATTCTCTCTAAACACACCGGGCAAAGCGGTAATTCCGTGTGCCCGGACAGAGGCAACGCGTTGTACGTCACTTCGACGCTGTACACGAACACCATGTGACATATAACGTCCGGCTCGAATGAATTATAAGGAGTACCATTAAACGAGCCATAAAATTCTGTAGCTGCATTCTGAAACATTATACGGGATCCTAGATCGCGATACTGGTATATATTACGTTCGAACAGATTTTATTATACTTACAGCAGACTTGAAGGTAATTAACGCCATGTACTGGTTAGGGCTGCCGTCTCTGAGTATTCTGAAATGGCGAACGTCTTGGTGGCAAGGCGCCGTGTACCTTAAGAGATCATGGCAAGTCATCGTGGCTGGAACCGCAAGAATGCAAATAGTCTGGGTGCGTTCGGCTGCGTGGCGTATGTCCGTTAATTTGCTAAGAAAGCGAATGACCACGATTAAGTACTCGAGACAAGTAACTAACGGCGTTTGCGGTACAATAAAGCAAAACATACATACTTTTCCTTGTACAAGTGTATAATCCCCTTGGTTACTTCGACAAACGGATTTCCAGAGATGAAATTGATTTGGTCGCAGGCGCTCGCGCTCGCGCCAGCCACCTCTGAATTATCGTAAGTAGTTTCCTCGGAATTGGCCCTCGAGGTGGAGCCGGACGTGCTGGTCCCCTGAGAAGGTAGCGATAAGTCCGGCTTCTCTGTAAGGTTCGTGCAATTCTCCATATTTATCTTTGTCGGTTCTCTGCGACCCCTCATCTTAGCAGCCATCGCACCTGGATTGTGAAATTCGCCGTGAATTAATCGCGACCCAAACAAGCCGATGATCTCTGAACCTCTGCCTTTTTTCAATGACTTTTCGAGGGGACTTGAAAAAGGTTGGATCGCGTATAATAAAAAAACAATTGTGAGTGCAAAAACTATGTTTATTGTACGCGTATCTTTTGCGAACAGTATTCGGTATTTGAAATCGCATGATATTACAAAAGAGGAATACTTATACGGCACGCAATAACACTGTTACAACGACAAACACAAGCTTAAGGAAACTAGTAAACAAACGATTAATGGAGACGTTTCATTGTAAAAACAAACAGTACGCAAGGTACGCAAAGTACAACAAAAAAAAGATGAAAGTCACGGTCGAGTGCATTATACAAGAAAATGTTTACCATTCGTTTCTTGAGAGTCCTCGTCAACAATCTCGACGCGAATAACGCAGAGAGACACCGAAATAAGAGAAGAACTCATCCCATGAAGCAATACTTATCGCGCATTATTACAAACACATTTTTCATTGTGCTCGTTATTGTTAAGTGCACAGTAAGCACTTTATACAACCCCCATGATCAACTGACAAAGACTTTGCGAACTGTCACACTCCTTCCAATGAAACAGGTTAAATCTCTCTTTCGCTCATTGTTCCCTATTCATGGTTCTTATCGAACAGCCGTGCTAGCGGTTGCATTCCGATCGTGTGAAATTGAAAGCCCAATGAATCGACACAATTTCGATGACACTCACTTCTACGCAATTCAACGCAATTGACTATGGGAATGTTTTGATCCCGATTTTCACGATTTTCTTCGCACGAGATGTTGCGAAACAAAGCATTCATAGTTGGGAGACCTCTACGTTCAAAAAGCACCTGGCTTCGCGCCATCTAATGACAGCCGTTACTACTACATAAAAATGCACAGCGTACCGGCTGGTAATATGCGTGAGAAGCGTGCTTAGAAATGAAGGAACACGTCGCAGGCTTGTTTTACGAAGCGCCAGAAATTTTATTAAAGTGTTACAGATATATACCAAAAGTTTCATTATATTTCACGAGTCATCAGAGACAAGTTATACGCTTTCAACGATCCTTAGTGTCTATTGAAAGCCCTTGAATTTTTTTCCACAGACTTTAAGAAATTATCGAACGGAAATGTGTATACAAAATTCTGTTAAACATATAAATTCCGTTTAACGAACAGAAAGATCATGCTGCGCCTTAGAGTAGACTTTACATGTAGTTCCGTAGAAAGTATAAAACGTTAGAAGTTACGCATCTTGTGAAAACATTAGTGTATGGTTTAATTTCCAAACAAGCCCATACGCCATCAGAAAGAACTGGGAAAGATAACTTTTGAATCTCGCGCAAGTCGCCTTAGAATATTCCAAGAATCTTGTTAATTCGCCGTTTATTAAGGAACAGCGCACCGTGCCTGTTCCAAAAGTTTTTTTGTGGAATTTAAGTACGATCCAATCTTTCACGTATTGTTTTTTTTTTTGTTTGATCCCGTGTTCAGTGTTCTATAGAAAAGAACCGAACGATATAGACTTTCTGAATTGTTTTTGTTAGGTAGTTATTTACTTTTTGTACATTTCCGTCTCGTGAAAAGGTCAGCGACTTAAATTGATTTCGAAAGTTACCCTATTAAGCGTAAAGTGAATCACTGCTTGGTTGCTTGAAAAACGTTTTTCTTCTTCCCTTTCTCCTTTCAACGTACTTTATTTTTCGCGAGCAACATAAAATCACGTAACTGTAGCGTCCAATAGAAGACAGGAAACGCCTCTCTAACGTATTGCCTAGTTCTTAATTGTTTCTTTTAAATTAAAGCTCTTACAACGTTCAATGCAAAACTCTACGATGAAGGAACCGAAAATACAGTTACTTACGGCTCGTAAAGAATTTGTCTTTCTACAAATTTACTTCTTCGTACGTTAAATGGCCGTGTGCGTGATGTGTGTATGTATATGTATTTATGCCGGTGTATATGTAAATATATATATTTAATTAATATAACAGCGATATGTTAGTATCGAGCGAAACGTTGAAAACAATGAGTTTATAAAAAATATTTTATGAATTTTTAACATTCGCTGTATTCTCGCGAGCTGATCGAAACGATAACTCCTCCGACCGGGGCCGACGAAACTAATCGTGATCGCGGGATCGTTATTGCTGGATCAACACTCAAGTCCGCTGACTTGTAACGATAGCAATAGAAAGATACATAAACGAAGCAGTCGGGGTGATTAATTCATTTCACCGGCCCCGTCGGACTAACGATCAAGGCCTCGCGAGGATACAGGTCGCATTGGGAAAATGACTTCAACAATATCACATTGAAGCTAAACCACCGCTATACAGTAAACTGTTAAGATCACCTTCCGAATTCGATTAACGCCAAAAAGTCGAATTAAACGTGCGCCCTTGCGCCCCTCCAGCAGCGCGGCTTCCGTGGTCGCTACAATCTAATCGATTCCTTCCCCTTACGCTATGATAAATCGAATGACTCTAGAAAAATAAATCACGATTCTATCATGCGGGCCGAGAGAAACACGCGTTGATAACGGGGAGGGACGATGTCGGCCGAGATCCGCCCGCGTCAACAACCCCGTCGTGGCCTCTCGCTTCAAGAATGTGTAACAACTTGTCTACGTAATGTACAACGTAGTTGCATAATAACCACCAACATTGCCAACAAGTTATAAAATTTTCTGAAATCCCATTTGTAACAACGTATGCCTACCAAGTGCGTATGCATACAGAGGCGGTCGATAACAAACGCATTTCATGCGCGCACGGGGCCCGTTGATCTGGGCGCAGGGCAACAACTGTCGCGCCTACGATTCTCGATGTCGCTATTTTTTAATTGTACGCCGTAATGCGTGTGATAGTAATTACAGCCAATTGGTAAAACGGGGGTAGCTTCTCGATGGCCTTGAATGGCCAATTGACACTCTTCCGGGTATGCGTCCATTTAATAAACTACCCTGCATTCAGCCCAGGGGCACCCCTCGCGCGCAAAATGCTTTTATCAGATCGGCACACGTTTCGAATATACATATATGTATATGCTTGTGTGTGTGTTTGTGTGTATATATATGCTTTCCTTTGGATTAACAACTTGCGCTAAACAGCGTGGTTTCGCTACAAATCCAACAATTGCAATGGACGGTTGCGAGAACAAACTCAATGGAACGATTTCGAGGAACAACGACTCGCGTTCTTCTCGCCTCACTCTCGTAATCCCATCGTATAGTCGAGAATGCTTTTCAGACTTTCAGACCTCCCGCCGCTCGATTCCCGCGGAATCACATTGTCAGCGATACTTATCTTATCCCCATTGCTTTCCCAAGAAAGCTGGCTACGATTGCTCTCCGTTTCGTCTAGAAATTCTGAACACAATTGAAACGTTCTGATTAAGCTCCGACTCGATGGAGAAAGTATTAGGGTGCAAGCAGTAGTCGGCACTCGCCAGCAGCGGTGCAAAACGCGATGGGGTGCATCGTGCCGAATGACCTGACGCTGCCGTCGTTAATCCGCCAGCCGCGTGGTTCCCAGATTAACGGCGAAAACGTCGATGCTCGTACAAACGTGATAATCGGTGTGAATCTTCAACGTGTGCTCTGCTGATGAGTGAATCGCTGGCGCGAAGGAACACGAGACGCGACGGCTCCGCGGAGCCTCTATACAGCGAATTCCAACAGTTCCTTGGGTAGTAACGTTATTTCGGGTAAAGTGACTTGAGTATCGCTACGAGTAAGCGCGAGCGGAGAGATCCGCTCGGGCCTTACAGCTCGGTTCAGCTTTTAATCGTTATCCTCCGTAGCTTCGTCGTGAACAACTTTCATCATGCGCGTTAGAAAAGAAAGGGAAATGCTAACGAGCTCGCTCGTTATGTATCACGAGGAGGTACGATTGCGCCCGGGTAATACAATCGTACGCGAAGATTGTCGGTGATTGCTATACGCACGTTCGAAATCATATTGTACATCGCTTAGCGTTCATATCGGTGCGAGTTTCTGGGATACAATCCTCCGTCTGCGCGAAGCAACGATTTACGCGATTGCTGCTCAAGCATCAGATTGACTCTGTTGAATGGTTACAGCAAAATTGCCGTTCCTATTCCCCTTCGGTTCGGGTAAAGAGGGAACATATTGTGCGGTGTCTCGTGTGCTATTTAGTCGATCTCTCGCTCTTCGCTATACAATCTGCAATTGATAGGCAAGCAGCCGCGTGAGCATTTCATTAGCTATACCTCCCCAATCTCCTCTATCTAACAAAGCTCTTCGCTCTCCTCTTCACGACCGACGAAGACAGAAAGTTCGATACCCCTAATGTCTCATCTTTGCGAGAAAGCTTGCCAATCTGTAACAAAGAGCACGGTCCTCGGCTGCCTCCTGATAATCACACGGACTCGACTTGGGCGGTATCACAATTCATCGATCGAGCCCAAGCAATCCACTCGATATAAAGCTCGCGGCTCGGGATGCTTAAGCGCAACTTGCTTCTTTATCGCTCCCCCGACGTTTCTATTACTTCGCTCCCCTCTGCGCCCCGGTAGGCAAGCCGCGGCTGCGGTAGCAAGCTATCGTGTCGCGCGTAATTGGCTTACTCGTTGTCAGGCATTCGCTGTCCATAGGCGACGCGATTCGCTTTCGCAGGCTTACTCGGGCAGGGCCGAGAACGAACCGAAGTGCCGTCGGTGCTACGTGGCCGTGGACGAGGGAGCTTCGGGGGAGACTTGTAATTGGGACGTCTGTCGGTTGGAGGCTCGCCTCGGCCAACGCTGCGGAGAGTCCGGGGGCGTCGGTCTCGGCGTGGTCGGCGCTGATCCAGCTGTTAACCGCCAGTTGCTACTAGAAATGCCCGATCTGCCCATCGTTGCTAAATTTGTGCTGCTACTACTGCAGGCCACTGCGCCAGAGAGGTCCACCCTCGACACTGCCCTGGAAACGTGACGTTGAAAAGATTGGTGAGCCGCTGCTACGAAGTGGACGTGGAAACAAGCTCGAGTTATTGTTGCAGTTCCTGCCTAGTTCTTAATATCATCTCTGTCGTAATATTTCGCACGCATTTCACAGCCCCGGCTCTACCGACTGGGAGCCCAACCTCGAGATGTATCGTCTCGGTCCCGGGTTCCGTTAGTTACAGAGGAGGAGTTGGAGAATGGTTGTAGAGGCAAAGGTTCGAGAAGAGTCCTCGTCATCTTTTCATTTTTTGTTGCGTGAATGAGGACCGTACAGGGTGCTGTCTCTCGTTTGTATAATTCGTCGAGCAAGCACAAGGAGAGGTGTCTCTCTTTCTACGGGACAGGGACACTTTGGGGGAAGGGACCATTTCACGGGCGCCAGCGCGATCGAGTAACATCTCGGATGGCACAATGATCTCACCTGGAAGGCGGTGCTGACCCAGTGTAATAGTGCAAGCCAGCGGGACCGCTTCTTGGTCTCACTGTCGATAGCACGCTGGATGATCTGTGCATGGCTGGTGATGGCGGTGCAGACGGAAGCATTCTGGGTGATTGTGGCGGTGTTCTCCCGGTGGTTAAGCTGCTAGTACTACTCGTGGACCCTTTCCTCCTCGGACTCCTGCACAGAAGAATATCGAACGTAACGAATGATTCCACCTTTAAAACTCCACGTTATCGGTCCTGCGGACAGAGACGAACGGGCAGCCGAGATGAGCTCTACCACTTACATCTAGAAAGTATACGGGGTCAGTAGGAGGTGTACAAGAAGCTGACAAACCTTTTGGACACTTGCCTACAGAGGCCGGTAGGGCAAGAGCGGCCCATGGCGCATTTCCCTTCGCACACCTCGCGTGCCAACGCCATGGTTTCGTAATTCCTTAAAGTGGCACGGCAGATCTCCGCGTCGGACTCCGCCAGTGCCAAGCTTGGAAATCGCTCCTTCAACCTGCGGCGTTCCTGCATCGATAAAACAAAACACCTCTGAGCTGGATTCCCCGTTGGAAACCTGATTTCTATGGACACCAAATACACCCGAGCCGTATAGGAGACATCTGTTGCGTTTACAGATCGGCGGATCGCGATCGAATAGAATATCCCTCCCCGCTCTATTTCATATTCCCATAGCGGCGCATATTTTTTTCGATCTCGAGCACATTTTTTTTTTTTAATTATCGATCCGAATACCTCGTGCAGCCGGCTGGACTCGAAATCTTTAAGCTGTTGCTGAAAGCCGACGTTTGGGTTGGCAATGGAACGGCCCACTCTGACCACTTTGAGTGCCTCTTTCCACGAAAGATTGGTGGTGCTCATAATATAGGCCACCGCCACTGTCACGCTTCTCGACATGCCGGCTAAGCTGCAACCGAATATCAGATGGTCGAGTCGATGATTAACGGACGTGGACTGATCGAGCACCGTTCCGTACGAATGTTTAGCCGAGCCGGTGTATTCTACACATTGCGTACGAACGTTAAAGAAGCCGTACCTACCAGTGTATCAGTACGTTTCCACCTCGCAGGCGGGCAGCGTGAATGAAATCGTTGCACAGGGAGAAGTACTGCGATAAATTTTGATCTGGGCTGTCCGACGCCAATATACAGAGATAGTGTTTGTCCTGCAAACAATCGGTTGAGTATATGGCCCTCTTTCGTAGGATAAGGCGGTACCGCGTGCTTACGGAATGCAATTGGCGGGCGGTGTCGTGGATCGCCAGAATGTGAGTGATTTCGAATTGCTGCAATTGATTGGCGTCCTTGCTGTCGCGATAATTGCCGATGTATAGCCCGGGTAGTACCTACCACACATATCACACATGTATAATAAAAATCGCAGCAAGCCTGGTTACTACTCGTATCGCGGGACAAGCAGGCACGTGGAAATTCCTTATACTAAAACGAATGGGGCGAACCTCCAGCAAGTTATTTGAAAAATGCAGGGGAGTGCGACGGGATAATAGCTGAATGTCTCGCGTACACTTATTCGTTATAGGCTTCATTTAGATTGAATTCTATTCAGCTCGATTAGAGTCCCACTTCTGGCCTCGCGACGAGCCACGCTTAAATGCACGGCATATTGATAATTAACGTCTCGCATTCCGCTTGATAGTTCCTGTCGCAATTAGCGCGGGGAGAAGTGGTGTCTAGTGGGTGCTCGAGATACGCGGGCCGTCTGGATAGCGTGGAGGAGGCGAGAGAAAAAATGTGATCGATAAAGCTGTTTTTTTGATGCAGGCGCTTCACACGTTAATCATTCATCGTCGTAGATGATCACTCGAGCGAGTAGACCAGCCAGAGAACTAGCGGTAATCGCTCGATCGATGCGCTGCATTCTTAAGCGTGGTGTCTTTAGTCGAGCGCGCGGGGGGAACAAAGGTGCAGCTCTTAACTCTTCATCGGGAGCATCGATTAAGATCTCGGTGCGGCGTGTGCATCCCGCGGTGCCACCCAACAATGGATATTAAACCATCGACAAATGGGCCAACAAGCCCGCGGATTCGCCCCGCTACATTTATGTTTTACCCGGCGGCTTAAATAGAAATCGGCCGGACCTAGTGCAACTGCCGAATCCTCGAATCCCAGTATTCAGGACAAGTAAATTTAGCGCGGCTGTGGCACCAGTATCGTAATGATACTGCGCCAGGGCGTACACTTAAAATAATGAAACGAAATGTTACAGCGGCACGTGCAACATTAGCATATTATTTGTAACAACGGCACCGTACACCAGATACAAAATACCCGGTTAATCAAGCGCACGTTCTACCCGCGGAACTTAAACATAATTACGCTCCACGAAATTACTGTCGCGTGTCACAAACGTGCCCCTACGTTCCTCAACTTTTACTTGCCCCGCCAGAATCTAGGGCGCTCTATGACTGCTTTCTTTTCCATCTACTGTTTAATTAATCTTGCTTTACAGTCAGGACGTATCGTGGCAGAAAACTCGATAGAAAGATCGGTTGTCCGTAGGCTTGCCTCTTACCTTGTTCATACCATTCCCCATGATGCCGGTTTAGCTGCAAACAGCGCAGTTTCCTCCAGGCTTGAGATGAATCGTAGATTCGCGATAAAGGCCTATCAGTTTAATCGCTCGTCATACTCGGGACGATTCGTCTATCCTCCCTTATCTGTCTCTTGAGCTCGCTCCCCGATGACCGTATTGTCGGACAACAGTTCCGTTCGTTCCCGCCTTCGCATCCCTCCTTTAGGATCATCGTTGAAGATGGATTCTTCGAGCATTCACTTAATCGCGCCGCCTAATTGAAACCGCCCAAGTCGTCGGGCACGGTTCCCGTAATGCACCGTCTTCCCGTCGGCATCTTTCCTCCGATACTGTCCTTACCAAAGTATAACCGCTTAGCGCGTCCAAGTTTCTCTTCCTCTTCCGATAACACTGAAGCCCAATTGATATGCGCCGACAGTTGCTGCCACCGTCTCTTCCACCTCTTCCAACGTCCCTGTCCACTCAAATTCCTCCAGACTCGAATACACTTGGGTAATTATGAGAAGCTATTAAAACAGTGCCCTGTCGACGAAGGAAAGGGCTGGCTGTGCATCGGGGACCGCGTTACTCCACATTCTTATCTTCTAGCCCCATTTGTCCGCTATTTATGAAAATACAGGCGAAAGATATAAATCGCTCGCGGCCATAAATCTTATTCGCGAACCGGAGATTAAACAGATTGTCACGAAACCCCCTTCAAATGTGTCGCAGCGCGTTTCGTTTCCACGCGTCTTTTTTTTTCCACAGGCACCTATCTGTGCGACCGTTAACGTTCGCAGCGCATTTATTCCGCTACGCCGCGTTATAAACGACTCGAGCGTGCATTTCAGACTGTCGTGGTATCGCGGAGATTTTCATTTTTTTCCTTTTTTTTTTTTAATGGAGACCGACAATGATTTTCGCCAGGTTAGATGAGCGAAGCGGGACCGTATTGTTCGCTTTGTCTCTCGTCGAATCGGTTTCCTGGTTATTATTTACGTACGGAGGTATTCCGCGACAGAAATAAACGGAACGGAGAAGAATGAAACTTATTACAGCGTGGAAGGATCGAGGCATTATTCTAGACGGGAATTAAGGGATATATAGAGTGTTATCGTTCCATTCAACCGTATGGAACGGGCTTGTATTGTTCCCTCGTCGGTCTCTCCCGACAATTTTAAATGCACGATGCATCTGCGGAAAGAATGTCGCCTATAGACGGAATGAAATGCGGCCGAGGGCTGCAAATCGTTATTTTCCCTACGGCGATAAATTAAAAACTTTTCGCGTCTTTGGTTTTACCGTATTAGTTGGACCGTCGCCAGACGGAAAATCGAAGCCAGTCTTGCGTGTGCTGATCCTGCCAAAAATCAAATTCGAAGGGATAATAATTCAGCGAAGACTCGAGGAGCAGCACAGAGCTATAAATTAAGACGGAAATAGAGGGACTGCAGAACTATCCCTTTAAATGCTTGACAATGACAACGCGGTCATTCCGATCGCGAGCACTATCTTTCTGCGAATATTCAACGCGGGCCACGTTTCCGAGAAAACGAATGGAAATCAGCATTAAGTCGAGTGGACGTGATATCATTTTTTTCCCCCACAGCGCCAGCAATTACAATGTCTGTCATGTAAAATTCATGATCCGCGATCATATCGACACAATTCGTGTAGACTATCGAATAAAATACAAGGTCGCTTATGAAAACGTGTTGCGCTAGAAAAGACATTCGCTAAACAATACCTTTCTGTGTAAAAGCTGCACAGAAAATCCATTCATCGTCGCATCTGATCGAACACCCGGCCGTCCCGATCGCGCTGAAAAGTCCCCGACTTAAGTGTCGATTTCGTTTATGGAAAGATAAGGTTGCAGCCCTCGTTTCGGTTACTACGCGCGCGAGCAACAATCCGCTTGAGAATCAGATACCTCCAACGTCCCGATAGCATCGCGTACGACTAACGAGGACCAAAATCAATTCGAATCCCCCCCCGAGTATTTACCTTTGTGCAACCGTTTGTGAAAATCTGCCAGGTTATGGTCCCCGTTGCTAATCGATCTCTAGCTCGCGCGATTTACCATCGAGTCGAGGATTCGCCGTGATCGCCGGGAATGAGACGGGACCGACAAATCAGGTGAGACGCGAGACGTGTTAGCGAAGGTGCAATGATTCCCAGCAGGGCGGCCGATTGATGGAGGGAGAGCCATGGAAGAACACTACCTGTCGACACTTTTCACAGTAACGGCACCTTCTCCGATCAACACGTTCGGCACGCACACGCAACGAAGAGGGGGGCGATCGTGCGGGCCAGATACGCGAGCCGCGTTTACGCACAGCTTCGCGCTCGTTTCGACTCGCTCGTCAGGAGGGTGCGCCGTACGAAAACTGTCCCGTTGCCTCAGTAGCAAGAAGCGTTGCCAGAATCTACGGGCACTTGCCACCGAGTAGGGGGTATGAGAAAGCGCGGGAGGGGGATCGCGGCGAGAGCGCGGTGGGAGTGAGCGGAAGCGTGCACGGGACACGGGACAGTAGACTCTCGTTGGAATAACGAACGGTTCCCACGGAAAAGGGTTGCGAGGTAAAAGGCATGCGGGAATCGCCGGAAGGAGTCGTCTCGGGGAGAGCGTTTACGATCAGCTGACAGTGGGCGACCAGTTTTCCTAATGTTTCGATATAGGAACGTCGGGTGATCAATGATTGCAGCGGGCAAGCTCGGGCAGTCGGTCACTAGGGCTGGCCGTCGGTCTGTCTTCGAGCTCGATTTCAAATCGAACGGGACGGTTAATGAGTCCAGTGCTGTGTGTAAATTCATCGAGATATGGGATCTATGTACGATGCGCATAAATGTTTGTGTGAGTACTTCTGTACGGGCGAGAGAAGCACGGCTGAGTTGAAGCTTTATCGTTGGATGTTGAGCGTTTAACGGCTGCGGCGGGTATCGTGGAAATGAGTGGTTAGCTGAGATTGAAAGAAAAAAAAATATATGGATTGGCAATAATAAGGGAGGACGTGAAGAAAAGAGGAAGACTACTGTACCCTCGACGGTGGAGTATTATGACTGGCAGCCGGTAGACAGCAAGCGTGGAGCGCTGTGGCGCAGCCGCCGCTCGATAAAGCCGTCCTCTTGCTCTTCTTTCGCGCTCGCTTCTCCTCCACTACCCTCTTTCCCGGCTGCATGATACACCTATGAACCACGACCCTGCCCCACAAACGGAAAACCTGGTCGACTGAAACTTACGGCAGCGGACAGCTCTGTACACGTACATCTTTAACTGGGCTACGCTACGTGTAATGTAAAGTGCTAGTTTCCTGGACTAGTAGATCGTCTCGTTACTAACCTATACGGTAACGTGCATACGTGCGTATGCGTGTCAGTTGTCGGGGCACATAAACGCTGCTTTTCCATCGATTCAGTTGAATATCTATAATTTAGAGGCACACTCGAAAAGAATGTACGTTAAACCTTGAATACTTTTTTAACAATTTTCTGGTTAAATATTTTAAACTGTCACCATGACTTGGTTAGCGGTTAAGTGATGTATACTGCATAGGTAGCGTTCAGTGAGAAGAAAATACATAACGTGTAAAATGAGATGGGAGAATGTATTGCGGGGGACATTATACAGCCTCACTTCAGCAAAGTAAAGGAAGTATTTGTATAGGCCCGTGTGTAGAAGGAAACAGAGGAAATAGGGCGGAAGGATCATCCATTCTTCTTTTTCTCTCGCGTCTCTTACCGAGTAGTATCACAAGTGCGGAGATCCACTTTGCTCTCTAAAACGAGTGCCACTCCAGATCTTTTCCCCAGCCGGTCTCTCTGTCGTTCTTTTCGCATTTCTCATTATTTTGTCCCCGGGAGGAACAAAGACGGCGCCTTTATTATTCTTCGCGAGCTCCTTTTAAACCAAGCGTACGACGCAAATTGCGTAAATTCACACATTACTACCAACTGCCGCGATAAATGAACTGGATAGCGCGTAGCTAATTAATTCGTAAATAAAACTTTATTCTCGTTAACGCCGCTAACAATCGGGCCTAAGTACACGGTCGTAATTTGAAAAACATCAATTAGTACGTCGCACTTAATTTCCTCGCGGATTGATGCAGATTTGAAACAGTAGGTACTTGAGTGATCCACAAGAGAACATTTTAACTAGGCAAACTAATTAATATAGAACGAAAGTAAGAAGAAAGGAGGTCTGGAAATTTTTTCTAAAGAAACTCTGAGTGATCCATTTCATTTATTTATTTATTTATTTATTTATTCAGTTCGGCGTACGTTACAGTGGATACCAAACCGTTACAAATTGAAACGTATAAGAAACAGTAAGATTACTGCGCTAAGGTGAATCAGCAGAATGAAGAGTTTTGTTTGAATTATTCTTTCTTCGATTTCTCCGCAGACTCGTCTGTTTTCGGTGCGTGACAGATGAACAACAAGCCCGAAATAACGAGAGATATACCGCACCACCAAACGACTGACGTTGACTCGCCGAAAATCAAGAAACCCGCCAGAGCCTTGAATCAAAGAAAAAACACGGCTGCATATGCCTAAGTACGTTCGCGATTTCTCGCGCTATTGTTTTTTATTTGCCGACAGAAATGCAGATTACCGAGCAAACGTAACTAGTGGCGGCGCTGGCAATAGTGCAGGGTAAGGAAGATCCACTGGCGTTGAGTGCTTTCACGAAAAACGTGCAGCCCACGGTGTTGCTTGTTACCATCAGTATCAAAAGTACTCCTTTGAGCAGCAACGCGACCTTATGCATCAACAAGCAATTAGTGCTTCGTTAAAGTATCGCTAGAATACGGCGAACCTATAAACATTCATCGCGTGAAGAATAATTGGCCCTATGAAAATCGCGTTACTTACCACGGAATCTAATTCCACGCCTCCGGCTAATTTACCCAACAAACTTCCAACAGTTGCGAAAAGCCCAGCGACGACAGCTAGTTGAACCTTTCCTTCCGGCTTCTTCGGTTCTGTCCATGCTGCCGAGGAAAACGACGGATCACTTTCTCCTGATGACAACAGGGGAGGATCCGTTAACAAGTCACGCTTCATCACTACGCACTGTTACTTACTTAACGCACGTGAAGCAACGATAATTTTGGTTTTTAGCCTCGTGTCACTTTCGACTTTACCGATGTGGAACCGAGGCTTCTGCCACTATCACGAACGAGGTATACTGCTGTGTATCTTATTCGTAATAGTACCATCTGCTTTTCTGGCGGGAGCGTTGAAATAATCATTCGAAAGCGGAACGATATCCTTACTGTTCATTTTATATACAATTTTAATCGCGAAATAAATTAATATCGTATGATGATCGGGACAGGCACGAAGACCGTCTGTTTCTACTGCAATGCCCATTTAGAAAATTATGTACAGAGTGGAATTGAAATGATCAGAACATGATTCTTCGAAAGAAAAGTAAATTATTTCTTATAATTCGATAATCGTTTCTCTAAGTCTCATTGGAACGCCACTAGATAAACTGGATATTCATGACGCATATAAGGAACTGTCTCAAGTCATGTGAAACTATAGGTGTCGTGACTGGGGGTACGTAAATGTGTTGGTGAACTACCGCGATAAGTTGGATTTAAAGATTTCGTGGTCAAATAAATTCAGCGTGACTATGCCTCCGGAAGAAAGTTGAAGATAACAGTAACATAAAGCGGCAGTGGTATCTGGACTTCCGAGAGCACGGTGAGCAGTAAGTTTTACGGAGCTTAAATTTCTACGCATACGTGTAGAGCACACGATAGACCATTCTACGCGAGATAAAATCCGTGCGCGGCGCGGTGCTGCGGCCGCGCGCGCCTGGAGACAGGTCGAGCACAAGAGTAATTTGAAAAAAGACGACGTTAGCGCGCGGTGAAGGGCAACGCGCGAATGATTTTCTACAGGTAGTTTAAAAATGGCGACTGACAGGTACGGGTTTCCTCGCGTGCACGGCGCCGCGACGAGACCAGAAGCGACGTGATTGCCATGAGACCGAAGCCGAGAGGTAGCACTCGGTCCGTTTCATCGAATATCATTCAGTTGCATCGTTGCGTCGGAGAAACCTTGCGAATTATGTTGCGATTTCGTCGATCAACACGGTGACTTTCTCTCCCGCTACGTCGTGCGCCCGCGAGTCCCGACTACGCTCGCATCAGCCTCGGCACGGCTAAATTTCCGGCACTCCTCTCGGCTGTTTACCCAGCCAACGAAAAAAACAGATAAAAATCGTACGAATGAAAGAACGAACGAGCAAACTTCCGCATTCCATTGGATCGAGAACGAATAAGTGAACGAACGAGCAAATCCTTTGCCGATGTGAGTAGCATATCGCGGCTTGACACCCGCCAGTCCTAGAGCAGATTTCTTTCACTAGCGTTAACTCTCGACGTGCGATCGCCGAGTGGCGAACATATCCGTACTTCCGCTTCTAATTCCTTCCCCATCGATATTCTATGCACTGTTACTCCTCTCTCGTCTCCCTTCCCGTCTTTTTTTATCCCCTTATCTCGTCTATTACTCTTCTCTTTTATGCGAGGATTATATTCATGCTGTTTTTCTTGCTTACGCGACAGATAAGAGGCGAAAAACAAGGAACAAGCGCAAAACGTTGATTGATACATATGCTTGCATATGTTATCCAGTTTTTCTGTAACTGTGTAACGTATCGTGGAAAAGCTGGATTGCCCATGGAAACTATGTGTGTCTGTTTTCTGATAAATTAATTGCAGATAAAGTTGTGCAATAGTCGTTTCTTTATATTATCAATTGTGTTATTAATTATGTAACTCGCTTTCATCTTGACTTAGGCAAACAGTTATTGGAAGGATTTATTGTTTCACATTCATTTGTAAACATACAGAGATGCTTTACTTGTGTTTGTGCGAATTCTTGAGAGTCATAGAAGACTTCTGGGGAAAGAATTCCCATGAATTAGCTCTTTTATCATAGAATCTTTATAAATGTATGTTAACTCATTACTACCTGTACATTGCTACTCATACGAGTGTTTAAGAACATTTCTATAAATTTCAAGCGTTTACTTAAGTATCTGCTAAGCGTGACAAAGTTTTCTCCGAAAGTACGAACAAGCTGCCAATTTCGCACAGGTCTTTGCGTCTGAAAGTGCAGAACTTGGTATTATATGAAAATGATGTCTAGGGTTTATCGCAAAGTTTTAAGATACCTTGGAATACATTCGTGGCGTTGTAAGCGTGAAGGTAAATTGGTTAACGTTCGTACACCTTTCTCAAATAACATCGTATCCCTATCACCGTCGTTCTTTTCGGTGTATTAAAAATAGCGGTGCGACGCGATCCTACGCCGCACGAGTAAATTAAACTGCCGGCTTATCTTTCGACTAGGTAAATACAGCTGCAAGGACTACGAGTGCATAGCCATGGAACATTCCGACTTGGTGGCAGAGATGGTGCACGTAGAGAGGCTAACGACGCAGGAACGGTTGCACTTGGCCCGTCACAGAAGACTCCAGCAGTTGAAAGTGTGGCGCCAACGTGAGAAAGAATGGCTGCGACATCAAACTAGGCATACGAGCAATAAGCGTCACATATATTTTAGCGATAGCGTTATGCTTCTGGAAGCTGCAGCTAGAAATGACATTGACGAAGGTGGTATAACGTGTATTCAATAAAACTGATTGCTTACAACAGTATTCCGTGTAAATTATTGTATATTCGTAAATGTTACACCTTTCAGTGAGACGGCTCCTGAAGAAGGGGGTAAATCCAGATTCGACGAACGAGGATGGACTGACGGCTTTGCATCAGTGCTGCATAGACGATAACGAGGAAATGATGAAACTGTTAATCGAGTTCGGCGCGAACGTCAACGCCGAGGACAGTGAGAAATGGACGCCATTGCACGCCGCTGCTACGTGCGGCCACTTGCATTTAGTTAAGAATCTTATTGCCAGAGGTGCCAATTTATTAGCTGTTAACGCCGATGGTAATATGCCTTACGATATTTGCGAAGACGAGAAGACGTTGGATTGCATCGAGGGTAAGGATCTATAAGAGATGTACACGATCGAGTTGTACGAGTTCCGTTAGGGTGGTCTCGTTCCTTCGTTTGCTTATTTGTCTGTGTAACACAGGGGAAATGGCGAGACGGGGAGTTACTCAAGAATTAATAGATGAAACCAGGGCCTCGATAGAAGTGCAAATGTTAAGAGATTTACAGCATAAAGCTTCTATAGGTGGTGATCTGGAATACAAAGATCACCAAGGTGCTACGCCGGTACATATAATGTTCATTAATCGTCTGGCATTGAGACGATAAATAATACCTTGTCGCTGACAAAAAGATGTTGACCTGTTACTTTCGAATTGTAGCTTCACATTGCAGCTGCGAATGGGTACTTAAGGGTAGTTGAGTTCCTTTTGGATCAAGATGTTTCGACCGACGTAGAAGATAACGACAAATGGCAACCGGTTCATGCTGCTGCGTGTTGGGGACATGTAAGACCAAAATGTATATGCACGTTAACGATGTTGGTCGAATCAAAAGTTTCTTCTAAATTTATTCTTTCGCTTCAGCTAGAAGTTCTTGAGTTGTTGGTACAAAATGGAGCTGATTTAAATCCCAAAAATAAACACGATGAGACTCCAGCTGGTAACAATGCTTTTGACAAAAGAGATTTTGTCGAAACTTGCTGTTCAGCATTAATGCTAATCAAATAATAAATTCAACCTTATAGATATCTGCGAGGATCCTGAGATAAGAGAAAGGATAGTGGAACTGAAGACGGAGCAGGAAAGTAAACGATTACGGGAGGCGCAAGGGAGACGGGTACGCAGATCTCAAAGTATAAATACACGTACTCAGAGTGTAAGACGGACATCGATCAGAGATAAGGTTCTGACCACAAAGAAGGATGCTCAGGAAGAAGCTCGTTTCAGATTACAAGCACAACAGGTAATAGAATTTTAGTATTTTATCCTACCGGCAACAAGAGACGAACGTTTCTGGATTATCTAAATATTGCTAGGAATTATCGGAGTAAAATAATGAAAAGGAAACATGTTTTAGACGTATGTCGGCGGCTCGACTGCGAATATAGCGCAATCAGAAAATGACGTTAACGCGCGAGAAAATTCAAATAGCGAGACAGATTCTAGTACCCCACCGACGGCAGTGCGCAAAGCTCCAGAGGGAAAGGATAATGAATCTTTCCTTCACGAAGACGTCGATAAAGAATCAGGTATATTCCAAAACATGTTACACTCGCATCGGTTGTGGTTGAGTAGAATCCTCTGGTAAATGGTAGTCTTGTGCATAAGATCGTACGCAGGAAAACGTAAACGTGTCGTGTCCATTTTCATTGTGCGCTCGTTACGCATAACTCGACCTTGGTAACGTTGCACAATAATTGCAATCTTACAATGTAACATGCGCGTGTTCTGTCAAAACTGAATATTCATTTCTGCTTAAAATTGGTAGAGGAAACGCCTATCTCAGTTCAAGGAAACGTTACCAACCAGCCAGAAAGATTCTAAGATTCTTCACTGTTACAGTAATATAGAAAACCCGGTACTTGAGTTATTACTCGTAGATTATCAAACTAAACGTTGAGGACTGAACATTTATCAGCCCTTTCTTCTTTTCTGTTATCACTGCGTCATTGCTCCTGAATAATTGCGAGGTCAGTTTTCTATGTCACTTTTCTATTTCTTTAAACGTACTTCTGAACGCTGCGTTCGTAGTGTTTTCGAACTTTCTGTATTATAGTATGTTTCAAAGTCATGGCTCATAACATATTAAATTATCTCTATATGTTGTATGCGTACACAGTGTTTTTCTATTCAAAGATATTGTTCTGGTACGGGGACGGTGATTATTTCATTCGTATCGAACTGTTTGTGGCAGGGATTAAGTTCTGTTCGCTTTCTTCTTAGTAATTTTTTGCAAATCATGTGTTAGAATTTAGCAAAGCTTTATCGACTGTTACACGCGGAAAGGTATTCCAATGACTGTACCAATGGACATTGTTTTTCTACTGACACGAGTACGATTTAGGGCGTTCTAAACATAAACGCGCATTTACATTGCACAAGTAACTTATTGATATCTTCCGGTTATATCAACGGAATCCAGATAATTCTTCCATACACTTTGAATATCTTTCCCCACATCACTTTCTCAATTAAATAGAGTATTAGAATTGTAGCATCGTTCGATAATGAAACTTTCAACTTTCAATTCGTCATTCAAATGATTGTCTAGAGTTTGACCTGTACTGTAGTGCATTCATAACTAATATTCAACGAGCACTTTTATGTATACTTACTACATATCGTAAAATAGAATGTTGACGAAATAGAACGTACATATTACGCGTATTATACATATCGACCAGCCATTTATATACATATGTATTAGATCTGTGGAAAGGTTCTATCCTTTGTTTCGTCTATTTTATATAATTTCTAAATACCACACATCGTGAAAATAATAAATATCCAGCTTCCATAGTTTCCACTAGAATGTCTGTCCTTCTGCAGACACCCGATAACTATTTTCGGATGTAGTTCTGGTTATTATCGTGCTTTACATTATCGCTCTTTTTATCAAACGTGTTCATTATCGCTTCATTGCAAAGTTCAAAAGTTACACTTTGAATTCTCCTCCACCTCCCCCCAACCCCGTGAATTTAGAGTTTTCCTGTTTGTTAGTAAGGTAAATGTTGCTGAAATAACAATCACAGACAGAACTTTATCACAGATTTAACATACTGGTTGTGGTGATGACGAACAGTATTCACTCATTGTTAGCTGCGTACTCGCGCAATGTGTCTTCCTGTCTTTTAGTTTTATTGCTAAATGATAACGTCGTTACGAGGTCAGTTGTGTCACGACATCAGATCGATTCATATTATTAGTACCTTATAATGATTGATGGCCTTCTACCATAAATTCCACATCAAATCGATCATATTGATACAACATTTTTTATATCATTGAAAATTGCATTCTCATTAAGTTAAAAGTAGAAAATAATGTATCTCGCGAAGAGAGTATTATATTGTTTAACTTTAAAGATGTAACAACATCTGCTTTTGTACATAAAAGTAAACTTGTACATTAATAAATATGATTTATTATTATTACGAAAGTTTAATAAGATATATAAGTGATACGAATGTTTGATAGCTGATTCATAGTTTCGTTATATTGTTTACAAATGTTTACTGGCGCCCATTAATAAATTTAACTTTAAATTCTATGCAAATTAAAACTAACACCGTAAAAAATGATTGATTTGAAATGGTATTAATCCGCTATAATGAGAAACATGTTGTCTGGACATCGACACAGCTGAAAATGATAATTAATTTGTATTTCAAGGAGATGCGAAGTAAGTGACTTCAATGTTCCAGAGAATTCAACTATCGTACATGCTTTACATGTGTATTTTCCTGTATGCGAAGGGTAATTGCATACAAATGTTTATAAAAAGATGATAAACTAAATCTTCCTATGTGACCAAATGCGTTTAAATTGAAATGTGTGAAGATTTATTTTACAATCTGACACTTACACTCATTGACTTCTCCCAGAGAAGAAGAGAGAAACGAGTTGTTGAAACAGTTGTTCGTTCTGAAAGCCAGTAGCCCGGAAACATAGTCGCGAATTGCAACAACTCGTTGGTGAAAGGTAAAAAGGGTGGACAGACAAGCTGTTGATCTAGAATAAACTATGTAGAGCATAGAAATACGTTCGTGGTGGTCTCTTATGCATTGTTTCTCACGCTTATCGCTGAAGCATGTAACGCTTGGCGCATGGCCGCTAGTTGGTGACAAGTCAGGTCTCCTTTAAAGTGCAATTTCAGTGTATATGAAAGGGGATTAGGTGGAGGGTTACACGAGGTGGAATGACGAGTGAGGATGATATGGAATGTGAGGAAAGGGGAGGAAATATCGCGAGAACCTCGAGGAAGAAAAGTAGCGTTGGATTTACATGTTTGCCTCGGCAGTGACAGGGTCCGACCCATCGGTCGGTAATCAGCAGCCGATCTACACACCGGATCGTGACACCAACGGCAAGATCAACATACACGTCTCGGTAGTATTTGTCAAATCGTTATCGGATTTGAAGAAACAGAGGGCGCAAAATCGGCATATATCCACTGGCTCGATAGACGCCAATGGTAATGGTATCCCTGTATCGCCCATCTCCAATTCCGAACTCAACGCCGGCGGAGATTTTCAGCGATTCACCGGAAATACCAGCGACATCGTTGGCGATAATCATTCCGAGAAACGTTGCTGCATCGTCATGTAACTCTTTTCTCCGACCTACAGAAATTTTCGTTTCCGCCACGTTTCATTCCTTCCATTCCCGTGTTCTTACTCTAGTACCTTCGCTATTGTAAATTTACGATCGATGCGGTCTTTCAATAAGCGGATCATCCACGTCGAGAATGAACAAAGTTCTTATTCGAACACGGTGCGAGCTACCACATATTGATGTTAAGTATAACTGTCAATGTTCTCAAGTCTCTTATACAAAGTATTGTATTCCCTTAAATGCTGATTAACTTCGCGAGCTCATCGTACGATTTCGAGGAGATCGTATGGATGTTGAGTGGGTGATACGCTCGGGAACTCGAGATTCGTGTTTAAGATTCTTCAGTATGCATAGTAATATCGTACTTAAGCAAGTATTTAAGTAACAAGCTGCAATGTGAGAATTGATTTTACTGAAATTCAAAGTTAAGTTTTGAATCTGTACAGAATTTTATTTATTACTCCGTAAAATAATGTATATTTCGAACAATAATTACCGAATTGTATATTGTGAAAAACGCGCCTGTGTGACCAATATGTATGATACCGTATAGAGTATTTCCCGCGTTTTTTTTTTATAAAGCGTTAGTCATAAATCGTATTTTTTTATATTAATTTAGATGCCCATGTTTCTATGGCCACATTTTTATTTGTACATTTCTATGTATTCCGTTATTCTGCGACAGCATATGCCCTATGTTCTTTCCTTCAAATACATCGCGAATTATATGGCACTTAATCAATCTTGATTTCATATCCTGCAGAGCTTCGTGATGCATTTCTCTGTACTTATTCATCGCAGTGAGATACAAATTTTGTCATTGATCGATAAATGTTATCGATGTTCATGGAGTATCGCGTGTGCACGAAAGATTAATGAACTGTATCAATGCAGATATTGCCCTCCTCTCATCTTTTGCGATACAGATCCGATTTTCAGAACACTCAAATACCAAAACGAACAAAATCAAAGCATTGAATTTCGAAATGATGTATTTATTTCAGGTTTTGTACATATGGCGGGATGTTTAAAAAATAAATGTGACGTCACGCCAGTTATTACGATGTATTTCAAGTATTACTTTGTCTCTTCGGAAGTGTAAGTGCTCGTCCTCCCTAGATTGTGAGTTTTCATTGATGGATACACGATAAATAATACACATGCATTTTAAGGAAGTAGCAAATAAAGCAATGTCCTTAATAATATTCTTTATTTTAGATTTATCGTTTCAGACTGACGCTACACTCTAAATTTAGAGTTGAACTTCAAAATATCTGGCGCTTTTATAATTGTTGGGCGTAATATAATCACGCGATCACAGTAGTCAAAAGAATCGTGAAATTTTCAAAGGAAGATCTAGAAGAACAGAAAGTACGAGGGGAAAAAGTAAATAAATCAATTTTATCAGTATCCGGTAGATTAAGAATCTCTCGAATCGACCCCTTCTGAAACACGATTTATATCGTGTGAAACAGAAGTTACGATGCCAAAACCGAGAAACTACAGAATTGATCGTGTGCTTATACAATATATGTATGTTTACTACCATCGCTTCGCGAGCCAATGAATGAACGGTTCTTTTTTCAGAACACCTGTAATTAGGATATGTTCGTATCGAGGATGATTACACCGAACTTAACCCTTCTGCTACGCAGAAGTTCTGTTGGGATCGGATATCACAGCGCGGTATGTCACCATTGCTATGCTCTCGTCGATAGCAGATATCTTAAATACCTAGCATGTGTTCGATTTAGACCCCCACTATAAGATCTAATGTTTTGATTACCGTGTAGTATCGTATCGTGACTCTCGTTAGCTATGCCATTTCCAATGGGAAACACAGTTATCAATAATCATTATATTACGGTTAATGTCAACGAATTTACGGAGTTATATGCGTGCACCGTGACGGTATTAACGTATACATCGCATAGAAAGGAAATAGACTTAGTATAGAGGATACGATAGTAACCTCCGTGTACGATGGATGTCGCGATAGCACCGCACTTTTTGAAACGTGAGCTAGCCCACTGAAGCCCACTAACTGAGCTTAGCGTCCAGAGCACAGAGATTACATCAGTCGGTCCAGCAATTATCTTATTTGACGGACACATGTGGCTTCAATTTTATGATGCAACTTACACAAAGGATTTATATATATCGAACTAAGTATGTTTAAACTGCCAATGAACGTGGTTCATATCCAATGATATTTGACATCGATTCGTATGTGTTAGTCACCCGAGAGGTTAATATCTGTATCTTTTCGATACATCGGCTAAATCGGTTGTACAATTGTTTACTTAAAATACTGACAGATACCATCAAAGGGATTTGTCCTTAACGGAATGACCTTCGAACGCCACAATTTTGATAGATCACCGATGAATTATGTAAAAAAAAAGAGATTTGTAGTATGATATACACTAACACGACCAATGCACACGTAACGTTTTACCGTTAGGTATACCGACGTGTCACAAGTCACAAGCACGTTTCCCACTGTCGAACGATGAGTCGCGAGTGGTACGGTGGAAGGTGTGAAATCGAGATAGTAAACCAATACATTCGGCAAATATAATCGAAGATTCAAACGTGTCGTGAATGAAAGAACGCGAATGATTTGCAAAGGAGGAGTAGTGGTGGCCGATACTGTGGAGTAGGGAAAGAAAGAGGTGGGACGGAGTACATAAAAAGTAGAGCTGTCTGAAGCACGCGGTAGTTTCTTGCGAACCTTCAATTTCAATCGTGGTGTCTCGTTCAGCTTCAAGTGAACTTTGTCAGAAAACGTTCCAATCCCTTCCGTAAATTCGTTATTAATATAAATTAAGGTAAATAACCCCTTTAAGTCTGATTAAGATCCGATTTACTGTACTATGTTCGTGGCTTGTCACTATTCAGCTCCATTACTGAAAACTGTTGTGTGCTATGTTTAGTCGTTAAAATTATCCGCCAAGGAAATCAAGAAAACGAATTAAAATAAAGACTGACGTAATAAAGGTCTGCGGTAGTCAGGCGAGTGATTATTTCAGTGAATTAAATTACTCCAAAATTCACGTTACGCTCTTGGGATTATACAAAACGTTGCTTTTTCTTACGGTCATCGGTATTCGTTAATTTTCGCCCATGAAAACCGAGTGAACCGGATCGCCGTGATCACTTCCGTTACCAATCAAACTATCTAAATCCCTTCGCGTTCGAAAAATTGATTCGGAAATCAAATCAAAATTTCTGCAATGTTTTCAATTTTACAAGTTCACTCTCGACTTTTCACAGGTATTAATACACATTTGAAAATTAAGATAATTAAAGACACAATGGAAAGAAGTATCCGAAATTTGCTCAATTTCCACATACCAAGTATAATAAATATTTTTTTGTAGTATATTCTTAAAAAATTCTACCGATATAATTTCGATGTACACGCGAGCGTAACATTTGTGTAGCTCTCATTTCTCGAAGTAAGGAGAAGGAGCGAACGGTATTACGTTACGAGTCAATGAAATTTACAAGGATGTCCCAGTAATGTTATAAATGATTCACGGTGGCACGTGGTAGATAAACGCTCGGTTTCATGGCAAAGGTGTAGCGTAATCGAGAGTGGCACATATATGGGTAGGCATTCGTTGTGTTCAAGTACACCGAAGTTAACGAACAGAATTTTAAACAGTCTGCAAGATTGACAGCGTTCTACATAAGTCTCTCTTCGCATACCTTCTTCCACTGTGGCATTAATTATGATAACGAACACGTAGTTTATAGGACGCGCGAAAATAGAGAAAGAGAATCTTTATAAACCTTCGTTCCCAATTATCCACGATACATGGAAAGTCTGAAAACGAGTGGCCCTTATAATATCTGAATTGTAAAGATCTCCGAACGCGCGTGCATAAGAGAAGAAATTTTCGACTTGTCCGTTAAAAAACGGAAACGACCAAGGTGATCAAGTTGTATAGCTCACCCTGTAGATATCGTCGTGCTTTTTTTTTTGTAGGCCCATGGGACCCTGCCACCTAATACACACCGGGTGTGCTAAAATGCGCAGGATTTTCTAAACACACGTAAAACTATGAACGGGATGTAAACGGCGTTAAGTGAAGTAATCATTTAAATACGAAGTAGACGAGTGCGAAAGGAAAGAGCTATGTTAGATTCTGTCGGTGCCAAAATCCTTAGCGTCGTTTCGTGCGTTATCCTTGTTTTGAGCGTGAAAGAGGTAAACGTAGTTCGCTTCGAACACCAATACATGCTTTGTTTTCAAACGTTACAAAACTGACCGCTGGGTTCTAGTGTTTTGGGTGAAGGTATTATTTAGAAGATTAACAACGTACGCTACATTAATCTTTATCATTCATCTCGATCGCTTCGATAAACGAGAAATTTCTAAATCAATATTGAATCTACCTTCGGGGCAAGACGGCTTCTCGCTTAACAATCTCAGCGTGACCGTTACTTAACAGGTTTCGCGCGCATTTATCGGATCAGATCGAGGTAATGCCTCGATGGCACTTGGCAGCTCGTGCCTCTCGGATCGATACGATTATCTGATTTATTAAATTTCAGCGACGATGGTGTAACGATTCTCCATGACGATGCAATTTCTTTCTCTTCTTCTTTTATGCGCTGCTCTGCAATTGGACGCCTAACGACGATTACGTCCGTTAGTTGAACAAGATGCCTGAACAACTCGAAAAGACCCAAGCGAAACGCGCTACGTTTGGAATGGGCTGCTTCTGGGCAGGCGACAGCCTTTTCGGCGTTTTACCTGGCGTGATCAGGACTTGCGTGGGATACGCCGGTGGGCAAAAGGAGTCGCCGATGTACAGAAACATGTACAATTCCGTTTTAATTTCACCTGCGTGCCGTTCCCTTGCGTTATTATTCCGTTCGTTATTCTTATTGCAGGGGCGACCACACGGAAGTCGTTGATATCGAGTACAATCCGGACGTGATCTCGTACTCGCAACTGCTCGCTCTGTTCTGGCAGAACCACGAGTACGGCCTTACTACGAAGATTAAGAGACAGGTAGATCGATTGGTCCACCTTCCATTCTAACTTCTATGCAGGGACTTCTACCGCAACTGAAAATACCGGTATGATACCGGTATTTTTCGGTTCCATCTTCAAAACCTTTATAAAAACCGAAATACGCAAATACCGGTATGACGTCATACCGATATATGGAAATACCGGTATATTTACCTATATTTACCGGTACTTTTTTCGGTTTTCGGATTTTATTACAGTTTTCAAAATATTATTAGACAAGAATCTATACGCTACACGTATACTAATACATTGGTATTTTTATGAAAAGATATTACGTTATGTCGGTGTTAATAAGGGTTACGAAGATATTACTTGAATCTACCATGTCACCGAAAGAAGAACTGGAAAAATACCGGTATTTATTTCGGTTTCGGTACTTTAACGATTTCGGTATTCGCCTATTTCGGTTCTATAACGGTTTCGGTACACATCTGTTTTCGTACGATATCGGTTTCGGTATAGCTTTGTTGACGTAATACCGGTATCAAAATCATACCGGTTTAAAGTCCCTGCTTCTATGCTCGATAGATGTATCCTTGAAAAATATTGATCTTCGTGCTCGCCCACTAATCGCACCGGCACGTAAATTTTCAGTACATGTCGTTGGTTCTGTATCACGATGAAGAGCAGAAACTGCTAGCCGAGAAGTCGTGTGAACAGGAGCAACGCAAGCGTACAGATCTGGTCCTTACCGAGATTAGGAAATTCGAACGATTCTACCCCGCTGAAAAGTAAGTACGGCGCATTACGAATCTGTGAGTGACAAGTTGTCGGTTATTTTTACAAAAGATATTTGCGCTCTTTCCTTTTCAGCTACCATCAAAAGTATCGACTCAGAAATCATCCATGGTTAATGGAAGCTACGGGACTGATCGGCGACGAACTCCTTCGAAACTCTCCGTTAGCCGCGAAGTTGAATGGTTACATAGCCGGTGCCGGGACGCTGGAGCAGTTCGAGAAAGATTTGTCTAGTCTTGGCTTGAGTGAAAAAGCTGTTCAGTATTTGCAGAAATACGTGATCGAGAACCAAGGGAATGGTTTATACTGCTAGCCAATGTTAAGTGTATAAATGGTCGAGTATCTTCCATGCGAGACCTGTAACGAGCGCGACCGATTTCTTCGCAAGAAGAAGCTTTTAATTTTGACGTGAGGCTTGTTTGCGCTATCCAGATATCCCGCGTATCTGTATTGGGAAAAGACGCGTCGAAAATGATTTAAGTAACGTGAATAAGCCTTTAGCATGATTTTAGAAAATACTCCGGGCGAGAGGTGTTCTTTGCTAGCAGTACATTCTCCCGTTTTCCATAATTTGTACTATAGCGCGTAAATTTCGTCTACGGGACGTTTATTATAGTGTGCACACAACGCGATGGTTCGTTTCTACGTTCAATAACGTCGAGATTTTACTTTAAAAAACCGGTTTCTTTTTAGAGAAGCTTGCAGTCAGAGTGCTAGATAGGCTGTGAAAAATGCGTAATAAGTCTCTTTGCAATAATTTATTTCGTCACCTTGCATGCTCTATAATGTTTACAAGCCTGTCGCGATAATCTTTGCAGCCGTAAATGAACAGCCATGTAGCGCATAAGTAGAATAACGCAAATTCTTTTTCAACCGATATTTATTGTGAACGATCCCATTGGCCGTGAGTAGGGTGGTGATTATATAGTTCTGGCCTCGTTTACTGTAATTATTGGCCGCCGTGAGTATGGAAAGATGTACATAACTTTAAGACAACTGTGTTACTACAAACGAACGCGCATACAGCCACGTAAGATGCATACACAATTGAGTGTTTAAAATCCGTGTAGCCCTCGTAGCCATCTTTTATACTACACTTGTGTTAAGCTGGTTTCAATACAAAGAATCGAAATATACATGTATCAATCGTTTCTAGAATTTAGCGAAATATGAGAATCAGGGTTGCCAGATCAGGCCTGATCTTTTGCCGGAGATATCAATCGGAAAAGCAGGCATCTAAAATTCATTATAATAATAACTTATTATAAATGAGTAATCATAATAATACTAATAAAAGTATTATGAATATTCATTCGAATTCATTACAGATAATAATAGTTTTTTATTTTTTGAAATGCGTTCAAAAAATGTTTGACAATTATATTTCAAATTTGATTTTATTATAAGTTCTGCTTTCACTAAGTCGACATTCATTCTGTTCCTGTTATCTGTCCAGGTCTGATACATAAGAGAAAAGTTTCTTTCGACATTGGCCGAACTGGCAGAATTAGAGAGAATTGGTTGCACTATTTTAAATTAAAAAAAAAAACGCTAATTCCGATAGATGGCATGCTGCAACATACTCTCTATTCTGCCGGAGATTTTTATTGTGCCTGCTTGAGGCTGCTTGAGGCCGCGGACAACGGTTTAAAACCTGAGACTCCGGCTGAATGCCGGAGATCTGGCAACCCTGATGAGAATAATAATGGCGTTAATTATATTCTTTCCTGACAAATCGGGCGCGCCTTGCGTGTTTCTTCATTCTCTAACTCACCCTGCTCTTTAAGTGCTATATCAGAGCAATGACTTGCAATATTTCGCGCCTCACCAGCTGTCCCATTTATTTAAACCTTGTGAAGTTGCGTCAATGAAGTTCGTATACACACCGACAATTCTGAAACAGCCAGTGCGCACATGCGTGCACATGCATTAGTTATTCGCTCTATTTTTGACGCTCTGTGTTGTCCGATATCGGCGTCACATCGCGCCTACATTAATTTCTTTCTGTCACACACCGCACGGTAAAGTGTGAAAGTGAATATGTTGCTCGAAAATGCTGCGTCGAATCGCATGATTTCACGGTCACAAATTATCGATGTGCCCTTTTTTTCCATCGAAAGAGAATCTGTTGTAGTCTTCGCGGAAACTTTAATTTTAAAAATTTATGGCAAGTGTAAAAATTTGAACATAAAACGATTATCGTCGAGTTCTACAATTGCATGTGGTTTCTGTGAAACTGCGATTCAATGATTATCCACAAAGGTTATATTGTAATTGCGGTTTACATCGTCCATATGCGTTCTGTTATTTCGAATCTGGATGAATGCGACGTGAGTATAAAATTTCAGGGGAATCGGTTTCTTAAATATCTATGTTTTCCGTTGCATATTCGTACGCACCTTATGCATTAGTGCGACGTGAAAAGTGAAAGTTTTGTTTATTCCAGCTTTGAGAATACTGAATACACACATGTGTATATGTTTGAGTTTATATCAAATGTTCTTTTATTTATAGTATTTTTGCGACGCAGATGGATGTCAAACATCGAACAGCAACAATGTTTCGACCTTAGATTCCTTAGAATTCTGTAGCAATGAAGATATTCCAAATGATGTAAATATTATACGAATAGACTACCAAGATGGAACTAACTTTCTTGGTAAACAGTAACATAAATATTGAATTTAATATAAACCACTGTGAAATAAGTACGAATGTATTTGCCACCGGGCATTAAAACGATAATAAATGTATATTAAATAATACCTGATCTTTTACAGGTGATATACAGATTAATCTTATACCACCAAACGCAGCCTGCAAATACGAAGTGACTTTATTCGCGAACGAATCGGTTAACGAAAAAGCATGTACGAATTATAATTTCCAAAATATAGACACCGAACTGCATACTACAAATACCATATGTTTCGTTTCAAACAACAACGAGCGTCGAGTAATTACCTTCATTTCTATATTTATAACAGCGATCCCTTTTCGGTAGCTCGATACGCTTAATACATTCTTTTATTTCAGCGCAGCGTCGCGATACCTTTTCGATATATATTTACGGCGTGCTACGCTGTTCGAATCTACCTTGGCGGAGCTAGATTCGTGGGAAGCAACAGATTTCTGACGACGAATTACAATCGCACGGACGTTGTAAAACCAAAATTGAATTGTGTATATAACATTTCACCTAGTAATACAGAGGGGCAGTGAGTTAAGAATTATAATTTTACCTATTTAACGTCTCTCGCAGTAACCGTTTCGAGAGAGTAAAACGAAACGTGTATTTAAATTTTACAGCGATGAACTCTACTTCGAAATTGACTTTTCCACGTCCGTCGTTGCAAACGCTATATTGTGGCTGAGAACTGTGTATACCTACGAGGGTCGCACGGAATGTTATTTCAACGGCGATAATATTTCGGACAATATTTGGAGTTTTAATATTTTGGTAATATTTTTAACATTACATGATTTATTAGCGATCTACTCGGTACTTACTAATGTTTTATTTTTAAAAAGGAATATATACAAAATAAGCGTGATAATTCTAATGCAAGTTTGGTAAGTTATACGTTTAACATTTTTCTATTACAGTACGCTGCTTCGATGATTGAATCAAATTTATGTTTATCAATTAGATAACAAGCGGGGTGTACGAAAGAAAACTAAACTTTACGATTGAATCCTTAGAAGCTACAAATTATTGTGTTATAATAGTTTTATTCGATACCAGATGCGTAATCAGATCTCTCTGGAAGTCCCCTATTGGTAGAAACGGTCTGTGTGAATGGTTCAAAGGTAAATGAAGATTATCGTGCCCATACATATCTTGCATGAAACACTGTGTTCTAGTTTCTACCATAAATTATGGATATTCATAAATTGTAAGTACCAATTGGAAACTTCTTTACAGAGTGTCGATATATCCCTACAGATTTTGGTATCAAAGTCGACAATAACGCCAATTTCTATCTGTTCTTGTCGATTGTTATTATCATGTTATCTATGCTTTCAATGCTTGTAATTGTATACTTCATCTGTCTGATATACACTTGTAACATGCAGAAAGTGAAACTTTACCTAAGTCCTAGTAAACGTAACGCGAAGATTAATCAACAGAAATACAGTAAAATAGTTATGCGTGCTTTAAAGGATACGGAGAATCTGTTTTGCGATAACATTAGCGACGCAGGAACAGATATTGTATTGTTGTATCCTAAAAGCTCTGAATCCTTCATGACGTTAATGGCAGACTTTCGTGGAATGCTTGGTACAGTCTGCCAGTGTCTCGTAAGTTGTTGACGATCCTATTTTGCGAAACGTTTAACGTCGATTAAAAGAAATTGACTAATGTTTTATATTTGAAGATACGCGATTGGTACGATGGGATACAGTGGAATCATGTGGCTGAAATTGGCGGTTCCGATTGGTTTGCCGAAATGCTTAATAGAGGAGCCCGTGTTATTTGGATAGACACGCCGACAACGCGGTCTTTAATTAAACGAAGATTTAAAAGAGATTTCTCTGCAAAAAGCTCCGAGCAACATAATTATGTAGAAATTTGTGATTTTCGTGACATAGTATTTCCCATAATATTCACTTTAGCGAAACGTAATGTCGACGCATCGACGATACAGCAGCGCAAACATTTCATCGTGAGGTGGGCATATACGTTGCAGCAAATATTAATTAGATTTGGAAATAAATTATTGATGGTACGATCTTTATGTAAGCTAAATATAACGATTGCATTGATTTATTCTTGTAGGCTAAAAGGATTTGACAATTTTGAGAACGAAGCCGATCCATTTGTTGATTTATCCTCGCACAAACGTTATCTCATACCTCGGGACTTAAGCTCGCTGTGTTCAGATTTGTAAGTGTTCCGGTCCCGGTCACCACTTCATGTATTATATTCGGTGGCATTAAAATATATCTTAATATAATTCTAGGTCAATTGTGAATTTAGATGTAATTACGCCAATTATGAGCAAAGAAGAAGATCTTATAAAACAACATTTATATCGCGTAGAATGTGATTTTCGTGAATAAATATTTTAATTATTTCTAAGTTCATTTTATTATTAACTAGCTTTACTACTCAGCTTCGCCCGAAATTTAGGTTCCGATTTTATTAAAATTTTTTTTATTTTTTTTTGTGAAAATGGTCACATTCATCTGGATTAGTCAGGCATAATGAGCTGAGGCACATTTCGTGATCCCACAGTTTATCGTTCGAAAGTTTTTAGGTGACAGACAAACACACAAACATATTAGAAGCTTTCTGCTTTATATATTAAGATTAAACATTTTGAGAATTTAAATGTCTGTGCTTCATAATTTTCGAACGCCGATATATCTCCGTTATCCGACCTCGTATGGGAAAATGTTACAAGGGAAAGTTGTGTAGAATTTCTTCCTCTGTAAGCTCAGGTTTTGAATGCGCTTCGACCACTCGCAGGATTCTATGGGATTCGACCCCACGAAGTAAAGGTTGTAGGGGACTAGGTTCCGAACAAGTTTTAATTGAATCTAACGTCTAATAAGAAAGTTACAACCTTTAGAAGTTTCCGGAGATAATAATTATCGGCGCTAATAATTTTCAAATACTTGTTTACCTTTCCTGTGCCCCCAATTATAATTTTACTTCCTACCGCTGGTAGTGCTGTACCCTTATTTCATTCTGAGCAGATAACGTTGGGCGTGACACGGAAATGATAACGGGTTATCGAGCTCCAAAATCGTGTGACAGAAAATAGCATTGGGTGATCGGTCTATTCTGTATCTTGTCTGTGTTGGAGGCACGAGATATCGAGATTTCTAAGAGAATCGATATGACACGACATGTTAAACCGAAGAAGATTCCAACCTCAATGGAGCTCGCCTGAAGAGATGGAAATGAAATGTTCAATTAGTTAGACTGCGCTGAAGTTTCGCGGAGTTGCGACGAATGGAAATATCGCTCGTAATTTAATCCGGAACGGTCATCGGGGTGGCAGGCGTTTCGTTTGAGAATCTGCTGAAACGTAATTTCTGTATAAAGTAGCAAAAGTGACGTAAAGTTGTAATGATTGAAAGCAAGTTCGCGAAGCAACTGGCAATCTTTAGAAATGAATTACAATGGGGGGTCGTCTTTGGGTGGTGAACGTAAGACCAATACCTTTATGGATACTAAGCCAATTATCACATGTAAGTTCACATTAATCGGAATATCAACGTATTTAACCTCTTTTCAGTGGTGACACTGTTAAGCATTGTTATTGATGCCCTCGGCTAACTGTCAGTCTTCGCGACGCCTCTTTCGCCTTTTCAAACTGATCGAAATTATTTCGTGCCACGACTTTGTGCGCTCAAAACTTTCCGACAGATAACGGCGAATTCTGTTAAAGTTGATTTCTTCGATCATCAGCATTTATTTTCGAGGAACATATGCTATTTTAAATAGGTTAATGCTTATCTCAGTCACAATATTTTAATTTCATTCGTTACAAATTTCCTATTCATATCTTTCTTCGTCAAATTTATTATAATATATGCATTATTATAATTATTAATGCAAAAATACATCGCAAAAAGACGAGAGTCGATAACAATTTTCATGCTTCTCTTTGGGTTCGTTTTCATGCAGATACAGGAGATGAGAAGTTATTTTCTACATTGGAGAATAGTTTGTCGCAAGCCATACCTGCAGATATGGTGGAATGGCGCAGATCGTTCAGTAGACCGATTAAGCAAGTTAAACTCGGCGCAATGTTCGTGCCATTTTCCAAGGATATTCTTCCAACCGAGAAGGATTGGCATTTGATAAAACAGCCAATATTCCATATCTATTGGAGCGAATGTTCCGTAAGTAGGTCACCGTTATAATTATGCTGCGCTCGATCCTTTCAGAAATATACTTACGTTTAACGAAATATAAGGTGACGCTGTATTCTTTATTTCTCTGATCGTGCGCATCGTGGTTTCAGGATGTAGATACTTATAAGACGAGCATCAGAGACGACATAGATACTTGGTTGAAAACGCTGACGCAATATCAGATCCAAGACTGGATGATCGTTTTGGTAGAGACTTACGATATAAAGAAAACCAATAAATTATTACCTAGGACAACTGTTCTAGACAAAATACGTAGCGATTTTGCTTCTAAGAATGGCGACAGGTGATGTAATAATTAATTACCGCCAGCTCGACGCGTAATATATTTTTTACAAATTGTTTCATTATACGTTATATGTCGAACAGATGTTTTTCCGTAATAAATTCCGTGAAATCGGAGATGCGCTCTGCAGAATCATGGAGGGGTTTAATTAATCGTATACGTCACTTAATGCTTGTCGCGTACGATAAAACGCTATCGCATTTCGAAGATATAATTCGAGAACAGAGAGAAAGTAGGAATCATCCGAAATGGAATTTCTGTCATTATTTCTTACTGCAGGTAAAATAATGCGGCGTTACTTATCGTTACATCTTAGTAGACGTATGAAACATTGGAGATGTACGACACTTAATCACAACTGATTTCTTCAGGAAGAACTTGCATTTGTCTTACAAATGTTAGGCTTGCATGACGAAGCATTAGTGCAGTATGACGAGTTAGATGCTCTTTTTACGCAGTTTGTGCTTAATTCGAACGCGGGAGGTATATCGGTTCTTTCTCTAATTAGTCGCTCTCCTCTGTAAGAATTATAAAATCAATAATTAAACGAAATTCTTGCAGATACTCCGATCTGGTTAAATTTGTTTCAAACTCCGTTGAATAATTGGGCAGGCGTTAATTTAAGTAATGGTACAAATCATCATTTAAGATATCTTTTGGCTGAGTGTAAAGCATCATTGTTAGATCTTAGAAGTTATTTATTCAGTAGACAGTGTGCCATGTTACTAGCGCTTAACAAACCATGGGAGGTATGTACAAGCTGACATTAGCCCGTGATTCCTTTATTTCCCGAATGATCGGCCGTTTATCGGCTCGGAATAAAACTACAGACACGAATGAATTTCAATTTAGGTCGCGCAAAGGTGCTTATCGTTCGTTCACAATACATTAAGCGAATTACGTATCTTAGAAGTTCAACGACCCGAAGGATCCATCGAGTGTTGGTCTTTCCTCTGCGCATTGGAAGTGCTGCAAGCTTGTCAATTATCATGTTACAACATTGATAATAATCAGCAACTAGATCTTTGCTCTTTACATACAGCTAGTCTATGGGCTCTTGCCAGAGATAAGGTGAGCCGCTAAAATGTATATCAACCGAAGACTCTTCTAAACCATATCGACGTGCGTTACGAAAAGTAGCACATTTCATTTGTCTTAGAAAGAGCAGCACATTTCAATCTATCACGAGAAGAAGCATGTTTCAATGTTTCTGCCGATAACAAGGATGTTTCGAATATACCACGAGAACAAGCACGATTTACATTTCGCCACGAGCAGTAGCACATTTCAAACGCTGCAGCGAAAAGTAGCACGTTTTATTTGTTTTCCGAAGAGTAGCATATTTCAGTCATAGGCAATCTATGAAACCGACCTGCGTTACGAAAAGTAGCACGTTTCATTTTTTCTACATGCAGTTGTCCGTAAGAAAAAATGAAACGTGCTACTCTTCGTAACGCGCGTCGAAACGTGATATGTTTCGCGGCTAAAGGCAAACCGTGCTATTTTTCGCAGCAAAGTACCGAAATGTACTACCTTTCGTCGCGAAAGAGCATAAGATGCTATTCTTCGTGGCGATGAATGAAAACATACTACTTTTCGAGAACAGAATCGAAACATTCTGTTTTTCGTGATCAGAATGAGCAGAGTGCTTGTCTTCGTAAGACAAATGAAATGTGCTACTTTTCGTAACGCACGTCGATACAGATTAGTATAAACTAATAAGGAAATTAAAAATATCGTGATAATCTATTTCAGTTAGGCGATTTAGGAAAGCTGTGTGGTCTGATGCCTGGGAATGAACCATCGAGCGAGCAATTACACACAGTCGTTTATCTTATAGCCGGTATGGGAGATTCCGAGTCACAGATAGAGGGGAAATTAACTCCGACCGATAAGTTAAAAGAAGCGCTCTCGTCGAAAGAGGCGTTCAAAAAGCAATATCTCGAGCATGCGGAATTAGCTATGGGTACTTACAAGCACGTGGGTCGCATTCGATCGGCCAGATTAATAGGGAAGGAGCTAGCACAGTTTTACAGCGAGCTCGGGGAGAATCAGAAAGCTGTGGCATTTTTATCGGACGCCTTAAAAACTTACACCGACGAAGGTTGGGCCCACTTGGCAGCGCAAACTCAACTCGAACTCGCGCAGTGTTACAAGAGGATGGACGACGTTGAGAAATACACAAAAGTTTGCGCGGCGATCGCCAGTTTGGATGTATTGCACGTCACTGTTCGTAATACATATTTCGCGGAGATGTTTGGATATATGAAGATGATTTCGTCCCCTCAACCATTACTCATAGAGCTTGGATGCGCCTTTGTAATACTCAGTATGGAAGTTAAAGTGATGGATAAAGTGGTGCAAGATTGCGTGGTTAATATCGAGATCAGCGTGCGAAGTTTATTTCCTAGAGAGGTGAAATGTACTATGGCGTCTATATCTATCGAAGAAATTCAGAAGCCTTTGGTACCTAATAAGAAAAAAGGATCTAAATTACCAGCTGAACCAACGATCCCGCTGTACGTAAGAACTCCTACGTTCTGAGTAAATAACGTATGATTGTAGAAGCTTGGCGGATAGTGCTATCCGAAATCCGTTAGTTTAGCGTTAGGCGTCGATTAATAGATCTTGTACTTGCAGATTATCGAAGTGTACTCTAGATGATATGAAACCGTTCGATCCAACCCTGCTTCAGTTACAGGTGTATTCGTATTTAGATTATAAAGAAGATAAAAGTCTTGGATCTGCTAGTGTTGTACACAGAAACACTAAACCCGTTGTGAGACGTTCTGACAGCACAAAGCATAGGAAACCGTCTGTAAATGCGAAAGGTGATTTTAGCAGAGCGTTATCGTGCGATGGATTTGTAATGAAGCCGGGCGTGAATACGTTTACGTTGGTTAGACGCGTTGATCAGCCTGGCTTTTACAAAGTTGGCCAATTATCGCTAGTTATCGAAGAGAAATTGGAGTTTCTGTCGCCCGTTTTAAATCCTCGGTTATGTTACGAAGTAGCTAAGACACAGCCAACAATTTCGTTGAAATGCGGTAGAGACTTACTGGCAGGCCTCGCTCAAGACATAGAGTTAATTATTATGAGCGGGAGTATAAAGATAGCGAAGGAAATGAAGTTGAAGTTACGCACGTCTAGAGGATTGGCAGTACGAATCGACGGTTCGCAGGAAGGAATGTTAAAAGAGTTAGAGATACCGCTGCCAGTCTGTGAACCGTTTCAAACTATACGGTTGCAGTTAAAAGTGCTAGCAGATCTACCACCAAAGAAAGATACTTTATCGATGGAGCATAAGGTACCTATCCTTCGATCGATCCAAATGCAAGAATATACGTGCTTGTGCTTTTGTAGTATTCGTAACTATTAATATTCTTTTGCCCAGTTGAATATACAATGTCCGTGGGGATCAGAAGAAGGTATACCTTTCCACTTTGGCCCACCATTGATGTCAACTATGAAGCTTCACACCGCGAAACGGAGAAAATTCCTGCAGATAGTAGTAACGGGACTAACGACCCAACTTTTGCAACTAACCGAGCCAGAATTAACAACAGTAACATCCATAGATGTTACCTTTAAAAGCTTAAATCCAATTGCGGGTCAGAGATTAGTTATAGGTAACGGAATAAATGTATCGTTCATGTGGGAACTTGAAATTGGTAAGGACGAGAAGTCTATGATGCCCATAAAGACTGACTTTCGTGTAAAATATATGCCAATTAATGATACTGAAGAGCTAAGTGATTTACGTACCAATGACGATCCTCTACATATACATAACTTACAAAGAGTGGAGAATGCATCCAGCGTTTATAGATGCAATTTTGATATTACAGATTACGTGGTAAGGGAATAAATTTTATCTTTGCCGTTCCTATTTAATAGTCATCAACTAGCGAGATGTATCTCGTTATACTGTACTCTGATTTAACTTATATTAATAGCTCAACTTCTTATTAGATGTAAAGTGGAAATGATTTTATTAGCATGCCGCGGAGTTTATGTAAAAATGTTTTAAAAAGACAAGGTTCTATTTATAACATCATCTTCCAGACTTTGTTTACAGTGTCCTCGAAAGTCGAACCAGCTGGGAACGGAGGTGAATTTTGTCGTGCTGGTAGCATGTGCCATCTTTATCTCACAGTAACACGCCTGTTGCCTAGTCCTAATCCAAATCCTCCGCCTCAATTAATGTACGAGGTTCTTGCTGATCAAGCTATGTGGGCCGTGTGTGGCCGCACTGCTGGCATTGTGTCGTTGGAAGTCCTAGAGAAACAAAGTGTCACATTGGACGTGATGCCATTAACCAGTGGTTACTTACCCCTTCCTGTTGTTAGATTGTCTCGATATATCCCAGCACCGGAGTCAAAGAGTGGTAAGTGCATCGCCATTTGTATACGTCACATCTTTTCTGCAATCTCAAGTCCAAAGACTTTTCTTGTTTCTTTTCCTCTCTCCCTCTCTCTTTTTTGTGTGTTCACATTGGTATTGTTAATGTTAACTTTTTTTTTAAAGACATTCGCAAAAGCGAAATAGGGTCTGTTCCGAGACTAGAGCCATTCAGTCCTGGACAAGTCTATAACGCTAGTAAAGCCCAGCAAGTTCACGTTCTGCCAGCAGCACCTTCAGAAGCAAATTGAATGCAAAGGCATTGATATTAACAGCATATAGGATCCATGGCATTGTAAAATTCGAATTGTGTACACCTCGATTAATACTTTTCCATTGTTCGGCACACGTCCACAATTTATTATTCATCTGTCAATCATCTTTATACGAGTTTGTTTATGACTTTTTATATATTCTTTAATTGAAATTCGAATTTTAGACGAACACAGTGAAGTATATATTGCTGAAAAGTGATATACTTGTGGGATGTTTGTCCGAAAGTCGAATTTCGATTTATGGTACCGTTCGTATTTGCCCAATTAATTGTTAGGTTTTGCCATTAGAAGCAAGTATATGACAATATTGTAAGCAGTAAGTAAAATTAAGAAGCTTCTGTAATTAGAATGGAAACGCATAGCCGAAAGGTACTGTTACAAAATAACGATTTGTCCTGTGGAACAACGTGACTCGAATCCTAGCGAAACTTTCGAGCAATATTTCAGTTCACGATATTGTTGTACAGCCCACACGCGAAATCTGACCAATCTCTTCTTTCGTTCGCTTTAATTTGGAAGTAAGTTGTGAAAATTTGCACTCTTTCGTTTTAAATTATGTACTTATGATTTTCATGTTATGTACATACAATAGCATAGGCACTGCAAATTGTCTACTATCTTCCGAATGTTTAATTTATACGTAACGTACTGTGCTAAGTTCACCAGGAGGCAATTCATCATAACTTCGGTCGATTTCCGAGCTCTTACGGAGCGTGTCATCTTAGTGTTAAGGTGATCGAACGCTGAATCCCTTTTGCCGAATAGAATTCTGTAAAATTTGTACAGATGTTTGTCGACGATATACTCATAACACGGAACAGGAATATAAAATTATATACTTTGTATGCAAGCATTATGAAGAATAATTAACATCTATCCGAAGGATAAGGATGTTGTATTCTGTATAATAAATATTTGTATAAAATGTAAGTAAATGTAAAAAGAACAAGATAAATATTACTTATGTTACATTTATTTTTTAGTTCTTTATCGTTCAACATATGAATATTGCATAGAGCATCATTATGTTGCCATGGTAAATAGTAAACTACTTTTGCATTAATTGGAATGTTTTCGTCAATGATGTAAATAAGGATACCATTAAAATACTCGATACTTGATATTTTCTATATTGGAGAAACATAAATATTCAGTATTTATAAGTTCAAATGATATTCTGAAATATTTATTTAAAAATAATGTAACGGCGAAGTGTTTCTTCCCGCATTATTTATTAATGTTAATTATTAATATTTATAACGTTACAAATGAATAACAAGGTACACGTTTATTTCGTTATTTGCAATCGAAGAAGAAGACCAATTCATGAATAACGTTTTTGCAAATTATTTCGAATTCATAGCATCACATATTACTGTTGAATATTGAAGAAACAAGAGGTACATGTATACATGTTTCGGTGTATATGTACAAAGTTGTGTACATAAATATATCGAATAGCGCACCTACATTGTTATTCACCGTCTTAAGTTAAGGCAAAATAATATATTTGTATAAGTGTTATCAAATGTTGGTACAAGTTTTTTAGTTCTGCGGTAATAGTTTTATCGTACGTACTAGTTCAGAACAATTTTATTTTATCATACGCTTAGCTCATAAAACTTTTAAAGTAGCTTCGACATAATATTAAGATTTAAATACCGAAGTTGGTTTTATGTAATTCTGTTAGTATGTTTTTCCAATAAAATTGTATCCAATTTGAAGTCATTAGGTATTGTATAATGAATTAAAATATAACTTTTATTTTTTATATGTACATGTTAAGATAAACTAAAATTTGAATAAAAGAAAATTTTTGTATTAACAGAAACGAGCCATTAATTTATCGAATATCCAATGTTTATAATCGCTCTTTATTGTACTTAGGTTGCGTTACAATTTGCTCCCGAACGACACGAATGCATCTCGATCGGAAATGCAGTAATTTGTTGAGAAATTTATATTTAGATTATCAGAAGGGGAAGTGGTGGGCGTTAAATGCTTACGTGTTTGCCTGCGTATCAAATACCGAGTAAAAAGTAGACGTACGCGCGCGCGCGCTCGCATGTGTGTATGTACATATTTTAGGTTATAAAATTTAAATTTATTCTTTCGCGTTACAGGTGCAATTAATGGGAAGTACAAAGAAAGTAGTATTAATAAGTTGGTAGCGGCTGTTGCGTGAGTAACAGGCCAAATCTTCTCTTCAACGTTATCCTTTCTCTGGAGTATTTATCTTCCGGAGAGAATCGAGCTGAAAATATTTTCAGTGTGAAATGATTATTTCCGCTACTAAACGAAGAATATAATCTATTTATTTACCTGGGTGCGCTGACAACGTAGGTTTTCCATTTGGATCTATTTTCTGCGAAACGATAATGCATACATCAGTAAAACGAATTGATAGAGAAAGATGGCATATATTAATTGAAATTGTACATCACGCATTTTATAATATATATAATTTCCTGTTTTCTACCTTTAAAGTATACACCCGTTCCCCGGTTTCGTTTAAATAGTACATCAAATACATTTTTATGCTCCAATTTCTACTGGTACTCGTCACGAACCTCGCGTAGGTTATGTTTAACGTTTACTATCAATTTGTACCTCGTGGTCGATTGATGCGACCCAGATGTGAACCGTGAATCTCCTTTCGACGCATGCGTAGGTAGCACAGTGACGCGGATCGACTACGCAAATCGATTTATTAAATTTGAAATTTGAAACACTATACTTGAAAGAATGGCACAGATAAAAGGGCAGAACACCACAATATATTGCTGACTCTGAATTAAAAATCTTTTCAATCCAAGAATTTAATTTCGAAATTAAATGAAATATAGATTTTGTGCATCGTTTGAAATACGCATCTTCTCTTTCATTCTTCAATTCACCTGTCATCCCCGTTTATATATTTCTCAGGACTTTCAGGATGTGACTGAAGTGTACTGCAAGCTTGCGCTAATATTTAGATAAAATTCTTATCTAAGGTAATAAAATTCGAATGAATAATTATCCCCAATGTATAGAACGAAGATTGAAGTTTTCCTCGTAGGCACGCACCTATGAGGAACGTGTGTGCTTAACCCTCTAGTGCATACGCCTGCCTTAAGGCGGGCACCTGTTTAGTCCAGAGGTTGGGAATTCTTATTTGCCAGCCCAAAAATAGTGCCACAACGCACATATCGGTCTAAGAAACATGTCACTCTGAGTCTTCAATTAGACAGAAATCTAGTTTGAAGTGCATTTTTGAGCGACACACGCTGCAAAAATTATTATTATTATTATTATTATTATTATTATTATTATTTCCTCCAAATTGAAAACTGACATCGGATTCGGTCTTTTCACCCCCAAATGAGAGTAAACCAATTTTTCCAACTGAATGAAAAATCTATGCACTAGAGGGTTAAGTAATATTATATTTTTGTCTTATATTATACTTTGTCTCACTTGAGATTTTACTGTGCCTGGAATTCCACATTCGGGAATTTGGAAGGCACTTTACCATTCTTTTATTTTTTGTTCGCGTAAGTACTACTATTGTTTAGGCTGTTGAAATTTGATCTTTTAATTAGTACTTCCCCATTCACTTAGGAAAAATTTTCTCCGCCGACCCTGGCCGCGTTGAAGCGATCGCGTATGGATGGTGTATTTGAATTAATAACAGAGTTGAACTCACTCGTGGGCCGTGTTTGTGGCGGAATATCTCGTCGACGAGAGCACCGATTGTTCGCACGCTTAAGTGACAGATACGTGGGTGGAGAAGTTCCGATGATTCTTCTTCGGCAAAGTCTGGACGGTGGAGTACTACGCATGGCCGATGCAACGAGCGGCCAGATAGGCACGCAAGAGCCGCAGGGTGTCACTTCCGTTGACAGACAAATCGTTGTCAGTGTGGAACGAGTATTGCCCGCAATAGCGTATACGGTAGCGGATCCATGAACGTCGCGTTTGAAAACATTTGCTGAATGATCCCCGAGGCTGTTTGAGGTAATGATTCTCGCGTTGGTTTCTACGTTCTACAGAGTCGCCCACGCGCGGAGCTAATTTAAAATTGAACAGTAGCTTAAAGAAATAATTACAAAGAGCGGTCCAGGAAGATCGGGACTCGTTGAATGAAGAAGCGGACTAAATGAAACGAAATTGTGTAAGCGAGAAGGTCACGATTGCGGCGGAGGAAACGCATTTCAGCTCGCATTATCTATAACCGTTCTATCCATAAAAAATAATCATATACCGATACCGATACATCGCCTTTAAATCTAGCAGTAAACTAGTAATCTCGCGCAGTTCGACGTTGTACGAGCAATGAATCGTTTCGGGGCAACCCCGAGGATCGAAATAGTGACGGCGAGCCCGCTGATTTCTTTCAGATGCAACCGAGGAAAATTCGCTGGATTATTGAGACCGAGGGAGATCCATGGCGGGGCGACAGCGTCGAGGAGCAGATCTGCTGCATCAAAGGTGAGCTTATTTAATACGAGTGTGTATTAAAATTCTAGGTGTTATGCAACGAAATTCTGCCGATGCAATTAATGCAGCGGTGGGAACAGCGCTCGAATGTCACGGCGAGGCCTCGTTAATCTCGGACGCGCATCCAATAGTACGATTTCATTCATTCGTTCGGGAAGCACGTTCGCTACCGACGCCACATGTCATTAACGTAATTACAAATAGATGTGATTAACGCGATCACGTTTCGCACCGCGTTCCACCTTGTCTTGTAGCAAGCAGATAATAATATCTAGAGAAAAAGCCGCCGATGTCATGCAACCGTGTTTCGAAATATCACGGCACGTTCAGAGGCTTTTCACGGGAAAATTCAGACGACTCTTCTATCGCAAATGAAGATCGAGAAGTACCTACAGCGTGCTATACGAATTTAAGACGAATTCCTGCCGACGGTTCAAGGTGAAATAAAGGCACCGAGTGTCGTCAATGATGTGCCTTATCGCGACGCGAAATTTTAAAGTAGTTTGCCGAAGAGCCTCCTCAGAAGTGCTTGAGAAACTATATTTGAACGAGTGACTTGAAGATTCCATTAACAGACGTTCCCAGTCAAAGATTTCCAGCGAGCATTGATTAATTATACCGTAAACGTTGCCTTTCACTTGTGAACATTAAAAGCTTTAGTATCCCACATGCAGCGTCCGATTCTTATCTACAAATAGATACATTCCCGAGTGGACGTCGGATTCACGAAAAATTGGGACCAGATAAGTCTTATCGTCTTATTTTCAATCTTTTTTTAAGGAAATTCATAAGTGCCTTCCTGTTTACGCCAGAGAAGCGTCTGCTTCCAATTCCACTTGTCCCTGCATGGCAACGAACGGGTTTTAAATCAGGCTGCAATACAATGTAACTCGGTCCAGAGTTTATTACACGCGCCATTTCTCGCAGTATTTCCATTAGCAAACATCGCGCTTTGCTCCTTTTCCCTTCTTGTAATTTGCACGTGACGATATTTTTAGAGCACGTGCGGTATTTCTGGTAAGTGCATTTCACCAAGCAACAGCGACGGACGCGCATAAACCTTGAAATCGCTTTTAATTATCCCGTCCCTCAAGCTGCTCGGTAATAAATTTTTTCTCACAGCGTTCTGCAGCGATGAGAAAGGCGGGAAAAAGTTTTGCACGGATCAAGTTCATCGGCGTTGTCATATACTTGTCACGGAGGAAGTAACAAATGATACGTTGCACGCACTGCTCAAATTACTGTAGTAACAGAGCGACTAATTTCTGTTCCACATCGAAGTTTCAAATGTACCTTCTGTGATAAAGTAATTCGAGCTTCTCTATTTGAAACAGTGGGCTTCTTTTAAGTACTCCGCAAGACGAGTAACGTATGCGCGTGGACGGGCAACTGATGGTTTATAGACGACTTATCGGGACTAAGAGATATTAACCCTCTAGGGACGGGGATGTTTTAAACTTAACGTAGAATTTTTTTGAGCGTTAAAATAATAATAATAATTCTTTATTGCACTTTACAAAAGAAAACACAAGCAAATGAGTAGCACATAAGGACCGTAGTGGAATGCAAAAGGCGAGGTACAGCTGTCAGCTGTTATTCACCTTACCATTTAGAGCTACTTAAAACTAAAAACTAACACAATAGAGTACATGAAAAGTAAATATAAACAGCCAAATAACATAATAAAAAGTAGTAACTAACATCATATGCGAGTAATTGGAAAATGACAAAAGTAAAACTTAAGAATTAATCTATTTTATACTTACGATTTGGAAACTACTCGGTAGTTTTTTTTTATTTTTATTTTTTTTTAATTTGTTTATAACAATATAACCAAAAAAGTTTAATTTCGGGTTCTGATGGTACAACAGTTTCTTCTCTGCCTAATAAAGGTCACTATACCTATCAAATCTCGATCTTATTGGTGGAACGTAAATAAAAATGTGTTAATCTGAATGGGACTCTGGAGTCCCACTCGTCCCTAGAGGGTTAAGGACTCCATGAAACCACATATCTCCCTTTTCACCACCGCCTTAGGGATTGATTATGGCAAAATCTTGAAATTGATTTTTAGGCATTTATTTGGGTAACTTTTCGAAGTAAAAACCAAGTTCCAAATCCGTGAAAACACATTTCACCCCGTTTCACCCCCTTAGGGGTTGGTTAGGGGAAAATCCTGAAATTGGTTTTTAGGCATTTGTGTGGGTAATCTTTGTGATTAAGAACCAAGTTGATATCTAATCGGGCCCAAGAGATATTAGGAAGTCTGAGAAAATACATTTTACCCCTTTTCACCCCCTTGGGGATGGAATTTCCAAAAATCCTTCCAAATTTTACGTTCCTAGGTTAACCCTTTCGCTGCGTATTTAATTTGTCGGAAGATTCTTGAAAAGTGTCAATTTTACATCAATAAAAAAAGTTTTTAATTTTCATCTTTTTTTGCATTTTACATGTTTGTCGGAGTACAAGATAATACATTTTTTAATGCGTGGACTATAGTCGAAATCCGCATCGAACGGGAATGTAGCGGCGTTCGACTATAGTCGAAAAACGCAGCGAAATGGTTAAACGGTTTGAGCTGGGCGTTGAGGATGTCAGTCAGTCAGTCGTTCAGTCAGGACTTCTTCTTTTATATATGTATAGATGGTAAATATTGATTGTGATTATGCTTGCTTCTCGCTTCAAGGTCGTACGTTGCACACCCTCGAAGGGGTAGTCGTCAGAATTTGAAACTCTCTTTTACTGGAAACAGGCGATATCTACGTAATTTCGGCGTACGAGCAAATTTGATATTTGATGCGTCGGCGCTGACTTCTGGAAAGAAGATCGCCCACGAGGCGAGCTTCCCAACACCTCACAGTGCCGCGACAGACTGCATCGGACGAGGTTGTTCCTTTTCAACGAGACCCATACGCGATCCCATTGCAGTCTTATTTATCGCAAACTGATCGAAGCAAATTAAATTGGCCTTCCCCCCTTTGAATTTCGCTTCTCAAAAGGCATTCGAGGCTTAAAGATACTCGTTGTTCCTCCCAGTCTCTCGACGGCTTCCGTATTGTCCAGTCGCTCATGAACAAAAATGTGGACAACGTATTATCGTCTCGTGAGTCATTACTTTTATTCCGTCTCCAGTGCGAATTTGCCCGTTAATTGTCCTTTCGGATCTGAGCTTACAATTGATTTGAGTCTCCGAGGCAACTGTTGGAAAGTGACGACACGAACTTAATTGCGATTTGTTTTACATAGTGCAGTGCGATCTACGAATGTTTTCAACAGTTTAAGTGCGACGAATTTCGTATACGATAGTAGAATATACTTGTTCAAAGCACTCGGCGATTTCAAGTGCAGATTTGAATGGGAACAAGTATGGATGATGATATTTGTAAGTACATTAAACGATTAAACTGCACGTACGTTCGTTTTTTCCCCGGATACAATTGATTAAGCGCCGATACAATTAATCGGGGTGCGCCATTTAGATAGGTGCAACGATAATGTATCTTCCTTTGGAATTGATGCGATTAACCGAAGAATCGGAGACACGGCGCCGTGGGAGGTCCCTGATCCAAAGATGTAGACTCGTTTCGGAGAATCCCGTATATCTCGTTACGGCCGGATTTAACAGGGGTTATAAAACGGCATCTTATTCCTTAGAGTTGCCTAAACAATATTCAAAACATTTACGCTTTATTACTTCGGGTGTCAGTCGCTGAACTTGCGGTTAGATACAGCCGCGCAATGATACACCTATTTTCTGCGTCACGTTCTTATCTTGTTTCAGTAATGTCTCGGTGCAAAATTCGCCTCGCCACAATAATTATGTAGCAACGATGTAGGCGTGTAAAATTCGTATCGCGAGGACGTATACCTCTTCCTACTTGTCCCGCTCAAGAGACTACTTCTTTCGATTCCTGAGATCCTGTTTACCTGCGATACATTGGGCCTCACGGTCCGCAAGGGAGGGGCCCGAGGGCCTGCTCCGATGCTCCTGTACGTTATAATTTTTCTGTGCCCCAGAACCTCGAAGTTGCACCTCTGAATTTGATAGAAAGCGAGCCACCACGCCTCCACGTATTATAAAAACCAGTTCATTGCCCTCGACGAATTCTCTACGAACAATAGAAAAACATAGGATTACGAAATCCGATGAAATTCGATAGACGTAACATCACAGCGGGTATACGACCGATCAATGGACTCTTTCAGGGCAACAACATTCGATTGGCCTTCAAATGATTGCAATCCGTCGGAGATCGACAAAAACATGAATTTCGACAATCCTCTTATTGTTTTCCAACGTGGACATCGATCGACTCCTATGATACGTAGGAAAAGGGAGGGAAAGCAAAGGAGAGAGTGATGGAAGGTAAAAGAGAAAAGGAGATGGACATTCGAAGTGTCGATCGCTAGAGGGCGGGACGTGGTGGGGGAAGTTGGGCCTTACTCTCCAAGCTCCGAGGTTGCCAGTTTGCTCGCGAGTCGACCGGTGTCCAGATCGTGCGGCGGCCCGTCGACGTTCACGCGAAAGTGAGAACGTTTGTCATTCTTTCTTTTCCATTTTCCATTCCTGCCCCGCGAATTACGCGTCTCCGGCGTCCTTCTAATACATTATCGTCGCGATACGCTCCTCTTTCTCTGTCCCTCTAACCGCCTCCCGACGTCTATCCTTGCCGCGGCCGGGGGGACGATCATCGCGCCTCACGTCACCCGTGTTTGGATCGCGACGAAGAAGCTCGTGCCGAGGGCCCGAAAGAAACGCCATCGTCGATGGGAACGCGGCCGAAGGGGCAGCAGGCACAGACAAGGGGTGAGCGAGAAAAAGAGAGAGAAAGTTAAAGAAATCCATGTGTGGCAAGTGACGACGTGTTTGCGCGCATACGGGCACAGTGGCCTCTCCTCTTGACAGTGTCGAATCAACAAGTGTCGAGTACACACGGCAGCGTTGTTGTCGCGCGTTGTGCATCCGTGCGCGCGCGCGCGCGCGATCCTAACCTCATCCCCGAGATCGGTTCGGTTCAGTTCGGTTTGCTTCGTTACATAGCGGCAATCCCTGTCGTTGCTCCCAGTGTTTGGAGTCGCGTCTCCCTCGTGCGACTTGTGACGGCCCGCTGCTCGGCGTGGCTACCGTAATCGATGTGATATTGTGCTCCTTCCTCTGAACGTGCCCTTGGATATATATCGTTACGTCGCCGATCCGGTGGCTGCGTCTCCAACGTCTCAAGATGGAAGTCGTTTACATAGGTACGTCAGCCTGCAATCGTGACTCCTTAATACGCGCCCAACTACAGATCGTTGTTCACTATTACTCCTGTAATGGTTCCTCGCGTCACTCCCGGTGACATGTCGATTCGACGATCACTCGTGTCTCGTCCCTCGACATGTCCATTTCAGTTGGTTCCGTTTGGCCGTAGTAATGCCGGTATTTGCACTCGCTTTCCTTCATTTCTCTTCTAATTTCATTGGTAGTCTGGTAGAACGTAGCTTTCGAAGGTAAACGACCTTACAATTAGGTTGCTATAGGTATTCCCGTAGTTTAAAATTCGAATAATATTCCGACACCCGTTAGGTGTCATTGTAACCGTTTCGATTCTGGCGCTTGTATGTGGATCGCGTGCGGTGAACGCCTCGCAGGCGTTCAGCGAACATGGTTTATAATGTGTAGCGAACGACTTCCGCATACCGAGTGTGCTGGCCGGTGGGATCTTAGCATCGAAAGGTTCAAGTTGAAGTAAGCCATCGTTTGAGCTATGTAAATCGCATTGTGGGACGATCAGAATTGACTGCATCGCTTTTTTAAGATTATGCGGCGGTAATGTATAAATATAAATTCTTACGTCAAGTCCATGTGATTTTCAACCTTCTTTTTTGTCTCTTGCTTGCGGAATCACGATGCCTCGGTATTCAATCGTATGTGCGCCGCGTGCGTAAATGCTGAGGAGCGTGGCGATATTGAATGTAAACTAGATTACTTTATTACCCACCTGTAGACTTCTCTACTTTCACCATCAGTAGGGAACGGGGCTATCTGTTGCGTTCTAAGGCATGCCTTATCTAATCGTCGAAATATTTATTCATCATATACGCGAAACGCGTGTATACGTCAAGAAAGAGGTATGGTACACGTGCACGTCAGGAATGATAACTAGGCTGCGTAAGTGGCGTCATTTAGATTAGAAGGCGCGCGAAGTGCGGAAGGTTCACTGAACGTATCATTGGCGAAACGATCTAATGGAATTCTACGGGCGAATTTAACGCAATTTCCTTTTATTTTATTAACGTGCGAACTGAACGCACGTATAAATATGCAAGAGAAACGTATTACGAATATTCGAAATCTTATTTGAAGATCATCATACAAGGTGAATTAGTAACTATTCGCAACTTGATCCCTTTGAAACACGATGGAATTTCATTTTATAAATTTAGAATTGTAGGAAAGTTTTGCTAGGTGTTCACATATTCTGCAATTTGCATCCAGTAATTTCTTATCAAACATATATGGCAATTAATAGCTCGTGAAAAATTTGGCGGGAAAACTGTATTCGAGCGATATCAACGGAAAGATTAATAATTCCTAAGCTGCGAACGCTAGAGAACAATTTCTTTAACAAATGTTGCACAGTTGAAATGTAGTTATCACTTGGAGTATCGGAGTGAAAGTTTCTTTCTAGATAAATCTCATTTTTATTGGACCATCCTGTATATCGTTTAATATTAGTTCATAAATAAATAGATGCACGTGTGACAGATTTATACTCACATTTCCGGTAAGTTCATTTGTGATAAGTGTAGCACAATTGAGAAAGCACAAGTCTTCCAAGAAAAACAGCGCAAAATTTCCCTTTAATTCCCTTCGATTTCATCTTAATTCTACCTTTACGACACATTGTGTGTCGACCGGCGATAGTTCCAATTATCATGCAGAAATGATGTTACACATTTTTCATAAAGGAACGGAGATTTCGTTTGTTAAATAACACACACGAGGGATATTGCGTTAATTGGCTCGTTAACAAGTAACAATCACGTAATTGTTATGGCAATTAGCGCTGCAGTTTCACCTCCTTCTTCAGGCTATTGTGCAAAACTCAAGGTATCTAGCGTGAATCATCTTATCAGCTGTATAACTGTCATTCCTTATTAATTTCAAGCTCTACAAATAAAATTACAAAGTGGGTTCTCCCTTGCACTTTAGACTCCAAAAGTGTAGACACATTCTTCAAACCGAGTTACATGTACAGCATACAGTATTGTACACTCGATGACTCAGTACGACCGTTTTGCAAAATAATGGACTCTTTGTTTCTCGCTGGAGATGAATTTACTTGGTCACTGCAAAGTGGACGGAAACTTCTTCCAGCGTTAATACAACGGACACGCGTTAACTTTACATTCAAAGTACGAAAATCAAGGAAATTCTGTGTATTCTTCTGAACTTTCGCAATCTTTTCACGCGCTCACATTAGCACCAGTGTACCCAATCAATCTAACGACACACCTTTCGAATCCACATTGTTTAAGTAAACATTCGCGTGCGATTAATTACGGTTTCGTGTTCACCGTGGGACATCATGAATTAGTGGGATCATACAGTTCATTACTCCGTATCTGCCAACAGATCAGTAATTTCAGAACGGATTAACTTGGCATAATCCATGCAATCGATCCAGCACGAGCAGCTACAAACGCGTCCAAAGTAGGTACAGCTTCGTGTCGGCGAGCAATTAATTTCGTGCCACCATATTTTTATTACGCCCTTTATCACCTGGCACTCGACACGTGGCACGGCTTTATTACCACGGCAGTCTTCTATTAGAATACCGTCTGTCTCAGTAGCTATGAGGATTTCGCAAACGTCCCATGCAGATGACAAAGAGTTGGATCATCTTATTACACTTGCGACGCCACGCATGGATACACTGAGCGATAGTCAGCGGTCACGTGTTTCTGTCCACCTAGAAAGACTGGTTCGAGTAATCTCCCTCGTGGCTATTGAATTTTCCCAGCAGTCGCGGGGTCGCAGACGGTGCCCGTTGAATAGTAGGCCGCGATGGTCTAACAGTCTAACGTTACGCGGCCCCATCAGCTCGTTTGACCCGTGAACTTCGCGCGATGCGTTTAGGGCCAACGACACGCGTTCCACTGTGTACACGCGCCCAACGGAGGAGGCGCAGTTGGTAGTCCGCATTGTCATCTCGTTTAAACGATTGTTCGGTACACTGGCAGCCATCCGAGGCGCGGCGTCTTGTGAAGCGTACACGGTGCTCTATATGCGTTCCGCCTGGCGCCAATGAATGAAAAGGCGTACACGCCTCCGGCCACGCGGCTAGTCGAAAAGTGGCTGAAAGCCTTTGCACCCTTTGTGCCAGCTATTTCCAACGATCTCGGGACAGGGAAAGCAGCGCAAAGTGCGTTGCGATCCGACAAACGAGAGAGTCGTGTTGCCCCGAATGGCAACGTCTTGCATTTTCCGCGCGGCTAAATAGCCCTCCGCGTTTCAACTTTTACCTACCGTCAAGGACCCAGTTCCTGATCACTTGAGAGTAACCATCGCGAGTTTTTAAACATGTAAATGGAAAACTTAACCAAATTTAAAAGATGTTTTGTTATTTCAGTAGATCTATGTTTATTCTTTAATTTGGTATTAAAAAAATGCAAACATAATAATAATTATTTTATAATTTAACTTTGAAAGTGAAAAATGCAAAGGGAGCAGTTTCTGATCACCTAAATCATGTCTGGGAGTATTTCCTGATCAGATCAATACCCAATTCCTGATCAAATAGATTGAAATGTATAAATTGCATAAAAAATCATTAAAATAGCATATTTTTATGGCATATTTATTAACAGAATATAAATATACTAAATATTTTTACAATCTTTAAGCTGGTATTTGAAATTTTTTCAATGCAAAATTTTAATAGTTGATCATTTATGTGCGTATTGTTAACCTAAATGTCTTGGATGATTTAATAAACATACCCTTTATTTTTTAACACAAAACCCTGATTAGAAATTACTCAATTTAGAGTATTACATATTATTTGGAAAATAACAAAAAATTAGCTACTTAGTAAATTTCAACTGTATAATTAAATTTTCGGTTTTCAAAATTCTTGCTTCACCACTTTTTTGCATTAAAAAGAATACAAAACATTCATAATTTAGTTATTTAATATTATTAAAGTATCAAAGAAGTTAACTAAGTATATATTACCTAAGAATTTTCAAAAGTATCACAGAAAAGAACTGAAATTCACGACGTGCTCTCTTATACTGAACAACAGTAAAATGGCGTCAAACCAGGCGTAGCTACAAGCGTCTTACTTTGATATTTTTTTTTATCAAAACACATTTTAACATGAGGCATCAAATTTTGCGTATAAATTTCAAAATACTTCATAATTATTTAGTAATTTTTGGGAATAAATTTGTATCGTAATAAGCTTATTATTTGGTATTTATATACTAAACTGATCAGGAATTGGGTACTGATCAGGAACTGGGTCCTTGACGGTACTCTCTTTTTAACCCTCGAACGGCGAACAACCTGATCACCAGGGCTCGATCTAGGGGACGCAAGCGGGGCAACTGCCCGGAGCGGCAAATTTGGGGGCGGCGAAAATTAGTGGAGAGAGAAAATTAAAATCAATAAACGTGTTTACGTTGTTTTTTTAGATTTATAAAATATGTAGCTACCTACCTCCTACCTATATACATTTTATTTTACGTTGTTACTGGGTTTTCACGAATATCACATTTTTTATAAAACAAAAGGCTTGTGTTGTTCAACAAATACCTACGCACAACAGTTTTCACTCGCCGTAAAAAATTATATTTTAAAATCATTCGTTAGAATTAAATATAAAGGGCGGGAAATATAATTTTTGCCCAGTGCGGCGCAAGAGAGAGATCCATTCGCTGTATGTAGGGTGCATTTTGTCCTGCAATTTCATATATACCTGGGGGATTAGTTTTTAAATTAGATTCCCATCTTCTCATCGCCTAAAATCCTCATCTCTTCACGAAGCGACGCGTACTAGGAACCCGGCGAGGGTTAAGCAGAATCTCGAGTTCGCGAACATTCGAACATAAGATTGGCGACTGGCGCTAATAACTGCTGCAGCGAGGATCAAGTCGACGTTGTATTTATAGACTAATTTCCCTGATGCGCAGGGTGGAGGGGTTTAAGGGTACCACGATCACACGGCACGGGCGTTTACGACGAAATTGTGGTAATTTATCGTTAATCGACGCCGTTGCGTAGAACGGTGTCTGTCTGCCGCGTCTTTCGGACGTTCCGTCGCTCCTCATTTTCTCAACATCTGCATCTCTTTAATGAAGAGGCGACGTCAAGCAGTTTCAAGGCTCCCCCCGGTTCGGAAGCCTCTCCTCGACGATGCTTAAACGATTGTAGCGCGATGGAGGGTCGGGGCCGGGGCAGGGGGAATCGTTAATTAATTCGACTTGGCCGAGCGAGGCGCGTTCCCGAGGAATTGAGTAAGAGCTACATAGATCGACGTGGAATTACCGGCTCGGCGCGCGTAATACCGAAGCGGACGGGAGCGTAAGCGCAGAGACACATGGATGGAGAGCATTTCTCCGGCGAGCGGAGGCCGATTCGCGAAAAAGTCCGCGTCCTTGAGGTAACCGACACTCGAGATCGCGCCGCGACAGCGATACTGCAAACCTAGCGCGCTATCGATGGCGTAATGGTCACTGATGTAATCGCGACATTAATACGATTGTAAACACCAAATCGATATTCGACGGGTCCAGCCTCGGCGCCGACGCTCACCCCCCCCCCCGGGGGCTTAGAATTTAGGGGTAGAATCTCCTAGTTACTCGCTATCAGCTTGCAAACACTGTACAGTACCGTCGTTGGTAAAGAGTCGAATGTTTCTTGGCATAAGTCCGTGGAGAAGCGATCGTCTGTGGAGAACGACAGGAAAAGGCGTCTCGCCGCGAGGAATGTTTGTTTCGTTGATTTGCTCTAATGAATGTGTGTATAGCGAAGAGGAGGCCGCGTGTTAGCGCGCGTTTAGCTAAGTTTAGCGGTGGTTTCAGATGGCTGGGCACTGTTTCCCCGACGATGTATTATCGAGGCGTTAACAGCATTACGTGTCCCGCGAAGTTGCGGTTCGTTCAACCCTCGCAATCGCAATCGCCGGGGGTTGGGTGGAAATTGCTGGCTGCTCGAAAGGCATTCGGGCGAGAGTATCGGGGCTGGCACACTCCGCGAGCTCAGATTATTCACCGGGGAGGCTGAAAGGCAGCTTGCAAAAGTAGCCGTAACTTCCCGCCCTCTCCCGCGGTTTGTATCGGTGCCGTTTGCACGCTATTGGTACCTGCCTCTAATTACCTACCCCTGATCTACGCGCAAAGTTTCGGGGCAAAGTAGGCTGAAGTGCAGAGTTTTCTCGTTTACTTCGTGTCCGGGAACCACCGTTGTTTACGTTAGTTGCCTCGAGAACGAGCCGACAGATGTGCACGTATAAACACGCGCCCCCACTAGCACGCGAAACATTTAATTTCACGTTCGAACACTTGCAATCAAGCTTCTCCGGAAACCGAGGCAATCTAACTGCGGCCTGTAATCTCCAACTCTTTTCTGCTTATCTTTATTAATTGTCTTCAGCTTATCTTCACCAAACAAGGAGCATATGTGGCCGCCCTCCGGAGGGAGATCTCAGAGGTGGCATATTTCTTCCGAAGTCAATCAGTGCCCAGAGAAAAGATTATACAGCTGCATTACAATAACACTTTCGGTTCGCGGTCTAACATAGAACGTTCTGTAAGAAACACTTGCATCGAACAGTTACAGTTTGGTGCCGATAACTCCTGCGCAGATAAGCTTACCGAGAAGGGACTTTTCTAGCAACCTGTGCCGTTCGTATCTGGCCGTAGGAAATCTTCGATATCTCCACAAGTACTTACCTATCCTTCTATCAATATCCTATCAGTATCCTCAGTTTTGACTACTTGTCCGCGTAAGAAGTCACCGCAATTTCGGCCGTGCTTCGCACCGTAATCGAATTTTCTGGTGCAAAACGAGCGAGATTCTCTGTGGAGAGACGACAGGCGTACGCCGCGGTCAGAGCGGAAAGAAAAGTGGCGATCGCGTCGCGGCTTAAAAGAACTCGATGCACCATATTCGGAAGCGGCACGGTTTCGTAAGGAAAGCCTCCACGTCGGCCGATGACCGTCCAGGAAAGACGCACGCTCTTGCACGCGTATCTTACAGCATATTTTACCTCGTCGACGTGATCGCCATCCCCGATCCTCCGTACCCCCCTCGCCCCCTCTATGCCCTCTCGATATCTCGTGCCCTCTTCCAACGTACGGTAATCACGGCCGTTCATTCATTCGACTCTGGTAGTGACGTCCGCGTACTTGTCGCGTTTCTTTCGGTTTCGACGTTTCGTCGAAACCCCCCGATGAAAAATGAATGACTCTCGCCGGACCGCGGCTCGAAGGGGCTCCGATAGCTGGTGATTAATGCGACGCCGCTATTAAATGAAGTCGGCGCGGCGGTCGCTGGATGTTTCATCTTGGAAGAATTCGGAGCATTCGGTAGATAAGGGAATGGGAGCGAGGGCAACGATGGATGCGTTGGGAAAAGTGAACGGGATTGATTAAATGATTTGGGATGATTGGAAATGCCTGAGAGGGATGTAGTAGGGGTGCCTGAAATTTTGGGGTATCCGAGAGGGAGGCGGTACAAAATGCCGCGTGCGTTGGATGAAGGTTGTTCAGAATTCGATCTTATCGCACGATGAATGTGTAATCAGATCGCATGGGAAAAGGAGGGATCTCTCGGGTGTAGTGGGAACGAATCCGTTTCGCTCGATCACCGCCACAGGTACTTAAGCGGCGTGCTTACAACTTTCTGTTGACCGACCTAAATTTGGAGAGTTTACTGGTGCATCTAGCGAGGTCAATGAGTGTCAAATGCCACAGATGACGAGCCGTCGTTGCCACGTCGACAATAATTTCGCGGTGGTGACGAAATGACAATGGACCCGTCGCTATTGCTGTGGAAACCAGATATTTCCTTAATTGAAAAGCGGAATTTTTGAGCGAACCTTCCTCTGATGTCACAATAATCATTTAGAGAACGATTTGTTTATTTTGTCATAGTGTAAGGAAATAATCATTTCCTTTATAGAAGTCAATAGAATCGTTTGATTTCTTTAACAATTTTCAGTAGAGATTCTTTTATTTCGTCGCGTAAAACGTTAGAGCAGTGTTTCCCAAACTTTTTTGAGTCGCGACCCTCTTTTATATTAGATATTAAAAAAACCTTCGGACCCCTCCTTCACCATATAAGATAAATTAAAAATAGGTATTTCAGAATATAATTCTAAGTTAATAATATTTAATTATCTTAATACATATATTAAATATACTTAAAGATATTTAATATATTTAATCGTCTTATTTAGCGTGACGGTTGTGTTTACATCTGGGTAACCAGCTCCTTTCTTTTTTCATAAATGAAAAATCAGTGTTACATCATTAATAGAATGTGACAATGTAACCGTATTAAAATAAATAAGTGCTAAGAATTGTCAACTAAAAATTGAGCAGAAGACATTTCGCAACCCCCTGTTTGAGAATCACTGCATTAGAGGACCTGCAAAGTTCCCAATAGACTGTTCTGAATGATTACCACATTACACTTGATTAATCCAAGCATACGCGTGTGTTGTAGATGAACGAGAAGACGTGCAAAAGAAAACGTTTGCAAAATGGATAAATTCGCAGTTACTTAAGGTAGGGTGCCCCTTGGTTTCTAAAATCTAAACCAGTTCACGATTGAGACATGTAAATCGATCAGAGCCAGCATTTTCCAATAGCTTCCGCGCGAATACATGCATCATCGAATATCTTTTCCCCAGAATCATCACGAGCCGATTTCCGACTTGTTCGTCGATTTAAGGGACGGCAATCGGTTGCTGTCCCTTTTGGAAGTCCTCACGTCGAAGCTTTACGTAAGTACCCTGACTAGAAATCAATAATCGCGATGAAGTATCGCGATAGTCGTCCTATCTTTCATCCTCTCTTGTAGTACTACGTTCTGCGTTTATCCTGTAAGCTCTGCTAATAGAATTCCAAGCAGGTGCGCGTATCGACTATTACGAATATTTGCATAAGAGTGGCGATTATCTATGCATGGTAGGCGTAAGAGCATTCCGAGCGGAAAGTATGTCTTGTTCCGCGTACCTGCCTCGTTTCATTGCTGCATTTACTCATCCTGAAGATTCACTTCACTTCGACTTCTGTTTCTTTTTCTCTTCAAATTACACAACTCGCGAATCTCATCTTTGCAATGGTTCCAACGACTTACAATCGTGCCAGGTTATTTGGGAATACAGCATCGAACTTTCACGAGTTATACCTACCGCTGTAAATTTCCAGAAACGAGAACGCGGTCGAATGAGGGTCCATCATCTGAACAATGTTAACAAAGCTTTGCAAATTCTGGAGCAGAATAATGTGAGTCGCTGGCCTGGCTACTACGTTTTTACAAGAAAGGAACTGCTGGCGATCGTATAAGCTCATTCTCTGTTGTGTCGTTCTAGGTGAAACTTGTAAATATTAGTAGCAACGATATCGTTGACGGTAATCCTAAGCTAACACTTGGATTGGTGTGGAGTATCATTCTACATTGGCAGGTCAGTTTTATGACGGGCTCGCTTCCTTGCGGATAGAATCTATTGGCAAACAGTGGATATATTCCCCATCGATCTTTACTTCGAGACTGATTTATATATTTGCCCAGGTACATTACCATCTCAAGGACCTAATGACGGAACTGCAACAGACGAATTTGGAGAAGACCCTTTTAGCGTGGTGCCGCCAGAATTCGCAGGTAACTATAACTTCGACTGCTAAATAAAGCGAGGCTCTTCTTCTTGGCAATGGGATTTATCGTGCATCCTTCCTTTCAGAATTACCCCGGAGTTGATATCAAAAACTTTACGACATCTTGGTCGGACGGTCTAGCCTTTAACGCGATTCTTCACAGATGGAAGCCTCATTTATTCGATTTCAATAATATAGCGAGGAAGCATCCGAACGCCAGGCTAGACCATGCGTTCCGCATAGCCCAGGAACAACTGAGCATCGAGCGGCTGCTTGATCCGGAAGGTAAATTAAACTACTATGCGCGCTGCTTATTAGCAACCTGAACATCATATGTATAAGTAATACCCTGTTACAGATGTGAACACGTCAGTGCCAGATAAAAAGTCGATAATGATGTACGTTATGTGTCTCTTTCAATCGCTACCTCATTCCGGCGATGACGTGGGCGAGATAGATCTTTCGGTGGCGAGCGATGGTAGTCCGGTCACAACACCGGGAGCTGAGGTACACAACATCATCTTACATCCTTCATAATTGCCATTTATGTATCGTGCACTGTAAATGTGTATGTATTTGTTTACAGAATACGTTGTCCTTCACGAATTTCGGAACTCCGACCTCGCGACCGATGAGCCTAGCAACAAACGTGTCGGTGGAGCTCGGTGGTTACCAAGTCGCTCTCGAGGAAGTCCTCACCTGGCTGCTGGAGGCGGAAGATAAATTAAATCATGCCCCAGACCCTGGCTCCAGCTTAGACCTGTTGAAGCAACAATTTCACGAGCACGAAACGTTTTTAATGGAGTTATCCGGACATCAGGACGGAGTCGGTGCTGTATTGGAGGAAGGTGCGAGATTGTTAGCGGAAGGTGGCTTGCATAAAGACGAGGAGCACGAAGTTCGTGTTCAGATGTCGTTATTAAACTCTCGATGGGAAGGGCTTCGAATGCGGGCCATGGAGAGGCAGACGAAAATTCACGAGGTGCGTTCGGTTCCTGTAAACGTGTGCTGGATTTATATTGGATTTTCTTGTAGTCTTTATCGCTGTTAGTAATTCCTTTCCGACAACCGCAGGTTCTTATGCAGATGCAGCAAGGCCAGTTGGACGCGCTGCGGCAATGGTTGACGAGAACAGAAGATAGGATATCGCTAATGGCAGCCGTCGAATTGAGTCCATCTGCTTTGGACGAGCAACTGAAACAATTAAGCGAATTGGAGCAAGATATCGAGGCGCAGCAAGGAGTTGTCGATGGTATGAGGAATATGGTAGTTGTCGTGGACGAGGAAAACTCGGAAGCGGTGTACGCTCAAATGGAAGATCAATTGTCCGCCCTCGGGGAACGGTGGACTCATATTTGTCAATGGAAAGAGGAGAGGAGGCAACGCTTGCAGTCCTTGTCCTCCCTTTGGCAAAATATTAACGACGACTACAAGAGATTGATGTCGTGGTTAAACGAAACTGAAATCACGCTGAAGCAAATGGAAGCGAATCCGGCGTCGGAGATCGGCGAGGTGTTGGACAGAATCAGGAAGCTACAGATATTGAAAATGGAAATGGACGCGAATCAGAAGAAGTTAATGACTGTACAGGAATCGGTTCAAGAGCTGGAGGGGCAGAGTACCTCGCCGGAATGTGTTAACGTACTGGAAAAGATCGAGAACTTGCAAGATCGATGGGAAGCCGTGGGGCAAATAATGGAAGTGCAGAGTCAGAGGATAACTAGTTCTGGATTTGAATTTGACCTGAAATCTGAGAGGGAAACAACAGTGATCACGGGCAACGAATGGATGTCCGAAACGGTAACGAGTATCGCTTACAAGGAAGAAATTACCGCGACGTCTACACCACATAGCGATTCGAAGAAACGTCGCGTGGATAGTACGATCAGACACGAATTTGATTCCGCTCTGCATAATCTTTATAAGTGGCTCGACTATGTGGACTTGGAGATTGGACGATCCGAAGGGGTATTCGACGAACTGAGCGTCGAAGAGAAGAAAGTAGTATATAATGATACGATAGTTGATATAGAGTCGCACAAAGATGATTATAATAAAGTTTTGGAATTGGGGAAACAGCTTCTCGGGGAATTAAAGAATGCGAATGAATCTGTGGAAGCGGAGGAGGCGAAGCTTAAAGATGTACAGAATTGTTGGTTGGCAATTAATAATCGGCTGGAGGAAATAAAAAGTCGCATAGAATATCTGGAGGAAGTGAGAAAGTATCGAACGGAATTGGCTAGTTTGAATTTAATGCTGGACAGCTATTCGAAGTGGTTCGATTTAAATAAAGGAAACAACCAAGTTGAGCCGCTTAGGGTGAAAATGAAATCAATGAAATCTCACGAAGAGCGCACGAAAAAGTTGACAGAGAAAGCCAAAGAGTTATCGGAAAATCAAACTGTTGTTAATGAGAGCGGTAACATAAACATAGATATAGAAACGTTTGTCCGTAGTTGGGAAACATTGTATAAGATGTTGTCCGAAAGATTAGCCGAAATAAACGAAGCTATTGATAAAACGCCACCAAAGAAATATACAGATGCAGTTATTAATCTCACCTCCTTTATAAATAACGTGGAAAGTATGTTATTGTCGGAACATATAGTGATGTCAGATGACAAGACAATGGCGGAGCAATTAAAGAAGTTCAGCGATCTGCAAAATTCTCTGAAGGAGCATCAGGAAATCTTCAATTACGTGAACAGCGTTGGCCACGAATTGATAATGAAAACTGGCGGCGACTCTCAGGGGCAAAGACTTAAGGACGAGCTACAAGATCTTAATACAAAGTGGAGCGACATTCCTATAATATTAGAAGAGCGCCAACAAAACTTATTGAAAGATATACAATCTTTGAAAACATTTAATAACGAACTCTCCGAGCTGGAATGTTGGCTTGAGAAATCGTACGAATATTTAGAGGAGCTATCGAAAGATAGTACGACAAACGATGTTGAAGTTATGGAACGTAAGTTAAAGCAGATTCAATCCCTTTGCGAAGATATAAATCAAACAAAGCCAAACATAGAAAGACTTCAAACATCCACGAATAGATTACTCGAAAATTCTGAGCCGAAGTTTGCAAACGTATTGAACAGTAAATTAGAAATAGTATCACATAAATGGAACGCCATTGTGGACGGTGCTAAAGGGTTGAACGATAAGTACGAGGATACGTTAAAGAAGAACGATGAGATAATAAATGGAATAGAAGATTTCACAAAGTGGCTGTCAGCCTTAGAGAAAGATATACCAGCTGAAACGAAAATAACATCTTCGGTGGAACTGTTTCAAGTTCGTGGCCGACATCAAATATTAAAAGAGAAGATTGATAAACGGGTAGAAGAATTTAGGAATCTTAACGAAATGGGCAATGATAAACTGTTGAGTTCGGAGGGATCGTCAGTGCAGGAGCTTGGCAGACGTTTTACATTTTTAAACGCCCGGTGGACTGACGTTACGGACCGTATTTACGAACGATACAGACATTTACAAAATGCTAGTCACGAGTATGGTGAATTTCGTGCTCTGGTTGCCCAAGAAAGCGATTGGTTAGACAAATTGGATAAAAGGCTGAAAAGATCAACGGAAACTGCTGCGGATGCTGAAGAAATATCCGAAGAGCTCGATGTAAGTATGAACTCTGTAATAGTAGCAAACAATTTGTAATTTATGCGAAAGACTAACGATATTGTACTTTACAAAAGGATTTGGAGAATTACATGCGTAATCACCCAGAATTAAGGCTTGAAAAAATACAAGAAATTGGTAGACAGCTGTTTGAAAGCAATATCATGACACAGTCCATTCAAGCAGACGTAGAAAGCTTGACGAACCGTTGGGAGACTTTAAATAATCAGGTATATATACCCATTATGTTTATGTCAATAATACTAACGTTGTTGACATTTATTATGCAATGCATAGGTTCGAGATGCTTGAGACATTTATTGTTCCCCCTAAAATTTGTCCATAACATAAAATAATCGAGTGTTAATTGCATGGAAAAATTTCTCTTTGTGGAATTCCCTATTTTTACCTATTTAATGATCATTTTATATCACTCATCGTGTGTCATCCCTTGCGTTTACGCAGAATTGCTTCTACTAATCTATAATACTTTACAACGTAAATATGCCCATCTATTTTTTTTCATTGTGGAGACTTTCTCAGATTAATTTGAATTGAATAATCTGCTTTTCGGGAGCCTTCGGATAATACTGTATATAAAAGAATAACATTAATAAAGTTATACAGAAAATTAGAATTATATTTTGAGTAGGCAGGGCAGCGCGCCAAGCTGCTGGAAGGATCAGTGAAGCAAGCACAACAATCAGAAGGACGCATTCTTGCTCTTCAACACTCTTTAACGCAAATAGATTCTGTACTAACTGCACGTCTTGACTGCGACCTTACTGCTGATGATTTGCCTCATGATTATCAGGTCTGTTAGTCAAACTTTTGTTAGTCCTTATCAAAACCTTCGAAAACGAAATTGCAGTAATTTGTGTGTAAATGAGTACGTGAAAAGTGAAATATTAATACGTCTCTTAAAATTATTCTTTGCTTCAAATTAATGATTATCATACGTAAAGCATTGTTACGATAAAGCATGGCGGGAAGAATGTTATTTGTACATTGTGCGAAAATATTAATCGAAGCGTGCCACGATACAACCCGAATTAATCAACGAATATGTCGGAGTACCATTAACTCTACACGTTTGTAATTCAGAAATTAATGGAAGAAATGGAGCATCAGCGGTTAACGCTTCAGGAAATGGCATTGCAAATTGACACGTACAAAGCCTCTGGGAAGCAAGAAGCTGCGCTCAGACTGCAGGAACAACTGTCTCTTATAGAGCAAAAGTTTTCCGAAGTTCAAAAGAAATTTCAGCGCTTTCGGTGTCCGACGAATTTAGAGCCACGATTATCCAGAGCTTTGCGAGAGCTCAGGGGAATAGAAGAAGCAACTTGTTTGTTAGAATTGTCGTCGGAGGATCCAGAAGCCATCGAAGGGCAACTAAAACACTGCTTGGTAATTTATTATTTATTATTTAAGTCTTCTGTTTTATGTAGAACTGTAATGAAACCATGGGCCATGATTCTTTGCAGCGTTTTTACCAAACATTGAGCGAGATTAAAAGCGAGATAGAAAATATTATTGTGACTGGGAGGAAATTGGTGGAAGATAAAAGTGTTCTAGAACCAGAGAAATTTTCAAGGCGAATCGATATGCTGAAAGAATTGTACAATAAGGTGGTATACATGTGCCAATATGTATGTTCAATTAATTACCGTTAGCTAAGCATAGTGGAATTAAGTACTCATTTGTGTATTGCAGCTGGGATTACATATAACCGAATCGAAGTCATGCTTGGAATCGGCGTTGGACTTATCGCGTGATATGTACAAAAACATGTCCTACATCAATATGTCTATAGATAGTATTAACAAAGAATTAGATACACAGAAGAATATGCCTGACCTACCAGTCAACGCGATATACGTACGAGTACGTATACAAGCATTAGTTAAGTCAGTGTTCGAATTAAGATTTTGTAACTGTTTAGAAATTGATATCATAATCGTTTAAATAGGAGACATTGACAGAGGTAATCCCGAGGCTGAACGTTGTGAAGGATAAGCTATTAAAATCTCAAGAAGACTTTTCCAAGCTCTGTGATCCTATGTATTTGGAGCAGCTTAAAGAAAAGCTGTTAGATGTTGCCACCAGATTGGCAAATACCGAGAGAAGATTAAGGCTGTGCAGTGGCCCGGAGGTAACTATTCAACACGCGTGAAATAATTGTAATAGTTAGTGAAATCGAACGTTCATATTTTCAGGAGGAGCCTAACGTCGACGAAATCAATGCGTGGCTCTTACAAGTTGAAGAAAAATTAAATAAACTGGATACCGTTGCAGTCGATCAGCTGACGGAGAACCATTTTGAACAATGCAAGGTGATTGATTCGTTAAATGATATCAGTGGCTTAGTTTCGTCGTGAATTCAGCGCGTGAGGAATTGTTTAAAATAAAAATGTTTTACGTTTATTCCCAGGCTGTTCAAAGTGAGATGATAGAAACGAAACCTAAAGTAAATCAGTTGCAACGTTATACTTATTACCCGAAAGTGGCAGAAGTCTGCGACAAGTGGGAAGAAATATCCGACAGAATACAAGTATGTGGATTTGTTAATTGAATTGATCATTCATTGCTTATATCTTCATGGCTTTTATTGCTTGTCCCTTATCTTAACAATTGGTATATGTAATGCTTGTGCCTTATAGTACCATTACGTATATCTTCAAAAAATAATCTATTACACATATACTTCATAATTCCTTACTATTATTATACATCGAAGCAGTATAATAATATGGGATAAAAACAAATGTTTCGATCCCATCGAGAATTGTGACTGTTGTAACGTATATATTCTTTTACCTAAGTATTTAAAGTTTCTCGTAACAAGTAATAATATTAAATTATATTAAACACTTATACAGTTACTTGTTAAATAATTATTTGATCGTCGTATATTAATCTATAATTAGAGCAAAGTATTTAATTTGTAATAACAATATTCTTCGAGATTACTAGATTACACTTAACTACTTAATTATATAAGCTTTATTATTATTATTATTATTATGTATATAGTTAACTCTTCTCTGTTGATTATATGTAAGTTATATTGACGAACATTAGTGAATTTTGTGAAACAGTTTGTTTCTGCCCAAGAGGTGTCTCTAGTTGTATAAATAATACCGTGATTGTTAGAGAAAAGCAGATATCAACTTTGGTGGATGGAAAAATATGTAATCGATCAATTATTCGTGACATTGTCTCTCCCCTTGTATAGAATTTCATAGAGAAGTCTGAATATGATTCGCAAAGAGAAGGAATAAGGATTTAATAAAATGTGCTCCAAGTCTATGTATTGGTGATGGATACACGCAAAGAGAAAGCTTTGTTTGCACAATGAAATGCATTGTCACTTTCATTTGGCCATGCTTGATATTGTCATACTATTAACATGCTCTTTCAATTAACTGTCGCCTGTCCATGAATGTTCTGTTACCTAACGTATTTTCACAGGAATGGATCCACAAGATCACAGACAATTTGTTAATAAAAAGTAAAGCGGGAGAGAGTAAGGGGAGAGACAATTATGGACGCATTAAATCGTCTAAACAGTCGGATCAAACTCCGGCGCAGCTAGTTAAGAAAGATACTAAATTGATAGATGAGAATGAGGAAATATATGGCATAGGATATCTTAATCCTGCATTCGACGATAATCAATGTAACGTCGTGAATACACCCGAAACTTCGCCAGTCGATATTGTCCACCGAAGCCGGAAATCTTCTTTAAAGTCTGAAAAAGTAAAGACTAAAATCGTAGACGTTAGTAAAACCGTTAGACGGAAGCTAGACATGAGTTCTATACCCGACGTTGTTCAAACATCTCAGCCACAGGTTGTCCATATTGACGACGACTTACCCTCTTCATCCCCCGACACAGATGTATACACGACCGACGAAGAATTCTTCTTGTCGAAAAATAGCACCTTATTTTCTCAAGTTTCTTCCAATACGTTGATAACTACAGACTCGAAGCCATACACGTATAGCGCGCAGACGAATCCTTTCTGTATCGTAGAAGTGAAAGAAATGGAGATTATAAAGTCAGTTGCGTCTCCCGAGGATCATGTAATATTGCCAAGTGCGAATGTCAGTGTAGGATTAATGCCACAAGTTGTTGAGAGAGTAGAGATTATTGAGGATACAGAGACAGAGCCGGAATCAGTAGACACTGATACAGAGGACAAAGAAGTTAGGGGGAACGTTTGTAGCGCGATCGGTAGTGGGAGTCAAATCATTAATAAGAAGCGGGAGCTTATTCCTATTTTAAAGAAACACAAGTCAGTAGATCCGTATTCGGCGAGAAATATTAAGAAACTTACTCTTAACTTAGATGCTGAGACTCCACAATCAAATTCTCAGACTTCGAACGGCAAGTCAATAAAGCTAGATGAGAATGTAACGCAGATACATACACCCATTCCAACGAATACAGATTTATCTTGTAAAATAAATAGACCTGAAAAGACTGGAGCTTCGCCGATGAAAGATAACGATAGTGTCGCTGAATACCTCATACTGGAAGAAACTGATATAGCTTCGAAAGCAAATACAGAAAGTGCTAAGAAAGATATCCCTCTCTCATCGCCAATCAGTCCAATAAGAAGAAGAAAAGAGCATGCTAACGACAAAGAATTAACGGCTGAAAAGAGTACTGAATTTTCTAATACACAAAGCATTCAGACTGAAAGTCAGGGCTTCGAAAAGAATACAAAATCCTCGTTGTTTAAACGTACGAGGAGTATGTCAAAAGACGATACGTTAGAGGATTGCGAAAGCTTTTACGGGAGCGACAAAGAGACCGACGATATTTTAATTTTCTCCGATGACACAGAAATTGATGTTGGAAGTTCCAGCTCAGAAGGGGAAGACCCAAATTTAGGAGAACATGTTGAGCACCTCTTGGGCAAGGTAATTTTAAGAGCAGTTATCTTGCTGTTGTAAGTTCCGCCGTGTCTATAATACGTTGTTAATAATGCATCTGTCTGTAGCAGTGACTGTAACAGTAACAGTTATCATTCCAAAGTTCTCTGGATACATAACGATAGGGGAAGATTAACATATACATAAACCATATCAATGCTTTATCAGATTGTCTCATAATTTTGTTGTGTATAGATACAGGCTGAGAAGTTATCGCAGGAATTGCAGCATAAGGCAGATGTGAAAGTCTCAGGCGAGAAGAGAGTTTTCAAAGCTTCAATGGGTTTGTCCAGGACAGGTTTGGAAAAAAGCATTTTAGAATTCGAGCAGTCTGCTCAGCTAATGCTGCACAGAATGGATGTTATGTTAATGAGCATCAGTGGCATTAGCAATGAAAAGGATCCTACAAAGCGTCTGGAGGTTTGTGTAACTATAATTTCGTGCGTATGTATATGGGATAATAATTTTGGTTTTACCAGTAAGATATTGTACATATTAGGTACTAAAAGGAGAAGTTAGTACCCTTGCGCCAGATGCAGCAGCTTTGATAAGTAAAGGCGATGGTCTAGTCATGACAGTGCATACATCTGATCCTCTCAGGGCTGAAAAGATAAAAAATGATCATCAGGATAAGCTAAGAAGTAAATGGCACCAAGTTATGTCGGAGATTGAAACGAGACGGATACAAGCACAACGGGGCGAAGAAGTACTGCGGCAATATAATAACATAATAGCAGAGTTCGAAGATTGGTTTAGAGATGTGCCATTAAAGCTCGAACAAGTCAATAACTATGAAGGGCAGTTAGAATCGTTTACAGCCGAATTTGACACTAAACAGGAACAGATCCACAAATTGAACGACCTGGCTATAGAATTAAAGAGACTGAACGTTGGGTATTCTGAACCTGTGCGTTATAGTATTAACAGCAGGTGGCAAGAAGTCAGTTCACAATTTAAAAGATACAGTGGCAGCAAGGATAAGGATAAGCACGTAACTGACAAGAAAGTTGAAGTGGTATGCGGGAGTACACGAAGTTCTTAATATCTTCTACTATCGTTAAATCGTTAAAGATTTCATATTTTAATTCTGTGCTTTTCAGGACGTGGGAGGAGTTGACTTGCAAGAATTTACTACGAGAGTGAATAAGATTAGAGAAGCTGTCGTGACTGTGACAAGATCTTTGAATTCGATGCCTTTAAACGGCGACGATTACGAGATGTTTGCAAACCAAGAGGAATGTTTGAAAAAGATCAGCAATGCTTTAAATATTCTTAAACCGAGCATTGAGGAGATTAACTCTGTCTTTGAAAGCGTTGCTTCGCACTTAAGAAGAGAACAAGCTGAACAGATCAGGCGTTTGGGCGACAAGTTGCGAGAGGAATGGATAAATGTTAATCAGAGTTACATAGAACGGCACAATCGTTGGAATAAGTCTTACGAAAAGTGGAAAGAACTTTGCAATACGTGTCGATCGTTTTCCGATTGGCTAGACAAAACCGAGGAGTCGTTAAGAAAACTGAGCTCTACTGGTCATTCCAAAGCATCGAAGACGAAAATGTTTGAATTGGAGCAGGAGATTTCTAGAATGCAACGAACTATGAATAACATTAACGTTTCGAGCGCTAATATTTTAACTCGCTCTAAATCCGAAGACATGATGGAGCTAAAGGAAACCATTGAAACCATAAAGCGCCGTTGGCAAACTATCATAGCCGATTTAAATACACGGAAAGAAAAGTACGCAACAGTTTGAGTTAATTATAGCTCTGCAATTTTTTAATCTAACACCGAGAATAATAGTGGAAAGATTTTGATGGACGGGTTACATCTGAAATACAGCTCATTCTCCTATTGAGCTATTTCAGTTGTGATTTGCCTCTGCTACTGTAGTCAACGCAGAATAACCTCTGATCTAATAAACAATAACGTATTCACTTTTTAACACATATTAAGTCTAATTTTTGGTGTTCAATGTGATTAACATTCAAGCCGAATTCTTTTAAGTTCTCAGTAATATTAATATCAACATTTTTCTCCACACTGTATTTACCAATCATGTGTGTTTTTTAAGGAACTTTGCTATGGAAAGGAAAGTGAATAACGAAGGCAGGATCTTAGAAAGTGCTTATAATATTTTGGAACAAATCACTTCCTTATTAGTATCAGCAGCAAATCCATCAGATGAAACTTCCTTATCGATAAGATTATCACTGATCAAGGTAAGTCGAAATATTTGGAAAATACTTTATGCTTGACCTCCAGAAATTATACATGATGTTACACGAAGCTTTAAATGCCCCGTTATCGCTAACGATCACAATATTCACTTGATGCATTTCCAAGAACTTTTATCGTAAACTTTGTACGTGATGCCGTATTGTATCTTTAATTAAAGCAAGTTTTATAACACTTTATTAAAGTTCCTATGAAAAATATGATTTTCCCGGGCCAGTGCACGGTATTGTGTTATTAAATAAAGTGAAACTGAACCTAATAATATCTTCCCATGTCATGACTGCACAAACGAAACTGTGCCAAGACACAAATAGCATTGAACTCTTACTTTTTGCTTATTTTACTATTAAACGTAATCCAATGAATCCTATGCATGCAGCAGACTTTGTAATGACTTCAATATGAAATAATATTCTTCAGGCGAGGCAGGAAGAACTTTTCTCCCGTAAAAGGGCATTGCAGAATTTGGTAAATCAAAATGGTGTGCCTGCAGGGGAAGCTGAATGTAATAAACTACTCGCGGATATGGATAAGGTACTATTTCTGACTTTAAATTCGTCTACAATTAAAAAAAAAGGATCTAAACTTAAGTAAATTGTTAAATTTAATCTTCTAGGCTAATTCGAGTCTGTCCAATCATCGCGAATACGTTGAGAATAAACTTGCATCTCTTAAGAAATATATTTGTACTTTGGATGTCGTTATGGTATGGGTGATGGAAACGCGAACGAGAATAAGTATATCTCGAGAATTACCTCACCAAGAACGGATGGAAGTTATCAACAATGTTATGGTAAGTGTAAAAATATCCTCGTATTGCAAAACAAAACGATGAAAAATTGAGCATTTAACATTTTTATAACAGGTCAAAGTCGAGGATCGCGAAATGGAAGTGAAGGATGTATTGGAGAACTACACCAATTTGGAGAAAGAGTGCGAGTCTGCGAAGCAACCCATTTCTGTGGAATTACATGTAAGTACACCAAATATAGGCTGTTAATTTTATATAAATATATTCCGTTCAGTATAAACGCACTTTTATTCTGCATTTAATTGCGTTTACTTTTTTTATTTGTTTCTCTGTTTGTGTTGAACAATAAAGTCGTTGAATAATAATAATAATAATTTCGAGTAATATATGCGGGTTATAAATTCCATACAGTTTAACAATACCAGCCATTACTAATAAATCACAATCAAACTCTAAATAATTATTCATTATTCACTTTAATTATGTCCCTACATAAAGCTGAATTTTCGAATATTTGTATATCCCGCCATAATCTAGTAACAACACCGCGAAACGCAATTGCCCCACTTTCCCGTTAGGGGAATAGTATTTTCGGAAGGTGGCGCCCTGCTCGATCAGTTTTCCCAACTACGGTCTCGCCCCCGTGATTTCTCCAAAGTTCTGCGAGTAATTTTGTGCTTCCACCTGGAATTTGTACACGATAGGAAAAGCTGAAGAAACTGAGGGAAGATTGGCAGTTTGTGAAGACCAGCGGAGCTGAATCCCAGAGTTATGCGACTAAATCAACAGTGGCGGTGGTGGCTGCGCCGTCGACAGCTCACGGCATCGGTGAGTTCTGGTCTTTTGCATACGAATCACTTAAACAGTCAAATAATCTAATAAATACAGGCATTTCAGTGGTTGAGTAACAAATATTCATTGATCTCGATGCCCGTGATCATCCTAATCGACTGTAACGTTCGGTTTAAATTGCCTTGTACGATTGGGTTCTCGCGCGGGAAATATAAATTTAAAAGTAACTTGGCAGTGCCGGCGTGCGCCGCCAGGTGCCGCGGTTATCTACGACAAAGAACAAGCGCGGGTAATTCGAAGCTATTTAAACTCTGAAAGCCTGTACTCATTCTGTTTACATGGAGAAAATTTACATAAAATTAATTTCTGTAAATATGTAAATAAACGAAATGATAGGGTCAATTGGTTACCGGTGTTTTGCTTCGACTATATTCGACCAGAGTAATTAATTTTGTAGGTTTTTGCGATCAGACGTTCGTTAGACATAAATAATAATTTATTTAACGCAATAGATTTCTGTGAAGAATATCAGCAATTGCAGGAAAAGTATCGGTAATAGGATTGGCTCTCCCTCAAGACATGGCTACAGGCGCAAGCAATTCGAACTCTCCGCTAAATGCGCGTCCCTGGAATTGTCGGAGGATTTCCGAGGAAAGCTTGGCGACCGAACAAGAAATAGTAGATTTAGTCGGTTTGGTGAGCGTGGCCACATATCACTTCCACTCCATCCCGTGGAACGATATATATCCGCCACGTTAAGTGCGGTCTTTTCATCGAGCACTGCTCCCTTTTCTTCTACTTTTATCCTCGGCTCGATTCGTGCATTCAGAATCGCCGATGGCGATGAATTTCGCCGAGTCAACGCGCCTTTATTCGGGAATCCTCTTTACGGCAACCCTGGCGAAATACCTTCACAATAAACGAATCTCATTCCTCGCCTTAAACGTATCTCATTCCTCATCTACACTCATTTCTATTTTCATTCCCAAACGAATATGCTTAAAGAAGCGTACGTTGAATTAAAAAATGGCTGGAGGTTAAGGAAATTATTAAAAATTTCGCGCAGGACGATTGGTAAATGATAGCACGAATCGGATCGATTCTAAAAATAGGGTATCTTAGGTGACGAAGGTTTGGTAGGATCGCGGGGATCGCACTCTCGATTATTAAAGAAATTATACGCTGGGTTGGGTGTAGAAGCATTAATACGGCGAATTAAATTTTCGCGGTGAGGTGCATAATTCAGGATCGCGTCGGGTTAATCGCGAGAGGTTGAGGAAGGAAGGACGGTGGGTTTGTTGATCCCGAAGCGGGGTAGAGCTTAACGGAAAGGTCGTAGGTTTGTAGTATAAGCGCGATCGTCGGGCCGCATAATGAGCGGATAAGCCGTCTAATGTAGTCGTGGTAGAACACCGCCAGACCGAAGATAGCACGAGCTTCGTAGCCTCGCCGTTCTTCTGCCACCCCTGTCCCCGACGCTTCCTTCCTCCATTGTCTCGTACCTCCGTTAGCGCCACGCTACACCTAGATGGAATCATATCCCGTTTGACGAAACTTTGGCAGGCTACAAACGGGTTAAACTCACGCTTTGGTGCACCTTCCAGCACAGTCTTATCTCGTTGCGTTTTGCAACTTGTTCCCGTCCCTTCAAACTACTTAAGATAGAGTAATTTCGTTAATTAAATCTCTGTTGGTTCCGTAATACATTGAAGCAAGAGTACGCGATTGTTAGAATCAATCAGATATAGTGTCTTGGAGGAAAAGCTTTTATTCCCAGTGTGGACTTCAGAAAGTTAGATAGATGGGGCAGAGGAGGTGGGTTCCTCTCGCTCAAATAATCGATCAGAGAAATAATCTAGATTGGCTGCTTTATATGTGTTTCCGAAAGGAGCGCGTAGGGTGGATAGATTCTCGGTTCATGCTATATGTCCCACGTATCTGGCGAGTCACACTCGTACATTAATTCTCCGCTTCAACTAAACATGCTTTGATCACCAAGATGTAATCTTTGTCCCCTGCACAGTACATTAACTGTATCTTCCATTGCCATCGATACGAATCCAGGTCGCCGACGATCCCCCGTCGACGCAGGCTACTCAAACTCAGAGACAGCCCCGCGCGAATCACTGAATACTCAAATGTCCGTTAATCAGCGCGGTAACTTATAATTGACTGCGAGCTAATAAACGCTCAACACGTGGCGAAATGAAGCTGATTAGCAGAACGTTTGGCCGTGCAGCTTTCGCGCGACATAATATTTCGTCGCCGCTCGGTGGAAAGCGGATTGGAGATTGATTCAAGCTGACACGATTAGCGGACTATATTGTGAGCCGTGATCACGTTAACGCTGAATTACTCCGATCCGAGAAAAGCCGCTTTCAACGAGTCTAGCACGCGTCGAGGACGGAACGATGTTCACCTGAACAAACTCGTTCCTCGTTAGCGAGAGAGCTCATTAAGGCTTTCATGTTCCTGTGGTCACGTTTTGTGCCTAGCGTAGCAACATGGATTTTTTGAAAAAACGAGGAATAGCAAAAGGACAGAAAAAAGGGAGAGGAGAGATAGAGAGGGTATAGAGGCATAAAAACCCCGCCGCAACAGAATGCGTTTCTAAAATCCATCGTCAACGGGGGGATATGCTTGGGCGTTTCTGTGCCCAGTTCCTCATCCGGCGTACCGGTCTGGTTACGAAAAATATTGTTGGTGGCGTGAAGTTTCAATCGGGTTCGAAATCACGGCACGGTGCATATGTTTTCGCCCCACTTTTCCCCACCGTCGCGCGTCGTTCTCTTCATTCCTCTCTCTTTTTTTTTTTATTTTTTCATTCGACGCTTGGAGTTCGGCGGAGGATCGTGTTTGCGATACGCCGTGCCTCCCGTCGGTGGGCGACAATAAAAAACGGATAAAATTTTCGCGCACGTCGCGCACGTGGAAATATCGGATGTTTTTCCGTCGCGCTGACACAGGGATTGCACTGTATGACGCTGTGCTAATTGCACCACGGTGTTGTACGAGAGACAGCTTTTTATGCCGCGACTGGTAATGACATCCGCCCCGCGCAGCTGACCCTCCATTATTTCTCACCCCCCCCCCCTGCCCCTACCCTATCTATCGAACGGAGCCACCCTTGGAGGAGCGCGCGTATTTATCTTGCCCCGAATTTCGTGTCTCGCGGATCAGGGCCACTGCACTCAGCCCCACTACGTCATAAACGCCGCGTTTCCGCGCTGCCGACGGTAATTCCTTCGAATCCTTTACCGAATAATGCACACCGGGACGGGAGCCCGTTTACTGGCATTATTCAACACCGAACCATGGTGTCCTTTCTTCCGTGCAATTAACCAGAGAGCTTCGCTTTCGTGGCAGTTCGACAGCTCGCTGGAGCGTTTTGTTGTGGCGAGGAGAAAGGGACTTGAGATATTATTAGGGAATAGACGGTCTGAAATAACGGTGGAGAATTTCTGGAAAATTTAAGAAAATTAGTTGCTATATCGTCTGGTTGGATAGCTGTACTATTCATTGAAATATGTGTTTAAGTATCTACATATTGGGATGGAAGTCGCGATATTAGAATCTCTTCTTAGAGGTGCCTGTTAATATTTTTTGCGTCTGCCACGCACGCAGCCTGATCTCGGGATCAATATAACCATCACGTATCGATGCTTTCCCGTAGAAAGTGAAAAAAAAAAAAAACGGCTGGCCTGTCGAGGATTTACGTGGGAAATAAGACGAAGAGGCAGTTCTCTGGGATCTAATAAGAGTCAGCTTAGCCGTGAAATTTTATCGTACTACGAAGAAGCTTCCAGTGGCGATCGAGGGGATGCTTCTCGTCGCGCCATACGTTACTGCCACGCATGGATGCTCGTAGAATACACGCGTGGGTGGTGCGTAATATGGGACAGCGGTGTACAACAGTGGATACCGGGGGGGTTGTAAAGAGCGAATGACGAGGGGTGGACGGACGGAGGAAATAATGGTTTTTCGGGGCGTGTGTGTGCGTTGGACGGTGAAATATGTAACTTGGCGGTGACCGCGCATTACCGAGAATGAGATTTCGCGTTAAAGGGCGACGTCGGGGTTGTCATTTAAATTCTCGTTCCGAGACTTACCCCGAATATGAATTTAAACCCCCGACTCGCTTCTGCGTTTCTCCGCATCGTGGTAATACGACCGGAATTCCCGTGGAGCGATATCCACCTTGTCTTTCCTCATCTTCGTAAAGGCACTCGCATTTTACCTGCACTCTGCGCTTTATCCGAGTCCCAAGCACGAGGGTATTTCGCATTCCCAAAGAGAGGATGATTCGATCGAACATAGGAATACAATTTCATGTCTAGGACGAGATGAAGTGCATAGATTCTTTCGACGTCAACCGATTGGGCCGCGCTGGTTTAGAGGGCTTCGTATTCCTCTTATATCCGCTTCCATTTCGTTCCCCGGGTTCGCCCGACTCCGCTCCTCGACGAGAGTTCAATCTCGGTACGAATGCATATAGTTCTGAGAAGTCTCTGTTATTTCTGTTATCTCCGCAACCAGACCCTTTCGTCGTTAAAATATTCCACAAGCGTTCGCATATATAAAAAATACAATTTATTCAACAACGCGAGGGCGATGCTCACAAAACCTACACTGATAAAGTTTACAAACGCGCCTTATAACTCCACGAAGCAACGTATCGCTATAATTTAATCTTCCAGAAAAAATAATCGATCAGAAAGATGAGCAGATGCAATAGGATGTAGATCAAGTAAAGCCATAGGACGAGGTTAACCGAAGGCGATGCCGTGTCCTCGTGTAGATCTGCCATTATCTCGCGCGAGGATGTGCAGAAAGCCCTGAAAAAGAACGGTTGCATACGGTTGCAATCAGTGGTTCTAACGAACTCGGAGCCGTTCACAGAGACCACGCGGCACTTTTCTTCCTCTTCACCTGCACCGCTGCTTTCGCGTTCCTAATCGCACCAACGTGGCAAACCCTCTCGATCATTCGACCCGTGAGACCGTTCAGAGGCGATCGAACGATGGTGCGCCGAGTCATCACCGTTTTATTCGGGTCGAAGTAGCTGGGCGTGTATTCGGTCGTCTCCGAGGTGACCACCAGCTTCTTGTGATCGAGATTCCTCGTTAACGAGATCAAACGTTTCGCGCACAGGTCGATGCTGGCGTCCTCCAGTATGAATACCTGGCAATTTCGAGGTCCTAATTAAAGAGAGAATAAAAAGGAGGCCGTCCCTGGCTCCAACCCCTTGAAAGATCGCCTCTCTAAAAGGGGATACCTGAGGTTTCTTCACCACCTTGCCGATCCAGTCGGGCAGCGAAGTCTTCGCGGTCTTGGAGAAGATCCTTTTGCTGAGGAGCTTGCCATCCTTAATCTCTCGATGCACCGTGTCCTCCGACAGAACGTGAGCGGAGTACGGATTCGGGTAGCGTTTGAAGAACGCTTTGCAAACGGCGAGCCAGCAGTACGGAAGGATCGTCACTTCCGCGCTCTCCTTCATTGACTGGAACTTTAAAATTCCCGTGCGAGCGAGATCGTCGGTCCGTGACGCGGTGATCAAGGGCCGCTTGACTCGCGGAGGCTAGAGAAATTACGCGGGTCGCGAGCTCTGCCCCTTCCGTGGCTTCGTTTCCACCCACCTCTATTTATACAGATCTATTGAGTTACTGACGCTTACTCGTTCATTCACGCCCCCAATCTGCTTTTCTTCCGCGCTCCCTTATTCTCGCAATTCATTAGTGAATCGTCGAGTACTCCATAAACAATGGGGGTCTCCTCATTAACGTAACTCGGATGATAATAACGCTTTCGCGATTTTAAATACCCCGTCGGGCTGTGTGCCGTGGACAATGATCGTTACTTTGTTCACGGGATCGCGAACGAACGCCGGAGTCTTGTACTTGGGACGTATAGAAAGTAAATTGTTCCTTTCAGTAATCTATCGTATACTAAAAGTGATAATCGCGGTGTTTACCGTGGACGCGCCAAGTAGGGGAATTCTGATTATTTAATCTACTTTCTCTTCCCCTATTCCGAATCAAACTATCAATTACTCGGGCAACCTAACCTACCAGCACCCCCGCTGATATCAGTATTTACAAAGCGCGCGCGCTACCGTTCATTCAATCGCAATTCGTTCGCAATCATCGAGTACCTTTGCTCCGGATTTCGCTTCCAATTCGGGCGTTATTTGTGCACACTTTTTCGAGAGTTCGCGACCATTTCGACGGGAGCTCCCACGTCCTCGTTCTTCTTTTATTTAAAAATAAAAATACTCGCCCTCCCATTTCTATCGGTCCTGTTATCCAACCAGAACGTTCCCCCGAGTGTCTACGCAAATTCCTCGAAGCCCTTTGAAGCTAACATCCCGAAACTCGCCTTTGTCATCGGTGGTCGAACTCGGGAACGTGCAAATCGCCTCCGCTCTCGCGGTTGCCGCGCGCTAAGCCGAATATCTTGGCAGGGACTTAGTGCAGCGAGATAGCAGAAGCGATTGCATCGTTGCACAGATCCGCGGCGGAGCCGTAACAATTACCGAAGCCGAGGAAGAAGAAGAAGGGAAGCCTGGCCTCCGTTTCCGTCTCGCCGGTGCGTTGCGAGCCCGCGTTCATTACTGTACCGACAATCAAGCTGCCCCGTGGTCAAGAGGGGCGGGCTTGGGCGGGCAAGGGGTGATAAGGGAGTTAGGGGTGGTTTAAGCGAGTGTAGCCACGGCGGTCAAGCTTGTAATCTGACGGCGGTGGGTCGTTCGGCTGGTCGGGGTAAAACGGTCCATTAAGACCGGGCAGCAGTTAGTGGCCGTGCTATAGGAAGCAGCCAGCTTACTAATGCTAGGGCCTGGGGGAATCCCCGCAAGGGCCGGTGCCGAGGTCAGCCCTACGGGTGACTTCGCCTTCGCGAGACTTGCATTTCGTTTATCCGCGTCCATTCTGCCTCGTTTGTCTAAACGGCGCTGCGCTGTGCCGTCTTGCTGCTGGTCAATGGGGCACCTCTCACTGCCTTTTTCAACCTTTTTTCGTTTTGACCAGGAAAAATGTTTAGGAACAATTAGCGATTAGTACTAAATAATTATTAATTCTAATGGATTCTATTTTCCATTGCCACGAAGACGATCAGGACCACGCACACTAAGCTGCAGATATCGCGAGGGAAACGTATTCGCTATCCCTAAAGGCGAATTATCGCCAGGCGAGTTTCACGGGCAACCCTTCCGCGCGTATGTCAGAAAGTTTCGCCGGGGTTTAATTTGAACAGGCGCCGGACATCGAGTTGACGATGTTATCGGTATGTGTGCACGCTCGAGGAAATTGCGTAGGCACTGCTTGCACAGCCGCGTACGGATATCCGAGCTGGGCGAGCACGTGGGGAAGGGTAAGCAGAAGTTAGCGATGCGAAGGGAAGAACCATCCCCCTTAAACGCCCGTCGACCCAGGTTTGGGGTGGCTTCGCCTTCGCGAACCAAAGTTTGATTACTGTTTTCACTGTAGGACCACGATAGAAGCGCGCAATACGTACCTTCCTAACAAACCCGATACATTCTCACCCTCTTCCTTCGTTCACGTTAGAATTCGCGTGTCCCTCGTCTGGAGCTTGCCTTGTCGTGCTCGTCCAAACAATCTCCACTACGTACCATTTTATTTATACCCCTGAAACGGCACTTGCACGCGTTCCATGAATCGTTTTATCGAATATTTTAGCCAGAGTTGTAATTTCGTTTACAAATCCGTTTGTATTATCTATTTACAATTACCAACGTGGTGGCTGATTCTAGTCAGCTGTTCATTCCCGCTGTATCGATTTTCTCATTGTTACATTATTACGCTTATCTTGGAGATTTATATCAGTCCCTACTCCCATCGTTAAAGTAACTTAGATTACGTGCAAATATTCTCGTACAATTATACCTATATACATGTACCTATACGAGGGTTTGTAGGCGAATCTGTGTGATCGTTTTCAGTAAAGAATAGGTCTGCCTCGTTAGCAAGCTGACCTTTTCATGGGGATATTAAAAATACCCAGCACACACCTTGCGTCTCGTAACTCTTCCCATCTGCATTCACCCTGCTGCCTTTGACATTCCGCCGAGGGAAATGTCACAGGGCCTGCAACAATTTCGTCACGATGCAACTTTAGTCTTTGCGTGGCGTGCCTCTGTTTGATCCTCGTTACACCAACATCTTTGATAACCTTTACGGCTCGCGGCGAACGGTAATGTCGATATGACGTGACGATAGAGGGGGCTGCTCGTCGTCTCGCGTCTGGCAGTAACGCGAGCTTAAATTAATCACATCGTCCAATTACCACGGTCGAGTTTTTTTTCGCCCCGGCGAGCTTATCGCCAGATCCATTTGTACTCCCCAAGACCCGGGCGATCATTCAATTTTCTCTTCAAGTGTATCTCCCCGCACCGCCCCGCTCTCTCTCGTCCGCGAGCATCAGTTCCCGTCTTTATCCAAACCGAGGACGTAATTAATTCGAGAACGCTCGTGTCCAACGAGAGAAGTTCCCCGGGCCGGGTTCCCGGGGCGCGGGTGGTGGAAAAGGATATTTCCTGAAGAGGTAGCATCGGGTTAGAGGAGAAACTTTGATTTGACTTGCACGCGACCGCTTTCGCACGAGACTGCGGTTTGCAAGTTGTACACCGGGGCCCGTTTCATCATCGAACGGGTAGCAGTGGCTCGATGGAATTAGAAATCTCGCCTACGAGGGGCGGTGGGAGCCGATCTGAACTTGCACTTTGGGGCACGTAATCACCGCGTGCCACTGCTGCAGATTCTATTTCCTCCGCGGAGCAGCCTCTCTTTCGGCCCCATTTCCTTCCCCGCGCCTCTGCGCACCTTCCGTTCGAATTCTGTGCAGCTGATTTCTTTAGAGCCCTCCGCAGTTGATCTTCCTAGTATCTCGTGCAATCGATTTCCTCGAACCTCCGTACAGTTGGCCTCCCTAGAATTCTGTACCCTCGAGACTTTCCTCGCGTTCCGCGCAATTGATGCTCGGTGTTCTGTACGGTAGCGCTCGTCGCGTTCTATGTATCGGAGTTTCTAATAGGATTCTATAGGATCCTCTGATGATTCTTCAAAATTGATTTCCGTCGTGCTCTATTGTTCCGCCTTGCCTGTTTGGTCCCGGGCTCTTTATCAGCTCCCACCAATTTGGAGAGGGTGTTCGGCTCGTTCCCATCTGTGGGGCGATCGCAGGGAGAAGTTCGGGGCTGTTCCTTCTAATTTTTGGATGACACTGCTGTCGGGTCTCGCGACGCCACGTTCCCCAACAGAAGTTGGCGCGCGATTGCGGGAGGAAAGGGCGAGAGGGGACGGCACCGGGGAATAATACGCGAGCGTTCCAGAATCCGGAGTTTCGCACGAAGGGAACAATGGACAAGATTAATGGCAAATGGCGTGAGCGGAGAGGCAGTTCCGAGGATCCTAACACAAGCATAACGAGAGGTCGGTCTTGCATAATCTGTCTTGCGGTATTGCTGCAAGCATCGCGACGCGGGATTATTGGATCATTTCTGGAGAGAATTTCATATCACGGGGATGATCCTCCGAATCACTTTGAAAATCCTCTTCCTCCCCGGGCGCGTCTCATTTGAATATCAGCAATTTTTGGCCCCCGACGGCTGCACGATGTTCGCGGGACAAAAGCATTTCAACCTTTACAAAACAAACCAAAGAGTCTCATTTTCCCCGTTATTCACCGCCTCTATGTTTCCCCATGTTTCTTCTCGCGCTTTTCGTTCGGGCCTGAAATGGAATATGGAAAAAAAACCTTGTGATTTCCCATTTGCTTTCCTCAGTTCGCGAGGAACGCGGAAATAGATTCGCGCGAGATTGACGTTCGTTTTATCCGCACGGTCGAAAGCCATTTGTCGATATCGATAGCGGCTCGCTCTAACTGCAATCCTCCGGCGTGCAAATCGAGAATTCTAATGGGCAGGCTATAATTCCTTGGCGGTCGTCGAACGCTGGTCTTTTCTTCTTCTTGTTCGCCGAAGGCTCGCCAATCAAATGCCGCGACGAATTGATTTGTGAAAAAGGGAAGGAGTTACGGGAAGTATAATAAAGAAAGAAGCCGAAAGACGTCTATTCAGTTGCAATTCCGTACGCGCCTGGGTTTATTCGAGGACATATTCGAAGGGCGACGATGGCGCGGTGGTTGCAGCACTTACGACGGGCCAGAGAATAGGATATTGAAAAATCCCCGCCTTACATTGACATGCTTCTGCGTTCCCCGTCTTCTTTGCTCTTCCTTCCTCTCGCGTCGGCTACTAACCGAGGATGAATGCGTGCGAGGGTGGCACGGATGGTAGCAGGTGCGCCCGTGAATTTATCGCGGCGAAGGAGCTCGACTTATGAGCGCTGCTTCTGATTTGAATCGACCGAAAAAACTTCGCCCTCTTCTATCGGCCAGTGATCGATATTCTTCAGTGGCGGGGGGAGGCGTCAGACTGGTATCGGAATATTCATCCTTTCTCAGGGATAACGCGATTGTCTTTGCTTCCTCGATTCTAATAGAAGTGGTAGTCTGCTTCTCGGAGGGCTGAATCGTATCGCGCTGCGTATTCTGATATTTCCCTCCAAGATTTTACATCGCTTGAACGTAGAATGTTTCTACAATACAACGAGGCGCGAAACTTGGTAACGCGTTCTACTTCTAAGAAAGGAGAGCAGAGAATGTTCGCACAGTACATGGAGGTGGAATTTTGGGCTCTACCGGAGGATCAGATCAACCGGAATCGGGCAGAAATTTCACAAGTCGTTGGCTTACAATTATCTTCACCAAGCGCTGTACCTACTCCTCCCCAAAGTTGCGCCCCTCGTGGAAGCACCGTGTACGCTCAGCGACGTTCGCGCTCATAAACGCGATATATCCTTGGCACAAGAAGTGTTCCCGATATTGGCACGGTCGAAGGAGGTGTGGAAGTAAAGGTGAGACGTTGGAAACATTTGGAATCAGTGCATTCCCCCCGGGGACACCTCGTAAATCGTGCGCCCCGTTTGTTGGCGCCTTTCCACGTGTCCCGTCCCCTTTCACCTCGCCCCTGCACCCTTGCGCTCTTGTCGCGGCTCCACCTTCTCCGTTCTTCTCACGCACGGAATGCGGGGAAATCCGAGAAAAATCGCGTTATCGTTAACCCGTGAAACAGGAGTCGTAACAGAAAGGTCGAAGGTGAACGCTCCAGGCACGGGGGCCATTCTTACGTGCCACGGAGTATCGCGTCCTTTTATTCCCCCCTACCTTACATCGTGGTGGATTTTTACAACGGAGCCTGAAATACGACGGTCGTTCCTCGCGGAATTATCGGCGACGATGAAAACGGCCACCGGCATTGATCATTTCTCCGATTCCTCCTATTCTCCGTCATGTGCTTGCTATTTACTCTCGCCCTCTATATTCCACACGTGTAGCGACTTCTCCCCATGGCGGCTTTAATTTTCCTCGAGTTAACGCTAGGCATTATGCGGCACGGTCCTTCTTCCGCATGGGCGAATCAATTTTCACTTGAATATTTCAAAGCCGCCACCGCGATACCGCGGCAAAGAACACCTCCATTAAGGGAAAGCTTTTCCACAGGCCTCGGTGTCGTTCGGTGGCAACGCCCGTTTCCGTTTCTTCCTCCGTGTTTCAGATCTCTTCTCTTCTCATCGCCTTGCGGTTGATTTCCAGACAGCACCGGTGGTCGCGATGCTTGAAAAAGGATACGAGCGTATCGAAAAAAATGCGCACGTTTGCCCATTGCGCGCGTCTTTTCTCGCGGCGCATTCATCTGCCCGCTCTCTCCCCCGTGCTCGCGCGCTCGTGGGCGAGAGTAATTTCGGTGGCCGCGGGTACGTCTGCTCTTTTACAAATATTGATCGTGGAAAAATAGTCGGCGTCTACGATATACACGCAGGACAGCATCGACGGCAGAGGCGGAATCGAATTTTTCATCGACGGTGGCTGAGTAATCTAGGTCGCGCGTGTATCGTTTGTCGCTATAGAGCTCTGCTCATTGTTCGATACAAATTCAAGTTCTTTCCTGGCTCTTGTTAGAACGCAAGCAACCGGGGCGAGTTATTGAAAAGGAGCTCAATATCTGGCCCCCATTCAGCGGAAAATTGCATATCTCGACGGGGTTGAATGGACGAGCCGCGATGAGAGATTAACTCCTTTTTTTTTTTATTAATGCGCATGCTGCTGGGTCGCGCGAAGATAGGGGCTTCGTTAGACTATCAGTCGATTGTCGATAATAAGTCTCTTTATTAAATGGATTGCCAACAAGCTTTAATCTCGAGTTGCGCGGAAGCTGAAGTGTCGCAAGATGGTCCTATAATTCGCGTGTACTGCATGCATAATCGATGCTGTTGTCAGCGAAGTTCAAAACGAATGAGAAATGCCGGGACGACGCTGGAGATCCCGTTAATCGACTGCAAGCACTTCGCTCTGACTGGGATCATTTCCGCTAGAAACGCCCCGCAAATTGAGTTCGCCACGGTCCGGCGAATTAATGTCTAATAGTCTGTCCCGAGGACGGAATTAATTACTTCAACTTCAAGCCGCTGATATTAAATGCGCGAATTAACGTGCCGTGGGCAGTGTCCAGTTATGTCGGTTTCATGCGTGGCACGCTGATACGCGGCGGCAATGCTGACCACTTTTTTCCGTGCCGCTTCCAACCTGCGCAATGGTTTTGTTCAATCGACCATTTCGTACTGTGTGTCGTTTGAACTCTGTTGTATAAATCGACGTCATGAATAAGGGATTATTTTAAATGTGCCTGTGAGGGATTCTGTGGATGTTGCTTGTAAGATCCATCAGCCATGGAAAATTGCTTTCGAAATTATGAGCTCATATTGCCGTGTTGCTGGATTCATTACTGAATTTTAGGTGTAATTGAGATTCATTTCAGGTGGCTGAATACTTCCCGAGGCATACACAGCCACGAATCCTAGTATTCGAAGACGTTGAAGATATCTTGCTCTTGTATTAACCGAGAATTGATGAACTCTGATTGTAAGGGAGTACTTTGACAAGGTCGAAAGACCCCAAATCCTCCCAAATTTAAGTACTTCTTTAAGAAACGATCTGGAGAATAGCCCAGTTTATCTTGTCTCACTGAAGACTATCCACACTCCCTTACTCACAATACAACCGTCACGTCTTCCACCACTTTTGTGCCGCATTGATAATTACTTAATCAAAACAAGGTTATATCCGTATCTAAACACTTGCACGACAATATAGTTCCCAATTCGATACTCAGAATCACCCACGAATTCACCAAATGCTCTTCAAGCTCCTCCAAGTAAGCCAGTCCACTCCGTCTGACTTATGGCTGACCAGTTCTCCTTAGCAATTGACTAAACCATTCTCAAGCAACGTCCACGAATCATCCCTCTACATGAACACTTTTACACCCGTACACTGCCCAAAAGTCTAGCCCGCCAAGGGCCCAGGAAGTCCCAGCACATTATCCACCACGACTAAACACACAAAACGAGCCTCCAGTTGGTGGAATTTCCACGGGATCGATTTCGAAAACGGTGCGGTTCGGTGCGTCTGGCTCGAAAGTGGCTATATCTCCGTGTGAGGAGCCGGAGTCAGGGATGTCGGGTGACATTGACCGCGGGTGCAACCCCCGCGTAGGGTTGCCGGCGAGGTTTTCGCTGGCGCGTGGAAACGGCGCTTGCGCCCCGGACGTTCTCGTGCAGCCGGGTTGCCGAAGGAAGGGGCGACGGGGTAAAACACAGTACGACCCCGGACGGCCAAGGGGTGACGGCACGTCCACAAAAGATCCTCCGTCTTCCCTTCCACGAGAGTTCCCGCGGATACTTGATTACGTTCGCGGTGGCGAGCTCCAACGGCCGAGTTGTGTACGCGTGCACGCGCGCATATCGCGGGTGGCTGTGCCTCGCCGTGTCGCACACCTTGCCCCGAGTCCATCGTCGCGTCACGCGCGTGAGATCCCCGTAATTTCATTCTGGGAGCGAGCTATCCCGCCGGCGAGATCGTGGCACCCAGGTGCACTTTCTTCCCACATCGGTCTTCCTTGGTGGGCGAGCGAGTGTGTCGTCGACGTGCGTGGAGCCGGTGCCGCGACGCTCGTGGAGTTGCATGGCTTTATTATGAAATATTTCATGTAAGTACGACCCACGCTGAGAGCGTCCTCGCGTAAACCCGCCCCGTAAGGGTTGCCCTCGGTGGATCCCGACTTTCTGTCGCGATCTGTGCCGTTGCCTCGTGGCTGGCTACCTCGGGGCGCCTCTGCTCTGTCTAACTGTAAATTCGGCTGCGCTTCGCTTTGGAGTCGCGCTGAAAGTTGAGTACCGCGGATGTGCGAAGCTTTTCGCGTGGCCTCCATGAATAATGCACGAGTTTGGTAAATAATCGGCGGATCGCTGTTGTGACGAGAAGAACGCTTTAGCGCGGAGATAAAGACGTAAATTATTCACGATAACTTTTACTATATAATTCGCCCGCGTAGCGTGTGCGTGCATAATGTACGGAATCACGGGATAGGGGTAATTTACGATATAACGAGTGAATCGGTTCGGCGCAGGGCGTGCAAAAAATGAACGGATACGTGACTTCAATAGGTGCAATCTTATCGGTTTAATTCAGCCTGATAGGCGAGCTTGAATAAGACGTCGACTTCCCATGGCTTTTTCTTATCCCTCCGCTTTCACGAAGCTTTTCACGGCTCCCTGCATATCGGGGCGGCTGAATAGACGCGCGGGGCTCATATTCGACTATTCGTATGCACCGCTCGCTATCGAACCTTCGATTAGTCTCTGCCCCGAAGACAATGGTTAATCTCCGTTGGCTTCCGCAGTATGCTCTCTCCGTACATCCTTTAGCAATATCACACACTAAAATGGACTTTTTTTTAATTACTCCATTACTACAAATCTCTCTGAACTTCTACGACGTTGGAATTCATAATAGGAAGAACTGCACTTGCAGAGCACGCATCCTTCGTGAATCCAAATTCGTCCCCAGGTATTTTCAAAATCGCTCACAGGGACATTCGAGCAATCGGGGTTACTATTGTAGGATCACGGAAAAAAGGAAGTCGCCTCAACGGGACTCGAACCCGCGATCTCTAGATTTGCGCGCTGATCAGCCGCCTTAACCACCTCGGCTACCGCCGACTTCCCGGTCTTGATGCTTCCGTGCCCTCTCTTATAGTATGGGGGTTCCTGATCCCACACTATTTTGTCGGACAGATTATTATATCGCTTCCTGTTGTCGCGTATGCTTGATAACAGGTATTCCAACTCCCGTAAACGCAGACGGCACGCGGCCGACTAATATTTGTAATGGGTAATTGTTCGCTATTAATTCATTCAAATGAAGCTTCTAATTACCGCGCAGCAGCGAGCAACGCGTGGCGATGTCCGCGTGGAATTTCAATGCTGGTGTGTCGCTAAACGGTCAGATAAAATATTTGCGTTCAATCGATTACGTTTGAAAATTTCGTGCAATCCGCGGGTCCGAGGGGGAGGGATAGGGGTACGTGTAAAACTGTGAATCCCGGGTGCAGTTGGTTCAATTCGTCCATGGATACGTCGACTACATTATTAACCAGGTATCTAGGTTGATAGATTATTCACGCGCCCCTCGTACTAACCTGAAATTAATTTATTCGACGACTGGGATCGGCTATCGGTTAAGCCTCGCATCGATTCAATTACCAGCGCAGAAATTAGGACGTCATCGTTGATATCGCGAATTATGATCGGTCCTTTTCTTCGCCTGTCCTCGTTGCAACCCCCTAATAGTTCCTCTCCGTCGTTGCTATTCCAGCAAACAAAATTTCACCGCTCAGCGTGTAGATACTGGCGTGTTCCACGCAATTAGCCTCACGCTTACACGCTCTAAGCGAATTACGCGCCGCGTTGATTCGCGCTCGCTGATCCTCTATCCATGGCGTATCGGCTAAGTAAGCGCATTTCTGCGCGAGATGCATTGCAGTCGGTGCACGAAGTTTGCAAGCTCCTCGAAATTTCGCGTTTCTGTATTTCCATGGATAAATTCGATTTCCTGGATATCCGAATGTACGCGTAGATAAAAGTGCTCGAATTTGAAACGCGCGCAGCTAGCGCAACGTTATTCTTTCATCCGCCGTGTCGTTTAAAGGGAGTTCCATTAACTAGCGAGCCACTCGAAGAATAATTCACCGCGAAATCGATCACGTTAATTGCATTCAGACAGAAGCCCGTCCAGCTTTAATCTGCAATTCGGTCACCGAAGCGTTCCTCTTCATTTATTCAACGTTCCAACTGGATTCGTTCGATCCACCCCCGGCATGGGGGCCGAGGAGGAGACATCGAACGGTGTTTCCTCGGACCCCAGCCTCTGGTATTAATTTCGTGACAAGCCTTCCTCTTCCTTTCTGTCTTCTTAAACGCTACCCCCATCTGGGGCTCCCTTTTTCTTTCCGCCTCATTTGCGCGCGATAGCCACGCTTATTTCTAGTTCGTCGCCCCCGGCGGCCCAAGTTCCTTCGATCGATGCCACTATTAATACGTTGCCACAGCTTCTTTCTTCCCAAATCGCGGTACACAGTCGCTTCCACGAATCGCGACCATCTAGCCTCCCCGTCCGTCCATTCAACTGCCCCAAAAACCGCGAATCACCGGCGAGCGTAGCCGCGCTCACGGACGCTGCCTCGCGGCCCTGTTCACGTATTCGCTTTAGAGGGACGAGAAAGCCAGGCTTCGTAAAGCAGAAATATTCCGTGTGACGGTAGCACATGTCAGGACTCAAAGCGGAACGTTAGTCACGGACCAAGGACGGGGGTGGAGAATCGCTCGCACGTGGCGATCACGCGCTCCGCTCCTTTGGAAACGAACGTTTATGTACCCCGTTCTCAATCTTCGAGCTTCCAGCCAGGTATTCGCAATAGAAGGTCGTGATTTTAAATAAGATAACCGCTCGCGCCCGTCGCCGAGATTCGTTAATTCGCGTCGGTGGGAAGTGAAGAGTGGATTAGGCGACTTTCCCCTTTTTGCCCGGGCGCGTCATTAGAACCGGCTGGAAATAAAAACAGCGCGCGGTGAAAGCCGCGGGCGGTGGTTCGCGCGCGCATGAATCGGGGCCATCCGACTGCGGGCTCTCCCTCGCTGGCGAAGAGGCGCGGAGAGCGTGCGAATTTTATGACGGGTTTCCCATTAATCATCTCATCATCTCCCGCTACCCGGGCCGGGTCTTATTCAAAGACCGCCCGATTCCAAGCACGGCATCGATTCGTTCGCGTTGAATGCAACACCGCCCCGGCCGCCGTTGCCTCTGTGCCATTGTGTTGAATTAAACGTTCGCCCAGAGCCCGATGAGAGCTTCTATATATTCTGGCCACCGGTGGATCCCGTTACACTTGGAGAGCAGCCGGGATTTCTGGCTGGATAATTTCGGCGTAACTTCTAATTATTACCGCCCCTCCCCATCGCGGTTTAATTGCGAGCCAACTTCGCGATTCGAGGGGCGGAATTAATTTATGTCTTTTATCGAGAACCGCGCTGCTAGTTACAGTCGTTGGTGGCTGCCTGCTCGCGGTCCTCGGCTGCGACAGGGTTCGGTAAGATTCTGAGGACTTTAGGGGCGGCAGAGGAGGAATGATGGTGCGTAGCATGCTTTATCGCGATATGGGATTAATACGATTCGGTTTGGGCAGCGTCGAGTTCCGCTTGCGAATTAGGGGCGCTAATGGAACTAAGCAGTGCCAGCTGAAAGCAGGCACGGCGAATAGACTAGTTTTGCGCTAGTTCCGGGGACAATACTCGACAAATCCCCTTTGCGGCCTGCTCTCTCCGCCTTTGGCTAAAACAATGCGCGATTCTTCCCCGGAATCACCCACCCGAGACACGGTATAAACAATGGCCCCACTATTCCACGGTCCCGTGTGCGCCCAGAAAATCAATGAGGTATAGTTCGGATATTCTTTTCGCGTCCCAGTTCATTGTCCTATGAAAACGAGCCAGGGAGCGGAGGGGTCTGCAGGTTTCGCGTTTCGTTTCGGGGCGCTCGCCAGTCGATCCCACGCGAACCTGTAGCTTCTTGTTAAGGGGCGGACAGCGTCGTTGCGACACTAAAATTCGGCAAAACTCCGGCGCACCGGTCGGAGATGAAAATAGTAGGGGGATCAGCGAAACAAAGTCATTATGCAGAGTAGCCGCCAGAGAAGACGATTAAACCGCCGGTGGCATAGAGGGAGGGCTATCGGTGGTTGCAGGGATCCCAGACGATGGCCGGTGGACTCGTTTAATTACCAAATGCAGTCGTCGTCTGTGATCCGAATACGAGCGGCTTTGTGCTCTGTGTATCCGTTTTTAGGGGAGGATTTGCTCGGGAGCAGGCGGATTAATCGAGCGGAGGGGAAGGGCGGCGGCGTTATCAGTGCGTCCCGCAGATAATGCGTGTCGGGATGCGGCCGCAGATAGATATAGAGATAGAGGCAGACGGGAGCGAAGAGGGGCCTGTGGACGAAGAGGGAATCACGCGTGTCTGTCCATTCGACCCTATCGCGCGAAATAGCCGAGCGTGTTTGCTCCTCGTAAACCACCCCCCGACACGCGTGCCTTCCGACCCCTCCTCCGTCCTTGGGTGTTCATCTAACTGCATACCTATGCTGTCTAGCGAAACGTCGTATCGCGTGTTGCGCAATGCACACGCCCACGCGTACGCAATTAACCACGTTGAAGCCACCTCGCGAAGCCCCGGCCACTACCTTTAACAGTGGACACCGTCAACTGGGATTCTTGAACGATCAAGTTCCTACGCAGATGTTCGCAGAATTTCAGAATAATGTCCAGAAAGGAAAGCACGAAGCTCCCCTTTTCTTTGGATATATCATAAACTCGCCAAACGTATCAAGCGAATTTCGGGAACCCCTTTACTTGCAACGTAGCTTTTGCTTGGTTCTCAAATTCCGTTGATGTCACGAAGTATGATAGGCTGGAAAATCGAGTAGCATCTCATCGTGAGTTTCAAGCGCAGCGAGCGCGACGTGGCAATTAAATCGAAGCCCATCGAATAGTAATCGAACTGAGGGGGGGGGGGGGGGGGGGGCGTGAAACAACGGGGCTGTTTGTTCGACGGGTTTTAGACGTCCTAGAACAATCGGTGTTCGGCATTGTCACGTGTCGATCATTTGTTTACAATGGATATTGCACAGGGATCGGGCTATAGGGTACACGGAGTTCGAAGTCGCACCCACGGCTGCGTAACTGCGTGCGTGATCGGTTTTGGAAAAGCGTTGCGTTCACCCAGGTTGTTGATATATGATGTGGTTACCTTTTTCGGGAACGGGTTTTACTGTATTCAGTTATGGTTGATTCTTTGGCTTTACGTCCATTTTTTTTTCCATTTCATTCTAACGTCCTTGGTGTTTCAGTTTACGGACTCGTTCAGATTTGGCCTAGAAAATGCTATATTTTCAAACTGTATCACCCGGAGTAGGGAATTTGAAATTGCTTCGCAAACAGAATATTCAATTGATTGATCAAATTGGCCCGCTTCACGGGAACGATTCAGTGCGCACGGAAATTCAAGGGAGCAACCACGCTGGAAAAGTAATTTCGAAATACGACTAATCGACGAGTGGCGAGCGTTAATACGATTAAATAACTCTCGTTATTCCTATTTCACCAGCGACATGCAGGACACGCGTAATCTCGGTGGAACATCGATACCCTCCTATTCCCCAGCGCACGTCGGCGTGCAAATGGTAACTTCACGCTGTTTTGACGGGGTATAATAATTTCTCTGGAGACTGCGTTCCGTCTAATCTGCGGGCGTATGCAGTCACACCCACGCCGCTGGGGCGGAGGCGGCGAAAAGTGTGCGTCCCCATCGATCCCGCTGTTGCCGGGAATCGCCTGAACGAGTATTGATATTCCAAATCCATATTTCATTACGCCGCGGAAATTATCTGGTCGCTGGTGGGACATCCAGGCCGCAGAACCATTTCAAAAGTTTTATGACATCGAGATCCCTCGTGAACTCGGATCCCCTGAACGTTTCGTTCTCACAGACGCATCGTGTCTCAGGGATGGGCACTATATTTCTCGCAGCTGTTGCTATTAGGTATATCGTTTTTAGAATGGGTTCATCAGAACCAAGAAATCCTCTATTTTATTGTCCACTTTAAAGTCTAATGAACGAAATAAGTTGAACTCTGTGGCAATTGAGGGCTCGGATGCAATAAGGGGACTAGCGTTCGAAAATGGGAAAAATAATTGTCCAAACGCTATGAAATATTGGAAAATTAAATGTTGTTAAACTGTATTTTTAAAAAATATAGTGTTGTAAAGCTCGTCACGACACACATTTTTTCTATTCACAGTTTGTTTATCGAATCATTACTATTCGAGCTAAAAATTATAAACGAAAAAATTTTCATCGTCCAAAATCATTATTTCTTTAAACATAAATTGCGATAACTTGAGTAAATATTAAGGGATCGTTATGAGACTTGAAACATAAAACTCAGAAAACTCTAGCGAAGCCGCAAAATGTATGCACAAAACCCTTATGTTAACAAATGTAATAATATTTCATTAAAAGGTAATACTGGATATAACCCATGTTTTTCAACGTTCGCCGTTAAAAAGAATCGAGGAAATTTTGAGGTACATATAACTTGCAGCGACAAAGTTTTTCCTTAATATACAAGGAAGATTTTCACCAATTTTCACACTGATTAATAAATAAATGTAGAAGTTATGACGATATATATAATTCTCCCACGGCGCCAACTGTCAACGCGAATGCTAAGACTGCTAAATAGCCCATTACACGCGGCTGTTGACTATTGGTGGCGCGGGAGATTTATATATATCGTCATATCTTCTACAATTATTTATTAATCAGTGTGAAAATTGGTGAAAATCTTCCTTGTATATTAAGGAAATACTTTGTCGCTGCAAGTTATATGTACCTCAAAATTGCCTCGATACTTTTTAACGGCGAACGTTGAAAAACATGGGTTATATCCAGTATTACCTTTTAATGAAATATTATTACATTTGTTAACATAAGGGTTTTGTGCATACATTTTGCGGCTTCGCTAGAGTTTTCTGATTTTATGTTTCAAGTCTCATAACGATCCCTTAATATTTACTCAAGTTATCGCAATTTATGTTTAAAGAAATAATGATTTTGGACGATGAAAATTTTTTCGTTTATAATTTTTAGCTCGAATAGTAATGATTCGATAAACAAACTGTGAATAGAAAAAATGTGTGTCGTGACGAGCTTTACAACACTATATTTTTTAAAATACAGTTTAACAACATTTAATTTTCCAATATTTCATAGCGTTTGGACAATAATTTTTCCCATTTTCGAGCGCTAGACCCCTTATTGCATCCGAGCCCTCAATTAAGCCACGCTTGGATCGAACATGATCATGATTATCTAATACTATCTTTACTACTCGGCTGCGTCCGGAATTTAGATTCTGATTTTATAAAAAAAGAATTTTTTTATTAGTGAGAATAGTCACATTCATCTGGATTAACCAGACATAATGAGCCGAGGCACATTTCGTGATCCAAGAGTTTACCGTTCGAAAGTTTTTAGGCGACAGGCAAACACACAAACATATAAACTTTCTGCTTTATATTGATTATCTAATATTCCTTCCACGATGCCAGAGCGGTTTCACTCTCTAGTAATCTTCAATCACCACACATATAACTTGCAGTAATGTCCTTAACAACATTAGTAACGAAGAACCATCTAAGAAAGAGGAAAGGAAAGCAAGATCCTTTTTCCTCCGGCTCGGCAAATCTTCCCGGAACGATACTCTCCCCAAGTATCCGGTCCCGTGCTTCCTCGGCGCTACTTCGGCCAGCGCCAGTCTATTTACGAGTGGAAAATCTACTGGTAAAAGGGAAGCCTGGTGGAGAGTTGATCGCGAGAATGGAGGCTCGATGGTGGGCACGAGGTTATCTTGATTGGGATATGGAAATGCGGGCGGGTAGTTAAGGGGCAATTTCTATGGATGCTCGAATGCGTACCGAGGCCTTTCCGCGTGCGTCGAAGTAAGCGATAGAGGCGGGCAGAGAGAGTGGAAAAGGGAAATAAGAGAGGCAGGAAAAAACGGACGGCCGTAAACGCGTCGGGGGCAAGACCATTCACGGGGAGGATCGTGGAGGATCGTGGAGGAAAGGAACACGGACTAGGCGGGTAGAGGTCGGCATGCTAATATCGGATTTTCCCTGTGCGTTCGGTCCATCTGCTCGGGAAAAGTTTATTCGCCGCTTTATATCCGTTATGCGGATGGATGCCGATGGTCGTGGCGGCGGGGGGACAGCAGGCGACAGTTACATAAAAAAGTCGAACCCACCCGTGGACAATTTCTTTTTCGACTGTTTTCACGAGGTCCAATCGGAGGGAAACGACGAGAAAACTTGCTGCAACTCAACAGCAGAGAATCGGGACACAGGGACAGTCGATAGGCGAGGGTTTCCGAGCTCCCAGGGACACGTTTACGACGTTTCCCTGCGTTTTTCTTCAGCTGGTGATAATACCCCGTTGTAGTTGTATTTCTTAAAATAATCGCTTCTCTATTGAGCTCTGTTCCTTGTTAAATCCACGTGCTCTCGTAATTGGGTGAATTTCACTGGTTGATTATAGGCGTGGAAGTAATTCAGCTTGCGAGCACTCGTGTTGTTCGTTGCAAATTGGCACGGAGTCTCTTAACGACTCTGGTACTTTTAATTAATTGTGAGGATTCGCTTGTTGGCCGAATTGTTGAATAGACGGTATTAATCACCAAATGGTTCTTTTTCTCGGCATCTTCAATTATCCATGGCAGATCTGCCAGCAGAGGATACTCGAAACGTTGCGTTCTAGAGCGAACGGTAACGAAGGTACTTTACGCACCGAGTTGCTTGAGCTGTTGATCAAAGGGACAGGGGAAGCCGCTAGTAGAAATCCAACAGCAGTTCTTGGATTCCCATTAATATTTCAGTCCTTTTTCTCAGCAAAGGCGTCGGGGGAATGATTACAGGGAGGCGATGGCCGCGCTCGGGTTCGTGTCTCGCATGTGGGCCAGTGGAATGGCGCCCTGTTGCTTTTAGTTGATGAACCGTCCCTATTTCCAGCAGTTGGCTTCTGCCTCGGTCGTTTCTATGCCAGCGTACTCCACTTGGCGTTGCAGCGAGTGTTCACGATTCTCTAGTACCTTGCCTCGTGCACGATCCATTTCGATATCTTCTCAACGGAATGGATCCTCCACCTTGAAACCGCCCTCGCAGCAAACTCCGGCAATTATAACGAATCTGTCTAGAAAATAAAAGACCAATCCGGGACACCAATTAAGCTGAATAATTGAGGAAAGCAAAGTGAGGCGCAACGCGGAAATTCCGCGGGGTCAGCCTCGACTGTGCAAGCCCCGGCGGGGTTAAGCTGGAAGAAATAAATTAAGCCCCAGTTACCGGGCCATGCATCGCGTACTTAACATAAACAAATAGTCTGGTGCGCTGCTTAAGTGAGTCGTTAAGGTGTTCAGCTGGGCGCGAGCATTATTCAAGCGCGGGGCTAGCGAGGCAGTCGCATTCACGAGTCCGTCTGTTTTCTCTGTTTCAGGTAAGTTTCGCGACGTAAAGCGTCCCCGCCTCTGTGCACGGTTAGCATCGCTAGCGTAAGTAACGTCTTCCATTATCAGTACACGAGGCTCGTTCGAAGGGGTGCGCATCGAAGGCATCGCGGACGGGGCTCCTCGAGCTGCGAAAACTTTTTCCCCGCGTCTCGCTCGCCCCCGATATTTCGTGTACACGCCGGGCGTTCTACTTAACGAGGTTCGAGCGGCAGCAGCCGAGTTTGCACATTAAACGTGCCAGGGTTAGGCTGTATAATCGTACCAGAAGCACTTTGAATTAAAAGCTCAAATTGCGTCCCTGTCGACGACATTTTAATTACCGGCCGCGGCCTCCAGGTGAAACAAGGATTTCAGTTAATGAAACCTTAGGCAAACCTCGCAGTCGCGAAGAAACGTTCAACCGGCCTTTTCATTCCCGCCACATTCCCTTCCCTTGGATTACTCTCCTTCGGATGTTCGTCGATTCTCGCGAGCCCGGCAAACGCGTTAATTGGGCATCAAGGGTATAACGTCTTTGATGTTACTGCCCTGTTTGATTTCCCGCTCCTTCTTAAACTTTTACAAGGTGCTTAACGACGTTAGACGGCGAACTCAAATACTTGCAGTTTTACTCGCTGCCGGTGTTCCTCGGGGGTTGGTCGTTAGTCACACGTTTCTTCAGTTTGCGCGGCCGCTGCCGCGCTCATAGATCCTCAGCTAATAGAATTATGCATTTGTCGTATTTTTGGTACGATTCAAGGAAGGAAGATTAATTATCTTTGTAGATTTCGGCTGGAATTACTTCCACAGTATCAGTGGCCCACTCAGGATTAATTAATCTTGAGGGAGCCGAGTTGAATGGATAAGAATACTCTTAATGTAAATTCAATAAAATTCATTAGGTGAATATAAAAATTGATTTAAAGAATAAACTCCAGTTTCTTTTTCTTTTTACAAAGTCTCTTATTTGGGTGTGCGCCATTGCACAGTATTCTAATATCAGAATTCTGTGACTTCCACCCTCGATATCGACTGATATACGTCTAATTTAATTTACAGTAAATCTTTAAGTAGCATCACCTGATTTTTCATTTAACACGTCTACGTCACTGTCCGCTGAACCTATCGGGCGAAATTCTTGATTGGCCCGGTGGCGATTTGAAGGATTTAGTGGAGGTTCGGTGTACGACTTGCCGGTGCGTTATGCGTGCAACGATAATGGCTGATGTGGATTGATCGAACCATCCCGTGATTTACCGCTAATGGTTGTGTGCCTTGTATCGGGATTCGAAGTTTATGTCCTGATGGATGGTGTCCCGTTAAATTTCGCTGGCAAGGTTTAATAAGTTTACCGGCGAGCGACGCTCGCGCGGAAATTTCATCGGACTCTGCCGCCAGCGGGGGAGTCGTTAGCGTTTAACGGTTAGGCGATCGTTGGGCAACGAATGCGTCGGCAGGCGTCGCTGGAAATATCCGCGAAAAATGTTGGCGGATTTTTCTTTTGGCCCAATTGAGTTGTTTCCGCGCGAAATATCCCGCGCCGGGGCTTTTATCGCTGCGCCGTCGTAAATGACGGCCGAAGTGAACGTTTAAGTCGTTTCATTGCGGCGGACGCGTTGAAGAGCGCATCTCTGCTGGGGTTTTAAAGCGATACCATCGATCGAAGGGGATACCACGCCTGGCGAATATCACTGTCCAACGTTATACTATTTTATTCCCGAGCCGCGAACTTAACCGCGATTCCATCGTTCCACGGCCGCGTAACTAACTTGAAGGGGTGGGCTGGGGTGGTGTCAAAGCTTAATAGAAGGCCACTGGCCAGTACAGAATGACCGTGTTTAAGCGGTTCTGAACGATAAATCTTGAACCCTTTTTGCCAGCAACTGTAATCCTACAGTTAGCTTCACATATGTTACCCGCTTACGCGGCCATCCCAGCAGAGCTTAAAGCCTGTTTGTGCTTTACTCGGTACACGCGGGCGAGTTGCTTCGCTCGTATACAAAATTCCTCTCGACATTGTGTACAGATCTCCCCCTGAAATCCACCTGACCATTTCTTGTCTTCCGTCCGACCTAATCTCCATAAAAATTGTACTATCACTGTAACGCAGCCGCGTTACACGTTCAGAGAACTGTTTCTCGTATTCCCCCGGTTCTTTCTATCCCGACAGCACCGCGATTAATTAAAGACTCTGTCGAGCGGACCGACGCAAGCAGGAATAAAGGATTGATAATAATGGTGCTCGCGCGGATGCCGGCTATTGTCGAGGAAATCAATCGGATTCCATTTCCCCGGCTGTCCCTCGCTGTCCAACGAGATTTCTTACGTCGGGGAACAATAGCCGCGGCGAGCAGGGGTGGACCGGGGGTCGGGTTAATTAACTGGAGGAGAGCTATTAGAGTAATTTATCGGCGTAGTAAGCGAGAGCATGGACGCGGAAAGCAGGACGGGGGCTACTTAGTGTGCACAGCCTGAAACGAAGCAATCCGCAATACCCCCATGGCAGAGTCGGGTAAATCCGCGAACAATGGTTCAACTCTGCGAAAGAGGACGAAAGAGGGCGAAAGAGGGCGACGAGCAGTCACCCACTCGGGGCGGCGAGAGGAAAGAGGCAGCAGGGAGGTGTTGAAGTCGGCTGCTGCCCCGGATATCCGGGTTACATATATAAAAATCGATGTTAGATCTCGCCCCGCGGAACTCGTTATTGCTGCACCGGGCCGCCTTACCTGGAGCATCATCGTCGGATTCAAAGCTCTGGGGGGTGGCCGGGCACGTCCGCGCTGGGGGTTTCTTGTATTCTCTAGAATTGGAGTAGAATGAAAGAGGGAGGGTTACGCCGCGCGCTGGCCGGGTACAAAGGGAGGGCAGAAACTGAAAGATGAACAACGCCAGTTGGAGGAACATTGCTCCGATTGCTCGGGTCACGTTACTGGCGAATATGGCGCAAAAAGTATTCCAGCTAACGAGAGACCTCGCGTGGCGTGCTTGCGTGTTTTGCGTTCCAATGGGAAAAGGTGCTTGATTTATCTGCATATCGGGTACCAAGTACGCTTCCACTTGTTATATCGTATCCATCAATCCTGGAGTAGCTCCTCGGTCTATATGTCTCTATAGGATTTCATTGGGCATTTTGTCACAGGCCACGCGAATTTTTGCCACGCTGTAAGATTCAAACTTCAACGCTCCTCTCCGTCTTTTTGCTAGCCTCTGTGACCCAGTTTTTACTCCGGGAACTGGTAGTTCAGAATGACATCGCCAGTAGACACGTGCTGTCGTCGAGCTGGATAAAACGACGTCTAACCGCGCGCTAGTGGATAGCGTCGGAGAAGTAGCTTAGACTCGGAGCACCGGAACAAGACTTTTCCTCCTGGAACGTTGTCAGAGACAAATCGCGCCAGATGCACTGGTGGCCCTCTTTCTTTATCGTTTGCCCCCTTGCCGCGCGGACCTCTTCCGCACAGTCACGTTAAACTGCCGTTTCCCTGGATCCGTGGACTTCCTCGCCCCTTCTGCGCCGCTGGAATTTAACTTACGCCGGTCGTCGGTCATTTTGCGCGCTCTCATTGTCAGACGGAAATCGCAGAACTGAATGGTAAAAGTAGCGGGTATGTGCCGGCTGGGTGAAGGTACTCGCGGTGGCTCGTGCGCGTGTTACATGAGATGGACGTGCCTGGCTTTCATAGCCCACCGAAGCCAAGTAACTTTACGAGTTCGGGATTCGATTTTTCGATCTGTTCGGGGGTTGTTAGGCATGCGATACGAGCTGCACGGGATTATTTTACCGCAGGCCACGAGGGGATCGTAGGAATCGGGCTGTAAAATCCCTCGTATTCTTGTCTTTCACGTTCACCTTGTACACGTGCCGCGGCACTTGTGCACCGTTGACACTGGAGCTCCCCATTGGTACGAAGGGGAACCTCCATCTTTAGCTACGTGGAAACGTCGCCGACCTTTCCACCTTCTCGCGTAATCTGCGTTTTCAGAAATACCCTCGCCTTTGATAAGTGTTGGTGATATGAAATAGACCATCTTCCACTAATAAACACATTTATCATATTAAAGACTACTTCCAAGGCATCCCAATCGTTCGAGGTTCTAACGATTCTTTTCTCTTTCCTAAAAAGGGTGCAAGGGTAGAAGATTTTTCATCTAAATTTTAAATTCTGTCACCTAGCGTCCCAGCAATATTGCTGCACACCTCGACTCCCAGTGCTCGAACGACGCTGAGCCGCGGCGTCGAAACGCGGAATCGTTCGAGAGATGGGCAGAATAGGCATTCATAAATAAAACGGGGGTGGTTGTAGTACGCGCGTCTTGTCCCGTCTCGTCTTGTGGATTTCCTGAAATATGCATTTTAGGCTTTTGTACAGCTCAGCGCCGGCTGCTTTTACGTAGCGGACGTATACGTCTCTTTATACATAAGCCTCGGTCTAATGGCGGGTTCTCGGTGTACGTCGCTGCTTGCAAAGGAATGTGAGCGAATAAAAAGCGGCATCGTAAAAACTCGAATAAATTTGTTCGTCCGTCACACACTTTTACTAGTCGTTCGAAGATTCCTCTGACCATTATCCTCGCTTCGTGACTCTTTTGTTCAATCATTACTCGAGCTGTTCTTTGCCCCAAACGCACGGTGCCGCGTTTCTTCGGACTCTGAGGATGAAGCTGGGAATCACTCGAAGGTGTCCCCTGGATCGTAAGCGGAATTAATGGAACGAACTGTCAACGTCGGATGTCGATGTTTTAAGTGTTGCCAGTGACAGCCAATCGATTCTCCCCCACACAAAGCTGGACGATCGGTTTTCGCGGTCCGTTTGATGCTCGTGGTTAAACGAGTTAATGGCTTCGGTACTCGCCGATCCATATTTTCGTCCGTTCGACGTTCATTTAAACTGTACGTATCTCCTGTACACGGCGAGGGGGCTGCTACTCGAGCCTGTGGCACGGACTCGTAACAGAAAAGCTTTCAATCGCTTCGTTCGCACCGAACGAAATCGAAGGAGTTGCTGCTGACTACCCTAATCCACTGTGCACTTGACATTATTAAGACGCAATCAAATGGGATAAAAAGCACGTGATTATTATACACTCCGGGACAAAGAGATAGCACACCTTAAGAATTACTTAATTTCTGTGTATTAAACATTACAAATTAAATTTTTGTTATATACATTTGTCAGACTGCATGTATTAACACATATAAATTAAATGAACTTAAATTTTAACAACGGATTCATTTTTATTAAAAAGAACAGAAATATTAAGGAAATATAGTGGGACAAAATGATAGCACATTTGTTATAAAACTGGGGATATGAAGAAAGTAATTGGTGATATTGAATGATTAATATTTAGTGGCACCTCCTTTACATTTAATTACAGCAATCATTCTTTTTGGCAACGATTTATATAGTTTTTTAATGTTTTTTTGTTTTAATTGTTCCCACTCATCCTGAATACATTGTTTTAATAATGATAATAATAATAATAATAATATTTATTTACGGGACAAGCCCATTAAGTCATTCACATTTTGAAACTGTCTGCCATTTTGGTACACTGCTCTGGCAAGATTTCCGCAACAATTTTCAATAATATTGAGATCCGGAGATTTTGTTGGCCAGTCTAAAAGTCGAATTCTTTTGGTAGAAAAGTACTGCTTTATCACTGTCGCAGTATGCACGGCAGCATTATCTTGTTGGAAGATATATTTATCTTCGGCAATTTTTGTGGCACACGTATTTATTTGTTGATCAATCATTTCGAGATATATTTTGCTATTCATTCAGCCTGTAATGAATTTTATTTCCATTTTACCACGATACCCAATGCCGGCCCAAATCATTACACTACCGCCTCCCATATGACGACGGCTCAAAAATTGTTCTTCCTTTCTCAAATCGTGGTAATAATAAGTAAAACCATCGGGTCCATCCAAATTAAATTTCTTTTCGTCCGTAAATATCACTCTACGCCATTTTTTTTCCATATGTATATATTTTTCTGCAAATTGTAAACGGCGAAGTTTATGCAGCTCTGTTAGCCACGCTTCCTTTTGCATTTTCCTTCTTATTAAATGTTTACAGTTTTGTAAAACACGTCGAACGTTCTTGACATTAGTATTTACTCCAACATTTTCAGCAATTTGCCTTGCAGTCATCTTTGAATTGGATGCAGCTCTTAATATTGCACGTTTTTCCCGAGCTGTTAAACTTTGTGGACGTCCACAACTCCTTTTTTTCCCGTAGTTGTCAGGATTTTTTAATACATTCATAACTGCCTTCCGACTTCTATTAATAACTTTGGATATGTGTGCAATTGAATACTGTTCTTCTTTTAATTTTAATATGGTATGTATTTCATTTGCATTCAGTCTCTTTCCACGGCCCATTTTTAATATTTTATTGTATTTTCTTACTAAATAAACACCACTGATTGTTAGTGCACACTTCGCTAACCTTCTTTCACAATGAATGTTAGTCATTCAATAGCTTACGTACAACTGAGGAGCGCAGATTTCCTGTTTGTGCTATCATTTTGTCCGACTTGCGACCTACGATGTTTACGTTTACATTCGTATAACTTTGTCGAAATGTGTATTGTGGACGACATTCAACACGTTACACTTACAACCATGCCCAGAGTTGCTGATATAAAAAGTATGTATTTTTTTCAGTTTATAGTACAGAATATTGAAAAATATGAGATGTGCTATCTTTTTGTCCCGGAGTGTATTCATCAATTCAGAATCAGAAACTGTCCCGACTATGACATAACATTCTCCGATTTCATCGCGAATTCCACGTTTCCTCGGGCCATCTTCGTGGGCATAGATTTTGCTCCGCTAATTGTAAGATAATTTCTCTTCCATCATGCCCAGAGCACTCTGTCTCCACGCTGCTCTTCAGCTTCATTGTTTTCCGAACTGGTCCGCCCATCCGCGCAGTCTTAGCCCGCACGCTCGGCTGAGAGTAAGAATCCCCCCCGTATTTGCATTCATAATATCGCGGCCGCGCTCGCTCCGAGAGATTCAGGTGTATGGGCGCGCCGTGACGCGAGGCAGAGATCTGAAATCGCGGGCGAGAGGAGGGAGACGCGAGGGGAATACGACGGAGCGGCCGTCAAGCAAACAGGTATGCTTCAGAATCAATATTTGCTCGATACACGACGGTTCCCCGCTCTGAATGCATCCCCCGTCGCACAGGCATGCACGAGCACACGTCGCCTCTTACTTTCTGCCCGCCTCTCGCCACTCTTATGTGACACGAGGACAGTGGTTGCCACGCTCCGCGCCGCGACTCGCGCAGCCCCGGCGCCGAGCGCGCTAGTTCCTCTCCCGAAACTTGCATTTCGGTCGCATTCGATCATCCCTGGACGATGCAGCCCCGACAGAGGCCCGTGCTCCACGTACATTCAAAGCGTTTCCCTTTGTTCGAGGGATCGCCTCTGCCACGCGAGCGCGCGCCAAACTCAATCCTACCTGGATTTCCCTTTGACGACCATACATTTTATCGCTTTTTTACCAACTTTAATTCCGTCCACATTCGAGCTGGTCTTTCACGGTTCTTCCACTCGCGTGTTTTTCGTGCTCTTAAAATGTTTCCTCCGGGGGGGTTTGGTTCTGTCGATCCTCCCCGCGATATTAAGATGCGAATATCGTTAAGGCGGTGTTCGAATAAATTGCGTTCACACCCTGGACCCTCGTAGCCCCCTGCCCCCTTCGTCGTTCCCACTTCGACGGCGGGGCGAAAGTCGTTAAAAGTTTTTTCGTACTTAAATTGGCCTCGAATTGACAATAGCATTTCCCGGGGATGTTCTCCCCTCCCATAAACAACGTTACTTTTCCCTGGCGGGGTAATGAGACTCGGGGAACAAAGGGTTGCATTGATTTTCCTCGTGGATGTGCAGGAACGCGTGTAAACGGATTTGCTCGATTGTTACCCCTGCCGCTGCGCTGTTTTCGCGTCATTCGTATGGCAAACGGAGCAGCAGAGTGCGAGTAACAAACTAATTATGCAATTTACACGCGAGATCCACGATCCTTTCTCATCGACGTGGCTATTGCCTTATCCCGCCGATTCGCCCAATTTTTTTCCCCAGAACCCACGCATCCCCGATCTGGTTCTACTGTGCCCTCGGTGTAGGCAAATTAACGCGCCGGCCAGATCAGTTTAATTGCACACCTGGAGCTTCCAGGGCGCAGGCCATACGCCGCGTGTACACGCGTGGTCGGAAATTGCTGTTGGCGGCTGGGAATGCCTAAATGTCGATAATCACTTGAACGACAATATTCCGTACTCGACGCCATTGCGTATTATTTGCTCGTGTGTAGCGAACGCTCTGCCCTTTCCCTTCACCACCGCGGAGCATTAATATTCGAGCAGGTGCACACAGTGACGCTACTGGTCGTTTATGAGCATTATTAGATTGAGAGCCTCCCACCGGCTAGTATTGCGAGGTTTCCTTATCTGGCACTCTTCCGGGCAGATTTAGCAAACTTAATATACAAGCCTGGTCCACTTAACACTTTCACCCGCAGAAAACCCCCGTTCCTCCTGGCGCGCGCGATAAAGTGTTCATGCTACTTCGTACCAGTTGCATTCTTTTTCGGGGACGAGTCGAAGAAGCGAGGGCCTCGGTTCGGTATTTTAGGATGCACGCTCCTTCGTAGGAAGTACGCAGCTGCGTTATCGCGGTTCACTGATCGTCGAGGGGTATCGAGGGGGTGGTTCGAGTGGCCTTTTCAAACCTCAGCGCTGGCGAGGCAGGAGGTCAGGGGAAAAGCACAGCGGACCGGGGTAAAAGAGCGCGGGAATTTATTTTCCCCGACTTGCTAGCTACCGAGTTTTCCATTCACCGCGTTTCCTGCTGCACCGCTGAAAGACGCTTGCGGGGCTCAGGCACGGGAGGAACGATTAAAAAGGAATTCTTTCTCGTCTTGAGAAATTTCCACGGTTTTTTAAGTTGCGCGCGCAATTAGGCGGAACTCGCGAGGTAAGGCGCGGAGGGAAGTGGAAGGAATTACGAGAAAGTGGCGGCGCAAGGGGATGGAGAGGAGGCTCCGTACGTGGGTAGAGATTTATAGGAGCAACTGCTCGGATCACCGAGGGGGAAATATATCGTTATATCCGGGGTGTTATCGATCTCGACACACGCGATAAAGTAGTAACGAGACCCGTAAACTAAAAGCACCAGCTGCCCGCCACGGCGTTTCACGAGCAAACGCCGAGTTCTTTACCGTCGAATATGGCAACGACGTCGTTCCGCATTTGTACGCTCTGCCCGGCGATGGGATCGAGCAGTGTCTGCACAGCCACGGTTTCATCTTCTCCAAGTGGCGCGGGTCTATATTCGAGTCGGCCCTGTCTCGAGATTGTTGTCAAACGTGCATCCCAAGGCCTGCGATCAATTCTTAACTTCGCACCGAGCTGCAAAACTACCCTTTAGTTTTCTACGATTAAAGTAGGCTCGTCAAATGAAAAAAGTTTGTCGATAGTTCGCCAGTCAGGCTGCAATTAGCAATCCGGAGACATTAGATTTCCCTACCCAGCTCGTTTCTCCTCATCAGTTTTCAATAATACGATATCTAATAATCGAAGTAATGCTTCGCAGCTGAGTATCGGGATTCTTCAGCCGCATTTTGCGAAAATAAATGACGAGGAAGGTTCTCCGCGGGATCAGAAATATCCAAGCGCACTTTGATCACAGAGAATATGTACCTCGACTATGGGTCGAAGACAAAAGTGTCCTCGCCTGTGCTCTCGTATTCGTCTTCTGTCCGCGTCTTTCCACTTCTGGCAGGAAAATCAGGCGCCGTGTACTTTCGTGCGCGCGTAGAACGAGAGGGAATCCAGATGGTATTTTTAATGAGAATCCCCGGGTACGGGGCTCCTCGTATCTTCGGCCAGGTAACGTCTGCTGACGAAAGACGGAGGCGAGGGGAAATCCTTCACTCGAGGAGTGAACACTGGAGCCCCAGCTATACGGTTAATTATTTACTGGAGTGCCGAGGGGTGGGTTCCCTTTTACGGTGTGTCTGAGCTCGCGCGCCATTGTGCGTGTGCGTGCATCGACTTCGCGAGGACTGCGGCGGGTGTCTCGCGATCCACAACTTTCTGAATAAACGCCGCGCGGATCGTAAACTTTGCCATTTACGCGGCTCGTTAAATGTCGCCGCGATATTGCCGCCGAGTTTTCGAAAATCCTCTTTGCGCGGCCGCCCCTCGCCCCGACGCGCGCCGAGGCTAAGCGAGAGCCGAGGTCTGGCAGGTTGTGAGATTAAGGGGGGACACCACTGTGACGGCCGGAAAAGTAAGCCATTTTTAAGAATTTTTTTTTAGGAATAATTTACAGTTTTCATAGAAAATTTTTATCTCCTACCTTTAGTACGCTGTCTTAAGAGACTATACAAAAAATAAACAGAAAAACATCCATAAATTTTAATATATTAAATAATCTTCTAGACCTCCCCACGCGAGCTGATCGAATGTATAACTATGGAACAGCAGATCCGAAATCAAATTTAATTTTTTTTTTATAAACTATATGAGTGTAGTTTCCGTTGTACGTACGGATTCTTTGATTGAAAACAAATTTTTTTAAATACGCACAAAAAACTGTCCATCTTATTCGCAGATTTTCGAAAATTTTCTTCTAAAGCGCACCATTTTTACAAAAATAATTTGTTTAATAAATCGGTACGTACAACGGAAACTACGCTCATATAGTTTATAAAAAAAAATACAATTTAATTTCGGACCTGTTGTCCCATAGTTACACATTCGACCAGCTCGCGTGGGGAGGTCTAGAAGATTAATTAATATATTAAAATTTATGCATGTTTTTCTATTTATTTTTTTGTATAGTCTCTTAAGACAGCGTACTAAAGGTAGGTAATAAAAATTTTCTATGAAAACTGTAAATTATTTCTGAAAAAAATTTCTTAAAAATGGCTTACTTTTCCGGCCGTCACAGTGGTGTTCCCCCTTAAGGGGCTGTCGGGAGAATGATCGAAACAATGCTGGGTGGAAAAAGCGAGAAATTGGAGTCACCCTTTAAGACGATTGCCGGGGCTACAGAAAATGAGCTGAGGTATACAGCTCGGATAAGAAGTCCGCTCGTAGCTCCGCTAAGCTCTCGCCGATGCAACGGCGAGGACGCTTCGAAAATTCTTGTCGCTCGAGCTACAGGGGGAATCGAGGATTTACTCTATTCTCTTCGAAAATACTGTCGATAGCTTCACCCACTGAAATTCTTCCTCGCTACCTTAATACCACCTCTTTTCACCCTCGGATACTCAATTCCATCAGCTCGACGTTCCACGGTGGAAATCTCCAACTTCAATGTTCACCTTTCGAACACACTTTCGCCAAACCTTCGCACCCTTCGCCAACCCTTCTGGCCATTTAAATTAACCTCCAGGCAGATCCTTAGATATCCTCCGTGTTAGAAAGTAACACCCCCAATGGGCAATCTCTCTAGGGGACTGTATCGCACCAAGTATCCTGTGCATCTTCCGGGCGCAACTTCCTAGTGGACAGATTCCTTTTTCTCGAGGGATCGAGGTCCTTTAAAACAACTTCCGCCGCGCGGCACAACAGATTCTTCCGCGGCGTGGGTGCTGGCCTGTGGCCAAAAAATCAGCCGAGTGCAGTGGAACAAGGGGTATAAGGGGCGGCGGGTATGCCACCCAGAATCCGCGCGGAGCATATGCATAACTATCGCTCGTCCCCTCCCCCGTCCGTATCGACGACACACGCATCCCTGAATTATGCATACGCCGTCAACCGAGCCTCGTGTTTGAACACTGGGCGGGCTTACTCGCGCGCGTACGAGCGTGTACGCGCCGCGGAGACCGAGCTGGCGATCGCGTCAAATCCACGGTTCCATTACGGAAGCTGTTTAAGACGACTGCGTAACACGACCTCTCCGAGCTCTCGGTCCGCCGCCAACACCGTGGAATAATGTATGCGCCTCTGCTTGTACAGGATGGCCCATGGAACTGGGACCAAGTGCGCCGTCGAAGGGATTCGAGACGGGGATGAAAGGGTGAAGCAGAGTAGAATGATCGTGGAACGAGTAGATGGCTTAACTTTCCGCGGTAGCGCTTTGTTGTTTAGAGTGCCAGGGGGGTATTGAATAATTTCATTTAGATCGCGTGGGAGGGTATAAATGGCGGGCAAGATAGTGTCAGAGGTAGTTGGAGTATATAAGTATTTGTTTGGTGTTTCATACTGTGCCGGTACAGTCCGTCCAAGTTCCATGAAACTGCCTGTATACCACTGTGCGAGTACACAGTGCGCAGACGGTATTATCCTGTTAAACGCCGGCGTAGATTTTTCTTCCTTTGAGTTTCCCCTTTTCCTCTCGCAGTCCTGTTCCTCGTTCCTTTTTCTTCGACAAAGTAATGCGTTGTAGAACGAAATACGTGCACTGTTTAGACGGGCGGGCGCGTTCGTTGTTCCACGCGAGCCCGGTTTCGACTCTCCTAATTTATTCGCCCCATAAGCGGGGCGCTTTATAAAATAGGTGTCAAAGAGATACCTTGATAAATATCTTATGAATATGTTAATTCCCATCCGCGGGCCTCGGTCGGAGAAAAATGAGGAAACTCCTTTGCACCGTAATCTTCTTTATAAAAGAACCAGCGTGCCGAAGAACCACTTCCTTAAGCATATGATTTATATTCTTTGTCGACGAGCAAGATGAAGGAGTTCTGCTTGCCGCCTTTTGCTCTCCCGTGCGCCGCCCCTGAGCGTTCCTCATCTTCTTTTAACGTTTATGAAACACGGCTGGAAGATGTATTAGGCGCGGTAACGTGTCTCGTGACTCCTCGCGCTTTTTGACGGACTTCCCAAGGAGGAGCGAGACCGCCGGAGAATTCGTTAAAATTCTGTAGCACTCGCTATATCCCTCGGAATATAAGAAAAAATAATTTTCTCCCCGTAGCTCGCGGAGGTATCAGCATTTTCAATTTTTTTTTCAGCAACAAACTTTAAGTCACCACGTTTCCTCCCCCCTCGATTTTTATGTCCTTTTTGGGGCTCCTCCTCTACTTCGCTCCCGTGCTTGTACTTTGTCAAACTTTTCACGGCGTTTCGAATGACGTCGGGATTCATTATACCCTGGTAATTTCGAGCTACACGTGGCATCTTTCACGTTAAAAGTTGCCACTGCGCCGCTGTCGTTCGAGGCGAGGACCTCCCGGCCGATAAACTTTCCTCCGACGGTGCTCCGCAATATTTAAATACGCCCCGTAATTTTGCAATCTTTGCTCCGGCATTTCTGTCACGTCTTGCCGCGAAAGTAATTTTTCTCCGCCCTCCTCGTCCCGTTCGCCGTTCGTCCCCCGTCGCCTCTGCGAGCGTTCTCGCGGGCAAAGTATCCAGAAGAACGAGACGGGAGTGTCTTGCGCTGATAAACAGAAATCCTGGTTCGAGGACATTGTAATAAAAGCAATCCTATTATCCTAATATGATAAGGCTTAATGGAGTTTGGTCGGGTAGCGCGGCACCCTTTTTCTCCTCTATTCTGGAAAGGTAATCGTGATTTCTTAATACGATCTATAGCCTTCCTGTAATACGCAGCTCCTTTTTCGGGGTGTCTTTAATGAGTAGGAGGTGCGACCGGGGCTGGTACGCCAGTTTTTCAGTTTTTGATTTTTAATAAATTATGCGGACGAAATATCAGTAAACCGGTTAGTACATTTGATAAGGCATACATTTGGCTATCTGATTAAATTATTAAAGTTGACTCAATGTGACAACCATTCATCAGTTGAGAAAATATTATTAATAGTAACTTATCTCAGTGGTAATAGAATAACACAATGTCGCAAGAGTTGTTTCCTTATAAAATATTAATTTCTTTCTCTCATATTTTAATAATAAACTGAAAATTTTTTTCAACTTAAACACAAATTATAATGTATTTATAATATAGTGAAATTTAAGCAAAAAATAAAAATCGCTTTCGGAATAACAAAATAACAATTTAAACCTCATTAATGTTATTAGTCAACCAGCCCCGACCTATCATTTTGACTTCAATAATCTATATAACATTCAATTATTTATGTATAAACAAAAATAGTATGTCAATGGATCGTCTAATAAACAAACTTTAAAATAGTTCCTTAACATTTATTCTATTGTAACTATATAGAGCGCGAAAAAATAAAATCTTTAAGAAAAAATATTTACCTACTTACGTACCGTCAATGACCCAGTTCCTGATCACTTAAGAGTAACCATCGCGGGTTTTTAAACGTGTAAATGGAAAACTTAACCAAATTTAAAATATGTTTTGTTATTTCAGTAGATCTATGTTTAATCTTTAATTTGGTATTAAAAAAAATGCAAACATAATAATAATTATTTTATAATTTAACTTTGAAAGTGAAAAATGCAAAGGGAGCAGTTTCTGATCACCTAAATCATGTCTGGAAGTATTTCCTGATCAGATCAATACCCAATTCCTGATCAAATAGATTGAAATGTATAAATTGCATAAAAAATCATTAAAATAGCATATTTTTATGGCATCTTTATTAACAGAATATAAATATACTAAATATAACATCAGGCTGATATTTTTTATTTAGCTTCTTCGACGTTGCCATTCTAGATTATCTGCCTCTCACGAGCTATTCTAAGAAATACATTTATATTTGTTACAATTATATTATAAAACGAAGTTTTTACAATCTTTTAGCTGGTATTTGAAATTTTTTCAATGCAAAATTTTAATAGTTGATCATTTATGTGCGTATTGCTAACCTAAATGTCTTGGATGATTTAATAAACATACCCTTTATTTTTTAACACAAAACACTGATTAGAAATTACTCAATTTAGAGTATTACATATTATTTGGAAAATAACAAAAAATTAGCTAGTAAATTTCAACTGTATAATTAAATTTTCGGTTTTCAAAATTCTTGCTTCAATAACCTATTTGCTGATCAGGTGATCAGGAATTGCGGAAGCATATAAAAACTGTACCCAATAACTAATCACCACTTTTTTGCATTAAAAAGAATACAAAACATTCATAATTTAGTTATTTAATATTATTAAAGTATCAAAGAAGTTAACTAAGTATATATTACCTAAGAATTTTCAAAAGTATCACAGAAAAGAACTGAAATTCACGACGTGGTTTCTTATACTGAACAACAGTAAAATGGCGTCAAACCAGGCGTAGCTACAAGCGTCTTACTTTGATATTTTTTTTTATCAAAACACATTTTAATATGAGGCATCAAATTTTGCGTATAAATTTCAAAATACTTCATAATTATTTAGTAATTTTTGGGAATAAATTTGTATCGTAATAAGCTTATTATTTGGTATTTATATACTAAACTGATCAGGAATTGGGTACTGATCAGGAACTGGGTCCTTGACGGTAGTCAATTTTTCAACAAAAGGTGATAACTGTTAAATAACTTGCGATCGCGGGGTCAGACATAAATGCATGGCATAGTAGAAGTGACTTCATTCTACGGTAAATCTTTCCGCCGTAGAGCATATGTCGGTGTAAAGTTATTAACAATTAGTCAACCTACCCCTTGAGACAACCAGCCCCCGGTCTCCCCTACTATAGAAATCTGTAATACTGCTTCAGTTCTTAATGATCATTTCCTAAGAAAACTAATTTATAAAAGTGTGCAAAAGTATGTGGTGCAATTAATTAAAGAAATTTGGAAGCTGGAAAGTTTATATTGTTTCCGCGAGGGCTGCGCTGTAAGCCTCATAATCCCACCCTCGTAGCTTCTTGAGAAATGAAACACTGCACCGGTAACTTAAGAAAATTTATATTTTCTACCGAAAATGATCGATCGTTCCTGAAGCTACCAACCTCGTGCACTACGCGATGATCGCGCGAGCGTCGAAAGAAGCTCGTTGAGGGAATTTATTTCCAATCGAGCTTGGAAAGTGCACGAATGGCGCGGCACGATCGAGAGGCGAGCGCAGTTCTATTAGTTCTGTTTTTTCGCCACCCCCCTTACGTTTTAGTAGTTGGATCGCTTCTGCGGGAGAGAAGATTAATTTCTCGCGGTAAGAGAGCAGCCCTGAAATTCTCGGCACGGGGGTGGGACGGACGGAACAATTGCCTTGGCAAAGACGAGAGATTCAATTACATCGAAAACGCGGGGCGAAAGGGCCGCCTCGCCCTGCGTGAAGCCAGATTAATTCGTCCTTTGCCGTGATGCTTCAACGGGGGAGGAAAAACACGCTCCCTTTTCTCCTTTCTCCCGTTCCTTTTTTGCCTATTTTCCTTTTCTCCCTTTCTCCTTTTCTCGCTTTCGATGGAATAGTTAACGAGTTCCGTTCGCTCTATGCATTCTTTCGTTGATTCGTATCATGCGTCACCCTTATTCACGGGGAGAGATACTAATCAGCAGCTACCACCGAGTAAAGAGTGATCCAAAAATGAGGGCTTTTTTGCCTCTCTTTGGTCCCACGATTTTGCAACCGAATTTTATGCCAAACGATACCTTATGATGAGACATCAATCACACGATATTTTCAAGTTGAGGTGACAATTAGTTTCTGAGATATGGGAGGTGAAAGTGAAAATTCGTTAACGCGTTAGCCCGTACGCTTCGATGTACGGACTTTTATATCAGTCCGATAATTTAAACAATTATTCCCATGGGTTTTGCTGACTGCTAACAACGAATTTGAACTTAGATTTTCAAAATTCGTGTAGGCGCTGGGCGCTCGGAGAAGACGGCCTATGGTGCGGAGTGGCCCATAGGTGGCGTCACTTCGATAGGAGTTCGGAACTAGAGAGACCGCGGAGAGTCGGCGTAGCGGTGTGGCTAACGCTGCTGATCAGCACGCGGGCAGCCCGGGTTCGATTCCCGGCGCCGGTGGCTCTCTTTTTCCGGCTCCTACATTCGCAATAGCCGATTTAATATGGAGGACCGTATGTCTAAAAGTATTCTAATTTTCATAAAACTTCGGTCTAATATTCGTAACGTAAAATGTTATAAAATGAATTTTCGAAACTAAAGTAATATTTATGATTTTAATAATTATTTTCAATTTTGTGGAAGCTGTGTATTCTGATTGATAAAATATATATGTTTACTTACGCCCGTGCCCGCTGAGTGCAAATCTAAGTTCAATTTCGTTGATAGTAGTCAACAAAACCCCTGGGAATAATTGTGTAAATTATCGGACTGACATAAAAGTCCGTACATCGAAGCGTATGGGCTAACGCGTTAACGAATTTTCACTTTCACCTCCCACATCTCAGAAACTAATTGTCACCTCAACTTGAAAACTTCGTGTGATTGATGCCTCATCACAAGGTATCGTTTGGCATAAAATTCAGTTGCAAAATCGTGGGACCAAAAAGAGGCGATTTCTTGTGTCACTCTTTCATCTGTATCGTAAAAGTGTATCTCAGGAATTGTAGGAACTATACAGGCTCGTCGGTATTCACATTTTCCTGCAGCTTACACGTTCATCGTCCTTTCACGCAGAGGTGATTTACATTTCGCAAAGAGTCGGATGTAAAACGAATCGAGATGATCGCGAAGGAGAATCCGCTGTGAAATTTTCTCGCATCGCGTTGCGAGGCAGCTCGGTTGGGGATCACGCTGGAACGGGGAGTTTTAACAGGAAGCCAGAGTTTTAAGCTTCCGTGAAGTTAGTATCCTTCATAGGAGCGGGCGGTTTATTTTAATTCACCGGGGTAGTTTGGCGGGCGGGGGTTGCTGCGAGGGAAAAAGGTGCTTCCCGCCGGTTCATCCGTGGAAATCTTTTAATCCCGCCGGCCCGTGTCTCATTCGTCAAGATTTTATCGATTCATTTACATTCGTATCGGCGGAGGCCATCTATTTGTTTTATTGACAACGATTTGTCTGGCTGAGCTGGCTACGACCGCGGACACGCTTTTCACCGGCCACGATTTATGCGCTCCGTCTCGTATTCGCGGCAGACGAAACGCGCCTCCCCTAATTATTCTGATTCGCTAATGGCCCTGTAATAGCTGCCGTTTGTCGGTGCACGTTTCACTTTCCGCTCCATCGACGAGACTCCACCATTTTATCATGGACCCTGCTTTCCATTATTAATTATTCTGACCGTGTCATTTCGTCGCCGCTTCAAATGTAGCTGATTCTTCGGGGGATAATGAATGGAGTATCCAGCGAGTTTATTCTTCGAGTCTTGAAAGTCTCTTGTCCCGTGTCGGTTTTATGAAAGACCAGTAATCTGGATTATAACAGCAGTAGATTCCTATCGTGGAACTTTTACTCGAATTTCTGTTTAATAGCGACTACAGTTTTAAGTCCTACGCTATTTGGCTCGCCTTTGTTCTTCGCCGCGGGGACTACAAAAGAAGTGGTGGGGATAGAAATGTACTTCTAACGAAACAAGGGACCCGGGCTTACAACGACACCACACTGTACTTGTGAGTCAAGTAGATTTCAGTTCTGATGTTAATATTCAACAAACACAAGCCACTTCATGCTGCCCAAGAAATGTACATGGCGGATCCCCACCACTTACCCTTCAATCATTCAAATCATCGACACCTCCCACAACTGCCATTTAACCCACGACAGCTGCCCATCACGGTCCTCCACCGATTAACACGATCAAGGGTGACAGCCCGTCGACCGAGCCACGTGCAACGATCTTATTCCCGCGACAAAGGGCGCTCCTCGCTTTAATCCAGCCTGAAAGCCGAATATAAAGTGCTCGGTAGGAAACAAACGGCGGGGATGCGCGAGGATGGTCGTGTTTAGCGGAACGGAAGCCTAGATTGTCCAACGGTTGGGTTCCGGCTCGCAGAGTACAATGGGGGCGGGTTGCCCTTTTGGTGGAAGAGTGTCAGAGGATGGCGTCACGCAATCTATCACTCTCATTCACTGGCCATCCCCGTCTCCCTTAACTACCGCGTTGCCCTCGTTCCAGCGGCGACCCGCTGGCGGCTTCTTCTCGCCGCGGCGCGGCGCCTCGTTCCTTCGGATTCCCGTTCGTACACTGTCGCATCACTTATCCCCCCGCTAGACAGTCGGACAGACGAACGAACGTCCAGGCTAAGCTCACAGCGCGGCTTTCCTATTTTTCAGCAGGAAGCGGCTTCCCAGCACCCCTGCCGCTTCCTCCCCCTCGCTTCACCTCCGCCCCAGCCGCCGTCTCGACGGAATAAAACTGCTGCCACGGAGAATTGATGTTTCTCGCTGCAAATTCGTCCTATTTTTCACCGCGAGCCGCCCGCGGCACTTGTCTCGACGGACCCACCCCCGCCGCTAACAAGGGATTTCTGTGCCTGGCTTTCCCTCTCTGCCGCTTTCTCTTCGTAGCCGACGGGCTCGTCTTCCACCGTACGTGGAATAAATCGCGCGCCCTCTTTCTCCCCCGTGCTCGTACAAATGGCGCGGCTGGAAGCATTGTTCGCGGCCGGTTGTTTGTCGCGGAATGCACCGCCGGTCTCTTGTCGCGGCAGCTCCGAGACGCTCCATATCGTACTTCCGTCGCTTTCCCCGATAGTTCTCGGCTGTCTAATTAGTTCGAGAGGGGCGTTGCGCGGTTCTTGCGACCGAGGAGCACGCCGCCCGGGGTGCGAGTTTCCAAAGCGTTGATGTGGGATTAGTTCCGGTCGCTCGGGGGTGGCTAAAAACCGAAGGAAACGTTGGGTTTTGTTTGCCCGCGGATTTTGCGCGTTACCGTTGTAATTGATTGCGCTTCGTTTGGATTCCGCGATGCTCGGAGCCCCGTGTCCCGCGCGCTCCCTTTGATCGATTCGTGGCCGCGGCAAGTTCGGATAAGGGGTTGTATTTACGAGAGACCGCGGCGAAAAGATGGATTCCTGGTGCGAGAAGCACTCAGTTAAGGACGGACGACGGCGGGCCTCGACGCTTCTTGTTAGCTTTGACAAAGAGCTGACGCGTTTTCAAAGACCACCGTTGGGCAAGCGTGCGACTCTCCCGTCGACGGTGTACGCCGTTGGAAAAGTTCCACCCCTGTTGCCGTTGTTACGAGAGCAATAACTCCCTCTTGGCAGCTGCTGCGGCGACAAGTGTTACGAATGTCCTCTTCACGGAGCACCCTCGCTTTCGCTGGCATTCCCGGGACCAGACTCCGCGTTACGGATTCCAAATTAAAGGAGAAAGATGCGCGTCCCGCGATATATCTCCTGCAACTCGAAACTCTCGTCCAACTCCTCGTAACTCGCCTAGGATCCTAAACTTTTCCTTCCTTCGAAACCTTGAACATATCCCACCGAAATGCCCCGCCATTACGCCCCACCGCCCCCCGCACAGTATTTTATCGTGCACGCGAATTCGTGTCTTCCCTACCAGCGTTCCTTGGGAAAAAATCACCTTGCAACACGAGTCACGTATGACTCCGCGACAGCCTCTAAAGCCCTTAAAGAATAAAAGGCGAGGTGAATTTTAAGCGGGGCCCCGTGCGTTCTGTTTCTGCCTACCGACGGGATTTCCTTCTTGATTAGCATAATCTAACGGGATACAGGGGCGGGATGGAGCAGGGCGGAGCTTTATGCGAGCATTGTTATTATGTATTTAGCGTGTAACTCAAGTTGCCCGACTAGTTCGGAGACTATCCAGCTTCAGAATGGGAGGAGGACTTAGTAGTTGCGCCAACTTATGACGGAACTTTGCTAGCACATCGAGGCAAGTCCTGCGTCTTACCTGTCGCACTTTGTTCCATCCGGCTGGAATACAGGCGCGCTCGTGCAGACACGGATGTACAGTGTATCAGAAACTTTCGTGTCGCCTCGTACGAATCGCGTGACATTGATTACCTCTGTTAATTTAACTGTTCAGCCTCTGCGTCAAGAATAACATCAACTGACACCTGTAGGAGCAAATTGTGGCTGAATCGAAGCACTTTCACGTTTTACAACTGCATGCAGAGATATTGCGTCTACTTGGAAGTGCAGGTGGTTTCTGTAGTAATCAGAGTTCCACTCAAATTACGTAATACCTCGTCGAATCATCATCGAAAGCAACGATTACTAGAGCCACCGTTCCTTTAGATTCAAACTATTTTATTTATTAATCCTCCACCAGGTTTTCTTTCCTCCGAGAATGCTTCTCAAACACTGCTGTCACCCCTGCAATCTAAAATATCCCTGGCAGGTGTCCTGAAATTTGGCCGCAAATTTAAATAATTTACGCGCACGGGGATCTCTGCAAATATTTAACTTCCACGGAGAAATTCAGCCCGCTAAGATAAATTCGGGCTTCATTTAGCCAGAACTTCGGAGGTTAGTGCGACTATTTTCTTTCTCGATTAACCGAGTCGACAGCGCCGCCAAGGAGAATGTCCTGTCGTAAGGACAGCGTTCCTCCCACGGAGATGGGCGAATGTATTAAGATGTATATCTATATATATATACATTCGCCGAGGTGGGGGCCCCAAGAAATATTTCTTCGTCCGTGAAAGTTCCGCGGCTCATGAGTAATTATGCGAGGCAAACGAGTTTCTGTCATTCGTCTCGCTTCCTCTGCTTCACCGCCCCTGCCCTCCTCTTTTGCCCCCTGCCCTATAGCTCGTCCCTGTTGCTGGGCTACGAGGGCGGGTGTAACGAAATTCAGCAATAAAACGAACCAGCGCCGGTTGTTAAGATAATGTCTCGGCCCTGGCACTGTCGAGAACGCAAAACCCCGGGAATAAAAATATAATGGCTTCCGTAAAACTGGATTCTGGGGGGCTTCCAGCATAAGTTACGATCTCTGGAGACGTATTTCGTGCATCAACCGCGCCCAGGACTCCTCGCGGGCTGCTCTCTGTACTATGGCGTTTCTTGCTGGATGTTGAAATGCTACCGTCGGCGGAGACATATTTAGATTGATTTATGCTGGATAAAGTTATCGTACAGCCACCGCTGTTTGCGCGTTTACGTTTTTACATTCTTGCTGGTCCTCGCTCTTTGCTGTTCGATGGTCCGAAGTTCTCGTTTGGGTTTTGTAAGAATCTGTTGCATCGGCTTGTTTAAAGCAATAAGTTGGTAAGAGCGTGAATATGTAGGAAGCATCTTGTGGCTTGCCGTCCCTAGTAACGGAAGAATATTTCATGGCCCATATGAATACTTTACTACGAGGAACAGTGTGTAATAGTTATACAGGTGTATAACAGGTGGATCTCGTTATAACAGCATTAGAGCTAATTAAACGTTAACGAGATTAATCCATCCAAACACGTAGCCAGATATGAGGACCGTAAACTCGGAAGACTAACCCTGAGAATACCTATCTGGTAGAGAAACAAGGGGGTACTAAACCGGGATCAGGGGGAGTACTGGTTTCCTTTCCGACTTTATTCTTGCCCCGGTTTAATACCATTTCCGTCGTATCCCGTGCCGCAGGAATACGGTTGCTTTGATGAAACGTGCACCGAAATTCTTAGCAGCGGGCGAATACGTCGCGGCGGATAATAAATCAGGGTGAACGCCAGGCACGATCGAGGATCGTTACTAATTGGACGGTCGAAACATTATATCCCAAGTGTTCCCGCGGAAAGCGCGAAGAACGGCGGCAAGAAGAATATTCTCACCGTTTCAATTATCGTGGACAGTAATTTATGGAGTTCTCGCGCGAGGGGGCTTTCGACTTTTCGAGGGACGTTGCAAATCGACCACGACGAGAGGAGCGTCTAGGAAAGTTTTCAATTACATTAAAGTGGAGCATATTAAGCGCATCTTCGAGGATACTTCTCGGTGGAGATCCGGCGCGATCTCGCCTCGCGTTCCTCTTCTACCCTCGCTTCCACCCGTCTAACTCGATTCGAGGAGCGGGCTCGACGGAGGGTAAACTTATAAACTATGAAAGTTACTCTTCCATTCAATGAATTGACCGCGTTGCTGCCGCGGTACGTGCCCCGAAACCGTTGCGTCCCGACTTCTTTCAGTCGGACCACCCTGCTCCGCTTTTATTATCTATCGCCGTGCGTGAGAAAGAGTACAATGTTGCCGACCGACCGGAAAATTACAAGTTCCCTCGCGCTGCCGGTCGCGCGCTTCCCTATCCAGCCTCTCTGTCCCACCGCTCAAATAGGTCACGACGCTTTTTAATGCGCCTACCGCGTATAATTCACACGTAGACCACGGCCTGGCTTCCCGATATCTTTGCCGCGGCGTTCGCCTGACAGATATCGATTTTGGATGGTCGCGGGTGTCATGGGGTCACGAATCAATGCGCTCAAATTGAGTTCACTCTCCTATCTTCCTCGAGTTGGATCCCTCCTCACGTCCCTTGCGACAGAGAAGCTACATTGCTCTTAGGTTTGTTCGTTGAAATGCTCAGCGTCAGACATTCTGTGGGCGATTCTGCGAAAAACTTGCAACCGTGCAGCGAATTTTTAAGATGTAATACAGGTATCTAATGTAAACATTCGTTTTCTATTGCAGAAGTCGAGAGGAGTGCAGGCGCTGCACCGGGAGCGGCGGGTGCAACTGCAGGGGGCCCTCGGGGGTTGGCAGCTTCGCCTGCCCCCTCGACACCCTGGACCCCCACGACCTCCGTCACCACTAGTAGCCCTTCGGTCTCAACCTCCTCGTCTTCGGCTTCACCTTCACCTTTCTCCTCGCCTTCCGCTCTCGTGGCGGGCTTTGACAAATCGGTGCTACAGGTAAGACTTCCTCCTCTTTCGTTTCCTCTGGCTACAGTCAGGTAAACGCGAACACAAGTATGGAGGAATAAATGCAGGTATTTCTGACATCTATCGCTTCTAAATCTCCGCGAGTCAACTGTACATAAGATCTCTCTATCGTCAAAGGCATTCGAGATATTTCTCCACAAAGGATCCCGAAATTTTCGAATATTTTCCCCGCAATACGCCGCCATTCCGCATCGCCGCGGAGCAACAGGCTGTATCCCCGAAGGGTCAGTGACTCGTCCTGCAGGATCGAAGCGATAACGTGCAAAGAATAATGATCGCTATTAAACCAGTTCCCCCGAAGCGAAGGCACGAGGTTGGCTCCAACGTCGATGAAGTACGACGTAAAAGTTGCTCGTCTTCTAGCAGCGAAGGACGACAACGACCAGTGGGTAATAGCGATCGGGGGGACTGGGGGTTGCTGCGGCAATGGCGGTAGGGTTAGTTACGATAGCGCGGAAACCTGGCGTGCCCTCGGGCGTCTCGGCTAATTAAAGCTCATAAATTACGCGGACGTGGAAAGAGACTGACGAGAATATGGCAACGTAACGGGGGAACGTGCCGGAGGGTGTGAGGGAAACGCGTGGAAAAGTTGCACGTGGACGAGAAACGCGTTAAGCGTCATTCCGCGTACGAGCTGCCTCTAAATTTCCTCGACGAGTCCGGCCTGCCCCATGGTGTCCCCTCCGTATTCATAATGCCGTTCCAGGAATGTAACACCTTTTTCCCTTCGTCCCCGGACAGGCCATCAGTCGGGGCCCGCATTTGCTGAAAGCAACGAACAAACGCGGGCAGAAACGTTGTTTAGAATTCGATCTGACGCGCGCCTCGAGAACTTGAATTCAGTTCGTGGAGCTGCGCGTGGAGGGCATTTAAATTCACACGCCGTGGCATCGGGCAATCTGCCCCTGGAAATAAGGGGCAACGCGCCCTGTATGCTCCTCCAAGTGGGAGGGACGGTCTAACTGGATTACACAGCGTGTCGCCGAAATTAATTCCCCTTCGATATTCGCTGCTCGGACACCGATTGCTCCTTGCTCGGCCATGCGATAAAAAAGAGAAATAATCCTACAAAGTATCCATTGAAGAATAGAATTCTGGCAATCTTCTACTAAAGCTTCAAGAAATCTTGCTTCATTTCGTTCGCGCGTTACTCAATAATGGAACGTGCTCTTCTTCGAATAATCAGGAACACCACTCCAACCTGGCAATTTCTCTTTTCATCGCGTCATATGTTTCGATAAAGGAGGAAGTGTCCCGAGAGCGATCTGTATCTACACTATCTATCATACAAATCGTTCCACTAGACGGGGGCACTTGTTTGGAGCGAAGCGCGTCCGTTTTCGCAGCGTCAGCAGCGTTCATCTGTTGCGACGGGGATTCCCTGCCACGACGTTTCACGATCGACTTATCTAGTCAGCCGCGCGCATCTTTGGAGCACCGTCGGCTGGAGAAAACTCGGAAGAAGCCGGGGGCAAGCCCGACAGAATATTCCGCCGTGGTCGGCACGGGCTCTCGGTTATCAGGGGCAGGAATTAGATTTGTGTGACAGCGGTGGACAACGCGGAAAGCGGCGCTGGAGAGGGCACGAGAGGAGAGCGAACCGCTCGCTCATGCAGCCGTATAACTCGGTCAATTTTATCGAGTTACTCTCACGTTTCTCTGTCTTCGCGCCATGCTGATCTTCATTCATCCCGCACACGAACCGAAACTCCCGTTCTTACCGAGAAGGGGAGTGCCTGGGCTAGGGCAGCCGAAATTCCCCGGAACCCACACGCCGTCGGGTTCTACAGCACAGCTCTCCATCCGAAGCGGGAATACTTTTTTCCCCGCAACACTCGGTGTTTCACTTTAAAACGCGCCTTTGAAGGGAATTCCTTCCTCGCCGTTATAAAAGTTGTGCTCGCGTTACATCTTGTTACGCGAGTAACGCGCGCTGTCGGCTTTATTGCGCGGTTGTACTACTTGCAGCTTCTCGGGGCTCTATTTGCGCGGGGCGTATACTCCTCGCGGAGCTTCATTTTGCATGTAAACAGTCGAAACATTTCTCGTCGTTCACTTTCATGGATATTCTTTGTTATTTACCCGCGCGGGACTAGGTATTTTTGGGATTTATCTACGTGGAGAAGGTGAAATTTCAATTCGCGGGCGTTTCAGCTTTGCGCTCGGAAGATAATGGGCACGCTTGTGCCTTGGTTTTTATTCATACGTGGTCTTGCGGAGCAATATTGTCTGGAGGTTGGAAATGTGTCAAAGCAACACGCGCAGGGTTATCGTTTCCGTGTACCTTGTATCCACCGCGCAACTTCTTCGGTATTACATCCTTCTGGAACGTTCCTTCAGGATGAGCCTTTGTGCAACGAACCGTTCTACTGTTTCATCAAGCCCCTTTTAACTCCGCGCGTGGGACATTCTTCCTGCTGGTTGAAGGTACACTTTAAGCGCCAAATCTCGCTCAGCGCCTGCACATTCGAGACTGGTGGACCTTCGGATCTTTACGCGTTCTTACTTTGATCATTTTCTGTTAAAGCAGTGGTATGCATTTAATTCGTTTGCCTTCTCAAGTGTAGGTACCTTAGGATTTCCAAGTGTCCGAAGTAATCCCAAGTTCCAAAGGGAAGTGTGATCAAAGTGTCCCCTTCTGTAAGCTGCGAACTCAGAAAATTCCTTTGTAGCAAAGGAATTTCGACGTCTTGACAAATATCGATGCTAAATCCGGTTCAATGTTCTTCCTGCGAGCGTATTTTAAAGCGACTTCCGGTGAAAGTAAACGCTTCATTTCCAAGTCACCCCACTCGCTTACCCCAGATAAAAGTTCGCCAATTATCTTGCTCAGATAAGCTTTATCGTCATACGGTGTATCGTGGCGATTCGACGGGTACGGTTTTTCCTATTTGCCGAGTCAACAGTCAGGCTGGAGCCAGTCAGAGCGACGTCATAACAGCTATCTCCCTCCTTCCATTTCCGGCTGCGCTGTCTCTGCTGACAAGTATTGTGCTGTTTGCATAAAGCGATGAGAGGCTTCGAGGTAACGAGACTCGAGCAGGCACGAGTTGCCAATGAAATTCTATTTTGCCCTCATCTTGGGGCCGCGTTTTATGTACGCGCTACCTGTAGAATTGATCAGCGTCTCGGCCCCTTCTGCACACCCAAGTCCTATTAAAAAAAAAAAAAACGGAAAACCTTCGTCTTTAATCTTAACACTTTTTAATTTTCCAACGTGCTCGACTTCGAACTATTTCTCACATAAGCAGCTTCTCAAACGACGCTTCCCACGCCCACATAAGAAGAAGTCACCGCGCGCTGTACACTTTCGCAGGAGGAAAATTCGTCTGTTCCATCTCAATCGAGCGTCACGTTTAAAGACCCCGCACCACGCCGTCTCCCCGTGGCTCGCGCTATGCACAAAAGCCTCTCGTTGCCGTGTCTCCCGGCTGCAGGAACTATTTCGTACTCCATTTTCCTTTGAGTCGGCCACGGTATCCAGCTTATTAGATTCTTGTTGGCTGCTGCAGCGAAATGTTTTCCTATTCGGCGTCCAGGGTATGCGTGCGTTCGCAGAATGCAGCCATCCACGTGTCCTTTGATATTAAGTTTGTCCTTCCCCTCGCGGACCTCATTTTCGCGACCTGCCGTTGGCTCGGCAGCTGTACCACGGCACGAGGAGGCGCGGATCCTTTTTCGCCCGCGCAGCGATTCGAGGAGCAAGTGCAAAACAACGAGCCACAAATTGGAAAGCTCTCGCGGATAGCCTGGAGGTTGAAGATTGAAGAACAGCGGCCGTGCTTCGCGAAAAGTACGTTTCGAGCGCGAAAGCTGTTCAAGCTGGGAAGAGCGACGGGTGCAGAAGATAGAAGGAAGATCGCTTCTTGGTTCAATTTTATAGAAGAATTTAATATCGTGCGTGCCAATATTCTCCGTAGCCGTGTTTATAATCTCGGGATTCCAGATTGATCTTTTAATGCCGTTCACCGGTGAGAGCATCTCGCGTGCCTACCGTTACAGCGATCCTCTCGAAGGTGTTCCGAAATTCTTTCTCGAGGAATTCGCCCGCGTTCGATTCAAAGGCTGATGGCTAAACCGGCTCTTATCCATCTTTCATCATCGACCGAACCGTATCGATTCGGCGGGGCGTTTCATATTCCAAATTAAGCAGCTCGTTTATTTTTGAATGGCACGGATGGAAGAAGTAGAAGAGGCGCGATATAGGTCAGACCGAGCCCTGGTTACCGTTTGCCTCTCGATATTTTTAATTAAATTGCCGCGGCTTGATTCCGAAGAGGATATTCGATGTCGCTCGTGTTTGCCGTTGCTGTGACAAAAAGTTCACCGAAACTCAGTTAGTTCGACAGTGTTCCCTCAGGAAAGAGTGCACGAGTCCTTGCTATTTTAGGGAATAGAATCCAGCGAACGACCCCAGAATTCTGACGACGTCCGTTGACATCTTTAAAAATGCCAGCACCTCGGCAATCCCACACATATCTTGCACACCCTCGCCTACAACAGTGCCGCAGAATTTCACGGCGCTGCGAACTTCTGTACGACAGATACGCAACGATAATCATCATGCCCGCCATATTTCAGCGGGTCAGATATCAAAGTTACTGTCGCGTGAAAAGTCTCGTGGCATATATACGAGGACTCTTGCTGGGATATTTTCTTACCCGAATATATATTCTTTCCACCCTCCTTGGCGTGGCCCCCCTGGGACCAGGGGGTCGTCTAGGCCTTTCATTTTCATCGGGCTTTTCCCCACCGCGGCTCGAGCCCTTTCAGAGGCGGGCGGGGTGGAAGGAGCCCACCGCGAAGAAAACCACATGAGAGATATGATCGTTCCTCGACAACATGCACTTAATCAGGCTGGCTTTATGTCGGCCGGGAGGGCTAAGGTGAAAGCCGAGGGAGGAAGGACAGTGGCTCAGAGTCGGAAGCCAGTGACTTTGGGGAGGGACTTCGAACCTAGCGAGACCTTAATTTCCTGTAGCATCCCGGCTTATCTCTTCCACGATTTATCGACCTTCCCGAAAGTTACTAGCTCGCGACTCGGAGAAACATTGGCTTTTCTGGAGCATCCGCTTCCCGATTCCGTTACCCCACATCCGAGGACGCCTGTAATCGTTTGACCACTTTTCGCTGGCCAGCGACCGGCGCGATTGGCCCTTCTCCTTTGCGCGGTCGACGAGCTCGTTGCGTGGAGAAAAGTATAGCGGCGGATCGTTTAATTGGGCTGTCATTCAGCCACCTTTATTCACTTGCAGCGCGTTTGAATGGAACGGCGATTATGCGCTGTACAGGCGATATTTAATTACACACGTGTCGATGGAGCATTGTATAAAGAAAAACTGTGGCCCGGATTGAAACGCGTGTCTGCGGTGTGGCACGTGTTGCGCAGCTGTACGCGATAATCTCTTTATGGAAGACAATGGCGCGCGAATCGAGGGATTAACGCGAGGTAAAACGATGAGCGCAGTGGGCGATGTTTTTGCTGCGACGTTCGTGTCTGCTTGAAACGACCTCTTGGCTGATATTAGGATACAGAGGCGGCCACTTACGGGCAGACACTCCCAGCTAATTTCCGGCTGTAAATACTCGATTCGGCCCTATCCTGTTCGCTCCCTCTTTGCTCCTGATCGATGACTTCTTTCCGTTTCCGTTCCATCACGGCCAAACGATGGCCAGCTCCAGTCCAATCGACAATGCTTCGGGGCAAATTAGACCTTCTCTTTCGTATTTCAAACCCCACAAAATTACCTTTTTTAAAAAAAGGTACAAAAAAGAGCGCCAAGTATATAACCCATTCAAAAAGAATCGCATTTAAAAACATTGTCGTAAATTAATATAAATTTATTAATGTGTTATGTTTTTTAACTTTACAAAAGTAATGATATACTATAATTGCGCCAATTATCACAATGACTATTTATACAAAGACAAAATGTATTAAATCATATTAAGCAGATATATTTTTATACAAATAAATATTTTAATACGAATAAATATTTTATTCAAAATACTTGGCGCTGCTCTCCGAAAAAAATGTTAATTGTCTTGGTTAATAAATATAAAACAAGACAAGACACCACTGAGACAAGAAAGAAAGAAAAAGATTTTAATGCAATTTATACATATTTATTCAGTTTAGCAACATCAATTCGGAGAGCAGCGCCAAGTATTTTGAATAAAATATTTATTCGTATTAAAATATTTATTTATATAAAAATATATCTGCTTAATATGATTTAATACATTTTGTCTTTGTATAAATAGTCATTGTGATAATTGGCGCAATTATAGTATATCATTACTTTTGTAAAGTTAAAAAATATAGCACATTAATAAATTTATATTAATTTACGACAATGTTTTTAAATGCGATTCTTTTTGAATGGGTTATATACTTGGCGCTCTTTTTTGTACCTTTTTTTAAAAAAGGTAATTTTGTGGGGATTTCATACATTTTGTAGTTTTATTAATGACCAATTATCTAATTGGCGCAATTGGCTTATTTATTTACTATCATTTTTTTGTAAGAACAAAATATAAAGATCTTTAGCGCCTCTGAGCCATTGCCTTTTTTTAATTTGCACGTCATCAGCTTCAATCCAACTACTAGTCATTCCATCTTCTTTACATATGCTGGTGTAATGGCCATCCTCAATACATGAACCACTATGAAATATAGCATTCATAACTTTATATGATTGTCTAGCTATCAATACTTTGGTTGTGGGAATAGTACATATATTAAATTTACGTATTGCTTTGACTATTTTATCACCTTGCAATGAAAATAATAGTAAACGATTAATAACTATATCTTTCGCCAATATTAATTCATTCTTAAACATAATATAATTTCCTGTACACTGTTCACATGATCCGTTATCTGATTCATGCCAATGTGATGAAAATCATACCAAATATCATGTAAATCGGACTACTTTTACACAAGCAATTTGTATTCCTAATGTAAAAGTAGTCCGATTTACATGACATTTGGTATGATTTTCATCAGAAAAACACAAGGAATCTATTGGTGTAACTTCCATTTCGATACGATAAAGAATAAAGAATAAAGAATTTTTTATTACGCTGAAATGAATATTTCACGTTTTCACCTTCAACTGCGGGGAGTAGACCACGATTTGCCGGGGTCGACCGAGGATTTCATACCTGTTTCAGAAAAAAATAATTCTTTATTCTTTCTCGTATCGATATGGAAGTGATGCCGGTGGATTCCATATGTTTTTCCGATGAAAATCATACCAAATTTCTTGTAAATCGGACTATTATTAACGAAGTTAGCTTGAGGTTATGGAAATTAATTTTTCATGGAATTTCCTTCATTATTTTCCGAATTACGTCGTTCTTGGTGTCAGTTTCATCGGCGAAACATAAGGAATCAATTGGCGTCGTTTTCGCAAAGATCTGATGAGAAATGCGGAAGTTGAAGATTTCTCACTTCTTAATAGGCACTCCAACCCCTTGTCGAAAGCCCTAAAATTCGGTGGGGCACTGCGGGGGCTTGACCTCGCCACGGGGTACCAGGACGCATCCATTGTCGGGCGGAGCTCCAGAATCACCCTGTAGAAACTCTAAATTAAAAATGGCTTACTGGTATAAAAATATCTGGCAATTTAAATGCAATTTGTTACAATATATTATTACTTTGTACATGCCTGGTATAAATGTCCAGAAACTTGTGCGAAAGAAGATATTTCTCTGTCGAACCTTCTCCGGGCAACTTCCAAGTCTGTGCGTCGCGTCCCCTTCGTTTCTAGAAGCTCTACATAAAAAATGTATTAAAAATATTTGGCGACTTACCTTGTTAATTGAGACAATAATTCAGTGTCCTATATGGTGTAAAAACCCGTGACATTGGAAAAATGTTGACTACTTACCTTATTTGACACTTGGCAGGTTATGATGGTTTGACACTAGCTGGTTACGTTTACCTTGACAGATGTGCTCTCTGTCTGGCTGTAACGCGACAACAAATCGTGTTTGTTACGCGATTGGCCGAAAGTGCCGGAACCATCATCCAATGAACGACGTGCCAGAGACATTTCCTCTCCCTTTCATGTTCCCCTCTGGCCCACACTTGACGATGGAGAAAAATCTCTTAACATAAAATTCGGCAAATTGCAACTTTGCATCGGAATATCTCAGCTCATAAGGCACGTAGGAACAAAACGAAGACACTTTTCTCATGTAAATCAAACCCAAGCTATCCATTAAGACCATTCAAAACTTAATCGGATCTGCCGTTATTGAGATTCGGTAATCTCAGGGTTCATCCAAAAACCGCTCGGCGTTATATAGCATATACCTATATATACTTGGCGCGAGACACTACCGTGTCTATTGATATGATATAGTATATCATAGGATGTTCTGTGAAAATCTACTGTGTTGTACTTCTATATGTATTTCATATATTTAATGTTTTATATAATGAGAACCTCTAATTCTGTTGCGCATTTAGTTGATTTCTTCTGCCATTCATTATACTCTTTTAAGCGCGCTGCGAATAAGGCGGTTATTAGTTTCCGCTAATTCCTATTATTCTATTATTCTGTTGTATTTTATCCTATTCTTTTTGCTTGTACTGTATCTTGGCACCATTTCATTCTGGTTTTATGTGTTCTGTTTTCGTGTGTCTACTTTTATGTACTATTTTTCTACTTTTATGTACTATTTTTCTACTGATCTTTTCTATTCTATGCACCAAAGGGTTTTCCCGTATATATAAATAAATAAATAATTCTTGTTACAGATACGCGATTGGCTCACAGTCGAAGAAGAGATGTTACGACAACAGGCCGTAGTAGTCGGCGACGTCGACGAAATTATGCAGTTGCTTGACAAACAGAAGGTAAGCAGACCGTCCGCCTCTACCATAAAGTTAGCTGTCGTAAAAACAAACGCAACTCCCTGGCTGCGCAGGCTTTTGAATCTTGCATGAATGGAGACAGTTTTATGATAATTTAAGCTGAGAATTTAAGTTCAATGTTTATCTACGAACTCGAAGCATCCTAGACTCGAAAACTTTCCTTCTGCCTTGGTGTAATATTTATTGACAACCTGCTGGGATACAAGTTCCACGAGCAATCGGGGGTTGAACAATCGTGCTTTACAATCAGAATTCCATTAAACTTCCAAGGATTACATCGAGCATTTATCTATGTATGGAAAGTACGTATCTCCGAGAACGGTATCACGCGAGTTCACCGCACAGCGCAGGGAACTAACAGCTCCGGTGTCGACAAGACCGCGATCTGCAATATCCACGAGGCCTCGAACTTCCAACCCTTATCTGCTCGTGGAGGGTAAAGTCGATGGAACCTCCCTGCGTTATCAACGTGCAATTTCCTGCAGGGTGGGTCGACGGAGGGTTGTTCCTGCGGAGGTTTCAACGAGCCTCTAGATGTTGAGGTGCGATGGCGTTTCTCCAGCATTCTAAGAGCGGCGGGTGGGGTGGTTTCTGGGTTACTGACCGGGAAAACCCTGACATTGGCATTGGCATTAAGGGTCCAATGAACGCTGCCACGCCTTCCCCTGTGCGGCGACGATACATTGTTGCTTCGCGCGCAATAGTTATGCCCAGACTATTGATTGCTTGAGCGCGGATTTTCTGCTCCGCACTGCATTCAGCTAATCCTCGCGATTCGTTTTTGAATCTGGCTTCGAAGAAGGACTTGCTTCCCCTGGTTTTATCGAGTGCAGATTATGGGATAGGTTGCAGTCTATATCTGAACATTTCTCTTAGTATTTCTGAAAATTTTTCTAGTGGGGGCTAGTTGTTACATTTTTTATTTTTTTATTTTTAATTTTTTTGCATTCCATATTCAATACTATCAATGACTCTCACTTAAAGTACGTTCTTTCCTCTACCGATGACCGCTATCGCATGTAATTAAACGAAAACCATGGCTTTGAAACAAGCCATTTTGAAGGTCGAGACATGTTGTATCAACGTGCCCCGTGTAGGGGCTAGTTGTTACACAATACGGGGCAAGTTGTTACAGGATTAAATTTTTCAAAAGTAATTTGACAAAAGTAAATTTATTAATGGTAACAATTTATTACAATAAATATAGAATAAAAAATCTATTTTAAAAATAATAAAAAACTACTGAAATCAGTTGCACTAATTATCGTCGTCCGTTTCATACGGGGACTCGCAATTAATGCACATATAAAAGTGATGTTTAGGTTTTGCACACTTCTCATGTGCTCACTTTTTGCACTCTATGCACTGAATCCACTTTGTGGAGCCTTTCTTTGAATGTAAGAGCCTTTTCGTATGTAACAACATGCCCCTTGCATTGTGTAACAACTTGCCCCGGTTGACACCATTGTGTATAAAAAGCTATAAGTTCATACCAGTTTGGTGTATTCTTATGTTCTGGGTACGAATCTGTAGCTGAAGCAACACTGATTCAAACGTGGTAATATTAATTTACATACATTTATCTGTCTATTCGGTAGAAAAGATTGAAGTAGAAAGAGAAAAGTTACTATTAGTACCGAAAACACAAAAAACTGTAATAAAATGACAACGCGTGAACCGACTACAAACAAACAACATACACAACTGTGTATGGTTGAAACACATCAGCCACTTCATCGTCGAAGTGATAGTCCAAGCGAAAAAAATTTAAACTGCTTTGTAACAACCTGCCCCTGTAACATGTAGCCCCGGTCTCCCCTAATACTAAACTATAATCTTCCAGTAACAGATATTCTAAAATAGCTGCCGAGCTGTGCACAGTCTCCATTTGCATACCTAATTGCGGAGCAAGCCAAAGCTATTTGAATATCAAGCTACTCCCATTTTTTATATCCGATACCCACTTTAATCCAAGCTAAAATCAACCTCTCTGATCCCCGGGAACTTATTCATTTATTTCATAAGCGTTTCCAACACAGAGGTTCTTAAACGCGCAGTTGAATCGAGGCCCGTAGCAAGATTAAAAGCTGCACGAATGCTTCATCGCAAACTCGTCGTAATCTGTTCCGCTTCGAACAAAAGCGTGGCATTGTTCCATAAGGCTCGAACGAATGAATTAATTAAGACTTATCGAGGACCCTTCCAACGACCTCTTCAATAAAGTCTCGTACCCGAACGAGAACTTCCTCTGTCTCCCTCCTCCCATTCATGCTCTGTCCTTATCGACTTTTTCCATTTCAAGACCCTCCCAACTTACTAATTGTTCCCCGCTCATATTTCAAATTTTTCCATCCGCTGGAAGGCGGCACGAAACGGCGGGCGACGGATTCGGTGGAGGAAATTCGGTTACTTTTCTCATCGTTGTCCCTGCCGGGCGCGTCTGAAAAGAAAGAATGGCGCGTTCCGTTGATCAATGGCAGCCGATTCCGCGGGATCGTCGGCCGTTCTTCCTCGTTAAAGCGTTATTCGAGCCGGGGAGCCGAGTTTTCGGAATACGATTCCAAGGGGTGATCGAAAACAATGGGTTTGTTACGGCGGTGTTGTTATTGATTTCCGATTGGGATGCTGGGCCAGAAGATAGGCGCATAAAGAGGCGAAAGAGCCGTGGAAATAGGCATCGAGCAACGGGAAGTTCTCCGCAATTTCCGGGGAATATCAGGCGTTTCATAATCTTTAGAGTAGGTACACAAGCCTCCCCATAATCTGTAGGAAATGCTCAGACTTCTTCGAATCCCTTCTGATTATCGGAATTAAAACTGTTCGGTGCTAGGAACCAACAGTCGCTCCGCACACAGTAGAAATGAATTTCCACGGAACGGCGTCGTAACGTTTGGGATTCGGAATAGACACGCAGCGCGCATTTCATATTCCCCAATGAGGGCCGACGACGAATTCGGTTAGCTGAAAATCGTGGGAACTGCAGCGAAAACTGTCCACCGTCCAGCCTGCGCTGCAGCGGGGCGCAACACGAGCATGAATTTAAATTGTGTGTATTATCGGCGTTAATTCCATTGCCCTTCGTACGCCACTGTGGAGTTGGGCACGTCGAGAATCGCCAGCTCGAAGACAGGACGTTCTGTGCACATTTTACCGGATGTTCAGTCACATTCTGGGTGTAGGGAATTCGAACGACGCGAGCTGCTGCAACTGGATCCTCTCGGTCTTCACAATTCCAGGATGTTCGAATAGGATTTTCAGCTGCTTACAAGCTTGGCTACGAATTGGTACACGGATTACAAAGTTAGAGAAACTTTTTGGGATTCCGTTCTATCATCTTTCAGTAGAGCTGAGTTTGCTATCTTCCCAGTAGAATTAAATTCACCGAAACAAAGGACAGCACAAAGCAGAATTCCTCTGACATTCTCTTAAAGCAAGCTTCTCCGCCGTCTTTTTCTCGAATAAAACGAGGGAATCGGGAATCTTGCTGGGAGACGTTCGTTTTATAATCAGACCAGGCTAACAAAGGGAATACGTAAAGGAATCGTAACCAAGGAGGAAGACTCTTTCTGCCAGGCAGCTATAGCAGAAACGACAATTTCCTATTGTCCCAGTCAGTGGCGTGCGCTCTTTTTCCGACGCCCTTCGCGCATAAGACAGCAATAAAAGTCGGACTCGTGGTTTCCTGCGCCCTCCGCGAGCATTGTTCTTCGACTTCTGATAACACGCTGCCAACATCTCGCCTCTTCGTCGCCGGCGGACGAGAATTCCGGTGCCGCTCTCCCCGTGTTCGCTCCTTACATCCTGTCGGCGAGCTGGCGAGCAATAACACCGAGGACTCGCAGCTATGAGGCAGCTTCCACGAGTTCGCAATTTCCTGGTTACATCGGTATTCGGAGAACAGTCCAGCCCATTCGGCGATGCGCGCGCCAGTTTGGGGTATCGTGATGCATCTTGAACGCTGCTTCAGTCTGCACTTATAGTCGAGCGAGCTTTTGGTAGTGGATAGGGATTCTGATCACGTGGGCCAGTCTATCAGGTGCATGCATATTTTGTTTATCAAATTTTAAAGTATCGCTCTTGAAACAGTCCTTTTACTTTGGCACTTCGAGGAAGAAGGTTGTATTGTGTAATATTGCACGCTGTATGGATAATTCCACTTTCCCTCTTCCCGATATTATAAGGGCGTTCCACTTTCGTCCTGCACTCTGGCGGAATTCCCTTAAGGGGGTAGTGGATTATTAGATACGTAAAATCGATAGTTTCTTTAACGCTAAATTACGTTCATACCAAATAATCGTTATAGTCCTGCTTTTCACAATCTATTGTGGGCACGTTTGCGAGTAATTACCAAAAAAAAAATCGTTGGAATGTATAAAATTGTCGAAGTTATTAATCGTTGAAGATAGCCTTGTACGGCGCACCGCTGCAGGTGGTGTACATCGATTCAGGTGAGCCAATCATTTGAAAGCAAAATGCTTTGGGGTGAGTACTTTGTACACCAAAATGTACAGAGTGGAACTTTGGCGATGAATTTGAACAAAAATTGTGGAAGTTACGCACGAATCAATTTTTCCTCGACATTTTTACGGAAAAAATCGTCTTTAATCAGTTATAAAATGTTTTATAAACATCCAATGTTGATGCGGGAATTCCACTCTGTAGAAGAAGGAATTCTACACGTCCAGTAAAAATTTCAAGTGAAAATATTCATTGGTTCAAGAGTTATGATGTACACCGTGTCTGAAAATGGTGTTTCGAGAAAAACGGCTTCAAAGTTAAGTCCCCTATGCCAATACCGCTCTGCGAGGCCGCGCACTCAGTTATGTTCGCTGCTATAACTTTTACAATTATTTGAATTTCTTCATGACATTTTGTTTAAAATGTTCATAAAGGATAAGACTTTCAGAATCAGTAAAAAAGAAAATCGATTTTTTGAAGCTGAAATAGTTCACTACCCCCTTAAGGGGTTAGGCCACCTTGGACGGAGCAAAATTGCAGTCATTTTCGGCATTTTTTTTAGGAAGATAGTAAAATAAACAGAAAATTTAATATGAAGCCTGTTATTATACAACACTCGCCGGAAAAAATCGTATTTTTTTTTCTTACAAAATGGCGGCGGTAGAGCCGTGATACGCAAGATCTTGTGGAGCGACGTTTTCCACGGTGTTCAATCTCACGGCTATACCGTTTGACTTAGAACAAAAAACCAAAGAGATTTATTTTCTGCATGCCTAAACCTATGGAAGTACGTAGGATAATCCAGAAACATTAATTTGTCTCGAAATGGTGACCATGAGGAGAAAAAATGCATTTTTTTTTTTTATAAAATTGTCAATTGCAAAGAACATATTCAAGATATCGCAAAACCGCTACGTACTTCCATAGATTATTCATAAGAGAAGAGTGTCTCCAAGTTTCAAATCAATCGGATGAAAATTGTGGAAGTTATGCGAAACACCGTTTTGGAAAATGTAATTTCGAGAAAAACGCGTTGAAAGTTTTACTTCATATTCTTTACGAATAAAGTGAAAAAATGCAACTTTACCTTTACTCGGCGATTCCTGCGCCATATAACTGCCCTTCAAAATTGACGTCAGCCTGTTCAGACTCTTTTCTAAAAGATTTTGAACTTTTTCGAGCCTCTTTTGTCGCGTCCGACATAGCGCGCTCAGCAGCCTTGATGCGACTCGCGTCTGCCTCCATGCAAAAATTGTAGCAATTTGGTCCAACTGTCATTTGCAATATCTCCATTATTTCCATTAAACTTATGAAGCCATCATTAAATGTGCAAACTGCTATATCTGCTGCAACATCGACCAGTAGTTTGCCGCTAGAAGTAGTTTTGGGTGCTATCGACCACACGACTGAGTTGAACGATTCGTTGTTGTTTTGAGTATAGCCTCCTAAACAACGATGCAATAAATCTTTTCTGCTCAGTTCCTCATATACTGGCTTTATATGATCGAAAACCATTTTACTCATTGGCGGTTTATGCACATATTTGGCTAGTTTATTGGAAGCTTTTGCCTTCTGCCACGTACACCACGAAGTCTCGCCAACCGGGCACCGTGGAAATTTTGTGGTAAACAGTGGCCCATATTTCCTTTTTCATGTTTGCGACACTTTCGTAATTTCGGCGTATTGCAAGACCGTAATATATTGATAATTCATCAGTCAACTTGCCAGTTAAATTTCCTTTGCCACCAAGTCCCTTCGTTGCTTTCTTGAGAGCGCGAAGCCGCGAGCCCATCCGCTTCTGGACGTGATCGATACACTCCTTTTTAGAAACGATAAGGTCTTCATACGGTTGAGCATCTGTGATTCCTTTGAAAGTCTTACTGTCACCATCACCAATGTACTGAGCATATTTCACTTGATGTAAAGTTTTAGAGCGACGAAACATTTCGACGACAGCGTCAACTTCCATTTTCCCAGCGGAGCCTTCGTGGTTAGCTTGACAATTTTCTTCATGCGATTGTGCCCACTCTTCATATTCTGCAGTTCCTTTCATTTTTTCCCAAAATTCACAGCCTTTACAATATTTGGATTTGACTTGTACGTCAACGACCTTACCAGTGTACCAGCCGATTAGTGTCACTAGTCCGAACAATGACGAAAATCCCCTTTTCCTCCACGTTCCGTCGCCAAATACTAAAATACCATCGGTATGTCCTTTTTCCGCACTAATTTTCTTCTCCTCAGCAGCTGCCCTCTTCGTCGCTTTTAAACGAACAGCTGCCGCAACGATAGAAATCGAAGAAACAATAGTGTCGTAAAATGAATGAAAGATTGGGCGCGTCAAATCCATAAATGCGCAAAATTTGTTTATGCCATGTAAACCAACGCCAAGTAATCGCATGGCAAATGTAATGCGACGATTAATGTCATATGCGTGATTGTTAAGAAGCGGACTAGCATTTATATAATTTGGTCCGCATGTTTCACAAGCAACGACAACTTTAAAACCTAAGCCACGGTTACTTGCTTCAGAAAAGGTGATATTGGATTTGCATTTTCTGCACACTACCATTTGCGAAATTGCAGAGAATACACTGTAAAATTCTATAAAGCGATATCCAAATGTTCCATTTATAGTAATTTCAGGGGGCTCTAGTGACCTCTTTAATTTTTTTGCAGACGTGCTTACATCTTCCGTTGGTTCATCCAATAAATAACGATTCAACGGTCGCCTTTTTGAAATTTTACACTTTCCAGAACGCCCTATTGTGCTCCTAGACCCTTTCTTCTCATTGTACGCTTTTTGCACTTCACTCATCACTGCAGAAACGTTTGCAAACAAGGAAACTTCTCGATGAAAAAACGGTGTGACGACGCACCAAACTCTAATTATTTTTACCCGTGGTTGCTCGTTCAAATTGTTCGGGTTTTATTCGATATTTGCACTTCGTGTGCTGACTACAACGATACACTCGAGGGACCACGTTATCCTCGGTCAAAAATCGTAAAGACAATGAATTGACCGCTAATGGAAAAGCGGGGTAAAAATATCCCCACTGCCATTGCTCCATGGTGGGAGGAAACATGGGTTTTTCCAAAACTTACATACCCCATTGAGTACCCTCATAAAATGAGAAAAAAAATTTACCCAGATCTCCAGTATTGGCTGCCCTAATAAAATTTACAACTATGCCTCGACGGTAATGGTACGGCATTTAATAGCTGCCATGGTCTAAACTATTGTTACTACCTTCTATATTTATACACTGAAACTTTTATTCGTCAGGTAAAGTCGCTTTTCATTCCTGACGAAGTCAGGCGGCCGCGGTAGCGCAAGCCGCGCCAACGAGCCCGGGCGCGCTTCGCTAAACCGGCTCTAAACTCATTTTAAAACTTCGATTTCGTATTGAAACTAATTGTATCTTATTCTTAAGACTATAAAGGATCATTTGAGACGAAAAAAAAAATCTATTTTTTCGAATTTCCAAGGTGGCCTAACCCCTTAAGGGGGGAGCCCTATTTAGGACGCTAGAAATAAGGTGATTCTTGGGAATTTTTTTTTTAAGAAACTGTTAAGCGGATCTTTCCCAAACTTTCAGGGTATTTTAGTTCACATTCAAACAATAAAAATTAATTTTTTCATTACAAAGTGGTCGGTAGAAATAGAGATATATGAACATGTTCGTAAGGTCTCGCCGTCGGAGTTGCAAATTGGCGATTGTAATTGTGGTCCCAATTCTTTCCTGAAATAAAAAAACCAAGGATTTTCTTATTTCTAGTATAATTATATCGTCGATGGACCAAAAAACTCTTATAAATAAATTAAATTGAACAACTCTTTTTCCATGAGTAATTCGAGAATTTTGGGGCAGAATTGTAACTTTTTTTTAAGTCCCACCATTTTGCCGATTTTCAACTTTTTTTGGGGTTTTTTAGGTTCATCGACGATATAATTATACTAGAAATAAGAAAATCCTTGGTTTTTTTATTTCAGGAAAGAATTGGGACCACAATAATAAAGACGAAATAATAATAATAATAATAATAATAATAATAATTACAATCGCCAATTTGCAACTCCGGCGGCGAGACCTTACGAACATGTTCATATATCTCTATTTCTACCGACCACTTTGTAATGAAAAAATTAATTTTTATTGTTTGAATGTGAACTAAAATACCATGAAAGTTTGGGAAAGATCCGCTTAACAGTTTCTTAAAAAAAAAATTCCCAAGAATCACCTTATTTCTAGCGTCCTAAATAGGGCTCCCCCCTTAAGGGGGCAGACCACTCTAAAAAATCGGAAAAATCGATTTTTTCTTTTTCACATTTTCTGAAAGACGTACGTTTCAAGAATGCTCTCTCAAAATTTTATGAAGAAACTCGAAAAATTGACGGGGATATAGTACTTTCCGTGAAGCGGTGTCAAGCGCGCGACTGAGCCGAGCGGAACTTTGAACGCGTTTTCCTCAGAATGACATTTTTCAACCGCGTTGAAAAATGAAAAAAAAAAAAAAAAAAAAAAAACTATACATCCAATTGACATGAGCAAGGGCATTTATTGTACGAAAAACCCATCGCTATTTATATGACGATCAGTTTCTTTCAATTAACGACCTGCTTCTATCTTTTTTATCAACATTTCCGCAATTTTGTACCCCGAAAACATGATTTTTTTCCAGTGGTCCGCCATTTTGTAATTTTTTGCGATTTTTACCTTTTTTGATCGTCACGTAATAGAGGTAGGCTTCTAGTTTCTAAATATTTTTGCCTTTTTGAATACGGATTAACCATATGACCTGGACACTGTCAACGCGACAAGCACGATTTTGCCGCAGCGCACATTTTGACGAATAGTATACAGGAAACGGATTTATGAATTTGATTGAAAATTTTTTTCCTACCCTTCGATATGTAGGGTAATTGTGGGAGAGGTGCCGCACTCGGAGAGACGCCGCACTATCGGTATTTTAGGGATGTCGTCGATAAAACAGACCATTGTTGATTTCATTTGTTTGCGACTGTTGATCTAGACCAGTTTACCAAGCACGAGCGTGTTTCCTGCATTATTATTAAAGATTTTGCTGTTTTTCGAGGTAAGCCTAGCGCGCTTCGCCTGAATAGTTATACGTCACTTTTATTTTTACTATCATAGTAGCTAAAGTTCATAGTTTTTCTTAATACAACTTTTGTAATACGTTAAAGGGACCTTGTAGAATATTTCCTTGGTTGAATAGGTTACCTTCGACATAGCATGTGGAAATACGAAAGTGCGGCGCCTCTCCCGGCCATTTCGGATAGACGCCGCATTTTTTCTTAGGATAGATGCCGCACATTGATAACGTACTGTTTCGGAAACTAAGTCGATTTAAATGATGTATTTAATGTTTAAAATACCAAAAAAGTTTTTTAAAATAGCTAACGTGGTATCTCTAGGCAAATTATTTATTTCTAAATGAATAATCTTATAATCCACATATATTTGTGGACTATTTACTCTTTTTCCACATTTTTTTATTTTGATTTCAAGATGCCAACTGAATATAAAAGAAAATCTAACGCTAAGCTTAAAGCTCAGTGGAGTGAAGAAACTTTGATTGAAGCATTACATCGAATAAAAGCTGGTGAAATCGGCGAACGTGAAGCGGAACGATATTATGGAATTCCGGCAAGAACTTTAGGAAGACGTCTTGAAACTAACAACACTACGAAAACTCGATTAGGACCTGATTGCAAGAATCTATTGACTTCTCTTTTATTATTATTTTTATTAATAATAATTTTTTATTTACTTTTTTTACATACCTATTTTAGGCCTTTTGGGATACAAAAACGAAAGACGTCTAGCCGAACATATTATGCGTTTGAGCGAAGTGGGCTTTTCTCCCGATAGAGTAGGAGTACGTAAAGTACCTACTGTACCCATTTAATTGTTTCGTTTTACTTTGTTTTTACTACTTTTTTATATAAAAAGTTAGAATTTACAAGTTTAAATCGAAAAGTAAACGTTTTTCGAAATGCGGCACCACACCCTCATGTGCGGCGTCTCTCCTACTAAAGAGATGTTTTTAGTTTCAATTTTTTAAGGGTGACAAATATTAAAATTTTTATTTTTTTTAATGCTAGTAGAATCACAAGATGTTGAACTAATAATATGTATCCTTGGAAAACATTTTCATTGCAAAATTTAGACACGGTGACAATTTTGCGTAACGTGCGGCAGCACTCCCACAATTACCCTACATTATTAACTATAAAGCAATACATTGATTTACTTGCGTTGTTTGGTTGAAATAAATTCCCGAAGGCACCCTTACATTTTGGACCGTTACAGTGGTCTGCCCCCTTAAAGAGGTAGCACCGTCCGCTATTTAATGATGCCGAGTTTTGACGAACTTTCCCGGGCAAACTTCTGCCACGATTCCCGTAATTAGTGTCCCGCGAGTTGGCCCGTTAAATTGAAATTACTTTCGAATTATTCTGATTCACGTCCAGAGGCAGAGAGGTCCTCCCTCGGACTACTTCCTTAAAGGATCTTGGTGCACGTGCTCGCGAGAGTTGCTCTAGCGTCACGCACCCCGCCCACGGACGAACTTTCAAGCTCGTGGTAATCCGCTGCTGCGCAGTGTAACTGGATATTTAATTGTCAGCCCTCGTTATCCCTCGGCGAGCGTTTTCGCGATTGCTGCCGTGGAATTCGCAAGTTTTTCGTGGCATGTAAAATGTAGAGTATTGTAGAGCGAGCTCGTTAAAGCAATGTCCCGCGTGGAGCGCGCGGATCATCAGGTTTTTTCGCGTCGCCACGCGCACGCCTCGCAGCCGCGCGACCCATTTTAATCTCTCCTCGCATTCTTGCGTCGCGGACTCTTTGCCGCCTCTGTCTTTTTTTTGGAGACGCACCGGCACAAGTTCGTGCACGAGCGACAAGATCCCCTTTCTGACACGAGGGGCGCGAAGAACCTTAAGAAACTTCCGCCGCTATTCATTTGCTTTCCCTCAGAGTTGAATTTTTATCATACACAATGTTCATTCCTGTCGTCCCTCTATCACGTTCCGAGATCCTCGCCCCGCGCTCGAGATTGCAGAGCGATGCACAAATGAAATTGGACGTTGCGCTGCGGGGTAATAGGCTGACGACAGCCCAGCGCCACGAACCTCTGGCAGATGGAAAATCTTCGTCCTCGAGCTGTGCATCGCGGTGAGCGTGCACACGATTCGCATATTCTTCAATGCAGCTGGATCGATGCTATTTGAATTTAATCCGCGCATCTATCTTCGCCGAGATTATAGGGGTGTCTGTAAGTGTTAGTGCTCTTCGATTCGAAATTCCACCCCTCGCGATGCCTCTCCCATGAGCCTACCCTCGCTGATAATTTTAGGAACGACTTTCTAAAGGAGAAATGGGTCGTCAACGTTGGTATTCCGCAATTACAGCGCGGGGGGGATGGGTTGCGTGTGCGCAGTGCGCGTCTTCTTTGTCGGCCCCTTCAACATCCGATTAGGTATCAGAGCAGTGACAGGTTCGAACTTACGCCTGGCAATTCAAGCGAGAATATCGTACCAGGAGTTTCCTCCACTTCGAGCACCAACGTTCTGCTTTGTTCTGTTATGAACGAGGCATATCATAAACTGTTATCATTTTTAAGATTAATTCAGAACGCAGCAGCAGTACGGAAACTTCGCCATAGAAAGCACTGAAAAAAATAAGTTTTGCCATCTATTTTTTTGCAACAGTATGGTTTCAATATTCTTGACAATTCGAGTGGTTGCGGAGACGTTGAAAATTTTCAATTAAAATCCCCAACGCGGAGAATTGCAGCGTCTGTTTTGAAAACGGTTTAAAGCGTTTACTGAACGGCACCCTCTGTTACGCGAAATTCGTACCCCGTGGGCTCTAAACCCCATGGGACAGAGGAGAGAGAAAGGTATATAATTCCGTTCCCTAGCTACCACGGATACCCATGAAGCTGCGAATTTCAGTCAGTTCCACGACGAGCTTCCACCGAAATACACGCGGTTGAGTTTCATGCGGCCAGGTTTTATTAACCAACTAAATTTTAATTATTCGCTGGCCATACGTTTCGATTCCATGTTCTTCTTCTCCACCACCGCCGTCTCTGTCCTTCCCGGTCGTTCCCTGCAACAGTGTAAATTATTTCGCCGGTCCGCGTGGCCTTTTTACCTGATGTCTGACCACGTTTGCGTCATCGGAACAGTGTCCGTTCGTTAATAGAAGCAACAACGTTTGTTTTCCACCCGAGCCAGGGCCAGCGCGTTCCACAGAGCCGTAATCAGTAGTGAAACGTTTTAACGAGGTTCGATGGGCTGGAGCAGCTCGAAGATCCGTAATCTTGCGTTGGTTCGACGCTGCTAAACGTACACCACAGTTTCCATTTCTTTCGCGGCGAAGGGACGTGGCTGAAAAATCGAATTACTTCTTGGATATCGTTCGTACGTGGCTGCAAATCTCGTGCTTTGATTATCAAATCGTCATCTTGATGAACACACGTTTCCCCGGGAAATGAAAATTGCCAGTGTCGACGTAGGAAGAGAGACAGAATTAAAGCCATGTAATTGGTGGCGAGTTCGTTACGTTCCATTAATGAGAATTTTGCCGTGGAATAAAGGTCAGCTACGAGGAAGGAAAGTTGGTGGGCTAATTTGGAAATTGCTAACGAGCATCTCCTGGTTCCATGCCCCATGGTATCTCGCGACGAAATACAACAATGCCCCCGCCCTTGGCTATCAGCACGTGAATTTGATAATGTGATTTTGACGAGAGGGCGGCAATGAAATTTTCGCCGTTGATGCAGCCGGCGAAATACCAAACGAAACGAAAATCGATACAGCGTGGCTGGCTTTTCTCTCTGCCCCTGGCCCTACGCTGTCTTTCTTCGTTCGCTCGTAAAAAGATGGGGCGAAACGAGCCAGGCGTTACTCCTCGGGATATCTGGCCGTAACAAAAGGATTCCGGGGTAGCTGTTTTGATCGTGGCGCGTCTGCATTTGCTTTGGCTCGGGCTGATCATCTTGGTTTCCCCCTTTTTCTTAGAATTTCGTCGGGCGGATTGTGATTGAAAGCCTTCCGCCTTCGTGGCTTAAGCAGCGCGGGTAAGACTCTGAGTTCTGCGCTGGAGTTCTATTTATTTCTTTTCAAATGTCGATTACACTAAAAGAATGTAAAGTGGATTAAGTGTTGGGGGATGCAAAGTGTTCTGTGTGTTCGACGCAGTGTCTTCATTGAATTTTCCTAATCTGTTAAGTATTTACAGCCGAATCTTCAGGTTCGATTTATCGCGAACGATCGTCAATCCTTTCTATAATGAAGGCAAAAGAAGCCGAATTAACGTTACATCGACTGCGAATACGTATCCAGTTATATTATTACACGGCATGCAAATCGTATAATTTTGCATCCCCGCTTTCGCTCTGTCACTGCTCATTTAGGAGTTTTGACATTGCGGCGGGCCGCATTAGCCGTCGCCTCGGCTGGCCTCACGGAGGCGCACGCAATTTGACAGGCTGACAGTCGGTGGTTTGACATCTCGTCATTTCAAGCCCTCCCCCGTCACCGAGAGGGGAGTTTCTTTGTTCGAATATTCGATGACATTAGCCGGCCATATTTCACGTTCACTGCAACTCAAATCCCAAAACGAGCACGACCTACCTGCTCCAAGTGCGATCATTCTCTATTTCATCCTCGTCAAAGGAGCTCGCCCGTTTCCCATCGCAGTGAAATATCGATCGTCGAATGCTACTCCGGCTGGAACAGGATTTCGCGTGTGCTTCTTCCGACTACCCGCGAGCTCCTTAGGACCCAATTCCTTCGTCTCTCCCACTATCCTTGAATGGGCGCGTAAAGAGGGCTGCTAACAAGAGGCAGATTTTCAGACGCGTCACGGTAAACTGGCGCGGCACACCCGGCCTACAACGACTCGCGTGTGAATGGAAGTGCTGCGCGAAAGCACTGCTGAAACTGTACGGTCGGAGTGTATACGTTCTTGTCGGGCGATTCTGAAAGGGTAAACAGCAGCGGGAGGTACGAAGGGATCCCGAACAAATATTTAGTGGCCCGCGATGAATACTCCGCGGTGGCCGGGGAACAACCCTTTCCGCAGAGTGACCGTGGGGCTGTTGTGAACGAAAAACACGCGGAGCGCGTTCAGTTTCCACGCGAAGCGTACGAGTGCTTCCGTACGATGGATCGTAACGAGCCTCAGCCCAGCACTTCGAGCGCCTCCGTGTACTCGGGCACTCTGCAGCTTCGGTTTAACGTAAGTATACAGGAGAAAGAAGCATGAGCAGTCGCCTGGGGGGTTGGGGGCAGAATGGTTTGCAGCGACGCGGAATCACACCGCCTCCTACTAATATTTGCTCGCATTTAACGGGCTTAATGACTGTGCCGGAAACAGGAATTTATTGCTAGCCTGGCTGCGCGGCTCTTGCCTCAGCGACAAGTGGACAAAAAGAGGAGACGGAATTACGGGCTTAATATTAACCAGCGTCTCGTAAACTGCAAGCCGTTCCCTCCTCTCGCCTCACCTCCCCTGTCCTCGGCCTCATGGATGTAATTAAAAATCGTAGTCGTTACGGAGCAGCACGATACTTATGGCTATTCCAAGCCCCTGCTCACGTACGTACGTTCTCTACAATTCTGCGCTTCAGCTGTTGATTGCTTTATTCTTCCTCGTCCCGTGTAACTATTCCTCCAGCTGCAGGCACACACAGTATATTCTTATGGAACGTAGTTTGGCACTCTTTGCGCCCTACTATTTAACAGGCTTCCACGTCAAGAGCATCTTATTTCCCCACCGTCCCGATCCAAGACAGTTTCAGCAACGATTATTAAAAATAAATTATGCCCCTTGAGTGCTCCACTTTGAAGCAGAAAGTCCTCGCCCTGAACCTGGCGCAACGTGCTTCAAGCTAGGCTACAATTTCGGGATGGCTTTGTTGTTCGATAACTCGCCCCCCTCGTTGCTCCTAATCTCCTCGAATCGAGGCAGACGATCGAAAGCTCTGCCCGCAATCTTTCGCGCCCCGGCGAAGACGTCGTTCGCCCCCCAGTCTGTATCGAGTTGAAACGAAAGGAACGGCGCTGCCTTTGATGCCCGTAAAACGAATTTCACACGAATATTGTCCGAGAACGGGCTGAGACCCACGGCCCTGGTCCCGTTGCCCAATAATTTCGCCCACAACCCTCGCCCCGCGCGCTTTACTCGCTTCTTTACTGGCTACAATGCAATAACACCGTTCCCTGGGCCAGCCTTTGACGATGCTCTCTCTTTACGGCGAGCATCGCCTCGTCGAACCCCTTCGCGGGGTAAATAGAAAGGGGAATTAACGACGTCAGTGGGAATCTTCTTAGCAAAAAGGAACCGTGGTGCTGGATACACCAGAGCCAGAAAAGCGGCGAGTTTTTTCCCCCGCTGAAGACGTTAGGGCAATTTAGCAGGATATCCTTTGTTGCACCGTAATTCCTCGTTCTTCGGCCCCTTTCTCCGAGTTCTTTCGCTCCCTAGCTCTCTCTCTCTCTCTTTCGCTGTTCCTCCCCCTCTAAGTCTCTCGTTTCGCGTAAAAGCAACGTTCTCTCTACCCACGCACGCGGTGCACTTTCTCGCGCCCGCGTATCGCGCGATGCAACTTCCTTGCGCCACGTCCTGTACATGCCTCGTTATTCTCGCGACTAGCGCGATCGTTAGCTCCGTCGGGGGCTAAGTGGAATAGAAACAGCGCGGGATGTAGCGCCTTTTCCCGTAGGGATGTTAATCTCCAGCCTGCTTCGCGTTAATCGCCGATTAATCGCCGTATTGTTGGGCGTTTCGAGCAGAGGCGTGGAAGACAATGGTGATGTGCTTTGCAATTTTATTTGCTCCGTAGGTGGACAGTTTTGTAGTACTCGAAACGGTTAGGGGATCGAGGGGAACTGCTTGAATGCAATGCATTTGCATCGCTGTCACTCTGTTTCAAGTTCAGCTTGTGCAGTGCCAGTGTAACATCAATAACGCCACTCGAATATGCGATGCTACAATTGTTTCGAGCTGTGTGACCCGGCATGTTTCACGAAAGAGGTAGCAAATTTCAGAGGGAGGAGCAGTCGAAACGGTCGCGAGTCGTAAATTTCGGTAAAAGCAATGATCATTTATAGCTGGCCAAGACAGTCCAGTGAATTATACTTCTGGCCGCTAAAATTTGCGACGCTTCGTTTTATATAGTCCACTCGTATGAATTACGACCTTGCACCCTCGGTCCAGTGTATTGAACGTTCTTCGCGATTTTGTCTGCGGAACGATAGGGAATGCTGTGCTCACTGTCAGCCTTATAATCTGGCGAACAGTGTATGTTAATATCTCCCAGTCCTGTTTTCGTTTATTCAACTACGTTTTGTCGCTCCACTGTCGTGTGTCAAGGACATTTCCATGATGAGAACCAGTGTGCACGGTGGCCTGCTGGTTTTTTTACGCGTATGCTGATTAAGGCAAATGCTGATTCTTCGTTATTAGAAGCGAGTAGCTCGCGCAAGATCCACGGCAGCTGGTTAGGTATTCGCAACGTTCATGTAAATCAGCGACAACATACGACAGGATGCTCGGCAGACGCTACTATTTCAATTTTCACTGACTGAGTTGTGTACCATGAGCCTAGCGTGGCCATCAAGTATGTACCTACATCGTGCTGCGTGCATCATCTGTCACGTGGAAAGAATTACTCCGAAGCGCCCTTGAAGGAACACGGAACAAATGGGGACGAACAAATATTCTGTCACATCGAATTACACGTTATTATTATGTAGCGTCGTCTCGTCGGTCTATATTCATCAGTGGAACAGCTTTAGAGTGTCATTTTTCCAACCTCAGCCTTCGTTCAGTAGAACAGCCATGCGATTAAACCGACATCCTAGCTCAACGATATCGCCTAGGGTAGATGTCCCAATTACCGTGCCCTGTCCCTATTACCGTGCCTTTATACTTAAAGAAGCTTTAATTGTTTAAAAATTCATCCTACTCGTTTGTAACACATACATTAATAGTTTAACTTAATTAAAAAAATTTATTTCCTTGTTTATGTATGTGAGTTTTTTTGTACGGCTTCTTTAAGTATAAAGGTACGGTAATAGGTACAGGGCACGGTAATTGGGACATCTACCCTATTATTCTTCTTGAAATCGCGCAAGTCCGATTGCAATGCACCTTCTTGAACTGTCACCGTTCGAATGTTGCTCGACCCGGTCCGCTGACAGTTGCCATGGTGAAGAAAGTCAGCAGGGAATGCTCTCGCGTCGATGTGGGCGCCCGGCGTAAGAAATCAGGGGGCACCGTGTGTATGTTTTCGAGAGCGACGCATTGAATAATGCATGAGCTGATCGAGTAAGTTTCCATACTTTACAACAGTTACCGTCGCCACCCTCCGGTAATGAACGGTATTACGGGGGTAAGACGCGCCGTGTCGCTTATGAGGGAATATTTCATAGTTGGAAAAGTTGCTGGAGGGGCTGGGGCAGAAGGGGGTTGTGACTTTAACCGGCAATTTATCTTCCGTCCATAGGGTTCAGCGAATTCTTCGCAGAGAGAAGAACAGTATCCCCTGTGATAAGACAGCTACCCCTCTCTTTTCAATTACCCTTTAATTGGATTCGAGGAAAAGACGTAAACGTCGGTCGCCCCGCCAACGTGATTATTCGAGCGGAACTCAAGTTCCAGAAGAGAGGATCGTTAGAGAGATCGCTTCTGCCCCGTCGATGCATCTCGTAAACTTCGCTTTAGTTATTTCTACCCGGAAGGGGAACAATGACGGGCTAGTTTCGTGCCATTTTCCGCCGTGTTTATCAAGTTTCTCGAGACTCCTATTTCCTGCCCTCTTCACTTTACCCATCGCCTTTGAATTATTAGGCAATATTGATCGTCAAGCAGAAACGAATTTCAACCGGACCTTGAACGAATTTTATTTCAACTTTAAAGTGTAATGGTCGCAATTATTTAGAAGTCGCAGCTGGAACTAGAACGCCCGTTTATTCTCGAGGGTTGATTTATCTTTTTACGGAGCATGGTAATTAGTTAATCATCCACAGAGTTTTGTTGGTCCGTTCGGTCTGGGTTACTCTGTACGTTCTACTATAATGGAATCGTAGAGTTTCATTAGCCCTGTAAACGTAACGATATTCCCGATGAAAACCGGGGCCGGTGGCACCGTCTCATTTGCATTTCTGCATCAAGCTAATTAAGCGGTGAAATATTTGGATAGTTAAAGGGCTACGGTGCTCGACACGTTCGTCAAACATTATCACCGGCTGCCTGTATTTTATCTTTACATTAGGCTACATTATCGTTTCAAAGGGGAATTCTCTATGATTTACTCGCGCGTTAGTGGCACGCGCTAATTCCTCTCGACTTATCAGAAACAACACGTGCCTGGCGAGCAGCGAGTCCCAGAGAGGCGCGATTACGCGTTAGTCGGGACGGCTTACTTTTCAAAGCGGAGCCAACTTAATGGCGGGATAACGCGACGCGTTAAGAGGAGCGGAATTCTGTCAAGGACGAGCAATAATTTTCGCCCCGAACGAGACAAATCTGAATTGCGAGATGATCGCTGTAGCTTCCAGAGCAGCGGAATAAAAAATTCCCTTCCCGCTTTTCTGCGAACATTAGTCAGGATTACGTTCCTACTGTGCATTTTCTGTGTACATTCTCTAATAATAAAAAAAAAATAGAAAATAGAAAAAAATATAGGAGTGTCTGAAAGCTCGACGGGTCCGTTGACCGAGCGGATTAAAACGGACGCGACACGAGTAGGTACCCTCTGGATATCACTTTTCCAGCGTAAACGATAACATTCAGGATGTACGGTGCAAAGAGTATCCATTGAAATTCCCGTGGCTCCTGTTTCACCGAATCAAATCCTACGGGTTTTCCAGTGGTTACCACAGGGGAATGAGAATGTGACAGCCTATTGGCCCCTGCTCCTTTTGAATGAATTGAAGCGTAGTGCTCGGTTAACGCGTTCCACCTATGGCTACCCCTTCGAATCCGAGGCATCGAGAACCTCTTTTGTTCGAAAAACCACCGAAGGACATCTAAATGGGGCGGTGCCCGCGTGGGAGGAATTAAACGAGGTTACCTTGGTCTAGAACGATGAACGAATGGCCCTAAAGTGTATCTAGATTTTTTCAGGTAATTTATTGAACGCTTCTAAGATTCCTCTCATCTATCTGCAAAATCAAAGTCAGTCATTTTCATCAGTCTTCTGAAGTGTCTCGTTTTGCACGAGTTCTCCACCGCAGTAGTTTTCGGAGTGTACACATACCGAACTTTAACATTACGTTCCCCTCGGAACCCGTTGACTTTAAACGAACCCCGTTTGAAAAACTTTCCGCTAATAAGGTTGGGGATCGAAGATAGGGCAAAGATCGTAAAATCCAAAGCAAATTTCTCCATGGATTTTATGTCCAAAGGTAGTAAAATCATCTCGGGTTATGGGGACGCGAACCATGCAGTACGGTTAAAATATTTTCTTAATATATAATGAAGTCTCTTAAGGGCACTCAAAGACTAATAATTGGGAGGAAAAGGAGCTTCGCAAGGTTTATATTTATTTCATACTGCAGCACTCTAAGCTCGGTAAACATCACGCATAAATATGCATACAAACGAAATAAACAGTTGGATATATATTTATCGCCGATAAAATATGCGCATATTTCGGAATTTCAGTATTTATAAAACTCAAGTGGTGTGGGCAGCGGCGAGCGTGTAAAATAACGAAATATTTATAAATTCAACCAGCTCTGTTGATTCAGATCGCTTTTTCATTTGTTTGCAGTATACCTATCGGAGGTAAAGTTTGTTTGGAAAACCAGTGCGCAATTGCACACATTAAATAACCGTCTATACGATCAATTCTAATACAAATGTAGAGACTGCTTAACATTTCACCCATTCTTGACAGTCGCCCATTCTCTTCATACTTCGCCACCGACAAAATTAGATCCACCCGTTAAGAAACCCTTCAACCCTCATTCGGTAACTAAATACTATTTTTTGGAGATTCGAATTATCCAACTGAATTATTCACCAGCAGGATTTCCACGTAAAATTCTAATGCGTCACTCCTCGTCACCCTCTTGAAACACCCGCCCAGTTTTCCCTTCGCATCAGGCAAGTTCGTTTCGCGCTGTACCTACCCCAAGCCGCCATTATCTCTGTCCGCGGCCACGCGCGGAATATTCGTATTTAAATTCGTATCTACATAACGACGCGATGCATCACCGTGCATTATAATCGGCTGAGACGGTTGGCTGGCCGTTTCGTATTTTCGTGCCTCGCCTCGTCGAGCCTTCTTCAGCGCGTATATACATATTGCGTTCTCCAAGCCGTCGGTGACACGGAAGTAACGCACGATCGATTACACGGCATGCTTATAAATAACTTGCTTTGCGCGGCCCGTACGTAACAGAGGATTAAAAGAGGATAAAATGAAGATCGGGCCTCGAGAGAATCTTAGGAATACGCGAGTATCCCTCCAACGAGATGAAGTGAGCCGAATACCTGACGACTCTAAAGGTGAAAATCCACGATGAGACAAAAATATCGTGACTAAGTAGGTACATGAGACTTTCATCTCATGAGACAATTATTTCCTTATTTTATTATTTATTAATTATTTTCATGAAATTAGACTCTCGTGAGACAAGTTTCATGATATATTTTCAAAAAATCTCATCTCTCAAGACTGTTTCCATTATTTACATTTAATTGTTGCTGAGATTTTTGTCTCATAATCGAAAAGTCCACCACCAAGCGAAAATTACCAAAATTTTCGGGAAATTACAGTGTTCTTTAATTTTGACGCGGAGTCTATATGCACCTACTGCTAGAACGCGGCTAAAATGATATTGACACTGTTGCAAAATGACGCGTGCCGCTTGTGTGCACCGGCCCTAAGAAGCTGGGCTTCGTGGTGGCATTTAAAAATCACGGCGCGACGAAGTATCGCGGAAAAGAAACGGGAAGAACGGATTATCTATATTAGCGGGGTAACCGGAGGGGACTTCTGGCCCCAGATCAGGCTAATTCGAGGACTCGTAGCGACGAACGTTGTCGGCATGGTTGTTCGTCGAGTGAAATTCGATCTGACTGGCCCTGGGATAAAAAGCACTCTCCTTGAAGATCGTCGAAGATATTCGGTGTATATTGGCCACCGCTTAAATGGCCGCCATGAATTATAGGAGTAAGGGTATCGAGCGATCCCTGGCTCTGATTGATTGGCTTAGGGGATGAATGGCGAGGGCGCGAATGATTTCTGCTTTCTCTCGTTCGTTTTGTCTGGCCCGTCGTTTGCAGTTGTCACGAGGAACGAGTAGTGACGAAACGAGGCGAACGAAGGCGTGGGGGAGACGGCAAGCGTTTCACGGTTAGTCGACTTTAGGGAAATTAATTTGATCGTTAGGCGAGCGCGAGAATGGGATTAGGATTCGGTGTAGTCGGGCGAGAAGGATCTAGGCGTTCGATGTCCTTTTATCTCGGGCCGCTGGCAGATTAGCGAGACTTAACGCGGTTATTGTTTTCGTAATCCTCTTGGTATCGCTGGTTCAGCAAACATTTTCTCAGCCATGGCGTAAAGCGTTGCACTAGCGTAACGATTTTACGTAAGTAGCGCTTCTGCTCCGCTGTGTTTTTCTACGATTTATTAGACTTGCAATGAAACAACGAATTCGTGGGGATGGAAGATTCTTTTTGATCCTGTGAACGAACTACTTCGATAAAAGAACGTGTACGATTCAAATCTCCTTTTCTGAAGCAAGTAGAGATCGTATAAAACAGTGTCCTTGCTTCTTCGATGGATTATGAGGATGCACGCTCGCTTTTCTGTTTGTGGTTTAAAGCACTATTATTCGCATACAATAGTGAAATCGTTGCGCTCGAGCATTGTAAAACAGCAGCGACGTAATTGAATAATTTACATTGTTACCTTCCCCGGAACGTTAAAGCAGAAAGTTTTAATTGGTCGCGGTGTCGCGGGATTTTATTGCTGTTACAATTAAATTACGACGACAGGGGCAAATAGTAATAAGTGTCTCGTTTGCAAAATGGTAATGAGCTTTCGAAAAAGCCACTCGTATTTGTAACAATGGACTGCGAAAATGGTAGGTTGGTTTCTCGAATGCCTACGGCCGATCGATAGGTACGTGTAGCAGAAGGTAGCTACAACGGAGAGCCAGAAACAGGTGATCGACCTGAGGCTTTCGTGGAACGTTTATGCTTGTCTGGAACCCCCGAAATATTACCTTTTTATCCGATGCAGCGACGAGCAAAAACATTTTGCTGCTGTAAAAAGAAATACACGAGTAGTAATGCAGTGCTGATATAACTATGATATTGTGGTATCTTAATATAATAATATAATAATGCAGAAGAAAGTTGAATAAATGCTGAATCCCTGCATTAATCTGTTTTATTCAGCGACAACCTCCAGTAGCAGGATTGTTAACTGAATGGTCCTGCTTGAAGCTCAATATTTAATAAGAAAACAATCACACACCCAAGCATTCGCGGTCCTTTAAGGCGTGTGTATCCTCCCCCAGCGCGTTTCGCTTAAGGGGGGAGACCACTGTAACGGTCCGAAATGTAAGGGTGTTTTCGGGAATTTATTTCAACCAAACAACGCAAGTAAATCAATATATTGCTCAGTATAGTTAATAGTGTACATATCGAAGGGTAAGAAAAAATTTTTTTCAATCAAATTCATAAATTCGTTTCCTGTATACTCTTCGTCAAAATTTGGGCTTGTGGCAAAAACATGCTAGTCGCGTTGACAGTGCCCAGGCCATATGGTTAATCCGAATTCAAAAACACAATAATATTCAGAAACTAGAAGCCTGCCTCTATTACGTGACGATCAAAAAAAGTCAAAATTGTAAAAAATTACAAAATGGCGGACCACTGAAAAAAAAAATCACGTTTTCGGGGTACAAAATTGGGGAAATGTTAATAAAAAAAGTAGAAGCAGGTCGAAATTTGAAAAAAACTGATCGTCACGTAATAGCCACGGGTTTTCCGTACAAGAAATGTCCTTGACCATGTTAATTGGACGTATAGTTTTCTCTGTAGACTGTCAACGCGGTTGAAAAATGTCATTCTGAGGAAAACGCGTTCAATGTTCCGCGCGGCTCAGTCGCGCGTTTGACCCCGCTTCACAGAAAATACTATATCTCCGTCAATTTTGCGAATTTCTTCATAAAATTTGGAGACAGCATTCTTGAAATGTGCGTCTTTCAGAAAATGTAAAAAAGAAAAAATCGATTTTTCAGATTTTTTACAGTGGTCTCCCCCCTTAAACATCCGCCTGGCTGATCATTGCAAGATTGCACCACTTGCTGACCGCGCGTTACCGACTCCTACTACTTGCTGCAACGAAAATCAGAGTTGCAACGCACGGTTGCAGTGATTCCTCCCCTTTCCCGCGCCAGACCAGGCTGGGGATTTAAAAATCGCTGTGTAACTTTTAAGTGGCCCCAAACTAATCCCTAAATGTCTGGTTTGCGCAGAATGTTTTACGGGAGCTGGAACAGAAAAAACCGCAGCTGGACGAGCTGGTCCACACCGCGGAAAACCTACGCGCGGACACGAACAGACAGCAGCTGCACGACAAGGGTAAGTTGATGCGCTCAATTCTTTTTTCTAAGTGCTCCATAAGTTCGGGACACAGTGTACCGCTTCAGGGAATTTATGTAATGGAATTTCAATGCAATTCGATTTGAATCGAACGTTGATGCGTCTGTGGTTTCAACCACTATCGATGGGCACTCGCTTAATTTTGCAACTCGCCAGTGCTGCTGGACAATTCGCTGGTAATATCCATGTACAAGATGCACAGTTGCTCATTCGAAACAGTAAACGAAACTTGATATCGAATTAAACTCGTAATGAGGGAGCGTCGTTACCATAGCAGATCGATATTCGTGTCGATATCCGACGACCTTAATAAGTTTTGTCGTCGTAATTGATACCTGAGCGGGGCTTCCGCTTGCCGAGCACTTTTTGCGGGGCTGGCGAATTTCAGAAGTTTAATTATCGGCCCTGATTGCTCGACCAAAGCCTATAATAAATTGAACAATCCGTTCCTCGAGACAGCCAGCTATTACGGAAGCACCTTGCCGGTTTGTCCTTTTGAATCGTTTCTGAGGTCTGATTGAATGGGTCCTATGCAAACGGCATTCAGCGTCAGCGAAATTCTTGTGGGAAACTTTCAAGTCTTCCAAGCTGATTCTAAAGTGGGTGACCGCGCTTCTGGTCCGTGTTATTCATTTGAGGGATGCAGAATTTTTTAGCGTCGCACAGTGCGTTGAATCAATGGGAATGCGGGACAAAAATCATAAATTCTTTTTTAACGAGAATATAAAGATGCATCGATTGGTGTAGAAAAAAATATACAACTGCATTCAGAAAAATGGAGGTGATCTCGATTTTTTATCGAATACAAAGTTTTTTTATCAATATTTAATTTTGCGATTTGTTGTCAACTGAATACTGACTAACTTTTGTTCGAAACATTTTTTTATCCAATTATTTTTATCACGTGTATCGCGTTTGACAGCTATTTTAAAACTGATGACAGTATCTAGGATGGAAAAGTCATGGTAGGTATCGTATAAACAATTGGAAAAAGCAGATCCAATGCTTAAAACTTCCATTTTTTGTCTCTTGGCGCAGAACAAAATCACTTTTCAAAAATTTCTTGGTTTGTCCTCGTTAAACATGTTTCTGACAAATGACTATAACTAAAGAAACTGCAAACATCTGTAAAAATTTGTTGTATAATAATGTTAGGGACTGTTCCAGAAATAGTTTCCCATATAAATCCCAAGACGTGTTTTATCTTTTTCGAGAAAACTGAGCTTAAAGTTTGGAAACATATAATTCAGCAATTTATTGGATGTGTAACTTCGGGACAATAAAACTGAATTTAAAGTAAGTAAAAAAAATCGTTTCACAATCCAAATAAAGAATATTACTTAGTACCTTCAATTGAATGACCTAATGAAAGTTATTTTTATTTATTATTATTATTATTATTATTTAACGGGAAACCCTTTAGTATACAGAGCTACAATTAATACAGATTACTACATAGTATGAATAAATAATTAAATAAAACAGAAAAATATAAATATATAAAATACCATAACAAAAATAGAATACTATAAAATAAAATTTATGCGTAAAGTTGGTAATTTGCAGATGGCCTGGAGGTATAAAACAGAACTAAATACAACAAGGGAATGCGTTAAATAGATTCTCTCAATACTAACGTGTTTTCTGATTGTTGGGGGCTTTTAATTTGTTTTCTTTCGAGTGTTCATATACAAATAAAGAGTCTGCAGTACGGTCATGTTAAAAATCATCCCAAAAAATATTGATTTTTAGATTTTTGTCCATTGAGCAACGCACTGTGCATCGCCTGCAATACAATATTTAATTTAATTCCAATTGACGAGTGCAAGCAGAAAGTCCCCATGAATCGTAAAACTAAGGTATCCCAGTTTTTCCAACCTTAAAGCAAATTCTTCGTATCTAGTAATACTTGCTCCAATATCGCAGCAACTTGGCTATCGATTACCCGTCATGTTCGAAATTAGTTTCGCTAAACGTTGGTGGGTTAATTCGGTCGATTTCGAAAGTTTTTCAAATCCCCGGGAATCCGGCGCAGATTGACGCAATAGAGGGTCGGGCGGTAGATTAACGGCGGTGCCGCTAATTGTTTCAAGAGCCCTGGAAAACTCTCTGCCGCCGATGTCGCATTGTTCCTTCTATATTAGCGTGCCGGGTACTTGTCAGTCCCGTCTGGCACTACGGTCGTGCATTATAGCCAGACGATTCTTTCGTCCATTGTTTTCAGCACCCGCCCACTCTGCGTGAAAACGGGGAAGAAAGGGCTCGCGTACCGAGACGTATTAACCAGTTGTGCCCATCTCTAGCGTAATGCCTCGCTACCTGCATTCCTCGTTCATTCAACAATCCTTACAATATACCTGCACGATCTGTTCGCCCTTTCCGCCGATACGTAGGGGCGCGTACTATTAGCACAGCACAATTCTGTACCACGCTTCGAATGTTATGTAGCTTTGAGACGCGCACGAAGTTCCTGTGAAGCCTCGCTATCTATCCGAAATCACATCAGTGTACGGTTGTAGAAAATCGAATATCGACGTCTACAATCAGGAGTTTATGGTACTTCCCTCGTGGACCTGACACTCGAGTAATTTTACCCGAAATTTACTAATTTTACTTCGCAGGTCGACGTATTTGTGCCTCTGAGCTTGGTTATACCTATACCTATGTTCAGTAACTGTGAAATAATAGATCGCGGTTCACTGTCGAACGCGCGACATTGCGGCGGAGAATTCACGCTGGTCTATTTTCAAGCCTGTCGGAGGGCGCGAAAAATAATCCCCGGTGTCCAAAGTTAGCGGTGTTCACCGCACGGGGGAACGCGAAAATAAAAGGGTTCCCTTTATCGATTTAAAAGTCGCTAGTTGGCTCGGCTTGCCGTTTCACGGCTGGGAACTTCGCCTCGACTTTTTTTTTTCTTTCTTTTCGGTCTTGGCCTGGCGTGCACGGGCCCCCTCGAGAGATTGAACCGGGCTGAAGTGGCTCGACACGGAAGCCACCCCCTCGGTAGATCGGGCGGCGGCCGTATTTCGGCCTTTCCATGCAGATTTTTCATAACGGTCACGTTATCAGACCGAGGTAAATGTGCACCTAGGCTGGAGCGGCGCTGTTCCCTTGCAGGCTTTAATTACGGGCACGATGCACGCGGAGCATGCTGCCGGCCTCGCGTTTCACCATCGCCAATTGAACACATCCCTCATTCTGTGTACACGGGCTACTTTGGCGCCTTCTCTGTTCTGCGGGCACGACAAAGCAACCGGTTGAGAGAAGCCTCGCTGTATCGGCACTGTGCAATCACGTATCTATTACCTGGATAAATTTTAACCGTTAATTCAGAACTGTTATCCTTTCGAATAACAAACAGTTTCTTATATCAGGGGTCCTCTTTATTCAGCGCGACGTGCATTCGGCAGTTAGTGTTCCAAGCAGAGCACCCTTTTATCGGGAAACGGGTATGTAGTGAATGCAGTCGTTGAACCCACCTTCGCATCGGTGCTAGCTTATTTCCCAGAGATGTACGCAGATGGATGCCAACTGGCTGGCATGTACGTCGCATTGATTCCCTCCCAGATGGATTTCGTATTCGCCGCTAGTACTTCGGTGACTTCGGAGGAATAGCTGGGAAGAGGACGGAACGGCGGAAAACGTCTTCGGATAAGCCATAGTCTCGCTTTTGTCTAGACGTTAGCGTAAGCTCGCGATGGCGATGGAAGTTTCTTGGAGTAAAATTCCACGCATTGTCGCCAGGTGTGCCGCGTGGCTGACGTTGCTTAATCGAATACTTTATCTTCTTCGGCATTGTTGCTGGAGCCGGTCGTCGCGAGATTAAATTCTTCACCTTGCCCGTTAATTAAATCCCCCTTCGGTTAATTCGAGGGTAACTGGGACCCTGGGTCCGCCGACTTGGATTAACTCGGCCAGTTTCACGTTTTATTTTCGGCTGCACTCTCTAACCCGTCGATTCTAAATGCAACCTCGAGGCTACGGCGAAGGTTTAGAATTCTAAACGAGTTCTAAAGTCGCGAGTGTCCCTCGATGGGGGTAATACCCGAGAATCATACATTCACAGCGCGCCATTGGATAATTTTCAGTTTACGATAATGCGGAGTGACCGCTGCACTCTCGTAGTTGGCTCGTGGTAGCCGTCATCGTGTTCCTGGCACGTGAGTTCTAGGTCACGCATCTATCGCGCCTCTGGTGATTGGATGGTGTGCGAGATAGTCGACTTGTACTCTAGGAATAGAAGCAAGCGGCACTTCAAAGGGGTGTGCAGGTGTGTGCGTCGCGATGTGCGCCATTCTCGAACGTGTCCACGTGCACGCAGCCTTTGGGGGCAAACCGTGCCAATAACGCACCCCATTCTTGTCGCGTTACGTAGTCAACGCATGGCTGCCGCAGTTGTTCCAGATTTTTAGCTCCACGGCGCGGGAACAGGAATTCAATGGAAACTTACTGTTGCGCGATGATCGGTAAATCGTCCAAGGACACTTTGAAGTTCGATTTTTCGCTCCCTCCCTCCAGGAACCGAGTATTTCTAATCGTTTCGCGGTGGCATTCTATTTGGTCTGTCAATGGGGTTCGATGGGCGGAGTTAGTTTTCTTAGAACACCGTTCTTTTGGAAATCTCGCCGGAGCCGATGAGCAAAAAGCGCAACCTGTTGCGGTGGACTCCGGGACTTGGCATTCTTTCTTATGGATGATGTTTCATAATGGAGCCGATGGAGCGAGGAACTCCTTGGAAGATATCCACTGGCCCCAGAGCCAAGAGTTATTCAATTTTGACGAGTCGCGGAGCAGAAGTATTCGATGAGCTTAGCATTCCCGGCCCTTTCGACGTTCCTTCGTGCACGGGACTAGGAAAATACGTAATAATGCTGTGCAAACGTTCCGCCCTGCAGAATTGATGGATTCAAGAATTTCAGGCGACAGATATCCGGCGAATTCCATGGGAAAGCATTTTCATTGCATACTAGTGTAGTCGGGAAAGTTTATAAAAATTTCAACCACCTAATTGAATATCTCGATTAAAACGGTTTACACTGTATCCCCAGTGCATTCGAGCAAAGTGCTTCTCTGTTTATACTAATTTCACGGAAGAAATACTACGGAAACTCGCTACGGGAACCGGGTACTCGCTCGCCACCTTTCGAATCGCCCTATTTGCTAAAGTTCTTGCTTAATAAGTTCTGGAATTGAGCCGTAGCTCGGCCCATCTGGCCTTTTCCGCGAGCTACTTATGGTTTATCTTTCCCGGGCGCGAACCCCGTTCCCCAGGACGTCTCAGCGGGGGCTGAGCCGCGTACTTTTCCGGACAAAACTTACGCGCCTCCCGGGTCCTGGCGCTTGGCAATTACCCTGAATCTATGGCGACTTAGGAGCGTTGCGTATCGCCCAAATTATACCTACCTTGGTTAAGTTACTGCAATTTAAGCATCGGGACACGTCCAGGCTCCACGCGTAATTGCTTAATTATGTCAATTAATGGGTGGCAGACGGTGTCTCCTAGCCCTGTTACGCGTTGTCGTAACGGAATCGTTACTGGCGCGCTCCAGGGTCCGCCTATCCCTTTGATCCAAGATCGATCGCAAACATTTTTCACTTACCAAGTTCTGGACTTGCAAATGGTTCGCGATGAAAGTTCCGCCCGCTATCGAGATCCGCGGGGCTATCGATCCATTGGTCGCGCGTACATACCTCGATGTGAGGAACACTCCTCGCGGAATAAAAACACTTACACCTTTCGAGGAGGAAGTGCTTTTCCTTCTGCTTTTGTCCGGCGCCGCGCGAGCTCAGCGGGACAGATGGGCCGAGAGAAAAAAAGAGGGAAGGAAAGGAAGCCGCCGCGACAAGCATAATGGGAAATCGTTGATGGAGACATTATGCTTCCTCCATTACACACGATGAGAGCGGGGCTGCTTAAGGGCCGGCCGTGTTTGGGGAAATTGCTTTTCCCTGTTGAAAAACTCGCCTCCGCCGGGACGCGGCGGCGCGTCGTTTCGTGCATGGTCGAAGTTGTATTACGCCGTTAGACGACTAATTGGGTTTAAAAATGCAGGCTGCTTCGACGACGCTCTTGACACATATTCTTCTTTGATCTCTCGATGAAATTTTCTCGATCCTCTCACGACCAGATCCTCGCGCGCGGTATACAAGCTACTGTGCACTTCATAGGTGCCGTTTCATAAAACTCACTCGATCCAAATTCGTAGTTACTTTTCGAGACGAAGTTTCTGATTGTCGACTGTTGAATTCTCTAGTCGAGTCTATGTATAAAGCGCCGCGTATTGCATTATTCATCAGCCGCATAGAAAGTCTGCGAAGTCGATCCCCAGTTCCTTTGCTTTCCATGGTGTCGCGGGGGAAAAAAAAAATGAGACGTGACCGTCACTGGGTTTCATTCCCGTCACGTACGAGATGCATCTGAAGCAATTTTACGGGCGCGTCATCCGACCATTTTCATTTTCAGGCTCGGCATCCACGGCATAACCGTTTCGTTGGTTGCACGTGTCATAAATCATGGGTGTAGCTGACGTTTACACGTCCTCGCACGGGGCCTGTTATATGGAAGTATCTTGCGGTGTTGCGGCGAGGCTACATTGTTCGCGGTCCCTTTCGTCGAAAGAGGCGAAAGTCGCGGAGCGGGAAGAAATTTCGCGTGCCTTTCGCGAGATGAACGCGAGGAAGGTGGTCTGATATTAATTACAGGATGCCCGGGTAGTTAGCATTCATACATCGTTCATTCATCTTGGCTGAATGCCGAGGAATCAGGGACGAATAGCGGCGCTGAATGGAGAAAAGGTTGAAGAAAACGACGCATGAAAGTGTCTCGAGTGAGAAAACTGGCTGACCACGGAAATCTTCCCTCTCCGTAGTAGAATTTTCTTTGGAGACGCGGCAGTGTACGAAGGCATCCTTGCCCAATCAGAAATTGAGATTCTTGGGCAACGTTCCCGGAAATTTGATTGGGTCGGATCGAAGTTCCTTTATTTCCCTTAAAAGCTTCCTCTTCGTGCAGAACTCAGCGTAAAACTAGACACACCCACCATACTTATGTGCAGCGAATATGCCCGCTGCCATCAGGGAACGTACTTGCTTCAATATCAGTGATCGGACACTCCACTTGCAACAGTTGCAACACAATTTCATAAATTACTCGGATACGTGAAAGGATCTAATTTCGATTTAATGCACAGCTGTACAAGGCCGGATTTTTCGACTCGTCCCGCGGATTCGCGTTTAATATTTCACGTCACGCAATCTCTGATACGAGGCGGCAAGGAAATACTCCTGGGGAATCTGCTTTCGGTAGACGGGAACGGCCTCGCGTCGATATATTTTATTTACCGCCCCCCATCTTCCATTGATTCCTCGTCACTCGTAGATCTATGGATTTTCTTTCAGCGTTCCTCAGCGTCTGCTTACCTCGCGCGCATCCATTCTCGCGCGCTTACACCGGGGGCGCTGTAAATCCCTGTCGCCTGACGCTTTATGCGTGTCGCGGGCAACGAAAACGAGGAGCGTCCCAGCTGGTCAGGACTCGATTTAAGCGCGATTTAACGCGCCGCGCCATCGCTTTTCATTTCTCGCCTCGCGATTGCCACTTACTCTTATTATGGAGATTCGTTCCGCGAAGACGGTGCCCATGGACGTTTCATTTTCGTCCACATATTCCCAGGACGACGGTTCACCGAGCCCGCCATAAATTGCTTTCCCCGACGTAACGTTTCCTACGCCTTTTTTTTCCCCCTCTTCGCCCCGTCGAGAGAAATAGGGGGCTGGGCGCAAAAAGGGTCGAACCGTGATGTTTGCGCTAACCTTGATCCCACCACTGGCAATTTCTTCTCCGCTCGCGCGGCACGACTTATCTCCTGCTTCTCCACGATATTTTGTCACGTTTGCGAAACCATAGATTCCCTGTCACCCCTGATTCAACCTCACCCCGGCAAACTCTATATCATAATCTTCAGGAAAAAACAGGGGCGCCTAAATATAATTGAAATTAATTTTCATGCAGCAGCTACACTTTCTTCTTTCACCTGGAAGCGTGATATTTGTATTTCGTTCTGAGAAAAGTCAGCCCCGACTCGATTCCCGCCATGTTTCACCCCTGTTTGCTCTAAACGCGATTCGCTCTTTGAAGCTTTGTGCGCGGCGCATTGTTCTGCCCCGCGCGGCTCCCACGGGTTCACAACAGTTTGCTGCGCATTTGACGGCGCAATTGAACATTAACGCGTGTGTCGCAGCCCGTTGCCCGGGTCAATCGTACAGGAACTTTTGTCAATTATACGCCGATCACGTTCCATTCGAAGACGTCTGGAGTAATCGCCAGATCGAGATCGATGCGTTCCGCAATTACGCGACCGCTGGTGGCTGTCGGTGGGACGCGAGCACAATGCAGCCATCACCGGGACATATCGCGATCCGTACTTCCGGCAAGCGCAAACGTGCTTGAAAACCGTGGAAAATCCGATTATTCGTATCAACGCGATGCGCGTGGCAAGAGAGAGAAAGACAGACGCATCCGTACGTTCGCTCAGGCGGATTTCCAGCGCCCAAGCCGCATTCGTGGTGAAATTACAACACCCCCGCGCGATACGTAAGTGGAAATTCGTTGCGGCGCGTTTACACGCGTATGTTTATCGCGATGGTAACCGATTGACAGGGTAGATGATGCGAAAAGGGTGGCGTCTCGATAACCTTATCTGTTCCGCGGGCACAGCGGAACTTTTCACAGAGGTCTGCGCGGTGCTTAAAGAGGATATCGCATACTAACGAGTAGGCACGTGCGCCAGCTACAAAGTTGTCGTCGAACATTCATTAAGACCGGGGAAAAGAATTTCAAGGGAGGAAGTTATTAAAGTTTCGTTGCACGTAGGGTTAGAAATGACTCCCGGGGGGAGGGTTAAAGAATGAGAATGTCCCGGTTATGAGTTTTACGAGCGGGCGGGGAGGGAGATCGAACGAGAGCACTCGCCCAAAACTCGTTGGAAATTCCAATAATGCTAACGATTTTCTCCTGGACAAATGAGCCACCGGCATGCGCGTCGGCATCTCCGTCAGTGCCGCTTGAGCCAGAATCCTCTCTTATCAAATTCCTACCTGATTCGCGGAAATATGCTGCGCTCACGGGGCTTCGCCGACGTGATTATCGACAGCACCGACAACGCCCCGTGTCATATCATCACCCGTGGTACCGCGCCTATTATATCCCATACACGGGTGTAAAGAAATTAGGGCTGTCACAGTCTTAGTCCCTTCTCAACGTTTGCGAATAAACAGCTCTGTTACGCAAGCTTACTTTAGAGGGGCTGCCGTTTCTCGTGCCTACTATCTCTGTACGCATGAAAAGCGCACGAGGGGATGTCTAGGCTGCCCCTCCGCTGGCTCATCGAAACGAAGGCTTTTCGCAAAGTAAAAGCCCCATTGAGAAGGTATTTATGAGTCGAGCGCCACGGTGAATTAGTCTCGCAAGTTGTAGCGGCTGGGCAAAAATATCCGAGCGGGGCGAAACGATTCTGGTTACGATTTACAGGAAAGCCATTTTGCGGAATAAGAGTGTTCTCGAATCTGCCAGCGAAGATAAGGGTAGATTACGTATAGGCGCACTGCTTAACTTCCTCCATATAACGTTCCACACCGTCGGCGAACGATCCCGTTCGTTGAATTTTTATGGTTGTTCGCCGTACCAGCTGTAACGCCCTAGAAGCTACGATAGTATTATTACGCCCGGGGATCTTAAAATATTGCCCGCTCGTATATTTCATGTAAGTGGGCGATTCCGCTGCCTTTGGACAGAGAGAACCCGCGCCTCGATAGAACATTGCATTTATTCCATTCCGTTTGTGTTCCTTCGAATGAAACCGCCGCCACTTTCGAGCACGGAAACGCGAACGGTGGCGGAACAGTGAAATTGAAAAATTTCTTTTTCAGAGGAAAGAATGTCAGACGATCGTGCCGCACCGTAGCGTAAACATTCCAGAATTTTGGCAGGGAAATTTGTACCAACACACCGAGGAACGTCGTCGGAAATAGAATTCAACGAACTCGTAGAAACTATAAAACACAGAAATACAGAAACAGAGCGGTAAAACACAGGTTGTAAATGAAGCGATAAAAAGTAACATTTCCATCGGGTATTCGTATAAAACGTCATCCTTTTCTCACACCTCCACTCGCAGCACGGTTAAACATTTTCGTTCTTATTTTCCTCGCATCACGTGTAGTCGTTTCTGCGCCCTCGCTTAATCGTGGCCATTCTTTTTACACGTAACTACGAACGATCTGATTGCGTGAAGTTGAACCCACCCACACTTATCAAGGCCTTCGTAGCCATCGCACGTGGTTTTCTCCCCCCGGCTAATAAACGACTTTGGGGATTTGGCTCGTCCTGGTACCCTCTAGTTCGCGCCAGGACGAAATATTCCGCCGCTGTTCCGTGCAAGGGCATTACCCAGACGAATGCCGGGCGACATTCTTTTCCTTGGCGAGCCCCACGGCAAAAAGTCTGGAGATCGTCGATCGAGCCGCGTTTAATACGGAGATCAGGTTCGACAGCCGCGAAATGTCGGTTTTTCAGTCACGGCACGGCGCGCACGTTTCAGTCAATCAATAGCCACGCGTGTCGCTTTTTCCATCCTCCCTTTTTCCGGGTAATCGTTGCTATTTCCCCATCGGGCCGGAGCGGTTATTGTTGTCACTGCGCTCGCAGCTGGAATTTAATATCCAGCCCCGTTGCGACGATTAATCGCGCCACTCAGCCGACGACGGGATTAAACTTTCTGCTTGTTAATTGCAGCTTTGCGTACGAGGATTATTAGACCCGCGGCGACCGCGCGCCAACGCGCCCGCTCCTTAATTCCACCGACGGCCCATCGAATCGTAAACGCGTGCAGATCGATTCCCAATGCGATAGCTTGTTTCGAGCGGCACCGGAGCGGCGTTTCCGCCGAGTCGCGTTTCGGCTTCCAGACTGATTTCTGAAAGCATCGAGATCGATATTTCGCGGACCGTTACATCGAAAACTTGCGCGTCCGATCGCTGGCAAAGTGTATATACAATCCATTACCGTCCCCTCCCGACGAGCTTTCAATCTAGAAACAAATTTCCATTTTCCTCAAACTCGATTTATCAAGCGCGCATCGGGCGGACGGTGCAACACGGCGCATTGAAACGGCACGATTGACGTCGGGAACGATAACGGGGAACGATATCTCCGCGGCGACAGGATTCGCAGAGACAACGAGCGGCGGCCTGTCGCTAAACGCCGCGGCGACGGGCAATAATTAACGATCATCGTGAAAGAAAGCCGTGTCCCTTCCACCCCCGGGCGAACCGTCGGAATGCCAGTCGTCGGGGAACGTCGCCGAGCGAGCGCGGCCGTTCGTCGCCGACGTGGCACGCGGTTACGTCCGTACCGTGTTCGGGGGAGTACTTTATAAAGTCCATCGACCCGTGGCAGAGCGAGAAACTAGCGTGGCACCGGCGTTCATTAACATACAACCGTCGTTGGTATCGTCGCGGGTGCAACGACGTCGACGAGTAATTACGCACGCCTAACGCGCTTGTGTATCGCGACACCGTGGGGTGGTCGGAACAGGCTGCGTACACGAGGTCTCCTTGGGGGCTCGGGGGTGTGTACGTGCACGCGGTCCTGGCGGAGGCGTGCGTGTGCGGGTGGCACACGAGGAGCCCCGATGCGCCTGGAAGAAAGGGCGAAGAGAATGACGGAGGACGCCGGTAGGTGGTCGCGGGTGGTGGGAAGGTAAAAGAGAAAGGGAGAAAGGTAGACTGTCGGTATATATCGAAGGGATGGCAGAGTTCGAAGGTGGAGGACTCGGTAGAAGGAGCGACCCGGGGGAGGGGGATAGATAGTAGTAGCGTCGTCAGTATCTACCTGGTGCACCGTCGGTAGCCGAGGGTTTGGCCGTGGGGGGGGGGGGGGGGGGGAGGGTTACTCCACCCACACACAAGAGAAACGGTGCCGCTAGGTGGTGGTGGCGGCGGCAATGGATAGTGGTTGAAGGGTAGAGAGAGAATCCGGTGGGCTGGTGGGGCTGGTGATGGTGGTTGTAAGGACGGTGGCCGGTGATAGTGGTGGTAGCGGGTGGAGGAAAGGCGGTGGTGGGTAGTGGCGGGTATTGGTGGCGGTAGCGGCAGCAGCAGCAGTAGCAGCACTGCTGCCAGGGGGTGGTGGCGGAGGAGAGGGTGCGGCATCGTCGATGGTGGTTGTGTTGCCGGTGGTGGAGGAGGCATGGGTTGGTTTCAGTGTTCGCGCGGCCGCTCCCTGTCGCACACGGACGACTCCCCCCGACGCTGCCGGCGTCGCGACGCTCCCGCAACCGCCGCCAAAAACGTGCCCGCGGAAAGTACGCCAGCGTGTGCCCTGTGCCCGGAAAAATTCGTTTCCTCTGTTGTGAACAGTTCGCTCGTTGGCACCAGTGGCCTCTGAGTCGCGACACGTCGCCCCTTTTTTCGCGTACCCGAGCCCTTCGTGGAAAACGTGCCGCGCCGCACCGTGTTGCCCAGGTGTTACGTGGAAAACGCAGCGTTCCGCTGGCCGTGTCGCTGCTACTCTTTTTGTCGCGCCGCCTGACACGTGGACTCTCGTGCGGCTCGCGTGAAAGTGCACTCTGTTCGACGAAGAGTCAGTGTTTCCACCTGTGGATAATATCGCACTATCGTGCCCTTGTTCCTCTTTTCATCCTCGCCGTGCCAAGCATTTCTCCGTTCTACGGCTTCTCCGAACACATTCCACGCTCCGCGAACGAGTATGGATATTTTCTCTCTTTTCTGATTCAAGTGCCGGGCGCCCTTTTTGGGATACCGTTGGAAAGGTATCCAGTTGCTTACCTCCATACGCGTCGCGAGCTCGACGCACCGCATCGTTCGGGGTGTTCGAGTTGATATTCAAGTTGTACCTTCTTTCTGTAAGCAGCCTCGCTGAAGTACATATCATGGGTGACCGCGATAACGGTCGAAACCAACAAGTGTCTTAAATCAACAAGTCGAGACTGGCAAGGTCACGGCGGATAGACAGAATCTCGGTCGTGGGTGGAAAGTTTTCGTTGTGCCGTTAATGGAGAGCGGTTGATCGTCGGATAGCCGAGCAGAGCGAGTGATAAGGAAATCCCCCGGCCGGATAAGACCGAGACACACTGCGCTGGATAATAAGGAAGCGATCGAGCGGGGTGCAGCTGCTGCTGGAGCCAGAACAATCGGCTTTGAGAGCCACGCAGAGAAGTGCCAACACGTGCCGAGCCGCTGCTAAAACGCGTGCGCTGCTTTCGTTAATAATTGATGTTGAAAGCGAGCTACGACGCGGCCACGAAACCCGTGGAAAGCGAGAGGATTTTATTTCAGCGCTTGCCGAGAGGATTTACGGCCGCTGGATGCTGATGGATACACGCTAGAGCTTTCTTCTTTCCTCCCCGTCACGTGTCCTCGGATCGTTTCGCGAACCAAGGATCTGTGGTGTTGAGAATCTGAATTTTTCACGGCTCCCTCGTCATCTCGACGGAGATTGTATCGGAACTCTCTCTCTGGTTCCTCCCCGCGTCGAACATCGACAAGCTACGCGCTTTGCCAGGCAGAGCGACTAAAAATAGCCACTGTCAATGGTGATTTACCGTGAGCTCGAGTTCGCTAGGTAAACGAGTAATCACGAGCGAAAGAGACTGATTGCAACGATAGATCGTCGGGCACATATCAGACATATCGATTTTAACGAGGCTTTTATATTGCCGTAATCCGAGGCGGAGCGATGTAAATGGCATCGCTCGACTCTTCACAGGGGTAAACGCTTTGTGATAAATCTCTGCACGCAGAGTCCGTGAAATTCGTCTCACACCGAGGGACCATCATCCTGCAGGGCTGAACGACGTTAATTATTCCCGCGGAAGGATGCACGATAATCGTGGTACACGGAAGCTGGCCTCCACTCCCCAACGAGCTACCTCGGGAACGTGCTGTTAGTCAGTTCCCTCAGAAGAGATCGAAGCAGTATCTTCTCGCTGTTCCGAACTAGAAAGCAATTCAACTTCGCATTCCCTAAATACCGACCAATCCTTTCTACATCCCTGCGGATTATTCGGGGACTATATTTTTTACTTCTACCAAACAGAAGAAGGCAACTCCATCGAGCTTCTACCAACTGCACTCCGAGGACCAATTTACCCATAGAATTATCGAATGCTGGAGCGCTTTTGCGCGCGGATTCACTAAAGCTTCATCGATATCCAGCGATATCCGGCAGTAAGGAGAGGAAAGAGTCTCGATACCGATCATCGCGGCGACGAATTCGATCGTACAGATGTCGTCGATGCCCGGGGAGCATTGAGGGGTCCCTTTCTGTCGTGCAGCTTCGTCGTTCCTCGTCCTCGTCGCCGTCATCGAATTCCAATTATGTCGCAGCACCGTAGAGGCTCCATACATGGCGGCAGTCCCGTTCCTGGTCACCCAGCCACGAACCTGCCCGTCTCCGCCTCTCACGAGGTACAAACGAGGGGGATACCTTTGCCAGGAATGGTACCATCGCGCTCTATCCACGGCAATCCTATGCACGGCAATCCGATCCACGGTTTCGTCAACCCCCTCGGCCCAACTGGCCTCGTTCATTCACCGCCTACGCACCAGTCGATCTTGGCCGGAATTCCCCATCACTCGTCGGTTGTTCACCAAGGTATTACCTAGCCAACTTGGGCCCAGCGAATCGCGATCTCTCGATCGGGGATCCTCCTGGACTGAGAGGGGAAAGACCGACGGTGGGAGCGGGGCTCTCGAGTAAGGGCTCCGAAGAATCGGCCGATAGGGCTGGCTTCTAGCAGTGATTTCAGGGTAGATCGACCCGTTTCAGACCGTGTTTAAGTTGCACTTAGAACGTTCTACTCCGTTGAGTACGGTGTTTGAGGTTCGTTTTATCGCCGGCGTATTTGTATGAGGGATGTAACTATCCAGGGCGGGGGTTGTGATGCAGAAATCGTGCTGCAGGCGGGACCAAGGTGAATCCTCGTGCAAAGTTAGTTACATCGATGCAGCTTTGCGCGAGGAACGATCTTGTTTCTCTTTGCATCGCGATCCGCAAACGATCGCAAATGACGAACGTCGACATGATCGTTTGATCGAGATAGATCGATTCGTCTATCTATACTCGTCGAGAGTATTTCGTCTAACTTGCTCGATTGTTCAATCATCGCTGGACGCATGGAAGCTCTCGTTGCGCGGGCAACGATTGAAACCCGTCATTGGACGTTCGTTGATTTCGCGGTGATCGTCGGGCCGAGTAATTGAACCGCGTGGATGGATGAGATATGACGTGTTCGACGTGCTCCTGATTAAAAGATAGCCGAACCAGCGTCGCTTTCAAAACCCGTTTTTGGCCACGCGATGTGTCATTGGCCCGCCACTTTCGCCAACTGCATACGTGTCCATCGACGCTCCCAGCAACCCCCATCTCTGAACGCCACTACTTTCTATCTCGATAAAAAATTCCCCTCCCACGACCACGGGAAGTCACGTGTCGCCGTGCAGTATGAATTTTTGTAGCCGACCACTCTTTCCCGACACACATGAATTTACAACAAAAAAGAAGAAGAAAAAACAAGATAGGAGTGTGTGCTGAATCTCGACTGAAAGGGAATCCATCTCAAAGCTTACTCGGCGTTACGCGAGTTTCGGTCGTTTTCAATTATCCTAAAAGTCATCGTGGAAACGCGGTCGCGGGGGGAAAATGAAATTGCCGTTTTTTTTTTTGTTGATACGAAAGCCAGCCCTTTCAGCTGCCCGTTGCATTACTCACGTACCTGGCCGCAGGTACACCCAAGTGGGCGAGGATTTCGCGTTCGTGCCCTTTGTCGCCTGGTTCCATGCTTTAGCGAGCTCGCGATCCTCTGGCGTGCCAGTCGATCGATCTACGCGATCCCACCACCCGTCGGTCTTTCGCCGTTCGCGATCGCGTCGTCGGTCTGTCGGCCGATCCGTCACGCTGACGTTCCCTTGAAGGCAACGAGAAGATCCAACCACCGGGCTCGCCGTATTCCTCCCACGGCTCTCCGCTGAGAACGCCAATGAGTTCTGGTCACGGGACACCCCAGGATTCGCCCCACGTGGCCAGGCATCGCAGGGACTCGGAACACTCGTCCGGCGTTGGATCGAGGCGAGGCTCGTCGGACGTCGCCTCGCCCTTACCGGAAGGTCCCTCAGGATCGCCGGACGGCCGAGCTCGTCGACGATCGGACTACAGCCCCCATCAGGGTAGGTCACTTGGTCTCGTCCCTGTTCCACTCCCGTGTAACGCGCGACCAGGCTTTCCTGTTCCCTGTTCCCTCCTCCCTCTGTCCTTTATTTATTTACCACTTATCGGGGGTCCCGGTAATTCCTGATGGTCGGGCCAAGGGGGGATAACTGCAATCTAGTTAATTAACGGGGTTGGTTCGTTTTATTCGTTCGAATGATATGCGCCATCGAGCTGACCGCAAACGCGGCAGTCGGCTGGATGCCGGGCGGTGCGTATGAGTCCTGTACGGTCTGCTACGATTCGTTGGTCGATTTGATGAAGCGAGATCGTAGACTGTAGAAGGTGGTTGTGGGTTATGGAGACGTGGGTGAGTCGGCGGGTATTTTCTGGGGATGTGAGGTTTATTTGTAGGTTCAACTGATACTTTTCGTGTGATTATGAGTTAATGTCAGGGGTTGTTTGGATTGGAACAAAGGGATTAGTAGTATCTTTGTGTAATTATCCTCGATATGGATATAAACTTAAAAATGTAACGCATAAAACAGGAGAATTGTTCCAGACACTGTCGCGAAATCGTGAATGCGAGTTACTTCCGCTATGCATTGCCTTCCATACGAGTTCTTTAAAGTCGAGCCATGCTCGTCGTCAAAACTGCTAGAGCAATTCCGCAGCATAACTTTGTAACCCGCGCCTGGATACGTATCGGCGACCCACAGTCGAGGGTTAACTGTCAAAGGCGGTCTTCTAGTGACTTTGAGCGAATCCCGTGTACAATTTAATAGCTCGCCGTCTCCCTTGAAATATTCATCGCGTTTCATTCCGTAACCCCCTTTGAATCTTTAAATAACAGCTCGGGAACGGGTTTCCAATTCTCGTGCTAGGAATCTTTTTTCGCAGACTGTCGCGCGGCTCCGCCCGTGAAAAGTGGCGTTTCTGGGAGCATAGCTGGCCCGCGTTAAAACGATTGCGCGAGCCAAGGGACCCGATAAATACTGCTGGGAGATGATTCGGGACAGGGCAGCGCGACGTGAAAATACCGCGGAATTAAAGCTGGCCGCGATAGAGGCCGCGGGATGCTCTAAATTGTTGATGGGCGCTGATCTGGGTTCATTTCGTAATGGGACGAACGCCACCGCGAATGCAGGTGTCGAGGAATTAAAATTATATAAAAATTTGCACGTGCAACGGGGGAGCGTTCGAGCCCGCCTAAATATTCGGTGACTAATAGAAACTCCCATTAATTAATCATCCCATGATCGCCATTTCCGACGCCGTTATTCAGCGGCTGTCTTGTATTCCGCATCATCACAGTTTTCAGTCACCGCCGGGTAAATACGTAATGGAATAAATTTCCCGCCGGGGAGAACAATGCTAGGAATCGAAGTTATTGATGAATCGCACGCTCACGTTACACGCGCGTGGCGGTAAAGCATTTAAGCTCATCCCTTTGCTCGACAGCCCCAAGATTCGATTATTTATCTCTGGAATAATGAATTACCCTTTTCACGCCGCGGTCCTGCAACCACAGTCGCGATTGCGCATGAGAGCGCGCATACGTCATCGTATTCTTAAAGAAAACCCACGACGGACACGAGGGTGGGAGAAATGTGGTTGAAAGGGCACAGGGTGCCTCAGTGACGTTTGAGGACACCGTTTATTTCAGTGTCATTCATTCCCATTGTTCGGTCGCGCTCCACAAAAAACTATCCGCGTCTACACTTCAAAGGGTTGAATGAGGAGTAGAGTAACAGAGGGTAGCGGGTGTCCGTGCGTGGAATCGCGAGCGGGGGGTGGGGGGGGGGGGGGGGAGGCAGGGCGTCGTAACTCGTAGCTACGATTGCGTGCAAAGCCAACCCTCCTCGCGTGGCCTTGCTTTCATAGCGGGGTGAGTTTATCACTGTCAGGCATGGTAACGAGATAGTAAACAGTGTCGCGGAGAGCATCGAACCGTCTGCACGTTTTTCTTTCATCCGTTGTGCCTGCCAGCGCGATAGCTATTTGCATCTAGATGAAACTTTTTTTGCGGTCTTCGGGCACACCGATTCATTCGACCGCGTTGAAACGATATACCGCGGATTACCTGCTCTCCGTTCGCGGATCCAGTTCATTAAGGAGCATCGTACGGGTCTGCTTCTGGTAAACTGTTTCCACCAGATTCACGGGAATGCGCGGTGTAGGGTAGGTTTTATTCGGCATGCCTTTTGTTGCGACTGTTCCAAATATTTCTATTGTATCCAAGGGCTTTTCTGTTCCCTTGTCCCGTCATCGGACACAATGGGCGTATTTAGCATAGTTAAGACAAAAGGGCGCACCCTGTACGGTGGATGAATATCTTTGGAGTGCATTGGGTAGAATTTCCCGCAGTGACGTTGCGCGCAGGTTTTAGTACTCCGTCGCAGCAGATAGCGCGCTGAATTTACCTTTAAATTCCGAATAAGATAAGCATCGTATGTTGGGGAGAGCGCGGGAAGATGTGGCGGCGCGTCAACAACCCCTATCTTTTGCCAGCTGAACGTCGTAGTAGCAGATGATAATTTTCAGGTACCGTTTCCACGGTTTTCTCGAAACGCGCGGCTTCCCCGGCTCGCGAGAGGGAAGATAAAGCCGCCCCGTCGAATGTCGCCGGTGAAACGTAAACGTTGCCCCGCCTCGAACTTGGGATTTCGTTACAAAGGAGCGGGGGGATGGGATAGTGAAAAAATTGCACGACCTTTCGTCGACGAGGGACGAAAGGTTGTTCACCGAGCAGAGGTTTCCTTTCGGCGGGTACACGTGACTGGCTCCGTGCACGCAGACGCATGCCGCTTTCCTGTCACGTCTGGGACGTCTGTCTAAGGGACAGAAAAAGGGGGCGAAAAGTTCGGATAAATTACGACGAGACGAATGGGAGCTCCCCGCGGATAGAAGCCATCTGCGATATCGGGGCCATTTATCCCCTTTCGAATCAACGCCGGTTACGGGGAATTCAGAAAATGTTCCCGAACCCGTCGCCATCTCTCTGGACTACCAAGCAGGAACAAAGTGAAGATCTAATAAAACAGAGATAATAAACATTGGCCTGGTAAATGAAATTCGCGGCCGACGCGTTCTTATTAAACCTCTATGTCATCTGGAGAACGAACTTGCGGAATTCAAACCGCGAACACATGGACGTTTCTCTGCTCGTTCTGACCCGAGATATCTGCGTTCGGCGTTTATTGCGCTGCGATCGAAATAATTGTAGAAATTCCTATTAAATATTGCTATCCCATGTAATCGGTAATTAGTGGGGAAGTCGAGGAAATAGCGTGGGACGAAATTTTGTTAAATTTCGGTGGTGGGTTCGTCATTAATAACGAACCAGATCCAAAAATACAGTCATTAGTGTTTCCACAGGATGTGCATGGTGCTTTAGCTTGAAAAAATATCGGTAAATTGTCGCGACACCTCATTACCGCAGATACAACATCGAACAATCTGCTAGGCACGGGAGAACTGTTGTGCACGGCATTAAGATGTCGAACACGAGGCTGAGCATACAAGAACTACTTAGGGGCGGGGAAGCTCCTTAGCGCCGTATCGATTTGCATAGAAAGTGTTCTCTGTAGAAATACAGCTTCGAAAGAACGTACGGTTTGCGAGGGGGCAGAGGGGGCCAATTAAAATGGTGATGCAGTTCTGCCTACTCTTCCTGCTCGTTCTCATCCTATTCTAATGGCACGCCTATCGCGCGTTTCCCATTTCAAACAGACAATCAGTGGGAAGCGCAAAAACTCAAGAGCACCTTACCGTGGAATTATTAAGTCCGCTATCCGCTGCAGCCGCACAATTCGTGCAATTTGTCCTCGATCTGTCTGATCGCGACGCTGGTACGATCTCCCAACGTCGAGCATTCAATCTGCCCTTAATAAGCATCGATCGCCAAGCAACAATCCCTAGGAATGCCAAATTAAACGCTTGCAAACCAGCGACCATGGTTCCCAACGCGACTGTTTGAATAGACACGCTCGGTAGGACCTCGATCCTCCATTCCGCCGCGCTGTTCGCCGTTCGTTACCGTAGTTATCTCGAACGTTTTCCGCGAGTCGTGTCCCAGTAAACATTCGAATTCCCCCGTAAGCAGTTAACGACCTGCCCCTTCAAGTGTACACAACCGCGGATTTCCCGGAACCGCTCGGCTCGGCTCTCGCTTCGTTCGATCCGATCGAAAAACATGGGAGCGCTCGCGAAGCTCGTTACCGCGGAATTCCGCGAATATCGCGGGGAAAAATCGCGGTGCAAAAATCACGGCCACCGCTGTTGACGCGGACAATAAAGAAGACAAACAGTGTAATGCGCGCGTAGCGATGGGGGTGTCGAAGTGGCCGCCGCGAGAGCACAGCTCGACACGCGAAAATTATCTCCGTGGCGTTGCACGCGATCCGCGAAACACAGGTTTTTTCCCCTCTGTTCCGTTCCCTCTTCGAGGGCGCCCCTCCTTTATCCGCCAGCTGTTACCCGGCCGTTCCAGCAGCCAGCCAATTTCGGTGGGCCGACACTCGGTGTCGTCCGCCGTTCGTTTCGTGCCCGTCTCGGCTGACCGTAAAAGAAACGAAAAAGTCAGTGGACACGTCCCGGGGAATCGGCCACGTAACCTGCGACCTGGAAATCAGATAGAGACGCGTATTGGCAGTGGGTGTCCGACGCGATTGGACAGGCCGTTTTCGAAACGGATAAGAGACCCTCCGGCTGGCTTATCTCTCTCGGTGGTAATCAGCTTCGAAACATTTGCGTCCCCTCCTCCATGGCAGTTTATCCGTAAAAGATTTCTCACGTTCCGCCTGGTTGTCGCTTCTGTACCTTAGGGCGCAGCTTTCGTTTTGCACATCCCCGGCGCACCGAGACGCACGTCACTTCCAATATCAGCTTGCGTAGCCCAGGTCCTACCAGATAGCCCGGCTGATCCAATTTCCCTGAAACACCTCGCTCTGGATAAATCAATACGAGATTCTCGTTAAGCCATTTACTTTCCAACTTTTCTTCGACTTCCGACGAAGCCTAGACGGCACCGCGTTAATTAGTTCCGAGGCTTCGTGCCGTTCCAATGGTTTTCTACGAGATATTTGACGAGACATTGCTCGACTCGCTAATGAATAACATTCATCATGAGAGGACAAGGAAGAAAGTTCGACTGGAGTCGCGAAGGCAGCCAATTAAGCGTTCGAGTGTTCCTCTAGTTTCTTGAACGTTGTCGGGACCCTTGGTCCTTCCCCGACTCGGAGCAGCGTCGAGAATGTTATTACTTCCTCGCGAAATCTCCAGCGTAGTTTCTGGGATCACATTCGGCGATCCACCGTGAACAATATTGTACTCGCGGCAATTGCACCCACTCCTCGTACGCGGGGCGGGAATTATTTATTCCAGTCTGTCGCCTCTGCTTGAATATCGGCAGCGTGGGGAGGGAAGAGTTGATCTATCTTCCACCCATCTCGCGACCTAATCGCATTAAAACCAACTGAAAGTTCTCAGGGCTGCTTCTCTTTGCCGTCGTGCCGTGGATCGCGCCCGTTCCACGGGAAATCCGTAGACGTGTACCGTGTCGGCGAATTCCCCCAAGCTCAGTCCCCGTTCGACGCCATTTAAATCCCTTTAAACTCGCATGCAGCCGGGGTAATTGATCAGCGAAGCAATCACTGAATCGTCTACAAAACTGCAGCCCCTACCAGCGGCCGACCAAGAGACGTCAAATTCGTCACCATTTTTCAATTTCCCACTCGTTTCAATCCACGTCCTGAAATCGATCGCAATTTGCAAACAATTTGCAGGAATTGCCGGGTAATTTCGGGCGAGCGCGTCACGGCGAAGCGATTGAATCGATCAATCATACAGCCGCTCGCGTAGTGCGGCGGCAGGGAAAAAATGGAACCAATTTTCGCGCAACCCTTTAAAAGAGACGTACCACCGACGCGGCACAGAGCGAGGCCGCGCGCACTCGAATTAGGACAGTTAATACCCGGTTTAAAACGATTTCACGCCTCTGGGTTAGGTGGGTAGAGAAAATCGAGCGTTGTTTCTGTGTCTCCTCTCGTTTCTTCCTCGCGGACGTCCCCGCGACTTCGCCCGAATAATTGGGCTTTTCAGGTCTGCTCGTAAACTTTTAATTCCTTGCTGTCCATTGTTCGCGGCCCGTTCGAGCGCATCGCTTCCGCTTTCGTTGTTTCGCTCCGTGCGCGGTGCACCGGCTCCCGGCGCATTCAGCGTGATATCCGCGCGAGCCTCGAAGCAGCCGCGTCCTTGTAACGCGCCGCGATAATAAGCTTCGCCTAACGAGTTTCGTCCTGCTAGTGTTTGCTTAATGAAATTCCACCGCGAAGCCCCAGCGAAAGTTGGAAGAGTTGAAAGCCACGGGGCGGCGTGTAACCCCGCGTTTCCCGATCAAACTTCCTATTTGCGCGCCGTGTACGCCAATGTTCGACAGTTCGATTGTTACCACTCGGGCCCGGAAAACTGTGACCCCGTGCCCGTTCCACTGGACCTTCCACCTTTGCGGATTCCCCGCCGAGGGCCAGCAATGGTTGCTAATCGTTCAATCTCGCTCGGCTTTCCGAGGGGAAAAATCGGCCCCCGAAAGGGTCACTTATTACTAAACGTGCCTCTTGGAGGCTACAACGGTAGCTGCGTCATTTTTCAACCGTTAGCATACTTTCAGCAGTGCAGCGTCACGTTCCCAGACGGGACAGAAAATAATTCACAAGGTTGGACAGAGGGACGGACGATAAAGCGCGGGGAGATTCTTAATGAAAGTTTCTGGAAAGTTTCTAAACTCGGCGCTCCGCTATAATGCAGGACGGGTCATGGCGGTGAAAAATGGAAGTTCCATGTAATCGCGGGGATTCGCGAAGGGGGAGAAGGAGACGCGTCAAAGACAAAGCGGGGGCAGAGTCGTTTCGCGGAGTGGCGCAAATGGGATCCGAATCTCATTAACGGAATCTCCGTTGCAGCTGCTCGGGCTCGTTGACCGTGGCAGGACGCGTCGCGCGTCCTCGCAGTCGGCGATTTCAACGACGTTTTTAACAATGACACGTTTTAGAACCGGGCCACGTAACTTTCCCGCGGAGGCGGTATCTTGACGAGCAGCCCGGCGTCCGCCCGCGTTAAGTTTCCACGAAAAAAAGAAGGAGAAAAAACAGGAGGCGCAAACGGCCTAGCGAACGGCCGTCCCGAACTTCACGAGGTGCTTTGCAGAGAGCTGCACACACGGGAGCCGTTAGTCTCTTTATTATCCAGCTCGTCGGAGGCGGGCGCAGAGGGCAGGAAGGAAGGAAGGGACAGAGCGACTGCGAGCGTGACGTACGTTTTTGGAACGGTTATAAAGAGGCTCGTGAACGAGCCGCCTTGAAAATGCCACGCTTTGCACACGCCTCACGTATCCCGTGGCTCTTCTCCAAGCTCCTCTTCTAGCTTCCCTTATGTATCTCGTCGTTGCGCCGCTCGGTGGTCGCGATTTTCGTTCCCGTCCTTTCTGTCCCCCCCCTCGACCCCGAGGTTCAATCGGTCGAGCTGAGTGGGAAAGAAACTCGTCCGCCAGACAGGTAATGGAAGAGAAGAATCTCGCGAAGCAGACGTCGCCTTGGAGTTGTCGGGTTCGAAGTTTATCGGAAATTCCATTTCGGTCGTGTAAAGTTTCATACCGTCAGTCCTTGCGCTCCGTTCCTATCTCTATACATGCCCGTCCTATTCCATTGAGGGCTACTTTTCCTCCTCCATCGACTGGAACCTCGTTATTCTGATCGCTCGATGCAGAATTCTTGTGCAAGCAAAGCTCTCAGGCAATTGGATACATCTGTGTTACATTAATTCTTTGGTAGCAAGTTCCGTTTCTTGTGGACTTTACTGTAATATTATCGTTTGATTATAAAACTTCCCTGGCGATGTTCTCTTTCTAATTAGACAATCTGTTTGGTTAACCGCTCTAAAGCAGCCCCACCAATTTCAACGTTCTTAATCACTCGGGAGCACAAATACGGCCACCACGGGCTTCCCTCCATGATTTAAAGATGCCTAAGTACGCCCATGCACATCTTCCTCGAGCGGCGAGCGTCCTCTGAGTTTAATTGAAGTTTTTCCCGGGAGGCAAAAGGGCGAAGTTTTCCAGCGCGTGTTTGAATCTTAACAAGTAGAAGTTCTTCAATTTCTCGATCCCCAGCGGCTCGAAGGAGTACTCGAACACTCCGCCGGTTCGTTGCCGCCTGTTTACCGACACTCAAAAGAAACCCTCCGCTTTTTCAGAGATACCTGCTGCTCTAGCAGCGGAAGAGAAACTGCACCGCGCTCTCTTCGGTCCTGCTCCTTCCGATTCCCCGGAATGTCTTTCTTTATTTGCTCGGACATCTGGATGCCTTAAACTAGTTGCAGGGACAACAAAGCGTGCAACATTCAGCTAACTTCGTCTGGCCACGTTCGAACATAATCCACTTGTCGCGGGTCCGCGGAAATCTTCGCGGAGAAGTCTTGTTAGCAAAGTTCGTTTGGAGTTTCAGCATCACTCGAAACGACGTCGATGCTTATCCATGCGTACCAGTCGTCTTTTACGGTCAGAGTTTTTTTGCCAATGTCAAGATAGGAAGCTTGCACATCTACTTTTCGCATAGACAGCATCGACTCGCGTAATCGCTCTCGAGTAACGAATACTCTCTCTGCGAATCCTTGACAAGTGATTCAATTGTTAATTCGTTTAGTGGGACCGATTCTCGGTGAGAAGCGCCGCTTATGTATTTAAAGATGATCAAAGGGGAATTACCTGCGCTTTGGAAAGTCTTAAACTTTCGCGGAAACTTACCTGGCCTTCTCCAATTAAGGGGGAACACCACTGTGACGGCCGAAAAAGTAATCCATTTTTAAGAATTTTTTCAGGAATAATTTACAGTTTTCATAGAAAAGTTTTATTATCTATCTTTAGTACGCTGTCTTAAGAGACTATACAAAAAAAATAAATAGAAAAGCTACCATAAATTTTAATATATTAATTAATCTTCTAGACTTCCCCATGTGAGCTGGTCGAATGTGTAACTATGGAACAGCAGGTCCGAAATTAAATTTCATTTTATTTTTATAAACGATATGAGTGTAGTTTCCGTTGTGCGTACGGATTCTTCGATTGAAAACAAATTTTTTTAAATACGCAGGAAAAACTGTCCATCTTATTCGCGGATTTTCGAAAATTTTCTTCTAAAGCGCACCATTTTTACAAAAATAATTGGTTTAAGAAATCGGTACGCACAACGGAAACTACACTCATATATTTTATAAAAAAAAAAATGAAATTTGATTTCGGATCCGTTGTTCCATAGTTACACATTCGACAAGCTCGCGTGGGGGTGTCTAGAAGATTAATCAATATATATATTAAAATTTATCGATGTTCTTCTATTTTTTTTGTATAGTCTCTTAAGACAGCGTACTAAAGGTAGGTAATAAAAATTTTCTATGAAAACTGTAAATTATTCCTGAAAAAAATTCTTAAAAATGGCTTACTTTCCGGCCGTCACAGTGGTGTTCCCCCTTAACAGACCGAAGCACGTGCTTGATGTGGAAGTAATTTCCAGGCCAAGATCATTGAAACCTGCCACTGCACTTCATTTTATAAATAGCCAAACAAGATTACAACATCGTGTAATTGGAAATTGATTGATTTTATCGAATTACCATCTCGCGTTCTTCCACAATCAATGTACCAGAGTGAGAACCTGGTCTTTGCCAGTAATGAAACATCAGCGTTTGATATCCTCTTCCTAAAAGCTTCCCTGCGGCCCTCTTCAGTCAGTGGCTTCAGAAGCCCCGTAATAAAGTCCAGAATACATTTCCTAGGGGCTATTAAACTATTCCAGATAATTGTGACCACACAGGTCGGCTCTAGCCCCTCACAATCAGCCAGAGTCAGGGAATAAGCTCGCGGTCAGATACGAGTGGCCAGTTTCGTTTGCGGACCCATGCTCGCCGTTGCTCTGCTATGCTGTCACGATTTCACAATTAAATTCCGCGCGCATGCAGGCTATTTGATAAACGTCGTATCGCCGACGAACGAGCAGTTTCTAAGTCTGTGGCGAGATCACGTTCAGAAAGGATTTTCCCTCGACTTCAATTTTCATTCCACCGGAGCTAACCATACCGGCGTTCCTTCTTCTCTCCTCTCCCAGTCCCTCCCTTCGTTTCCCATTCGCCGTCCCTGTCCGAGCCTCACCACCTCCGCCCTCTATATTTCATCGATTTCAATCCAGATACCTTTCTCTGCTCGCTTTGCCAGGGCGCGAGGCCGCCAATTTGAATGCATCAGGCGATTCGTCTGAATTTAATATAGGTGCATTAGGCATCCGCGCTATGAAAGACACGCGAGGGAAATTCGCGTGTCCTCGTACGTGATTCGCGCCTTGCACACCCCCCTCCCGAGTCGTTCCCTTCGAACTGTCAACTTCGTTTCGTCAAAATGTATCCCTGAAGCGCAAGTGATTCCCATGGCGCTCGGTTATCTTTACCCAGGCTTGCTGGAGTTATGAACCGGTGGTTTTAAATTCTAGGGGTCGACTCGGTGGAATCCACCTGAATTCACGGAGAACTCCCGTTCGAGCTCCACTGGAATTGGCTGTGTAAACGCGCGATTATCGAAGTTCACGCGTACGTCGCTTCGCGAAACGCCGCTGCTGGCCTGTAGGGAATATCGCGATCGTCGGTTATGACCACGCGCGGCTCCAGAGAATTCGAGCTGGCTGTCGATTCGATTGGCACGCGGCGTGTTTGCCGTACACGGATTAACCGTGGAAGATAACGCGCGTTTGTGATCCACGTCCACTATTTCTAGCATTGCTGTTAGAAAAGCACAGGCAACCTGCTTTCCACGCCTTGCCGCCACTGCCTCTTTAATATCGCGGGAGAGAGGTTTGCGGCGGCCGTTGTGCTGGCGCGTAACAGCCGCTGTTTAAACTGAGAAACACGTCGGTGAGCAATTTATTGAAAGCCGAAGGATGGGGATCGGCTCGCCGCGAGGGTGGAGAGAGAGTGTACGTGCCATCTTTAATGCCCCGTCGAACACTTGTCACGCTCGTGGCTGGAGTTCACGGGAGGGTACAAGGCGCGTAGGGGTCGACGAGGGCGAATTGCTCTCGTAATAAGTCATTGAGAGGAGCCCCCTGGGAGACAACGTCGGCCTCGTCTTTTCCTCGGTACCCCTTTAGAAGCTGGGGTGATAGATCAAGCCACTCCGCTTCCGGTCCCGGGATTCGAATGCACCTACTCTAGATGCGCGTCGCCGTCCCTCTTAACTTCGCGACATTAGTCTGCCATGCGTGGCTTGTCGGATTATATCAGTCTGCTAGCGTAACGTATAATGCATCCTCTTACGTGCAAATGCACTCTGACCGTAATTTTTGCCCTCCCCCCTCAGTCCCCTGCCTTCTGGAAAATTAGCCAGGATGATGTATCGACGAGCCCCAGCAGAGAACGTGGATCAGCTGGATTTCAGCAGGATTTATATCAGCTTCTGAAAATTCTGATAATGTATAAAGAATGGTTTAACAGGTTTCACGTGCAACTTGTTCACAATGCCGCGCAAGATTGATTTGCTCGTCGGGTAATGCTCGTTTCTCGTTAATCCCTGGCATCGTATATCATGCTGCTCGTAAATAGCCTCATGCATCAGCGTATCACTGAAAGTTCTTTAAAATTGATTGTACCGGCACAGATTTGCCAATTCCCAGCGGGCCACAACTCTCGACGTGGCTCTATCCTCGAGTATAGTTCTCGCGAGTATTAGTGGATACACTGTTAGTAGTGGCGACGTGTTAAACTTTGCATTGCCTCGGGAGATCTCGTTTCTCCTCTGCTACAGGATAGATGAATGCGTCATTACCGTCATTACGGAAAATTGCTTCATAATTTGGCTGTGGATTCTATTAATGTTATGTGTAATGAGTGAACGCTGCGGCATTCGTCTGGCAGGGGATTATAATTATTCGCTACCAATGCGGCTTTAAATCCGCGACGAAAATATCTGGGAGGTAACGAGAGAAAGTATGTATTGGTAAATATTATAATACTGTTAACGATCATATTATATTGGACAGGAAATCAATAAAGGTACTCGGGTCTATTCAAAATCGCCTAAAGTTATCTGCGTCGACTTAGAAGTCCCAAGCCCATCATTACCAGGTTCGGTACATCTAATGCTCCTTATATCGAGGTTCGTGGAACCCATAATCTCCCGTAACAAGTCCACGGGGTCCAATATTATCTATCCCGTGTCTCACAGGGTCCATGGGTCGTCAGAGCCGAATCCCAGAGGCACAAAGTTGCTGGAATCAAGCATCACAGGCTCTGGGTCACCCGTATCGAGTTCCATGAATCTCTGACTGCCTGTATCGATACCTACGGATCCAAAATCGTGGATATTTTGTTTCACGAGCTCCTCGTTACGTCCCACGAATCTTTTGCCACTCGCGTATCGCCCCTCAGGCAATCGATTACCGTTATGTGCACGCTGCGCAACTTGTTGCAGCGATATAAACGAGTCTCGGGCAGCTTTCAATGCGATAATTCAGGTGTCCGTTCTCAAGGAACGTGTCCAACTGTTCTCGGTAAAAGTTGAAGAAGGGAGCAGCACTTTGAATGACGCTGTTTTCGTTCTAGCTTCGATCCTGTTCGATGGCACGCGCTCGCGCAGCATCGACCTCATGCGACGCATCCTGAAAGGTAGACCAGAAAGTGTGCCCCGCCTGTGTGTCCACGCGTGCAAATTTTTGTTGTTACGGATGTTGAAACGGTGCCAGTGCTTTACGCCTGCTCTCCCAGCTGCGCCCCACTCGCTATAAGCTGCTCCAGCTTTGGACAGCTTCCAGGTGGTTCCTCGCGCCTGGCGCGAATTTCAACGTGGATTTTAGCCCCTGCTTCTAGCTCCAGAAGTGCTCCTTGAAACAACGAACACGTGCCAGTGCCTCGCTTCGCGTCGTGTTCGATTAACGAGCCTTCACAGGCACCCGCTCTGTGTACGCTCGAATTTGGCGCAAGCATGCCTCTCCCCCTCTGACGAATTGTCTCGCGTCCCACTAAATCCGAGCGTTCAGCCGATTTAATCGCACGAATCGCGTCTACTGTGTGATTCTCAGGTTTATTTAAAACCCCCGGCCCCACCGAGCCAACGTGAATAATGAAACAGCCCCGCGGCTGAAAGAAGTCAATCGATCGATTAATTGGAATAATTATTCGATAGCATTGCCGATCAATTATTCATGCAATCTCTATTTCCACAGTGTCCAGCAGCCTCTGCGATACAAGTTTAATTCTCAGCCGGTAGATTCGTACGAAACACAAACAGTACACACGCACACGCCAGTCTTCGGAACTACGGAATCAGATTAATTATAGCAACTGTTTACCTACAACTGTGTGCACCTATTTCCGCTACATTTATTGACCTTCGGTTCCGAGTGACGCGCAAATAATCAGTAAAGCAAGCTTGGCTGTTCGGCAGTAGCTTTCGCTTGAACTTCGCAACAGCTATCGCTAACATCTCGGAGGGTACGAATCACCCTCTGACGATTCAGTATCAAAGTTTGCTTTAAAGTACACGTCGCGATTACACGGCTGACGCAGGAGCTCGGCGGGCAGCAGCACTCCGGCGTTGGGGGATAATCTGAAATGCATGTTCCGCTGATTGTTGTTGCAGTTACGAAGCTGAGGGAGCACTGGGACGAGACGAACTCGAAAGTGATGCAAAGGAAGACGCAGTTGGACGCGATGCTCGGCGACAGCCAGCGATACGAGGCCAAGAGGAACGAGGTGGAAGTCTGGCTGGCGCGAATGGAAACCCGGCTGGAGAAAATGCGAGCCGTCGGGCACACCGCTGACGTTCTCGAGACGCAGCTCCGCGAACAAAAGGTACGTTGGAATTTTTTACCCACCTCCGCGACTCTTCTCCCCCCACATCCCCCCAACTTGTGCATTAACCCGCGCGCGTTAACCGAGCTTGCAATCGGCCAGGAGTCGTCGTTTTTCTATCTAGTCCCTGTCTCGCCGCGCGGCCCACTATTCCGCGAGATGTGTCTGCAAGTCAGATTCCACTTTGTGCCTTTCCCCCTCGATCAGAGGAATCCGCGAAAAGAATCACAGTCGCTGCTAGGATTTGTCAGAAGCTGATAATGAATTCGCACCTACCTAGACGTAACGATGTTAATTTCATTAATAGCCTCATTATAGTTTCACGCTCGCAACGCTCTGACAATACACTTCCCGACATATCCCCTGGACAAATATTCCGCGGCGCCGCTGCAATTGTACTCTCAATCGTTTAACTACACCCTGCTGCACTCGCGTTTCGCTCCTTTGCAACCGTTTATATTCAGTTTCGTCTGTTCCCCGAACGGCACGACAATCGCGGAGTCTAATTTTAACCAGGCAATTACGGGGAACGACAGAATCAAGGTCCTCGGTGTAATTGAATTGAGACCTGTCTGTGCCATTATGCCCGGTAAGAATAAATACGAGCCGGGGCCGTGCAGGCGGGCTAGGAGTTCGTTACAGCCTTGGCTGCGATTAAAGAGAACGAACGAACGGTTCGGTATTCATCAGTCGACTGGTAACCTCTTTTTTTCAGCCGCGTTTCGCTACTGAGCTTTGTGCGCGAGAATAACGTGGCCCGGAGGAAAAAATTGCTCGCTGAAAGGGGCGGACGAGGGACGGCGAAAGTCCCAATCAACGGGATCGCGGTTGTGGTGGATGACGCGGGAGTAGCTCTGTTTACATTCAAAAGAGTCGAATGAGGTATTCATGGAATAATTTATTTCTACGAGAGGCCACTGTATCTTCGGGATACCCAGGCGTCGTGCCCGGTCGTTAACGTTCGGCTCCATTCTCACGGTTATCCTCGAATGTTGTCTTTGCCCCGTCTAGTCGCGGCGAAGCCATCAAGCCGGGTACCTGATGCGACATTCATCGAATCGGGGCAGCTTGTTATTTAAATCAGCCTCGATGTTCAATCGGGAACGAGCGGCGGGTGGAAGTTTAAGTAGAGGTGGTTCGCTGGACGTGTACCTACTCGGCGGCTGCAATTTTATTCGAGCTTTAATCCAGATGATTATAAGTTCTCTCGACGCGAATCGGTCGCCGTGGCGGTCAAATAAAAGTTTGCACCGTGTCGGGAAACTTGGCGCCTCGTCCGCTGGCAGAAGATTTAACTTCTGTTGAGTTATCGTGGCACGAGCGCGACTTCTAACTCGATACGAAGTCGAACTTAGATAAGTTCTCCCCCCTCGGCGCACGTTGACCTTCCCTCGTCGTTTCATTTCGTACCGTTCGTTCTTGCAGTCGTTCCACGCGGACCTGCACAAGTACAAGCACCAGATCGAGATGTTCAATCAGCTCACGCAGGAGCTGATAGCTGTCTACCAGCAGGACGACACCACTCGCGTGAAAAAGATGACGGAGACGATCAATCAGAGATACAACAATCTCAACACCAGGTACGTCGTGCGCTTTATCAATCGCCACTTCCTGTCACCTATCAAATGAATACCTCGCGAACTAACGGAGAGAGATACAAATTGATGTGGATTCAACTCCTGTAGTAGCTGCTTCTCAACATGACTAATTGGAATTATTCAATGTCTAGTGATGGGTAGATATTTTGCAAATAGATTTATTCGTATCGTTTTACACAATTTGTTTCTTATACAAATCTGTTGTGTCTGCAATACGCTTGCCTTGCATCGAGATATATTCGGGGGGAGATATTGCTGAATGCAGTTTCTGTTGTTCAGCTCGAACTGACAGCTCGCATTCGCTAACGTTACATCTATTAAATCCTTTTCAGTATCATCAATCGAGGAAAACTGCTGCACTCCGCGATGAACTCCCTCCACAACTTCGACCGGTCCCTGGACAAGTTCTTGGCTTGGTTGAGCGAAGCTGAGTCCTCGATGGAGGGATTGGAAGCGGAGGCTGATCGACTGGGTGGACGACGGGACCAGGGTGCCCTCAGACGACCGCAACATCAGCTCAAGGTAAGTTTCATTTTTCTCGATACCAATTTACGAATCTATTCCTCGGGTCGTCCTGCACTTCGATACGTTCTTCTTCCTTCCACTGTTCGAACTAGATGCCCCCCCCCCCCCCCCCAGGCAGTACGGTATTCGAGAAGGACTCTGATACCCTCGCTGAAAATTACTCTGAGCTATGCCAGTCTAGAATATTTATAAATCATACTTTCGAAGCAAATGAAATTGCCTGTCACCTCTCGCGGACAAATGTTCCTATCTATCGAACCGAGAGTAACGTTTGTACATGTAAAAACTCCAAATCGCGGGGTAAAAATTTCCCTTAAAGCCTGAGAGGTCGTTAATGGCTTTCGTTGAAATTAAGCTCGGCGAATTCGTTGACACCTAAAAAACAAACAAACGAGAACCAGAGCTTCATCTTCGTTTCTTCGTCGAACACCGAAATTCTTCGAGACTCGACAGGTCATAAGCAAATGTGCCACGTGTTTTATGGGTCATAAGATTAGGAGACCGTTCCGAGATCAACACGTTTCGAACGTAAACGTGACAAACGCGAATACGTGAGGAATGAGGTCGCAGGAGCCCTCGAGACGTTATAACGGTGGCCAGGACGGGAAACCAGATCTGTATGGGGTCACGCGTTGGCTGGAGGAGGTTTTACGGCTTCGATTGATTGCCATAAAAGTGTGCCGATGGTAGCAGTCGGCGTATCGGCGTATCCATTAAAAGGAAGATGCTCGATATCGGGTATCGATGCGATGCGGTGGCGGTCCATCAGCTTCTGTGCAACGCTCGCCTGCTTTTGCATCATATCCCGTGGGAAACTGAAACCTTGCATAAGATGAAGATTACACGCTCCTCCTCTCCTCCCCTTATCGGGGAACGAGTGCTGGCATCATTCACGAATTTTCATCCATCTTCGTGATAATCATTCCTCCTAAATAAGTCACCTTATTCACCTTTCCTTGATAAATTCCAAAACATGCAGACACTCTAAAAGAATTTAAAAAAAAAAATCATCTCTTTCTCCCATAAACGCAATATTTCTTGTATTATAGTAAGAAACAATAACCAACACTCTACTAACTACTTACCTCGCGATCTCACAATTTTCCACGCATCATTGAATTTTACATCCAAGCTTCTCGATCGCTCGATAAGAGTCACCCCCGCAAGACCGTACAGTAATTTGCAATGTTAAGTCGCAGAAATATGCTGCTTCACGAATGCAAACGAACCCCCCCCCCAAGCACGGCGGTCTTGCATGGCTCGCTCGATTCCCTTCGCCTATCAATAATTGCACGGACAGGCAAATGACGACGGGGGGAACGCCGCGGCATTGTTTAAATAATCAAGCTCGAACCGCGAGCGCGGCGATGATGAGAAAGTTAAACGTTTCGCCGTAACGAATTCATGACGATGATCAGAACGGAATCCAGCCGCGGGTTTTGTTTACAATGCCGTGTAACCGATGGACCGCCCGACGCGGCCAAATTGATATTACCGTGTACCGACGGCCTATTGCGCCTGTTACGATGAAATTAATCCACGGTCCACGCGCTCGCGTAACGAACATACGGCACCGCGATTCCGGGAAATTAGCTTATAATATTGTTTGTCGGGTTATATATTAACGTGCAACCGGCTGGGTGGCCGCTACACCTTCCTCTGTTTTATCCTCCGCCGCTGCCACCCCCTCTGGGTTGATTGTCGGTCAGTTGCCTAGGGGGGGATCCAATTTTGGCGAACCGTGGGGATGAATCGCACGCTATCCAGCCTCGCGTTCGTGTATTTTCTATGGAATCGGGGCAAAATTTTACGCAGGTTTTCAGTTAGGTACAGGTGCCTATTATGACATTCGTTCTTCGGCTGTACCTAAGTTGCGTGGTGAGCGCGCAGGGATGATTGATTTTCATACATAAATGGAATCGTGTAGCAATGTACTCTGGCTTGTATTGTATAAAAATTGTACACGCGTGGATCTCAAATCACGGATGTTATTTTTAAAAAGAATCTATAGAATTCTTTTTTAATCGCGCAAAATATATTTCCGTTAAATTTAGATGACGATCTTGAGATGTCGTTGTACATATTTGATTCTTGATTCGTACGAGCCTCCTCTTTATTCATGTTTTTATATTTAACCTTTCGTTACATAACCGCGTCCTATCTTATAACATGGTTACCCGCGCGTTGTACTTTTTACAACATCACGATTTCGTCGCTTTTTTTTTTTAATTTTTACCTGTTCTTTGTTTCATTTGGTATTCTGAATTCTTTTAAGTTAAGAATACGACTCTCCTTTAAAAATAATTTTATGTTAAACACTAAAAAGCGATGTAGATGTCTTTAAAAAAGAAAGTAGATGCATCAGAGTAAACGACTACTATTATAAATAAGTATCGTTTTATTCACTTCCATTGCTCTGGTGGCACCTTTCACACAATAGTTCCACTTTGGAATGTGTTTCGCCAATAAACTTACGCGCGCGTTACACTTTCCTAGAAATGACCGCTTTTTCTTTCCAACGCCTGTACATCCAGACTGAAAAACTGGAGTAAAGGTAGCGTGGAGTTTTCATAAAGTGTAGGAGGCATAGCCAGAGGATTAGAAAAGTGTTGAAAACCAATTGGTCGCTCTCAGGCAGCCAAAAAAATAATTCATAACCGTTGTTCTTTTTACAACAGCGCGGGTAACGATTGGTTAACCTACGCGCAGAGTTGAATCTGTTTATGGATCGAAATGGGTCGCTCGTGGGTACGGTCGCGGCGCGATTATTCCCGTAAATTCGGTCGTCGTGTAGGATTTCGCGCTAGTTACGCTTTCGACGACGGAAGCGCGCGAGAATATCATTTCCGTGCATCTCATTAGCGAGGAGACGGTGACATTGATTGCTCGATAAACAGTCGCCGTGCCGATTGGGAGCGGCGCTCGATAAATCCCGAGGATCAGGGACGAAAGGAAGATCGTGATGACGAGGCCAACGCTGCCCGACCACTGTACAATAACCGCCGCTATTGAAAATCAATGTTATTTACCGTGTAGCCTGATTATATCCGCGTTCTGCAATACGCGATAACAATTAGCGCGTTCTATTTCAATTACAGTCTCTGTTTGCTTTCTTCTATCCGCGATGGTTACATCGTTACGTAACCGGCGATGCTGGACAGTCCCAGTCCGGATCGTTTTGTGCCCGATCACATCCAACGTACATTTGACGTTTCAGTGGAGCCGAATGAGCTTTAATGCTGCTCTTTATTCGCTAAATTGCTTGTTTCGCTTTTTCGCGGTACTTTTTGCTCGTGCTTTTGACGCATCGATTTATCGACTTTATTTAATCGAAACGTAATGTCCTTAAGGGGGTATTCTGGTCTGGCGAGGCGTTTTCGTCGCGTTATTTCGGAATTTTTTTACAAAGAACCCATCAATTTTATTATTATTTAGTTTATTGCTACATGTTTATTGATGTTTGAACTATCTTTACAAATTTTGTCAATGGAAAAGAATTAAAATCAAACGCAGTTGACTGTTTTAAAGTAATGGTGAAAAAAAAACACATGGTGTCACGGTGTCCATGATTGGGCTCGTTCTAGTGATCTATAACAAAAAATGAAAAGAGATTCTATATCTGTATGCCTGTGGCTTTCGTCCCTACCAGAATGATAAAAAAATATTGAAAATTAAGCAAATGGCGGCGGTTTGAAAATTAAGTTTCGATTTTCGCACAATTTTTCAAGCTTAAAGGTCTGTGAAAGTTTAAAAACAAAATATTTTATCATAATTCTGGTAGGGACGATAGCCACAGGCATACAGATATAGAATCTCTTTTCATTTTTTGTTATAGATCACTAGAACGAGCCCAATCATGGACACCGTGACACCATGTTTTTTTTTTTCACCATTACTTTAAAACAGTCAACTGCGTTTGACTTTAATTCTTTTCCATTGACAAAATTTGTAAAGATAGTTCAAACATCAATAAACATGTAGCAATAAACTAAATAATAATAAAATTGATGGGTTCTTTGTAAAAAAATTCCGAAAGTAACGCGACGAAAACGCCTCGTCAGACCAGAATACCCCCTTAAGTAACGTGCTATTGCTGTTAAATTCGTATTATGTCGCCACTGCGTATCCCACTTCACTTCGACGGTCTTTAATTATTGGAACATGCGTCCAGATCTGATCAATGGATCCGGGCGTAGCTCGGGCACGAGTTACCCCTTTACTCGGCGTAACATAGGTAGACGGAGAGTTTCTCCATATTTTTGCCAGTCGAGAGTTGCGCACCGAACGAATGGTAGGTTCCAGCCAACGAGACAGGCAGGGTCTGCTAACTTCGTCCGCGTAGCGCGAAATGTTGCGGTTGCAACTGCGCCACGGTTACCGCTGCAACGTCGATTGCAAAAGGAATTAATTCCAAACGCTATTCTGAGGGCTTTCGGGTATATACGTGCATCTAGGTGCAGCGTTGCGGTGGATCTAGATCGGGAACTACCGCGATGCATCCGTGCTCTGCGTTGATCAGACCAGAATTAATTGCCATTCGCCATTCGGTATATCCGCGGCACGGTTCTCTATTTGGTGGAACATCATGGCCGGCACATGTCTTCCTGATATTTAGAAAATTATCCGTATCCGAACTGCGCATTCGATGCAGTACACACTCGCGGATCGGGTGCACAAATGGAACAAGGGTGCGGAGGTCGAATTACATTGTGATGACTAATGCCACCTGGACAGCTGCCACCACTCATTAGACTTCGAGTGGAGGCTACGTTATCGATTAGTATTCGTTGGAACGAAGTGACTGAAGCACGGTAACAAATATTTCTCTTGACGTTACGTACTTCTTGCTCCCACTAGGTAAAAGTGTCGAATAATTTTCTTCTCTTTGGACGCTTTGAAATTGAATTTCCGCAGGGAGAGAGGGAGCACGATGGCCAGGTCCTGGCCCCGATGCAAACACGTTTACGACTGAACTATCGAACTATCAGGTATTCTTGAATGCAACTGTGGCCACGGTAATGCTCGTAACAAGGCGTTTCTACACGCGGTTCACGCTCGCCAGCGCGATTCTGCTAATGACTTATCGACCTGCCCCGTTCGGAACGTAACTCATGCATACATACCGTCTTCGTCTTTCCTCGGTGTATTCGAAGGAAGGTTCCCTAATACCTTCGTCCACCGTGGAACTGTATGTTAGTGTGCATGAATTGCGATTTGTCGGGCTCAAGTTATGGCTCGCCGATATTGGATCGCTGGTCGAATTACTTCAAATCGAAATAGGACGAACGGCCGCTTGATATATTCCTCCTGGAACGTAAATAAGCACGCCTGGGGAAATTGCACTCGTGATTCTTTTACGATATTAATATTTACGGTCGGGTGAACTTGCAAACTCTTGGAACTGAATCAGATATTCAACGGGATATTGACAGCCATACTTCATCGTGGCCAAAAGGTGCGCTTTGGTCTGTTTAACCCCAGATTTTGAAGAACCTTGTCACCTCGGGGCGAGGTACATATAATATATAATATATGCGCGTCGTGTTCTTCCTTCGGGAACAAACAGCGACAGCATTCCTGCTCTATTGAATCGAAATTTTGTTGACACCGCGAGACACATGAAACTCCCATGGCACCCGTATGGATGTGGACACAACTGGGTCACGAATTTCCCCGAGCAAGCATGCCCGCTTTCGTTTCAGGCTTCCCGTCTCTGGTATACCGTGAACCGGAGTTCGACGCCTTCGCGAACCGTTTACACGGAAAGTAGAGTTCATCGATCGGCGAGCAGCGAGTCGTTTACGTGACCTGAACTTTCGTTTCGCGTCAGCCTGGACGAAGAGGTCGGTCCCTTTCTCATATTCATGGTAAACATACCGTGCCCTGTGCTTCGTTAAATCAAGCCTAGCGTGGCTAACCCGCTTTAACGCAATTTCACTTGCTTTTTTCGACGAGCCACGCGAACAGCCCCTAGGTATACTCGGGGCAACGGCGCTCTTTTTCGTTACATAGCACCCCCCATCGTTGTTCGTCACAAATGGGATGTGCAAAATTGCTGTTCGCCGAAGCTAACGAATTTTCCCTGCCGCGGCCGCGCAACCAGACTTTTCATTCGATCAATTCGTCCCCGTTGGTGGACACCACAGAGTATTATATCCCAAGACCATTCTTATCGACTTCGAAATTATTCCAACGAAACTCGGGCTGTCTAGTGATCGACAGTCCCCTTAATATCGCCTGAAATTCTCCTTTCTATTTCACGAATATTCATACCAGTTTACGAGAACCGTGTCCATGAAAATCTTCTATTTCCACGGCGAAGCGTGTGGCGCCATTATTGGCGAAAGTTGCTGGACTTTTCGGGGGGTGGCGCGAAGGTCGCGGAGAGGCGAAAGAATCGGCAAACCGAGTTAGCCACTTTCCCTTTCTCGGCTCTCTAAACGCAGCCGAACGGGATCGATAAAACGCCTTCTCCGCGCGGCTGAGCGCGCCGAGACGATAATATTCCGCTCGTAATAGCCGTTATTCCATTACACCGCGGGTACTTCAGGTGCCCAATGGGAGGTTGGGCCGCGCGGGCGGCGAGTTTCGCCTGGCGCGGCCAAAAAGACATCGCATAACGGAAATTTATAGGGGCGGCGGTGTGCGCGTTCACCCACGAAACGCGCCACTAAATCACGACGCGGAATTTTTTTTCCTCTCGCGGGTCGGGGATTATTGTATATCTGGAAACCCCCTGGAAGCCTCCTAGCAGAAGACCAGTTCTTCCTTCTCTCTTTGTCTCGCATAATCGTCCGACGTTCCCATGCTACTCCCTTTACGATGCTTTTCCTCCTCCTCCGCTGTTCTAAATGCTAAACCATGCCGAGTTCCCGGCGAAAACGCATCGAGGATATTTTTTTTTTTCAATCTACGGTAGGTACTCGGTCTCTCGCCGAAGTGCATCGTCCATCCCTGGAGATGCAACGACCCACCCCGCGTTTCCGTTGCCGGTCAAGCAGAAGCGTTTGCAGCGCGTTTAGTCAGCTTCACGGGTCGCCGCAGTGAATTAATGTTTCGAATCCGCCGTTTGATCGTCGCACGTGCACCGTGTAATCGCTGAGCGGATAATGACCGCTTATAGGGGGTTGTTCACTGGCCCTGTAGCCTTTTTTCTCTCCCTTCACGGTCCGCCGCGCTAAGCAGCTTCGCTCCTCCACGCGAGGATTCCCCGTGGTGCGCGCAAACAGGCCTGTTCCTCGTTTGCTTTTCGTGTAGCGTTCGGCTGACGTCCACTCGAATCTTCTTCCTCGTTACGCTGGCCACGCGAGCGAAAATAAATCACGGAAGTCGTAAAGGTTGTATGGAAGCCCTGGGCGGGGGGGGGGGGGGGGTAGGGGGTGCGTCGAGAAAGAATCCCGTAAAAAAGGGGGATGTAAAGGGCACGCTGGCGACTCGTGGCAAGTTTCTCCATTAAGGGGGTGAAATTCGTGAGGCGGCATTCGCGTTCGACAGCAGGCACGTTACCACCCACCCCTTTAGGGTCGAACGATGAATGGAACGCGTGGGATCGATGATGCCTCTGTATCGCGGTGATTACTTTCTGTTCCTCATTCTTGGTGCTCGTCGTCCGCCATTCTGCGGGGTTTCGCGAGGAGTTTCTTTGGATTTGATCGATCCTGAATGTGTAACGTATCGGGAGGGGTTTGTGCTTCGGCAACGTTCATTCTTGTGTAACGTCGTAGAAGTGAATTCTGTTTCCTTCGCTACCCTTAAGGAAACGAAAAGTTTAAAGCGCGTCTGTCAGATACGGTGCGGTTGATGTTTCTTTCGTTTTGTTTTCGTAAAAAAATGGTGCAATCTTCGCCTCGTGCCATCCTGGTCTTCGTGTGGTCTTTCCACCCCCTCGAATTTAGATGGTGCATATAATTCAGCGAGGAAGGGGTTGTTCGCGATCGAAACGGTACGCGCATGCGCTTTCGGCCCCCTTAGAGGGCAGTAGTCTACGATATTCGGGGAATTTGGAGGTCGGTAATGCAGAGGGGATGATACCCCTCGCGAAAGTGTAGATTTCACGAGCACGAGTTCTCTATTACCGACAACGGGGGTGGAACGTTATCCACTGGTTTCTCGATGGAGGATGGTTATTCTTGCACAACGTGCGGCTCAACGACTGTGGTACTTCTGGTTGGAACTTTAACCGTCGTCGATACTCGAGGAACCGGGAACTGCGCCGCCGCTTCGTGGAGCACGATGATGGCTTACCTTGTGCTAGTATCAGTGCTAGTTACCTTCTGTCAGTGATGCGTGTTCACAATCTTTTCTCATTGTCTTCCTTTAAAATTTAATACCAGAAGAATGTATGTTACTTGTTTCACGTTCAAATTAAAAAACTACCCCTGTGGTATGTTGGTGTTTAGGTGATTTGTACTGTGTTTATTTCCTGTCCTTATTTCTTCTCTGTAAACTCTTAGAAACGTGAAATTCTAATGATTTATTCGCGTTTAAAAGTTTCTACATTTAGTGGCAACTAAATTTAAGTACACTTTGATTTAGAATTGGGATGCTTTATTGGCTGCTTCACAAGAATTCGCGAAAACGGTCGACGATTTATGGATATTCGAGATGGTATCGATGGTCTCAATATCGTCCCCTCCGTTACACTGTGTCATCTTCATTGTTTCGAAAAAACCAATCTAGTAAAAATTCGCGTCGCGCGATAACTTTCCCTGTCAACGATAAATCCTCAATTGGGTGAACAGCTTTTCCGCTCGTGTGTGCAATAAATAACGGTTTATTGTTCAATTTGTTTAAAAAGAAGGATTAAACTCATTACAACGTGCCAGGGGATTCGTTGAACCGAGCTGTTTGTAATATTTGCCATTTTTCTTTACAACATTCTCTTCACATTCCATTCCTCTGACGAGCAATAATTAAAATGCACGTCGTAATTCTCCTTTGAAAATTGTTACCATCCACAGAACCCAAGTCCTCCTGCTATCATTCCCATTACGATTCTGCTCAATACTCCTACTTTTTACCCACTGTTTCATGAACAGCAATTTCCGAGTAACTATATTTGAACAACGATGTACAACATGCCAGCAAGTTTTACCAGCATTCTTTAAACTCAATTTCCTCAGTTTTCGCGATGAAAATTTATATAGAACCACTTTGCGCTTCGTTACATCGTCTAGTAAATATTCCATCAGCTGCAACCCTTTATCACGCGATTTAGAGGCTACCAGGATACCAAAGTTATTGCAAAAGGACTGTGCTACTTAATACAGGTGTAATTAAGCTGTTCCTTATCATACATAACTTTGAAACTAATTACAGTAATTATATGAAGGGAAGAAAGTTAATATGAATATTAAAACGTGCTCGTAAAATGAATGGTGTAACAGTTCCTTTGTGAGCGATACAATACAATTTTCAAACCTTTTTCGCTGCAATTTCGCTGCTGAACAGTAAGAAGGCAAAACGGTCGTGGATAAATGGTTGTGTGCGAACGAATTCGTCACTCGAGCTTCCACCTGACCACAGGAATTATGCCAGGGAAAATTAGTTTTGTTGAATCTACTAAGTAAGCGGTCGCGGCTTCTAAAAGCAACGTTTATTTGCTCTAATTACTTACGCAATTACATCGCGTTGGAAGCGCTTTGAATCTTAATACTTTGCAGCGTGGCAAATTACGTCAGCAATTAGACACTCGTTTGTAGACAGACCTTTTACTGAATTTAATGAATTTCCCGTCCCATTCATTTTTTACTCGCTAAAGAAGTTACAAATCAAGTGTCCCTGAAAATTGGTGCATTTAACACCGTATAAATTACATTTGAACAGCCGGAGCTACCGTGGAGCTCTTCCACGTTGCAGCGACGAGGTACCAGGTCCCAGAACTTTATCGAGAAATGTAAGCCGTAGATTCGCCTTCACTGAGAATTCTACTTTATTCGGCCAAGTTGCCAGTACATTCAATGCCAATGATAAAACGTGGTGTATCTAGAATGAACCTGCCGAGAGGTCAGCAAAGATTAGCGTGGAATCTACGACATCCAAGCGCTCGAACCAACTTCCCCAGGAATTCTATTATTCCCCAACAAAGCACCATCGTTTGCAACTTTTGTCGCTATCAAACTGCCGAACGACCGTTGCTTCGTTCTCGAAATTTTCACCCCAGTGTTTCTCAGGGCTCATCCGGCGCGAGTAGCCGGCTAAGTGAGAATCGTTTGGCGCTGCACGATAGGGGAAGGTATTGTTTAGGATTAACCAAACAATCGCTGTGCAATAATTTACACAGTCGCCGAGTTCCTGTTCCTCCGTTCGACCTGTCGGTGACTTAACAAATCCAATAGTTGGTAGTTCTACTCTCGGCCCAGAGAGGGTTGGGGGAGAGAAAGAGAGAGAGAGAGAGGAAAACAGCGGGGATATCTGAGATAACATTGCAAGCAGATGTCGCCTCTTGCAGCTTCAACGGGGGCGACTTCGTGCTGCTACCTATGCTCGGGTGTGCACACACTGGGTGAGTCGAACTTATCGCTTAACCACCGTTAGCCACCTGTATTTTCGCAATTTTCTCGTAATGGTCATTGGGGCAAAGTGCAGTTTCAGAAACCGCGATTGCTGTGGTTGAATTAAAAATATGCAGTAAAGGGAATGAACTTCCCTTCCACTTGCGTTCCATAGTAGTCACCCCTTTTTACTCGAATATCGTACTTTTTCCCTCTCTCTCTCTGTTAATTAGAACGGAACGTTTAATCTTCTCTGCTACTCTTGGTCCATAACGCATCCGTGTTTTAAGGATACCCGAGGAGGGTAGGGATATTTTGGTATTCCTTAGCAACTCACCCTATATATTTTCGTTGAACACGGGACAATGGTTCCGGTGCATTCTGGGCGATATCAGCCCGTATGTTGGTGGCAGGAGGTCTTTGTACGGCCGTCCAAAAACGGGGACAAAGCAGCCTCGCTAAACTGTCGGATAACTGTTCGAGAAACTGTGAAAAAAAAAAGCTTAATTACCGCAGCGAGGAACACAAAAGACGCGCGCTGATTGTTCGGCTGAACTTTTCCGTACACATTGCCAGCGGAACGAGGGGAAATTTATTCAGGGCACCGAAACAGCGTAAAGAGAGAAGATATAATGCAATTGTCTGGAGTTTTACGTCAACTCGAACTCCATAACTTATCGAGACACTTGAAAATTCATACACAGTCCCGTGCAGCATCACTCATCCCGTCGGACAGCTTAATCTCTCTAAAATACCTAGCCACCATTCAAAGGAAATATTCCAACAATAAAAACACTTGCCGGGCCGGCGGTGTGGTAGCCGGCGAAAACCGGAATTTCACGGAAAAGAACATTTTTCCCCACCCGCTCGTATTATGCTTAGTTGGCGCATAACCGTCAAATGAAATTGGGCCACAAAGGGACAGGCCATGGATGGCGGTGGCGTCCTCTGACGCGGGGAAACAGGTCAGTCGCGTTCTTTGAAACGTCGACATTTTGAATTCCCCCGGCGACTCCCGCGGCCGGGGCCCCCGAAGATAAGGAATTCCGGGGAAAAATCGCGGGAGTTCGCCTGAATATGGACGTTGACGTGTCCCGGGAGGTCATCGCGGCCGCGTTACTTCTGCGACCGGAGACGCTTTTTCCCTCGTTTTACGTTCATCCGGAGGCGGAATATAGATTGACCGACGCGCGATCCTCGCGGGCGCGTAAATATTGCTTCGTCGCTTTCGTTCCTTCCCGCCGTATTACGTATTCCGCGTTCCGTGCTCGCCTTATTCTTCGCCCCCCGTTTGTTATTCAACGGGAGGAGCGTCGCCACGGGCCGTTGGGCCCGTTCTGTACAGCGGGAAATATTAGCGCACGGAGGGCTGACTCGCAGCTGTAGAGGCACGGAATTACTGGGGAACGGTCGGAACTTCGGGACGCACTTTCGAAACTCTTACAATTTACGAGGGCCACCTGGCTACGTGCTATTGCTTACGGTCGTCCTTAAATCACGGCCGACTTTATTACTTAATTACTTTGAAATTGTTAACCTTCCATTCGATTCGAGCGTACACGCTTCCCGCTGCGCTCCGGTTGCACGCGATTCCGGCTAAGAGCAGGAGATCGGAAGGAGAAAAGATACCCCAAAGGGATGCTCTTAAAATACGTTCTCGTATCGCGCGGTGGAACGGCCAGCAGCTACGAGGGGTTGCATACGGCGAAATGGTAGGAAACGAGCGAAGATAGGGGAAGAATATCCATCGAAGGCACGCGACCGATCTATTCGCTAGGGGCTGCTGAGTAGGGAAAGGAGTGAGTGCTGCGGGCGTTTAGCTAAACTCTTCGCTTTATTTAAATTCCACGCCGAAATGTTGCGCGCCGTTGGTGCGGGGGCAAAGAGAATGCTCCGGGTGGTAGCTATCGGCGATGATGCTGCGGCAGAAACGCGCGCTGCACCGTCGGACGCAGTCCCTTGCTGGGTTCTACCGAAGTAAGGAAGCGGAGGGGTGCGGTTAAAAGGAAACCGCCCGGGGGGGGGGGGCGTGTATCGTCTCCTCGCGCATTCCGCGCGTATTACCGTGCTCGCTTTTCTCCGCAGAGTGCGCTTGAAACTTCCTTCCACCGTTGAAAGCGCCCCGACAAGCGCAACTGAATTACGCTGCTGGGCGTTATCGTCGATTTCCCATTGATTGCATCGTGCGCGTTCGAGGTATATTTCGAGCATGAAAAAAGGGACTACGGCACGTGCGCTCTTCCCCCTTTTTTATATCACGCTTTTAATAGCGCCGAAAATAACTGCCGCGATGTGATTCGGTAATAGCGGGGTAAAATTTGCCCTATTTGACCGAGGCTGACGTGATCCGCAGCCTCGATGAGCCTCAGGCTGCAGCATGCAATTTGGGGGGCAGGGTCGCGTGGGACAGTCGAACCTGGGATCGTGATTTGAATAAGGTCACGGTTGTAAAGCGTACTCTGCTCCGAAAAAAAGTGAAACGCGATTTGGATAAGGATTCTGATCCCGAGACGCATAGACGGGATCGTCGGGGTCGTGGAATGAGATGTCACCTTCGATCAGAGTACTCATATTCCAAATATCAACATCAAGATTGGTGATATTTTTAACAAAATCAATAATTTACTAGTATCCAAGGGTCCAAGCATTGATGGAATCCCGCCAATTCTTCTTAAATCATGTTCCTTCACTCTTTCAAGGGCATTATGGATTATTTTCAATTCCTCTTTGGCTAGTGGGATTTTTCCATCTGCCTGGAAGACTACCTTAATTTCACCCGTCTTTAAATCTGGTGACTCTGCTCACGTGAGGAATTATAGGCCGATATGTATCATAGATACCATACCTAAATTATTTGAGAGCTTAGTAGTTAACAGTATCAAGCCCTTTATTACGAGTATTGTTTGCAGTGAGCAGCACGGTTTTATGCCTATGCAGTCTACCGCAACGAATCTATCTTTTGCAACTATATCACAACTAATCTTGACCGTTGCAACCAGGTAGATACTATATACACTGATTTTAAGAAGGCATTTGACACTGTTGCTCATAATATTCTAGCATCCAAACTGTCGTCGATGGGATTTTGTGACCCCTTACTCTCTTGGCTCTCGAGCTACTTGGTTGATCGGAGACAGATTGTTCGTGTAGCTGGATCGCAGTCGGATCCGTTTGATGTCACTTCCGGGGTTCCACAAGGATCGCATCTAGGTTCTTTTCTGTTCATCTTATTCATTAATGACTTAGCTAAAGTGATTCGCCATAGCAAAATTTTGCTATTTGCGGACGATTTAAAGATTTACAAACAGATTTTTTGCCCTGTAGATCGTATTTTATTGCAACGTGACCTATGGAACTTAGAGCATTGGTGTGAGTTGAATGGCTTGGTACTGAACTACACAAAATGTTATTTTATCGTGTTTTTCGCGGAGTGCATCCTCGGTTGATGTCGAATACAGGCTCGGTGATGTTGTTCTCTCACAAGTTTCTGAGATTCGTGACCGGGGAGTCCACTACACTTCGCGTTTAAATTTTTCTCCGCACTACCAACGAATTGTTAGGGATGCGTATAAAAATCTAGGGTTTATTAAACGATGCACTACTGACTTTACTAATCCCCGAACTTTTAAATTATTGTACTGCGCCCTAGTCAGACCTCACTTAGAATATGCATCCGCTATCTGGTCGCCTTATCAATTAAAATACAAACAACTCATTGAGAGGGTGCAGCATAGTTTCCTTAGGTTTGCTGCATATAGGATAGGTCAAGGCATGGCAGTTACTGACCACGACTATATCCCAATCCTTAATCGGTTGAACCTGCGATCCCTTGAGTATAGGAGAGCTGAGGCCGACTTGCTTTTCCTTTTTAAGATTATTAACAGCCTTATTAATTGCCCTCAACTCCTTGAGTTGATTAACTTCTATGCTCCTGTGAGATCGTTTAGATTCACACGTACTTTTCTTCCCCAGCAGTATACTTCCTCTTTGATCTACTCTGACCCAGTAAACCGCATATGTAGTGTAGCTAATACATATTGTGGTGTGGATGGACATTTCCGTTAAGGTTAGCGGATGAATGCGATGACTATTGGAGCCTTTTCGTTTATTGTAAGAACTGTTTCGGAGATTGCCGGGGCAGTCGAGCGATAGGCAGAGTGCGGACGAATTGATGGGATGCAAGGCGTCAGCGTTCCTGGAAGTCAAGTGCCCTACGCACTGTGTGGCTTTTCCAAGGAGTCTGGCACGGGGATGCGGGGAAATTGGGGACCGTCGGGTCAGTGGTGCGAAAAGACTAGATTAGGTAGAGACTTGGTGGAGAGCGGTTCGTGTCGTCCGTATTGCGGGAAGATGGTCTAGTTGATCACGCTTTAGTTCTAAGTTTACTTATCATTACATCTATTTATCAATAAACTGTTTTATTATTTTGATATATATATATACATATCGAGTCAACACACTTTATTAAACAACCCCACAATATTGTGATAGCATGGACTTTTTCGATATTAATATAAGCAGCTTTATAAACTCCGTTCATAGTAACTTGAATATCCTATGATTTGTCCGTCTTAACTGTAATACCTATTATGTACACTAATGGGGACCTATCCCCGTTTATCAATAAATAATAATAATAATTTGGAGCACACCGGAATGCTGGAACGAAACACTCCCACGTTTCTTCTGTATCGCGCCTGTATTCACCCCCCCCCCCCCGGGGCCAGGTCACAGTCCCTAGTTTTATCATTTTCCTCGGGAAGCTCGGTTACCTCGGTGCAAGGAAACCAGCGAGACACGCGCGATCACAATTTGCCTCCGCCAGCAACCCCAGAAGGAACCTCCGCCTGGTGCCATTAAATTTCTCGAATCGAGTTCGCAACGCACTCTCTGCCAGCGAAAATCGCGAGTCGCGTGCCTGGCGGTGGCACGTTTCGGCCGTATATCTCGCGGCTCGATGACTTCATCGCGAAGTTCCCCGCGTCAGTTTTAAAGAGCGAATCGGATCGCCCCCGCCCCGCCGAACGAACGTTTCAATTTCCGCCCTCTTTTATGCGCGTCGGACTGGAATCGCTCTGCCATCGATCATGCCGCGCCGACACCGTCCGCACGCCTTAAGGATTCTGCGTGCCGGTTCCGCGAGAAGGCCGTTGCGACCGATAAAGTTTCTTCCACGGAGCGTTTCCGACCGGCCACTGTTTTTAATATCCGTTCCAAGGACGATTATCGTCCTGTAACGTTCAGCCAGAGACACGACTTGCTCCTCCGTCTCGAAGATTGACCGTGTGCTATGCAAATCGTCGCTTCGAGTCTTCTCGGACACGAAGCGGTACGTCTCGAAGTTTGCGACGCCGGGCTCGCCCATGGGACACCATCGAGAACTTTGTTAGGAACGAGGGACACAGGCTGTGCATCCAGCCGCTGCTGAGAAGGAATGTGAAGCTTTCGATATCGAAAGTGTCGTTGGTGGGTATTGGTATACGGAGAACGTGTGAGCAGTAATCGTTTCAAGAGCTGATCGGGATTCTTCGAGTCAGATTTGCCCGTATAGGAAGGCAAATCACGGATAGAGCGTGGTCAGGTGGTCGCTCAATAACTGAGGAGAATGATGTTAAATAGAGATTTATTAAAAGTGATCTCGCACGGGACGGTTCCTCCGGCCAACGTCTTTCGTCGGTCGCCAACAGAGAACTGTTTCAAACGCATTCGAAAATGTCCTTAACGGCTACGTGACTCACAGTCATCTCGCCGCCAATACGCCATCGATGGTCGCTCGCATTGTCGCCTGTTTATGGCACGGCCTGTAACCCTACCCTAAACTAACAGCCCCTCAAGCGGTCGGCCGACGATCGGCCGACTGTCTGGCTAATCTCCCTTCATTCGACACTATCGTCATCAAAAATGCCTACACCCGCTTTGTTGTTGTGTATATAAGAGAATTGTCCTCTTAGAGGGAAATCTGGTAAGAGTGTTGGTCATCAAGAATCTGGTTAGAGTGGGAAGGAGGTGGCCAAGCTGGCGCCGCGGACCGAGAAGAAGAAATTGAATTACTTCGACATGAAAGCTGCCATTTCTGGGCGCTCGTCATTGAACCGAATCTTCCGCCGGTATATTTCCGTGTCTTCCTTCTTCCCTTCCTCTTCTTTCTCCGTTTACTTGCAGACTTCGGCCTGTTCGATTCGTCCTTTACGCCCCTCCCTGGCTCGTTTCCTTCCTCGTTCCTGACGTAAAACGAACGGACTCCTCCGATATCGACAATCGTCTGCGATACGAAACTAATGGCGCCCAGAGATTCGTTATTCGCCTCGCTGCTTCCACGTCTTTGGAGTTTCTCTGATAGGGCGAGACCGCTTACAATATTTTCTTTGAAACCCCCTCGCTCCTCTTTGTCTACCCGTTCTTACGCTTAACTCCGACACGTCCGCCTCCCCCGTGTATTCCCTTTAATTCCGAATTCGTCCCCAAACCCCTGTAAACTTTCTTCCTTTGCTCCGGCACCGCGTTAAAAGCGGTTTCCTTTTCACGCCTGTCCAATTTCTGCCCGCCACGCGGGCGTTACTTGGTAATCCAATTCACGATTACGTCGAGTCTCGTTCCAGCGACACTTCTCGTGATTTTCAATTCATGTTTCGGGTAGATGTAACCCCAAACAAGCCCGACGCACGTGCACGGGGATATCCACATACCCCCGCATGCCCACCCACCGCTTGCCGCTTCCCTGCAAGGACGATCAATGGTTTACTGGCAGCCTTGATTCGCGAGCAGGAGCTTCCATCCGCAATTCCTGGCGGTGGGCAGCCCCTAAAAACCAGGGCCACCTGCCGGACAGACTAATTTATCTCCCGTGCGAGGTTTAAAGCCTTTCCGTCGTTTATCTTGCCGCCGACGACTGGAGGATCCACCACTCGCTTTTTCCCTCGTTTACCCAATATCTTTCTCCACCCCCCGCTCCCGGCCACCCTGCTTCCTCACTTCAACTCCTCTCGTTTTTCGTCTTGTTCCGTTCCCTCGAGCTTTAAATTGAAAAACACTTGCTCGTCGCGGGATCTCACCCACGCAGGCATACGTTACGTTTTAATTTCCCAGCTATCGACGTTTCGCCACGCCCCCCTCGCCCTCACCCTCACCCCCGCCCGCGCCCGCTGGCCAGATATCGCCGAAGATATTGCACGTTTTTCCATGCATTTTTAATTTATGGAGGAAAATATGCGAGCCGCGCGATCAGCTTCGGGCGAGTTATTCCGGCGATGCCGCGTCGAATTGTCGCGTCATCTTCTATTTTTTCCACGAACGTCACTGGAATCCGCTTTGGTAAACCAGTTTTCCACCGTTTTTCCCGCTCCTGCCCGCCAATACCGCGTATAGCAACTTCTCGCCCGCTTTCCCAGCAGAATTTTTTGGTACAAACGCAGCCAAAAATCGCAGATTCCGATCGTGAAATAATGTTATGCTGCACCTTGAATTCTGAATGATAAGACATACCTACTCTTAAGATACAGGGAGAGGGGAAGAATCGCCTGCACAAACGTTCGGATTTCCCACACTGTTTCCCAGACTCCGCAATATTGTTTAACCCTCTAGGGACGACTGGGACTCCAGAGTCCCATTCAGATTAACACATTTTTATTTACGTTCCATCAATAAGATCGAGATTTGATAGGTATAGTGACCTTTAGTAGGCAGAGAAGAAACTGTTGTACCATCAGAACCCGAAATTAAACTATTTTTTGTTATATTGTTATAAACAAATTAAAAAAAAAAATTAAAAAAAAAACTAACGAGTAATTTCCAAATCCGAAGTATAAAATAGACTATTTTAACACTTAAAAAGATTCTACGTTAAGTTTAAAACATCCCCGTCCCTAGAGGGTTAATAAGACCTGCATCAAGGAACGTTACAATTCTCCAGTTTTCCCAATTATACCGTAATCGTTCAGGTGCACGAATTTGCTCTCATCTTTCGAAATTCGGCCGACTGTCCGCGTCCCGTCCGTAAATACGAAGCGAACCGAACCGGACCTATTCAGCACGTATCGTTTTAATGACGTGCACGTGACGGGACCGCGAGCGTTAATAATACCTAACGAACTTTCGTCTGGCTCCGGTTTCGATAATATCTCGACCGACCGGTCCACGTATCGCTGCAGGGCTCCTCCGTTGAAAGAACGCGTCTGTAATTGATGCCGCGTGTTTGGCGACGCGGAGTCTCGACGGAGTTCGAAAGAAACGCGGCCCAGAAGTTCGTCGTTCCGTGCTCGGACGGGTCCGTATGCAAATAAAATGTGTACCGATTGCTCGCCCCGTCATTCAGCTGGGAACGTGGCTCGGTAATGCCACTGGCATAGTTGCACGTGTAGGTACAATGGGGGATCGATGCGGACGACGGGACTCGACAAAGGGCTGTTGCACGGCGGGGGGGAAAAAAGGAATCGGAACAACGAATCAAGAGGTCAGATGAGCTGTCAAATCAGCGTTCCAGCGAACTGCATGCCGCCAGCCGACAGTGGAACAATCGCGGCGAATATCGATGAAAGGGGCCAGCTTTTGCGCTCGCACGCGATAACGCGGCATGCTCCTTTTTACGGGTCGTCTCGCTCTCTTGTTATTTCGGCTTTGCCCGGTGTGTCACGTGCGTGCGCGCCCGTCCGCGCGAAATTCCACGAGTTTTTCGCTGTGTGCCTCTAACGGCGCCGAACAAGCTCTTTCAATTCGTTTTCGAGCCGCGAAATCGAAGTTCTGTGCCTGGAAAACACGTTCTAGGCGATTTCCCGAAGTTCCAGGTGGCTGTGCTAGCTCGTGGCTGATTCTGGCGTTCTTTCAAAAGTGTTCTCGAAGAAGAAATAGTTGAAAAGATGGGAAACGGTGGGAAGAATTTTACCGGGTGGTCTTTTCGATCGTTTTTATTTTTGTAACTTCTACTTGGAAGATTGTTGTCGTTTCAGGTTACTTCTCCATCGACTTTTGATTATGAAAATCCCATGGCGGCTGAAATGCCTCGACATGAATCGAGGACAGTGTTTTATGCCCCCGCGTTTGCTCTTGGAATTAAACGATAGAATGTCCGGGGGGCGGGATATCTTATATCGAGAGTTTATGTCGGATACGGATGACATCTTTGTGTGAAACCGATCGCCATCGAGGAAATGAAAAATTCCGAACGAGATTTGTGCCGCGGCCGGCGGCCTCCTTATCCGACGCGTATCTACGCCCAGAATTTATGCGAAAACCGAATCCCCGCCAGTGAGCTGGCTGAAAAATTCAGTTACGCGACTCCAGTGGATGTTTCGAGTCGAACGACCCTATTTCCAACCTGGTATCCTCTCGATGCTGGCTCATTTTCAATTTCAATTCTACTCACGATGTCTTACTTTTAATTAATTTAATTCGAGCACCCCGACAGAAAGATTCGTTGATAGAATCGAGTGCAGGGTGGTTGAAAAGTCACAACGCATTTTAATGAAATTCCGTTTCATTTCATTTTATCACAATACTGTGAGAGTATCGGTAACTCGAAAACGGGAAAAACAATTTCTCCTCACAATGCTCCAAGATCACCTCTTTTTTGCCCCGCGATTCTTCCTGTCCATCCAAGTGTTCCAACCCCCCCAAGGTTTCCGTGCTTTCCCTCGGAGTAGGGACGGTTGATGAGCGATGGAGAAACTTTGCGTAACCTCGAAGTAGTTTCCGATCGGCCGCGCGCGTACGAGGTATGTAGGTAGCCGGGAAATCGGTTTTTGCTATCGTTAAAACTCGCCTCGTCTCTAGAAACTTTCCAAGAACGAGGCATCCGCCGACGTTTTCTTTCGTCGTGGAAGTACAATGCCGGGCGGAGTAAATGATTCACGGTGCTATATATTTCAACCGGTTGTTCTTTCCAGCCTGCAATTCCCGGGAACATCGCGTATTAATTGTAATACGATTGATCTGCGGAAATTCTTTCGCCCTCCTCGCAGCGCTCTCTTTCGAGCTTCTCGGCGCTGCACGCTGGAGCGAATGAAGCAGTGAAATAAAGAAAAAGAAGGAACTCCCCCATATACAACAGAGGGTTCATTCGTTTCCACGATCGTGACGTAATTACCTTAATTACCTACAAGAGATGCATCGATCTTTCGATACACGCTGTTTCGCGCGAGTACGCTGTACATGCCCGACGTATGGCAAGTGAAACACGCCTGAGTGGCAGGTTCATTACCCTGAGGGCCATTCTATCCCGAAAAAAGGCGCGTTAATCGTCCTGGCGAAACGCAGCGTTGAAAAGGGCCAAAGCCGCTGGCTATTTCGTTTGCAATTCCTTTCGGCTTGCGTCGACCATTGTCATCGGTTATGAACTTTTCGAGCTTCGCCTGTTTTCCTGCTTTTTCGAAGGGCGAAAAATGACAGGGGATGGTTTTTCGGCGGGAGGTGGCTGGCGAACAGCTGGGGGTCTTCAATCACGATCGCAACGGGGACATCATTAGATTATTGCGTCGCCAGGAGCCATTCAGCTTCGGTTAATCCCGTGACGTGTGACGCGTATTGCTACCAGCGTCGACGATAACATTGATATTACATTATTATTTGCATGCATCGCTAATACCTATACGCCCCAGCACCGTTCCCTTGAATGCCCGTCGGAAAGCGGACGAGAATTTATCGGCCGGCGACGCTGGTGAAACGGAAGATATATCGGCCCCACGCTTCTTTACATTTTCCTCCATTTCTAAATTGATTAGTAGCTGCTCGCCGGTAATAATTCACTGTTAAACGATCCATGGTACGCCTGGCTTAAGTGTGTGTACGCAGTAAATTCTCAGGCTGTCGAAGACTCGGCAACGTGTTATATTCAGAGAAGAAAATACGAGTATTCATCGTCTGCGAGATTAGTGAGTCGCAGAGATTCTTCAATGACATCTTCATATTTCCAAACGTGATCAATTGCATTATACCTTATGACACTTTACTTACGTTAGATTTTATGATATACCTATTACGATTTTCAAGCAACTACTCTACCAAATATATAATTTTCCATACTAACGAGCTTCGATCGCTCTGTTTCAGGTAAGAGACATTTTGTCCAGATTTCGTCCGCCGCGATCGAGGAACGAGTCCGAATCGGTAAGTCGAACGTGTCACGAGCACGCTTACGAATATTTCAGGCCAGCCTCTCGCGGGTAGCGAATTAATAGCCGCTTCATTTCCGATGCACTTTGTACAACGAGGTAATCCGAATAACGACCGGCGTTAATTCAATCCGATACGACCGTCCGTCTCGTCCTGGATAGGGGATGTACTCGAAGCCACTTCGAGGACGGTTCTCTTCAGAACTTCGACACTGTGGGCCACAGTTCTTCTTGCTCGCCCTTTTTCCCGAATGTCGCGGAACCGGGAAATGGCCCCGCGAAAGCTCCCTCCGATCTTGCACGGAAGCCGACGCAGCTTTAACCGCGGCCGGGCGGTCGCATCCGGCCGCGAACCGTTAACTTTTACGAGGGAGCCGTGAATTTTAATTGGTTTTATCGGTAATTGAAAGGCGGTAGGGAAACGGCCCTCGTCTAAAATATGATCGCCACGCGAGAGTCCGGCCTGGAATGCGTATTTGATTGCAACGAACGGGCCGTATCCATCCGGGCGAAAGAGAATTTCAATTAGGCGTTAATGGACGATATGAGATTTCCGCTGGATTAAAGTGGAACGCCCTATCGCCTCCATACAAATCACTCGAAACCAGCGAGGCCTGCCTGCTGTCGTTTTCATCCCCCGTTTTTTTTCTTCTTTTTTTTTTTCGAGAACACCGTCGAGCGCATCCTCGCCGTGATGCACCCGGCCGCGCCCGTGTCAAAGGAATCCGCCATTTCGAGCATCAAAAGAATGGTCATTTCAGGAACTTATCAGTCGCCTCGTAGGGTGGGTCGTTTTTGGAAAATAACCCTCTGCATTCGAAACACCGGCTCGGGTTGCTTGAAAATATATCTATCTTCTCGTGTTGCGAACGGGGTCTGCAGATACGTTTCCCAAAAATCTCTGCAACCCATCAGCGTAGAATGTAGCTCATCTGGTGAATGGAGCAAGTGGCTGCTTCTGGAGAATAAAAGAGGCAGTCATCAGACGAACGGGACTAATAACATTACTCGGAACAGTAGCTGCACTGATGTATCTAGACTTTAAATACTTCCACGCCGAAGGGTTGAAACATTCAAAGCTCTCCATACTTGATTCTATTGCTCGCTGGAGCATTCCTAGATGGAACAATCATATCGATACCACCTGACTCGATCGGTTCTCGATCCTGCATCAGGTCACGAGACTGACCTCCAGCCCAGGGCGTTATATTCGAGAAATGTTTCCATCGAACCCCCCTCCGGAGCGCCAACCAGCGTCCCTTTCTCTTGGAATTCGACGGAAGGGCGTAAGATAGAAATGACGCGAGGCCTTTCAGAGATCCCTATCGAGCTGATACCACTTGGAGTCGCTTTATCGGTCCCAGCCGGGGCACGGCGAGAAAACTGCGCGGAAGGGGCGACGGGGCGGAGGAGGGTCTGACTTGAAATTTAATTGAGGGGGATTTCGCGAAAGAAGCCAGCCCGGATGTATCATTAAAGCGGGCGGCGGCCCCTCCCCGCACCCCCTCTCGCCCTTAACTCGGTAACCCATATTTCACGGGAGCACTTACTCTAGCCATTCTTCCTTCACAAAGCCACTCGTTTCGCGCAAAAATACTCGGCCGAGGTCGCCAGGGCACTCCTAACCTCGCGAAGAATCGCGGCGGCGTAACCTCGTACCTAGACACTGCCTCCCTTGGCTGGCTGCGCGCCCTGCAAGAGATACCGTTAAATATACACACGTAGACCTGCAAGCGTACGCGCGCGGTGGAACTTTTCACCTCTCGGGAGGTCTGGCCTAAGAAAGAAGGTGCCGCTCGGGGTGATGGACGGTTAGATCCGCGGACAAAAGTCCAAGATTCTTACGTACACGCTTCTCGTCGGCTGGCTCTTCCTGGAGGCCACGTTTTCGAAGGCAGTGGTAATTGGATGAAGCAGGACCTTCCGCGGGGGATGAATTATGAAGCACGAAAGGGACGTTTGATGGTGTTTGAGGATGTTTGAGCAGGCAGTCGCGTGGAAAGGCCTCTGTTCCTGGACGGATACGGTGGTGCTGAAACGGTCGAGCGTTGTTTGGCGAATAGGGACGTTTGACGATACAAGTTCAATCTCACTTGTGCTGTGGAATTTTCAATAAGACACTCGCTGCTGGTCCACCATTCTCCCCTGTCTAGGCGACTTTCGACGTGCAGCTGTCAAGAGACCCGCGTTTCCCGTTCGCTATTTGCTCTGAAAATATAGATGGAGGGAAGATCTCGTAATTAGACGTAATTGAGAGAGTGGCTGGCGCAATGTCGGCCACGATAGCGAGACCGCGCTAATATTGATAAAGCTGCCCGTACACGTGGTTGACACACGTCGCTTGCCTGCAAACGAGCCGAATTTAGAGAGATTCAGATTTTATCGGGCGCGCGTCAGCTGAGATGGCGAAGAGTGCGCGCGCGACCGTCTCGCCTGATGGTAGAGATGCAGCCCGCGGATCGGCCGCGCAAGGGGCTTCGATGGCTGGCTTGCTTGTTGTTCGTTCTCCTCATTCGACGTTACTCGTCTCTCTGCCACGGTTCGCGCGTACTCGCTAACGAACCCATTGTGGCAACTCGGCCAACGTTTGCTCGACTAATCCCCGCGTGTTACTTGCAGCTTTAATACCTCCGTCGCGCACAATGGCGCGCATGCAAAATTTCAAACTGCGTTCTGTCTTCGGGCTCCCCGCCGGGATCCCGCCAATTTGGCCCTCTTGTCGTCAGGCTTTCAATTTGCGCTCGGGCAGCGCGCGGTTTCGCCCCGCGAAAAAAAATGGCTCTTCGTTGGGAGTAGCTTGCCAAACTCATCCGCCGGTAGACCGGGCGTACAAAACCGGGTGGCCGATGGGGGTAACACGTTTGAATATGAAACTTGGGAAGGAAGGAGCCTTCGCTAGTGCGCGGGGGTATGTTAGTAGGACCTTCAACAAATGAAATACATATTTGCATCTGAATGTTAACCGGAATAGATCGTCCGGTTTAAAAAAAAAACTAGATTTTCGTTTCTGAAAGTGTCGCGACAAAGCACTTGCGTGTACTTACTGTTGTCTAGAGTAGATTACGCGCTTGATTCATATGACATTTTCACGGCACAATTTTGTGGAACTGCCCGAGCGTAAAATATTGTTACGCGATAATTATGTGTTCTAATATGGGTGGAGCGTGTGGCGGTACGTCATAGAGTGCACTGTAACGAATTTGTTGCGACGATACCTTCAGATTTCAACGCACCAGACTCCTGCTGATTCTGCAACGTAATAAAGTGGTAGTACATCATATTAGTTGACTACGGGTCCCCACGTTCTCTCTCTCTCCTAACCGCAAACCGCACGCCAGAGGACTTTGCTAGTACTTCGGATTGTCTCAATGCATTGCGCCATTACCGTAACTTGCGCCGTAGATTCTGTTCACGGGGTTGTTCCGTCCGTAGCTTCCTTTCCTCTTTATTTGCAGACGCTGCTCGTCGTACCGCGCAATCGCTCCTCCGCGGGGATTGTTGTTACCCCCCTCTTTGTCGCCGAGAGAAATTGGTGACTCGCTCCCGAGCAGCTTTAACGTTCAATTGAATAATCGCAGATGCGATGTCTGCGGTTCCTTTAGAAAATCATTCGAACGTGGCCGAGTTTGCGCGTGGTATCTAATGTCCTTAAATATCGAAGTACCATTTCACGGATAACATCGCGAAAATAACTTGTACGTGCAGCGACTGCTTACCGCAACTTCTTCCTTTTTTTAACCCTCTGCAGCACTCCCACACACGTGCCAAATTCATTGCACATCGTATCAGTAATAGAGCAACTATCAGAAATCAATAATCGCCGGAAGTAAACTTTTCCCCGTCCGTGACACAACGGAGCAGGTATAGCGCCGCATTTAGAGACCCATTTCTATCAATGTACATCTATTTCGGACTCCCCGAGGTCGACTCGATGAAATTCTCTAACCCCGACATAGTCCTGCTGAACGCGTCCGCCATGGGTGGGTAGTATCGCATGTATCCAGTGCGTCAGCCGACCGGCAGAGTTTTCGTTGCGTCAGGACGAATTTCTTCGGGCATCTTTCCTTCCTCCCTTCCTTTTGTCGCCACCCAATTCTCCAGCCGTGGTGCTTTTATTATTACACCCCGTGTTGCCAGTTATAGCGAATGATTTATCTACTGGCAACAACCGCGTGGCTGTCTCTCGTCGGAACTTGCAGTAACTCCGTTCGACAGGGGCTGCCGGATCGAATAAGTTTCGAGGCCTTGCATCGATTCCATTTGTATCCATCCACCTCGACGGCAAGTTACCGTTTCAAACCGTCCGATACCGCGGATAACGTGGGCGCACGCGAATGTCGTCTCGCGGCATAATTCTGCGGGGGTGTAACAGATTTTGGCGCCCGACCAAATTCCACCCTCCGATTGGAGAGCTCGGTGGGACTTTTCTGAGACGACCCTCGACTGGAGTGTAAGTACTCTCGAATTTTAAGGAATCTTCATTACGTCGTTTACCTTTCCTGGGCTTCCTTGGAGCGTGGATGGATTCCAGGCAGTGGGAGTAGATTAAAATGCAACGTAACGGGCGAGGGTACACGTTTCTTTTCCGTGCGTTCTGTGTTGTCGGCGAAGTTGAGACGTTCCCGTGTGCCGGCGATTCCTTTATGCGAAAAGTTTGACGCCGACGGCGGGTCTGCGGAACTTTTTCTGGATATCGGTGGCGCCGGGAATGCATTTCCTGCTCGCGGGATAGGTACGTTACATCGTGGTGGTGACAGAAGTCGAGCACAGCTAGGCGGTTATATTGAAAACGGAAAATGTTACACGAGTCATGAAATATCGAGGGCTCCTGCAGCCGCCGCGGTTCGCTTCGTGCGATCCGTTGCTTCATAAAAATCTTCTGATCTGCTTTTGGCTCCCCTTTGTTTGAATTTCATATAGTAATTGGATGGAACTAGAGAATTCTTGCCCCAATCTGTCGAGTAAGTACATCCTTCTATCGATGAAAACAGAAGAAAGGATCATTTTCATTCATCCATCTTTTCTAACTTACAATTGCATTTCACGTTAACTCTCCTGCCACTCGAAATGGTAGCTTGATTACTCTCCGTAGAATATTACTTAAACGTTGAAAAAGAGCTCGCAGCGTCCGCCCCGTGTCCAGGAGAAGCTCGCCCGTTGAATTCTTCGACGCGGATAAATTCGTTCGCAAAAAATTAAGAAATTCCAGCGCTCCCCGCTGTGTCCACATTCTATCGTCTTTTTACTCGGTCCCTTCATTACAAACATGTCTCTTAATCCGCTTTATCCCCGTGCTCCATGTGTTCCCCGGCTCGGCGAACACCCCCGCAGAATTTATACCGCCGTAGAAGCCGCTGCATCTGCTCGCAAAAAAGCTCTCGTTACCATACCACAGCGATCGCCGTGTGTATCGATCCTTTGACAGTTTGTCGCGATAGGAATCGATGGGATAACGCCCCAGCTATGGTGTCCCTAAAATATCAGCTGGAAAACTAGAAACTCAGCGTCCAAGTCGGACTGGCGTAAACGCGAAGGGAGAATGGCTTGCTCCAGGACATCCATGACGAGATAAAAAGTCCTCCCAGCCCTTCCAATTTACCGTGCACACATTCCTGCCGCGACGCCTCGTATCAACATCCCCGGCGTCGACGATAATCGTATTGTTATCGTGCTCGTAGCCCGTTATCATTGATCCGCGAGCATCTCCAGGCAGCGTGGCCAGAGAGTCCCACATACCCAGATCGCGAAAAGGGGCTCGACAGTCGACGCATGCTGCTCGTATTACGGCGAACACCGCTGGAAGGGGTGGATAGATAAACAGAGGGAGACGGATGACGAGAAAGGACGGAGCGGGCGGGGAGGGGCAGCGAATAGATGGCAGGAGGGCAATGTGCCCTGCGTACGGCCTCCGCCGAGAGATAGTACCTTCGTTCCCTCTTCCTTTTTTCCCTCTCGTCTATTTCTCTCGCCTTTATACCAGTCTCCGCGTTGAAACGGTTGTCAGCGCTGGGAGTCGACACGCAGACACGGAAAAGCCTCTTTTTCACCCCGTTATCCCGCTTTCGGTGTGTGCGCGCGTGCTTTTTTTTATCTCCTCGCGAATAATTATGTACCGGGTTTGTCGCGTCGAAAACAGCCGGTAGGAAGCGTCGCGGTGGGGACCGCGGTCGATATGAGCGAGATCCGATCGATGGCCGATCCCATCCCTGGCGTGACCGCGAAAGCTGGGGGTTGACGGGTGGGCAGGGGCGCGGGGTGTAGAGCGAGACGCAGCGAAGAAAGAGGTGTCCTCCGGGTTGTACCGAGCGCGTCCTCAAAGAGACAAACGGACGCGAGGAGTCGTTCTTCTTCCACCTCGTGTTTTTGCACCCCCCCTTTCTCCATTGTTGGTCCCGTTCCACCCTCTGCCGGCTCGCGAGGTGGAAGGCTAGCACGTTGGCTTAGCGGCGAGAAGAAACAGACGCGCGGATCGGCGTTGGTCGTTGCCGTCGTCGTCGTCGTTGACGGCAGCACGGCTCCGCGGAGGGATGGAGCGAGATAGCACGGCTGGACCAGCCGGAGGAGGGCTGGGGAGGGCACGGCAGGGCTGTACCAATGTTCCTGAGGGAACAGCAAAGGGAGAGAACTAGTGGGAGGGATGTGAGGGGCAGTTGGACGGAGAGAGAGGAGCCCGGGAAAGAGCGAGAGGGGCAGGGGAGGAGGCAGGAGAGGCCGCGAGAGAGAAGCAGTTGCTCGCGAGGCGCAGGCGTGCGGCTGGTCGCGGCTCGAATCCCGCCGTATTCCAAAGAGGAACACGCCACTCCGCCCCCGGCACGGCAGCCACGCGTCAGTCTCAACCGACTGACCTCCTGTCCCTAACTTCCCTCTTCGATTCCTGACCCGCGCACATTCAACTCACGCGGCTCGTACTGGCCAGCACGACACGACACGACACAACACGACGTGACGCGCGCCTACCCTCCAGCCTCGTCGCACGGAAAAGTCGTTGCTGTCTTGTCGCTGGGAACCATGCTGGCGACACCGACTCGGCCGAAACTTGGATACCTCGACGGTTTCGAGATGAAGGAGGATCACCGTTACGCGATCAGTGCACGGGGACGATGGTAGATCGGAGTCCAGTGGTCCGCGTCGAGGAGGTTCGTTGTAAAAGTCGACGGGTGCTCGACCATGGGAACGACCGAGGATCGAAATCCCATCGCGATCGAGACCCCACGGGCACAGTAACGAGCTCGAGGTAGACGCGAGGGAAAAGAGGGAAGGTGTTGACGTATGACGAGGAAATTTTTTGTACAGTCGTCGGTTCATTCGGACGGTGTTGTCCATCGTTGGACGTTCGTCTCGCGGTGTCCTCGTCGGGTGGTGGCTGGTGTTTTAGTGCGCGCGTGTACGGCCAAGTCCGCGCGTCGCGGGGATTCAACGTGGAGAAGCATCGACAGGAGTCGTTTATCGAAAGTTGCCCCAGTGAACAACGTAGGGATATATAGCGGGCGGTTTAGTGTCGTTCCGCGTAAAGGGCCTATCGCGGTTGGATCCTCGATAGAAGTCGCGGTTCGACCCACGTGTTCTGGCAAACCCCGAACGCCTTGCAAGTAGTCGTCGTTCTTTGTCCAAGGACACGTAGCGAGGAGAAGTAAGCAAGTTGTTGGCCATAGAAGAATCGTCTCTCTTGGAGTGTAACGTATCCGGGAATCATCGTAGATCGAGATTCTATTAAAGTCATTCATTAGAGGATTTAGTGATCGTTGTCGTTATAGTGAAGATTTATTAATCGAAGGTCTTCGATATATTATATAGATATATTTGAGAGATTTATACCGTTGTTTCACGGTCGATGTGAAGCCAGTTCGAGAGAGATTTATTAAACGAAACGGAAAAGAAAGAATATCGCCAACTCGGAGGATTGTATTTCTGTTGGACAACAGTGACGGCTAACGAGCCAGCACTCTAAATATAATAATGGTCGTGAGTTCGCACTTTAAGCCGAGTAACATTCGACGAGCAATTAATAACGATCGATTCGCGCGAGAATCCCGAGCGTTAAATTAACGTTGGCCGGCGTACAATTAATCAAATGTTATTTCGAAATATTATACGATCTCCGATGGCGGAGGACGAAGCTTGACCGGCCTATCGACCGAATGCAACGAACGAGCAAATAGAGCCTAAACTGCGTGTGCCGTGCGCGTGTAGCTGGGAAACGTTCGCCGTGATTCGTCGTCCAGGCTGGAATCATCGATGGAAATGGATAGCAGGCGACTTTTCCGAGTGAACGAAAGAAGAGCGTACGCTTAAACTGCCAGACGACGAAAGCTTATCGATTCATCCACGCGAGGCAGCTTGTCGCGCGCGAAATGTGCTCAAGCTGCTTCGCCGACTACCAGAGAACATCGCGACGTCGACCAGAACGCTGAGAATCGTGTTTGTCTTCGTCGCGTCTTTGGATAGGACGCCCGAGCGAGTTGGGATTGCTCGTGATATGCGTTTCTTGAACTCGTGGAACTGTTGACAATAAAAGAGGATCGAAGGATCGTAGCTCGTACAGGGGATATCGAAAGGTCTCTATAGTCCGGTACACGATGATGATCGCGGAGGTGGGCACCTAGTCAGTCGTGTCCTGACTCGGATAATACCCAAATGGGCGAACCGAAGCCCGCTTCGTCTCCGCAGCCCAACGGCGGCGTGAAACAGAAGCCGACCAGCCTAAACCTTGCGCCGGCTCCCGGTTTCTATCGCAATGTCAACGGACGTGCGAGCCTGAATGATCGTCATCTACAGCACGTCACCGCTGTCGTCGGCGGCGAGCGCGCCTCACGCGTCAACAAGTCCGCATCGCCAGGCCCTGCCGCCGCAGTCAACCATACCGAACCCGGTGGCAATCCAACAGCCATCGTCCAGCTACCAGCTCTACCAACAGTACCACCATTATCAGCACTATCTTCAGCGTGGTCGTTGTCAGCAGAACTTGAAAATCTGCTGGAACCTCCGCCCCCACCGGCCCCAGCACATCCAACGACCACGCCTCGAGCAGCCTCCGTCAACGACCACCACCACCACCACCATTACCAGCAGCAGCAACAACAACAACAACAGCAGCAGCAACAGCAGCAACAGCAGCGCAACAACATACAGCCGTCCCCGATCAACCAGCTGCCCACCCGTAGCCCGAGTCACAATGGTCACGGATTCCCACTGTACACCCCACCAGCCCCGATACCAGCATCCGGCGCAAATAAAGTTCGCTCTACTCCCAACGGTCTTCCCCAGCCAGCAGCACCGCGGCGTCCTCATAGTATTACCCCTCCACCATACCACCATGTCTCAAGTGTCCACCACACCTTTGGTCAGCTCGGTGGTAGAGCAAACCCAGCGTCAGCCTTACCATCATCATCACCATCCTCATCATCATCAACAATCTCCGCAACAGCATCAGCAACCGCCTCACCAGGAACACCAGCACCGTCATCGTGGAGTGCCGTTGTCACACCAAGCCCAAGCTCAGCCCCAGCTGTACCAGGGATGGTACAACGGCGCGCCCATTCGGTCGCCGGCACTCCAGTATCTCTACCAGCCAACGGTGGTAACAACAATGGCGGCCTCAATGGTGTCAACGGTCAACAGGAGCCACGGGGCAACGGTACACCCGTCAACGGGCCAGTGGGACCCACGACTCGCAGCGTTGTACCACCCCAGTCTCTATGGAACGGGCAGCTACAGCAGCCCGTACCTAGGCGGCCTCACAGCATCGCCTCGACACCCGTTACAGCTACAGCAGGCATGCCTGCAGCAGCATCAGCAGCCAGCGTACCATCGTCCGCTCGTACAACAGGCGAGCCTATACAATGGGGCTCCTCTGGAATGGTGCTGCACCAACCCATACCTAGGCGGGCGTACGCTTCGACCCTGCCACATCCCCAGCCACCCACGCCCACGTCACAAGGGCCCGCTCTGAGCATTCTCACGAATCCAGGCAACTCCAACACCTGGACACCGGGCGCCGCTCTCAGGCCCAGGCCCCACAGCATCGCCACCACACCTCAGACAGCACCGATGCCACCCGCCTCGCCATCCGATTCTGGCTATCGATCTCTGCCATCTGCTGCCAGCGATTATCAGATTCTCAAGTCACCGTCGAGGTCGCAGCAGACGCACAATCAGCAACAGCAGAACCAGAGCGCTGTGCGCCGCCTCTCTCTGCCGTCTGCTCAGTCTCTTCTTCGTGCCACCGCGCCCAGACCCAGCCCGACCTTCCACGGCCTGCCGTTCCGGCCGTTCAGCTGCGGCGTCTCGCCGAGCGGCAATCCTATCTTCCTCGGCTGTACCCATCTGCACAACACCAGCCCCGGGACAGCCAGCACCGGAACCAGAAGCTCCACGCCGGCCACCAGCCCCGCCACGCCTCTCACTACGTCGCAGGCGATACAACAGCTGCTGGCACAGCCGCGGAACGGATTCAAGATAGTCGACGATAAGGTCTCGCTCTTCATAGAGATCCTCGACACGCAGGAGAGGTTCGCCAAGGTCAGTGGCTGTACCCTGCTCCCGCGTGTGTAGCTGTTGTTGCATGCCCTAGCTTCAGGTATATTTAGATCGATTCGAGAACGACCGAGAACATCTCCTTAGCCTGCTTTCAATTAAAGGCCCCCTCGGTCGTTGTCGTGGTCGTTGATTTATTTTTGACGCGAGATGAATAGGGAGGGCTGAACAATTTCTGAAGAGGCCTTTGCCTTCCATGTAAATCGAATGGTAATTCGTCAGTAGGAGGTTTTATGCTCCAGTCTACCGATCACTCTCTGATGTTTTCGCAAGCGATTCCGCTGCAAAACAAGGTAATTCTCCATGTGCAATGGGTCCAGGTTGCTGGAGCCAGGTCCAGCAACTCTGAATCGTTCCAAACAGTTCTGGCGGAATTACGTTCGCGTATTGCGATAGGATTTCATCCAAGCATCACTGATGCTACTGCTTCTCTATAGATTAACCAAGTAATTCATCGCTTAGCAAAAAGAGTCCGCGTCATTGAATCTCAGTACACCTTTCTGCTTCGTGGTGCGTAACTCAAGTTTAGCACAATCTTCTTCCACGACCTGTCCAAATAAGGCACCATTCGCCTCGTCGTGCCACCACGCGTCAATCCTCCGCGAGAGCAACGTTCGCCGCGGAAATTCCTCCTGCTCCCTTCCACCCCGCGTTAAAGGCTGACAATTGAGAGTCGATTGTCTGATCGCGACACTGTCTTCCCCGTTGCCGTTCCCCTGAATTTAGAAGCGATTCGCCGGCTCCGTCAGTTTTCGGTTTAAATCGATAATGCGCCCGGCCGACGATGAGCACGGATCCCATCTCCCCATGGCATCCATCGCGCTCCAGTCATACATAAATTTCACCCTTGAAAAATAAATGCGTTCCCCCGCGCTCTCAGAGACGGCGATGCGCCGTACGATCGATCGAGGACGCGAAACCGAAGATCCAGGTATAGCTGTGGACCTAGCGCGCTATGATAAACCGCAACTTCTCGTTCGGCCGCTAACTTTATGATTTCGCGCCGCCATCTTGCGATATTATTTATATGCAAAAGCTTAAGGGACGGGGGGCGGGGGTGCGGGATAGGGGCGATGTATCGCGAGTTTCGGGATCCGATTTACCGCCGCTTCCGCTGCGACGAGTGTGCACGCGCGTGTGCGTTCTGCATAATGCAGGAGGAAATTGCGACGTTAACACGTGGAAAGTCCATTGCCGGCGGGGGCGAGCGGTGCGCAGACGGTCGTCGCTGAAAAATGAAACGATTCGATGGATCGGGGGTGGAAACTACTGGGTTTGCTATCGGTTGTTCTACGAGAATTTACTTGGGGGTTGTGGCTTTGAAAACTCGATACTACTCGAGCCGACGAAGCTACAGGGAATCTTAGACTGTCGAAGATGGTCAGATTTTTTTTATGTGTTTATTATCTGTTGCTTATTCTGAACAATGGGAATAGTGTTTTAAGCTGTTGCGTCTCGATATCGTGAATTTCAATATCTTACGATTGTGGTAATAACCTTTCGTGATCGAACCTGCTCGAAGATATAGGTCGCTTCCCATTTTTCGTTTTTACTTTAGAGAAATACGCGTGAAAGTGGGGGATGAGGGGTGATATCATTAAAACTTCATCGCTCTCGCGATTCGCTTTTCAATTGCTTCGTCGTCTCGCGGCGGGGGAATGTTATATTAAACGAAAGGTTCTAACAATAGGCGCGCAATAAAAAAATGATGCCCGTTCTATATATATATATATTTCTTTTGTCCGGCTAAGTGCTTTTAAATGGTATCTTGCGGAACCATTGTTTAAGAAGATCGGCACTCTGTCGCCTGCCGTGTATCTCCAGTTTTCCAGCAAACCTGACGCGACGAAACTCGGTACGGTTAACAAATAATCTCTCGTAAGTTTTGGGAAAACGGAATTCCTCCGGAAGCTACCTCCGGAAATCCGAATTACTACTTAAACAGTACGACACACTTCATCTGATTGGAAGAAGAATGGCCATTCAAACTAATCTTTAAACATTCCCCCGTGATTTCCTTTAAAACACACAATAATCCTCAATGAAGCAGAAGGAAGACAGGGTTCCCAGATTCCTCGTAGTTCCCCGACCACCTCTCGACTTTTCTCGCCCAACGTTCCACCATCCCCCGCTTTCTCTCGCCTCCTTTTATTTCCCCGTTCGCCGGGAGAAATCGTTTCTTCGCCGGTGAACCCCCGGGGGATTAAATTTCGCGAAAATCGTCGGCAGTTCCGATTAGACACCGTCTACAGGAATTCCACGAGACTCTTCTCGTTCCTTCGACTTCCCTGGAAGCATCCGTGGGTGGTTACGTCGGTGTTTACCACTGCCAGTTTCAAAGGGCACTCGTCGCGCGGCTCTGGAACCCCACGGTGCGACGAGACGTTGTTGATCATGCGGGGGAGAAAAGGGAAACAACGTCCCCGTTCTCCGCGGTTCCTCCGTGCTCTTTGAATCCTTCAGTGCCACCCAATGGCGTATTAGTTTCCAAGTCGGCGCGGCCACGTTTAATTGAAGTCTTAATATCGCGTCTCAAAGCATGAATACTCGAGCAACAAGATCGCCCCCCACGCAAGAAGCATGAATACGAGCACGCGCAAATTACGTTCATGCGCGCGTGTACATCCAAGCCACCCTTGCGATAAATGTAAACGAGATTTCGGATCCAGTGGCACTGCGACAAGGTTTTTGGCCGAGCCCATGCCCGACACCTCTTGTACTGAATTAATGTGGGTGTAATGGATCGTGGAACACACTACTTAGGGACACACTTAGGTCGAAAATATTTGATTCGATTCTTCGCTCGCAGTAGAGGAGAGGTGCTATAAAAAGGACAATTTTGTTTAGCGTCCATTTCTGACAATGTAAAAAACAATTACATCAATAGAAAGCGTGTTTATTTCCCTTCAATAAAAGTATATTACATACTCATAAATTGTAATAGAATATAACAAAATCTCCGATTTTCAAATAAGTGGGAAATGTCCCTTTTACGACTACTTAGGTGGTTTTAAATGGGACATTATAAGTCATGAAAGGGACACGTTAATAAAAATAAACTTATTAAATATTACAATTATAATTGTAAATCTTAATGATACAAAACAATGGAATCTAAGAAAAAATTAACTCTTTGTACTATAAATCATCAATACTTTTTACTATCTTCGTAGAATGTGACTTATCGTTAATGCTTTAGCAGCTTTTTTCGTTATAAAGTAATATTTTTTATAAAATTTATGTGTTAAAAACTAAGTTCAACATATGAATTACCCGCGAGTGGTAAATATAAGTACGTAGGTGTACAAAAAATCTATAAAACACTTAAATAATAAAATAGTTTAGAATTAAATTCTACTCGAGCAAAACTGAGATCAATTGTACTAAAATAGGTAGGTACGTTTTCATGTTGCAGATTACAGATTTTATTATTAATTTTTGACGATAAAGTTTGTCGCTTTGAATAGTCGCTTCATTAATTATTAAATTTGAAACAATACGCCATTAACCAATAATTAATAATTTAAAACAATGCCATCTATGTATCAGATGATACATTAATAACTTCACAGGTGTATAAAATATAGTGTCCAGTGTTACATATGTATGAGAGGGACAGCTATGAAACGGACGTCCCATTTAAGGCTTGTTATGCTGTCCCATTTAAGTCTATAACTGAGTTTAATATAAAATAATCGCAAAACAACGAAAGTAATCAATTAAGCTTACGTATTTCCATTTCAGTTAAATACAGGCTATTTTAATGATATAACCCTTTAATACTTTGTATGTATCTTGATCTCAGAAAACGACACAGAAAACCAACGAAAATTTTTCTTTTACTGCCCAAAAACATCAACCGCGCATTACTACTCTTTTGGAAGTGAGACCGCAGTGAAGTTTACGTGAAATGACTGGGCACTAGTGTTGCCATAAACAGGAAAATAACTTGCATGTGTAATGCGTTTAGAATTTTGGCAATTCGATTCGATTTAAAACCTGTCCCTTTTACAGCACCTCTCCCCTACTTTTTTAATTTTAATATTTCAATTTGAGAGGTAGAAGAGTAAGGTGAATGTCCCAATTTCTGCTCATTTAAGAGGATACTCGTCATAAAGAATGTGTACAAAATTTGTTTGTGATCAATAGTTTTAGAGTAATTGATTAATTCTTTAATCATAAATCAACCAATTCGAAAACTATTTAAGAAAGATATTTCAAGATGTTTAACTATTAGTAATTTGTAATTAAATACAATGCAATAAATGTCCGTATTTCTGCTCACGAAAAATAGCGATGTACGTATTTCTACTCACCATTTGTACCAATTTCTGCTCATATAATATGTTGCCTTTTCAGGTTAAAGTAAGTTACATCTTCTATGGAGAGGTTTTATAACCCAACAGTAAAGCATAAAATAATGATAGACAAAAAGTAAAATGCCTTCGAATAGAAATAGAGGTTACAGCATACATTGAATTGTGAGGTTATGTTACTAAAATTTTGGTGAGTAGAAATGCGGACATGACGGTGATTCACTTGACCCTAAACCTACTCACCTGTTTTCTACTTAAAAAAATTAAAAATAGTAAAAAATCTAAATCCAGAGCACAATACGGTATTTGTTTTTGTTATTAAATAAGAACTTTTACTGCAAAAACTATTTTCTGCCCAATTATCGAGTACCAATAGTGACCCTGTTCCTTAGCACAACCAACTAGAACACGATCGAAAAATCATGAGTCTCTCGTTTTAAAAGTTTTTCGTTGCTTATGCTGCACTTTGATTAGCCCCAACCTCGTGCAACACTCGTGTAAATGTTCAAATAATTTGGAATTATTTTGTTGCAACTATAGTACAAGCGTAACGCTTATAATAATAAGAAAAATACGAAATGAGCAGAAATGGGGACATGAGCAGAAATAGGGACATTTACCTTACGTCGAAGATTATCTATCGATCTTCCTTACGTCTACTTATGTATATATCCTCAAATTTAAAATTCAGGTAAATTGATCCAATGCCAGCAGCGTCTCGTAGCTTTCAGAGGCTGAGGCAAATTTTTGTCGAATCAAGCCGCGGATGAATCTCGAACGGAGCCAACGACGCGAGCACGTGTCAGGGATTAGTTAAGAAACCGTGTGGAATCGGAGAAATCACTGGCTGCCGAGTCGGCTCTGTCCTCGCGCGGGCGCGAAAACTTGCAACCACCACGGGCGCGTGAAAATAAATCGCCTCGTTGTTTTTAACGAGAGCATCCGGCTGCCGCTCGGCAGTCGAACGAAAACTCTCTGCCGGTTCGCGGCGCACTTTCGAATTCTATCTGCCGTTATTGGCCGTAGGAAAGTTTTGCGCCATAGTGGCGAGTTAACGCGAAACAATGCGCCCGTTGTCGAGAATGTTATGCCAGGCACGAAATCAGGTCCACCCCGGTAATGGAAATTCCTGGCAAATTTCTATCGGGGGCTATCGTTAAAGCGAGCTAAAACGACCAAAACGAACGGCCCTCTCCGCTCCACGTCGCTGCTCCACCTCCTTCCTCCCCTCTTCTTTTTCCCTTCTCTTTTTAAATATCGCCCGTACGATGTTAATCGTTCATTACAAGCTTTGCTTCTTCCTCTCTATCCATTATAGGGCACGCGGAATCGTTGATTACAGGATTGCAATCCTTTCAACGCGCACGTTAATGAAGCCACCCCGCGTAATTCCGCCCGTCGGCGTGCGGCTCTTCTGCCCCGAGCTTTTTTTCTCGCGGCGGATCAGTCATTTTCCACGATGAAGCCTCGCGTTTCGGAATTAAATGCCCGACGTTAATTCCAGCCCGCGACAAATATTACCTTTCACCCTGGTAGGACGTCGGTTTTGTTCCTTCGCATTTCCCCTGCGTCTCTAGCTGTTCTGTCATCGCGATCCGCTCTATTTGTCGCTGCGAAACATCTTGGCGCATCGATGGCGAAGGAAGTCGACCGATGAGACCCGAAGACGCGGGGTTAACGATCAAAGGGATGCCAGTGGGAAAAGGGCGGAGGAGTAATTTACGCGGAAGGGATTAAGACGTAGAAAGGCAACTGCTGGGCGTGGTAGGGGGAAGGCTGAAGAAACAGCGTCTTGAAGCTTGCTCATTGTTATGCATTTCCGTTATTAAATATGTATATCTCGGCTGTGTTCCCCTGCACCCGGATGCATCTCAGTCGCGGCTGGATTAAAGGGGTATAACCGGGGGAGTATGGCTGCCAGTGTAGCGTTAAAAGTTTACAAACAACGTCTGAGTCGCTCCATAACTTCTGGAGGGCCATACTTTCGCGTCAGCGATACGGCGATACGCCCTTCCTCGGGGATCCCCCCATCCGTGTTCTTCTCGAGTTCCTTGCTCTCGAATATTTTCATCTTCATTTGCTGAACTCTGGGATGAACGACGCCATTAACAGTCGAATGACTTTCATGGTTGATTGTCGGCTGTTTTGTTCGCGTCTGCTCGGGTGTTCCGCTGCGCGCAGAACTCCTATGGGGCGTCTGAATTTAATCTACACGTTGATACGTGGCGGGATATACGAGGGAATAATTGAGGAAATTAAATATGCAGAGGCTGGAAGAGACGGTCGCAGGATATTCGACAGATCATGGGAGCACAGACGTCCAGTTTGATCTTCTGGCAGAGAGGCGAGCACCGCCTAATGTCGTCTAACGACTGAGGCAGTCCAAGATAATCCTATCGAAATCAATAAGTGCGCGTCTGCCAGGCAGTTGGACAGGAAGGGAATTAGCAGTCGCGAGCAGCTAAAGCCCGCCTCGGCCAGGAATAGCATCGAACCTTGCGCCTGCAATGTACAGATGCCGACGTTCTTAGTATTTATCACTGGAAGATCAGATGCAAGACCTTCTACCATCTGCTAATCTTCAACGGACACAGACATTCTTCTAATCAAAGTATTTCCAAAGAAACATCTCACGATCATCCCCAACAAAGTGCCTCGACTCCCCCGCCAATTTGCTCTCGCGACATCCCCGCGTCAAACCACTTCTCTGCGGCTTCTCGGGACGTTTCCACGGCTCCTAGACGCTGAGGCTCGGAGTCGAACGAGACGAATCCCGGCGTTTAGCCGAAACGAGTCCCCCGCGACGTCCCAAGTTGCCCGTATCCCAGCCCGAGGTGTTGCTGCATAGGCGAAGATATCCGCGAATATATTTAACCCCGTGTATCCAAGCATGTCACTCGAAACTAAGCCAATATACTCGCCGAACTTCAACGGAAGGAACTTGCCGACAAAAGCCTATACAGCCCCCCGCCCCTGCATCCTGGCCGGGCTTCATCCAACGGACCACCTAACAGCCGACCTTCTCGCACAATGGATCCCATCCCGTCTGCCGAGAGACAACTTCTTAAAGCCGCGCCACTGACGTCCAAACTTCGGACACATTTTACCCAGGCCCTGTCCCATTAACGCGAACTTCTCCACCCGCGACACTATATCATTACGATGTTACCGCCAACAGGGGGTCCGGCTCGAATGACACAAGGTCCTCCACCTCACAAATCTCGATCTCGTGACGCCCAACGCGAGGTGCCCGTCATATTCCGAATGCAGGGCTCGGCGCTTGTTTTTCGCCGTCCACGGCGCTGTTATACGCTGGACAAAGGTGGATTCGGCTCGAGGGGGCGAGATGACGGGCGCTGATAGGGCACGTTTATCGATACGATTGCTTCTTGTACTGGAGACTCAATGCCGTGGCAGTAGTTCAAGGATAGGTCGCGAAGTTTCTTGAGAGATGTAACGAAGGCCGGGGTATTGTGCAACGAGGGGATATACATATGTAATTGTAACTTGGGATTCTTACTATTATTATTTTAGTAAGCGTCTTTATTGCGCGGAATACAGATGAAGAAGGGGACAGGATAATAATAGCTCAAATACGAGGTTCAGCTGTAGGACTGTTTTGCAACCTGATCTTAGAACGATTGTAAGGTAGAATGTTCGGAGTTGTGTCGAGGAATAGCGGACATTGCGTATTTGCGTGTGAAGTGTAGCACACGCGTGATCAGATGTAGTGGACCATTTCATGTCGCTGTCCTACGCTATACCGTAATAACAAGTAGTGTCAGAGTACAGTTGGTCAGGCAGAAAGAGGTACCGAGGAAGAGTCCCCTGGAGGGTCGCAGATTCCGGTTCCATAAGTCATTCCCGAAGTTGCATCGCGATTCCAAATATTACGGCTACGTATCGACCGACCCCCCGTAAATTTGCGAAAGTAGACACCCGATGGCGGCTTTAATCAACGAAATAAATGAAATTCCGTGCTCACGTGGGCCGTCCGCGGTCTCCCCGATCCTGCCACGTAGAGTAGATTGCTTAAGCCGAATATTGGAATATCGCGGGGGGGGGGGGGGGGGGAGGCGATATATTTTGTTCTTATTCGACAGACAGAACGCGGCCGACTGAATGGAAAGCAATTAACAAAGTAGCGAGCCGAGCGCGGAATAGGTACTTGCAGCGGGACTTTCATAAATCGCAATTACCGTGCATTGTGCGCCGGTTGTGCATTAAGAAAACGTCCCGAACGAGCCAGCAAAGAAATATCCTTCCCGTTTAATTACGCGTCAAAGCGAACGACGCGTCTCTCGTTCGCGAAGGTAGAACTCGTTGCTCGCCAATGAAATATTCGACGTCAGGCGGAGGCGAAGTTTGGCGAAAACTGGCGTCTCAAAAGAAACTATCCGCCCGTGTTACGCGAACGTTCATGAATTTTATCCGCTCGTAAAATAATTACGCAAGCGCGGCGCCTCGCTTTAATTCCAACCCATTGTCGTCGTGAGTCGAGTGAAAAATAGAAGCTTTCCTGTTCCCTGCCTTTTATCTTTGTTAACTCGTTACGTTCGTTCCCTCGTCTCGTTCCCGCTCCCGGCGGCAACTGGGCATCGTTGGTCTGGCTTTAAAGTGCGCGATGCCTCGTCCAGGAGCCTAAATAGAACACTCTTTTTTTTGTCTTTATTTCGGGCGTTTGACTTGGAATGTTTCAACGACAGCGCAGTTTCACGACTCGGCATGTCCCTGCGATACTGTCTCAGGTAATCTCCGTCTATGAGGGATGCAGATATCATAAGCTCTTAAGAGCTTAGGGTCTAATTAAATTGAAACTGCCGCGGAATTTGCCGAAATACCCGAGCCCCCATCGACCACGTTGTTAAAATCAACGCAGCAGCGCGGGGCTCGGTGGGAATCCCCATCGGGACTAGAATTTCACTGGCAAAAACTAGCCGCGAGTCGTTCGTAAATCATAAGAGTCGATAACGCCGGGGGGAGAGAGGATTTATCGGCGGGGAATCGGGCAGATCGAGCATGAAATCGAGCAAATCGCGCGGATTCTCTGGCGCTGGTTCGCTAGTCTAACCATTGAAGGTGGTCGAGCGAGGGGTTGGCGGCGGCGGCGGGCGCCGGAAAAATCAGCCGCCATTCCCGCGGATTTCGCCGGGGCTCGTAAAATGATTATGCAAAACGCGGCGTCGCCGTGCGCGCCGCGGCTGTAAGGTTTCGCGGAGGGGTGCTTTAATTTGGAGGCATTGTCGGGGCCCGGGAAAATTAAAAGCTTATCTCGCTCGTTCCTTCCTTCCTTCCTTTCCTAGAAGCCCGACGGGTGCGCACTCGACGCCTGAGCCCCGCCATTGTCTCGCCACGGAATTATTATCAACACCGGCGACGATGTTGCTGGATAGTAATTGTTTGAACGTTGATTCCGTCCCCATTGTTTGTCCGTCAGCCGCTTTCTTCCCGTGGCATTACGTGTCCTTCCTCCGTCGGAACACGCCGGCGAAAACGTGGTTTCCACGGGACGGCACCGTTAATCTTGAAATCGATACGCCGCAGCGAGTCTCAGCTCGAGCGAGCTCGTAAGCTCGCCCGCTACCTCCCACGACTTCCATCTGCGGAACGAGTAGTCGTTCTGCGACGGTATCCGCGATGCCCTCACGTTATTACCGTTCTTTTCTTAGTCCGGCCTCGGCGACTCGATATTACGGATCGTTTCCCGTCAATACGGTTTATTTAGAGCTGTCCGTCTCGATTGTCCAATATCCGGCAATTGGTTGGGCCTCGCTGCGAGAAACAAGTGGCTGGATCCACGTGTAACTAATTCAGACCGAACAAACGGAGGGTATTTCCGGAATCGACTTGTCAGAGTTTTCGTTGGAATCAGTTGCGGGCATATATAATTCTACTCGATAGAATACTCTTTCTCTCTTTCTCACAAGTCACACACACTTCCCGATTAATATTTATGGATTAAACTAAGTAGTAACGTTCCTTCATTCGGGAAAGAAATTATATTCTGCCAATTTCCTCCGCGCCGTGCCTCGAGCCGAAGGCAGCAAGCAGCTTGCACCCGTTAGCGCCACGCGAAGGCGCTCGAGGACGAGTGGAGAGAAATTTACTCGAAAACTTGTAATGGGCCAGCCGTTTCGCCGTCCCACGGCGACGATATAGCTCTCCAGCTATCAGCCATCGATTAATTACGATACATTAACTATGAAACACGCGCGATACTCGGCGCTGCGGCCGTGTAGCAGCGGACGCGGACAGACGTGACGGGGTTTAGCGCGCCTCGTGCGCACCGCGTTAGGAAGCCCGGCGGGGACGTCGTTATGGCTGAGCAAAAGGGCACGTTTAATATGAATTGCGTATTAATAACGAACTAACTAGGCGCGAGAACGCCCGCCACTTATTATTATTTATCAGGGTGATTAATTCAAGCCGCTGTTGCGGTGCGCCGCACCTGCGCCACTCGTGTCGGCTGCAACGCACCGGCAAATTGGTTCGTTCACTTTCGAGTGCATCTGGACTCGAATTCCAATGGACCCTCGCGAACAGACGCAGATGCTCCTTTGTCTGTGTTTTTTTTCCCCCCCTAAACGACCGTTCGCGCGTTGTGGAATGATATCGCATTCTACGGTTTATTTGCCGGAGATATCGGGGGCCATTTTGTACCACTTTGGTAGATGAGTTCATTTTTAACCGTGACTCGTCGATGCCTCGCAGCTGTGCAGGCCAGTTGTTCCTGATTATTTCACTCGACATTCCACGCGATAGTCGTGCTCCTTAGAATCTGTACTACGAGCGTTGAATTAACTTCCCCGTTGCTTCTCTGTCTTGAATTCCCGTCCTCGGAATCCCTATGAACGTCCAAGTGCAGTGGAAATCGTATCGACAACCGCGCATTTATTTTATCGGTGACACGTGTCGTTGGAGTTTCGCCACCCCCTCGAAAAATGAGCGGATAATGCATTTTCATTTGTTCCAGTCTAATAATCCAGCCTATCGGTGTAAAACGTCGAATGCCCGTATTTCATTGCGCGCTTCCTCGGTGGCAGCAGGCTAGCCGTAGTCAGCTGGCGCGCGTTGGCGCGCGCAGACGCCATCGTTTTCAATTGATTTTTATTACAGACTTTTTCTTCCGTTAAATGTAAAAGCGGCTCTTGGCCGGGGCAGGGAGAGAGAGAGTGCGAGGGGGCTCCCTTAAATAACGGTTATCAGTGGCGTTAATGGCTCAGCGCTATCGTTTTTCCGCTGGCCCGATAATAGAAGGAAAGCTCTGCGCGCCGCCTGAGACCGCTGCACCGCCGCTGAAATTATCGATACATCGACTCCACCGATACACACCACCACCACCACCAACCCCCCCCCCCCCCCCCCCCCCGCGTGAAACTTATGAGTTACGTGGGGCAAAAAAGTGGACGGGCTGAGTTCAGTCGAATGGAAGCCGTGCCTCTCTATCTCGCGCCGTTGTTGGACGGCCTGGTGTCCGGTAATTCGATTTCGTTGATATTAGAAGAGCGTTCCGCGAAACAGCTCGGACCTGAGTGCTTCGAGAACACGGACGCGTGATTACATTTCATTTGATTCTCTTTCTGGGCCGTACTCGTTGGTACATAAAAAACGCTCTCGTTAAATGAAGAGGTAATTATAACGTATCGGTCCGACAGTACCTCCTGGCGAAAATAACGCCGCTAATTAGTCGACCACATTTGTACGGGGCCACGCGAAGTCTTCCGGTTCGCAGCCGCAAATATCCGTTTTCAACGAGCGCGCCGCAACCGACGCACATTCCTCACTGTTCAATTAATCGGTGGATCGCTGGAATTTGGGTTTTTAGCCGCGAAGAAAGAATTCGCGCGAGCCATTCGTCGCTCCCGTATTTCGGGACTCCTTTGTCCACTGGTGGAAATTCGTTCGTTGTCTTCATTTCGTTTCTTTTTTTAATTGTTAATCGAATCAAGGACTGACGGTTTTAGGTAATTTTGAATCATAATTTTACACGAAGATTGTAGGTGGTTTTTTTTCATAGTCATCTTTCGATGAGTCGATGGGAATTTATAAGAACAAATCTGTGATTTGATATATGCGGCTGATCCTCGAGCTTCTCATCCTCGCTTCGCTGTTTTACCCCATAAAAATTCGTGGCCCCGTTTCAGCCCCGCCAGAATTGATTTCGCCCCATCGCGAGGCCGCGAAACTTGGAATTGAATATCGCGTGCGGGAAAATATTAGTCGCCGCGTAGCGAGCGGTTTCGAGCGGCGGCCGCGCTCCTCGAGGGAGACGCGAACGATTTAATTAAACAATCCCGCCCGTTCGCTGGAATTCGCGAGCACCGGCGCCCGCTCATCGATTAAGACTAAATTATGCGACCCTTTCAGAAGTAATTCGGAGTTTAGGATGCGACTGTAAAACCGCTTGACGAATCACGCCCGCGGGAAATTAGGGGCAATTGCACTACGGAGACTCCGGATGTTTGCAAGCGTATTGGCAGATGCGTGCTTCTACGAATTCACCGAATGCCACTTTCCTTTTTCAATTATGACTTTCTGTGCAGGACTTTGGTTGAAATTCCGGGGAACATTCAGTGGTTAGCGCAGAATTCTTCCAATGTCGAGGTAGCGTAATAACTTAGTCGTCAATTGAGGACCTTGCAGCAAGTGGTGTGCATCTCCATCTTCACCAAATTCGAGTAAATTAGAAAAATGTGTTTATAAAATTATTGCTTTGACTTAACATTAAAAAGAGAGCACCAATTGGAAAAAATATATTTTCACTTTTTTTTTTCTATTTTTGGTGAATTTTTCAATTGGGGAGTTGACAAAATTTTTAAAAGTGTTTAAAACTGTTCATTATGATAAAATATGCTTGTAAAAAAAAATATTAATTTTTTGCTACACCTCTAACATGAAAAAAATGTAATTTTTATTTGAAATAAAAAAATTGCCGCGAAAACGCACTGCATGGTCACGTGACCATTTGTGACGTCAACGTGCAGTAAACAACGAAAGTTGTGGTTAGGGACAGTAAGGAGTGAATTTTTCTCACAAAAATAATGGATAATAAAAATTATTATCAATACTGTGCTGTTCCCTGTTGTGAGAACACTTCAATCTGCATCATCGCCGTAGTTTACTCTTGAAGACCTATACAGAGAAATAATACAGTAAGAGTACATAACCTCTTAGGTATTTAATTTCTTTCAAACATATTTCTAGCTTGCAATTGTCTAGTAAAACAATATACTTACACAGACGTTTTAACATTTCTGTATTCGGCAGAACAGAAGTCTGGATTTGTAGCGAAATAGCTAACCACCATAATAGCGTCCAATGTTGGTAAATTTGTGCTGTCACCTTTAACGAAGTTCTTTTCCATTGCCAATAATATACCTACTTTCACTACTTTCCTTACCTAAGAAATCGAGTAATAAGTACTCGTAAACGATATTTTTTAATATAAACTTGTATGAGCAAATGCGCGAAGTGTAAATCGCTGTTTACTGCACAATGACGTCACGCGCCGTGATTGGCGTTTGAGATCACATGACTCACAACTTAAAAACGTCAATTTTATTTATTAAATTTTGGTAAAACGAATAAGTGTTTTATTAATATTTCTATCATTTTAGGCTTTTTATTAATAAATCTGTAGATTTCACTACTTTTCCCTTTTTTTTCAAATACTGGCAACTCCCCAATTCTGGAGGTGCCCAAAACAAATATTGCAGAAAACAGTAATGGGTGCAGGTTCAAAATTTGCAATTAATCGCTCATTTGTTATCGGATTTGCATCAAACGTGTACTAAACGATGTAGAATTTTTTTACATAGGTATATTACACGTCATAACTCAAAAACTGTCAGAAATGGAGCCGCATCCTTCTTGCTGCAAGGTCCTCAATTATGATTCGTAAGGTGAAGTATCCTTACTTAAATGGATACTGTGTGGTTTCATGGGAAAATCCATTCCATACAGTTATATCCTAGAAGTTTAGTTTTTCCTGAATCTCTAACTCAGAAAGAAGAATCCATCTTGCACATCAAAGACACAAATTGCCAGTCTAATCATTTCCTACATCAGTCTTCTCCATGGGTGCTATTTTAAGATTCATTTAATTCCAATGCCCCCTTTAAACGTCAATTCTGATACGAGCGTATAATACAGCACGTTGTACGCGTCACGTCGATATATCCCCAGGATATCGCCGACGTCTCACCGACGCATCTACACGCGAAACGTTGCATCTGCCGCGTGTGACAGGCAACTGGAACGAGGAGCAGCGAAGCCGCGTTACGTTTCCTTCGTTTTTCGCAACAAGCCCTCGATCTGTCTCCGCGTGTACCGTGACAGTTGCCACGAAGATACGCAACGAACGCCCGGGAACGTTTTTACAGATGTAGTCTTGCTTGATATTGTTTCGTCGTTAAATTGCAAATGATGCTAAGTAGTTGACCGTGCCACGGGACTCGCGCCGCAGTGTTTTGCACCGCGGAACGGGGGTTCTCCACGCGTTGCCGTGAAACTTTCCACGTTTCCGTTCTGAACCGAAAACTTTCGCCGTGTAGCTGCAACATTTTACTTTTAACGCGACGAAGTAAGCGGTTTCTTGTGTCGCAACTTGCCGCGCTTAACAATTTCACGCGGTGACGGGGGTAATTTCGAGTGCGCTTAGAAAATGGCTAAACGTTGTCTTTGCCTAAATTTCAAGGGAAGGGGAGAGGTGCTATAAAAGGGACACTTTTGTTTAGCGTCCATTTCTGACAATGTCGTTATAGGTATTTAAAAAACAACTACATCACAAGAAAGCGTGTTTATTTCCCTTCAATAAAAGTATATTGCGAACTCATCAATTGTAATAGAAAATAACAAAATCTTCGATTCTCAAAAATGTGGGAAATGTCCCTTTTACGACTAGGTGGTTTTAAATGGGACAGTATAAGTCATGAAAGGGACACGTTAATAAAAATAAACTAATTAAGTATTACAATTATAATTCTAAATCTTAATGATACAAAACAACGAAATCTACGAAAAAATTAACTCTTTGTAGTATAAATCATCAATATTGTATTATTAATGACACATGGAACAGAAAAAATTGAATGTGCCTTTTATTCCGCATGACTCATTGGCCCATTTACCGCAAATTTTGCATTGGAACCAATCTTCCTTACTGGTAACATAGTTCTTCTTTACAAACGCAGCACTGATTGTTTTTTTAATCATTTGTCAATAGGCGCGCTCGTTTTCGTAAGCCCATGTCCCTCGAGTCAGAACAGTCATCACAAGAATCCAAATCAGGAATTGAAATCTGACTATAGCAAATTTATAACTTATAACGAGGGCTAATTTATTGCCACACATTTTTTTTTTGACGATAAAGTTTGTCGCTTTGAATACTCACTTTATTAATTGTTAAATTTGAAACAATACGCCATCAACTAATAATTCATCATTTAAAACAATGTCATCTATGTATCAGATGATACACTAATAACTTTACAAGAAAGTATAATACATATACTGCCCTCTTTAGTTAAAATGTCCTATCTAGCATTTTGAAACAACCGAGAAAACTGAAGTTTTATCATTTACTTTGTACCGTCCTTATTTTCCTTTATTCACATTAAAACATGTTGTCATTATTTCGTAACAGCCTAATATATTTTTTTGTAATAGGTGTACTGGTAGGTAATGTATTATTAACGTACCAATTAATTAATTGTTTTAGATAGGATATTTTAACCATTTGGAAATAAGTTAGGTTAAATACATTAGACTGTTTATAAAGCTTTACGAAGCACTTAGAGTATTCTAACATTACTTAAAAGGTAAAAGACGTGTGTTACTTCAAATATTTCAACATATCTCAAAAAATGAAAAAATGCTAGATAGGACGGTTTAACTAAGGAGGGCAGTATAGTGTCCAGCAGTACATGTGTATGAGAGGGACAGCCATGAAGCGGTCGTCCCATTTAAGCCTTGTTATGCTGTCCCTTTTACGACTATAAGTGAGTTTAATATAAAATAACCGCAAAACAAAGAAAACAATTAATTAAGCTTACCTGTTAAGCGTTGTCGTTTCAGTTGAATACAGGCTATTTTAATGATATAACACTTTAACACTTTGTATATATCTTAATCTCAGAAAACGACATAGAAAACCAATGAAAATTTCACTTTTACTGCCGAAAAACATCAACCGTGGATTACTACTCTGTTGCAAGTGAGACCGCAGTGAAGTTTACGTCAAATGACTAGGCACTAGTGTTGCCATAAACAGGAAAATAACTTGCATGTGTAATGCGTTTAGAATTTTGGAAATTCGATTTGTCCCATTTACGACGTGTCCCCTTTATAGCACCTATCCTATTGCATGATTGGACGGGAAATTTGTGCAAGTATCTCTGTCGCAGGGTATCCTCGTTAGATTGTAACTCCGAAGTACGATTGCTCGATTGTTCCGAACGAAACAACGGGCAGACTGTTTTTAATCTCGGATAGTATTCCATGGAAGGTTTTACGGTCGCGGGGAGTTTCTTGGCATCGCCGTCGGAAGTCGTAACTCGTGTTAATTCCCGTTAAAAGCTAAGTAACACGATGCACCATTTACTCGGTTCTCGACGTGGTCCGATGCTCTTACTCTCCCTCGTGTTCCGCGCTGCACGAAGGGCGCGCTTCTGTGCGCCGTATATGTGCGTATTCGGCAACTGACCATTCACGCCAGGGCCCGTAAGATGGTCGCTAGAGACCATCGCCGCCGGTTTCGCTACTTTTTCCCTGTGCCTCGCGAGAATAACGAACACGCTTCTTTAACATCTCTGTTGCTGCGAGAATAAAACGACCCGTTGCTTCTTTTGTGGCCCCGTTCTCTCTTAACAGCAACTAGCGTGGTAAAAAGTACCGACAATGAAGACAGTTAACTATAGTACCCGTATAAATTGACCTGCCGCCTGTGCTTCCCCTTTCAAACACAGAGCAGACAGAAAAGTGTGTACAGATTTCTGGGATTTCAAGAAACATCGGATTCACACGCTTCGGGTATACAATCCAATCTCCGCGCCTTATTTTCTTCTTAACTAGAGACCGTTCCCTTTTCTCCAACAAGAGGAGAACATAATCGAAACAATAGTTGGGAGAACAGAAAGAATCTCCAAGGTATCCGAAGTTTTAATTAGAACGCCCAGCATTCCCAATCGCAAGTGCGCGAACTGAAACAGCCTGAAGCCTGCGCATGAAAATCACTTGGCTCTCGTGAACAGCGAAATGATCGTTGCTATCGCGTGCCCGATCTTTCGCTGCTAGCTTGCTGCACGCAGTCCTCTCAGTGGCGAGAGTATCGCGAGACCGGAGGAAGGACGAACTCGTTCTTCGATTACACCTGTCCAAGGTTAAGAGTGGCGTGGCACGGATGCGCCAGGACCAAGTTAATTCCCGGTCATAGCCCAATCAAGCCCGATAGAGGGGGAGATAAAGGACGAGCCGAGGGAGAGTTAACTAGGGTGGAACCGCTGCCAGTTACGGACGACGACCCACGGAGCAAGAGAGTGGCAATGCCGAACTCTAAGTACTTCTGATAGGATTTACCTCTCTCAGAGCGCATTCGTGGCATCTGCGCCACGGGTGCTGGGGCTGCTCTGCCTTCTCGAGCGGGGATCGGCTCCTCTCAGGGCCGGAACCTCGTAAATCAGTAATCAGGAATTCCCGTGGGACCTTGAGCCGCGGCCACCGCAGCCCCTACGCTTCCGAACCGTCTGCTGATCGTGTCGCGCCGCAGCTAGACGTCCAACCTTTCAACCCTCTTCGATTAGGGGATTTCTATGGTCGGTCCCGCAGCGGCCCCGAAAAACCGCCAGAAATTCCAAGCGAGAGGCGATTTTTGCTCCTGTCGATGTTATGGCGAAATGGGGAGACATTGGTCGTCAGGTTGGATTCCAGGATTTTGCTTCTTTCGTAGTACGGGTCTCGAGGAAAAAGCAGGGGATTTCGGGAAACGAAATTTCGTTAGATATCTTGATCCGCGTCGCTTCATTATACAATATACATACGCAATTAGCGATGTCCCGGGCTCCTTCGAGTGTTCGAAACAGCGCAGCAGTTGGACGAAGCTGCCTCGCCTTTACATTGACACAGCGGAGCAGAATGATCGATACTTTGTCCCGAAGTTTACTATAAAATTTGGCTCCTTTGACACTCGTCCCAAAATGAACCTATTATTTTCGAAGCATCCTGACGAACTGCAGGGTAGTTTCCACTGGGAACTTAAAGCCGCGCGCTTTTAGTATCCTAGGTTTACTACGTGCACTGCGGTTGCTTTCGCGTAGGATTCCGGCGTTTTCGTTTGGTCGTAGCCACGGTGTTCCTAAATTACACTTAGCAGCAGGTTTTGCGCGACACTTTGTCGCCGGCCAGCAACTTCTGACATTTCGCCGAGCTTTTATTAAGACAGAGACGCGTTCGGTTATTAAGGGATTGAATTTTCCATCACGCGTTTAATGTTTCTCGACGAAGCTCGCCGGAGGAACTCGAGCGCTCCGAAACTGTAGTAAACTTTCACTCTTCCGGGGAAGAGTCTTGCGAAATCCCCGCCGCGGGGATATTAAAAATGAAGTAAATACACGGAGGAGCTGCTTTCGGAAACTCGCGGATCGATGCCACGTCGCTTAATCGGAATCGATCGGGGAACGGTGGCCAACTTAGGAGCCACTTCCATAGATTAAAGGTTCAGTCACCACTACGGAGGCTGGCCTACGTTACAGGCGCACCCGTTTCACGGTAAATCTTTCGCGAGAATGTTACACGTATTGCCTGTACTTAACGAGGCCCCCCGAACCCGAGGCTGCTTTGCGTGATTCGTTTGAAATTCCCAAAGGGCTGGAAGTTTCCTAGGCGTGTCGCGACGCACGTCGAACTTGCCCCTTTTCGGAACGGTTCGGGGCTTTCGGGGCTTAGGAACTGCACTAAAACCGCGGTCGACCGTCTCCGTCGAGAGTTCCGCGAATTAATTCGTCCGTGCGATCGGGTGACTCGTCGATGTCTTCTTTTTTCTCGCGTTCCGCCAATTGACTTCGCTCCCCATCCGCTTCTCTCTCTCCCTCTCTCCTATCGCCTGTCGATTCGCCCCGGCGATTTTTCATATTAATTCGCTGTTCGGAAATGACCCCTCAACTGGAAACACTCTCCTCCATTTTCTCCCGCCTGTCGATTTATTTAAGGGCACGGAATTTTTCGATCTTCTTAATCGACGAGGGTCTTTTACAGCCTCCCCTATAAAAATCGATTTCTCGTAATGCCCCCGACATCGTCGCGGCGCGACGTTGCGTTAATGGCGCATTATTAGCGGCGAAGATAGCGAGCGTGGGAACGAATGGTTATGAAGTGTGTTCATGTTTAGAGGGGTGGCCGGTGCATTTCGGTGGAAATAATAGCTGCATAAATCTCGAGCGACTTTCGCGAACGCAACCTTGCACGGAGGAGCTGGATGCCAGCCAGAACAACGTAGACAAGAATGGATATTGGCCCAGCAGCTTTTCCCTGAATAAAGAATGCCCCCTAAGTGTTCACGTAGGACCTGGTCGGGTCTCCTGAAACATTCTTTCTCCCCGCGCGAATGCATTTGTAACTGTGAACCTCCTGCATCTTCTCACAGCTCCCGTACCGCGCGTACAGACACCACGGAACAGCGGGCAAATTAACCAAGTATAAAAGGGGTTTAATACAATTAATCGTATAATCTGTTGCCTAGCTCCCCGTCGAGCGTTCATCAACACCCCGTACAGAATTCCCTGCGAACGGTTTAGTGGTTTCCCACCCCTTGTTCCCCAGCCTCTCGAGCCACCAAGACGATAATCTTGCCCGCGCTCGTCCTGGGGACCTTGGCTCCGCCACGGTTGCGTAATGGCGGAGAAGCTGGAGGAGTCGCTGTAGTCAGGTGCATTAAGAGGGCCCTTAAAGTGTCTTTCACAGTTACCGGTTAGCCAACGGAGCGGAGCGCGAATGGCCACTAAATCGTCAAGTTTCTCTCTAATTACGATCGTCGCTGGGAATATATTGGCGAGAGGGGCGAGGATCTCCCGGGTGGTTCCACGTGCTGGCTGGAGCGATCGGTTCGACGTGGGGCTGCGGGATATTTTCAGGCCGTTTCTAATTCGCCAGCTCATTGGCTGAGACGCGTGTCAAGGCCAAGAGACAGGTGAGCGTCTGCCGGGAAAAGGGCGCTCCGTGCGGGAGCGGTTCATTTAATTAACGGGAGATTAGCCCCGACCGCGCTTCCGTGGATCTTCCTCCCCAGGCATTCGGTGTACCTTTCAGTGCAAGTTGGACATCGCCTGTTAAATCTGCATTTCCGTCTTCCGAGTTCTGAGAGACGAGTGGCCCACGGCGAGGGGGATAGGCACTGCTGAGAATCGTCGCGAGTTGTCTGACTCGCGGGACGACGCGTTAATACAACCAGGCGGCACCGCTTGTGTAATACTTGCCGAACAATCGCCGCCAATTGCGCTCCCCCTGATTCACCCTCCGCGAAAACGGCGAGTCGGCCGTGTTCCAGGCGACTTGCAACTTCCACGCGAGCTTATCCGCGCGCTGATCTCTCTGGGATCCCGTTATCGCGTGGGGATATATTGGGAGACTTCCTGGGCTTAGTTTAATCGTTGTTACTTCATAACTAACGACTTCTGTGAGGCGGGCCGCGATAATTGGCGCGTAGACGGAGCTGAATTGCGGGGGATCGTTTGATTTCAGTGATTTTTAAATTTGTTGGTCGGAGTAATTGTTTGTGTACAGTTTGTTGTCGTTCGAGTATCAGGTTTTGTTAAATTTCTAACATAAAGTGGATAGGATTCGAAGGAAGAGTACGACTACTATTTGATAGCGAATGAAGATCTTCCTCCTTAATTGAAGGCTCCACTTACTTCTGTAAGTAGACACTAAGGCATAATTCCGCGTTAGTACGTCAGATAAGATGCGACTAATTTCATTCAGCGGCATTCCACGTACGAGCGTACGTTTCCACTTTGTGGGTTCGTCTCTTTGCCAGTGTAACTAATCGAGTTGTTCGTAGAGGTTAAATTCTCGGTCCCCCATCTTCTTCGCGGTGTCATTATCGATTCCAGCCGTCACTCTTCATCCACTCTATAATGCAGACATGAGAAGTATAAAAAATCATTATTTCCCTCGGGAACCCTACTATCCTTCATTCGAATCGAGAAAGCTGAATAATGAAAACGGATAATTAGCTTAATCTTCGATTTCCGATACACGGTGAGTATTTGGGTTACCCAGTCCGATCGATACTCCCTCGCCATGAATATTTACGCAAAAGAATTGAGTGATCGTGGCGAGAAACTGAAACTCCTCGACGCATTTCTGTGAAATAATTAAAAAATAAAAACAGAGGGTCGGGGGAAGGGAAGGAAGAACGACGGAGCCATTGAAAATGGATTCGTTGCGTGTTTTTCTGTTCTCGAAATTTTGCGGGAATGTAATTAACGTAATATTTATATTGATTACCGTTGTGCAAATAATTGAACCCCGGGCTCTCTGTGCGCGATCTCGTCTCGTTTAAATATCGTCGTTTTCCGTCTGGCGAACGGGGGGATTCGCGGATTGTCGTCGCTGCTAATTGGCACACGCAATCAAACCCTCTCGCCGGCTGTAATTTATCGGCATAATAATTACATCGCGTCGGAGGGAAGAGACAGCGCGACCGGAGCCGAGAGGAGAAGGACGCGAATCGGTGGTTGCGACCGGTAAACCGATCGGGGCAAAACGACGACGTTCCTGCAATTGATAAACCGCGAAGCCACGTGCATTATTACGATCGTAATAATGACGTTAGTGCATTCGTTATAGCTGAACCGGCGGCTGCATCGTAATAACCCGACGTCGATGAATATTCAGTGGCACTTGTCGACGCTTAGGCCAGCCGCGATTCGGACGTTCGGTCCAGATGCCCGTCGTTCCTTGAATTATTAAAATAATTGCAGTGTCTGATTCACTGGTTGTTCTACGGTACCGCGCAAACTGTGCACAACCGCGCTTCTTTTGCATAGTTCGTTCGTCTTTGGGGTGCAACTCGTTATCTCTACTCGATTAAGCAGATTCGGGGAAAGGGTCTGGTCAAACTTAAAGGCCACGTACTGCTTCTAATTCCCAAAGTTCAAGTTTAGAAGACGGAACGGGCTGTATATCTACGATACCACCCGCGCGTAATCGATACTCTCGATCATTTAGGAAACACATTTCCTAGTGGCCCTCTCTTCTTCCCTATCACTTTGACCGCGGGTGACAGATTCCTCCACGTACCCGGTATCCTCGATCCGCCTCCCCCGCAGAAAGTAACGAAATTACAAATTTCGTCACGCTCAAAATCCACGGGAACCCGTGCGTCACGAGTTTACGGCAGCGGCGTCACGAAATTTCGTTAAACTCCACCGTAACCCGCGGCTGCGGATATATTCCACCCTTAGTTGTAAAATCCGCCCGACAACGGGGCCGGAAGTGGGGAACGGCGGGTGGCTTCCGCGTAAAAGCTTCTTCGCTGGCTGGCACGTTGTTGCTGCGTCGGACCCGGCGATCCACCGTGAACTCGATTTTCAGAACATCCTGACGCACAGAGAGGGGTGAAAGTTCAGGGGGTTCGATGTCAGTTTTGCTGCGACTTCCGCCGTGCACCTGTGGGCAGATTAGGAGCCTATGCATACACTTGAAGGCCTGTGCATGTGCGTGTGGAGTCAGGTAGAAGAGAACGCGGACGCTGGATGTCAACATAATTGGATAGGGGTGGGTGGGATGAGCGTTGTCGCGGGAGAAAGGGAGATTGGTATTAGCAGCGTGTGCACAGACCGGGCCTGGATTGTCACGTGGTATTACACCCCTCGCGACTAGGCGGCTCTATTTTCAGCAAGGTGGCATCGATCGCCACTAAATTATTTCGGCCTGCCTGCCTATAGACGGTGGCCCGAGAAAACTGACCTACATCACTCTACCCGCGCACGTGCTTTTCACCCGTTTCTTCACCTAACGAGGGAACCGTTCGAGCTGGCCCACCCAGATTTTAAAGCAACTTCGTACACGCGTAGACACCGATGCAGAATATACAGGGTGTTTCGCTGCAGCTGCTTTTACGGGGTGATTCTACAGGTCAGAATGAGACGAAAATATGGAATAAATTTTTTAATATCGCGTTTCGTTTTCGAGAAAATTGACTTAGAATGTTTACAGCTTTAAACAGAAAATCGGCTTATAAATGTTTAACGCTAAATATATTGAGACTTATCAACCATCTACGCGTATAAACATTAGGGTGTTTCATATTATAGGGTTAAAATTAAAATATTACAATTTTTTTTTACTTTGCTCATGCCCTGATTCCTATTAATATAAAAAGAATATCTGACAAATTTTGGGAAGATTGAGTAATATTTAGAGGTTGCACACTTTGCACACTAAATAATATGTAGTAGGCTAAGGAAACACGATTTCCAATGATAATTATTTTTATTCTCAAGTCCTTGAAAAAGAAACTAAACTTCAAAGAGGACTTAGACTTAGATAAATTTACATTTTATTATTATTATTATTGTTCACACCTATAAAAATTCTGTACCTTCTTATTTTACCCACATTTTTAAAACCTGAAAAAGCGAAAATAAGTAGGGTAGACCGGGGGTGGCAGTAACAGGGGGGGGGGGGGGGGGGGATTGTAACACGTTAATATCTCAAAACATATAATGGATATTAACACCAATTTTAGATATATCCCTAGTAGCATTTCTGGTTGGCCCACAGTGTCCCCAAGTTGGGAATTAGTTGGCCATCAAAATGCCAACAATAAATGCTACTAGGGATGGTAAACAATGACATTTTTTAATCTGTAATTTGACCTTCTTTAAAGTAATACTGATCGTTACTTAGCACTTTTAAGCGTCTCGTTAGTCACAATTTATAATTGAAGTTCAAAAGGATGGTCGAGGGCGATTGTAACATCGGCAGTCGGGGTCGGTTGTACCGCAACAGAACCGGATAGTGTCAAAGAAGGCGAATCATATTGTCTTCTTTGCATAGAATCCGTGCAGTGTTACAACCGATCCGGGGTCAGAGACGGTTGCAACACTTTGCGCTGTAACGTTAGGGCTATAACACTCCGCTTCGCATTTTATATTAATAACTTGGATATTACTTGACATACAGTGAAACTGTTGTGACTCAATGATGTCAGATGAATAAGTAACATTTCCGTATAAGAGTTTTTGTTGCAAACGTAATAGTTCCTGCGTAATTGTATTCCAAAGTCAAAGTGTTACTACCGCCCCAGGCCTACCCTAGTGATAAAACTGTGCAACCCCTAAATATCATTAAATTTGTCTAAAATTTGGCATACAGATCACTTAGATGAATAGAACCAAGGGGGCGAGCAAAGTTACGTGAAAATAGCACCTTTGGAAAATTGAAACACCCTAATAAACATACACATTCTGCCATTGGTAGAATGAGATCTGCACGTGTACAAAGTCGCATTAAAATCTGGGAGGACGACCACGAACGGTTCCCTCGTAAGTAGAACCGCCCTGGATATAGTCAGACGCTTAAGTGAGAACTACTTCTTCCAACGCATCGCGTACATTCCTTCTTCGATCCCGTCCGCGATGATCCGAATTTGAAGCAGGATACTTTGTACATCCTCTCTACTTTGGGGGATTAATTATTCGTCGGGGGTTGCTTAATTTTAGACCGTTGAAGGGGAAAGGTTGCCGGGACACGGTATCGGCCTGGACTCGTTGCTTTAATCAATAGCGTTCTCTAGTTCGTGAATCTTCATTGGCAACAATCGCTGATGATTCAAGAAATCTACACTTACATATTGAAGCTGTCTGCTATACTGTATCCGTGATGGCACGGTATCTTCTATCTCAGTCTTTCTTCGGCTAGCATATTTGACATTTCTCAGAAGAATGACATTTTAATTGGCAAGAATTAGAGCTGCCTAAAAAATAGAGGACCCAGTAGCGCTCGAAATAGAGGAAATTTGTTGAGTAAGATTAAGTGGAAGCAGGTAGCATTCGTCAGCCGCGTTTCAAGTAGAAACAGTCAGTCACTGGTCAGGCCGAGCGTGGATGGATTTCGCCCGTTGTTCGACGGCTGACGTTCGTGTTCTTGATCACCGATAGGTTTAGAGGGATCGATAAACGTCTAAAATCAACCATATGTGTATTTGGAGTCGCTTTATGGGCGTAGATAGAGGCCACAGCCGGTGGCAAGTTTAAAATGCAGTCGACATTAGGATGCTTTATCAACAGTGTTTACCGTTTATTTACATGCGTTCACGGTGTTTACCGTGTCGCTGACAACCGTTTCGACATACGCGGGCAATACCCATGAGCCGGAATTGAATGTATTTGCTGGAAGTAAGTCAATGTTGTTGCGTTACGTTTAATGTTGGCGGCGTGCCAACGCGTAAGCTTCTCTCTCCCTCTTTCTCTCTCTCACTCTCTCTCTCTCTCTGTATTTACCTTCTCGAAGCTTGAAGGTATTACGGTTGTTTGCGATGGCCCCAGGAAAATAGTTATTTTTCATTTCCATCGAATTCGTTACCAGCAGCGAACAGGATTCCCCGGATTTCTACCTTCCAATCGTTTCTACGAAGTGGACGTGTGCTATGATCCTCTTGGAATAAAAATCGCCACGTGTCGTACCGATTCCAGTCAGTTATCGCTCGCGTCGATCAGTTGGCATAGAAACTCCCCTCACGCTTTTTATCAAAGAAGAACCATTCCTTTTGATGTTTCTGAACGGTCTCAATGGCCCTCGTTCATATCGAAAGTGTTTCTACTCGGTCAGCAAAGCACTTTCAGAAGCTGGCCCTCGAAACACACATTTCACGCGTACTCGCTGCATGGAAATTTACAGATGGCACTGTCAGGTGCCAGTAAAAGCCAATCAGTCCGCGTTTCCGTGCGATTTAACTCGATGAAACGATACCTCGACTGGTCGGATGGTCGCCGTTGGTCGACCCCCGCGGAAAGTTGTTAAACGGTAGCAGTCTGACACGTGTTCATTTATATACATAAGTAGACAATGATGCATGTACGGTCTTGATGAGCCAATTTGCATATTTCCGTACTTCCCGTGCATTTGTAGCACCGCGATTGCTACGCAGAGTTATGCAGATTGCTGCGCAGTGTCACAAAGTGCGTGCGCGTAAATGTTGCGTTTCGAGGAGCGTAACACCTTCGTCCAGGTAACGAGAGATCGAAGTATCAATAAAAAATGATATTCCATTGCGAAATGCTGGCAGCAAACGAGTCCATCTAAATCGTCTAAATCTGCGAAAGCGAAGGTACCTACATCCGTAGTTTCACGTTTCGCACACGGGAACATGAACTCGTCGCATTTTTTAGCACAAACAGGAACAAATGCTTCGCGACGGGGAACACGGCTTTATAAATATTACAAGGCGATACGGAACGGTAGTCGAGGCTCGCTTTCGACCCATCCGGCCGACGATGGAGTTAAGCGGCGCGATTTTTCAATTCTGAGAGTCTTTTCGTGTATTATTAAAATGCAACGTTACAGAAGAGTTATGGGCGCAATGAATATTCCCCTTATATAATGACTCTGAAAAATTCTCCTCCCAGGACGCGTGCACATTTTTTATGACCGCAATCTTTCGCCGCGAGTAACTAAATAATGCACCGAGAAAGAGCCTCGCCACCCCTTCTCGCCCTACCCCTCGCGTTTCCTCCATCCCTTATCGCATTATCGTTACGCGGCTAATTTCCGCGAGGCTTCAATTTCGCCAACGCGTTATCGCGAATTTATTTCTTTCCTCAATATTCAGCTGTTGAAAGTAGCATACCGCGAAAGTTTAAAAGCTAAACGATTACAGTAACATCACTAATTAACCAGAAAGAAGCCCAACTCCTCGCTATCGATGGCAAAAGTATCTTCCTAAAGTAACACTTGCAACACCGTAATATAATCGCGCGGACAACTCGATCCACCACCCCCCCAAACGTTCATTCGCTTAATCGCGCCCGAGGACCAAGAATTTCCAGCGGTTCCGCGAAAGCAATTTACGTGTACGGACGATCGTGCCTGCCTGGAGACGCTTATGCTTCGCGTTCCCCTAAACTTCGGGATTCCATGGTGCCGGTAACGAACAGCGGAGATCCCGAAGCATCGCGCGGCCGCACCAAACTGTCCTTCCTTCGATTCCACATCGTAAGATCCGCGTGAACTCGGATATTTCGCAACCCAGCTCCCCCGACGCGCGATCTAACGTGTAAAAATTATCTAGGCACGCGCCAGGGACAGCCATCGCGGGGGTCCTAAGTCGGGACGAGCGGTTCGACGAGGGGGCGGGTGGGCCAGGGCTGCGGGACTCGTGAACTTTCGTACGAGGTCGCAGCTCCATCCGATATTAAGAAACTTTCCATCGGTTCTCGTGCTTCCGCGACTGCTGGAAATGAAGTCCATGGGTACGCGTAACAGAGACAGAGTCGAGTTTCGCGAGACTTGCAGGGGTCGAGGGGGAGAGACGGGGCGGGTGGTTGAAGAGGGTTGGAACGCGGCGCGGCGAGCGAGAGGGACGAAGACGACGGGGAGGAGCGGAGGATAAGTGGAGCATCATTAGTGTCTAGATAGATGAGGGCAAAACAGGAAGCCGCTCCTTATCTAGATGGGCAGACCCATATCCCCTACCCGGGGATGATACAGTCCGTACGGTATCAGGTGGAACGGTTTGCATTCATCTAGCCGTCGGTCACTGGACCGCGCTCCTCGAACAATTTGGGAACGTGGATGCAGCGAACTGCCGCGGGATTAGCCAATAAGCCTAATGGAAGACGCTCGTTTCCTCTGACGGCGGAACGAACGTCAGCTCCTGGACTCCCTGATAGATTCATGATCGCGGAAGATCGGCTGATGCGCTCCCACAACTGGAACGATCATTTTCGGGGCCGGAGTGTCTGTCAAGGATCGTACGGGCGTGCATGTATAATTTCTTCGGTACTTCGGAAGGGTAGAGCGCCCATGTGCGAAGTTTAAACAGCTGTCGAACAAATCCTCGTTAGAGCTTTCGTACTCTTAGCTACGGTTATGGTGTCTGAAAAACGGTGGAAGTTCCGGAGCTCGGGCGATTTTGAAAAGTCGTTTCACCGCACTCTCGATGTCCTTGTTAAGAATTTTGCATTAGTAAGGCTGGATTAAGTGGCACAAAGGAGGAAGCGGCGAAGGATCCCGTGGAGCGAACGACGAGGGAAATTAAAAGTATAATTATGCGTGATTCTTATTCATGGCGGCCGGGTATCTGCAACTTATATCTTATTAGCCGTTATTCAAGGGGCTCGGAGGTAATCCTCTTTTCTTTCAATAAGTTCCGCGAAATTTTCGGATTTCTTTGCGCGGCCTCCCGTAACGAGGCTGAATTCGCCTAACTTAGATTATAGCTCACGCGGTCTGCCGGGGAAAGTTATCTGTTCTTCGCGAGGGGGGCGGGAGGGTGGTGGCGATTTAAAATGTATCCAACGGGTGCTCGCTGTAAGTTGCGAAGTTAACTGGAGCGAGGGTATAAATTATACGCCCGTTCCCAGACGAGCGAATCAAATCCTTCAGTTTCGAAACGCGCTCTGAATACAACTAATTCCGCGCCGAACACTTTCCGCCCGCGCTACTCTGGTCAGAAACTTTTTCTCCGGTTCGCTGAGGCGGGAATTTTGCGGAGCGCGATTTCTTGCGAATTCTTACATCTCCTTTGTACGATGCTTCTCTCGCGCTGCTTGTTTAGCCATTTCTTTCCAACAACTCTCCAAATCTCAGAAATTGCAGTTGCATCGATTCTGAAACAAAGTGTTCCCCGAACCCTTGAATTAATGGTAGTACGCGGAGGTGGCAGTTTATCAGAAAGCCTCAATTTCGACTGATTCGTCGGAACGTGCGAGGAATTCCCGTCGTATCGGATAAGAGTCTTCATCCTCGGAGAAATAAATTTCTACAGCGTGAAACGGGGGGTACGAAGCCGCGACGGCTTAAAGCTTCGTCGTTCGTCCCTTGGAAGCAGGAAGTCTGGAGAGTTGGCCACGGTCCTGGGCAACGAAGCGCGAGCAAGTTCTTCGAGTGCAAGTTTCTCCCCCCGATTCACGGGCCACGTGTTGCGGATATTCGACATCGATCTGGCTCTTGCAGCGGCAAGACAAGACAAACGGGAACTTGTGAATCCCGCTTTCTCTTTGATCAGAACTATGATTCAAACTTCCACTCAATACCGGCGACTCCCGCTCCCTTGGGCTCGAGCTTGGGCCTTTTTCTTCCCACAGGTATCGTGGGTTCCGTGTCGTTCCGATGCTAAATCGTGTCTCCTGTTCAACTTCGCTGGCAAGGGATGTTGCGCGAAACTTACTTGCGATTCGGAGATAAGTCTGCGCTTCTGTCTGCAAAGGTATCTGTAAGTCTCACGGCGATGCCGTGTGTGGTAATATTTTCTACAAAGTGAAGTAACGCTAACGACATTCCCGTCGCACACCTGTACCTACCGTTCCCGATTAATAATACCGCTTCCCCTCGTGCTAATTCAAGCCGAAAGTCGGCCGACGTTAGCTGGTGATGCATTCGACGAGGGTTCTTGGGAATAAATCCCGCGACGCGGAACGAACTTCCTTCCCGCCGCTGACAAATGTTTTTTTCATTCTTCTGCTCGCTGGTTATCGGCGAACGTGCCGGAAATTTGGCGAATATACGACACGGGACATTTCCAGTAACGAGGCGGCCGTGCTCGCGGGGGCGCAAAAGGCGCGTGGTGGAAAAAAAAAAGCCGGCTAAAAAGTCCCCGGTTCCTCGTATTGTGCCTTCGGGGGCTGTCGCGAATATAATAGAGTTTTCTAGGACAGAGAGGATACTGATAGTTGGCGGCATTGTGCACTTTCGCCCGCCACTGACGATGCCCCCTACTCGCCATTCAATAACTCCGCCATCGTTCTGCATCGTATCGTCCCGCCGGCGTCGCAATTAACAATGATAAATCATCCGACCCAATCGATTCCAACGAGAGAGCAGATATACCCCTGGTTTTCCTTGCCAGCCCCGTCGATTTTCCTCCATAAATCACGCGCCCCAGCCAGCAAAGAGAAAGAGAGGGGCCCCTCTAGAAATCGACAAAAATTCCCTGGTAAAAAGTGCATCGAACCGAGGCGGAGAAGTGACTCGTGGAAGAATTCTCTGGCGACGAGCAAGTGCATGCGATTCTCTTCGGCCGTTGCTTTCCACGCCTTCATTTTTCACCAGCCCCGGCGCGGAATGGTTGATCGATAATCCTGAAAGACGCGGCGCCACCTCGAAGGACACGTCCCACCGGCGAAATCCCGGCCTCGATCGTCCCGAGCGCGGCGCTCCTCCGCGAGGAAGAAAGCACCGGAGGTGGGCACGTGCAAATTGATTCCCTGTGTTCGCACTTAAGTGCCTCCTTATCGGTCGTATTTGGGAGCGGGCCAACGTCTATGACGAATGGTTCGCGGCGACGCGGCCGGAATCGCGGGGATCGAGTGGAAACATACAGCGAGCGATTGCTTTCTCCCGAGTCTCCCTTTCGAACACGATTTCTGGATTAAAACGATTGCTACAGGATCCACTGCTTGCGACTGTTTAACGTTCCATTGTATTTCCAGCTGTTGCGTTGCGAGTAGGCGAGTGCATGATCTGAGAATGTAGAGATTGGATTTCACGGTTCGATAGAGAGATCTGTAAGGAGGTAGTAATCGATCAATTACTGTGCCCAGGTACCAGCGCAGATTTAGATCCGTGGACAAGCCGGTCTCGCAGAACTTGCTTCCTTTTCCAGCCCAGGCGAGCAGTGGGAGCGCCATTGTCGGCGTCTGCGGGGTAATTTTTTATATTCTGAAGCGTTGCCTTCTCGAGAACCTGGCCGCCTGTAGTGGTAGACCTCGAGGATTCTGGCCTACGAAATAATTCGCCAGACCTCCGTGGCTTGAGTGAACCTTAGACCGCGATCTTTGTATGTCGCCAGCTAGAAGGTTCTACGTGTAAATAGAAATAGACCGAAGGTCTAGCTTTTCGACATCCTCGGACCACCGGCACAGCGGCATGCACAAAATAATGACGAAGTTCCCCGGACGGCTCTTACAGCGTTCCGCTCCCGCTTTTCTCGCAATTCATCCCTTTCTACCGGCGGCTGGCAGCGCCCTCGTAGATAAAACGCGGAGACGCACACGGGGGAACACAAAACCGCGTGTGTTTACAGAGAATGGGAACCAGGTCAAGCGAGAAATCATTAGTCACTACGGCGATTTTTCACCCCAAGGACTTACTTTCGCTGCGAATGCTCGTCGCGTCGGCGTTTCTGCTCTCTCGTCGAACCGATTCGTTATTCCCACTACAGACACCCGTATACACGCGCCCGGCAGTCGGAAATCCAATAGAAACAGTGGGGGCAAGGGTGAGATGGTAGACGGATGTCGCGACTGGAATCTCTTGGTCGCTAGGAAGAACAGAAGAATCCCGACGAATGCGCAATGACATCCAACGAGTCAGGCGAGGTTACGGAAATAGTTTGCACTCGGAAGTTAACGCATGCGTGACGACTCTCATCTTTGATTCACGTGTGTCCCTTGTACCGGCTACACCCACTCGACACACTCGAGCGTCCATCGGCTTTGACCAATTACGAGAATTGTATTAATTAGAGGTCTCCCCCGTTCCCCGTGATCCCGTTTCACAGGCCGATCCTCTGATTTCTTCTAATCCGCGCGCACGTCGAGAAGCCTCGTTTCGCGTGGCGCCAAGCAAGTCTCGAAAGAACCGCGCGAAAGAATTTCGTGAAAGGCGCACTTAACCCCGTTGACGAGTTCGTCTACGAGTAGAGGAAGAGGGACGTGGAAACGTGCCACGGTCTCGCTCGACCCCGTGAAGAACCGGGCGGAAATGTTGTTCGCGCCGGAAGGGTCGCTTCGACCCGGAAAATTTTAACGAGATAAAGCGTTCCGCTGAAAACAAGGAATCGTCTGGCGAGGGGCGGCCGCGTAGCGTTCTGTACGGGAAGGAATCGACGAAGGCCCGGGATTCGAGTGCTGCAGGCACGCTGATACAGCGGATAGGTTTTTGTGCTGATGAGGAGACACTTGGCTCGGCAAACAATACCTTTAACAAGTGAGACTGGCGATAACACTGCGCTTCTCTGTAGCTACGATATCGCAACATTATCGTTCTAGGAACTTTTTCGGACAAAACCGCGGTCCAAAGAGGTGGTCCCAAGTGGCCTTTGAATTTACGCGATCTGGTCTTCGAAGCAAGAGCAATACCGTGCAGTCAGGCAAACAGTTTTCCTTCGACGGGGCTCGATGGATCCGCGATTAAACGGTCGATAAGTAGCGAGAATCTCACAGATACCGATACTCGATCGTGCCGCGGTCGGGGGTAATAGGACAAAATTGTCCCGATCCGACGGGCCGGAAGTTAGTCAGACGAGCCGATGGGGCCAATATCAATATCGTCGGTCGCGATGTCTCACCGCTGCAGAATGCATGAGACAATCGAAGCCACTTCTCCCGGAGTGCTTCGCCTCCCAAACAATATAAGGTGAATTTCGCCCCTAACTTTCCTCCTTCGTGCAACGTTCCCGCCCCCTCGCCAACCCCCCCACGTTTCGTAGTTTCGCGAGGCAAGAGACGCTCCAGACGGAGCCAGTCGGTGCCTCGAGTGCTATCCTGTTATGAGTGCTTGTTACCATTAATATGCGACGGGATGCAGATGCTCGCGATTTCGCGCGGATTCACGGGGAACTTCCCGAGGCTGGCATATTCTGCATCCAGGTTTTTCAGCTGATGGGTAATCAGGCAGGGAAATGTCTCCAGAAACGTGGAAAATCGTTCTTCCTTGCCAGACGTTGTTGAAACGTCGCTCCCTCTAGAAGCTACCACGTGGACATTCCCGTTATTACCATTCGCCACAGATACCCTCTATCTTCCCCCATCACCACACATCGCTTCCGCATACCACATCCCAGTTCACCAAGTATCAACATATCCCAATCACCGCAGAAAAAGAAGACCCTGGAACACCTACATCCCCTTAAACCTCAAAATATTTACCCAGGAACGTTACACGGCGCTGGCCGTGAATCCCAACGACGGATTCCCCTTCAGTTTCCAATTGTTCCGTCGTCTTCCTTTTTCCACGCCCTGGCAGCACGCGCCTCCGATGCCGCTCGGCGTGAATGCACAACGAATCGGCCCGCGCCTGCGGCTATTCGTCGCCGTTTCGGATTGAAACTCAGCCGGGCAATATTTTTTCCGCGGCTGAACTTGATTAAATCGCCAGGCCGGAGGGACAGAGTTCTTTAAACGAGCAAACAGAGCAGACCACCGCGTCGGACAACGGGGGTGGGTTAGCGTGGGCGGTTTGCCGCGGACGCGCATCGATGCCGACGACCGCGTCGACGGTCACCAGCTGCCGTGCCTGCAAATGCAATTTTATGCCTCGGCTCCCCCCAGGTTCCGACGCACGCCGCGCCGCTCCTCGTCCTTCCAGCGGAAGAGATCCTCGAGACTTTCCGCGTGGCTCGCGAGAAGTGCCCACTAGGATCCAGCCTCAGGATCGCTCTGTTCAAGCTGCGACCCCGTGTCTCGGGGAGAACGAGGCGGCGGGAAAGCGCTGGGGCAGGTCACGCGTGTTCTCTGCGATGTCGCGTGAAGACGGCTCACGGCTGCAAAACGTCGGACTGTTGGCCGTGCCTTGGGTTTCCTCGCTTTCTGTGGTCCCTTCGGTGGAATAGAGTGATGGGTAGAGAAAAGTGTCTCTTAATAAGTCGCTTTTCGTAAGCTTGTATGAATGAGCGTTGGTTGTGCGCGTAAATTGTTTCGAGGTCGGGTTGGCGGAGGTGCGATGTTTAAAACGTTGGGTCAGTGGAAATGTTCCTTGATGGCCGATCGAACAAGCGGAAAACAGAGCTGTGTAGATGTCATCAGCGGGCCTGTTCAAGCGTCGACAGAATTCGAAATTCACCGTGTCGTCGAGCGCTGGCAGCGTAATGCATCTGTTGCGTTCTTTCATTCTATTTTTGGCCGATGCGAATGCATTTCCCATGACGGAATCGCGCGAGCCTGGCCGAGTTATGTCTCCAATAAATCACGGACGAATGAAATACGAAATTTACGTACCGCGCATCAAAATTCCGTGTACGCGCGCGCGCGCGCGGGCGTGCGCATTTCCGGCGCACACGCCGGCTGCAAAAAAATCTGTACGAGTTTGGTTTGAATCGATCATGCACGGTGCATCGATCGTTTCCAAGCGAGAGACTAATTTCGCGATTGCGAGGGACGAGGGGACAAACGCCACTCGGTGGGTTCTCACAATTATTCATTCATTTGGATGTATAAGAGTCTGTGTACCTGCAGACAGCTCGAAATCCTCGATACAGAACGACAAATAGGAGGAGAGCGAGCGTTAAGTCGCACGGGCGCTAAACGCTTTTGTTCGTAATCGCGCGCCGCCGCTTCCTTCCGCTTCGTTGCGTCGATTCCGCCTTACCCTCGCTTCCCCAACCCCCCCGGGTTCTTCTATCAGGAAAGTACATCCAGGATTTTTACCATCTCGAGAGGCGAGGGAAAGCTCGCGTGAGCCTTTGAAATGACGGTTTTCTCATCTTAAGTGGCCGTGCACCTATCTCCCGGCGCCTGCAGGGAGGGCAGCTTACGTTTAAAGGATCCCCGGCTCCTCTTCTTTCTCGCTTTCTCGTCCACCCGCCCCCCTCCGCCCCCTGGCCCCCGGCTTCCGCTGTCGGTGTTCCTTGCCATTAGACGATTCCAGCTTCCCGGGAATGTTCGCAATAATGTTACAAGCGTCACTGTGGCCGGAACAAAAGGTGCAGCGCCGGGCGTTGCAAATGTGCCCGATCTTATTAGCCGGATAGTTCTTGCGAGGGGAAGTGCCGGCAAGGATTTTTATCGCATTACAGGCCGTCGTGCCTTCCAGCGAACACTTGTCCGCGAGCGTATCAAAGCGACTCGAATAATCGAATTAAACCAGCCCCCGATATAATTTTAATGGCAGGGTGTGGGGTGCAGGGCACTGCAGGTCCGTTAACGAAATGGATCGAGTTCCTTTTTCCATTACGCCGAGCTTCTACGGCTCCACCTTCTCTCCCGTTTCTTCTGGCTCTGATCGCCGTTCCCTCGACTTCTTCCACTGCCTTCTCAGATGGTCCGGGGGATACAAAGGCCGCGTGTCACGTTCGCGTTACCCATCGACGCCCAACGGAACTCTCTAATTGAGATTTCCTCATCGAAGAGCACCGTCTTCCCTGCGACTCGGGGATCTCGGATTTTCTCGTCTTCTATAGGTCGAGCTCGATGAGAACTGGAAAGGCGTCGAGGCGTCGCAGGCTCGTGTTCGTCCTTTCAATTTTTCCCACCCGGGGGCTATGGTGAACGAAGTGTTTGCTGTGAAATGCGGGAGATACGAGCTAAGATCTAATGAACAGAAAAGTATTCGGCAGAATCTATTTCTCTCTACCCTCCGAACAATTGAACCCCCGCCTCGACTACTCTCGTAGAACAGCTTCGATTCTTCCCTGTTGAACGCTTTCTTTCTCGCGACGATTTCCCACGAACCAGGAATCGCGGGTTATCAATAATCGATGGCAATTTGTCGACAACGTGGCGAAACTCGGGCAGCAAAACGGGCTTTCGGTTGCAACCACCGATGACCGTGAGATTAACTTCCGTCGCTCTAAACATTACGTTCGCCGCCCGATGGACGAATCGATGGCGAAATTAATGCCATCGGGAAGCTTTGATAGGGATATTGCTACGTGCCCGTCGCGCGCGTGTGTTCGCGCGCGTGTACGCGGCGATCGCGCGCGAACGTTGGACGAATTCCAAGCGCAGAGGGGAAAGTCGACGACACCGGTATCCCCGACTCGGTCCCCCGCACGAGTTTCGGATTAATCTATCCTCGACCCTGTCGCGCGATAGCAAACCGATATCCGCGTGAAATTAGACACGTTTAATGCTCGCTGCCCCAAGTATTTAATTAAGGAGGCAGCGCCCGCCTTCTCGTCCCAGGAAATTGAATTTCGTTAGAGCCGATGGCTGGTCCACTTGAAAACGACGCCACGTCCGCGCCTATTCTTTCTTCAGCAGCTCTTCTCGCAATGAAATCTCGTATCTGACAGCACGCGTAGAAGCTTCATATTAAATTCTACGAATATTCGCGCGGCGCTCGTAAAACGAAGCTTTAGTAAGTTCAGTGGTCGCAAAAACTTCAGTGCATCCCCCAGAAGGCTGACTCGTGGCGCAGGTAAATAATTAATCAGAGCGCCGCATAGCACCGTGGCGCTTATCAGCCACGAAACAAGCTCGCCCAATTCGCCAGCCCTGCAAGAAGAAAGTATCTCCCTTCACGATGCAAAAATCACGCGACAGAGTAGCTTGCGTCGTCCGCGAGAGACCACTTCGTCGTTCTATATTGCGCCGGCCGGAATTCGGTGTACCAGGCCACTGTAACCTAACATCGTCATCTTCTGGCCGGCTAGTCCACTCTTTTCCCTCCTCTCCCGGTCATTGTACGGGCGCGTTCTCAGCGCAACTGTGCACAATCCCCCCGTGCACTCGTGACAAGCGACACGGTCGAAAATACAGTGGGGAACGAGAGGGGGCGAGAGGGGGCGAGAGGGAAGTACGGGGATGGCAGAGTCGGAAGGCAAGGAGGGACGGAGAGTCACGGGATTTGAGCCTGGAAGTGGTATATGACTATGATAGTCCGTTGCATATTTCAGGATCCACTTGGCGAACCGTGTGCACTCGTGAGCGAGCGCGCCCCGACAATTCCCTCGCACGTACACACACGCAGCACGCGAGCACGGACACGCGCACACAGGATCTGCCACGTACACGATTTTACTCTCGGTTTCTGTAAAAGCTCTCGAAACCGCCGCCCGTGACTTAACTCGTCTCTAAACGGTGCCATTACCACCATAACCGAAGTGTCACCGTGGCTGGCTGATAACGTACCCCGGTTGCCGCTCACGGGGTAATTTCTGTCTATCGAGGGCAGAGGAGCGGGATTAGTTGTCGTTGCTTCAAGAGGCTTCAACGACTCTAGCCTGGTCTTTCTGTATCTTCTCCTCGCGTTACGGGTACTCCGTTTTCGTTGCGCTCTATAGGCAACGCGTACGGCTAGTACCTAATTTCGTGGGGTGTTTGGGAGTGGAGGGTTGCAGAGTGGCGCGGGATGCTTGATGGTGGATTGGAAGAAGCATTAAATTACGCCTTCGTGTTTGTATAATAAAATAGTGTAGGCGCTTCCGGGGCGCTTGAACTGCAGGCACCGTCCTGCATTATTCACATTGTAGACGAAAAGCGATGCAAGTGTGACTCATGAAAAAGAGAATTGCGGTGTGTCTCTGAACGGAAATGTATTCCTTTTCACCCTCGGCGCGCATATCCCGGGCTGGTAGAATTTCTGAGCAAAGACACTCACGGATGAGAGACGAAACACGGCCCCGTATTCCGCCTGGCGGCGCAATTCGCGTTAGCTCACCTTTAACGCGTCTACCTGGCCAAGTTAGGAGACGAATCGTTAGGTTACTGAACCCGTAGGCATTATTATTGCAACCGGATCCAACGACCATTAAACAACGGGGCAACGGCGCGGCGTTGCGCACACCCGAACTGTTCCACCGTGGATCACGTCCGCTTAGCGAAACAACCATCGACGTTCTCTCGTTTGCAAGTCGGATTATGGGCTTTGATTAATTCAATAGGCGACTCGAGCGCCGAAAAACTCTGTGTCACCATCTACGTTGACCGACATGTCTGGCAGGCATAATAATTATGCGATGATTATTGTTCTATGCTCCTTTCACGCTAATGGGAACATTCGAAGAGCAATTCAGAAAATTCCGCTGCCATCAAGTGGGGAAGATTCTAACTATCAGTCGGAGTAACTTAATATTCCCCGAAACTTGTGGAATGGCAATCGACAGTTACAAGTTACCGTGAGCATTTCATTCGACAAGTTTCACCGCGCTTCGTTTTTCTTTTCCTAGGGTTAAGTACGTATTTAGACTTCTTTCAACTAACCACTCTTCGTTTCTTTGTTGCAGGTACGTAGAGCATGGTGCAAGGATCCATTGCCACTGGACTTGCAACGATCGGTAAGTCCATTTTGCAACGTTGAGCCGTAGTTAATCTAACGGGGCCTACCCATTGCGATACTTTCAGCGAAATAGGTGCTTAAGCCGTGAGAAACACTCGAGTCGAATCAAATTGAATGGAACCTCCAGCGTTCCCATCGTTGCCCGAACATTTTATTCCCTTTCTGTTTTGCGTTCCGCCCGCTTATGGCCCCTTTTCATTTCCACTGTCAGATTGGAATGCACCCTTCCTCCGCCCCGTCCGCGAGAACCTTCTTCCCGGTGTAAACGTCCACGCACCTTCGTATTTAATCTTTCTTGGCGTCGCTAGACGCGCAACTAAGAATTCCTTGCGCCGTCCAATTTCCTTTTACATTCTTGCAACTGTGACCTCTCATATTTCAAGCTCGTAAATCTCACTCGGTTATAAAACGGTGTGTAAAATCTGAGAGCTCGACTTGCAGCTTACTCTTTGAAGGTCGCCACACTCCTAGACAAGACTTCTTGCAAATTCTTTGCTAACTGTTCAACTGTTTTATCCAGTCGATCAGTTCGATCAGTTTTCCTCCCCGAGTTCCATGGCAAATATTTCGCGCATGTTTCCCGCCTTTAGCCAGACTTGCGGTAGGACATAAAATAATTGTGCATCGGATTACACCGCCGCGAGGAAAAGCCGATTGTTAAATGCAGCCGTGTCGTATCACCTTTTAGGAAGTCGCGCGAGGGGTCGATGGTACTCGAACGCCCCGGCGAGATATCGCACCTTTCAAAGCCCCCCTTTTCTCCTTCCCTTTCGCCGCGAGCCCTTGGATTTTCACCTATCCCCTCGGCCGTCGTCGTCGTCTACCGTGCCACTTCATGACAATGCACGTCCCATCCCACTCGTGGGGCTGTTTTCCACGCTGGAATCCGGAATGTCGTCGATAAAATATTAAGGGCGGCGATATGTGGGCCAGTCGCGCGAGAAACGCCTTGCAAATCGGGGGGAGGGATACGGCGATCCCATGTTTAATCAAATTCTTAGGGTGCAACGGTGTCTCTGGCCGATTAATGGACGGTCCATAGTGAATTCTACGGCGTCTCGATGAACTCTATTAGCATTTCATCTCATACATCTTGGAGCTTGACTTTGAAATACCGGGGAAATGTTCATTTCGATCTAGACCCCCCTTTTCTGAGAATTACAGTGCCCCAGAAAGAATCCAGCTATCCCAAATGATAATCTCAACAAGGTACAGAATAATAGCACAAATATTCCCGGCACTGTGGTGGAAGTTATTCGCTGGAACGCTGGAGAATTTCATTGTATATAGTTCGGACTTTGATTCAAGAGTTTGAGTTCCTCATTGGGGGAATTATTTGAAGTATTTCGTCGGTTCGTTCGCAAAAGAGCTCGTTCATTCCGGAACAACTATTTCTACCACCGTCGAGAGTGCCTCTCGCTTGCAAGCACCGCGATAGCTTTCGAATGATATCCTCGTTTTTTACAATGGGCATGAAATCTTTATTTCAGGATCAGACATCAAAATTCCGACTCGAAACAATTAACCGTGCGAGGGCGATTTAATCGCCAGCTGTCCGTTCAACTGGCGAAATTGCACGGTTTACTTTTATCTAGAATTATATCGCGTCATAATGACGACGTTAACTTTCATTGAGTGGCGTCCAGGCGCGGATAAAACTCCGAACAAACTGCCTGGGGATTCTGTTTGTGGCATTCGCCGAGTCTGATAACTCTATCTATACTGCTCCCCCCTATCTTGCCATTTATAGTATTCTCTTGCTTCGAAACTTCCCTCTAGTTTCATCCAGGACAAAATGCCACGCGAAGCAAGACACTCGACGAGCATTTAGAGCCGAAGCAACCAATGTTCGAACACCTGGAAGCTTTTTCCAAACGTGTAACTTCGCGTAATTACATGCTGACGTGCGCGGGAATCCACGCAGACACCGGAACGAACTCGCGAACGTAATTGGCCGGGGATCTCCATCGTTCATGGAGCATCGAGATAACGCTGCGACGTGGTGATCCGCGATAAAAGGAGGAATCGATGAGGGGGGTTGGAGAGGAGCTCGGTTAAACAATGTAATTCGTCGGTCTCGGCGGCGGCAACGACGGCCATTAATTCGCAAAATTAGACGGATAAATCGAAGATGAAGCTGGGCAAGATCCTCTGCGAGGTTGGGTCTGGGGTAATGGTGGAATCGGAACAAACGGGACGAATGCCGTGAGCCATTATTGGCCCGGATGAAACGCTGGATCATCGTGCTTTTTGCGGATCTGCCCTGAACGGCAGAACGTTATCTTTCTTCCATTTTCTTCGCCTCGACATTGGCAGCACATTCTTCCGTATAATCGCGTGATAGAGCTTCGCGCGTGTTCCACTTGTTCGATCCTTTCTTTGCTCGATCAAGCAGCATGGGGTATGAAATACCGAAATACTCGTTCTGTCCAACGCAATCTTTAACGAGACTTGCACGCCGTGTATAATGAACGGTTCGATCATGGAGCGATCATTAGAACGGAAGTGCATCGACATGATTGTCAAACTTGCACCCAAACACGTGGCACTTGTCCTGAAGAAAATAGACTAGTGGATCGTATGGTAATCTTTCATCTAGATCCAGTGTCGTCGATGTGGTTTCGCCTCGAAGCCCAGCATTCCCGGCGAGCGTTCCAACGATGAATTCCCTCCACGATGATACTTTATTGAAATTACAGAATTTTAATTGGGATCTCCCGGCCCCGGCTCTCGACGATCGCGATCCCTCCCCGTAACCGGCGTAAGGTTAATGAACCACTCGTGATTTAAGTGGTTCCGCTATGTGGAACACGTTACGTCGGACAGCGGGGCCGCCGCTTCTCGCGTAATAATCGTAATGATTTCCTGGGAAACATTTTTTCTCAACCCCTTTCCGCGTGCGCGGGGATCACGGTCGAGTTTCCGCCCCCGTGGCTCTGTTTGCCCGCACGCCCATAGTTGCCCGTTGATCGCAGACTTTCACCTTGCGCGAATTAATTTCGTTACACCGGCTCGTAGGAATCACGGCACTCTAATTGGCCGCCGCTCGGCGAATTTCCCGGCGTTACGAGCCCCCCCGTAATCTTCGCCAGGCCGAAGCGGACCGGCTCGTAATTTCGGGATTATACGCGGTGAACGGCGTTGCACGGAATATCATCTCTTAATGCGCACTCCCGGGTAGCTGCTAACCGGGTCTGTTTCTTGTGGCGACGGTTCCCCTTATCGTATTCCCTTTCACCGCGTGGTATCGTTTAGCGATCACGTTCGCTGCAATATTGTGTTTAATATGCGGCTGAGGGGAAAGGAATGCATTGTCTGCTGGATAGAATTGGGAATGGTTTATGATCCTGGAAAGTGTAGGAAGGTGTAATCTCCAACAGTAGAGTATAGAATATAAATAGTTGAAACATGAGGTGCGAGAATGGATTGTAATTCCTTCATTGTCGGTAATTCTAACGGGTATCTTTGTATTTCTTAAACGACGAATGGTCCTTCGAATGTTCCGCATACGGTCCCCTTTTGCACAGAAAAAGAATGGAGACGAATCTCCGTGCGAAATTTAATCAAACCTGGACGCACTTTGCATCGCAGGAAACCCATTAAATATCGTTCGATGCCCATGCAGCGGCTAAGTGTCGGCTCGATTGCCCATAAATTTCCATTTCGGTGTCTACGTACGAGCGACTAACACGGCCGCGTGCAGATCAATCGCGCGTCCCTTCTACGCGCCGGTAGAACCAACCGATTCCCATTCTCGACACCCCCCTGTTTCCACGTGGAACGACCACCCCACCCCGTCCTCCGCCACCTATCGAAATTAATTTACCTGCATTTTATAATGCAATCGCGGCACGGTCGAATGGCCAGTGATTTACAGCGACGATATTTCAGGACGGGAACGTATTGCGGCTTGACGCTTGCTGCTGGAATCACCGAACCGAAGTTTCGGTGTCCGTGGCGCCGAGGCGTCACGGAACGAGGGAAATCGGCAAAAATTGCTGGAAACTTTGCTTCTGTATCTCCTGCCTGCGACTTCTCGCTCGAATATCCTCCGATTCATTCTCGGTTTTCATATCGCGAAAAAGTTTATCTCCGCGGTGCGAAATCCTTGCCAACGCAGATCCCCAGGGCGAGTGCGTAATTCCTCGGTGCCACAAACACCGACGATAAATATCGCGGCCACTGCGTCACCAAGTTCCGAGCCCCGGCGTCGAGCTCGCGTAGTAACGCGCGAATGTTGCGCTCCGACATTTTCAGGACGTATTCTTTCTGATTAGCGCGGACAACGCGCGCGGACGTGTACGCCCGCGCCTATTATCCGACGCTGGTGGCCGCGCGCCCCCTCCGAAAATATAATATTACCAATTTTCGGGCATTCAGAGGCCCCATTGTCCGGCGACGAAAATATCGAATCGCGTATAATGGCCCCCTTTTCGCTTGATGCGCCCCGCCGTTGAACAGGTATTCACGTCGCGTGAACACTTTGAAGGCTGGTCGGGCGTGCGCGAAATTGCCGCGAACTGGCGATTTTTTTAATTATCCCGGCTGGTAAATGGCACGAGTCGATAAAAAATAGAGCGGGAACGGGGGACGTTTGAAGCGTTGTCGGCAGTAAAACGCGCACGGCCGATGCCCGTTGCCCGTAAAACTGGCAAATTAGTGAAACTCATTTACCGGTCGAATTTACGGGCGGCCCCCGATGAAGCGTTAAGGCCCGCTTACAATGCAACGACAAAGGAAAATGGCCGGTGCTCCGTTCGAATGGAACAATTTTTACCAAGTTTTTACGGTATCCATCGGATTCCCATGCTTTTGTTGGACGCAATCTAGAGAAAGCTATTGCAATTCCGCTACTTGAAGCGAAGAATTCGTGTTAAGTACATTGCACTGTCGTTCGTGAGTATTTGCAGAAAATGTGATATTTACTACAAATTTAATACCTTTCACTGCTTCTTTCTGGTTGCAATTTAAAATACTAAAGTAAAATTTGAAGTAAAATTTGTTAGATTTGCTCGATAAACTTTCAAAGTTTTTCACAATTATTCGGCACATAATTGACGTCCGAATACTTATGAACGGCAGTGTATGTGTGTCTTCCAGCGAAGGAGCTGGATTTTCAGTGAAGTACGTTAAGCTCTAGGATGGCTAGTCCAGTAGGATCGTTAGAGGTGCCAAACGATTATACGTATTTCCGTCCCAGATTGATTGATTAAATCACGGCTACGACGGCAGTAATTAATGCACCCCGATCGAGCAGTAATAAGACCCATTAACATTCGCGATAAAGCTGGAGCCACAATTTTTCTCCGTCATGTCGAGCTTCCTCGCGCGACGTCTGACAAATTATCCCGGCTATTAATTAGGAAAATCACCGTGTCACGGGAAATAATTATCTTGTTCGCTGCGGCTGAGAGTACTGGTGCATAATGTGTATGAAATTCCAAGAGTGTGTTAAGTAACAAAGTGTTCACATTAACATAACCTTATGAAACAATTGAAAGGATCCATTATTCATCTGAATTGCTCGATAGTAGGTATGTTTTTTTTTAACCTTCCTGAATCATTCTTTCACCTACTTTCCGCACTTGAAGCTGTCTTTCAATTCCACAGGAGTAATACCTACGTAGTCCTGCTATTTCATTGTAGTTCGTTGTTTCACGTTCCCTCCACCTAAGCGAGGAACTTTCGAACGTTGTTACTCAGAATTCGAACTGCACGCAGACTTTGACGGCGCGGTGATCCCGGTTACCTTTTCCAACGAGCTCGACTGCGGCAGACGGGCACTTCTCCCGGGGAACAATTAACTGTAATAAGCATCCTCGCTGGCAGGCTAGTTATAATTGAATTACACCGTCGTTAAAACATTACGCATTATTGATTATTCAAGCACCGTGCGCTTACAATTAGAAATTGGATACACGGGAGAAAGCTCAATGCCTGTGGAAGAGGAAAAAGTGGAAACAGTCGAGCACTTGAACCACGATCCCCAATCGTGACGTGTTCGTTGCTACGAAACTTTGTCCCGTTTCACTCGACGTCCATGAGGATATCCACCCTTTCGATCCTTATTCGTAACTTACCCTTTAGATTTGCTTAAACTCCCCGCGACAAATTTCCGAGATAATTGCATCGATCGTTCACCGAGTATCACTCGTCTCTTTTTATTGAGCTCTCAAACTGTAAATACAGTATTCTTAACTAAACCAAGTGCCTACATCGCACCTAATCGCGAGCGTCAGCGGTTCAGTTGTAAATTTAAGCGCTTGGATGGATTCTCCGCTCCCCAAGCGATCCACAAAGTCACTCCCCGCTGAAGGGGTTAATTTATATCCCCCGTTTGAACGGCTCCGCTCCCATCTCACGGGGGAAACACTATTCTTCGAGACACTCGAAATCGATTTTTAAGCGAGCGTGTTGCACGCAAAGATATATCATCTCGTGTAGGTTGCGACTGAGATAGGTGGTACGAGGGCCGTGATTTATTTGGCTCGCCGGTGCAGGACACTCGGGCGAATTTCCTTGCAGTTGCGAGGGAGAAGGGAAAAGCCTCTTCCATCCTCATTCGGGCCTGTCTCCCCGACAACGACTCTTCCTTTTCCCTGGGTTGTCGAGGGTGTATCGTTACGTCGAGAATTGTTCGGGGAGGGATCCTTTGTTGACCGTTTGCTCTTCCTTAAATCTCGAGAACTGCAGCTCCCTTCGTTCTTGTCCCGTGAACTGTGCTCGGCTTGTCGACGCCGTCAACTGTCCCGATCGTGATTCCTTCCTCTCTGTTTCGAGCAACTCTACCATCGATTAAAGGCGCTTGAAGAAGCTAGGTCCACGTAGGTGGCTTGCTTTTATTTGTCTCCTTGACTGGTCACTCAGGATTCTTTCTTCGCGCTTAGGACACCGCGGGGTGCACTAAGGAAGACAGTTCCCAACCATAAAAGCCAAAGTTCGACTTTCCAGCCGTAATCGTGTTTGCAGTCTTTCGTGGAGCATCCACCTTCTTCTCTAGTTATCCCTTTCTTCCAACTTGTCATTCCTTATTTCTGTACTTCGCGGTTTATTCGCTGTCCAAAGATTTCCCTAGCTCCTCTTGTCTTCGCGTTTTACACGCTATTCAAACCTTTCTTCGCTCTTCTCTTTATCCTCCTGACCGCGCCGTATCCCGGCACCCGAGCGTGTCTCCCTAGCGTCGAAAAGGAACCCTAAAAGCAACGTCATTCCCGATACTCTGGTCCCCACAATTAGGCGCAGGCACTGGCTGAACAGCTTCGCTCAATCCTCGCTAGATTTTCTGAGAGTATCGTTTCTCGCAGGACCCTCCAGGAACCCTCTGTTGACCGTCAACCACGTCTCGATCCTCGCGCGAGGGGTTTTATTTCCTTCGACGTTCTCGTTTCCTCGATATTGTCGACGCCGTTTCCTTCCTTTTGCACTCACGCTCGTGCATGATTCAGCACAGCTTACGACGCTGGCCCCCGACGATGAAGAAGTTCGATATCGGGCGAGAAGCCGTTCCTTATTCGGAGATTGGAAAACGAGATTGTGCTCGGGCAAAGAGGGTCGAAGGAAACCTCGCGGGATATTAACAAACACGCTTGTTCTTCGCAAACGTGTAATAGTGAAGCGTAAACTTGTAGTTGAAGAATGGGGAGGCTCGGAGGCGATTGAATTCCCAATTATTATCGAGCTATTCGTCCTGGTGAACATATTAATCTACAAACGCGGCAGAACAGAAGCATCGATCGGCGACAATTTTCAATAACAAATGGCACAGCATGGGGGACACGGACAATCGTGGGGGGGGGGGGGGGGGGGGGGCGCGATTAATTATCAGCGCGCGATTTTCGGCGCGGTTTCTCGCGCGAAACGAGCGTAACCGCGGCAGACGCGTAGCGATTTATCGCGGCTCGTTGCACCGCGCTCTCCATAAATAGAACTCGAAGCCCGCGGTTCGCGAACAGGAAAAATCCACGGCCGCGACAAATTTGCATTGGAAACGCCGCGCGGAGTCGAAGCGCTGAACCATAGCGTGGTGAAGCGAAATTAAAAAAGAGGAAAAGGACCGTACGAAAACGTTGCCATATTGGATTACACGTGTAAATTCAATTTCTGTTTACGTCCCTCTATGACACGGGTATCCTAGGTTCATTGAGGATGATATTTGAACGAGATGAAGTTTGCGAGCCGCAACGCGTGTTAGTATAATTCACGAACGTAACTCGTTCAAAGAAGAGATCCACGTGTTTACGTAGGCGAGGGAAAATAGCCCCGCAGAAAATCCTAGAGTACTTAAAGCATACATACTGTTGCGAGCACCCTATAGAGAGGATCCATGGCCCGCTGGTGCTCGCGACGAAGACAAGGGACAGCGAGAAGAAGGCGATCGGATTGATCGCCTGTCAAGCTGTCATTCGAAAGTCAGCCACCATTACTAGCAGACGTCTCGATATTACATTGCCTAACAGATTGTATTAGTTACCGATTCCTGTATCTTTCTGTGTTATTCTTGTTAACCCCTTGTTACATGTTCTACTATCGTTGTTGTTCAGTAAACTTATATTATGCCGAATCAAATTCGTAACAATACATATATCTATCGAAATGTCAAACGTCCCTCGGCCATCTTCAAGAACAGAGAGTTGAAAGGGAGCGCGTTAGCGCAGCCATGATCGGCCAGATCCGCGGAACAACAAATTAGAAGCCCGCGATTGTTTCTCTGCGCAATAAAACAGCCGTCGGGCAACGGGCGGCACGAGACGGACAGTGATTTCCAATAACGAACTCCGAAATATCCAGGCTGCACCGGGGGCCCGTGCAGTTGGATCGCTCGATCCTGGAATGCAATCAATCGCCCCCCAACACCGGATCCTCGGCCCTTTGATTACCTTTATATCCGCCGCCGTTCCGTATAACCGGCTGGCGTTCCGATAAACGCTCCGGGAATGTTAAATCCACGGCGCAATAACCTATTCCGAGGCGAGCGGGGGCTGCAAGCTAATGCGCATCGACGCGCGCCTGAAGTCTGCGCTGAAAACGGGTAGCCTGGCCGCGGACCCTATGCAAATGAGCACACACGGCTGACGGAGTTTCGCCAAGGCAATCAAAGGGCCTCGAATCCCGCTGGCTTGGTTGCACACATCGCCGGCAAAGCCCCTGGATCCTCCGCCATCCAATAGTTCCCTTCGCCGAGCTGGAGCCGGAGCCAGAGCCGGAACCAGAGTCCGGTCACGAGCTCCGAATTATGATTTCGTTGGCCGCTTCGCGAGCTTTTACCCACTTACCGAGGCTTGCCCGAGTGGACGCGTGGCTCAGGCGACGATGAATGGGGGAGTCGCGCGGGGATCGTGAGCGGCGAGAAAACGGCTCGGAGGGTAGTGCTTTTCGTCGTTGAACTATGGGATACCCACGATAATTATTTAGACGGTGGTGTAATTGAGAGGGGGATAAGAGGAACGACGGAGGGGTAATCTCGGCTGAGCTGAGTGAGAAGTGCTGTAAGCGGTGGCCCGATGTTTCGAGCGGATTTTTCTGGCTCCTTGGGTGTTCGCCGACGGTGCTCGTGCTACGTGTAGATATCTCATTCTACTCTGGCTCTCTGGCTTTCTGTCTTTCACCTCGCGCTCCGATCGCCCTTTACTTCTCGATCTCCGCGCCCCGCGTATTTGCGCCCGATTCCATTGCGTACCTCTTCTTAATTCCACCTCCAACTGGGCTACTAGCTCGCCGCTGGGAAAGAGGGAAGCAAACAGACTCGTCAGATTTATACGCGTTGGCTACCGATAACCGCGCTAATAGCCGTGTTCAAAGGATTTTATGGAGATCATATTTTTCGCGGAGCCCGTCAACACGCATTGTCGGGGCGGAACACAGCGTCCCGTGGAAATTTAACAAAGTTCAGCTCACCGGCGCGTTCGTACGTCAATAGGACAGACGATTACACAGATGAGAGGGGGCACGGAGTTTAACGCGCGCCGAACGGGTTGATTACATTGCAACAATTAACGCGCCAGCTCCGAAAGTGAGTTATCGAAAATCGGGCCCGCTGACCGAGGACCGGTTTAAAAAAAATCCCACTGGCAATCCATTGCACTTCCATCGAATTGATTTTATCAGCCGCGCGAAAACCAAAGCCACCCCATCATTCCTGCATCCCTACTAATTCATCCCGCCCATTACCCTCCATCCTCCATCTTCCCCCTTACACTTCATTAGACGATCATAGCAGCGAAGGATCCTCCGAAAGCTACTCCGTTCGAAAGCACTGTCACCGGATCATGGACAGCGCGATAACGAAATATCCCAGCGGTGGAGAATTAAGTTGCGACCGCTGCTGGCTTAATAAGAAGTTTCAGGTTCCTCCTCCCTCAGCCGGCAACTTTCCCCGCCCATTCAAGCGAGTAGCGAGCACGCTTCAATTCCATTCGAAGTCTCAATCAGCGTCTCTTCTTCTCGAACCGGTCCCGCCCGCCCTTCTGCCGTCCCTGGAGCTGGCCTACAGGTCCCACTCCGCAACAGGGCGCACGCCACCCCCTCGACCCCCCATTCTAGGCTCGCATGAATTTAGCATTCGAGAATGGTTTGCGCGCATCCTGGGGCCCGAACACAGAAGCGGTTACACGAGCCCAGCCAGCCTTGGTCAAAGGTTCGCCAAGCGCGGAACGGGACTGCCATCAAAGGTTGATTGAATTCCAAACTTCCGTTTGTCGGCGGCATACTTCCATGTTTAACGTGCGTTCGCCAGCGAGCGTCGGCCGCGGGACGCGTAAAGTAGAACACGGAGATTCCAGCGGCTCGTTTGAGTCGCGGAATTATTTCGAGAATCCCTCCCACCTGCCGGATGGTAAAATTCGGCCGGGTATCTTTACGGCCACCCCTCTTCCGCCATCCACCCTCTGTTCTCTTTTCTTCATCCGTCTAACCCGGGCTCGAGAAGAATTTTATAAAGCCACCGCGGATCAGAGGGTGTATTAAAATAGTTCCCCTCGGATTTTTCTGCTCCACCTGTGCGCGCAATCCCGCCCGGCCTGACGAATTCTTCGGATATTTCATTGCAACATGGTTACGCGCAAGTAATGCGGCGCCTTCGCGCCGCGTATGTTGTGCTTCCGTTAGAGAATGTAGAGAATTGATGGCGAGGGAGCGATATTGGACGAGCGGAGGCATGGAGCGGACTTTTTATGCTTATTGTTGGATAGTGGGTGATTCACACCAGTGATACACTTGTAGACGGTATGATTTTATAATTGAGCTCCGTTGTCGACGATTAGTCGCGCAAACGGCTCGCGAATGGTTGGGGATATCAAGAAACAACGGGACACTTGAATTCGGGGGGTGGTGGATTCTTTCTTAATTGCCAGCACTCGAGACTGGGAATAACAACAACGTCCGAAGGGAACGCGCAGGGAACCCGGCGCGTGCTCCCCCTTAATTTGTCCTAATTAGCGCAAACCGGCGTTAACGAAGATTTTACGTCCGCGGGAATTAATTCAGCCGGTTTCCAAAGTTCGCTGGCCGAACGGTGGGCGGGCTACGTTAGTTAGGTCCCAGACGGGCGTACCTTGGGAGAAAAAAAAGAAGAAACGAGAAACACCGAGAGCTTGCCACTGAATATTCATATATTGTAATCAACCCCTTTGGTCTGGGGGGTTGGACGCGCGTGCATACGCGCTGGCCACGTCTTTGGGTACCTGGCCACAGCGAGCTGTGCTACTTATTAGGGTGGATTCCGATGTGAGCAGGATAAATGAGGGTGTGCGCGATTTTGCGTTCTCATTTATGCGATTGGCGGCTGCTCAGTCTTTTGCTGGGGCGGTGCCGTTCGATTTGAATAAGTGAAATGGTTGCGATCGTGGAAATTAATTATTCTGGGCGATAACGGTGGAGAATTTAGGACAGGGAGCTAAGTCAACAATTACGCAGTCACGTTTTCTAATTTTGTAATTAGATCCGCCGCGTGACCGTTTTAATTCCCCCCCCCCCCCCCCCCCCCCCCCCAGTTACACGTTCGCCAATTTAGGATACGAACAACCCCCTTTGCGGCCGAATTAGTATGCAAAGTGCTTTCTGTAGCTTAAATTGCTTGAAACCGGCTGATACATATTAATGCAATCCCGTGTGTTTCCTCAAAGAAAGGCAATTGTCGGATCAATTTCCTCTCCTAGGAAATTCGATTTATCGCTCCGCCATTAAACGTTTGACACGTTGCTCGACTTTATTATACCGCTTTATAAACATTTTAATAGTCCACCGAGGAAGCCGTCTCGTCATAAACTTCCAGTGCTGAATTAACGTCATCCAGCTTGACAGCAACAACACAGCATCCACGAACGCACAGCTGTTCATAAATTAAGCACACCCGTTCAACTTGATACAATTACGAGATCGTCTGTCTAACAATAAGTAACATTCGGTAGAACGCGTCGATATATTTACACGCGCAGTATTTCTTTCGACATTGATCCCGAAGCTGTGTGTGAGCGCGAATCTGCAATTCATTCGCGGGGAATTGCGAGCAGCCCTTTGAAAAATCAAATTCAGATCTGTGGCGCATGGATGTTCGAAAGTTTCACGATTTACTGCAGCGCAGCGAAGCCCGTCTAGAGAAACGATCGTTACCTTGTCACCTGTATCGATCAACGAAAACAGAAACTGTTCATCCAGCTGTCGTCCGTTGGAAATCTAAAATATCGCGCGTGTTCCATCGCCGGCGAGAAAGCTTGTATCTCCTCGGCTCATCTCGACCCAATTGGAAACTCGATCAGTCATTCACCTCCCCGCTGGCTGGATCATTATATTTCATTCCTAATTAATTACCATTGCGCGCTCGCGATACGCAGTCCTGGCAATTTGTTAAGACTATGGACATAGTCGCTCTGTCGCTCCTCGACACTATTGCGGATTAATTAATGCCTCGGGGACGCCATCGATACACGTCTGCTTTTCGACATATGAAATTTGCAAATCGACTAATTGCTGCTAATAATTCATTAATACAGGATACTCCACTGACAATGTCTACTTATCTTATTCTGTTACTTATGCAGCACTAACGATTTAGATTTCATCCATCGGTAAATAAGAGATATTTCAGAACTGAAGCGTACAAACAGGTATAACTCAGAAATAATAAGTTGTATAACGTATATCTTCCTCTCGTGCCTCGAATCTAGCACGAAAAATTCTAGCCACGTGTTACGATACCACCCGTTGTATGATGGAATCGCGGCAGCAGGATTCGCGAGCGCGGCGAGATATTGAATAAACGGGAAGAAACGTGGTCGGGCTCGCGGGAAGGAATCGAGGATCGTTACCTTTCGTTACTGGGTCAAGTGGAATCCCGAGTAACGAAGGAGTTCTTTGCAATTCGAGTCAAGTGGTAATGGCTCGGTCTTTTCCTTTTTCCCTCCGGTTCTCTTTATTTTTTTTTTCCTCCCATGTGGTTTCTCGTGCTGCACAGAGGGAAGAAAGAGAGAGAGAGAGAGAGAGAGAGAGAGAGAGAGAGAGAGAGAGAGAGAGAGAGAGTCGTTGCGAAGCGACACGAATTCACGAAACCGAGGGCAACGAGGCAGGCTCACTCTAAACCGTTGCGATGAAAACAAACCTCGGTCCCCGACCCTCCGAAACCGTTAATTCGACGATCACTCATTTGTACGAGGGAATAATCGCTTCACTCACGGTTTTTCTGTTCGTTAGCGGAATAAATTGTTTACGGTAAAAATATACCTATGTATGTAGGCGCGCGCACACGCGCAGAAAGAAAAGGGAGGCGAATTGTACAGCTATTTACAGGGTTTAACGCTGCGCGATATTTCGGGATGGAGGGAATGTTTGCCATCGGTGGCGACGGGCTTGAAACGACCGCCAAGGGGTTAATTAAACCCTTCAACTGCCACCTCGGCTGGCAGAATGTATTTAACGCGTTTTGAATCTCGCGCAATTAATATTTCCTTGCCGATCTGCATCGAAGCGTTAACGAAAAAACGACAGACCTGAAGTGATTAGTATGTGGTCTCTCGTAAGCCATCACGGGTGTTTAGTATTATACACACTCATAAATTAGCGATGTGTGCCTGAAATAAGTCATCAAACTGTGTCAGCAATGTCAGCATATTATACTTACCTCGACGATGAGGGATTCATTGCTACATCTCCAATCGAAAAGTATTCCAACTACCCGCGAACGAAAAGAAGTTATTATATCTCGGACAGAAAGAGATCCAGAAATACAAGCATAGAATTTCTCTTCGACCCTCGGGGTAACCGGAATAAGCTCCCAAAGATGGCAGCTCGCAGTGGCATCTAAAGAGTAACCGTTCCCCACGGATATAAGACGCTTCCCTGGCGAGAAAATAGTTTCCAAGCCCCCCTAATTACGGGCGACACGACAACCACCGCGTTAAAAGAATTCACCCCGTCGAAGTTCTATTCAGGAGGTCGCGCTTCCATCCCCGTACGTACTGGCCAGCCTTCTTAATCAGAATCTTCGCCTGACCCACTGGCATTTGCCACGTTTCCTCGCGATTCCTCGGCCGCCGTAGACCACGTCGCGACTCTTTGTTATACTCGCGAAAATAGGGGCGCGAGTCGCGCAGGAACGCGGCCAGAAAGGGGGTTGCGAGGGGGGGAAAAAGAAGCGGCATTGTCCTGCGCCCTCGACACCCGCGCGATACTCTGCCTCCCCGTCCTTAATAAAGTCGACGTGAAAGCTTCTTCGAGAATTCGTGTCGTCGCCGGGGGTCGGAACTTCAATTAAGCGCCAGGGGAGTTTCCTCGCGAGATCATCGATTCGAGATATTCCGTCGGATAAGGCGGAGGATCGAAGGCGGAATAAAAAGGCTCCGTCATAAGCCGAGGATTTGATCGCGATCCAGAGGCCGCCACGAGTCGGACAATTACGCCGCGATCGGAGAAACAATTCCAGAAGATGGATGGAGCAGCGGGGGCGAACGAACCGCGAGTAAAACAACGCTCCAAGGGTGCTCGGTGGGAAGGGGTTGACGTTGTAACGCGGATCGATCGGTTTCCACGAGGACCGCCGATGCTTCACCTCGTAAAGAAACTTTCCTTGATCCGTTAAATGGGTTCTTTGTTACCCGAAAACTGTCATTCTATAAGTGAAAGCCGGTGACGATCGGTACACCGATGTCTGAACTTAACAATCACTCTGCTTCAGAGATTCCTGCAACTTTCCAAAGCATTCATTGTCTGGGGAAATTAGGCAAACTTTAACTATAGCCTCGGCGAACGTCTCCCATTAACAGTTATACATCGAACGCTCTGAATATGTATACAGAAATTTGGGAGCGTGGGGTGATTACACCAACTCCGTCAAACAAGTAACAAACGTGCAGTTAAGAAAATAATTAACGGATACACGATCGCTTCCTCCCCCGGTTCACATATCATCACCCCCCGTACGAAATCCTTAGTTCCACTAATCGATGAAACCTTGCATTGGTGTCCACGGGTCCGAGAAGCTACGGCGAGCCATCTAATTCCGCGTTTTACAACCGGAACTCGTGCCTCCGCCCTTCCGACCTGGGCACGGCTAGGGGGTGGAGATCTCGCGGTTAATAAAGCGAGCGTGCGAGCTGGCTGCATCTCGTTTCCGGTCTGGCGCAGCAATCGCGCGTGTAATACCGGTGCCTGGCTGGGGAAAAAAGGGAAATAACTCGGTCCTTTCTCGGCCCACGCGCGCCGAGATCTTGAAGCGTAATAACAGGGCCGAGGCGAACGTTTCCGAGGTTGTGCTCGGATTGAAAGCGCACTGGGGGGAGATTCAGTTAAACGTTTCATGATTTTCAAGGGAACCAACGAGATAAGGGGACTTTAAAGAGATGTCCCTTCATTATTCCGTTTACTCATCTCGCTTTTTTCTCCTCTTTCCCTCTCCTTCATGCTTCTGCTTCTGTTCGAGGGAGGGGAGCGTGTCCCCTCGCGCTCCGGCTCGTTTCTTTTCTGGGTTCCTTGATTTTCGCCAAGGGAGCGAGCGAACCTTTCTTTCCAAGCACGGAGGAATAAATTTGCATGCGATCCTTTCTCTCGCTGCTTCATTTTTAATCATTTCGAAATGGAGCTGAGGGAGTTCGATGTTTTTCTGGGAAGTGCTCGCTCGATAGCGAAGTGCCGTCAGAGTTTTCGAGGCAGAAACATATGAAACACCTGCTTGATTCGTGACGCGGGGCAGTTTAAAATAAACTGGACCGCAAATGGCTGATCTCGAAATAGATTGTTTGCCTTCGGTCGAATGCGATTTCCAATCGAACTTCATTTCCCCCGTTGAATTTACGTTGGCCGAACCTCGTCCATTGCTCGCAACGCCGGCAGCGTGTTTATTTTCCACCGGTCCTTCCGCGTGTCCGCGTTTTTGCTAAAAATACAAGGTCTCTTCCTTCTCCTCGCCGTTAGTGCTGAAACTTTAACCCGGCACGACACTGTTTCCCGCCGCGAAGCCGCCCGCAGCGCATAAAACAGATATGCCATAAAAGATTCCATTGCTGCTCGTCGTTAGCCATAAACGGTCGCCCGCTTCTCAAAACTTGCTGGATGGGGCCCTTCTTTAGAAGAGGCGAGACGGCCTCGGTTAGTCGAATCGCAGCGCAACGTTTTCCGCGCCCCTTTCCCGCCTCTATCGGGTCACGGTGGCGACGAGTTCGTTATCGATCGACTTTTCGGCTGGTTCCGCGAGCAAAGTGAACGACAACGACCACCGTCGACGGGGAAAAAGAGGTGGCAGAGAGAGAGAGAAAACGAGAAAAAGGAAGAGTTTAAGCGCGGAGGACGCTGGAGAGGGAGAGCCGTGGAGATGCTCGGTTCTGCTCGCTGCCAGGTGGTGAAAATTCACCGACTACCTTCTCATTTGCAGGCAGCCAAGTAGGGTTGTGGTTTCTGCGCGATATTGCGCTAAGAATCGTAAGCTGCACTGCTCTCGCTGCCGCGAATCATTCGGCCATCCGAATTCCACTATCGCTAGCCTATCTTTCCCACGGATTTACATAATACAAATTATTACCGCGGCCTCCCAAAGGGAGAGAACGCCATCATTTTCTATTGCGTTGCCTTGACAGCGCTCCGTAATCAACGTATGATAGTAGGATTTATGGGAACGAATATCCTCCAAGCCCATATTTATCAGCCCAAATACAAACATGCACGCTGGTATATCATATTTAAGTTTAGCAATTGGCAGTGCAATTTAGCAACAAATGCACCCGCGCACATGATCTTTCGACGTCATTTGCTTAATACGTAGGGGAAGCCCGGGCAAAGCGGATGTGTGAAGGTTTAGTGAGAAAAATAACACAGTTACAATTGAGATGAGAAATATTTTTTATCTTAATAATCATTTAAAATTAATCAGCTTTCAAATAAAATAAGGAAAAAATTGATAACTAACACATTTACACCTTTTTAGAATCAAAAACGTAAGTAAGTCAATCAATCCACTTTGCCCTATCCCCCTGGGCATAGCGGATGAGGGAGTCGGGCATAACTCATTTTCTTGTTCTTCGGTAAAAACAGTAGTAAACCTTCCCAATTTTTTTTTACAACTTCCTGACTTCAAATGCCGTTGTAATGTTGTATACGGAATCAGCTATTTTTTGGCTGCAGACGTAATAGACTCGTTTTTCTTATTGACTGCATCCATGGCGCATTTTAGATTGCTCTCCGTCCATTTCGCTTGACCTGTTTTACGTTTGTGCTGGAAAACCATGCTAGAATAAAATAAAACGGCAATAATAATATGACCGGGATTAGCAGGGCAAAGAGGATTGACCATCCGCTTTACCCCCATCCGCTTTGCCCAACGAACCCACTTGGTGGAAACTTTGAATTTTTGGAAAAAGTTTGAACAACAAATTAAAAATGTTAACCTCTAATAGAATCTTAAGAACACAGAATTCTTATAAAAAACATTTACTGTGGTAAATACGGATAACTATTAATAATCAAGCCACGTAGGTACCTGAGCGAAATTTGTAAGAAAACGCACAATTTTTGTTTTTTCTTCACAAACGACGCACAACAGCAATCACATAATTTTATTACATTGTCATGGCGTCGACAACCGGTCGCTTTCTCGATCGGAAAAGACTTGTGAGAGCCATCCGTTATAGCAAAGCAAAATAAAAGCCCATCCGCTATGCCCAGGGCATTCGTTTTGCCCGGGTTTCCCCTATTCTGATTTACTCTCTCCCGAAATACCTACGATTTTTGTGGCGCGTAATCTGTGCACCGGCTAAGTATTGCTGTAGGAAGGGTGAACGAATGTGAATTATAATTAACTGTATTTAGGGGATTTAGACGACCCATATCTCACCTGCGGTGTTTTATTGTTTCAGGTACGTAAGCCAGGAAATACTTAACCCAGTAGCCAGTATAAAGTAAGTAATTTATGCGATCATTTTTATTGGCGCGACGCGAGCGGAGGGCAGAACGAAATAGCATTATCATATTCAATGGGCGAGCATACTTCTTGCCCTCCCCGCGTCGCATAAATTGGATTATTTAATACGTCCTGTTTACTGTTGGCCGGCTGTTTACAAACTTCCTGTTTCCAGCCCTTCGTGCCACTGTTTTTGCAATTAAACGACAATCGCATGTTCCTGGTATGGGAAGACGTTAAACGATATCGTAAATTGAGCGAACTGCTGTACAATGCTTCAATCGCTATACACTCCAATGGGGTGCTTCAATTTCCAGCATTACTGGATATTGTATTGCGTTTTCGAAATGGCCCGAAGTGTGCTTTGGTAAACATGTTATATTCGAGGAATTGCACACTTCCTAATTGCTGCAGATAATTATACACTCCTTCGCTACCAGATACAGAGTGATTCGACGACGATCGAACCGTTTCGAACAGTTATTAAACACTCGCGTGGCCGTTCATGAGCTTCTTTACAAATTTCGTGTACACGTTACAATAAAACTTAGTTGCTCCGTGATTTCTGAAAATCTTCCATTCTTCTCGAGTACACGCTGTATTTCGAAGCTTGTCCAACGTCTGAGGAGTAACGTCTGCGCAAAATGAAACGAAACTTAGCGACGATAGTGGTAAAACTTGTGAAAACCTGTCATTCAGAGAGATAGAGTGCAAATGAAAAATCGATCGATATTTTTCCGTCACTTACACTCGATCGCAATCTTCCAAGTGACACCGCATTACTGGACCTCTGATTTCTTCTCGGGCTCGCAGTAAATCTTCCCACGATTCGCTTTGCGCCGTGTTTACAAGCGCCCTTAACGCAGTTTTTCCTCCGCGCGGGATTTTATCTGTGATTAAACGTCAGTCAGAAGAACGGCTCCACGCTTGCCGCAATATTTCATGCGAACGTAATACTTTAAGTGGCCCCCGTCCACCCACGACACGTGAAATCCAATATTTGTCCCGGCCACGGGGCGAGAAGTACCCTCCAACAAATTCGCGCAGCGTTTTGACACCGTGTGTAATTTTATTTTCATTACCACGGTGGTATCGCGCTTCGGGAACTTCGCCCCCTGATCACTCTCTCTCTCTCTCTCTCTCTCTCTCTCTGTCTGTCCCTCTGTCTCTCCCTCTCTCTCCTTCTCCCTCTCTCTGTTACTCTCACCCTCGCCATAGTTTCGACACGAAACGAGGCAAACTGTTCGAAGTTACGGCCGTTCGCGTACACCGAAATCTGTGGTCCCATAAATGTCGTTCGTCGTTTATGACGGTGTCTCGAGTTACGTCCGTAATATATCAACGAAGTTTTGGGGGCCCTTAAACTGGTTACGGGTGTTCCGAATCCGCGCTTCAAGCTCCGCCTCGAATTGCGACAGTACGTACGAATTGTGAGTGTACGCTGTAAGCTGTAACGTTCATCATTCGGAGCTTTCTTCTTCCTATTCGCCAACTATTATTCGCTGCGAATCAGTGCTTTCTCTTCTCGTGCGATATTGAAGAGTCACCCACGATTCCCCGATGACTCTCGCGTTTCATCGAATACTTTGAAAACACGTGCTTAGACATCGAGGCCGTAGAGCTCTTCGGTTCACTGATGTTGGTTTCGAGGTTTAATACTGGTTATGGTGTTTTAGATTCACCATTGACGCGTATCCTGGGCAATTCTCGATTTTCATCTGAATCCGTGTCTCTTTGGTTCCTCCGTACTTGAACGCAGATTAGTCAAAACGCTACCAGCGCCCCCTGGCACCGCGACGTCGAAGAAACTGATTTCCTTGTCCTACGATAAGATCGCAGCCGCTCGGCGCAAGTTTCACGAACGATCTCGCCCGGTTGATAAATTAATGGCGGTGTTACTGAGCTTCAGGATCGTGTAACCCGTTCCCCCCCCGCGAGGGAGGCCGGTGCTCTTTGTTTTCTGGATCGCTGTTACGACTCCGGCGCGCGCTGGAAAAATCGTCGGGCTCGGAATGGTTGTTCCAACGATGCCTCGTTCCAGCGATACAACGCGAGATCAGGAAGAAATCTAAACTGTAACGACCGGCGCGAGCGTTCGACGTTAAGATCGCGAATGAAGATAAGGTTCTGAACGTTCCCTCGCATTTTCATGAAGCCTCTCTACCCCGCCTAGTCGAAGGCAGAGCAACGATTCAGATAATAAAGTAATTACCCCGAATTGCCTCGCGTTAGGGGACTGATCCGATGTCTGCACTCGCGTAGCTTTAATCTCCCGCGTAGGAGCATCGAACACGCTCATCTCGCAGTCTCCTCTGCATTCAAACGTTCCTCTTGTACAGTAGAAGTTGCGCGAGTCTACTCTACTATCGCAGATCCCGACAGCTCCATGCTAACCGTATACAATACAATTTTACAGACTCCAAAGTACCTGACACTCGACGTTTCCACTTGACGGCGCCTGAGAAAAAGCCAGAGGATTCCCTGAATAGTTCTCAGCGCGATAACGCTATCCTCCCAATTTAACCTCCCGGTTAATAAAGAACCGGGGGGGAACGAGGAGTAACGCGAGGCACAGATACGTAACGCATGGAAGCCTGAAAAGGTGTAGAAGAAAAGGAGCACGTAAGGGTTGGAGGGGCGAGGTTGGGTGCAGTCTTTTTTCTCGCGTTGCCAGCCGACGCGGAAAGAATACATTTTCCTCGTCGAGGCAGAGGAGAGTTTATTATTTCGGTGGATCCTTTCCGACCAACCCTCACTTCCACCCCGCAGCAGTGAATCCTTCTTTTGTCTCTGCTCCTTTTGCAGACCCTCCTCCACTTTTCGGACAAAGTCCGTCCTCCTTTCTTCCCTCGGCAAAGGAGAAACCACCCGCGGGACAGAAGCCCCGCGGTTCCTTCGCGTCGATGCCTCTGCCCGCGACACTCGCCTCGTTATCGTCGCGTGCATTTGCATTTTTCTTGCACCCGTTCGCCGAGTGCGATTGCACGCTGCACGATGGCGGGGGAGGCATTGTGGGACTCGCCTCCGGAAACCGCAGAATACGAATCGCGCACGTGCGTTATCGCTACTTCTACATACCAGGTCGTGGAGAACTTAAGGCCGACCCTTTTACCTGTCCCTTAATTCTCTGACCGCAGTTTCGGGAAATTTCTGGGATCATTGTAACACGATAGGAGTTGATTTCTTGTGTCTCCTTCTCTTCTTCCTGAAAATAATGTAGCTTTTACTTGGGATTAAAGGTGAATCCTTCTTGTTCCTTTTATGGACCGTAGAATTCCCGGAGGGAATAATTATTAATTAGTTGCATTCTCAAGGAGCTTGTAAGGGCTTGTTACGTGCTATTGGAGTTGCTTTTCGAATCTCAGTAATTCCCGGCGAGTTTCCTGCAAAACGAAACGCTGGCGGAACAGTTTCGTTTAAACTGCAAGAGGGGCAAAGGGATACCTTTAGAGGACCGGTTTTTTTAAAAAAAATTGTGGTTATCAGTTTCCAAAAATGTATATATATATATATGACGTATATTTTGTGCAGAATTAGAGGAATTGCACAGAGTCCCAAAAGGGGCTTTGCCGGTCCGAAACGGTAATGAAATTTTTAAAATTTTTTTAATTTCAAAAACACGGTATATCTGGAGGTTTTTGATACTGTAGTCGCATCGTAAAAAAATTTTACCTACATGGCAGTTTTACTGACCTAAACGAATGAAGATATACCAAAATTCCGAGAACTTTCTTTTAGCGTTACCCTGAGCTAACGACGTTGACATACCTACCTAGATAGTTGTTGTCTTTTCTTCTTTTTCTCCATGTTTTTATTATTATTTTTGCGTTGTTTCAGGAATTATTTTATTTTGTAGTATTTTTTGTGTTCTTTTGAACAGAACGAATTTATAATCGAACACTAACACACACATACGTATTTATACTTTATATCATTTTTAACTAGTGTGTTTACTCAGAGCCCCAAAAAGGGCTTTGCCGGTCCCCTAAAGGTTGACGGGAATTAATTCGACGTTACATAATACCACGATGATCTTCTAATACCCTGTCAGTTAATGCGGGTGCGTAATTTGATCAGCGAGTCATTGATCTCGTAAGCCGCTTATTGCGTGCGTGCACACGTTAATTGCGCAACGACCGTGCTGCCACTGTTCATGCGTGATTGAAACTCATTGCCTCGAAATTAATTGCCCGTGTCGCTTGTCTTCTTTCGTTCCGATCCAATTCATTCGCGACTCTTTCGTGAAACACGAAAATCATACGCGTAAGGTCTCGGTACAGAATATGCTTGGCAGACAATGCAGGGGGAGCTTTGTGAAACGAAATCGTGCCAGTGCTCGCTCTGGGCTGGAAGCAATATTTGCCACTCCATGGCGGAGGGAGGTTAAGTTAGTTCCAGCGCGGGCACGGATGTCGGAGCAAAGATTAATACAGTAGGAAAGTAAGCACGAGGAGAAATAAAGGGAGGACCGTTCTGTCTCTGATTTGTAGGCTACGTTTGCAGCACGCGAAATATTATCCTTACAACCGTACTCCACTTACTCGCTCTTTGTCACGTGCTCATTGTACTAGGGTCTCTCTGTATCGTCCACCATCGTTCGATAAATCACGTTTCCTTTATGGCTCGACTTCCAACAATCTTCGACAGTGATTGATATCGCATATCTACTCGGACTCCCTGCACTTCATATGGATAAGTACCTACTCAGTAGGTACCCACCTTATATCACCACTGAAAAGTACGCGGAGTCGAAGACATTCAGAGAGATCGATGACTTAATTGCTAATTACTAAGTGCAGGATTTACAATGATTTATTCAATATTCTACAACCTTCTACATATTCTTCCATACCGAATGAAGAGAGCGTAATCCACGCCTCTACGTCGTACTCCACGACAGCATTTACGAACAATCTTCCCGCGATACTTGCGGTGGAATTAAAAAGCACCTGGGTACTCGTTTCGAAAGCTAAGCGTCCGAAGAGAGGAGAATCCACCGCGGATTTGTAAGATCGCTTTGGAGCACGCGAACCACAGCGTTACTCCGTGCATATCCGTTCTCTTCCCCCTTGCATTCTTCTCTCCCCCCTCTCTCTCTCTCTCTCTCTCCCTCTCTCTCTCCGGCTGCTTGTCCCTTCTGTATTCTACGCGCTATCATCATTCTTCCGTCCCTCTCTCCCTTGTTCACCCAGCGAATTTCTCCACGTGTTCTCTTTCCCCACGTCCGCGTTGTGTCGTTTGCTCCTCCGCCACGGGTACACCGTACGGTTCGACTTATCTCGGGTTATCTTAAATATCGCCGACAGAACAATGGCGTTTCAATCCGCTCGAAACGCGATCGACGGCTCCTCGCAATTATTTATCGCGTCACGGTGCTCGATACAATACAATTACGCTTCGCCCGGAGTCGAGCATTTGCCCTCGCGCAAACTTCTAGCCGAGGATGCCGGTCTCTCGTGCGACTGCAACAGAGACGAATACAGTCGGGCATGTTCAAAGCTTGAGGGGGAGGGATGAAATATATTCGTACGGGATCGTTGCCATTGTTCGCGAAAACAAATATGTCCAGAGCAAATCTGGACTCTGTATTTCTCAGTCCGGCTGGACTGGGATCGGATCACGCTGGCTTCGAGTCGCGATTCAAATCGAGTGACTTTTGCCCGCCTCCATTCGGCTCGAATCGAGTTACTTGAGCCTGCTTCGGTCGAATCACCGTGATTCGATTCGATCCGACTGGATTCGGTACGGATATCAGTCCGCTTCGGTTCGGTTGCATACGGATCGAATCCCTCTATCTCAGCCCTGTTTTCGTCAGTGCTCGATTTCAGTGAACTGCTGCACACCTGGCGTAACTATTCAAACCATCGCCGCATAGCATATCTAAAGAACCCAAGTTTCAGAACCATTAACCCCTTTATCAGCCATAATCACAGGGCAGTTTAATAGAAATATCATCCCCAGAATCGGTCTTACTCCACATTCTCCCCGGCAATCCCCATTTCGCATCGTAATTCTCGGTCCCACTAATTTCCTTCCGCGTCAGGCTCTCGCTGTGCCCGGGTTCTCTTCGCGATCACTCTCGTTCGTATTCTCTTGCACTCTCGCTCGCCATTTACCTGTCTCCTCCGGATCTCTCTATCTCTTATCTCGCCCGTCTCTCCCTCCATCCTTGCAGCCGCGGCTGGTCCCCTCTCTCTCTCTCTCTCTCTCTCTCTCGGTCGGCGAACACACGCCTACGTGGGCACGTGGGTGTGCAGCCGACGCACGTACACGGCCCGGCGTTGGTGGAGGCGCACACACCGTCGCGGAACAGCCGCCACGGTGGCTGGAGTGTGGAAGCCAGGGTACGGACGACAGTGCCGCGTACACACCACAGCGTTCCGCACTCATGCCTCGCGTTCTCGCGCGATAGATCGCCCGCTGGCATCTCCGTTCCTCGATAGAACGCCCCGACGCCGCCATCCTCGCCGTGCAGGAGCCAGGACGCGGCCCGAGCCCGAGCCCTCCAGCCGGGAATTCGTCGTGGCAAAGAGATCGCCGGGAAATTTCGGCTCCGCCAGGCTCCCTCCATCGAGCGGGGGAGCCCTTTGATCCGCGGCGTTCCCGCTCGATTTCGAGTTCAGCGAGCCCGTCGACGCTCCTATATTTCGGGGAGGCTTCGATCAGCTGATCGTCGGGAGGCGACGCTCATCGGGGTGGAATCCAGAGCCGCGTCCCCGGCACGTGATCCCGCGGAGGTGTCGAACATGAGGGTGGACGAGGGTGCACGAGCAGACTCGACTCGAGGGAGTAGCGTGAAGTGGTAGTGCGAAGGGAGTGGCTTCCTTGCTCTGAAGGACACGGTGCTTTGGGAAGCTGGATGATGCGACTGTTTAGTTAGTCTTACAATTTCGGATTTAAGAGTGGAGACTGCTGAAGTGGCGGTGCGTAAAACAACCTGTGTAGCGTGGAACGCGATGTGCGAAGCTTTCTATTATCCTTCTAACTTAAGAAGATCGTCTCTCTCACTTAATACCATTCAATATTTATCAAAGTACTTTGTATCGTGAATCGACCACGAATGGAAACACCAGTACGCACAAAGCAGGAGCATGAATCAGAATCCTGGTAAAAAGCAAAGGATCCGACGTGGCTCGGAACGCCCCAACAAGATCCATTACCACCGCAAGGTAGCAGAAAAACTTGTCCACGTAAGGCACTCTCAATGTTTACACCCGCCATCCGTCCCGTCAGCGTGAAAGCGACGAGTCACTCACGGCCATGGTTGCCCCCGTGTAATCCTGCACGCAAACACAACAGCGGTGCGCGGTACTTCCTACAATGTCGAGTGCCGGAAGACGAGGGGCCGCGGGTAGGGGGCCGGGGGCCAGGTAGACTGGTTCGTCTCGGCTCAACTGTCAGTCGAAATATTCGTGCCGCGCGCGAAAAAGCTTGGCGCGAGTGCTCGTCATCGTGAGCGCCGAAAGTGGAGGCGCACGCGCGTCGCCGCGCTAATTGGCGGTGCGCGAGTAGTAGGAACAGTGCAGCCAGTGTCTTCGTGTATCCTTGGTTAATCACCGACTCGTAGGATCGCTCTTCTCCCAACGAAATCCCTGATCGTGCACAGTGGCATCGTTGTTCCGCGTTCAAAGGGGGATTCGCGCGGAAATCCCGCCTCCTGGTGCCGCCAGCTTTCGAACGCTCGTCGTCGCGCGTGCGTGCTCGATCGCGAACGTGGTGCGTGGATCGTGAAAACGATCTGTGTCGCGTGACGATCCTCGTGGTCGCTGCAACGCGTTGTGTCATCTGTGTGCTGCTTTTGGTTTTGCGCGCTGCTAGTATTTTGAATGGTGGATACGCGTTCTGCAGTCCCATCGCCGATTGGTAACGTAAACACGCGATGGGAACGAAGTGTTAGAGAATTGATAAGGTATAGTCGTTGATTCCCAGGTTTATTAGGTGTGTAGCAGGTACTTCTATTGAGATCGTTTGGTAGGTCGTAGGCGTTCGTACATTCATGAAGATCGTCGAAGCAGTTAGCCAGAAGCTATTGAATTTATTTCTGCACCGACAGCGACTGTTTCCCAAGATTAGATTGCCCCTTTAACCTCCTCTATACGCAGGACGAACACACTTTATTGAATGAAACTCTTGGTCTCGTTGATGTAGGTTACTTCGCTTAGAAAATGTTACATTACTTTCTGCAGCGGTGGTACCTACTTCTCTGATCTCTGTGCCGAAGATTACCTATCCGTCTCGAAGTAGCTCGCTTTGAGGTTCGATAGAGATCAAAGAACATGTTTAAAGCCGAGCATAGAGCAGAGAAATAAATGCCATGTACCTGGATTGCCGTAATTAAATTTTGCCGTGGAAACGGGTGTAATATCTTTAGAATGCTTAGCGCGAAACATTGTTGCATGCGGAGGTGATCGTAAATTTGCATTTAGAACCGTCCTTCGACAGCCTTTCCACACACACGTGCGCGCGTTGCAGGTTTATCGTAATCGCCGTGCAATTTAACCGATTCAAGGTAATCGACTAGACTTCGGCCCGGATTAATCGGGAAAATGGCGAATGGAAGCGGAATTAGCGATGGCTCGCGAGCTATTTAGTCGGCAGGCAGGTACCTGCATTCAAGAATCTTCCAGATACCGGGAAAGCCATTCGTCTTGGCAGACATCGTGGTCATTAAGTTAACACGGCGTATCGGTCGATCTAAGGGCTGCCACGAGGCTCTCATGAGCGGATTTATATCATTCCTGGCATCTCTTCTACTTAACTCATCCTCGAAACCCCTGATCGCGCAATTTCCTTCCCAAATTCCCTGGTAATAGCGTTCTGTACCCTTTTATTTGCTTATTACCCAGGCTAAATCCACGTTACTCCTACTTTAAACCAGACGTGGCTATCTTGCCCTCGTTTATCAACTTCCTTTCAAAATTATTTTCCAGCTACGTCAACCCCAAAGTCTAAAGAAACGCGGAGGACACTATTATCTAATTTACATAGTCGTGTTTAGTTGAAAGCTGTCAGAAGGATCATGGAACTTGATTTTACTAGCGTTCGTTTGCGCACACTTTTCTTTGCGCGCATGCGTATTTTGAATTGTTACCTACGATGGCCGTATGGGGTTTATTAACCCCGTATCTCGGCTATCGGAAACCAATTGGATCGATTCCCTTCGTCGGCTCATATCGTCTCCCCTCTTCGTTCGTGGTCGTTTAGTTTCTCTTAAATTCTACATCGTAGAATACTTCTCGATACCCTCGTCATATAACTGTTTCTCAGACACCACTCAATCCAAACATTTCCAGTTATCTTAATAACAAAAAAGAAAACCCACCCCAAGCATGCTTCGCCGCAAGTCACTTTGCGTTCGTTGATTAGCAATCAGCTACCGGGTAGCTCCATCATGGCGGGCCGCTAGTAGACAGAAAACTCTCGATCGACAGCACCGTAGATCGCGAAGGACGGTGCGAACACCGTCACACATTATCAGAGCCGCGGATCGCGGGCTTGGGGCCCGCGAGACACGCGGCAGCGTATCCGCTTGCATCGATGTCGAAGCGTGTTCGCATTTTTCGCAAGGTTAATCGGGCCGCAGGTGCTCGCCTATTAAATTACAAGCTTATAACTCGGCGCCCGTAATCTGGCTAGCCGCGATTAAAGGCGGCCGCGCCGCTATCGTCTCTTGAATTACGTAAGAAGTTGACACCGCCGCTACCTGTTTGCTAATTAAAAATCCCGCGGACGCATTAAACCGTCGTAACTCCCGGGATTTTATCGGTCTACTGCCGGCGTTCCAGCGCGTAAAATCGTGTCCCCGCGGTTTAAACTCGCGGCTCGCCGCGTTTTATCGAACCGTGGATAATGCCCCGCGATCCTTCCCCGCAGAAAGCGCGTTCCTCCACTTCCCATTACCGAGGCACCGTCTTCCCTTTGAATCACCGGGAACCGCATCCTCGACAAACAGACATTCCGTTCGTGATCACTGGAATTGATCTTTCAACGGCGCGCACAGAATCTGGTGATAGTCTCTTCCTAGATGGAATCACAATTACTAAAGTTTTCCTGTTTCCACCCTCCTCAAGTACAATATTCCCACGCTGCAGAGGTTTCTAAAGAAATCGCACTGGCGCCTAAACTTTGATCTTCCGTGCGAAATATTCTATTATCTGTGATCCCGAGGAGTCCGCCTAGTTACTAGTTAATATTAAGACAGCCCGCAGTAAGTACCCCGATTGGGTGTTCACGCGACCCTCGCAATGGCGTTAAGAAGTGGCAACGAGGTTAGAAGATAGTATCTCTGAATTAGGAACAAGGATCGCCTAATTGGATCAGGTTCGTTAAAAATTTCACAGGTCTGCTAGGATTTGGCGCGAGGGTGAAAGTTTTCTGGGCGTAAAAGTTGGCGTAACCACGTCGGGATTTGTCTTCATTATTACTAATCACCTGTTAAAGTTTACACCCGCGCTAGCTGGTTAATAGTAAAGTGGCACGGAGCTAAGAAGCCGATGAAACTTTCAGTTCGCAAGTTTTCGGTGTAACTTGCCGTCCCTTCCCTCTCACCCTTTACCTCCGCGTGGCCTGAACTAACCGGACCCATTCTACTTGGTCGCGTGCAAATAGAATTTCCAGCGAAAACGAATCTCAATGATTAATTCGCGGGATATCCCCGGCTCTCCTCCACCCTGCGCGCACTCGTTACCATTCCCTTTTCCCCGGTCGCGTTACGAATCGCATTTAAATGCGCGCCGCAATTTATTACGCGTTCTAATTGTTGCCACCGTCGCCCCTCCTTTCTGCCCTATTTTTCATATAATTTCCACCGAGCTTTCAGCGCCGCGGCGCGTGTCGCGCCTACCTTTCGAAAAGAGCACAGCACGATGAATACTAAAAAAAAAAAAAAATTCCGCGCCGTTGTGGGAATTCGATGCAGTTTCTCGATGAATGGAAATCGGGAGGCCGCCTGCGTTGACAACATCTGCATAATTGCGTTGCGCTTGTTACCGTGCGATTTACACTCGGTTTTTGATACTATTTCCATCTGTCGCTGGAGTATCTGTTCACGTTCCATTGTCAGAAATTCTGCGCAATTAAATGAGGGAACTGTGATTCCTGGTAAATTCCATTTCCAATTCGACTTCCCGTTTCCACCGCATCCAATGGATAAGTATACATAAAAGTAGGTACACTCACAATTGAGTATATACAGATGCGATTGATCTAGATTCCAGTATTCCGCGCGTTTCAGATCCGTAGGACTCGATCGTAGCCCCGCCGCCCTGGTCACGTTCCCAGCGGTTCCAGGAACGAATGCCGCGGGTGAAAGTATCCGAACAATCGAACTGTCGCTTTCGAGCGGCGCGTTCCGCGCGAAACCCGTGGCTGGACCGATGGATCGATAAACGCGTCTGTAAGGAACGAGCGACGTGGTGTTATCGGCGGGCTTTCGTCGTTTCGGTCACGGGTGCAGGCTTTAATTAAAGTTTCGCAATCGATTGCACGAGGAGAGCGCGAGACGAGAGTAATCAACAGTCGCCCACGCAATCAGTGATCGTCGAAGCCAAACTTGGCGTCCCGGTTGGTGGTTACGGCTCGGTACACCGTAATCGAACAGTCGGCGGCCCCAAGTTTCCCTTCCCTCGATCCTTCGGGATCGGAAATAGATTCTTTCGCGTACTCCCCGAATCTTGCACAGCCCGGAAGGGTCGTTTACCCTCGCCACGAATTCAAATCTCACCTCCTCCTCGTGTCTTAGCTCCGCGGCTGTTCCCTCGCGACAACCCCCGAAGCATCGAGTGCTGTGTTTTTCCAGCTGCAGTTTGTTCTACTCGGTTTCTTTCTCCTTCTCCAATTTCTTTTTTTCTTTCTTTCTTTCTTTCTTTCTTTCTTTCTTTCTTTCTTTCTTTCTTTCTTTATTTATTTCTTTCTTTCTTCCTTCCTTTCCTTCCTTCCTTCCTTCCTTCCTTCCTTCCTTCCTTCTTTCTATCTTTTTTCTTTTTTTCCCTCCTCTATCGAGGACAGTTCGAGGAGGATATCTTTTCAGAAGCACTCGGAGATATTGTTTTTCCCCGGTGCTCGAAGCATCGCTGCGAGACACGCTCGAGGAGAGCTTGTTCCTTCGAGTGAATTCTTGTCGATAAATTTTTTTCTTTACGAGCCGGCAGGAATTCTCTAGTAACTCCTAAAAGACTCTAGAATCCTACGGGATACTTTTTAAAGGCACCCGTTTTTTTATTCTTCTTTCGATTTTTCGTAGCTTCCTTTTTCCGCGGGGGCAGCCTTGTTAGGAATGGTTTAAAACTCTTTGGAACGGCGGATCGATAATACGGAATGCGCTTGAAGTCTGGTTTTCAGAGACGTCCGAGCCAGCTACCCGGAAACTTTATGACCGAGTCGGTGAGCTTTTTAATCGATAATCAGTTTCGAAGAAAGCACGGCCAGCAGGCTCGCCGGGGGTTGTTGTAGCTCGCCCGACGACGAGTTCCGGCTGATTCGATTTGTTAACAATGTGAGCCCAGCACAATCTGCCACGCGACGTTCGTTCCAGGAGCAGGCGACTTTTATACCGTTTAGGTTTACAGCATAAAATTGAACGTTACTTTTCCAGGGATATACTATCTGGCACCTTATTTCGCGAAGGAAGATTTAATACGAAGTGGACGGATTTCTGTTGATTCGTGAAATTGAAAATATTTACAGAGATTTTGCAATAACCTAATCGATGATGCTGTAGCGTCATTCTGGTATTCGATACTACGAATGGATGCATTTTATGTTTATTCATACTTAGAAGTTTGTTACTTAATTGTTTCTCTGTATCGTAAAGTTTGATTCTAATGGAGTCTATTGCTTCTTGTTAAAGTCTACGGACATTTTACATCGAACGAAACTCGAAGGCAATTGCCTGTATTATACATATTTCGATCCCAACACATGTTAAGCTGATTGCGCGAATTCACTCGATTTAAATATCGTTACCATTGCGTATTCGCCTCTTCGCAGCGTTGGCTTTCCAGATTTCTGCGTTCCCTTGAATGTTCGTATTGTTTGCAACAACGCTTGTCCGTGAGATTTTTTAATCCCGACATTGGAAATTAAACAGCGATTCTGCCCCTTCTGGCAAATTTAAATAAACTCAAACAACACTGTAACGAAGCTACAAAACTTTCCACTCACTGGTGCAAACAAATTAATTCGTACTTCATAACTCGTATTTATTATTTCGCAATGAGTGCATAGCAATACGTGCCCTTTTGTTACGATACCGTTGCAATATTATCTCCCGCGTATTTTGCAAAGCATTTTAAAAGTGTTTCATCGCTACAGTTGCCTGAGTTTCGACAGTTATTAGCGTTCACGGCAGCTTTCAAAGCAGGTCTATACAACATTCTAAAAACACAAAGAACAGCTTACTCAGAGATGTTAAAAACAACGAATGCTGTGGATAAAAGCTCCCCAAGTGTTCCTGTAGCAAGATTAGGCCAAGTTCACTGATCGCATAAAGAGTATCTGATTTTCTCAAGACGTGCACCGTGTCGCTGGCTGTCTGACATTGACCAGGCCACTTCTACTTGCGCTGTAGTCTCTCTCGATCTCGTGCTTGCCAAGGATCAGCGATCCGCGAGCCTATTCTGGGCGCAACGAATTTAGAAAAAATGTATCGAACGACCGACTGTGTGAATCAGCGTCGCGAAAATGCTGGAAAATCGTGGAGAAACGAAGGCGCCCGGCGATCATGCCCGCGACACACGTGGAAAAGAATGTCTGTCGCGAGCCCAGGCCTTTGAACGCTAATGAATGCAGCCTCGACACGTATCATGGCGCTTTGTAAAGTATAAATATCAGTCGACACGACGGTTGTATGGTAACGAATCTGCAGGGGACAGCAATTCATAGGAGATCACGTGTGTCGAGTGGATATCCTTTGATATCCTTCGTACATACACGGAGTTCGGCTTCCCTCGTCGATCCTGTTCCATTCAAAGAAAATAGCGCACCAACCACCAGGTTTGGTATTTTTCTAAAGTCGAGGAAGTCGCTCTGAAGGTTGCTTCTTTCACGCAAACAACTTCTCGAGCCAGGCGGAGTGGTTCCATTTAAGATTAATTATACTCCCCCGAAGGACTCTCCTTAACAAAATTAACTCATCCTCGACAATTAATTAGCGACTCTCGCGGAGGTCTGAGTCACTCTCCGTCCGTCTCGCGCGTCGCAAATTGGTTTGTTCGAGTGTCGAGGTGAAATGATTTCTTATGCTTTGTGCAGAAGCTCTGCTCCTCGTGAATGAAGCCTTCCACGCGCATTATCATTTCAGGTGCATTAAGATGGTGGAGAATTGCATGAAGAATGATTGACAAAATGTAAATCTTTTGATAATACATTCTAGTCTTACAATTAGTTATATCTTGCATTCATGAAAAGCTCATCTAATTACATAAACAAAATCGTACTTCTCAGTGAACTTTTATGTGCCCCCTGTTCTTTCTTCTGAACAATTCTTGCAGCCCTCTGGAGAGAGGGGGCGTCGAAACGTTATCTCTCCCATCTAGCAGCTTTCCAGCCAAATATTTACAAAGAGAATCGTCGCAGTGCCAGGGGAGAGGATGTCGAGAAAAGGTAGCCACGGAATCTTGATTCTCGCCGCGAGATATCGAATCCTGGTGACAGGTTTTGCTGCTCCACTTCGGTTCTTCGGTATCAGACGCGACACTGCTCCTCTGACCGCGATAACCGCGGTGCATTCTGTCCTCTGTGATACCGGGTGTCCTGTGAACTGCGACCACAATCAGAGTGACTTGAAACAGCGGAGTTGTTGGCAAACTCATCGTTAACACTCTTGATCGAAATTCCAGAGGCTCTCCAATCGAGATCCAAAAGATTTGACAGCTTGAATTCAGCCCCTCCTCCACGATTGTTATCGTTCCATTTATCGATCATTGGAAGCTATCGCTGCAATGACAACCACTAGAAATCGCGATCTCGTTTCAATTCCAACCGTTAATCATCGGCTTTGAAGTCATCTTGTTGCGCAGCCTGCGTCACAGCGTAATCCCACGATAATGGCAACTTTATAAGCCAGTTATACGCACGCCAGTTAGCCCGCGTTGTTTCGATATTTTCGTGACAAGGACTTCATGAGCGGGGCCGCATTATTACCGGTAATCCGACGTGTCAATTAAAGCCGCCGATAATACAAATCCCGTGCAATCGAATATTGGCTGATGCACGCGTAGGTACACACGTGGAGGACAATGGCTACGAGGCGCGCGCGCTTATTAATTACGTTACGTAAAAAATCGTTGACGCGTTGCTTACCGACCAATGAATGGGGCGGCGTTGAAAGCGATTAGGGACCCCCCGGGGGTTTCGTCGAAAAATACAGTGTTTTGCGATAGAGGCGATAATAAAATCATGGTAGGTTATTTTTGCAGCCGTCGATCGCGATGATTGGGGCTGTCACAGGCCGTAATATCTTGATCTTTCCATCGCTGGTCATCCTTCTCCCCGTTTATTTATCGGCCTCTGGTTCCCGTTGATAAAACGCATATTGCGGCTGCGCCCGCCGCGCAATCAGAGAGCAGCGAGGCATAGTATTCACGGCGATGATGTATTAATACTATTATCGCTTGATGATCACCTGCGGCCCGAGCCAACCTGACGTTCTCGTTATTATATAACGCGCCGCAACGCCCTTCGATCGGTTAATTCAGCCTTGACGCGCCCGTTCCTCGCCTCCTTTTTATTCTGAATCGACGATGAGGTGAGAACTCTGGAATATATTAGGGGGGGACGGTTTTACATGCGCAGAGATTCTTGGGTAGCTATTGGATATTGGATATACGAATCGAGGGAATAAAATGATTCGGAGTGCCTAGCTGGGTTTCCAACGTTCTCGTATCAGTGGAACATCGACTTTGGTTTGAACGAACATTGCTGGAGGATTCCCAAAAATTACAGACACTAAAGTGCAGGAAGCATCCGAACCCTGTTAGCTGAGATGCTCCCTCGTCTCAGCTGCCGGGGCAGCTTGCGCCAACAAATTCAAGTTCATCCGCGCGGTTAACCCAAAAAGGGAGCCAGACGGTGCCGTTGGGGTGTTGATCGTTAAGAAATCGTCTGGCCCTCTTCGCCCCTCCTGCACTCGGCTGTCCTACCGCGTTCCAGGCTGTTCCACCCCGGTCGAAATCTCTCATTCTCGCTGTTTTCGCTCCTCCCGTACCCTCGTGCGGTCCGACAGCGTGTCGGCGTCTGGCATTGTGAATGGAGGGGATAATTATGCCTCATTAACAAATAGCTTTCTTTGATGTGGAAACCACGTGCGAGCGCGACGCAGGGGATGCTTGCGTTCGCCACTCGAGGGGGTAGGGGGCGGCAGGAAGTTGGGGATATAAACAGGGGAGAAGAAAAGGACGCCGTGGAAACGAGACAGGGACGAGACCAGAGAGGGTTGAGAGAAAGAGGGCCAGGGTGAGAAGCGGGAAGGGCAGGGTTGAAGAAAGACAAAGGATAGAGTGAGGGAGGTGGGAAGAGGCGGGTAGAGTGTCGACGTTGCGGTCTAAAAAGAACTCGATCGATATTTCGTGCACCGTGGCGGAATACAGCCGCGCAACCCTCCTGCTCGCACCAGCTCGACGGGCTTTTTGTTTTTTAAGAGAGAAAGCTCGCGCGCGAAACAGTCACACATCCGTCGGCGACGAGACACCCCTGGAGCACACGGGGAACTTGGCCGGGCCGCGAGGGGGGGGGGGGGGGGGGCGGGACAGAGCCCCCTCGAGGGGCGCGATAAAGATTGGAAACCAAATAGACGGCCGGGGATATTTGCCTTGCCGGCGTTTCTTCTATTTGCGCGGCAACCGGAAGCCTGCTCCTCCCCCTCCCCCAGTACAAAGGCGTTATTTGGGAATTGAATATGCAGTTTGTAAATCGGTTTCGGAAGCGGAAGGCCGCGGCGCCGAGACGTTTCGGGAAGGAAATCTCGCGGAGGAGCCCGCTGTATGCAATATGAATTCGCGCGGGGAGAAGGATGTTGACTCTTGGCAACCCCGGAGGCAGCATTTTTTTGCGATATCTTGTCTGCATTCTCTTTTTATTTGGAACGTGTGGTGCCAGTGAAGCTGTCTTGTTAGGATCGCAAACAGGCAGTCGCAGGTGATGGATCTTTTGTAATTATAGTGTTGGAGGTGCTGATAAGTCTTCGGCCCGTCTCGGTTCGTTCTATGTTTCGTATAATCGAAGATGCGTCCGCTCGATGCATCCCCGCGGATTCTTGGTCGATTAATTGCAGTGGCGCGGAAAGTTGGGCAGCGGCGAGGGGTGGGCCAATGATGTACAATGTATAATTCGCTCGTAAACGGGGGTCGTAATGACCGTCGCCATTACCGTGAGCACAAATCATACACTCGGTAATGATGCGGCCAACATTTTCTTGCGTGATTTTCCCTCGTTCCGTCGAGATTTCACGCCGGCCCATATTTCACCGTGGCTCGACGTGTTAATACAAAAAGTTCCACCCGCCAAGGAAATCCCTCATCCCGGGGAAAACCTCGCCAGGATGAATTGCACGCAACAGTTCTCGTGCTCCAGAACGTGCATTAATATCTTCAGCGTTTTTTTCACGGCAGATACCCGAAGAAGCGAACTAAAAGTTAACCGAATAATCGACGAGGCTACACTGACATTTCCCAGAATAGACCTCGACGTCCCAACAATGTCGTTCGGCCATGAAATTCGAATGATGGCGCTTTCCATTAACGCGCGATAAATTCCTAATCAATGGCCAAAATATTGGACATCGTATCGACGCCTAATTTACCGCTAATTGACGTCCGAATCGGCTATCAATGCCATTGTTCCGCCGACGGCCGGGCGTTTCGACAATACTCATCGGGCTCGTCCGACTGTCGACAACGGACATCGCGTACATGCCTTTACGTAACCGTTTCCGCGTTTCGCAATGAAAGAAACCACGAGGAGCATCGCGGCTGGCTGGTTGCATCGATGCACGTGCAGATAATTCCATTATTCTCACGGTCCGCCCGGCGGAGAACGATTTGCACCGACCGACGAATGGATGCGTCATGTTGTATCACGCGCCCGATAATCTCCGTCATTAACGTTCCGCGAGCGAAGGACGCGCGCGGCCATTTTCGCCGATCACCCAGTCACTCCACGATCGACAGCTAGTCGTTCCCCGTGGACGATTTAAGCCGGCTCGCGACGATGCCCGCGTTTCCTCGCCTTCTTACGCCGCGCATCCGTTCGAGGTGTAACGCCCCTTATTACACACGGGGCCTATAAATTATTCATCGACGGTTACAGCCGCGCTGTCAATTCCGACGCGTCTAGACAACGGGCGTTTAAGAGTAATAACCGCGCCCAGCGGACCGGATGCTAACGCAGTCGACGAGGTCGATGGTAGCGAGTCAATCGAGAATGAGACAATTGATAAATTTCCTTTAGCAAGTGATACAAGGTGATTTCCTCTGAGTAATGTACAATGACGGCGTGGCTCGTTCATGGGATAGCGTTGATCGTAAATTAAGTAGTATAAGGTGTCCCTGCCACAGGACTTCCTGCCCGACTACCGAATTTTAGGAGCTTCTATTCACCCCCGCAAGGTACGATGTCGAGAATCTGAATTTCAAATCTGTTACCGCAGACTGGAAACCGATGTCTGCAAGTCAAAATTCAATAGAAAGTATCTTTGAAGAAGCTACCAAGAGCGCAGCAGGTTGGCCAGAGACCAGCCAGCCAGAGATCAGACGTCGCCAGGCACAGGGTTCAGCGAAATCAATAAGGGGCGAGGGAACGGCGGGACGATCTCGGCGACGTTTTCGCGCAACGAGTCCCTCTTTTATGCCGATCCTCTTCTTATCTCCCCGCGCTGTGTCCGTGGTCGCAGCGGGAGGGCCGCAAGGGCGAAGGGCAAAGCGAGACGCGCTCCGGCGATCCGTGTGTCCCTTTTATGCGGAACCAGGTAAAGTTGTCCGGCGTCTTTGTCCGCCTACGTCAGCTGTCTGTCGGCCGTTTTGTTCCGGGATAAATAAGAAAAAAAAAATGAAGGAGTCTGCACGCGGGACGGTTGTGAAGCGGCGCACGAATGAAGACGATCGTTTGTCCCGACGACAATGGCGCAGGACTCGTTTCTTTGGGCAAAGGTGGAAAACAACGCCCGCGTCTGAAAACCTGCGACCACCGTCTGTCCGCAGCTGACTACTTTGCACGAAGGTCGGTCATTACCGTATCGGGATAGTGGGGTGGACAAAGGGACACCATTGTGGGGAGATATTTTGGATTACAGTTCGATGGGAATGTGATATTTAATGATATTCAGGTGCTACTTTGATCTGCGAGTAGAGAACAAAGGGATCGTTAGGATTTCATTAGAGGCACGAAGGAATTGAAGTTTCACAGGTTTCCTAGAATTCCATGTGAAGAGAGCAACGATACCTAGGGCACGCGATTCGAAGCTTAACCAGTTGGGCACAATGGCACGGTCAATCCCGTCGCCAGTATTGTGCACCGACGATAACCACGAAATTACATCGTTATCGAGTCCTCTTACCGCCAGGACGAGGATTACTTCACCGCGAAATCAGCTCGCTTTATCCCGAATCTCTGCTTTATCTGACTGGCCGCGTCGATCGCGTGGCCTCGGCCGGCGAGAGGACAGGAATCCTGGAAAGCCCGTCGAAAACGCCGTTTCTTTTCAGCCCGCGGTGCACGCACGAAACGGAGAAATCCAATACGTCGTCCGCGCGCGCACACAGGGGCACTGGATACTGCGACAGCCGCAGACACTCGAGACCGAGCCGTTTTCTCGGCTGAGAAGGGAAAAAAGTCTTAGATCCGCGAGCCCTTCTTCCCATTTTACGGCTTTCTGCGTTCGCACGGATATTAATCGCGAGGCCACCAGCCACCGAAGGAGAGAAGCTTTCCCCCACGATCAGCCTCCCGTAGGATTTTTCCCAATCAAAGGTAACGTCTCCGATGGACGAGGCGCCGCTGAATCACGGTAATCGGGTCGCTATTCCGCCATTCGCTTCCTCCTATTAATTCGACAAGCAAAAGCAGCGGAATCCCCTCAGCGAGGGCGCGCAGCGCGCGTCGGACTTGATTCGTTTCGCTGTGTGCAGCCTCTGGAGAGGGAGCAGGAACCGCTGTCAGCTGGACGAGAGAGTAGCTAGTGTAGAGAGTGTAGCGAGACGACGTTGGGATACCTCTCGTCGTCGAGCTTCGGCTCCCATGAGAAATCATTGCTGGCTACGAATACGCGGGTCTCGTCAACTCATTGCTCTGCAATCCCTGGATGAATGGCCGTGACAAAACCGTAAACGACCGTAATTGCGTTACGGTGTCTGCATGGGTCTGCCGCGCAAGACGTTCCCGCCGGAGCGACCAGAATCTCGCTGCGTCGTCGCGCGACGAATCATTTAGCTTCCTTCGGCAATCGGCACTGGGCTTCGTGGGTTCGTTGCCTCGAGTGTCCTGGGAATGGGTCTCCTATCTGTGACTTCGCTGGAGAAGAATAAGATGGAGAAGAAGTTTGTCACGACCCAGTGCAAGGGGAGAAGCTCAGCCTTTGTCAAAACGGTTCTTGCCTGTTGTACGATACGTTCTTTGGACGTCGGAATTGGGGTCAGCTAGGGGCTCAGCCACGTAATGGGGGTGACGATGCTTTCCAGTGATTACAATCTGTTGAATGTTTGTCCGTGCACCATGTAACGCGAAACACTTCGCGGGAGGCTCGGCGGCGCAGCCTCACTGTACGTCTTGATTCTTTCGTGATGGCTGCGCGACCACGAACGCGACGCGTTCCCGTAGATTGGATCCTCCGCTGGCTGGAAGCGGGTGAACGTTGTGTCGCGAGTCTTGGAGAGTTTCCAAGCGAAGATCCACTCCTGTCGTCACAGCCCATGAGGTACGTGGCGCGGTGTTCCGATCCGTTTGAAACCCGAAGTTGTCAGAATTCCTTGCTAAACTATCGCGCAGAATCTGGCGAAGTACAGTCGGAGGAACTTTATTCCCCGATACTGGGCTTAAGAAGAAACGGTCCGTCGAGGATTATATAGGATATAGGAGTGCAGAAGAAATCCAGATACAAATACAACTCTGGTAATCCGATTGACTGGATCTCCGCCCTGCAATTTATTCCTACAGTATACTCCCATCTTCATCCTCGAGCTCGTGCCCTGGATTACCAGGACCTGCGATTAGGGATTTCGGGGTCACCAATCCATGCACTGGGAGCTTCTCGCAGCCAAGCGATCGCTACTTTTCAAGTACTTTCCCCGCGACCTTTTACACGCTCCCAAAACTCTCTTCCCTAATTCACCATCATCCAGCGCGAGATCTCCACGCCACCACTTCCACCATCGAGGCCACTCAGAATCCTCTCGTTCATTAGGAAAGCAGTCGAACGCAGCCATAAATCGAGCCACCGCCGCCAGCGTTGTTACCCGGTAAAAACACAGCGCGCAACAAATTGTAACGCTCGGAAACGTTGCTGGTGAACCCCGCCCGTAGATCTCTCCTTTAAAAGAATCCCGCGTGGGCCGCGATGAATTATGGCTGACGAAAAATCCAAGTTCCCTCGGCGCGCGCGCCCGTGGCTCCGCGGTCCAATGGGCGAAACAAACCTTCCATTATAACAAAAGCCATTGTACGCGGCGGGGCTTGAGGTACAGTAATCGTTTTACGATAGAGAGAACGGTGTTTCGCCGTGTGTACCAAGGTTTCCTGCTGCCTGCCGCTGTCCGGTCGCGAAACTGGCAGTATATAATATTCTCGTTCCAATAAGCGGCCACATCGAGGAACGGTGGACAGCAGCGTGGCCGACTCGCGACGCTGGGAACAGGGGGAAAAAGTGTGGGGCACGTGAGACGCGTAGAAACGTCGCCCTGTGCAGCCTCCGCTGGGTAGAAGCGGATTCCGCGGCAGGAAATTGCAAATCAAGCCTGGACTGCGGACTTTAACGAGCGCGGCTTCTGGGCAGACGCTTTAAACGGTGCCGGGTCGCTGTTGCATAACTTCGATCGGTATTTATGGCGCGAGGATTTATCGCGGTGGCCGTTATCGAGGCGAGCGTGACACGATTATTGCAGGGGATACTCCCCGGGCGCGGCTTCTTCGTTTTACCTCGCGAGCCAATGGACACCGTCCTCGTCGGTGGGCAGGCGTGCCCTGCCGACTCTTTCGTTTGGTCACAGTTCCGTGGGAATCGGACCGTCGCTTCGTAATTATGTACGAGGCACCGAGCGCGCTCGCCCGGGGATTATCGCGGAACCGGTGAATGGAACTAATTAGGATCGAGCCGAGTGATGGATGCTGTCGCGCGACTGTAAATGCCTTTTGCCTGGCTCTTGATTGTTGTCGGCACGCCGAGCGTGTATAATGATTTAAGAGGACCTCGCCCTCTTGTCCGGGCGCCTGTTACGCTCTTGACACGGTAAAACGCTCGTCATTGTTCTTAGATTTACGGGGGCTAATGCCGGGTCGACGACTTTCCAGCGCTTTCGTTCGGTGATAACGCGGGAACAACAGAGGGGGCCGAGCTTCCCGCGACAATTTCGCGATTCTCCGAAATGGCCCCGCGAATTATCGTCACGCGGAACAATGAGACACGGTACAATACTCTTTGCGAGCAAACATTTGTGTACGGGAACGGGCTGAGAGGAGCGGAATCAGGGATTAATGAATAGCGCAGCGGAGGAATTCCTTGGGAATATTGCTCGCAAGACAGTGCTGCAGCTACTGGCTCTTTCGAATGTTAAATTACTACACTTTGAGGAGCTCTATCTAAGACTCGATGCATTTTGATAGAACTTGGAAGATCTTCTTGCACCCAGCTCGGACAAGACCGGGATATATGGAAGGAAGTCGGAGAAGTCGTTGGTCCCAGGGAAAGGAGGATCGCCCGCGGTATTTGTTGAAAATTAAACGAATATCCTTCCAACGGATTGAACGATAGCGTATACGGGTAACGAGCGGGCGAAATCCCGGACGAGATTTCGCGGTGAAAAATCAACGGCCGTAGCTTTAAACGTGTGTAAACGGGTGTAAATCAATGAACGGGAAATCCTCCGGCTCGGTGTTCGAAAAGCCCGCGCCGGTGCGCCCTTATTTGCATAAAAATTGATTTAGACGCGGTCCGCTGGATCTGGGAGGCCGGCGGAGGAAGGGCAAAAAAGGGGGCGAGACAAAAATACAGCCTCCGGTGTTGTATTCCAGAATTCGTTACCCGAGTTCCTCGCGCGATACCGGGCCCAGGATCGATATTCACTTTCGTTTAACGATCGTGTCCCGCCTATCTGTGTGCGCGTGCAAACGTACCGCGCGAAAATCCGTAATATACGAGCATCCGTGGAGCGGGCGGGGGTTTTCGCCGTCGTGGAACGTTCCATCGCTCGTATATCACCGCGGGAGATAAAAAAATACGCGTGAATTAAACAATCTGTAATACCGAACTTTTACGAGGCGAGCTCGAGCTGCCCTTCTTTCATTCGAAATAGAAACGCCGAGACTTCTCCGGAAAAAGCGTACAGCGGCAATTACCTTCCTACCGAATAGACAAGAAGGGAACGAAAACGTGGAATAACAGCACGAAATCGTGGCAAGTTCTCTGAAAAACGGCCATCGTTCATCTCTCTGGCTCTTGGTTCGCTCCCGGTCTCGGACAACATTCCCCGCTATTCTTGATTCTTCCAGAAGGAGAATTTCTTTCCAAGCACGAGGATGTCTACACTTATCCCGCCCCTGTATCTCGAGGATCCTGTTTTCTACCTCCTATTTTCCCTGGAACGTCACGGTATCCGATGATTCTGGGATTCATTACGGGCATCGTTGTAACGGACCAGGTCGTGTTCCCATTTTTCCGCGGAAAAGGACTGGCTTCCTACAACGTACCGTCTTAGTTCCCCATTATAGGCCGGATAGATATCGGACACGGATATTTCGACGGACATTTTCTAGCCGTGCCGTCGTTTCTCGTACCAAGAACGGTTTCTCCTCCTGCCGTGCCAAGCTGCGCCGCGGGATCGTTCGTCGAATTGTCAAAGAGCACGCGTTTAAGGAACCACTGTGTGCCGCAAGAAGCAGCGCGCGGCGAAACGGCAGACGCGTTTGCTGGGGTCCTAGAGGCGTCGTTAACAAGGCCTGGGAACAATGTTCCGCGTGGTAGACGGATGGCACGGATGCAGGCGTTCACCTGTATCATCGCGCTGCATTTGCCTGGGTTGCGTGCCCTATACACGCGGCAAAGAATCAAGCAGCTGCTGCTGCTGCGGCGAAAACTTCACCACCGAACTACGGAATGCATAAATTCGAGGCACAAAGGAAGACAGACGAGCGGCTGGTAACTTGTTACCGTGGAACAGAAAGAGACAGATAGAGAGAAAGGATGAGGGAGGAAGAGAGAGGTGCGAGAGCAGAGAGGAAGGAGGAAAGGGTGGAGCTCGATGGAAATACACAGAGGACGGGCCAGCTCGCCGAAGAGTGTTTTGAGACCAAATAAAACGGAGGAAATCGTAGCTTGCCGAGGGAGAGAGGGCCACGTCTCGAGACGGCTCCTCGAGACATCGTCGTTCCGAACCTTTCCGCCTGGAGACGCGGCTGATTGAGGGATTACCGACTTGCAACTCAATCCTGACAACGGGGACGTGTTATGAACCAGCTCCGCGGCAAATGTTGCATCTCCTCGGAGAACGGGGTTGGAGGTTCGAGTAGGGCGGGCTGTAGTGGTTGAAGGCAGGCTCGCGAGTTCAGACCAGCTTCCAAAAGGAAATAGCCCTTCAGCAACCTTGGCAACTTTCCCTTTTCCTGCGTTAAAACGTGCTCGTCTGAAGCTTGATGCATGCTAGCTGCTAGTGTTCCTTTCGAAGGGAGAAATTGCCAATGTCTGGGAGCGAAGGGTGTACAGCAGCAGTGTCGTTCAGGGGGTAGGTCCTTGACGGGGCCTACTCGTGGCCAGGCTGAGAGGAACGTTTCATCCGTTCATCGATTAATCGTCAGGGAAAGATACGCGCGCGGTTCAGCTAGATCTCCGATTCGCCTACTGCAATCTAGCTGCTCGTATAAACCGGATGAATCTCGCTCGCCCGTGAATCGTTGCATCGATACCTCCCCTCGTTGCCATGCAGCGCAATTTTACTTGCAACGCGTCCAACTTTCAGCCGGCTGGAACTTGGGGGGAAAAACAAGGTATCGCGAGGTTGCAGCCCCTACTTGGGTGAGTTGCGATCCGCTCTCGCCTGGTGCATTTTAACGCGACAGCCCCGTGGGGTGGCCGCGTCCTCTGGCATAACAAATACGCCGACGCCGCCGTGCCCCGCGTCCCGGCGCTGTCCATTAGCCGCGGCAGCACCGTTTCCAAGTTTCTCCGATGCCGGGGCAGAGGGATGCCGGCTTGGGGACGTGACGTAATGAGGTAATACTTAAATTGCGTGCACGTGCCGTGGCGGAGTATCGACAGGCGCACACAGCGCGCACACACACACACACACACACACCGGGGCCCTTTGGCATAGGAGGCCGTCCGCGGATGGGCAGAACTAGGCCGCAAACAATGGCCCTACCTCTCGTTAACGACGCCGCTGTGGCGTCGGCTGCCGGCCGCTCTGCATCATCCAGCACACAGTCCTTGCTCGACTGCAGCTTGCCTGCCTCTCGGTGTGCGTGCAACGACTATCGAGTGTCCCGAGCCGCGATATCCAAGTGCGCCCCAACGACAGCCCTGTCTTCGCTGCTTTGACGGGGATGTCCCGGGGGATAGGGATCGGTTTTCGTCTGATTGACGGCGGTGTGCGTGACGTGGAAAGAGTCGGTTAGTTGGAGGTGAATCGACGGGAGCCTGGACTCCGTGGCTGGTGCAGCAGGATGGTGGATAGGGAGGGACGAGGAGGAAGATGGCACTGGAGGATTTTCAGTTTAAAAGCCGTTCGTTAGGAGAGCTGGTGGTCTGGCAAGTGGCAATCGATGGACGGAGACTGGGTTCGTTCTGGCGTCTTTTCACTCGCCGTCATGATGGATGTCTATTGCCTGAGCTTTGTAGCGGCTGTGTCGAGGTGTAGACGGAGATGGGATCGAGTGAATTCTGGTAGTTCAGACCCGGCATTAAGCAGCCTTACACAGTATTTGCTATATATATTCTTCATTTTTCTTATCATATTCGAAGTGTTGCTGCGTAAGTTCCGCTGACAAACTTGCAATATTATCGTGGACACTCGACAATTTACATAATCCAACTACTCTCGTGTCAATACGAAGTCCAGGCACGTTGTATCCAAGATCGCCCCGCGAGTTAAGACGAGAAATTACATCGAGCCGCCGCTGCGAACGTTAATTACGTTCCTCGTTTCCCCCGTCGACGCCTCCCGCAGGAAAAAGGTGCGATAAGCTGGGGCTCGAAAAAAAATTCCAGGAGTAGGGGGGGCATTAAAGTATCGCGTATCGCTCCCGACACGTTAATCCACGGGATTCGCGTAGATGAACTCGATGACAGTTTCCACGGCGTGGAACGCGTTTTCCACAGCCAGCGAAGCGTTTTCGCCGTTCCACGGAATACTCGAAATGCCTCTGCCCGCGAGATTCCGGCAGCCGCCCCCGCGAGCCTGCATTTCGACATGCGGCGTCGTCATTTTCGCGTTTAATATGCGATGAGGCGCGCCCCTGGCGGAGCCCCTAACTCGCGCCAAGTAGACGCAGTTCATAACGTGTCAGACCGAGCCGGGGCCGCCGAAATGTTATTATTCGCCGCCATTCGTCTCCCATCGACGCGCCAGTCGAATTATTCCCTGCAAACGCGCATATTTCTTCGAGCAGAACAATGTCGTCGCGATTGAGGCCGATTTGATGGATAACGAAGTTTCGCTGGCTCCTCTTTCGGGCGAAATCGTTATGGGGACATTTAATAGTGTAGAATCGGCGCCCCGCAAAGGAACTTCATTTTTGTGCCCTTCCTCAGCAACGAGGTATTACTCGAGGATTCGCTTTGCTGTTCGAGTGGTAAATGCACTTGCGCGCTTCCTATTCAGAGGGACGGAGAGATTTCCAGCAGTTACTTTGATCGAAGAACTCGTTCGTAATTACAGTTGCCGGCATTCATAGTAATTTGCTAACTAAACCGATTTCGACGTGTACCCGTGTTCTACGGTGAATTCAGATTCTACCGTAACTCGTCGCCGAACTTCGCCCCGTTACTTCTGAAATACTTTGGACAAAAGGATTTTATCCTCGCGAGCCGCGGGATTCTGCCTCCTCCCGTAAATACCACCCGATGTATCCTTCCCTTTTCATATCATACGATCATTGCTGAAACAAATGCTTCGTTGCGCTCAGAAATTCTCACATAAACTATTGTATCAGTCTTCACAGACCTCCCGCTAGAAGAGTACCATCTTCCACGTCTCTCTACAACCGCCCATTCAATTATCCTCCCTCAGAGATCCTCGAAACACTCGATATCTCATCTGCCGTCGCCCCAACTCCGCACTTCCGCCGTACCTACACCTGATTTCCCGCAATTTTCGACCACGGCCACCTATCCCAATGGTCTCCCCGTGGTGGAACCGGTCGTCGAGCTGTCAAGCGAGGGGGACGCGCAAAAATCGTTGCCACACCGCAACAAACCGCCGCAATAGTGGTCGCTGTGGCGCTTTTATCGGGCAGCACTCGGGGTAGCATAATAGAGCTCGCTAGTAATACATCTTGCCAGGGGGGACTGTCCGTATAATGCGGCGAACTATTAAGGCATTCCGCTAGGCAAGTGCGCCGCGGCAGCGGCGTGTTTTAATTAATGACGCCCCATACACGGCTACCGTCCAGCGTCGCGTATAATTTCCCCCGGTTTTAGACGTCTGTGGCTCTCCACCGGCCGGATTACAGGCAACATCGATAGTCGATTAAGTTTAAGTTGCCCCCGTCCGCCCCGCCCTTCCACGTCTCGCCCCGCGGCCGTGTAATTACGCGCGAGATCCTTAGACGACGCGTCTAACGGCAGAGAAGTCGGGGGAGAGAGAATAATCGGCGATCCTCGATAAGGGTATCAGGTTGAGGCGCGTGTGACTGGAGACGGAGAGAGGACGAGAGAGGAGTCCAGCCAGCGACTAATTAGCAGGAATAATTAGAGGCTGATCTCGCCACGTGGAAATTTACCGTGTCAGCCTCTAATCGCTCTTGGATCGACGCGCAGCCACTATACATATCTCTCGCGAAGCAGCTAATTATTGCGGCCCCGGGATCGTCTGTCCACCCGGTTCCAAGCAATCTTATTCTACTTCGTCGCGACGCGCGCGCGTTTCACCGCTCCCAGCGTGCATTTCCAGTGGCCACGGTTCGGACGGCGCGCCTGAGGGATTCTACGTGGCAGATTAAAAGACGGGTTTCTCTTGTCGCGAGTTCTCCGTGTCAAACATTGCTTTATCTAGTGGGTCGGACGTGGCGCGTGGGATCTGGAGGCGCCTGCTATCGGTTTCTTCTGCGTCACTAGCTTACAAATCTGAAGACCTCGTTCTTATAGGATCCAGCCATCGGACTGTTTCCTTTACTAGGAAGAGCAGGGTGTCTCGTGATAAAATGACCATCAGAAACTCCATCCACAATCACTTTAGAACTCTGCTCGCAGTGCTCCTTCTAGCTCTCCTGAAACGCAGGATTTCTAACGGGTTATCGCCTCCGTTCCTTTCTCTCCGCCGCCGTCTCGATTCCCGGCGACGTAGAATCGATAAAAGCAATCGGGAGTATCCGGGGCTTCATCAAAATTCCATATTCGCGGGAATCGGTCGACCACCTTGAGCCAACACACCCCGGCAACGTACGAAGGTGGCGAACAGGGAACAGCACTCACCGAGAGACGGTTTATTTATAGGCGCCACACGCAGCTTCCTTCTCTCGGCTTATTTCCTCGCTGGTCCGAGGATTTGCCACTCGGATAAGTCGACGTGAAGTGTCGCCAGGGCCGCATCTTGTGCCCTGTCACGTGCTGATCCGATGAGTGGTGGATTGATACTTGTTTCTGAAAAATTGACAGGCTCCGTGGGCGATTGGAGTGAGCCCCTACCCATTTTCGAGCTGGTTAAAGAAATTATCGAAGTTCCTTCGTGCACTGACATTCCCCTCTTATTGCCGTGCTCTTTGATTGTAGTCATCTCGCCGAGCTAGTGGAAAAATGGCCACTTGCTGTGGATTCTGCGGAGTTTGAAGGTATTTGAGGTATTTGAAATTTCCAATTCTTAACGCACTCTGTAGCACCAGAGGATGAATTCTAACAGTGAAAGCCGCCAGTGGTTCACTGGCCAAAGAGGAGGGCGGTGAAGATTTCGAGGCACGATTCCCACGTAATCTCTTCTTTGTTACCGACTTTTCCGGGCGCAGAAAAAGAGCAGGACTCGAGTTTTCCGCGCGTTTCGCCCGCTTAATGTCCGTAAAACACTAGCCTTAATTTGTGCCGGTGTATTAAGACTGGCAGCGGCACCCGCGACACTTCTTCCCTTCCCGGGTCCTTTTTCCGCGCTGGTCGTGTGCACCGATTTAGAGGGTGGCTGAATGGCCTCTCTCACGGCAGGCTGACTTTCGTTTTTCCGCCCTCTTTCTCTCGTTGCCGAAACCAACGACCCCGAAGGTCTCCTACTCAATTAACTCAATATTCTACGGCTCTTATTTTCTCGCTATGCCGCCCGGCCAACGGCTTTCCTCGTGCCCGATCTTCTATTCGCGGCGATAATCCCGATTCGACGTTGCTGATCGTTCCGCTGGAGGGGATGATTCCGATGAAAGAGAGCTTTCGCGGCCAATTAATTCTGCGCCGTCCTTTTGCCCTCCCCCGATTTTGACTTTAATCATTCTCGTCGGTGTGCACAGCGGATCCGATGGAAACGAAACGTAAACCAATGGGTACCGTGGCGTGGATCGAGCAGATCTTTATGCTCGCATTCTTCCGAGGAGTAACGATCCCCGCGATTGCTCGATTTCTTTCTGTTTATCGAACGATTTCGCGGAACGAGGGTTCATTGAACTGTAATGAATCGCGACAATGATCGTGGGAAGTACTTTTTAATGAGCCCGGAACACCGACGTTTCATCTGTTGTATAATACTTCCCAATTAAGATACACTTCAACCAACGCATATAATAACTATAATCTAAGGAGCTTAGATAACGACTTCCTGTACCTTGAAGAACTCCTCGTAAAAAAAGATTTAGGGTAAATCCGGGACACGCGGTCGACCTAATATAAAATGGCTATTAAAACTAATATAGATATTACTTATTTTATCAGAACAAACCTAATATGTTCAGAATTTTATGCCGATTCAGAAAAACTGGTCGATATTTGCTTTAAGACAATATTTACTGTAAATCGGGTTATCACCTCTCCCGAGGTGCCGGGAGAAATGGTTTTCGTCGTTGGCAGAGACCACTCACATAATTATTCATGGAAAATTAACAAAGGATAAAGCAAAATTATTTATGAGTGAATACAACTACGGATTCATTGATATTTAATTTGTTTACGCTAAACAAGTAAAGAACACATCAAAGAAAAAGTGAATTACCTACTGGCGATTAGCAAGGCAAATGAATACAAAAATGAATATATAAACTAAATAAACAAAAATAATATTAAAATAATAATAAAAAATAAAAAAAATAATAAAAAAATCATAACTCGACCATCTCACCTTTCTGCAGCGAGACATGGTCTTCTCGTTAGCTTTGAGAGGAAGAGTTAATATGGCCAAATACATTGGCTGCATTGTCCCTCAATATCTCTACTATCTTATTATTCCAAACATTAATGGAAAATAAACTTAGAAGTATATTTTAAATACGATTCTGTACAACCGCTGTTTGACAAAAGAGGTTAAATGTAACATCAATTTACCTTTTATAGCCTATAAATCCAGAAAACCACAGAAGGAAGCGAAATAACGCTATTCATTCAACTATTTGGCTTCTAGAGAAGTAATTGGTCTGCACTTTAATGCATTTTTACGTATAGACTCTGAAATATAGCGACACGACCAACTCTCCGGCCCGACCGCGTCTCCCGGATTTACCCTACCGAACACTCTGAGGAATCATTATGCGACAGAGTCGTAACCACACTTCCGGCGCGCAGTATTTTTCCAAGTGACAAGTGCCTTTTAATTGATGCACGGTATTCGGGTGGAATCATCGTCGGAGCGTTTGTATTTCCATGTTGTCGGATAAAGGGGCAAACAAGCAATTGGATTGGGTACACAGGAATAAAAGGACAGCGGCAATTCTCCTCCGGGCGTAATGGCGGCTTACAAGGCACTCTGGGAACGTGCAGGAAGCCGGTGGCACGGTTAGCGACGCCTCGCGCTCGCGGCCAGAATATCAAATAGTACCGATAGCGGAGACAGTCGAGCATGTAAGATAAACGAGCCAATATGGGCCGTGACACTCGTTAACTGCTGAATTTAGTGAGCTCGATAACCGATAACTTTCTTATTAAGTCCCGCGCTCGAGCCAAGTTAACGTGGCGCCATTTCGGCTCCAGGACTGTTGCTCCTCATGAATTTACGCGGTGTTCGCGTTTCAGCTGTTCACTGGTAACCTAGGTTTAAATAGTTCAGTGTATCACCTTTGAATAGATACTTCCATAATCCTGGCTTAGACTGACGTTTTTCATTCGAATCAACGTGCAGTTAAAAACCGATCTCCACTATAAATTGATTTGTTTTAAGATCCCCTTGAGCGCCAGTAAATCAAGTGTCATCATTCAGCATCGATCACTGGACTGTTCGATTAAAAATTGTCAACGCCATCTCGCCAGTTAAGCCATCGATAAAGCCATTCTGTGTTTCTATTTCACCATCCAGAAAGTCACAGGGAAAAAGGTCAGTCAGCCTTGTCTCCAGGGTTGCCTTTAAGCGAGGCGTGCCCCATTCTCGAAACAGCCGCCCAGTAAACAGAGTCTTCATAACTTCCAGCCCAGCAAAAAAGCTCGAGTGGATCGAGAATAAGTTTCGTGCTTCGAGGAGGGTTGAGTGGTGGTGGTCGGCGAATGGTGGTCCTCGTGAATGTTTCACGACGAACTTTCTTTTGCCCAACCCCCTGGTATTTAGTCACGGGGCCCCTAACTTCGCCCGAGAAAGGAAGTTATTAATCTGCGAGAAGTCAATCCTTCTCTCGCCTCTCTCGGTGGCTCACAGTCGGCCCCCATTGTGCTCTTGCTCGTGCAATTACGCCCAGCCGTTGAATTCGTCCGCGACTTTCGTCCTCTTCAGGCCCTGCCTCGCGGAAATGGCCATGCCTGAGCCACTTGATTGCGTAATCTGACCTTTCGTGGCATTTCAGTGGCCGGAAGCGTGCTTCTTCGCCTTGTATTTAAATGCTACAACTGTATGCGAAGAATTCAGAGGACTGTGCAGAATCTTACCCCTTAAATCTGCGGCTTCTAAACGCTACAGAGTGACTAAACGTTAGGGAAACTGTATAGAATAGTTAAGAAGGAAGAGCGGAAGGAAGGAAGGAAGGAAGGAAGGAAGGAAGGAAGGAAGGGAGAGTTGGTAAGAAACATCGGGTGTGATGCATCCGAGGGGGTTGTTTCTATTTTCGATCGAGATAAAGCTGTCACGTAGTCTCAAAGAGTTTCCAGTCACCTGGCAGAAACACTCTCCGAAAGCAGAGGCCACACTCTGTCTCTCCCTCCCTCTTCCTGAGGGATGATCGATTGCTCGGAGAAAACGACTGTGCTCCCCCCTGCCCCGTTTGTGATTGGCGTTTTCGGAGCAGACAGGATGCCTCGGTGCAGCCACTCGATTCCCTTTCGCGTGGATGTCAAGCCACCCCTCTGGCCCATTTTCTCATTTACCCGCGCCGACGTTGGCGTGGTGTTTGCCTCGATACAGCGAGAAGTCGACTACTAGGAATCGACGAACGAGAACCGATAGCTACTGGTTGCCGATTAAGCTTATCGGTGGCGTGCCAGCGGCCGGTGTTCATTGTTCGGTGCTCGTCGTTCGTTCCATCATCTGAATTGCCGCTTCGACGGATGTTACGGTCAACCGCCATTCTCTCCCCGTTTAATGCACCTACATCTGAGAAATAGTACGAGCTCTTCTTTCACGCAATTTACGATTTTCTATGCGTTGAGTTCACAAATGAACGAATAATTGAGGACTTTGCAGCAAAAGGGGTCCAGTTACATTTTTGACAGTTTATGAGTTATGACGTGTAAAGGTGGGATTCCACTGAGGCAACATTTGGCAACTGGCAACCGACAACATCGTCACATCTCTTTTTCGCATGCAACACATGCAATCACTATCGCAATCGTCGCACGCGACACGTTGCATTGCGTTGCCTCAGTGGAATCCGACCTTAATATGCGTAGTAAAAAATTGTACATCGTTTGGTGCGCGTTTGATGCAAATCCGATAACAAATGAGTGATTTATTGCGAATAAATAAAAATAGAAATATGAATATTTTTATTATAGAATATTTTTTCGCCAAAAATAGAAATAAAACTTATCAACTGAATAACTACTATTTATTGTGTGAAAATAGATATTTTCAATTAGTTTTCTCTTTTTAATGTTAAGTCAAAGCAATAATTTTATAAACAGATTTTTCTAATGTACCTCCTCGATGTTGGTAAAGATAGAGCTGCACCCCTTTTGCTGCAAGTGCTCAATTTCTTTTACTTGCACATGTAATAGATGCGTGATGAATCGATGGCGTGCTAGTAGGGGAGACCGGGGCTAGTTGACTAATTGTTTACATTTCTAATTTTTATAAAGAGACCATTAGTATTTTGTTGACATACCAAAAGTTTCCAAATTTGTGTCTAGGTTGTAGTTTTTATTGTATTTAGAGTAGTGAGACGAATAAGTCAACAGACCCCGGCTACGGGGTTAGTTGACAAATATGATGGGGTCAGTTGACTTGACATTTACTTTTCAGTTTTAACCCTTTGCATGCGAAAGGTGTATATATACGCTGTCACAGTACATCAATATAATGTGAAAAACGTATATGTACGCTGCCAATTCTATCAATATAGTATACGAAACGGGTACATATGTATACTACGACCAATAAATTTTTTTATTTTTTTTTCACTCCTGCACAGTGTTATTTTTTTTATTAATTATCATGATCTAAGATACTGTAATTATTTTGTACTGATTTGTTATAGTCTATTTGGAAGGCCTGAGAGTTTGAAGGGAGGATAGGGTGTAAAACTGGTAGGGTTGAGTTTGGAAGGACTTGTGGTGGGGGAAGTGGACTTGAGCAGCTAAACTCTTTGCCTCGACTGCATCTTGAGGATAAAAAATGCAATTATTAGTAGTATTCCTATGCTTAGTCAAGTAACCCCGTCCGACATTGTTAACATGTTAAGGGTCATACGTGCAAAACTTCCAGGCACCGGATAAAATAAAATACCGTAAATTATAGTCAAGGTATCACGTTTCCACAAAATATTCATGAACTAACATCAAGCAGTACTTAGTGAACAAAAATTCATAAATAGTCGAAACGAAAATATTTACTTCCAGCCGACCTTTTTAGATTTTTCATTCTCACTGACAGACCACGCAAGTTTTTGTCACGACGACACATTAAATGGCAAGCTGGTCATTCATATGCTCCAATATTTCGAATCGCAGCATAATTTATTCCATAATACAAGAATTAAAGGGAACTAACCTCGTTAGTCAACTAGCCCCGGTCTCCCCTACGGATCATCGCAATTAATGTTTCTTTTGCCACAGTAAATGGTATACCGTTCTGTAGTCTCCACCGAGTTCAGTTTCTTAACACATTAAGGTTTTTCTCGTAAATGGAGCATGGAAACGGAAAGACGAGTCTTCAACCCCCCTGATCGAGTTTCGTCGTCGACATAAACTTCTAATCCCGTTTGTTTGGCCAATCTTCGGCTAGTGACACGTCTAACAGCTCGTCGGATGAAGTTTCGACGTTCTCCCGCCCGTAAGAGGAAAATTTTGCGAATATCTCCTTTGCCGTGCGTTTGACACCCGCCGCTATCGGTTTTCAGCATTCTTGGTCGTAGGGGAGGTGATTCGCGACGCGAACGCTCGCGCGTTTCAGATTTTCGTCGACGAGAAACTGGCGCTGAAAAGAATCCAGAAAAATCGGTCAGCCGTCGGAGACTCGATAACCAGCTAAGCCTCGTAACTTTTGCTTCTTTTCTTTCCCGCGATTAAAAAGCATGTCGAGGATTAAAGGCGCCTAATCCCATCGAAGCTGCTCACACAATATCTTCGATCGGAGCAAAGAATCCCATACTCCGCCACACTAACTTCGAGACCTTTCAACTCTGCTTGCCCTCAGCGACGAGCTCGATCGTTTTTAATTTTTCCAAATATTTGCGCCAGTGCCTACATGAAATATGCACCGAAGTTGTATACACTGTAAAGTGCAAGGTACGCCCCGGTGGAAAATTCAATTTATAAGCGCAGTTTACCTGCTGAAGCCTCAGAAATGTTGCACTTGAACATTGTATAGTTTGGAAAACATTTTGAGTGGATACATATTTAAACGTGCCGCAAAATGTTTAGGTACTATCGGAGCTACCATTCTAGCAAATAATAGGGGAAGGCAGCGGAGCAGAGGCACGAGCCAACAATTCCTGGATGTTTAAAATAGCCACGGTGAGCCTCGGCTAATTAAAAAGGAGATATCCTTTTCTTGGCACACGTCAAGAGGCTCATACCAACGATGTTCGCCGTCCCTTAAGTGGCAGCGTCGCGCGGCGCTCCACCGACGGCCATCTTAAACCAATTACTACCAATCTCCGTGGAGATCGTATCTCAAGCCTCCATTAACCAGCCGCTAAGTAGCCTTCCGTCGACGTAAAATAAATACACCGGGTAAGCCCCGTCCTCGCGGGACGCAATAATTCGAGGGTCCAATATCCTGGGAACGCCGCGATTTATTCGTCGGCCGGCGGACTTCTAATAAATTGCAAGCCATCGCGTATAACGCCCCTTCGAGACGCTCGCTGAGACCGAAAGCTGCTCTGTGTCCACGGGAAGCCGGGGAAAATGTCTGGGAAAGATAGGGAACTGTGCGAGCGGAGGAGTAGAAGGGCCGAGGGAGGACAAATGAGAGGAAATTAGAAGAAGGAAATGGGTGGTGACTTGGATGCAAGGATAAGGGAAGAAAGAATGTACGGGGATGGAAGGATTTGAAGAGGTCGCTGTAGAAACGGTATCTAAGGAGGGAAAAGTTAAACGAAGAGCTTTGGACATTAATAGTAGGGAGATATATCATCTTATAATAGTACAGATATAGCAGCAGAGCGGGGAAAGGAGATGAGCAAGTGAAGGAAGACAGAGGGCCACTAAAGCGGGGATGGATACTGTGCACAAAAGAAGCTCCAGCGAAGATGGAAAAAGAGGAGCAGGAAGAGGAATGTATTATCATCGAGGAGGGCAGGAGTTTTTCGCGGGCAATTGGACGGGAAATAGCCGGCGGTGATCGAGCAACGTTATCCGTCTCAATCGAACGTCCCAGGGCCTGGTGGATGTACAAAAGGAATTCCTGTACACGTCCACGAGACTTGTGTACAGGCGGAGGTGGGTCGCGTGTGCTGCAGCCCCGCGGAAAACACGGGGGGCGATCCTTTATCTAGACAACCGAGCTGCTCGGCGACGTTCAAATAGCGAGGAGACTTTATCGCCCGACGCCGCTGGCTGTATCGATGATTTCAGGCTTGCCAATGGCCCGTGTCTTCCGCGTTCGCTCGCTCCTTCGTTCCCGCGCCCCCTCGCTCGCTGCGTACCCTTCCGCTTCGGAAACCCGATCGATCTTGCGGGAAAAACCGCTCCTCCTGCGTGGATTTAACGAGTCCTCCATCTTCCATTTCTGGGCACATCGTTCACCTCCGCGGGTCACGTCCCTCATCCTCCTCGAACGCTTCTAAACGATACTCCACGCGGGGAAATATTAAATAATATTTTCCTTCGGAATGGCTGGCAGTCGGGCGAGTCGACGATAAATATTTGCCCATCGGTTCCTTCGTTAAACCAGCCGCGATCGATACGCGGTTACGTTTGCTCCTGGAGCCTCTCGTCGGATCAATGACCGGCTTTTTGATCTGGTCTACACGCAGCAGCTTAATCGCGCAGCGAATTCGGTGGAACCTGGCAGCATCTGTGTGAATAAATTGCTGGTGGATGTTTGAAGAGGATGTTTCTTGGTGCCTGTAACTCGTAAGGCATCGACTAACACATTTATGAACGATGGACTTGCCAGATGTATAACACTCGTGATTTAATCGAATCCTCCTATCCTAGCTCTGCCATTACTTAACACCGTAAGCACATATATTGGGTTATTAAATAAACAGAAACGGGCCACGCACTATTTCTATAGTTAGAAGTAAAAGTTCTTATATTAAATGCAACCTGAATAATAGAATAAAAAAAATTGAAAAAAAATTGAATCGACTTCGAAAAAATAAAAATGCACTAAAAAGTGAAAAATAATTTTTTCCCTTATTTAATCTGCGACTCTCAATTTTTTTAAGTCCCTTGCCATACTATTGGCAAAACTAAATACCTACATGTGGAGCACCTCCAACAATCTAACTACACGTAGCGCCAAGAAAGCCACTGGAAAACCTACTAACCATGAAACGAACTGAATTCGTAATAGTTTCGATCAAACAATTTCATTTCACCCGAGTCTGCTACCGAAAGGGAGAAGCCACGGCACGAGCAGGGGCAACGGGAAGATATTAGCCGAAAAAAGGGGGTGGAAATAGAGCAGGCGGAGTGGCGAAGGGGTAGGGAAAGAGGAAGCATTGCGCCAGGATTGAAAGGTGCAACGGAATTGTATAGCAGCGCGGGAGCTTTGCGATCTTTTGTCGAGGGGCCAGCGAAAAAAGTTTCTGGACATGGCTGGCTTCTTGTTGCGCGGCGCCATTGAAAGGAAATTGAACCGGTTGTTTAGTCATGCAAACGCGATGCTACCGGCTGATTTCGTTTGCGTTACGTACGAAATGAAAGTCCCCTGGCCGGGAACCGCTTTCCTGGAATCTGCCCGATCGCTCCCGATCCGATGCTTTACGATCCCAGCCAGTTCCGTTGGCCAGCCCCGGCCGTTGATGGCCCCTCTGCCGTTCCATTCAAATGGACCGCTGGACGCACGGAGCACGGTCGCCGGAATTGCGACGCGAAGTTAAGGCCTCCGCCCGAAAACCACCCAGTTTCGCTCTAATTTCTCTTCAATCCACATTCCATGCTGCGCCCCGCACAAAATACCCGGAACCAGCGATGGAAACCAGCCGGGGAACGTGGCGACGAGGGAGGAAACTGTTGCACGAAGCCGAGCAAACAGCATCTCGAAGATGCCTTCGGTTGTCGCGAAATTAATGTGCTCGCGCGGAATCGTTTCGAATTTGTCGCGATGCCAGCCACGCCGGCTGCAAACGGAACGGCAAACAGATTTCGACCGTGAACCGGTGGGACGAGCGAAATATTTGCTCTGCAGTTTCGCACTCGGTGCTCGCGCGTGCATATATTTGCGGAAAAAACGCGACACCGAGGTGGCGTTCGCGGCGTGTCGACGATCGGATCGCGCTGGATCGCGGAAAATAGCGCGTCCACGGTGTTCGAAAGAGTTGATCCACACCACCCCCGTGCTGGGGGTCGCTCTGTTTGTTCGCAAATTAAAATAAACACCGTGAGCGGTCGAAGTTTCGAGGATCATCGTTGGTTCGACGCGATGGAATTCGATTTTAGGATGATCTGCTCGGATGACGTCCACATATCCGGATCTTAAAATTCGGGGCAGAAGGGGGTTGACATCTTTGCCCTACGAGCATTTATTTTACAGTCCACTTGCATATATTTGTATTAAATTAGATAGACTATGGTGTTTAGAAGACTGGCTTATAGGGCATCCAGGTGTTGAAATCCATTTCCAAATCGATCTTAGATGGTGGTGACGATCGTCCAGTTGACTTTCTCCTGGAGTTTCGTAGATGGAGTATGAGGAAGCAATCGTACACTTCTATGTATCCACATTCTTTTGAAATTCACTCTCCTGGAAATTTGGAAGTATTAAAGCGAGACGGTATGCAAAAGGGTCACCTGAAACGAGCAGTTATTCGTCGGGAAAAAGGCTGGCTAAAATACTTCTTCGTTCACGCGGACGCATAACGCGATAAAATATACTTTTATGCCGCGCCAGAAAAATTCGTATCAAACCAACAGACGGAGCGCGAACGTTAATGCATAAATTGAAAGCCATCACCGCTCGTTTAATTAATCCACGTTTCCGCGACCGACTATTTCTCCATTCGCATTTTTTCCTTTCATCAGCCGTTTGTCGTTCCAGTGATTTCCCCTCTGTCTCTCTTTCCCTCTTGTTCCAGGCTGCCCTCTGGCAGTCGAGTATCGCGAAAAAATGCCACGAATTAACGTTTAATTATGCGCCCGTGGCTGCGCCGCGCATTCTATCGCGAGATGTAACCAGCGTTGGTGGTCGTTCGTAAAATCTGAACTCGATAACACCAATACGGGCCGGGGATTTGATTTATGGATCCACAAATTAAAATCGTATCGGAATTACCGCGTCGCGGTCGCCAGTTTGGCTACGGGCAAAAGTTCTCGAAATGGATGATACATTTCGCGTGCCTCGTTTGGTCGACACACGAGCTCTCACGATCGATTTCAGTTAAATACATTGTTGGGGATCCTGCTTGTCATACCGCATGCTTCTGCGATTAGCAATTGTATTTACTATATAGAAGAAATTAAGAGAATTACATGTTTGTCAACTGTTTGAACACACCGAGAAATAATTTAATAATTTAATGCCTCCTTAAGTAAGACTGCAGACTAGGTGATGTTATGTCAGATGCAAACTCCAAGAGACATCTCTCCGGAGCCCTCCCATATTTTCATTAATCTCGCAACCATATCTCGCGAGTCGATTCTCGCGCTTCCCCTCTCTGGCAACTGGCTCTCGACAGACTTCTCTCTAAATGTAAACCCTCCCCCATTCATTCCAAACAAGCACGCACACGTTTCTCTATGCAACCAAACAGGCTCACCGACGTGTAACTTAAAACTAACTCGCCCCGGCGAACAGTATATAATTCCAACACCAAGGAACCACCGAGTGAAAAATTTCGCAGTGCCTCGGCCAGCGCGTTCTCTTCCCTTCCTTGGCGAATTAAAATTTCAGATAAAACCGCGCTCCCGTTTCTATGAATATGCAATATCAATGATCCAGCGTTCCAGGGCACTGAAATATAAAATGCCGTTGAAATTTCATATTCCACCGATGGCCGTCGATGTCGCGCTATATTCTTGCGATCGGTTAATTCCGCGAGTCAACGTCCGTGTTTCTGGCTGTCTCGCGAGTTACTGCGTGCGAAGTAACAAAGGAATTTATGACAATCCAGATCCATCAACGCGATCTTCCCATGACGCAATCTCCACGGGAGCTCGGACTGCCCGGTAGTAATCTTTTAGTCTCCCCTATCGTTGATATCGACTACTTGCGCAGACAGCACGCGCCGTCCAGTGAAGGCGGAACGTACGATTTGGTTCTTTCCCTGGGACAGAGGAAATCTATTTGTCCCAGAATTACCGGTAGATATACGAGGCAATAGCGGTCACAGAAAAACGTAAAAGCGAGCAAAGAAGGTCTTAGGCTACCCATATTTCTGCAGCTGACATCTAAATCGCGTGGGAGTTACGAAATTGTCCTTCAGTCGAGGAAAATCAATACCCGCGATCCTCTCTTAACGAGTGACACTGCCGTTGAATAGTGTTGTCACACACAATTAGAGCTTAGCACCGCCGTCGTATCGATACCCAGGGTGCAACCAGAAACGAGGTAACGAGCAGCTCGAATCTCCTCCTGAAGGGCTATACTCAAACACTCGTTAATTACTCAGAGGCGGGACATCAAAGGGCAGAATCTAGATACTTCGTTCTTCTGATGACTCGCGACGAAGGGACGATTCTTTGACGCGATGAAAGGTGGACCACGGAAAGTTTAGCAGCGCGGTTTCAAAGAGAGCAGAATTCGAGGCGCTGAAAAGAAGGAGCTTGGAAATTTTTGCGCGAGCATCTGCGGGTGGGGCTGATTGAAATCATTTCGATTTTTGCCCATGATAGATCGACTGAGCAGCGCTCCGCCGATCGATGCCTCATTAATTACAGCACCATGGCACGCTGTAATGAGGGACTGCAATTGCACCCAAGGGAAGTACTATGCTTCCTTGCACGAACATTGGCCTGCTTGGTTATTTTGCAAGGAATCCTCCACCTTCGTCGTTATAAAAAAGAACGATCAGTGTGCAAAAAATTCGTTCTCGTAACTGAAGGACCAGGTGAAATTCAAATGTCCGTGGCTCGCAGTTCAATTACTCGATCCGATGGACGAGTTTCTTCGGCTACCTAGGAATATTTGATCTCTTCACAGCTGCATTGGCCAGATTCCTATGTTTATTCGCCCTTCCCGGGCAATTTCTACCTCTGTTGTCTGTCGGATAAATTCCTGCAAGAAACGAACGTGTCTTCCGATCCCGGCGGGAAGAAAGCGAAGCGCAGAAGACAAATTGCGCGTACGTTTCACGCTCGCGGACCTTTTTCCCCGTGTGCGTTTAACGTCCACTCGCATAAACTTCCCCCGTAACTCTGCGCCGTAGCTGATTAATCGTTTCGCGCGTAAACGTGCCACCATTAACACGCGATCGTAAAAAACGTTGACGCAGCCGGCCGGGTGGCGACGCTCAAAGAGAGCATCTGGATCGTTCCGGCCGGGAATATCAATAATTTATCCCGCGTCGTTAACCAGCTCGGGAGCCAATAAAATTAACGCGCGCGTCAGGCGTGCCTGTTGGCGCGGTATCAGTCGCCGGGCTAATAAATAAACGACCGGCGAATGTAAAACGACAGAGCGTATGGGAACGGTCGCGCAAGTGTTTCAATAAATCAAAGGGTAACACGGCCGACGGATCGATCGTAAAATCAGAAGAAACCAGGTCCCGGACAAAGTGTCGAGTTCGCGAGCGGTCCGTCGGGCGCCAGTTTCCAGATCGAGTTACGATCGTCGTCGACTTTATATTCTATATTACTCCCAGATCCAGTTTTTATCGATCCGCGGATGGGGGACACGGGCTTAACGCGTCGCCCAGGACCATCGAATATGATAATATAGAAAGTTATGGTGACATTAGCATAGTTGCATCGTTTCGGTGGCGTGCGCATACGTGTAACGACCGCGGGCCCAGCGTGTACGTAGCGCGCGCACGCGGGTAGTCGGCTCGTGCCTTCGTTATCTATGCTGACCACATGCCGCGTAATCTTCTTCATTATATCTGCTTGCCTGTTTTACATTTGCATTAAACGAAAATGTTTGCGTACGCGAGTCCCGGCCGCGATAACGTCGCGGACCTCGCGCTGGCTGGTGCCCACTTGCTACCAACTTCTCGGCTAAATCGGGCACGCGGACGTGTTCGAGGAGCTTGGAGTTTTCTGCTCGTTGTCGGCCGTTCTCTCCCCGGGCCCGACGACTCGCCTTCTTCAAAGAGGAGTGGCTTTCGTCCCGTGCCTTCTTGCAATCATTCAACCACCCGGGCGCCCTCCTTGCATTCCCCAGTTACTTCAGCACTCACTCGAAGGACACGCCGGAAGACTACACTGTCCTTGGATGTTGTCGGAAATTTTCTACTCTTCTGCCGTATTCGTTCACCCCGCCAGAGAACGGGAGGGCCCCGCGTCATCGTGGAATCTTCCTCGGGCTGGGAAATTTCGGCAGCGGCAATTAACGGGAGCACTTTGGTGTGTACCTCGCGGTCGGGGCCAGACAAAGGGAAGGATTCGTTGATGGAGGCACGCGAGACCACCCTCCACCCTCGCCCCTCCTGCTCCGCGAACATTGTTGCTGTCGGGGCAGCGAGTAACGAGGGGGACCGTACCCCCGGAACCACGGTTCGCACCCGAAGCTGCTTCCCGCGAAATCGCGGCACCGGCGTCCAGGCAACTATATTTCGCATCATCAATCCACGTCCAGCGTCTTATCTCCGCTCGTCGCGCCCGGGAACCGGCAGGGTCCTGCCCCTGACGGACGTTTCAATTTTCCAGCACAGTTTATTTAACCGATCGTAGGTTCCCCGGAACGATCAAGTCTACAGTCGTAGAATTTGCTCGAGCAAGACGGCGCGGCCCGTAATCCTTTTTCTCCTCGCGTCTGAAACGGGACGCAAAACGGACCCGGTTCGCGGAGTGTGTTTCCCTTTGGACGGCAGAGGGAGGGAGGGATCCTCGCGGGAGAAAAGAGAAATATCGAATCGCATCAGCTAAAAGCCAGCCTCCCCTTCTACCTTTTAATTTCCCCCGCTATATTTTCCCAACGAACCGCGTCAGCGTACCGCCCTTCCAGACATTTTTCCATCTACCTAAGTACGAAACGATCCCTGAAAGAAAGCCATGCCAGAGGCGTATACCCTCCGTGCGTTTCCATCGATGCGTCTCGGTGGCCGGTCTTAGGCCCGGCTGGTGCATCCGGCAAACGACGCCCACCGCCGCGAAACAATCGCCCGGCGCGAGGCTCCTCGGCGTCGTTCGTTCGCAACGACGAGCGCTCATTGCGCGGAGGCAGTTCTCGGCCTCGTTTCGAGGGTGAATGCCGGATTACCCGGCAGCGAACGGCGGTGAGCGTTATTTCGGTTGATCGATGCAACGCACCTGCATGCCCCCTGATTTATACCCGGGCCACGCGGCTCGTTTTAATCTCCCTTCGCTAGCTGCAACCGCCCCGTGACATTTGTAATCCGAGAAAATCGGATGGCGGGGCTACTTGCGAGCAGGGGATGTTTGGACGTTGCAGGGAGCTTGATTTGTGGGTCATTTCTTGGAGCGTGGAATTATGGGTTCCCCGAGTTCATTAGGACTGTCAACTTTCGTCGAGGGGAACTCGAGTGGTACTATTTAGGGGAAGGGATCGCAATGATTACAGCTTATTGAGCACAGTGATGTGTATTTGTATCTTTGGTAGTTTAGTTTTTGAAATTTCGGGAATCTTTCCTATTTTCCGTTCGAAGGAACTTCTCGTGTTTGATCTTCCGATTCCTGGGAACAGTAGGTCCAGTGGAGGGAATTGGGTACATCCATTTCCCTCGTATATGCAATGGTGTATTTAGAGTGGTGTTTAAGGGTTTACTGCGTTTAAGGTCGTTTTCAGACGTCTTTTGTGCCGTTTCACTTGAATCCACTTGCAGTTCTATGTATCACAATGGCTGTTTGAGGATAAGAGTCCCAGGAGTTACGTGGAAATCCCGTTCCCTTTGCTGGATCAACAGAGTGACGTGAAGAATGCGATATAACAAGGGCAATTTCTCTTCGTCGTTGCTTACTTTACGGTGCTCTTCACATCTTTCACTTCTTTCGTCCCGAGGTACGGCACAGGGAACGGTTGCACGGCGGAATATCGTCGGCGACTTACGACTGTCTTCTATGGCATCGTATGATAGGTACTTGCGTAACGTTCAGGCTCGTGAATGTCGCTCGTTCCTCTTCAAGTTGCACGAACTGCTTGCGTTTTTTCACTGCGCGACTATATTACGAGGATAAGTCTCGAGCATACGTACATTATTAAAAAAATTCAATGCACCACACCGTGCTGTATCAGATATTACACGACACGGAAGGAGCAGAGGCGCAACGCAATATTCGCGCACAAATCAAAGTGGAAAGAACTGCAGCCATAGTATACTGCTCAGACTCCCTTTCATCACTCCTCGACGCTTCTCAATTCATGGCCCCGGCCACACAAGAAGCCTCCCGATACCAGATCACTTAGCAATTACACAAGACTATGATCCATTCGTACCAGAATCGACATCGATCCACGGAGAACCCATCATCGTCTCGTCCACTGTAACGCTATAACGACACGTTGGAACATTCCACGGGCCGCAACAATACCCGGAGCATCGCGGCGGAACGTAGCCGTAGCCACGGTATAACTCTGTCGGACACGCAAGAACAGCATCCACTTGGGCGAGAGTTCCCCGAGCAGACGTTGCACTCGGTACCGCTGGATTCCACGACACCGTAATTGCACGATCCTGTACATCCACCTTGTTCCCGTCTTCCCACTCAAATTACCCCGCCGCCGCTCGGGCCACTTTTTCTTATCCCGTAGCGGCATCCTGCCCCAGAGCGACGCTAGGATCCCAGCCACGGCGAACGGATTCACAATAAGCGGGGCTGCTTATGAATTAGTTGGTCGCCCTGGCAATCCATCATCCCGGTAAGCGCGCCGAGGCACCATCCCTCCCCGGGACACGATCCATCAGCCGACAGTTCTTCCATCGGCCCTTTCGAACACCGATTTGCTTTCAGGGACGCTGTCCGTCGTGGTTATTAATAATTTACGCACAGCGCGTCGAGGCCAGCGGTTGCCTCTTGTCGTACAGCTCGCGCAACAGCGGCTCAAGATGCAAAGCAACGATACTGGATAATGCTTAACGACCAGGTTTACGACCTCCGACTCGGATCCAGCCGAAGGCGGTCGTTGAAACTGTAGATTTAATCCCCCTGGAGCGAGGCGTCTTCCGCTCTCACATTCTTACCGCGCTGCTTATGAGAAATCGCCGAGGCACTCGCGAGAACCGCGATTCACCACGCTTCCTCGGTGCTCTGGGAAAATACTGGAGCTTGGGTAGTGATGTGGTTGTTTGTAGGTGGGAGATGGGAGGCGTGTTATTCTATGGGATGTACTTTTGATCTGTTCGTAATGGACATGTATTAGTGTTTGGGTTGAATTCTTGGTGCACAGATGTTTAGGTATGGAGAGTTTGTTGATAGTTTTTGCTTCGTGGAAAAAGGAGAATCGCATCTGGTAGAAGTGATTTATTCAAACAGCCTCCCTTCCCCGTGATAACCGTGACAGGGTTGCCTGTATTGAAATCGTGAATCTTAGACGCACGGTCGTCCCCAAGCTTACCAATTTAACCTTCGCACAGAGTTATGCGAACTTTATTTAAAAGTTCTTCATTCCGCCGAGCACCCGATGAGTTTCCCCGAGCTCGTCGCTGGTACTTCGTTCCCATCAAACTTCTCGTATCTCGTGTATAATTTTTAATAAAGGGGAAGATGCTGGGGGCTCGAGTGCCAGGCTGCCCCGGCCGAAGGTATTGAAACTTTACGTTCGATTTTTAATTATCGTTCGATCTCTCGGGAAGAATTCCCTGGACAATTGACTATGTACAGATGAGGAATACCGTCGTAGTTGTCGCGTTTAATCGACTTCTTGCGAACTAAACTGATCCCCGTGTTTCTAACATTTCTGCGAAGTACATACAGAAAACAGAAGGGGTGCGAGATTTATGGAATAGGACATCAGAATGCACCGTGCAGTTAAGAAAGACACTCGTGATTCGAGGAGCGAAGAAGGTACTCGTTGGAACGTGATTGAAGTCAGCAACGACGAAAAACGTGGAGAGTTGGCCGATCGCGGGAAAGAGGGGCGAGAGGGGTTGGCCAACTCTGACCACAGACATCAACACCTCGATGGGTATCCCCCTGTTGATCGACAGATACGTGGAGCGCGGAGGGTCGTTGGCCAGTTAGCGGACGGCCGCAATGTAATCATTTGCGGTGTCGGTATGGACGCGCACCCTCTCCTTCTCCCTCAGCCCCCTTGGATGGAGGGTCGCCTCTTGGCGCTGCCAAATCCTCCCTTTCCGCACAGACTCCTATAGCTCGACTATCTGACTGTTAATAGGGATTCAGACCCTCCCGGAGAGGGTGCCCGAAGCGCATGCGGTAGGCTGCACTTGGAGCCGATGTATCGCGTGTCGAGGGCGCGATTGCAATTATGCGCCGAGAAATTGCAACGGGCCAGCGGTGATGGATCCTCGGCTGATGATAGATCGATTGGCGGAGCCGATATCGCTTTGGACGCACATCTTCGAATATTTGGTAGTGTCTCAGATTTTGTTCTTACTTTCTGTTAGTTATTTGTGGATATCTGTAAGACTCGGGGGTGGTTTTTGGTTTAGGCTTCCTTAGAGTCATACTGTGCACAATCGTAGCGCGCACTTGAACTGCGTTGCATTTTGGCCTGTACTTGCCCCTGGACTTTTATGCAGGGTGTAGAAATACTTCATCGGGGGTGTTTGTATAGATATGTAATATTTTCTTAATGTAACCTGTAGGTATACCTCCGTCTAAATGAACCAAAAAATCCCTCGCGTATCTTACATTTCAGTTTGCAAACACTTCTAATTCATTGCCCCGTATATACACTCACTTGCTGCTATTAACAAAGCTGTATATCCGGGCTTTGCAACTGGAGCCAGAGCTAATGGACGTACTCCTCGCTGTCTTTCCTCCCCTCGAGTCTTCTTGAGGATATCAGAAACGTATCCTCCTACAAATTACGTTGCCTGTGCCCACAGTCGCAGATATCAAGGATGATTGATGCACCGCGGATCGGGGAGCTGCGGGGGTGGTCTGTTTGCCCGGAGCGCGCGCGCACAGGCGATCGTTTGCATCGCGTTCCGATAGGGCTCGGGTGCAACGGTGCAGTCGCAATTATGCACCGAGGAATTGCACTTGCCCGCGGCGATGCATCATCGAGATCGACCTGATGGAACCTACAGCCGGAGAAATGTCCAGATAATACTATTGATAAATCGGGAATCGATCGAGCTTTATTAGCATCCGTACAAGGGTGTTAATTACCCCGAACGTAGCTGCGCCCATCGATCACGAAATCCACCAATTAACTACTCCAAGAGCCACTCGAGCGGCCCCCGAATTTTCTATTTACAAACTCTGCGCCAAATTGTCCACACCTTCGTTCACCAGTTTAATCGCGCAGTTTACAGCGAATATTAATATCACTACAGCTGCTCGTTCCGTGTAAACAATATGGCGAGCGATTAATTGTTTCCGGCGCGAACAACGCGTGTAAAGCGTTATTTACCCGTACATTGCAACTGCCGTCGTCGTAAATTCGTAATTCGACCGCGTAATCGGCTAGTGAATTCTAGTCGATTCGCGGGAGATGGAAAGAATCGCGGGACGCAATCCGGCGAACTACAGCTGGCTCGCGCCCGGCGAAATTCGCGTGGCCTTTCGAACGACAGAGAATAGAACGATTACTCGCAGCCACGATCGCGGTGATTCCGAGGGACCGAGGCGAGGGGGCGGCGTCGTTTCACGGGGAAACGCTGGCCAAATGGCGGCCATCCGCGACCCTGGCCCCCTCCTGAAAACGAAAGGGGGCGAGAAATTAGATGCGCAATTTATTGATTGCGGGAAATTGGAAAGCCGCTAGCGGAGGCTGCCGGTTTATTCCAGGCTTTTAAAGCGGACGCGACTCGCACTACACCCCGCGTTTGCATAATCAAATATTTTTTTATCCTCTATGCAATTGCGCGCGGTGTAACGCGCCGCCCATAAATCGCGGCTTAATTGCTAATTTCGCGTGACAATCGATTACTGGTTTTTTAATTTATCGACGCTCGGACGGCGCTACCAGCGCTCCAAACATCTCCTGCAATCTGCGCGGGTGTATCTTTCTTTAATTTGAATTTTGAGGGATGCCTGTTTCGATTCGATTGGCTCTGGGTCTGCTTTCGAAATGAATGTTTCGTGGGGATGGAGATAATGCTGGATATAATACTCTGAGATATAATTCCCAGGGGTTCGTAATCCAGAATCCCTTTCACGCTGATTCTTCGTTTTAAAACTAGAATCCATAGGGGTGATCCGCCTTAGAGCTTCAGTTCCTTGAGAAATCAACCTTCATCTTGGCAGTCTTCGTGCCGACATTGTTTCAGTAAGTCTCATCATTTTTATCCGGAGTTTGTGGCGGCCGAACTGTCGACCTTTTATCCCCCTTCGTTCTGACATCGCAGGGGAACGTTGGTTTTTACAACATCCCCAACGTAGAAGCCGTCCAACGTCCTCGAGCTGCCCAGCCCTCGGTATGGCAGAAAGCCAGAGATGATCCGCAGCATCGGTCATCTTCGCTAATAGTCAAAGCCCTTCCAGGGCTACCGGACAGCTAAACTTTCCCTCCGCTTTACGGAGAGCTTTAATTGCATTTCCGCGGCACTGGCTTAGCCACGGATTTATCGCGGTTCTTTTTCCTCGCTCGATCGAAAGGTCGCTTCATTGTGCGACGATGTAACCGCGATGTCGGGTTATCTCGCTTTTTCACCAACTAATAGTGCATTCAATGGCTTCCACGAGTTCCTTTCAAACAATCCCTCCGTGGATTTGCCTCCCGGCAGCGGAAACTTCTCGCTAGTGTCTATCCGGGACACTTCCTACCAGCGTTAAGCTCTGCGAGCAGAAAGTCTTCAACCCCTCCTCTGTATCGCGACTATCTTCTCTACAAAACAGTACACTTCGCGTAGAAACGCTCTATTTTAAACGCACAGAACAGTCCCTGTAGTATAGTTCTCGCTATAAGCGGTATCTTATCCATCGATCGAAGTAAATATCCACCTCTGATTGTGCGGGATGGAAGGAATAATCACGTTAAATTGCTATCCGTCGAATGGCGTTAACCTTTTCAAACGCCGAAATAAATCTACCCAACGCGAGCAGTAAAAAATAATTCCCATCCCCTGGCCGGGGAATTCGCGTCGACGGGAGATCGTCGATCCATTCGTCTCGTATAAAATTTGGAACGACCTGTAAGCTGCTCTATCGCGCTTTATCTCTGCCCCGCGCGGACCCACCCCTCGCGCGATCGTTTCATCGAATTTCCGGCGGTACCTTGGCCCGTTAAATTCGAGCCACCACCAGAGGCGACCGACTGCGAAATTCTCCATATTTTCGCGGCGCAAAATGGACGTTAATTGAAACGTCTGGCCGCCGCGGCGCGCTTGGAACGGTGACTATCTTCGAGGAAGGAGGGGTATAGGGGTTGGAAACGAAAGAGTACGTCGTAAAGGGCGCGCAGTAAAGGAATTACACCGGCAGGCCTGGTAATTATAGCGTAATATAACGTAACCTCGTTAAACGCGACGCGCCCTGACAGGGCGAAATTAGAAAATTGTAATCTAATACGACCGCATCGTCGGGGACCGCTAAATCGGCTTCGCCCCGTCGCTCGTCGCTGAAAGCTGCGACGAAAGAGCTTTTCCCCCGTCGTGTAAAATATTTGCAACTGGCTTGGACGTGCTTCCCAGAGAAAATTGAAAGAAAAGCGAGAAAAAGTGGGACTTTATATTGTGGGCCCCGTTGGTTAGGCTTTTGTTCCCAAGGATTTTTTGCTTCCGGCGAGTGGGGGAATTTTTATTCGTGATAAGGGGTGGTTCGTAAGTGAACCGTAATAATAATTGTAAACTACGTTCTAAAGAATTTCTGTGATGAAGATACCCGGAAACTAGTAATTCCTTCCGATTAGACACAGGGTTAATTTCTCACCCTCTATTATTCAATTTCACCCTCCTTCGATTAGATGCAACGTGTACTTTCTCTGTTTGTTAATGGATTTAAGACACGTTATTCGTATTCCACTAGTAGTGTGATCTGTGACCTGTGATGAATATACAGGTTCTTACTAGGAAGACTGTGCTTCTTGATACTCGTAAGCTGCAAGGGAAAAGGAAAGAGCGAGAAGAATGGCGGTCGCGAAAGGTGTCATTTAAAAAGGAACGAGTTCACGGTTTCAAGAAACGCCTGGTAAAGAACTTTAACATACGGGCTTCGAGTTTCTAGCTTTTAACCTTTCAGCCCTTTGAGTAGCCGAGGTATTCGATCTCGTACCTTGAACCCTGCTGCTTTTAACCTGAAAAGATTGTCCTCGATCTTTGAAGCTGGCGAGCTCGCGAGTCTTACAAGGTATCGCCCTCATTCTTCCCATTGCCAATATTTCCAACCCCCGTTTCGAAGATCCCTCTTTTCCGGTCCCGTGTCTCTGATATTTAGAAAGTCTGCTAGCTAAAATCGATTCGATACTCAGAGCCTTATGTCTCATCGAATTAATACAGAATCCCCTGGACGCCATTCTCGAAGAGGCGAAACTCCGTAATGCCCGCTGTTATCGGGGCTGGGGCCTATGTTCCGATAGTATTCGGCGGAATCGATGGTTTCCCGGGCTAATGGGACGGTAACGACGGGACAAGAACAATTCCCTTGGGCGCGGAAGTTGGGAAATCCGCGAGGAAAATATTAAGTGTATCGCGGGATGGCGGCTTTCAAAGTTTCCGACGATGAACGGTGCCTGGCACACCGTTCCCTTTCGTGGAAAGTTTAATGAATTTCCAAGCCGCTAGGGCGTTAATTAAAACCCGCTTTTTCTGTAATGGATCGCCCGTTATCGCAATGAATGATTGTGTACGTTCATTCTTCGACCGTTGGAGCGACGGCGGGGTCGCCATCCTCGTCGTGCGGCGTAGTAAAGGGGCGAAGGGGATGGAGCAGTAATTAATTAAGTATTACGAGGCCCCTTGTGTTCTGGAAATGTTACATAGGTCTCGAAGCTTGACGTTATTGCACCGCAGAATAGATCGATGGAAAAGGAGATGATGGATGACGATCGTATCGAAGAGATTACGTTGAACGTTCCTTTTTTATCTGTATTTGCACAGGTCTCAGAATTATCGTCTTTCGCTAATGAACCTACTAGGGGTAAACAGTGTAGTTGTTGGCCACCTGACAGTGATTGGCCTTTTTTTAAAAAACATGAATATTAAGAAATAATGTACATTATGCCTTTTATAATGAACATATTCAGATACCTTCTACTTTCATGCGTCGAATGCAATCACTATTTCGCTAATAATTGTTATACTACGTGTAAAAAATAGACGACTTGAAATTGATGCTTGAAAACTACAGTGATTGAATTGAATACCAATACGGTTACATCAGGCAATTCTTAGATAATTTAATGCATTTATGATATATATATATATAACTCTCATATTTGTTATATAGACAAAAAAAATAAAGGTTTAAACTTTATAAAAAAGGATTATTTATTCATTAAAATTATACATTATTGCAGAAACTATAGGTGGCCAAGAACTCTAATGTAAATAATGTTTCAGGACAGTCATTGGCCACGAGGCCAATGGGTACCTAACAGTCATAGCAATAGTGAAATAGCTGTGTTGTGATTTTAAAAGGTTATGTTTTAAAAGAAAATACTATTAATACAATGTAAAAGAAGGTGCAATACTAGCTAATATAGAAACATTTAAATAGAAAAGGTATTATAGGTTATATATTTTTAATAATATTACATTACATTTAGTTCCATTTTATGAATATATCAATTTTTATTTAATAATTTAAATCCTGAATCTAACCGAATTAATTCATTATTTTACATTAACATTATTTCATAATTAGGTCTTAGAGCATTAAGAATTAGTTAGGGTATATGTTACATATAGGTTATGAAATAGTGGCCAATAACTGCCAAACGATCGGCCAATCATTGCCTTCGTCTGGCCAATAACTATGTGTTTTGATAGGAAACGTATTTTCTGTAAAATTTTTGTGGATCCTTCTACTCTTTCTTTAAACAAATTCTATTTCTAGACTATTAGAGTCGTTTACAGCTATTAACACTAATTGTGTTTCTAAAGCTAGCAAAATAAGACTTATAATTCAACGCTTATGTGAACCTCTGACTTAGGTGGCCAACAACTACACTGTTTACCCCTATGCTTATAAAGTTTCGTGGAATAAAATTTGGGCAGACTTGTCTTTTCTAAAGCTAGTGTAGCTGCATTTCAAATAATTGCAAGTTGAATGAATTGAAAAGTTATGATTGACAATTGGACTCTGAAGTGAAACAATGTTAGGAGGATTAACGTTGCTGCTGATAGGCGAGCGTAGGTGTATAAAACGATAGCGTGGGCGGAGGATCGCGTTAAACTCGGTCGCGTGGACCGCGGATGCAATCTTGTAGGTATGTAACAGCGACGCGGGCTCGTGGTTATTCTATGCAAGTCTCCAAGGATCGGAACAGGAAAGGCTATTCCAGCTAATTACGAGCGTAATGAAGAGTGTGAATACAAATTAAAACTTTCACGAGCGTGTCTCTGCTCGGTTTTACAAACCGCCGGCTTGCGCGCGTACGCGTGGAATTATAAAACGCCTTTGAGGATCGGCGGAGCTGTAAACAGCCACTGACGATGCTTTATGGAGCAAAAGTATCGTTAAACTTCGATGGATCCATATTTATTACGCTGCTGCGTTTTATGGGAGTACTATATCGTGCTTCATACTCCGTGTCTGATCAAGCACTGATCTTTATAACTGTACGCGCAAGGAAGTAGCTGCAACCCTATAGTATGTCCGACTAATCACGGCTGCTTCTACTGAGTCTGATCAAACACTTGCGCCTCGTGCATCAGGCCATACAGTCCACTTCTACTGTGTCACTAGTAAATAGACTGCTTCTACTCAGTCTGACCAAACACTGACATATCTACCGTACGCCAGACCAACTTGGTGGTGTTGTATTTCATGTCCGATCAACTAGCGACTTCTCTACTGTGCCTCTGATGAAACAGGCTTCATCTACCTGTGGCCAACCAAATCCCGATCACTCTACCTCGTGCCTGATCGCACACCAACTTCCCTACTGCGTGCCAACGTAAGCTCCTCTATTATACCTGTACTCCGTCAACCACTACGTCATCCTGTGTCTGACCAAACACTCATCCCTCCACCTTGTATCTGACCAAACGCTATCAACTCACTCTAACCCATTCACATACACCGTATCCGCAATTTTACCAAAATCTTATTACGTCTCTTGATTTAGACGATCCATAGCACGTTACATCAACACCCACGCGGTATCAAATCGAAAGGGAGCCGCAAGCTGCTCGGCAAAACCGCGCGTAGCAATTCCATTAAACCGTGGTCGGAACTATCGCCACCGATTATAAACCCCCGTGATTCTCGATCGTTCGGTCGACTCGACGAGGTGGCCCGTTTTGCAGCGTTCGCGGGTCGGCGATACGCGGTTCGTTCACCCGTCGACGACGCGCTCCGAGGCACCCTGCCCGCGCGCATCTCGCAACAGGGTGCTAGCGCTGGGCCTGCTGACGGGAAGTGTGCCGTGTGCCACTGAGTGGCGGCGATAAATATTCATGGCCACCGGAGTCATGCTTCAGCGGCGTGGCGGCTCTATCTTTCTCCTTCGTCGCACCTCTGCGCCCGGTGTGCCCGAGTTTATTTACCCACCGGGGCGGGGAGGTCATTGAACAGGGGCAAGGTGGCTGAATACGTGACGAGGAGCCGACACATTCGCCGGTTATGGCCGCCAAACAGGACGACGACGCTGCTGATGCGCACCCCTGCTGATTCTGCACTCCCCGTGACAGATGCGAGCGGCTCTGGGCTACACGGTTGCGTGGGGTAGGTCAGAGATAGTGGATCATCGCGTGTACACTGCGTCGCGAGAAGTCGGGGAGCAATCGAGCTTGACTGATTGCATCGTTCCTGCGAGGGGATTCTGGGCTCAAGGTGTATAGACAGTTGAAGAATTTCGGGGACTTTTGGGGGAGAGTTAGTGGTCCCTGGGGGTAGTTTTGAGAATTCTTGAACTATTGGAGTATCGTGGATGGTATTGTAAAGGTAGATTTACACTAGCCGTCTGGACGGCGTCAAAACGACGGCCGTCCCACTAGCGCAACGGAGACACAGATGCATGTGTCTCCCTTGTGCTAGTGGGACGGCCGTCGTTTTGACGCCGTCCAGACGGCTAGTGTAAATCTACCTTAAGAAGGATTGATAGAAGGACGGGTTATAGAAATTCTATTTGCGAAGGGTGGAAATAGAATGGGACAGGATTTTATTAAAATCATTAGGTGGTACGTGGAAAAACAGTCGGGTAAATTTTTACTCGTCCGAGTGGGTTTTAGGGGAGGTTTCTAGGGAAAAGAGGACGTTGGAGGCTGAACGGTCGAGGTCTGGCGTAAAATTTAACAGAAAAAAAATTGTGATTCCACGGTGCCTCTCGTCCCACCGTAAAAAAAGTAGCGAAATAACGCGAAAATAAGCCGCGAGGTCCCAGTAAAATCTAAAGCTCGGGGCCGATGCCAAGGGGACGGCCAACTAACACGGTGGCTCTATCGTTACGGCAGAAAGTTCCACTTACGTGCAGCGTTGCCCAGCGAAATGAAATTCGCGCGAAGTTCGTCCACGGTTTCTCCGCCGGCGGAAAATGAAAACGTTCTGCGAAAGTGATAAATTGTAGCGCGAGTAAGTGGCGTTAAATCTGCCCTGACCAAAAATCCAGGCGGAACTTCACAGCGAGCTTCTTTCCCGCCCTCCTTACTGCGGGTAAAGAAACGTCGTCGCGATACTCGGCCAGCCACGAAACAAAAATTCAGCCAAGAAGCGTGAGAACTCCGCGATATCAACCCCCCCTAGATTAACGGAACTTGAACCAAGAAAAACCTATTACCTCTTCCTCATCTCCGATTCTTAAACCCCGAGATGCATGGAATCTACATACAGCGATAGAAACTATTTCTATTTCCAAGGCACGAGAGGAACTATGTAGGGGAGATCGGGGCTAGTTGACTAACGAGGTTAGTTGACTAATTCCCTTTAATTCTTGTATTATGGAATAAATTATGCTGCGATTCGCAATATTGGAGCATATGAATGACCAGCTTGCCATTTAACGTGTCGCCGTGACAAAAACTTGCGTGTTCTGTCAGTGAGAATGAAAAATCTAAAAAGGTCGGCTGGAAGTAAATATTTTCGTTTCGACTATTTATGAATTTTTGTTCACTAAGTACTGCTTGATGTTAGTTCATGAATATTTTGTGGAAACGTGATACCTTGACTATAATTTACGGTATTTTATTTTATCCGGTGCCTGGAGGTTTTGTACGTACGACCCTTAACATGTTAACAATGTCGGACGGGGTTACTTGACTAAGCATAGGAATACTACTAATAATTACATTTTTTATCCTCAAGATGCAGTCGAGGCATAAAGTTGAGCTGCTCAAGTCCACTTCCCCCACCACAAATCCATCCAAACTCACCCCTACCAGTTTTACACCCTATCCTCCCTTCAAACTCTCAGGTCTTCCAAATAGACCAGCGATGCCCCGATGGGCGGCCCGAGGGTACGAGCATCCATCGCATTTTCCAAAGCTCGCGTGGAAGGGGGTCTCGAAACCAATGAAGTTGCAGGCATGTAACGTATGAGGAAAACTCTAGTAGTGTGCGTGTAGGCTCGTACCCGTAGGCTTATATGACTGGGACTCTTGGAGCCCCAGTGTTCTACATTTTAGGAATTGGGAAAATAAACACGAATTGACTAATGATTAAACAATAATATTATGTAATTGGACGAAATAGACTTGAACATTCCCACTTACACTTCTGATTAACAAAAAGTTTCTTATTAAACGATTTTTATTCAGCTTCAATCCTCTGTTTGTGTGTTTGTTTGTATGTATGTTTGTTCAGTTCAAATCTAGAAACTCAATTTTAACCCACTTCCAACTATCCAATAGACTTGAAACTTTGCAGGCATACGTAGTTTGGATGATAATACAACATTATGAAGAAAAAGAAACCCCCAGGGTGTAAAAAAGTATACTGTCATCAAAAAATAGAACCCATAACCGCAAATCCAAACGACTTGAAATCAGCCTATAGCCAGAAGTCAAATCAATTTAATCGCAATGAAATCAGCATGTAACGGTTACATGCTGATTTCAGGGTACGAGCCTACACGCACACTACTAGAGTTTTCCTCATCCGTTACATGCCTGCAACTTCATTGGTTTCGAGACCCCCTTCCACGCGAGCTTTGGAAAATGCGATGGATGCTCGTACCCTCGGGCCGCCCATCGGGGCATCGCTGAAATAGACCATAACAAACCAGTACAAAATAATTACAGTATCTTAGAAAATTAATCTTATTAAAATTTATTGGTCGTAGTATACATATGTACGCGTTTCGTATACTATATTGATAGAATTGGCAGCGTATATATAAGTTTTTCACATTATATTGATGTACTGTGACAGCGTATATATACACCTTTCGCATGCAAAGGGTTAAAACTGAAAAGTAAATGTCAAGTCAACTGACCCCATCATATTTGTCAACTAACCCCGTAGCCGGGGTCTGTTGACTTATTCGTCTCACTACTCTAAATACAATAAAAACTACAACCTAGACTCAATTAAAACGATTTTCAAAATTATGCCTGTATACCTAATGAAATTTGGAAACTTTTGGTATGCAGTAAATCAACAAAATACTAATGGTCTCTTTATAAAAATTAGAAATGTAAAAAATTAGTCAACTAGCCCCGGTCTCCCCTACGCTCTAATTCTTCGCAGGGAAAATCATAACTTCCAAGTTGAAACGTAAGTTCCCTTCCCAAAGGAAGAACAACGTCTCTGTAAACACCACCGTTTATAGATTCACCGAATAAGGAAATCTTGGGAGAAGCTCCGCCGGTGTAGAGCGCTCCGAATAGATCCGAGTCTTACCGAAATTCCTTTGAGGAATCAGTGTGCACCGGGTGAAACGATGGTCGGCTCGATTAATTATCGATCGACCGACAAACAGGATGAAAGGGAGTCGGCCAGTGGCGAGCGGGCTGGGCAGAAGCGGCCGCCGCTGGAATGGAGGGCAGAAAAGGCATATTCGATGCGCATTTGCAGAGGGTCACGTAGGCGAGCCGGTTACGCGCTGGCTGATCTGCGCGGAAAACGCGCGCAAACACTCGCATCTCCGTGAATCACCGTCGGCTTTTACGCGGGGCTCAATTGAATTGCCGCTTGTGCGCGGCGCGCCCGCATTTTAGCCACTGTTTATTCTGCTCGAGTACGGGGTAATGCGATCGAGGCCTATTACCGCCGCGGATTTTCATTTATTTGCAAACCAGCCCGGATTGAAAAACGGATCGAGAACCATCGCGTCACGGTCGACTCGTTTCCATCCGCTTTGAGCGGGAGCGAGCGCGTAACGAAATCGCGCGGAACAGAACTGTCTGTGGACTTTGAAGGGGTAGTTTCCAAAGGGGGTTAGATGAATGCACTTTTTTTGTACCTTTGTATAGAAGAAGATGAATCGTCGGGTGAATCTTGCATAAGTGACTTTGTGATGGATGAAGTCGAGTTAGCTGCACTGTCAGGAAGTTGCAACGTCGATGTTCCGCGAGCTTGTGTGACTTTTCAAGTAGTTCCCGTTTGATTTTTGGTTTCTCTGGTAGTTTAGGAACTAAGGTTATTGTTTCCTGAGTAGGAGGGGGGGGGGGGGGGGGGGGTTGTTGTGACGACAGGGTGACAGAGGAAGTGCCGACAATCGAGGTCACTTATTATTAGTTGGACGCGATATCTGACTTTTTTAAGTTTGTACTACTTGCGACGTATTACTCTTGCAGTTGTCTCTTTCCATCGCGGTTTTGGGATAAAATTGTACGATGTCTAGGATGTGGTGATAATAGGTAATTCTAGAGACCACCGTGATAAAAGTTTGAATAATTTATTATTCGGATTATTCACTTTTCACTCTTGAAGCATTGCTGATTTCCCTCGAATAGATGCGTTCATTCTCCCAAGCAGCCGTGTTGATAATAGTCTCTCCCTCCAACGACCAACACCGTACATTTGCGCACTGTATTGTGCAGACTCGTCGAACAAACAGCCGTCAGGTCGTTGATTCGAGTTAGACCGTTTCTCTGGGAACATCAATGGGGCGTTAATTCGTCGACTGCTCCGCCGTGTACAAGCGTGACGTCGTTAACGTCGACGTACCGTGACGATTGTGCACGGGAACAAGAACACCGTCGGATCACCCACCCGTTAATCGCTGTCAAATTTCAAAATTTCACGAGTGAAATTCTCGTCGACGCGGGCGGCCTTCGTCGACAATTGCCACCAAATTCTGTCTCTCTCTCTCTTTCTCTCTCTCTCCCTCCCCGCCGTCGATTGCTGTTTATCGAAGCGTTTGAAAGTGGGAGAATCCATTCGATGCGGCAGACTATTCAGTTTCATTGTAATAGCGTTGCGTAATTTCTTGTCTATTAATCACGTTATTCTGCATTTACGTTTAAAAGAATGTGATTTGGAATATTAGCAGAATGACGTGATTCCATATCGCCCTTCGCTAGTCTATGACTCAAATTCATGGCACTAGAGTAATTGCATGCGACGGAAATTTAAGTGGAAAAAGCACTCGCGGGTCATGGATTAAGTTTCATACTATGCAACGTGTTGATATCATTCGCAATCAATCTTCGCTGTGACGTTTACGACGGGCCGGGCGCTGGGACAATGACATGCCTCGTCATAAAGTGGTAAAATCGAGCGCCTGCATGCCGGAACGATCGTAATCTGCCACTACGCAATAGTGGTATTACCAAACTTTAAGCAAACGTCCGAAATTCGACTACCTTCGTTCCGTGCTACTGATCCACGCCAGATGCTCGTTCCTTTATAAAGAGACCGTTCCCCTGAAAAATATCAAGCTTCCTTCTTCTAAAACCTCAATTTCAACCCCCAATCTTCCTGCATAAAAATTCTAATAACACCCCATTCAAGTGCAAAAATATGGAGCTCACAGTTCCGCTTGAGAATTCAGACAGTCCGACAACTGTCAAGCCAGAGGGATTCTAAATTTCGAAAATATGCAAGAAGCTGCACCCTTACGATAAACTCAGTCCCCAGCCCCCGGCGTTCGCACCCTCCAATTGCCAGGAATCGTCCCCAGACGATGTGCAACCCGTTCACAATCTCCAAGTCAGAGCATGCTGAAAACCACGGTCCAGTTTCCCGCGTCCAAATGTTAGAAGAAAATTGAACAGGATTTTCCTCGAGATTCTCCCAGATATTCCCACCATTTCCATACTCCCCCCCACAATTGGCCCGTGTCCCTCGACTTTGTTAAGCCCCAGCGTCGGCCATATTTTTAACACGCGACGTTATTAGATCGTCCCGGCCGAGACGACACCCGGGGTCGAGATATCGAACGAGATCCTCCCGAGTCGTTCCCTACGCACTGCGAATTTTACGACGCCCAGTCAGCTCGGGATTAGATGGACGCGAGAACGTTCAGGAAATTGGCGAAATCGTAAACCGCCCTTTTCCTGCGAATCGGAAAAGCCGAAATCCCGACAACAGTCGTTCGAAGAAAGTCCGGAGCGTCGATGATCGCCATCGAAAGTGTCTAATTCAAGTGGCCACCGAGTACCTACACGATCGCCAAGCTCCAAGGAACGTCTCCTTTCTTTTTTATTAGCCATCAGTTTAGCGGAGGAGTCACTGAAATGGCAGGCACTTGCTCTACCAAATGACCATTTCCGTCGCAACTCTGTGCTGTAGACTGTCGCGGATGTCTTTGACAGAGCTTCTTGGTTCGGCGAATGCGTCCCATCTTGATTTCATCTCAGTTGTTCGTGGAATTCGAATGTTTCTCGGGGGCGAGGGTATGTGGAAGAAGAAACGCGTCCGAGGGTGTCCTCTTGCAGCTGGGGCCAGGAAATTTGATTTTGAAGGTATGCCCTGGCAGTTTCCCGAGTCACTTGACCAGGCTTTAGTCGACATTTCCGCGAGCTTTGTCGACGTTCCTCCATGAAACTTTTCTCGGTGATCTTGGCTACGACTGGAGAGATATCCTGAGTATGCGGCTGGTAGACGGTGTCCTGCGTTCCATCTCCTAGAGGAAGTTTCATCTCCGATATGGACGTGTTTCGCGCTAACGCTTCTCGTCGGCCAACCTGTGCCGCCTTGGAAATCGATGTTTCTGCGCGGCAACCAGAATGTTCGCCTCGTAATTCCACGGAGAAGTGGGAAGAAATCTGGTAACGCGTTTGCCGCGTCATTTTTTATTTAAAACGACAGGAGCGGAGAGTGTCAGCTTGAATCGCATATAGGGTAAATCCGGGAGACGCGGTCGACCTAATATAAAATGGCTATTAAAACTAATATAGGCATTACTTATTTTATCAGAACAAACCTAATGTGTTCAGAATTTTATGCCGATTCAGAAAAACTGGTCGATATTTGCTTTAAGACAATATTTACTGTAAATCGGGTTGAAAACTGAAGTCATGACATCTGACCACCTCCCCCGAGGTGCCGGGAGAAATGGTTTTCGTCGTTGGCAGAGACCACTCACATAATTGTGGGATCAGGAACCCCCATACCATAAAGGTCTGTGCCCACATATCCGTTCCGTCTCCGTTCCGCGTCAGTCTGCAGAAGAGGGGCGTAGAGGGTCTCTTCTTCTTACCAATGGCAGACTGCGCGGAACGGAGACGGAACGGATATGTGGGCACAGACCTTAAGAGGCGGATACGGAAGAACGAGGAGGGGAAGTCGGCGGTAGCCGAGGTGGTTAAAGGTCCACGCACACATATCCGTTCCGTCTCAGTTCCGTGTCAGTGTTCCATTGGTAAGAAGAAGAGACCCTCTACCCCCCTCTTCTTCTTACCAATGGAACACTGACACGGAACTGAGACGGAACGGATATGTGTGTTTAGACCTTAAGGCGGCTAGCCAGCGCGCAAACCTAGAGATCGCGGGTTCGAGTCCCGTTGAGGCGACTTCCTTTTTTCCGTGATCCTACATAATTATTCATGGAAAATTAACAAAGGATAAAGCAAAATTATTTATGAGTGAATACAACTACGGATTCATTGATATTTAATTTGTTTACGCTAAACAAGTAAAAAACACATCAAAGAAAAAGTGAATTACCTACTGGCGATTAGCAAGGCAAATGAATTCAAAAGTGAATAAATAAACTAAATAAACAAAAATAATAACAAAATAATAATAAAAAATAAACAAAAATAATAAAAAATCATAACTCGACCATCTCACCTTTCTGCAGCTAGACATGGTCTTCTCGTTAGCTTTGAGAGGAAGAGTTAATATGGCCAAATATATTGGCTGCATTGTCCCTCAATATCTGTACTATCTTATTATTCCAAACATTAAAGGAAAATAAACTTAGAAGTATATTTTAAATATGATTCTGTACAACCGCTGTTTGACAAAAGAGGTTAAATGTGACATCAATTTACCTTTTATAGCCTGTAAATTCAGAAAAACACAGAAGGAAGCGAAATAACGCTATTCATTCAACTATTTGGCTTCTAGAGAAGTAATTGGTCTGCACTTTAATGCATTTTTACGTATAGACTCTGAAATATAGCGACACGACCAACTCTCCGGCCCGACCGCGTCTCCCGGATTTACCCTAAATGGCAATCGCTGGGCGTTTCTGGTGATCCAAATGGTCGACCATCCAAATAACTCGAACTGACGAACGTCGATGCCATGGAACTGCAGGTTAACGTCACTTCGGAGCTCGGGGAAACGAAAAATCAGAGGAGGATCGAAGGCAGGGGAAGAGGATAGGTCCGGGTACTTCGTATTTAACCGAACGACAAGGCAGTTGGGTTTTGATCGCCAATGGGGATGAAGCTGGAGCGCGACGATGGCTGCTGCGGCGCTCTCTAATCGTCCGCAAGCCGCTTAACCGAACCCACCACCCCCCATTTCCTCGCATCGGCCTCTTTCAGTAACATTACGGCGGTGGTTGGTACACCAATTTCTCCATCAGACCCCGAGCCACCGGCATTACCATCCGCCTCGATCTTCTCGTACGCTGAGCGTGATCCCCGTCGGCGAAGCTCGAAACAAAAGTGGCACGTGTTTATGTATCGAGCTACTTATCGTTCCTCAGTAACGTGTACGAACTTGCTGATCGATCGAGCGATGGAAAAGGCGAACTTTTAGGGTAGCAAAAGCTACTGTTTATGTCGCAATCAAGTGCAGGGTGTTTTGGAATTCATAATTATTCATTTCGTGGAGCATCTCATTTCCCTGAAACTCAACAGTTTCGTCGTCCTCCAAGTTCCGCCCCATGTTTCTCCGCGCGAAGTTTCGTCGCCCAAAAGGCCCTCCGACTCGAGGAACTTTCACTTCTTTCCAGCACTGGAGCAGAAAGTTGAGCCGCGTGTTTTCGACAGAAGACAAACGGCAGCCGTTCCTCCGACTGCTGTCGCGTCAACGAACGTTTCCAATGGGCCCGTGACGTTTAGACGATATTAAAATGAAATTCTCCCCGCTGCCGCCCCCGGTCGCGGGGCGCGTTTCAATTTTTAACGCGCTCCTCGACTGGCAGGTCTGCTGTCGCCGCCTCGAAGGGGATCGAGACGGAAGGGGGGAAAAAAGTGTCGAACCGTGGACACCGTTAATGGATTCCGTCGGCGACGACCCGCGGCTCTCGTCCCCGGCGGCGAGAGAAATGAACCACGCCAGTTTGACAGTCGTAGGGACGTGGCGCGTCGAAAACTTGGCGAGGCGGGAAAGCACACTTCTGCGATCAAACATTGAAGCATTCGCCAATTCTGCTCTTGTATCAACCTGAAATAGGCGCTGAGTTTGGTAATCTGGATTATAAAGAATTGAGGAAGATAATTGAGGAGGACGTGGATTTTGGTTATGATTCAGATCATTGGTATTAAGTAGGTACACATTATTGATGTTGTCGAAGGGGCGTTAAAATGTGATGTGCCGTCTCTTGCAGTTATTTTGGTTAAGAATTCTCGAGAGGCGTGCTGAATATCGGAAGCTGCGAGGTTCATAATTTTACGATCTTTTAACGACTACGCCGACGAAACCCACGTCGCCGACCATCGACGCGACGTCATTTCCCTCGCAACTTTTCATTCCCGCCTCGGGAACGGACTTTCTCGCCGGCTGAGTCCGTACCGCGGGAAAAAAGTGCGAGGTTTCCTCGAAACTCGTTTGGAAGTACGACGTTCACTTTGCATTTCATTCGAGGGAAATTGTTATCAATCTAGCCCAGAGAACATGGTGCCTTATGCTTCTGAAAATCCCCTCAAATCCCTGGCAACTTCGTTCCAAGGGCTATTCAATTGTCGACGCGAAACGACGCCGTCACTCTCGGATCTTGTTAGCCTCTCATATTTCTCAATAGAAGCAGAACTGTTACGAAAACAGCGCCTCGAATAACTCCTTGGCTTATCAAATAATCCGCGGCAGAAAAACCAAACCACTTAAGACCCTGAGGCTACAGTGCCTCGCCCACTGCAACCGCAAACGCGCGGCCCACGGAAATAAGAAATTTGATTACAAAGATTCCCGTTCTTCGGGCGCTCAAATATTGAAGCAAAGGGATAAGCCGGCGAAATCTACGAGGCTGCAGGGTTCGCCAAGAGAATCCACGTTTTCATTCCCTCGCATAATCGTCGTCCACCGTGCCCGAATCCAATATCGAGGAATTACTTATACGCCTGTCGATCGAGAAACAGGAAAATCGGGGGCTCCTCTTTATACATCCTGTCCACCGTACGGTGTCGACCAGGGGTTAAATTATTTGCAGTTCATCGGAGGGGGATGTCGCGGCGGTGCTGTTTTACAAATCCGCCTCGTTACTTACCACAAGCTGTTCGTCCCACTATCATGCATTATTCATCCCCCGGCGGCTCCTTTCCGCACCTCGTATATTTTATTTCGATCGCCCGATCCCTCCAGCCCCACCTTTCAGCTTCAATCGAGTCCAGGCTCGGTTTCTAATCCGACGGAATGCGTCGCCGTTCCAACCACGGCCGTATATTATCCCAACGCTATCGGAAGAAGCTGGCCACGCGTCATTGATTCCACAACGAAACAGGGGATGTTTGCTGCTCCGGCTAGCGTTTGTTCAACCCCTTCGAGGATAAGGGGATAATTTCTCACGGAGGAATTGGATTTTCTGTAACAATGGGCCTGGAACGGGTTGATGCATCGGTGCTTGGGCAGACTGAGATTTCGGAGGTGGGCTAGGGTGCCGCAGTTGCATCGGTGCTGCTTGTGTTCGGATTAATGTGGTAATTTGTTTGTCGAAGTCTTGCTCAGGGGTTGTGTGATCGAAGTGGAGGACATTGCGCTTGGTTTCAAGAGGGGTGGTTCGAATATACGTGTCTTTAGATCTTCACAAGATTCATAGCTCCCGCAGCCTTCAACCCTTTGGAAGATAAGAGGGAAGATCTTTCTTCGTGGAATTTGATTCCCCGTAAGAATTGGGCCAATATATTCCATGGAATTCACATAAAACATTCGCTTCAAATTACGTACGATTGAATAGCGCACTGTGTCTAGTCAATTCCTTACACAGGCATATAAAATAATGCCGGTGTAAAATAATACCACAGACTTCCCCTCAAACAGTCCCTACACCACTTAACTTACTGCCCCCAAATCTACATCCGCGAAAACTTGTCCCAACAACTTGGCCCACCTAAGAAATTTCATCAAAGACCATCTCCCCAGTGCAAATTTGCCGAATGCACCCCCAAATTCATTACACGTGCAAATTTACACTGCCCGAGCACCAAGCGTTATCCCAACAGCATTTTCTCGTGACGCATCCAACTGCTACACCTCCAACCGCCCATGGAACGTATACTAAATATGTTTGCCAGTCCCCCAGCTTCTTCCAAAGAGCAATATTCCCACCCCCGTGCAGCCGCGCTTTCCCATATCGAATCCCAAATAGCACGGGAGCATCCGAACAGAAATTAGAGTTTTATAAGTCGCTGTCGGTCACGAACAAGGAAATTGCCCCGCGCGAGCCATTTCAGGACGCCGGAGTCGCTCCATTCCGAGCGCTCATTAGCCTCGGTGCGCTTAAAATTCTTCTGGCTGGTTAATCGCAACACGTGCCCCAGCATTTTTTGCTTGCCCCGTCGCGAGCAACCCTTGCGAAATCCGCACACGTGCCACCCCGCTTTGCCCTGTAGCCGAGCGTCCCGGTGCACAGCGTCGTTAATGGTGATCGATAATTCACGCGAATGCTCGCGGATTTGTATGCAGCCGTCGCAGCGGGGCCGATTACGCTAGGAAAACACGGTTAATCGCGTGGCCGGGGGTCGTAAACGGGAGCCACGAAGGGCAAAAATGCCTCGCACGAGGCGGAGGGAGAGCGGCCGGGGGACGAGGGTGGACCGTGGCGAAAGTGCGTGCAGATACTGGTCGAGTGCCGGGGTGTGGATAGTGGACAGGTAAAGGTTGACGGCAGGGGGGCAAGACGGCGATACGTGCCGCGCGTGGACCGTCGGGGTGATGAGGGAGCCCCGGGGTACGTAATTACGGTGGATTATCGTGAAAGTGTGCGCAAGGGGGGCACCTGGCCCGGGGGGCGTGCCGCCCCACAGGGGAATCCTCCTCGGGGGGTACGTGCCCGGAGGAAACAGGACGACGCACGGTACATCTACATTTCCTACACGCTGCTGGCCGAGCTACATCTCTTCGAACAGGTAAATGCAGACGTATTATCGCGTGGAACGTGGCGGATGATTAAGGTAGTGATAAAGAATTTAGAGAGCCCCGGTGCTCTTAAGTTTTATTCGTTTCGAGTTGCCTCGGGCTGGGGTAGCTTCGCGTGGCTCGGGGGTTGTGTTTAAGTTCGAGGGTGCGTTCAACGCGGTAGAAGACAAGTGGAGGGAAGTAATCTGTGTTTAATTCGGATATGCGTGCGCGCGTGGAAACTCACTTTTTCATCACCCAGGGCAATTAAGGGGAATGTAGTTTTCCAATAACGCTCAATTACGAATGCACCTCCTCAGCGGATTTTTAACAACCCGCAGCTGGCTTATTTCCACGTGCAGCCGCTCGATGGTAATTGATTGACAAATGTGCCGGTCGGGGGAAACTTGCAACACGTAGACAGAACAGTTTGTTGAACCATTTAATGGAGATGTTGTAATGTAAACTCATTCGAAATCTGATCCAAGCTTCTATTTAGTAAGCAGATAAACCCCATCCTCGCGGATCGTTCGGCAGTGAAATTTACTTCCAAATGTTCCTTCGGAGATCGGAAATCTTATAAATACCCAAGAGTCGTTCAGCATTTATGAGACTCCGCATGAATAACGAAGCCCGCGACGTGACAAACTGTTAAGGAGCCCGCCGCTCCGAGTGAATCCCTTCCGGCTCGTGTCTTCCATAGATCACGCAAATTCGCCGGCTTTATCCTCTCGGGGGATGAATATAAGGGAGGCGAAGCGGGGCGGAATCGTCGTGAAATCTCGGTATACCGACGGGGTAATCGGCAATTCCTCATTAGAAATCCTCGACGGGCGTGCACGTCACCGACCCGCGACCGCGTAAGTGTCAGACATTGATTAAGCCCTGGCACCGCCGATTAAATACGTCACGCGGAGCAGCGAACCCGTTCGAAAGACGAAACCCCTTGAATTATGCGGATCCCGGCATCGGAAGATCGTTCCTTCGCGTCCCCGAAAATGTTCATCCCGAACGAAACGATAGCATCGATTCGGCCGAGCGAAATTTCCCTGTTCCAGGGACGAATAATATCCGACGACCTCCCCGCGACTTTTCAGCGTACGACCTTCTCCGGGAAATTAGCAGGTGCATAATTAGAAATTTGAATGAGATCGAAGAATGTAATTGGGACGTGACTTGAATTGAAATTTGAAATTACCTACTGGTCGAAGCGGCTAGATTTTCACGGAGCGTGACGTGGAGATGACAGCTGGATTACTTGGGTTCCCGATGTAATTAAATTCCATCCCGCGAAAAGTGAAACATTTGAATCAAAGGTGTCGCGCCGGCGAGATCCCCGAGAGCCGTGACGGTTCTAATTAAGTAACAAAGTCGTTAGTCATGTTTCAGAGGAGCCGAGCTCGTCAGGCGCACGTGATGATAAATGGAACGTGAGGTATCGCTCGCGAGGAGCTCGCGACCGCGTTCCCCTTTGCCAATTACGTATACCATGTGCTCGGAATATTATCAGGAGCCATAACGCCGGGCAATAAAGCAACTCTCTAGCCGGGGACGTAATATTACGTCCTTGGCGCGGCGCGGCCCGGCGAGGCATCAAAACACATGATACGCTCTCGCCGCGGGCAGAACGTGCGCTTCGATTCGAGCGTAAGGATTCGGGGATGTAATTGAATCGGAACTCTGCACGAACGCCCTTAGAATCGATTTAGTTACTGCTGTTTGCGCGCTTCGCGGATCATAGTTAAAGACGTCCCTTGGAAATCGTTGAGCACGAAACATACATCTTTCCATCAAATGACAAGAGTCGCACTTTGTTTCTGTTATAGAAGTAGCCTAATACTGTGTACATCCACTGTTCTCCTACCAAATGAATTTTAAAGATTAAATAAGCTACTCAACACTAGAAACTAAATGAACTTTAAGCTTTCACGGTCCAGGTTTAGTTATTTGAATTAGAACTTTATCCCGACGTTTCGTCAACAGTGCAGCTTCCTCAGAGATCAAATGACACATTAATGACTAAACTTCCCTTTGTGCCTCGCTGATCAAAGTCCCTGTTCACAATACGTGCCCTCCCAGCGACCGATAAAGATTGCCATCACTCGATTGCCCCCATTTTCCAGCGTCGTCGATCGAACCACAGCGATCAACGATCAGCGTCGGCCGGACGCGATAAAACGCCACGTAGACGCGAGCATCGCGCAATTATCGCCCGTCGTTCGCCGCATTAACGTTCTCGCGGAACGTATATCCAAGCGGAATGGAGCTGGCCGAGGCACACGCTCGAGCGTCCGATCGCTGGGCGGGATCTCACGTGGTTGTCCCAGCGCAACGATGCCCCTCTATCGGGCGATTAACGGAAGGCAGGATAAAATAGAAAAACGGAGGAGGGAAAAAAGGCCACGCGGCCCCGGGGCACATCGATAACGCGCATTTGCGTAATTGCACGGGCCGTAACCGCGATAAGAAGCACGAGAGAGGGACGCCTCCGCATTTCCCGCGTTTTTCCAGACCATCTACCCGTCGAATTTTCCCTGCGAAGCCCCCACTTCCCTGCCATTGGCCCCTGGTCCAACAGGGTCAGCTTTCCAGCTATTCATTAACCCAGGAAATCTAATCTGCATCGAAAGTGCGCTTTTAAGACAGCGGCGCTTCGATCATCCCTACCATTCCGGATCGATCGGTATCACGCGATCGGAGAACAAGGGGAGGTTTCATATTATCTTATTTCCCAGAGTTTTTTCGTCAGGGAAATTGAAAGACGCGGCGCCCCGGGGAAATTGAATGGAAATTAAAATGGGTAGTTAAGAGGCATCGCTTGGGGAGATTCTGGGGCCCTTTTGATCGATCAACTTACCAGCTTGTTCCTTCCACTGGCTCTCCTGCTTGTAGAATCTTATGTTTTCAGTACAGTCGTGCATTGTGGGACAATAGAAAGGGATATCCTCGGGTCGATCCACGAGGATCGCTGTAGTGGTAGCACAGGCGGTTCCCAGTGAACAGGCTCGACGATAAATCCGACTTCATCGTCCGCGACGCAGGTACCCCGCTGTTTCAATTAAACGTCACCGATTCGCACATTCGACGAGCTCGTTAACGAAAAGCTTTATTACAGATGCGCCGAGCAGCTTTCAGGCGTAGCTGCAACGCAGAGCGCGCCACAATGTTTTGCCTCTGCATTACGGAATGTACAGAGTGTTCCATTAAACACTGAGGTAATATTCGAGGTGAATCCAGAATACGGAAATGACTCGGTCACTAAAGTTTCGACGAACCTTCCTGGAGCGCCCCGCTCGTGTCTCGCGCGCATAAGCTGTCAGTGGATCCAGAGCACAGCTCGGAATCGAGTCGTTGAAATCGCGGCGAGCTTAGATGTAGGCCTCGAGGATCGAGGGAATCGGAAAACAGGCGTAGAGGAGGGAGCATCTGATTAACCGTGGAAAACGTGGCGGGTCTTTGAAACGGGGAATATGAAGTATTCCCAGGATCTCGTGTATTCAATCCTGGGACGAGTTTCAATCTGTGCTCCCTTGAATTATGGAACTTAATGTCCCGACCCGCCAGGGAACAAAAGCTCGTGAATTATTATCCGTTTTTCTGGCGAAACTCTGCCAAGTAACCGGTGGAACCTCGGCAGACGCTCTTGAAACGAAAATGCTGAGAGCTTCCGCTGTTTCTGCGGAGCTTTTAAGCATTTGTCGATCTCCTTGGCTCTTCCTGATCGGGGAATATTCTGCGTTCCCAGTGGTTCATTAATTCTCTATCACTTGCCGGAGTTAGTCATCTTCAGCTGCGGCAGTGTCCACGTGAGTGACTCTGAGAACATCCAGTTACACTGGTATTTTCGAGAAATCTTCTAGTCAAAGTTGGCTACACTTTATGGCTCCGTTACTTTACTCTGGTTTGCTCGGAACCTGTTACAACGTACGATCGTAAAGTCTTCCATGCTTGGGGATTATAAATGCTCGTCAGAAGAAAATACAACGTTCCAGGGTCGTTTGCTGAAACTAGCGATATCGGAATTCTGATTAGCGAAACGGGGGTTAGGTATGGTGGGAAAGAAAGCTGCACGCTGTCGGCGACGAATATTTCTTAATTCACTTGCATCGGCCTCGATTTATTTTCATTGGCGGCCGACGGCGCACGTCAACGGCTGGTCTCGCAGCGACCATGTACATGGGAACCAGGCATAAATCACTTCTGCTCGGGCGTTCGCCGCAATTCACGTCATCGCCATGACGGAACACCGTGAACGTTCTCTCTTGCGTCGGGTGAACACTTTCTGCATGTTCCTGCGGAGGAAATGCCTGGTAAATGGCCCGTGAATACCCGAAACTGTTGGTAAAAAATATCTGTCGGTGGATTCGCGACGGCACGTGCCATTTACATTGAGAAATTCTGGCCTAAGTGTTCAGCTTCCTCGGAGAGTTCTTACATAATCTGCCGAAAATACGCCCCTTATCTGTTTCCTTCTACATTTCAGCAGCCTATATTTCTTCCACCAGAGACGCTAACGGGAACGTCTCCATTTTCTGTTGCAGGACCTCCAATCCGAGATCGAGACCCACCGAGACGTTTACGCGTCCCTGAACGGCACAGGGCGAAAGCTGCTGAGCTCTCTGGCCAGCCAGGATGACGCTGTCATGCTGCAACGTCGACTGGACGAGATGAACCAGAGATGGCATCACCTGAAAGCGAAGAGCATGGCGATAAGGTGAGCGACAATCGACCGTTCCCCCATTTGTCAAAGGCGCCATTTTTCAACCCTGCGTCCTCCCTTTTCCTTGCCTCTCGATCCAATTAGCGGCCGTGGTGAGAACGACGACAGGTGGATACCCAGGCGCTTTCACCCACTCGCTAACAGGTGCGCCGCTTTCGAGACACAGACACGTTCCCTTTTGCGTGCACGCGGGAACGTGGTCGTCGAGAAGTGGCTGCACAGAGAATTCGGGGCATGTAGGGATCGGGAGAATGAATTACGTGGAACAAGGCGAAGCTGGGTAGGGGCGTAGCACAGAGGGAGGAAAACAGCGGAGAGCACCTGAGCCGCGGGGGAAAAATGGAAAAACAGAATGATGGAGGAGAAGGGAAGAAAGGGGAAGGTGGAAGTAAAGAGCGCGTGAAGAAAGGGGGAGGATCAGGATAAGGGTAGGAAAGAGGAGTTTAAGTACGGTAAAGGGAAAAAGAGAGCTCCGTGAGCTGAAACTCGAAGAGCACGCATTAGGAATATTTTTCCGTAGCGAACTTGTTAAAGATGTACTGGAAAAACAAAGCCGTTAATATTTGCACTTACCTGCAAAAATTCGATTAATAAAACCCAAATTATGGCAAAAGGATGTAGCAAGGGTATTGCCAAGCTATAATTCCTTTAAAGAATTTAAGGAATAGACGTTTCATTGTACAGTACGAATTGGGACGTGTGAAGTTAACCCTCCGGTACTCGCGCGTGTGCACGGGGTGCACGGAGGTCAGTTTTTGGCTGAAAAAAACGTTTTATCGTGATGTATTGTACCCAGCACCCCTATGTATTCTTCCAGCGGACATTTTTGCAAAATGCTACGTACTTGTCAGGTTCAAATTCAGTTTGGAACTGTTTCTGATTGGATGAAAATGATAGTATGCCGCGTATCTTGCCAGCGACCGCGCCCGTGTACTCACAAGTACGCCTCCAATTGCTTTGGTTTTTGGATATGTTTTAGAGGACAGAAAAATAAGATAACGTGTTTTTTTATTTTAGCCTGTTTGCATATTTAGGGGGTGCAACCACCCCTCAAAGATTTTCAGGTTTTCGCCTCCGATTGTTCTGGTTTTTGGATATGTTTTAGAGGACCGAAAAATAAGAAACACGTGCTTTTTTATTTAGGCCTGTTTGCATATTTAGGGGGTGCAACCACCCCTCAAAGGTTTTCAGGTTTTCGCCACCGATTGATCTGGTTTTTGGATATGCTTTAGAGGACCGAAAAATAAGAAACACGTGTTTTTTTATTTAGGCCTGTTTGCATGTTTAGGGGGTGAAAGCTTCCCCCAAGGTATACAATTTTCAGGTGATCATCTCCGATTGCTTTGGTTGTTGGATATGTTTTTCCATATGAAATTTGACTCAACAAAATTTTGTACCCCTTATGAATTTTGAGGGGTGGTTTCACCCCCTAAATATGAGAACGGGCCGCTATAAAGAAACACGTGTATCTTATTTTTCGATTCCATAAAACATATCCAAAAACCAGTACAATCGGAGGCGAACACCTGAAAACCTTTGAGGGGTGGTTGCACCCCCTAAACATGCAAACAGGCCAAAATAAAAAAACACGTATATCTGTGGGATCAGGAACCCCCATACTATAAGAGAGGGCACGGAAGCATTAAGATCGGGAAGTCGGCGGTAGCCGAGGTGGTTAAGGCGGCTGATCAGCGCGCAAACCTAGAGATCGCGGGTTCGAGTCCCGTTGAGGCGACTTCCTTTTTTCCGTGATCCTACATTTGGTGTCAGAAGTGGGATGGGGGGAGCACCGATCGCCACACGGAGCCGTCCACTAAGGTCGTTGTCTGCGACGTGAAATAATAGACGCAAGGTCGTAAGAGGTGTCAGCGACGCGAAAAATAAGCGACACCACCAAGTGCGACGAATGACATTCGAGGGCGAATGTCGTCGCAGGAGGGCCGAGTGTGGGATCAGGAACCCCCATACTATAAGAGAGGGCACGGAAGCATTAAGATCGGGAAGTCGGCGGTAGCCGAGGTGGTTAAGGCGGCTGATCAGCGCGCAAACCTAGAGATCGCGGGTTCGAGTCCCGTTGAGGCGACTTCCTTTTTTCCGTGATCCTACATATCTTATTTTTCGGTCCTCCAAAACATATCCAAAAACCAAAGCAATTGGAGGCATACTTATGAGTACACGGGCGCGGTCGCTGGCAAGATACGCGGCATACTATCGTTTTCATTGAATCAGAAACAGTTCCAAACTGAATTTGAACCTGACAAGTACGTAGCATTATGCAAAAATGTCCGCTGGAAGAATACATAGGGGTGCTGGGTACACTACATCACGGTAAACCGGTTTTTTCAACCAAAAAGGCTGCCGGCAGGTTAATAATACGTCACCGTGCACTCAGTGCACGACGCGAGTGCTCGCGTTACAAAAATAGGCGCGAGTACCGGGAGGTTAAGGGGGTATAGGACTATTGAACGACTGAAATCGGCGGTTTCTTGTCGGTTGGATTGCTCAGATACCAAATAATCACCATACTGGCACTTTTCACAGTTTTTTATTTACGCATTAACGAGTAATGTAAAATAAAAAAATTGTCAGAATGTTGAAAATTATTGAATTTATTTGACGCTAAAGATGGTCCCGCGTAGCGCGCAACTGTAATTGGTGCACATAGTCTCAGGTGAACCAATTATCTAAAAGCAAAATGCTTTGGGATGATTAGTTTCTACACTAATACATATCGTGTGGAACTTTGCTGGCGAATTCAAACAAAAATTGTAAAAGTTACACACGAATTAAGTTTTTTCCACACTTTTATTGAAAAAAATCGTCTTTAATCAGTTATAAAATGTGTTTACAAACATCCAATGTTGATGCGGAAATTCCACACGATAGAGAAAGGAATTCTACAGCTCCAGTTAAAATTTTAAGTGAAAATATTCATTCGTTCAAGAGTTATGATGTACACCGTGTTTGAAAATGTAGTTTCGAGATAAACGGCTTCAAAGTTAAGTCCCATACGCCAATACCGCTCTGCGAGGCCGTTACTCGACGGTGCATTCAATTACATTCAGCGCTATAATTTCTGTAATTATTCAAATTTCCTCACGATACATTGTTGTAAATGTTCACAAAGCATGGCACTTTCAGAATTCATAATAATAAAAAAAACGATTTTTCGAGATTTCAATAGTCCTATACCCCCTTAATTGCCGCCGCAGCTTCCAGAAACTCGGTCCTTACATAGAAGGTGGATGTGGGTAAGGGTTGAGGGAAAGGAATAGGTGCGTGCAGAAAGGAAACGAGGGAAGGGAAGGGAAGAGAGTATGCTCGGGGTGGGAGGAATAGGGAAACGTGAAAATATATGGGAATAAAGTGCGAAAGGTAGAATGCCTTTGATTTTAAAATACTGCTAGGCTTTAGTGAAACGCTTGCGGCACTGTGATTCATGAGTTGCATCGGGTTCTCAGAGTGTGATGACGGAGGTTTCTTTCAAAACTGATATATTATTCCTCGCAGGCGACATACAATCTTTCGAGCCTACCATTAACACTCCACCCTACTCCTCTCTCTCTCCCAAACGCCACCACGCGTTTCAACCTGTACGCCGTAATAACAGTCGCGCGCAAAACGCGTTTCCGCGCAAAAACGAGTGGACACGCGCGAAAATGTTCAGCCCGCGATCGAACGCGACATATTTTTTTCCCTACTATTTCACTCGACACCCATTCATCTCCGAGAGCCTGATTTCCGGTTCCATTTTGCGCGCCCGGATCGATTTATTTTTCCGTTGCATATTCGAAGCGCGCATTAAACCGGCGTCAGCTGATTCGCGGCGAAGGCGCGGTCGATGTAGGGAAATTGAGGGAAAATGCGACCGTGTCACCGGCTCCTGCACACAGGAAAAGCGGCGCATAACTTTTAACGCGAGAGGAATTTCAAATGAAACACGTACGCAACGTTTTGCTCCCAGGGGAAAGCACGCACGTTTACGTAACTCTGAACCTATTCGGCGTTAGCGGAAACCCCTCGCATATCTTATTTAATTGAAAATCACAGGAATCTGAAAGTAAGGTAAATGTACCAATACCCGGCCGCTGAAGGGGCTTAAGGGGGTAGTGAACTATTTCAGCTTAAAAAAATCGATTTTTTTTTTTACTGATTCTGAAAGTCTTATCCTTTATGAACATTTTAAACAAAATGTCATGAAGAAATTCAAATAATTGTAGAAGTTATAGCAGCGAACGTAACTGAGTGCGCGGCCTCGCAGAGCGGTATTGGCATAGGGGACTTAACTTTGAAGCCGTTTTTCTCGAAACACCATTTTCAGACACGGTGTACATCATAACTCTTGAACCAATGAATATTTTCACTTGAAATTTTTACTGGACGTGTAGAATTCCTTCTTCTACAGAGTGGAATTCCCGCATCAACATTGGATGTTTATAAAACATTTTATAACTGATTAATGACGATTTTTTTCCGTAAAAATGTCGAGGAAAAATTAATTCGTGCGTAACTTCCACAATTTTTGTTCAAATTCATCGCCAAAGTTCCACTCTGTACATTTTGGTGTATAAAGTACTCACCCCAAAGCATTTTGCTTTCAAATGATTGGCTCACCTGAATCGATGTACACCACCTGCAGCGGTGCGCCGTACAAGGCTATCTTCAACGATTAATAACTTCGACAATTTTATACATTCCAACGTGCCCACAATAGATTGTGAAAAGCAGGACTATAACGATTATTTGGTATGAACGTAATTTAGCGTTAAAGAAACTATCGATTTTACGTATCTAATAGTCCACTACCCCCGTAAGGAATAGCGGCAAAGTTTGTCTCCTAATTTAATTTGTAAAACCGTCATGAAATAAAAAAATGTTGTTGAAATGTTGAAGATAACACAATATTATACTATTGGAAACTGAAAAAAAAAGTTTATGTATTATAATAGACGTATTTATTAATGAAAATACGAAAACATGCAGATGTCCCAGTAAGCGGACAACCTAAAACTGTATGTCTCAATACCTGAATTATATCGTCCCAGTAAGCGGACAACCTAAAAATGCATGTCCTGATGTCCCGATATCTGAATTATATCGTCCCAGTAGTCGAACATTTAGACTTGTCTAAAAAAAAATTATTTTCTTGCAAGTTTAACCATCTTAAACTAAATTTAAATCTATTTACTATTATAATAATGTATTATTATAATATATAAATATGAAATGCAGTCAATATTTTCTTAGTAAATGAGTGGCGTTTCTTAACGGAAGCCATAGAAATTTCTCGAAATCTGCTATGCGTACGAAGTGTGTTACAAAATAATTATTTCTATCTAACGATTTTCAATTTTCTATAATAATGATTTTAATTAATATTGCTAAATACTTATGCATTATGGTACTATTTTTTGTTTTTAATTACATTAAAAATTAAGCTTAAAAATAAATAAAATTCGCATTGTTGTTCAGGTACTGGGACATGGCCGGGCACTGGTACATTTACCTTAACAAGAAACAGAAGTAGCATGAGGAAGAAAGCGTGTCGATAAAATAAGCGTTGAAGGGGGATTGAGAAATTTGTGAAACAGGGACCTGCAAATTATTCCCGCGGCGACATCGGAAGACCAATGGCTTTTGACGCGCGAACAATTCCAAAGATTTCCACGGCGGGCGGAGGGGCGGCGGGTGTGCACACGCAGTAGGTTAACTATGAACCCGGAAATTCTCCGCGCGCCATTCTCCTTTGATAGCGCAGCAGTTATGCGTCGCGGTAATACCCTTCGTACTCAGAAATTACCTCGGCGAAAATGGGGGTGCTGGAAAAGAGCCTCGCCCTATTTCTGACCCGTTACCAGCGACTCCGCTCCGCAGATTCGCGATAAATCCTCGTGGGATCTATCGCGGAACTTTGATTGGGGATCGGCAAAGCCGAAGCGACCGCGGTGCAACGGGCATCCAGCGAATATATGTGATGCTTAAAAATTCTATTCATCAGGATTAGTTCTGCCTTCAGGTGGATCGCCGAATTCGACATTCATATTTGAAAGGCAGCTTAGTCTTTAAATAATAATGGAACTCCGTTCGAATATCCCCGCGCAGTGTCGACTCCCTCAGCCACGGTGCTCTAAAACGGCGCGGACAAGGGAACACAATTTCAGCCTCAAAGCTTGTCGATAAAGAGTTTCAGCGTCCAGCTCACTCAGCTACGCCGCCTAGCCGCCGCTTATCCTTTTGCCCGCCATTTGTAGCGCCGAAACAAAGGCGGCGGCGCGTTGCGCGCTTTCCAAAATTCGTAGATGAAAAATCACCAGGTTGCTCTTTCACCGTTCGCGTTAAAATAAAGCCCCATTCATCCTTCAATGCTCGAAGGAAAGATGAAAAGGGGACCCGTTGCCGGGCTCCCTGGAAATTCCTAGATGAAAAATCACCAGCGAGGCGAGCCGGGCTGCGGAAAGGAGCAGCCGCGAAAGAGAAAAGAATTCAACAGTCGATGTTCATTTATTATTCCCGTTTCGCTTAATCGATCCCCCCATTTACTTTTTTTTATAAAAGCCATCGTTCCGGCAGCGAGCGGGGGAAAAGCGCGGGTGCACAGCGGAATCTCGGCCGCGCGGTCTCGATCGATTTGCATCCAGCCGGTTTATAACAAATCCCTGGTAGATTTTCCCGGCAGAAACTTGTGAAATCCTCGGGATACAAGTTGCCCCGCGGGCCTAGTTCGCGTCTCCTCCCTCGGCCATCGAATTCTGTATGCCCACGGATTACCTTACCCCGCATTGAAATTTTTATCCGTGGAAATTGCGAATTCTTGTTCCCATCGCCCGCGGAGCACGCGCGGCACCAGCTGCACGCGCCTTCATCCAGTTGCTTCTGTGCCTGCGGATAAAAAGCTTCCTCGGAGAGGTCGGTTACGTAGGGGATCTTATATTTTCGAAGGCCAGGAAATGCTGCCGGACGCTTCCTCGGGCCGTTCTCGTAATCGGATTCTACGGCGGGAACTTTGCAGCGATGTTAATTCCATCATTCGACCGGCAAGGCGCGCCCCGTAAACTTCGCTCGGTCGAACTACGCGGATCCACGCCGATGAAACGCGCGCTCGCGGAAATTTTCCACGGAACTTGCGCGCTTTGACGGCGGGCCGGGGAAATTTCGATGCGGCGGCAGATACAGAGGGAAAGCGGAGGGAAACCGAGAGGTCTTTATTGAGAGAGGCGTTCCGTGTCCCCATGTACCGCGTTTCAATCTCGTCCGCGAGTTTTAATAAAGATTCGCCCCCCGGTCTGGACGGATGTAACGGTTTATCCTTTGCTTTACTAGCTTGTTGCTGCGTCATAATATGACGGTTCCCACAGCGCGCCACCATTTTACGAACGTTTACGATTTATCAAAGAATGCCTGCCCGGTGTTTTATTGGCATACGGCCTGTGTACTCTCGGAGGATATTAGAGAACGCGACGGGGGCACGATTTAATAATCCTGCAGGAATTTGTCTCGCAAAGGCTGCAACATCTCCCCCTGGTCGCTCTAATTCCCTCCCTTTTGCTTGCGAGAAATATACAAACTGGGGATGAAGTTTCAGTTTCATATGAACCATAGGAAACGATCCAGTATTTACAAAAAGTTGCGATGTATCGCGTAGCGCGAGACTTGTCAGGGGACAATCTCAACAGAACTGGGAAGCTTCATTAGCTTCTTCAAAATAAGAATGAAACTTTCTAATATTACAGTGTTAACAACCAGCGGGCACATTTGCGAAGCTACAACCCCGTGAAATAAAACTACTTAGCAACCTCCCCCGACCTTTTATACCTCGTTGACAATCTGAATGGCGCAGAATTCCGGCGGCGATTCCGATAACGGGACTTCACCCACTCCCGAGGAATTAATTTCAACCTCCCCCGAACCCACCCCTGCGGGTGGCTCAAAGTGTTCGCAGAAAGGGCTGGAACGGCTCCGTCGGCCGCGGAAGGACTCGAAAATTTAAGTAGCGCCGATAAAGCGAAGTCAGCAGCGGGTTAACCCGGATAGAGTCGAGCAATCAGTCTCCATTAATTAGTCCGACCGGCGCGGCCTCGAGCCAGCTCGCGGAAGCTTGATTACCGGAAGAGCGTATTCGTTGGCGGAGGGGACACGAGGCAACGGAAGCCGGCCACCCTCCCCGCCGTCCACCCCCGCCTCGTTTTCGGGGCCCGCCTTTTCGTCTTTCCCCCGCGATCCCGTCTTTTATTTTTTTTTTCCCTCTTCCTCTGTGTTCTGCTCCCTTTCTCTTATCCGTCCCTCCAGAACCACGACGGCCATATTTATCGGCGGCAACCGAATCTTCTCCACCTACATCCCCCTGACCCCACTGAATCGTCCTAGCTCGATTTTAGCGCGGAGGCCAGCAGCAGTCCGCAATCAGGCCACAAATACCGCTGGAAATGCTGATCCCGATAATTCGACCGACGATCGTTTCTGGCACCGGTTTCAACGAGGTCGGGAACACCGATACGTAGCCTGATACGTTATATCAGCGGCGCAGAAGTTCTGGGCAAGCCTCGGGAGGGTGGTACACGACGGAGGAACGCTGCCTACCCCCTCGCCTTTGTCGCGGATCCGTCGATTGAGTTTGTCTTTTGAAGGGAACGTTTTGGTGCCTTTATGGGAGTAATGCTTTATCTCTTTTTAATTACTCGGGGTGATTGCATTTTGTTCTGGGTAATTCCTTTAGCGTGAAGGGTGCACGGGGGAACATAGGACTGCGTGGTCAGGCGAAATATGTGAGTTTCTTGTGGCAGAAGAAATTTATGGGTAGGGGAGACCGGGGCTGGTAGGCCAGTTTTTCAGTTTTTGATTTTTAATAAATTATGTGGACGAAATATCATTAAACCGGTTAGTATATTTGATAGGGCATACATTTGGCTATCTGATTAAATTATTAAAGTTGACTAAATGTGACAACAATTAAGGCATTTTAATGTTTTTCTAACACCTTACATGCTGGTCAACCAGCCCCGTGGTCGGGGTTGGTAGACTAACAGTATGGGGTAGGTTGACTATAGGTGCAATCAGTGAAGAAAATGTTGTTAGCAACTTATCTGAATGGTAATAAAATAGCACAATGTCACGAGAGTTGTTTCATTATAAAATATTTATTACTTTTTAATAATAAATAACAATTTAAACCATCACTGGGGTTGGTTGACCAGCTTAGTCATGTAACCCCGAACGTTATTAGTCAACCAGCCCCGAACGATCATTTTGACTTCAATACTCTACATAACCTTTAATTATTTATGTAAAATCAAAAACGCAGTCTCAGTAGGTCGTTTAATAAACAAACTTTAAAATAGTCCCTTCGCATTAATTTTACTGTAACTATATAGAGCGTGGAAACATAAAATCTTTAAGAAAACATATTTACTTACATAGCCAATTTTTCGATAAACGCTGGTAACTGCCAAGCAACGTGTAATGGTGGTGGCGGAAACAAATGAATGACATAGTAGAAGTGACTTGTTTCTACAGAAAATCGCTCCGCAGTAGAGCACACGTTAGTGAAAAGTTATTAACAATTAGTCAACCTACCCCTGGGGCCAACCAGCCCCGGTCTCCCCTACTTTGTGCTTTAGCAAAGTAAGGCGTTGGTTTCTGGATGTAGGTGATAAAATTCTGGGTGCTCGACTTTTCGTGTGCAGTGTTTAAATGTCAGCAAGTGGAGGGACGTTGTCTGATAAATTACTTTCGATTTAAGTAAGAGATATGGAACATTACCTACGCAAGCTGGTCTAGAAAAAGTTGTCAAGGTTTTCTATCCGCTAGGCTTTAAAGTTAGATTAATTCTCGAAATTTGAATCTCCCCGCATCAGTAAGCACCGTTTGATGGAGAACGACCGTTTGATTCCCGTTTAAAGAATAGTTTAGCTTAATTCCGACGCCCCGGCGGCAGCAACAGCTTTCGTTCGCCAATGTCGCAGCCTTTTTGCTCGCGCAACAGCTGCCTAGCTGTTGTTTGCCGTACGAATTACACAATCCTTTGGCCCTCTTGCAGCCAAAGTCAAGCATTTCGAGGATGTTTACACGGGAGAGAGTCGAGGCAAACTACATCGTTGCGAACAAACAACGAATTCGGTAGCTTAAAGCTTTTTCGCCAGCCCCAGAGAGCAATGCCGGGACCAGCGAATATCGTCGTTACTATTACATCGCATAGCGAAACCTCTATTATCACACGCCTGTTCAAATTATTCACCTTCTCAACGTCGATCATTTTATATTCTAAATAGAACAGATATATCTCACAACAGCATCCTCTATTCAAACGAAACTACTCAACTAACGAGAGCTCAGCTAACAGAGCTTCCACCGCACCACATCCCCTTAAAAACGAGCACGTTCGATTTCCAAATCCTCGCCCTCCGAACAACATTTCGCGCAACACGGCTGTCGCAATTTTCGTGGACGTCGGAGGGGGAGGAACAAGCCTTTCATCACTGAAATAAATTACATCCGCGCGTCAGCGGGACTGTCGGACATATAAACTTCAAGCTCGCGCGAGCGTCACAATAAAATTCGCAGAAACTTCATTCTTCGCCCTCCCACTGACAGCGATTTATAGCGGAGGTTGGCTGGCCCCGAATGGAAAGGCAAAAAAAAAAGGCGAAAAAATCGGGCCACTGACTTCTCGTTGGCCAGCTCATTCGTCGGATTTCGCGCAAACAAGATACCCGTAGCGAGCGGAATCAATAGCTCGAGCAATTAGTTACTCTGGCACGCACGCGAAAAGGGCAGGAGCGGTATCCGACAGTCGGATACGCGGACCTTTTCGGACTTGTTCAACATCCGGCGCTTTTTTCCAGCCACGGACGCTCGACCGGGGCGAGCTGGGCAGCGAAAGTCCGCGAAACGGGAGGAGGTCGTTTATACAGCGCGAATTGGAATTATTCCAGAGGAGAATATTGCGAGTTCGTGGATCGGGAACGAGTTTGATCTGCTTGTTATTATATAGAGGCCAGATTAGATAACGTTGGTAATTTGTTTAACGATACACTGCATTACTCTGCACTTATAACGACGCTGCTACTGCTCACCCCCTTATTACGAAATAATTGCTGCGGGTGGAATAACGCGAAGCTAAGTACACTTTACCGACAAAATTATGGTACGCTGCAGTTGCCCAGAGATATTAGAAATCCTTCCAGCAAAATCCACAAAGAAATTACACCGACACCTGCCAGCCTCCCAGACAAAAAAACAACCCCCGTGTACCAGCCTCCATCATTAAGAAAATAAAGCAACACTGAAATATCCAAGATACCTGCGCCTCCCGCTGCCCCTCGCGAAATCCAGGGGAACTCGCCAAAGCGGCGGAAAACGCTGCCGCGCGAAGACAAACCGTAAGCGAGAAGTTGAGGGAGGTTTCTTGCCGAGAGACACGGCGGCGCACAGAGGAAGTCGTCGCAGTAGCGACGTCTGCTGCAAAGGCACGCGGCTGTTAGTCGAGAGGGAGCATGAATCGGGAGGAATAATTAAAGATACTCTGCGCCGCAGCGCTGGTGCGATGGCGCCCATTACTCGCGGGTGCGATTAGCGCACTCGCGCGTTCACGTGCACGCCAGAGTGTCGGGGCGCGAGGCGTCGCCGAACGCAGCGTGGGATCATCGAAACTACAAAACGCGGCGAGGGGGCGGTGCCGCGGAGGCTGCAGAGGGCCGCGTTTACGTCGTGATTCCTGGGGAGAAAAAGAACTTCAAAGCTCGCTCCCGTGTGCTGGCTGCGCGCGTTTCCTTTAATGTCGTCGCCCTACGTTTGCTCGCCCTGGAAACTGTTGTGACGTGGAAGCGTCGTCTCGCGACTTCTCCGCCAGCGCGAACCATCTTCTGCCTCCTCCCTGGGAACGATCGTTCGAGGCTTCGTTACGGAGCCACCCTCCTTCGACGAGCAGCTGAACGACCCGACGCGAACCGTAATCGAGTTACCGCGAGTGTACGTTTGTTGCGTTCGCCGCGAACAATGGTTGCGAGAGAAATTGAAGTGGGTGGTTCCTGGATGAAGGGGCGGTTTACGATAAGACCCAGCGTTTTCCGCGGGCTTTGCGCGGTATGAATGATAGTTTACTTTAGAAACGAAGGGACAATGAAGCGTTCAAGGAACGGGATTTCGCGAGCCAGAGAAATATGAAGGTGGTGGGAAATGCTTTCGACCTTTCACCAGGGAATGACTGATTGTGGCTTCGTGGGGGGGGATTCAATTTGCCCGTGGATATTAATTTTCGGCGGTCAAACGTGAACGGGGATTGGAAAACTAAATTTTACTCTCGTTTCACATCAATTTCCCGAAGAATTATAATATATTTCCTCAGCTCTACCAATAAACAGTGGGATATTAAGGTACCGTTGCAAGCTTCTCTTCAGATTAGTGCGATACGTTCGCACAGTAGAGGAGCTAGGATAATAATTAACATTTCTGTCGCTCCCTTGAAGACCTTCGTCGTTCCACTTACTCGACGAACTAGCAATACCATTGTTATTCCGCTCCTCCTTGTTTCTTCAACAAACACGGAAGACGAACGATCCAATTCAGCGACGGTGCTCGAGGAAGCAGAGATCAATACAGTCGGTTTTGCAGTCCGCAATCTACGATCTTTCGAATCGAGCGGACCATATTCGCCGGGGCCAGTTAAAATCCAGGAATAAAAGCGCAGCGTATCTGGGCGATCCATCGCTACAGCGAAACAGAACTCATCGACGCAGACAATACTCCCAGAAAAATACTGCCATCCATTCAATTATAAATCGCGAACCAGCGAACGGAGCCAGGAACGTACGATCGAAGGAGCGCCATTGAATTCGCCAACGATACCGAAGTACTGGCGCCGAGTCCCGCAAAAATAGTGGCCGCCGATAGCGAAAGAGTCGCGATGGTTGATTCGTCGCGGGCCAGCCGAACCGGAAGTGACAGGTAGATAATCGCGGATCGTGATGAATCACCCGCGTTGGCCCCTTATCAGTCGGCCCCACTGTGCATCGTCGTTCTTTTCCTCGTCGTTTCGCGTACACCGAAATCTGTCACGTGCACCCGTTCCTCCCCACCCAACCCCCGCGGAATCGTCCTGCAACCCCGTCGCGCCCGGGCAAATCGAAGTTATTTTTACGTGACGTCGTCGCAGCCAGCGAACCGAAGACAGTGGGACGTGGCTGGATACAGGAACGGGAGACGAACGACCGCCATCCTGCCGGGATATTTGTTGCGATCGTTCGGCGAGACGAGGCGCGAAATGGTCTGAGGATTTTCTGCTTCAAAGGCGACGAGCTTGCTCGTGTAATAAGTGCGTTTGTTGCGTGTTAGAAACGTGTGGATTGTTGGGTAAGCAACCGAGGGATGAGAATTCGGGGGTTGGAACGCTAGAAGGAGGAATAGGGTCGTGGTACGTGATCTGCTAAGCTCTATGGAATTTGAATGTGATTTTTATTTAAAGAATGATAACCTGATACAATTATGCACCTCAGAAGTGAATCACTTAGGGTGGGATTCTCGTCTAACATCCCCAAAAGTAACTGATATTTAAGAATTTTTTTTAAAAAACTGTTGGTCATTTTGGATTAAACTCTTTTGGGATTAAGGAGGCATCTTTAAACTTGCAGAAAATATTTTTTTATGTCGATCCTTGTTATTATTTATTAATTATTGTGGAATCTTGTCCGCCTCTTCGACGATGGAACTTCTGTTGGCTGTGTAGCACCTATCACAGTTATCTGATTGCAAAAAAAAAAATAGAAGTTTCTTAAAGTTCGATACTAGTTTACGGTGGGATTGTTCCACTTTATAGAAAAAAAAATGAAAAATTGAAAGAGTTATAGCGTTTGAAAGAAAAAGTAAGTTTTTTCCCTAGACAAATTTTTCATATTATTCATTACATCGCGACGAAGAAATAATCATAAATAAAAACTAAAATTAAAGTCTTAGGTCCAGTGCCAGCGTAAATTATTTAACTTTAAGAAAATGTTCTGCTTTTTGCAATCCGATGACTGAGACAGGTGGTACACCTGACGTCAATATCCTCGAGGAGGTTGACACGATTCCACAATAATTAATAAATAATAAGAAAGATCGACATAAAAAAAATCTACAAGCTTAAGGGAGGATTCTCGTGTAACAGCCCCCGAAATTTATGAATTTTTTTTTAAACAACTGTTGTTAATATTGCATTAATACTGCAGTATTCCGTAGCAGGGCCTTATACAAATGCCCCTAGGATGAGGGAAGAACCATTTAAACAATTTATCTGTGTGAACTAACGATATATATTCAATACCGAACACTGGGTGTCGACTCGTCGCGGGCCGAACCCACTCTCACCGTTCGGTACACACGGCGGTGTATATTATGACAACATTCTTAGGTTACTACAAATACTCTTTTGAGATGCAAGGAGGCATCTTTAAGAAATAAGCATTTCCCTATTCAAGTTTTAATAGTACCTACACAGAGCTCTGGGATGTCTGAACCACTCAATCCCACAAGATGCAACCAATTAAGAAAGCCCATCGCTAACATAACACCTTGGTTCGTCGCAACTGCTGTTTCCCGGCTGCAGAAGTTCGTATATCGATGTCAAGCTGAGTGACAAGCACGGCTCGGTGTGTGTGAATGTACACAGGGCTCGTAAGGACTAGGAATGGCTAAGTAAACCAGCATTGGGGTCGCATCTGGCTCGTGCGGGGCGTAATGCCCGCAGAATATAGACGTCGTGAATACGGTTAGCCAAGGAGGAGGCAGCATTTAGTGGCTGGCAGGCTGCGCGCGAGAAAACCGACAGCTCTTCCGGGGATTAACGCTAAGCCACACCTTATCATACTTTAAGCCCGTGTCGCTATCGCGCATCCGATACACCGGTGCAAACACGTAGCCCTGTAATGAGTTACGATTGCTCGGCAGACCGGAAGGAAGGAAGGAAGCTTCTGGCGTGAGCGACAGGTTGATTTCAGTGAATCGGTATCGCTGGATTCAGGACAGTACGAGATAGACTTCACTTGGCACTCTGATACGGTGGACAGCTGTTTGTGGGCTGCCCTCTTCTGCTCAGCAGAACTTTAGTTAGCCACTGTGATGGGAAGCAGGGAAGCGTTGACTTGACATCCGCATTCTTTTGAATTTGGTACAAGTAAAGCGTTCGTAGTTAGAGGGTTGAGAGTGAATGGTGGACTTGTATTATACTTTTTCGGTTAGTCTCCGTTGACTCGTTAAAATTAGCTGTTTGCTAATTAAAAGCTAGTCTTCGTCCTTGATTAATATATTTTTAAAGCAGTCGAGGGTCCATGGTCCATAGTCGGCAACATATTTTCCCCTGCGAGTCGTAGTTCACCCTTGAGCCGCTTTCCATCGTATACACAGATTTCCAAGGGAGGATTACCCTCCCCGAGGCGTAACGTTCTCTTAGAATTATATACGTGCCGCAGTTTACTTAGCCAGTCTGAATCCTGTGCACGCGCCTGTGTGTACAAGGGGCGAACGATAGAAGAGGCGCGCCGATTTATCGCGGGCGTTGGAAAATCAGCCGGGTCTCCTTAATAAATCTCCTCTATTAATTCCGATTTAAAGCACTCGTTATTCCAAACAGAACCGTAACTCATCCAGCCCGGTGAGCGGGTTTAATCGAACTCCCAACCCGTTTCGAGTCATTCGGTGGAAAAGCGTTTCGCAGTTGCCCGCCCGCCGGTAAGCGTTTAATCTGCATAGATTAATTCGATCTGTAATCAAATCTGACCGCCGATGAATTGGACGGCCCCTTCTGGGGCGACGTCGATTTCGAGTTATCGGTGTATCGTTAGTTTGTCGCGCTCAAAATGATATTTGTACGTTTGCCACCGTGGCAACGAAAATTGAACGGGCAGCAGCGCGACCTCTAAACGGTGGCGGCAGGAATTCTAGATCCACCGCGATTTAAACGAGGAACTTCTGAATACAGGCAAACGTGGCGTTGTACTATCTAAATAAATGCGCAGAAATCGAGGAGAATATCGAAGTCCCTCCGAAAGGCGGAAAATAAATTTAATTGGGAGATGGAAAGGATCATCCAGAGTTCTTCTTCCTAAACGAGAACACATATTCGAAACATATTCGAGGCCCCCCGGGTTCTCAGACACGCGACACGTCTCAGCCCCTCCGAATCGATATTCGATTCTAAAAGATTGCCGAGCAAACGGAGAATAAACAGGGTGAAAGCGATCGAGAGCATCCCTCTGCGATCTAGGAACGAGTTCGTGCTCGATAGGGCGCATTCGTGCGTCGAAAGGCAAGCCCCAGAGCTTCTCGCTGGCTCTTGATTGCGAGGGATCGATGGCAATCTCCTCGATACACCTCGGAGCAACGCGGAACGAACAAAGGGACATCCGCGGAGCGTGAAGACGGTCCAGGTGACCCGGTGACATCCCTCGAAATTTCTAATTTCCGGCTGGCTGCGAGCAGACTTTCCCTCGGCGACGCCTGTGAAAATTCAGATCCGTCGAGCTGTCTCGCCGCAGGGGCAGAAAAGTTGACGACCCGCTGCTTTCTACATAGATGCCAACCCCTGATCTCCGAGCCTCCTCTCCAGTTCAAAGTAAAATCCGAGAAATGAGGTTTTCGGGGGAACAAAAGATCCACTGGGATCGCTGGACAGAGGGGAGGAAATGGTAGCTCAAGGCATGGGTTCCTTGGCGTGTATCGTTTGCTGTCTTCGGGGGGTGCGTGGTGGAGGGATATACAGGATACCAAGATCCTTTGAAATTGCCCTTTCATTTCTCGTCGAGGGGACGCTCGGCCCTGGGGACACTTGAAGACGCGTGATTTCACAGCCCCGTGGTTGTTAAACGCGTTGTTTGGAAATATATCTCTGGAGGGGGGGGGGGGTGCTTCGTGGCGAAAGGAATCTGATATGAAACGCACGCGGAACGAGTACGAGGGAGTGTCTTTCGCGTTACTTGAGCGTTTAAGGAGACGCGGCTTTAAAAGGGGAGCACCGAGGCGCGGGCGTTGATAAAAAATGAAAGAATGGTTTTGTGCCTGGAGGTGAGGCCTCGATGCCTCAAAGGGAGATCTGAAATGAGTTTCCCTGGGAAACAAAAGATCCCCTCGCGAGGGTGGTGCGCGGCGTTCGGTCACTGGGTCGTCGCGAACTCGCGATTTTAAACTTTCTCCGTCTGCCCGTGACTCTCGAAGATGGGAACTGGCACGCGAGTCGAACCTCCGTGCGAACTGCAATCGTGCACCATCGAATAATAACCAGACACTTCTCGGTTGTCTAGATGGGGCGTATAAATTGTTGCAAAGATCCGTTCGAATTGATTGAAATACGTTTTACTTAGGTAGCGAATGTCTGTTCGTAATTGATGCATAAAATATTCCGTGTAACGTCGCATCTTTAGTATGGAATGATTACTGTTAGATGACCATTACAGCGTGCTAGAGTTTCGGAGACAGCTTTGGGAGCAGGATTAAGAGGGATAACTTGCTAGAGAACCCCTTTAGAAAGCCAGCATCCCGGGCACTTTGTGTTCCTGCCATAGAATTTATGTTCCTGATGCTCCCCCGAAGCTTTCTTCGTTGTATCGTTCGAGAAACTCCATCCATTCATATCTCCACAGCCACACTTTTACTTCTTAACTACTTCCCCAACGTGTATTCGCTCGAGACCGACAAAGTATAGGTAGAAACATTTCCCATCTGATTTATCCACATTACCGTCTGAACATATATTCCAACTGTTCATCAAAGCAACACCCTCTATCCCATCAAGTTCTCCGCTAACTTCCGACTACAGCGGAGCCTTGCCTTCGAATACACTTCTCGAAAGAACTGAAACTCTCCACCCCCCCGTCTGGGCTGTTACAATAATATTAGCGAGGCGATCTCTGGGAATCGGAATTCCCGTCTTTCGCCGGACTAATCCCACTTAATCCTCGTCGGAACGCGAATCTTCATTATTGGGACCTAGATATGATTCTCCACGACCGATTAAACGCCCGCGAGAATTAATCGCCACGGAACGCACGACCGATTACCAAATTACCCAGTGGCTGTGCGAAAAGAGAACGAACCGAGGGGTGGAAAAATGAGGGGTGCGTTAATTGTTGGATTAAGCGAATTCCAATAAATTAGCTGGATTATAAATACACCGTGTCGCTTTCGATATGAACCGCCGTGGTGCGCGAGGTAGGGACGGTGTTATTATCGATCCCTACGTCGATTCGACCGCATCGCCGATACGAATCAGCGTGGTGGAGGATGATAGGAAAAAGGCGAATTATCGACACGCCGAGTTAAATGTGGACAGAAACGACGCTGGTAAACAGGGGGGGTATTTGCGTTCTCATTAGGAAACGCCGCAAACCGATTCCAATGAATTCGACCTTCCGCCCGGCGCCGGGCGAAGTGGAATCGATCCCGCGCTGGTCACGATGGAATCGATACCCCGCCGCTGATGCTCGCTACCCTGGACAGGAAGTGCACTTCAAGCCGAGATACTGGTCCAGATGCACGCTAACGAGACTGGGATCTGTGGGATTAATTGGGGGAGGGTGTGCGCAGTTTTTAATTTCCTCTGTGTCGTCTCTTTGGTTATTGGTAATGGACTTAACGATACTGTAGAGAGGTTGTGGATTGGGGCGGTAGATATTATTATTTTTAATGCTTCTATGAATGCCAGGGCAGAAAGATTGTGGAATTGTTTTAATGTTTCTGTATTGTGCATGCGCGGGGTGGCTAGAGTAAAAGGAAGCAAGAAGTAGGAGAGTTCAATGTGAAAGTTCGAGTTGAATACGGGACCTGCGAGTTATTTTATTAACAGTGTCCTCGTTTCCCTGAAGATTTGGATTTCCAATGGGGAGCGGAGCTTCCAGTGCGATTGGACCGAACTGGAGGGTTATTGAGTTACAGGGAATCTAGAGCAAAGTCTGGCCAGACGTGCAGCGCACTAATTCCACTGGCTTGTCCCGTGTATACACAGTAAAATCACTGAGCGGTGTTTAATTTGTGGCTGCAATAGTATTGTTTTTCACCGTTGAAATACCTCGACCCTTCGAGGACTAAAGCATTCCCGTAAGCTTCATTATTTTACAGACACAATATCTCACGTTACGCGCGTAGTAAAAAGTTGATAGTCCTCCGATCCGCGGGGTCGTAATTTTCACGAAATTTCTTTGTCAAGCTTACTAAGGGAATTTTTATTACGCCATTCCCATATTTCCGCCACGATATGCCCTATAAAGTTTCGTAGTATCATGAGCCATCGTTCACGCCCCCTTGTAAAAGTCAATCGGGCAGGGGTGGCCATTAGGTGGCATTTGAAAATCCGTTCATCGAAGCGGGTTAACCCGCTAATTTGATACACGAAACGTAGTCGTAAAGGAGGCGAGTTATTAAATTAAAGGGCCGCATAAAGCCGTGCGGATTTCGGGGCGCGCTACGTGCGAGAGTTTATCGACGGCGTATAACGTCACACGCCGTAAAACGCCGCGATTGCGCCCGTTATTATTACAGCGAGAATAATAGGGCAACTAGAGCGGGGTTAATTTTATTTAAGCCTCAGCCACGAGCTGTGATGCAGCGCCCGCGATCGCTTGGTCCGCTTCCCGTCGCTAGCACAGTCGATGATCAAAAGAAACTTGCGGCGGGGAAAAGCTGGCGAAGAATTAAGTTACTTTGCCAGTGTGTATAAACCAGGGGATTGGAAAAATTGTGGCTACCGCGGTCGAGGGTGTTGAACGCGAGCCAGATGCGGTTGAACCTTAAATTGGCACAGAAAAAACGTAGTGGACGTAGTTTGGTGGAGAATAAAGCTAATTAGTTCGAAAATCTGTGTTACATAAGTGTCGAGTTGGGGAAATCGAGAATTCGGGCATGCAGGCATTTGGGATCGTGGGAGTTCGAAGCATTGGGAATTTGGTGCGCTTGGAAATTGATACAGCGTGCATTCGGTGCACTACGAATTCAATGCGCTGGAAATTCAGGGCACTTGAAATTTGACGCATCGTGAAATTCGGTCCACTAGAAATTCGGGCAGCAGAAATTTGACGCGTCATGTATTCGCTGCACTCTGAATTCGATGCACCTAAAATGCGGTGCCCCAGAAGTTCGGTGCACTAGAAATTCGATGCACCAAGAAATCGATGCACCAAGAATTCGGTGCATCAAGAATTCGATGCTCCAGAAGTTTGGTTCACTACAAATTCGATGCACCAGAAATTCGATTTACCAGGAATTTTGTACACCAGAAAATCGATCCACCAGCAATTCAATGCACAACGAATTCAGATCCCAATAACTAACAAACAAAGACAAACTCTCCAGCATTCGTCACGCAAAACCATCAGACACATAGAGCTACGAGATAGTCGCATTCTTCCAAGCTGATCAGCTTGCCCAAAAAGGACCCAGTAGGTGGCGCCGCACGTGCACGCCCGCCGCTGGTGGAACATTAATAGTCGCGTTGTTGTTGTTTATCGCGGAAGTTTGGGGACGGTTTTGCGCGCCGACGGGGCCGACCTTGCTCAGATTGGAATTGCACCAGGCAAATTGTTCCCCGGAGTTGAATTATAACGCTCCACCCGTTGGCGGCAATTCCATTTGCCGACTTTATTGCGTTAACCGGGGCCAGGACGAGTGGCGTCTTCCGCGAGGACACCGAGGAAGAAGCAAGGACGAGGTGATAGATCAAAAGGCTTTGTCGAGCCGCGGCCCTCTCCGCTCCGCCTCTTCCGCTTCTCTGCGAACAGTCGATTACTGGTGCCTCGTCTCTGCGGTCTGTCAATGGGCTCGAGAGATCCTGGTGAACACGAATCGATTTCATTCGCGCGTCGAAAGGCACGGCGAAAAATCCAACTCCTGCCGAAGAGGGCTGGATTCGCGGGAATAAGTCGGCCGGGAATTAATTTACAGCCGAATGGAATGGGGCACTTCTCGGAGAGGGTGAAACGGAAGCTTGGATTTAAGTACTCGACCGATAAAGTATATTTCTTTGGAGTTTCTTATATAATAGTAAAGAAATCAGTGTAACGAACAGTGGATAGAGGAGGGCCGCGGAGGGAGTAATTCCACTGTGCTTTTAATAAATAACCTTCATCCTTGCTTTCTCAGAGTAAATATGGGCCATAAGACGATTTCGTTTGGCCTTTTTTGAAGTCGAGCGTGCTCAAAGCTAACTGTTGCCAGGCCATCCTCTCTGCCAGTCGCTCCAGCCTTTTTGCAGGACTTAAACTTTTTTTCTTAAATTCATTACTGCCGTTATCTGGACGCGGGGCTGATATAAAAGCTGGATACAAACGGGAAGCGATATAGCGGAGGGAGTCCCTTTGTGCGGCTCTCTCAGCAAAATCCGCGCCAACTTTTAAGCCGCATTGTAAATTATACCGGAATCTCATTAATAATCCTGTGTGTTTGAGATACGCCATAAAGGGGACTCCTCTTTCGCGGTAGATTTTAAACTGTGTGCTACTTTTAAACTTGAACGATTTAATGGACTGATGCGTCGGGTTAGGTTTAGTATTCCGAAGAAAGAATTTATTGCGTAATTAATTTCGTTGCATTTTTGGTAGCCCGAAAAGTAAATAAGCTAAATTCTTTAAATACTGAGAATACCCACGATAGCACATCGATCTGTTGACATATTTCCCCTGAAATTCTGACGACGATTAACGTCATCCCCTCTCGTGAAACACGACGCCCAGGGTTTAGCAAAACGTGACGCAAATTCTTTAACGGGTTTCGTTAATGCGAGAGGATAGAGCCGCGCGTGCAGAAAAAAGAGCGAAAAATTCGATGCTCCCGATGGAAGTCGGCTTACCCAAAATCGCCATGGCCTGTTCCCGTTCGCACCTAGCACGTCCCCAGCCCCTATGTGTCGCAGCAGTTCGGTCGTTTCGCCGTTTTAATTATTCCGCGTCTCTGGTCGCGCACAGAGAACCGAACCATAATCAAAAGTTTCGCACCGGCCAAAGTCCCCCGATCCAATCCAATTCTTTATTCCCACACACTCTCCCCCAGCGTTTCTAAATTTTAGGGGACGTCAATATTTGCCGCCCCCGCGCCGAACGTAATCTAGAAATCTGCAGCTTTCATCTCTGCATGGGAAAAAATTCACAGCCATCGCGTTCTTCCAATTTCTCTCTCTTCTTTTATGCAGCGGGCTGAACAATTCTGTTTACATGTATCGTTGGAGTTCGGTGGACCCAGCTGTATGTCGCTTGGGAAATTAGAACAATCATTCGACCAGACACTTGGAGCTACGTAATCTTAATGTTGAACGTTTAAGTTCTCTTTAGTCGTTGCTCGCATGCTCCAATAGATCGTGGACCACCCATCTTATCTCTATGTTAAAATACCACCACAAAGAGGTGTCGTCTATATTTCCCCGTGAATCGAAGAGCGCCGTACTATCGTGCACGTACAATGTCCTCTTAAAGAATTCCGTCCCCCTGACAGGGCCCTGGATAGAAAACTCTCCTCGCGCGGCTCGCCGTTCGTAGAATTTCTCAGTGATTTATGTTACATTAGGTCGGCGCGTCGTAAAGATGGAGGAAAAGGAGTGTATTCAACGGTCCCCTCGGCACGCGGGGGCGTGATGGTATTCCTCGGGCACATCCAATTGAAATGCGATCGCACGGGCTGCAAGTTGTACACCGAGTAAAGGCCCCCCTGCTCGTGGCAGAAGACGAACACGGGCGTCCCCTGCTCCGGCATTTTTCGCGACACGGCGATGTTCTGAACGCGAGCACGGATTACGTTGATGTCCCATTAACCCCGAGGAACCTCGGTTGTAGCCCGGTTGGTAATCAGGGTGCGCCCAACTTGGAGCAATTAATCGTTCGGGCGACCACATCGATTAAACAGCCGACATCGTCGCTATCGATCGCGGGGCCATTTGTTTCTCGATGGAAGGACCGCCTGAGACTGAGAGACTCGACACCCTACGTTTTTATTGACCTTAGGCTTTCCAGTATTAAGGGAGGCTCTCCTTACGCCTCACCTGGGCTCATTTTATTCCTCCTATTCACCTCGCCTCGGAGCTCTCCTCGATGATAATATTTTAAGGGAGCCCTAAGGAAAACCCACCCTTAGGCTTCGAGTCTAATAAACGAAAGGTCAGATTCTGAGATGTAGCTTAATCTCAGATTCCTTGGTGCCCCCACGCCAGCAGAGTACAGTTTCGCAGACGTGGAATTTCCGGCGATAGATCCAATTCGACTTTGCCGTAGGAAGAAAGGGGAGGAAAGAAGCAGTTGAAGAAAGTCAAACTATCCTTCTTAGCGGTATTCAGCGTCTCCTCCCGGCGATATATCCGGGTCTCCTTATCTCGCTGGGGAAGAAAGCACAATACCTTTCGACGTGTACATGTATATAGGGGCGGGGATCCCCGGAAGTATACAGCTGCCTCGCGGAATTCCGCAGGACTTTCATCGACGTTACAATAACTGCAATATATCCGGCCGCGGGGCTGCTCCTTCGCGATACCAGGCGACGGGTCCGCGGCTTTCGTGGATGAAAAGGAGGGTTTGCTGGCGACGGGGATGAGAAGACAGGAGTCGGATGTTAAGGGTGTGAGGGACTGCTCCGTCGACGACGGTACAACAATGGCGGAGTATAAATCTAAATCCCGAGCGCCATCCTTCCAGCCCTCCTTGCCAGCCACCTTCGCACGCCTCTCCATCTTCCCTCCTTTCAATTCCTTCCATTTCTTTCTCTTCTTATTCATTCTCGCTGTCTATCTTGTCCCCCGCCATCCATCCCCCTCTTGTATTTACGTCGACGCTTCATTTTTCTCCTACCAACAGCCCCCTCAATTCCAACATTTGCGATTCGATAAGGCCTTCTTGCCGCTTCCTCTTCCGGCGAATTTTTACGGAATATTGTATAGGATTATTTAGCACGCCTGGGCCCACTGTGGAATTACAAGGAAGAATTCTTCCTCGTATTATTTGTGTTACTTCCTGGTTACCTGCAAGCGTGTCCCATCCATTATTCTTGCTGTTTTCTTTTTTTTTCTGGGCGAGGGAGTATCGTAGCAGAGTTTTCGTTGCAACACGCTTCCGAGACCTTCCCCTCTGCCCCATTCATTCGTAGTGTCTCTCACTTGCATAGTTCACCTTGAATGTCTGGTATCGCCTTCTCCTACCAGCAGGCGCTGCCACTTTTTCACCCTCTTAGTCTACGTCGATGTCCCTCCTCTTCTCTGTCCATTCATCACCGAGTGCTTTCATTCTCTCCGCCCTTTTCACTTTCTCCCGAGAATAAATATTTCTTTGCCACGACGGAACGTCGCCAGCCCACCCAGCCGACCCTCATCAGTATTTACGGGCCAGACGCGCGCGTTCTCCTCGTTTTCACGGCTGTCCACGTCCGTTTTCCATGCCTAATCTGCGTCTAATGGACGACGCCTCGGTTACCGGGGACCTGGACCTCAACACGCATCTCCGCGAATTCTGCCCACCTCCCCCGTTTCAAACTTCCTCTTTCGCTTCGCCACTAATTTCCTAATTCTAACAACCTCGAACCCTCTTTCTGTCCGCAGGAATCGACTGGAGAACAACACAGAGCACTGGAACGCCCTGCTTCTATCCCTGCGCGAGCTGATCGAGTGGGTGATACGAAAAGACACCGAGCTCACTGGTCTGGGACCCGTCTGCGGTGACGTGGCCGCCTTGCAAAAACAACAGGTGAGCCTCCCCAACGAACGATTCCCTTAAATCTCGAGCAATTCGCGAGTCACCCTTCCGCCCTCCGAAACACCCCCGAAGACAACGAATCCGCTCCGTCGATATCGTTAAGCCCGCTACCGTTCGATATCTCTGGAGCGATCGCGAGCGTCTTGGTGGCCAATGCAATCTTGTCCCCGGGCAAATAGCCTCGTGTACCTTGAACCATCCCCCCCGGTAACCTACTGCAATGGACTGGATTACACGAAAATGACGCAATTAGGCCGGCGCTGTGTGCGCGTGGACACGGACGTGCGAGGGCACGCGTCCGCGGGTGGTTGCGGGCCGGTGGGCAACACCCTCGGCGGCCCAGTTTCCACGCACAAAGACGTACCAGCCCGGACTAATCCAGATTAGAACGCGCATGTTACTAGCTGCGCTCGGGCTGCGAGTGTACAGGGGATGATAAGGTGCATGTAACGCGCGATCCCGATCACCGGATATCATCGACGGACGACACCTGCGGCCTGCTACTTACCGCGAGCTGCCCCACGATCACCCATTGATCGGGGACGCTGGGTTGCGTGGGCTTTCTGGACGCGCTCTACTGCCTTCGATTCGCGGGGATCGGTTTAACGAGGCCAGCTGATCACGCCGGGAATAATTCAAGCCCAGTTGTAACGGCATCGATCGCGCGACAATGAAGCGCTGCTAATTACCCGAGGCCTGCAAAAGAGTCGCCGCGAAGCGGAGGATCGAATGTGGCCGTTGATCGATGGAGGCGTTATTTTTAGATTCATACTGAATGCAGGACTGACTGTTGCTACCAGGCAGCGACCCGGCAAACATATTCCGCACATTAATGTTCGGGGCGTGAAAGCAGCTTTTAAAATTGACCGTGAAAGACACCCCCGTGGTACCTGTGTGCCAAATTTCATTAAAATCGGCGATTGTTAGTGGAATATCTACTGGAGCGAATACAGAGTATCTGCCGCATGGAGCAAGCATGTAGTTCGTCCACGTCGGAGCGAAGCTCGAAATTTTACCATTCCCTTATTCGGCAGCAGACAGTTAACAATTAAATCCTGCATGGGCGCGTTGCTCCCAGAAGGCCGGGGTGACTACGAGCAGTTGCGCGCGCGAGCGACCAGCGGCGTTCAATTTTTATCGAAACGGACCGGACAATAAAACGTAATGTATTCGACGCGATATCAGTTAGTCGGGCGGCCAGCGTACACGAGTAACGAATAAAAGGCGCGGCAAAAAGAAGGGGGGGGGGGGGGGGATCGTGGTGTACAGGTGTTCGGAACAATAAGCGAGTTTCGGGTCTACGTGATGCGCCGATGTCGCATCTGCGATGCATGAAATTCAAATATCGTTCTTTAAAGCTCGGCGCGCCCTCGGTCGGCTCTTTTGCTCGTCGCCGTTTCAAACGCTTTTGCACGGTCGTCGTCGTTTGCGACGTGACAACATGCAACGGCAGCTGCGACACGTGCACTATCTGTACACTGCGCCGTCCTCGAGCGGGCACGGTAACGACGTTACAAAACGGGAGGAGGGCAGCCTCGTTCTGCAGCATTTAGATATAATTGTTTACCGGGCCGTCTGCAAGAGCGATTAAAGTCCCCTTGTTTGTCGAACCGGGTCCCCGTGAATTCGTCCCGATTATACGAGTAATTGCACCGCGGGCCGCGCTGGAAATTCCCCTCTCGCCCGGAGACGCGCGCCAGTGATTCGGTGAATGGCAATTTTTCCACCCCCTAAACACCTCGCGGAATCTCAGGCATAATTTTAACTTACAAACTAACCGCGTCCTGTGGAAACCCAAGGGAGGCGCAAATGCACCCGACTAATGACCGCACCGGGCGTTAATCCAACGGAACTCCATGGGTAGGATACCAGTTCAACAATATACTGGCCCGCGTAATGCCGGAATTTCCCCGGAAATAGCATAAACGGCGCCCTAATTCGTGCGCAAATAATCGCGCATAAACGAGCCGCGCCACGTGATAATTCATAGGAATTATTCAATGTATCTTCTGGCGCGGTACTAGCTCAGGACCGTTAGCTGCTGTGGGTGCGATGTCTTTAGAATCCTATCGGAATACGAGGAAGAGAACCGCGAGGAATAGGAATAAATTACTAAGTAGCAAATTAACCAGGCAAGCGGGAGGGTGAATGGAATTCGAAACTGTATTCCACAGGCGCTGCGTATAATGTGCTCTATACATGCACCGCGCACCAGGCACCAAGGGTAGGCACGGTTGGCTTCGAGTAATCGAATACCATTTCACTGAATTCAAGAAACAAGATCGTTGAACACCGCGTTTTATCGTCGCGAAACGTCGCGCGGTGGAATCGGATGGCACGCACCAAACGGGCGGTTCGTTTTATCCGCCATATTGGCACGCGAAATGGAAACGGCTCGCGCGACTATTGCATACGTAAAACGCGCTTCCGTCGTAAACGGATCGTTGCCGTTGGACGTAACAACCAGTCGCTGCCTTCGAACGCAGCTTAACGCGAAATCGATCGTCGCCGCGACCTGGTAGCAAAAAGGAATCGCCGGGACGAGAAATTAGCGCGGTACGACGATTACCACCGGCGGGATTGATTCCAACGAGCGGAACAACGATTCCGGTCGCAGCGATCGTTCCGTGGAATTGGAAACTCCTTTAAATACCGATATTTCCAGAATTATCGGGAATTAATTGAACGTGGATGGGACGGAGGCGGCAACGGCTTGCGTGTAATGAATTTGCAAGCTTGCAGCGTGGAGTACTCTATTTTTAAAAACAGAAATACAAGCACTTCTGTTTTCAGACGAGCAGGTGAATTGACCTACCTTCTTCCCTGATTTATACAATCCGGCAAACGACTGACTGTTACGGTTTTTAATAGTGTCAGATAGGGTAGAAGCCCCAATTACTGACACATTAAGGACTGACTCTAATATTATTGCATAGTATCTGTATTTATTGACTAAAAGTATAAGTTTTTTATTTTTTTTATTATGGTTTAATATGTTTACTTCATGAAAAACATTTTGTGGGTCTTAGAATTTCTATTTTTATATATAAATTCATTAATCTAAAAAACATATTTCTAGATCTATTACTGACACCTCTAAAACGTGTGTGACTGAATTACTGACACCCCAATTACTGCCAGCTAACCTAATACTGTTTATTACTCATTTTACGGTTATGTCGTCTCATGTACATGAGCAACTACTGCTATGACAGTAATACCAAAATGCTTGAAACGCTTGTACCAATCACTGTCACCCATATATTAATTAAAAAAGGCTTAATTAATCGATATATATCGATCGTTGTGACTTTCTATGATACTTATATTGTACTAAAAAATTATTGCTTATTATGTAAATAATTTAAATATAGTAATTATAGCCCTTTCTTTAGTGCCCTGTTTTCTCTTTCACTAGTAAGGAAGTCGCCATTTCCACTGTTGTCATCAAATTAAAATTTTGTATCGTCTTATAGAAATTAATGAAAAAAAAATATTAAGTGGTGCATTTTCTAGCGTATAGATTATAGGTTGAATTACATAATTCTTTTTGTGTATGACTTTACAACGTTTATTTATTCGTTATTTTCAGTAAAATAGCTTAAGGTGACAGTAATTGGGTAGGTGTCAGTAATTGGGGGTTCTACCCTACTGAGATTAGATAGAACTTGACTCGCTGCGCGCCGCAGCACGCCATCGCCGAATACGTTACTACATTATTATAGAACGCACTGCTTAATTAACCCGTCATTCCGATAACCGCGTCGATAAGACGATTACCTCGACGTCGCCAGCTAGAAACCGTCTGGAGCTTCAATTGGACGAGTTAGGCTTTAGTTGCTCCCAATTTCTTTGCTAACGAATCGACGCTGCTTCGTGGCACCAGAGAACATCACGATCATCAACGCCGTCATCCATCCCCAGTAATCGAATCACTCGTCACCTGAAATATTCAAAATTACCAGCCCGTGTTTGGTCGCAGAATCTCGCTAGGGGAGGAGGAATAATTCGGCGGGAGGCGAAGCGTTAAGCTACACCTAATAAACCCGAGGTTTCATCGTCAGCGAGCTGAAGGGCTTCCGGTCGTCGTAGCGGCGAAAGTAGGTGAATTATTCCGGGCTGTTTGAAAAGATTTCGCGCGACTCGAAAGATACCCCGGGCCCCTCCGCCTGCCAGGATAGCGAAGAGACACGGAGCAGCGGCACAAGGACCAGAAGAGGGTGGGAAAAAAGCGGAGATGGATGGCGGGAACGCGAGGAGCGCGGCGCGCGCTCGCGAGGCGAGCAACGGAAAAACTGGTCCCGCTGGAAAGTGTCTAAATTCTCGGGGCCGCGGAGAAACGGGGGAAGATAATCTCGTTAACGAGAAGTCGCTGGATATCGCGAAGGCTGCATTTTAGCCACTCGGCGACGCGGCCGCGTGCCTTCCGTCGGCCAGCGTTCCGCCTTGTCAAACGAAATTACGGATGCACGCGTCGAGATGAAGACGGAAGTCGATGGCCCTGCACGCCGTCGTTTAGAGCCCCGGCGAATTAGCCTACTTACCCTGCTGGGCGTACCAGCCCAGACGTGAACGAGCCTCGAACGTTCCCTCGCGCGAGCAGCGAGAAAAACCGCTCGAGTGCCCCGAGATGCACGCGCCCCCGCCAGCCAACGAGCTGCTCCCCGTTTTTAACAGGTGTGTGTGTGTTTTACTGCGTTGCAGGACGATCATCGCGGGTTCAGGAGGCAGCTCGAGGACAAGCGGCCGATCGTGGAAAATAACTTGCTGAGCGGCAGGCAGTACATCGCCAACGAGCCGCCACTCTCCGACACCTCTGACTCCGAAGGTGAGCTTTCTTTGCTGCTTTCTTGGTTTGGTGATTTTGGTCGCTCAGTGATCGAGGAACTGGAGGTGAATGAATCGCGATCAGTGTACGAGCTAGGGGTGGTTTAAGGGGTTAGGCCACCTTGAACGAAGCAAAATTGCAGTCATTTTCGGCATTTTTTTTAGGAAGATAATAAAATAAACATAAAATTTAATATGAAGCCTGTTATTATACAACTCTCACCGGAAAAAAACCGTATTTTTTTTCTTACAAAATGGCGGCGGTAGAGCCGTGATACGCAAGATCTTGTGGAGCGACGTTCTCCGCGGTGTTCAATCTCACGGCTATACCGTTTGACTTAGAACAAAAAACCAAAAAGCTTTATTTTCTGCATGCCTAAAACTATGGAAGTACGTAGCGGTTTTGCGATATCTTGAATATGTTCTGTGCAATTGACACTTTTATAAAAAAAAAAACACATTTTCTCTCCATGGTCACCATTTCGAGACAAATTAATGTTTCTGGATGTCCCTACGTACTTCCATAGTTTTAGGCATGCAGAAAATAAAGCTTTTTGGTTTTTTGTTCTAAGTCAAACGGTATAGCCGTGAGATTGAACACCAGGGAAAACGTCGCTCCACAAGATCTTGCGTATCACGGCTCTACCGCCGCCATTTTGTAAGAAAAGAAATACGATTTTTTTCCGGCGAGAATTGTATAATAACAGGCTTCATATTAAATTTTCTGTTTATTTCATTATCTTCCTAAAAAAAATGCCGAAAATGACTGCAATTTTGCTCCGTCCAAGGTGGCCTAACCCCTTAAGGGGTAAAACTACTCTAAAGGCAGAAAAAAAGACCTAAATTTGATAATTTATTTTTGGAGTATGACAAACGGAATAAAATTTCTTTTCAGAGGGTTTATTTAACACATATTGAAGTACGAAAAACAATTTTTTTATTGTCATTTTCATGCAAAATGGCGGCGACAGAGCCCGTCGTCGAAAACAGCTTTTTTGAAAACACCGCCACGGGAGGACGGATTTCTCGGCATGTATGAGTCCGGGAACAAAAAATAAAAAAAATTATAATCTATATACAATTGGCTTTGGAAGTACGTAGGGGTTTTTTTTTAATCAATTTTTGTGGAAGTGGTGCACTTTTTAAGAAATGAATCGATTTTTTGCCCTAAACATGAGCATTAAATTATTTGTAAAAAAAAAGTTTACATTCAATCAAAAAACGGCTACGTACTTCCAAAGAGAATATTGTTGTGAATCTACTGTAAAATTTTCAAATCGATCCATGCAATAGTCTCCGAGAAATCCGTCCTCCCTGTTTGAAAGAAGTGGTTTCGACGACGGGCTCTGTCGCCGCCATTTTGTATGAAAATGACAATAAAAAAATTGTTTTCCGTACTTCAATATATGTTAAATAAACCCTCTGAAAAGAAATTCTATTTCGTTTGTCATACTCCGAAAATAAATTGTCAAATTTAGGTCTTTTTTTCTGCCTCTAGAGTGGTTTTACCCCTTAAGAGAGAAGTTCAGGAATGTGAAAGGTGTTTCTTTCTGAGATAGCAGTCGTATTGGAAGATTTAGAAACAGGAGTGTTACGTCGTTAAGTAAAAGTTGTCTTAAAAGAGGATGGAAGATGTCACCCTCTCCGAGGTATCCATCTTCCATTTGTACTTTACCCAGAAGTTGACATTGCCATGCTTTGAATCGTTATCGTAATTCCACGTTTCCCGTCGTGCTCTTGCTTCTGTGCGTCGAGCGATAAATAGACAGCTGTCGTCGCGACCGTTCTCGCCCGTGTCGGAAGAAAATTAGAATTCACCGCGGAGTGATTCGCGTGAAATCCGCCGCCAGTGAAGCGAAAAAACTGGCTAGAATAGCGGAAAAGCTGTCGGCGGGAGCGAGGCGCGCGACGACGAAAGTTTGCCGCGAAAGAGTAAAGAAAGTCGGCCAAGTACATTCGTTAGTTTCTCCGCGGAGGTGGTTCGCAACGCGCGACTGAATTCGCCAATAGCGCAGGCCTAGTAATTAAGAGGCCGCCGGCCGAGCTTTCAATTCCAGTAATTCCCGCCATTCTTCTTCCCGTGATTTTTCATACCAATTAAACACGCCGGAGAAAACCCCCCACGGGGGTGAGAGACCGAATGGAAGCCGACCAATCGGCTCGAAGGATTCAGGCGTTTCTTCGTTGCTCGCTGGGGATCTCCAGCTAGAATGGAGATACTTGTGGCAGGAGCTAAGGGGTTGCCAAACGACTGGCTCTTAGATGCTGGAAAATAATGTCCAGGGTGCATTAACCCCTATCTGGTGTGTACACTCTATTCAACTATAAATTAGGGTGTTGAAACTTTAATGGCTGAATCACCTCGAAGGGGGTAGTTTAATTTACATGTCAGAGGAACAGGTGGGGCTACTTTAATCACTTGGGGAGGATTTTAAAATGGTAATAGGAGGAAGTATAGGGCACAGGATGTGAAAACGAAACGAAGTGTAGTGTCATTTTTTCTCGGGGTCAGCGTTGAAGATTGAAAGCGGCGAGATTGATTAAAGTTGTAGTTTCAAAGGTTGGCTCCTCGGTAGGGTGAGCTGGTCGCGGAGAATGAAGGGGATTGTTAAGTGGACTGATAAAATACGAGAAGTTTTCCCTTCGCTTCCTCCTAGTCGTTTCTTCCTTCCTTTCTCTTCCCATCTCTCTCTTGTTCTCCTTTTACTTAACCCACGGAACAAGAGAGCGGCCCTTGGAAAACGAGCTTCATTCGTTCTTGTCACCGCTTTTCACGTACAATAACCCGCGGCGAGCGTGGTAACCGCGGCCCCCTCCCTCTTGAATATTTCATTTAGATAATTCCGCCCTCTCGAAAGCGGGGATTATTAAGAAAAGTGAAACACGGGATTTATGGTTATTTGACCGGGAAACATTCAGAGCCAGAGGTTCCTTGCCAGAAAATGGGCTCGTCCATTAAAAGCTCGGAGAGGGGGAAAACAAAGTCTGTCCTCCGCAGTCCGCGGAACAAAAGCCAATGGCGGCTTTAATTCCCGTTGTAACGGTCGAGGAGCTCGGTCCAATGTGTTTGTTAACTATTATTGATACAAGCACGAAATAATTTGCACCCGGTGGAGCGACAGCTCCGAACGAGGAGCATTGTGTTCAGGATCACCGAAGAATAATCCGCGCTAAACGAAGACTTTCGCGGTCAATGTTAATGAGCGTTAGCCGATGCTACGGGGGGAGTCGCGAGACGAGTACCAATCGAGTTACGAGTATCCGAGTACTGCGAAACTAGTGGAAGTTGCGAGGGTTAAAAGAGACGTCCCGAAGGACACTGGAAACTCCAGGTCCCCGTAAAGTTTCACGAGGAAATGCCGCTCACCCTAATGCCAATGCAGCTTCCCTCCGCTCCTGTGCCTCTTGACATCCCCATTCCCACAAAAACAGATATCCAAGTGTCAAGTTTCGATGATATTTGGTTTTTTGCAAATAAGATAAGTGTAATGAAAGGAATCCTCCAAATAATCAATAGCAGAGACCTCTGCCTCTATTCCGAAATGGTGGGCACTCTTCCACCTTCGCGAAGGCTACTCCGTTCAGCGGAACTGTAACTATAAAAACGCATTCGTAAACGGCTCGTAAATTGGCATCGTTACTTCGTAGGCGGCTGCAGATGCGCCAGCGACACGTGCAGGTGCACTCAATGTAAGATAATGAGCAAGAAGAGAGCGTCATAGGGCGCGCAGAGATCCGGAATTCGATCCTCGACATTAGGGGTCTCCTGCGCGAGGACAAGCCACGTCGCGTGGCGCACGATTTCAGTCACTCCGCGGGGAGTCACGTTCGATGAAACGTGCACGGCATCGAGCAGTTCTCGGGGCGTTGTCGTAACGTCAATAAATTTCGACCGATATAACGACGCGTCCCAGGGTTAGATCGCAGCGGCGCGACCCTGGGATATCGAGTTCCCTGGCCAGGTGCTCGGACGCGACCCGTGAAATCGAATCGAATCGAATCGAATCGAATCCCCCGGTTCGTCGAGTCGAAATCGTGACTCGCAGCTTTTTGACTCGTCGATGGGAACACCGGCGATCCCACTCGGTCGGCCGGGCTTAAAACTCGGCTGGAGCGCTCGCAATGCGCGGGAAAAATAATGGGAATCATCTTGCAAAGAGGAAATCGAAACGTCATCGCTTGGAACCATGGCCGTCCATGGGCGCACATTTTTGCAACGCGATACAGTGACACGTGTCGATTTAGTGGGGACGGTTGGTAGCCGGCGGAGGGTGGTATCGTGAGCGTATAAATTTCGCGGGCGGGTCTTTGAAACGGAAGCCACGTGGATGAGAAATGGCCGAGAAAGAATTAGGGGGTTGAAAGGCGGCGGAGGGAAACGACTTGAGAGAGTGAAAAAAAGGGAGCGTGGGTGGAGTTGCGCGTGACTGGAAATCGAATGCGGCAACTGTTGAATGGATGGCTTGCCGATGAAGAACACGGACCGCCTAATTCGATTCGGTGAAAATAGTTTTCTGGTGTTTCCGTCTACCGTGCGATCGCGGGGGTCTCTTTAGCGGGCCACCCCCAGCCCTGATGCACGTCGTTATCTCGCTCCCCGAGTACGATTCTCTCGGCCACCTGTCGATGTCGGTCGTGGGCTGAATTCTTATAGCGTCTCGCAGCAGCTATTTCTATCTCCAAGTCGCCTGAATTTCCCGCAAACTATGTAATCGTATAACGACGACGAGATCCAAAACCACAGGGGTGTAGGTACATTGTTTTCCCTGTTTCGTGCGATGCGTCGATCAGTGATTGCGCCCATCCAGTGATTAACCAACGCCGAGATGAGCCGCTGACTAAAGGGCAGCTGGTACCATAAACATAAATCATCATAACCCAGCAGATACGGCGTGAACGGGGGCGGGTAGGGATGGCAGGCGTTATCAATGCTAAACATGCGCATAAAAACTGTCCCGCGTGATATGATGCGTGATTCATAGGACAATTAATTCCTGGCGATAGAGCAGCCCGGGTATGGCGGGCGTTGCTCGCGAACGACGGTTCTGTGCATCGTTGTATTCTCTCTTACCAATGAAATTGATTGGCACAGCTACTGCGGAAAGAAAACAGATTTTTGTGGCACGCGATAAACGTAGAATTTCACTTTATAGTATAGACGAGAGATGGAGATTGAAAATTATTGGTTGCAACTTTAATTTAAGTAGTCGTTTGGGGCCTTAGTATTTAAATTCTTGGAGACGTAAAGAGCGATATTTTATTTTTTTATTTTATTTTCCGTCTTTATTTCACCAATTAGTACACAGTAAGGTGAAAAGGCGAGGCTCAGCTAAAGCTGTTATTAGGCCTAACCTCGTAATAGCGTACAGACCAAGCGCAAACTTGAAAAACTTGAAGAAAAAACTAAAAACTAAGACTAAAGACAAAAACAAAACTAAACTAAGCATAGAACTAAGTAAAGTAGAGGAGGTGAGGAGTAGAGGTAGTACAAGGGAATGTTAAATAAGCGGATGATCTATTAGATAAGCGCTTGCCGCAGCTTTGAAGGATGACAGGGTAGGAAGTGAACAGATACTCGGAGGGAGAAGGTTGAAATAACGAGAAGCAGCATAAGAAAATGAGCGATAATTCTGTACATCGATAATATGTATCGATAATTCTGTATATCGATAATATGTATCGATAATTCTTGTTGTCGTAGAACTCGATATGGAATGCCTACGAGTGATAAGATCGAAGATGTGCACTCAATTAGATACAACAGGTAGGAATTATTAGGATTGCAATTCCAGGAGTAGACAAGCATAGGTTTTGCTACTGGTGGCTCGTGAAGCGTAGGTTGTACTACTGGGAGATCGTGAAGCGTAGGTTTTACTACTTAGAAATCATCGATTCCGGGTCCTGTTACACCAGAATCGTTGATACGAGGTCCACTGAGCCCTGTTACCATTAACGTTCTTAAGAACAAAGGACCTAACCATGCCTGACCATTCTTTTTCAGCCGGAAGGGAACTGGACGGCGATTCGAGGGGCTACAGGAGCGCGGAAGAGCAAGCACGCGAATTGACGCGCAGCATTCGCCGGGAAGTGAACAAACTTTCAGAGCAGTGGAACGCCCTAATCGAACGTAGCGATGCGTGGATGCGGAAACTCGACGACACCGCTAACGTGAGTACTTTACCCCCTTTTACCAACCCCAGAAAGCCACTTACACCCCCGAACCGTCTCGCTCGATATGAATACAAATATTTTGATTACGTCAAACACCGCGGATGCTCTGCGACCATTGAAGAAACCTTTGGCTCTAACTTTCCAACGATCATGGCTACCCCTTTGCCAAACATTTAACGTTCTTCAACATTTCCACTTCGCCAAGAGTGGAATGCTTCAGTAGAGGCAACCAAAGCACCGGCAGGCAGGAAACAATCCTCAATGATAATTCTCGAGCAGGCTTCCCAACCCATCGCGAGGGCACCATCAGATTAAACGGTACATCACGACGGATAAACCGGAGGGCGTAATATTTGGACTTATCGGAGGTATCAGAAGAATAGGTCGGTCCCCGTTCTGCGGTTCAATTCATCCCCCCAGCCCATCGTATCGCTTTATTATTGCCGGGTACAATTTTCTCTATCGCTGGCACGTCCCATTTGTCGAAACGACTTTGTGCCCTGGAGGGAAAGCCAGCCATGTATCGGTGAACACTGGAAAAGACGCCCTGGAAAAAGTCCGTCCCTACGGCGAAGGCGATTTTTCGTTTCGAACGCTCCTGCACCTAACGACAACGAATTTCCGGCGTTACAAGCAGCTTTGTACACCGAACTACCTTCGTTCTCCTAGATCTACCTTTAATAGGGGGCCGAGTACATGTTATTACCTTCGTCAGCACCGGCAAACTGGTCGATTATTTATCGCCACTTGTCGAATGGCACTGTGCGGTCTCGATGGACATTCTGCGGTATATTCTTGCGTTCCTCGTTAAAAAGTTGACTCGAACGTTTCAAATATCGGGAGGATCTAAATCTCGCCATCGATTTCAACTTGATATTCTCACATCTGAATATCGTTCTCACCGGCAATGGTTGCTGCTTTCATCACCCTCTTTGGTATTACTTTTCGAATCACTTTTCGTCGCGACCGGTATCACAAGGTTTTCAAGACGTCTCCTTGAAACGAGGATCGCCTCAGCTAACTGAACCACGAAGCCTCGTAAACCTTCCCCGAGGTATCAGCTCGAATATCAAGGATTTATGATCGCGCGACAGAGTCGACGTTCGCGATGCATCGATAATCGTGCATGATACATCCGGCTGGCGTCCAGCTACAGGGAAACTGGAAGTGTAAATCGGCGCTACACGCTCGTCGTGCTTCCACGTCGTGTGTAGAATCTGTTTCCACCTTCCTCGCCTCCTCGTTCCTTCCTTTTTCACCTTCTATGTAGCGCACTCTGATTTCATAAGCGGTTTCGCTATTTGCATCTCACTCATTGCGTCTCGCGGAGTACGGTTGATAGGATGTCCCCGGTTCGCGATGTACAATGGAATTCCTGATGCGTGCACGCAATACAGCCCCCTTTATACGCACCGATATTGCACTCGGGGGTCGATAACATCGATGGGAGCGTGCTTGCAGCGCAAGCTCCAAGTCACGTCGACGTACAGGTGCAAGTTTTGCTTGTTCGTTTGAAAAATACTTCAACCACGGTGGTGATCGATCAGTTTTCCTTCCTTCCAACGTGCAATTAAGGGGTAACACCACTGTAAATTTTTCGGAAAATTGATTTTTTTTTTATTTGCTTAAAATATGGTTTGAACCTTTTAGAATATGGGGCAAAAACTGTATTACTTGAAACAAATTTGTTTCCTTGAAATTTCGAGCTCTTCCCCAAGCGCATCGGACTGCTTTGAAACGACTACCGGCGTTAAGGGGTAACACCACTGTCAATTTTTCGGAAAATTGATTTTTTTTTATTTGCTTAAAAGATGCTTTGAACCTTTTAGAATATGGGGCAAAAACTGTATTTCTTGAAACAAATTTGTTTCCTTGAAATTTCGAGCTCTTCCCCAAGCGCATCGGACTGCTTCGAAACGACTACCGGCGTTAAACGCGTTTTTCTCGAAACACGATTTTTCAACACGGCACGCAGCATAACTCCAACAATTTTCATTCTTTTCATTCGAACTTTTAACAATATCTTTAAAATAACATTTTCAAGAGAAATACGTACGGGATTTTCGATAAGTTAATTTAAACATTACTTATTAACAAATGATTGCCCTCTTTTTATAGAAAATTGAACGTTTTTCATTCAAATGCTCACCAATCACACAAAAATCAATATTTTTAAAATCCCCTACGTATTTCTCTAGCTATAAACATGTAGATTTAAGTCATTTTTTTTTTTTAAATTCAAATTTGCACCAGCTACACTGCGTGCCGCAGAGCGCTAAAACTTCAACATGCCTCACGAGAATGGCTTCAGTGCCGCCATTTTGTAATATTTCTCAATAACTTTTTTTTTTTAATAACAAAATATGTGCTTAATAACTTCTTCCAGTATAGTTATTCTATTACCTTTCCTTCCATCCAAGAAAAATTGCCAAAAAAACTATATTTTTCAAGCTGTTACAGTGGTGTTACCCCTTAAGGGGACTAGGCAGTCAGAAACTCGATTTTTTTTTTGTTGCATTTTCCGAACGTACCACCCTTCCCGATTAAAATGCCGTTTGGTTGATGTTAAAATTCGAAAAATTGACGATTTTACAGCCGAAAAGGTCGAGCGCGGCATAAACCGTTTCTGCACGCACGCAGGTAGACTAGATTCCTCTTTCGAAACTTTAAGCGCGTTTTTCTCGGAATCATATTTCCACTTCGTTTTGCAGTGATTGGGAAAAAACGGAGGTATCAGTCGATTTGAAAAAAATTCAGCATATATGAAACATGTCTAGTTACGACCTGGACCTACGCATAAGTCTGTAAAAACTCCTGGTTTGTCAAAAAAAAAATAGAATGGCTCTTTTTCCTGGCGAAAAATGACGTTTCTTTAAAATTTGCCGTTTTTCAGCCACCATTTCTATAATTTTGATTTTTTTTCTTATTCAATAGGTTCAGGGCAGAATAGGGGCCAGGGCAAAGTATAAATTTCAGAGGATATTTCACAATTAAATTTCTTACGGCCAGAATCACTGCAAAATTACAGTGGCTCCAAAAAAAACGCCTACATGTCAGACGACTGTAGCGCTTTCATACATATGTATATAATATTCAAATCATTTCTTTTTTACTGTTTATAGTATTAATAAACATTACCCAAACGTACTAGTCACAATTTGTGTTCATCTCCTTGTAATTAAATCGCAAAAAATACTTGATTTTCGAGCGATCTGACTGCCTAGTCCCCTTAAACCTTTCCTCTGTTACACGTGCGCGTATCGCTGAATAACTTCACGAAAAGTTTCGTCAAGGGTCGCTTTAATGATTAAGTGTGTTCGAGCAAATTAATTTCGTCGCTGTGAAGTGCTAGACCAGGGATGGTCGCGTTGAAAGGTCAGCTAGGTGCTTAACCTGGAATTTCACGAGTTCGTCGAAGAAGGTAATAACTTCTTTTGAACGGTACTCGGAATAACAGCCTGCCCATCGAGGAATCCGTCTTAATATAATTCGAGTAGCTTCATAGCCCCTGAGCGATTCATCCTTTCCCTTCCCAGCGAGATCTCTGTGTATGTGTGTATATAATAATCCTTTGTAGACGATTCCACGTCGAGAGAGTCACTCGAAGCCACAGTGCCTTCCTTGGCCCGCCGTGACCACTCACCTTTCTCCGCGGAAATTAATACAAATCCTTCGTCGATTCTCGCGGCCGGTGCACATAGTTGGGAGTTTTCACTTTAATTGAAACGAAAATGACGTTTCCTCTACGAGGAACGGTTCGGTTCGTCCCTCCTGGACCCGTAGGTGGAGGTCTCTGCCAAAGGTTTTATAATTAAAATGGGAGAACCCCTTTCATCGACCGCGGGGGGCAAGTTTCAGAGCGTTTAATTAAACGGATCACACGATTTACTGGCCACGAAACGGATCAATTCAGTAGAGCTTTTCACCAAGAAAGAAGAGTCTCTTCTAGCATTCCCTCTGCTAATTACCCATTACGGTGATCGTGGTTTATAAAATTGACACCTCAACGAAAGTATATCAGTAACACATTCTCATGAATTTTTATTCCCCGCACTGTCTGCAAGTGATCAATGCCGTAACCACTGTCGACGAGGCGTTGATGCTAATTAGAATAATTCTCGAATTCGACGCGACAATTTGCCTCCCCCAGCAGTCTCCACTGTACTTTCCTCATCGAGTAAGTTTCCCCAATGAAGTGAAGCGCGACCGTTGAATTCATAACGCAAACGTGCCCGCGCGGCTCGTTCGCTTCCGCATTTAATTAATTACTCGCCTTTGTTGGAAGCGTCGGCGGGACGAGTACGCGCGAGAAGCCGCCGGTCCTCGGAGCACCTCGACCGAAATTAACGCGTGAAATAATCAAATCTCCACCCCCGCAGAGAAGCGCTCCGCGGTGTTTAATCGCCATCGAAGCCGCGTTCGCCGCTCACAATTAATTGAACGGTTCGAAGCGATCCTCGACGGAAGGGGTTGAAAGTTAAACCCCGCGGAGCCACCGGAGCGTGGCGGAGGGAGAATCTTCTCCGGGGGGGGGGGGGGGGGCCGAGGGGAGCAATTAAAAGTGCACCCTTTTACGGCCATTTGATCGATACGATATACCGGGAGGATCAGAGTTAAGGGGTGGGCCACGAATGCATAATTCATGAGCGAGACACAATTTAACTTTTAAATTCCGCGCCCCCTCGACCACCCTCCGCGTCTTAATTATCGGCTGCCCGGTAATTACGAGCGACACCTTCGTTTCTCTTACCCTATGGCGTGCTATTCGCTCGTAGCTGTGAGTCCATAACACCGTCGTCGATTACCACTCGCATCTTCCACGTCCGATATGAAAAGCCGCGGTAGCGCTGCTCTCTGAAAAGAAAAGCAGCGCGCGGGGTTGCATATCTAACGGTGTTGCTGTTTACGCGAACGCTCCGCTGACTGCTAGTGCTTGCTCCGCCAACAAACCTACATTTTTACGAAGAATTCAAGCCCGCAGGATTCCGCTTTCGAGGCCGGCGGCTACGCTCGCGGCGTGGGGCGTCCTACCACCCCGTAGTCCCCTTTGCTCCCGCGGCACGTTGAAAGCAACAGCGTCGAACGATAAACAACGGTATACAACACTCGAGGAGCGCGCGAGTAACTTCTTCGCGTGCCGCGGATCGAAGCGGTCCAGCGGAACAAAAGCTTGGAACGCCGTCGGGGATTCCTGGCCCGCGTCGATGACGCGATAGATAAAGCCCGGGGCTGCGCGTCGATGGTCTGAAAAAGTGCGACGTGGCTGCGATGGCGGCTGAGACGGGGGATGAGGTTTAAAGCTGTGGAAATTAAGCCGAGCGGCGGTATCCACCGGTTGTCTCGGCGAGGAACTCGCCTCCGTAGTTAGGTATGCAAAGCAGGAAGCAAGGCAGCGAGAGGAGGAAGCTTGGCCAGCCCCAATCAGAGAATATAGCCGGGAGCGGTTCTATCCAAATACATGCGGCCATACGTTGGCACACGTGCCCCGCCGTGTCGCTGTGGGTGTGCCGGGCGAACGAATGAACGCATACAACGGGGCCGAGCGGGGAAACTCAAACACCATCTTTCGAATTATAACCGGGCTATCGGATTATCTTTCGAATTATTCCGGTTTCTGCCGCACGGCTCCCGCGGATGCAAAGTCGCGGCCCGCCGCCGCAAGCCGCACTCTAAGGTATTACACGTAGTCGAGGGATCCGCTATCTTTGTTTCACGGGCGAACTTGGATAAGGGACTTCTCGCTCGCGAGTGTTCTTGTTTCGGGAGAAGGATGGGCGAGAGGAGAGTAACCTCTCGGCGGATCGGTGACGCGAGATTTTTTAGACACCCGGTGTGCAGTTTCGGGTTGTGAAGGCTGGCGAGCGCCGTTTCCGGCGATGCTAATGCGCCGCGGCCAGCGACCGCATCAGTATCAATCTAGTTCCCGACGAGTGGGTACTTAATCAGTCAATTAGCAATGTCCCGCTAATTGGTTAATTACCAAGCAAATTTGTAGCCGCGGCGGCATTGCGCCATCCAGGGACGGTACGCGTGTGTGTCATGGACGTGGGGGAGGTGAAAGGTGCGCGGCGACCTCGCTCGCCCGGGCATTAAGACACAAATGTATTTATCCGCGTGATCTATAGCTACCGCGGCATAATGAGCCAGTTCGCGGTGAGTTAGATCTACGAATCGCGTGGCCGCCGGGTTCGAACGGGGCTGCGGTTGAAGGGCAGCCGTGACCCGCGCGCCATTTCTCACCTGTAGACATTCCGCGGCAAATCGGGAGCGCGGAAGTTTGAGGATGCTGGGAACTGAATTTTTATGCATCGAGCCGCCGTCAGAGGTATCGCCTTGCCGGGGTTTAGAATGTCGGGTAAAGTGAAGGATGCAGCGTCGTATGCACGCGAGCGAACAACAGCCCGGAATCTTCCGCGGAGTGAAGTATTACTCTCCCTGTATACGAAAGAATAAGTAAAGCACGGCGCGCGGTTATGAATAATGTACATAAACTATGCCTCAGTAAGTTTACAGCTTACTCGAGTCATCTCGAGGCGTATTATGATGAAGCACGAAGAACGGGCAGGCATTTTTACGCGTGGCGGAATTCTGAAAATCTGATTCTTGAGACACCGTCGCCCTCGCCCGCGCCTCTTGCACGGCGAAGAATGTGGAATGCTGCGTGTAAATTAACGAAATTCAAATCACTGTTTGGCCACGGCGCGCTGCCGCGAGCCCACTCGAACTTCCTGCTGTGGTTCCTCGTATAGGGTAAATCCGGGACACGCGGTCGACCTAATATAAAATGGCTATTAAAACTAATATAGATATTACTTATTTTATCAGAACAAACCTAATATGTTCAGAATTTTATGCCGATTCAGAAAAACTGGTCGATATTTGCTTTAAGACAATATTTACTGTAAATCGGGTTGAAAACTGAAGTCATGACATCTGACCACCTCTCCCGAGGTGCCGGGAGAAATGCTTTTCGTCGTTGGCAGAGACCACTCACATAATTATTCATGGAAAATTAACAAAGGATAAAGCAAAATTATTTACGAGTGAATACAACTACGGATTCATTGATATTTAATTTGTTTACGCTAAACAAGTAAAGAACACATCAAAGAAAAAGTGAATTAGGGGAGAGTTGCCAATATCGTACCGGTCACCTAAATCGTACCGCATCAATTTCTCAAAAATTAATGAATACAAACGACGTCTGATGATAAAAATATCAAGTAAATGCGAAATAAGAAATAGAAACAAAACTTTTCGAGCTTACACCCTATTTTGTGCGTGCTACAAGCATTTAAAAAAATCAGGTATGATTGATGTAACTTTTTACCAGTTTATTTTAGCTGATAATAATCAAACAATGCAATTTTCTCCTGTATTTATGTATTTCTCTAAAAGCGGGTTTAATGTAGAATATTTTACATTCATTTTAAGTACATATTACATTCATTATAAAGTTTAAACTTATATTTATAAATAAATTGATCATGTTTCCTAAATCGTACCACTACAATCGTACCAGTAGGATTTGACAACTCGTGTGTTATATAGGTTATGTACATATATCATATACATAGTTTATTGCGGCCTGTGTATGATTCATATACATATGTATATGTAACTATATAATAATCATTACTGCATATTGAATAGTTTCTTCTCTATTTGTTATTGACACTATTTTTAGTGCAGGTACGATTTAGGAGACCGGTTGCCTAAATCGTACCTTTTACAGTATGTGACAAAAAGATTAATAACAAATTAATTTGTTCTGAACAAAAGGTTAAGCGTATAATAGTAGGTGCCTAAAAGACCAAGCTCAAATATCCAATAGTCATTTCCGTTCAAATTAGTACCAAATATGAAATATAACTTAGAATGTCGTAAGTGGTACGATATAGGCAACCCTCCCCTACCTACTGGCGATTAGCAAGGCAAATGAATACAAAAGTGAATATATAAACTAAATAAACAAAAATAATATTAAAATAATAATAAAAAATAAAAAAAATAAACAAAAATAATAAAAAAATCATAACTCGACCATCTCACCTTTCTGCAGCGAGACATGGTCTTCTCGTTAGCTTTGAGAGGAAGAGTTAATATGGCCAAATACTTTGGCTGCATTGTCCCTCAATGTCTCTACTATCTTATTATTCCAAACATTAAAGGAAAATAAACTTAGAAGTATATTTTAAATACGATTCTGTACAACCGCTGTTTGACAAAAGAGGTTAAATGTAACATCAATTTACCTTTTATAGCCTATAAATCCAGAAAACCACAGAAGGAAGCGAAATAACGCTATTCATTCAACTATTTGGCTTCTAGAGAAGTAATTGGTCTGCACTTTAATGCACTTTTACGTATAGACTCTGAAATATAGCGACACGACCAACTCTCCGGCCCGACCGCGTCTCCCGGATTTACCCTAAACCAAAACTGCCGCCTCCGGTCTACGAAACTCCCTGTGTTTAACTATGCCTTCCGACAATTGCCAAGTGTCCACCGCACTGCGAGAGCAATATCTGCCAAAGTGCCTCGCGCAGATGCGCCGAGAATTCCGCGGCGCTGATTCCCGCGACGCTCGTTGCTCGAAAAACGAGGCTGTCAGTCGCGTCCGCTGCGCTTCCGCTTCGAAACGATGACAAGTAAAGTATCGGCGGATCGACGGCAGGAAAGCCAACTCCACCCCCCGCCCGGTCGAATTAAAACTACGACCGGAAGCGAACACTTACGGGCCATTATCCGCCCTCCACCGAGCTCAGCGGCGCGTTAAATTCCCATCGTGCCGCGACGTCCAAATATACCTGGAGGTCCCCGTCTTTCAAGTTCAACGCACCCTGGCGCACAGCGACGCGACGTCTACGCTCCTCCGCGTTCCCGTGCAAATACACCCGAGGTGTAATAAACCTCGCGTCCCCGATCCGCGCCGATGATAACCAGATAAGTCGCATTCCAACAAGACCACAGGCTCGGTGGAGACAGCTTCTGCGCGCGATTTGAATAAACGAATAACCTGATCGTCCTTAAACACCGCGATCGAGGGTTGATTATCCATCGGACAGCACATCTTGGATGATGAACGAAAAGAAACACAATCCTGATGGCGCTCGCCTTTGATGGAGAAGCGATACTGCTCTATTACCGATCGCTCTGGAATTATCCGTGCCGAGGCAGAGAGAAAGCGATTACAGAGACAGGATGCGCGACGGTGCTGAACGATCGCTCCAAAACACCGTCGGAAATCACGGAATCGGCCTCGACCGGTATTGTAATATCGCACGCTGACGCCTCTGACTCTTGCATTAAACATGAGTTATATGTCGGCATTGTGCTCGGTGCGGAGCCCGTGGCGCCGTTAAATTTACATTATGTTCATGTGACCAATTATTGAACGGCGAGCGGCGGATTTCGGTCGCGATCACCTTAGGGGAAGTCTTCTTTGTCGCAACTGCCGGGTAATCTGCGGTGCTTCGTGCCAGCCAGTTCCGCGGAAATTCGTCATCGGTCGAACGATCGTGCGGGAGATCGGCTTGAAAAATCAGCGCGAGTGACGCGCTCGTTTTGCATAACAGTTTGTTGGGGCTGGTTTTGCATAAACCAGTTTCGAAGGGCGACGAAAAATCCTCGGGCAGATTCGAATGTTTCCCGCTGGCGAGGTGGCGGAAAAGACGGTGAAACTGGACGTGTCGCCTTTTATCGGGGACAACGTCGTCGCTCGCGCTTATCTCGTATCGCGATTACCTTCAGCCTGGCTGAATAAATAGATCAGCGACTGCTCCTCGCCGTGTGCGAATGGACCCGAATACCCGTATCCGGTCGGCGAGTACGGCCACCAGCGACCAGATCGCAATAACTCCGCGCGATGTCACGAGTGGCGTGGCCCATAATTCTGCGAACTGGAATCATCTCACGTTTCGGCTTCTCTCGCGTCGTGTTCGAAAATGTAGACACGGCTGTCCCGTACGTGTAACCGAGCGGAAGACACGAAAACCGTCCCAGCGAGCACTCGCTCCGCGGGCGAAACGGCCCCCTTTGCGCTCGCGGGCTCGCTCGCAGCCGGATTGAAAGCTATATTAAATTCTAATATCTATTAACTGCGAGGGACGCGAAAGGTGCCCGTCGAGTTCGCGCGGTCGGATTTCCAACATGCCGCGCTCCTTTTTTTCCGTACGGTGACTGACTGCGGAACGAGACCTTGCGTCATCCTTGGGGGAGACAAAGGCGGTTCCCGCGCATCCGACGCGAACGATCCGTTCCCTCGTTCATTCAAAGCTCCCGCGACACGCAATAGGCGAGACACGCGGGGTCCCGGCGAGAGTTAATAATAGTGGCAGTCGTGGGGCGAACGGGAAACCGGTGAAAGGCGCGACGCGCAGCCCCGCGATAGAATTTAATCGGGGACGAAGATCTCCGCGTAGGATCGAGCGCGCATCGGCCGCCGATAAGCAGAGTCGCGCGATAATAAACGGCGGATTAATTTCAACAATAGATAAAACCGGCCGATGCATCACGGCTTGTGTATAAAATAAACCGGCCCGAAGATAAATGGACAGCCCTGTTAATACTAAACTTCGCTGGGCAGCGCCGAGCTGGGGGAATCGTATTTATAATTGACGAATGAACCATTACTCATCGCTTGTTCCCGTCGAGCCGGCTCGCACACATATATCCACGTCCTGCTTTATTCCTCGCTACGGGCTGCAGATTAATAACAGGTGTCGTACGAGTTCGAAGGAAGAGGCGCGCGGGAACCTTGAAAAAAAAAATCGCTAGCCCGCTATCGTGCCAACCAGCGTGAGGGAAATTTGTACTCGGGGCCCCGGCGCTGCGGCCAACGATGGTCGACGACTTCGCTGTTGCGTGTCTCCCGATAAAACATCGCTAATTGCTTCGCCAACGGCACGCCAATTAATAGTTAATTAAACCCTTATTACCTTGGTAACTAAGTACCTTACGTTCGATCGGCCTTCAATTAATTATCGATTAGTCTCAGGACACACGCGCTACGCTCGCTTTCTCTTTGCCATCCGGTAGTCCGATGCCACGCGGTGTGCACAGAGAAATGGGAACGCGAATGTCACTGGCCGGCTTCGTTCCAGTCGTCTGCGAACTTTTTCCCATCAAATTCGAATGATCTCCGTGGTTAATGAGTTTAGGAGCATTTAGACATAAAACATTCGAAGTCAATGTATGGTTCTCGTCCCCTTCGCAAGTGATAGACTATAAGAAAAGAATCAGGGAGTATTTTACCGTGTCCTTCTAGGATTATCACTCTACAATTTATTTCTAGAGCAACGCCAGTGCCCCCCGTGCGCATGCTTGGCACGAAGCTTCCGAACCACTTCAATTGTTATTACCCACCGCTGTTCCCAGAGAGAATGCTTTAATTAAATAAAAATGCGATTCGAAGTCTCGATCGAGTATGAATAAGAAACCAGCGCAAGGTAAAGGCGGTTCCCGCGTTACCAGCGACGAGTGCCAGCAAAGGGGACCCGAGCGTAGCCGAGGACCGCCGAGATCGGCCGAAAGGCCGGCGACTTGGCACGAGGGGACTGCAGCGAGCTCCCATAAGCCGGCTTTCCGCTTCGTCCGGCGCGAACGTCGGAGCCTGTTCGCGTGTTCGCTTTCCTTTCTTTTCGCCCGTCGTCGGTCACTTTCGATCGTCTCGCCGCGGAACTTATCGCGTCCGGTGCGATCGCGAAGTGCGTGGGTACGTTCCGTCGAAGTGGAAAACAGTGGGTGATCCTGGCGCGTGAAACGAGCCCGTGGGGATCGGAAAAATGTGACAGCGGGCGGTGCACCGTCGGCCGTTGGGGAGGGGAGAAACGCCGCGATTTTAGTCGGAACGGGATCGCGCCTGCGCCGTCTCTCTGTCTCTGTCCCTCTGCCGCGTCGTGCGTGCGGGAGGTGACGCGTAAAAAAGAAAAGCTTCCCGTAGAAGTGCGGGGATTAGTGTCACGGGACACCGTCGGCGTTGTCTCTGTCGATCGCCCGACGTTACGCCAGGACTGCTCTCGGGGATCTTGAAAGGATGAGAGGAACGGCGAGGGAAGCAGTGCACGGGTGAATCATGTAAACAGCTGTTCCTTTATTCTTTTCCACGGCAGTCGTTTCACTTCGCCTCGTACATCGTCTATGTCCGTTTCTTCTGCGATGTCATCGCTCGGTTTCTATATTTACTTGCCGGCGGTGGCGACGGCGTAACATCGATAGTCGTTCGACGATTATAGGGCGAGCCAAATGACGATGAAAGAGCACGGTGTAATTAATCGAAGATGTTTAGTTATCGAGGGTATGCAGCTTCTATTATTAGTTACGCGTATGCTGCGACCAGTACGCCCAGAGGCAACTCGCGTTTCGCGTTCTCTCGTTTTCTCGCAACGCGTCCGCCCGGCGACGCGGGAGATCGAGCTTAGCCAGAGACCCGACGCATAAATCGATAATTTTATAGCGCGATGAACGCGCCATTAAAACAAGACGCAGATGCGGAACGGCGTCAGAGCGGGCCCCGCCGTAAATTCGCGGATGGAGGATACGGGCGAGCGAAGTGCGTGTGCGCCGCAGCAGGGATTTAATGTTAATTGCGGTGGCAGACAAGTTGAACCCGTGGTGAGTCGCGTGCCTCCCGTGACGATTCAATATGCCGTTAAACTTCATTTTCACCGATGGCGCTTGCATTGTCCCTCGCTGGATCTTCCCGGGAACCTGTTCGGCTAAAATAGCATCAGCTTTCTTTATATTTCCAGCGCTTGCAACTCTGTGATACGAATATTCGTTAATATTCTTGGGAGATGGGAAGTTGTCAAGAATATTGAATTGTCTCAGAGGGCGCCACCTGCCTCGAGTTTGGCTACAATTATCTAGCGCCATAGTTCCTACGCGATTTCTCGAAATTAATATTTTTTGGGGGAACTGCAAGCTCAGGGATCTTTATATCTCGATGTAGGATTTGTGCTAAAATGCTTGTTCGTAAAGGCTGATCCTCGGTGAGCCATATTCTTCATAAGCTACAAGAGTCGCCCGAGCTTCATCCCCCGGGGGTAAAGGTCGCCCGATTTTCCACGGTAGATCGTGCAAAGGCGCGCGGGGGGAGATTAATATGGCCGCAGTTTAAATAAATCCCGAAACATACCACGGAAACGCGATATTGCGCTCGTCACGACGTCGCGCGTCGTTGCTAATTAGAGTGACGATCAAAGAACGCTGCGGTGGCGCGTGGACGCGCGAGAGAGGACGAAATTGCCCAGTGAAAACGACCGGTTTCGATACCAAACTCACTTCCCTCGGTTCCTTCTGCCCCCACCCCTCGCCCCAGGCCTTTCCATTCAACCTGATTTGCATACCATAGGGGGGAACGATGAAAAGACGCTCTGTTTCTGTTCCGTTAGTTCTTATTAGCGAAAGTGGGCATAATAATTCGATTGTTGTTTGCGCCACTGCTCGTTCAACGATCTTACGTAGAACGTCCTCTTTTGCGCGAATTTTTAACGATTCCGGTGAATTTCCTGCGGCAGAATTTGGGGTTAAATGTATAAAAAAAAATTAAATCAGATTGCAATAATTGTACGGATGCTTTAGTGTCAATTCGTTTTCTCGCTAGAAAAGCTTCTTCAAAAGGATCTGCAACGAAGCGTGGAACACTGTCCGCCTTCATAGAGCGCGTATTTACCAAAGTCGCTACCGATATGAGATTGCCCGCGGATGACAGTAATGCAGTTAGACGCGTTGCCTAGTCAAAGTAACCTCTCCGGGCGCATCGAGCAGGGGAAAATGGGGAAAAGGGTAGGTTGAAGGCTTTGCAGGCGCCTTGGAGCGCTTAAGAGTTTACTCCTCCTTGAGGTCCCGTCGACTCCTTGGTGGTATTTGTCGATGTTCAAATGCACTCGACGAAATGGATCTCTTTACAGGTTGTAAACGTCCGCGTGATCATCGTTTTTTCTCCCCCATCGAGTTTACCCATGGTACTTGAATTCCTCCTTAATGGCCGACACTTCGGAAACCGCGGAGAGAGGCTGATATCGCCTCGGATCAATGTAGAATGTCCTCGACCGACAACCCTCGATTGATCTTCTTCCCTCTCTAATCAGCAGCTGACGAAAAGATTCTTCCTTGGATATAATTCTGAGCTTAGTTACGAGACTTGCAAGTAGCTATTCTAGCAAATAGAAGATCAAGAAATGAATGCTATCGATGTTCAGTGCCGTGTTAAATCATCGACACACTGAAATACAATTTCATCTCCATCGGTGTTTCTCACCTCGCTATTAACACCCACAGTTGAATAATTAGGCTAGGGTCAAACGATCACTGCTTAATGTTGTTTCCTCCACCCACCGAGTTTCCATCGTTACAATAAGCTTACACAGAATTTCTATGTAATGTTTGGTAGATACAATTTCGTTCAGGATGCGCTTCAATATATTACAAACCAGTTATGATACACTGTGCCAACTGTTTCAAAATGTTATAGCACGCTTTCATAGAGATACTGCTTTAATTATGCTCCATAATTCGAGTGCCATCCCTGGCCACGTACCGCGGCACCTTGGTATGCTTATTCACGGAACAGTCTGACCGCGTTGATGAGGCGACTTTTTTCCCTTGTCTCTTCAAACCCAAGTGAAATCTCGTTTCCACAATAAACCCGTGTCCTGGCGCATCTTTGAGTTTCACCTTCTTGCGATTCACGTAGCGACTTCGCTCGCCTGCCCTCTGCCTTTTCCTCGCGTGACCCTGTTCTCTCTTAACAAGAGGATACGTTTGATAATATCCTCGCCTCGGGCAGTGCCTCGCGCCAACGTGGACCGATCGGTAATTGAAAAATGAATATCGTTGGCGGAGGAGCGTTGTTAATCCTCGGGCCACGCCGTGCCTGACTTTCCTACAATTCTGACAATCTCTTCGACCCAATTAGCGAGGATTAACGAACTTCTGTCGTCTAAGGTAACGAACGGTCTTGTTGGAAAGTAAATGGACCCTGGTAATTCCCCGGAGTTCGTAATCGAAGGGAAACAATGACGGGAAGATTATTGGCAACTCAGTCATGGGACATTGGTCGCCCAATTAATCTGTGATGTAACGCAGCTCCTAGATCTGCTCACATTCTCGCAGGTGGACTTTGATTCTCCTGTTATCCTTCTCGTAGTATCTGCTCCGCGAATGGACCACGGCCGTTTAATTCATTTAAGCGTGTTTAAAGCTGGTTTAAATACATTTCCAAGTACAGTAAATACTCGTTAGGAGCCCGTCGAACGGGGCTGGCGGCGGGCTCCTAACGCGACTGGACACTATTCCGCGCGGCCACTGGCGCGAGTGAGAAAACCCAATGAGCGAGCGAGAGGAAACGAAAGCCGACGGCAACTTCGTGTCGACTCGTTCGTTTCCTCTCGCTCGCTCATTGGGTTTTCTCCCTCTCGTCCGAAGGATTCCAAGAAGTGGTGGGGATAGTCGCCGGGCTCCTAACGCGTGGTAGAAACGGGCTCCAAACGAGGATTTACTGTACCAACGTCACTCGTGATAATTCGGAGTAACAGTTTGTCAAGGACTGACAATTATTCCTCGATAATCTTCAGTTACTATGTACATATCTGAGGGAAATCTTTGGCACCATCGAATAAGCCCTGCAACAGGGCGAGGTGTCGTTTCACGAGTTTCCAGAGAAAACTGTCGAAACGCATCGTTTCTCGTTAAAAGCCTGCCTGGAAAGTTATTCCGTGCAGGAAGGCAGCCTTCGAACCACTTCAATATTAATATACTGGAAGTAGAAGGAAATAGGAAGCATGAAAATGGAGTTCAATCAATTTCATTTATAGAATTCTATTTACAAGAAAATGCAAGTTTTATGGTGGATCACCATAAATGCTTTAAATGATTCGAACAGTCCAGCCGTCACAGCAGCCCGAAGCTCCTAGCCAGGGTGCAGAAACCTTTGTCGCAAGCTTCCAAGCGAGAAGGGGGCCCTTTGACGTGCCACTTTTCTCCGCGGAGCAGGGAAATCGTAAGCATTCTTCGGCACAATCGAAAGTAAACGCGCGTTGCCGGAGCACAGATTCCGTTTCGATTCGATCAGACCGTCCACTGTCGTGAAAACGACGATGCAGGCGCGTTGAATACGCCCGCCGTCGTCCCCCCTAGCCGTCTCATCCCGTGCCGTGCCGCGCAGACTGACAGTTGAATCGTTTGACCCATTTCTTCGTTGCGTCGTTTCGCAATGCTCCGCCAGCATAACGGTCTTTTGTACCTCGTGTTACTACTCCCGTCGTGTTCCACTTGCCGCGAAGCTGAAATCGCCTGGACACGCTCGCGGTTCCTTCCTGCATCCCGAGATTATTCCCCGTCGCCGCCAGGACAAACGAGGAAATTGCCGTTCCTCAGATACCGTCCCGTTCACGGTGTCCTCGAAGTTAGTAGCTTCGTGGGCCATGGTAGCATGCTTCGCGTAGATTCAGGAAGCTGATTGTTAGCGGATGCTGACGCATCGAGATAAGCTCGAATGTGTTGATACATGTAGGAGTTGTGGACGTTTTGCGAAAGAAGAGACTGAAGCGGCGCGAGTGCTCGCCAAGCCCTGCAACCACCCCCGCCATTTGCAGTCGTTAATATTTTGTCACTTGGGGACAGGTCAATTAAGGAACCCCGTCGAGTCATGGAAGCTTTCTTCTTTCTCTTCCTAAACGAAGTCCCCCCCAAGCTTAACAAGTTAATTGATCCCTCGCCTATCTTCCCAGTCTCGCCGCCCGCTGAAAAAAATCTTCGTGCTTTGATCATCGAAACGACTCGACGCCGAAGAGGCTGCTCCGTAGGCCCGAGCGCGTCGCGCGAATTCTTTTGACCCGCGCCATTAGGAATACATCTTCCATCAGACACTTCTGACAACGTTCCATGCGCATTCTGCTGGCTGGAGAGAGGGCAGGAGGAGGCCACCGCGTGCTCAGACAAGAAGCTCGTGGAAAAGAGGAGAGCGCGAAGGAGGAGGTCGCCGAAGCCGGGAGAAGCCGAGATTATTTCGTCGTTCCTTTTCCTCTTTTCTTCTCCTCTTTTAACGTCGTAAGCCTCGGTTATTTCTGGCTTTCGTCTCTCTCTCTGCCGTGCCGCGCTCATGCCGGGCGAAATGATTCTCGCGAAGGGAAGGCGCGCGCGAGGGCTTCCCGGTCGAACCGCCGGGAGCTGCTTTAATCGCGCGAGGAAAGTTTCGATGATCGCTCGCCTCTGCCGGTCGGAGCAGCCAGCTCGCTTGGGTAATTCGGTTAATATGTGTTGCCACGATGCTTGACGAGTTGGTAAATCAAGATTTCGCAATCGTCGCTCCGTTGCGTCGCGCGCGATGGGATGTCTGGCGATTGGAGTGCGATGCTCCATTTGATATGGGCGAGCTAGATATTGCGGCGAGGATAGCTGAGAACTTTCATTGCCCCTCTTTCCACCTATTTCTCTTCTTTTTTTCTTCCTTTTATCCCTTTTGTCCCCTGTTTCGTGGTCGTTTCCCTAGCAGATCGGCGAAGACGCGCGCCCAGCCGCCCCTGGAATCTTAATCACGTCCATCCGCAGCAGCCGATGCGCCGTTGTCGTGTCTGATTAACAACGAGCCGAGAGCCGATGAGGGATGGAGGAGGGAACCCATAGGCCGGGCTCGCCTAGTTTCGCCCAGAAAGCACGTGTTTGACTAACCTGGCTAGGAAACGCGTAATACACGGGCAAAAAAGAGCGCGCTTTTCATTAAGAGCCTCTCCCCGAGGCGGATAAAAGGGGACGAGCTGAGGCGTGTAGCACGGGCCTGGGCGCAGCGTGTTTGTTCGCGATCCCCTGGGAATTCTGTGAACCGAGGGGTTCTCTGATAAAAATTTTAACGGGGCCCTCAGCTGGGTGCTCCCTATCCAGCCTTTTGGGATCGTTGAACAACGCGTTCCCGCTGATTGCTCTTTGCACGAGTATTCGAAGATTCCCTCCTTGATTGAGGATCCGCTGGCATGTCCCTTCGGAGAGGGTATCGCGAATCTTTTGAAGCCGTGAGAATTGCCAGTGACGAGGAATGCCGGTTAAATTAAATCTTGCACACGTGTCATAGTTTCGAAATTGAATCCCCCGACGCGTTGCAGAACGCAGCTAGGCCTGGGTGTCGCGTTTCAGCCCGCCTGGTCTTTTTACGCGGGCGTACTCATTCTTCCGTGTACTTTCTTTTACGGGCCTCTGTTTAACGCGAGCCCCGTCGAAACGACTTCCTGTGGAGTTTTGCATATTTATCGGCCATGCGGGGCTCGGGGATGGAGAAGTGGCCCTTGGAAACCTGATCGGGAGTGGGACTTAGGTCCGTACACCGTCACGGAATACCGTTCGTGTGATCTATGCAAGAGTTCTTGCTTCGGATGGATCCGTCATCTTCCTAGCGAGCGCTTTGCGCGTTTCTTTGAGCTTCGGCTAGTATCACATCGCAATTTCTCTCGCAAAGGGTCATCGTTATCTCCCCCATCAGCCTCTAGCTCAGAACCCCTGGCCCCGCGAAACTACCCTCTACGAAACCAAATGGAACCGAGCCCCAATGTGTTTAACATTCCCTCAACATTCTCATCGCAGAAGGAATGAACTCTCTTCGTCCAAGAAACTTCTTGACCGCCAGTGAATTAAACTCCGCGCGTCCGACTATCAAGCGTACAAGAACAAATCAGCTCCCCCTTGAAGCTTTAAGGGACAGTTGCCTCGATTCTACGGCTCAAGGCACTCGAAGATCGGATCCTCTGTTCTCAGGCTCCAAGTCCCTCAGCGTCGTCTCGATAAAACGTCGCCACTCGTTAAAAGGATCCAGATATTCCCTCCGTGGTTCGAAGGACCCGTATCTACGCGCGCGTATCGCCTGCCACAAACAGACGATCCTGCGGCCACAGAGCGCGGAGAGGACGGATAAAGAGCGGCGCGAACGGAAACACATGTGCGCGGGATCTGAGCGAATCCAGGATAACGGGTCGCGAAATGTCGGGGATTTAAATGGAATCGGCTGAACAGTCAAATGGTTTTCTACGTGGCCGGCTCCTAAACACGGCCCATAACCAAAGAGTAGGTATAATAAGAGGCGTCACTCCGGGCGGAACCTTTGAAGTCCTTGCTTGACCTTGGCATTTAAATTGGTTGTCTATTTCGAGCGGGATATTCAAATCGACTAAATGTACCTTACCGCAATTGGCTGATTATTGCCGAAGTTGACCGATCATTGCCGAAGCTTAGCGATCATTGCCGAATGGGCATTTAAATTGGTTGTCTAGTGATTTCCCTAGGTTATCTCTGTCCTTGTCGAGTGACGCCTCTTATTATACCTCCTCTTTGCCATAACGCCGCCACGATCCCTAAACTCGCGCGCGGATCTGCTACTCTCGAATATCGTAGTCGGCTTGTATCGAGGATAACTGGCGTCTTCGTTGCTCGTTTCCTCCGTTCCCCATGGCTTCCCAGTCTATCTGGAATTCGGATTACCTGTGAGGTGCTTTGGGAAAGAATGGGGTGTTAAGTACTGATGAGAGGAAATTGAAGGAAATTTTCGAGTAATTTGCAGGGGCAAGTTAGCATCGCGTTAGAAGCGGAGGGTTGTGCTTAAGGTAATTTGCAGATTATGTCTAGGACTTTTTATCTCTCGCTTCCTCGTTGATTGATCCTCCACCTCGCACAATTCACTTTCCCTCTCGCCTCACTCGTTCACCGAGCAGTTCTCGTAGCGACCAGTTTCTCCAGCAGACATTTTCCTTAGAGCTAATTAAAAGCAGCCGGAGAATCTCGCTTCATTCATCTTATTAGCTCGAATTCACGCGGCAGCCGTGTACTATAACCTAATTGCACAAGTTCGCCAAGTTGGCGGGCGGGCTGGTTGCACGTAATAAACCGACCAGCCCCGTTTACTCACGCCTCGTCACTACCAGCTCGGTTCATTTTCGAAATTCATACCGCTCCGCCGAACCCCCGGGCCAACGTCAACCAAAAAAAAAAAGAAAAGAAAACTAAGTACCTACGGTCACTTGGTGAAATGCCCGCGCCATCGGCAAGCTTCTTTTTTTCGTTGCCGTCGCGTCCTCTCGTTGACCGACGACCTTAATTCGCGCTCGGTCGCTCTTCAATTCCGAGGATCGCCGAGTCTCCTTTCGACTTGATTCGATTAAGCTCGATGCGATTAAAGAGCATCGTTCCTAGCTTGTTGCCGGCCATAAATGGCTCTTTGGCCAGCCTACATCCTGAGTCATCGCCACTGCGACTCCCCTTCGCTGGCATCATCTCGCTTGGTTGTACACCGAACCTTCGCAAACTCCGTCGTTTTTCCACGATCAACGACGAGCTCGCCGAAGCTCGGGCAATAATTATCCCAGCTTCCGCCGGTGGCTACGCCCGCCCCACCGTCACGGGAGGAAACGCCCGACAAAATCCCGAATTCCGCGTGCAAAATGGCACGCAGATGGTGCATAATGTAATGCACCGAGCGTGTAATGGTATATATGACGCGGCGCGACCACGGAATTCGGTATATTGCGACCTGTAATTAACGAGTAATTAAAATGGGAATTTAACGTCCGCGGGGTTAGTTGGGGTGGGGGGGGGTCAGGGGTGGGGGACAGCGTACTCGAAGAACGCGATGAAAAATTTGCGGAGCATTTGTCCCCCCCCCCCCCCCCCCCCCAAATCTGGAGCGCGCCCTGTGTTATGTATTTCAAGACCGCCAGGGTGAAAACGGCACTTTCAGCCGGCGTGTATAACAACCGATGGATCGTTTACGCCACACGGGGGTGTTTTGTGATTTTAGGGGACGGTTGCAGGGAACGTTTTCACGGGCTATTATATTATTGCATTATCGTGCTGCATCGTTGACACGACTGTTCTGTTTATAGTTGTCTTGAGATTCCATTTGTTGATTGGGGGTAGTTAGTTAGGTTGGGGTGGAATTTGACCCAGATTCTGCGCACAGTTACCGTACACATATCGTGTATTCTAATGTATTAAACGCACGGGGTGCAGCGCTGCAAGTTTCATGGGAAAATGGAGTTTGAAGTTCCCCATTTTCCGGACCCTCTATATCTAAACGTAAGAAGGGAAGTCTAATTAAGGTGAAGCAGTATGCTTAACTATAATAAGGAATATCCCAAGTTAATTTCCTTTTCTAAGGGTATAAGTATACTCTGCTTCTGATTTGTAATTATCCCACTCATACCTATGGGATTATGTTCTTACATCCATGTGTGGAATCTAGAAAAGCCGAAAACTTTGGATTCCATTTTCTTGCATTGTTTTAAGCAGCGTGCCCCTCGCGTTTAATACATTATTCTACCCAGCGCGCGTCTAAGTATATGCTAATTTCGAGCCAGATATCCCCACGTTTTCCTGCATTCGCCCACGCAAGAAAGGTGTAGCGTTCGTCCCTTCGTTCTGTCAGCTCGGGAACGCTTTATCACAGCGCAAGGTGCGGTCGAACGACCGATGCCGTGGCTGCTTTATCGCTTCCCCTTCCCCGCTCAATTCCCCGCGTTTTCTGTTCCATTTTTCCTTCCCGTTTCCCGTAGATCCCCAGCGAGGAAGCCCTCCTTTACGACCGCGCCGTTTTACGACTCCTCGATACACTTGACACGCGTTCCACCGATTCTTATTTCCTCGTTCGCCATTCGCCACTGCGTTCTAAACGAAACTCTCGATTTTCACTGGATTTTTCCTTTCAATATTCCGCTGGGAAACCGTACAAGCTAGAAACTCCCTACTGCTCGAAGTCTCAGCAAGCATTGTGTTTCTATCAAAGACTTAGTCGATCGTTCAGCACGGACGTAGCTGTATGAATGATTGAAAATTCCCGAATTAGAATAGCGATTCGGATCTGCAAGATGTTTGGCTATTTCGAATGCGAGCGTTGCAGGCAATGCCAGACAAGCTAACGACAGAGATCGATGGAGCATTCTCGCGCCGATCAAACCCGACCATCGCACAGCGCGAAAGCTTCTAATCGCGCTCGTAAATCGTCCGCTTCATTAGTCGCGCGCCAACTTTCTACCTCGATTTTTCCCCTTTCGATCGGGCTTCTATTTTTAACCCAGATACCCGCGATCTACGGCTGCCTTATCAGCGGCCAATTAACTCGGCCAGATGCTTTTCAAACGTCCGCGGTATCGCGGAAGGAAATCGGTAGGCGGTGGATCCGAGGAGGAAGACGAGAGGGAAACGGGGCTGACGGTGGCGTGCGAGTCCTCGAAGCGGTGTCGCGTAACAAGCTAGAGGCTTCTTAAGGTGTGCGAAGGGTCTTCTTAAGCCCTAGCTTGTAACAGGACTATCCGTGTTCGTCGTTGAAGAATTCCTCCTCGCTCGTCTCCGCGTTTCGTCATATCCAGACTTTACTGTTCCCCGTGTGTAAACGGACACTTTATTACCTCTTTCTCCTCGCGCGAAGCACCGCGCATTTTCACTTTTCACGTTCAGAACCAGTTCCCCCCCGTTGCTGCGATCCACGGCGCACAGAAACACCGTATTAATGTAGGGGAGAGTTGCCTATATCGTACCACTTAAGACATTTTACGTCATATTTCATATTTGGTACTCATTTGAACGCAAATAACTATTGGATATTGTAGCTTGATCTTTTAGGCACCTACTATTATATATTTAACCTTTTGTTCACAACAAATTAATTTGTTATTAATGTTTTGGTAACATAGTGTAAAAGGTACGATTTAGGCAACCGGTCGCCTAAATCGTACCTCTTGGTTTCCAAAATCGTACCTCTTCTAAAAATAGTAAATTTTTAAATGAAAATAATAATAAATATGTGGGGGAGAAACGAAATCTTTTATATACAGATATTAAGAACAAATAAAGAAACATACAAGGTATAATAATTAAAAATATTATATATTTATATTCACATTGGTGGTCATATCATAACCTGTCATATTTTATGCGTGGCAAATAAAGAAAAATAACACATTAAACAAAACAATTTGGGCAATAATAACTTTTTGTTTTTTTTAATACTCCTGCACAACTATCGTGCACCCACAATGTGCATTTTATGCATTGAATCATATTTTCTACTTGTGATTCGTTACACCAAAAGCAAAACCACTCTTCTTCCTTGGTACAAATAGTTATTGAATTTTGTTCCACTTTTGTTAATGGAGTATTGAGAAATATTTGGCTTGATGTAGTAGGAATATCTTCTTGTTTTATTTTTTTTAAGCTGTTTTGTCTACAGTTTTTCTTATAATATCTAATTTTTGGCAATAACCTATATTATATATGTCATATGCACATAACCCGTATGTACCAAGCTAGATGCGTGGAGCGAACGTATTAAATGAGTTCCCAAATCGTACTGGTACGATTTAAGAAACTTTGTAGTGGTACGATTTAGGAAACATTATCAATTTATTTATAAATATCAATTTAGACTTTATAATGAATGTAATACGTACATAAAATGAATGTAAAATATTCTACATTAAACCCGCTTTCAGACAAATACAAAAATACAGGACAAAATTGCATTGTTTGCTTATTATCAGCTAAGATAAACTGGTAAAAAGTTACATCAATCATACCTGATTTTCTTAAATATTTATAGGACGCATAATACAGGGTGTAAGCTCAAACGGTTTTGTTTATATTTCTCATTTCGCATTTACTTGACATTTTTACCATCAAATGTCACTTATATTCATTAATCGCTGAGAAATTGACGAGGTACGATTTAGGTGACCAGTACGATATTGGCAACTCTCCCCTACGTTCGCCTTCGGTCATTCGTTATACCCGCATCTTATTTCCTCCGTACGTTTCCTTCCACCCGTTTCTGGATCGTTTCACGCCCGTTTCCTGTTATCGTTCGCCAAGGCCTCGCGGTTTCGCTGATTCCTCCGCGGCGTATCTGCGAGACGTCGGTGTTTGCTTTATCATTTCTGGGCGAAGCTATCTTTGGATTTCTAAGTATATGCAGCGAAGGGTCTGCTTTGCGAAAGGATTAATGTATGCTGCCAAGATTCTTGGTTAAATTTAGAAATTTAGTTAAAGAAAGGGAAAATAATGATTAAATAATAAACTCCACTATATCTCCCCCTTGGTAAGCGATTCCCAGAATCTTCGAGCGGCTCGCGCGCGTTCAAAGTTGCTCCCTTTTCCGCCGAGGGAACTGGGGTCGACTGGTAGGGCTTATCTAGCTTCGGTGTTGGTTGACAACCGCGTTACGGGACCGACACAAGCGGCATTATACGTGCTCTTTCGTCGCTTTGGCTCAGTTGGCTCGCGAGCGTGCACGCCTCCACGCACGCCTCTCGTTTTCTTCTACTGCTCGCCGGCCTAACGAGACTTCCTTCCCAAGGAACATCGCCGGAACGAAGGCGGGATTGTTAATCGTTCGAACAAAGACACTAGCACCGACACCACGCGCACAGTGAGACTCGCAAAGGACCGGAGGGATTTCCACGGAAGGAACGATGACTTTGCCCCGCATCCTGGGGCCAACAGATCGACCCAACGACCTGGATCTCCGTCGATCCCACCGCGGATCCTCTATCCAAGCCTGTCGATCGCGGAAACTCGGCGATTGCTATTCAAAGCGACTGAAATCGAAGGGGACAGGAGAGAAGCGATCTTCGACGAACACCCACGCGTAGCTCCCCGTTGTCTTACCGTCGCCGATGCGCGTCAGCGATGTAGCAAGTGTCTAGGCGATGTAAACCGGCGCGCTTGTTGTCGATACCCGAGAGATCGCGGACAACCAACGACAGTGAAAGTCAACCAAAAGCGAATCAGCTGTGATAAGTTACGTAATGGGGTCGGAGCTTGTGCGCCGAGTGCTTCTTCGTTCCATCGAGCAACCGAGCGTGCTCCTCGAGGCAGAGGCCTGACTCGGCGTGCTCCGGTAAACCGTGGGATTCTGATTTTAAGTGGCGCCGATAGTGTTTAATGTAAGCAGACGAGGCGAGGAAAGATGGAGCTGGTGAAGAGCAACGCGATCGAGATCCTGTCGAGGAGGAGCGTGGCGATAAAGGATTACGATATCGAGAACGGGGTGGATGAGGTGGAGGATGAGGATGGCCAGCAGGACGAGGGCGATCGTACGTCTTTGAAGATCGATCTCTCGATGGCCGAGCAGTTCTACTACGAGGTGATCTCGTCGTTCGAGCAGGAGGAGGTATATATACGCACGCGTTGACACGCCTTTAATAAACCGTGCCGTTCTGATTGCTAATCTCGCGATCGCCGTGCCTGCATACCCGTATCATTGTGTCGCGTCCCTCGCTGGCCCAGAAACTGCTTTTCATTCGGTTAAAACTGTCCCTTCCGAGCCCCGAACAGTTCAGAGTTGCTAATTCCTCCATGTACCTACTCCTAGTTGGGCAACTCTGCCGGTCCCATGAATGGCTTTGATGCGTCGATTCGCCACTTTCAACAGAGTCCCTAGACTCCCTCGTTTCTTTGCACGAATTTCCTTCGCTCGTGGGAACATTGAATTTCCAAACTAGGTACTCCCCGAGCCATCGCAGTAATTGTATGTTACATGTTTTCATCGTTCCAGTGTTGTTACACAGTTGGCAGTGCAGTAACACACGTTCCTGGTCAATCGCCCGCAGATATTGCCACAAGCATCGGCGATAAGTGCCGCGTGTTAATTGTAACTGCAATTATCTTGGTTCCTTCCGCGTTTGTCGCCAATTTTCGTGGCAATGTATCGCGAACGGTCGATCAAAGGAACGTATTATTTTAGCTTGCCCCGTGCTCAGTAACGAGCTGAGTATCATAAAACCCTCCACTGTCATTAATGAGTACCCTGTACGACCTCGAAATCTGCGCATAACGATTCAATGGAAATTCCATTTCCAAAGCTAGCATTTTCCTTTCAGATCGAATAATCTTTTACTACGGATTAATAATTAAAGATACGGATATGGCAAAAGGCAATCTGGTAATAAAGCTTCGCGAAAACAATAGAGGTTGCTACAGGCACGTTTATTATATTCGTCGAAATAATGGAAGCAATCACAATAAATTCACAATTAATTTCTGTTTATTGCATACTGGCCGAAGCAAACTTTGAAACTCATATTTCTATGTACATACGTCTGCGTAACAGATTCAGCAATAGGTTTTACGTGTTATATCGGCATCGCTGTTATTCCAGGCAACAACCTAAATCTCTAGAATACCTATAAATTCTAAGATACAGTTCTTTTCAATAGAACTATCTTATCGCTGTTACCATTCACAGTTTAAACTCTCCTTCGACCACTACTGTAACATGGATCGACGCAGCCTCCAGACAGCTGGTGGCTTGGCGAGCCTTTATCCGCGATTAGCGATTCGCTGCCCGCTGTTTGCACTTCGCGCGATTCGTTCGCACGGTTCACGAACCCGTGCTGCTGGATGAGCGCCTAGATTTCAAGGCGAGCCAGTTGCCCGATAAAACGACGTAATAAATAATGTTAGCAGCGGCGCGACTGCTGTAAGGATTATCGTTTTAAATGCAAGTACACGAACGCCCACGAAATCGCACGGCCGCGAAACGCTCGCCCCTCTTCCTCTCTCCCTCTGCCGGGACTGTGTTGTACAGCTGTAAAGCATGATTCTAATTTGACTCATTGGATTATTTATCGTCGCCGGGGCTCGCTCGACGATAGGAGAGCCCCTTTCCCGTGACTAACAGTGATTCGATTAACAGCACTTCCTTATTTTCCTACGCCAAGGTGTAGAAAGCCTGGGATATTTACTGTTCAACTTTGCGCAATCTGCATCTAGCTTGTTTTTTAACAGTCCTCCCCGCTCGATCTGGAGCTGGTGATGAATCGGCGATGTTCAATTTTAAAGGAGAGTTTATTCCAGCTATGATCAGTGTCTCGCGGAACACTTTTTATTCGCGAACGTTCAGGTAGCGTTACGAATATTACCGGATCGTGACAAAGGTCGCGGATCGTCGATTATTCGGTGCACTGGTTCACCAGAAATTCTCCCAATCCGCGGCCCTCGAATATCCCGTGGCTCGTCGCCCATCGATTTTCGCAATTTTTTAATCTCCAACTTCCCCTCTATTGCGTGGCGAATTTAGCAAGTCGCGTCGAAACCGACGGGCCCTTCCATTATTGCATTCATCGGCAGGATGAAATTTTTAATCTCCGACTTCCCCTGCTGGGAACACCGTGATCCAATTCCTCCACCGTTCGATTCATCCTGGCCAATTTATCCCCATTTCCTTCACTACCGCGTCTGCGAGTTCGACGAAATTTTCGTCCACGAGTACCCGCAGTCGCCGATCGCAATTCGGCGCGTAAAATTCTGGCGATATAAGAGAATCACGGTGGAAACGACGGAGGGGATCCGTTCGAAGATAGAAAATCGATGGGGCATTTTAACGGCAGCGATGCTTCTGGCGTGGCAATCCGAAATGATCTTAATTAGCCGGGACGGGTGAGAAGCTTAAAATGCGCGGAGGCATTCGACAGTGGGACGTGTCGGTGCGCGCGGAATGTGCAAGGCGATGCAGACAGCCTATTCCCCTCGTTCGATGCATTGTCGTCTCCTCTCTTTCGTCATACAGAGAGACACAGGCGAAGCAGGTTGTGCGCCGACGGTTTGTGTGTCACGGCGCGCCCATCTAGCCTCTACAGCGCGGTTTAAACACAGCCACCCACGTGTTGCCACGTGTAGCTTCCTAAGTCCCCCTTACGCTTTAATAACTCTAGAAATTCATCAAATCCTTTTCCAAACCACGGGTCTTCAGATTCTCAATCACTCTCCGCACCATCCCGTTAGGTGAAGACTCCTTAAAAATCCTCCAACACCGCTGCCCCAAAATTCAGCCCGCAAAAAGCGACGGAATAAGCGATTCTCTCCGCGTGTCCTGAGAAGCCAAGAATGCGAGCACACATCCGAGGTCCCGCCAGTGAATCAGGGAAAAGGCCCGTCTAGCATCCGTGAACTAATGCAAGACATTAGGCTACTGGTCGCGCGCGTCCCGTGTTTTGTATGCATAACCCGCCCTACCCCTTTCTCTGCCCCCCGTTTCCTCCCTGTCTCCCTTAATTTCTCGTGGTTGCCGCGTTGGTCGCAGCCACCAGCAGCGGTCTGGCTGTCGCGCCACCGGCGCAATCCGTGCCAGTGCTTCTCTCCCCTTGGTGCAGCTGCAGCTGCACCGGCAACAGATTCTCCTCGAGGCATTCCCCGGGGCCAGACCCGCCGACGGGAATGCAATTTAACGTCGTAATTGTCCGCGGATAATTGTAATAATTAGTGCCCTTGTCGTTCCAGTCGGCTCCTTCTAGCTCCGCCAGCAGCCACCGTGACACGGCTGTTAATCATATCGCCGGGGCCCTTTTATCGCTCGTTCCTCTACGCCTTCCCGTTTGTTACCGCGGAGCTGAACCGCGAGCGCTGCCGCCGCACGTTCGCGCGATTGTTTTGGGAATTCTCCCGGTGGACAGGTGGTGTATCGGCGGGAGGGGTTCGGCGGCGAAACAAATCGTCTTCGGATGCATTTGACTTGGAAATGGGGGGATAGCTCGCGCGTTGGAGTTTCGCGGAGGGATGACGCTGCGGGGGGTTGCTGGTAACAGCGTGTAGAGGGATTGGCGGGCGAGGTTTTTCTTGCGGGACGATTTATTCTCAGGGCTCCCCCGGGTCGTGGGAAAAATGGGAGATCTCTGCGACAAAAATTTATTGCAGCTCCCTGTTCCCCTTTACTCTCTGTTAGTTGTGTATTAGCTTCTATGGTTATTAGCAGAACCTTGTTCGCTCTAACAGTTGCATTAGTTGCACTGATCGATTCTAGATACTAACACCGTTCCCAATAGCCTCACCCTCCTCGCTGCCGCGCGCTAAGCTCCGCCACACTTAATTACAAGAAACGCGAACCACCCCTAATCTGAAACTACTTGAAGCAACGCCACTCCGCGCCGGCACTCCATCTTCCCCGCACAATGTTCACAGAATTATCTGGGGCGCTCCGTCATAAAATCGACCTGCGCAGAAAAATTTGCCCAAGGGGTTTATTAACACCCTTCCCCCGGTCCAGGGGATCCTTAAAACAAACGTTCCTCGGCCACGCGACACGAACCACCCTCGTAACTTATCGTCCCGCGAGAAATTGCATAAACATTCCTCGAGCCCCTTGCTCCGCCCCCCATGCCACCCTCCCTTCTATCTCGATAATGTACCAGGGGGGTGGGGGTAGGGGCATCATCGTCTCGGGGAGGAATTACGTCGATATTTCACGCGGCGCAGGATAAACATCCCCGCGAGATCCCGTATGCATCGCTTACGCAAAACTTCGTCCCATCGCATAATGCAACGTTAATATTTCACGCGGCGCGCGTTGCCCGTTAACGGGCGCGAATTTCTCGCCGCGCCCTGGGGCGCCTGCAGCCGCCTCGGGAGCGTCGGCCGCGAGGGAGGGCCGGGATCACTGACGAGTCGCGATAAATTATCCGTGGATAATTATCGAGTGGACGTGTCCAGAGCAGGCGATCGTAGCCGTCGGTCCGCGTCGATTAGTCTTTCACGGGCGAAATGCTCGATGTGACGTGTAATACGCGAAATCGTTACCGGCCGCGTTCCTGCGCGGTCATGCTGGCTGCGCCGGAAGTCCGCGACAGAAACCACCGCGCCCGGCAAGTCCGCCGAAACGAGTGCAACTTATCGGTGGCTGAGATTAACGATCGTGCTCTCTGCAGCTGGAGGGAAGTTCGGTGCGGATTGAACGGGGAATTTTGAAGGCGGGAGGGGTTGTTTGAACAATCCAGTAGGATATATAATTTTGAGGTAATTACACTTAATGTAGATGTGTTTATATCACACTGTAGAATAGTATCCTAAGTTCTCGTTGGACTTTCGATAGTAGCTAACCCATTAAGGGGGTATAGGACTATTGAAATCTCGGAAAATCGATTTTTTTATTATTATTAATTCTGGAAGTGCCATGCTTTGCGAACATTTACAACAATGTATCGTGAGGAAATTCGAATAATTACGGAAATTATAGCGCTGAACGTAACTGAATGCACCGTCGAGTAACGGCCTCGCAGAGCGGTATTGGCGTATGGGACTTAACTTTGAAGCCGTTTATCTCGAAACTAGATTTTCAAACACGGTGTACATCATAGCTCTTAAACGAATGAATTTTTTCACTTAAAATTTTAACTGGACCTGTAGAATTCCTTTCTCTATCGTGTGGAATTTCCGCAATCAACATTGGATGTTTGTAAACACATTTTATAACTGATTAAAGACGATTTTTTTTCAGAAAAATGTGGAAAAAACTTGATTCGTGTGTAACTTTTACAATTTTTGTTTAAATTCGGATTGGTTCACCTGGGACTATGTACACCAATTACAGCTGCGCGCTACGCGGGACCATCTTTAGCGTCAAATAACTTGAATAATTTTCAACATTCTGACAATTTTTTTATTTTACATTACTCGTTAAAGCGTACATAAGAAACTGTGAAAAGTGCCAGTATGGTGATTATTTGGTATCTAAGCAATCCAACCGACAAGAAACCGTCGATTTCAGTCGTTCAATAGTCCTGTACCCCCTTAAGTACCTCAAACTTCTGAAATAATTCATACATCAAAGCGCTAGTAATACCTGCTTCTATAGTTGATACAGAAACGGTGCACAAACAGAAATTTTAATTCATCATTCCACTAAGAACGAGGCAACGTCGCGGAGCAACGAACCAGAGGAACAAAGGGGAGAAAAAGAGGCGCCCTTTTTTACGCCCAATTTAAAATTCTTCCAAGAAGGGTGCTCGCCCCCTCTTCAACCCCTACCAACATCAGAATTAATTACGGGGGTGGTAATAAGGCCGATGCGCGCTTTTACGCGATACGGAGGACGGTCTCGCTAGGCTCTTAAGGTTTATAAGGTCATCGGCTCCAACCCCCCTCCCTTCGCCCCCTCGCCCCTTTTTACCCGCGCTACGACGTTACACGATGTTACGCGGCTGGGTAGACGATCTGGTCGTGTAATCAGAATAATGAGCAAAGCCGAGGCTGCTCCGTCCCCGTGTCCCGTGTCTCGCGATAATTAGGCGATAGAGGTTTCTGCTCTCTCTTGTGTGCCAGACCGCCGCGCCGTTCGCTCTTCTTTGTTCGGCGAATCGATGGACGCTGAGGGATTCGGTTACCATCGCGGCACCGTCAAATCTCTCTGACAAATTTCAAAGTGTAGGTACCTACTCCATTCAGATTGGAGCGTGTGTTCCGAATTTCTTTTTACACGAATACCAACATACGGAATGTTATTCACATTCGATGGAGGAATCACCCGTTCTTATCACAGAATTCCTACATCCACCAACATCCTGGAACTCTACATACATCCCGAGAAATTCGGTTCCCATATCGCTTGGAACTGCACCCAGCGCAAGGCTTCCGCTCAATTAACTCGCCCAGTAGTCGTCGAGCCGGAACCATTTCGGCACGAAACCTCCCCCATTCTTCCCACAACAGCCTCCTATAAAATGGAAGCATTTCTATGTCCCGCACCGTCTTAACGCGTACATTGTTCAGCGATTTCCGCGCAACTTCCCCAAGCTCTCCGTGCAACCATTCGCCGATTAATTGTCCCTCCAGCTCCACCGAGCTCTCCCCCCGTGGAAAACGGATCCCAGGTTCGGTAACAAGTTCGGAGGGGCCTTCGTTACCCGCATTTTCGTCGATCAACAGCTGCGAGGCAGCTCGGGGCGACTCGGAAGCGACGTAGCGGCGCGACGGGGACAGAGGCATTTCGCCCGGATAAATGGTCCAGTAGTAATTGTCCCCTTCGCGATTTTAATGATCCGAGGCGAGAGAAGTCGCGATCCCTGTCGATGCATTTACCTTTTCGAGCGGGCTCGGCGCGCGGCCCTCGTAAACAATGAATAATTTATCCCGCTCGCAATGGAGCAGCTTGTCCCTTCAACCCCCTCGCTGCCTCCCTGCCCTCGCGCTCCAGCAGCAATTTCCCGCTGCAGCGCCGATATACACGCGGAAGCGAGAACGAGCCCTCGAAGTCGCACAATTGCCGGGATTAAATGCTCTCGGCCATTGTCGCGAGAGGGGACATCGTCGATGTTAATATAATTCCTACGGAACGCGTAATGGTGTTCATTCGGAGAGAGGATCGAGTGTTTGGACGAGGCGGTGCTCCACGGGCCCGAAAATTTCGCCCTCGCCCGGTCCAGCAATTCAATCCACTTCGAAACTACGGTCACCGAGGCGGCCACTTCCACTCTAACTTCCACTGTCTGCTTTTTAAATTCCCGTTGTTCAGTGGGATGGAAGCTTTGATTTCTTTAAGGCACTGATAATTAACTGGTAGCGTGATCTTGTTGCCTGAGGTTGGAGCAACAGTTGCCTCTTTTTATTCCGCGGATAGAGAATAGCAAGGGTAGCTGGCTTCGGCGTCGTTTTTCTTATGTAACAAAGATGGCTCGTTGCCTCTACTGATAGCGCAATACCGCGCACGGTAAAGGGTTCGTAATTCCGCCGAGACGAGTCTCTAACAACGTAACGCCTGGATTTAACGCGGCGTGTTAGGCGGAATGGAGTTTTCGAGCCGGCGTGTGTTATTACTCCGCTGGAGTGGAACGGAGAACGTTTCAATATCGCCGCGAAATGCTAGCCGTTTTATGGCAGTCGCGGAATCTCCGCGGCTCCGTTTAAGCGCTAAAATATCGCGAATACTTTCAGCCCCGCGGCATTTCCCGGGCGAAATATCAGCATTGTCGTAGCGCGAGCCGGTGCAACGACCTTTGGCGAATGTGGATCGCGCTTTGAAACCTGTTGGAAGGCTACGATCGCCGGGCACAGATATATTGACAGCGGTTGTAAACTCTGTTGCACGTAATTCGCGCGCCGCCGTGGCTGTCATCGCCGGTCAAAGGAAAGTTCGCGCGTGCTCGTGGCTGAAACCCGAGGAATTACGCAATCCTCGGGCTCGCGGCGCAGAATACTCTGCGACTGGGTGGCGGCATCGGTGTCGCGCGATTTTTCTACGGAACTATTTTAGGGGATCGACGCTGTCGGTTGTTTTGGAAATTTGAGACCTCGGATATAATAGCAAGTCGGTCTCTTTAGCTGCGAAGAATGGCTATGCAGAGAGTTGGGCATTATTAGAATAAAATGATCTTGAATAAGAATTGCGAATGCTATAAAGTTATTCGAGAATAACGAATAATTTTTTATTCGAATAAAAATTTATTCGAATAATGCCATCAGTGTTTCTTCAGTAGTATCAGTGTCTAATGATTATCAAAGTCAATTATAATACTGCCTCCATCGCGCTCTTTAAGAAGGTTGCTTCGTTAGTATTATCGCGACGAGGTGTTCGGCAAATATAATCGCTACTATCTTTTATCGCCCCCAAGTTTCACCCGTCCTCCACTAATAGATGACTGTGAAAAATGCGCTGACTGGGCTGAGCTCTTGTATGATTTAATTCTAGGCTGAAAAACTGGAAAATTGAGACGTTCCTTAATAAATACTTCAATTAACGTGACAGACAGGCGATTGATCGAAGATATGGAAACGCGTGTCCGACCGTACGTCGAGCAGACGTTGAAACAGTTAATTACTGCAATCACACGCGTCCTATCTTGAGCGACAGCGGTTGCCCGCTGGTTAAGTGGCCAGAGATTACACAGATAGACAATCGTGTTAAGGATCTCCGATTTCAAACGTCCTTTCAACTTATATTACACGAGAGAGCCAAGCGGTTCGCTCCAGATTTACACCGCAGAATTGCTCGGGAGCACAGTTTTTCACGCTAAAGTGGCACGCAAGCGTTGCGGGGCTCTGTTCTAGACCCTCGCTTCATGGCACGTCTCAAACGCGACGGCCATTCGCCGCTGTCAGGCATCGTCTTTTTAAGAACCAACGCATTTCTTAATCGACGTACACCAGATTAGAAGGCGCGCCAAGCGGAACAATAAAATACGCTCTAACAATCGTTGAAAGCGACGCATTAAACTCTTGCGAACTCGCTCGAGTAACAGATGGATGCTCTTCTTTTCTGTCTAGCGAAGACAGACCGAAGACAATGGAAGTGAACTTCCCTATTTCCAAGTATGCCTTCCAGGCACGGAGCTTTGTAAAAGTGGAGTAGTTCTGTGCCATATTATTCCCTGCTCCAAAGACCTGCGTTCAATGACAACAGCGTTGGACAGAGATATAATTGATGGGTCGATAAGTGGATGAATTAGAGCCGAAAGAGTTAACACCTTTCCTTCATTCGATCGCGAATTAAAACTCTCCTAACCACTGCCATTCGGAACACACCAAACATCCGAAGCAGCCAAACGAGAGGAACAAGTGGAGACGCTCAACGAACATACCGACTAATTTTAACAGCGATAATCTGGTAATAAGTGGTCGTCCGCTCGCAGAACCTACTTTCACGGTCGCGCAAGTCCAGGCCGCGATAGTCGCTGGGCGTTTTACACGCGAACCCTCCAGCCAGCTGCCCTTTTCTACCCCCCAGCTCTCTCGGTGTCCTTATTTCTCCCGCAGATAGCAGCGCCACGCAGGACGAGATTGCGGCGTACTTAATGGGCCTTTAACCCCTGCGCGTTCGCTCCACTGCCGCGCTCGCGCGCACCCCGAGACTTCCGGTACAATTTTCCCATTGAGAAGTGCAGCCTCGCTGCCCCATTAAAATTCACCCTCCTGCCCCCTTGTCCCCGTGCAGCGCGCAGGGTCCAGCAGCCTTCTGCTCTCGCCGGCAGTTTCTGGCTGCCTCTTGTTTTCTCGTTACACCCCGAGGCTTCCCCTCCAATGAGCGGGATGAATGGCAGCGTCGAGACCGGAGTCCAAATCGACCGGCACGGGACTCGCGCTCGGTCACTAGCGTTTCACAGGCTCGAATGCCGCGCCAGGGGAAAGCCTGTGGGTTCGTGGCCAATTTCTTTAAAGAGGCGACACTGGTTGGGACTAGGGTCGAGGATCAGGGATATTGTATTGTCGCCTGGCGATGAATGGGGATGGCACTGATAAGGGTAGAATCGCCGGCAGACATACGGGGAAATGGTACCTCGAGGGTGAAGGGTGAAAGTGTGTACGCGAGTGGAGGAATGGAGGGTCGAAGCCGAAATGGAGGAAGCAGTTGTGCGGAGCATCTTTCGGGGAGGGTTCGAGGGAGTTGTCTGCATCCCTGGTTAGACCATGTCGCGGGTAGTTACTGCTAGGGAAAGGGGAGGATTGACCTACATAGAATCTGGCTGCGAGGCTATCAGACGAAATCACGCGAGATTCTTCAGCGGCCATTAGAATCTACTATCTGAAATGAAAATTGCAGATGCTGTAGGTACTCCGTTAGCCCCAACTCGGCGAATGTTACTACCGAAAGTCAAAATTATGCGGAACGAAATGGCGCTTGAATTTGTTGCCCCCCGCGGAAAATGGCGGAAGCCTGCTGAAATATCAAGCGAAATCCCTGAAAGTTTGATGAGCCGAGACTGGCACAGATGCGCGACGCTTTGTAAAGTTACATGCTGTCGCTGTTTTTGTTCCCTTTTTTTCTCGTTGGGTCCGTCGGAAGTTGGACTTTTATGAAGTCCCGAGCACGCGACGCGTTAAAAACACACACGTTTTCGCGGAAAACTGAATCCCTTCCACGGTAAATATAACGTGCACACGTTTTACGGCGGCTCTCTGTTTGGTAAAAAGTTTTCGAGGTCCCTCCCCTGCCCCGTTGCTAGCGCGCGGGCGTTTAAATTAATGTAATCGAAATTACGGTTTGCCATTTCCCGGGGACCGTGAAGTTTTCGCGGTTGTTCCGCCCGCTCGTTCATCCGGCGATGACCACCCCCGCGTCTTCGCGGTGGAAGAAGGCGATCCCGTCGACAGTCTCGACTTCGCCCGGGACTTGCCCGCGGTTGCAGCGACCGAGCGGGCGGGTCGACGCTCCTGCGAATCGAATAAACGGCCGAGAGTGAAATTACGATGGCCCCTGCGAAACTCATTTGGGGCCGAATCTTTAATTAAACGCGCGGCGTAACGCCGCCAATTGCGATGCGCGCCCGACCCTGTCCCGTTCGAAATAATATCCTCCACTTGTTACCACACAATTCATCGTTACAAGCATTAAGACCACCAGGCGATTTTTTGTACACTGCGGGTGGACCTTGAGAAACGTGGAAATTGTGAGTGAGGGTTTTGAATCGGAAAAGCTACGGGTACTTGGATCCATCGCTCGGATTACACGTTCCATTTTTAGCAGAGCACGCTGCACGCGTCTCCCGGTGCATCTCCCGCGCGAACAACGAGGAGATATTCACACTTTGTTCGAAAACGTAGAAATCCTTTCAGACGACCCTGAAGCTAAAACGGTACCTGTCGCGTCTCCTGGATGTTGAGCACGCGCCGCTCGCTCGCGATTCTCTTGGAGCGGAGCTCGATGTTAGGCGTAATCCCGGTCCAAGCTGAAAGCCAATCACTCCCTTGAAAATAATACGACTGGTATGGAAAGAAGATCAGCCAAGTGGCTAAGATTTACGATTCTTATCCGTCGCCAATATTTAATCCGCTCCCCGTCGATTCGTCGGTGAAAATACCTGGAAAGGTAAATTTCCCTGGCAATCCCCGGCAAAAAGCTACATCTGAATTTACACAGGACGGTAGAAAGAAGTTTTAATGGTATGCGTTGATCAATCGCCCTCCACTCTCTCTCTCTCTCTAGCTCTCCGTGTATTTGCCGGGGAAGCGGAGCTCGTTACCGATTTTCCGCGTTATTTCATAATTCTGCAAAAATACATTAACGATTAATTGCGCAGCTAGTGAACTTTCCAACCGAGCGGCGAGCGGGCCGTGATCCGTTAGCCGTGAAATTAATTTGCTGGACGACACGAGATTTTAATTACGTTTGGTAGTGATCACACGACCGTGCCCGCGCCGTACGAGAGGCAGAGCGCGGGGACGGAGATAGAGTAACGTTGAAGTAATTAAGTTCCACCTACGCCCTCGCCCCCTTCGAAAGACGCTGGCCCTCCGCCCCCTGCCTCGTGGCTCACGAGAGGAATTCTTTATCCAACGTTTTCCACCATGCGAACGTCTTTCGCTCTGGGTTCCACATCCATCTTCACCCTTTTCATCCCTCCCATCGCTAGCTTCCGTTCCCCTGAAAAGGTGAAACCTCCCGTGCACGTGTTCGACACATGTGTTGGTTCTCGGTACGCGCACACGAACGTGCGCGGTACTAACCGAACTGGCAGGACTATGCGCAAACTCATAGACAATTGAAGAGTCCTTCCGGAAAGCACTGCAAGTGCCAAAAATCAAATTCTATACTATAGTAGGTATTACCATTGGCACGTAGGACATTTTCTGATAAAAGTTGTTTTTTAATTTTTGGCACTCACTGTGTTTTTGTACAAGGACTCTTCAATTATAAAGAAGAAGAAGAATCTCTTCAAGCTTAGAAAACTAAAGAAATCGCGCCGCTAGATCTCAAGCTCCCAGTCTCTGAAACCTGCACCCTTTCTTATCTGTTGCTTCCGACCATTCGAACAACGCCTACCATCTCCATCCCCTGCATCCGTTCGATCAAGCAACCCCCAGTTCCCCAAGGCATACGCACTCCTCTCGTCCAGCTTGCGTATCGCCGTCAGCAGCGGTCACCGCGATTGTATCCAGCCTAAAGGGTAAGCAACAGGGATCTCAGGCTCGCCCCGTAATCACCGCGTCCCGTTAACACAAGCGCGATAATTATTGTTACCGTACACCGGCGGCGGGCTTGTTATAAGCTCCGCCAAGTGTGGCGCAGGGGAAGGAAGGGAAACCAAGCCGGTGATCTCGCAGACAATTGCGCGTAATTAACACGCCGGGGCCGGTCCCGTCGCTGTGGGACAGACCGTTGCGTATCGGTGGCTGCTCCCCCGCCAGCCCCTTCGCCGATACGTATCACGGAAATTGCACTTGCCGTTTCTCCGGCTGCTAATCCGATCCCCGTAGGGTGGATCCGCGAGCGGAGTCGAGGACTACGCCTAAGATCGGGCCGAGTCGGGTCTGGGTATTATAACGGGGGGGTGAAAGGGGAAGAGGCACGGAGTCTGGTAATTTCGGCGAAAGCCTAAACATCCGATTGCACTTTGCTCGCGGACGAATCGCGCGCAAGTTTGGATTTGCGGCGACACGGAGAGGAGCACGGAGCCGTGAGGTGATAGATGCTGCCGGTTCTTGGGGGAGCCACAGCTGGACGGTTGGTTGCAAAGCTCGAGGAAAACGGGGATGCGGCATGGATATGCATTCGTCGGTCCCATTGTGTAGGAGACTTGAATTGGGTATAGGTTACTTAGGAAGCTTCGGACGACTCTGGTGATTGTAGATCGGGGAGCGGTTGAATGATAGGGAGAAAGATTAACCTGTTCACTTTGCGGGACAGGTTCCGTCACTTAAAAATACCTGCCCCACATTCGTGACGCCTCGCGTTCGTACCCCAGATTCGCCCGCCGATGTATATCGCATGTGCAATCCACCCTGCACGGGCGACCTTCGAGAACCAAAGTAGACGGGGACACGGTAAATTAATTAACCAAAAGCCGTCGGGAAGTGAAGTTCGGGGCCCCCGGTTAATCGGACGCGGGCTAGTCAGTTTAACAGACAATCGGGCGTAATTAACACCGCGTCGCGAGTTTCGGTGGGGCAGCGAGGCCGCGACGAGGAGCAGTCCTATCAGTATCTCTCGTGTAGCCTCCCTCGTGTCGCAGATACAATCACGGAAATTGCTCTTACCGTCTCGCCGACTGTTAATCCGATTCCCGTGTAGCGTTCTGCCTGGTGGCCGCGGCGCGGCTAAGTCCAGATGACTGATTCCAGATAAGGAATAGATGACCGTATCGCGATAAGGGGAGACATGATACAGCGCTGCTACCATCCGCCGGGGTCGGGGCTATTCTCCTTGGAGCGGTTGCACGGCTCGCCTTTCAGGAAACGCCTGCTCGCGACGCGCGGGAAGGCCCATTCTCTTTTCTCTCTGTTTCGCCGTGGCGTGCCACCGCGCGCAGGAAACGCGCGGCTTGTATGCGATCTCGCGTGCTGAAAGCTGCGACAGGGGCTCCCGCGGACCGGAGCGTACCGCCTGGCGTGTCCGATCGCGCGGAAAAAGAGCTCGCTGACGGGGCACGCTTTCGTCGTTTCGCTTCGCTGCGTTGCGCGATGGTAGTAGCGCGGTTATAAAAATCACCCCGGGGGCGCCGTTGAAATCGAGTCGGAGATGTTCGGGACTGGCGACGAGGCTGATGTTTCAGCTGTGCTCGGTTGGGAAGTGTGCAGGTAGTCGATCGTGGGATCAGAGACGTCTAGGAACTCAAGATGGGAGTAGACGAGCGGAGCGTGTAAAGGTCTACGCACACGTATCTGTTCCCGCACGGTTCGGAACTGTCAGCTTGAATGGTCTCTCTGTTCCAGTGTCGGTAACTGGCACGGGCAAGCGCGAGCTGAGCTATTCCAGAGCAGGGAAACGATATTTTTTACCACTGATACGTGTGCGTAGACCTTAAGGATACAGTTTCATTAGTAAGGCGTAACGATGGATTATTACCCCTGGGATGAAAGTACGAGGCGTCGGTGTGCTGTAGTATATGTTAATACGCATTTATTACATCCAAGGGGTATTAAGACCGCCAGGTGGACGTCGTCAGAGTGGCGTCAGCGACGGACATTAAAGGGGAAACGATCCTCGTAACGTTGATATTGCTGCAGGTAGATCCACGGCCTCCATGATTACACCAAGGAGTTGTGTATCAGGGTATAGCGCCTTCGAGTGTCCCTGCCTTTATCCCCTGCCATCGCGTTCATGATTACCGCTTCGTAATTAATTTGTCGATTATCCATAATGCCTGATAACGGGTCCCTTTGATGATCCGCGGTATAACGAAACGACCCGGGAATTAAATTTCTACTTCGCCCTCGTCGTTCACGCGCATGTAAACCTTGATCTCTGGTTTGCATAAATTGTATCCATTCGAAGGTTTCGTTGTCTGAGAGTTAGTCGTGATAAGGCATGATGGCTTTGCGACCTAAATCTTTCTCTCCCACGTGCCCGGTCGAAATTCTGCGTTTCAGCAAACACGAAATTCGCCACCGTGGCGCCGTTCGAAATTAATTAAAAGTATGAAGCGGCGAGCGCTGCAGTGCGCGCTTCAAGTGTTTAGACGGGCTTCGCAGTCCCACGATGGAGAATGCACGAGTGTGTTCACGTGTAACGAAGGAAGTGTAGGAACTTTGAATTACTGATTTGGTTAAAAAATTTTCCTCAATTTCTCTAATCGAGTAGAAATTCTTAAGTTGTTGCATCGCCCCGTACCTACACTTACAATTACCTAACACTCTTCTTGAACCCGATCTCCCCTTCAAATTACAAATACCACACCCTCCATCCGTCATCGCACGCGATAGGCGCTAGCGTTGCTAAATCTGTGGCCAAATTGCTGTCCCAAGCCCGATGCACTTCTCCCCCGGATTATAAATATTTGCCAGCGATATGGAAGCGCGGGGACGTTCTGTGCCATTGGTGCAGGTTTCGATCTCCCCGCGGAGGCCGCCCCCCATTCAAGGAGCCGTACACTCTAAAACGGATCCTCGTTTTAAGAGCATCTGTCGGCACAATGGAGTTTCACGGAAGAGCGGACAGGAATACTTCGTCTCCTACGCGAAGGTAGGGGCGATGGTAAAAACCGTTCCATCGTGTCCGGGCAGACATGCATTTGCGTGCCGCGGGAAATATTTTTATCAATCGGGGCGCGCGTATCTCTGCCCGCGGCGCCGCGGAATATTTCAATGCTCTCTGCGCGTACCGCGGTGCATAAAGCGCCCGTCGCGAACGGCTTTAACGATCCCCGGCAAATGAAGCTAATGAATACCTTTTCCCGATGGACGGCTCTCTGTCTGGACGAATGAGTTCTCGCGATAATCTGCTTCGACGTAAAAACAGGGGAAAAAGGCATGCAATTTCATTTCTTTAACTCTGGCCACCATCCGTGCGGAAACCCTGTGGTTGCTACTGTTCAACACGTTTCCTGAACGCCGATGAGCGTCCCCCGCACACGCCGCTCGTGTTGCGCCGAGCGCCTCTAATACAATTTCGAGGATTTATGCTTCAAGGGTTTCTAGTGTTCGGTTTGTCAATGGACTCTGTGTATTAGCTGATTTTCACACCTATACTCGTCGAGGTATTTTTATCGTCAATTTGTTTTCGTGGATAGCGATTTTCTTCTCTGGAAATCTCCAAGTGAAACGGAACGTTAACCCTCTCTCGACGATTTCAACATTCCTCGCTCGCACGCAGCGAGCGTTCAAGACCCAGTCACGCCCGCCTCGAGGGTCTTCGGACTTCGTCCATGGAACTTCCGCGAATCCATTGGACTTCCATGTATTTATTAGCCGTAGTATGGAGGAATGATGCCCGTCAGCGCGTATCGATCGGCGCGCGTTAGAACGAACGCTCCCTGTAATAATATATGCAAATAATTCCGATAAATTGCCGAGCGATTATTCCGTGACATTAATCATTCGTTACGCAGCGTGTCGCGCGTCCTCCGAACTAATTACACGAACCGAATTCATCCGCGTGAACAGGTATAATGAATTTATCTTGCATCGTAGGGCGTTATTTTCATGGAAATGCCCCTCCGCTGAATAATCCTACGAAAATTATTTGTCGGGCGCGGTGAAACTTGCGGAGGATTAAGCGGGGTGCTTTTAAATCATACCACGGTATATTCTCAGCAACGTCGCTTTCGTTTTCTTCGTCGTTACACTTGAATGACGAACCCGAGGAGCCAGTCACTTTCGCGTGGCTTCCGGCGAACGCCGAGGTCGCCGACCCACGTGGCACCGGCGCGCATTCAGAAATAAGAAAGAATTGGGCAATCCCCGTGCGCCTCGGCTCGAAGGAGCGCTGTTCCACCCGTGGAATCGATGGAACGCGGTTCGGAATCACGGCGAAGACGCGTGAGGTGAAGGTCTAGGGTACTTCGACGAGGCTACGAGGCCAGATTTATAATAGATGCGGATGGCGTGCTGCCAGCGGCCAAGCGCCACAATATTGCCGCTTAGTCACCTACACCAGGCGTCCTCTGTGTCCTCCACCTCGACGCTGTAATAAATAACAGAAACGACTGCGGGAAAACTGAAAATTTAGGAGAGGCTCGCTGGCTGACTCGACGTTGCGCGTGTCTTTCCATGCTACTTATTTTCCCTTCGTGAATCTGGACCGAGATTTTGCTTCCACACCATCGCACGCTCGTGGTTATATTTACTTTGTTATTGGAAGATAGCGGCAGCGGGATTAGTGGCCCTGCGGAAAGTTTCATGGTTGCTTTCTCGGTTAATCTCGAGTTTTTTAAGCGAAGGTGTATAACGGGGGTTGATTGAGTTATCGAAGTCGTATCTATAAGAAACGAATGGGGAGGAAGCGTCCTTGAGATTGTCCGAGGGGCTTGATTGCCATTTCCCTCGATTTTCAAACAGCTGCCACGAATAACGCTCGCAAGAGGTGCTGGAGGAGTCGCTTCTCCGATCAGACACTTTCTCTGTAAGGGACGCGTGGAAGGAACAATGCGACAATGATTTACTCGGGCCGCGACACGCATAATAAATCACACCTTTCGCTTGCGTCACTCATCGATACAAAGACAGATGCTGAACAGTGCATCATGCTATAGAAAAGAAGACGTAAAAATACGTGCGTGCAATGATTGAAAGAAAAGTGTATAGCTATACAATCCTTCGTAGCCATTACTTTCCCTTGTCACCCTTAAAATTCCATCGCCAACAAGTCTCTTCCCCCATCGTTATCAGTGTAATATAAACTTAGGAATCCCGAACTCCCATTGCCAGTCGTCTTCCATTCGACCCCCAAGCCTCCCCCAAATTCTCGCAACCACCCCGAAAACTCGCCCGAAGAACCGCGACGGTGATCTCTCCTCGCGAAATCTCGCCAGGAAAATTCCGCGACGCACTAATTACCGAATGGACCGTGCAAACGGCAAAACAGGGAGTACTGGACGGCGCCAGACAATTAGCTTCGTAAATTCCGCGAAGAAGTTGGTGCGCGGCGCGAGGGAGCACGGGAGAGAAGGATGGGGAAAGTGAGAGAAACGGAGAGAGGCGAAAGCACGGCCGAGTTAACTTTAATTGCCCGGTTGGCTACATAATAAATGACATTGCAGGCGGCCAAGTAAGGGGGGAGGAAAAATTGTTTCGCCCCCCCCCTTGCTCCAGCTCTGTTCGTGCACTTTCGTCCGCCTGTTTGTTGGAACGGTCTCGCGCGCAGGGAAACGGGAACGTATTGATAGCTCTGTAATCTTATTTCCGAGTGTACATTCATCTTGGTCGCGTCACTTTCGACGCCCGTACGTTCTTTCCCCCGAGAATTTATCGCCGGGAATTAAATCCCCACCTGTCTGGTCACGAAGAAGATTGGCACTCGATCGCATCGCCGTTCTGCTCCTTTCCCGTGCCCCCCTGTGTCTCGATGGCTTCGATTCCGTCTGCCGGCGTTCCTTGCAAATTAGGGGAGTTTATGGGCTTTTAATTCTCGTCGCATGAACGGGGCGAATGGGTGTAGGGGTGGAAAAGGTAGTTCGAGGAGCAATGAAGTAAGTTGAGGAAAGAATCGTTCACAGGATCGTGGATATAATAGCGTTTGTTTAAACCAATGCCTAGTGGAGGCGGTGTGGATCACCGCTGGTGTGGCCAGGGAAGGGACTGCACTCCAACGACCAAATTTGACGGTTGATAGGACGGCACTTTTATTGGCCGAAGTGGGCGTCGTTCACAAGCAACACGAGCACTCCACAGACAGATAACACGAACAAACACGACTCACAAAACACGGAACGGAAACTATGTACAAGGCTATGTACAATGGGCGCTGGGCGCGAATGGCTCGAAGGGCCGTTTTAAATCGTCTTTAAACTGTTGGGTCGCGGGGCGACAAAAGACCGATGGTTTGGTGCGTGCGAGAGCGTGTGTGTCTTAGACAGGTGTTCTGACGACTAACTGCCGGATTCTTGGAAGCGCGCAACGCTCGAATCCGGGCAAAAACGTGTGACGTAGCTAACCGTCTTACCGGACGGTGTGTCACCGTGTTTACACGCTCCCGCACGCACATTTAAATCCGCGCAACAGCTGAGCGGTGAATCTCGGCTGCAACAGCGTTTTATTCGATTAGAAGGTATTTCGACGTTTGAAGGTCGACTTCAGACTTTTCTTTCAAATAAAAGATCATTTAAATATGCCATGACTGAAAGAGGAAAGAATCTCAATGGTACATTTTATCCACGAGTCTGAGGTGGACTTTAAAGCATCTGTCGCAAAGGGAATCGTCCGATGTGTCGCAAAACAGGACAACTCGAAATTGAATGCAGAGACTGCCTTCGCGTTGAACCTCGGCCAGGGGTTGCAATTACGACGTAATTACTAAGTGCGCTGCTAATTAGGTTTATTGACACCTGCAGTTGGAACGGTGTCAGCGAAGAACGGTACGAAGACTGTCGCAACGGGACCAACGAATAGGAGTAAACAATTATAAACGTAAGATAAAAGACCCAATACGTGGACACGTCCCAGTAGCTGGACACTGGTGCAAATAATACTGATTAGTACATTTAATATTCGCTTTATCCAAAAAAGAAATATTTTATTCAATTATTCAAATATTTAGTAAAATATATTCATATATATATATATATATATATTTGGTATATTTGTAACACTCGTAAAAAACAATTTATTCTCTTGAACTGTCCGGTTTACACCATTTTAGTATTGGATTTATCTGATTTGCTAAGCAGTCGATGTACACACGAATACACATAACCTTAAAATTAGTCATTCAATAATAGATTCTTTTTACTCAAGTTTGTTTCCTGATTTGAATAAATTACTTATACAGAAGAAATATGCAAAAAGAAAAAACTATTGTGTTGTTTTTTTTTATTTAATTTCTCTAGAAAACATCCAAATTGCTGATGTTTCATTATGTGTCCATGTAATGGGAGAGTAAAATCGGGACGCCGGGACATACTAGTTCAGCTGTCCAAGTATTGGGCCATTGTAAGGTCTATGAATTTTCAATATTTCACAAAATTATTCACTCCTACAATATGTGTGTTTTTTTTTTAATGATAAAGTACACACGATGCCCCATGTAATTGCAAAATCGTTTTTATATAAATCGATTTGTATAACCGAAAAATTCTCAAATGTGTGTACGCCGTACCTTAAATGTCCAGGTATTGGGACATTTACCTTACTCTAGCTTTCTCGATCATTTGTCCATGAATTTCGTCGTGCTTACGCTCTTTTCGAATTCACCCTCCATACGTGGTGTACACTCCACTTTTCAAATAGATGTTACGAAGAATCATAAGTATAAACACCCCTTTCGATTTGCAGTACGCAAATGTGAATAGACACCGAGGATCGACGAAATTCCACGGTTATTGGCCATCAAAATAACGTTCGCCACTTTAAAACGTCTGTCTGTCGTTACCTACCCTCGTTTTATGCGATGACGCTCATAAGCGATTATCCTTTATTGATAAGAGTGCGAGACTGTTTCATTGCCTCCGCGTCGATGCTGACTGGACGTCGGGCTTTACGGTATTCGTTTTTACTTGCAATTGGACACGGTATCAAATTTATCTCGCTTCGTCGAATTCGTTGCAATTGTAAGAAGGGTATACAGAGAGACTTGGTCCTTCGTCAGCTTGAGTTGCGTTGCACGAAATGAGATAAATCCTACACAGAAAATTCGCCAGGCGAATAGTAAGTATGTAAGTGCATTCGTCATTTTTAATTAACCGACTTCAAAAAGGAGGTTATAGATTCGACCCATATGTATTTTTTTTTAAATTTTAAAAAAAAATTAAAACCGACTTCAAAAAATAAAAATGCACTAAAAAGTAAAAAATACTTTTTTCCCTTATTTAATTTACAACTCTCATATTTTTTAAGTCGGCGCCTCATCATTTGCACTGTGTAAATCTGGCGCTCCACTATTTCAGCGGTCTGGTTGGCTAAATATGAGGCAGAGATGGATATTACAAATTTGTTGTCTTACGTTCAAATTACTGTCCTCTCACTCTCCGCCCTATCTTTATTCTATAATTCGCACAAATTCTTCCTATCATTCCAGCAATGCTCCCAATACACGATCCCAGTCGCTCCTTTCCGTTCCCCCACATGACACGTCGAAGTTCCGCGCTTCATTTTCCTATCTTTCTTCTCGCTATTACAACTCCCTTCCTCTCGAGATTCGCTCCCTTCCTACTATTTCCTCGTTCAAGCGCGCCGCTGCTTCCTATATTCGCACAAACCACGTGTAAGTCTAATTCTAATGGCAATAATCCTTAATAATCTTTAATGATCCTTAATGATCTTTAATTTCTCTTCCTTTGTATTTCGTATTATATTCTTATTATCTTATTTCTTATTATTTTATCATGTTGTTTGTTTATATACATATATTGTTGTATTTCTTTGTTGTTTGTATTTAAGGTCAGGCATAGTAACAGCATACTAGCTACGCCTCGCCTTTTACTCCAGTAATAAAGACGTTTAATAATAATAATAATTAAATAAGGGAAAAAAGTATTTTTTACTTTATAGTTCATTTTTATTTTTTTTAACTCGGTTTTAATTTTTTTTAAATTTTTTTACAATTCGATGCTTCTCGGAACTTGGAAGCTCCACAACTCTAAATTAAATGGAACCTTTGTGAACAGACTTAGCACGGATGCTATAAACTCTTGGTTTAGCTTGATCAATTCCCTTCGGACCAATAGAACACTGTTTTTTTTAAGACCAATATCTGATCTGGATAATTCCAGTAATTTACCAGGCGTGAAAATCTATGACAGTAGGTACTTACATATAGCTTTCAGCTTTGAATCTCTATCAGCGTGCTCTCGGACAGAGCCCCTCTCTTCGCGTCGTCGGCAGCTCGACCAACTTCCGCCATCGACTTCACCAGCCGCCTTTTTCTTCGCTTCCCGCATTAAGAACGCGCGCTGGATACCGAACAAACGTCGCTTAAAAGTACTTTCATAGCGGGACGACTAATTAGAGCGATTTAGCGTCCGTCGTTGACGTTTATTTCGAATGCAAATGCAGACTTCTGCCAACCCTTTTCCACTGTTCGCCTGCCGTTCTCCTTTCTCTCCTCGTTGCTCTTTCCCCACCCAGCCCTTTTCTTCCGCTTCCTCTGCACCACCTGTTCTAGCTTCCCTTCCTCCCTATTCCCTCTGTCTATTGTTTCCCCTTTTATTCTCGGCTTTGCTGTTCATTCCGCCCCCGTTCCCCAGCCACCCTCGCAGCTCCGCCCGCCCCTCCTTTCACCCCTTTTTTAACCCCGAAACGCAAATTTCTGATCCATCGAAGCATCGTATTTCCACGCGTCTCATAATTGAATCATTAAGATGCGACACGAGGTATCCCCATTCTAGTCTCAACGCAGCAACTAATATCCACTTATGCGTAGATACCAGAGCGATCATCCCCCGCAATACTCTGGACAGAAAATTCCCCACCTCGACCAGTGCCCGAAATTCTCGCGCGCCCCGCAACTGTGCCACAGAATCCCTCCGCTTCTAATTCCGTTCACACGTTGCATCGCGAGAACGCATCCCAGAGGATTTTGCTCCGCGGTAGGTTGTTTCTCCTCCCTCGAGCCAAATGGAAACTGAAAGGACCGAGAGCGCCGGCTCGCGAAGCGGCAATTTTCTCATTTTCCCCGGCGCTGCTCGGCGGTGCTGCGAGCCCGGTTTTCCGTGTCGAGGGTCGACCGCGAAAAGGTGGCGACTTAACCGGGGAAACGCTGGATGGAAGGGGCGCGACGCTTGAATGGGAGGTAATCGAATGAATGGAAAGAGCGACTGGATGCTTTCGGGTCGTCGGTCCAGGCTGAAAGGGGATGTTAGGTGTTGTTTAAGGGTCATTGTTGCGCGTCCCCCCCTTTGTCCCCCGGGCCCGAGTTCATGATGCAATCCGTTTCGCCGTTTCACCGTGAAACGTAATTTATTGGAGTGGAAAAAGGGCGCGCTGCCCTGACGACTCGGTCGCTGTAAGCTTGCCATTTCATTGTGCGACGCGTTGAAAGGAAAATCGTCGACCTATTCGCTGGATAGACAGCTCTCTGCCACTCTCGGGCTCCTCTTCCCGCCGCGTTGTCTCGATTTCCGAAGATCGAAGAGGGAGGCTCCGCGAGGAATATCGTCTTACGGAGTGTTCTTTAACACTTAAGCCTGCCGAGGCACTTGGCTCCTTCTCAAACTGGAATCGTGCTGAGCTGCAAGATAAATTCATTAGCCCGTGGCACGCCATCTAAATCCCGTTTAAACAGCACTTGGAGAACTCGATTCGCCAGAGTTGCTGTAATTAAAATTCGGATAAGTTGCGCGGCGAGTGCGCCGATAAGAGGAGCCTTTGGAAGACGGCAGTTGCGCCCCGTCCTCGCGAACGCAGCGGGTTTTGAAATAATTCCTCTTTATGTATTCTGCTTAATGAATGGGAACACCATTTGTCGTAATGCAATCAGAATTCTTCGCGTCGACGGCGAAATACGAGCGACCTGGCTGCGATTTCCAACGAATTGTAGCAGCAACGGTTATTCATTCACGGCTGACCCATATACGTATGGGCGCGCGAAACCCGGTAAACCATAAATGTGGTTTTCATGACCATAAACTTCTGCCCCGACAATTACGCTTGTAACTTTCTTTTCGGCCCCGCCGGCGCAGAAACTCCGTCTGCTCGGCCGGCCAGCACTATTTCCAGGACAATGGCTTCATTGTCCTCGTTGAAACATCTCTTCCTTTTCGCCAAACAATTACGCTTCGATTATTAGCGCCGTCGTAACGAAATTATGCGCACGTTAAGGCGGTACCGATGGATCGCGGCGTTAGAAGAGTAGCTAAACGTCCTCCGAGTCCCATGGCGTTCCCCCGCAACGCGCGTAAAAGGAGGATCTAATGCAGTGCATAAAATTACAAGCGAACAAGCTCGCTAAGGCGATACGTTCGAGCCGAGGCGGTTAATACTTGTTTCCCAGCGCTGAGGTGAAAAAAAGGAGGTGCTAGAGGAAAAAGTTGAACGTTTTAACGAGGTCCAACTTTCTACGACCTTCTTCTTTCTCTCGGGTGCAACGATGCACCTGCACCGCGCAATTGCACCCTCTTAAACTTACCTGCTCCTTCTCTTCCATAAAGGAAAAATGTGTTGCCATAATTCTACCGAATTCGGTAATTCTATGAGCCAAGGCGGGACGGTATCCCAAAGGAACTCCTCGCGTGCCATTTCACGAGCCGCGAAGCCCGCTCGAGAATTATCCAGCGAGGATCCCGGCGCGACAGATGGAAAGAACTGATTCCCCCGTTTGCTTGCAGAAAATATGTGTCTTCCAAAAGTTGCTCGAGGATCTGTCGTCGCGGATGGCCGCTGCCGAGGCGTTGCAGAGCGGCTGGCAGAATCCGAGCGACGCGAACGAGGCGACGGAATTGCTGGAGCAATTGCAGAAATTCGGCGAACGGCTGGTCCCCATTCAGAGGAACATCGAGGACGCGAACGACCAGGCGAGCGTCTTCGCCTCGAGCAGCGTCATCGTTTCTCATGCTTTGCTGGCGAAACTCGAAGATCTCAACACCAGGTACCGCGTCCCCGCCGAGTTCCGCGGAACATCGTGGCTCTGTCGCTCCGAGATTTATCAGGCCCCCTTTCTTCCTCCGTGGCTGCGAAGATCCACTCGGCACTGCGAGCTACCGCGGAGGAAGCTCGTTATCGGAGCGACGGTGTCGCGTAACTTTTATGTGGGGCATTAAGAAATTTGGAGCAGCTGGAAAAGTACTCGGGGGCGATTCAGTAGTAATGCTCGAAATTCCACTGGCGCGGCGGACGCGCCGGATTGAAGGGAAGGGAGGTGGCGAAGATGCAGAAGGATAGTTTAAAGTTTAGGGGGTACATATGCTGGGTAGAAATTCGCTTAGTGATGTTGAATTTTATGGATACTCGGGATATTGTAAGGAACTGATTTCCTTGGCGACTCGTGCGCGTTGGAAAGGAATTCGATAGTCAGAAAATTTATCTGGTTATAAAGGATTCCAATAGTTTGCTGTCCCAGAATGTTAACAAGAAGATACCCGTGAAATTTGATCAGCGAACATCTCACGTACTCGAGGAGCCTTTTTTCGTTTTACGCGGCCATTTTCCCGCGGATTTCACGGTGCCATTCAGCTGGGGAAAGTCGTAGGAGACGGCGAGTAACTTTTTTCATGTGTTTTCGCAGGTGGAAGGTGCTGCAAGTGGCGGTTGACGAGCGTTACAAGTTGCTAAGCGGATTTGGAAAGGATGGCAGCACCCCGGGCAGCCAGGCTTTCCTCGCGAGCAGCGTGGAACCACCATGGGAGAGAGCCCTCACACCCGCCAAAGTGCCTTACTATATCAAGTAATCGATCTTCCTTTTGCCACCCAGCCCGGGTCCCTTTGAAATTCACGGCCGAATCGCCGCCCGGATCCTCCCCGTTCCAGCGCCATCTTAACGCGCAAGCAAACGAATAATTGATGAGACAATTGTGATTTGAGGCAACAAGAAGTTCACCAGGGGATTCGCCGCCACTCGGGACTTGACGCACAGAAGGGGGAATATTTAGTCGAGCGTATTTGCGGGCGGACGGGACGATAGAAATTCGAAATTCCATCGACAAACCGCGTCCTGATGGCTGGACCTCCGCTGATGGAGCGAATTAGGTCGAGTCGTACGTTTTGCCTAACCAAATGCCTGATTATACCATATTCTAACGGCGGAGCCGTTAACCCACAACTCGCCGCAACTAAATAATCGGATAAGGAGCTTTGAAAGAACAGCGTGAAGCTCCAACCTCATCCCATCAGTGGAGGATTAAAAGCAATTTTATTTCAATTCCAGCCGAACGGTCCTAAAGATTCCAAAGCCAATAAATCTGGGGATTCGTCGACCCGTGGATAAATTCTTAAAACGCAGCTGGGAGCCAAGAATCGTCCGGATTTAATGAAGATTAAACAAAGTTCCCAGCGCTCGACTTTCCCGAACTTCTATCCAGTGCAGGGGGGAGGGGGGGGGGGGGTGGGAGATGGGGTGTCCTTCTTGTTACCGAATTTCATTAATTTCTTAATCCATCCGCGTTGCTGCGCCGCGGTCGTTTAATTTCCTAATCCCCGGAACCGTTTTCAGCCATCACTCGGAGACCACCCATTGGGATCATCCGAAGATGATAGATCTGATGTCCTCTCTGGCGGACCTGAACGAAGTGCGATTTTCCGCGTACAGAACAGCGATGAAGCTGCGGACCGTTCAGAAACGATTGTGCCGTGAGTATCGCCAAGTGGTCTTGTTCGTTCGTTGCCCTCCGCTCGACGACGATCAGTCTCGCCCCTGTTGCAAATCAGCTCCTCCGGCCTGGGCCCGTTCATTAATCGTCATAATTTTCTCGATTAATCACATGCCCGAGTGCGATGACGCACTGCATCACCGTCGATGGATCTGATCCCTCGCGTGGCTCTGTTTTGCCTCATTAGCCAGCCACGATCGTTCTTTCGACCACGCGCAGAGTCTGCCATTGCACTGTAGCGTCCCCGTTTTCGTTCCCACAGAAATACTGTGGCATTTTATGACTTCGGCAATTGACCTTGAGTTAAATTTTCGTTTCAAGTACTCAGCTACTTTCGCTCCAATGTCTGGTAACAAAGGGGTTGACTGCAGTATCTACACTAATCATGATAAATGTACATAGAAGAAAGGACTGAGACCTGAACCTTCGTTATATCGATTTTTTCTCCGCAGTGGACATGTTGAGCCTTTCCGCCGCATTGGAGCAGTTCGATTCGCACGGGCTACGGGCGCAGAATGACAAACTGATCGACATCCCTGACATGGTGACTGTCCTGACGTCTCTGTACGAAGTGATTACATCCGACAATACTACGCCGATGTCCGTGCCACTGTGCATCGATCTGGCCATCAATTGGCTCCTCAATGTCTACGATAGGTGTGTGCAATCGGCCAGCATTGCCAGCCAATTAACTGGAGCTGTCCAGATCTTTCACGTCCGGTCTCACAGATGATTGAATCTTTTGGAACATTCGTATCGACTGACCCGTGTCCCTTTTTCAGCCAACGAACCGGCCAGATTCGCGTGCTCTCCTTCAAGGTCGGCTTGGTCCTGTTGTGCAAGGGTCACTTGGAAGAGAAGTACAGATGTAAGTTTCCAGTCGGCCTGCCCGTTTTCAGTTTCAAAGCCCCGGTGGCACGGGCTACGTAACGTGGCTGGTACTGTTCCAGATCTGTTTCGGCTGATCGCTGATCCGAATAGACTCGTGGACCAACGGAAGCTGGGTTTACTGTTGCACGACTGCATCCAAGTGCCGAGGCAGTTGGGCGAAGTAGCGGCGTTCGGTGGATCGAACATCGAGCCCAGCGTCCGCAGCTGCTTCGAGAAGGCTGGCAAGGACAAAAACGAAATAGAGGCTGTACACTTTCTGAGCTGGCTGCAACAGGAGCCGCAGAGCATGGTCTGGCTGCCTGTGCTTCATCGGCTCTCCGCCGCGGAGAGCGCTAAGCATCAAGCGAAGTGCAACATATGCAAGGAATATCCCATCACTGGGTTCAGGTGAGATTTCGTGTAATCGAGATCGAAGTGAACCTTCCCGATCGAAAATACGCCATAAGTTATACACCGATCTCAACGCCGTGACTCTTTCAACTTCAGGTACCGCTGCTTGAAGTGCTTCAACTTCGACATGTGCCAGAACTGTTTCTTCTCGGGCCGTAAGGCGAAGAACCACAAGTTGACGCATCCGATGCAGGAATACTGTACCGCGGTAAGTCATCCGTGTACCATGCCTTATAGAATAGGCCGTCTCCGTTATTGTTGAATGGGTGCTACGACAGAATTTCATTTATTTTACAGACCACGTCCGGAGAGGACGTGCGCGACTTCACGAGGGCGCTCAGGAACAAATTCAAGTCGAAACGATACTTTAAGAAGCACCCAAGGGTCGGTTATCTGCCCGTGCAGACCGTGCTCGAGGGAGACGCGCTGGAGAGCCCTGCGCCGTCGCCCCAGCACAGCTCCCTCAGCCAGGACATGCACTCCCGATTGGAAATGTACGCCTCGAGGCTGGCGGAGGTGGAGCTGTCGCGCACGAGAAGCAACTCCACGCCCGACAGCGACGACGAGCACCAGCTGATCGCGCACTATTGCCAGAGCCTGAACGGCGGCGACAACGTGAACGTGCCCAGGAGCCCGATTCAGGTGATGGCGGCGATCGACGCCGAGCAGAGGGAGGAGCTCGAGGCGATGATACGCGAACTGGAGGAGGAGAACGCGACCCTCCAGGCGGAGTACGAGCGGCTGCGCTCGAAGCAGACCCCGGGCTCCACGCCCGAAGATGGACACGGCAATAGGCAACCCGACTGCAACATGATGGCCGAGGCGAAACTTTTGAGACAGCACAAGGGCAGGTTGGAGGCGCGCATGCAGATACTGGAGGACCATAACCGTCAGCTGGAGGCACAGCTGCAGAGACTCAGGCAACTTCTGGACGAGGTGCGTCCAGCGTCTGGCTTCTAGATTTATATATTGCTTGCGATAAGTAGGGTTATCTGCCCGTGCAGACCGTGCACGAGGGAGACGCGCTGGAGAGTCCTGCGCCGTCGCCCCAGGAGCGTAGTAGAGGGTACAGGGGAATATCAGTTAGAAGTATTGTATTTAGAGTAGTATATTTTATTCTTTCGTAATGTTTTACAAGTGGTCTGGTAATAATGCTTACTATTTATTGCAGCCAAACGCTTCCTCGCCGTCGAAGACGGGCACGTTGCAGACACGAAGCGTGACAGCGTCTCAGCTAGCAACGGATTCCCCTGCGAAAATGAATGGACACTATCACGACTCTCCAGGTACGTTAATGGATACTGGGGTAACGTAGTTTCGGATCGAAATGGTGGACAGAATTCCATCGCCGTGTACCCGAAACGTCATTGCGAGATTTTAGTCTGCATTTCTCAGCCAGTTTTTATTCGATCTCAACGTCCATCACGTAAATATCTCTGTTCGGCGCCTCTCATACTAGAGGAGGAAACAATTTTGCAATGTGGGCATACACTTAATCGAGCCGCATTCAGAATAAATGGAAACACAGGGTATATTTCCTTAGCGCTACACTAACTGCATATTAATGCGCGTTTAATAAAATGCCAGAGACACTAGCATAAAGCTTATTGGTATGGGTGTATGGGCGTAGGTGGTGGAGGCTCGAACGAGGGAAGAGTGAGCAGTTTAGAGAGGCCACCACCGCCACCGCATTCACACAGCGTTGCCCATAATGTGGGTAATCTCTTACACATGGCAGGTTCGTTCCCCCTTCGTGTACTATTTGATCGTCTAATCATCCATGTAGTGTTATAAACTTGCTATGTCGAAACGTTCTATGCACGAACTCATTTCTGCTTAACAATAACAATGCTTTCCTGTTTTTCACGCCACAGAATGGATGTAAGGTGAGACTATCAACGCTTCATTTCCTTGCTGGATCTTCTATCCGCACACCGCTGTCGAACGTGTCCAATCTCATTCGATCGAGAATCGTTTATTGTTCAATACTTGTCGTATATACTCGCCAAGCTCTGAAATCGTTCTATCGCAGTGGAACGAAAGAAACGTCTGCGAGCAGTGTAGTAATGATTTATCAGAGCACTCGACTATACACGACGCGTTCTATCCATTGTATATTGTATTCCATTCTCATTCTCTTGTCTGCTCGTCGCTTATTGTCTCCGCATATAGTACAATCATAAACCTGCGAGTGAGGTGCGCATGTGGACGGTTGAAAGGAAAATTTCCTGCGTGAATAACCGTTTCTATGTATTTAACGATAGGTGATTTTCGATGGTTGAAAAAGGAGGGGCTGCTAGGCTGTGCTGTGCCAGAGGCGGTGACGTGAACCTGTTTTCTTTTAGGAGACCTAGGGAAAGCTGTCGGCGAATTGGTGACGGTGATGACCGGCGAGGACTCGTCGAAGACGAACGGACAGAGGGCGCCACCGCCGGCTTTCAAGTAACGACCACGTTCGAGGTGGCGACGTTTTTAAGTTCCAACGATACCGACAACGCGTCGCAAAGAAATATCAATACGATACGATCTTCCACGCGAGATCGCACGAACATTAATCATAATCAATGACCAATATGGAGTCTGGCTCTAACGCATATCAGAGAGATGGTATTATCGCGCAAAAAGCAGGGTCAGGGGAGCCGCCGCAAGTGGTTTTGGGTATTTTATAAGTTTTGATATACACCGTTGTATAGCTAAATTATATCAATAAGACGAGTTTATGGTTTGGCTTCGGGCGGTCCCCTGAGGGGGTAACTTTACTACATATTGACACGTCATATCATGAGATGCTAATCGTACGACGAAAGAATATCAGTTGTTATTAATGCTTGCTAGTTAAACAAAAAAAAAAAACTATTACGAGGAGAGGAGGGAAGAATGGATTATAATGAATTATAAAGAATTACACGAAAGGAAAAAAAATATCATTAACGAATGCATGCAAAAGCAATGTATCAAATCACATAATCTATTATAGGATCGTAGGTTATATATATTTACATACCCATTCTGTTCACTGCCACGGGCTCTTCCTCGACATTATTAAAGCATACACGATGTACATGTTGCGATTCTAGACGACAGGCAAATGAAAGAACACGAGCGAAACGGGAAATGTTAATGGACACTCCATTACGCCTGGTACCTTTCCGTACTTGTGCTGAGAAAATCATGAATTTTACATTCAAAATAGCACACAGACACCACACACGCACGCACACATACATATCATTACACAAAACATGCGCGCTCGTACGTAAATGCAAGTATATAAACTCATACACTGGGGACTTTTTGTAATCGATAACGAAGCAAAGCAATGTGCATTATGACTTTCAAATTTATTTTTTATCCGGTTAACAATCGTTTTTTCAATATTTTTTAATGGATTTTAGATGGCAATGTCTCTTATTTAAGCCTGCCGGATGTTACTTATATTTAAGAGTATATCGATAAGTATCTAATTTACAAGCTGTAGGCTGTATTCTGATATGTAATAAAGTTGTCTAGAAAATAATCCCCTTCATGGACGTCTCGTTTTCGTGATACTAATACGGTTAATAATTTTTGTAGCGCATCAGAATTTTATCCTCGGAAGAGGTTGAAGAGCGACAGAGGAGCGTAAGGGAATGGGCGTGTTACCAAAATTCTTGCGGCCCCGCTAAAATTTCGAGTCTCAGCTTCGAGCAAGTATTTCGGTTTAAAACTCCAGGGAGACTCTGACGGATAAATTATTCAGGCGGGGCGGATTGATCGACGAGCTCTTACAGAGCCGAATTCCTCGGCCAGAAAGACCGTCCGGATTGCAAGGACGTTACCTTGACCGGTTTTAATTCGATCCGGTTTTAATCATCCTTCCATGGAAACCGTAAGTGAATCGCCGGGCAAGAAAGGATCGTGTGGTCGGGCGTGATTGCTCTTGGTATGCGTGACAGTGTCGTGAAACGCTGCAAGTCGATACTCCCTATGAGAAGGAATTCAAAAGTACCCTTAACCTTTCGTTATTATTTAAAGCAGAGTGATATATCGATTTCGTAGCACGCGAAACGCAACAGTCCCGCGAACATTCCTCCAGCTCGAATTCCACTAATGCTATCAGCAGTTTGAAATCAGCTGGCGCGACATTCGTCCAAGGTTTACGCTTATCCGGCGAAATCTAAAACATACGCAAAAGATATCAGAGCAAAAGCGACGCTGCACGAAGAATTCCAGCGTCCGTCAGAAGCACGTCGAAGTGAATTCAATGAAGCGAGGGCAGAAACTTAGGAAATCCTTTCGACCGAGCCAAAAGCAAGGTACCGTAAGGAAAACAAAATGTTCCACCTGCTACCCCCATTAAAATGAAATCGCTCCTCCCAATCATTAAATTCCAAGCAGAGATGGGCAAAAATTTTATTTAAATAGAAATTTCGACTAACGAATAAAAGTTAAAACAATTATTGTCGAATGAAGAAATTAACTCTGCTTTTATTTAGTTAATGCCCAACTCTGATTCCAAGTGCTGCAGTTCCTCGGGGAAGAATTAAAGTCTTATTAAAAGTATTAAAGGTGTATCTTAGATTCGGTATTTTGTAAAAATTAAAGGAATATTTTATCGCTATACGCAGAAGTATGCGATAATCTCGCACGAGCAGTCGCGTGTCTACAGTTTCCCCTTTGGAGCACGGGTAGAGCTAATAGAAATCGAGCGAGTTGCTATTATACAAATTGCATAGGAAGCACGGGGCAGTCGCGTTCGCCAAATTAGCAAGCATTTCTGAAGCACGCGAGGGGAGGTCCTTGCACTTAACACTGGTTCGCTCCGGGCGAACAGCGCGTACAGGGGACGCGTGTTGGTCGCGCGCGTACACGGGCGAGATGCACTCCTCAGGTACAGGCGTACGTGGCCTCGACCTTGGTGCATTGCTGGACTGCACTGTGCATCGTCCCACGCAGTGGCGTAACGCCCAGGTGAAACTCCAATTTTTTGCTCGGCAGTCTCCTCTAAAGGAAACGCGTACTGACTTCTCTATAGTCTCCATTTTCGATCTCTCGTTCTTACCAATCTATAACTCTTCCTCATTTACAGAGAATGTAACTCTTCGTTTAAATTCGTTCATAAATATTTCCTACTTCAAGTAGCGTAGAATTAATCTGCAACGCCTTTATATTCAAGTCGAATGAGTTTCTCGCAAGTGAAGTGTCCCTAAATGTCCAAGCAAAGTTGAGCGTGTATCGAGAAGTGTTGGCAAGTCGCTTCGTGCACCGCATATTCCCGCGAGTGAGTAGTGTTTTTTTAAGGATCACACATTCGCTGGGGCTTGGACGTACAGTCGATTGAGTCATCGATACGTGACACGTATACGAAAACGCGCAAGCAGAAATTTCAGCGTACGCTGAGATCGTCGAAGGCCGATCGTAATCGTTCCCTATTATGGCTGGTTTCATTGAACGCTCGTGACCGATGACCAAACGAACAGTGTACTCCTACATTACTCTGCAATCCGAAAATAATTCTGCATCAACCAATCGTCCCCCGTCCGTGTCTTCGATCATCCGAAAAGGAATTGCATCATTTACGATTCAGATTGAAAACTCCTGGAATGCGCGAGGAGACGCGTGGACTCTCTGTCCAAAATGCAATCAGAAATTTAATGCAAAGCGTTTCGAATAAATTCTGTTAAACCTGTACGCCCCGAGGAAAGGAGCACGTTATTAACTGAATTCCACGCATTCCATCTGCTACGGCAATGCTTTTCTCACGGGGCACCGAACGTCCTCGGAATACAGCAGAGATGCAAGGAAACCGACGTAGGATCGCAGAGTACAGTTCTGCGGAGGAAATTTACGGAGCGCGGCTCGCAGTATTCGAGCTCGATTCTAATCGTTCATTCAGCCACACAGCGGTATAAAAACCGGAGTAAAAAGTGCGTTGAAATTTAAGGAAGTAATTGGAATCGGCAGTAGATCGTGATCGAAATCAGTGTTCCAAATGATTGCTTGGTGCAGTGAAACGCGCGCGGTAAAAAATTCTTTGTCGCCCTACTGCCAGTTCCATTTCCAGAACGAGTTCTCGTCCTAAAGCAACAGAGGGGCACGAGAAAGCGGTCAGGATGTAGCTGGCCGAAGGATCCTACAGTCTATATCTATCGAAGGTTCCTTGACCTAGCGAGAACTCTTTCATCGCGAAGGAACTCTTATAGACTCCCAGCAGCTGAAAATAAAACCTAATTAACGGATATCGAAGTAATTCCAGAAGCGATATTTCTGGCGCTTTAAAGACGAACGACCCTCTACAGCACAGAAACAAACTTTTCCGTGAATACATGTAACGGTAGAATGATAAGATTATCGTATCGAAGGAATTAGGAACTTTCGAAACGAAGCGAGCGCCATTCAAAGAACTCATCGGTCTACATCTGGAGTTGATGTCATCGGTATACACAAATCACGCGAACCTCGGTTACGCGGCAGAAAATTAATAAAGCAGCGACTGTTAAAAAACGCTCCCTCTAGAAACTCGTGCGCGTAGCCTTAAAGTGTTAATGATTTATAAAAACTACCACGAACAACGTATCGACTCTCATCGTGCCCAAAAAACACCCTGCAACAATCAATTTTCCGATTACCAATCATGTCGAATCATGTTCGTCAATCCTCGAAATGCGATAATAATTGGTACCAAAAACCCGCCAAGCTACTTCGCCAAAAAGGCGCGAGGCGGGCAATTTGGAAGCTGCCTGTTCCTCGACACCGAGGAATCTTACCAGAAAATCTCGCTGCACGTATTAGCCCCGTTTCGTCACAAAGAATCGTCTTTCCTACCGTTACGCCGTGAATTACGTGTAACTGGTGGCTGGCCGGAGTTTTTTCGAAGCAGCCACGAAAGCGGCTCCAGGAATTCGTCGAGCGCCGTCTGACGTCATCGCCGTGCCAGACTGGAGAACGGAGGTCACGTGTCGCGGACGAAAACTCGATACGCGGCCAGCGGCGCCGCAGCCAATCGGCGCGCGGCGTGCCCTCTCCAGCGTGGCGCGCGATAGCTGCCACGAGCGCGCCCGCGTCAGTCGAGCCGCGACCGTTAAACAGTGCCCACCGTGAGATTAAGTTCTGCCAGAATAGGACCCAGCGATCCCTAGCTCTTCCCCACGTTCTCCTCCACTGTCAACCGGCGTGAAGCGTCAGCGACCACATGATGGCGTCAAACAGAGCTACCAAATCAGGCTTCGCGGCGGAGGCGCAAAGGAAGGTACGAGCCTCATTTGCTTCTTCAATTCCCACCGTTTCTTTTCCCCGCTTTCGGGGGCAAGGGTGCAGTTCGTGTTTCGCGTTTAGTTCGGCGCCACCGTGACCCAGTGCGCCACCACCCCCCCCCACCCCCCTCTCTGGAATTCGACCTAGTAAGGGTGCGTGGTCGCGCATGTGCGGTTACCGGGGTTCATTGCACCTCAACTCGCTCAAAGGACGGTACATAGAATTGTAATTTGGGATGATCGATGCCATGGGTCTGGGATGGCAAGCTTTGCTTTGGGTAATTAATTCTATTAATGGGGTTCGATGATTGTTACTTTTGCTTGAGTGTTGTACTGTGGTTTTGTTGAGGAAGGAATGGGGAATCGGTTTTGTGGGGAATGGGTTTCCGAGATAGATGTTGATCGATTGAATTATTTGGAATTTAACCCTTAACTGGTATCCTGGGGTCAGTCATGACCCCAAGCACGCAAGGTTCGCTGCAAAATATTTGGTTGTCTAAGTTTGTAAACTGAATTTCTAATTAATTTGATCATAATAGTTTAACTTTCTACGTTTCTATTATTTTATACATTACCTAAGAACAAAATAGGTATTCATAGAGGTTGATCTACTGTCGACTTTACAAATTTCTGTGTCCTTTTTTATTTGGGGTCTGACACGACCCCAAGATACCAGTTACGTTTGCAAAAACAGTATACCAGTTAAGGGTTAACCGAAGGGCTGAATCAAAAATTTCTTGGATCTGTTTTTGATAAAGGTTTTTAATGTGTTTTATTGCTTATCATTGATAGTTAATGGTGTTACTATATTTTGTTTTCTGGGGGGTTTGGGGTGACCCAAAGGGGCGGGGCATTTAGAAAATGTATGAATGCCTCGGTATCGTTGTTTTGCTTCTTCAGTTCAGTGATTTAGTGGAAGAATTCACGGCTGGTAAATATTATGATCTTGTATTGTTGTTTGAGGAACGCTAGGACGATTTCAGTGTTTGTCTCGGGTGTACGTGTCAGTCGCAATCAGACGCCTGTAGATTGCGGCGCTCGTGTCAGAAATATTTCATGGCGCTTATCGGACAGAGTAATCCCGTAAGTAATTGTAACGCGGGATATCGAAGCTGGCCACGCGGGAAGTTCGCTCTGCTAGTGGTTGAATGTCACGTTCTTCCTGGAGTAGCTTGCAGAATCAAATAAGAAAAAACAGAATAGGGTAAAGCAACCAATTGGCCGCATACCAGTGAATGACCATTAGGCCAAAGAAATGCCAATTATAAATTTATATATTTATAAATGGAGTGTAGTTGCACTTTTAATATCCCATATTTTTAGTTACGCGTATTAAGCAAACATGAATAGGTACAATTCTCATTAAAAGTATTTCAAGAATGTATCAAAATGCGGTCATTTACTGGGCTTATACACGTTTTGCATTTTACAATTGATTTTTTAAAAATTACATAATTATTTTAATAGAAATTTCGAGCAAAATAAATTTAAATGCAATTTCAGCAGTTGTTTTGTTGCTATACATAAATATATTCAAGTATTAATCTCAAAGGTCCATAAATTCAACAATTCGGTCATTCACTGGTTGGTTTACCCTACTACTTTCTTATTTCGAACTGTGCATTTCGTTTACTTTGTGAGATTAAGTTACATCACCTCATCTTAATATAATCAATTACACTTTAATTTCTCGTAACTGCTTAATACCGCGCGTCGAGTGAGCACTTTCCAAAATGCCGAAGGAAACACGGATCTCTGAAAGCGTTCGAAATTATCATCGTCCACGGTGCAATCTAAAGCGCCGTATCACGGTGAATAACGCGATACAGATAAGTCTAGTGTAAACGGAAGGGTTCACGGAAGATTATCAAAGTTTTAATACGCTCGGTGGAGTGTCACCTTGAGGAACACCTGAGACATCTGCCCACACTGCTCACCTTTGCAACGAATGTGGCTTGCGAGCAACAGCTGCCCGGCGATCCTTTCTTCGGGGCCCGGGGAATTAAAATGAGAGACTCGGTTGCCGAGGAAGGGAGCGTCCCTCACGAAACTCGCTGGCCATGGTACACTTCTTCGCGGTGCTCGCTTCTCCCTAATATTTCTCTGCGGCGTTACTCCGCGATAGAATCACTGTATCACGTGCTGCATATTTTAGGCTTTACTTGACCCTCGTGTTTTTACACGTGCGAACGCCAGTGTATTAAAACTCGCTGCTTTCTTCCTTCGTTTATAACTACTTGCCTTCTTAGAATTGCTTTCTATAGAAATTCTTACTAAGTGGGCCTACTGGAGGGAAACTAAATAGTAAAAAAAAAAACTAAAAACGTACACGTTTATATAAATACTATCCCTTCAATCATTATCATACTCAGTGGCGGATTTACAGTTGCTTTCTGGGTCCCCGCCCAGGGCCCTATCCTTAAAAAAAATTCTGTTTTTATCCAAACTATATTTGTTTTCTATACTACACTTAGCCCGTTTTTAGTAAACTACCTCTTCATTATCCCGAAAAATGGGACCCTAGGGACGTTTGCCACCTGGGCCTTTTTTCTTAAATCCGCCACTGATCATACACCGCCATAAAGCCTCGCACGGTGCAGCGCAGATTAACGTACCACCTGCAGTCACATTCGCTGGAAATCGCAACGGGCAGATTTCCATTCTCTGTTTTCCCTGCGAAAAGGCTGAATCGTCCACCGTTGAACGATCCGTCCTGCGGTGCAGCCAGTCACAATCCTCCACCGATTAAGCCTCTCGCGACGAAGAAGAAGCACGCCGACGCTGTGTGTTATTTAAATTGGAGCATAAATATCCATGTCAGTGCGATTGATAACAATGCTGCGATCGAGGAGCGCACCGTTGCGTCGTGAGACAGAAGCCGGGCCCGCATCCGTCTTTCAATTAAACACGCCGAGGGGAAAGAAATGGGGCGAGACACAGAGGACCCGTTGTGCGCGCCGACTAGAGCCGGTTCCTTTTGTTTCCCCGCGAAACAATCGGCGGGTAACAAGCCCGAAGGACGCTCATTACGGCACCCGCGGAGAGACTCGTGCTCGTTACGATGATACGGTTATCGCGATCGGAATGCAACGGGGGTCCCGTTCCCTGCATGTCGCCGGTGCCGCTCCGCCTTTCGTCCCACGATTACCGGCTAAGGTCGATCGTCCAAGGAAGCGCGCGTGCAGCCGCGGCGGCCGTGCGCGACGCACCTGCTTTTTCGATTATCGGGGGAGCAGCGGTGCCATTAGCGATGGAAGAATGAATGACAGGGTTACGCGCGACGGCGCTCGGCGATCCCAGCGCGGCGAAAGGTCGCCCGATGACACGTTGTTATCGGTATCTTGGGATACGCTCCGCGAACCACGACCGCCATTCGGTAATTACTAGGCCCGCGGGTTCAAAGATCCCCTTCGAAGCAGCTGTTCTCGGAAGTAATTAAAAGTAATGCCATTCCCCTTTCGACGTCGCGCTTTTTGTAACGTACACGGCGCACGTTTTTATTATAAAATTGCGGTTGTAGCGAAGCTCGGTGTCCGTTATTTCGAGGAAACGGGGAGTAGCCGCATAGGGGCTCCGCTATCGATTTATCATCATCGCGAGGGGGGCTAATTGCCAGAAATGGCGATTACATTGGTCACGCGGCACGCGGCGACCTCGAGAATTTCGATCGAGTAAACTTTACGCGGACGCATCGCGCGTAAGTACTTACCTACCGTGTTCTGCCGTCTTTTGTTAATCACGTCGATTAAGAGCTTCCGTTTTGCTTGTCAATATTCGGAGCCGCGTTTGTGAGAAGCATCAGCGTAGCTAGATCCCCTTGTTTTTTCCCTCGTTAAGCGACATATGGGTGCGATAGTTCGTTAGGAAACCGAGATAACAATTATACGCAGCCACGTGTTTCCGTGAACGTCGCGCGACGAGCGTGCAGCACTTATGTCAGGCGCCTAAAAATAGGCGTGCTTCATTGCGGCGGAGGATATCTGTATTAGCCGGCGGAAGCAATGTAAAGTGGTTTCCGTTTTAGGAGCGAATGGCCCAAGTCGCCTTCGTGGATCTCCAACGTCTTTGCGTTTTCTCTGCGAACATCCCTTATCCGTACGAAATTGTCACTCGTTCCAGCTGTTCCTCCCACTGTCCCTGAGCTCGAGATTTCCGCGGTTCATCTTCTTGCTCGGTCATTCAAGTCACCGCGCAAGGCAGTTCGACTCGCGATTAGAATTTCTCGATTATCTCTTGGCCGGCGCGGCCGCCGGCTTCTAAATCACCGGCGTGAATTCGGAATGGCGCAAGGACTTTTCGAAGAGTCGACCGGCAAATATTTGTAGAAATCATCGGCACGGGAGGCGGAGCGTGTCGACCGAAGTCGAGGCTGTTGCAATCGCGAAACTCCGAACCGACGTACGTAAATTCGTATACAAATGATTAGCTGGCGAGGACGAGCATGGCAATAGAGGCGAAGGACAGCGAGCGTGCTACACGAATTCTGTTAAGCCAGTCATGATATACGTACGTGGAACTCTGCGTCTGCGTTCTGCTCGACCTCCTCGCGAAAACGAGGTTCCCTCGATTACTCCGATTCGACGAGGCTCCTTGAAAAGGTCATGAATAAGCGGCGAAGGAACTGGAGGATGACTTCTCGATAAGATTCGTGATAAAATGCTCGAAGAACTGAGAGTAGGTATTTTCTCGTAGGCGAGTAAGTTGCGTTTTCTTTTAGATTCCTTGGTATAAGAATTTGATAATTACTTTCTTGCCTCAAGTTGTGGTGTAGTTTTAATTAGTGTAGGTTTGATTTTACTATCTCGGAGTCTTTAAGTATCCGAGCACTCTGGTAGGGGAGACCGGGGCAGATTGTAACAAAAAAAGTTTTCACAGTTTTTTCTCGAAAGTGTTTTCCTCAATCAGGAAATAATTTGCGTGATTTACTACTTACATATGTGGTGAACTAATTGCGTGAAAGTACGTGACAAAATCTTGGACACTTAGACATCTAGCTTCATCTTAAACAAATCTGAACCTTTGTTACAATCTGCCCCAGTCCGGGGTAAATTGTAACACATCTGTTTTACTTATTTAAATACAAATATGAACACAAACAAACATTTCTAAAAAATATAAATGAAAACACAGATCATTATTAAACATTTGATATATATAAGTTAAGCAATCATTGCTTATTCATCTGATTCTATCAAAATCTTCTCCTGTGCTTTCTTTACTTTTGCTTTCATACTTTTTTTCTATTTTTTGGATTCTCGATTGTTCTGTTGTTCGTCTAGAGCATCTTTTTCCTTTTGTCAGCAAATAACTTGCTTTATCACCATTTGGAGCGGAGTAAGTATAGTAACAAGTTACAATTTACCCCGAGGTCGAATTTTTGCCTTTTATCTCAGCAAACGAGAAACTAAACATCAAATCACTAAAATGCGTACACATAATAATAAACCAATGTGTACTGATTCGTTTGCGACAAAGAAACAAAAATTCAAACGGTTCCTAATGACGGTTAATTGAAATAAAAGTGCTATGACAACATTTACTTACGTGCTCTAAATACTAAAATTCTGGGCTATTATCACAAAATGAATACATAACGCTCGTTTGTGACACTAAAACCGACGGTGCTAATATCGTCAAGCAGCTCTCGCATGCTGTGGTTTACCAGATTTGTCGTTCAAAAGATTTTACTTATGTTACAATTTACCCCGTGTTACAACCTGCCCCGGTCTCCCCTACCCACGAAATTTATTTTCGGATACCCGGATACTTATCTTTAATTTAGATTCCAGTCCCGAGTATAAGGATGTATCCGAGTACCCGGCTTCGAGTATTTTATCATGATGACTCGATAGTTTAATAGCTAACTGTGAATGCCAGCATATTGTAATAATTGATGGATATAGGAAGAAAGTGCAGCGTTTAAGATTAAAACATGGCTCGATAGTGATCTCTGACCAGTGGCGCATTCGGGATTTAAGGGGACATTCTACTCTCTCGGGCGAAAAATCGGCCACTTTTCGGTGATGGTTTTTATAATGAAGTAAACACTTAATGATTTCGAATTTCTGGGGGTATGTTTTACCACTCTTGAAATACAAGAAAAAATCATTGTTCCTTGTTTATTTCATTTGTTTACACAAATATTTCGCAGTTAAGTTGGCGGCATCAGAATTGCTGGCGGTTGAAATTTCGGACGACTGGATCATCGGAAATAAAAAAACCAAACGTATTTTTAATTCGCAGGAGTATGGTTATCGCGCTTACCACGAAAGAACAATTTTGGACCAAAATTATTAAAATGGCGGTCAATCAAAGTTGAAAGTACCGAAAAGGGCATTTCTTTTCTGTTTAATAGATATAAAATGTGAGAAAATATTAAAAAATCTTAAGATATTTGTGCTAAGCGGGAAAGCCACTAATGCGTAGAATAACATATTAAAATTTTGGATTAATTGGTCATGGAGTTTTTTTTTTATCACATCCGCCAACCAAGAAAATGGTGTTTCGAGAAAAACGCGTTTAAAGTTTTGAGAACCAGGCCGCTGACGCTACAAATACCCATAACATTGAAAATACATCGAATTTCGCTCCAAAAATTTAGGAGGATATTGTAGAAGGTGCATTCTTCCTAATTCAGCAAAAAAAAAATCGAAATTTTTGAGGCCGAGAGAGTAGAATGTCCCCTTAAAGTTTTGAGAACCAGGCCGCTGACGCTACAAATACCTATAACATTGAAAATACATCGAATTTCGCTCCAAAAATTTAGGAAGATGTTGTAGAAGGTGCATTCTTCCGAATTCAGCAAAAAAAAAAATCGAAATTTTTGAGGCCGAGAGAGTAGAATGTCCCCTTAACCTTGAGAGCAGCCCAGCTGAACGGATAAAAGTATTTTTCATGCAAATTCAATAAAATTCATTAGGGGATTATAAAAAATTATTTATAGAATAAAATTCAGCTTTCTTTTCTTTTTACAAAGCCCTTGAGTTACCTCAGTCGTGGTTACATTAATCTCCCCCTTCTGTGGGGGTGCCAGGGCCCCTTGCCTCTCCCCTTCTGGGTGCGCCGGTGTCTCTGACGAATTCCTTCTAAGGGCGTAATCGCTGGGTCTCACGATCGCAGGGGTTAAAGTGTCGCGATAAAGTTAAGCCCGAAGCTTGGATTCCGAGGAACTTTCACTCGTTCGTGAGTCATTCGGGCATAGCTTCTTCCTTATGTCATATTCTTCTCGGCCCGAGGCCTAAGTCGATTTTAATTATCGACGCTTCGATGTGTGTAAGAAATCTCGTTACACAATCGCCTCTAATTATGATCTGCGGACGAAGCTCTACGGTACCGTAGACTAAACGCGAGTTAAGAATTGCAATAAATTCCAAGGGGAAAATGTAATTGGATTTAACTTTTGGATTTAAGTTTCGATTCCATTGCCACTGCAATTTACTTCGTTAGAATCGTTTTGCACCGCAGAAAGAGGCGTTCATTCCAGTAGATCCGTTGATTACGGCACAGCCAATTAATAACGAGAAAGATGACCGAGTTGGTCCAGATCTCGCGGCAACCTCGGCGTCGCCTCCCCTTGGCGACCTTGCGTTTCTTTCAAATTAACATTGATGAATTCCCACGATCGCTGAAACATATTTCACGGTCCAGAAACAACCGTGAACCTTCCACTTGGAATATAATTTAAAATCTGGAGTAAGGGTAAATACGGACCACTTTTTCTGTTTCCAGGAAAACACATATTAAGAATGTAAAAATTGCATAAGCAAAAGGTGGAAATGCTAGCTCATAGATCTGAGATAATGTATAAATAGTTTTTTAGCGTGACAATTCAACTATTTTGAAGCTATGCCATTTCTATAAAATTTTGTCAGGAAAATTCTCCCCTACTTTTTTTTTAGAAAACTGCTCGGAAACAGTATTATAGAATTTCTTTATCCTCTTCGAGTCCTACATTTTCAACTACTTCAACTGTAGATCTACCCTTGTAAATTACCACGAAGCTTATTCCCCAGTAGCTAATTAAAGTTTGAATTTTACTAGCAATATAAAGAGGAAGAGGACGTGGAATTGCGCGTTTTGATGGGCAAGAATAGCCTATTCGATATACTTCATTACAAATGCCGCGTACGAAGGTGTAAAGACGGTCGAACGGATTAAAGCCAAGTTCTGGAGCGATTGTATAACCGTGACGCGTCGCTGTAAGTGACTTCGCTCAATTTGCAAGCTTCCACGTGCTCGCGCGAGATGCGATGCCTTACCTGTTCAGGCTTCATCTCGTTTAGAGGCCCTTATATGGTCGACGTCAAGCAAACAGCCTTCGAGCTGGCTCACAATTGAAAAACTCGAGTTGCGTGCGGATTAAGCGTGCGAGATTTAACGTGACGCGAGGCCTCGCGAACTGGGTCAACGATTTTTCTAAAGAAGGCCCTCTCATCGTGCCATTCGCGGGAAGCGAGCCGGGCTTTTCGGAAACTAGAGCCACCGTGCAGATGTAGCGATAGAAATCAGGGGATATTTATACTACCTAAATTCGCAGAAATTCATAGTGCGATAAAAAACGAGGGAATTTCATAAGCAAAGATAAATCCAAACCGTGGAGTAACATTGTTCTGTATAAGGCTTCGTTTTTTTGAGAGAATCATTGCGAATAACACTGCACCCTGTATATGCAAGCAATTTTCTTAATTGAAACAGCAATTCTGTAATCCTTAACCGATTAATCGCAACAAGTAGATAATTAGAAAGAAACCCCAACCGAAGCTAATCAATTTCACCTGGTGTCTGCGCGAATCATAGAGTACTGTCAAAGGTGTGCAACAATATTTTAGCGTGAGTCATAAATATTAATTAACACACAAATTGGTAGAATTTACACGGTCCGTGTAAAAAGCAGAGAATCGATTTGTCGCGCAGCTGCACGTTGAAAATACCGTAGAATCGTTAGAAAGTAGGTCGGCGATTAAGTGTATATCAAATCGATCCGCGATAAGCTCGATCTTCCTTAATGGCGATCCACCCGTTTAAGGGAGGATCGTCGAATTCGGCTCGAATCCCCTGTCGTCGAGTCTTTACCAAAATGGAAACTGGTCGAGCGAGAGAGGCGTTCTTTTTAAATGCAGTTCTCCTTGCGCTCGCGATCAAGGTGGATCGATGTAGTAACCAGTGCTCTTCTTTTTTCCCCAATCCCGGTACGAAACAGAAACTCGGGCACGCGCGTCGTACATGAAAATTTCGCGATTGACAAGAGGAATTCTATCGCAATCAGATTAGTCAGATTTCACTTAGCCAGTGTGGCTGGTCTCGTATCAGCGCGATATCGACACGTTTGATAATTCATTCCTAAAAATGACGCTTTAATTGAATCGAACGCTCGAATCGAATATCGTTTAAGGTAGTTCCTGAATAATGTACTAAATTACAGAATTCTCTCAAATTTCGTACTAAACTAATTTGGAATACAAGAAACCCTTGTACAGAGTTTAAAATCGATTTACCACATAGTTATCGAGAAATTGTTAATTAAAGTTGATGCATTTTAACACAGTGGCATATGGCGAAAACAAAAAAAGTGGGTTATAGGGTGACTGTACCTAATATCGCCAGGCAAAAGTTAAATCGCTATCAATTGAATAATAATTGATAATTTTGCATGCAGTTATTTTCAAAGTAAAGAGAAATTATTGATCTTTCAAGTAGCATAAGTTAGAATCGTTGAAACCTACCAATTTTTAATTAGGGCTCAAAAAACGTAAGACATGCAAAAATCGGGTCCTGAAAAAAGTGTACCTAATATCGCCTACTCAATAAATATTGATTAATTCATGTATATATGAGTTTTTAAAGTCATTTTCACATGTGCTTTTATTATTTCTTGCTGCATAAATGTTTTTTTATCCATCTTTGATTTTATTTTTATTAGAATAATATGGAAATTTAAAAATATAGATTTTTAAAATATTTTATTTTTTACGTTCCGATGTACATATTGGACAAATATAGTTTATTTCGGTTGCTCCGCACATTTTGTGACCTCACCTGTAACAAACATTACATCGAAACCATTGTTCTCCGGTAGGCGGTATTGAGAACACGCATACTGCTAAAAGAAAAACACTATTTTCATTACGAAAAATATTTGAATCGATTTCATTTCTTAAGCACATCATTAATTAGGTATTTCTAGTAGATATTCTTGCATTCACAGAATTATTAGACTTACCTTCTCCGAATGTGATGTAAAATTATCATAGTCCAATAAATTTAGACACTATTAAGATTCTCTAAAATCCTTCCCTTTCTGTAATTGTTGATCACACGATGCTGCATTTACAGTATGTCTTCCTACATATGTTTAGGTACCAATTCAGTGCATAACCGATAAATTTTAGAGCTTACTTTGCGAGATATAGCGAGTGGCGATATTAGGAACACTGGCGATATTAGGTACAGTCACCCTAGTTTCAGTTTTTCTTCTGAAACAGGAAAACCATATTATAGAAATGTACCAAAATTGGCACAAAAGTACATCGAAATGTCAGTAAATGAATTTATTAATTTCTGCAAAACTGACCACATAGTTTCTTCGTAAATGCCCATAAAAAATAGGTTTACGTGCAAATTTTTCAGAAACTTCGTAGAGCAATCAACGTGGCAACGTCGCACAATCGATATGTTTAGACATTTAAATAGCGGACGACCATTCAAATTCATATGAATGTCAGTTTGTCACAAAATGTCATTTTTCTGACATTTTGGTTATAAAAGACGCTCCGAATGAATGCGATGTTGTCAGATCTGCTGCTCCAATTCACTACGCTAACCAATTTAATATTCTATTTTCGTATTACAATTATTTATATTAACATTGAACTGTTTACAACATATATACATGATGTTAAAAATTATTATTATTATTTCTATAGCATCATACTACTTTACATTTATCGTTTATTACCCAACTCTAATTTGACTAACTTAGTTGGTTAGGAACTACCTTAATCGGTAGCCAATTGTAACGAAAGCGCGATATCACTTCTGGGTGCAGAATGTTTGCGCGTAAGAACTGCTTCTCGTCCACCTTATCTGTGACTAAGGGGAATTATCGGTATAGCGGCAACTGTTCGCTTCACTCTCATTAACAATTTCGTTGTATCGTTGTATCGCGAGTCGCTCGCAGCTTAACAAGATCGCCATCGATTTGGATTCTCTTTCTTAAGAAATTTAGTATTTATCTGGATTTAAGCGCGGTCGATTTTAGCGCTGTAAGCGAGACGATTAACGACGCGAATTCTGCGGGCAATAAATTAATCTAACTGGACCCGGGTGTGTCGAGGGAAACGATTGTTGGAGAGCGATTCCTTGGATTCGTTCGCGGGTTCAACGATGCTCGACCCTCTGACCCAGTTTTCATGACCGTGAACGAGCGAACGTGCCATTTAAAAGCGTCGCTGTCGCGAGCGAGCGTGGAGGCGATCCTTTAATCGCTAACACATGCCCCGACGATTCCTCTGACGCGATCGGGTCTGCGATCGTTTAACAGGCGATTCGTACAAGTCGCATTTCATCCTTTTGTCGTCGCGGATGGAAAAAACGTAGCGGAGGGAAAGGTACAGTGGTTTCAGGATCGACTGGCTATGGGAGGCCACTTTGACTCTCACTAATTGAAGAGTAGATGGAAAGAAAGGAGGAAAAGAAAGTAGATAAATGGAATAGGCGGTTTATCTAACTGAATAACGGCACTCCCGGGAAATGCTAGATTAATTTCCTAAAATAGCAAGGTTTCAACGCGTAAGGTGTTATCGGTAAAGAATGAAGTCAGCTTGTGGCCGTTGCCAGCTCAACTTCCTTGCGCGCCACGATGATAAGCGAGAAACTTCGGAGAGCCTGCATAATTCCGAACGCAATGGGCCCTCCGCCACGCCCTTCGAACTTCGGAAGCCTGCTCGCGAAGAGCCTGCATTCGAGACCGTACGGAATGCAGTGGAATCTATACAGGTAGACGTCGCACCCTGTCCCTTCAACTCCGCCTTTTGCTTTCGAACCTTTGCATGGCCTGCGCGTGGCCTTTTTCTAAAACTATCAGATAAAAGGTATTAAAAAATCAGAATCGTTCTATCAACCATTTTGCCAATTAATCCAATATACACCGGGTAAATTGACCTCGGCATTGGCACTCCGGGAAAATGCCGCAGATACTTGAGGAAATCCGTTCGGAATCGAATTAAATCGTAGAAGTCAATCTGCAGGAGCTCTCGCAATCACTGAACAATATTTCCTCGTTCAGTCGTTCCTCCGTTCCACTCCGCCGATGTAAATGACGAATATTCTCCAGCGAAGCGTGCAGCGCGCCACCATGGTCACTGTTTTTTTTCTGTTAATGAAATTATCGTGCGCTTACCTAATACCTAAATATAGAATTCGCATCGTGCTCCACATTGCAAGCTTGTATCGCCAGCAGATAGTGGACGGCTATCCAACGTTATCGTATCACGCGGAAAAAAAAAAGCATTCACGGGGAGACACTTGCGATAATATCGAATCGGACGTACCTGGAGTCGCTCTTTCAATCAATTTCCACTGGACATTCCCGAATTCGATCAATGAACGATCGAGAGATAGGCTGCCACTTTTTGGAGCAATTAGCGCAACGTAATCACAGTAGCGTTCACAAAGGTGCTAAAAGTAGAAATGTATTTTTTTTTTTTTTTTTTTTTTTTTTTTTTTTTTTTTTTTTTTTGAAGACAGACACACGTGGAAGACAAACTGACTTGTACACAGAGCCGCCGTGGCACGCTTTCTTTCAATGACTCGGGCAAAGGTGATCTCTAACAAGAAAATACACGGTAGAACGTTCCACTGGGGAGCCACGTTTCCTGTGAAAGTTTAAATGTACCAAATTTACGACGTCCACATTACCGGCGCATTATAATTACTCGCGCGTACCCCCGCCGCTCGACGTAAGTGCAACTTGGACGGACAAAGCGATGCGTTCGGTGAAAGTGAATACCTCGGACGTGAAACTTCTTTGCATGGAAGCTCGCATTGTTCTCGCGCAGACTTCCTGACTCGCAGGAAGAAAACTGCCGTTCTTATTAGTCTGTTCCGCGTTGGGTACGCCGCGCGGGATTCTTCGGGTTAAACGATTCTTTGGACTCGGGCTCGGATGCAGTGGAAACTGCGAGGAATTCGGGTCGAGTGGGATGGACGCGCGAGCCAGCGGGAATCGCCTGGCGAAGAGAAATCGGAAGGTCTTGAGGAATGCTTATGCGCAAGCGGGCTGATTTCTTTATACAGATGCGCGAAACATCGGGGAATCCGCGTCGCGGGGACACTTTTATGGCAACTGTCGGGTGCAGGATCAATCGTATATTAGGTATTCTAATTGCATGCACGGCGGTTACGATGCTGAATGTTTTACGACGCGATATGCATCACGATCGGGACACCGTATGCCTAACGGAATATGCATACTGCACCGGGATGAATGCGACGGTCCAAGCCTGCGAACCTCTCCTTTTTAGGCAGTCCTATACGCGAGTAACTGTGCTCCACTGGTCTCTGCAGACTTCTCAATACGAACTTTGTGGAGCATTCATTCAGACCTTCCCTTTTTTTTATCGAAGAAGGTCAAGTAAGAATCGTTACTTGACCTTCTTCTCCAGTTGCAGCCCTTTGAATTTGGGATGGAAGAATTTGTGTGATATAGAAATGTCTGTAACTTTAGAAGAAGATTATAATAGATGAAGGTTCGTGTAGAGACCCTTGTTATCAGTGTTGCATAGTAAATTCACCTCTGAAGTCACGCCCACGCTTGCCGGCACACCCTGTATTGCTGCGCGCAGCGGAGGGAAGTAGGAAAATCCATCCGCTCGTGGAAAGCTTCTTGGCGCTGGGAAGCGTGGGCGGAAGTGTGCCCTCTCGGTCTCTCGAAACGGCACAAAAACTTTCTCCGAAACGATGCTGCTCACGGCTGAGGATTCCGTGGGCCGCGTGGAAGAAACAACGGGCGGAGTGTTGAAACAAGTTGGGTCAGTGACTCCAGCAGCGGACTCGTGTCGCAGACCCTACATGATGTGTTACTTGGATCACTGGCACAGCGCATAATTAATAACAAGCTGCGGCTGGAGGCTCGTTCTCCCTTCGAGTCTCATAGATCGATGGAGATCTCGCGAATCCCCGCGACCCACTGCAAATTACTGTGGCTATTCGCAGCGTTCATCTAACGATAAAATAAAATCCTAGGAGACACAGTCGCTCTTTCGTTTTATCTGACTGGCGATCGGCTTTGTTACAGATCAACAGTAAATACAGCGAGGAGCTGGCGCAGGAGTGCTTGGAATGGATCAAGACGATCACTGGCGAGAATATAAACACCACTGGGGACATGGACAACTTCTACGAGACCCTGAAAGACGGGGTTCTTCTTTGCAAGTACTTAGACATCCGTGGAATGACGCTCAGCCGATGTGACGTGGATTATTTTTGGCATTAATCGGTGCTGTCGCCTTGCAGATTAGTGAACGACATCAAAGACGGCTCGGTGAAGAAAATTAACAAGACCAGCCTCGCCTTCAAGTGTATGGAGAACATAAATGCCTTCCTGGAAGCTGCGAAGGCGCTCGGTGTCCCGGCTCAGGAGACCTTCCAGACTGTCGATCTCTGGGAGAGGCAGAATCTTAATTCCGTTGTAATTTGTTTACAATCCCTCGGTAGAAAGGTAGGAGGAGAGCTGCTATCGTTATTCTCACGCTTCACAATATCTTTTGAGATTTTAAATAAGCGGCTTTCCAACTCCGTCCTGATTTGCTATTATGTCCCCCAGGCGGGCAACTTCGGGAAGCCAAGCATCGGACCGAAAGAGGCAGACAAAAATGTACGCAACTTCACCGAGGAGCAACTGAGGGCCGGACAGGGTGTAATTAGTCTGCAGTACGGCAGCAACAAGGGTGCTAATCAGAGCGGCATTAATTTCGGGAACACTAGACATATGTAAAGCTGCTCGCCGTTAATGCCACTCGAGGATAATTCCAGTTTCACTCGCCCTCCCCTTATTTTATTTTCATGATGCACTAGACTTATAGACAAATTACTTTCGACTATCCTTCCCGTGGTCCAAATTCATCTAAACGGCGCACAAAATGAAAAGAACATCCTCGCGCGCGGACGATAAGCCAAGGATGACTTTGTACGCATTTACACTTAAGTAGAGAGTACGTGTTTACGCGTCGGCGTATGATTCCTTTTGTACTCTTCTCTTTTTCGTCCCGGCGAAACGAGCAATCTCGAGCGTGACACGGCCGCGCTCAAGCAGGCAAATTCACGAGTACACGTTTCAATGGTAACGTGCGTATTAACGCTGACATATTGGGAGCAATGAGAAATGTGATCCCCCCCCCCCCCCCCCCCCCCGCCTTTCGCGAAGAAGCCAATTTTTTGTTTGCAAATGTACGAACAAAGTTACAGCGCGCCACTGATAAACGACTTTGCAATGTGGCCCGGTATTTGTTAAATATTACATATAGACTATAAAACGGAGGGGGCCTGGCGCGACCGGCCCCTCCGTTACTGTTACTGTAAAACCCCTTACGAGTTACAGTGTAACCAAATTATACTTTAAAAATTCATGTTGCACGTGAAATGATAAACTATTATAATTATTGTATAATGATAAATGGATATATAATTATATTAAGTATTTTGTACAAATATTTTTTGATGATTATAAAAATAATTTTTCATAATGTATCGGTGATATGAGTTAATAAACAACCCACGGACGAACAAGTAAATAGCTCGTGGTCTGGTTGAACTTATTATTTTCATTTGCGAAGCAGCGCGACGCGCGACAGGCAAAATCGGGGCATACGATTGTTTGCGACTGCTTTATTCTCGAATGGTATATACAAAGTACTATCTTACGCAATAAATAACAATGAGTTCGTTCATCTCAAGAAAGGATAGTAGTCGAGCCCAGAATTATATTTGAATTTGTACTTTTCGCTCCTCTGTTTCTTGGCTTGTTCTAGCAAGCTGATCACGCTAGGCCTGTAAGACAGAAGAAAGTATGTGAAGCTATCGTGTTGCGACCGGCAGCTTGTGCTTTTAAAAGACAGCCTATTACCTGTAGGCTGGGGGCAATAATTCCTCTTGTAATGTACACGCTACCTCCTTGGGTGATTGATTTTCTGTATATATACGCGCTCTGATAATATCCATGTCTCTTCTACATTCGTCGCTGAGATCCGCCAGCGAAGACGGCGGGACATCGAAGTAAAATAGAAAATGACTGGAAACAATGCGAGTGACACAGTTATAACGAGGCGAATTTCTTATTCATTCTTCCGGGGCTATGAAAACTCAACGTCGACTTTACCTAGCGTGTTTATGAACCTTGCCGTGACTGCTCGTTTTGCACGGAAGTTCCTTCTCACCCAGATTCTCAATTTTTCGAATAAATCCGCCGGTCTCGAATATCGAATTCGCCACTCTCTTCAAAGCTTCTGTGCATTCCGACTGCAAAGACAATTTGTTGCTCAGTTAAATAAACGACGGCCAAGTGGATAGAAATAAAATAGTATGGATTATGTTTGTGTAATGAATGCTATGTGTCGTAGGTTAGGTGTGTTTAATACGATGCGTAACTTGTATGCGGAAATTATCACGGTACCTTCTTCATTACTCGCAGTAACAGTGGCATTTCGTAAGTCGGCATCTTCGCGTGTTATTTCTATTCCGAAGAAATCGCGGAAATGCACATTCAAAACACTGGCTTGTTAAAAGCAGCCAATACCACGAACTATGCAATTTTATGAGACACGTGACACTCCGTTATCTACTGTGTGGTAGCGTTGAATCACAGACGAGGTATGGGATAGACTGTTGCGGGTTCCGCTGGTTGAATTGCGTGAAGTTAGCTATAAGACATAGAAATATCGAGGTTAGATGTTGAGCGAAATTCAAAACCCTTTTAATTGAAAGACAGATATATTGTAATAAGATTTGAAGCGATCGGCACATCTGGAAGGTCTTAAGCAAGTTTGAAATAGGGGACAAGGAGGATAGTAAATAGCTTAACTTTCTCCTCTGCACATCTGCGTGCCAAATTTCGTCGAGCGAGCGGCTGTACGTGTCATAAAAGTACTTAAAACTCTGTCCTCCCTTTCAATAATTGTCGATGTCCTGTTAGGGTAAAAACTCCGGTCGGGGAAGGCTGAAAGTCATAAAGCCATAAACTTTCTTCGAGTGACGTCGTCTTGACCCCGAGGGTTGCGCTTACTTACCTGCGAGATATGTATATACTGTACGTAGCCTATGTACTACCCCTATGTAATCGGAAAGCGTATCTCGATCACCAGAGGAGAGTGGGAGGAAGCATGAAGGAAGGGCGAAGGACAGCCCACTAACGAAGCTTGAGGGACAACACCGTCTTGATTGGGCGAAGGGGTCCGAGGAGGGAGTCGGAGGAACACGGCAAAATTAGAGGAGTAGGGCGCTCGGAGGTGACGAGCGAGGAGATTTTTGTAGGAAGATCAGATCGAACTTATTAGCAGAGTAGTCAACCTCTAGCTAATTATTAAATCCAAACATAGAATTTATTCTAAAGAGTTTCATTTTATTTCCATCTCATCATTGAAATTCCCGCGCCACTCGTGAGCTGAATGCTTCAGCATTCCACGGGCACCAACCCGCGTTCCGTATTGAGAATCACCGCCGGACGCGCAACAAGACCTATCACCTTATGGATGTCGCCACCCAAACTGTGTTACCGACCCATAATTGGACGACTGAATGTAGTGGCATCTGCTCATGAACAGCGTCCAACTTAGCAACTACTCTGAAATATGTTGAAATGCTGAAAGGTGTATGCATGCTTGGATACGGGTGACTTGTTAGAGCAGGCTTGGGAATTAATGGCGTTTTCGGACGGTCGCACTGGGGCGCACTGAGTGCGAATTTTGGCCAATCGGAGGCGAAAAAGTTCACACTCTTAGCTTCCGATTGGGTAGGGTTCGCACTCGGTCCGCCCCAGTGCGACCGTCCGAAAACGCCATAAGTGAACGCAGCGGCCGATTTTCAGAGGCAACGCCTCCTTTCTCCCGCCGCGCGTCTTGGCCATGGACCTAAGTGGTCTTGGCCGCCTTTGAAAATCGGCCGCTGCGTTCACTTATAGCGAATTCGGGAGACCCGCACTGGGCGCACTGAGTGCGAATTTAAGCCAATCGGAAGCGAGGAGTGTGAACTTTTTCGGTTCCGATTGGCTAAAATTCGCTTTCAGTGCGCCTAGTACAGCTCTCCCGAATTCGCTATTAATTCCCAAGCCTGCTCTAACAGAATCATTTGTAAATCGCGGGTTTCGAATGACCTAGTTGTACACGTGTTGAATTCTAATTCCAACCACGCGTAGCGTTACAATCTGTTTCGAGACTTCACCGGTAACGTTGCATGCGACACTAACAAAAATGGTAAGGGCGTCCTAGGACCCCCCAAACCGGTGATAGAAAAATGCATTGGTTGATAGGTCTTTTTTAACCGACTGCGGCACGCAAAGGAGTGTATCGTTTTTTGTTTTCTTTTTACTTGGGGGAAATCCCCACGGATACCGGTTATGTGGGACTCGAACCCACTAAAACCTCCAAGGTGGTCGTCCTCTGGTGCGGAGCTGCGCGCCTGAGGGGCGGGACTAGACGCGGGATCAAACAAGCAATTACATCCGCTTGCCCTCCCCCCTGCGCATATGCAGCTCCGCACGCGACAGCCCCATTACGGGGTCTTCCCTGGGGTGGTTAATACATGGACCTGAAGGACAGTGCATGAGCTAGACTTATCGACGCGGGGGTGTAAGCGAAAGACGCAAGGGGAATCAAGCTGTTTCAGCCATCTTGTTATGATATACTAGTGGTGCCATCTATGTCATACCGTGGTAAACTTTGAAACTTTACACTTGCATTACTCAGGTTTCATAAATTGATCAATGTTTTTATAAATAATACATATTTATACGAATTGTAATACATAGGGTGGATGAAAATACGTTATATTTAATTGCCAGAAAATAACTATATATATAATGGGCTATAGAGTGCACTACTAGTATATCATAACAAGATGGCTACACAGGCGATTCCCCTTCCGTCTTACGAGTAAACCCCCCGCAACTAGGCACTGTCCTTCAGGTCCATGGGTTGATAGGTCTAACCTATACGTCGTCTGTGGTTAAATCATCATCATATATTCGACAACCGTTTACAAACTACACTGCATTCCACTTTAGAGCGTACACGTTCCGCGCAGGGATATACTGTTGATTGGTAGGAAACCGGCAGGGAAAGTGCCACGACCAATCGCAAAAGTGCTACGACCAATCGCGTGTGTCAGATCTGTGGGAGCTGCGTAGATCGGTCGTAAATCGGTAGGGGCGTGGGTACGCTCTTCTATGGAATATAGCCTAACGGCGGTATTTTCAGTCGTTGCTTATTCTTAAGCAAATGCTTAAGCATTCGGCATCCTTTATTAGCTACTAGATTAGTAGAGGATGCCGCATGCTTAAGCATTTGCTTAAGAATAAGTAGCGACTGAAAATACCACCTTAAATCCATGTATATATTTTATTGAAAAATCAACGCAGTTACAGTTTCATACATCTCTTGTCGAATACAGTGTTGTATTAAGCCATCCACTGTTTACTAACGTTTTAACCACTGACGTCTGTTTAAACTTACGAACAAAACACTTCGAAGCTTCAAAAAAGTGCCGCAACTTTTGTATTTGTTATTTGTTATCTTTCATTAAAAGTCGTAAAACTTGTAAATACATACTTACTCTGTCAATGTTGACAAACCTGTAGGTTATGAACACCCGTAACTGAACAATGTACTTAAGAAGAACGTTCCTTAATCTTGCAAGAAAATATAACATTTCTTATTTGAATTCGATCAAGCAACAACGAAATTTGCATTCGTATCGCGCGGAAAGAAATTACGCCCCTTCGGTAATTTCAATAAACGTATCGCAATATTCGAGCGACAGCCCGCTGAAATGTTGGAATTGCAATTTTCTGTACAAGTCCGATCTATTTTGTTCTAAGTGTAAAGTTTTGCAAGAACCACCCGAAAATTTAACTTATTTCGATATAATGGGCATACCGAAACGTTACGATGTAACGGTCACAGAAATTCACAGGAAGTACAAGGAACTTCAGAAACTATTGCATCCGGATAAATTCGGTAACAGAACCGAGGCAAGTATGGTCACTTGCGATAAGTCTGTCAGGCAGTTTTAAATATATCTCGATTCGTTTTATCTTTTTGTAGAAAGAGCGACAGCTCTCTGAAAATTTATCGTCACTTGTGAATAACGCTTACAGTACACTGTCGCATCCACTAAAAAGGGGATTGTACATGCTGAAATTGAACAACGTAACGATACCAGATGAAACGGATAACGTGAATGCAGAGTTCTTAATGGAAATTATGGAGAAAAACGAAGAAGTGGAGGATGCAATGACTGACACTGGAAAAATAAAGGAACTGGTGCAAGAAAACGAGGCGGTCTTAAAGAGTTTGTCGATGTAATAGTTTCTTTTTTACTCGCAGCGGAACGTAACGATTCGTCATTGGCTAACAAGTAGTTTGTTCGTAGGGAAATTGCAGATGCTTTTCGAGGGAACGACATCAAGAAAGCAGAAACTCTTCTTATACGAATGAAATACTTTGACAGTATTAACACGAGATTGAAAAAGCTGAAACATGATTTAGGTATAGTAGAATGAATATGATTTAGATTTTAGTAATATATAGAGCATCTATAATGTAAGTATACATTAAGTTTAATGTATAAATATATATATGTTTAGTATAAAAAGTATAACATGATATATTATTTACAAATTGTTTTAAATCTCTTATCAATCTATCAACATTTTAATTATTATATCTCACTACAGTATCTTTCATACGTGATATTAATATACCACGCCTTAAAGTAGCTTTCCTCCTCTAGCACTTTTTTACGAAACAAAGACATGGCGATATGAGATAAAAATAATAACAAGGCTCGTGAAATTCAGTTATTCTTGTTGATTATCTATTTTCCACTGTTCGATCCACTGGCATATTCTATTTACATTGTCTGTGACTTGATCTAAATCATTACTAGTTAATTCGTGAACTATTTCTTCCCTATAAGCTGACCTTGCCTCTTCAAGAATCGTTTGGAATATTTCACAGCCTATATTATCCTCTAATTTCTTCCCCGTGTAACCTCGGTTCCTCAAGCGATCGTACAAGATGGTGTTGTCGGTTCTGAGCACGAAAACGATGTCGAACCATCTCTCTGGAAAGAAATCTGCTCCATGGTAATCGACAATTTTCCCACCGTCGCACATAAGGCCTTCCATATGGTCTAATAACTGTAACGGAGAAGTGTTGTTACTCATAAATGGAATAACGTTTTCAGGTGTACGCGGGTGAATGTAATTACTTCGTCTTCGTCTAAAATGGGGCACTGGTACACCTCGTCGTACTCCTTCAAACATTTATTTTCGATAGCAAACTTGCTAACATCAATCCAGGCTAATCCAGTTTTCTCTGATAAAATACGAGACATTAGACTTTTTCCAACACCGGGTGTGCCTAATATTAAACAATTCACCATTAAGTCTTATATTATTCTTGAACGAGCGGATTGTAAAATGCAAATTGTTGTCCGAACATGGATGACGTTAGTTGTTACGTTTACCTGTTACTAGAATGTTCGGGCAGCTTCTATTCATGTTAATCATTTTCAAACGATTCGATTCCGAGTGTTACTTTCGGAATTGTTGAACTAAATCTAATCAAGCACAGTAAACATTGTTAACACGTTTTCAGAGGTTGACTACACACACATTTGTATAATGTGTAACACGAGGGCGCTGCACATTTTCGATGTGTAGAGACACTATAATAAGAGTCTGGTCACGAAAAGGCCACTTTTGATTGGTCCGGCATTTTTCGTCTATTCCCGCTGATTTTTAAATCTATCAATTATACTAATCTTAATTGTAACAATTTTTTAAAAGATATAATTAACATTCATAATATCACAGCCGATTCTAGTACTAGCCGTGCTGAAGGCAAAATGACAACACCACGAGAGCTTAGAGCATATACTATGGAGGTCTCATTGAAAGCGGGAAACTGTTGCCAACATGGTGCGAGAGAGAAAGACTTCTCTCGCTCGCACCAGTGGCACATGTCTTTGGCTGTGTTCCGATTCACGCATAATGCAGCATAATGCGCATGAAGTGCATAGGGTACGTGACATATCCTATGCAGTCTATGCGCAGTATGCGTGAATTGGAACACAGCCTTTCTCTCTCGCGTGATGTTGCCGACAGTTTCGAGGCAGTCACTCTAACGCCCGATTTCTTCATCTCTGGACAAAGTCCCGGTTAGCTAGCGGCCAGCTAGATGCTATCTGCCAGATGGCAGTAGCGCGTGTTTCTTCACGCTTTTGGATCCTATGGTTAACTGACTGAAAGGTTGACGCGGCAACGCCGCAAAAAAGGGAAAGCGACAACTTCATTGCGAAGCTGTTCAAAAGTGATCGCATGGTGATCGCCAATAATCGATTCGATCGATTGACGCTATTGAACGCTTAGAGCATATAAACATGGAGGAAGCATGCAATAGGCGAAAATGTAGAGGGCGATAGAAAGAGAAAGATATACATGTGGGACACCCCCTCTCTTTCTAACGCCAGTGGCGCCGCCATATGTATATCTTTCTCTTTCTATCGCCCTCTATATTTTCGCCTATTGCATGCTTCCTCCATGTTTATATGCTCTAATAGCGAATTCGGTATCTCGCACTGACTCCGTGCTAGTGCCAGAAAACGACCCTGATTGGTTGTTCTGACCGAGACGAAGATAGCTCTATGAGAATCAACCAATCCAAGTCATTCTCTGGCACCAGCACAGAGTGAGTGCGAGATACCGAATTCGCTATAAGATTGAACGTTGTTCAACAGTATTCCTTCTTTAATCGAAAACGGCATCGAAAATCTATATCATCCCAGCAATCCACATGATCTTTCCTCACTCTTAATATATACGGTCGTCGGATTCTACAAAATATTTCTTCATCCTCTTCTTCTTCCAAATATTCAAAAACGTTAATATTCATGATCACATCCATTTCTAAATTTTTTCGTCGAAGCGCCTTTTTCAACAAAACTAAAATCGCTTGACGTCGCGAAGTATACACTGGCGTCAAAGAGGAGGTATAATAAGAGGCGTCACTCGACAAGGACAGAAATAACCTAGGGAAATCACTAGACAACCAATTTAAATGCCCATTCGGCAATGATCGCTAAGCTTCGGCAATGATCGGTCAACTTCGGCAATAATCAGCCAATTGCGGTAAGGTACATTTAGTCGATTTGAATATCCCGCTCGAAATAGACAACCAATTTAAATGCCAAGGTCAAGCAAGGACTTCAAAGGTTCCGCCCGGAGTGACGCCTCTTATTATACCTACTCTTTGCTGACGTCCAGAACAGTTTCACAAGCATAACTCTGTTTCACATTCCCTACTTCCCCCACTACTGCAAAAACGCACTAACTGGCAGTTCCAGCAGTTATCCGGTGCCCGAACCTCTAGTCAAATTGACCGGAGGACAACTGGCAGATAACTCGAGACTGGAGGTGAAGAAATAGGCATGTGCCAGATATCTGCCAGATAACTCTGACTGGCAGATATCTGGAGGTGAAGAAATCGGCCGTAAGGCAATGATACCTCCATGTACACTAAGGGCCAGAATCGGCTTCCCTTCGGAAATTTGGCAACGTTGCATGTCGGGTCCCCCTATGTCGAAGAACCACTGAGTTATGCCTAGTGACAATGGTGACAATTTCACAAGTTATTATTTAGTTTCCTAAAATGAATTTTGCTTGATAAAACATTACACGTAAGAGGATGATGGGCTCGATTCCTCATCTATTTGGCAAAGAAGTAGCATGTATCGTAGGTAGAAAGTGAGGACCATCGATATTGCTCCTTCGTAAGAAATAACTAGCCTCTTCGCGCCAATTCGCTGCACGGGAATGACGGAGAGCATGCGGTAGACAGGGATGGTGCTAAACAAGGACAGAGCTTTATGTGCAAGTGAGAGGGTCTTATGCGGCCCGCGGCTACCTGGGGGTCGCGGCGGCCAAAACGCCTTCCCTTGCTGGAACACCGATATAGGGATTTCGTGCGTTTACCTAGACTTCGGCCTGGCAGTCTAAAAACTTTCTACCTACGATACATGCTACTTATTTGCCAATTAGATGAGGAATCGAGCCCATCATCCTCTTACGTGTAATGTTTGATCAAGCAAAATTCATTTTAGCAAACTAAATAATAACTTGTGAAATTGTCACCATTGTCACTAGGCATAACTCAGTGGTTCTTCGACATAGGGGGACCCGACATGCAACGTTGCCAAATTTCCGAAGGGAAGCCGATTATGTCCCTTAGTGTATATATGCTCTAAGCGCGAGAGTCCGGCTTCGATATACCTAACCCAACCTACCGTATCAGCCTCTTAGAGCATACCTATATACTTTAAGATCAGCCTCTCACTCTTAGACATTGAGCTATAAGAAATTCAGTGTTCACAGGAAATTCCCTCGGGTAGTCCAAACCATGGTGTAATACACAGGTGTTCCGACTCCTGTTCAGAATGTGTGACTTTTTCGACATAGTCAGGGTCGTGACACCTCCATGTATTCTACTGTTAGCGCGGACAGCACCCTCTGGCGAAATGGGGCGGAAAAAAATTACTATAACCGGGAAATTTGAAACGTGGAGTAGGCACTTTTCAGTTATAGCGAATTCGGTACCTGGCACTGACTCTGCACTGGTGCCAGAAAATGATTTGAATTGGTTGATTCTTATAGAGCTATCTTTGTTTCTATCAGAAACAACCAATCCAAGTCATTTTCTGGCACCAGTGCAGAATCAGTGCAACGTACTGAATTCGCTATTAAATTCATCGAACTTCAGAAACGACTAATACAATTTCTGTATGACTACTGGACTACACATAATCATATTGTATGCATCCTATATACAATTTTAGAAGTATGCGTAGTCATGCAGAAATTGTATCTCAGATGTTAGTTTTTCAGGGAACAGAAATTAAACCGTACACATTTGTTTATTTCTTTAATGAACTCTTTTATTGGATAGTTTGGTCGCTTTACAAACAAGACTATTAAGGACTCCATGTTGTGGTACTTCTTTTCCCTTAATTATATTATTAATTTTTTTACAAAATGAGTTGTACAAAGTATAGTTATTGTTTTAATTAATGTCTCTTCTATCTTTTCGGCATGCTGACATTTAAAACTAACTTTAACATAATTATTTATGTAATTTGTAATATTGGAAATCGCCTGTTCATTAATATTTCGATTATTTAACATGTAATTTGCAATCACGCATATTTGTTCAATACATTTGAGAAATGATGGATTGTATCTGTCTCTTTCATTTTGTGCCTTGCAATCTTTAAAAATGTAACTATTGCACAAATTGCAGGTTATGCCGCGCAATACCGCATTATATACATACGTGCATAAATATTTTAAAGAAGTTTTTCGCAGAGGTTTCTGAATTCTTTTTTGAAATACACACGCAATGAATAAAATACCTTCTTTTAAATAAAATTCGCGCAACTGAACACGATAACACAATAGCTCCAAACGAAATGCAATGAAATTGCCAAAATGTTGTCGGAGGACGCGTTGGGACGCGTCCAACATGACGCTGCCAACACCATCTAGCGCGCAATTCTGTCACTAAATTGAGTACAGCGCCGCATGGCGAAATGGGGCAAAACTAATCTAGTGCTAACAGCTCGCCCATAAGAGTGTCACGACCCTGGACATAGTTCTTCTGGCGGCCGCTGGATTGGCGCTCGAGGACAAAAGGCAGACTTTTTGCGCATAATACGTCTAAAAGCTCTATCACATAAATGCATGCGTACATGTGATTGTAGTAGTTTTCCCCATTCCAAGAAACCCCAGAATATGAATTGTAGTTTTAAAACACCCTTGGAGGCTGAGAGGTAAAAGTTTTTAGGGTGGTAAAACATTATCGATGGTAGTTTTCAAACAAATAATAAGCGTTTCCACCTAACTGATGATTTATGTACGACTTGCGACTTTTGTCTCGCTAGATCTAGATTGTTAATGGACAGGCCACTGTGCGTCGCGAGGTAGTTCCGGTAATATTGAACTAAAGTGAGCATTGAGAAAGTGCTGTGTGGTTTCTTAATTCTTCTGCGCCCCAGTAGAATGAGATACGCATCTCCTAATACATATACAGAGGAGCCCATGGATGTACAATTTTTATTTGGGTGGTATACTTGTAATCTCGGATAGGCTGCGCCATGCTGCCAAAAGTCGTGATCGGTCAGGATTGTACTGGATTACCGCCAATCGCGTGTGTTGCGTTAGTTGCGTAGTGTAGGTCTCGAACTGTTTCTAACACTCCGAGCTGAACCGTCGCAGCGCAGAGGTGCAACGCAGAATAAGGAACTCAAAGTGATTGTACCACGTGTTGTACCCAGAAGTTTACAAAGAATTCCAACATCTTCTAAACACCAAAAAGAGATACGTAATTATGAACAATTATAATTTTAAATTATCTCCATCGCGAAAATCGGTATATAAGACATGCTGCAGACGAGCGAGTTTTCTCACGCGGGCATTTCTGTCGTGTAAAACTAATCAAAGAATAAAACGCAGAGATAACGATTTAAAATGTTATATTCCTCTGATAAAGTATAACGATGCGTCGCCGTCGTCAACGCGATGTCGGCCACGACGCAGTCCTCGGAAAGACTTGGTTTATAGGTAATACCCCCAAGTGCCGATTTTTCAATACCGAACTTGACCGCTAAATGACCGTTTGGGAACTCGCTCGTCTGCCCCGTAATTTCTATTCTATCTTGTCGAAAATTATACCAATGGATTGGTGAAGGTTTCACGAAGGAAATTATGCGAAACACGACATACATCGCACTAGTTTTGATAGTAACCAATTTGAATATATATTATCCTGAATAATGATCGGAGCAAGACGACGAATTAAGACAGTATCGTCCGAGACGTATTTCTTTACAATGTATTTCTCTGACGTTCTTCAGTCGGGTATCGCATGTTGTAATAAGCTGTATGTTGATAATTATTGAAGTCGAGTAAGTCGTAACGGCACATTCATCATACATATATAAGTTTAGTCTTGACTCAAAATATTTACAAAAGATGGAAGTTTTTCCGCTTGCTATTTAGCCATACGAATAGAGTCAATTGCGAAATATCTGTGGTTGTGAGGAAAAACGCCGCATGTCACATGTTTTCACTTTCGAGATATTGTCGTTTAAAGTTCTAAACACCAATTCTTCTTATTAGCAATGTTTCCTTGTTTTCTTGTTTCCAATATAAACGTATATTTCCTTCATTTTGCGCAATATTCAATATTCGCATAATTAACGTAAATAATAATAAACAATAAAGTAATAATTTACGGACACTTTAGGCAAGAATGACGCAAGTCCACTGGGCTTGTGTTATTGCTCGATCGTGTCACAGTTAACACTTTACCGACCGGTAAGACTGAACATCCTACCACAGACTAGGTATACGTGTGTCCGCGGGAACACTGAACAGCTGGATATCTCCTAACGTATTGGAGATAAAAAAAAATATATTTATATGGAATTGCATGGTTCGAGGGGGCAAATTTATTAGCGCAGACGTTTTTTTCTTCGATTATTATTTTGAAAGATACGATTGTCAAGTTCGGTTTTTTAAATGGAACTATTTTTTTTAGAGATCACTTGATAGTGCGTTCCAAGACAAATTCAATAACCTAGAATGTATACACCTTATTTCCACTGGTTTTTGAAAATCAGTAAATTTGCAAGCGCAATTCCACGCAAATTAGCAGACTTCCGTCACACCCGAAAAAATTTACGCTATCGTGGCTAAAGAAGTTTCACTTCAATAAATTTAAGTCACAATTATGTTATTTAATATTTTGTAGCGATATATATTTGCTGATTTATAACAGAACGTAATAAAAGGTACAGAAAGTCTTAATATGGCTCTGGCGCAGACCAAATCGTCCGTCTTGTCAGATTATCGTCCACGGAATGCCTTTCCGATTCCTCCTCGCCAGGACTATCACGCCCCGGACCCATCGTTTTCGTTTCGTCTCCAGACGCAACAAGCTATCGCATTTCAACTGTTCATCGCCGCGGCGAATTATAGCCGGCCGCGAACCGTCTTCGAATCAAGCCGAGGCCAGGTGATGTTAAAATTCGCTCTCATTCGGCCAAACTGACCAAGTCGTCTCGGCGTTTCCTCGAGCTGACCTACTGTAACAACACACAAAGACCAACCCACAATTAGCATATTCAGGGATCCATAATACAGGGGTATTTAATTGACTCGAGTCATGGCCACCATTCCAGAGTGATCAGTTCGGCGTGGTGTCCACGACTCGACTCGACACAAACACCCGAGGTACACCATTTAGGACAATTAATGTGGAACGTGTGTGTATCCCACTTCTGAACTGTAGCGATATATATTTGCTGATTTATATCAGAACGTAATAAAAGGTACAAAAAGTCTTAATATGGCTCTGTCACAGACCAAATCGTCCGTCTCGTCAGACTATCGTTCACCGAATGCCTTTCCGATTCCTCCTCGCCCGGACTGTCACGTCCCGGACCCTTCGTTTTCGTTTCGTCTCTAGACGCAACAAGGTATCGCATTTCAACTGTTCATCGCCACGACGATGGGGAAGATGACTGCAACTTTTTTCCAGCCGTGACGCCACCAACACACTTGCCACTTGTCATCATTGTGTTATAAAACATTGGGTGCGTTCCGATTTTCGCAGTGAGTGCAGAAATCGCAGCGCAGTCACTGCGCGCATACGTATCGTTCCGTTTCGTTACTGCGGTTCGTGCGGTCTTGAAATTTAAAAATGCTACTATGGAAAAAGAAACGTTGTTTACAATAACCTCGATACTATTAAATAATAGCGATAATGAAATCAGCAGCTGTGATTCGTCGAATGAAAGCGAAAATGAAGATGATATTAACTTGCCATTTAGAATCGGAATTAATATACATATCATTAATTGTAAACAAAACACTCGGACAGATTATGTTTGCCTAAAAATTGACAGATTATGGAGAATATTATGGAGGTTATTCCGGGATATTCGATAATAAGTATGTAATTATACATTTGTATTAAAAAAAAACATCACACGAAGTTTCTTCAAAATAATAACGTAAAAAAGTGGCATTGTAATCATGAGAGAATTAATTGTTTTTATTACGTTTCATTAAATTGTATCAGCTATTTCCAATAGAGATATTCAAATAATCAAAGATTGGAAAAACAAATACGCATGCGCGCGCGCAGTGACTGCTTCACCTCTGAAATTCTGCGTTTGCTGCACGCTCGCTGCACCGGAAGTAGCATCGTATTGGTGGAAAGTGAGAGAAATTCTAGGGAATCGTACGATGCCACTGTTGCGTGGCCGTTTGGGTCCTCTGGATCCTTGGTAGGGAATTCGGCGAGGGTCGACGCCCGTGGAGTGCTAAGGCACTCTGCTCCTTGGACGCAGTGTTTTTGAATGTTAAATATAATGAAAATAGTAATAAGAACGGAATGAAACAACTTGAACAAGTAAATTTGTAACAGTAATGAAATAATAACGATTTTAAAACACAAATTCGATTTGAACAGAACTTTTATTTTGCGTCTACTCGTTATGGCTTTCCAGGCTCAAGTCAAGTCTTTCTAAAAATTCATCGTTTTTACACCTTTTGTTAATAACAAAATGTCTTAGATTCTAAGAGCCAATCGCAAATTTACAGATTTATTAGCTAAATTCTTATTCGTCGATCAGATTCCTTTCGGTTATTGATTTTTGCAAAACGAGCGTTTTACCACATTGCGCTGTAATTACACACCTAGGTGAAGGGATCAAAGAGCAGTTCATCTATTCAAACACCCGTTTCCAAGCGGGTATTGATTATTTTATAATCTTGAAGTATTCTCATAAGAAGAATCTCTAACTATTTTCAAACCCTTCGGGCTTGTGCGAACTTCGCTTTGTTTCCCTTTCCTATTACACTCGTGTGGTCAGTTTCGAACTTCGCGCTTTTGAAGCTTATACTACACGCCGCTAGAGCGAGGATCGCAACTCGCAACACCACCAATACGATGCCACCAATTTCATGCACTCACTGCGAAAATCGGAACGCACCCATTAATATGAAACTACCCACTTCATACATTCCACAAATGAAAAATTCGCGCGCCAACCATTCACACATGCGCACTCATGCAAATCCGCAGTACATGCGCTAGTAGCGCCTTCTGCGTCGAGCTTTGCGCCATCTTCCCCATTATCGCCCACCGCGCACCTTCTTCGAATCAAGTCGAGGCCTGGCGATGTTAAAATTCGCTCTCAATTTTAGCTACAAGTTTCAGATAACTAATATGACTTACAATATAATTAACCTGAATCGTCGTTCGCTATTTAAATGTCTAAACATATCGACAGTGCGACGTTGCCACGTTGACTGCTCTTACAATAACTGACGCTCTTATAATACTTTTCTAATTTTTTGCGAATGTGCATATTAACCCCTTGCCGTACTTTGAGGAGTCCGACTCGTAATAACAATTTGGGGCCAGACATGAACGTCACGAGTCAGAGTCGTGGAATTAAGTTCCGGCCAACCATGAATTGCAAATGCGATGGCAAATGAAATTGTATTTGACACATTCACTGTTGTGACGATCATAATTATTACTATTGACGGCAATAATTACCATGTCATTGCTTGTTTTAATTTAAAAACTAATATTGATAGACAATAAATACACATAGGTATGCAAGTGATATGTTATATGTAAGATAAATGATGAAAAGATGTAATATGCAAGATGTTTTGAACAAAAGGGGCAGTCTTCTGATTGCGCGTGATGCGGGTCAAATTTTTCACCTACGCTCTTGCGTCTCACGTTCGAAAGTGTGACGCGCAAGAATTGAGAAAACTAAGCACCACAATTTTGTCCGTGCGCAAACCTCGACTCTGGAGGAGTGTACATAAGAGGCAGAAAGATAGTTAGAAAAGGAAAGCGACACCAGAGTTCGGAGGACTCTGGCCATGCCGAACACCTACAGGGAGCGGTGGTAATGTGTGCGTGAATTGACGCCAGCGCCAAGTCAGCCACATGGCGACAACGCGAAACGAGTGTGACGTCACTGGTGGACACCTCGGCTGGCTGAAGGCGGGCTATGGCGGACTCTGGACTGGCTGATCTCAATTTCAGCCGGGGTCCACCGTCCACCGCTGCTATTGGTCAGAAGGAAACACCTACAGGGACCGGTGGTAATGTGTGCGTGAGACGCACGATGGGGGACGAACCGACACCACGGCCAACCAGCGTCACCGGGAAATATGTTGTCGACGCTGGTTGGCCGCGGCGTCACTCGGTTGGCGCTGGTAGGGGAGAGTGGGGTAATCACGAACGCGGGGTAATCGCGAACGCGATGTTTACGGCGTTTTAATAAATAAAAACTGATGTTCCCTCTCCACTAGCTAATAGTTTAGGTCGTATCCAACGCCGGGCGGAAAGTAATAAACACAGAACGCTCATGCTATTCAAGATAAACACAATTTATTATTTTCATCATATTTCAAGTAATATTTTGTCCATTTTCAATTGCATGTAATTACTGTTCAATTAATGATACAATTGGGATTTTTTTAAGTTAAAATAAAGCACTTTTTTACCAACATTTTGTGACCAAGGCGTGGCTTGAATCGTGCTTCTAACCCCTGAAATAAATCCCTTTTTATTTTTTGATGTCGTGGGGTAATGACGAACAACTCGGATGGGGTAATCTCGAACCTTCGAGATTAGCAATGTTAACCGATTTTGATGACATTTTCAGCATGTATAAAACGTACTTAAATCTACAAAAGGGATTTTTGAATTTTCATTACAGGCTCAGAAAAAAAATTTTAAAACAACCTTTTTACTATTTTTTTCCGATATTCCGACCAATTGCAATTTTTTTCTAACGCACAAGAAGAGGGATTTGAAAAATACATTAGGTATAGGTTGTAGCAACATATTTTATAGGTTGACCATTGAAATCGCGCTTTCTGTGCGACTTCTGTGATATTTAGCACTCCGTTCGTGATTACCCCACGGCAGCCGGGTAATCACGAACACCAAGGGTTTTCCTTTTTCACTATAAAGTTGATTTTTATTATAATTTTTCAAAAATTCATCACAGTACTTTATAGATGAATAGTTTAAGTATGTTTGTAAATAATAAACAAATTCATTTCTCACACAGTTTTCGTTTTGTTTGCTTTTTGGCTTAGGTGTTCGCAATTACCCCACTCTCCCCTATATATAAAAAATATCATTTCTATAATACTGTTGATGCTAAAGTATTAAGTATTTGTCTTACCTGATTCCTCTTCATGTCTAGTAGAGCCTATTGGAATACGTTATTGCTACTAATTCAATTTCGAAAAAAATGTGGGTTAGTCCATTGTTGCTCTGACTGCCTCATATGCTCTAAGACTAAAGACGGCCATGGCTCTATCAATGCCTTCCTTTTGTTTTTTATAGCGTTGCCAGGAAATAGATTGTCGACGCTGGTTAGCCGTGGTTGGCTTCGCGTTGGCGTCACTCGGCTTTGCTTGGCTTGGCGCTGGCGTCGCCACACGCAACATTACCACCACTCCCAGGGAACGGCGGAAATGTCGTGCACCCGGTTCAGGAATAGCGGTGGGGGAACTCCACGCATGCGCGCGATGACGCGGTGACGTCAAACCAATCCAAGCGCGATGACGCGGTGACGTCAAACCAATCAACGCCAAGATGGGAAACGAAACGGCGCCACCGTCAAGATGGGAAATGAAACGGCGCCACGGTCAAGTTTCGTTTCTTGGCGTTGATTGGTTTGACGTCACCGCGTCATCGCGCGCATGCGTGGAGTTCCCCCACCGCTATTCCTGAACCGGGCGCACGACATTTCCGCCGTTCCCTGACCACTCCTGTAGGTGTTTCCCCTCCAGAAAATATGCCAGAAAGCACGTCGTAACAAAGTGTTCACCGGAAAGGGAACTACCGGGAACATTGGTTGACTGCGTTTGGAAAAGTGAGCGCGTGTGCGAGGCGGTTCCTCTTAAAGTTTGTAAAAAATACTCATACGTTTAATTCTTATGCTTTTATCTACTGGTTATTCTGTTCGTTGCTCGTCATTTTTCTTCGCGATAACGAGGTAATTTCTTTTACATCCATCTTTGAAATTCTTTGATACCTAATATAATCTATCTCTGCTACGTTGTAGGAATGAAACGGCATACATCGAGAAATTCGCATCGTGATGAAATACCTAAGCCCTCGCGTAATGATGATAGTGACGCGGTTCTACGTGCAAGAACGGAAGAGGAGAGGCGACGGCGTAGACGCGAATGGATGATCGAACAAGAAAACATCGACAGGCATAATAGACTGAAAAGAAAAATGGCTATGGAGTATGAGACACGACGCGCTCTTAATATGGGCTTAGCACTTCCTGAAAGAAGATGCAACAGACCTCGTAGGAGTAGAAGCGAATCTCCACCTAGTCGACATAGAAGAACTTATGCGCATCATACACCTGAAGATACTGTACTTTCTAAAAAGTAAGTATAAAGTGTATTATTAACTGTTGAAGTAGACGCAGTGTCCCATTCTGGACGATTTCATAGACAAAGAACAATTTTAACATTTCATCGTCAGGTCGTGGAATTTCCTGTCTCTATCTTCTGACGGATATATTTAAATTAAATATATTTTTGGCTATATCCTGAAAAGTACACTGATGAAGTGTTAACTTGTATTTGTATCAAATATCGAATTTAGTTGATATAATTTTTCAATACAGTTGTATATTATAAAACAATATGCTTCAAGAAGCAATCAAAATGTTAAATTGTAGTAAGTTTCAAGTATAAATCTATTAAATCATGTATACAAATATTATTCTGCACTTTAGGTTTGAAACATCAAGTGGTACAACGCCCTTATTTAAAGGATCTGAAGGCGCAAAAATTAGTTCAACAGAACTTCGCAAAATCAAAGTAGATATTCATAGAAACATTCCTGGAAGAGTAACTACCGATGAACTTAAGCGGGATATACCCAACAAGGAAGATGTGGTGCTTAAAAGAAAAGCGGGTAACGTGTTGTTTTTTTACCGTAATTTCTTAAGAATTTTCAATCATTCACCGAACGAGTACCACAAAGGATAATAAGCTGAACGCGGAAGATGATTCTGGGGTTCTCTAGAAATCATGACCAACAAATTGAAGTTTGAGAACATTGTATGCTTTCTAATGTAAAAATGTCTCTTCTCTATGAGATATTACTCTTCACTTTTTAGAATCCATTCAGTTTCTGTTTAAATGTATTATCGAAGTCTAGATAAATATTTCCACGTTATCACCTTACCAAGTGCTATATTTGAAGAATGACATCCTTGTCACTGATTTCTACAGTCATGAAGATTCCAGACTTTACGGTCATACTGCGTCCTCTGTCATATTCAAGAATTTTCTCAACTTTATTCATCACATTAATAACGTGTTTTTGATTCGTCCAGGATATAGCATATTTGGAATACAACGTTGGATCACTATATTGATCGCATAATGTGCAATATGTAAGCACAATTTTTTTACTCTGACTGTTTTAAGATTGCTATGCTTAACATATCTCTTGCTTGTTGCTTTATGGACAGTATGTTTTTTTCTTACGAGCTTGCACAAAGAATTATACTTCAGCTATATTAACTGCTATAATGAATATAATATATTTTAGTACAAATTAATTTTTCCCCCAAAAAACGTAGTTTAAACACGTGTTGTGCATTCTCCTTGTGTCCTGGTTTTGGGAATGTGTGCATGTCCAAATAAGTGGTTTTTTAAATGCTTTATTTACTAAAAGCCGACCAACTGAAAGATTTTCGTGTCTTGGAAGATGTTTCAAATCTTGACATTCAACAACTGAAGAGGCATGGTGAAACATTATACATTAGGCTCCAACACTGGAAGAAATGAAATCTTAAAATTTTTGCATAGTGTGGTATTTCTTATTCTTATTCATCTTTTATTTTATTGCATTAAATAAATGACTACAATTGGAAAATAGGTACTTTCTTTTTAAAGTATGAGTACTCGTAGACTTAATTTAGTTGGTTTGAAAAGTATGCGTTCCAAAGCATTGTATATAGAGTGATTATCGTGAAAGCTTGAAATTGCACTTCAACGAAGTGGAATATTACTTAATCGTCCTAGAAAATATGAACCATCTCGGAAGACTTTATTGCGGAATCATGAATCCTCTACATAGAAAATCATATAAATTAACAACAATTTATTTAACTAATTTGAAATTGACAATACGAAATGACTTGGCTTACAATTCTTCAGAGCGAGTCTGTTTATCTGAGTAGCGACGTTAATATCTTTAAGATCTGTCACAGCTGTTAGTATTGCTTAAATGCTTTCCCGATTTTTACATACGATTGCTGTTCTATTATTAAATTTACTAAACTTAACTGTAGGAGAGGGATCCAAGCCGATATTTCATAGAGAAGAAATAAAGAGAGCAATAGGTGAAACAGAAGAAGTTGAGGAACATCGTACTGTCGTATCTGTGAATTTGGAAAATTCGGGTATGTTTATTATTTCAAATTGCTATGATTTATTACAACTTCTGTTTCGCACATATGGACACTTTAATTTTTAGAAAACAAGTCGATAACATTGAAAAGGCATTCGGCGTCCTTGAGTCCTACAAGAACCCGAAGTCACAGTGCTAGGCGCACGTGGTCCTGTCACCACAGGTTCGTGCCTGGATTTTACACAGAGTATTGCAATATAAGCATAAGTTAAACATAAGTGTAAACCATGTACAAAAAACTTGCTACTCTAAATGAGTTAATGTATAATCTGAAATTGTTTGGGAAATCAAATTTTTTGCTAATTTGTTTACCCTCTTTCAGGTATGACGATTCTAACCATGACGATAAAGGAAGTTACAGAAATGATAGGTAAAAGCTATTATTACACTTTCATGTATCCGCGTTCATTACATTTCTTCCAATTGTATTTCACCAGACTATTGCATTATTTACATAGGGAGAAAGATTATAGTAGAGAGCGAAAAGATGGTGAGAGATCTTACCGAGACCATCGAGAGCGACCCAGAGATCATTCTCGAGACAGAAGGAAAACAGATAGATCCAGAGAAAGAGATAGGCGTAGAGAACAAGGGGTTCCACCAGAGCGTTATATGGAACCAATTCCTGCTATTTATTATGGAGTAGGTATTTTATTTACATAAAAATGCGACAATTTAGCCATGATATAAAACTCATTCATTTCTTTGCTCAGAATTTTCAACCGAGACCATTAATGGTTGCATCGTGGGTCCCAATTCGGGGACCGCTTGGAGGTATTATACATCCTCCTATGATGAGACCTTTAAGAACATTTCCACCACGAGCAATAGGAACACCTCCAGACATGAATGGATTCCGTCCCCCTCTAAATCCTAGTAAGTGTGAATTATAAATGTACAATATACATATCTAATGAAACATTAATCATTTGCAATTTATACAGGGTTTCTGTAAAGGTTTTAAGGTAGTTCCTGAATAATATACTACACTCCTCACATTAATTAAAGCAGGCGTGTGAATTAAGAGAACTTGGGGGCCGATTTTCAAAGGCAACGCCTCCTTTCTCCCGCCGCGCGTCTTAGCCCCCGCGGCGGCGTAGGTGCTTGGAGCTCCTCAGGCCCGTCCCACGTGAATCGCGCGTGGCGCGTTGACAAAAAAAAAAATGCATCGAAAATCGTGCTCTCTGGGACGATGTGGAAACCTATTGATATAATGTCGTCCCAATGCGCCACGCGCGGTTCATATGGTACGGGCCTGAGGCGCTCCAAGCACCTAGGCCGCCGCGGGGGCCAAGACGCGCGGCGGGAGAAAGTAGGCGTTGCCTCTGAAAATCGGCCGCCAAGTTCTCTTAATTCCCAAGCCTGTCCTAAATGGTGTACCTCGGGTGTTTGTATCGAGTCGAGCCGTGGACGCCACGCAGAACTGATCACTCTGGAATGATGGTCATGGCTCGAGTCAATTAAATACCTCTGTATTATGGATCCCTGAATATGCTAATTGTGGGCTGGTCTTTGTGTGTTGTTACAGTAGATCAGCTCGAGGAAACGCGGAGACGATTTGGTCAGTTTGGCCGAATGAGAGCAAATTTTAACATCACCTGGCCTCGGCTTGATTCGAAGACGGTGCGCGGTCGGCTATAATTCGTCGCGGCGATGAACAGTTGAAATGCGATAGCTTGTTGCTTCTGGAGACGAAACGAAAACGATGGGTCCAGGGCGTGACAATCCGGGCGAGGAGGGTTCGGAAAGGCATTCGGTGAACGATAGTCTGACGAGACGGACGATTTGGTCTACGCCAGAGCCATATTAAGACTTTCTGTACTTTTTATTACGTTCGGTTATAAATCAGCAAATATATATTGCTACAAAATATTAAATAACATAATTGTGACTTAAATTTATTTAGTGTTGTTGAACAATTTTCTCAAGTTTGTCGACTTATCTTTTACATGTATTAATTGTGGAATTAAAATATGACTGATTTATTTCATTTTTCAACGACATTACATATGTTAAATGCAGTTTTATTACCACATTTTTAACAAAGATAATTACTATTGTAGCATGCAGAAAAGGAAGCTTCGAGAAACTCTGACCATCGAGAAGTTTCCCGAATACGTTTGTAGACGACGCGTCTGTTGGTTTTTGCGGCCGTAGATAGCAACGATCGGGTATAAATTAGAGGTCCACAAAGGCATTCCCTTCTTCGCTGTTCCGAGAGAGAGGCCGGGGTAAGACCAACGGCCGCTCTCGGCCAGCTTAGGGACTCTGGCAGGAGAGTTCAGCGATAATACCTGGACGCCTGCCCGGAGGGAGAACGCACTAGAGTCTGTTCCTGGACGCTCGACCGATATGGAGAGTTCGGCAATAATACCTGGACGCCTGTTGGTTGAAAGAGTACAGAGCATCTCTTTAGAAAAGAGAAGAGAGTACGGGAGAATATTCCTGGGCGCCCGTTCGATATGGAGAGTTCGGTGACAATGCCTGGACGCCAATCGAACGGGAGAGTACAGAGTAACTCCTGGACGCCTCGTTAGAATAAAGTCAAGTGCTGTATGCACATTAGACTCTAGTATTAGCCGTGCTGAAGGCAAAATGAAAACACCGCGAGAGTCCGGCTTCGATATACCTAACCCAACCTACCGTATCAGCCTCGCAGTCAGAGAGCGGCGGGCTCCCGCTACGCTGATGGAGGGATTCCCACACGGTGTAATAGACTGAATAGACAGGTGTTCCGACTTCTGTTCAGAATGTGTGACTTTTTCGTCCTAGTTCTTCTGACGGCCGCTAGATTGGCGCTCGAGGAGAAAAGGCTGACCTTTTGCGCATTATACGACTAAAGGCTCTACTACTACAATCACATCAAATGCATGCCTACATGATTTTCTAATCACGACGCCTCTCGCGACGGCCAGAGCAACCCAAAGAAATCGGCACTCAAAATCGCTGGGGTAAAGGTTCTGAGTCGGAAGGTCGGAACACCTGTCTATCTAAGGCTGTGTTCCAATTCACGCATACTGCGCATAGACTGCATAGGATATGTCACGTACCCTATGCACTTCATGCGCATTATGCTGCATTATGCGTGAATCGGAACACAGCCATCGTATTACACCGTGGTCTCCCACTACCAGGGTTCGGAGGTCTCCAGTTTAATCCCTCACCTACAGGGGCGGTGGTAATGTGTGCGTGAATTGACTCCAGCGCGAAGAGAGCCAAGTGGCGACAACGCGAAACGAATGTGACGTCACGAATGTATAGACGCTATTGCCAAAGCCGCCACGTGCGATTGTGAATTGGACATTTTTAGTAGTTTTTCCAAGTTTTTCATTCAATTGAAATTACACTTCATTACGACATGAATAGGAATCAGGTAAGACAAATACTTAATACTTTTGCATCAACAGAATTATAGAAATGATATTTTTTATATATACCAGCGCCAAGCGAATGACGCCGCGGCCAATCAGCGTCAACAACATATGTCCCGGTGACGCTGATTGGCCGTGGTGTCGGTTCGTCTCCCATCGTGCATCTCACGCTCACATTACCATTGCTACCTGTAGGTGTTTGTCAACTGACCAATAGCTGCGAGGGATTAAGCTGGAAACCTCCTAAGCTCGACCAAATTAATTCAGAGCTCCCATATGACGTCACATTCGTTTCGCGTTGTCGCCACTTGGCTCTCTTCGCGCTGAAGTCAATTCACGCACACATTACCATCGCTCCTGTAGGTGAGGGATTAAACTGGAGACCTCCGAACCCTGCCCACGGTGTAATAGACAGGTGTTCCGACTCTGTACCTTTTACTCCAGCGATTTTGTGTGCCGATTTCTGTTTAATTCCCCTGGCAGTCGCGAGAGGCGTCGTGACTTAGAAGCCATATACATATGTATTAATGAGACTGTAGTAGTAGAGATTTTAGTGGTATTAGTGGGCTTGCCAGACACAACAGGCCATATGTAAATGCCTTTGTAGCGATCCGACTCTGGAACGTCTTCGGTGGGATCACCCGAGAGAAGAAAGAAGATGAAGGGTCACCACCCTAGAGAGGGAAAGAAAGAGCGTTTCGTCCCGGGTCCGCCAGTGGACTCGTCAGTAAGGCTTACCTGGCGGAACCCTGCCTTAGACACGCTGGGTATCAGGACTGGAACGGAACTTGTATATATACTAACCGGAGGGCGATGGAACACCAGCGAGAAGCCCTGGCGCCGGGTAGCCCTCCTCTGGTGGTATGTCGATAAGCACCTACCGGACCCCTACAGCACTCCCCCCTAGAGAACTCCTAGGGACTTGGAGGAATCTACGATCCTGGCCGTGCAATGGTAGGGATTGTCCGAATAGGGCATCGAGAAGAGAAAGAGAGAAGAAGGCACACTCAACGAGTGGCGGAAGGAGCGGTACGCCATGGCGCCAACACGCTCATCTGACGACATCGGGGAGAGAGGCAAACACGCTCTTACGAACGGTGGGAGTGAGATGGAGCATGGCCACCAGCCATTGCCGAGGGGTGTGACCAGGACCCATATTAAACTCGGCAGAGGGACGAAGCATTAGCCCAAGCCATTGTCAAGGGGCGAGCAAGACACTACATCTCCAACGATGAAGAGGAATGAAAATGGCGGAGCTCTCACCAACGGTTAACGGCTCAACTATGCCAAGGAGAAGAATCGGCGAGCACACTGCTCAAGCCATAGGAGTAGGAGTGGCGAGCACACCGCTCAAGCCAATCAGAGTAAAGTGGCGAGCACACACTGCTCAAGCCATAGAAGGAGGGGTACGACGGCGAGCACACTGCTCAAGCCGTACGTATCACGTCGGGGTCACCACTGTAGCGATCCGACTCTGGAACGTCTTCGGTGGGATCACCCGAGAGAAGAAAGAAGATGAAGGGTCACCACCCTAGAGAGGGAAAGAAAGAGCGTTTCGTCCCGGGTCCGCCAGTGGACTCGTCAGTAAGGCTTACCTGGCGGAATCCTGCCTTAGACACGCTGGGTATCAGGACTGGAACGGAACTTGTATATATACTAACCGGAGGGCGATGGAACACCAGCGAGAAGCCCTGGCGCCGGGTAGCCCTCTGGTGGTATGTCGATAAGCACCTACCGGACCCCTACACCTTTACGACACCGACGAAATCTGCCGGCCGCCAGAAGAACTAGGACGAAAAAGTCACACATTCTGAACAGGAGTCGGAACACCTGTCTATTACACCGTGACCCTGCCCACTACCCACCGGCCGCCACCGGCCTCCCAGCTACAGTCTCCCTCTACCGGCCTTTCGGTTTCCTGTTTATCTTTCAAATGTTTATATTAATGCAGTACTGAAGTCCTCTAAATATCAGAAACGGAGCAGGTGTTTTATTTATTTATATTAACCCTACAGATTCTTATTTTTGTTTGTAACAGATTTATTTAATACAATCTATAGCATTTTTTGACATTTTGTTTTACATATTTTTTTTACAAATTTCACATATTCATTAATAATGCAGCGGCGTTGGTGTATTCCCAATTGCAAGGGAAATTATGGCAGTACGTTAAAAGATAATAATTACAATTATATATTTTTATTCCCCAAAGATGAGGAATTACCGAAAAAATAAATGGTTGCTATTCCTCGTAAAAATTGGACACTAACAAAATCTTCTGCCGGTTGTAGATGATTCCATTAAAATTTACATATCCAGTTATGGGTCCCATTCTGCAATATATGTCGATTATTAATTTTGGATGATTTCTATCACTTATAAAGAGGGGCCTTTCTGTTCCCACTGAAGAAGTGATCCTCATTTATCCATATGTATGCAATAATGGGAGCCATAATAAATGATGGTAATTTGGAATCTCAACTTTTGCAATCTGAAAATCATAAACATATTTTATGTAAGTTAACATATTTTTAGTATTCAATCAGATATACATTATTTAGCATGTACAGATACATGCGTTTGTTGTCAAGTTTACCACAGTATTTTGTTTAAATTATCATAAATTTTTTCAAATATTTTATGAAACGATTATGTGACAACTGTAAATAATAGTCAGTTGGAAATGCGTGCAGACATCACTTCTAAAAATCGTAAATCAAACACTTTTAATAGGAACTAGATTTTCAATGTTTTTTTAATTTTACTTTTCTTAAAATATATACATATATATATTTATTTTCAATATGATTTAATACAGTAGTATTTTGAGAGAATGTCAAAGTATGTTTCGTTATGTTTTGTTATTAATATTATTCAAGATTATTTATTAATATTTCAAAATGTAATACTTTATTTTTTTAAGACTACAAAAGTTATGTTTTTGATATGTTCTATTTAAAAATATTAATTTTGTTTTAGAAAATTAGATATGACTATTGGCAAACCACCCATTATAATGAAAAAATAGGTAACGCGCCATGGTAAATATCCCTAGGGTGGTGAGAAAATTTTCCACAATTATAATAGGTACTGTCCTCTAACACGATTTTATAATTAACTGCATAATTGTTCCTTTCAATAGCTAATTATGCTAACCACTTTTCCACCGGCACTTAACCTGTTTGGCTTCGTACCAATAATTTTGTCTATTTCAGGTCTCTATTAACTTATACATACCTTTATCAATTTTTAAATCCTTCAATTTAGTTCAAAGATGGTTTTAACTTGTTTCACACTTATATTTTCTTGAAATCTCTGTAAATATTTCAAATATAATGCATCGCAACACCAAACTATTCCGAGAGTCCACAAAATATATATTACATTTATAATATTAGTATACTTCTGTATTACTTCTACTTACTATAGTTATGATATTTATGTATTGCTTATACATAATTAATAAAAATACTGTATATTAGTATAATTTTATATCACAAAATAACGTTAATTATAATGCTGAGTACAAAACTCCACTATTGAAAATAGGACTCCAGATCCTCACATGAGCGGTGTTGCTCCGTTGTACAGCACGGCTAAATAGTACTAGAGTCGGTTATGATAATATGCATTTGCTGTCGTCCACATTAGATCAATTAATCGAAAGCTACTAAAGTTTGTTCAAACTACCACGTTTAAGAATCAATCATCTTTTTGCGAAAAGTCCATTAATCGCGGTGCGCACATTCAATATTTGAACTATGTTAACAGATTAGAACGTTCTGTAAAATGTTGGATTTATATCTCGTCTAAATTAAAAGAGAGTGCTATTTGTTGGAACAGTTTCGAATTATCTTGTAAAAGATTGCTTTATCTCCAGCCGCACCACTACAAATAAAAGTCGCCGTCGAAGGTCTATATTTTTCTACATACTTCATGGACATTGATGCAACGTAACACGTGTTGGGTCGAGTACGTTTATTTAAAGAGAAAGAAGACGTAGTAGTTTCACCAGAAACACGGAATTTTCGTCACTGATTCGTAAGGTCAGTTTAATATTGGTACTAAATTTTTAAGTATACAGTACAGGAGCACGGCGGCAACGACAGTGGGACATCGCGATAAATAAATAATTAGCGAGATTCCGAGTTGTGGTATTTCGAGGCAGAATCGCTCACGGCACGACCTGGTACGACAAGAATGAGCTGGCATAATTCGTTGTGCTCATTATTTCGCGGCGATCGTTCCTCGGAATGTAATATAGCCCGCGATGGTGTCGTTTCCTCTGTTTCTAACGAGCGGTCATCCTGACCGCGACGTAAACGCCGTGCCCTGCGTCTCGATACGATTTTCCTAACCTGCGTTATTATGGTTTATAACCTAATTAATACCCATAACATATTGTTATCCAGTTCCATTGTGAAAAGAAATCAATCGTTTTCTGTGCTTGTATATACATTATTAACGCAACGCAACAAATCGTGCATGCGTAATAACATCGAAATTTGCTTGTTTCAGTGTTTGCTCCAATTTAAGCATTAAAGAAACAAACAAACAAGCTACCTGTGGGTACAGATGTGGATATATATTTCGATTTGCTTATTTAGAAGCGTTGTTTGAAATTAGGTGTCCTTTTAGTTTTTTGAGTCGTGCGAAACTTAACAAACGAACATGAAATGCTATTTCGCCAATTAATCATTCGCAAATTCGCTTTCTTGCTAACGATGTTTTCTGGTGTGATTCCAGGCGAAAGTAATAGAGACAAGTGGTACAAACTCTGTATACCAAAGAAAGGACGAGACGGCGTAACAAAGATTGTTTTTGCAAAAAGTGAAAAACATTATAGATCATAAAGAATTTGAGCATTGCGGCGGCGCAGAAGGGCTCTATGTGCTCCACATCGTCTTCAGCAAGTGGTACTTTAGTTTACAAGAACATTGTGTCGCGACATCAACGGCGGACCTCGTTTGCGAACTATAAGCTTGGCATACGACAGAGGCAACATGCGCAACGAGATCACAGCGGCAGTACTGTTCTTAGTACAGCTGATAGAAAAAAACGAAAAATTTAGTCCCGATCAGATGGAGTGTTTCAAGCGACGTTTGGTCGAACTGTTGACGGAGCGTTTTAAAAATCACTGGTTCCCCGACAAGCCGTTCAAAGGTCAAGGCTACCGTTGTATTCGCGTGAACGGTCATAACCGGAGGGACGCGACTTTGGCGAGTGCCGCCAGCGCGGCCGGCGTTAAATACGAAGATCTGTCGCTACCGGTAGAATTAACGCTTTGGGTCGATCCTAACGAAGTGTGCTGTCGATTCGGGGAAAGTAAGGGGTCCTATTGCACGTTGGCGTCGTTCGAGGATAAAGAAAATACTGTACCAATTTTCCACAGAAATGGAGAAGGATTAGAGAAGGAGAATAAGCAATCCGAGGGGCCGACTAAAATACAGGTTGATATAACGCCTTACGCGCAGTTTATATGTAATCCGCCGTTTCTTAACACTAAACGGTGCGAATTTATATTGCTCTTGTGTTCACAGAAATCCCCTTTGACCGCGAATACGGAGCAACAAAAATCAAAACCACTGAGCTCTGCTAATCAAAATCAACAGCATAGCAATAACGGTACAGGTAGGAGACGCAATTTGAATAGCCCCAGGCTACACCTGAATAGAAATCGTTCGTGGTTCGGTCCGTCGTTCAGCATGGGCTACGGCCCTCACCCGATAAGCCAACCGTGGTATAACATTATGCCTCCCCACTTTTTGGGTGGTCCATCCCCGCCTCCCTTCATGGGTCACCGGGGAAATAAATGGATCCATCCACCCTCGTATCCCACGGGCCCTGCCCGTTTCCATCACTGGTCTCCCAAAGCTGCTCTTAAAGTATAAACAAGCCCTCCTTGCGAAAGTAGTTAAGAAATCTGTTCCTCTGTATAAAACGAAGAGAGTCTAAAATTGGTCTGTCGCTTTGAAAGTTTTATATTTCGGTCTAAAAGTGCGTGGCACGTTTGTAGAAATAACGGGGAGAGAAGATTATTCGCGCGGTGCTCTTAAGAGAATCGGACACGAAGGTTTTTATCGCGGGAACAGGTTTATTAACGTTTCAGTGACGAAAATGATCCATTTTGTAATTACAAATGACCTTGTTCGAATTACGACTAAGGCTTACGATTTTTTATGACGAGAAATGTTGCATTATTACATGTTATATATAAATAATTCATTGGATGATAGATGTTTAATTCCGGATGCAAGGTTGCTTGTAAAATATTAGAATTAGCGAGACTTTAACTAGAATGAATTAAGTCATCGATGCGTAAAGCGCGAAGGAACGAATGTCACGTCATATGTGACACCTTTTCTGATGTAATCCTCGAGAAATGGATTTAGCGAGAGATAGGTGGTATATAATATATATTTCAAAAGGGAGCAGTATTGATTTTAAGTGGCTTTCCAAAATTAGATACAATTGCTCGTTAAATTGTACGTAATGGATTTTAATGCCTTTTATAGGCGATCTCAGTTAATTAGTGAATATTTCATGTATCAAATTCTATCATGTAATAGAAAGGAAGAGTATCAAACAACTTTTTCTTTGATGTGTATATATATATATATATATATATATATATATACACGTACTATGCGTACTACGTATATACGTACTCATAATGACTAGAGCTTCGAAGTTTACCCACATCTCTTCGATATTGTTGTAGTGCAAAGCAGGGAGATAGAGAATTTAGCCATAAAAGCTGCTAACTTGAAATAGTTGTGACCTACAGCAACATCGACGTACCACGTAAACTTTGAAGCTCTGGTACTAGTGATTCGAGGATGATCTTTGACAAGTTCAAATCAACATTATCTTTTATTGTATATGTATATTATATTGCGTTAACGGATAGAATGAAACGTTATATTATTTGATTCCACGAGGTTCGTGGTGCAGGAAAATTTGTAATATTTTTACTTCGAAAAGCGTACCATATCTGTTGCATATAAACATACTGCCTCCATAGGAATTCTGTTGATAATCAGTTACACTACAACGTTGTTAAAAAAAGCATGAATTTCATGGATAATGCGCAGTTACGGAAAAATGAATCTTTGTTTTAATTGCGCTCAATGCGGAGAATAATTGAGCTTATGTTTTAAGTAAAACTAATAAATCGTAGCATTTAGGAAATATATATCATTGATGTTGGTAGATCTATAGCTCACTGGAGTTGAAACTTTAATTCTATCATACTAATGCTAATGTCTTGTACATTCAATCTTGTATATTGTAGACAATTTATAACACCATAGTAATTTATACCTACTTGAACTGTTTCCCCTATTGCTTCGTTAACAACGTGCACACACGCCTTATCTTCGTTCCGAAATCGTCTATGTACAGATAGACTCGAAAACCAAATAATAGAAATTACTTTTTCTCGATTGCCATTGCGCGCAGCATTTCGCGTGTTACAAATTAATTTCTCTGGTATATCCTAGTGAAATGTACACGCCGCAGTTAGGAATTAGAAAACCCATGTTGTTTAATCTGTATAGCTGAACAGTTCGCGTTATTTGGTTTTCAAACATCTCGTACAAGATGCACGAATGTTTCAGTTAGTGCCAAAAATGTGCAATTTCATTAATTTATATTGTACCATAGAAGTTGTTCATAAAAGTAACTATCAATTTACGTATGAGGGTTTAACGCGACGGTTACTTTTAAGAATCGAATTCCTGAAAGTATATGAAAGTACATATATTAAGTACAGTGGCACACGAAATATTGATTCTTATCCGGTAAATTTTAATGACACATATATAATTAACTGATATGGTTCAAAGGTCTCACGGGTGTTTAATTAATGCTTCGGAGCACTAAAATTGCCAGCAACGTGGAAGATGCGAATTGAGGTGGCGTAGGTGTTACCATCTGTTGTACAATGAGAGTTTAACTAACTCCCCTATAAATCGGAATATTTGTGCCACTAGGCTACACTTAGTGTCCTTAGAAGAATATCTAAAAGTATAACTAGATGCAGCGTAAATGTTATTGAACGGACTGTATTAGAGAGAATTTTAATCAAATACCTAGTATAAATCGTGCGAATTTCATGTTTCACACTTAACATTGTTTACTATACGCATGAAATTTGCTCTATTATAGGTGATTTTTGTGTTCAATTTGTTGAAACTTATTCAGAAGGAGTCATTTTGTTGTTATGAGAGATATGGAAATTCTATATAGATATAGATATTATAATGTATATGTAGAATTAAGCAATATTGCATTCGGACATATTCTTTTATTAATATATATATAAATACGATGCTCAACATTTGAAATGTTCCAAACTTTTTAATTGTGTTCATCTATATACATAAAAAGAGAAAGAAAAATACCGTATGCTTCGTACGATAACATTTTTTATATACGAAATCTGTATTCAAATGACATGTGATAAAATATGTAGTATTAATGAACATCTGCATACTTGACGAAAAAAAAATTATACGAATTTCAGGCAAACGGTATATTCCCTTTTATATAAAGCAGTCTTTTATATCTGTAACTTCTCATGTACGTGATAGGTAGAAACGAAACTTCACGAGTGAATATGGAAGTCCTTTTATAATCATTTTCAAAAAAAGAGGAAAAAAAAGAAACTTTACACAGTATTAAAGGAGGGATCTAAGATTTCAGCTTGCAGCTTAAAAGTCGCATCTATTTGTTTTATATGACCAAAATTTTAATACTTATCGAGAAGACTGTACTTTACAATCGCGCGAGAACAATTTATTGAGGGAAAGGAAAAAGAAATTTGATATTTAAGAGTCAACTTCATAGATCATCTTAATGTTTGGATCATTTCGATTGTAGGGTAAGGCACTATATAAGCATACACATATATTCTACCACTGCTGTGTCATACGTTATAAGAATACTTCTTGCATAGCTGTGCAATGATAACTATTATCCTGTTCTACAACCATACTGATCTTCGCATTTTTTCATAACTTCAAATATATATATATATCACTGTTTAGTACTTTGTTTCGTGTTATCCAATAAAAGATATATTATACATTTAAGCAAACAAAAAAATACTTACAGATGATTAACTGTATGTACAACCTGCTAATTTTTAGCATTATGCAGGCAAAATTTACAAACACTCTAACATGATGAATGAACCAAATTTTAAAGCACGTTAGGATGCTTCGTACTTCTATTAAAAATGATAGAGATCGTAATAAACGTTTCGTTTTTAATATACACGTATATTCTTTATTCGAATCAAATTTGATTACTATCGCTTATAGATAAAAACGACGTAGTGCAGTTGCATGTACACGTATAGAAATTTAATGTTTACCTGTAGTGTACATATCTCTTACATGAAATTTAAACCGCGAATTTCTAGTAAGTTCGTTGCATCGACGATCGATAAATTAGTATCTTTACGAAAGAGTATTACAATTCGCGAATAATTCTGATCGGTCAGCAGCGATTCATCCTCATTAATTCACGACATGTGTTCATTTCAGTTTCGAAATCATGCGACGCATTTTCTCCTAAGCGAAACCAAACTTTAGCAACAACTCTGCAGGCATTAACTGCGCACTTTCAATCTTATATAATTATCGTTATATTAACATCATTAACAGTTTTACGATTACAAACATGTATGGGGTATAACAAATACTTAATAAACATTGTGCAAATCGAGGCGTTTCCATTTCCTTTCGATTCAGCGTAACAAGTTCCAGGTACGAATACTAAAGAAATTCAAATTTAAATCCTCCTGGATCCCAAAGCCCGCGCTAATTTTCAAATCGTTCCGCCCGCCTAAACGTGACACGGAAAAATGGCCACGTATCGATGCCCAATAAGGGGCACGATCGTTTCCTCGGGTGTTACCATTGGCGATGCCCGGGCTCTGTATTAAGTACGATTTTCATTATCGAGCATTCAGCATTTAAGTTTCCACTTCTTTTCCCCTTCATTCGACGATTGTTTTTTTTCCCACTCGCGTGAATTCGTGACACATAATGAAGGAATCGCGGAGGCGACATGCCACGGTCTCGATGTGCCGTTGCGAGCTTTCGCAATGCAAGCCGAGCGTTGACGGTTGAGTTACCCCGACGAGTCGGATGTGCAGGAAAACGACAGGGAAACACGGAAACTCGTAGCCACTGCCGCCTCCAAGTTTTTATCGCACGTATTTCTCAGATTTTGCCCAACACCTTTATCGCGAGCACTGTCCTTATTGATAACAATGCTGTGAGGAAACACATCGCCCCGTGACGTGTACAGGCTGTCCATATTTCCATCGCCAATCGAACGACAGGGTTATGAGGCTCCAATTTCCAAGTCTCGATATTCGTCAATATTTTTTCACCGTTTTAAACACAATCCCCTCGCTGCACGATGGCTGAGAAATGTAAGGTACGTACGTCACTCGTAAGTAAAGATCCAGTTGGAAGGGAAGAAAATCGTATGTGCGCGCTGAGAAATCTGTAGAGATTGTAATTCTAGTCGACGGTCCGCGACCTTCTCGACAGTCTGCGATCTTACTTTCCCACCGTACGCGAAAGTCGTCGGTTCTGACTGCGCTACGTTTCCAGGAATGCGGCTGCAAGTGCGCGAGCTGCGCTAAGAGCGATCAGGAGCACGAGGACATGCACCTGCACGTGGAGATAGAGAACTTGCGCCAGCGACTGATGGAAAGGGATAATCACATCGCCACGATGGAGACGCAATTCTTGAACGAAGCTGAGAAGTTTCCGAACGGGGAGCTGGCTTCGACCAAGGACGAGCTCTTAATCTGGCAAGAGAAGTACGCGAGGTTGCACGAGGCTCACAAACGCGTTCAGAAAGTAAATCAGAACCTGGAGGATAAGTTATTAAGGATCGTAGACAAGTGCGAAACTGAGAAGAGCGCATTTACCAAGGACATCGCCACTTTGTCCCATAGACTAGCGGATGCGAATTATACTATACATCGTTTAACGCAGGACAACGTATGTTTAATGCGCGAACATCCGTGTGATTTAAACGAGAGCCGAAGCTTATCTGACAATCGATACTTTTGCGTTTCAGGAGAAATACAGGAATGATGTGAACTTGGCGATACAGCTTCTCCAGTGTAAACCTTCCAACTTTGTGGGTCACAAATACGATTCGGTACGTAGTTCGTTCGCTTAAGCGCGGAACGGTACCTGGGAGAGGTTCGATCCTGTATCACAGCCGATGTCTCTGTTTCAGTTACCTTCCGAAGTGCAAGCCAAAGTTAGGACTTACGTTGCCCAGAAGAAACGTACGAACGACGCTCCCCCCGACGTGAAAAGTATCACAGTACCGATCTCGACGTTCCCTCCGACAGCGATGGTGTACAATGTAACTAAGCCGACGGCCGAGAAGCTCAGCGACGACGACAGCGACGAATCCAAGCCACCGGTGGACGTCGTCTCGGCTGCGATAATGGCCAAAGTCCTCGAGGATCGGGAGAAGGAAAGGATATTCGCCAAGCACTGCGATACGTGCACCTGCCACAGGAGTATTTTGATGGTAGACGCCGAGACACAAACCAACACCCAAGACGCTTTCTCCTGTAACGATTGTAGTATGAAGTATGCGCAAACTGTAGAGAAGTATCCCGATAATACGAGAAACATTGAGAAAAATTGCCAAAATAAAGAGAGCCAGAATTCTATGGTACAGGCGGTTTACCACGAGGTGAACGAGAGCGTTAATAGCGGTAAAATGCAGTATCTGAGTAATTGTACAAAGACTAGTCAGCACTTAGGGACGAGGGAGAAGTTTTTAAGTAGAAACGCGAAGAACGCGGAGGGTGCGAAAGAGGATGGCCGCGCGGGCTTGAACACGAAGGCTAGTTTGAACAAGAAGAACTCGATGCGTCGCAACGATTTACAGCTGCAAAGTGGTCTCCAGAGCCAGAGCGACGGCACGGCTAAGCAGGTGTTGCCGCAGAAGCTCGGCGATACGTGCGCCATTAGCAAGATGAGTATCGATAAAGGGAAACAAGGGAAACCGTATAAAAAGTGTGAGTCACAGATCGATAGTAAATTTAATTCAAATCATTGGAACAAGTCTGAAAAGAAGTCTTCTAATTATAGTCACATAGTTCCTGAAAATTCTAAAACGTACTCGGACGGGAAGGAGAAGAGTCACATTGATATTATTAATGATAGACTGTGGAAGAACGAGTGGAGGAAGTTGAAGGCCCAGACGGACAAGAAGGACGGCAAGAATGCGGACAAGCTTAACAGTGATATTGAAATTGATATTATTAACGATAGAGTGTGGAAGAACGACAGATCAGCCCAGGCAGCACAGCATCCGGCGCAGCTGACATTAATAGAAGTAAAGAACATTGATAACGTTGCCAGCCAGAACGATTCTGGGCAAATGGAGGTGGCCACTAGTCCAAGTTTTAGTAGCGATAGTATAGTAATCTCAACTTCTGATCCCTCTAGCAGCTCCAGCGATGTCGTTCAATCGCTGGCTGGAACGTATTTGCATAACGTCGCTAATACGAAGCCGGGCAGCCAGAGTCGGCTAGCTGGCCCGCGGAACTGCCTCGTGAGAGTCACTCCTGGATCGAAGAATATCCTCCTAGATAATGCTGGCCATTACAAAACTGTACTATACACTAGCGGGTGTAACAAGCCGAGCACCGCTTTAGTCCATGCGAAGAAATCGTCTCGATCTGGTTCGGAAAGGTCGATCTCCACCAGCAGCGAGGAGAGCTCTCCGATTCTGCTGCACGACAATAATCAGTTGCAAAGAGTGGCCGAATGGGTCCAGTCGTCTGTTCACATGGACAATTCTGCGTCGGGTTACACGAAATTGAAGATCAGCAAGAACGTAATAGGCAAGGGACCTTCGCTGTCGTATCTGAACCAGTCGCAGGTTAAATCGAAGCTGTTCGAAGACGCTCGCGTGCTGCGCGAGGACGCCCAAGAAGGTAAATGCAAGGATAAGGCGACGAGCGTCAAAGAGTTCGGCGAAGGGAATTTAAATAGCGATGTAAATAATTTCTCATCCGGTGTACATAACGCGGAGCCAGAGAAGGAGAAGGATTTGATATCTTTCGACGTTCCAAGCGAAGAGGAGAAAGTCTCGCCCAAAACTTCCAGCAACAAGATGGACAGCGCCGATTTCGATTACGAGGTGAAGATCACCAAAGAGATGGAGGAAACGTACCTAAAGCTCGCCGCGAGCTTGGATCCCGTAACGCTCAGCCTGCCCGGCACGGACAGCGCGGATCTGACCATCGAGAAGTACAGGAAAGATCACAAGAGACTTCAGAGAAGCCACGAGAAGGCGGGATCGAAGATGTAAAGTATCTCGGCGAGTAATTCGGATGAAATTATTATTACTATCACAGCAGGGAGTTCCTTTAAAGATAACAGAGCGTTATTTTTTGTAACTATATGAAACTAAGGCTGTACCAAGATCAGTAGCTTAGGAGAATGACATTCTATACACCACTGCAGATAAATAGGATTATATTTATTTAATTCGTATAGGTAACGTTAGCGTCGCAGCTTCGTCTGAACGAGATTCGGTTGCGTGGTGGTCGCAGAACGATCGCCGGTGTGTAATTCTTTAATAATTACATTAGTCAATTCCTTCGCAAGCTAACGTGTGTAAATTGGATCCGAAAAATCGCGTGACTCGTTAAATGTTACAATCAATCCTTTCCACGAACCACGACCAGCCGCTTTTTACAGAGTATAGGAGAGAAAATGGTCACTTTTACTCCCCCCCCCCCCCCCCCCCCCTGTTACTTTCATTCTCTACAGTTCTGTATAGAGGTAAATAGTCCGAGCGCATTAGACGATTAAACTTTTATTCTTGTTACTGCGATTGAATATTATAGGACGAGTTGCGTTCCGCGTGTATCGAAACCAGACAATATTCGAGGATTCGCCCACAAATGTTTCCGTTGCTACGTGAAGTATGTATTTCGAGAAAATCTTTAACGTGTAAATTCCGAAGTTCTGTTTAACGACTCGTCGCAGGCATAGCGATAGAGCGAATAATATATATATATATATATAATATACATATATTTTCCTTGCGTACCGGTGCAGATACGACAGGATATAGCGGTGACAATATTATACGGTTGATCTATTATAAGGTGTATCTACGAAACAGCAATCGTTTCAAAGGAACTTCGTTAAATATTTATGGGAGTCCCTCGTTGCCCAGGAGGGAAGTCTGCGAATAAAAAAAGAAGAGTTTCTTTCGCGCGAAAACATTATCGTCTGTGTTAAAGAGTAATCACGGTACCAAAATCGAAAGCAATCGTCGCTGAAGCTGATGCGTTTAGTACTTAATTAATGGCGTCCTCTCTCGTCGATGTACAATGATACAATTATCCTACGAATTTTCTTTCGCACGCCTCCTTGTCGCGGCTCTATCGAACAGCATTTGCGGTCTATGCAGGAGTGACGAAAGAGGGAATAAAAATGTAATACAGGCATGTAATCAAGTCCATAGAAAAATCGATCATTGCCTGCTCCTCTCGTTACAAAGCGTATCCTCAACGGAAGGGGTTGGAAACTTTAACTTCACGCGACTTTCAATCTTCTTTTGCCAGAATGAAAGGGAACTAGTTATTATTGTATCACGACAAATCGTAGATCGGCGTTGATCAGACTGTCTGGCTGTAATATTCTGCACAACTCCGACGGAGGCGAGGCGATGCGCTCTCGCCAATCGATTAGAGTAATACTCGATGGCCACTGTAGCTATTCTTCGGCGCGTTGCAATCGCTTTTCGTAACGAAACGGTCGAGCGAGATTGCTGATCTTGCAGTCCAAGCGGTTCATTAATACAACATCGGATTTCGCGCTGGTTGCAAAGGCTGCGGAAGAATAGCCCCGGTTCCGTGGAAGCCTGTGCGGCACCGTAGGGCTTGCGTCGTAGCTGTTACGGTGACGCGCGTTCCGCGGGAATTAATTAAAAGTAACCATCGTATCGAGGATAACGTTCACGTCCCGTTCCTGTAAATACATATTATACACGCATACGCATATAGAAGAATAGCAAATTGTCCCCGCGGCTCGGGCACGCGCTTGTCGCTCGCCGCTCGAAAGCCGCGAGCATCGAGATGACCACGTACTTTCAGCCAGTTCACCGTGGATGAACAACAAAGTCACGAGGAAGCTCAAGATTATGGCCAAAGCTCGCGCGACCCCTCGGTTTCGAAGTCTTGTTAATTTCCATTGCGACCACCGCGTGTGTTACGTTTTAAGTTAGCAAACGATTGATAAATAATTGTGCGCGAGTTAGGGGCTAAATGTATGAAAAGCAATGAAAGGGTGGATCGATCGGTAGCAGATCGTGAAGCGTATTTCTTTCGGCTAACATCGGGAAATAAACATTCTTGCCGGCATAGCAAAGGGAACTTCGTGTCTCGAGTAGTAATCGAGACTTTCAAATTTCTCAATTCCCCGAGGAAGACTAGCGAATTTAATTTAGCGCGAATTGGTCGAGCAGAGGTTTCGCCGCGTGTCATCGATTCAAGTGATTGAACATCGCTAGTGGAATTATCGGCGAAGTATTTTTAAGGAACAGGCTTGACACGTATGCCGGTCTCGAATGAACCGCAAGAACGTCGAGTTTCTTAACTACCTCGTTGCATTCCTCAGTCCTTCGAATGCAAGGGACGAGAATGATAAAGAAAGGACCTCTGCGGAAGGACCAAGCTCCTCTGGATTTCCAAAGCGTGCAAACGATTTCACGTTGAAAGGGGCGTTAAAATCTTCGCCGAGGCTAATCGAAACGGACCGATCGCTTCGGGTTCGACCTGACACGATGCCGCGTGTAACAGTTACCCATTTAAACTCGAAGTCAGGTGTGCGATGTGTAACGTGACCGGTGATTATTATGTAAACTGTACATATACGAATAAAATCTCTTTAAAAGGGAAGAAATCCACGTTATTCCACGTCACTCCACTTTCTGCATCGAAGGTGCGCAAAATCTATTTCTGTTGAATTACTTTCTATTGCAGAATGACTTTATTTCCATTGTACGGCGTACAGCCTTCTAAAATTGAAGAGTCTTTGTAGAAAACACTGTAAGTGCCAAAATTAACCCTTCGTGGTCGCATCTTATAATCATAAATTGGTCACACGGGGCTCACTGCACCCCAGCGTCATTTTTGAGTTACCATTTTCGTATTTTTGAATCTTTTAACTTTTCAGTGATAATTATACATTCGTAATACTAATTATAATCAGGCTCTAGTAGTCTTTTTCTAGAAATGTAAATGTTGATACGATGAACTTTGTAGTTGAAAAAATAGTTGTGGAAAAAAGTGATTTTTTGGTCAAAATTCACAAAAGTTTTAAAGTTTACAGAAATATTGGCAAACCCATGTATTTCTGGGAGAAAATTGCCTGGGGTGCGATACACCGCGTGTGCTCACGCAGGGTTAAAAGAAAAATTTTATCGGAAAATGTTCTCCGTGCCAATGGAATACCATAGAATTTGATTTTTCGCACGTACCTACAGTGTTTTCTACATAGACTTCAATTCTACTTTGGCGTGAATTCTACCGACACAGCGGTTCGCAGCGCTATTGAAAACGTGCATCCGCGAGGCTGATCGCACGATCGGGCCGAGCCCAGCTCGCTTAAATCAAGCTAATGTTCCAATAATTTCGATCCAGCGGACCTGGCTCGGCCAAATGGATGAATGAACGGCCTCGCCTGTATCACACATGCAACACCCGCGTAGTATAACGCGCGCTCGGACGATATTCGGGTGTCTACAATCGTGGCACATTTTGCAGAGTGTACCATCGCCTCTGTGGGCGGACGGGATAGCCACAGTTTGCTGGACGATCGATATCGCGTAAGAAAATTGGGAATCGTTCTATTTCCCACCGTATCTGTAACACTCTTCCTCTCTCACCCCTTTGGAACTTTATTTCCAGCTTCTGACTGCGGAGGATTACAGCGGGATAAACAAAATCACTGGGTTTGTAAATGAAGCTGAAATTAATTTCTTATAAAACTTAATCTACTCAAAATTCTACTGTTCGCAGTTCAATTATAATCAAACACTGTTCGCGACCTCTATTTCTACGCGAACTTTCAAAAGGGGTTGCAACTTTATTACCTCCCCAGTGCGCATGTTTCGAGTTATGTAGGATACATGGATATTCCCAGTTATTCACGCAGAATTGCAAATAGCTTTATCGCCGCCCGCAGCAAGGTGTTGGAGCGCGCGGAGCGGTGGTCCGCCGATCAGGCCCCGTGGAGTCCGCGGGCCTCACTTTGTTTTGATGCGTGCGCGCCCGCCGACCGTTCACTTCCGTTCCTCCTGTTTCCTACTTGGGCCCCGGACCTCTGGCCGCGAGTGCACGTTTTTACGAGGACTGGTCATCGCGCCAGCGCCTCCCAAGTGACCAGCCTCGTTACCCTCGCTTTCTCGACGAACAGCCGAGCCGGCCAACCCCGCGGCAGTAAGGACGCGTTCGTGCTCACGCGAAGACGCGGACCGTCGCCGCGGCCGAAACCACGTCGATGACGACTATCAGCCCTTCCTTGAGGCTCGCACCCCCGTAAATGCACCCTGCCCGGCGGCTCCACTTCGCTGTCCACCTGGTAGCCAGGTAAGGCGCACAGATCTCCTCGGTGAACGCGTCGGCATCGAAAATTCTCGCCCGCTTTTTGATTAGCGTTCAATTGTCGCGACCGAGGTGGAACTTCCGAGTTCACAGAATAGAATTAAGCTGTCTTCGCAGCTCTTCTTGGAGGATAGTAGTTTTGGGACTTTAAAGAAGATTGGTAGTAGCTTGGAGGATCCAGATCTACAGAGGAAGAAGCTTCGAGTACTTTGGAATCTTTTTAGTTTCTTATTGGAGGAACTTCAGCTTGGATGGTTGATTAAGATTGAAATTAGCCTGGAGAAACGGGTGCAACTGCATTCTGTTTCAGGACGCAGGATCGACTACTCTGAGACTATTTTCGTCTTCTTCTGTCCGCATTCACCGTGACGATCAGATTCGAGGGTTCCATCTTGCCTGACCTTTGTGTAATTCTTTTCTATTCTGCTCCCCTTGGGAGTACTGTTTTTAATCGCTGTGTTAGAGGGGCTTTATTATTTCTCTGAAACGCTGAAAGAATGTTTTGATTTTCTCGCGCATTGCTGGAATTCCTACAACACTGTGGACGTTGTCGTGACTCGCGCACGAGGTCGTAGTTGAAATTCTATGGGTCATGCCTTTTTTTCGGCCCGCCTGGATAACATCTTCGACGCGCGCGAAACCACCGTGATTATTATAGCCGCCGCCTCCAGGTAACGCTGATTGCTCGCGGAATATTTTCTCCCGTTGAATGGGTGCACTGATTTCTTCGTAATTCGAGAAAGAACAGATCGATGGATCGGACCCGTGGCGCGGAGATCCCCGCGAATCGTTTCCTGGCTTCTCATTCAGGGAGGAAAAAGTCGCGCGCGCGTCCCTCGTGGCTCGGATTCGAATCAGATCGATAAAAGTCCGACTGGTTCCACTTGAGGCGGAAAAATCCTACGGCATCCCCTTCTTCCTCGATAGAATCTCGTGGCCAGTGATTTCGCGACCGATTTCCTCGATATCAGCTGAATCAAACCATTCGTCATCATTTTCTCGTCGGAGTCCGGATCCTTGGAGGTTTGCTTCTGCCAGCCGCGATCAATGATCGAGCAACGACATTGTTCGTAAATCTATGACGAAGTAGCAGGTTGAACGGTTTACGATTTAGGAGGCTCCGTTTTAATACCACGCCACTTTTTGGCGTGCACGCGGGTGCCCGCGGATTAATATGCATGCACATGCTTGTGTTTCGCCTTTGATCGATGACAATTGTCAAGGAACACGATGCTTAGTGCGGGCCAGGGAGACGTTTGAATTAAAGCAACGACACGCGACTTGCACGCGAGAAGTTTCAGCCGCCGAGTGGACGGAAAATGTGTGCCTGATCGCTTCCGTGTACGGAAGGGAAGAAAAAAGAACCGCGGGAACGTGTAATCTCGACTATGTCGAAATTTATTGTTTCAAATTAGCTGCAATTGCGCCGCGCTCAGCGTTATGCTCGGCCCTATATAGGGCGGCAGAGAGCGTGCACCCTGTCGCCTGTGGGAACTAACAATTTCTGATGGAACGACGCGCTCAATTGTAATCTCACCCGCAATTTCCATCTTGTACTCCTTAATATCCATATCCATTACGTTATCCCCGAATCGAGCTATACGGATTCAATTTTCCTTCCTCCTCGTCTTCTCGCAAAGAAACAGAAAGGGAAAGGGGAGCAGAGGGCTTCGAAAGAAACGGAATAACGCTATCCGAAAGCCTTATACTGGTTTATTTTATAATGAGGGTTATTTTAAAGATTATTGATTAGAATGAATATTTTTGCATTAATTTAAATTTATTTCTGACTACAGTGTTGTTTTTAACTTTTAGTTCTTTAAGATTTTTAATATTTTATTCATTCTTTGTAGTTAAATTGTCAATTGTTTATATTATTATTTTGAAACGAGGGTTTGGTGAAATACGTGTAATTTCGGGTTATTATTTGATATTTTATACATTGTTTTTTCTATGCCTTTATTAGTTTTTATTTTATATACTGTCTATACGGTTAATAGTTCTATAATATTTATTATGGAGTTGATAAATTTATACATTAATACTGTGGGATTTTTATTAAAAATTCCTATGTATGTATTTCATGGGAGGTTATCAAAAGCTCACGTGGAAGCACCTGTGTTTGGTTCAGTAGTTCAATAAGAAGATTCCACAGGCGATATCCCACGTGAATACAAAAGATTTCTCCGGTCCCGTTTCCGAAGAAACTCAAACAACGCGCGTACTTAAGTACCTCCTGACAATAGTCCCTCCTCAATCGTCCATCAACTGACAGATAACGAGCGTTCCGCCGTAATAGCGCGTTGAATAGCAGTGGCGGCAGGATGCGAAGGCAGGATCGCTTAGCTTTGCGTAACAATTAATTCGCCGATCCCTGGTCGACTGGGCGGCGAAATAATCGGGTATTACATGATCGTTACGCCACGCGGAGCTTCCTTGGCCGGCGAACAGCAGACGGCCAGGGGGGTCGTTGATCCCCCGGTGGAAGAAGATCCGCGTTTTCCACTTCTCGCTGCCAGCACGCTGATTTGCTGTGCCCGCCAGTCGATACGAAACGCGTTGCGACAGACCGCCGCGTGTCGATTAAGCGGGCCGGAGGAAACCCGCGACCGCGGAAAGCGCGAGCGTTGCTCCTCGGGGCCCCGGCGGCGGGCCGACTTAATTAAATGTTGCGCAACGGACGCTAATTAAACTGACAGCCACCCGTTTCCATGCCTCATCAACGGCAAATCGTTATTTATAATCGTTGATCGAGGGAGCCGCTGGCACTTGGACGTGGATCCAGCTTGGGGGCTCGTTAAGCGAGCCTCATTAGCCCGCGGAGCGTTAAGATGCTGCAAATTTCGCTGTAATTTATGGCGACGTGTTCGTCCAAACTGCTCGGCCCGTTTCAGGGTAATCGCGGGATTAATTGGTCGTGGCGCTGGCGACAGATTCTCTTTTCCACTCGGACGTCGGTGGAGTCGAAGCGTGGAGAGGCAGTCGTACAATTGATCAGAGTGGCTTCACTTTTCTCCATTCATTTTCATTCTTTGCAATTGTATTTAAACGAAACGCGTGGCGAAGGGAGTCGTAGGATGCTTAAAGATCAAAAGTACCCACTCGCCGTAGTGATTCAGGATTTTTGGGAAGCGGGCGAGGGAAGAGTCTTCGACCCTTGGCCTCTCCGCCGCGTTTTCGATTTCCGATTGCAATTAGATAGAGTGCACGATGCGCAGGGTCGCGCCTGGAAAATCGTCGATCACGTCACTTGCCCCAGTGCCCATATCTCATAAGCAGTTTCCACGGTGTCAAGGTCACGGACGAATACCTCCGGCCATCCTGAGAATTGCGGGCTGCAATTCAACGGGGAAGTTACGACGGGACTTCGTAATGCTCGAGCGTTTAATGACTGCAATGGCAATATTACGCGTTCGGACACGTGTAACTGGCAAAGTTGTGTTGCTCTCAGAGCTACGGACAGTAGGTGCTGCGTCTATCGATAACATTTTTAACCCTTTCGGTACCAGCGCCGGATATATCCGGCATCCATCTGATGACCTGTGTGTACCAGTGCCGGATATATCCGGCGTCACGGAACGAGCCGTCGTTCCTAGCGCCGACTTTACTCGGCCTCTCCGATAGTTTAAAAAAAAAACAAAAAAAAAATTAGTCAAAAGCACTTTCGCGGAAATGTACGCCGTACTGAAAGGGTTAAAATTCGCGTCCAGTTCGAAGCGTTTACAGTGGTGTGATTCGAAAGAATTCGAAATAAGCTTCACGCTCTTCAAGTGTTCCTGGAAGATCTCATAGGCGTCTCGTGTAACCCATTTTCCATCCGTCCCAGTTCGAAGGATCGGCGTGGATTTTCCATTAACGATTTCAGGTACCTAATTGCCGGAAACGATCTCGCACAGGCGTCGATGTTGCGTCGCAGTTGAGCTGCGCTTTACGACCTGATCGCGTTACACTTTGCTCGAATGCTTTATCCTCTTTGGACGCCAGACTTCCCCTATTCTCGAGACCCAAAGTATGATTCTGCCCGAGCATCGCGCGCAAGGAATTCGAACGAGGTCCATTAAAAACGGTCCTTCAATTTAATTACTCCCCCTTTAACATTGATAAACTTTGGATCATTACGATTCGTTTGAGACACAAATACGAAGACGATCAAGTTTTGCTCTTCCTCCCTCCAAAATTAAATTTGCCTTCGAACTTCCGCCATTACCATCGCGTATCCGCTACCCGGAACACTGAGAAGACTGCCAACAGGAGCCAAGTTCCGTGAGAGCAGCATAACATTCATATTCTCATTCGAAACCCTGGACCGAATCTCCAATTAACATATTCAGTTCACAAGGGGGGGGGGGGGGGGGGGAGGGGGTGAGATTTGGGGGAAATGGCTGGGAAACACGTTGGACCACGTGTGGTTTTTCCACGTTCCCCATCAGTCTCGTTACTTTCTTCCTGCGGTGTGTTCCGTCGCGATTCACGGCGGACAGATTTCTAGAAAGCGTGCAATAATTCTCTGGAAACGCTCGTACGGGTTCGCAGCTCGCAAATCGCGCCTCTATTGGTCTGTCCATTAATTCGAAACAAGCGGCCGTCGTAAATCAACACGTCGCCGTTGCGGAGCGTGCCAGGGGACGTAGTGAATTACATTTCGGGCACGAGGTCGTTCTCGCTCGTCCAGCAACGGATCTTACCGCCGAGAAACGTGTGTCTGATGATCATTCGAGGAATGTCGCTGGACGCTACAAGGCTTTTCCGACGGGGGCCGTACACTTGGAAGAAAACCACCCGCTGCATCGGTATCGTCACCCCCGGATGGCGTCTTCGCTACTACCGTGCTAGTGAATATATTTTTTTTATTTCGTCGATTATCGCCGTCACCGTCCACCATCAACGCCGCTTGTCAGTGTAACATCTCCGTGTATAATAATTTCAGTGGAGTTCATGAAAAAACTGACGAGATTTCTCTAGAAACTAGAGAAGACTAAGGATTCTAGAGAAATTTTTTTAGTTTTCAACGATTAAAAACTAACCGTGGCTTTTAAAAAAAAATCGGTATGATCAAGACTAGATATCGATGCGAGGAATAATCGTGCCAAGTTTCGTTCAAATCGGTTCAGTAATTTTTTAAATATCATTGGCACCGGTTTGAAAATAGTAGTTTCGAGTAAACAGAGTTTAAAGTTTAAGGTACAGCTTAAAGTGAGATAATTTTTTTTCGAAGAATTGACCTTCCTATAATGTGGCTTCTGCGAATTCTTCATTGGAAAAATCGACTTTTTCTATCATTCTACGTGTATGTAACCCCTTAAGACGTGGTATTCGAAATTTCGTCCACGGTGTTGCAGTAGTATTGGGCTTTGGAGGAAATTCTTTGCGAGTCGTTAGTTATCGCGGGGTTCCATTCGTGAAAATGACGGGGGGGTAGATAAAAGTGGTTCGTTCGTGTGTGCACAGTTCGAATTGGAACTGGAGGCAAATGGATGTGGCGTGACGTTAGCGTTGCGATAAATAGATGCTCGTTGTCGAAAACATTCGAACAAACGCGTACTTGAGTTTCGCTTGTTTGTCAGTCGTAAAAGTTCTATATTAACTCGCGCCACGATGAAACGTTCGAGACTCGCGGTAATAACGATGAAATGACATTACTCTTTATTGATATTCCAAGGTGACGAACGCACTTGTTTTAAACTGTAATAGCGCCTTGGTATTTGTTAATTCAGTCGGTTATAGAGAGAACGAAATGAACGAAACGCAGTGGCGGGGAAGATTTATCGCGATAATAAACTGTACAACGGGTCCGCGAGATTCCATTGACCCATTTCTAGTTACACAGGTTACACTTCACCTATCTGCATTGAAAATGTAGCACGTGTAACTACAAAAGTAACGTTCTATAACGCGCATATCAGCGTAACGGGATTGTGCATGAGCATCTGAAACGGGGAGGGAAGCATATTATAGAATTTCAGCTGCGGAGGAACCTTCATATAAAAGAGAAAAAGGGAATCTTATGATTTCCTTATTTCGCATACTGCGCATAATATTCTACTAATGCAATTTCTACAAAATATTCAAATTTCCTATTACATTTTCCACCCAGAAGATCCTCACACAAGAAACCGATTTCTAAGGCCACGTTTCTCAGTAGATGGAGCAGATCATCCATAGAACCCGAAACGAAATTTCAAAGTACAGTAAGAGGCTTCACTCTAGCTGCGCTTCGCTCTAACCGTTGAAGGACATAAAGAAAACTATAACGAAGCCCGGGGAACATAGAAAAATGTAGTTCAACAGCGTCACGGTATGACGGTAATAAGCATGGCGCGCGTAGCGAGACCGACGCGATCTGGCCGGGCATTCCCGCCTATGAGAGCGTGAATAAAACGCGCACCAGGGGCTGCTGTCCGCTCGACGAAGCCCGCAGAACTAGAGTGAGTAATTGCAACAGTCGACGAATAATTACGATGTTGCACGCGGCTCTGTTAATTGCCAGAACTGGGGGCCGTGTCTCGGTCTGGTCTGAGCGGTCTTCAACGAGCAGGAAGAAGAGGAAGAGAAGGAAGAAGGCTGAGGGGTCTTAAGAGGCTCGGGAAGGCCCACGGGGCCGAACTCGTGGCTCCAGGGACCGCTTCGCTCCCCCCCCCCCCTCTCGAATTTCCGGGATACCAGTCAGCTTCTTTTTTACTCTGGCGTGACTGTGCGAAACAGGGGTCGTTGAAAGTTTCGCGTTAATCTGTGAGGAACGATCTAATTTGATTAGCGCGCTGGTTGGTAGTCTTTGCGGAATAAACAAGCAGGTCTACTGGGATTACTCGGCCGTTCGACGAACATGGAGAGAACGATAGCGCGGATTAAAAGGCGTTTCTTGGACGTGGAATTGCTAAACGCGCTTCAGAGCCTCCAGATGCCGCGGTCAGATATCCAGCTGGATATCACCGACATGGAGAAGTTGTAACGAATTCGAGTTTCACCAGATATCGTGCGGATAGAGGCACTCTCCCCGGGGGCAGTTTCTCAGCTGTGGTTTCTGTGTTTTCCAGGTGAGAGCGACAAGAGATCTCGGCGCCCTCCGCATCCTGGTGGTCTGCATGAAGGACTCAAGGTGAGGCCATTAACTTATTGTTAGATTCTCCTATCGCGTACCATTCCTTCAGTCGCTACTAACGTATTTAACATCCAACGAGACAATGGAGGCAGCTTTATCAAACTAAAAGAGACCGTAACGTTTAACTTCCGTCAACAACCCCCTGATAACGCGGAATCGCGTTTAAATATTACTCACAACGCTAGAGTCAATCCCCCAAGTGAATCACATCCTCGGTTACCCTTCAACTCCCACTACACACAAGCCTATCGTAATCAGAGTGTATTATCACTGTCATTGTCGCGAACACAAATCAGAGGCCACGCTGTCCCCCCCCCCCCCCCCCCCCCAAACAGAGGGACCAGATATCTAGCATGAAAGTAGGAGCTTTGTCTTCCACATAAATACATAGTTCAGTAGCGGAGGTGACCTCGCGGGGACCGGGTCCTGTCTGACTACAAAGTACAAAGTTGTGTTCACGTTGCAGCACCGGGGCCTCGAAAGGATGAGGCGGATCGACGACGGCTATGCTTCACGACCGCCTCCGTTCAGGGTGCTCGCGGCACCCGACGGCAACTACCTGGCACCCCCGTCGATACCGCCGCCCCCGCCGCGTGCACCCGAGCCCTACAAGATCGCTCCCTCCTCCACGTCGTCCTCCAGGGCGCATCGACGTTCCAGCTTCGTGATCATCGCGGACTCGAGGCCAGCCTCCCCAGAGACGAGGAGCCCGTCGCCGACGTTGGCCACGGGCAGAGCCTCGCCCTTCCGCGGACGAGGGTTCAAGGGGCCCCCACCCAGATCGAAGTCGAGGCCTCAGTCCCCGGATCCCGCGGACGCTAGGCGAAGGGGTCGAAACGATCGTCGAGGTAACCTTTACGTTCTTTCATTCATTTCACTTGGGGAATTCTATCGGCGTGGTCGCTGGTGCGAGGCACTCCGGGAGTCATGGATATTCTAGATTTCTTGAGGGGGTGGATGTGGGAAATGGAAGATGCCGATGATTGAAATGGAGGCGTGGAAGTGCTGCCGTGTTAATTCGAAGGGGCGTATCTGCAACTTTCGCTTAAATTGAGTTGTTGTTGCCAGGTAGCAGAAAAATAGTTGATCTATATGTATATTAAATAAGAAAGCCGTATCTGTATTAAAACTGAAGATATAACAGTTTATATTTCGGACGTATTTGAAATCGATGCCTGATTTTGGGGGTATTTACCAAAGTTTCCTTTGGAGTTTATGAAATATTTTACGGGTTTGCCACAAATATTTAGATACCTTTTTATCCAGATTTAATATTTAACGTGATCCGATTTATATATCATACCGATGGCATCGCACAGAATACTAAAAGTCATTTATCTCAGAAACACCTTCCGACCAGATACGCCTTTTCGAATTATTACGGCAGAGTGGTGGTCAGAGGTTGATACTTTTATTTTCTGTGTTGGTGACATTGGGAATCTTTTTATTCTTTGTTAATTGGTTTAGAGGAAGTTTGAAAGGTGGAGGGTAGAAAATAACACAGTTCGATTAGAAGAAAGTGTATTCTTGTTTATGTTACATAGATGAAGGTTTTTTAACTTCCATTTTTAAGCTTCCTTTCGACCACCAGCTCCTTTTCTCGTCCCCTTCTCCGTTCATCCACGGATAATCACATAGTCCCTCTGCGATTCCCAGTTTCAGTATCGCAACAGAGTAGTCCAAGAAGGAGCCTGATACCTCAGCCAACCCGTCAGCGATCGACGTCCCTCAGCAAGTCGAACGAGCGCCTCTCTTCGCCGAAGCTCGGCCGCCGCGGGGACTCGCGGACCCGCTTGAACACCACCGACTCGAGGAATCGCCTGAACGCCTATGGGAACAGCAACAGCACCAGCAACCTGGCCGCCCGTCGGCAGGTGACCAGGACACCCAGCAAGCTCTCGCCTATACAAGGAACACCGACGAAGCCCGAGAAAACCTCGCACTTCACGCCGAGGAATCGTTCCAAGGACGCGGCGAGGTCCCCTCCGTCGAAGCTGCAGAAGGCCACCATTTCCCCGTCAAAGAACGCCCGGAACTCGAAGAGACCGAGCCAAGAGAAGACTTCGAGGAAAGCGACGAGCAAAGAACACCCGACCTCTCCGTCCAAGATCCCCCTGAAGACGAACAAAGTCAGCTCGAATTCCTTGAATCCAGCGAGGTTCATCACTATCACCAACCAACCCGCTGAAAAGGGTAAAAAGGGAGCGGAGAAAGGGTCCAAGGAGAGTCGCGCGGGGAGTCAACAGACAAACGGGTCCAGCCAGAGTGGCAAACAGTCGGGCACAGGCTCGAAGGAGTCGCAGAGTAGCGGCAAGAACTCCTCGAGCGCCGATCGGGCTAGTAACTTGGATCTGATAGACCTCCTGAAGCAAACCTCAGCTGCCACGGGCACGTCCAGCGTGGTGAACACGACGGCCACGACAGCTGTGCAGCCTCTTCACATCGACGCCAACGTGGCTCCCTTGGACAAAGATGCTGCGGAAAGAAGGAACCCTGAGAAGACGAGGAACCAGGCGGACCCTCTCAACAGCAAGCCCTCTAACTCGTCCAACGACGACTCCCAGGGGAAACAGGCTATCAGCTCTCAAGCTACCAGCGACGAACGTTCGTCTAACCCTTCATCTTCCAAGTCCACCAAGCCCAGCAGCAATTACAATCGAGCCAAGGGTGGGCCAGATAGCAGGACCGATTCACCGGTTCCCACGGAGACTTCCAGTAGCCACTCGAAGAGCAACAGCGTCGGTCAGCCTGCGAAGAACTTTGCCAAGGTGAACGGCACGGGTACTGGTTCAGCCACGGTGCGGTCGAACAGGAACCAGAACTCGACGAACGAGCAGACTCCGAAGGGTTCCAGGTCCAGCGAGCAGAGGACCGTTGAATCGGGGCCAGTGCAGACTGCGCCAGCTACGAATGCGACGAGAGCCAGCGAGGCGGAAGCTACGAACGATCCCGTCAGGAATTCTTCCAGTAAGGAGACGCTGAGGTCGGCGAGTCGAATTACGAGTGCCACTGCGAAACAGGAGGACTCGAGGACGATGTCAAAGCCGACCCCAGATCCTGAAACGAGGACTGCTGCCAACGCGAACTCGGGAAGCATGGCGGGCAATACGGTGGCCGGTCAGCCGACGACAGCTACGAAGACGAACAACGTGTCCGCTATGGTCGGTGCAGTGAACGGCTCGAAAACTGTGGCCAGCGCGGGGGCGAAGCGACCTGCCGACCATGGAAGCGGCACGTCCGTGAAATCGTCCGCGGGGATGTCGGTCGATTCCATCGAGAGCGTGCGTTCTACGGACACCGGGGTGAGCGTGGACACCGTCAGGGGCGTGTCCTCGCCGAGGGAGAAGACGGGGATGCACGTGGTGAAACGGCCGCAGGAGATCGAGACCCTGAGCGGGAACGTGGTGCACTTGGAGCAGAACGGCGAACCAACGTGAGTAGAAACTTTTCCTTTCCTTTCTGCTGCCTTTCTAGTCTTCTGTGTGAATGATCCGAGGATTAGAGGCACTTGAGGTTTAATGTTACGTGGCAACAGAAACTTGGATCGGTAGAATTGCAGTGGGGGGCTACTTGTTCCTAAAACTTTCCTCCGTGTGTGGATAAGCTGTTTCAAAAACTCATAGCGTCTTAGCATAGCACCCCGAAAGGATTTCTGAGAGAATTTCACATAGGACGCATTGAAGTCCCACTATTTTTAACGACGAATAAAGATTTCAAGCGTTTCCACGTCCCCCAAAATTGCCCAATCTCACGAATCATATTTGCATTACGAGCAACGATCGCAAAGGTTAATCCAGAAAGATCTAGAATGCACGGCGGCTATTTATGCCGGCGGAAATGGCAATAAATCGCCAGCGAGCCAATTTAAATCCGTATTAAAGGACACACGATGCATGGGGCGCGCGAAGCGAACGGGGTGGATCGGAAAATCGAATTATAAAGCCGTGGCCGCGACACGAAAGCAAAGCATCATTCTCAATTAAACGAATCACTTTCGTGATGAGTCGCGGCCGAAAAGAATTGCCTGCAACTTCCGGCAGAGCAGTTATATATGGGAGCCCTGAAACGATTCTTTTACCAAACCGTTCTGTTTGCCGCGCATCGAGGCCCCATCTTTCCAACGGAATTACCCCCCACGGACACCGCCCTTATCACTTCGAAGGCGGCACGCTCCGCGCGAACCCGGGGATGGTTCAGCCGCTAAAATCGGCATTACGAAGTGGCGCGCTTTATTAATCGGGGAATTAACGCGACCAAGTTTGCGAACGTGCTTGCATTACTGCGCAGTTATTCATTGTTACGTCCTTCAGCATGCAGCCACCGCTATAATCCACCCCTGACTCGGCGCGCTCTCCCTAACTGGGTATTAAACGTTCCTGTATTAATTTCCGAAGCGGGATAAGCTTGGGCCGGTTAAACAGAAGCCAGCCGCTAAATGGGTATTGTCGCGTAGCGAGAAGTTTGTAAAAGAAATTCACATTGTGCAAATTGTAATCAGACTTAAAAGCGAAATATATGAAACACAGCCTCTACCACCGAAAAATACATACGCCTCTGAAAATAAGAAAATATCGGTGTTCCTCTCCAAGGATGTTGAGACTATTTTAATTACCCATCCAATTGAAGTCTCCCAACGAGCAAAACGATCGCCCGTAGAAAACAAGAAAAGTGGTACCTCGTTTATTAAAACGGGATTGTAGTGCGGGATTTAAAGAACACACGCACCCGGCGCGTCTCAAATTGTCCGCAGCGATTCCATGGGCTTGTCGCCAACGAAACATAGGCGGAAGAAAAAAGCGGCGAGCGGAAGTCCGTCGTTAAACCGCGTGCAATTAAATCGTTGTGTAAGTTCGTGCTGCCGGGCACTTCCTAGCAGAGTATCGCAGACAGGGTCGGGCGGAAAACTTGGCCCATCGCGTCAAGATCCAGAGTTCCTTCACCCCTGGTCGCCTGTAAACCGCCACCCTTCTGCCGCGCCGGTCGATGGCAACCGAGAGCTGGGTTTATCGATCCCGCGGAGATTTACATCGACGGTGTTGCAACGGCCTCGCTCAAGGGGATTATAAATCAGAATTTCGAATCGCCTCGTTACACGGGCGGTCGCTAATTAACGCGGATCGGTAACGAAAACAGAAAGAGCCAGGCGGAAAGAAGAGGAGAGAGAGAGCGAGGGGGGTTGAAAGGAGAACGTCGAAAAGCAGCGAGGCGGATAGACCGTGTCCGTCTTTCGTACCGTTCAATCGCGATTCCTTCCCTTTTTCTTTCCTTTCCCTCGACGACGCTCTCGGCTCGTCCGCGGCGCGATAAAATCGACCGAGATGCAAATCTGGACATTATGGAGCGGCGAGATTAATTAACGATCGTGCTCGTGACATTGAAGCGTCGATAAGGGCATGAATCGTTGCTTTTACCTGCTCCTCGTAGCTTGCGGTACTCTGTACGAGCCAGTTGGAAGCGTATTTTACTTTCGATCGGGGGGAGGGTTCGAAGCACAGTGCTGGAAATATTTATTGTGCCTATCGCCCACAAATCCACGTGCTATGAAATAATCTTCATAACTGCGTGATCGATAAAGTAGTCGGCGTTCGACTTATTTCAATTAAAGTACTTCGCGAACAAATATTTCCGGTACTGTAAGTCGTAGTTGTGTTTCTTTTTTATTTCGCCGCGGCGCGGCTGATTGGTCGCGGTGGGTGTATATGTTAAAGGTTGCAGGTGTTTCTGTATTTAATTTGTTGCTGAACTTTGACACGCGCGACATTAGAGCTCCTCGCCGTAATTAATCTGCGGTTCTCGTGACTTCGACGCGTATCGATACACCCGCGTGGCGGGGTCCGTTATTAACGGAAATTCTAACGAGATTAAATTCGTTTTACGCGACGGGGAGCCGTAATAATTTTCACGGGATATTATTACGGGCGGCCCACGTCCGAGTGACTCACAGAGAGCCGCAATAGCGTGACGATACTGTATAATCGCGTACGAATACTGAAACGTCTTTACAAACATGATCGTACGAGGCGAAATCGCGGCGGGCCCCTCGCAGGCCGTTCAAATTTCGCGGCTGCCGCGGGCCATGAATTATTCATCGCACGTGCTATCCAAAGAGGAATTGGAAGTGGCAATCCCAGAAAAGAACGAACTAGAGAAATTACATTTTTAATCAAATTCCGTGACCTAGTCGTTCGGTGCTATGAACGTAACAATTCCATTATTTCTAATCAACGCATAGAAATTTGAAATTCGTAAGGAAGAATGAATATACTATAGGGTGGACCGGGGGCGGTAGTAACACTTTGACTTTGGAATACGATTACGCAAAGACTATAACAGTTACAACAAAAGCTTTTTTACGAAAATGTTACTTATTTATCTGACATTATTTGAGCCACAACAGTTTCGCTGTATGTCAAGTAATATTCCGGTTATTAATAAAAAATGAGAAGCGGAGAAATTGTTACAACCGTCCCTGACCCCGGGTCGGTTGTAACACTGCATGCAGTCGATAGTAGCACAAATATAACTTTACAAAATTAAAATATTTATTGATTTAAATTATAATAATAAATGAAAAAAGTAAAATCTATAATAAATTATGTGGTATCGCAATTGTGGCAGAAATAAAAGGCGTTTTGGCTGGTGCATTCTTCATCTGCTCAATCCTTACATTCAGTATATTGCACCCATTTTTCATTTGGTTTGCTTGTGCTATGCTACATGATTTCATGCAAATAAGACAATATTATTCGCCTTCTTTGTCCCTATTCGGTTCTGTTGCGGTAAAACCGACCCCGACTGCCGATGTTACAATCGACCCCGACCATGCTTTTGAACTTAAATTATAAATTTTGACTAACGAGACGCTTAAAAGTGCCAAGTAACGATCAATATTAGTTTAAAAAAGGTCGAATTACAGATTAAAAAATCGAACAAGCACATACTTGCAAAGGAAGTGTTTATATTACAATTTTAAGTCAGTAAGGATAAGTTACTTTGGGGTATCGAAAAGTTATTTTCTTCACTCTCCATGTCTATTGCGTATCTGTACTCTTAGGGCATGGATGTGTATATTCCAAATGTCATTCTTCATCATATATCCAAAATTGGTGTTAATATCTATTATATGTTTTGAGATATTTAGCGTGTTACATTCGCCCCCCTGTTACTACCGCCCCCGGTCTACCCTATGCTATTAAGAAATTGGAGGTAATCTACGAGAGAAGCACCCTCGACGTAACCTTTTCTCACAATCACAGCTCTCACGAAATACACAATCTGTACATAACATTTTCCTTTCTAGTTACTTTATAGTTAGATCTCCCGGAAGCATAAACGTTAATTGCGCGACACGCGATCCATCTCGTCCCCAAATTCACCCGCAGCGCCCCGGATCGCTCGAAATCGAATTAGCAGTCGGCGATCGCTGGGACTTAAAATAATCATCCCGAGCGCGCTATCGCGCTAGCCGCGGAGCGGCTCCGCGCGGGCAAATATTATCGCGTCTATTATTAGTCGATCGTCCGCTCGGCGAACGGGATTCCTCTAAAAACACCGTTGCACGTGCACGCCATTTCCGGCCCGCGAAGCGTAAACACGGGATAGCCCGATGGGAACTTACGCTTTTGTCTTATTTGCGTGTTAAAATTCCGCCGCGCGACGCTTCGCTTCGTCGGGCCCCTTGTCGCGCATTTTTTCACCCTCGGCTGATTCCCAATCGTCGATATCCGCGTTGCTTGCCGCGTTTCTTCCACGTCGGACGTAAACAGCGTACGAGCGTGTTGTTACATGCCAGGCACCCGTTTCTCTTTGCTTTTCGAAATTACTGGGATTCCGCGGCTTGACAAGGCGCCCGTGGATCTTGCGGGAATTCTAGGTTCCCCTGCGACAAACCGTACTGTGGACGATAGTTAAACACATGCAGGAGATCGCTGGGATAGCTGGCGTTTGTCCGATGCACGGGGTGCTCCACTTTTGCTGGCAGGCTTCACTCTCACGATGTGTAATAATAATGGATATGTAACAATTGAAGAGTCCAATGTAGAAAACACTGTATGTAGAGTTGCCAATCGTGCTATTATATATAGTATCGTACTATATTTTTTGTCTAGTGTACTGTTAGAAAAAGATATAGTACGTAAAAATACTATAATTCCGATACATCGATAAATTTCTACAATTTTTACTTACTTTTTTATTCTACAGCAACATCAACATTTGGATTTGCGAATTTAAACTTTAACAGAAAGGATTATTTCTATAATGAATATAAAGTGGCGGGAAGAGAGAAACTGAACCAGTGTATCTATCATAAAAATGAGCTCCCCATATATGTTAATTTGGACTTTCAGTTCAATCAAACCTTCGACATATTTGTTACAGACAATACATTAATTAATAATGCAAAGTGACACAAAAAATACACATTTAAAAAATAAGATGTGGTTGTTTTAATGTAGTTTTATTTTGTACCACTTCCCTCCGAGAAGTATTATATTTTTTAACACATTGGCCGCAAAGTACTATATTTTCCCGGAAGAAAGTTGGCAACCCTAACTGTATGTGCCGCCTCTTCGTTGTAGAGAAAGCTGAATGTGCCATTCATTTAAATTTGCAAGCACTATAAGTGCCAATCCTGTTAATCCCTAGCTAATTGGCTCTTACATTGTCCTCTACAGAAGTGGCGTTGGACGTACCATCTTTTAGCACTATTGGTGACTTATTTACAAAGGGAAATTGCATTAAAATTCTATACTACGTATTACCATTGGCACGTAGAACATTTTCCGATAAAAGAATTTTTAATTATGGCACTTGCAGTGTTTCTACAAGGACTCTTCAATTGTAAAAATAGTCGGAGATATTAGAGGCAGATAGTAGGGGAGACCGGGGCTAATTGACTAATGAGGTTAATTGACTAATTCCCTTTAATTCTTGTATTATGGAATAAATTATGCTGCGATTCGCAATATTGGAGCATATGAATGACCAGCTTGCCATTTAACGTGTCGCCGCGACAAAAACTTGCGTGTTCTGTCAGTGAGAATGAAAAATCTAAAAAGGTCGGCTGGAAGTAAATATTTTCGTTTCGACTATTTATGAATTTTTGTCCACTAAGTACTGCTTGATGTTATTTCATGAATATTTTGTGGGAACGTGATACCTTGACTATAATTTACGGTATTTTATTTTATCCGGTGCGTGGAGGTTTTGTACGTACGACCCTTAACATGTTAACAATGCCGGACGGGGTTACTTGACTAAGCATAGGAATACTACTAATAATTGCATTTTTTATCCTCAAGATATGCAGTCGAGGCAAGGAATTTTAGCTGCCCAAGTCCACTTTCCCCACCACAAATCCTTCCAAACTCACCCCTACCAGTTTTACACCCTATCCTCCCTTCAAACTCTCAGGCCTTCCAAATAGACCATAACAAACCAGTACAAAATAATTACAGTATCTTAGACCATGATAATTAATAAAAAAATAACACTGTGGAGTGAAAAAAAAATAAAAAAATTTATTGGTCGTAGTACACATATGTACGCGTTTCGTATACTATATTGATGGAATTGGCAGCGTATATATATCGACGTGCGTTACGAAAAGTAGTACGTTTGTCTTCGTTCTCACGAAAACTATCACGTTTCGGTTTTCGCTGCGAAAACTAGCACGTTTGAGCGGTTTGCCACGAAAAATAGCATGTTTCGTCTTTCGCTGCGAATACTAGCACGTTAGAGCGGTTTGCCACGAAAAGTAGCATGTTCCGTCTTTTGGAGATTAGATGGAATTATTATTTATTGAACAATATTTTCAACAGTTGAATTCTTTTAAACTGACCACGCGCTGAAACGTGATAGTTTCTGCAGTCTGCAGTATAATCCACAACGTGCTATTCTTCGTGGCCAAACCGGATAATATGTTAGTTTTCGCTGCAAATTCCGAAATGTGCTATTTTTCGTGGCGAAACAGTATAACGTAATAGTTTTCGCCGCAACAGTACGAAATGTGCTATTCTTCGTGGCGAAACAGTCGAATGTGTTAGTCTTCGCGGCGGAAGACCAAACGTGCTAATATTCGTCAGAAACGATGGAACGTGCTTCTTTTCGTGGCAAACCGAAACGTGCTACTTTTCGTAAGAAAATTGAAACCTGCTACTTTTCGTGACGCACGTCAATATGTTTTTCACATTATATTGATGTACTGTGACAGCGTATATATACACACCTTTCGCATGCAAAGGGTTAAAACTGAAAAGTAAATGTCAAGTCAACTGACCCCATCATGTTTGTCAACTAACCCCGTAGCCGGGGTCTGTTGACTTATTCGCCTCACTGCTCTAAATACAATAAAAACTACAACCTAGACTCAATTAAAACAACTTTCAAAATTATGCCTGTATACCTAATGAAATTTGAAAACTTTTGGTATGCAGTAAGTCAACAAAATACTAATGGTCTATTTATAAAAATTAGAAATGTAAAAAATTAGTCAACTAGCCCCGGTCTCCCCTACCATTCGATCAATTAGTAAGTTCAATCCCAGAATATCGGTGGAGGGTTGAAAAACAGAAATGTAAAATTGTGCACTTGCCTAAAACGTCAGACCTGCGGTTTCGCAGAGGCGTGTTAATAATCTCTATCAATAACCTCCATCTTCGTACTCATTTACCAACCTCTACTTTCGCACACTTCTTCCACTCGGCGATTTACGATTCGGAAGCATTCGGAGCCGTTGCAATTAGTCGGTCGTGTTGCTAAAGCCTCGTAAGAAAACAAGTCGCACGCGCGTTTCAGGGACCGGCGCACAGTGGGACAAACTGGTCCGTTTTGTGTCAAAATCGTAGAACTTTTGATAGGAATAAGATAGAGGGGTGAATCTTTTTTGAGGTTAAAGCTAAGATGTTGCAGAATAAGGGAAAAATGTTAATAATGTATGACAAACAAGTTTTGACCTTGAAAATCTACGTCACTGTTGACATTTTCGAAGAAAATTTCGGTTTTTCCGTTTTAACATGTGGTTGAAATTCTTCCTTGACTTGTTATACATCATTTCCTATAGATTTTGAAACGCCGAATTCAAATCTATTCGCAGAATTTCTCTAGCCCTTCAGGAGTCGAAGAGAAATGCGATTTAAGGGGTTACGCTCACAAGGGACACTCGGGAAGCCGCAAATTCAAAAAAATTATGAAACTCGATGTGCAAGTAGAGTAGTTCATCCATAACGCAACCCTATTTTTTGTTGGTGCTATAATGCAGATTTCGGGGGTTATATCATCCCTTGAAAAAATGCAGAATTTTCTTCTCCGCGGAATATCTCGAGAACGGTGAGGGATGTCGAAAAAAAGTTTAAACAGAAGTTACATCGTTTTTCTATATCTACAAAACCCCGTAAAAATAATTTTCGAAAAATCCATATTTTTCAAGATACCCCCGCCACCAACCCTTAAAATTAAGTTTTCATATTTTGTAAATATATGCTGAAATACCTCTGGATAATATCTTTCCATACATATATATAGTTTACGTTTTATATTTTTTTTGCAAACAAATAAAACCTCTATTACCAAATTTGAAGTCCATTTTAGCAGTTTCCATTAATAAAATGGTTTCTTAAAGCCATATTTAAATGATTATTTATATAAAGTTTAGACACCTTTCAATTATTTCAGCAAGAGATGCATCTAGAAACGCATCCCAACGAATTTCAAAATCCTGTAGATTTCTGTTACTTCAGGAATGAAAAGATTATACCTAACTGTAGTATTTGTGGCAAGTATTTTTGTTTTAATCATTTCTATGAATATCATTATTTTACCAATTACAAACTATCATTTTCAAAGTATCTATCGTTTTCTATTAGTATAACTCCTCCAATGTATAATCCAACAACACAGCGTATACAAAAAGAGATGAGTCTTGCTTAAATAATTGAAAACTCCAACAGCATAGCACCAACAAAAAATAGGGTTGCGTTATGGATGAACTACTCTACTTGCACATCGAGTTTCATAATTTTCTGAATTTGCGGCTTCCCGAGTGTCCCTTGTGAGCGTAACCCCTTAAATCGCATTTCTCTTCGACTCCTGAAGGGCTAGAGAAATTCTGCGAACAGATTTGAATTCAGCGCTACAAAATCTATAGGAAATGATGTATAACAAGTCAAGGAAGAATTTCAACCACATGTTAAAACGGAAAAACCGAAATTTTTTTCGAAAATATCAACATTAACGTAGATTTTCAAGGTCAAAACTTGTTTGTCATACATTCTTAACATTTTTCCCTTATTCTGCAACATCTTAGCTTTAACCTCGAAAAAGATTCATCCTTCTATCTTATTCCTATCAAAAGTTCTACGATTTTGACACAAAAAGGAGCAGTTTGCCCCACTGTGCGGCGGTTCGGAGCGCGCTCGGCAAACGACGGCGGCTGCTGAGTGTCATCTGCATAATGCCAGATCGCCGCGGCGGATGTAATTGCTGTGCTCTAGCGCTCATAACCGAAAATCCACGTGTAACACCGCTACGCGAGCCGACCGACGAGTGGTCAGCATCGCGTGCGGCCAAGGTCGACCCCCTGACCACCCCCCTTTGTACATTTCGCTCGGCCGGCTGACTCTGCCCGTTCCTTCGGGTGGTTCCTCCGTTCTCTGGCCAACCCCCCCGTTCGACAAACCCTGTCGTTCGTCCTCGTCATCGGTCGTTTGCGCCAGCCCCGTCGAATTTCTCCAACCATCCCCGATTCACAGGGGAGGGCGAAGGGTTGCGTGACGAGGGGGCTGTCTGAGGCGGCCAGGATGAACTAGCCCTTCGTGTTTGGCCCAGTTCCGCGCGACATTGACGTCAAACCTGACCAGTTTATAAAATCGTTTAGCTCGAGCTTTTTATTCGGCCACGCTTGGGGGTTGGTGTAGCTGTGCGGGTGAAAAGGAGCTTCCACTTGTTTCGATGGGCCCTCGGTTGATAGGGTGTTATGCTTTAATGGAGGTAGGAAGCGAGTCGCTGATGCTCTCTGTTAATCGACGCTCTAGCTAGAGGCTGCGATATGCTTGACTTGTTCTACTGGAGCGGGGTAATTCGACGTGGCATAGCGCAGGCCAGCAGCGCACTCAGGATTTAATCTGAGGGGGAGCCGAGTTGAACGCATAGGTAAAAATATTTTTAGTGCAAATTCAATAAAATTCATTGGGTGATTATAAAAATATATTTATAGAATAAAATTCAGTTTTCTTTTCTTCCTACAAAGCTTTTGAATTACTTCAGTTGCGATTACATTAATCTCATTTTTCCTTTATTTGGGGGAGGTGCCAGGGGTGTTTGTCACCCCCACACTCTGGGTGCGTCACTGACGTGGGCCGTCGAATTATTGTATGGACACGTAGTTATACGGGATTCATTAGGTATTCCACAGTCGTACCATGCTCCTGCGTTAGTTTAGTATTGCACAGGGTGTCACATTTTTGCCGAACTATAAAATTACAGTTTGTATCGAATGGATTGTTGTTAACATCGGTGCTCGGTATAATATAAATTGTAAATCCAGCGTTCGATTCATTGACTCGCGGGTGTTTCCCTCAATGAATAACCAAAGGCACGTCTATTTGGAGAATCGCCACTTGGTTCCAAAATAGCGTCATGGCGTGGCGATAACGCGCTGATAAGCGTGCCACGGTATCCGCGACGCAAGGTGGAAGCATTACGAGCCAGCAATATATTTATAATTGCCCTCAATCAGGCGGAATGAATTTTAATCCCTGGTTTACCACATGAATGTCCTTTCATTTCATCCCCCTAACGTCCACTCCCTCCGTCAACTTCCACCATCGAGAACGATTTCCAAGAAATCACGCCATCGACTTCGCGGAGCCGCGAGATCACGCATACCTGCTCTGTTTCAATTCTCGTACGCTCCTAGATCCCTCCGCGTGGCATTTCAGTCTCGATAACGAATGACAGTAAACGTCCCTGCGCGATACCTACCGCAGTCATCGATCATTGCCTGAATTTGCAATGCCAATAGATTTCGCTCCATTTTTATGTTAATCCGCCGTCGTTACTGTGTTAAGCCACGTGACATAAAATTAAACGCGACACGCGCGACTTTCACGCGCCCCTATTCCACCGGAGTGTTACTCATAAGTGTACGGACTTGCGAATTTCTGTCCGAAGACGACGGGCCCGCTGGAAAACTCTGTTGCGCAAGCTCCGCGGCGGAAAAGAACGATTAAAAGGGGCCATCGTGAAAGCGGCCCGTTTCTCAATATAATTCCAGCGTTTCCCTCGCTTCCTTTCCATTCACTGTCGAATCCCAATCTGATTGCCACTCTAATTACACTATTTGTGTTACCGTAATACGCGCGTCGCGGTTAAGCAAATAATTACGAGGGAAAGTGCCTCGTCCTCGTCTTGCGAAATTTCTAAAAAAAAAAAAAACTCTGAAACGCGTAATGCAATCTCCGTGCGAAATGTGACTATTTTATTTGATTCTACTTGATCTTTAATTGGTGATTCGCTGGCGCGATTTGTTTATCGCTGTTTCGCGAATTGCTATTCATCGCTCCCCTTCCTCGAGTGAAAGTAATAACATGGTAATTGCGTCGCTAAAAGTTCCTCCGCGCCACGAGGGTTAACGACGATCCTGCACCGTGTAAACTTCTAACTGCCACGATTTTGGCGGCCCCGTGCTACAATCTCCGCGGGATATTGTGGCAACGGCCACAATGTACGAACTTTCCGGCACGTTTTGTGCCGACTTTTAATGGTTTCGTTTAACGCGCTGCGCGGCGACGGCGCGGCAACTTTTGAACACGCGCCTCATACCGCGATCGCGAGGGCGATTTCGCGTGGAAGTACTCTGGAATATCGGTAAACAGTATTCTAAGCTCGCACGTCGAGCTTCCACGCCCAAAGAGAAGCAGAAGATCACCGTTTTCAACGGGCAACGATTCCTTCCGCCCTGTTCCCGTCGTTTTTACTCCTACTTCCTAGTTTTCCAGGTAAGTACTTATAATATTCGAGGTTGGAAGAAAAGCAATTTGATGTAGGAACTCTTTCAGGCTTCGTCAGGATTAGATTCGCGAGCTGCCTCATCTTTTACACTATAATCTACAATCTACTTAGTATACTTCCTGATACGTTACTATTTGGGGGCTTTGAAGCAAGAGGGGTGCAACTCCATCTTTTCCGACTTCGAGTAAATTAGAGAAAACTATTTATAAAATTATAAAAGAGAACACTAATTGAAAAATATATATTTTAACACAATAAGTAGTAGTTATTGAATTAATAACTCTTTATTTCTATTCTTGGCGAATTTTTCAGATCTGGAGCTGCCCGACACAAAAATATTGCACAAAACCGTAATGGGTGCAAGTTCAATTTTTTTTTCACGTATGTTACACGTCATAACTCAACAACTGTCAGAAACGGACCTTGCTGCAAGGTCCTCACTTGTGCTCTACTCTATGTAATGTGATTTATAAGTATAAAGTAATACAAATGGATTATTGTTACTTCACGTTGTTGTTATTATCTTCGGAAAAAGAAAGTGCTCGGTGTTCCCGGGTGCAACTTCTTTCCCTTCATTTTCCTAGCATCGAAGGGTCGGGGAAATCGGTGCCGTGAATAGCGCTCGGCGAAAAAGCCTCGAGACCGTAATTTCCATGGCGCACCACGTGATCCAGCGCGATATATCAGCGCTTAGGTGCAGCAAGACACCGTTACAACACATTTCGCATAATTCTCTGACCGCATAATAATATGTTCCTTGACGTCACAGTCGCGCGACGGAGTTACGAGACTCCCTTATCACTCGGTAGCGCTTTTACGACGATCGTAGAATTCTGCCCTGCGGCCTGATCGCTGATCGTAAAAGAAACTGCTCCATTAAAGAATAGTGTGTCTCCTCCGCGTTCGCTGAAAACGACAGCTCCAAGATTCCGGGGAACCTTTAACCGGCTCTAAAGCTGATGAATCTCCTTGGAAGGTGGGAAAAGGGAAAAGTGGAGGTGATTTAGAAATAAAGTTCACGCGTTATAGGAAACAACGTGTTTTATTTCGCGCGCTCTCTGGTGGAAAGATGTACATTTGTTACAGTATATTTCAGTGCGCGTGGCTGAAGGAGAAAGTTTGCGTTCTATTCGAAACGGCATTCGCACGCACGCCTCGCGAGGGGCAACACGTCGTAAACGAGCCAAAGTGAACGCAATTAAAAGTTTGCGCCATTGAAACCGTCCGTTACGAAACGGAGCGCTTAGATTCTGCCATCGATGCTCGTCTCCTCGTTTGGAAATCGCGCTATCAACTGCTTCGCTGTTTAACCAATTTGCCCCTCGCACGATGGCTTCTTTGTGGCAGAGGCCAAGCTGTTCGCAATAATATTCAGCTGAATCTGCGCGAAGCATGCCGCGTGCGTAGTACTCCAGCGGCTTATCGATTCGACGAACATTCCGACATTAATGTAGCCCGCTGAAACGAAAAGCTGCTGGGGCTCGCGGCACAAAGGAAACGGATAGGTATTCTTCCGCAAGAAGCAGGGGTGGTTGCGTAGCGAGCGTTCGCCGAATTAAACGCGATACGCTAATAGGGGTGGGAGTAAGAAGCAGGAGAGTCGGGGCGATTAGAAAGAAAAATCCTTTAGGAAAGGGGGTGTAGGGCCGCGCGACCGCCTTGAAAAGCGACGGCGTTAAGGTAAAGAACTTCACTTGTGCCCGGGTTATCGATTTCGCGGTCAAGCGAAGGAGGTGCCGCGGCCTATGTATATGCAGTGGCCGAAGGAGAAAATCTTCGCGTGACCAGCGGCCTCCTAGGCCGACCACCCTCTCTGCTTCGCCACCCTGCGTCCTCCGAGGTCTGGCCTACCCTCGAGGACTGCGGCACCTGCAATCTTCGTGCGACACGAGCGGAGCCGCGATCCTCGCTCGCCGCCCCTCGAACAGTACGATTTCTTCTCGTCCACGACCACATCGATTCGCCGGCCAGATCATCCTCCTCGGCTTCCGTCCGCCGTTAGTAAAGCTTCTCGCTCCACCCGGGATCTAGTTGGTCCGTCGACCGTTCCGGCCGCCGTTGGCGAAAATTTCGGAGCAAGAGGTAAGATCGCTTGACGGAGGACGCGAAGTGGCGCGGAGAGGGTTAGGGGTGACGTGGAAGACAGTAGGAAGGAAGGAAGGGTGGGCTTCCTAGCGGGCAACAGGGCAAGACACGTGGGAATTTTGTTGCTCACCGTGCGATCGATAGCAATTCTACGGGACGTTTCTATATCACGCTCGTGCGACAAAATGTTGGGTGAATTTGTGGCGAGTGGCGCGACTGGTGTCGGGCTGTGAGAAATCGATGCGATTAGATTGGTACGCGATCGTTGCTTCGGGGAGGTTCGATTCGGGTAGGCGGTGATTGGTGGTTCGCACGGCTTTCGGGGATTGATTAACGGCGGCGTGATTGAAAGATGGTAAAATGGGGTTTGATGGACACGTAATTTCCTGCCTCGCCGGGAGACGGGATTTTTTTTTTTTAATATTCTTGAAAGTCTTGCTGTCCGGGACTTCTCAAGTTTTTCCTATTTAGGACGCAGCTGGTGTTTTATACATTTCGCTGACTTTAGAGATCATCTTATATTTTACTGACTTTGCAGCTCTCTCAACATCTATTTTCTTCTCGTTTCACGCACATGCGCCACTTCCACTCTACACTCACGCCACTGCTATAGTCTTCCCATATTGTTCGCGCAACACACCAGTGTTTTTTCTAAATCAATCCCATGCTACTTCCACATTACTCTCAGACATCCTCTATATTCTTGACGCGCTACTCCCACACCATTGCCACACTACTCCTACACTACTACTTCTACAACACTCCTACTTTTACAATGATAATTACACATCACACAACGCGCAACATACAACACACATCATAGTTCGTATGTTTGCTTAATGGTTTTAAGTACCAAGTTTTTCCAACGATGTTGCAAATAAAATTCGCGCCCTCGGGAACCCAGACCTCGGTTTGCAACATTGTTGCCTTCCCACTCTCGCGTGAAGCTTAATTTCGGTTTGCAACTTTTTCTGTACTTTCGGATACGTGAATTATGTTGCGTGTTGCGTGAGTGTTAAGTGTAACGATGTGATGTGTGTTGCGTGACGTTGTGACGTGTAGAATAGGAGTAAAAATGGTACGACTGTAATGTAAAAAAAAGAAAATAGTGTGGGATGAGTTGAGTAGCAAGGGAATGATGTAGAAGACGTGTGGCAGTAGAGTGGAGTAGCGTGGCACTGATGTGAAGAAGATGTGGGATTAGTGTGAAAATTGGACTCAAGTACCATCTGAGCAGTAGTCACAATGATGGAGGAACAGTATAGGAACGCGTGAAAAATCTACAGAGAATCTGACTAAGTGAGAAGAACAACAATAACAACAATATTGCAAATCATGTGAACAGTGAAAATAATGTTTATTATCAATACGATATAGGTACACATAGGTTAACACTGTTACTAATAAATACAAATAGTTCAAATGAAACGAATAAATAGCATACACCACGAAAGGTTCATTTGTCATTAATTTTACAATTCCCCACTGAATCACCGTCGATCCTCGTTATTCCAACGGTGTCACGTTCCAAATCGCCGCCTGCCACTTTCCTCTTAATCGACCCCGAAGGCTCCTTTATCACGAGGTGGGCTCGATGGATCAAGGTGGCGTTTTTTAATAATACTAACAGTTTGGGGCGCGGCCGTCCCTTCGATTGCAGGGTGCCGACAGCCGCAAACGGTGTTGGTGAACGGCCACCTGACAGACTTCTCGCGCGCTGGAAGAGGTCCTTGAGTCGGTGCTGCGAGTGTTGGCCCAGCATGAGGTGCCTTGCCTGTCGAACTAATCCGAAGGGGCTCGCCTGGCCCAGGAACAATTCCAGGACCACCGTCGTGTCGAACAGGAACCAAGCCAGCCAACAGCCAGCGACAAACGCGACAGAGGAAGGTGCACCTGCTGGTTGCTGGCCGAAATTCAAGAACAGATGCAGGTACTGATCGCGAATTCATTGGATAGTTCATACGAAGAAACAGGAAGGAACAGGATAGGAAATCGGAGATTCCATTAATTTATTTATTTCTCGATACTAACAAGCATTGATTACCGACTAGGGAAGTATAGCACTCAGCGAAGTACGATCTATCGATTTCCTAATAACACACGTGTGGAAATGGGTGACAATTTAAGATCCAACCACTTACCACGCTCACCGCAGCTTTAATTCGGTGCTCGAACCGGAACTCGTCCTTCGTTCTCGGCGTTTCCTTCGCGACTGGCTCCCTGCTTCCCTTCTGGCGAATGTCGCGCAGCTATGGGAAAACTGTCGCACACCAAAGTCCCCCTATTCGAAGGAACCGCGACTTCCAATTTTCTTCGGCCTTCACTCTAGAATCTAGATTTCGCGATAATATATTCTCCGACGATCGTACGTTTCATCGACGCGTTAACGTTCGCAGTTCTGCTTTCTAGGTCTATTAAAACGCGAAATTGATTGGATTCGGTTCGCTAGCGCGTATAGAACCCTCGCGATAGGTTGATTTACGGGTATGAATCAGCGTGGCTCTGTTCGCGGCAGATGCAAACGGCTGAGGGAAGTGAGGTGCTGCTCAAGAAGGTCGAGGATCGCGCCCGCCGAGGCCGCCGTCTGCTGCCCCCCGGAGAGGAGATTCGGCGCGATTTGCAGGCGAGTGTTCGGCAACTGCAAATGCAAGCGGAACGCTGAAATAGAACGCACAAGAAACATACGTGCCAAGCACAGCCTTACCAGCGTAGCGCCACCCCCATTGTCGGAGGTAACGCATAACAGTTCACGCCAGCTTGACAAAAGCTATTCAACCCCTCTTTAACCCTCTAGGGACGGGGATGTTTTAAACTTAACGTAGAATTTTTTTGAGCGTTAAAATAGTCTATTTTATACTTCGGATTTGGAAGCTACTCGTTAATTTTTTTTTTTAATTTGTTTATAACAAAAAAAAGTTTAATTTCGGGTTCTGATGGTCACTATACCTATCAAATCTCGATCTTATTGATGGAACGTAAATAAAAATGTGTTAATCTGAATGGGACTCTGGAGTCCCACTCGTCCCTAGAGGGTTAAGCGGAATGTAGTTGGGGAGGCGGGAAAAAAAGTGTTACACTTGAACGAGTGTTAAGAAACTCTTTCTTGACTAGTGCGACAAAGTCAAAATCCCCTTTTTAGCACCTTCTAAATTTACGCGCTTGATCTTTCAGTTTAAGTAGAATTTAATATCGATCTTTCTCTGTGTTACCGAACTAGGAACCGAAGGCCAAGATACCGGACGTCCTCGTGGAGCACAATTCCTTAATGCGCGGCGCTATCCCGTGTCTACCAGTTCCTCTCGCCTGGTTTTGCCTGGTGTGGAACGTTTTACTGCCTGGTTCTGGTAAATCGATAATTAATTGCTCGACGCGGTCGATAACGCGCAGCAATCTTTGCCGCCCAGACTTTCGGATCGTTAGAAACTAAGTAATTACAGCGAATAGCTAATAAACAGCGGGATTCGAGTGTATTATAAAAATCGCTTTCTAAAGAAGCGCAAGAATTGATAGGTATTAATGAATATTCAGCTACTCTCGCTTTTAACGATACCACTGCGACGATCGGATTAGAATTGCTTCTTCAGAAACGAAGGAAGGAAGGTGCTTAGTCTTTTTGTTAGAATACGATTACTGCTTGCAGGTACCGTTTGGAGTGGGATTTTCAACTTGTGCGCAGGCCAGCCGAGATTCTCAGCTGTGGCTGGACTGAAATCGAGGCTCGGCGCGTTCGTGGTGAACCTGGTGGTCGGTGTGGGCCAATTATTCACCGTTTTATTCTGCCTGGTCGGGTGGGGCTGGAGCATCTGGTGGGGCGTCACTCTGGTCCGTTTAGCCAGTAAGTAATTCGACGATTTTATCGATTCGAAAATCGCGCCGAACCCCATCGCGCGAACGGGGAGAAGTTCGGTGGTATCCTATCGCGAACGATGTGATTGCAGGGAAGTACAAGCGATTCAAGGCGTCCGAGGCAGCCAGCAACGATCCAGAAGCCAGGGGAGGAGAGGGAGCCGCTCTGCCCCCCGGGGTACCGAGCCAAGCCCTGAGGGGCGTGGAACGTGCCCGATAATCGAGAGACCCGATTTCGCTCCCGGCACACGCCGCGGGAACGTCTTTTTATATCGTTCGATATCTACGATTCTTCACCACGTGCCTTCTCGAAAGCTGCGAATATGCAAATCGCCCGTTTTCGAGTCCGGAGGACTCCCTCGCCGTGCACCCCCCTCGAAGAGGACGGGCGTCGATTTCGGAGAGGAGAACGCCGTCGCCTGTACCGCGCGGGGATTTATGGCCTCCGTCCCGATTGTGAAATTTCCTCGCCGCGAGATCGGCGAACGGTGTTCTACGAGCTGAGTACGGGGTTCGAACGCGAATGGGGGCGGATGAAAATTTCTCGGGGACCCTCTGATCGATTTTTAAGGCGGGTGTTCACGATTCGGCGGGCGCAGTGGATTCTTTTTTTTTTGCGATCAGGAGAGAGAGAGGAATCTGATACCAGTCCGCGGGCCGCGATCGAGAAACGAAACGAAGTTCTTGGGAATTAATCGCTTTCAGTGAAAGCATACCTATTCGTGGCGTTCTTTCAAAATGTACTCGTTGCGTCGATCCATACCGATCTCCATCCCCGCTCTTCCTTCCCTCTAACGGTCCCACGGACACAGGCCCCTTCCGTTTCGGAACGAGTACGCCGGGCGAACGTTCGCCGCTGGAAATCGAACCATCATCCCTCCATCCCCAACACCCTGCTCGAAGGTCTGCCGCGTCGATGGAATAAATACGTTTTGAAAAAACGCACTTTATATTTTTACAAGCGCAACACACACACACACATATATATGTATACATACATCCATATACATATACATATTCAACTATCCGATTATTGTAACTTACAAGCTAAAAAGAACTCCTTGTAAATATGAAAATATATTACTTACATCGGTTTTTAATCTAATCGCTGCTTCTGGAATTGTTTCCCCTCCATTTCATCCCTTTAATCGCGGACCGGGGATCCTCTTAAACTTTAAGGAACCTCTTGCCTATCTGCGGGTATAACGTATAATCCCAGTTATTGTCGCGTGTATTCGAGCAATCCTCTCCGTCGATCTGTGGCCCACAGTTTTTAATTACCAAAGGAGTCGCTGGAAATTCAGACCGGCCCGGGATTGCACAGAGATACGGGGTCCGCGGTTACTTACAATTTATACGACGGTCAGTTTGTGTTGTTCGTGTGACATTTTCATTCAACAGTCGGTGGAAATGTCGGCTGGTGTTGTCGAGTCTTGTGTCGCGCGAGTGCTCGGAGCGGGCGCCCCGATTCTCGGTGCCACTGAGCGCAGCATCCCTTGTCGACAACAACGAGGGCAGCGAGAAACAATGGGGAGAAGATGCTCGCTGGTGGTTGGAAAAAAAACGTGCGCATGCTTGCGGCCGCATCTAGCAAAAACTACTAATAAAAGCTCGCACGAATCGATTGCATGCTCAAGCAGCTCTATTTCAGGCAGCCCTTATCAAGATCCCGTTTATTTCCGTGTTATCGAAGGACTCGAGCCGCGATCTAGCTTCTTTGCGGCGTTTTAACGCGCGCCGCTTGATAACGGACAAATGTTTATCAATGTTTGGGGATGTTTCGTCGGAGCTTCTTCCTCCTCGCAGCTGTAGATTCAATGTGGTCTTTGTTCTGTTTACGGAGGCTCGAATGTATCGGGACTGTCCCCTCGTTCCTTGTATCGGTTCCCGTGGGGCATTTAACCCCTCCAGCACGAAATTTCTGCACACTTTCGTGCACACTGGTTTGCTTTATAAATTCACACGAGGGCAATCTTGAATTTGCAAACACTTGTTAATTAAATGTACTGGAGGGATTAAGAGTGTAGTAATATTTAAGGGATCCTCTCTTGCGTAGGATTGTACGGTTTAATTAATTTAGAATGTTCCACTGCAAAGTGTCAGCTATTAAAGGGCGAACCTGGTGTAATCGGCAGAAATCGAGGTTCTTTTTGGAGATTTTTTTGTAAGGAAATTATACGTGTATTCTTTTTAAAACTTTGCTATATCATTATGCTTTTCAAGAAGTGAACAAATATTTTTTTATTTAAAAATAACGCGGTAATTCCAAATGGCGCAAGCGATTCGGATAATGATATAGCCTGAAAGTTTTAAAAGGATTGCGTGTATAATTTGCTTACAAAAAATTCCCACAAAAGAACCTTGATTTCTGCCGATTACACCAGATTCACCCCTTAAGTATCCAGACTGAAGTTTCTCTGACGATGATTTGGAAAATGTGACGTTGGTAGAATCCTTTTTCCCGAAATAACGAGCGAATCTGGCTCGACCGAGCTGTGCACGCGAGCGTATGGAAATACGAGCGCGCGATTTATAGCGGCATTTCGCGCAATAAACATGCGAATTTGTTGTGCATTGTTGCGGGGTAATTGCACAGGGGGCATCTTATCGCGAGGCTCGAGCGAAATGGATTCTGCGGATGTTGAGGTACGAGTTTTGTTGCTCGCTTCCATTTTCCACTCGCTCTGGAATTGTTAATAACAAGCGCTCGGGAGTCGCGTGAAACGCGTTCCTTTGTTCGCGGGCGGCGGGAATTCCGTGGCGTAACTTTATGTCGCGGTTATCGGGTCGGGCGGAGATTAAAATTTTCAAGTGAGTTTGTGGAGTTAGCGAATAGTCGCGAGTAAACTATTCGACTGTTTCGGTTTGCTGTTGGTGATAAATATGAATTAATAATGTTGGTATTTCTGAAATGTCTGATGGTAATATTGGCGTTTGAATTAATTCAAGTTTTCTGACCACTTTGGAATGTAAAATTGTGACAGAGGTAACGAAAGAGACTCTCGAGATTTCAATTAAGAGAAAAAGAAACGCTGAATCCTCAAAATTTAGATACATCAAGCAGTACTGAAGACTTTCAGCAAGCTTTAATTACAATGATCAAATTCGAGGTGAGTATTCACAGTTACGTAATTTCCCAAACATCTACGGCACGATAGGATTATAACAGAAAATAGAATTAAAGCCAGTGAGAGACTGGTTGTTGGACGAAGGACTCAATTCCCAAAGTAGATCCATCATCAGTGGTTGTCGGTGGTGAACAACTTTTACAGGGCATAAATGTATATATATCTTTGAGTAGAGGGTATATACAGGGCGTTCCATTAAAATCGAGCAACACAAGTATCTTCGAAACTATCAACGGCGCCGAACAATGTCCCGCGCGAAGCTCGAGCTTGCATTGAACTTTCGCCCGAGACACTTGTCGATGTGAACCGACGCGTTTCGAAGATACTCCCCCACGATCGGTTTAAACGGAGACACCCTGTGTCTATGCATGGTATATATATTCATATGGTGTGGGTGTAGAATGAATCGAGTCGCTGACGCTGAATATTATTGAGTAGTATATGTTTTTAATGATGTGACTCCACAATATGTCAATATGCACAGGTAAATATTCCTTGTTATCATATATAATAGAAGTGTTACAGTGTGTAATGTGATACGATAATAAATTTAATAGTAACCATATTATAATTAAGAACTTAAAAATAACTCTAAAGGGTAAACTACATCACTATTCGGCTAGCGACTAATTAGCGATAATAATAGCCTACCATGTCTTTTACTAGCGGCGCTTCAGTGAGTGTGTTCCTTTTTTTCCCTTTTAACTCATCTTTAATATATCCCTTTCTCTCACGCTCACGCTCCCTCTCTCTCTCTCCTCATCTCTTTCTCTCTCTCTCTCTCTCTCTCTTTCTCGCACGCATTCTCATTCTCTCAGGTATCTCTAAGTGTGATTATTATTCCTCTGTGCTCGATGTTCCTTTCGTACCCCACTGTTCTCCCTATTATTGTATTCCTGTAATTACTTCCTTCGTCCTTTGCCACTGTTCGTTTAAAAAATCCTGTTTCCTTGGAACCTGTCGCTTCAACAAACACCGACCGATTCACACTCGGTCGCTTCACAGTCTCTGTCCACTACTAGTCCCACCGTTGTCGCGGGGCTCCCTCGACCCAACACGACGCCACCCAGGGGGCTTCCGGTCCCGCGTGCCCACCTACGGAACTCCGAATAACCCTCCCGACGACCCGCGCGGCCCCCGCGGAATCACGACGCTCGTCCCTCGCGCGCCCTTCGCTCTGTCGCCGCTCGCGAACGATCGTGATCGTTAACCCCGGGTCCACACCAAGGCGAACACGAACAAAAACATTGTTCGCGAACTTTTTTGTCTGTTCTTGCCAAGTCCACATTGCTGCGAACATGGAAAAAACTCAGCGTACGAACCGTATGTGAACGTACGCTGAGTTTTTTTCATGTTCGCAGCGACGTGGACTTGGCAAGAACAGACGAAAAAGTTCGCGAACAATGTTTTTGTTCGTGTTCGCCTTGGTGTGGACCCGGGGTAAGAAGCTCGCGGACAAAGTACTTACACGCGCGACTTTCATCCCCCTCTCTGTCGGTCGTTCCCCGTTTCTTGAGCGCACGACCGGTTCGCGACGGGGGGGCTGCTAAAGCTGACGGGCCACCCGGCTGGCCTAGCAAAGTGGTCGCGTTTCGTGGAACAGAGAGCTCGAAGCATCGATCACTCGCGTTACTCCATAGACACACATACAAGCGTCCCACGGTCACCTCTAACGGCTGTGTGGCAAGATCGAGTGTTCGATGTCGCACAAAAAAGTGAGCGAGTGTTTTGTCCTCTCTGCCGTTAGTTTATACACATATACATATATAATTATGTCGTATATAAATATGAATCATGTAGGTGGATAGTGGTTGTGGGGTGGTGGTGATGGTGGCTGTGCTGTTGTGTTCAGTGTGTGACGGTCTACGTATGATCAACTGTTACGCTCCGCTCGCCGTGGCGTCTGCCCCGACGACTTATCCGGCGGAAGATCGCCGGGGCTCGTGTGTTCTCTTAGTCGACTAGCACGGGGGACGAGAGACTCGCGGCAAAAAGTCACGCGATCGTCCCGCTCAACCCCCTGCGATACAGATTCCTCGTCCGCCTTCGACCCCCTCGGTGAGGGGGCGAACCGTCTGGCGGCTGCTCGAGGACTCTCCGCGGTGACGGGTGGCGCTACGCTTGCAAAGGACATCTTACAAAGTGGTAAAATAGGGTCTACGCCCCCTGAAGGAGGGGGCTCTCCGCGAAGGGTAAAAGATCGTTCGATTGCCACTAGAAACGAGCTGTCACCTTCGCGCGTCAATGTGTGTCTGCGCGTGTCGACTGTGTGTATGTATCTACCTTTCGTTTAATGTCCTCCATTCTAATTATCTGCGTCTGATTTTGGTCTCCCGAGTTCCACGTTTCAGATCCGAAACACCAGGAAAGCGAGACCCCGTCGCACGACGGGCCACGATCACAGCGTGACGAACTCGATGCACGAGCGAGTTAGGCGGCTGGCAGCGTTTCACAATCGGTCGCACGAAACGAACGGAAGGTACTGTAATATACTCGTTACATCTAGGCTGCTAGCTTGAGAAGCGTCTTTGCGTCTTGTTGTCTTTCTCGCGCGTTCCTCTCCTCTCCGCTCCCGAGCCGCCCCTGCCGAGGGGAGGGACGCGGGTGCACACACGATCGGACAATCGAGAAGGGTAACAATTCCAGAACTGTGGATTTCAATACTTATATTTCATAGTCAGTTTTTCTATATTAATATATATATTTTTTTCTTTTTTTTTTATATAGAATCTGTAGATATACATTCTTGGCAAATCCGAAAAAACTGATTCCAAAATAGGAACAGATCATTGTGCGAACTATGTATACAGGGTGCAAGTGTTTTTTTTTATTTTTTTCGTTCTATATTTCCTCATTGCGTTCTTTGTTGAAGTATTTTTTTTTGTTAAATCTCTTTCGTTCGTTCACTTTTCCATTTTGTCGGTTTCAGTATGTTTGTTTGCTTGTGATTGGTGGTGGGCTGTTGTTGCTGTTATGAGAAACACACGTGTGTACACGTAGCCTGGCTGTGCTGTGTATATCCTCGTCCCTTCTCCTTTATTCTCCGTTTCTCCTTCACGCGTATAATGTGTATTGTGAGTGTATCTTTCTTTCCTCTCTCGCTCGTTTGTATGTCACCTTATGTTCTTTAGTTTCTCGAGTGGTTTCAATGCTTGTTGTTTTTTGTTTTGTTTTGTTTTTTATTTTATTTTATTTTTTTGGTTCAATCAGTATCTTTCATTTTGTTTTCCCATTATTATTTTTAATTCCTTCATTCTGAACGGTGGTACATTTGATAGGGTGCACAGGGCTGCTAGGCACAGATAATTGACTCGCAAATAACTCTTCAAACAACATTAGAGCGTACGACATACAAGTATTAATATACACATTACATCATTAATTAATTAATTATTCCTCTTTTTTTTGTTGTTTTGTTTTTGTTTTCAAAGAGTAATTGTAGGTGGAGTGTGATGTGTGTACGTGTGCCTACTGCTCCCGTCGCCTCTCCGTGCGCGAGCTCCCCGACTGACGGTGTGTGGACACGAGTGTGTGTCGTCTACGATCGTATCTACGGTGTGTCGTATTTCGTGTACAGAATGTCTCGAGATGAACGCGCGCTGCGACACCACAGACTAATCATGGATTGGCTAATGCCGGATCTCGTCGCCCGCGCTCTCCGCGATATCGGATCGATACGCGATTCTCTTCCAACGCCTCTCAATATCAACTCGGAGAGAGGAGAATCTCAGGGGATGTCTCGTTACGCGCGCGCTAAAGCACCAAGTCTCGCCGTCCCTTTGCTTGAAACACGAGTAAAGCATCGTTCGATCCTAACAGCCGCCGTATCGATCCCGAAATCGCGGCGATCCATTACGCTGCGCGATCTGTTGCAACGCAGCATTCGCCGATCCACCTTGGGCTATCTTGACGCAGTGGCGCGAGGGTGTTGGTCGTGTTTGTTCCTCGGCGAGGCGTCGCGGAGGGTGCCCTCCCCGACGTGTGCATGTTTCGTGGCGGTGTGGGGGTGTACTGGATTCGTGTGACGTCGCTGATGCGTGTACAATCAATGTATAATAATGTATACAGTCAACAAATCTTATTACAACTAGTTTGTCTTTTGACGCAGCGATGGGAAGACAGAGCATAGAGACCCTTCTGGCTCAGATGTACAATAACGAGGTGGAGGTTTTCTTTGGGAGGAGGAAGGTGGGTACGGGGATTAAAAGGGGAACGGCGAAGGGGTGGTTGCGGGGTTTGTTTCTTTCACGGGGGAAGGAGAGATTTCTTGGGATACAAAATTGTCAGGTGGGGCGCTTAATGAGTGGCAAAAGGGGAGGAGGGCATGATGATTAAAAGGGATAGGTGGAGGGGCACGTTCTAGGACTTAACGCTTAGAAACATTGATATGACGCATAGTGGTGCTTGGGATACGTAAAATCTGATATGTGGGACAGGTATATGTTACTTGGTAATACTTATAGGGGAAGGAGCGATCGCTAAAAAGGTTACCGCGCTTTGGTTTGTTTTGTCTGGCCCAGTTTTTTTTTTTTTTTTTTTTTTTTTTTTTTCAAATTTCGAACGAGAATTGAACGTCGACGGACGCTTCGCCTTGCTCGAGCGTCCTCGCACGGAGGGAACCGAGAAGCGCTTTGGACAGCGATGTTAAGCCGTGCACGGTGAACAAGTCGAACATCGGGAGACCTGGTTTCCTCCGTCTGGAAAATTGACGTCGAGCACGGCCGGCGTCGTCGCGGTTAATCGCGTGAAAAAATATAACGTCGCGTCGAGGGTAACAGCCTGACGCGAGATCGAGTTGACGCTTCTGCGAGACTGCGTCGAGGTATCGACGTTGTGACAGGTACATGACTTTTTCTTTCTTTTTGGCCGCAAACGCTGGGATGATTTAAGCTCCTCCTCCCCCGCCACCGGGGCGAGGAGAAGGAAGGGTCGCGTCGATCTCGCGAGCTTCGATTTGCCGCGGGAACAATTGGGTCTGCGGTTCTGGGCCGTCGCGCACAAAAGAAATCAAAGCGCACCCGGCAGTAACACCTCTCACGCAATACTATTAATTAATAACAATATTAACGATATGTACCTACTTCTCCGATCTACCTAAATCGCCTAACTACAAACATTAAACCTAACGCTTTTAAACGCAATATAGATCGTAACATACTTATCCGATCCCGACTTTCACAAAGCCGGGATCATAAATAATAATTAATTAATAATTAATAATAATAATCATCGTCGTCGTCGTCGTCACGACAATACTAATTCATTACACAATCAATCATCGATATAATTGAAATTCTCATGCGACTGCAAATATATACATATAGATGGGATATGTATTTCTCGTGTTAAGATTTAAACAAACTCGTTCGCCTCATTGTTTTGCTCTCATTTTCTTCTTCTTCTTTTTTTTTTATAATATATAACTAATTATCGACACAGATGGCTTCTCTCTTTCACTCTCTCTCTCTCTCTCTCTCTCTCTCTCTCTCTCAAACACGCAGTCACTTTCTCTCCCACTCTCTTTCTCTCCCTCCCACTCTCTCCCTCTCTTTCTCTCTTTACAACCTCGAGTTTCGTATTGAGTGTTACAATAATAATAGTAATAATAATAATGTCTATTTATCGCGTGGTTTACACAGTGCTAGAACGCTACCTGGAATACTGCATATTCGTTACAGACTCTCCTCTACACGCTACAATTACAATTTGATCTTTTTGTACATAGAAGAATCTCTGTTGCGACCGGTGGACGACACGCCCCAGTGCTCGTGTACCGAACGACCCGCCTTAAGCCGCGATCCCACGCGCGCACCCTGCGCCGCGGAACGCCATCTAAAACGCTTAACCTTGTTAACCCGGGGCGGACGAGTTGGCTCGTCGTTCGAGCACGTCTCTGATATTGGACAGGACGAGCGAACCCGTCGCGATAGTTCTAACAAACACGCTCGTACAAAAGGAGTGAACATAGCCGCTCGCTGCGGGCGACACGTGCCAAGTGGCCTTTCATCAGCCTCAAACGATATCTGGTCGAGAAACCTGCCGGTCGACAGGTTAAAAATTGTGGGGAGCGGGTGGCTTTTCACAAAAAAGCGGCGCGCACCGAAAGTACACGCGCGCGTGATCAGCTACGCCCGTGGGATCGGGGCTTTACGCCGCTGCTGTTTGCTGCTCTTTGTACATCGTTTCTGTCGAGAAGCGAGACGACTATCAGCGACGGTGTTGCGCATCAGCTAAAGAGAGAGAGCTCGCTCCAAAGTCCACGCGCCGAATGGAGGGAAAGCTATGTACAAGTGGGACCTAAGGATAGACGCGAGGCGACGCCTTGCGCGTCTCCTCCCGTCGTCCGGGACACGGCGCACGTCTTGGCGAGCCTCCAACGCTTCCTGGAGGCCCGTCATCCTCCGATGGCACAGTGCTCGAAGAGAATTTCCGGTCGGAGGCCTCTTTAAATTTAACCCTTCCTCCCGCCCCTCTTGCCGCCGAGCCCGCGCGTGATAAGCAGCTATCGCTTAGGAAGCCATTCTTCTGCCCGCCAAGCAGCACGAACTAATCTCCTCCGCGTTTCTCGAGACGCTCGTTGCGCGCGCTATAATCAGCCCGGATTCCGCTTTCGACGACCAGCTTGCCAATCTTTTTCGCAGACAGAGCGAACGGCGCCGCGGAGGGGTGGCTTCTCGACGGCCGTGTGCAGCCAAATGAACTAGAGCAGACTATAGAGCGCGCGACGGTCGTTGCGTTACGAACACGCGGAGGTTCGTCGTCGTTACGAGTATCCTAGATTCGAAGTGGAACGCGTCGACGGCGCGCCCGACGGTGGGAAGGGACGAACGCAAAGGAGCCTCACCTGTTGTCGCGAGAAACGATAGAGAAGAACGGAAAAGATGGCATGGGTCGCGGGGCACGCTAGTCCGTGGCTTTTGTTGCTAGCTCGGTAACGTGCTTCTCCTCGAAGCGTTCGTTGTAACGCGTGTTGCTACGTGATTCACTTGGCCGCGCTCGAAATTTACACAGGTAAAGCGTCAGAAAATAAGCGACAGTCTGGCCATGCGTGGTCCGCCTCTCTCTCGGAACACATGTGCGCCTTCGATTCTCTCTTTCAGCGCGCGTCACGCGTTTCGGAGCGGGGATTTATCATCAGGAGGGCATCGTTCAGCCGAAGATACGCGGTGTCCAGCTCTAAATTACCTAGTGGAAACGAAACGTCTAACGATCCGTAATTCCTCGAGAGCGAACCTGCACCCGGGAGGCTCTTTTCTGACTCTGACCCTCCCCTGGGTTCCTCCATTCGTTCAATTACATATACCGTTTCTGCCACTGCGGAATATGTGATCAGGAACGGGCACCGAGCCGGGTCGCGACCTTTAGCATTGTACACCGGAGAGGGAGTACCGGAAGATCGTGTATCGGGAACAGAGGAGAGATGGAAATTCCAGAGTGCCGCCGGAGTTGCGAGTTCGTTCCCGAAGGATCACACGCGCGCGTAGCCGAAGAGGAAACAGCGTTCTCGCGATCTCGCGTTCGACCGTCTAAAAGGAAACGAGGGGATCGAACTCCACTACTCGCTGGAAGTTCGACTGGCGCCCGAACAGGGGGATTCTTCTACTATACATGCGCCCTGACATGTATCAGCACGCGAGGGGGTTACGAGACGATACGCTCTTGATTTAAACGCCATACTCCGCGGATCACATATAGTTACATATATATATCTACAAAATCGTTATGATATGATTACAAGTCCTAGCTGCTCTTATCGATCTACTTCACATTTTTTTGTTTTCATCATATTTAACCTTACGCGTTAGGTCCTGCTCACTATAATAATATACGAAACCGAAATTTCCCAATGGCTCGTCGGATAAAACGTGACGCATCATTCACTCTACCGCGAAACCCTATTTTCTTGCTGTAATCATATATATATATATATATACACGCACATGTATATATGTGTATATGTATAGATCAATTACACAATATAGTCGACAATTCATAGTAATAGTAACAAATCATTAATGATTAATGATAATAATAGTCGTTCTAATGTAATATCGATAATAAAAATATGAGAATGTGATGTAAAAACAATTTTACAATTGTTCCCCGCGGCGGGAGAATCGAGGAAAAGAAGAAGCTACGAGAACAGGAATCGAAGAAACAATGAACGAATGATGAAACGTAACGATCATCGAGCCACGCATCGATCGACGTGCATCTTTTCAGCGTTGCCGGTATCTTTATCGGTTTTGCTGTTTAATCAATCTTTTTGTTTGCTTAAATCCTTAGCTTAGTACCTTTGTTTCTCTCGCGCCGATACAATACGTATATCACCATTACGACTCGACAAGCTTTCGAACGAAACACTCTTGTCGATCAGCAGCAACGCACAACGTGTATTTAATCGTCGCTTACAAGTCGTACGTTGCTCTTCTCCTATCCACCTGTTCCTCCTCTTTCGAATCGTCGTTACCTTCTTTACCCTCATTTAAAAAAAAAAAAAAAAAAAAAAAAACTCTTCCCCTCACGTATTTCGTCAATCATCAACAAGGATCCTCGCTTTGCGTTACTGAGCCCCTTAAAACGGTATACAACTTATCCTCTAGTTGTATTGTAACAAATATTGCCTCGAATATAAACATTTTGCTTTTTTCCCTATCGTTCGCTTATTTAAGAGTTCACATCATCTCGTTTCGGTCTCTCTTTCTCTCTCTCTCTCTCGCTCTCTCTCCCTCTCTCACTCACTCTCCCTCTCTCTCTCTTTCACTCTCACTCTCTCTCTCACTTGATCAAATGGACAAAAGTGTGGCGGATTACTCCTCTCACGCATCTTAATTAGGGTAACACCGTAGCCCCATTGTCGTGTGTTTTTATTTATTTTATTATTTTTTTTTCTCTCTCTTTATTATCTTACGTTACGTATGGCCGAGTCACGAGTCTCTATATACTTTATTTATTTAGAGTAGAGTCGTTTGGTTCGCTTCGCAAAACGCAACATTCGTTATTATTATTTACTCTTTATTATTATTAGTAATTTGTTTCTCATTTTCTTAAATCGGAGATCTAAAACCTTTCTTTTATAAAAACGTCACCCCGGCTCGACAAAATATTGCCGAGGGACTGCTAATATATCGTGTGTACGTGTGTTCACGCGTGTGTGTGTGTGTGTGTCGGTGTGTGTATGCATGCGCGCGTGTGTGTCGCCTGTACGTGTGTTATATCCATGTATGCGGGGTGTAAGTGTGTCGTCGACATCATCGTCTTCGTATAAAATTCAATTCACAATCTGCGATCTGATCAATAGTGTACGAGCGCTTGTAGAGAAATACCATCCGGTGGCTTGTCTTTTTTTCCATTTATTTTTAATTAATCTCCCGTTCTCCATCGTCCTTTACCAAGCGCGATTGGTATCGAGTCGTCGTCGCAATCTGAACACTACAGCTTGGGTTAGGGGGGAGTGTGCGGGGGGTTTCCTTCTTTTCTTTCCTCCTTCCTTTCTCCCTTTCCTTTCACGAAGGGGCAGGCGGGGGTAGGGGGGAGGGGGGGGGGGATAAGGGGCGGGCCGATAAACGATTTTCGATTCTCTTCATAATCGATAAACACAGTCGGGGGACGACTTCCACTTCTCTCCTCTTATTATCATCTGCATTTCCGCCGAGACTCGCGAGAAGCTTTTTGAAACGAAGAAGCCACCGCCCGAGAGACGGGGCCAGCGAACTTTCGTCCTTCTTTTCCCGATTTCCCAATCGAATCGGCGGAAAGGCGGATCGTCAGATTGAAAAGGAGAGATTCAGTGGAACGCACACGTCCGCCATTCTCCCGTGGGCGTATATCCAGCACGACTCCAACCGTTGTGAAATAAAATTTGAACAACGTTAAAAACATAAATAGTCAACGAAACGTACACGCGCGCGCGTGCGCGCGTTTATAGGTCTATATGCGCGTAGAGCATATACGAAAAACAACGATAATGATAGCGGGAGCGTAGATAATTGCTGATCACAGCAAAGGGATTCTCGCGAGCTCAGAAGCGTGAATTCACGACGCAGGGCAGCGACACACTAGCGATACACGTTTGTATAGACGGTTGCCTGCATCGTTCTCGGAGCACGATTGATTCAGATCCTCTGAACACTCATTCTTCACTCTCACTCTATCTCTCACGCACGCTTTCTCTCCCTCTCTCTCTCTCTCTCTCTCTCTCTCTCTCTCTCTCTCTCTCTCTCTCTCTCTTTCTTAAAACTGTATCTTCAGTATGTACGTGGTTTCCTTAATGGTCAGTGAGGAACCTCCGATTTTTAATAATTGGATCCCACGAAATGGTCAACGAGGAACGCGGTCGCGCTCGAAACCGTGGAGATGTGTCTCTTCCTTCCCGTGTGTACGTGTATGGCGTGTGGGGTGTGTGCATGCCAGTGGATGCAGCACGCGCGTGCCGCGAAAACCAGAGCGACGGATGGAAAACGAAGGTGATGTCGAGGAAAAAGATAAATGGCTCGCCGCCGTCTGAGAACGTGAAAATCGTCGTGCACGCTCTGGCCAGGGTCGCGGAAGGTGGCGTCCATTTCCGCGAGGAACGGTATCGATGCGGCGTTCCGTCCGTCCGGACCGCGTTGGTCCTCGGCGAGCGTCTCCGCTCGCTGCAGATCGATCTCGGGGAGGCTCCATCGACGGGTTCCTCGTGCGAAACGCGCCGCTCCCGCTTTTCTCCCTCCCGGGCCCTTGATATGTAAGCCGTGCCCGGCGACGCTGTCCCGAGCTACTATTTACAATTCAATCCTTCGCGGTCGATCCTCGCGCGTCCGCCCAGCGAGGAAGGGAAGCATCCACGAACGGCGACGACGAGGCGAGGATCCTCTCCGAGAGGACGCACCGCTTCGGCGTTAATACTGACGGGGGGCGATGCTTCTCTCGCGACGAACGTCGGCCTTCCACCCAACGCGATTCGACGGCGCCGCAGCACGCGTACGCACCTCGCCGAGGCGACGGCGGCAGCGAGAAGTAGGTGGCCAAACGAAGAGGACAGAAGAAACGACAGAAAGAAAGGAGAAAAGAACAAGACACAGAGAGTCGTAACTGCAAACAACACGTCCGCTGCCTCTCGGTGGTCCGCCTGGCTTCCTCTCGGCTAACGGGACGATCCTCGATGACCCCTCGAGCAGCCTGCCCGCGGATGCTGCACAGTCTCCACCCCCCTGTCGATCATCCCTCGCCCGACGCGCCCTGCCTCGTCCGGCGTGCCCTCGCGCCCTCGCATCCTCGCTGCTCATCTTCCAACGATCCTCCATCCTTGCAGCGACCAGCGTCCGATGTCTGGCAGAGGTGGTCACGAACCGCGGAGAAGAAGAAGTAGAAGAAGAATAAGAAGCAGAAGAGGATGATGATGATGATGATGATGACGATGATGGGGCAGACGAGGGCTGGGAGCGTCTCGTCTGCCAGATAGGCCTTGCTCCTCCTCTGTCTGTTTCAGTACGGCCAGAACGTAGGCAGCGGGGGCGGCGGCGGCGGTGGCACGGTCGGATAGAGGGTCGGAGTGGCGATCAGGACGCAGGCTGGCGGCAAGGGCGGCGGCACAGGCGGCGGTAGGACCGGTGATAGCGTGATCGCTGCGGCTGGGTGCAGGGCCGTGCCCGTCGGGGCACACAACGGGTGCAGGGCGAGAGAGGGACGCTGGCGCTGACGCTGACGCTGCTGGCCCTGGACCTCGCCGTTCTATTCCGAGTCCTGCTGCATTTTGACGTGGCCATTACCGGCGGAATTGCTCGACGTGCTGCCGCTGCTCGGCGGGAAGCTGGTCGGTATGGTGCGGGACGACGAGAAGCACAGCTTCATGATGTACGGGAACTTGCCGTCTGAAGCAGATTTCGGGGTACGGTTAATGGAACCGCGGCTGTGTCGTTTTCGTGTGCTGCAGGGGCTTTGGGAAGATCGTTCGGTTGTGGTTCTGATTCGTTGCCCCGCTATTTCACTTCCTTTCTCCCCATGCGCTGTGTTGGATTGGAAACGGGGTACGTGAGGGCACACACAAGTAACGTGGCAACGGGTGGTGTTTAAATGTGTGTCAGCGAGGGCAGAATGTTGGGGAAGGTCTGGGCTGCGTCTACGTTCTCAATCACCGACCCCTTGTGTCACTTCGTTTCTCTCTACGCGCTGTGCTTTGTAGCACAAAGGGCCACGGGGGCACGCGAATTTACATACATATTCTGACGTTTAAGCGTTTCATAATCGAGGCAGAAGATGGGAGAAGGTCCCTGACAGAAGGGGTCCGAGTGGCTCTTCCACGTAGAAGGGGATGATGATGGAGCAATTCTACTTGTAACTATTTAGAATTTCTTTGCGACGCGGTTCGAGTAATCTGGATTCTCGTTGCGGAGACTTGAAGGTGATTTAGAGATCTTTGAAGCTACCAATTATATAAAATGCGAGTGTTTTATCGAATGCCGAGGTGTCCCCTTCTTGTTTGATAAGGGTTCTCAATGAAATTGGAGGTGCGCGCCCGTAATAGTGGAGTTGTCTTGGTTAGTAACGGTGTGTACTTACTGCTGTTTTCCAGTGCTGTGTGATTGCATTCCATAATAGCAGCTACCGCGATACCGACGCTGCTAAACTCGATAAGGCCGGACGACGATCGTTCCGATTTAAGGGGGAACAGTTTCACTGTCGTCGGCGCCTCGATACCACGTTCGACGAACACACGGTGCACGGTCTCTTCGGTTAAATCCGGGGGTGTGTTGAAAAAGTGGACTATCTTCGAGGGTGGTTGTATTCTATTCTTATTGGCCATTGCTGGGTTTAGGAACCTGTAATTCGAAGTAACGAGCATCCGTCAGTTAAATCAAAACTCCTCGGTCTCCTTCAATCGCGAAGGGCTACGCGAACCTAATTACACCATCTATCAAACATTCCAAAAGTATATACTACTAACTTGAAGCTAAAAATCTGTATCATTTAAAAACCCATTCCCAAGCTGTCCCACATTCCCAGAAACACTTTAATCAAATGCCGAATTCGGGATGAAACCGTCTCCGGCACACGTTGGAACTTTCCAAAGGCCCACGAGGCTCGTAATTAATTTCTCGCAATCAGGACGCGAGCTTCCCCGGCCAGGAGCATTCAAAAACCCGGACGCAATTAAGTTTTCATCGAGTAAATATTAAGCGCGGCGCAGGTGTAGTGCCAGCCCCCGGAAGGAAGAACATCATTAATCGCTGTACATAGGAATCCCCGTTCCACATAGAATTCTGGCCGATAGAAAACGATCGCCCAGCGGGGATGCTCCGATATAGAATCGGGCCAGGCTTCTCATTAACGTTCATTCAGCGCCGAGGCGTTCGGCTCCAAGCTGATTAGAATCGCTACAGGTCCTTGGCTCGGCTCGGATACAATTTGCAGGAAACACCTGGTCACCGTCGGCGAGGTTCGCGGCGGAATCGGGAATTCCAAGTTCGCGGCGGGGGAATTGCGAACGGGGTCGAGGATCACGGCTAGGAAAAAGCTGGCTGATCCGCAAAATAGGAGGTACGCGGGTGTCACTCGAAACGAGATGGCTAGAATATTCTAGCGGACAGAGTATTACTGTTCAACTGTACCTGTTATTCTTGCTTCCTGTGAAGTCCTTGAAGCTCGCCGTCTTGTCGGGCAGAATGTAGGGATTGGTGACGTCGGAGAGGAAAGCCTGTTTCGAGAAGCCGAGCTGCAACCTGCCGTCCGTGCCGATCGTCACGTTATTCAGATTCTGCAAACACCGTTCCACGGCTATGCTGTCGCCCATCTGGATCATCGCGCATCCCTCTTTCGTCTTCAGGAACTTGACCTGCGGGGGACACGTCGGACGAACGTTCACTAACTCTTCAACACCATTTTAACAACGAAATTCGAAAGAATTCCACAGAACTCGAGCGTGGATCTTTGTACTGTTTCTTAATGACATTACACTAGCGTGGCAGGCCTATCCTTCTAATTTGCCACTGTCCACGCTTCTCAGCTAGGTATCCAAGAGTCGCCACGTACCTTCGTCACGTTCCCGTAGAGGCAGAACAAGTTGAAGAGCTTGTCAGTGTTGACCTTATCCGGCTGCAGGCCGTACACCATCATCACGGAGCCCTGCGTGCTGGAGGGTGGTGTCTGTCCAAGGGTGGGCACGTAGCCCGGCCGCGGCGGCGTCGGGTGCAACGGCTCCCGGCCGCCGAACTCGCTCTTAATTCCGTAACGCTCGACGTACGGCTCCGCGTACGTTGCTGGTCCATTGAAGTTCTCCTCGTAACGGTCGTGGCCGGCGCCCGGGGGGAAGGTTACCTGTGGCGTGGACCCTGCGAACAAAACGGGGAGGATATTTCACGTCTTCCGTCGGCCAGAGTTCGTTCCGCCTCCCGTTGCTCCGCCGGCCTACGTTCAGCCACGCTAATTATGGAAATCGAGTCCAGCCGTCGTTGCACCCATTAATCACGGCCGCACTGGCTAATATTTGTCGCGAGCGACGAGTCGAGACACGAACGATCATTTAAAGCGTTCACGGCTGATAAAGTGGACGGGAGGTGATGTTGCTTTGCAGATATGGCGGGAGCGAGATCATGGATGTGTTGCGAATGGTTGTGCTCGGAGAGTTCTTAAGTCACAGCGATGATTATCGTAGGTACTAGGCTAACTGTTTACGTTACGACACGTGTCGGGCGCAATTTGGACACAATCACTGAGGTGATCGAGTAGGTGTTGTATCTGTTGAAAGAATAGAGATTCGATTACGACTCCTCGGCGATAGATTCGTCTGCAGTCGCCGTACAGGTAACTGCGCTACGATTAAGTCGTCGATTTTCTGTTAGGATTACTTTAGTCTCGTACCCACCCAGTTGCGGCTCGGGGTAATAGCTTCCGATCGCTGCGCAACGGAAACGTATTCCCCAGCCGTCAACTTCATAAATTGCGTGATGCGCGCAGAATACAATAGCGACTAGGCTGCGCCACGATATGGTATTGTATATCGATGCAGGCTACACTTCTATTTATTCTGCGAGACATTCATTAGAAACTTACAGCGCGATTCGAGTAAATGTTTCTTTAAACGGCGTGGAAGTTAGGGGATTAGCGTGGATAATTGCCTCATCGGACTATTTACGGATGATGCATGGCTGACGGTGAAGTAAAATTGCTGCTCGCGAAGTTCTATCGACGGCCACGTAATTACGGGGGAGGAGAGAGGGGGGAGGGGGGGGGGGGGGGCGGGCGGGCCCCCGCGATGTTTCAGGCGTGCCAGTGGAAAAGTGTGTAATCATCCCCCGTTTCGACCAGCCATCCACGTTTTCTCGATCGGTTCCGCTTAATTTGACTATCAAAGGGAGAGAAAGGGGCACAGGGAGACATACTTACCGTATGGCTGGGGCGCGGCACCGTATCTGGGTTCCGCCAAAAGGGGAGCCGGCCTTCCATTTCCTGTCGCGTCGTTTTTGTGCGCACTCGATCCTGTAACAGCACAAAAGTTTCTCCCGTTTATTTCCCATTTCCCTGTAAAAGTCTACTGCCGATGGAAAGGGAGAAACTTCTCGGCTTCTTTCTCGTTCGAGCGCCTTTCGGAAGACAGGAAATACGTTACGGCCGTTTACAATCGATCATCGTGCCCGCATAGGCACGATCGGCTCTTTCTTTTTTCGGGATTCTCGAACGAGAGCGTGCTGAATAGAGTCCAAGATTGCTTCGGCCCGATTTGAGGCAGCCCCGAATGATTTCGCAATGAGTCGTTAGGATTAAGAGACAGGCGATCCATTTAATCAGTTCCTCTCGAGGCTTCGAATTGGAAGTGTCAGGTTTTTCGAGGGTTCACGAGACACGGTTACTCGCTCGAGTGCTACAGTTTGCTTAGGTGTGTCGGACTTATCGCAGCTGATGTAATTACGCCCCGGATCCGTGGGGGCCTAATGGCGACCGCCCCGAGCTAATGTAACCCTTGCGAAACACTGACGATTCTGAACTCCCGGAAATAATAGATTTCAACCCCATGGCACCCGGATATCGATGATGGCGATTAGAAAGTTACGGGGATTCCGTGGTTTGGAGGGTCGCGAGGGTCGAGAATTAAAGAGCTCAGGAGTTTCACTCCCTCTGATCGCCTCTCAACTCCGAAATATCCCAGATCCCGGGGATCTCTAGACCCGTCTGCGTCGAATCCCATGGGCCTGGGGTCGCTGATAATCGAGTTCTATCGGTCCGGGCACGTCTGCTCAGTTACCACGTCTCTGGAATCATGCATACTGCACTTCACAAGTCCACCGTGGGACACACAACGCTACAAGTTCGGTAACGATTTGATTATCAATACAAGGCTCCACGAATCCATCGCCCTCCCCTAAATCCACCTCCCCCACAGAAGCCTCGTAAACTCCCCAAACCCTCCCGCGCAAAGCACAGCATACAGAGTGGACCAATAAGAATTATGTACCACCTTCGATATCTCCAGAAACGTAAAATTAAAAAAAAATTTCTACTAAAAGTTGCTTAGTAACAAACTATCGTATAGTCGTAATAATTTCTTTGCCGGCTAGTCGCTCACCAGCACCAACCTGTACATTCCCACTGATATCCTCGTAATGCAAAACTTATCAAAAGCAAGAAACAAAAATGTAAACTCAAGCCTCGCCCTCGATCCCGCCACCCCCGATCCACTTAATCGAAACAATCCGTTACAGCCGCGCTTCCGGTGCACTTGGTCTTCCGGATACAGGCTCGCATGTGGCCTGTCAGATGTTTTCGTTCGGGCCTGCTGCTCGCTGTCGCTTCGAGATACAATCTCTCTCCGCCGAAACCGACGCGCCGTATACAATCGGTCTATATTAAACCGCATTACGTACACGGTGGCGGGCGTGTAGGTGGAGACGCGGGGCTCGACGTGTCAGTGTGTGCACCAACGTCAATGATAGCGGCCAGGCTGCCCGTAACCTATATCGATTCCGAATATTCGATATCGCGTGCCGACACACTCGACGCACCGCCAGCCGCCGCGCCGCGGCCCGCCGTGGGCGATGCATCTCCATTCGGGACGGGCAGTCGGCGCGGCTGGCTCCCGGTCCCATCGGGCGAATTCGATTGGCCCCCGGGGGCGGAAAAGCGTAATTTTTCGAGCCATTAACCGACGATACTGCGACGCCTCCTTTGCACGGTGTTTTCAATGGAAATCTGATTGCGGGCACCGCTGCGACACGATTACCCCTCGCGTTCGCCGATGCAATGGGATGCACGTGCGATCGCGCGAATATCGGGTTGCATTAGGCACTTTGCACCGCAACGATGAAGCTTAGGTTGGAGGGGTGTGTTTGGGGGGTTGCAGAATATTATTCGCGTAAAATATATGCAGGCGGGCAGGAGATATTCGATTTCCATAGGTTGGTACATACATGCTTTTCCTTCGAGTATCAGAGCTTGTATGATTCTCGCGTGGGAGGTATATCGAAAACGTGAGGAGAAAAGGAACGCGGTCTAAGTAAACACTCGTGACCAATCGGATCGTAAACTCAGCCGCCGAGGCTCCGCAGCGATAAATAGGGAGGTTTAAGAAATTCATGATCCAACGGGCCAGTGTGCAATTATCCACGCGGGGAAATAAACTATTACAGCAAAGCAAATAATCGTGCGGCTGTGACGTCAGCTGTAAACTATTCCAGACACTATCCATCCACGCCGGAAGAAGCAAACGACCTAGAAAATCGGGCTACCCGCGGTGGTTGTATGGAAACCAACATTGAGGATCGATAGATCCCGCGCGCGCCAGATTTACGATCCGCCCGAACGGTTTTTCCCCGTCGATCCTCCGCCGGTCCTCGAGATCCCTCTCCGTATGGAAGAAGAGGCACGCGCGGAAATATTTCGTCGCAAGTAGACTTAAATGGAGATCCCTCACCCCGCCGCCTCGGGTATATTCAAAGTTATCCGGGGAACGATCGGCTTCCATCCCGATTTAAGGATGCTATTACAGGCGAGGACTACACAGTCAAAGTCGCGCGATGAAGTATCGATCCTCCTGTTTCACGGAACTTTCGCCCTGCGAACGTCGGGGACACCGGCACGGAAACTCCCGTGAAAGTCCCTGCTCCGTTCCTCCGCGTTTATACACTGCAGGCTCGAATAAATCAGCCTGGTACTTACGCTTCATAAAAAAACAACTTTCAGCCTCTTTCCCGTTAATTCATGGGTGTCAACGTGTTGCCTGCTACTCAGAAGACTAAGAACATTGGGGTTGCTTGAGGGGTTACGCCACCCTGAGACGCTCAAAACAGCACCAAATTAGACGACTTTTTTTTATCATACTATGAGGTGGAATATTATTTCTATATTCTATAAATATAGTAAAGAAGTATTAAAAAATGGCAGCAGTTATGCGTTGCCGCGCGAAGCGTTTTTTTCTGAATTTTTTAATATTTCTTTACAATATATTATTTATACGTGCCTTAAACATAAGAAGTATAGAAATAATTTTCAACCGCATAGTATCATAAAATAACAATTCGTCTAATTTGGTGCTGTTTTGAGCGCTTCAGAGTGGCTTAAGGGGTTAGGACACAGTAACGGGCCAAGAAAGCAGACGATTTTTAAACGACGATAATAAGAAAAGTAAACAATCGATTATTATAAGGTTTTGTGTTTTAGTTCACTATATTATGAACTATAAGAAAAGCAAATAATATTTACAAAATAACATTTGTACGCCGTACATTGTCTCCATTTAAAATGTCCTTTTTTATCCGGGTGACCAATTGGTGGGCCGGATTCCGGAAAATCGGATGAACTGTAACAAAAACCCCAAAAATGTCATAAACTATAATATATTTCCTAGGCATTGACGATCCAACATTTCAATTTTTGCGAAAATTTACAAAATGGTCGATGTTTGAAAAATAATGATCAAATTTCGACAAAAGTGTGTGATGTTTTTGTTTATATTTTGTACTATAATTAAAAATTTTAAAATGTTAGATCGGTAATGCCTAGGAAATATATTATAGTTTATGACATTTTTGGGGTTTTTGTTACTGTTCATCCGATTTGCCGGAATCCGGCCCACCAGTTGGTCATCCGAAAAAAATGGACATTTTAAATGCACGGCGATCAAATGCTATTTTGTAAATATTATATGCTTTTCTTATAGTTCATAATATAGTGAACTAAAACACAAAACCTTATATTAATCGATTGTTTACTTTACTTATGATCGTCGTCTAAAAATCGTCTGCTTTCTTGGCTCGTTACTGTGTCCTAACCCCTTAACACCTTACGATCTTAAGAGAATCGCAGCCTGAAGAATAGTACCCTGAACATTCCCTGCGTTGGAAGTTTAAAAAATTATTCCAACGCGTTTCAGACTGTGTAGGTGTCTCCGCGAAGAAATCGCTAAACGAGACACAGACATCGTAGGTAATCGATGATCCACGCGATGACCAGTGAAGAGGAACCTCGCCCAAGGTAACCTTGGTATAAAACACGCCAATATCACGTTCCTCCTCGCACCAGCCATTTTTAATCACGGGATAGCTGGCAGAGATATCTCGCGACACGAGCGAGATTTTCCGAAAGCCTCGTCAGAGCCAGGCGCAATTTTAATAACGGAGGTAGCACCAGGAGACACCGTACGGAATTCAACAGCCAGCTAGCTTGGAGAACGGTTACATCCAGGTCATGCGAGGGCCGCTGCAGGTCCACGAAACTGGATATTGGCACTTGTACGCCCGGCAGAGGAGCACGGAGATTGCGATTTCGGATATCGTGTCCGGGCGGACAAACGTTGCCCGCCATTGTTCCGCGATCGACGCGCTTTCCACTTTCCACTCTCCACGGGCGGAGACCCCAGCGCGACGTTCGCGGCTGTTTCTGAAATATATTTTCCCAGCGGGCACTCTCTCCACTCGAGTTTTTGCAATCTCCGAAACGCTGGTCCCGCGAATAGCAACCGAGGAACAATAAAGCGTCGACGGAGCCGATAAATTAAAGGAAAGCTCGTAAACCGTGGGGCGAGTTTATATTTACGAGTGGATCGACGTATTCCAGTGGAGAGCTTCGGTGGCTTTTAGAGAAGCTTCAGAAGGTAAGCGTCTCACTTCTCTTTCGCCCATGGAAATCGAGCGTCTGGGTGGTTTCTTCGTGGCTTTGAGGGTGGATCGAAAATGTGGGAACTCGTTGGGCGGTGTACAGCGATCGTTCTGAAAGGTAAGCTTCTAGACAAGAGGTGCGGCTCCGTGGATGGGAGTAGATGTCGCGCACCCCCATAAACGTCAACGTTCCACGTGATTTTCCCGTACGACGCGGAGGCTAACGAGCCATTGCCCTCCATAACGTCGCCTGTAACTTTATAAATTGCCCTTACGCAGCCCCTTCGGGGACTATTAAAATCGGATATTGGAACCGATGGCTTCTCCAGGTAGGTTAACGAAATTCTGATACCCGTACGAGCTACGGCTACATTGCTGGGGGTTTAATGGGAAACGGCGGGCCAGAAATGACGGGAAATCGATTGCTTTCTTTCTGTGCCGAGGTAAAAAGCCTCGTGCAGCTGTACGGGATAATCTAATTTGAGTTTCACGTAGACTGTACGAACGAGGAGGGATGCCAGCCTGGGAATATCTTTTTCAGACACTGTGTTCGTTTAAGAAGCTTCCAGGATGTTTAAAGGAGACAAATGCTTCACAGTGAATACTCGTGCCACGTTTTATTTTATTATTAAAATTCCGTAATTGTGTATTGCACTCAAGGAGTAGATGCTTTATTAATCGCCAGAACTCCATCCCCTCAGAAGTATTTAATTAAAATCAAAGAAAACCGGGCGAATTTGACTCCTTATCTCACCGCCTAGCGAAGCGTAACGTTAAAGCGCAAACTCACGTTTAAAGATAGAACCGCTCCCGTGTACGTGGCGAAACAGCAATTTGCAAATGATTGCATTGCACGGAAGAAAGGGCCCCATTGAGCGCGGAACAAGTGTCGTCCCTTTGTTTCTTTCGGAAATAGGCAAGAGTGGCTCTCGGAGGGTTTGGCGAAGGAAACAGCTGGGATGATGGCAAGCTTCCCTTTGCTGTATCGACCTACACCGCCGTCGCCACGCAGACTACCCTCGCGCACCCCATAAAATGCCAGTGCAATGGAGAAACCCCGCCGACCATCGCATGGGTCTGCTTCACCGCTGCGCACCACCGGAACCATAAACAGAGACCCGTAAGTGGATTGGATGATCGCGGACAATCGAACACGCTCCCACTATTCATCCCTCTAACGACGCACGCATCGCTCCTATATTTTCATTTACATAATTCGTGTATCAACAGTGGGTGCAGGGGTGTTTTTCAAAAGGGGTGTATCATATGGGGAGGAGCTTCCACTTATTCTAATGGCGACGAAGCAATACGCGAATGCTTGAATTCAACGTGCAGTCTGTCTGGGCCCCACTGTTTAGACAACTGTCGGCCAAATGTGTTCTAAAGTATTTGATGAACGGTCACAGTGACACAGAAAGGAATCCTGCAAGTTGTGTGAATGAACACTAACTGCTCGTTAATTATATACCTATATAGAATTCAATGTTTGCTCGATGAGAAATCGTGTTTCGTTAGAATGTGGGAGTTCTAATGTGAATTAAAAATTTTTAGTCTCTTTAAAGGTAGTGTTATTAAACGGCAGTCACGTGACCGTGAAGTTCTGTCCCCGACAATGTAGAGCCCTCTGAATTACGATGCCCGAAATTAGAGTGGCTCCTTTCTTAATGAACCCTCCATCCCCGAATTTAATTCATTCATAATTGCTCCTTCACTGCCTGCTGAGTTATCAATGCTGAATCTAGTAACTGGTGCACGATGGGGTCTTCAGAGGAGCCTTTAAGATCCGCCCAACGACTGTGATAATCGTAAAATTAGTCCCTCGGCGTGGATCGTTGCCACGGTCTCTAGAGCTCCGTTGCATCGTACCACGCAGTTTTTCGCTGCTAGAGAAAGAGCAACAGGTTCGGTTCGTGCAACGAAATTTCTTCGGCCCACGCGACGCTCCCCAGGAAAATGCTCGAGCCCCGACGATGGTAAATCCGACGAGCATTCGCGATAAACGACGGGGGTAAGGCGAATTCCGGCGCCACACGAACGAGCTCCTGCCTTGGAACGATTTTACCCTTCCTCACAACCGTGCCAATTATTTCCAAACGAATTTACATCGCCCGCCTTAAGATTCTCCGTTTAACTTCACGCGGCTTTCGTGATGAACCACGAATGGACATTGTGAAAGCGTCGATACGCCTGACGCCACAATCCCATTTGTTAACGAGTCGTTTACGCTCAGCCAGCCTGCACAATGGAAAGAGAGACCAGCAATTGTAGTGGCACACGCGGGTGTCATTTCGAATTTGCTGATTACACAGCGAGTCCAATCGCGCGCTGTCACTATCCCTTCGAGGTTGATTAACAACGTTGTGTGTACGCAGTTGCTCATTGCCCAGGAGCCTCAGCGACGGAGGGTCCGTGTGTCTGTTTTTCAACAGCTCCAGGCAGGTACCTCCGCTTGCGGTCTCGCCGTGCTTTGACAAATCACCGGCCGCCAGCCAGACTGCGCTTTATTTAGAAAAGGACGCACATCTGGGTCGGCTCTTTCGAGTATCAGATCTTACAGGAAAAGAATCACGACCTCGGTTCGCAACGGCTTTCTACTTCCCCCATCGCCGGGCGTAGAATCAAAACGAAGGGGATGTAGGTCGCGTTAAATAGAGGGGAAAAAATTCACTGAAATATTGGACGTGCTCGATCAATGGCCGCCATCCAATTCGCGAAACTGTTAGGTACGTCCAGCCGACGAGAATCATTTAACGCTTGGTTGTCGTTTGAACGTTGGATAAAAAAAAAAGAGAGGCTTTGGAATATAGCACGATTGCGAGAGGAGGTTCGGAAAGTTTTGACGTGCAGTTACGAGCCGAGGCACGAGTCCAGTGATCGGAACTTTTCTTAATCCCCGGGAGTTTTTAATCTCCGAGGCAGCCCCGGCCATCGCTCTTCCCAGCGGACCAGGCGTTCCATCGATCACCACCGTGCTTCCGATAATACAACCGACAGTAAAAACTGGCGATCGGTTGCCACGCGATGGCTATCGAGCGCTCTCGCAACGGACTCTTGCTGTCTCCGGCTCGTGCAATCGCGGCGAAATATCGATCGCGAAAAACCGTGCCCGCGGGTTCGGCCCTCGAAACGTCACGTTCCACGTCAGCCACGCTGCGGGCGTCATACATCACTGTGTCGATGGAGAATCTGCGCTCCCATGGGACACTATGACCTACGTTAGCTTGCCGTAGCTGGTGTTCATTGTTGGGTGGATACATTAGGGGCTACCGCGATCGCGTATCAGCTTAAATAGACACAGGCGTTACAGAATAGATGGAATGCTAGAGATTCAATACGCGTTTACCTTATATCTGTTTGTACTACTTGCGTTTGCTGGATGACGAGCAGATAGCCCCGAGCCACTGTAAGGTAGTTTGTTAGCTACATAGTTTCTATATCAAAGTTCAAGACAGTAATGTAGTAACTAGGGGCTAAGATCGTCGCCTTCCCAACGAATGCCTTGGTATTAGTTTAAATTCAGATGATCTTCGCTGGTCACAGTGTGGTCGGGCGGTTTTCAGTGAAACGCTCAGTCACCATCGACTTAGCCTAACAACTCTCCTTGCACTCCGTGATTAAAGCAAGAACCGTTACCAAAGTATATTACACAGCGACGGTATACTCGGCGTTCGTTGCAATTGAATGTAAGTCGCTCTGGCCGCGCAAGGGGTTGGACGGATCGATGTTGATTCTCCGACTCCCGCGGTCAGAGAAAACGATAGAAGGACGAAGGAGGTGGAGAGAGCCAGTCTCTCCTGGTAAACTCGTTTAGGCGGTGGTTTTATGGACTGACTTACCGTGATCGTTACCCCCGCGTGTCTCGATCCTTTGGACTCGAACGAGATACACGGACCGTTTGGTCCGCGTTTACAGAGATCGGGCTATCACTTTCTCTCTTTGCAGACAGTGGGAGTAGTAGTAATGGTGGTAGAGGTGGTAGTAGTAGTGATAGTAGTAGCAGTAGTAGTGGCTGTAGTAGTATTAGTAACAGTAGTAGTGGCTGTAGTAGTATTAGTAGCAGTAATAGTAATGGTAGCAGTAGTAGCACTAGTAGTAATAATAGTAGCAGTAGTAGTAGTAAAGTAATAGTAGTAGTAGTAGTAGTAATAGCAGTAGTAATAGTAATAGTAGTAGTAAAGTATTAGTAGTGGTAAAGTAGTAGTAAGGGAAGAAGGTAAGAGCCGTAGACCTGCCTAAGCCCCACAATCTCTCACCGGGCCCTGATCTCGCTTCCCACGTGTGAATCCATCATCACCGTCAAGTCAACAACGAGTAGTAGGCTGCATCTGCACACAGACAAACATTCCAACATAACAATCCCCATCATCAGTATCATCATCAGTATCATCATCATCTTTCGCTTTTCCACATTCCTTCCGATCTCTCCTTGTCTCGCAACGATCATTATATGTATATATATATATTATATATGTACTCAGCGACACAGATCGTCCTGCCTCTCCAGTCGTCTCATGTGTGTTTTTTTTCTATATACTTTGTATACAGGCATACATATATATTTGACTTTTTTCCGGGGAATTGTTATTTTTTGTTGTTGTTGTTGTTTCTGTAGTTTTTGTTTTTGTTGTTTCGTATCCGTCGTACGTTGACGGGGTGTGTCTTTCCCACTGTTCCTCTGGTTAGTTATACAGGATCGATTTTCCGATTCCTCCGACATGTATGTACATATTATTATCATTTCTTTATTTTACTTTTGTGGTGTGCATAGTTGTGGTAACGAGCGACAAGACAGATTAACTAGCTGGTGTGCGTAATACTGCGTACACGTGTATGTACGTGTGTATGGACAAATATGTATATATATATATATATATGTAGATATGCGTACAGATGTGGTAAGAAAGAGAGAAATATATGTATCTTTTCAGACGGGCAGACGGTAAGGGGTAGTCTTTTTTGCATTCTGATTTCTCTCGATCGTGACATTGGAGTGGTGGTGGTGGTAATAGTAGTAGTAGTAGTGGTGGTAGTAGTAGTAATAGTGGTAGCAGTAGTAGTAGTAGTAGTAGTAGTAGTAGTAGTAGTAGTAGTAGTAGTAGTAGTAGTACTAGTAATAGTAGTAGTAATAGTAGTAGTAGTAGTACTAGTACTAGTAGAAGTAGTAGTAATAGTAGAAGTAGTAGTACAAGTAGTAGTAGAAGTAGTAGTAGTCGTAGTAGTAGTCGTAGTAGTAGTAGTAGTAGTAGTAGTAGTAGTAGTAGTGGTAGTAGTAGGAGAAGTAGAAGTAGTAGTAGGTGGTGGTATTCTCTCCGAGAGCCTCGACGCATCACGACGTGGAGACACGTATATACATATTTGTACACATTTCTATACATATTTATCTTTTTCTTTTTACTTTCGGAGCGGTAACGGTGGTCGATCGAATGTTTGTCTGTGAGTGCACTGGTAGCCTTTGCGAAACGTTGTGGTGGTGAGCATTTAAGATATATTACTTGAGGAGGGTTGACTCGTGAGTCGTAGTTTTTTGGTGCTCTGTATAGACTGTAGCTCTACACTCGATTTACTCTCGTCTCTATTTAGTACTTGTTGTTTTTTTTTATAACTTTCTACCGGGCACATTTTCAGGCTTCTAGTCCGGCGATCGGCAGATCTACGGCGTCTAAATGTGTGAGACACTATGTATAAAGATTACGTGGGATTCTCTACGGATGCACAGCAGTACCCGACAGGTATTTAATAAAGGGAAAACAAAGAGAAACAGAATAGTAAGAAAGTAAAAGAAAAGCGCAAATTGTGGTGCATGTTGGTCGTGGTGGTTAACTGTACTTGTTGTTGTTGTTTCTGTTCATGTTGTTGTTACTGGTGGATGTAACTGTTCTCGAGATTCCGGTTCCGTTCTCATTCGATCCCATTTCTGTTCCCGTCGCTGTGTCTCGCTCCTCCCAACGGGGTCCCACTCGTGTCGTGTGTTGTGCGGGATGCGTGGAGGAGGTCTTCCCTTCGTCGACTGCTATCGAGCAATTCGCCTCGATATCGCGATTGCCAACGACAGAGGCGTCAGAGAGGGTCCTCCCCCCCATTCCCGTGTGCTAGTCGCGAGGTGGAGGCCTTTCCCGAGGTGGCGGCAGAATCTTATCGCGATCGCAGGACCGACGGGGCGACGTTTAGCGACAGAGAACGTAGGCGGCGAAGAAGAAAGGCGGGCATAAAATATAAAGGTGCGGGTGGCGTGTGGTCGGGAGCGGTTGAAAGAGGAGGAGAAGACGGCCCGGCGCACGCGAGAGAGAGAGAGAGAGAGAGAGAGAGAGAGAGAGAGAGAGAGAGCGTAATCGATATCAAGCAGCCCTTAAAACGTTCCCAGCCGATAACGGAATTCATTTCCCGTGTTCGAGAAGTTCCCGATGGCCTCTAGCTAGCTGGATTTTTCAGGGCCCCCCCCCCCCTCGAGTCTTGATTAACTTCCACAGACCGCATTCTTGCGCTCGCGTGCTGAGAAAGGACCTTGCCCGGGGATCGAAGGGACGCGATCTCAGTGTCAACGTCAAACTCCCGGGGCAACTTCGAATTACTCGAGCCACCGCCCCCGGCGAGTCAACGCTAGGAACGTTGGCGAACGTCGATGGGAACGCGCGTTTCAAAGGGAAACGGAAGTTTCGAACACTGGCAGCAGGGTGGTTGGATACTTGGATTATTTTTTCCACCGAACGACGTCTGCCTCTTTAGAGCCACCCCTTTTATCCTGTCTCCCACAAAACGAATTCACTCTGAATAATTCTAAAGGAAAAGTCGCTGCAGCTTTTAGTAATGAGCTGGTAAAGAGGGATGGAATGCTCCTCAAGATTCGAGTACAAAGGCGTGATCTGCAATAGCCAGGACGAAACTCTATGAAACTCTTTAGAATGTTGTGAAGCTCGAGTGAAGTAGTAAATGGATGTTGGAGGAATGTTACTTGGGTAGTAGTAGCATTGCAAAGTTCACTGTGATGATGCGAGAGATGTCCCTGCGACATGTAAAGGCTGACGGAAAACGGACAGTTCCTAATGCTCGGTTTCTACTGCTTCTTACGCTACGCTTCAGCCACGCCTGTCTCTATGTTGCAGCCTCAGATGCGCGCAGCTGGCGTGTCCAAGGGGATGAAAGAACGCGTGTAAAGCTTTGGCTGTCACAGCCGCGTGTCACCGTCGGGACGAGGCTTGTCTAAACGTTTGTACGGTTTCGGTTGCTCGGTCGGTCGCGTCGATACGAATCTACACACAGGGTGTTTCTGAAACGACGCTGGAAAATAGTTGGAAACGCCTTCGAATTAGAATCGAGGCTCTTAAACTTCCTGGCTCTGACGCACGCTACTGTGAACTTTGTGGGAAAGCAAACAAGTTAAATAAATAGACCGAATCGATACCACATAATATCCTACAGATACCTTTGCACTTGAAATATCTCATCGAGGGTGACTAAACAATTACTTCCCCCCCGCTCAACTCACGAATGCCCACAAATCGATACCAAGGAGTTGAATCACGTCTAACGAACGAGCTATTTAAAAACCCATTAAGAAGTTTATGTAACTTTGAATGTCTCCAAATTTCCTAACACCACTTATAGAATATCCTGCCCGACCCAACGCGGCGCAGAGAAGAAAATGGCCCAGCGAATGGTTAACAAGAGCTGCTTCCCTCGACTTTCGCTTTCATTTAATTTTCCAAAGAATGGGAGCGCAATTGGCGAACCCTCGTTCGCGAACCGTGAAACAGACGCTGTCGCGGGATTAAACGATCGGGCGACATTTAAACGCGCACTTCCGCCTGGGAAAAGAAGTTACGCTCCCGAGACCGCTTAATTTCGAGGGGAATTCCGACGGGTTCAAACGCAATTCTGGCCGATTCCGTGCAATTAAAGCCAGCGACACTGGGAAAACCTGCTCGTGGGATTTTCAATTACGCCCTCCCTTGCCAAGCCCTCTGCTAGGCTACTGCCTGATCTCTATAAACGCGATATCGCGATACAGCGGCCACGCTTTCCTTACCAATGCACCCGATAATTGAACCCCCCCACCAGCGTTCGAGTAGCTTAATTGCCATTCCGCGCGGGAAGACCAAGGAACGCAATTCGTGAACGTAATTTGAATATTTCCGATACACGGCACGCCCAGTTCCCACGTACACGCTACGCGAGAGATGTTTCCCCCGAATCACTCGCGATTTTATGGGACCTTTAAACACTGACAAATTTGAATACATGATTGCCCATGTTCGTACATATCAACGTAATCAACGATTTTACCGTGATTCGACTGCGAATGGGTTTATTGATGATAGAAAGGTGGCGTTTTGTTTGAAAGAGAGCACAGATGAAATTGAATTTTCCCTGGCACGATTGCTCCAAGATATCTCGTGTATTAATTCCGCGTCTTCTTTCTCGTAGAACTGCGCGTAGATTGAATTAATCTCCGAGGAGAGATTAATACGCTTGGAGGACATTTTTACTCAATTTAAAGGGCCCGCACACGAAGGAAATTGAATTTAACCAGCGGGCCTCACCTTCCGAGCTAAATAACTTCCTTCCCCCTTCAGCGGACCAAGAAATAATTAACTGGGTTTGTTACCTCGATTATACCGTACAAGAAAAGCAAGAAACCGTCTAAATTGCTTGATAAAACTCGCCTGGACCAAAACCACGCGCGATAATGAATAAAACTTCGCTAGCGCCGCAAGAACGCTGCGATACAAAACTTGGAAGCTACGAAAAACGTTCGATCCCGACCAGGGGTGTCTTCGGTAAAAGCGTACGTGGGTGACAAGCCCGTCCCGAGCGTTCTAAGAACTTGTACACTGCAAAAAAGCGACCGTGGGACGCCTCTACTTCGTTCTCACAGTTATATTGCGGAAAGCGGAAGCTGAACATCACGTGCGCAAAAACTAGCCACGAATAAAACGAGCGTTATGGCGAAAGCGATGATGAAGGGGGTTCGGAGGTGGTTCTAAGAGGGTGTCAGGGTTGCAGGCCGCACGCCCGTCGCGTATCGCGACTCTCGAGTTCGGAGGCGATGTCGTTTGGATTATGCGCGAGGCTCCGCGATCCTCGAAATGGATCGAGGGAGAATAAAAATGGTGTCTGTGAAAGCTCGGCTGTACTGGGTAATCGTTAAGTGTGCCGGCAACGATGAAAAGTACCAGTGAAACGTGAACACGGCGCGGCGGCCGGAGCGGCGAGGGAAAGAGAGACGAGAACCTGTTCGATATCTAGTTTCATCGGAAAAGTAGGATAAACTGTTGTTGCCCGATGAACAACGGCACTTCGATCGGCGCGCGCGCGAGTGTCCCATTGTCGTTGCCTGGACGGAGCTACAGTGGCTGAATAAATTACGCGAATGAACGATCGTTTTCGACGACGCTCGATCAACGCTATGCACGGGGACCAGCTTTTTCTAAAGGCTCTCGTTGGCAGAAGGAAACTCCGCGTTAATGCTGCTCGGCGCAATTAGAAAGTAACCGAGCGATCGCGGCAATTGGGGTCGTCGGTTATCGATCGACTCCGTGCGATCGAGGTGCTTCAAGCGAACCAAAGGATTTTCAATTCTATAATATTCGCACTGGGTGTAGAATTGCAACTTGAGAGAGTTCTCTTTGGGCTCGACAGAGGACTTTGAAAGAAATATAACAGTTTGAATAATTCTTCGATTCAAGTACCGATAATTCGTCGAATCGCAGGTATTGAACGTTGCGAAGTGGAAGAGGAGTTAGTAAGCAGAAAGTAGTTATCCAATTATTCAAGCCTCTTTTGCATCTTTCACTAACTTCTATCAACTCACAGAACGTGCACCCACGATCTATTTACACTTTCTGCAGAATTCTAAAAATGGTGGTCAGTGATAGATGGAAGTTGTACGATGAATATAGTGGTCTTTCATACAATACTATCAAAGCACTTGGAAAAGCAGGTCGCCAGAATATTCCTACAGACACACACTTAACTCTACCAAAAGAGGCCACCCTTTTCTATCATCAAACCACCCCCGCCACCAATCTCCCCGATGAGAAGCTAAATAAACACAGTGAAATTCAATGAAACAACCCTTCGCGATCTTACGAACGAGGACCAATTCCCTTTTCTTTGACGTTGTTACCACAGAACACAGAATACGCTATACAATCACGGTCTCTCTAATTCCCCCCGCGGCGATACGCCTCCAAGGAGCCTCACAGGCCAATGATTACCCGAGAAAAGAGCGCTTGATTGTACCGAACAGATCTGCGGACAGTCTCAGAATCGTAACGGGAATACGTAACGGGGGAAGGAGAGATTCGCGCGTCAGGAGCCTCGCGGGAAAAGCAAAAAAGCACTATCGCGCCCGGCGAGCACCATCGGCTGCTGGCCGCATATTTTATCGGTGATTAAGCTATGCGTACCTTGACTCGTTACACGGCAAGCAGCTCGATGCAATGAGGGGGCTCTACACGACGGAACCTAGCGAGCTCTTCGCCGGCCACGTTAACGCCGATCGACTGTCCCCCGGTCTTTCCGCTCGCACCCCGCGACAATCGATAGCCGATGCTCTCCGAGACCGTTGCCTTTTCGCTTATCGATGGCTGGTCGTGTGGACGGTGATTCTCGTCTCGCACGATTAAAACACGTTACTTGCGCGCTGCGAGAGGCGAGAGCACGATGCCCCACTGAGGAGAAGTCCTTTTCTGTGCGAGTCGTTTTTGTTCTAGCGCTGTCTGATCGGCGTGTAGATCGTGTGTAGATCGATCAAGTCGTCGTGTATGGTGGTCGTTTTATTGGTTGATGTCGATGAATGTCGGCCTATCCCAAAGCTGCGTTAACAAAGCGGGCGGGGAGTACCCGTTGTCTCGTTGTCTCGTGCTTGGTCGTGATTTACGGTGGTTTATTTGTAGCATCTACATAGTTTACTGTCCTAGCTCTCTAACTGGTCGAGACTCGGGCGTTTTTTTTTTGTGTCTCGTGGCTGGTCGGTTGTCGATGTCTTGGTGTGATGCTTGCGTGGATGAAGAGAAGGCACAGTATACAAATGTCACTGGGAGCACGTTGCACTGATTAGGATTATTTGCGAGGTGGCTTGTACGCGATTGTATGGAATGTTGTTGCGTGTGTCGATGCTCGCGGCTTCACGCACGGGCCTCGACTGCTATCGACGGAGAACGACTACGGCGGTCGACCACGTGGACGCCCCCGAACAATGTGATTGAACGGCCAAACGAACTGTACGAGGGACGATTTGCTGACAGGGGGTAAACAAGCCGGAGGTAAGGAACCCCCCGAAAGCCGGAAATGTGGGTGGACGTGGCCAGCTGGCCGCCATTAATACCGCTTAAACACGGTGCTCGGCCGCGATACCGGTTTATTGTGGCGTAAATAATACCCCCTTATTTTCCAAGTTCCCGGTCCATTAAGTTTCATCTCTGATTTATGCGCCGGGCTGACTTTCATTCTGGACGAGCAACGTGGCGAAATATTTATAGAATGAACACTACGGACTGTTTGGTAAATTGAAATCAATTGACTTCGGTATAATTAGCATCTTAGGATGTTCCGCAAGTTATGGTTAAGGCAGGAGGCACTGCGCGAGCTCTAAGCAACTGGCATCGTGCTACATGCACAGACGGTGTCATTAGCGAAGAAACTCCGTGCAAGTGTTTTTCACGTCTTAAACCCGGTAATTTTGGTGTTAAATGCGCGAAACGCTCCTGTGGGCTACCTTATCTCGTTAACTCGGCACACTGCATGTCTCGAGAGATTGTTGACATAATTAGAAGATCAAACAACGCGTAGGGTGGTCTAAAGGGACTTGGCGAAACTGTAGGGTGAAATGTAATTCGAAAGAGTTTCCACTGAATATTAGCATGAATTTTCTTTTCCATCTAATGCGATAAACGCTTCTTGGTCGCGTGAACAAATATTCTTTAACATTCCCACAGAAACTTCCGCCCTGATCCATAAACGAAAGAGAGTAAGGGGTCCTATTATTCTTTTCCCGGAGCTGTCTGACTAGTTGCGTGGTTAATCTACTTACACCCTCGTCCACTCTATTTCCAGTTCACTGTCTACCTTTAGATAAACATCTTGAATCCCCAGCAACGAATTAAACTCACTATAATAACTTCTTCCGCGTACATTACAATTTCATAACAAACTTCTGAAAAATTCTCCCAAATACAGTCACGTTATTTCATCTACTTTTCATTCTAGTTCGAACCTATTTCGCCCACCAATAGTCAATATCTCACACGTCTCCACGTTGCTCGTCCATCAAACTCGGCCCAGGAACAATCCACGTATCGCGCAACGAAACTTTTCATTCAAGAACAGAGCGATACAATCTCCCTTGTCTCCCACGCTCCACCCACACTTGTCCCTAGTTGGACGGGCAAATTCGCGACCACGATCGTCTTGGACCCGCCGAGCGTTACGAGGGCGTCCCTACCGTGTGTATCTCGAAATATCGATAGCAGATCTCGTCCCGCGGCGTCACGGACAATCTTGCGGCGCAGACAGCGGGCACGCGAGCACTCGGCGTAGCTCGTCCGCTGTCGCAGTAAATTAAACGCCGACGCGTTTATGTCCACCTTTACGAGCTCCCCGCTGGCCGATTATGCGAGAGGGATAGCGCGCTACGGTGGACCGAGTCGGGACACGGAGGTTTTCGTGTTTTATGGCACGCATCATACTTTGTTCGCGTGACCCGATGGAAACGCGTAGCGTGGATGGCGGCGAACGCGGGGGTGTCAGCGGGTGCACGCGCAAAATGGACGAGGAGGAAGCAGGTGACAGTGACGCTTCGAATTTTCACGTGTCGGCTGTCGGAGTTCCGCGATGCGACGTATTCTCGTTGCCCCTGGCGATATGGACGCTGCCCTTGCGTCGCGAGGAAGGATGCAGCGCGCTGTTCGGCGTCCACGTTCCGCGTTAGACCCGGGGAAGCTTGAAATGGATGGTGCAAGGCGGGTGGAAGTGAATGGTTTCGAAGTAATCGCGAGTGCAGAGGTGCAAGTCAGTTTCAGTAAGAGGAAAGTGGGTTTAGGTGGTGTTAGGAGGTAGCGGATAATTCTTTGGATGTTTCATTGTGCTCGAGCGGTGTGTAAAGAGGTTTGGCTTCCCTTTCCCTGCCTCGAAGAACTCCCGGGGAATCATGTAAAACAAAGTGGCGCCGTGTATCAGCACCACGATCCATTTCCCCGCGATTTCTTTCCCGACGCAGGTACGTGACAAAGCGCGGGCAATGCAATTACGAGGCCAAGCCCCCCCCCCCCCCCCTCCCCCGTTAATTACACCGTTACAACGTGGCAATTTTACTTTCCCGCTGCCGGCGCTGAGTGACGAGGATCATTTGCCTTTCAAGTAATACGCGCCTGTTCAGCGATCAGACGTGAGCCGCTTCGCTGCTAAAAACGTGCCGCTCTCCTTCCTCGCGTGCGCGGCCTGGATATTATATATGTTGGCGAGCGTCGTGTAATGCCGCGGGTGCAACAGAAACAGGGCGTAAAAAGAAGGAAACGAACAAAGTGGAACAGCTGCTCGCTGTGCGTCTTCTCGTTCGAATGAATTTATCGCCGTTACGCGCCTTTGCTCGCGGGCATAATATCCCTCTAATGGGTGAGACTAACGCTGCATTATACGAGGCTTGCGCGAAAACTGGTGTAACCAACGTATTTGTACCTGGTGATCCGTTTAGTACGTTTCCATCCGTAAGTGGGCATGTAAGAAACAGTGTGATGTCTGGAGCTGCTAAAGGGGACACCGTTGAGGGACCACGGTGACATAAACTTGCCGTTTGCGCAGTTGACTGAATAGAAGGTCTTCCGAGACAATTCGTTACAGAGTTAAGGAGTTCTTATAGAGACCACTGTAAGTGCCAAAGAATAAAATTCTATACTATACCATTGACACGTAGACGATTTTCCGATAACTTTTTGTTTAATTTTGGCACTTACAGTGTTTTCTACAAGGATTCTTCGATTATAGAAAAAATTCATGATACACCAAGTAATTTTGATTCATTCTACATGCTCCAAATCGTGAGAGTTTAATTGACACACGTTTCGATTCGGTAGCGTTCACTTCGCTTCGATTTCCCTCGGACTTTCAAGCGTCTCGATTCGGCGTGGCCTAATTAGAAGGCATTTATCTCGGTTTCGTTCAATTTGAAAGCATTTACTTCATTCCGATACCAACACAATTCAATCAAGCGCGCACTGGGTGTCCCCTTCGCAATCAGGTGGAGGAGAATCCGCGACGTTCTGTGTGTTCGTAAAACGAAGGGTCGATGGGGTGAACGTGTCGTTATGTGGTTTTTTTAGTGGACGAGAGGCTCGAGAGGACGGTAATCTTTGCAGCCGGCGTGAAACTGCGCCGGATGCCCGTTACGTTTCAAGAGGAACATGAAACGACTGTATGCGACGCGAAATAAAGCAGAAAGTATTACAGACTATGAGGGGCTGTGCATGCAGGAGGAACAAAACGATGAAGTTTCATGAGCCACCCTCCTTTGGGCGTTGCGTTCTCAATCGTCTCGCTCGCGACTGCTTACTCTCGGGCAGTTCGTCTAAAGGTGCGTTTATACCAAACGAACGAATGCTCGTTCGCACCTCACTTCGACAAAATCCAAGTGATGAAGAGTTGCAAGTGAAGATTGCCGTTTATACTAAATTAGCACGAATTTTGTCTAAACGCACCTTGACTCATTCGTAATTTCATCGAGCAGTGTGTTCCACGTCCAGCGTCGCGTGCTCCGATTTCTTTCCGTTCAATCAAATCGGTCGCGACGAAGTTCGAATAGAAGCGTGACGCGGCTAACGTCGTATCAACGATTGCGATCCATTTAGTAGGTGCTTCGCGAAGTCAACTAGTCAGACGCCGCCGAGCATAGCCGGAAGACGCTCATTTCATACATCACGGCGTCTTTACCAAATTTCAGCGAGGCTTTACGGAAGATTTAGTAACGCCGTTTCAATCCCCGCACCTCCCTTCGAATTCGTTACCCTGACGCGTCCTTGATCTTCCCGCGCGGAGAAATGATTTTCTTCCGGGCGACAACGGCGATTTACCATCCTCCCGAAATCCCCAAAACACTTTTGCTCGTCCTGGCGCGCGTTAAAATACCGCCACGACAGCCTCGCGCTAAGACCAGTCATCAAGATTCCTCGTAAATCTTTCACCGTCCAAATAAATATACCGTGCCGTCGCGACGAGAGCCCGGCGAATAATATTTCGCCTCCCTAAGTATCCGGGCCCTGTCTGGCCCTAAAAATGGACGGCAGAGCTCGAGGTACCCAGGGAGGTGATGCTTAAACGCGACTCTTGACGAACTCTTGCTCTGGAAACATGGAATAACCTACTGCGAATAAAATTCATACGCAGTATCTTTCAACGAGAAAATACCACTACCACAAAATTTCAGAATCTTCTCCTCCACGAGGGGTGAGAACCTCCTCAACCTCCAATTAACTTCACACAAGGGCGCTTCGATGAACGACCAAATCCTATTCCCTCAATGCATACCACTTTAGAAAAATGTTTCTTCTGGGAAACTATTTCCAAAAAGCTGACGCGAAGAACCTTCTTATACCCTGGAGGAAGTGTTGAGTTTGATACAGCTGGCCACTGTTTCTCTGAATTCGAAGCGGCGACCTCGAGGAAGCAGACGATAGCGTACGTATCGAGGAGTTGGCCAGAGGAAAGAGGGGCGGGAGCGTGGCGTCCCAGCGAACAATTTATTCCTGGATCACTCGATACAATTCGCGTCAGCCAGCGATACATTATCGCGGATAGGTCAAACGTCTTGGAAGCGGAGGCGAACGATCAGTTCGGGGCGCGAGAACTTCCCGAATCGGCAATAACTTTGAGTGCGCTCAGCGATAGAAGGGGCGAACGGGGGCGAAGACGGGGTGAAGGGTCGGCGGGGAAAAATAAAAGTTGGGCAGAGCCCCCGATAAGCGATTTCCTCGGACGTGGGCACCGAGGTTTTCGTTCCGCGGAACACCTTTATCGCTGCAACGTGACGCGCAGCCCCTGGCGAGAGGAGGAGAGGAGGGGGGGGGGGGGGGTGGACCTGGGCATGTACATAGCTCACGAACGTGGGAAACACATCAGGCAGAGATGTATCGGGAAATGGGTCGGGAATAATCGTCGTAAGAGGGATCGATAGTCCTATGGATCGGCGGTGATTGGTGAGCTTTCGAGTCGCTAAAAATACAGACTCGCTTGGGGGTCTCCTCCTCGCCTGTCAGAGAATCCATTTTAATGGCCGTAATTGTTCTCGTTCCCGCGACCCATAAACGAAAAGGGCGCGAACGTTTGAAAGAGCACTGGAATGTTGAAAGGCGTTCAATTATTGTGCCCCTTCCCTTAGCTGTTTTTAGATAATTTGGCTAATTTTGGGATGGAAAGTAAATGGAACTGACGGAGTAGCTCTGTGCTTTTGGCGAGGGGAGTTCGACTGGGAACGGAGACTGAAGATTTGTTAGGTGCAGTGGATCCGGAGGAGTACATATGTACGTCGCGTTCCGCGTGGCTGACTACAACAAGTCTTATTCCACTTGCAGTTCGTTCCAGCGCGAAGAATCACCTAGTTCGCCCCGTTTTACCGCGAATTACATTATAAATGCAAAGTAAAAGTCAGCCTCGCCCGACTGGGTGACTTTCTCCATTAATCGAAGCGACTGCTCCCTTGCAATTCTTCTTCCGCCGCGAATAATAAAGGTTCGCGATGCGTGCATACGAATGAACCCGGCTTAGCAGTTCAATTCGCGCGACACTTCTCCGTCCGGAGCAACCTACTTGCTGGGAAATCAGCGAATTTTTATCAATGTTCTGGCATCTCCCGATGAAACGCACTGAAACCAAGCTCTGCAATCTCGTATGAAACGAAAAATATCGGAGAATTTAATGTTGCCTTCTCAAGAGCTTTCCTACAAGTGTCGACATAGTATCCTTCGTAAAGGATCCTTTGAATAATTTAATATAAGACGAGGAACAGGTAACGCGGATCCAGCAATCGCGAATACAGCATTCGGTAGCATTAAAATATTGCAATTTATCCAAGAGGAAAGAATTAGGGAAATACGAGAGAGCCAGCCAGCTGCAGCGGGATATAATTTCAAAGAACGCGGAAGAGTCTGGTTTATATACCTAGAAGGATCGCCTCGTTAAGTGACCCAGCTACAAAGTAGAAAGATTATTTCCCTCGGAACTCCCTCTGGAAAAATGGAATAAGAGCCGTTATTTGGAAAACTGCGGTCGAAAGGCGGCGTTGGCTTTCAATTACCAGTCTCGGTTGCACGGAACGCACATTTTCGTGGCTTATTTGAGGATGCACTCGAGGAGAGATGCTATTCCATTTCCCAGGCGCAATTTCCTCGCCATCTGGCTATACCTATACACGCACAATTCTCTCCCCCGTGCCTTCTCTTGCATAGTTCATTTCCAGCGGAACCGTCGACAAGGTCGACGCGATAACGTCCCCCGAACATGCTTCTGATTTCCTTGATAATCGAAGGCGCACTGGCGCTCATCGAGGCCCAACGAGGAATCGGGGTGGGTGTCGATCGACAGAAAATTAATTCGACTTCTCCTTACTTGATGACGTAGAGGCAGTTTCTAGATGTGAAACATCCGAAGGGCTATGGAAAGGTTTGCGCCGTACGTGGAAGATTGATATCAACCCCAAAATGACAGAAGTTTTTACTGCTCCCTACACTCGTCTCAAATTTCAATTTTCTTCTAAATATATAGTTAATATCTTCTCCGAAGATACCTAAAGAGAAATGCGAGAGGTTTCCTTGGAAACCGTTAAGGGAATTTTGGAATATTCCAATTCCCAGAATGTCAGATAGGCTCGAAAAGTGTGACAGTGCCGTCCCAGGGTGAAATTAATCGAACCCCCATCCCTTGCAATTGAGCTTTAGTATTTTCGTAGCTGAATGCCGAGAAAGGCGCCGGTGGACCGTAAAGTCTCCACGACCGAAGAAAACGAATGAAAGGGAAGGCGGAACGTAATCAAGGGACAATGCACGTGCATCGCGTCCCGGGCATGAGTAGCCTCAGATCGGCTCGTTTTAATAAATTCACGGCACATGTGCCGTCAGCGGGGATCGCGTGCATAAAGTCAGCCTTGAATCCCGAAGGAAGCCAACGTCTCACGCTAATGATGCCGCTTTAGAACTGTCGGCTGTAACGTAACGACCCTCGGCCGAAGCAGCTTCGCTTCTCGGGCAAAGGCTTACCTACGCCGGTCGGTGGATTGTCTTCATGGGAAATTTGCGACGGCCCGCACAGTCAGTCACTCTCGCGCAGATAAACGGATTCCGTGCAGACTGCGAGGGGATCGAAGCTGGCCGACGGAGCAGCGCTGAAATCGAGCGTCACGGCCTCGTCGTGGACAAGATGACAGGATGACCACGAGTCGAGCAATATTTTCGCCGAGATTCTTCCGCGGTACGTTCACTCGTCTTACGATTCGGAAGCTTTTCGTCAGTTTATCGAGCTGCTTGGAATGTTTGACGCGGAATGCACAATCCCTGTGTTACTCTTAGGGGAGTTAAGCTGGAGAAGGTTTCTATGGAATTTTTAAATGACGAGATCATGTACATTGCGAGCATGGTGTCTGGTTCCTTACGCTCTACAGTGATGGATAGGAGACACGCGGATGGAATCGTAGATCAAAGTGAAGCTGTACTGGAAGGTGATCGATGAGGAGTTGGATTTCCTGAAGTTGCCTTTGAAACGCGACCTTCTTAAGGGGCCTCGAGTACGTCGTACCCCGCGTGTTACGGGTATGGAAACGTGGCTTAAAGTAGATTCCTCTGTACAGAAGGCGGGGAGAAAAGTGACCTTAAATAGAACAAGGTCTCGGAGCGATAAGAGGCGAAGTCGGGTGAATAGATCTCCCTTTCTCCGTTTGATCCCGCACGAAAGTCCCTCGAGTGCTCTCGCCTGTATTATTTACATTGTTCCCAGCCAAGTCTGGAGTTTTGATCGCGGCTTCTTCAGCGTTTCGAGTGGATCGAAGAGAAATCCGTTTGACGAAGTTCCATCCGCGACCTCCGGGGGCGAGATTTTTGCATTCACCGACACGTAAGGGTATCTTAATTAAGAATCTCTTGTATCCCACGAGCGTTGGCGTCCGTCGGAGCTCGAAAGAAGGGAAGTTACCAATCGCGATGGGAAAGATGGAGAAGATCTACGAGGTCTGTGCGACGCGAGGGCTGCCGCCATCTTAACTTGGCAAAGCAGCAGGAAAAGATGGTGCCCTATCTTCAAGCAGTTCCCCATCAGCAACCACGAAACCCGCGCGGCCTCGGCCGCCCGCTTTCCGCCGCCGCCTATCCGCCCAACTTTCAGACAAATTAGCAATTTGCCAGCATCAGACTAGGTCTCAGGGGCGAGGATTGGCCCGGGAGGTAATGGCCTGACGACCGAAAATTACGGACCGCCTATTTCGTGTCGTGCACAACTCGATAAATATATTGCGCGCTGTGTAAATCAATCGCGTTATCAGTCGGACGTTGAACGTTTCGCGTCTCTCGAGTATCCCCTTCGAGCTAACTTTGGCTTCACCACGGAAATACCCGAGACAGCATCATCAGCTTATGACTTACTCCCGGTAGGGTAGCAAGTTGGGAGACAGGTGGGAGGAGTAATTCCAGATGATATCAGAAAGACAACCCCAATTACATGGAGTTTTGCAGGGCGATGTAATTTTTGTGCTACAGTAGCTTCACCCCGTGAACTCGAAAGCTGCCCCCGTACACGCCGACGACGACCGCCCCTTTCCACGCCGAAGGGTTAATTAAATCGTCTAGCTGCAGATTAAATAGAGGAAGCGAGTAGTTCGAGGCGTTGAAGGGAAGGGCGGAAGTTATGTTTTCCTGCTCCTTATCTGCCGCGGCACGTACGTCGCATTTACCCGGGAAACGGACGTATAAACTCGACGCGGTGGCTGGCTGCGGAGCCCAGGCCAACTATCCTGATATCAGCTTCATGAAGACGTCCAGCCAGTAATTGAGCATTAGGGTCGACATAGGAGGGCCTGGGGGGGCGTCAACGCGAGCCCGGCTGGTAAACGATCCAATTACTGAAAAATATATCTGAGATTACCCAACACACGTGGCGGGGTTATTACGCCGACAGTTGCCCGTATCAGCTACGGGACGGAGGCTGCCGGTGCGTGTAATGAACACTGGGATTACGTAACGCGTAAAAATCAGCCGATAATCAACGATCTCGAACCTCTCGGACCACGCGATCATCGCGGTTAAACCAGTTATACCCGAGGCGTTTCAGAGTAGAATAATATACAGGAAGTTCGAGGAGCAAGTCGGTAGGGAAACGTAGATAAAGAGGGAGTAAGTGTATTCGGAAGTTCGCTTGTAAGTGGAAACCGAAATGTATAATGCAGCTGTTGTAGAACGAAGTGACTTCTCATTACGAGATGCGAGGGAAATGAAAAATGAGGCGAATGGTAATTCGCGGGAACGAAGGAAGGAGAGAGCTTTCAAAAGAACGGCCAAGTGGAATTCATCAGAATTTTCTTCCACCTGCCACGGTCGACGAGTGAACTGTTTTGTTCCTTGAAACTTGGGCGCCCGAGTAAACTTCCAAGGGCTAACGAGCGCCGTTCGCCGTTCGCCTCCTTCCAATCTCATTTTCTCTACGTGACAGAGATTCCGGCCGGGTAGATTCTAATCTTTCGAACGACTTTGATAACGAATTCAGGTCGGAAGCTGTTGCATCGCGTGTGCACGTCGGCGTCGCTAGCGCGAACGAGCGTCGGGCGCGAGAGTCGTTCGTGTTTTACGGTCGCGCGGAGGGATGTTATGTTTTATCGTCGCCACCAGCCACCCACGGGTCGTTTTTTTCACCGTGCCTGTCCTCCGGTGATCGCCGTGCCCCCCACGGAAGGCGAGGAACGTAAACGCGGCGGCCGCGAAACGATGGAAAAACGCGGGGGATTTCCATCGGTAGATTCGCTGCCGTTTTGAAATCGGTCACGTTGGAGCGATGCCGCCTTTTAGATGATCCCTGTGTCGACTCGTTATCGATTCGTTTACGGATATGTAGCAGCTTTGGCAATTTGTTCGGTGAGCGCAAATATTTTATCTCGGTTCCCCGCTTGATCCTGGCCTTAGCTGGTGAACGGGAAACTCTGATGGCGGTTGTTTTAATTTTACTGCGGATGCTTGAAAGAAGCGTACGGCTTTGTTCGGTGTCCCTGAACTGGAGAGAATTGGATTGAACGTTTTCGAATTGGAGCTAACCGAATTCAGAGCTTCGTCGTCGAAGTTAACCGAAGTGAACGCTCTAAATTCGGGGATAATTGAAGTGAAGGCTCCAAATTCGGAGCTGACCGAAGAGAACGGTCGAAACTGAGACATAACCGAAGTGAACGCTCCGAACTCGAAGCTATGTGAAGTGAATGCTCCGAATTCAAAACCGGCCAGAGTGACCGCTCTAAATTCGGAGGTAACCAAAGTGAACGCCCCAAATTCGGAGCTAACCGAAGTGAACGCTTCGAATTCGAAAATATCTGAAGTGAATGCTCCGAATTCAAAGCTAGCCAAAGTGAACGCTCTAAATTCGGAGCTAACCAAAGTGAACGCTCCAAATTTAGAGCTAACCGAAGTGAACGCTACAAATTAGATTCTAACCGAAGTAAACGCGCCGAACTCGAAGCTAATCGAAGTGAATGCTCCAAATTCGAAGCTAACCGAAGTGAACGCTCCAAATTCAAAGCTAACCGAAGTGAACGCTCCAAATTCAAAGCTAACCGAAGTGAACGCTCCAAATTCGGAGCTAATCCAAGTAAACCCTCTAAACTCTAAGCGCACCGAAGTGAATGCTCCAAATTCGACGCAAACCGAAATAAACGCTTCAAAGTTAAAACACACCGAAGCAAACGCCGTAAACTCTAAGCAAACCGAAGTAATCGCTCGAAACTCAGAACAGATAACCAAGACGTTGCAATTTCAAAGCCTCCTACTCCCCCGACTGACATTTCCGAAAAATTTCTCCATATGACCCAAGATAGATGGATCGCAAGGTATACATATAACGTCCTAGCCAGAAACAGGATACCCGAGCCTGAGAGCTACAAGATTAAAAAATTCATACCGCGGTGAACTATTTGCGCGATTTTTGGCCACTTCCTTCATGCTCCTCCCTAGTCTCGAGCGTTCGCGTACATTCACGAGTCGGCCAGAGATGCACGCCATGCAGCCTCTGACGTAAACGGTAGTGACTGACCGGACAGGCTGCTGCAAATCTTCCGTGAAGCCCGCACTCTCCATCCGAGGAATCCTAATTCGACGTGATGGCACCTCATCCGCCATCGTCGGGCTTTACTCGAACGGCCGCCAACCACCCCGGAAATGCCGTTCTCATTGTGTTTCGCGATGGCGCGGGGACACGCCCGACAAATTAATTAATCGCTCCCTAGAGAAACCCCGGGAAAAAGAAACTTCGACGGGCCACCTGTTGCCAGACTGGGTGTCAGCATTGAGAAATGGTTTTTGAAAATGCTCGACTAAGGAGTCCGGGGGAGAAAAAGCGGAGCATCTGCTCAGATGGAAGAGATTGAAAGCAGTGCCGTCGTTGGAAGAGCAAGTGTTTGTGGAAGACTTGATTAAGAACCTGAAGTAGTTGAAGGGCCTACAGTAGTGAAATAGTTTCGTGCTTGTTATGGCTTAAGGGGACTAGGCAGTCAGATCGCTCGAAAATCAAGTATTTTTTGCGAATTATTTACAAGGAGATGAACACAAATTGTGACTAGTACGTTCGGGTAATGTTTATTAATACTATAAACAGTAAAAAAGAAATGATTTGAATATTATATACATATGTATGACAGCGCTACAGTCGTCTGATATGTAGGCGTTTTTTTTGGAGCCGCTGTAATTTTGCAGTGATTCTGGCCGTAAGAAATTTAATTGTGAAATATCCTCTGAAATTTATACTTTGTCCTGGCCCCTATTCTGCCCTGAACCTATTGAAAAATGCAAAAAAAAAATCAAATTTATAGAAATGGTGGCTGCAAAACGGCAAATTTTAAAGAAACTTCATTTTTCGCCAGGGAAAAGAGCCATTCTATTTTTTTTTTTTTTTTTTTTTTTTGACAAACCAGGAGTTTTTACAGACTTATGCGTAGGTCCAGGTCGTAACTAGACATGTTTCATATATGCTGAATTTTTTTCAAATCGACTGATACCTCCGTTTTTTTCACAATCACTGCAAAACGAAGAGGAAATATGATTCCGAGAAAAACGCGCTTAAAGTTTCGAAAGAGGAATCTAGTCTACCTGCGTGCGCGCAGAAACGGTTTATGGCGCGCTCGACCTTTTCGGCTGTAAAATCCTCAATTTTGCGAATTTTAACATAAACCAAACGGCTTTTTAATCGGGAAGGGTGGTACTTTCGAAAAATGCAACAAAAAAAAAATCGAGTTTCTGACTGCCTAGTCCCCTTAAGCTTATCTTGAGTAAGGTATTTCCGCGCTAATAGAATGAATTTCTGTAGAGTACCCATGTTAAACATTATCGAACCATCTTTGTCTACTTAGTTAATAACATGTCCACAAGTGATTTGATTTCTCTCCCCGAAATACATAGCAAGTTCGTATCGACCACTTATTCGAAATTCCACAGCGAAGATAGGAATAGTAAACATGTATGTATTGAGCTTCGGAACGCGGTAAGACAGGAACACGTGTTGTTATGACTGGTCCGTCTGACTATGTCTGCATGTTAGATGCTCAGAAGATGCTGTTTAAATCAAAAAGCCACGCGTATCGTCGTCGAGATTCTTATTTTAGATTAATGCGTCCACTAATCTGCTCATTCTGATTCAAGCCACCTATAGGAGGCAACGACGATGGATCCATCACGCGAACGCAATCCGCGATTGTACGCCGCGATCGAATTATTCTGGTATTAAACTGTTATTAAATCCGCTGCTTATCAGGAATAAGTTTCCACAGACGTTCCCCGCTCGCGGATATTGGACCGGTCGCGAAAAACGAGGGATCCCGACGCCTTTGGGCAGAATTTCATTTGACGCGAAAGTTCGCCGGCTTCCTGGTGGATTTCAATATTACTCGCGAAACAGGGAACAAAGCTGCAGCACGCGGACTCAGCGAGATCGCGTTCAAGAGAATCTTTCCGCGGTTATTCAGAGTCACTGTCGCCCATGTCCAAACATTTGCATTTTGCTGAGCTAATAGGGTGGTCCTAGTTACCTCGGCGGGTGGCTCGCTGCGGGAATATAAATTGGAAGATCAGCGTGCTCTGTCGTTGGAGTCCCACGCCCCTAATCTACCGCGCCACCGTTCGATAACAAAAATACACGGCTGCAATTGTTCGGCAGACTCGATAAAACGGAAACAAGCCCCTCGGGAACTGCCACCCCACTCTTTCCCAGCAAATGAAGAAGCACTCCCCGCTTGACAGAACAGAATATCAAAGGCGCAGCCCCGATTCTACCATCCAGGAATAAATATTTCCCACTGCACTCCCGGATGTGTCATTTATTGAACAGCCCCCTGTATTACGTACAATCGACGTGGCCACCGATCCAATCGTTTTCGGCGAAACGTCTCGGCGGCGATATACGGCCGCCAGGTAAATCCACGGAGCCAGCGGAACAAGCTCTGCCTTCGGCCGAGCATATAATCGATAGTTTATTAACCCCCGACGACCTCCGTGGATTCGATTTTACCCGTGCAAGCTGCACACAGACACGGTCGCGCGCGCGTGTAACGGCCACCTCTGTTTCGCCATCTGAAATAAAGCACCACAAGGTCCCGACATATTCGTATCGATATCCCAGTTAAACCGAGGCCGGCACCCACCCCCTCTCGCGCCCGCGAGATCTCGTTCTGATTTTTCGCGCCATTTATCCGGAGAATTCCAGCCGCGGGCCAATCTCCCGAATCGCACGGGGGCAGGGAATAAAAAAATGTTGCCGATGCAAAAAAGGAGGGATTCCACGGTGCATCCCTGGCGACCAAGTTTATTCTCGTATACCCGTCGTTCGATACCCACCCCGTAAGACCCGAGACCCCCGGCCTATCGCGGAACTTAAATCTCCAGCGCCGCGACCGAGAGAGAGAGATTTATATTTTCGCGAACGGTTCCTCTCGCCGCCATCAGTCGAGCCTCCGCCGTCTTTGTTCCGCTTTTATACACCCCGAGGCCGCGGCAGCGCCGTAAGTTGGCTTTGTTCGTCCCCATCGACGTTCCTCGGGCGCGTTCCACGGACGCTTATACCGGGGGTGAGAGAGAGATAGAGAGAGAGAGAGAGAGAGAGAGAGAGATAGAGAGAGAGAGAGAGAGAGAGAGAGAGAGAGAGAGAGAGAGAGAGAGAGAGAGAGAGAGAGAGAGAGAGAGAGAGAGCGAGAGAGGCCGAACCGTCGGCTGCCAAAGCGAAATACCGAATCGGCCCGGTGCTACGTGACGACGGAAAATTGGAACTAGCCGTGATCGGGTGATTAACTAGCCTCGTTAAAAGCCGCTATTCTCGGAGGTTCCGCGGCGTATCGCCGCTGACACCTCGCGACGCTTCGTTTCTTAAGGGGGTTGCGCGCGAAACGTTTGACACCGATATCTAACGGGAAACGGGAGGCTGCTCGGTTCGAGCCGCTATTTAACTTGGCGATGGTTCGAGGCGTTGCTTCAACTTGTTTCGAGGGTCTTTTGGTGGCTGGGTTCACGCTGCGAGTTTCCGGATTAGTCAGAAGTTATTTTCCCTAGTTGGTGTGACGAGCGCTTAGGGATTGCTACGCGAGAAGTTTGTGGGGAAGGGTAGCTTTGCTCCCGTGTTATTTTCGAAGGATAGCGTTGCCAGTTATGAATAGAGGGAATGGTCTATATCACGTGTTGTTCGATAAACAGGATAAATATATATTCGACCATAAAAAGAATTTTAGGAAAGCGGAAATTTCTATCGCGAACCTGCAGTCACGACAAATTATTAAACCAGTATGCGAGCGAACCGACGCTACGCAGCAGAGGAATACGAATGTTCGGTAAAAGTGCGCCGGTTACAAGGCTTTATCCAACTCCGACGAACGCAAGACGGCGTACTTAAATATATTCGAGCTGCTGACAAATGCCTCTGAATTATCTTCTCTATTTATATTCCACGTTTACCTGCTAGACATTTACATGCGGACAATCTACAATAAGAGATCCAAATTGCCAGACACGTGTACCGCATCTAAATTGTACTTTCACGTTTTCTTATTCCTCTCCGCGGCGCTGTATCCAACCGGAGGAATTCTGTACCGATGAAACATACGGAAAAGAAATAAGTAATTAATACGTAGCGTCCCTCTCGTGTTTTACTTGGCGAAGCCTTTATGGCGCCTAAATCTTCCATTATCCTTTTGCACATAAACATTCGAGCCAATTTATCCTGCACACTATTCGTGTTTACTTCAGCCCCCCTGTTCATCCCTTTTCAACACATATCTATCTCCATTCAAACGAAGGTTCAGGAACGATCGATGTTTAAACCATTTCCACGGAAATACTCCGGCAAATGGGGCAGAAAAATATGTCAACACAATGACAAATTTCCTTTACGCATCCACGGCTGCCAGGCTGAATAAAGTCAGCTGCTGGTCCGAGGCTACAGAAGTGGCTACCCTTATTACACACTCTTAACTACCCCTACCGTTTATCCCCCTCCATTAGCTGCGCCCCCTCTGTTTAAGGCTCGCTCCTGGTGCGAGTTGCAGTGGGGAGAAGTGGCTCTGAGTGGCCAATTGATTCTCGACTACAGCAGTCGATGAAACAACAATTTAAGAGGCCGCGTCATCCCAGATTTAACCGCGGGAGAGCGTGGCCGATGCTGAAAGGCTAACACGCCGGCCAGTATCGCGACGAATGCCAGCAATTACGGATGAAAAGTTGCCGGAGCACTCGACGCCGCGTTTCTTTCGCGGAAATGAGGCGGGTGGGGGCTGCTCTAGCCTCACCGCGGAGCTTCTGGATCTAATGAAACTTTCATCTCCTTCATGTAGATGCGAGAAGGGAAAGGTTAGGAGTGCAGCAGCCGACCTGACCTACCTTCGGCTTAATTGGTCTAGTGATCTCCTCGCGCAGCCACTCGAAAAGGTTACTCGCGTACTCGCCAGGAGTTACGAAAAATTAGCACCTTTAAGCTTCCTCTGAATAACGAGATTCGAATTACTCGCCACCCGCCCTTTAATCCGCGAATTTTAGTCGCGGGCGAACCGCGCCGGGTCAAGTTTCCAGCAACCTTTTCAGAATGTAATTCTGCATAGGGAGGTGCTGTAACGCCAGATTTCCTTTTCAAACGTTGCTTATTTCTGGAGCTTATTCCACTTCACTCTTTTCGGCATTCTTACAGCACAGAGATCCCCTCGCTCTCCCTAATTACCGCGCAATTAAACGAAAGAACATTTGCGCTGGACTACCTTCCGTTGCACTCTAATAATAGCTCGACCTGGCTGCCGAAATCGTTACATTAATTCAAGTGCACGCGAAATTTCGTCGAACGAGTCGAAAGCCCGGCCAGCGCACGAACAGCCGAATCAGCCCCTACGAGGCAGCCCAGTTAGCCCGCGTATTAAAAGTTTCCCGTCCACCCCCTCGGGGCGGTGCAGGCTCCCCGAAGGCAGCGTAATAGATTCGGCAACTTTTCCCCCGTAGTCCGCCGGGAAACTTCTTGCAAGGATCGGAACGATCGAGGTCCGACGCGTGACGACACGGACAATCGGCCGATTGGCGAAATTTTTCGACGACTCTCGAGGCGAACCCGGTGCCGCGCCCCTCGCGGGGGTCGCCAATTACCAGAGGGCGAAGGGAATTCGTCGCTCGAGGGGTGGCTAGAGATTTCGCGTAGTCGAAGGCACCGGGAGTGACGGGCGCGCGTCACGCCGCGTGTAATTGGACCGAATTCCTCGAGTTCCGCGGCTGCTTGTCGTTTTACGCGGAATGGTGCGTTTCGGGGCTCCGTGTACACCTGGCACGCGATCCGAGCCGGATCGTTCCCCCCGCCTGCCTGTTCTTCTCCAACTTCTTGCGGTTTAATTGCTTCGAATCGTTTAACTCGGGGGGAGCCCAGTCGCGGTGTACTTAAATTAATTGTGCCCGTTGCTTGGACAGGCTGGAGGCTCGGGGGTACAAGCAGAGGACGCGGTTGGATTAACGGGTGCTCGCTTCAACGTGAAAGCTGAGATGTTTGTGTACAACGTGCGAATTGTACGTTGTAGATTTCCCGGAGAAACCGTGGAGCGTATGACGAGTGCACGTGAACGGGCATCGGAAAACGCTGAGTCACGGTTACTGTCACGTTCCGAGCGCAAAGGATCGCTGAGGCGATTGCGGGTGCTCCAAGGGAAGTCTAGTTATTGGACACTTCATTTAAGGGACTCAAGACAGCTCTGGCAACCTTGTTAGTAGGTGCCCTCGATGCTCCGAGACTTGTCGAAGCTTTTTCAGCGGAGATTAATGAGACTGCGCTCTCCTTGGAAGATGTTCGTCTCAAGATCCAAGTAAGATTCTACAATTAGAGCATATAGTTTTACGAAAGTGGAGCAAGGTGAGGAGCGTAATGTCGTTTCAGATGTTTTCAGACCAGGGTGCGAGGTGCCACGTTATCTAGGAGGCTCAAGGAAGACCTGCAGCCGTATGTTTCGGGGGGTGATCACTGCCCAGGAGAGTGTAAACCCAATTTTGGCGAGACGATCGAGTCTCGTCAACCCTTAGACGCCTCTGCGCAGGCAAACAGAGGAAGTCCCCTAATCCAACTCCGATTCCGGACACCCTAACCCCCCATGAAGCGTAGATGGTACTGACACGATCAGAATCGAGCTTTTCACACGGTCGCACCACCGGTGGGCTGGCTCAGGTACCCCGTGAAACAAGCCCCAAGCTTTGGGGGATGTATCGAAACAAATAGATCAATGAAAATTTCACTGTACTTGAATAAATACACATGAAACGCCAAAAAGCGTGTTTCTCTAACAAGGAGAGTATTTTAGGTGTCCGCCTCCGATCATTTTGATTTTTGGATATGTTATAGAGGACCGAAAAATAAGAAATACGTGTTTTTTTATTTTTCCCCGTTTTCATATTTGGGGGGGGGGGGGGGGGTGAAAACTGCGTTCAAAGTTAGGGGTGAAAAATCATTTTTGTGGACTTTTTGAAAATCTGGTGAGTCAGTCATATTTCGCATTCAAAGACACAAAATTCGTCCATTGACACTATTCCCCTATCTCTAATAGTTCTCGAGATATTCCACAAAAATGAGTTTTTAACCCTAACTTTGAACGCAGTTTTCACCCCCCCAAATATGAAAACGGGGAAAAATAAAAAAACACGTATTTCTTATTTTTCGGTCCTCTATAACATATCCAAAAATCAAAATGATCGAAGGCGGACACCTAAAATACTCTCCTTGTAAGAAGCACTATCTACGGAATATGAAAACCTCCTCTAATCCTACGACCCACGGATATTTCCGTAAGAATAAGAAACGACAGAAAATAGCAAGAACCTCGTTACGTCTATATTCCCCGATTGTCGTGAATTGGACAGCCCCGTTAGCTACCACACTTCCCGCCCCTCGGCCCAGCGTAAACAAAGAAGGAATAGCATTCAGAGCGTACGGTGTCGCTATCGCTCGAATGTAACGAGCGTGAAGAGTCGCGTGCAGCTTCGTTCCAGCAGAAATTCAGTTCGGAAACTGGGATCCGCGGCCCTCGGCGGCGGTGCGAATTTCGAATTGGGTCAAAGAAGATTCTCTCACCGCGGCCGGGCGTTAATTCCGCGTGTGCCAGGGAAAATGCAATTGCATTTCCATCCAAGTATCGACGCGGCGGTGGCCGCCTCCCTCCGACACCGTTCCCCTGATGGACGACAGAGCAAATTGTTCGACGAATGATTCCGATTTCGAAGGGGAAATACCCCGCCAAACTGCCCGCCGGGATGCCCCTTTATCGCTCGCCAGAATGGATCGCAAACACGGTTGATACGACGTCGCGCCCGCGCCGGTGTTCGCGGGGCCTATTTTTTTTCTCTCGCGAGCGCCAAGCTTCCGTTCGACCACGGGCCTCCACGTTTTACTTTTGTGTCGCCTTTCCATGGAACGCGCTAACCGTGTCTCGTTGCGTGAATTGTTCTGTTCGTTTGCCGCGATGGAATCGATGCGAGTAGCGATGCGCAGGAATGATTCGGTGTCGACGTACCAGGCTCGTTCCCATCGTTCATCATCCAACAGCTCTTTAATCGCGCAGAGATTGATTGGGATTACGATTCGAGGGCGCGGGGGGGTCGCGGAGACGGGCAGCAGGAAATGGACGAATTTAAATATGGCTTCCTCGTGTCCGATTTACTTGGAGCTCCCAATTTCCATTACTCCGTAACGCGTAGAATACATGGACGTGCGCTAAATTTTGCAAAAAGACTAAAGTATTCAAATTCGAAGGATGTCTCGAGTCTCCGCGAGAAGTGTCTAAATTTACACCATCTTCCTGCGACATTTGTTTAATTCTCAAGTAGTACTTCTCGCATGATCCGATCAACGTCACCGAGATGTCTCTGTCAAATTTTCGCAGGACACGTAAGACACCGCGAAGAAGTAGAATTCTTGAACAGACCGAAACGACCCAGCCCCGTGAAATATGTACCTTCAATCTACGTCCGTCAAGTCCCACTTCGGAGCATTTTCACGTGCTATTAGAGGACACGAGGAAGTCAATTCGGACCACGTTCAATCACCACTCGAACCGCGACACGCGCCCGCCTTTTGCCAACGTTCGGGCGATCCTCGGGGACGGCCGGATCGTGCGCTGCCGACGTTTCCGCGAGCCCGACGTGGGGGATGCATTTTACGGAAGCCCTCCAAAGCTCGCATCCGGACTACGCGTTTTATCCAATTAGCGCGCTCTCTGCTCGATGGGCGAGCGCTAAGAAGGCGAAAGAAGGGGAAAAGAGGCCGCTCGAAAGGCCGTGAAATTGCAAAGGGACGCCGCGTGTCCCCGGGGACCAGGGTAGGAAGGGAACGATTCCTGGTACGTCGAGTGAGATTCGTGTACGCACGTACAACGCGGCCCCTGCACGTGACGCCAATGGCTGAACAATGCTTTGGAGCGTGGTGTACGTACGCCCGCCGATGTACGCGGAATGTAACACCGACGTGAACAACCAACGAAACGGAGTGAAAAAAATAGATAAATAAAATAAGAAGTGGAGAGATAGAGAAGGGTAAGAAGTATGGGGGTGGAACTCACCCAGCGTCGGCGTCGTGTAGTCCCAGCTCTCCGCGTCATTCTTGTAGACGTTCAGCTTTGTAGGCTGCAAATAACAGAGAGGGAATGTTTAATTAGAGGCGTACATAATAATTCTATAGGGTAAATCCGGGAGACGCGGTCGACCTAATATAAAATGGCTATTAAAACTAATGTAGATATTACTTATTTTATCAGAACTAACCTAATATGTTCAGAATTTTATGCCGATTCGGAAAAACTGGTCAATATTTGCTTTAAGACAATATTTACTGTAAATCGGGTTGAAAACTCAAGTCATGACATCTGACCACCTCTCCCGAGGTGCCGGGAGAAATGGTTTTCGTCGTTGGCAGAGACCACTCACATAATTATTCATGGAAAATTAACAAAGGATAAAGCAAAATTATTTATGAGTGAATACAATTACGGATTCATTGATATTTAATTTGTTTACGCTAAACAAGTAAGGAACACATCAAAGAAAAAGTGAATTTCCTACTGGCGATTAGGAAGGCAAATGAATACAAAAGTGAATAAATAAAGTAAATAAACAAAAATAATAATAAAATAATAATGAAAAATAAAAAAATAAACAAAAATAATAAAAAAATTAAATCGACCATCTCACCTTTCTGCAGCGAGACATGGTCTTCTCGTTAGCTTTGAGAGGAAGAGTTAATATGGCCAAATACTTTGGCTGCATTGTCCCTCAATAACTCTACTATCTTATTATTCCAAACATTAATGGAAAGTAAACTTAGAAGTATATTTTAAATACGATTCTGTACAACCGCTGTTTGACAAAAGAGGTTAAATGTAACATCAATTTACCTTTTATAGCCTATAAATCCAGAAAAACAGAGAAGGAAGCGAAATAACGCTATTCATTCAACTATTTGGCTTCTAGAGAAGTAATTGGTCTGCACTTTAATGCATTTTTACGTATAGACTCTGAAATATAGCGACACGACCAACTCTCCGGCCCGACCGCGTCTCCCGGATTTACCCTAATGTTATAGAATATTTAATACTATAATTCTATAATAATTTATAAGGAAAAAATGTTGAAGCGTAATCTGCCCCTTGGAAACACTTTTCCATGCCCGTGTCTCCCTTCGAAGGAAAGAGAAGTCAATTCTCCACGACTGACAGAGTCTGTAATTTTTAGTCAAGTTCAAGTGGAAAGTGCACATTGGCAGACAGAACTGTTTAACGCGCCGGACGACAAGTATTCCTGCGTCCACGAACGCGCAGCGATTCGACCAGAATCCAGCTGATAATTTCGCGCGCGGCCACGCCGAAATTCAACACATTCAACATGCAGTCGCGATTCGGCGATCGCGCGCGGAATTATTAACGCGAGAATTCAAACGTGCACGGTCCCGTAAATCCCCGATTAGCTATGCATGCGCGGCCGCAAAATAAATTATACAAATGGGGGGGGGGGGGGGGGGGGGGGCGGGTCGGGTCGCGCGAGTCGTACAGATTGCCCCGCGGATCAGCGGGCAGAACGTTTTAATATCAAGCCAGCCATCAAGCTGTTTATTAAGCCCGGCGAGGACCCTGCGCCCTGGAATCCATACCGTGCGCCCGGTTCTATTAAACTACAATCAAGCCAGCGTTATTACACGTCACTCTTATATACCAGCGTCTCTTTGACGCGATTACGCAGCCCGCGCTCTCGCTTTCCAACGCTTTTCCTTTTTATCCCCCGACCAGCTGTCCCGCGATCCTCCGAGAGGCGCGCCCCTTTGTTCTCCGAGGGAAGAAAGAAATTTAATTCTTCCTGCCTAGCGGTGGGGGAGAGCGGCGCGTCTCTCTCTCTCTCTCTCTCTCTCTCTCCCCCGACATCCTTCAGAGCGTGTAACGTCACAATCGAAAATCCACTCCGGATGGCGGACACATTAAATGCGCTCCCGCAACGAGTCGCCGTGCAAAGAGTTCCACTCGGCGTGCCCAGTGACAAGTGGATTATTTACGACCACGCGCGGCTACTCTAGCGGGGCCCACAGTCTTGGCGCTGTTACTGGATTCCCAAGCGAGTCCACGCCGACTGACTTATGCGCGCCTCGTGTCTCCGGGGTGGCTTCTGTCGTTCGAGTCCCGATGCGTGTCTAGTCGGATTGGTAAATCGCGTCTGGCTCCGGTCGTTTACGGCACAGTGCGCTCTGTATCCCGCGGGGGTCCGAACTGGGTCTAGTTCGGCTGCTGGTAGCCTGCGTCTAATTTCGAGACACCGACCCGCGAGCCATTAGGATACAGGTTTATAGTTTGTCGTGAATGGCAACGCGCGGCAGGTTTATGCGCTGATTTCTGTCTATTCTCGGCATTCCCCGGCTACAATCTTGGCTTCTCCCTTTGAAAATACTTGGGGGAGCGCGTACCAGAGCCTCTGGGTCTGGTGCAGTGGCTGAAGTTGGCAGAACCTGGGGTCCACCGTTCATTAGCCGGAATCTCCGGCTGCAGACGCAGGCTTGCACGTTTACGGTTATATCCTCGGCGAGGAGGTGACCGAGGGAAGAATGGTACGAGAAGCAATGGTGAAGGAAGTGGGACGTGCGACTAATCCTAACTCCGTCAGCAGTGCCACCGGTGAGGCTACAGAGGCAGGAACAGTCAGCGCGAAGACGAGGGATCCCCGCGAAGGAATGGCCGGAGAGGAAGTTCCAGGAACTGATGAAAAGTCCTCTGGCGACCACACGTCAATCGCTATTGGGGATGAAGGGCCGAGCCACTGGATGTGCACGCAGTCAGCAGAAAGCGGAAAGTGCTCCGGTAAATCCACTTCTAGGTCTCTGCCTTCCTACTTGATTGCAATGTTGCTTCATCTGGCTCGAACGCGGGCCTACCCCCCGGGGGGGGGGGGGGGGGCAGCTATGCTCCCGAGGAAAATAGTGGATCGTTCCGCAGAAGCGTCTTATTTGGAAGGATCCTTAATCTCCCTAATTTCTTCAACACATCGCGCTGTCCATAAAATCTGTCGGGATGGAAAAAGGAAGGAGAGGCTCGAATAGAGGCGTCACGGTCGCGCGAACGCGGTCGAATTATGCGTTCGTAATTAATTGCTCTCGCTGGTCGATCTTCAGCGCGGAGATTTATCAGACCATGCGTCGCGGCGCGAAGCGTGCCGTAAATTTGAAAGTCTTCCGCGACGCGCTCCCAGCGATCGTAAAAACGTCCGGGCGTGCTCCGCGCTTAACAAATGCCACTCGGCCCTTGCCCCCCGCCCCTCGTAATTCCAGCGACGGCAGCGGGAAAGTAAAACGCTGCCAACTAGAGAAAAAGATATACGCCCGAGGAGCGACGCTGTACGTTTATTAGCGCGTCGAGTGATCGCCGTTCTTTCGCGGTGAAATTATGCGAGTACCGCTGATGTGACGTCGGAGGAGAGCTACGAGAGTCTATGGGAGCAACAAACCTTAGCTACGGGGGAACGTTCGCTGCTGTTCTATCTGCGGGTCCATTCGTTGCTAATAAAATCTTTGAAAGCCCGTGATTAATCACGGGGATAAATTCACGACGAAATAAGACGCGGTGAATTGATGGGGGAAGACGCGCCGAGGAACGAAATGGCGGGAAAATAGATAGAGCCGATGGGGTCGACGCACCTTCGTCATTCTTCGCAACTGATCGCATTTAATTAACGCGGTATGGAGTTTCTTTATCTCAGAAACGGATTCGGTTGCGTCAGATCACTCTGTAAATATCGCACGCCCCGGAGAATGCAAACAGAAAAAGTTGGAAAACATTTGGTGAAATATTGCACATCGCGGCACGGCCCGCGTGACTGCGGGGTAAACAACATACATACACCCATCGTTCAGCAAACACGTAACCGTAGCGTTCCGATATTTTCCACCCACGAATTGCAAAATTTGAAATTCTTTTCGAAGCACCGGGGAATCGAATTCGAAAGCTGGCGAGTGATGTGAATCTTGCTGCGACTCGCGGGCGCCGATCAGAGCGTTAAGAAGAAAGTGATATTAAAAAAGCGCTGTTGGCTGTATCGCAGCTGCGCGCCACGGGCTCGGCGATAAGTGTAATTGCACTCCGCGTAGTAGAGTTGATAAGTCCTGGCGGGACTATGCATTTTCGCCGCGGTATTTCGCGTGATTTATCGCGGTGACGGCTGGCGGAAAGCTACGCCGGAGAAAAAAGAAACGTTGCTCTCTTGTCGGGACGGTTTTTCAGCGGATGGAAATTTCGGGCTGTTGCTAGGGTGACGCGAGAACGGGGGAAAATGTTCTGGGCGAAGGATCGTCGATTCTACAGCGAAAGTTTTGAAGGATTTCCAAGATTCCGCGCTGCGACGCTTCCGCATTTTATCTATCTCCATTGAACTCCCCCGTGCTGGTTCCTCGAGCTCGATGCCTTCGAAAGTACGAAGACAGATCGTTCTTTCGTAGAAGTTAAACGCTTTTCCGCGTCGTGGCTGAAAGGCTCGGGTCAGACGGCGCTTGGATAAAACGAAATAACGTGCGAAGAGGAAAGCCAGCGGTTCCCTCCAAATTTCGTGTGATTTTATTCTACGCTCCCTGCGGCGAGTATTTCCGAAGCAACGTTTGGATAAAAGATGCGGGTATATGTACGTAGACGTGGGGGTTATTTGAACAACTGTTCCTCTTCCGAGGGGGCGAAAATTTTCATTCAACACCGATGGAAAATCTCCGCCTCGATTCGCTTTAATCCTTGCTCCGCCGAGGGCGCGCGCGCGCCCCGCGAACAAAGTGGATCGCGGGGATGCTTATGAATATCGGAGAAAGCGATCTTATATCCCCAGCAAACGGGCGCCAAAAAGGGAGAATGCCTTACGGACGCGCGGGATATTGCATATCCCGCAATTGCGGCCTTCTAAGTAAAATTATTAAAGCGGGGGTGAGGGAGGGCTCGCCAGTGCGGCGGGGCAATTCGTACGACGGAATTATTCAGCCGCTCGAGAACGCTAATTTCGCGGTGCAGAGAGAAACGTGTTCCGATGCAACACGGGAACGCATCATCTCGTGGGCGCCTCATTTCTCTGGCCCCTTATTGGATTCTCGGGCGAAAGTCGAATCAAGGATTCGGGCTTCCGCGTACACTAAGCGGCTGGGGCAAGTAGATACAAGGGGAAACGAGGGCAGAAGATGTGGAGGCGAGGGAACATGAAGGCGGAAAAAGTGGATGCAAGGGAAAATGAAGGCGGAAGAAATGGATAAAAGGGAAATGAAGACAAAACATGTGAATACAAGGGGAAATAATGGCAGAAGAAGTGGATAAAAGGGGAAATGAAGGGAGAAGAAGTTGATCCAAGGGGAAATGCAGAGGAAAGAAGTAAATGCAAGGGGAAACGAAGGGGGAAGAAGTGGATGCAAGGGAAAATTTACTTTGTCACCATTTACCCGGGATCTATGATATTAATAAAGAGCAATTAGGAATCCTCCACCGAGCAGTAACGAAGGGTACCATCTGTTTGCTACTCGAAGACGTAAACTTCGAGAGCGCGGTCTTAATTAAGCATAATAAATTCTGTACAAAGGTGCATTCTGTGAGACATTTGGCAGCTCAGTCGCCATTGCTTCGATCGCAGTTATTCGATTTAAATCACGGATTTATAATCTCCCGTAACGAGGAACAACCGCTGCTCGTTTAAGGGGTAACACCACTGTAAATTTTTCGGAAAATTGATTTTTTTTTATTTGCTTAAAAGATGCTTTGAACCTTTTAGAATATGGGGCAAAAACTGTATTACTTGAAACAAATTTGTTTCCTTGAAATTTCGAGCTCTTCCCCAAGCGCATCGGACTGCTTCGAAACGACTACCGGCGTTAAACGCGTTTTTCTCGAAACACAATTTTTCAACACGGCACGCAGCATAACTCCAACAATTTTCATTCTTTTCATTCGAACTTTTAACAATATCTTTAAAAGAACATTTTCAAGAGAAATATTTACGGGATTTTCGATAAGTTAATTTAAACATTACTTATTAACAAATGATTGCCCTCTTTTTATAGAAAATTGATCGTTTTTCATTCAAATGCTCACCAATCACACAAAAATCAATATTTTTAAAATCCCCTACGTATTTCTCTAGCTATAAACATGTAGATTTAAGTCATATTTTTTTTTTTTTTTTTAATTCAAATTTGCACCAGCTACACTGCGTGCCGCAGAGCGCTAAAACTTCAACATGCCTCACGAAAATGGCTTCAGTGCCGCCATTTTGTAATATTTCTCAATAACTTTTTTTTTTTTTAATAACAAAATATGTGCTTAATAACTTCCTCCAGTATAGTTATTCTATTACCTTTCCTTCCATCCAAGAAAAATTGCCAAAAAAACGCTATTTTTCAAGCTGTTACAGTGGTGTTACCCCTTAATTCCCGTTTGTACGCGTCAGACGTAACAGCTCCCCTGGATTCGAGCTCCTTCTTCCGTTCGATACAGCCACCTCGGCGTGGGATCGACGCTCGAGAAATAGTACAAGGCAGACTTATGAGGAACGCGAGTTTACAGGATTAGGGATCAGAGGGTACATTCGGTCTACTCCTTTATACGCGACAGGGGATAGGTCCGGGTTAGTGGCGGGCCGCTGGCGGGCGGAAAAATCCAGCCAAGAGAACTCGAAATTCGCCGGAAAGGCCACGACGCGTTGTAAGCTCCTCCGCGAAGACCCACAAGTATAATCTTCCCGAGCTGCGCCGCTCTGGAGGGCGTAAAACCACGCGAGGATCTCCTCCGTTCGTTTTGAGCAAACTATCATTCTACTCGTCCCTTCCGCTATAAAACGCTGACGATTTTTTTCACTTCCTCCGCGCGCGTCGTTTATAGCTTCCCCCGCGCGATCGTCTCGCGGAAACTTTTGCGAAGGCCCTTTCGTCGATTTCCTCTCCCTCTCCGCTCTCCGAGTCAATCGAATCGGGACTCATGTCTCTAATCATCGGCTATTTGAACGAGATAAGGCGTTATCGACGCTTATCGGGCTAATCTGAATAGTCAGCAGCGCGAGGACAAAATCGAGCGCCCCTCCTGTCGACTGTAATCCTTGTTATCTATTAGCTTCATTGTAGCAAAGGGCATTCGTCGCGCAATCGAGCAATACTCTCCGGTATTCGTCCCGCGATAAAACTCTCCAAGCACGCTCGCCACCCTGGGAACTCCAACGACTTGGTAGCCTGACTCTCGCCGATTCACTTTTATCTGTCCCTTACGACGGACAGGGAAGGGTGTAAAATCCAACGGGTGCGTGGGTGTTGACGCTTTTGTTTCAGCAGCGAATTCGTCTTGGGAATTCATCGGGCTGTTGCTTTGGGGACGACTGTGGAAACGTGTCGTTGAAGAGCGTACCCTGATCAGGGCCATTTTGCAGACAACTGGCGTAATTCGTGGGATTCTTGGAACTAGTCGATAAGGAAACGGTGATGGTTACAACTTGGACTTAGAAGAAAGGGGATTCTAAAGTACGCCATCTTATAAGTTTGGTGCAGAGTCTCTTTAGGTACCCTTAATTACAGTCTCGGTAAGTGCTTCCCTTGAAAATGACGTTGACTTTCCAGAAGCTACTTGGAGTTCCCCTTAACTCTTGAATACAGTCGCGACAAAATCGAGTGGTTGCTGAGCACCAGTTTGCTCGCTGCGGATCGCAAGGAGGCGCGTAATAGAGGAGTATAATTAATCGAATGTGCAGTGGGCATAGCATCTCAGTGGCTCTGAGCTCCCAATTAATTTCCTTGGGATTATATCATCGCCGTGTTGTATCGCTATGAACGTCGAACTCATCCTAGCACATTCAACAATCGTTGTAAAATACAAATTACACTATTCGCTTTTAGTGCACGTTTCTCTGGCCGTGTCTGCGCAACGATACACCCGTCGCCTGTATGCAAATATCCAAAAAGAGAAGCGAACCGTGCCAAACGAATTTAAAAGGGAATTCGCGCGAGCATTTACGGGCAGGTGTCCCCCGTTAATTCGCGTCAAACATTTCCCTCGCAAATTGCTCGCGGAGAACGGGGGAGGGCGGTTTGGCTCGTGCCGGATCACCGGTCACATTAATACATAATTTCTTCTTTTTTTTTCCCCTCGACATCGGCGGAATTGAAACCGCGACCCGTATCGTTTCGGGGGAAATTAATACGACGGAAGTCTCGTAATTCTGCCAGCTCGTTCGCGCTCGAGTTTCATTAATTTTAATTGAACGCCAAACATATTCCATTAATTAGACCCTCAGTTAATTATATCATCTCGTAACGTCCCCACTGAATCGATAGCGAAATGGACGCGTTCGATTGCGCCGTTCCGAAATCACGGCCGTTTCATTAGCGTTTGGTTAAATGTGATATCGCGCGATTTCTTGCGGAGTGGCTTGCAATGTGGGTTAAACAGAAAAGATTCTGAGTGATTTCTCTGTAGAAGAAACTCTCGCTCAAAGTATTCTTTACCAACTCCGCTGGCTAATGAAACATCGTTTACAGTGGAAAGTAAGTTTTTTAATCAACCACCTACTTTCCATCAGATTTTAGAATCTTCATCACGACGAGACCTACATATAACAACTAGCAATCTGTTCGGTCTCGGTTGTCTGGTGTATGTCAACCCGATCTCTCTCTCGAAGAGTTTTATTACATATCGAGGCGTTCTGGTAATTAGGGAGAAATATTCGTAGGCACGTAGCTGCGTTGCGCCGTTTGGGGTAATTGATGTCATCCGGCCGGTTGCCGGTCGCTCGGGTTCTGTGTTTCGAGTACCGACCCTTAATGTAGCTGTCCTTGACTCGGACTTTTACGCCCTCACTCAGGAGGCAGTCAACGTGCATCCTTGTTTCTTCCCAGGAGTCATCCCTTCCTTGCGAACCGAAGGTTTTTGGGAAATCGACGTAGCAGGCAGTCATGTTAGAACCGCGAAAACGACAACATCTCCTACCATTCTTAATCTTAGTTTTTTAGTGTTTAATGTATATTTTGAATAAAACATAGTGTAGTTTTAAGTGTATACAGACGATTCAATTATTCATCCCATGAACAAGTTTTATTAGAGTAATTCCTATAGAACATTCGTTTCCGGTAGTCGACGACACGGAATTTACAACTTCGTGAGGTGGAGCCGCGATATCCGGACGGAACACAATCAAAATAATAATTAATAACACCGATCCCTCTTTTCAGTCCTGAAATCCGAAGTCTAACACTACTTACCTCCGGAGATGGGCAAATTTTTATTTAAATAAAATTTCGAATATCGAATAAAAGTTACAAAAAAATTCGTCATTCGTCCGTTAACCCGAGTCAACTTTACTCGATACATGACGAATAACTTTTTTAACTTTTATTCCTTATTAGAAAATTTATTTAAATACAAATTTTTCGCGTCTCTGCTTACCTTCCACGTCCCAAAAAAAATTGCACCAATTTCAGTAGCCTAGCCGGCTGTACCTTGGGCCCGTCGGCAGATGCACATTCCACGGAGCGTTTAAACTATTCGCCAATCCGTATTTCACCGGCCTTGCCCGTTTCCTATATCTCGTGCTCGCGACATAGTCGCGTGGGAGACGCCAGAGCTCTATTGCATCCACGTTGCACCTGTGCACCGGACGATGATACTTTTGCACGGCCAGGCCGAACGACGAGGCGATGAATCAGCCGTGAATCAACCGTCTTCGCTGGTGTACAAGCGTTTCGCGAAAATTAAATCGCCCACGCAGCCGCTCGCCACCGATCTGTCGTAATCGCGGGCAGATTTATCTCGACGCGCGGCTTCGTCCACGATCCTCCACTACTTATTCGATTAATGAACCCGCCGATCCACGGGATTCACCTCGATAGAACAGATCGCGAGGAACCGCGGGTTTCTCCGCTCCACGGTATCCATTTCCCCGAATGAAATCATCCCCGATTTTCCCCCAGAAGCTATCACTCCCACGCCATAGCAGAGGCGCAGATACTTCTTTAAGATCCCTAATTTAAGGGCACCCTTCCGCGCAGAGGGTCGTCTGGCGTGATATCGGGATAAACTTACCCGCTACTCTCAGGTCCCCGCGCTGATGTCCCGAGAATTCAATCGGTGGATCAAATCTCGATCAAGATGATTACTCGGAGCCACATAAATTATGATTGTAACGTCGGCGCCTAGATGGGGCGGATGAAAGGAGCCCCCGATCCCAATCAGTTAATTGCACTGAATCTTCTCGGTTTAACGTAACCAGACGGGGCACTTGGACTGCTCGCCTGGATTGTTAATCGCGATCTGAGGTGTTGCTCCCGGGCGAACGGAAATTCATTAGCGCCGCGAAAACCGGGCTGATCCTCTGCCCCGTGATTTATGGCGCGATTCAATGCATCAAAGCGTCAGTCGGAGCGTTCAACATAGTTACGCGGTTAACCATGCCGGGCATTAGCGACCGATGGATTAATTTCTACGATCTCCGGCTGTTTTACGCCGACCACGCGCCCACCGAGCGTAGCGTATTACATACGTCAATATTATTACGTCGGCTGTCCGTGCGGTGCGTTTTAATAAAATAATCCGACCCCACGGCGCATCGCGGCCGTCGATCCGTTCAAATGCTCGTTCAAGCCTGTCGGAATCGATGCGTTTGGTGTGTAATGACGAGCAATCACTGTTACCAGAATATTCGAGGCGACGTAAAATCTATCCGTATTCCGTTTAAACTACGTAGAATAAACATTGCGCGTATCCGATGAAGTTGTTGCGAGCGCACGGACTACTAAACAGTGTGAAAGCAGAACTTGGTGAAACGAACTTGCATGAAAACTTAGCGAGCCTGACAAAACAGCGCTGTTAGTCGTTGGAAACTTGAAGCTGAACTAACTTTGACCTCATTAACTTCCACCAGCGCGAAGAGTGCTGCGTAAAACGATACAGTGCATCGTTGCGGATCTATGCACTCGAAAAATCATTGTCCACTCGTAAAATCGGTGACTTGGCGTCATAAAACGAGCATGAAATAGCCACTTTGAACGTGGTCGCAGATTGCTGGTCGAGCATCAAATTCCACCGCACGTGTCTGCCCGGGGAACTGATAATAAATCAGACGATCCTCTGCTTCTGGACGGTACTGCACGCAGCAGATGTCAGATCGGTGTAATTCAGCTGCACCCACATTTGGACATTGACACGCTGCCAAAGTTGCTGGAGAAGAATAGCCAAAGACACGAGGTATCTTCGTTGAAGCTAGAATTTAGCGTCTTTGGAAGAGTGCCTTTGTAAATGTTAAGCGGGCTCAACTAATTATCCTCTGTAACGATTCGCGAGAACACTGGCCGTCGTGGATTACTGCAAAATCACTGGGCCAGTTCGAACATCCGTCAGGCACATTCTTCCCTAGCCTGTTATAATACGAATTTATGGTCACACTAACCGGACTGTATCTCTCGCGGGCACACCGCCGGCGGAAATTTACGCGGCTAACCGTTCCAACGACGTTTACGACACACAAATGGATTTAAAGTTGTATCGGCGCCCGCCGCGGGACCGTGAATAATCGAAGGTGTTCTGCATATTTCAACGGGACGATTAAGTACGTGCCTGATTCACTGGCGACTTACCTACTCTACACTTTACCAATTACCGAGTGACCGGCGTTTCAGTCGCCAGCCACTAAATACCGCCCAAGGAGACTTGAAACTAAACAGCACAGCACGTGCCGACTAAAGAAATATCATAGGAATTTTTTTTATCCTTTTCCTATCTTTTTCAAAAGAATACTGCCTCCACCAAATACCTGCATTGCAGATCCCCAAATCGTAAAAGTGCTCCCGCACTAAAATGCTCCTAACACCGGTGGTGCCTTGAGAAACAAATTGTGCGCAAAGCCGCTGTTTACTAGGCGCATTTTCCCCACCATTTTCGCGTGCGGGGTACAGGAAACACCAGCGTGAAAATCGCGACGGCTCTCTGGGACAGAAGCTGCGCACCGGGATACGCTTCGAGTGGCCGTTCCGCGCGTCTAATGCCACCCACGCGGCGGCGGGGGCCACCCCATTAGAGTTTCGTCGCTGGCTTCTTTTTCTTCGTGGCCTGGGTGTTCGCAGTTCGTAAGCCCGGCGTGTAAACACGCGGCCACTAAATGGAGCCGCGCGCGGGACTAAGGAGGACAGAAGCAACAAAATGGGCAACCTTGTTGAATCGTCGTGTCGTTAGGGCGAAGTTGAGCTAAACTCGGTGCTACATTTAACCGGCGAGCTCCGCGCGCGTACAATGCGTCGGGTTCGCCCGAGCCTTGTAAAATCCCGCTGCATTCAACGGCAGGCGGGTACAGCGCGGCCGGGCGCGAGGGGAGCCGATGCGTAAAACGGACACGCATCGCGACGTCGCATCGAATGCTCCCAGGATTTCATTAAACCGCGCCGGACGAGGCGGAAGAGGTGAGAGGCCCGTGAAAAGTACCCTCGCCCCGTGGAAATAATAAAAACGGCGGCGGGTAAACATTTTAATGAACTGCGCGTTAATCGATTCGCGGGGAGCCCAGGCCAGCCGTGGGGGCCAATTATAAACTCAATCTCTGACTGACGTTGAGAAAATTGAATTCCCGCTGGCTCGCCCGCGAAATTGCGCCTCCCCTGCTTCTTCTTATTCAAATTCGCCAATTTCGAGTGGAACACTCGACGCGGGAAACACTAACGCGGTTTCGGAAGAATTGTACGTCCCAACGTGGGCAGATCGATGGACACGGCGGTGGCAGAGGGTGAAGAGTGTGGTGGAGGGGCGCGCGAAATTGGGCTGCATCAGGTGCGAATTCTAAGTACCTTCCTGTGAAGCGAAGTGATTAAATGGCTCTTTCTATTACCGCGCGGGTGTGAGACGGGGGTTGAATGAGAACGTAGATTGCACGTGGCCGTTTCAGACGCGGAACGTGTAACTTTCTGTGGAATTAACGAGGAAGAAGCTTCTGGCTCTGGATGCGCTCAATTTCAGTGTATTCTCTTGGGTGAAACTTTGCGGGAGGCAGGGAAATTCTATCGAATATGAAGACCGACGTGGAAACGCGCCGACGCCACTCAGAAGTGTTCCTCTCGCTCGGCATATCCCCGCGGAATCGAAAAGCCGTGTCCAATGGACGCAGCAGACCCAAAGGCCGTGTCCTGTATCCTTTTCAGCGTGTCTCCAGCGCCTCCCTCGGTGGAAACGAACGATTTCCCGGGAAACGGACGTCCGAGGGGCGGGAAATGTCCCGAGGAAGCGCCACCGCGTCGAATGTATCGGGAATTGAAGGTAGACCAGGCTGAGAGAGCGATCGGGAAGTCAATTTAACGGAACGGAAGCGACACACTAGGAAAATCGAGCGGAGAGCGCCGTCTACCCCGCGTAGGCATTAAAGCGATTTTATTGCTCGTCCCAATCGGGGGCGGTGTTCTGCCGCGCGAAAAAGCGAGCAACTGAAAAACGTGACTCGTGACACAGGTGAAATTTGTCGCCGCGCGGAGGGTGGAGGAAAATCGATGCGGGGAGAAATGGTAGGGACGGCTCACGATCCCTGTCAACCCCGGTTGACGGCCGGACTCGAATTCGATTCGACCCCAGCAACTGGTGGATCGAAGCTGCTCCGCTCTCGCTGGGACAAGCCGTGAAATGGCTACGAACTTTGGCGAACGGTGATTAACCCACATATACCGGGGGGGGAACAATGGGGCTAACGAAGATTTGCAGAAACCTTCCTGGCCTGGTTCATACTCGATGATAATTGATTTACCGCCTACGTGCGTCGCTGGCCACGTACGATTGTGCGGCGCCCCTGGAACTGATGATGCGGAAGAACCGCGCAAGAGCCGAACAATGGCGGCTTAACCACGTGACAATGTGCTCCCTGGCAAATTTTATACGACACATATGAATCTTCGTCTGGCAACAATTCAGAATAAAATTGTTTCTTGCAACTTGGTGCTACCCAAGAATTCTTATAAAACTGTGGTAGTAGATAGTGAAGCGACAGTTCTTAGATGCCTTCCCCTTGAACTTAAGTATAAGATTTCAAGGCAAGTGCTTCAGGCATTGCGAAAGTGCAGTTTCTTCCGACATTTACAGCAAACTGATCAGTGAAAAGAATTTCGCCGACGTTGCAATAGCCTGCGCAGTGAAGCTCGTCCGAGGAATAAACCTCCGGGCGCTCGTTCCCCCCCGAGCTGGATCCCCATGGAAGCTACTTTGCATGCAGATTCGATCGATCGGACGTGAAATTGGGCGACAAGGGAAAGACACGCGACGCCGATTCCCAGCTCGCTCTTTTGTGCCCCATCTTAATAAACGAGGCGAGCTCGAATGTGAAAGATTCAATAATTTCGTCGCTCTGGGGGGACAGACTTTTCATCGCCCCCGATAAAGGCAAATTTATGGAACTCCGGGGGCTTGGTACGTGGCCCGTGGCCCTGGTACCTCGATGAGTAAAAATTTATCGTTCGATATGCGTGCACCTTAAGGTGCTTTCACCCGCGAAGGGAACGATCGGCGCCGTAAATTTCATTGGCCGGCGAAATAGATGCTGTCGCCGTGGCTGAGGCGCGACGCGAGCAACGATGCACCATGGGGGCAGCGTTCATGAAATATTCTCAGCGGGTTCGGGGTGGAAAAAAGCTTCTGCGGTAAGTAGCGTGGGCTTCGTCGATAAAGGTTCTTCGATTACTTCGAGCCGGGGCTTACCCTCGCAGGAGACGAAGCAGCTCGAGCAGCAGCTCTTATTTGGAAGAATCTCGCCAACGTCGAGGAACAACCACGCTCGGTCCTTCAACGTTAAGATCGTAATTGGATATTAACGTAATTACTATGTACACGCGATCAACAATTGAGTGTATGTTATTCCACGCCTCCCTCGTTTGAACCAAGGGAATATTAAACGAAATGGGGAGCAACTTAAACTGAAGTATAAACTAATTTGGGTCGCGAAGCTGCCGCCTCTCATTTCCGCCGGGAAAATGTTAATCGAATACGCTGACCAGAGTCGATAAAGGGATTCGAAACGAACGATACCGATTTGAATTGTTAAACGGTCTCGCTCTGCATGCGCGCCGCGTTATTAAATTAATAATTATTTTCCGGAGCGCTCGATTATGCGCCCTGGATCCATAATCCGACTGGATCGTCGTACTTTAGGGTTTTATCGTAATTTAATGCCCAGGGGGGAGGGCGGGCGGAGATCGGAGGAGAGATTAGACGCGGAAGTTCGCAATGATCGAGTCGATCGCCTAAGTATCGTTCGCTGACGCGATCACGAGATCGCAGGGCACAAGGCTCGCTTTCTATCCCTGGGAAATTTGTTATCAGGAAGGCTGACTCGGAAGGCGCGCCTAATGCCCGCGGATCGATCGCGAGAGCGAAAGAGATTGTTTTCCAGCGATCCTTACGTAATCCTACTCCAGCCGTCTCGTATCTTAAGCGGCAATCCGATTTGCATATTTTCGATCCCACGATAACTCGGTCCACTCGCGATTTCGCGCGTTTAAACCGTCCCGCTCGGCTTAGCTCGCGAGGCTCTGTGTACTCGTATATATGACAAACAAGATTACCTATCTCGTTCGGCGAAAGCGACGACTCGTTCGGCGCAACAATATCGCGCGACAACAGTTCAAACGCAAACACCCCCTCTTCTTAGCGCTAAAGTCCGAGTTTGAATTACGATCGCTCGCAGTTGTGTGCGGTAGGGATTTCTGGTATGGCGAAGCGGGAATTCGAAATAGGAAAGATTTAAAGTGCCGCCAGAGGAGAGGCGAGAAGCCCAAGACCTTGCACAGTTTACATTCATCTCTAAGAATTTGCCAATCCGAGGGGCGCTGCACGGGAGGACCATAAACCACGGATGGCTACGTCGGAGACCGTTTTATAAATAAACGGACGGGCCAGTAAACGACTAAGTAAGAAATAATAGCTTTACAACCAATTAGTAGCGACGCGGAGGATAGTCAGACACGTCCGAACGGCAGGCTCAAAGCCGAGGAAGCGTTACTCAAACAATCCCATTATCTCTACTTCCTTTGATGTCCATCCAAGACGAGGCAAGGCGCCTTCGGTATCGGCCGGCTCCAACTACCGCCTGGCTTTAGGCCAGTCCGCCACGGGACGCGAGGTGTCGGACGGAGAAAATCGTTCGACGGATATAGGTCATCCTGGAAATAGCGAAATCCGTCGATGAGGTCCATTGTGGGGCCGATTAACACGCCGACGACTAGCCTTCCGTGTTTTGGAGCAGCTCGACGCGATCCCGGACCTCGCTGGCCCGACTGCGAAGGATCAAACTTGGGCTGCAGCCTCCACGGCTCTGGTCCGCGGCCGAGCTGGCTGATAGATCGAGGGGAAGGAAAAGCGGGGATGAAATGGATAATGAAAAACGGTGGAAAAAGCCGAGGGACCGTGAAAGTCTGAAAGAAAGTCTGAAAGACTTCTCGTTACCGCGGAATCCTCAAGCTTCTGGGGGACGTCGTCGACCGGAAGCGACGCATTCAGTCGAAGAGTATGAATATCGAGAAGCTCCAAGGATAGAGCGTTAATTAATCTACGTGCCAGAGGGTTTGAAGAGCAGTGCTTTTGGTGATATTTCGATGTGAACTGTGCTTCTTTATGGGGCCTGGAGTCTAGGCCTTATTTAGAGACTGAATTCCTCTTTGACGGGGGAAACTCTGGTACCCGGTGTTAATTACGTAATACTATCTACTACCAGCCATCGCCTGGGGAAGCTACACTTTTAGATGGAATGTGAAACAGAGATGCTACGCTCGAGAGTTCTTGTAGACAGAATACGAATTGACCAAAGTCACCAGCCACTGATCCCAACCGTCCCCTTTAACTACCCCCATCTTTCCCCTAAAAGACACGTCCATTGTAACCAGTAAACTGTTCAGCGTGCACACTCCAAGAAGTCACACAGAAATCGCGGAGAGTCTCGAAGTCACCGGGGTTTTCTCTTAATAATTCGCGCGGACGTCAAACAACATAGCGGTTCGCCAGCCCCGCTGCGCTAACATAATACGCCTCCGGGATGTTTCGAAACCAAACAGCCGTGCTAAAGCGTCCGCGGGGAACGAGATTTCCTGGCGGCCGAAAGTCCTCGCCTTCCCAGCACCGGCAGCGTCCTGCATAAATATCTTCGAATTAATTGGCGGCCGATGCACTGTATAAACAGCGGAGCCAGCCCCCGCTCCCCCGGCCCTGTCACATCAACGTCACGTTTCTGAAATACTCGGGCTATATCCGTCACCCACCGCCACGCAGACGAGTCCCGAATCAAGTATGCACGACCCAGGCCACGGTTTACCCGGGTCCACGTGTCTTGGAGAGCACGCCCCTGTATTCATCTTGCTCCCTCGTAGCCGCGTCTCGTTTGTGTGTGCGGTTTCCTGGGAGCTAACGAGCGACACTGATCGTATACTATCCGCTGCATCGGCCTTAACATTTGGGCAATGCCGATGGAATCTTTGCTGCGGGTAATCTAGAGACGGCCGGGGGATCTGGGGATCGGGAGGCTGGCTAGTGGGATGCAATATTAATTTGCAGTGGAAGGTTGAAGGTGACAGGGATCCGGAATATGATCCAATTGATTTCCTGCACTGTGGTCCATTGTTTGAGTACACAAGATTCGATATCAGCTCGAGCGACCTAGTTTCATCAGCTGGGTGAAAGTACCTCGATGGTGGCAAAGTGAATCCACTATTTTTATAGCTTCACCCTCCCTCCCCCATTGCTCCTTCGACCTATCGAGCTCAGCAGTGCCAAGGATAATGATGAAACCAGGGATGCGAAGTGGAAAGATCTTAAACGCGGAAGAAACGGGGCAAAATATGTGAAGCTCTGCTGGAAGACTTGCATGGTGAGAGGACGATGCACCTTGCACCCCTTGCGCCACGGATCGATGCACACCATGGATAGACACGATCGCTGCGGCTTGCACGCTACGTACACGTTCGACTGTTTGCGAAGGAATAACCTGCGACGCGCGGTGGCTGGTGGTTCACCCGCTGACGATAAATAATGGAATTTCATCCCGCCGGTGATCCGATAAATCTGGCGGCTACGGCGCTGTTTACAGCGCGGATACCTCAGGCAACGATGAAGAAGAAGACGGAGGGCCTCGGGATCCGATACGCCGTTTAAGGTGAATAAGGGAGGTTAAAGGGTAAGGCTGCAACGAAGCTCCCTCGGGAGCCCTGCTAGAGGGTCGGTATCGGGGGGCAATTCGTCACTTTGCAGCGAGTTTTTTCGGCAGGCTTTTTACCCACCGCCGTCTGACATCGTCGATCAAGGAGAAGATTACTTCGTAAGCCGCTGGAAAATCTCGGGATGCGGGAAAAACCAGCTGCCCCGGGGATTTCTCTAATTTACTCGATTGCTCGTTTACGCGACGGCCGATGAGCACCACCGATGCTTCGATTTCAGCTACGCGAGATCAGTAAGCGAGATATTCAATCGATAAAGTCGAAGTTTCTCCCCTCTTTTTAACACCCCCGTCGCGAACCACGAATTCCGGGGCAGCGGGGAACGCGTCGATTATAAAATCCACTCGACTCGAGAGTACGGAACAAAGGGGGTTGAAAATCGATGCGACACGTGTAGTACCAAGGGCGACAAGAAACACGAATCAGCGCCGCATCCTGATTCAACAAGCCTGCTAACGACCGTTCAATGCTGCCCGCGCGTTCGATTCCGTTATAGGCGGTAGTCAACGTCCGAAATAGCGGGAGGAGGAACGTGAGACGGGGGCGGCGCGCGCGGAGGCGAGAAAAACAGAGGTCGGGAGGAAATCGCGGTGCATAATGTCGGCGGGAGGATCTCGCCGTGCACAATAACGAACGCGTTATTTCAATTGGTTGACGTCAGTGCTGTCAGAAGCACGTGCACTTCCGCGGCGGATGCGGCGGCGGTTTCGGCCGGCAATCGCGTACAGAATGGCCGGCCATCCACGTGTTTCTCTTTGCGGAACACGTACGCGAACCTGGCTGTTAAAATTTAGCCACGCGCTGACGCCATCCGTCGGATGCAGCTCGTCGATACCGGGGGCTCCGACGCGTCGCGTCGGTCTCGTCAGCGATATCGTGGGAGGCAGGACTTTCGTTCAGGAAACTGTCCGCTGAAAGTGCACCCCCCACGGTACGAGAGCGGTAACTTTTGTTTAAGCGCGCTTGTTTTTTAGCGGGACAGAGAGATACCAGCAGACAGGGAAAGATAACACGGAAACACTTATGATTACACTCCGCGACCGGGCTTGGACAATTTTCGGTCAGATTCACGAACGTTATCGCCGCGATACACTTCGAAGATAATGCCGAACGATAACGAGCTCAATGGCTGTCTTTCTTTCGCCGTCGATAAATTACCGAATTATCGGAAGCCTGTGTTATCGGCGTGCCAGCAACGATAAACCGAAAACCTCGAGGGTGGGCCAGGGTCGAGGACGGTCGCGATTATACGTGACTGTGTGCACGTATCGCGGGTCCCTTGGCGTTATCACCATCCGACATTTCCCAATGCCCATGGATGCATCGACTATTTTCAGCGGTGCAGCCGGGGTGGAAAGCGTCGGCCGCTAATAGGTCACGTGCGTGTCGGCGCAAAAATAAATAGCGAGGGGAAAAATCGTGCAGCGTGCGGCCAGAAGGCTGGCTATTACGAGGATTAACCCGAAATCATTGTTATCTTCGTCGTGGCGTCCCCTCTATCGCGCCAGTCCATGTTAAATTGGATTAACGTGTCGGAAGAAATGAATCATCCGAGAGAATGCCACCAGAGAAACATTATCCTCGTGGTTCCTCTAATTTTCGCCGGCCCCCTTTCCCATGGAAATAAAGCACGCAGCAGGGGAATGAACGAAAGATGAAGGCACGCGGGTAAGACGGTGTAATTAGCATAGGGACGCGTTGTGGCCACTCGAGAACACCGGCCAGACTCGAGGGTTCAAAGGTAATTGCGTGCAATTTACTCGGATAACTCGTTGAGATGTCACGGCAAGCGGTTCCGAATGCGCCTAGCAGTGAAGCTAGAAGCCCGTCAGCCAGCGTTCTTCTTTCTTCTGCCATGGAAATCATTCCATCTGTCCACCCCAGGTAACTACTTAGTTCTGTTTCTAATGTCTGAAGAGACAGGTGACAATGGAGGATCAGAAACAAGGAGAAGTTCCCCAGATCGTAGGACGTACCTCGTTCCTACCCAATAAAACCTTTCATTCCTTTCTCAATCATTCTACAATTGCCCCCAACGATGTCGCCTATCTCTGTGCGCGCTGTGTACCTTTTAAAGCATCCCCAGTCAAATGAAGAGACCGCCCCCGGAAAGCGAAATATCAAACGCGCTCGCTTTGAAGTGGCCCTCGCGCGCGCTGCATTTAATAGCCGATTGAACAACGGTCGCACGGTCAGCGAACATTTGCACGTGGAAACTGCCATGTACCTACCAATCGCCGTGTCTCTCTTCCCGGATGGGCTGGCAGAGAGAACAAAGCGCGGAGCACGCGCGCTTTCTCCGCGAGACTCCTCGTCCACGAGCAAAAAGGACCCGGTTCTCTCTCGAACCCACTCTCCGCCTTCGAAACGCTTGACCCCTTCAGACACGACCTATTTACGCGACGATACAGCTCGAGGGAGCCAGTAAACCGGAAGCTCGTTAGGTTCGATCCTTAATGTTTCCTCATTAAGTCCACGGGGAGGCTGTTTCTTTTCCACCCTCCTGGGGGCCACCTCTGAACAAGTCGCGCATCAGAGGATCCCGCTCCATTCGACCCGCGAATTCTGAATTCTGATTCGAATTCCATTAGGAATCTACGCCTGCGTTCACGGGCCAATCGCTCCAGGGCTCCTGGACCGCGAAGATGGAAAGAATAGGGAATTCTTAACCCGTTTCGATGGAATGGTAATTTGAGTGGAGGTTCGCTGACAAGCAGGATTATTATCGTGCTACGTGTACGAATCGTATGAACAGTCGACCCCTAGCAACTGTAGCTACCTAACAATATCGTGCATTAGGTTTCCACTGCTTTCGTTCCAAGTTCCATTCGAACTTTACGGGCTGGCGAAAACGTGTGACCGATAAAAATGCAGAAACCCATCAAACTTTATAGGTAACTCCACGATCTCATAACTTTGTTATACGTTATACATGTCGCGGCTCTTCGCGCGTTTCACTGTCCCCCCCAGCTGCGATGCAAAGGGGAATCCGACTGAAATCACTGCAACCTGTTACGATCATCTCGCACGTACGCCTCTAGTTCGATTACGGTTCCTCGAGCGTGACGCGCATAGTCGAGAAAGCTTCTCTCGTGTGGGAAAGGAGATTTTCCATTTTTGGGCCGAATTTCACCCAACGAATCTTCTTTCCCCATGCCGCCCCCGCCATCTCTCATTTCGCGTCTCAAATTATTATTCTCATTTCACTCTGCATCCTCGGAGGATTCCACGAAGGACGCGCGTCTCGCAATTTTTCAGGCTCAATTTCACCGCTGAATCCCGAGGACATCGTTTTAAAATTAACGTCGATTCGCACGAGTATCCCGCGGACTCGAGCGCGGCCCGCCATTTTCCCTAGCAGAAAATGCCAGTCGGGGCAACAGGTATTTAAATTAACCGTCGCTTTTCTCCAATTTCAAGTGGGACGAACGGAGGCCTCCGTTGAAGCAGAAGAGTGGCACGAAGGGCATTTAGGGTAGGGAAGAGCGCGGAAACGATGCCCTCCGACTCTGATCGATACGTACGTGATTTGGCTTGGCAAAAGAACGAGCCAGCGAAACCATAGTGCTCTATCACTGGCCATCCTCGTGCTCCACATATGTACACCGCCTGAGATATCTATGCTAAGCTTTTTTCCAAAAATGTTTTCAAAGTATTTCTACTAAATCTGCTCATACATATAAAATAGAATTTCTGTACGTTCCCCTACTAACTCCTAAACCTTTGACCGATCTGGACCAAAATTTGCATAGTTACTCTCCAGGACCCAGCGAAAATACAGGCTGCCATGAAACCTGAACGCTCCACACCCTCCCCCTCGTTTCATCCCCCTGACACCTCGTGATAATTTAAGTTTCGCCCAGGCAACGCGAATTATTTTAAGCTAGTGTTCTATGAACGCAGTGATGGGTACTCTCCGTCACAGAATTCTAAGAAGCATTTCGAAAATGTTCATCTCCGAGGAATGAAGAATTTCCGGAACAACGTAGAAGAATGTGAAGAATATAGGAGCGCAAAAAGACCACCGTGTCGTGTTGCCTTTTTACCAAAACGAGTACCTGCGCACGCTCATTTGATGGGCGGCTGGAAGCGCGTGGCACGCATCGTGTTAACGCGCGTTAGATGGAGCAGGGTCTTCCAGATAATGAGCCGTGGGGGACGTTTAATTACGGATAGTTATTAAGCTCGGCCGTATTTATACGGTAGCTGGCGGCGCGTATCATCCCCGCGCCGCCGCTAGACGCTCCGCCGTGCTCGGCTGTAACAGTATTTTCACAGTCAAACACTCGAACGCCTTGATTACTGTCTCAGCCTTGCGCCGCGTCCTTTGAGCCCGCGCCGCTATTTTTAGAACGGATCCCTCTCTTTTAATGACTTTCCCTCCGCCATGAGCAAGCAACCAGCACCCTCTCGGCAAGCCCAACCACCCCCGTTTCCTACGCGTTGATCTTGCTACCTGGTGTCACGGCGGCATTCTCGACCTGCGGCGATCGATACAGAACGATACAGAACCGTGGACAGAATGTCACCGTTCCAGTGGGATTTTCAAGGCTGTAATTTGTGGCTTTCAGAGGCCGGAGGTCTTGATGGGTGGGTTGAGACTGGTGGGGGATTGTGGGGGATAATGGAGAATTTATTGCGTGGAATGTGATAAGTCTTTGAGACAATGGCAGCTCTGATTATGGAAACTTTCTGGGAGAAATGATACGGAAGAAGATTGCCGGGATTATCCTCGGTAAGTTTCCGAGTAGACTTTGCTGATTTGAGAACGAAGAGTTTGGTAACGATTCAAGGTGGGTTGCAGGCCCTGTAAGTGACGGATGGAAATATTGAGATGTGTCTTCCTGAACAGAGGGTAAGTTCTCGAAAACTTAGAGGGTCGTCCTGCACTCCGGTCGAAGGACACGAAGTTTTAATAAACGTGGCGTCTCTCTTGACTCTGAAGTGCAGAATGCTCAAAGTTTTAGCTATCGCTAGAAAATCGCCCATTATATCGAGGACCCTGTCGATATCGAGGACCCTGTCGAGATCGAGAACTGGTTAAGAATACATGACAAAGCATCCCAAGGTTCCCCAAGCGCAGTGTCCCTTTCGCTGTTGATACTCCCCCGTCACCGAAGGTGAAATAAATCGTGGAAAGTTGGAAAATATCAGCGCGAACAAGTTTCCTCACGGGGAAAGGATCACGTCCGATTGATCCCTGAGCCCGTCGTCTCCGCCTAAGCGGCTCTTGATCCCCGGCGGGAAGATTCTTTAAGCGGAAAAAGTAAATCGGTCGAAAGTAACCGACCCAGTGAACAATCCTCGTCTCAAAATCGCTCGGCTAAGAGAGAGAGCGCTCTAATCGTCGCCGGAGACTTTTCCTGCGACGAGCAAGTCCCCGACGCCATCTCCTAACTTCTCCGATCGTGCTTTCCTCTCTACCTTCCAAGCTGCCCCCGTTACCAATTAAAACACGAGGACGGTGTGGTTAAACGTTGACCAACGGCCATCTCTACCAGCCTGTTTCCTCGCAGCATACCTCTTAATGGCTCTGTCCAAACATCGTGGATATTTGCTAAATATTTGCCCGAATTCGTTCGACCGGAGTCACACAGGGCTGGCCGAAGCAAATCGACCACTTTGCCTGCACCTACGGAATGTTTCTAAGGAACCAACGGCCATCGAAGTTTGCCCTGCAGTCAGATACGACCAGCTGACATCTATCACGTCGGTGCAAAAGTTTGCTACTCCACTGTCGGGTGATGTTAGGTGTACGGAAAGTCGGAAATGTCTCTTCTTGCTAAAAATGCCAGAAGTTCATAGATACCCAAAGAAAATATTTTAATCCGGAACACGTGTAATATATTTATAGTTTTAATAAAGACTTCGGTTTCAACAAAGCGAACGAACTTTTGCACTGACCTACTAGCATAGAGTTCTTGGTCCTCGACTTCAAGGCCAGCCCTTCTACCAAGCGAGGCATTGAGAGCCAAAACGGACTAGACCACATTGAAAAAAGATTAATTTTTTCTATTTTATATGATTAATACAGCCTAATGGAATGCACTGTTGCTACTAAGTTAATTTCGCAAAAAAATATTGGTTAGCCCGTTTTTGCTCTCAATGCCTGAATTCCAAGTTACCGTAACACCTATAGACACTGTATTCGTGACATAACGAAGGGCAACGTCCCCGAGCATCGCCCATTACGAAATCCAGCGTCGAGTTTCAGTTTCGCGCTGTGGAAGGCGCGTAACTCCGGCCGTTTCGACTTTAATCGCTCCATGTGGACGTGCGCAGTTCCACGTGGGCCAGGTGTACTTTTTGCGCGTAAAAGGCGCGCCCTCGAGAAGTCTTGGCGCGGCGGCAGGAGGATCGGAGGACGAGGCCTCGCAAGGAAACTTGCGGGAAACGAGCTCGTAAAACGCTGCGTGCCGGCTGAGCGGGAAACGCTGTAAATTATTGCACAATGCCCCGACCGCGTCTGCAAGTTTTACTGGCCGCTGAACGGGGCACGGTTGAACAGAGTAATATAAATAAATGCTCCGACGGGATCGCAAATACGGACTTGTCCGTGGCGAGTTCGAGGGGCCTCCGCGAAGGAGAACGGGTTCGATAAGCCGAGGGGAAAAATGCGAGCGCGTGCGCGGCGCCTGGTATTCCGGATGGAGCTGTTTCGTAAAAGGGCCCCGCGCTGAAAATACTTATGAAACGCGTTCTTACGTAACGCCAGGGTTTAATGGAACCTCCCAGCGCGAGCATTCGTGCGCCGCTCTGGAATCGGCCCGTTCACTTTTATTAGACGCGACTGTTCGCCACGCTCGAGCGAGTCAAGCGCGAGCGTCCGCGAGCGTTAATTTCCTGATCGCGGCGGTGTGCTGGCGAGCCAGCTTGGTACCGAAACCGCGAGACCTCTGAACGGGACGCAGACTTGTACCGTGTGTGTTTACGCGTGACCGACGTCGTAAAATTTGCAGGACTTTCGGTAGGACTGTGCAGGGCGAGGAGGAAGAGGAGCGTTCACCATAATGGTACCTCAACTTCGTGTTACTTCGGTGTAATATACTGGAAGACCTGCGTGCCCCATATCTGTGGGGCATGCTCACTGTCCACGAGATCCAAACCCGATTGGCGAGGCGATCCAGTCACAGCTGACGTTCACAAGGAGAGTTCTCAGCCCTCGGATACCTCCAGGTACACAGAGGAAATCCCCTTGTCCAGCCCCGCTTCCTGACACCCTCGTCCCCCATGAAGCGTGTGTGGCACTGTCACACCTCGAGAACACTCCCAGTGGAGGATCTTACATGGTCCAGTATTGATGAGCCAGCTCAGGTACTTGAGGACAAGCTCCTGGCGTCTAAGCACCCAAGGAGGCAAGCCTCAGACCCCGGGAGGAGCACATTGAAGATGTAACTATTTAGAGATGTCCGAAAACTCGATTCTGCCGTCAAAGAATGTAAATAGAGGGCAAGCTTAGTGGCCTTCTGAGAACACCGCAATGAATTTTTTTTGCACATTTCTTAAACATTGTGTCACACTGTTTATGCCTGCACCGATCACGAGAATTGCGTGAAATATATCGGAATGATTAGCAGAGAATGAATGCGAATGTCTCCCCACTAGAATTACAAAACACTTTCCTTATCGCGTCTACTGTTCAGCAGGAAGCGAGGCGCGCACGGGTTGCCGAGGAAAACCCACGCGAGACGTTATGAAATGCAGCTCGGAATTACGTTAATAAGCGTGCAACTGTTTCTATAAATCCAGACGAACGGGCGCGCCTCGATATTTAATTGTTCCGCGATCAACGGCTCGGCGCAAAGCACCGGCCGAAGCGGAACGTTGAATATCACTTAATCCTTGCCCAATCGCGAAAAGAATTGCAAGTACACAGTTATTTCCCTCGATTTAAATTTTAATCAAGCTCATGGAACGCAATTGACGACTCCGCGATGCCCAGCGAGTTATACGGCCGCAATAAGGTCGCCCCGTTTGTTTAACCTATGCAGATTACATTTTCTGGACGCGCGCCGCGTATTACAATAATTTCAACGCAACGAGGCACCCGTCATTGTCGGCCGTCGTCTCGTTAAAAACGTAATACCTAGTGCGCTACACTCCCGCGGCGTTTCCACGGATAACCACGTTGCAGTGTTCCCGAAGCGGCTGTAGGTGGCAGCCGAATTAGAATGCATCCGAAGACACCGGTAAGAACGCGTTCGTGGTCCAGGTACGAGTGTTCTAATTATATGAGCGCGACGATTCCGACCTCCTTTGCAGAGCACGGAAGTTCCAGAAAAGACGGGGAGGACAAGCTCGACGCGGCAAATGCTATCTATTCGCGGCGACTCGATAAAAGTTTCATGGAGACGCCCGCTGAACAATCCAGTTTCCCCTTATACAGCGGGCTGGCCAGCTTTTATCCGGCATCTTTAATTAGTGCATTGCACCGGAGCCCGCGAACGAGGTGCAACGAAACGGAGCGCGCGTTCTGCCCGTGCACGCCGGAAGTCTTCTGTTCAGATAACTGTTGTAGCAACGGTCATCGCTGGGGAGGAAGGAATTGGGATCTGTGTCGCTGGAAGTGTACTTCTAAAGTCGAAGAAAAAGAGCGTACGCGGGTATGTAGGGGAGACCGGGGATAGTTTGGACAATTTTTGATTAATAGTCTTTAGCGGGCCTGTAAGATCCCTTACGGTTATACATTGTACACCATTTGATAGCTCAGAATGTGCGCTACGCATTTGAACCTGAGAAACGGACCTTACATTCCCTAGTATTACTTTGAGATGAAAAAAGTTCAGAGATGCATATTGTCCAAAGTATCCCCATTGGTGGGGTTACATTGGACATAGCACGGGGATTGTTTGGACAGATGGAAAGAAATGATAATGAATAATCCAATGAATATATAATTTATTTAAAATGACAAATAGCCTGTTGGGCCATTAAGGAACCCGACCTCCATGGTGTTTTCCAGAGCCGCGCGAAAGGGGAACTCGAAGCCAATGATACCGCGGGTGTACATCGGATAAGAAAAACTGTAAGAGTGTGCGGTGCAAGCTCGTATTCATAGGCTGAAATAACTGGCCTCTTGGGCCAGTGGCAGCACTGGGGCCCCTAAGAATCCCAGTCATTCAAGCCTATCCTACGTGTTATCTGTCCAATGTAATCCCTCATATCATATCAAAACAAAATTATTCGTGCCTTTCCTCAAAAAGGATACTCTGATTTTTGCATAGCATTACTTTATTCTAAACACATTCAGCAATGCCTCAAAAAAGTTACAATAAAATTTTTCCATAATGAAGTATCCGAATCACAACAAAAAGTAGATGAAAATATTATACAGTAACATAGAGGAATTGAAAAGTGTGACATACCTTGTCATTCGTGAATGCAACACGCCATATTGAATATCAGTTGATTTGGTGTGCATATAGGCACAAACTACAAAAAAAAATTGCAATCATCATGACACTATGGAGGCAATTTTCAAACTGTCCAATGTATCCCCGTGTCCAAACTATCCCCGGTCTCCCCTACCTTGCAGACGTAGGTAACTTTCAAAGGACGTTGCAGCGCACATGCTCCATACTAAATTATAGCGAATACCACTTACTGGGTAATATGAAATATAGCTCCGTTTCTTTCATGCAACGTCTACGATATCATCTCCCAAGAAGCACGCATTTAGAACCAATTTTTCGTGGACGACGACGCACAGTGGTCTGGGTATATCTACATTTAGTGGCCAAAATTCTGATCTTTCTGAAACTTGGTGATTAAGGGTTTTTGAGGTCGCTGATAACGAATTTGGCACCAAAAATTTTAAATTCAAAATGGCGGATTCAATATGGCGCGCATTGTGGTCTGGAAAGCGGTATTTTATAGCCAAAATTAAAAATCATAGCCGTACTGGAGAAAAAAAAAGAGAAAAGAATCAGACCTAACATTATCATTGACTTAAAGAAAATAAAACATTAAAAATACACGCGTACGGGACGCCCAAACACCTCGAGCGACGGATTTTAAAATCCCTATACAGCCAAAGGTTGCAGGAAGTAGCAGCTATAATTTACATGATCTGAACAGCAATTGTCTAAGCTTTCATATAAAATAGGTCCGATGTGTAACACTTCTAAACATTTTTTTATAAGCCTTCTCAAAGTTTAAATTGATATAAACATTGCACTATTTGTTCATGGACTAAAAAATGCCTATAACACATATAAATAACTGAAATATACTTCCTTACCTATATAACTGTATGATATAAACACGTATTTTGATGTTCTATAATGAGTAATTAAAACAATTAGATTCACATAAAATTTCATGATTTTGTCTTTGTAATATTATATTTAATCAAAGAATCATTTGAAAAGGGAAAACTATGCGGATTTAAAAGCTCTGGAGGGTTGTCAATTCATAAAAAAAAAAATGACATTGTAAAGTTGAAGTTGAGAAATTGAATTTTGGCCACCATCCAGACCACTGTGCGACGGTTAACAAAGGCCCCTTGAAATTGTTCTTAACGAAACAACCGCGGGCAAAGCCTCGCCGCCAGGAAATTCATTTGGGCACGTTAATGGCAAGGATAACGAGTTCTTCCGAAAACCGTGGGATTCGTGGGCGCGACGGCGAGTGCTCCGGGCGAACCTCCGAGTAATTGAACAATTACGCAATATAATTGCCGCGAAAATCTGGCGGCGAAACACTTTCGCGCGGCCCCTGGGTCCTCGGATAATCTACGATCCCCTGAAATCGCTAATGAAAGTATAACCAGGTCCGTGAGCGTTTCTCCCTTCGCGGATCCTTTAGCGCGGCGCTGTAATTACAAAGCGAACGGCCCCCAGCCAGCCGACTGCCAACTTCCAGCAGTTCGCCGTGGAAAAGCCTCCATCCCGGTCCGACGGCGGGATCGGTTCCCCGCCATTTGCAATTCAAATGAGGGCGGAGGATCTGCCGCGTCGGGATAGGTATCATACACCGGTGACTGGCAGATGCCAGAAATTTCAGAAATTTAGCAACGATAACTTCTGCGACCTGGCCTCGTCGCTGCATGGTAATGGGGGCCGCGGAACCACACCGGGGAAGAATAGGACCATTGTCTGAGGGACGTGGAGCTGGATTCAATGGGAGTATTGAAGACCGCACAGGGCGCGGGCAAGATGAGCGATCAAAGAAAGAGTTTGTGCAAACTCGAAGAGTGAGTGGATCTGGAAAGGAATGGTATATCCAGGATAGACGGTGCCCGGTTGCTTGTTTGGGCTTTCCATGCCGGGCGGATTCGAGGCCGATAACCAAGCAACGCTTCGTTATCATAACGCAGAATCGTTACTCGACAGGACCATCGTTTCGTTCGATTAAACGAAACGTTCAGCGACAGCGTAATCGCGCGAAATGCCACTATGGAGGCTAACGGCACTTGTCTCGCGCTAAATCGGATTAGAAGCGTGAATCGTGAGTGGTGGAGACCGAGCGCGCGCGGTTCGAGCCGTCCAAGTGTTGGGGAACTTTTTCGTGAACCGTCGTTCGCGTGGCACGCGTTAATTAAATACGTTAGCAGGGGGGTGGAGGGACATTGTGCTCGGAATTCATAGAGTTCGGCAGCACGCTAATTGGATACCTCGAGGGGGAATTTATGCGGCACAGTTCGTTAATGTCGTTAATTACGTCCAAGTGCGATTGGTAAACCTATCCTCCGGTGCTCATAAAATTGCATCGCGATGAATTCTGGCGGGAATTCATCGGGACACTGGAGGATCTGTTTGTTCGGGGCAGACCTGAACTCATAGGGAAATGGGAAATTGATTATTCTCTATTCTTTGGGGATGTCAAGCGAGACCCTTCAACTATCGTAGCATGAAGCTTACAATTTGGTTATGGTATGACAGATATTTAAATAGGTAGAAGTGCAGTGGCTACTTTTTTACGTGCAAAGAATCTAAATCCAAAGAAGCATTCTTGAAGAACACTCAGAATAACTGCTTCCCTTCCAACTCATCCCCCTGAAACCCCAATTTGAAGGATAAGGAGGGCAACCGAGGAATGTCCATTTTTCGTGACATTGCGATTTATAGCATATTTTGTTGGTGGCAACTGAAACCACAGAGCTGTCGAATCACAAAGGGTTATAAAGTTCAAATACCGCCGTAAGATAACGTTAAATATTTGTACTGGTTAAAAACAGGAAATGTTCACTCCGCACTGGAACAAAATACGGAATGTTCCCACGCTTCTATCGTCAAGGTAAAACAAGAAATTATTTAAGAAGAGAATTATATAAAAAAAATTAAATGCATCGAACCTTGCTTCTTTACTGGTGGACTAAAGTATTAAAACTGTAATTTTCTCGATAAAGCTGTTTTGTGACATTCCCTGTTCTCCCCTTACCCTTCATTTGATCTCACGTTCGCCACATTTAATTCCTCAAGTTCCACAAACTCCTCCTCGCGCCACCAAAAATCGAACCTTCGGCGTGTAGAACCGGGGGCAAGGTAGCCCCAAAGAACACAACGTATTGCTCTAACCACTATTAACGAGAAATCACGGGAAAAGATCGGAAAACGTAGAAAATAGGAGCAGAACTAATGAAACAGTGGCACGGGCACGAACTACCAAAACTAATTTCCTGTTTTACTTCACGCCGCGTCTCCTTTAATCTCCGACACTCCATCGAACGGGGCCCGGCCCCGTTTGGCTCCTGAATTTTTCGCCCGTGCACCGGCGCGCGCGGCGTGCCGTTCCGTAAACGTCACAGATAACGACGTTCTAATTAGCCGGTAATCAAGCCAGCGGTACTCTTAATTTTCCCTCGCCGGGCTGGGCGACGCTATCGGGACAAAAGAGTTTTCGAGTTTCCCCGCCCCGAGGAGGGAGAAGCAATAAACGTTCAACTACCTGGCCCCGGGGGGGAGGGTGGTAAACGAGTGATAAAACGATCAGCTAAAGGGAGGGTACACTCGGACAGTGCTACACAGCGACGATGGAAAATAATTGCCAGACTATTTTTCATTGTCAACGCAACGGTTAATGGGAATATTGGGTACAAAGTGAGGTATAATTATAGAGAGGCGGCCCCGGGCCGACGTAACCCGATCATTAGCTGCCGTACTTGCCAAAATGGCTTCCCTGACCAAGAACCAGCTGCGAGCTGTTAATGTTCGCAATCGGTTTGCACGACTAGCCGGTTGATTTGTTTAGGACCGTTGCGGGGGTGCGCCTGGGTGCTGGCAATCGACAGCTTCTGCTGACTGCATCAAATGACGCCGCATTGCAACGTTTGGACAGCCGAGAGGGTTGTTCCGCTATTTTACGATCGCCGCGAATACGGCGTCGGTCCTGATTCATTCTCAAGTTCGCAAGGTAGAGCAAGAATCAAACTTATCGCGCTCGAATCCGAATTTGCGCCAACAAACTTCTCCACGAATTCTCCTGCTCCTGCAAGTTAAAAATAATTGCGATCCACTGTTGCGCTTCATTACGAAGACTTTCCCCGCGTTTTCATATCGCGTAACTTTTCATAAAGTTAGACGCGAACGTTTGCTACAGCATATAGCGCGGTCCGATTCGCCCCCATCGAGCCCCGCGTTAAAGTTCCCATAATTATCGGCGCGAGTCGGCCGCGGGCGTGCCGTTCGTTTTCCACGGCGGCGATATCCGGGCGATCTGCTCGATTTCCACGGCAATTTTTCATCCCCTTTAATCGGTGCCACCCCTGCCGCTCGCGTAATTTGCTGGCGACTATGCCTGACGGGACGGAGGGAAAGGGCGCGAGCGTCTGCTGCACGAGGTACGTGCGCGTTGGCTTCGGCACGGCAACTTCATTCGAGGAAATATCGGGAGGAACGCTGACAGGTTGACAAAGCATTGCTACGTGCTCGCTTATCGTTCAGCTTCCTCGCGGCGGCGCGGCGAGCGTGCAAATTTATCGGATACGAAACGATTCCCATCGTGCCCGCTCGCGTATTTGCCCCGCTACACGCGCGTCATTATTGATGATCGACGTTTCTGGCACGAGGGCGGACTTCTGTTTGCAGCGGATCCCGCCGAAAATGTCCGATCCCCCGCTGCAACGGCCGCCGGCGAGAAACTCTTGCGAGAAAAACCTGACCGCTACAACTGCTCTTCATCCCCGCGTACTGCATCATAGTTACACGCCGGCGATCTCGTTAAAAAGCCGAAGCGGTCGTTACAAATAACCCTTCGTTAGCAGAAATCGATGCCAGCCAGCGCACCGTTAATATCAACCGTAGAAACTCGGCAAGGAATCCTTCTCCAGCGATTCTTTCCGTATTTCCGCCGCCATGATTTATTTGCAACTTCTCCAACTGCAGTTTAAAGCCCACTTCCCAATAATCGACCGCCGCCGGGTTGCTATTGAGAAACAGATTAAACCCCGCAGCGGATACGCCTTACCGACTTGCAGCATTCAGGCTACGCTTCCATTCAGCCGTTTCCACAGAAGCGGGAATTAAATATAATCCACCAGCCCCATCGTGTCTGCTTAACGAGTCCCGGAGGATCGATCGGCTCCGATCCGCAGGAAATATCGTTTTCAATTGCATCGCGACCGGGGACGCACTGGCAAATCGCTCCTCCGTTCCGTTACGTAACGGCGGCTGATCTACGGGCGAGAATAGAAGAAACGACGCGATAAATGCCACCGGGGGGGATCAACAGCGCGAGCTCGATAGAAATATGTAGATGTCCGTCGCCGGGAGCTTTTGTTTCAAAAGGGGTAGGGCTTGGGTTTCGCGGAGCAAGGTGTTCGCCGAAGCGACAGTTCGCCTAATGAAAATAGAGCGCCGGCCACAGCCCAAAGTTCGAAATTGGATTTCGAGGCGGAGCCTGCGTGGCCGCGCGGATCCCACCCTTTGCGCGACTATTGCCAATGGAAAGATCTGCCAAATAATGCTTTCGTGTACATGCGTGCAAGTGGTACGATAGATCGTGGACGTTACGAGATCGAGTGAATCATACGGCACGTTGTATGCACGTTTCTAGATTCACTCCTTACGGCAGAGCTTCCAAATGTGTATATAACTGACGTACCCCTTGTATAGATAGATAAAACTAGTTGTATAACAAAGGGAATAAAATAATTATCAATTTTGTATTCATAAATTACATATAAATATCGATAAACACAAAGCGTGGTATAAACAATTTAACATTCGCCCGGAACACAGAGGGGTGGCACTATACTGCAGTTACTAGATCTAGCGTCTTCTGAGCTCTCGCGACGAACGCCCAAAAGTTTTATCGCGTACCCCACGTTGGGGTACACTGCTTTATCGGAACCGATGTTCGAGGACTGTGAGGCGGGATTTTTTAATGAATCCTATGGTAGCGAGGCACGAGGTGATTTGTTCGCGTATGTAGTTCACGACCACGAACGTGCGACGGTGATTATTTAATTAGAGGAGGCGACGCGCGAGCCGAGCAATTATCGGTAATTAGACGGGGCGCGAGCGCGCATATCGCGAGCAACGCTACAAACGATATTAATCACGCGTGGGAGATGAAATGTCAGACTTTTGCGGCCACCGAATAGATGGGGGAGGCTTTCGATGCCAATGAATAAGAGTGCGGTGTCTTGTTCCACTGTAGGGAGCTGTAGATAAAATGTTTTCAGCGAAAGGGTGAGAACTCTCAAGTGTAATTATGCGCAGGAGTCACTGTTCTAATTGCACTCCTTGCCGTTCGGGCTTGAGCGATCGCAGCACTCTTCCTGTGAAATATAAGAACTAATTGAACCGAGGAACGAGAGAATGAAATATTCGGAAGCTACCGCGGAAGAGAAGGTAATTACGCCCGGCACGAAGAGAGCTCGGTGCGGTATAACGATGCTTCCATTCGCCAAAAAAATACGGAAACGTTGGTGTGTCGGTCCAAAAGCACGCTCGAGTGATCCGTGGCGAGCAGCAACAAGATCTCGCTCGTTAGGCGAGATCTCGCTATACGTATCGCCCTTTTTCACCTCCCTCAAACGACACGGAAGACCTCATCGCCGCGGGCCATACGTTAATGCGCCTGATTCTCCTTTCATCCCCTGCGCAGCACGCCCTTGCTGTTTGCGCTGCGATGTTTTTTCGCGATAGAAGGGCATACGTCGAAAGAGACGCGAACAGCTGTTGCGACCAAATGATTGGTCCAACGTTCTCGAGCATTCGCTACCCTCTAAAATTAGAATCCCCTACATTCGTCTAACAATGTAATTAGAAGAAATTCTGCGAGAAACACCTAAGTAGGTGTGTACCGCTGCGGACTCGCACACGCTTCAACCATTCGTTTCCAGCAGAAAAGAATCACGAGGGGGATAAAGGAACGCACGTTGCGCCGGTGAGCAGCAGTTTTTTAAGGCGCGAGCGTTGTTCAGATTCGCTAATTAGACGTCGGATGAAATATTGAAAAGAATGTCGTCACCGTGGCTCGTAATTGGAATATGTAACGAGCGCGGAGTAAAATGAATGAAATGAGGAAATTTCCTCGGGTTTCATGGTACCGTAAGTACGGGCCCCGGTTACGTAAGGGAGGGCCGCGAATTTAGAGCGTTCCCATTATTTGCGGAAGCATTTCTCCCTGGGATTCGTTCTCATGAATATTAACGGTGAAGCGGCAGAGGGGGAGGCTTAGTCCCTTTTTTTCTCCCTCCGCCATTTAAGTTTTACCTCCTCGCAGAAACGTCCGCGTACCATCCCCCGTATAATAAGCCGACCTTCGGCTCGTTCTGCGAGAGGCACTTCCGAACGGGGCAGATAGTGGGGTGGCGGGAGGCACCGAACGCGGCACCGTAAAAGGGAATCAGTTTTATGCACTCACCTTCGCGAAGTCGATTTTCAGTGTGCAGCAACCGGAGTATATGTCTGCTCCGTGAAGGGTCTCCTTCGCTCTCGTTGCCGATTCCACCGAGTCGAACGTGGATCCAGAGACGGGGCTCAGTTAAGGATATATAGACAGAGTGTTTCACGAGCTAGAGATAGGGGAAAAATCATCTAACGTGGGAGGAATTAGTGGCTGCTTATCGGTCGAAGAGGATCTCCATCGGTTGTGCGCGCACGATCTTCTCATATACAGATTCCGAATATCTACAAGAATGTCTGCGATCACTTTGGACCGTTCAAGTAGCTTGGAAGTCTCTAATTACGTTTGCCCGCTATGCCGAGCGCGAAGCATGAAGGGAGCAGAGAGTTGCTAAAGGAACTTTGGTCATTGGTACTTAAAAGCCACGACGCTTTGTTTCTCCGAAGAAAAGGCGTTTCTAAAGTTCCTCGGCTTAGATGCAGTTCTATAAAACGCGAGAATACTCGATTTAAGTGGGCGTGCAGGCCATCGAACGAGTTACTATTTATACACGATTGCCGAGGTAACAGACGCTTAAGATAACCGATACAGGAACAGCGCATCCTGTAACCGGGTCTTGTCAGTCCTTGGCCCCGGTTATAAATCTCCATCGCGTTGTAACGGGGGCGCGTGACCGACAAAACTTCCGCGTCACTTCCGAGGAAGTGTGTCAGGACGGAGATCCTCTCGCGGGCTTTCAGCCCGTCTATCGTGCTATCCGAAAAGCAGCCGGCGCTCGAGGCCCATACGTAAAATCGCGATCCACCGCGGTGGACTGGGGTGTATTGCAAAAGGATATTCCACCATAGCTTGGACGCCGTTTTTCTTGAAGATAACGATACGCCGAACTTGCCCGCTGGGCGCACTGATCGTGTGCAACACTTCCTGCAAACAGAAAATACAACACATATTTTACTACGATGTAGAAACGGGAGATCTGTGTAGTGTTGGCGTGGGCTCAATGCTATCACCCAGAAGAACCGAGTTTACCGAGTTTCTTAGCAGAAATTCTGCGTCCCCTGGACACGTGTATCTACGTTATGAAAGAAACGAGGCTGACTCGGTGACCGTGGAGCTTCAACTTCCACTGTTATCTTTCAATTTTAAGTGTACCATCTGCCAAACGATATTCTACGCCGTGGAGTTGGTATAATTCTTAGAAGAGCTTTATACAGCCTTTCGAAGGCTCCGATGGATCACCCTCGAACACGTACTTCCGTGTCCATTGTTTCATCACCGGCGAACGTCGGAAGGATCGTTTGATAACGCAAATAAACGGGCTCCGCGTGGAATAATAAAATGATGGACGGGCGAGTGTATGCCCGGCGCGTAAAACCGCGCGCGGCATGGCACCTTGAAATATTTCACGCGTCGTATCTCGAATTCAAATCCGACGTTTTCGCGCACATCTTATCCAACGTGCATGCGGAATGAGGCTCCGCGTCTAGCATCCCTCGGTGCGTGTTCCCCGTCGGGGCGGGCTATACGTCCCTGGGAAATGGTCAGCGAATTTATCTCGCACCCTCCTCCAGATTCGCGAGATTTGAATGCCGAGCAGGCGCTAAAAGGAGACGAGCCTCGAGCGCCTGATAATTTATAACACGCGAGGCTGATGCAGTTCAACGTTAGTGCGTCGGAAATCCGCGCGACCTTTAGCTGAAAAACGGCGAGATGGAAATCTCGGCGAAATCGATCTCGTAAAACGGTCGACGAGCTCAACACCTCGGCTGAGTGTTTACGTGTCCCTCGGTAGAGTTTACGAAACACTCGATTTCCACGCGGCGGGAAAGGTAGGAGGGAGATCGAAAGGGGGGATTGTAAACTCGGTGTTATAATTACGCGTCAGGCTCACCTATGCAAATGTTTATGAATTTTAAGGCTCATTACTCTTCGTCGTGGGAAGAGTAATAAACATGGAAACCTGTGGTTGCGCTTCTGTGGAGTTCCATGAAGATTGAGCTATTTGAGATTGGGCACAGTGGTTTCTGGGAATTGAGTTCTTCGTCACCGATCAAGTGGGGTGTAGCTGCTTGAATAAAACAGAAGTCTCTTTGCTAATACGAGCGAGACGAAGTGGTCCTTAGTTTCAAGAAAATTTGTATTGTACATACAGCGGAAAGGTGGCAAAGTGTCATAGATGGATAAGGATTATATTTTGATTAAAAAAACATGCACCGTATTGTTTCTTTTCACAAAGACTTTGCTTCAATAAAACGAACGATCTTTTGCACCGACCTTATACTTTGATCAGTGTATCTAGCAGATCTAAGAATCAGCTAATACCGATCTATATACACTAATTGACATTTCCTAGTGACATGACGGTACAACCAGCAAAAAGAAGAAGATATGGAAAGCATTTGAACAAAGCTCCCCGCGAAGCGGCCACCCTCGACCGAACAGAGCCCTACAATTGAAAAAACGCCCAAAGGACCAGGTGTATGTTTACCTGTAGCTGCGGGCCGACGAGCCCGAGCGATGACGCAGCATGGCCCCGTGCCAAAGCCACTTTTAAGCTGCGACTTCTTTCGCGTTGCCGTTCCGCGTGCATCCGAGAGGGAGGTCTCGACTTATGAATCGTAACATTTGCATGGCGAAAAAGTGTAACGGCCACCGGCCCCTTTATAACGGAAAAACTGCTCGGGTCTCGGGCTGACAAATTCGGGCGTCATCAGTTTCAAAGGGGAATAGTGGCTGCCTCCCACCCACGTTCTATTTTCTTCTGCTTCGCAGAACTACGCGCTCGAGGGAAGTGGCGAGCATTTATTACACGCCGCGCATCGCTTAATCGTGTACCTTCCGCGACGAGCGAGCAGCGCGGCATTTGCTGATGTCGCGCTCAATGATCAGTGGCAAAGGGAGACAAAAACGTCGACCGATTTCGCACCTCCCATAGCATGAGTATCATTATTTATCCCTCCAGCTCCTCCGCGGGTGCTACAGGTTTATCTAAGTCGAACTCGGCAGAGCGTACGCTCACAAAGGTCCAGGAGGACTGCGGAAATGAAACGGCGCAGGTCTTCTTAGGGTGGGTGAGACTAATTGCAAGAGGCTTTCATCTCGTAGAAATGATGGTGCATTCGTAACGGACGTAACAGATGATCCGCGGGGGCGCGGATCATGGATGGTTTGCATCGCGGATTGGCCTGCGAGCACAATGTTTGCGTCTCGGGGAAGCGCGCGTATCCGCGGCAGAGACTTAATTATCCGGCGTTGCCATCCGGCTCGAGGAAAGTAAAGCTCCTTTGTGCCGCAGTCCGAATCTTGGATGGAAGATCCTTTTGTTGCAGCTGGCCGTATAGCGAGGTGTAAAATTCAATACGCCCGGCTTTCCCTCCCGTTTTTCTCGCGCGACGCGTCTCGTCGATCTTAACAAAGGCGCCCTCCGCACGCTTAAACGATGATACCGCCAGAAGAAGCGGCCAGGGATCGCGATAAGAACAAGGGTAATCCCTCGACGTCCCTTTGTTCGTCGGGACCGTGCTCGTTCGTAGGAGCGACGATATCGAGCGGGCCAGATAGTAGATACGGTAATGGAATCTACTGGTTAATGAAATCTCGCGACGGGGAAAGAAATGGTAGAGAATGGCGACGGGCGAGATGGAGAGGCTGCTCAAGTGGTGTAATCAGAAGGATGCTCGATTAGATTGAAGCCACTGATGAGCAGCGATCGTGAAGGGATCGACGACGACTTCGATCAGAGCTATCGCGGTTGAGTGGCCGGGAATGTTGGGGGGCGTGTATTTAACGTGGCTGTTGAGGCACGGGATCGAGGACTTGCTTGGGCCATCAAATACCATTGACACTCTCAGAATCGAATATCATTAATGTCGGAACTCTGATTTAGGGATCGTTAGTGCCAGGTCTCTGAGATTTATGTATCACCGGTGTCAACTCCCCAAAACTAGAGCAGGTACCTCTGGTATCGGTTACCCTGACCTAAGTGTCTTGCAGATCAGACCCTCCACCTTGCGTCCCACGGTTCCTCCGCTCTAACAATCACGATAAGTACATCGTTACAGAAATCACGTCTACTATTCGCAGACTCGCATCAAACTTTCATCCCCAGGCCAGAGACAACAGAATCCTTCTAGAAACATCGCGGGATACACAAGCAGCATGAAGGATTTACGACCCCGGCCAAGAACCTACATTGCCAGAGTCCCTACCGCGACCCGAGACTTAATGCACCTACAGTCACGATCTAGAATCTGACCCCGCGGATGCACGCTGAAAGATTCACGAACGGAGATAGCTGCTAGCGACGCGCATCGTCGTGCCAAAAGGCTGCTTTGTGTGCTGTGCCACCTATTGTACCACGCAAATCGCGTCGTCTATTTCGCGATATCGATCGAGGAGCCTCGGGAACGGGCCGAGATCAACCGCGTTAAGTCCCCGAGCGGCGGCGGCGGCGGCGGCGGCGGCGGCGGCGGAGGGATGAATTAAATAAGACGCCGCCTTTCGCAGCCAGCCGCCGCCGACTCGTGTCCCCCGGCAAAAGCCTTTTCTATTATTAGGGGCCGTGCCGGCTGGTACCGCCTGTAATCTCATCCCAATCCCATTCAACCCGGGCAACAACGTGAAAAAGTGATGAAGCGTCGCAATTACGAGGCGAATTTCCCCGACACGGGCCGAGAAACGTTACGCTCCAAGACAGTGCCAGGGATATGCCCATGAACGGGAGTATTTCCCCCGAGAACAACGCCACGGTATCCCCGTGTATACCGGCGCAGCGGCGTGCTGGATGGAGGAAGCCTCGAGAAGCTGGCGATGCGCGCTGTAATAAGCAGGCGCCTGGGTCTGCGTCTGCGAGCTGCTGAATTGAAAGGACAAATTGAAAGCCGACCAGACAGACGTATAGACTCGCGGCGAGCTACGTTTCGCCGTTTATTCGGTTAAAGCTCGAGCCACTGGCACCGGGGTTTATAGATTTTTTTTCCCCTCCATTGTGTGCGCACTCCAACTGCATAGAAATAAACCAGCGAAGTAGCATAATATGCCTCCGACGAGGGCGCCAGAGGCTAACGTCGCGCGGAAACTTCAAGACAGATTTCTCGATTCTCTTTTTGGCCCCTCCAGGGAAATTTCAGCGCCGGGGAGCGCGGGAATTGCCATCGACGAGCGCCAGCAACGTCTGGAGAACGGCGCGGCGGATTGCACGCTTGGAATTTTCATAATTGGCGGGAAAAACACTTGCACGGGTCTGCGGCCTGGGGGGCTCGCATGTAGCAGTCGCGAAGCGAAGACTGAGCAAGCGTGACGAGAGGGAAAAAGCTCGTCGAAGAGGCGGAACGAAGTGGGCAAATAACGCCTCGAAGGTACCCTCGATTTTTTCCTCTCAGCCGGCTGGCGCTTCTGTGACTGACCTGCCCCACGCGGATGCCGATCTCGTGTTTTTCACCCGCCTCTTTCTCCGTGCGATATAAATATCGAGGATGGATTATCTCGAGAGCTGGTGCTATTTTCTCGCTGGCTCAAAGGCAGTGCTGGAAACTAAAGCGAGCGGGACATCTTAGATGACAACTCTGAGAAGTCAGGAAAACGTTGGAAGAAATGTTGCATCGAAATTTGAATAAACGTGACCTCGGATGAAATTAAGATCCTTCAATCAAGTATAAACTTAGCATTGATTTATTTACATACTTAACTGTAATTTTTATTTTGCATAACAGATACTCCCGTTAAAATAAATAATAATGACAACATTGTTTAGAAAAGAGTCCGGCAACTCGGCAGGTGTTGCACGTTTCCTTTACCCATCTTGCCCAGGGTTTTTAAGAAACCTTTCACAATAGCCGGGCTCGAAGAACAGGGCGAGGTAAGTAATCGGTGCACAAGGGGATCTTCAGGTCGCCTCCTCATTTCTATTCCGCGCCGCGCGGAGCCCACGAGCCTGACCTACCTCACGTACCACTCACCTTCGCCTTTCCTTCATCTTCTCTCCCGCCGTGACTGATATAAACGCAACTGGTAGGTTAACTTTAGAGGGAGCATCAAAGGACCCGCCTATAACCGAAGCCGCGAAAACCGCGACAACTGGATCCCTCGTAATTTCCATCGAGTCTTTAATCACGGAAGCCCGCCGCTCCGTAACCGGAGACCCGTGGATCTTCCCCGGCCGCGTCAATGAGGTAAGAGCTCCGCGAGTGATTAAAAAGCAAGAGGACGAGCCCGCAGAAAGAAACGCGGAACACAACCGCAGGCCCCCGAGGTATGCATTTACCGCGGACAGATTGTTATTGAAGCCAGCACCGCCCCCTTTCGTGCTATTATTGACTGCGAGTGTGCAGTCAGCTCGTCTGGCCAGCTGAAAATTGCGTCCAGAAACGGGGGAAGGTATCGGTGCCGGGCGTAGAAGGCGAAGTTTCGAGCAAACGGTGACGGAGGCCACCCTTTTCCTCGCAAGGTATTTTTAACTCCATATTTTCCCGCGGGGTCGCTCGTTCCCAACTTCCCCCTCGGTTTCCCCCTGGAAGCATTTGCTGGAAAACCATGCAAATGCTACCGCGAATGTCAACTTTGGAAAGAGCGCGAAAGCCGCGCTGCCGGTGCCCTCTAATTGCGGAGAAACGTCCAGCCGTAAGATTACTCCGCGCACGGGAATTCAAAGGCGAGCGGCGGCATTATTTCGCGAGAACGCGGGCGGTCATTCGCGCGATAATCATTAAACGGGGGAGTGTGGAAGAAATCTACTGCTGATCAAAAGTTTTCGGCGCACCCACGCCGGCTGCGTTTGGCGGCTGCGCGAGACGAAGCGTGGGTGATTTAATCGTTTCTTGATTAAGGACCGGGCGGAGAAGAGGTCTGGGAATCGTGGGATTCGTCGAGGCACAAATCACTGTGTAGATTCTTGTGAAACATTCGTCGGCTGTATTGTTAATTACTATAATCGAAGGATGGATGTTCGTGGTTAGTGAGAGACTATCTGTTTTGGAAAGGTTCATTAACCTCGCACCAAGGAGACTTGAAACAATATAGGGACCTCATCCGTAGTCCAAATACAAACACAAGCTACCAAGTAGTCTAAAGGTGCAAATCCACGAGACAAAAATATCGTGTCTCATATGAGACTTTAATCTCATCAGACAATTATATCATTATATATTATTTTTTAATTATTTTACCATTAGTTGCGCGGAATTAGACTCGCGAGACAAGTTTCATGATATATTTTCAAAAATCTCATCTCCCGCGAGTATTTCCATTATTTGGAACCCATTATTTGCTGAGATTTTTGCCCCGCGATAGAAAAGTCCCGTGTAAAATCTTACCGTAGATTCGCGCCTTAAGGAAACACAAGAATCGACGAGTTCATCAACGCAAGTACCTACCCATTAGCATTCATATACCAGCGTATATTAAGCAGCAACCCGAATTTCGTTTCCTACGACTCCTTCGCTCCGTTTGACCCAGCCCGGGCGAGCCCCATTCGTTGCAGAAAAATAACCCGCGTCTCTCTCCAAGGAAACAAGAGAAAAAAACCCTTTCTCTGGCGCCTCATTACCATTCAGAAGGCTAGCTGCAGTTTGACCCTAAGGGAGGGGGGTGGAAAATTTTCTCCCATTGTCCTACAAGCAGCCACGACGTGAGCGTAACCGCGGAGGCTAACTTCCAGAGGGAAGCCCAGCCTCTGCTCTCCTCGACCGCCGTTTCCACCGCGGCTTTCCCCTAATTCCATTGAGACTCCAACGTGGAAAGATCGTCTCGCTTACAGGCCGAAAACTCGAGTGCCCGCTGACCTTAATCGCCGCCCTCCCCTCTGTTGCACGTAACTCCGCTACCTGACGGGGCAGGTCCATTGCCAGCTGTGTTACCACAGCGGGTAGACGTGGTCGAGGATGCTGAGATAGGTGCTGCGGGGCGCAGGGGACGCGTAACGGGCTCTGGACGAGACCTGGCCCTTGCAACACGTCCCTGGGAAACCAGATACACGGAATCGAACAGGAAATGTAATCGTGGCCGGGGAAACTTTTAAATCTGCGATGGGGACGCGTGACTCGAATACCAGTCGCAAGGTGCACCGCTGGCTCCTCCGGTTATTTACAATGGCGAGGCGATCGTGCGGTGCCATTGCTGGCTGCGCGTGATCACGTCTCTATTTTATATTGTACGCTCCGAGGATGGGAATTTATGGGAGACTAAATTCTAGCGTTTCGGGCTGGAGATCCGCGAAGATTGAATGCCCTTTGATCGCGGCGGGGGAAGCTTCAGGTTACGACTTCCATGATAACTCCGTTGGTGGTTGACGAGGACCTTGTCTTGCGAAATACACCAGTGATTCGGGCGAAGGTGGTAAATATACTGCAATAGCAGATTAAATGTGCCTCATCCCTCAGATTCGTCCCAGTCGAACGTATCGTCTAACCACTCTCCTAAAGTAAACGTTATTCAGAAGAGAGTCGGGACCTGGAACAAGTGTAATCGAAGAGACTTTCTCCTTCGGCGAAGTACTTAAAAGTCGCGAAAGTCGAGGAGCAGGGCGGAGGGAAGGTTTGACGGAAAGCCGTCTCACCCCTATCCGTCTGCAGGGGTCGCTTCCTCCGGGAGGGTTAACAATGCACGCCCCGAATGGCCACGTTTCGGTATCTAACGATAATACTTGCCAGCTTCGTGCTCGCGGTTGATACACAGAGGCTTATCTGAAAGTGGTTACGTATTTCAGGCTGACATTACCTTATCGGGAACGGGGCTGGTATCAAGAGAGGTAACGGCGACCCCACCGCGCTAAATGCAACCCCGCGGTGGCAGACGTCGCGTTTAGACGAGTGAGGAGCGCCGCCGTGATTCAATCGCCCTCGATTCTAATAACCAGAAGCAAACACGCCCTGCCGCGCTGTCGGCCGATCCAATTTTAATAAACCCCCGCCCCGAAACACGAGCGCGAAGCGACGGATTAACGCGATTCCCCGATCCGCCCAGGTCGCCCGGCGCTCGCTCGCTGTTTGCCCGGTTCAACAAGTTGCAAAAATCAATATTTGTTCGACCGCAAACTGGCGCGAACTAAGTCGCGAGCAGCCCGCGCCGCGACTCAACCGCGTCGCCCGACGATGGTAAATCATTTACAGTTTGTGTTTGGGAGCACCAACTGTGGGGCAAAGTTCCTGCTCCCTGGTAGAGGACTACTTTTCGTAGCAACAGTGGCTTCGAGTCAAGCATCTAAGTAGGAGTCCTCGGTTCTACGGCGTGTTCCATTTTGAGGGACCGTGTCCTGTGTTATGAAGTTGAAGATCCGCGTGATTAGTACCCTTGGGATACCAGGGCACGCTTCGGTTTAAATATTGTGGAAAATTCAATTGCATGGGAAACCATTGGAAGTTTGAGTCGAGTGACTTGGATAACTTGGAATTTCCTAAGCACGAGGCTAGCAGATGATGAGGTTTGCTTGTTCCTCGTGGTCCCTGCCCTCTGCAGGGCGAAGACAATTGACACGAACGTCGGAAAAGTTGCCTCGGCTGGACGAGCAAACGAACCGAATTACCTCGACATTATTCCTCAACAAGTTGCAACGACCAGTGGAGTCGTTACGGTGTATAAACTCATCAACGCGTTCCAACGTGCAGGGACCCATAAAACGGAGCCCGTTTTGCCTGCGCGGAGCAGTCGAGTACCAAGTGCAACCACTTCTGCAGAGCGTGTCGGTGGATTTAATGTGTACGTGGGCTCGCAGTGTGCGCGCGTGGAAAGGTCTATCCTAAATCCGGATTTCAAACTCATCCGACCTAATCCTCGGGGCTTGAGTGCTCGATGCAAAGCGCTTAGACGGTTTTGCGACAAATATCGATTGTCAGAGGGTACTATCGCCTGGCATTACTCGATATCTTCTGCAGTTATTCCGTGGCGAATGTAAATCCGCAGTGGGGTGGAGAGAAAATGTCGTCAGGAACACGGGGTGGAAGAATCCTCCCTAGTACTTCGACTCCGTGATTCAAGAATATTCGGAATAAAATCTCCTCTCGCACTGCCTCTGTGATTTCGTTTCGTTTGTCTTATATCGCTATTTTATTAGGAACAAAAGCTACGTAACATAATTAGTTATTGCGGGTGGGAGAAATCTAACAAGAAACTCGGGACGCGCACAAGGGTGTGAAGATAAACTTTGAATTCTAAATGCAGAATCCAATTCAGACTCGACACTCTATTCCACTGTTACAATCCACCCCCTGCAACTTCCACGTCTTCGCTACATTCCTTTCATCCGCGGTGCAATAGGCGTAACAACGTTAGAATCCACGGATAAGATGAAACGCTTTCCCAGCAATATCTCCCGACGCATCACTGCGACAAAACGAGAAATATCCGCCGCCTCGATGGACGGTGTTGCGCGTAATCTGTGCGATTGCAGCTGAATCGGAGAGGCGCGCAGTCAGTCGGATTTCCATGGAAATTTCCCATCGGAAAGTTCGCGGACGATTGCCGTCCGAGTGCAGGCATTGATAAGGAACGACGGCGTCGTTGGGGTGAATCTCCGAGCGGGAACGATGATAGGAAAAATACGACAGGAAGGTATTGTTCGAGGGAGCAATCTGCAGACTTAAGGCGGATTCACACATATCAGTGCCGTGACGGTTCGGTGGTAAAAAAAAATATCGTTTTCCTATTTCGGAGCGGCTCGCGCTTGTCAGTTACTGACACTGACAGCACTGAAGCGTCACGGAGCTGATATTTGCGAATCCGACTTTATTCACGTTCCCCGGGCGATCATGAATTAATTCGACGCGAGTTTCCTCGCCATTGTGCAGGGAGGAGCGAAGTTCGGAGAGAACCGTGAAAAACGAAAATTGCGCATCGGCGTTGCCCCGTAAAAACCGTGGCGCGAATTACGCCGTCTCGAAGCCATTCCCAGGCACCGCGGGCCACTCGTGTGCGGAATTAATTACGCGCTGTTCATAAATCCGCGGGGAGGGCTTAATGTATTCATGCTTTCGTCAACACAGGCCAGAAACCACCGCGGGGGGGGGGGGGGGGTGCAAAAAGTCACTGCGAAGACAAAGGGACAGGCTCCCCTCGAATTACTCCCGGGGATCGGGTGAAACTCCGGAAACTTGTCGGAACTTTTGCAAAGCGGGAAGCTGCCCCGAGGAAACTCGTTTCCATGACGGGAAAAAGAGAGATTATTCGGAGGACAAACAAGCTGTTCCACTTCAACGAGACGGAGTCTATCCGGAGCAACGATTTCTGGAAATCGATAGTGTATTAAATAGTATTTTTTTTTTCATTAAATGGTAATTTTAGTAAATTCGTATAGGTAGTGTATTAAATAATAAATTTAGTAGATAGTGTATTAAATAATTGATCTTAGTGAATTTGCAGAGACTCGTGGTATTGGGCACGTGCGTTGTGAATGGAAAATCATTCTCAGAAACGCCGACTTATCTTCATTTTCCCTGACTGTGCGTATATGTCATATTAGATTTAGCGATACCTCTATTCTAGTGCCTGTGAACATGTAACGGGGTAGGCAAGAAGGAAACATAGGGTGGATGTACCAGTAAATGAACACGTACCAGTGAATGGACATTTTTTATTAAAAGGAGTAAAATAAATTATTAAAATAACCAACTAATTAATTACAGACTTCTTTTAATTTCTTGCTTCGTATCCAAACAATTTTTGCAGCACGTAGGATCAATCGCGCTGCAAACAAAATTTTATAATAGTGTTCATTCATTAGCCTTAAGTGTTCATTTATTGGTGGATCTACCCTACTTCTTTTCGAGCCCTTCACTCCCTCATCGAGCAAAGCCTGCACACAGAATTGAAACTCTGAAGTCAAGATATGTTTCAGAATATTCAACATATTCTCGTATCGCTCCTATACGTTCGTCAGCGATAGCCATGGCTTACTTCTTTCACACCCCGTACATGGCACGAGGTTGGAGCGTTACATCATCGCCGACTGATTTTCCGTGAATCGTTCGACGTCCCTCGCAAAAGCGTGCACGCGCGAAAGAATCGACGGTGTCGAGAGCGGCATAGACGCGTGCTGAATTTATCGCGCGTCTATTTAAGAGAGGCCGAGGGGCGTAATCTCGCGAGAAGAACGCAGAGCCGCGATAGGATGACGCACGGACGGCTGGCCGAGGTCGATGCCATCCGAGTGAATCGTATCACTTGGTAAATGATTCAGCGTTAATGGTCAGAGGCGAAGCCTGCGCTGACGGTAATCATCTCCAGCTACCCGACCGCGGCTTTGACGAATAGCAGATCCCGAACAAATCATCCAACACAGTCCCCTCGAGGATGAAACGTTGATAATTGGATAATCGCGTGTCCTTTCGCGTAAATTGGGAAACTGATGAACGAGCCGGGGAGAGATATTCTTTAGACATGATTTGTGGCATTTAGAGGATATATGAAGAATCTGGACACGTGGCAGATGAGTTATGGAACTCGATGCGGAGTAGATTCGCAATTGTGGCACTGAGAGCCGAAGACTCCAAGCTCTTAGAATACTAGGACCGGGTGACAGAGGCTGAGGGACCTGAAGCTAGGAATCTAGAAATTGGTGAACACGCACACGTGATGTTACGTTGACCACGGAACCCAAAACCAGTCGACTTGTGGTACCTGATACCGTCAAGGTTTGACCTAAGCGTCCGAATGAGATCCGAGGATCACGAGAGTCAAGAAATCTCGAGGATACGAGGAACCGGGGAATCCAGGATCCCCAGATCTCCAAGATCACCCGAGACAACCCCAAAGTCCCATGAAACATCGACCTTTTTCAGCCCCCATAGTCTCCTGAAGCTTCACTTTGATAGGATACATATTTTTCCAAATAACAGACAAGGTCCTGGCGTTAGAAACGAGCGGCGCCCGTGGAATCGTCGAAACGGTGGAAATACTTATCGCAAATCGAGAAACGATGGCCTTCGATCCAACAAAATTACACATCACCAGTGGAACATAACCACGTCGCTGTATGTCGTGCAATGTCGATAGCGAAACCCAATCATCTTATCGTGTACCTGCACAGTGCGCCGCTTTCTGACTGTAACACGAACATTGAATAATCTGGACGGAAAGACAAAGTCCAGGGTAAGATTACGGAAGCGTGATCGAATGCAGGAATGATGTTTCAAAGAAACGAAACAATTAAACCGAGTGGAAGCTGACCGTCCCGTCATGTTTACCAGATGAATCACTGTGGAATGTATATGGCCGCAATTAGATTAGAAATATATATTACGAATGCAAAGATATCCAGTATTTCAGAACCCGGGCGAAAAAGAAAGCAAACATTAGAGCACGTCCAGTAAAAATCTGAATCTAGATCCACCTTCAACGAAGCAATTCCCAAGGCGTCGAAAATACCTTCCGAATTGGTAGCGGTGGGAGCGCGCTCGCCTTTATTTAGAAGCACTTTTCGCCACCATAAAAACGTCCATTCCAAGGGCCATTACGCGCGATTGAAATATATTTAGGCCGACTGGCCAGGCGGGCAGTCGTTCGTCTGCTTATTTGAACGCCATGTGAAAACATCTGGCCTATGAATGGCGAATTGATTTTTCCGCTGGTGGACGCGGTTCCCAGCCCGGTGTCCGGCTATTCGTGGACACGATCACTTACTAGAAGTAATACCGGGGCGGAAGAAAGCCGCCTCTGTACCGTGGTTACGGGCGCGTGTCAATCGGGCTTGTCCGCGGGCGAATTAATCGGCGACGAATGGCGGCGCGGGCCGGCTCGCCTGATAAAGATTCATCGCGACGGGGGACGCCGCTGGACGCCATCAGTGCCGAACACGCTTTCCGCGTTCACGAATTCAGGCCTGGGACATACGCGATCGAGCATCTGCATGCAGTCACGCAAACGACGCGCACACAACTCGGAATACGTGCAGGACGTAATCCAGACGCGGCTCAGACACTCGGGCATTCTTCATGGTAAAATTAGCAACGATAGGTGCGGCGGCCGCTAAATACGTCGTTGCTGTGTTTTTCTGGCCGGGGGATCGGGATACAAGGGCGCTGGCGAGTAGCGGGTGTGCGGTGGAGGAAGAAGCGAAGAAAGGGGGTTTGGGAAATGTAGGGGAGAGTGTGGAAATTGTGGATGGGAGATGGGGTGGCGGGGGAAGTTAAGATAACGTTGGTTGGCAGTGTAGATATTGGAGCAGACAGAGAGAAGCCTATGTTCAAGATTCTTAGAAATTCCTATGGTTGGGATTAGAAGAATGTGTAAGAGACCTATAGGGCAGGGACTTCTACCGAAACTGGAAATACCGGTATGATACCGGTATTTTTCGGTTTCATCTTCAAAACCTTTATAGAAACCGAAATACGCAAATACCGGTATGACGTCATACCGATATATGCAAATACCGGTATATTTACCTATATTCACCGGTAATTTTTTTGGTTTTCGGATTTTATTACAGTTTTCAAAATATTATTAGACAAGCATCTATACGCTAAACGTACCTATATTAATATATTGGTATTTTCATGAAAAGATATTACGTTATGTCGGTGTTTTTACAGCTCGAATTAACAAGGGTTACGAAGATATTACTTTAATCTACCATGTCACCGAAAGAAGAACCGGAAAAATATCGGTATTTATTTCGGTTTCGGTACTTCAACGATTTCGGTATTCGCCTATTTCGGTTCTATATCGGTTTCGGTATAGCTTTCTTGACATAATACCGGTATCAAAATCATACCGGTTTGAAGTCCCTGCTATAGGGTAGAGTGGGGCTAAAAATCCCGTTTCTCGTATAAACCTATGTAAAATTTAGTACTAACAATCTACAGATATCTGATGTTATTTTATATAAACTATAACTATTATGCTGTACGTTCACGAAGTTCGTTTGTTGATACTGTTATTTTCTGTTGAGTTATACCACAAAATGTTTGTCAATGCAAAGTGAACTTCTTGCCCCGCACACGGGGCAGGAAGTCCATTGCATAGTGTAGAAAGTCCCTGATGTATTTTCGTGTAATATTAAACTAAATACGTAAAACAACTCTTTTCAAATAAACAAATATTTATTAAACCAATTCTTTTTGGTATACAATATTGAAAGGAAAGCATGACTTCTTTAACAAGAATTAAATATATAAGTCAGAGGCTCACTTTGAACTAAAAACTCACGTTCAACTAAAACAAAAACACTATTTAAAGACTTTGGCATCGTGTCTTTATACTTTGGCCATCGTATTATGAAAACAAATAATAAAATATATATTTATCAGTCTGAGGGACTTGTTGCCCCAATGGTACCTCTATAGTTTCTGCGATATATATGTTAGAAAATATTATCATTCAGCAATAAACAATATCATGCACACATTACTAAAGGAACATACAATCTTAACGTACTAGGCTGATACGCTTTTAAACTGTGATTTACTTCGTATAAAACAGTAAAGACGACGTATTTCTTTTAGTTTTCGATACATAAAATAACGAAGGCGTCGTGCAATTCGCACGAACGTCCAGTAGCGAGTGGCGACTCTGTGGCAGAGTTGGGTAAAATGTAATCCAATTACAACTTACAAATTACGATTAAAATGTAATTTTGTAGTTGATTACACATTATTTTGTGTAATCGTTAATTTAGGTAGTTCGCCACAATTTTGTCATCTACCTAAATTAACGATTACAGCAAATAATGTGTAATCAACTACATAATTACTTGCATTTCATTCGTAATTTGTATTTTTTAATTAGATTACATTTTGCCCAACTCTGCTCTGTGGTCACCTCCGTTTCTTCTCGCCTATTACATAGTCTACTGCGAAACTCAATACATTGTTTAGGAATAGAGATTTTGAAGTCGGGACTTTTTACCAACCGGACTTTTAGCCCCACCCTACCCCACTGATTTCTAAATATCCATAATTCACCAAGAAAACTGCTCTTGTACGAGGCGAAGGTGAAAATTCCCTATAACGAAATCTACCGTAGAGTTTTCTGGAACCGACTGCAGAAACGTGTCCCTGGCGCTACAGCGGCGAGCAGCAACTGTAACAGAAGTTCCTAACGAAGACCAATTTCGTTAGGCTGCTGGGAATAGAAACGCGGTCTTAACTACATGAACAAACACTCGGTGTACGGTTCAAGTGGCGTTCGTAACGGAGGCGCTCCGTCTAGTCTCCGTTTCTCTCTCTTACTCCTGTCAGCCAGCGCGACTGGCCAGTCGCGTTCCGAGCGCTCGCGTAGCCTTGCCCGTAAAAGGATCAGGAAAAGAGAGCAGCGACGCTTAAACGCGCGCTATATACGCCTCGTGAAAGTGACGTTTGCTTGCCAAGTGCGCATAATGCGGTTTGCCCCCCGAAGGCGCGGGCAAAGCATTGTTACGCCGCGCAACGATACGTCTGCGAACTCTCCGCGCGTTTTCAGCGCTTCATATTCGATGCATTAAACCGCGCATACCTGATAACCAGCAATTCCAAAGGGGAGGATTCCTTTCTCACAGCCCCGCGATAAGAAAGAGCAGTTCGCGAAACTCGGGCAGCCGTGGTTCTTGATAACAGACAGCATAATTAGATGAAGCTGCACAGAGCAGTATCCGCCGAGGCGCAATTTTTTGTACCGCCGCCAGTGATTCACTCAGTTAGCGCCATTAACGGTGGGGATTCCTCTGTTCCCTTTTTGTATTTATTTTCATAAAAGCCGTCCACTCCGTGTATTGTCCGGCAGCTTGAATGTAAACCGGGCGTCCGCGGCAGGAACGTGTTCCATATCGTTTAAAAAATTTACGGCTTTGTCGGTTGACACACACTCTCCGCTGGCCATTGTAACTCTGCTGAATTTATTACGCCCGAATACGCTGGTGATTTTTTTAATGCCACAGCGAAGAAAGGACCTATGCTCTTGTCCGTGGGACTCGGATCGAAATACCATTATTCTCAGCGAATATACGAGGAACAGTAGCAGGTGGATCACCCTCGATATAACAGACAGAAGATCCCATTTTTTCCCCTCGCCCTGACGTGCGCTGCACGCTCTTAAATCATTCCGTTCCGAATTCCAGATACCAGTGTCCAACTATCATAACGTCGCCCCCTAGAATGCATGCGCGCACGTGCATCCAGCGCGAGCCTCGCGAGCGGGACATTCGCGAGCGATCACGCGATAATGTAGCGGTAGCCTCGGCAGACGTTGTGATACATGATTTCGGTTAGTGCTGTCACAACACGAACGTCTCCTAAATTTCAAACGATTATATATCTTCCGAAAGACGGCCGGGGACGCGGGCGTACAGGGTGGGTGTCGCGGGCCTCGCGCGCCCAAGCGTGCACGCGCTCAGGAATCCCGCCATTATGTCACGAACTTTCGGCCCCGCTATGCGGAAAAATCAATATTTATGGCACGGTGTCAACTGCCACCCTCCGACCAACCCGCGCCGTTTCCTCATCGGCGGTCTATTTCGGTGGCAGGCCAGATCCTCCGAGTCGCCTCCGCCGGCTTTCGACCTCTCGAGATCGAGTTTTGACGAGTACAAATGCGTCCAGGGAAAAAGGCAGCCGGCTGCTGATCGATAGGCAGGCCTGCTCCTGGAGAGCCCCGCGAAGAGGCAACCGGTCCACGGACATAAATCAACCACGTCGCGTCGAGACGGCTCGAAAATGAACACCTGCCGGCGTGAAACGTCAGGGGGGAACGGGCTTCTTCTCCTTTGCTCGGAGATTAGAAGAATTGGAGGTGCGGTGGATAGTTGGGGAAATCGAAATCGAGGTTGGAGTTCAGTTGCATAAGGATTCTGGGGGATAAACGGTGGTAGAAAATTGGAGATTTAAGAGGGTATTAGATTGTTTAAGACTGACTTCTTGTGAATATGTAAAAGTACACAAAAAGTGAGAAAATTGTGGATAATGGGGAAGTTATAGAATCAGTGCTGGATTAACCAATAAACAAAATAATCACGTGCCGAGGGCGTCACGAGAAAAAGGGGCACCATAGAAATTTTCTGAATTTTAAAATCTAATTTTTGTTAGAAACACTTTTTAGTCAAATTATCAGAAATTTCTAAGAAATCATACATTGCGTTAAAGTGTTCACCCTGTATAATGAAGCCTCAAAATCTTTTAAGAGCTTGGGGCCTCTAAAGGTCTTAACCGGCCCTGTATAGAATGCAAGAATATGTCTGTTTTATGATTTAGAGTTTGCGTTCCTACTTCACGAAGTAAATGTTCCTCGTCACGGTCAGACACAGTCATAGAATTTTCAAACCACCAGAGAAACGTAAAGTTTCTCTCCTCCAACAACAAATTTATGGTCCTGACACCATTCTTGCGTGGATTCATTCTCGGTACTATTCTTCGATAATTACAGCGTAGGTGGGTACCTGTCCAAAGGAAACGAAGATGAGGCACAATACCTGCGCGAGTTACAATCACCTCGCATTCGCGCACGTCCCTTGCAACTTTCCCATCACACGTTGCCCAAGTAACTATTATTTTCTACTTAGGCTGTATACATACACTACGAGCACTTCGCTTTCCCCACAGGGTTCTAAATCAATTTTGTCGTTGCCCCCTCAAGAGTGTCACTCCTCGAGGAGCTTCCCTCCTAGAGAAACAACCCCCGAAATGTACCTCCAGCTATGTACCCCTCTATCCCCGCCAGGAGAATGGACATCGAGATCCGTCTGGGCGGCACGGAGGAAGCAAAAACTTGCTTCGAAACGGGCGATCAATCAGAATTTCACGGCGAGTGGAATAGTGTCCACCCCCGGGTGCGAAAGGGGAGCCCAGGCTCCTCCGATTTACGAGCGATCCGCGAAGGGAAAGGGGTGCACCCACGTGAAGCTCGGCGTCTCTCTTTATCCCCGCACACCCGTCCGCCCCGAGGTGTAACGAAAAAGACAGCGGCGGAGAAAGGAGCAGAGGGAGGGGCGGGCGGCGGTTTATCGATTATCGACCAGAGCCGGAAAAAGAGCACAGCTTGATGGATTCAAACACGGCCTACCACTTTTCCTGACTGCTACTTCAACCACACCCTATCCTCGGTCACTGTTGGAGAGTCGTTAAAATGGAACGAGCATAGCGGTGGCCGGAGGGGCGGCCGCGGCGGAGAGGGACGGGGAAAAATTTCCGTACTTCCTGAAACTCGAGGGAACGGATCGTAACGCGACACCGGCCGTTACCTCGCGTTTCACCGACCGTCGAATTAATCCATCCGCCTCGGATTTATCGCGCCCCCGGATCGCTGGAAAGGCGAAGCAAAACCCCCTGTGCCCATCGCATCTTCGTGCCTTCCTCTTGTCAATTAGAGGAGAAAGGGAATCGATCCCTCCAGGGGAGCGTTTCGCCGAACGATTAATTCCTGGCCGACTAATAGGGAGGATCTTTGGCGTAGGATGCGATACGTTCGCGGCAGCATTAATCAAAACGCGCTCGGAGCAGCTGGAACGGCGGCAACAATACGCCACCCTCGGCGTCGTCGGCGAGCCCATTAATGCCCCGCCACGGTCGATGCTCCGCGATTCACTGCCACGCGTTTACTTTTAATCGACTCCAACGGCGAGCGAACCCGCGCGGGATTATTATATTCGAGAGCCCGGCGCGCGATCCGCTCCGCTCGCGCGAGTATCAATTACGCCCGATGGGAAAATATAATCCGCCGTTTTGGGACCGCGGCCCACCGCCACCGACACCTACGTCGAGCTACCGGCTGACTCGCACACCCCTCGATCGGCAGTTGGTGGATTCGCGCGGGACTCGCGTGACCGATCGTAATTGAATGTTATCGCACTTATCGCGCGAAGACGTGTGGCCCGCGCGAATTTGTCGCTTAATCGCGCGCCGCGGCGTGATTATGCCGCGTGCCGCGCGGCCGTATATTCGGGCGAATTAACGCGGTCCCTTCGCTGCTAGTGGCGAGAAGTGATGACGATGCAGGAGTGCTCGGGACATTTCGTGGAAAATATTCGGTCATTTGGTAAGTGATGCAGGGGGTGTAAAACGGGCGATGATCGTGGGATGTTACGGGTGAATTTATGCAGCTGGTGAAAGAGTGCGACCTACTTGAGAGGAAATTGTTAGGGGGAGTGCAAGACGAGAAGCGAGTCTATTATCGAAATTGGGGAATAATATGACAAAGATAAAGAATTGCGGAATAATCGTAGCCGGTGAATTTGTTAAGAGAGCTCGACGACGCATCGCGGAAAAGTCGCGAAATAGCATTTACGAGGCCACCTAATACACCTTAATAAACGAAACCCGTGGGGAGACGGAGCGACGCGCAAGAAGAGCCTCGGCTCGCGGAAATTCATTATCGCGCGTAATAAATTTCCGCGCGGCGGAGAGCGGCCTCGTTTTCCCGGGGTTTTCATTATTTCGAGGGTCTCTCTCGTTTATCTCATCGCCCCGACAATTTATCGCGATGTTTCGAGTTACGATGGGACAGTGGCGGCAAGCTGCTCTAAAATAATGCCGGCCTCCCCCTAATTATCCGCCTATCTGGACGACGGCGAGGGCGACACTGTGCAACCGCTTCGTCATTTTCGGCCGTGTGTCACAGCGATTGTCGCCGGCTTCTCTTTCGGGAACGTCCCGATACCAGAGCAGGAGGGTTTCCTCGGTGGATTGGATCTAAGTGCCACGCGGCCGGCGCGTCGCGACGGTGATCTATCTTAATCGCGAGCCGTCTTGAAGAGCACAGACGGTGCTCCAGGTAGGAGAATCTTGTTCAACGGGCGGCGTGAAATGTAACGTAGAAATGCTGTTGATAGAGATCAGAGTACAATTGAGGGCTCGGATGCAATAAGGGGACTAGCGCTCGAAAATGGGAAAAATTATTGTCCAAACGCTATGAAATATTGGAAAATTAAATGTTGTTAAACTGTATTTTAAAAAATATAGTGTTGTAAAGCTCGTCACGACACACGTTTTTTCTATTCACAGTTTGATTATCGAATCATTTCTATTCGAGCTAAAAATTATAAACGAAAAATTTTTCATCGTTCAAAATCATTATTTCTTTAAACATAAATTGCGATAACTTGAGTAAATATTAAGGGATCGTTATGAGACGTGAAACATAAAACTCAGAAAACTCTAGCGAAGCCGTAAAATGTATGCACAAAACCCTTATGTTATCAAATGTAATAATATTTCATTAAAAGGTAATACTGGATATAACCCATGTTTTTCAACGTTCGCCGTTAAAAAGTATCGAGGCAATTTTGAGGTACATATAACTTGCAGCGACAAAGTATTTCCTTAATATACAAGGAAGATTTTCACCAATTTTCACACTGATATAATAAATAATTGTAGAAGATATGACGATATATATAAACCTGCCGCGCCACCAATAGTCAACAGCCGCGTGTAATGGGCTATTTAGCAGTCTTAACATTCGCGTTGACAGTTGGCGCCGTGGGAGAATTATATATATCGTCATAACTTCTACAATTATTTATTAATCAGTGTGAAAATTGGTGAAAATCTTCCTTGTATATTAAGGAAAAACTTTGTCGCTGCAAGTTATATGTACCTCAAAATTGCCTCGATTCTTTTTAACGGCGAACGTTGAAAAACATGGGTTATATCCAGTATTACCTTTTAATGAAATATTATTACATTTGTTAACATAAGGGTTTTGTGCATACATTTTGCGGCTTCGCTAGAGTTTTCTGAGTTTTATGTTTCAAGTCTCATAACGATCCCTTAATATTTACTCAAGTTATCGCAATTTATGTTTAAAGAAATAATGATTTTGGACGATGAAAATTTTTTCGTTTATAATTTTTAGCTTGAATAGTAATGATTCGATAAACAAACTGTGAATAGAAAAAATGTGTGTCGTGATGAGCTTAACAACACTATATTTTTTAAAATACAGTTTAACAACATTTAATTTTCCAATATTTCATAGCGTTTGGACAATTATTTTTCCCATTTTCGAGCGCTAGTCCCCTTATTGCATCCGAGCCCTCAATTGAGCCATTGAAAACAAAAACGGACTGAACCACATTTTTTTTCTGCGAAATTGAGTTAGTAGGGTAAACCAACCAGTAATTGACCGCATACCAGTGAATGACCATTAGGCAAAGAAATGTCAATTATAAATTTATATGTTTATAAATGGAGTGTAGTTGCACTTTTAATACCCCCTATTTTTATTTACACGTATTAAGCAAACATGAATAAGGACAATTCTTATTAAAAGTATTTCACGAATGTATCAAAATGCGGCCATTTACTGGGCTTCTACACGTTTTGCCTATTATAATTGATTTTTTAAAAATTACGATAAGAATAAGTAATTATTTTTATAGAAATTTCAAGAAAAATAAATTTAAATGCAATTTCAACAGTTGTTTTGTTGTTATACATAAATATATTCAAGTGTTAATCTCAAAGATCCATAAATTCAGCAATTCGGTCATTCACTGGTTGGATTACCCTCGCAATAATATATTCCAATAGGAAAAACTTTTTTTTTCGATGTAGGCGTTCGAAAAAAGTGAGTTTCCATGAAGCAAAGATTGGAGAAGGGTGAAGACCAATTAAAAACAGGGATAAATTACCCAATCTTTATCCCGTGCAACGATCGTACGACGACGACGTAGGTATGATTCGATTATACTCCGAAACGCGAGCATGGTTCCCACGTCACAAGTTCGGCGTACAAAAGAATCTGCCTGGGGAAAGTAGTTTATAAGTGGAAAACAAGTGGGAGGTAAAGGAAGCAGAAGAGCCTAACATCGGGAAGAAGCTTCTTCCCCTTTTTATTTGCCCTCGCCCGAACATTCTTAAAGTGCTCGGAGCCTGTCCTCAAAACTTCGATCCTTTGAAAGTCCACGAGAACCGCTCTCGATCCTCCACAATACCGTGCGCTCTTTTAAATTGCAATCGACCGTGCCAGCCGATTTTTAGCACAGAGGATTTCGTAGCCTACCGTCCCGCCTCGATTCTTCAACTTCCACGTACGCTCCCGTCGTGAAAACGACACGCTACCTTTCAATCAAAAAGACTTCTCCGTACTTACACGCTGCCCCGAATAATATTTCATCCTGTAGGGTAGACCGGGGGCGGTAGTAACAGGGGGGCGAATGTAACACGCTAAATATCTCAAAACATATAATAGATAGTAACACCAATTTTGGATATATGATGAAGCATGACATTTGGAATATACACATCCATGCTCTAAGAGTACAGATACGCAATAGACATGGAGAGTGAAGAAAATAACTTTTCGATACCCTAAAGTAACTTTTCCTTACTGACTTAAAATTGTAATATAAACACTCCCTTTGCAAGTATGTGCTTGTTCGGTTTTTTAATCTGTAAATCGACCTGTTTTAAACTAATATTGATCGTTACTTGGCACTTTTAAGCGTCTCGTTAGTAAAAATTTATAATTTAAGTTCAAAAGCATGGTCGGGGGCGATTGTAACATCGGCAGTCGGGGTCGGTTTTACCGCAACAGAACCGAATAGGGACAAAGAAGGCGAATAATATTGTCTTATTTGCATGAAATCATATAGCATAGCACAAGCAAATCAAATGGAAAATGGGTGCAATATACTGAATGTAAGGATTGAGCAGATGAAGAATGCACCAGCCAAAACGCCTTTTATTTCTGCCAGAATTGCGGTTCCCTCTTAATTTATTATAGATTTTACTTTTTTCATTTATTATTATAATTGAAATCAATAAATATTTTAATTTTGTAAAGTTATATTTGTGCTACTATCGACTCCATGCAGTGTTACAACCGACCCGGGGTCAGGAACGGTTGTAACACTTGCTCCGCTTCTGATTTTTTATTAATAACCGGAATATTACTTGACATACAGCGAAACTGTTGTGGCTCAAATAATGTCAGATAAATAAGTAACATTTTCGTAAAAAAACTTTTGTTGTAACTGTAATAGTTTTTGCGTAATAGTATTCCAAAGTCAAAGTGTTACTACCGCCCCCGGTCTACCCTACCACCACCGAATCTCCGACTCTGTCGTAGATTTCCACGTGATTACGACATCCCCAACCACACCCCCTCGCCCCTTTCTCCCGAATCTCTTCCACTTGACGAAAGTTCCTTTTAAAGGATTTCCAGGTTGACGCAACGCGAAACGATCTGTCCCCCAGTCACCCTAGATTCCACGCGCCGTCGATGGAAAGTTACGCGAGACGTTGAGCAGAGCAGCAAAGACGCGTGGTACCGGTCGGTTAAACGCGAGTCGAGATTGGTAACGGTATAACAGTTGGGTCCCCGCGAGCTTTCTTCGCCGGGCAGCTGTAGAACGGCGATTGAAACGAGGCGATACGGTTACGCGCGGTAACAAGATCCCGCTCGTAGGTTTCTATTTAAATTGTGGAAAATGCTCGGCAAACTAGCTCCCCGGCGCAGCCCTCGTCGTGCCGACAATTGGTCGCTCGCGAAAGAGGGAAAAGCGTGGGGAAACTTTAAACTACGTGGAACCGGCGTTCGCCGTTTACACTAGCGAAGAACCAACCCCGGCTCGGCGGAAGAAGTGTGTTTAATTTGGAAACAGAATAGGTACCGTGTTCTTTACCCCCGTCGCTTTTTCTCCTCCGCTAACGATCTAAAGGCAAACACTCAATTATTTCACTGGGTGTCGAAGGTAGGGCGAAGTTCCTTAAAAACGCGACAGCGGAGTCGATTTTTCTTCGGACCGAATCTCGTAATCTGCAAGTCTCATTCGACGGACCGCGAAACCTTTGGGTGTACTCCATCTTTCCCATAGAGACAAACTTTCTCCGTTTAGATGCTGTCATCCTCTCCGCGAATCGCAACCCGGCTTCTTTGGTCACAGCCTCCTAATGGCCACTTGCAAATTCACCTCGTCTGCACGGCGACTCGAATCCACCGCGAATTTCAACGGCTTTTTGCCTCGAATGCAAAGGCACCGTGGCTGCGCAGTTGCCCCCCCGGAAGTTTCGAATTCGCGTTAGTTAGGAATCGGCAGGGAGTGCATAAGAAATGGCGATCCGAGAGACAAGCTTTCTCTCGGCAGACGGTAGAAGTAGGTCGTGGGCATTAAATACGTCAGCGGCTTGTGTGTATACGAAAACCGCGAGGGAGCGTTCCGCTACCGCGTATGGGAATATAATTCTGCGCCCGTGTCACTCCGCCGCGGTGGAGAGGCTTAGAGTTTCTCCTCGAGAACTTCATTTCGCCCCGCGAATTACGGCCGAAACGAGTAAATTGAACGGGGGATGGGGCGCGTCTTAATGATTCGGGTAACGTGCCTTAAATGCCACTTGATATCGTTGAATAAATTTCAACTTCAGCGCGTGCAAGGACTCGAATCGTTGCGACGAAGAGAGAGAGAGAGAGAAAGAGAGCGAGGGACAAAAACAGCTGGATAGGCTTTTAATAAGCGAAGTGACAATTACCGAGTTGCATTATTGCCTCTCTGGATGCGGAAATAATATAGTCGTTAACTTGGTTAAGCTTTCAAATGCAGAGATATGTAGGAAGGTTCGATACCAGACGCTAAATGGGCGTTTTAATTAGAGGATAGATATATGGCTCCTGTTGCCACCTAAATATGCTGGAAATAAAGTGGATGTTAAGCTGGTGATACTTTCGGCAGGCAAGATGCGTGAAAAATTGATGCTCAATCCGAGAGTGATGACTGCACGGAACACGGCCCTAGCTTGGAAGGCAAAGAGGGACCCTTACGCGCCTCTACCTTGCTCCACCAAGCAGACAACGATTCCCCCCGTCTGACCCCAGTACCCGCCACCCTCGTAAAGCACGGCTGATTCTGTCACACTCGCAAACCACCCCCAATCGAACCTCTTGCAAGGACCCGGCGCAGGTGAGCCGGGGCTAAACACGCGAGCGATTAAAAACCCACCACCCAACTCCCTGCTTATGAAACATCACGAAAGCACCGCAAGCTGATAGAATTTAATCGAACCTCGTTATAATAGCTGAAACGGGAAGAGACCCACACAGCCACGCACCGCGGGCCGCACGGCCGGCTCGCATCGATGCTCCAAATAGAATTCTCCGCTGCAAATCAGCGAAACGCGCGGCAGCTCTCTCGTTAACCACTTCACAGTGGATATCTTCGACTAATGCACGCTCAGCCCCGCGGCTGACGGACGCCCGTGGCGGTCCACGGCCAATTAAAATATTTCCATTCGGGCGGCGGGCGGGCTGGCCATCGGTGACGCGCCAACAGCAAACAGCCCCGTATAAATCCAACGTAGATCCGCCATTCTGAAATAACAGCCATCAAGCTGCCCGCGGTGGTGATATAGTTGGACGGTCGCGGCGCGAAATCCAACTCGCGGGGGCCACGGGGCAGCAGAGCGTCGCGCTTGATTCTCGCGCGGCCAAGGTGTTAATCTTAATCCGCCGAGGCTAACCGGGAGGGCGGTGTGGGTGAGTTATCGCTGGAATTAAAGCGCGCGAAAATTCATGGCTATGTAGGGGAAGCCCGGGCAAAGCGAATGCCCTGGGCAAAGCGGATAGTCTCTTTTTTGACTTTGTTATTAAAGATGGCCGCACGAGTCTTTCCTGATCGAGAAAGCGACCGGTTGTCCATGCCATGACAACACAATAAACTACGTGATTGCTGTTGTGCGTCGTTTGTAAAGAATAAACCAAAATTGTGCGTTTTCTTACATATTTCGCTCAGGTATCTACGTGGGTTTATTATTAATAGTTATCGGTATTTACCACACTAAATGTTTTTTATAAGATCTCTATGTTCTTAAGATTCTATTAGAGGTTAACATTTTTAATTTGTTGTTCATACTTTTAATAAACATTCCAATTTTCCACCAAGTGGGTTCTTTGGGCAAAGCGGATGGGGGCAAAGCGGATGGTCAATCCTCTTTGCCCTGCTAATCTCGGTCATATTATTATTGCCGTTTTATTTTATTCTAGCATGGTTTTCCAGCACGGAAATAGTAAAAATAGCTAGCCCTACTTGTAGCCGTCGAGCAAAAAAAAACGACAAAAAAAGATAAGGAAAATACTGTATATTTCTGCTTGGTATGTTTTGAGCCATACTGCGACCCCCCATCCAAAGACTGGATCCAGTGCAGCCAATGCACCAGATGTGCCCATGAATGCTGCACTATGTATAAAGGATCTAGCAGTTACTTTTGTGACGAATGCCAAAATTAACTATGCATTATTTAATAACATCCGCTTTGCCCGACCCCTTCATCCGCTTTGCCCAGGGGGGTAGGGCAAAGCGGATTGATTGACTTATTTACGTTTTTCATTGTAAATAGGTTTAAATGTTTTAGTTATTAATTTTTTCCTTATTCTATCTAAAAGCTGATTAATTTTAAAAGATTATTATAATAAAAAATATTTCTCATCTCAATCGTAACTGTGTTATTTTTCTCACTAAACCTTAACACAGCCGCTTTGCCCGGGCTTCCCCTACAGCTTCCGACGGGGGCTTCTCGATCTGGCCGATGGCGGGCGGCGGTAAAGATCCGTGTATAATATACCGATATACACATACGTGTATGCACGGAACCGTCCGAGTCGCGTGTACGTGCACGCAATTCGCGGGTGTGCTCGCAGTCGAGTCACGTGCATCGGGCCGCGTGATCGATGGCGGTCGTTCCTTTGAGCGATGTCGAAAACCTGGCACCGGCTTATTTCATACCGGGCGCCTTTGAAATTTGTCGCGAGTCGTCGCGCGTACTTGAAAAAGTCGCGAATGGGCGAGCTGAAATATGGTTGCGCGCTGGGGCTCCTCTATGTAGATACGGGATGTCGCTGGAAGGGAAGTTGAATTTCACAGTCGCTAGAGGGTGAACGAAGGTGGAGTACATTCCGAACCAAGGGTCACCCTGTATATTCAATTTGTTGCACACCCGCGGCCCGAACCTCTGGATCGTGGACCGTTCCGATGAATTCCCGGTAATACGATGATGTATCGGCTTATTCGTCTCAATCGCGGTGAAAATACCGCGCGGGCAGCCCTCGGCCTGTGAGAAATAGGCGAGTATAGCTCGTCCGCGGGACTAAAAGCGCACGCGCTCGAGCGTGCGTCAGGCTTTGAAGCAAACGTCACGCGCTGCACACCGCTTCTAATAAATTCCGCCGCGGCGCGATGATAAATAGAGGCGGCCCTCGGTTTTCCCTGCGTTTTCTTTCGTGCGATACGGGGCCGCTCGTCGAATCGCCGCGGTGTGCTTTCGCGGAACGCAGCAAATCGCCGGGAATTCGAGCTGTAGGCAGGGTGTTTAGAGGCGCGATTTACGGCGGCAATGTATGCGGCGCACCGGCTACACGTTTATCGACCGGCGGACAAGCAACTTGTGCTCGAGCACACGGAATTATTGGAATAATTTCCACGTCACTTGGAGCTCGACGCAAGGAATCAATCTCCTCGGCAGTCGATATTGAGAAAACACCGATAGGATCGTCGCCGTTCCAGCATAATATTGCTTTTCCATATCCCTGGCGCGCCTCGAGAATCAAGAATCCCGCGAGAAATCATCACGGCTACCCAACGCGCTAGGTCCGGGGACTTCTCCCGGAAGATATTACAATCCCCTCTTAATTCCGGTGTCTATAATATAAACACACCGGGCGAATCGGGACCACAAAGCGTTCCAAATCCTTTCGCCGTTGCACGCGGCTCCTTCGGCGATCCCTCGAGAAGGAGCTTTGAGGAATGGCAAGAATCACCGCCGCGTTCTCTATCATCTCTCCCAGTAGAATCTGCCGTTCCTCCGTGTCCACGTTACGCGCCATTAATTCCCGTTCCCGGGGATCGCGGTGCAGAGAGGCTCTCTCAGCGCCGGGAACGTTATCCCGCGGAACGGAGCAGCGCCGAGGGAAAGACTCGACACGCTCGTGGACCGAATTGTCTCGCTCGCCGGGCGGAGAGCGTAAATCGACTCTGGCCGTGTCTTGGCCGCGGCGAGATTAAAATTTCAATTGGCTGGCGGCCTCGCGGAGATCGCCTGGCGGTAATTAAAGTGAAACCGACGCAGCTTCCATTAGCGGGGTCGAGGGAGCGTGGACGGGGTTGGAGAAAAACGGGGCGCATGCTCGCGAGAAACAGGCGGGCAAAAAGCATTTTGCCGAAAGGAGAGGAACGCGAGGGAACACCAGCGATTCCTTGCGTGTGCGCGCTCAAAAGCCTTCGGAGGGTTTAGACGCTCTTTAATTAGTGCGTCCGCCGTGGAGATAACAAACAAACGTAGCAGCAACAACAAAAAAGAAAGAACGCGCGCGCGCGCGAGAGAGAGAGAGAGAGAGAGAGAGAGAGAGAGAGAGAGAGAGAAAGGTGGGGAGAGGACAAAACGTAGGAGAAAAAGCAAGGAAAGAGAAAAAGAGAGAGATATATAAGCATTGTGACCGGAGAGGTATGCGAGAGCGAGGACTCGCGAATGGACGGAGCGTGAACAATGCCAGATCGTGCAAGCATCGACCATCCGGTGGGACAGAAACAGCGACAGAGCTCATCTATTATTGGCGCAAAACAGAAATAAAATGCAGTGCGACGGCCTGTGAAACCTGTATGGTGCTTGCGTTTCACCGACCACTTTTGCCCCCCTCCCTTCAACGTCTCCTTTCGATAAATTCCCGGTTTCTGTTTCAATTCCGTCGTCCATTTTTCAAATCGATAATGTGATTTTCTGGCGACACAACAGCGTTGTCTAGCATCGACGCCTGCGTGTGAAATTTATATGGTACTGTCTTCTGATGCTGGGTATCTTTTCGGTCTGTTGTTGTGTTGTATTTCGACAGTAGTAGCGGGGAACAAGTTCTGAGCAGTTACTTCGATGAGAAGCCTCTGTTTTCGAGGCTCCGTCTACGTTTGCCAAGCGCGGCGTGCGGAAATAGGTGAACGATTTGACTTCAGAGCGGACACCCTGTGCACTTGGTCCCATCGCTACTCCGCAACCCATAGTACGTATCGATATCACTGTGTGCCGTGTCCGCGAGCTTGCGTTCGACGCGATTCGCGAGAGGGCGTCTGCGAATCGCCGGGGACTTGTGCCCATCGAAAGCTCGCGAGCGAGGCACGAGGTACGGTCGCTTCGAGTGCTCGGCATATTTGATCGTACGCGAAACAGGCGTGTTTCGACATCGCGGAAGCGCTCGTAAGAGATTTGTCAAGGAACACTCACCACGGTGATGGGGTAGACTGGGTTGATAATTGTGAAGAGGAGAACGTGATTTGGTGTGTTATTGTCTTCTCTGGAAAAGAAAACCAGAAACATATTATTAAAGCTCCTTCAAGAAAATTGTCGCACGGCTTAGGTTACTATAGCCCTCGCGAGCAACGAGGACAGGGGGCTGGGCAGCTTTCCCTCCTTTCCCAACCCCCGCCCGAGCGTTGTCACATAATTGTAACGATTTAATTTGACGCGACTCTCGCGTAGTCACGGCTGCGAGAAATTCTGCATTTCCCGGTGAACAGAACGCCCTGAATCCCAGTCAAATTGCATCAGCCAGTGCACAGTTGGCGAATTTTTTCCTCTCTCTTTCTCTCTCTCTCTCGCTCTTCTTTTTTCATTAAATCAGAGGTACAGGGAGAAATAGAGAGAGAGAGAAGGGGTTCGTCGTGGGCGCGAATATTCGATTACTGGCCCCGAAGAGAAACGGAGGAAAAATTGTACGCTGGTAATTTCCTTGGGATATTCAACGCGGCAGCGCGGTAGGTACAACGAAAGGGAAGCACCTATTGATAGATGTGCCGGCTATACATTTTTCATGCACCTGCCTCGATGCCATTCTCTCTTCCGCCTCGCGTTGCAACCGATTGGGAATTCAACTGCCTACCATTTTTCCGCGAGGAGTGAAAGAGGCGCGCCACCGTTGCACCGTGCTCGGGTTTTTCTTTGCAATTCAAAACGACCAATTCCCCGCGAATCTGTTGCTTCCACTCGGAATTATGGAACCTCGGCATCCAACAAAGGTGTGGGGAGTCTCTGGCTCGATAATCGTATAACAAAGAAATTTCCACTGTGCTACCGTAATGACAAGTGCCTCTGTAAATTGCCCAAATTCAGAGGTAGATACAGAAATCGAGCTGTGTTCCTTTTAAAGGGCCGGCGACGAGCAGTCTGATTATCTCGGGACGCAGCCGTTTCCTATCGATTTCCCGAGCGGCGACATCGCTGCAACGATGGCTCGAGCGTGCAATTGGCTGGTGATAGCGGGAGGACGGTGGGGGTAGCGCGAGGCATGCATCGAAATTAATTAAAACGTCGCAGACGGTCACCAAAGTTTCATACTGATCCGAACCCGCCTCCTTCCTCGGCTCGGGCCAAGTCTAATAATAAGAAGTTAACTCGAGCGTTAAGCGTGATTCAGAGCGGCGGGAATTCGATATCAAGCGATATCCGCTCGGTGAACTTGCTCGCGCTAACTTTTCGCCCGAGCGCGATCGTCGCCGCTGCGTCTTACGGGCGGGACAGGCCGGGAGATGCAGTTGCGTCTGACGGCGAGTGCAGCTGGATGCGGCGTGCAACACCGATCGCCAAGTAACACCTGCACACCGTGATAATTCCAATTCCGTTCTCGGCGGCACGCGCCTCCCCGCGATCGAACAGCACGATTAAAAAGTGCCGCTCGCTTAAGGTACAAGTTCATTAAGCCGTCCATTGGACCTGTCCCCGTTCAAACTTCGTGTCCTTTAAACCCTTTCCACAGTTTTAAGTCCCTGCCCTTTCGAGCCAACTATGTGCTTCCCTTTTATGGTCAAGTTTCACGACGAGTAATCTGTTCTGCACTTCGGCCCCATTTCGCCCCGGCATCTGCACTGGCCTCCCTCTCTTTTATTCCCTTTTCTGCTTCGTGCTCGGCGATTCGTATTTCTCGCGCGGTTCATCGCAGTGTAATAAACCCCGCGATACTGTTATCGTAGTTAGAAATTTTGAATGTATCTTGTTCGGTAGGGGGGATCGGCAAGGAGCAATAAATCGTTTAACCAAGCACGCGAGTCGAGCTACTTACTTTGTCGAACGAAGCGAGTTGGTGCGGAAGCTAATGGGCCCAGGCAACGCGATATTATGAGAGCTATTGCTGGGGAGGAAGGAAGAGGGCTAGTACGATCGTATTAATAAATACCACGAAATTCAGGGCCACCATCGCGTAAAGTAATTAAAAGATCGCGCACCCTACAATTCTCCATCGCTCGATAAACCAATATTCAACCGAAATATAAAAACTCCCGCATCTCTATGCCACCTTAACTAAACCATCCTCGCAGATTCTCAGGACAAAGCACCAAACTGAGCACACTTACGTTACAACGTGCTACCAGAATCATCTCATTGCCCGTTCGTGAAAATTCACAAACTACGATTCTGCAACTACGCGTAAACGATTAGAATGGATTGTTTTATGTACCTTTTGCGTCGTGGCTCGTCTCCGTACCCGCCGTACTCGTGATTCTGAAACAGACAAGGGGCAAGTGCATTAGCGAAGTTGGTATGTAAGACTCTGATAACAAGGAGTCGCATGTTTCTGAAGTTTATCGCGAGGTTTTTCCGGCGCATTTCTCGGATCCGATCGCCGCGCGTTTCCAGAGAGGCGTGTAACGCCGGCTCGCCTTCCGCGTGCCGATCGCGCGCCGCCTAGCCGTCCCTCGCGTATTGGTCGAAGGTTGCATAAGAGAAATTCACGCTGCGGTTTTGGCTGAATTTCGATGGTACGCGATGTCACCAGGGATGCGTACTCGGGCGAGCTATTAATACACGTCCACGCGTCTTTTTACGACAGCACCCAAAGGCGACGGAAATAGTGCAGCGGGACAGTTTAGGGGCGGGTATGTGTCGGACCCTAGGTAAATCCTTAAAGCGTATGCAGAATATCGCTTGCGCATCCATCGATTATTGGGAAACAGCGTGTCGCCGGAAAGTACGCCGGGCAATGCAGCGATGATACACTTCGACGAAGCTGATTAGTCGCCAACTGCTGGGATTATAGAAGTGGCGTTTAAAGGATCAAGTGTTAACTTATAACTTCCGAGGATATTACCGAACAATCTTACATCCTTCTGTTTCACTTTCTAGCTTACACTCGGGCTCTGAGGAGTTTAAATACCCTGTACAGCGTATGAAGAATTCCAGCTCATAAATTTGTAAGTAGATTCCAAACGCAAAGCATCTCCGAATGCCTGCAGTAGCCTGACAATGCGTTCCTATAAGAATACTAAAGTACAGCAGAGTGGCTGCTTCTTTAGCCTCCAAACGCTTTCCAATTACTCGCAAATCCATAAATTTTGCACGAACAATAGAATTGATCTACCGGCGCTTTCCCACAATTGAGTCGCGGCAAGTTTTTCCGTAAATAACGGGCACAATGAATCGCGACGTTAATCAGGCAGAATTTATATTCCCGATAGAGCATCGGAAAAGTAAAGGAGCGCGATATTCTGAATGTATGCAAATTTTATGTAACGAACGGTAATACGTATCGCCGACGGCGCACCGATAGCCTTACGAAAGTAATTTAATTTCGTGATTTACGAGCAACCCAGCTTCCCCGCGGCGCGCACTTCACGGGAACGCTGTTTAGCGTGTAACGCGACAAAACTTTATGGCCCCGCTGTCTTACGTAACCGCGCCGTGCACCGAAATAATTCAATCGATAACGCGGCAACGCACCCTTCGATTAGGTACACGGGATTGGTACCTGGCCGAACGGATGAGCCGTGAAAAGGCTGATGGGTGCGCAGAAGAATTCAAATGGAACGGCGCGCTGCCCGTTAGAAATTAACATTCATTATTAGTCGCCAGCCAGCGGCGATTAGTCGCTCATTTCCATTCAAGCGCCGTACGCGCGCGTCCTTTAAATTTCAATACCAATTCCACCCACACACCATTCTTCCATCTATTTTCAAGCACGGCAATGCGCTAACTGCTAACAGCGCGTGCCTTCCAGGCTCTTATTATAGCGGACGATACAATTTGTACTTCCATCGAGGAGCGACGGGCGATTTTCCTGGCAGATCTTCCCGCGTGGAAGTCGATGGGTAAAGGGGTCCGATAATTTTCAAGCGTCCGCATAGCGTGACGCATCGAGGATCGGAGCGGAAGGTGCCATGCAGTCGGAAGGTAAAACATTAAGACCGTCTAATAGGATTAAAGCGAACTTGCTCGGGAATAAACTTTAAGCATCTTTCACGGATTATTCGGGATAGAATGAATGCATCGAGGCGGGGAGTTAGTTGGACGACGAGCGAAACTCGGTGCCCCTCGAAGGAGCTTCCTTGTTACTTGGACGGTGGAATCCTCCTCTAACTGTTCGCCGAAGGCAACTAGCATTTACGTTATAATCCCACAGATTTACGGAAGTCCAATGTTCCCAATGCTCATCGTAAAAATCGTAGAAGGCCCCCGATACTTGGTTGAAAGCACGCCGAAACAATGATTACCTACAGACCAGGGCTCGAGACTCTGAGCCCCAAACAGAGTTGGGCATTATTCGAATAAAATGAAGTTATTCGGGAATAACGAATAATTCTTTATTCGGATAATGCCGAACTCTGCTCCCAAAACTCCCCCAAATCGTTCAAGTCGATTCCTTCCCCGAATCTTGCTGCTTACGCCCTCGTAACCTACCTCTTCGTGCCTGTTTACGCGAGCCTCGGGCCAGCGCGTGTCCGAGTTGCGAATATCGGCGGGGAAAATAAAGGGAAACTGGGGGGGAATGCAGAAAGAGTTGTGTCGGGCGGCGGGCCAAGCAAAACAACGCCGAAGCACGCGAAGAAAAAAGGGAGGGCACGGGATCTTACGGAATGCCTGTTGGCAGAGGCTGGGCGATCCAAGATTTCGTGACGGCGTGTCGCGTCGTGTCGTATAGAGCTCGCATAGTATCGCCGTTACGAGGCACGCGAGGTGAGTCCCACGTAGAGTCTGTAATACTTTGTTATAAACATAACTCAGCATTGGCCCGGCGCCAGCCACGTGGTTCCACGCTCAATGAATCGCGCCGACCGCTCCGCGGAAAAAAATATCGCCGTCGGAACCTGCTCCAATAAATCTCTCCTTGCCCGATCGAACGCATAAATCGCGCTGGACCACGACCGTTTTCCTGTGCTCGCGATCCCACTTCCGATCGGCGAGGAGGAGACACGCCACTTCGTTCACCTGGGGCTTGTCTGTCGCGAAGATTTAACGTCTCTGCACTTTAATCGTCGAGTGGCTGGACCCTGGATGCCCCGGGTCATTCGTGACCCGCGTCTTCTTGCTTGCAAGCGTCTGGATATACATACTAAACATCGGCGATGAGCTCACTCGATTCCCCGTGGTGTACGACGAGGAGGAGACGGGGAGCTGATGCGTTGAGTTTTGAGAATCTGTAGGATCGTGGTCTGTAGTTTGGGAGAGATTTCGAATGGACCCGCGGGACTCGCGCAAGTCGGGGTGCAAACGAGTGAAACGAAAACAAGGCGAGGGCATCGTAGATCGTCCCGGAGTGGAGGAGAAAGTCGATTGGCGGCGTGCCAACCACGTGCTGATAAAGAGATTAAACTCGAGAACAATGCTTATGCTTCGTAATGACTTAGTTTGTCCACCCAACAGAACCTTCTCGCGGGATTCTTAAAAGGAGATCGAGGAAGCCAAGTTCTTGGAACCATGTCCCCGGGATAGGTATCCATCTGCTGGGACGGGACTATTGCACCTTATCATTGCACCTTCAGGCTACTCCTTCAAGTAAGTAACTTAAGGGGGAACACCACTGTGACGGCCGGAAAAATGAGCCCATTTTTAAGATTTTTATAAGGAATAACTTACAGTTTTATTATAAAATTGTTATTACCTATCTTTAGAACAATGTCTTAAGAGACTATAAAAAAAAGTAATAGAAAAACAACATGCATAGATTTCCATATACTGTAAGCGACGGAAAAAGAGAGCCACCGGCGCCGGGAATCGAACCCGAGCCGCCCGCGTGCTGATCAGCAGCGTTAGCCACACCGCTACGCCGACTCTACGCGGTCCCTTCTATTCCGTCGCTACATTACTTTCATTGGGACGCCACCTATGGTCATAACTTTGCACTCATAGGCCGTTCCCTAATTTGCCCTAAACTCTTACAATACAGTTAATCTCCTACACCCCTCACAAGAAAAACATAGGTCGCTTATCGAAACGATATCTCTGGAACGGCAACTCTGAAATCAAATTTTTTTTTTAATATAATCGGTATGAGTGTAGTTTCCGTTGTGCGTACCGATTTTTAAAAAAAATTATTTTTGTAAAAATGGTGCGCTTGGGAAGAAAAAGTTTCGAAAATCGGCAAAAAAATGGATAGTTTTTCGAGCGTATTTCAAAAAATATGTCTTCGATCAAAAAATCGGTACGCACAACGGAAACTACACTCATACCGATTATATTAAAAAAAAAAAAATTGATTTCGGAGTTGCCGTTACAGAGATATCGTTTCGATAAGCGACCTATGGTTTTCTTGTGAGGGGTGTAGGAGATTAACTGTATATGGAAATCTATGCATGTTTTTCTATTACTTTTTTTTTATAGTCTCTTAAGACATTGTTCTAAAGATAGGTAATAACAATTTTATAATAAAACTGTAAGTTATTCCTTAAAAAAATCTTAGAAATGGGCTCATTTTTCCGGCCGTTACAGTGGTGTTCCCCCTTAATTTGGAAGCAGATGTCGCGTCTCTGCTTCTTCGCCCCTTAGTCTCTGCATCTGTGAGTGTCAATCTGTATCGACAATTGACTGTGGATGCACAGGTTCACATGCACTGCAAACTATCGATTGCCAGCCGCACAAGTGCATTCTACGTCAGCCATTGCACACGCAGGAACGTGGCTTAAAACGATCACCTACTTAAGCACTGACCGTGGGCCACACGTAGCTACAATTTAACGTCGCTGGCGAAACAAAAACTCGTGCCTTCCGCGTGGCAGGCCACAAACTTCCGTTGATCATCGTTTTTCCCGTCGGCGGAAACTATCCCAAGCAGCGGCAAGGTTACATTTTATAAACCGTTAATGCTCGTGACCATTTTTCAAGGTTCCTAGCCACGGAACGCATTACCGTCGCTGAAGGGGGGCGGCGCGTTGCAAGAAACTTCTCGTCCGGGGGTAGCAAGAGAAATTTCGCGACGGAACATTCTCGTGCAGCGACCGGGCGTTGCTTTTTCCTCGCTCGGCAACCCAGCGGCAAGCTAGGCTGCCGTCGAAATTAAGGCGAAATATACGGAAAGTTTCGTCTTACGGCGCTCGCCCAAGGATGCCGCGGCGCAGAAGGCTGTACGTAATTCATAGCCGACAAGATAATTGGGCCACCGCGATTCTACAGACACAGAGGCTCCTGCACGTGTGCGCGCACAAGGGGACTGTGAGCCTGTGCGCGCGGCCGCGGCGGATCGTTTTAATGTTTCGCCCCTTTGCCCTATGAATTTTCCAAGGAATTGCATGGGCCAAGTTAGATCGCGTTTACACGATCCATTTAGCCGCGTTATAGTTCCCGTACCCCGTTGGCGTCTCTGCGCGCTCGTGGTCGTTGAACACGTGGCCCGCGTATCTCGTCCTGCGCAGCCGAAGAGGTGTGCCGAAGCAGGGGCCCGCGAAGGCAGAGGTCCATCGAACCGAACGATACCGTTAATAGCGCAGATTAGCCTCATCACTTTGGATTACCCGCTCTACCACTCTCGCGGCATCTGTTCACCATGCAAAGTAAATAGGTGCATACAGATCCGCGGCTTGTTGCTGTGCTTCATGCGCGGCGTATCGATTCACCCCGAGGGTGGTATCGTATCGCCGAGTTGGAGCACAGGAAAAACTGAACAACTCGGGGCAAGCATGACGAACGGGAGCTGAGGTATACAGAATGCCTTCTAACGCAACTGCTGCCGTGGATATGAATGGATATTAAAGTACCTACCGGAGGAATAGGACGGATTGAGAATGTTTTGGGGCAATTATCCTGCTGGTCCATGAGACTTATTTCGGGGTATCTTGACGAAGTACTCGTTATTGTACCCAGGAGTATTCATTCTTAACGAATGGTGTCATTTGTGATGAAGTACCTCTGCTTTCCTTTACCATTTACGTGACTGGCAGAATCTTTACGGCGACTTCCTCGCACAAGAACGATAACGCAGCTTCGCAAGAGGCTATGGATGACTCGAAGGCTGACCCACAGGCTCGATCCTCTTCCCACGTGTTTCAGCTTGAGCCCAAGAGGAAATCTCGGCTAAATGATTTTCGACAATGCATTATGGGCGCGGTACGCGAGGCTGTCACCTCATTAAGTTCTCGCATTCCATAGTAAAGTCGGAGTCAGAGTCCAGCGAGCTCCTAAATCATTGTCGGCGTGGCAGAACCTTTCCGTTCCGCCCAATTGATTCCGAGGGCAATTATTAGAGCAGAACAATACGCGCCGTCGACGCTCCCGCACGCAACTTCGTTTCTTCATTTGCACGGCTACGCAACGCAGCCGCTTAACGCGCGAGAGAAGCGTTAGTCGGACAACAGGAAAGTATGCAAGGAACGCGATGCGATCGCTGGCCGTCCACGCTGCATTACTCACCCGCGCGCCGCCATCACTTTTTCAAACTACATTTTCCTCGAATATGGAGAAAAAGTGGAAGACTAATAACGCCGGAGGTGGGAAAACCTGAATTATTATTTTCACAGAGAAAAATGCAGCTACCGCGCGCGTAAGCTCGCGCTGAAAAATTATCGATTCCGTGGTAAATTTCCTGGAAACTTCCTAGCAAATCGCCTCCGAGCGAAGCGCACCAGGGGAACGCTCCAAGTTCTATGCTTTCTTTTCGCGGGCTAGTATATTCGCGCTGCAACCCCAAAGAAAATACGAGGAGCTGTACCCAGAAAGTGATTTGCACCATGTATCTTACGTCTCGCGATTCTCCAAACCCAACAATGCCCTCCATCAACAATTTCCATAAATTCAACCCTGAAACGTCCCTTTTCCCGCGACTGCTGGCTAAGTTCGCTCCGCGATCGCACGGCCCTAAATAAGAATCAGCCCGGCGAGAATATCTCGGTTAATTGAATAGCCCCGGAATTATCAGAGCAGAACACTCCGCCCGCGGCGGAACGGTCCAACTTAATTTCCCATTTCGCTTGATCCGCGGCACGCGGGCGTCGCTTTTGTGTTTTGGTGGAGGAATTCGACGCATCAGTCAGCCGGTCCTCTATTTCTCTGTGCTGTGCCGTTGGCCCCGGCAGACGGATCTAAGGCCAGATTTATACCGTGCAGAGGCGAGGATGGACACGCGATCATTAGGCAGAGGGAGCGGCGATATATCGAATACCCGGAACCACAGGACAAACAGAAAACATGCATTTTCGCTGTGAACAAGAGCAGGATCAAAGGCTGCGAGACTGAATCGTGACTGGAGGGTTTCAAACGGGTATCTAAACGCCGCGTCACGGCATTGTGGGGCATCGAGTTCAAGCATGTTTCAGAGAGGCTGATGTAGAACTGTTGCTTGCTTCTTTCTATTTATTATGGTAACTATGGTCATTAAGCTGGGGATTTACAGTTCCCACGTGGACTCTGAAACCGCTGCACCGATGGTTATAGCACGGGTAGTTAAGATGTCCGCTCGGCTAAGCTCCATGTGGTGAAACTTTGGCGATCGAACTCAAACAGATTGTGTTTAGAATTTTCTGCTCGCTGGGTTTACTTCGACGCTGCCCCCAGGTAGCTTCTACTCGCATGTCGCAACCAATAGCGTCATCTGATTAAGGAGCAGAGTTTCCTTGGCAATCAGCGCACTGGAGTTACGTAGGAAGCAACGGTGTCTTCGTTATTTCCCGATTCCACGCGACCGGCGAGGATGTATCCGGATTTTACGGAGGCAACTCGCCTCGTCGGGGACGCGCGGAACTGCTGAGAATGGGAAACAGGAAAGAGTTGAGGGAAAAGGGGGAAGCGTTGGTCGACGATCATCCCCTTTGTAGCTTGATACTCGACCCTCTAATTTCGTTTCGCTCGCCTACAGCAACTCTAATGACTGCTTTGAACCCCGGCTGAAATTTGCGCGCGAGTTTGCGCCAGCTTCGTGCGCGGAGAGTCGCGAGGACGTTGAAAAGCGACGGTGGTAAACAGGCGATAATGAGATAATAGCGCGCTGCGACCCGAGTTCGCGACTTTCTTCGATAACACCAGATAGGTACTCGGCGAAAATAAACGAGAGCGTAACTTGTGTGCTGTGGAATATAGAGCCACGTCTGCGATGTTAAGCGTCAAGCATACATGCCAAGTGCTGAAAAAGATCGTTTTTTAAATATCTACAATGTGCGTCAAAGGGTGCATTAATACTTCGTGGAATAAAAATTGAACCTTCTGTTGGTGTCTCGTGAAATTTCGCAATTATTCGCTGATTTTATTTTTAGTAGTTTATGTTCTTAAGGTTAGGCTTATTAACAGTTCTTACTGCTGCCTCGCCCTTACTCTAATTTTACTATCTCTATATGTATTATATTTTCCATTTAACACGTTGCGTGCGGGTGACGTGTACGGTCACGTCATGGAACTCTTGGGCCCGGTCCCAATAAATGTGGAAGGTGAAGAAGAATTTTTCAGGTACCGAATTTTCCTTTTGCATACGCATTCACTACGAACGTGTTCATCAGTGTGTGCATGTCGTTACAAATTTGCAACGTTTTTCACCATGGTGCAGCTGTTTCTTGTATTTAGGTGAAGATCAACTATTTTTGGTGCCGTACGCAACGTGTTAAGAAGTAATTTCTAAGGGTCTTTAACCTTTTCTTTTTCTCTGTCTGTCTGTCTCAATGTGCGTCCGATTTTCTACCTCATTTGTAATTAAATTAAAAAAAATTAATTAAATCAAGTCGTAATAATACTAATTTTTTGTATGATTTCTGTGCGATATGATTCCCTGTTGTCGAAGTATATTTTTCATGCTATTCACATTTTGAACTTATTTTTGGCTGCAACTCTACGCGAGTGCAGGCCACCGAAGTGTGAAACGTGATCCGCATCATGTATTTCAGTTGGGAACGTGGCTCAAAGGTTGCCCGCCGGGAACGAAAAAATTCCGGTCATTGTAATAACTGTGTGGTTACGATAACACCTCCAATTTTATTTCAGAAACGAGTCAATAATCTCGGAATCGCGGTGGGCGCCGCGCGATACATTATCGCGGGACAGATAAGAGCGACTCCAAAACACGAGGCGTAAATGTAGCGAGCTGAAAAGTGCGAGCACTTTCGCGACACGCTGGCAAAGCTCCACGTGCAATGCGGAATGTATTAATTCGCGAACCGATACAACTTTCCATATATTCTATCAATGTATGCGCATAGTATTCATCGACTTAACCCTAGAATTAACCTTCCTACAATCTTGAGCCCGAGCAAAGTACTTAAGAGTCATTGTAGCCGTTTTAATTATGCCAGTGGATTGACACGTTCGCTTCGAAATTAGAAGACAAAGAAGCACCGCGCACTGTCCATCGAATTAAACGTGAAATGGTCCCACTTGGCCCCGGGATCCAAATCAGCAGAAAATCGAGGCAAAAAATAAAGATTCAACGGAATCACCTACGGAGGGCACCCATATTCGAGCGAATCCCATTTCCCTTCGGCGAGGAACTTAATTCCCTTCGAGATCCCAATACTAATCCACTCATGTTGGAAGGAGAACATTTACCGAAAAACGTCGCGTGTCTAGCACGGGCTTAAGAGAACGATACACTTTACTGCACGTGGGAGAGATTTTCATACGGGACGCCGATAATTGAAAGGGGAACGAGCCACGTGAAGGAATACATATCGAAAATCGACGTCCATTGTCGAACAAAGGGGTAACGAAACCTGCGCCGACTCGGCTCCCCCATGAAACGTGCCACGATCATTTCAGTTTCTATTCTCTCGACGCGGAGGGGGCAGAGGGATGGACTGGCGTATGGAAAGTCGGTGCTTTCCGCGCGATTAAAAACTCTGAGGAAACCCCTGGTGCCCGGCACGTGTGCCCGAATCGATACGCGATAGCGTGAAAAATGGTCGCGATTCCGTCGCGGACGGGCCACGGTAATCTAGATTCCGCCGTGGCAAAGGAAACGTCTCGAGGAGGGGACCGAGGGGTTCGTATCTCGGACGCTGATTGCATCGTCGTGGTGCGTTCCCTTTGCGTAATTAGAATTCTCTGTGCCGCACGGTACTTAGCAGTTGTCTATTAATTGCGCCAAATCGATAGCCCCTTCATGATCCAATCAACGACAGGGGGCCAGGATATCGAACGGCCCCCGGTACCAGGCTTCTAATTATTCCCCGCCAAACTCTTTCCATTTAATTAATCGCATAATAATCGACCAGCGTCGGACACAAATCGAAGTCCGCGCCCCCTCCAGCTTCTAGAGAAGGAATTATCGCGAACGCGGCCGGCTAAGTTTCTCCGGCGGGGGCCAGGAAGTTGGACGCCGGGAACAGGGTCGTGGACGTGGCAAGTTTTCACGCAGCGAATACCGCGAGAGTTCTCCTCCAGGCGATTGATATTCTCCTCCTCTCACTGTCACGGCCATCGAGACCGACAAATTCACAGCCTCCAGCAAATAATCACGCGTCCCAGGACCGCGGACGGCCCGATAAATTTCCCCCGGCTGCCTTTCCTTTAACTCGAACATCCTACTCAACGTATTCGCTCCCGGAAATCGCGAACGAATGATAACGCTCGGTTCCCCGCTAGCGATCCTTCGTCCCACCATATCCGCGACAAATCTGCGGTTCTCTCGATACGTTCGAGAGGAATAGAAATATCGCGTTCCATTCTGCTTCTTAAGACGTATATACGCGACAGATGACATGTACTCTGACGCAACGTGTCCTGGTGGCGTGCAGAAACAGATCGCTTTTCAGGAGACCGGTGAGTGTCCTTTGGGCACGCTCGGACCGAATGCAGGGTGCTTTTTCTGCGTGGAAATCAATTCGCTTGGATTGGGAAAGAGTGATTTGAACGACGGTGGTTGTGATTGGCTATCAATGCTTCGGAGGAGGAATCAAGAACGCGGATAAAAGGGAGGCTGTTTTTCGAGTTGTAGCGAATGGAGGATGCCCATTGTGCCACTTTAGTACTTCAGATGAATTGCTACTTCGAATGAGTTTGCTTTGGCGATTGTGGAAGACGGAACGGCTATTGGCAATCTATAACACTTTGCTACCTCTTAAGCTATTAGGCGCCGATTCTCGTGGCAACGTTTGAAGAAAAATGCAAACGGAAACGTCGAATTTCTCTTAAAGATCGTTTCGAAGCACTCAAAGTGTGTTCCGCTCGACAGCGCGCGCGCAGAAATGTCGCTTTACGCGTGCTTCTCGTGGAAAACTGAAGCCTGGACATGCCGCGTTGTTGCAACGCGTTTGCGTTCTTTTGATCTCTCTGGATCGTTCCAGATTTACCCTGCGGAGGATTGACACGTAATTAAAAGTCATCCCCCCGCGGCGCCAAAGACTTCAGCGCGTTTGTTCGACAAGGTACCTTGGGGAACAGGTTGCGTAACGGCGTTGTTTCGCGGCGTTGCCCTTCAGGAAGATTCCATGCTAACGAGAACAAGCTTTTATTTCGGTGCAGTTATTTCGAGAGGTACAGGAATAACGGGTGAACGGGTGCCGGTGAGAAAAAGTACACGCTTCCCTCTGGAAATAACGTTTCAACGGGGACCGATTTCCTCGGTCGACCATGATGGATTCGTAAGCGTCCAGTGCATTTGAATGAATGCAGAAATGTCCTTCACTCGACAAGCGATGACAATGAATCATCTTTACCAGCTTGGAGTGAATTAGAAAAGACTGTTCATAAAATTATTGCTAACACTAATTAAAAAATATATTTTTTTCACGCAATAAGTAGTTATTGAGTTGATAAATTTTATTCTTATCTTATTTTAGATAAATTAATAATTTCTATTTTTAGCGAAAAAATATTAATATTAACATTTCTATTTTTATTTATTTGCAACAAATCGCTCATTTGAGGAGGTGTAGATTCTCCCTTATCTGTGTCACACGTCATAACTCAAAAACTGTCAAAATGGAGCTGTACCCCTCTCGCTGCAAGATCCTCAATTTTAAGTGAATATACATATACGCAATAGATATATTTCTCCAAGTGGAGTGCGTTTTACACATCGCGACTAGAGGTGATATCAAGAAACGCGAGTGACTTCTCATTCCCTGGAACAATGCTTCTAATTGCAAGAGGATCCGCTCCGATTGTGTAGATTGAAATATCGTAGTAGGTACGAGGTATATAGAATGGAGTATGAAAGTGGAGAGTCGCGAAATGAAATTTCTTTCGGAGGTGCGAGGCGTAATAACGGCGCGTGGAAGATGTAATGATGGAAATTGCAATGGAACGGGAACAATGGCCTTTCAAAGGCACGGCGACGTATCAGATGACGGTTTATTTTCGCGTCGACGTAATAATCATGATTGATGGAACAATGGTGCCGTGATCGATGACAATTTACCGCGCATTCAATACTCTTATCCATCGACGCCAGGCATTATTCCATTATATGATATAATATCGAAAGCAGTTTATAGCCGAGGCGCTCCGCGATTTCGGAGTAAATCGCGCGGGTAACGAAACGGTACCGGCGAATCGATTTAATTTCGTTATGAAAAGAAAATGTGCGCGCCGCCCGTTTCGAGCTGTCTGGCCAGCTAATAATATCCACTTCACTTTCAATCAAACATAATTTGCGTAAAATAGTAACTCGCGGGGGAATGTACAAACTTTACTCGCGACAGAAAGTAATCGAGCTTTCCCCCTTTTTCCAGCATTTTTTTACCCGCCCCCGCTTCCGCCCCTTGGATTAAAATACGGTATGCACAGTGGCTCTCGTTTAAAGCGGGGTTCGACCGCAATTTATGAATACCTAATCCACCCTTAACGCGACTTCAATTGCTGCTTCACGTATTCCAGCAGCCATCGACTGAACTTTTTAAATCGAAAGTAGGTACGTGACGGAATACAGCCGTTCCCGCGCTCGAGGTCCCTCGCGACCCAAAAGTCAGGGCTTTCCAGATTTTATTACAGTTAAATCATGCTGCCTGAAATAAACGCCTTCGAACCACTCCGCTGGCAAATTGCAGTTTCCGTGTTGCGTCACATTTCCGTCATCCCAGCGAGGTGTGCGAGAGTACATGTGCGTCGCGTGAAACAAGTAAAGGATCAACGATGACCCAAAATACATACCGATCAAAGGCAGAAATTTCTTTGAACCGAAATAGCGCTTCCTCCCATTCTCTATTGAACACGAAACTACGAAGAGTCTCTTACCGCTTTCGCCTAATTGGACACTAAATATACCATCTACACTCCGATCGATTTCTAAGCTTCTGCCAGACTCCCCAGCAGAAATTATAACTGAAAGGAATATAATTCTACGGCGGTATCGAAGGCGTTGAAAAGGGTCCCTTTACAAGGGCGGAGCGCAGTGAAAACGGGTTTCTCAAGGGTATTCTACATTGCACATTGTACACTTGGAAAATGGGTGTCTCGAGTGCATTCTACCTTGCACACTGCACACGTGGAAATGGGTGTCTGAAGTGCAATCTACCTTGTACATCGCGCACGAGGAAATGGGTGTCTCGAGTGAGATCTACGTTTTGCACACGTGGAAACGTGTGCCCCCAGGGAAGTGGTATTTACAGCGCCCCTTGCAACTACCCATGACGACAAAAGGATTAAACCTTGATATCGCCACAAGCGGTAGCTTCTGCAAGAAATATGTAAGATCGGAGAATCTAGGTGGCAAGAAAGTGCGGAGATGCAAGGGCAAGCCGCCCTTAACTGCCACTGGTAGGAGTTTCGCGTGACGTCCCACCCCTGGCAGCCAGTTCAAGCCGGTAGAACGTCCAACAGCTGCTCGAGCGACGTTCATGAATCTCGTCCACTCGGTGCTGATTCTCAAGTATCCACTCGGCAGACAGCGTATCGATCTATTTCTAACGGACACACATCGTCACAGGTTGACGGGAGGGTGGCTTCGAGAGGCATTCCAGTCAGGGGAGGAGCACGTGCGCGTTACGTCGCAAGGATACGCGAGGGGCAAAGTGATATTTTGGTCAGCGTGACACACCGAGCGGGCAGTGTCGCTAAGTTTGAGAGACGGCTTGACTTCGCGTTGGCAAAGTTCAAACCAGCGGCTTTTCGTGGCGAGCAGCGTCTGGCCAGCGTCTCGAGAACAGAGTATGCCGGGGTTCTGATTAGTCCTGGACGGACTATGATTAGCTATGGGATTGATGGGATGCTCGGGAATGCAGCTGTGACAACTCTGCCCTTTGATATTTGTTCAAATATACCCAGACGCTATCCAGATCCCGAATAAAATTATATATCCTAGTATTAAAGGCTGATAGATATTGCCGTGATCCGAACTACGCAGTATGAACTAAGCACCTGAGCTCTGCGTGATATCATTAATTAAATATAACTCCTATGACAAACACCGACATGCTCATTCCCAAAGAAACGCCTGAATGACGAGATTAATGGCGAGGATTACAAGTGACGAGATTAATGATGAATCCTACTCTGGACCGCGACTAATCGCGAGATGAACGATGGTATCCTCGCCTGGGATCGAGATAGCAGCCCTTGGAGTGCTGCTTTGGCTTTCTATGCCCCTCTCTACGCGATTACCCTGTAACTCCGGCTCTACGGGGGCGTTTGAATTTCAACAAGGGACCAGGGACAAGATAAACCCGTGGAAGCCACGCGATCACAGCCGGGCGGGATTGAATCGCGCCCAAAACGCGATCGCTCCGATATTTTTTACATTCGGCGTTGAATGTTTCATGGCGGCGGGTGGCAGCGAAACGCCTTTGATCTTCGCGCGTTGCGGGATCCGCAAGCCCCCTAACGCACAGCCGATATCTGCCCCGAAAACGTCGGGCGAATCGAATCGAGGCTGAGGAGCGAACGAAACCGGGAAATCGAGTGGCATCTGTATGCATTATGCAAGCACGGGTGCAAAAGGATGCCGGCGGCGACGGTGGGCGCATTGATATTCCAGCACCGTGGATTTATATACCTGATCGTCGTGACTTAATTAACATTAACAAACGGGGTGGACTAGATGCCCGTTTCTTTTTTCTTCCGCCGGTTACGACGGCCAGCACAAATTGGAACGCGGCCGTAACCGGGCAAGAAACCCGGTTTTGCCTGCCGTAACGTAAATGGAAACGTTTTCTCGTTAACCACCCAGAGCCAAGTGTGGCTTTATGAGCGTCTGTCCCGAAACTATCCGCGGCCACGAAGCGGGAGATGCTCGCGGAGCTTGGAAATGTGTCGATACATATTTTAATATCCGACCTATAGCGCTGGCTCGTAAGCAGTCTCGTCGTTATCTTCCCAGATAGCACCGCACATCCCAAGGACGTCCTTTTCATGTCCAGTTTATATCCGAACGTCCTACGTCCATTTCTTAAGTCCAACGGACGTTCTTAGGACTTAAATTTCGGATGATCCAGGAACGTCCGTTTCTTAAGTCCAACGGACGTTCTTAGGACTTAAATTTCGGATGTTCCAGGAACGTCCGTTTCTTAAGTCCAACGGACGTTCTTAGGACTTAAATTTCGGATGTTCCAGGAACGTCCGTTTCTTAAGTCCTACGCACGTTCTTGGGACTTAAATTTCGGATGTTCTAGAAACATCAAACAATCTTGTAAGTCACGTGATTATTTTGCACGACTACATTTCGACTGTTCCGAGAACATTCGTCTCTTAAGTCTTGTGAATCTTTAGAAGATCTACATTTCAGATGTTCGGAGAACAACCGTCTTGTAGGTTTTGCAGATGATTCAGGTTCGGTTGCAAAACAGTCTTACGACTGAACCTCGCCTTTGCGCTATTTTTTTGTGCAATGAAGACGCTGAAATGCTGAAATGTTCCCAGGTAGCTTACAACGTCTTCAAGACGTCTGTCTACAGTCGTCGTTAAAACATCTGTCTTGAGACGAATGTGAAATTTTAAGCAATGAGTCTAGAGGTCGAATGATGATATTCTGTAGAATATTTCGCGTCAATGCACATTTTTTATGAACTATTAATAATCGTTATATACCTAGAAATTGGAATTATTTGCAAGGAAGTGTCTTGAGTAGTTGCGAAAAGCAGTTGCTTCGTAATCTGGGAGTCCTGGGTTCGATTCCCGTCACCGCCAAATATTTTTTTCTTAATGTCCTAACCCAGACTTGATGAAGACGTCTTTAAGGCGCTTTTAAACCATCTGCAAAACGTTTTTAAGACGCCTTTTGGACGTATTTAACTTTACTTTCGGACGTTCGGAAAACGTTCTGAGAATGTTGACACAGCACGTTCTCAGGACGTTCCACTTTGTAAATAGGACCTTCCTACGACATTTAAAGAACTTAACGAGGACGTACAGAGGACATATGGACCTTCTCGGGACATTCTCCGAACGTACAGTACGTCCGGAACGGACGTCCTTCGGACGTACATAAGATGTCTTTGTGCTATTTGGGTTGGGGTATAGTACGTGGAAGTTGGTCGTACCGTTCACCTTGCGGGCGCTATCGATCTTTCAGAAATAACAAAGATCTTTGCTAAAGCTGTGTAATTAGGCGCACAAAGTATGGCTTTCGTGTAGGAGTCGCGGATTTCATAAAATATGAGCAATTGGGTCAGTCGTAGGCTCTATAGTCGTCACAGGGATCCGAAGAATCAAATGGCTATTGCATAGTAGCAGCCTAAGTATGGGTATGGATATTGATTTTGTGATATGCGGAATCTGTTAGCGACGAATATCTGCTGCTATTTATAGGGATTGGATGCCGTTGAAGTAGTACGTTTCGCTATGGTAGATTACTGTACCAGTATGTTACTATAGCGACAACACTACTGCAGTGTACATTGTAACTATGGTATTAACTATGGAGCAACTCTAACGTTACTACAGTGTATCTGCAATGGTATTGTTGGCACACGTCTAAAGTACTGCTATGGCATTACTATGTATGTAGTATGTACGTTAGTACGGTAACAGTAATGGTTACAGAAATGATAGGTAATATGTGACCACAGGAATGCTAGTAAGCGTAACAGTAATACTGGTAATAGGTAGCCTAAATTTCAGAATCACTGTGTCGGCCACAATGAAGTTGCCAAATATTTTGCACGCTCAATTCATACAGACATCTGAATTACAAGCAAGACGACTCTGAACTCCAAGGTATACCGTAGATACACAACACTGGAGCTATCGCGTACAGAAAAACCAGTGATACACAATGGTTCGATACTCCCATCGAGGTACGTCAACGCACCGTGGTGCGATAATATGATCAGCATTACATGCATATGTAACACATTACGCTTAATATTACATCATCCCTGGCATGTGTTTCTCGGCAGTATGCAGTGCTAGCAACCGTGAAACGGAGGTCACGAAGTAGCAGACGGTGACAATGACCTTTCCCACAGGCTGTGGTAAACTTTTACTTTAAAATGATTTCACGAGCAGCTCGTGGTGATAAAGCGATTAGTCGCGGGGCGATAGCACGCGTGGAAAACATCGCGCGTGACAAAAAAGGTTGCAGAATCAAACAAACGATACCAACGATATTTAGAGGATTTCTAATAAAGAAACTTGGACGCGGAAACATTTGTATAGGTAGCACTCCAAACGCGTTTCTTCGTCAGAAAGAAAATAATTATATGAAATATTATATGGGAATATAAAGGCGCTTAAAATCTGTTAAATCGTGCGAGAGAGAAGCACGTGTACGGATTCGGAGTGAGAAATCGTTTAAAAAGAAATATTCCGTAGTGCCGAGATACACCTTGTCGTATATGAATCGATTGAGCATAAAATAAATGATGAAATAAGAAGGCAATAAATTGTGCGGTGTGTCAACATCGCCACTCAAATATCGATATGTGTTCTCGTACCTTCGAAACCCTCGCCGGATACATTCGGTTAATATAGAATCTTAACGGAATATGCCCAGGGATCGATTTCAGCGAAACGCCGCTCCAAACAAACGATTTGACAAGGGCATAGGCGCCGACGGCTCCGAAACACCTCTATATACGGGTCGAAACGCGTACGAGCACGAAACTACTCGGCTGTTACCCGGACCGTTTCTCCGGCTCCAATAACTTATACGTCACGGTATAAAGATGAAACTGATGGGCCATCGAGGTGATCGCAGGCGGCGGGCATCGCGACAACGCCTCGTCTCCCGCTGATAACGCGATGGAAATTATCGACCCCGGTTCACCGACGGGGGTTTGTTTTGAACGTGCATCCTCGCGCACCAGCCGTCGCCAATAACGACGATATGGAAGCGCGACGGAACCTATTCAACGGGCGACGGTGACAACGGTGACGACGGTGGCGTCGCCGACGACGACGATCACGGAACCCGTAAGGGGAACGATGCGGGGCGCGCACACCACACACTCACTCACTCATACACACGGCACGCAGCCGCACACACACAAAGAGAGAGACAGGCCACGGGATATATAACAGGTTGCTGCCGAAACACGAGCCACGTATCGAAAGCTAAGCGTCGTTGTTGCTGGCGTTTCGTATTAAACGCGACACGACACCGCGGACACGAGACAATCTCCTTTCGAGAGCGCGCGCATCGCCCATTGTTTCGACGCGGTGGCGGTGATACGGGTAAAAGCGACCGGATAAATGGCGACTTTCCCCCCTCCGCTGCTCGCGGCCGCCTCACGGGTTGTAAATCTCTCGCGCGACACGCCGAGACGCACGCGTTCACCCGTACGCGAGAGCACGGTAACACCGCTCGCGTATCGAGGAGAAACGATCCCACGGTGTGGCTGGGCGAGCAACGCCGCCAAAACGATAACACACACACACAACATCGACCGGGCTATCTCTCTAACGTTGTGTAAACTTACTCACCCTGTGACCGGATTCCTCGAGTCGCTGCCTCTTGGAGTGTGGCCCGTCTCCGTTGAACGCCATCCTGGGGCTCGGCACCGGGCAATTACTTTCTCTATTTTTTTTCAAAGCGGGGGCGCACTCGGTGCTACGACGACACGTCCTTGTGTATACCGCGCGGCTTTCTATACCGTGTCGACGATCTCGTGCGCGGGCGGGGGAGGGGGGGGAGGAAGGAGAAAATAATCGGTAGGACACGACGCGAACGCGACGAGAACAGACAAACGCGCGAGAGCGGCTTAAGGGAAACTGGATCTCGATTCTCGATGTTGCTGGAGAGGAACGTCTCTGCCTCGAGCGAAGTAGCCGGCCACCGCAGCGCTACCTGCCGACACCGCGTCCCGAACACGACTAGTCCTTAAGGCGGAACCGCGCGCACGCGCCCCTCTACGATTCCACCCGTTCGCTGATTGGCCCCGAGGCCCACTCCTCGCGCAGTCCCTGCGAATTATCCACGCTGGCATTAAATTTCTACTTGGGAATAAATTCAAGCGATATCAGTGTCAGATATATTATGGCGAATCGTTACAATTTCTTCGATATGCTCTAATTATTTGGTGGGAGGGAAATTGGAACGCATCGTTCTTTGACAATTGTTAAACAGTAACGTCCAATCAAAGGCACGCTTTAATCGGCCACTTTAATTCGTGGACGCGGGATTTACGAAACGTTTAAGTCGGAAGTTATAGGATAGATGGGAATTGTAAATCACTTAATCGTGTTTACTGGAGATTAGCACGAAATTTCGCGGTGATAGTTTGCTATCGAAAATTGGTTTCAATGTTGGAGATAAATTCTTCTCGGATAGAAATAGATATCTATCGAGCAGCACGATCGTTTCCACTAATGGCGCCAACATCATTCGCAGCGATCCAAACGCTAGCACTTGATGCCAACGATTTAAATAATTATTAATTTCTAAATTGTTGATGTCGGCATCTCGTGGCTGCAAACGAGCGTCGAAATTCGATGTCGCTTTAACGCAGTATCTAAAACACCAAATTACATTTGCGCGTTATTGCCGGTTATTCGGGTCGAAGCTGCAGGATGTAAATCACTCAACTGTTGAAATGTCATCCCTTTTGTTACTTTGACATTTCTCAACTTGCAGTGCCGTAATTCGTCACTTTTCTTTATTAAAATAGTTTCTAGAGCCGCTCTATACGTGTGCACCTAAAACAAATTATTCATTCAACTTTTATACATATTCAACCACATATGCATCCATCAGTCGAAATCACTCAACTATTAAATCTTCGTAATTCCCAGCCTTTAACTTGTCGCAGTACTTTTCAATGGCGTGGCATGCCACTTCTAACGATGTATAATTCAATGCATTATTTCTGCACAAGGACAGATACTTGCTAAGCGGATAACCCATAAACCCATTTATCTCTGAACTAAAAATTAATCGATCTATATAACACAATGAGTTGCATGAAAATAAATCTTTCCAGTGATGTACATACTTTAAAGTTAACTTCATATAGCAACATCCAACGATACAAATAAATTTGGCTTCATCTCTGGAAGAATAAAGCTTTAATAGTAACGGGGCTAAGTCCCCGCACGGATGAAGGCCTACCAAACCAAATTCAGTTTCAATCTTGTTCAAATCGAAACCAGTATGAAACAAATCTTGCAACCGACTAATTAGTTCCGATTCGACTAAGTTCGACCATTCCAATTTAGCTGGAAAGTGCTGCGGACATTTCTGACAAAAATTAGGTATATGCTTTCTTACGGACACCAATAATTCTTGATCCCATTTCCTGCAATAAAAATTACTCTGAACATCACCTGCAACACCGCTACGTCGTGGCAACTTTACCTAGCATGTTGCAACAGCGTACAATCCTGCTCGACGCAGGTAACGCATAATCCGTATTGGAAGGACAAGGTACGGGCTAAGTGACCCATTCCAGACCCAATATCGACGATGCACTTACAATTAGATTCGTGGGCGCAGTCTGCGCATACCTATAAGAAATTCCCAATGTATCGCATGTAAATACCCAACTGAGAAGCATCGACGCATTACTTGGGCTATTTCTTGTATCTCGTATCTCTTTTTCTTTTTTATATGCTTGGAAAACAAGTTATTAAATTTATTATCCTTGGAGTATAAGTTGCCACGCGCATCTTTGCTATTTCCCTCCAACTTCCCATCATGATTATTACTATGTGCTTTTGATTTATTAAGTTCGCAAGATAGAACGCTTCCTGGGTCCCCGTGATTTCTGTTGATCTGCAGCGTATTAGTTACTTGACGAAGCGCAAGTAACGACAAGGGCCACGTGCGTGAGCTGCGACAGGATTAAACAATTTTAAAAAAAAAATAATGTAAATCACGAGTTCAAATAGCGTAGTGTCGACACCCACCGCGAGATGTCCCCCGACATCCATTCGCCAAATTCTTGAGGAGACGTATCGTGCAATGCGAGCCTCCAGCTTTCAGGTAACTTTTCCCATAATTTTTCCTCGAAGAAGTCCTACGACAGAAGAAACGCAGCCTCTGTAATCTGCCTGAATCGCCACTCGAAGGCAGTAACAACACAGATTCGGTGCTTGAGCTACACACGTCCATCAGGGTGCATCAATGTACATATTCCGAAGAAGACGGTAGCGGAGTAATGAAACTCAATCACGAGATGTATTTTATGTTACGTACCACAACGTAAGAGTCTAACAGCCAACCGTATACGTCTAGAACGGAAAATATTCGGTCGATCGTTACACGAGTTCTCGTGCAAGCTTTACACGTGCAGCAAATGCCTGTAGGTGCGGCCATAGCTGCAGCGAAATGGCCGCGGAAATTTGACTTATCACTCCACGTGGTTCTAGCTCTACGATAAAACTCTAGACCCCATAAGGTAATTATTATTCACGCAGAAACTTTAAGCATCCATTAAGTTCCCTTAACGATTAATTTCTCTCCAACCACATGCAACAACATCCGCATAAATTAAAATGAAATATTTCCTACACGCTATAATCAAACGTCTTCACCCGGACCGTTATCCAAGATAGATCGAGCTGGCGAGGATTTCAAAATCTACTCTCTACGACAGAAATAGAAAGTGCAGCAAGCATAACGCCGATTAAAGCTACTTTTTGTTTAACACCGCGTATGCTGCCCAATTATATAACGCAGTTGTGAGCGTATGTCAATACAACAAAGTTTACTTAAAGGAAAGCCGCTGGTGAAACCGCGGACGCCGAGCGCGCTGTGCGCAAAATGCCATGTAATCCTTCAACGCGCTTTTTTTTCAAACGCGAAATTTCGTGGCGGTCCAACGACTAAGGTTCCCGGGAGGACAATCGAGGGAGATTCTACCACAAAGAAGCCCCCGAATTCTAACGTCCCAGCCAAGGACGCGAGAAATGGATGCCTTCCGCCGTTTCGACACAAAAGACAGGGAAATTGCCGAGCCGTATGCTTGCTTTATTTATTAATTAAAAGATCGGGCGCTATACTAGCCGTGCCCCACTTTACGGCACTTTCACTCTTCAACAGTTACGTTATTGCTCATGAGCGCACTGCTCTCCGAGGACTATATACCTACAAACAGCACAGCCGCGGGAGAACCGTATCATCTGCCGTTCTACGCCTCGGACTTTCATGAGAACTGGGCGACTGAAATTCGTGCAATCCGCTGCGGAGCGTTGTTTCACAAAGGACTGTTGCAATTATTGCTAAACGCTGTAATAAAACCGTCTTTTTACACCTAGCTTATTAATCCATCCTCGGTCGTCGCTAGCACAGCCATTAGCTCTGTAAGAAGGCGTACCATTCGCTCCAGTCTGTGGATTTTAATGAAACGAGCTGTCGCGTGCACGACTTTTTCCCATCCAGACCATCGAAACTGTAAACACGAATTACTCGGGCGTCGAGGAACTCGTTTCGTAATTCTTTTTATCGGCGATGCAGTCGCGTAACTCGAAATCACTGGCCATCGGAGGAGAGTCCTTTGGCCGCCGTGTTCGAGCCTCTCGGCGGTTATTTGGACCTCTTACGCCAACGTAAGTGAAAGTTTCCAAGTAGGACGAGCGACGTCGAATCCCGACAGTGCGTTATTCGCCAAACGCTCATCTCCGTTGGTCACTGTGCTGGACATTGGTCCATTGAATTCGATAAATGTCAGCGCGCCTGTCTGCGGGCCTGAAAATCTGCGGGCAGGCACGCGAGCGTAAAGAGAAAACGCTGTTAGAGACTCCCCCGTACAGCTTGGCTGGCGTAAAGTTCAAAAGTGAGGCCCCGACGAGGAATCAGGAAGTGCGGAGGATATCGTTAGAACGAATGTTATCTGGCTGCCCGGTAGATCTACCCAGAATGCGTGTTACGCAAGCATGAGAACTTTTTGCATCAGAGCTTTTGCAACTAAGGGTTTCACCAGGTCATCCTCGTTTGACTGGTATTCTAGATTTCTGCCTTTCACAGCGGCCCGCGATTTGCGGGAAATGGTGCACGCGATCTTCTTACGTCGCTCGAACTTGCGGGAAAACCTCCGAGCGATTTCGTCACGGTGAGAAAAGAGAAATGCAACAGTAACCGTTGGTCCCGAGACAAAAGCTAATGAAGGTGTTTCGCTAACAGTGCGATTAAATAGATGTTCACCACGCGTTAGGTACGGTTAGGCAATTAACATTCGTAGAGTCAGAGCTGTAAAAAGTCCGAATGGATTCGGAAAGTAATGTATGAAGGGCAGGTAACGTGATGGAATTAGCGAAGAACCAATGGCGAGGGAATAACGGCTACCGAGTTATGGGTCTCTCGATTCATAAACGGCAGAAGTGATTCGCGGAATTTTGCTTATCGACGGTGAAGGAAAGGTCATTAGACACACGCAGGAAATGATTCGTTGGCGAGAAATCATTGGCTCGGAACCGCTATAAGGCTTCAGCGAAAGTAATGATAAGTGCATGCTGGCGCGCGATCCGCCGCGTTGCTGTGTTTAGTAAAGCGGTAGTCTTTCACCGAATAATTCGGTGTGCACCGTGGCATCCGGGGCGGACACGGCCTTCTCCTAGAGGAAAGGTGGGTTTCGGTTTCGATAGGCCTTGGGGGTCAACGGAAAAGTGACGCTTGCTCGGCTAATATAATCATCTTCCTTTCCTTTCGATCGGTAGACGGATTTAAAGAAAGTCGACAACGCCGTTGCCCGTCCCCCTACCCCCTTCTGCCGGTCCCTACTCGCGGTTCGAACGTTCCTCTTATTTTTTCTTTCCTTTTCGTCTCGGGCAGCCGTGTCTGCGTGTTGCCTTCCACTGGCCACAAAGTGTACGGTAGGCACCAGCCAGAGAAAGGTGCCCCACCGTATTCGATATTAGAGAGGAGCTTCTTGAAGAGTCCAGTGGTGGTGGCATCAGGTTGGGGAGAAACGGGCCTCTGGGCCCAATCTGTCCTCAGTTCCCATGCGAAGCTCCATTGAATATCGTTCAGTACATGCCCGGTCCTGGATGGATATCATGTCGCCAATCGCGAGTTAGCCATCCATCGTCAAAGTTAACGCACGTGAAGTCGGTGAAGTGTGACTGGATCGAAGGAAGGGCTGCCGGAGCGACAGATCTGCACTCGCCATGCGATTCCTCAAGCTGGTAATTATACAGAAAGATCGTTTCGGTGTGGTCCGCCAAGTCGTCTTCCTGGCTGAACGGTTCTGGAGAAATTCTCGGCGGTGTCGCGCGTTAAAAGAATAGATGGATCTCGTTTAAGAGAAGGTGGCTCGCTTGTACTTTCATCGTAATAAGCGCGCCTCGTTTCGTGACTACGGGAAACGTTCGACGCAGCTTCTATCATTTGTAATCAGTCAGCGTATCGCCCTAGGCTACTTAGCTAGGGAAAGTATATCGGATTAGCGACACGTTTATGTCCGCTTAGCAAATCGTTCCCGTCGAGCACCACTCTCTTATACGTTATCCCTGGAATCTTGCGGAAAATTTCATTAACAGCGACGAAATGTAGATCGCTTGATTTTCCCGCGTTCGGTATTAAAACCGCGTAAATGAATTCCGTAGCGAGCGCGCCCGCTCCGAGACAGGTTTCCTTTTTGTCCGAGGAATATTAAGAAGTCCCCCGCTTTAGGAGAGTCACCGAATTCTCGAGGTGAAACGCGCGCGGCCGTGAATCTAAAACCTAAATTTTCTCTCCTTCTTTCTCCATGGCCATGTGAAGCCTTGGACGAGAATCGCCGCTTCTATCCGCGGAATTTAAACGCGAGAAACATCCTATATCCGACGCGTGCCGTAACTCGGTCTCGCCATATCGGGAACACGATCGCGGCTGGGAATCGCTTATCAGGGTACCAGTAACTGTCCATTCGGCGACGCTAGAATACCAATCGAACGGCCTCTTAAGGCCTTCCAGGATGCTTCTTCTCGTTATTAATCGGGTCACTCGGTTAACCACGCGCCTCGGCCGTTTGTTTCTGTAAACGTAAACGCGCGTTACGCTCGGCACGCGGAAACCGCCCCGTCTCGCCTGTTTCCATTTCCCGCGGCTCCGACGCAGTTTCACCATTCCAGATAGTCGTAGTGGCAGCGGCCTGCGTCGCCGCGACCTATGCCAAAGATGATTCCTCGAAGAGCCGCGACAAGAGACAACAGGTTGCATTCTATCCGAGGAGAGGAGGCAGACCGCCGCCGTACGCGGTCCAGATGGAGCCGATCGTTCAATACTCCCAGAGGGATCCGCTCTACAATCCCCTGGCGAGCTCCAAGAGCGATGATCTCTACGAAGAAGGCCCGTTGAATTACTACCCTACCGAGCCGGAGCCGATCATTGAAATAATCATCAAGGAGTCGAACGAGTCTCTGCCAACCCCTGTGCCTCCTCCGCCGCTACCGACCCCGAGGCCCACGAAGGAGCCGATACAAGTGTTCTACGTTAAGTACGAGAAGAAGAAGGGTTACGGGGACAAGCCCCGTGTCGTCTACGATCCGCCCGTTCCCGCGCTCACACCTGTCGAGGAGCACGAGGAGATCAGGCCGGATAACGAGGCGCCTTACCCGGAAGAACCTGTTCACACCGCGACACCGGCACCGACCGAGCCTTCCACCACACTCCGAACGATCATTCGACCCGAAAGCGAGGTGTACCATTCAGGTTCTAGCGGTATACGCGTCACCTTTGGCACTGACCAAGTGCCACCGAACAATCACAATAAGCGCAGCGACCTGGAGGCACCGCCCGCTCAGCACAGCAAGCCGAGCTCCATCGCTCCTGGCTCCCCTAAACGACAACACGGACCTTACCAACCGATCCAGCCGGTGCATCAGAGAGTCCCCGCTTTCCCGCAACAGAGGATCGCCGGCGCGTTTCCACAGCAGCAGGCGTTGCATCAGCCGCCCCAGCAACAGCCGGTTAATTTCTTGCAACAGTCGCCGTTTCCATCGCCGCCGCAGGCGAGAAACCCGTTGCCGAGGCCCCAGCGGTTGCCAATAACGATCCAGGGGCTGCCGGAAGTGCAGCAACGCGCGCCGTTCAACAACTTCGGCCCGCCTCACCGCGTCAATATCAATCACCCGCAGCAACCGGGATTTCCCCCGGCGCTCTCGGTTTCTCATCAGAGCGTGCAGATACAAAATCAGCCGCTGCCGGTGAACCAGGCCAGCCACTTCAGCGCGGAACAACAACAGCAGCAGCAACCTCTGCCGCTTTACAAGCAACAGGAATTGGAGAAGCAAAGGTACCATGAGCAGCGTCGTCAGCAGGAGCTGCTGAAGCATCGGGAACACCAGAGGCAGCACGAGCAACAGAGGCTCCAGGAGCATCAGAGATTCTTAGAGCAGCAGAGACAGACAGAGCAGCAGAGGCAGATAGAGCAGCAGAGGCTCTTGGAGCAGCAGAGGCAACAGGAACAACAGAGGCAACAGGATCACCAAAGACTCCAGGAACAGCAGAGAATACAGGAGCAGCAGAGGCTTCAGGATCAACAGAGGCTCCAGGAGCAGCAAAGGGTGCAAGAGCAACGAAGGAGGAAGCAAGAGCAAGAACAGCAGTATCGCACCCAGTTGAAGTACAACCAGGGGCAACCGATACAAAGTGTACCGCAAATACCGCTTCAACCGCATATTCAGAAACCTGGCGGCGAAATCTTCAAAGCTGTTCCGAAATTGGAGCAGCATTATTCTATTCGAGAGAATCCACACCACCCCGGCCCTTTCCCCCCTAATCCTGTGCTCCCGCCAACAGAATACCCGGAAATACCTCAGAACCAGTACGTTTCCGTTCAACCTCCTAGTCCGTTGCCAGAAAGCCAACCGCTCCTGAGGAATCCGGCTAATCAATTCATCAACGACCAACAGCAACACTTGGGCGCGAAGCAACAGATCTTCCAGACTCAGCAGCAGGGATTCTTCTCCCAAAACCTTCAGACCTCTCAACCACAGCCTCCTCCGCAACAACGATTCCCACCGTCCTCGCAGCGATCATCCATCTGGGGACGTCCATCCTTCGGGAACAGCGCGAGTCCTTCCCAGAAGATCTACGCGACCCCGGTGACCAACACGGAGGATTTCAATTCGATATCCACCATCCGACCGTTCATCTCGAGCACGACACCGACTCCCACGACCACCACCACGACAACGACCACGACCACAGAGCCGCCAACCACGACCATCGCTTCCCCGAAGAACGAGGCGAGGATCAGGGAGAACATCGCCAATCTGCCGGACGAGGTACCCGACGACATCAGGGAGCAGCTGCTGAGTTCCGGTATTTTGGGTAACGCCGACATCCAGATACTGGATTACGACAAGGTCGGCGACATACCGATCGAGAAACTACCGCCGGAGGCTTTGGCGAATTTCTATGGCGCCGGGGGCGCTTCCGCGGTAGCCGCCAGCGAGCCGGTACCGTCCATCGTGAAGAAGCCGAAAACGGCGACGATCCCGCCGGCCTCCCCTTCCTCGGCGGCGCTGACGAAGAAGACCACCACCGCCACTAAGTTCGAGCAGGCCACCTTGCGCCCCGGAGGCGTGGAGATGAAAGTAGTACGCTTCGATCCGAATACGGAGCAAGGCCAGGCGCTGGCGGATCAGCACATACGCGACGACGCCACCAGGCTGGATCCCGTGACCGTGGGACCCAGGTACGATGCTCAATACAATCGTTATCTGCCTCTCAAAGTGAGCGGCGCTTCCTTCCCTATACCGGACGTGCCGCATCTGAACGGTCGGAAGATATCCAGCGTGGTGGTGCTGGCACCCGTCCACTATAACTTTCAAGAGGAGAAGGAGATCGAGTCGCGGCAGGGTAGACGGGTCAGCGACGTCCAGGCGGTCAAGTTTCTAGCTGGCGACACTCTCAAGCAACTGGTGAAAAAGCCGACCGCGGAGAACTACAAGAAGTGGCTGGAACAGGAGAGCCGCACCGATCCGCAGCAGCAGTCCGTGGTGCTGTTGGTGACCATGTAAGTGTTAAACGAGCGCTCGATGCCATAACTAATCGCCCATTGCCTGCCCGTTTACCTTCGTTAACTCGCACGCTTGCTCGAAACGGCGCACCACCGCGCGCGCGCAATTATCCATTAACGAGCGATATTCTCCTCCATCGCGATCTTCCCCGAACGATGTACAATCTGCTTCCGCGTGCGTCTCGTTAAGGTAACGATCGAGATCCACTTGCTTCGCTTTCTTTGGCGTTTAACCCTTGCCAAGAGTCCCGGGTAGTCTTATCCTCGATACGAAGAGTTTGGCACAAGTATGCGCCTCGCGTGCGGAAACCGTTAAACGTATATCGTTCTACGTAGTCCCCGAACGCCCAAAGGCGTTCGTCGCACGCGACGCAGCAATCGATTAAGTAGTCGTTAACGTTACTTTTACCTGATGGATTGACTGATGTTTTACGATGTTACAGGCCGGAAGATGCTGTCGAAGGCGATAAAGAGATCTTCATGTACGACGTGGTATCACAGACCGTGAGCAAACTCTCGGGCGATTTGTCGACGGCCTTCGTGAACGCTGCTGAAAGCAATTCCGACAGCACGGACACACTCGACGAAACCAATTTCCCGTCGCACTAAGTTGTACTGCACGAATCCTGTAGCATACAATGGCGGAAAGTTAACTAAAAGATAAAAAAAGTGACATATGCCATGCGTGACAAGTGTGGACGCAACACATGAAACGTTCTGTCATCTCACATGTTATGTTAGGGTTACAACGAAAGCGAAACAAGGTTTAAGAGAGGTAAAGGACATAAAACTATAAGTATCCTTGTAGATATTTTAATTATGTATTATTATGTATATACTGATTTTGTACTTTTTTTTTTATACAAAAATAAATGCAATCCTTTTATACGACTGAACTATTCACTTTGCTACCTTTCGACCGCAGCCTAAAACAGGTAACGTACGTTCCAATGGAGTCCCGGAATGTCCAAGAATTCGAAGCTCGGACTGCTATTTTCTTGCATTTTCACGATTTGCAACATCACGCGCTATCGTAAGGAGACAAAGGCTAGACTTGAGAGTGGTGCGTGGATAATGTGAAGCGTGACGTGTCCAGTAAGAAGAATAAAGGGGGAATATCGAATTTGAAAGTTTAAACTAAACTGTGCACCGTGGGCAAGTCAAGTTTAAATCAAGAAAAGGCATCGCGCTGTATTTAATTTTAATTCTAACCGCTAGTAGCGTTTTGGTCTAGTTCCCCTCTGAATCGATAAAGTCGCACGCTACACGACAATAAGGGGCCGGCAAAAGTCTGCATCAGATGTTAAGTCTATCCTGTCTATCCTTTACATCGTCTGTGCCCGAAGTAGTGTTACAAATGGCGGTGTTTCATATGACGCACGTTAGTGAATGTTAGTGAATTTGTTATATTGTAAAGACACGTTCAAAGTGTAATAGAACGTTGGAGCAGGAACTCGAAAACGTAAGGATTATGCGTGATATGCCAAGTACAATGTGTCAATGTGTTTTAGTAACTTTACGCTCATGTGTTTATAACGGAATATTTTATCACCAGAATAGGTTATCCTGCGTTAGCATCACTTCCCATCGCGATGTTAAATGTCTAGTTGCGAATAGCTTGCGAGGGATCCGATCGATGAGAGGATAAAAATGTCCAGCAGCAGTTCCGAAAGCAGCGACGACAGCCGTCACGACAAGTCACGGAAGAGGCGCAAGCACAAGCGCGACGAGAGCCCTAACCAAGACAGACGATCGAACCGAAAGGAATCGAACATCAAGAATAAAAATTATAGAGATGGCAGAGAAGGTAGGGACGTTCACAAATTTACCCGGGAAGTAAGAAGAGACAATAATGATATGCATCGTGATAGATCGCAACGCGAACGGGATAGGGAATATAGAGATAGTCGGTATGATCATCCAAGGAGAGACGATGAGAGACAAAACGGTAAACGGAGGCACGAGAGGTCACCTATGAGAAGGGAAGAGTCTCACTCGAGATACAGAGATTACGAGGACAAGAATAAAAAGCACAGAGACACGGCTCAGTACAACAAGAGGTATAACGACGCCAACAGAGAGAGGAGAAATAATTTCGAGGAAGCCAAAGTGAAGAAAGAACCGTCGCCAGAATGGGGTAAACCGACTGGGAAAGCTGATTCCAAAGCGAAGCCTCAGGACAAGGAGAAACCGAACTTCGAGCTGTCTGGTAAATTGACGGAGGACACGAATACCGTAAACGGAGTAGTTATTAAGTATTCCGAACCGGCAGACTCGAGGAAACCTAAGCGCAGGTGGAGGTTGTATCCCTTCAAGGGGGAGAAAGCGCTACCCACGTTGTATGTTCACAGGCAATCGGCGTATTTAATGGGCAGGGATCGCAAAATCGCGGATATACCTTTAGATCATCCTTCGTGTTCCAAACAGCACGCTGTTTTACAATATCGCCTGGTGTCCTTTCAAAGAGAAGGCGGTGGTGAGGGTAGAAGGATTCGCCCGTATCTCATAGACTTAGAATCGGCGAACGGTACATTTGTAAATAATGTAAAGTTAGAAGCAAGGAGATACCATGAATTATTAGAGAGAGATGTGGTGCGCTTCGGGTTTAGCTCTAGGGAATACGTCTTGTTACACGAACACAGCAAGGATGATTCTTTAGACGACGACGTTCCCCTCAGTACTACTATTACCACTACTACTACCACCACCACCACCACTACCGCCACTGCATAGGTAATATTATATTTCAGAACTGTATAAAATATGTTATCTTCCTCCGAGGCTTTAAAGTAAACATCTGCACGTTTCCTTCCAGGAGCTCTTGTAAAATATTGAGAACAAAAAAATCTATAATATTTTAAGTACACGAATAACATAATAGTGTTACCTCTTAGGATAAATTAATAAATATCTTTCACGATCCTCTTTAAGTTATACTATGAAAGAAATTACTGCAAATCACGAATAGAGCATTTATCATAGTACAATATTCATGACGAAAATTTCTAATTCCTAGGGAAACAAATTGTCATCCGTAAGTTTTACATTTCATGTAAATTAGTGACAAAACTTAATTGTAATAAACCACCTTTGAAGTAACGCTGCAAGTCATTTATTTACACTTGGGAGTGAACTATACGTCGCATGCGTTCCACATGAGTGTATTAACGTGCGTATACCAAATATACAAAATTCATACAGTTATTATCTTAGCGATATATTTCTTGACACAACGATAAAAGATATGTACAAAGTTCGGCTTATTTAAAAAGTTTGCAAAATCTTTAAGGAACTAACAGTACGTGGGTAAAATATCGGAGAGTCATTAACCCTTTCGCTGCGACAGCGTCAGCCGAATAGCGGCTACGCCGTACGGCAAGGTAGGCCGAGTCACGATACGCTCTGTAGTTACTCCACTGTTTTAAGTATATAATACTATAATACTGTAATAATCAGAGGACTGGCTGAAAAACAAATATGACGCTGATTATTACCTACTACTATTCCGCGCGCGACAACCGTAGCCAGGCGTTCGGAGCGAAAGGGTTGAATGGGAAGATTACGAAGTGTTTCCATCTTCGCGTACTTTCTAGGAAGGTTTTGTGAAATTTGAAATTTCTTTTACAAAATAACCATTCATTTTCGTTATCTCAATAGTATCAAAACATTCTTCTCGAGAAGTGTGTATCCAGATTTATTATTACTACTACCATTATACTACTATTATACTTTCCTAATTAAATCTCTGGATTTGGATACCTATAACAGTGTCCTAATACTTTCGCGGACAAAAGCAATGAATGAAATTAAAAAAATATCAAATTTGTACACATTAGTAAAATATTTACAGTACTTTCGAAATTTTTAGTGTCACGCGAGCTCGGAAACGCGAATTCCAAGCATTATCAGTCGATTCGTATGAAACTCAGCGCAAGCGGAGACGTTTATTCTTACTTGTACCACTTCGATAAGAATTGCTAAATTTCCATATAAAACTTAACAAACCCTTACGTAACAAGAATATCAATTTCAAGATCGTACGCTTTGTATTATCACCAAATATGAAATTTGTACAATGAACAGTGAAATTTTAATCGTACCTTTAGATTATTAAATAAATACATTAGTTTCGATAACAGATATAAAACTATCGCGGATTAGTCTAATCCCCGTGTAATACTCTACAGCTATTCTCGTCTCTTAGGTGCTAAACAAGTCCATGGTTAATAATTAGAAACTAACACCCCTACGATTAAACGCCTTCTGCCACGATTTACGTATAACAAATGCCCGATATTAAAATTTAAATATGTACATACATTAATATGGCAGTTTAAAGCTATGGAACTTGACGTGTGTCTTCAGCTTCGATGCAATTGTAACTGAAATTGCGACCACTTTCTAAAACATATGACTCGTTCAAGTGACTTGATCCTTCTTCACCTTTAACAACAAGATGCTTGGCGATCCGTTTACCCTAACAGCGTCTGTGTTATATAGCATTCGTGTATGCAACTATATCGTCATCGACAACTGGAGCTTGCCTTAATAAATTATTCAATAACGCACTATTTATCACCAAAGGAATGTCAGCTTTACCATTTTGTAAATTAGGATGTATCCTTTGAATATACGGCAATGTACTTTTCGTAACGTTACTGTCGCTTATTGTTAGCGTGGATTCTCCGGCACCACCGATAACACTGCTCTTCGATGGAAGAACATTTTGGGAACTAGTTAATGATAAACTAAGTCGGATAGGTGTGGCTAAACTAATATTTGAGCTCAAAGAACTAGAACTTACTTCGGATGTTCCTTTTATTCTTCCGTTGATCAGTCAATGGTGTAAAGAAATCTCTTTAAACTCGCTTTGATAGTTGGGTCGGCTAACTTTGAGCTATCTAAACTATTACATTCCTCAGTCATGCTTGTGATCGATGCCCTCTCACGTTCTGGTAAATTCCAACTGGATATCGAAGACCTCTTATCACACTTACTGTCGCTCAAACAATCGTTTTTCTCTTGTGAAGTATCAGAATGCAAGCTGTCCTTTAAATCTGTATTTGTACTAATTCTATTAATATTACCTAAATCTTGATCGGAAATATGAATCGATCGAGGCACTTCGTATCCACTTGTCGAATTGTCCCTTATTAAAGGGTGGCCCATGAGTCGCTTTACCATTTAAAAATTCAATAACTTCATCGCTAATATACGTTTTAAAACTTTTGCTTTAGATTCTCCGAATTCGTCACCCGAAAATCCGTTATGGAAGAATCCGCGAGGAAGCAGCGTGTAAAAATAATTGAATTTCACCTCCACAACGCGGACGTGGAAATATGTAGTTTCGGAGATAAAATTCAATTGTTTTTATACGCCGCTCCGTCGCGAATCTTCCCATAATAACTTTCCAGGGAACAAATTTTCCAAGTCTGAACTCTGAAATGAAGGTTTTAAAACATGTAATAGCAAAAAAGTTATTCAATTTTTAAATGGTAAAGCGACTTATGGGCCACCCTGTATAATGTCTTCATTATCTGCTAATAATTCTAGGTATTTTGGTATTTCGCCCGATTGCGATGTGAGCGGTGTATTATGAGAATTCTGAAGGAATGGCTGCATGTCTCTGCTGCCTTCTGAGCTGCTGGATTTCCACGAATTCCCTGAAGAAAGCAATCGATTCTATTAAACAGGTTCTTGTTTATAGATTTGTGACGTATAATGAAACAGGAATAGAGAAAGCAGCATAGATAGATTGTTATAATAATCGATTAGGAAATAACAGTTTATTTGTTACGAAGATTTTACTTGTGTTCAATAATTCCCGTCTAATTTAGTTTCTTCTTTTATTCAACGTCGTCTCTACAATTAAACTCATTCTTTTTTTTACGACGAGACGCAACTGTTACGCGCGAAGCGTTGGCCGCAGCCAATTTTTGGAGCAAAGACTTATTGTATAATAAACTATTGTCATTTTCTAAAAGTGAGAATCAGTGTCGTTTTAATAACCCTCAACATAGATGATGTTCACAAAGAACCTACCTGAATTATTATGATTTTGATTCTCGTCAGCAAAGTAAGCCATGTTAGACACGCCTGCAAGCATGAGCCATGCAATGATAAATATGTATTCAAGCAAATTGTTAAATTTATACAGTATAGCCGAGGATGGGTGGCAGACTCGGTAACAGGGTGATTCCTTGTGCAAAAATTAATAAAAGACGTAGAATAAACATTTCTCATATAAACCTTCGTTCTCGAGAAAATCGACGTTGAAGAAAATCAGTTCCACTCTCATAGTCAATCTTCTCGAAAACGAGGGCTCATATCAAAACATTTTAATCTACATTTTTATTTATTTCAGCCCGATAAATCCACCACTCATCCTCGCCCACCCCGTATATCGAACACTTTTTATGATGCTGCGAAAAACATGCCTATGTTGTGACTCGTGAAGATAAGTCGGATTTAGTAAATAGATTAAAATTTAAGTAAGGACATTCGTGACCATGATTGTACCATTAGATGATGAAGCAGCCAAGGTAAAACTATAAGTTTAGATGTTGAATTTCACTATGACAGTCATGTATAGACATATGATTGTATGCATAAGCATTCTTCAAAGTATCCACAATTATTTACTTGCTGGGCACATTTGCTTCACTGCAGTCTGAACTTACCCCTTCTAGCTAAGTAATGACCAGCGTGCACCGGACTCAACGGTCCATCCTCTATAGTACTTCGAAGTCTGACTATGTTTTCCAGGCAGAGTTTAAAGCTGGGCCTGGCGTCGGCAGCACTCCAGCAACGCAACATCAACTGGTGCAAGGCGGGCGGACAGTTAAGGGGTTTAGACAATCTACCACCGGCGCGAACGTGGTGTAATACTTCGAGGTTTGTTCTGGCAGGGTATGGCTGCTGGCCCAACGATGTGATTTCCCACATCAGGACACCGAATGCCCAGACATCGCTCTGCGAAGTGAACACGCCATCCACTAAGGACTCAGGAGCCATCCACCGGACAGGGAGCAACCCTTCCCCTTCCTACAGACAGAGCAAGGTTTAAAACAAGTGCAAACATTAAACCAAGATTGGATTGTGCGTACGAGCACACACCTTTCTGTAATAATCATTTTTATATATATCCCTTGCAAGCCCGAAGTCACCGATCTTAACAACACGATTCTCTCGATCCCTAGCAGACACCAAGCAATTCCTGCACGCGAGATCTCTATGTACAAAATGAAGTTCCTCCAGGTAACGGCACCCTCTCGCCACGTCCTCGCACATAGCGAGCAAGTCCTGCAGACGCAGAACGTGCGGGTCCGTTGGTTGCAGTGATCGACCGGCCCTCAGATAGCTCAATAAATCCCCAGCCTCCATCAGCTCCAGCACCAGCAGCGGCGGGTCCGTGTCCATGCAGACGCCGAGAAGTCTGAGAACATGCTTGTGCCGGAAGTGGCTCATGAGCCTAGCTTCTTGAAGGAACTCCGTCTTCTCCTGCGCCGTTGCTCCCTTCCTAAGTGTCTTGATCGCAACGGGCGTGACTCCTGGTCTGTCCAGGTCCATAGCGTTTCCTTGGAACACCTGGAACATTCCAAACAACTCGTGATAATCATAACTCTACGATGCTACGTAACATTCCGACAATCTGTACTCCATATGTTACTCGCCTCTCCAAACGCCCCGCTGCCCAAGAACTTCGCTAACGTAATTTGCTCTCGCCTGATCTTCGGCAGGGTGGAGTCGTCAGGGTCGTTCTGCAAGGTGGACGCGTAAAGGGCATTGGACTGGACGAAATTGCCCCGCGGTATTTCCCGAAGCGTGGCCAATTCCACGTCGCTCACCAAAGGCGGCAACACTGCCTTCTTGTCCTCCTTGCGTTGCCTGTACACTGCTGAATTACAAAATTCATTCTTTTACCCCGCTAACTCGATCTCCCACCGCAGGCTGCAGAGCGCGCGAGCTCCTGTTACGATCGTACACTTACGGCAGAGGAAGTAGCAGAAGCAGATGAGCATGATGGTGATAACAGGGACGCTGAGTCCCAATACCAGCCCCAGGTGTTGTTGAGCAGCCAATATACCCCCCGTGGATTCCGTCAAGTCGATGATCGGGCTGGACCGGCTCCAGGCGCCGAATCCGTACGCGTTCCTGGCTTGAACGCGAAACCGATACTTGTCGTCCATGTCCCCCGTGATTATCCAATAGCTGTCCGTTCCGTTGTAATACAGCTTCCACACCGCGTTCTCCGTGGAGTCGATCTGCTCGTTGATTTCGTTTATCCTCATACCCTCGACGCAGTACAGGGTGATCTGAGAGCCATGAGCTTGGGCAGGCTCCCAATTCAATTGGTAAACGGAATTGCGCAGCTTGGTCACCGTGGGCATCCCCGGGGCACTCGGTACGTCGCCTGTTCCAACAATCATTCACAACATTGACAAAACGAAATTGCAACATGGTTAAAAGAAATGACGAGCCTATTTACCGAGCGTCTGAAACGTGAACCTCCCATCCGCTGGCCAAACGAAGTCCTTCTTATAATTCGGATACCTCAGAAGCAGACGGAATTTGTAAAGAGTACGAGGTTGCAGTCTCTGAATGAAATACGTCACTTTATCATTGCTCACTGTGGAGTGGTTCGCGATCTGCCAGTCCTCCACGGCGACGTCTTTGTACTCTAAAGTGTACCTGATCGTCAGGTTGACAGTCGGTACCCAAGACACGATCAAGCTGTTCACGCTGACCCCGGTTGAAGTCAAGTTATTCGGCTCCGGGAACATTTTCACCACCTGGCCCCGGCTCTCGCTGTAGACGTCATTGAAGTGAGCGGGATAGGCGCGAACGAACACCAGGTACTCCTGGCCAGGCAGCCACGGCTCCAGCATCGTGAAGAATCTACCGTCAGCCGTGCGCTCGGTGCCCTTTATCAGCTGCTCTCCCTTCTGCCGTGCCCCGTTTATCAATCGCACCAATCGCCAGTGCACCTCGTACCTGACCGCCGCGGCGTTCAGTATCTTCGGCGGCATCCAATAAACTACAGCCAAAGTGGGCGTCAGAGCTTGGACGGTAACGTTCTCTGGAGTGGTAGGAGCACCAGCCCCGGTTCTCAACACCACCCCCGAACCGAACTCCAAGCTCATCGACTCCAGGTCGGCGTAGTAGTTGCTCAACGCCAGCTTCAATCTGTACTTCGTGAAGGGCTTCAGATCCGTTATCTCGTACACCGTCTCGTAGGTCTGCAGCTTCGTTCTCTCGCTGTCCTCGCACTTGGTGGGATCGTTCTCCAGGCACTGCGACACGTATATCGTGTAGAGCGTCCTGGGTAGACTGTATCCCTCGCAACCAACGTGGGGGACAGGCTGAGGGAGCTTTACGGTAATACTGTACGCCGTCTTGTTGGTTTCTTCCACGTTGTAGGACACCTGATGGGGCACCAAGCAGTTCGTGATAGGATAGGGCTGCAGGGATTTCCCTAAAGCCTTGATGCTTCGCACCGATGGTAAATAAAAGTGCTTGATCTCCCCATCCTCGGGGTATTTCTTGTTTATAAAGTATATCTGGTCCTCCGCGATGTTCGACCAATATATGTTCATTTTATCGACTGTCAGAGAAGTCGGCGGCAAGCCCTTGTTGAAGTCCGCGCTGACTATCAAGCTACAAGTACATCCATTGATATCAGCGATGTTCAAGTGACCTTCCAAGGAGATCCAATACATGGCTGGCTTCTCAATGTTCGTACTGTCGATCGCCATCACAGGGATCACGGATGGCCTGTACGGGCAAGAGCAATCGTCGATGTGGTTGAAGAAGGGTTGACTAGATTCGCCGTTCAAGTCGGACTGCATTATCACACCCCTGTCATTCTTCGTCAGCTCTATCCAGTACAGCGATCTGCAAGGGTAGACAAGCCATATGTATCAATCGTGCCTAGAACATGTTAAAGTATAATTGGAAAATTAGTGATTACCCTGTGGATGGCAGGATATCGAGATTCAAGATGCGCCTATTAGCCGTGACGATGCGCTCGTACTTGACAATCCCAGCCTGCCACATGGTCAAGTCCAGTTTGATGATGTGACCACCGTTCTCGCGGTAGCCGGACTCCGACCAGTACAGATCTCTCGCAACCCAATCGACAGATACGCTAAGGGCGCTGTTATTCAGCGTCAAGATCTTCGTAGCGTTCGCGCCGATCAAGTCCGACGTGACCAGCTCTTGCATCTCGTTGATCCAATAGATCTTACGCTCCGCTGCCAGGTAAGTGACCTCGACAGCGATGTGTCGAGTGATAGTGTGATTCTCTTCCTGGTCCAAGTCCGAAATCCTCACCGCGTCCATAGTTGCGACCAACAGTTGCGGCACTGGGTTCTCGTATATCGTCGACACGTTGATCACGTCGGTGTACGGGCCGGGCCCGATCTCCGTGTGAGCTCGGACTTGGAAATAGTACGTAGTGTTTGGCAGCAGGTCGTGCACGGTGTGCTGCAATTTATCGGAGATGAGAGACTGATCGCAGATTTGGATGTCCGCGTGGTCATCTATGAACCAACATTGAACGGTGTACCCCACGATCAAGCCATTCGCGAACTCTGGTTGATCCCATCTGCGATAACATACAAGAGCCACACGGTTAGTTGCGTGGAAGTTTGCTTCACTTGAATGGGAACAGATAGGTAGCATCTTAATGCTTGAAAAGTGAAGGGACTTTCGCAATTCCTTTATTCGCGATTACCTGCGTCCGACACTCTCGTCCCTCGATCTCTCACTTCACCTGGTTTCGCAATCGTTACTAGACACACGTAAGACATTCCTCTCACCTGAATATCACGAATATGTCGACGCTCTCGCTGGGGGGTTCTTTGTGGAATTCAATGAACGCTCTAGGATCCGTTGGCTGACTGGGCACACTTTGCGGCGACCTCAGTGTCCTTCTAGTGTGATGCGCTGTTTCCCAATAGGTGAACGCTTTCACGGTTACCTCCAGCACCGAGTACGGCAGAATCCGCTCGGAATTATTGTAAGGCATCGAGGTCTCCGTGGTGATCTCTGGATTGGAGTTAGTGTTAATGTAATCCGCAAACTTCACTTCGTAGAACACCGTTCCGTAGTTGATGTTCTCCACTGGGTCCCAGGAGATGTTGAAGTTCCTCCAAGTCCCTTCCACCCTAATACTGCTGTAATTCACCGCGTTCGGCAAAACCGCCACAGTCTCTGACGTGAGATTCTTTGGATACTGGTGAAGAGCTGGGTCCATTACAGCCACCATGTGGAGGCCTGACAGTGTGATCCCATTTATTATGGCGGTGTTTTGGCCAGACAGGTCGCCTATCACCGCGTTTCGGTCGTCTTGAAGCCACAAAAGGTGCTCCGAGAAGTAGCACAGTGGGCCTTGCATGTTTGGGTGCTGCAGAGCTGAAACCTGCAGAGGAAAATATGACAGAGAATATTGGTCTGCTTCATCGGTGCTATCGGGCAGGGTTTAGGGTGTAGACACGAACCTTCTCAGGCACAATTTTGTGGCTCATCGGGATTCTTTCAGACGTCGGCGCGCGGTAAACGATCGATCCGCTCTCGTAACTGCGAACGATCCAATAGACGTATCTGTTCTCCGTGTCCAGAGTTAAACCCATCACTTGCTTGCCATTAAATATCTCGTCGGAGTGATAGTATCTTCTGTCCTGCCCATTTAACCGCGCAACTTCCACAGCGTGTCCGGTGGACCAGTACAAGTACGCCTCCATGGAGTCGATCATTAATTCCTTAACGATAGCTAAGATCGACATGGGCTCTTGGTGAGACCCATTCAAGTTTGCTCTGGTTATCTGAAAGAAATTCTATAAAGCCACACCGCCGAAACTTCCACTGCCCATCGGAGAATCTATTTCGCTTACGATCTGCTGCTTCGGATTAGCCCAGTACAGCTTCCTCGATATCCAATCGACGGCAACACTCCCGACAGAATGAATGTTCATCTTCGCCTTCTGATGGCTGGTGACATTGTACCGGTATAGAGCAGAATTATTCCCCACGATATAAAGAACGTCCTTGTACCAGCTCACGTCGACTATGTGATAATCAGTCTCAGCTTCCTTCAAGCTAGCTTTGTACATCAGGGTATCAATGTTCTCCCCAGTCACGTCGCTCCGTAGGAGACCCTCGTTGGCGGACCAAAGAATGGACGCGTGCGATCCATCCCTGAAGGGTGAATAAATAATTAGGAAACACTGGCGCAACTTCGATTAAACCCTGCCAAGCAAGAAGGTATACCGTAACGTCCGGCCCCTGAACTCCGTGGACCAGGGTCCTCTACCAGCGCTGGTGTACGCGGCCGCCTTGATCGAGTATTCCGATTTCTCTCGGAGATTGTGCACGGTGTGGGATGAGCCGGCGATATCTTTCTGATGGATCGTCTCCCCCGTAGACTCGTCCTTCATCTCCAGCTCGTAGGACCAATTCTGCCAGGCGCCCTTGCCCTGGCCACCCAACAGATGAGGCGCCTGCCAAGACACTTTCGCCCTCTCCACCCCCAGGACCGCCTGCACGCCTGTGGGTGGGTTCACTGGGACTGGGACAGGCTGGCTGGCGTCCATAAGTACATTGACACTGACAAATGAACCGTTCGACCTGCAACAGACACGTTTCGTGGAAGCGTCCGACGAACGACGCTGCATATCCTCGTCAGAATCGAGATTCTCACCTATCGGGGTACGCGTTGTGGAAGTATCTGTTCTGCCCCGAGTGGTACCCCTCTATCAGCACTTCCTCCCCGTTCGTCCAATAGAACAAGCCGTTCGCCATGGCCAGGGAGACCACGTTCTTGAACTTCGGCTGCTGGGTATTCTGACGGAGGTCCAGGATCTCGCGGCCGTCCAGGGAGACGGACATCACTGTGTTTTGGATGTGATGGGGGACTAGCAGACGGAAGTTCGTGTGGTCGACGGTGAAGGCGCCTAGATTAGCGTCGTCTAAGATTAAGTAGGGCTGAACCTGTAACGATTGGGTGATACTTGATGATCGTGCTATCGGAGATGTGGGTATTTCTTAAACGTGGTTGCACCTTATAATCACAAATTGGTCACGTGGGGTTCATTGCTCCCCAGCGTCATTTTCGAGTTACCATTTTCGTATTTTTGAATCTTTTCACTTTTCAGTGGTAATTGTATATTCGCAATACTCGTACAATCATGCTCTAATAGTCTTTTCTAGAAATGAAATTTGTAGTTCAATAAAGCGATTATTCCACGGTTATGGAAAAGAGCGATATTTTTTTCGCGATAAATCCCCTTTCGAAGTCGTAAAGACGCGACATTTGACCTCGAAATTGTTCCTGGGGTGCGATACACCCTGTGTGACCACGGAGGGTCAAGGGGGTATACCCGTTTTAACGCTCGGAAAATGTTTGTGGATTTTTTTACAAGTCTACGGCTTGATACAGATTTTCCGTTTTTGTATTATTTTTACATAGTATTATGAACTACTTAAAAAAAAGTTTCAGTTAAAAAAATATTGTTTTTCGGAAGTTATGGATACATATCCGAAACTCTCAATTTTAGACGGCTACACGGTGGCTCTGAAAAAAGCTGTGTGTCGTGCCTGAAATCAAAAACAGTAAAATTTTTTTATAAAATATGTTAATAGCTATTGACCTACGACGCCTTTGTTTATTCCCATTACCCGTTCATTATTTATAAAGAAAAAATTGGACTTTTCTATTAGAAAAATCTTAATTTATCTTTGATATCACCATTTCTTAATTTTTCAAAATTGTCAAAATCGGCGCCGTGAGTCGATAGCTATTAACATATTTTATAAAAAAAATGTACTGTTTTTGATATACCCCCTTAAGTATCCATTTTGTAACGCTGCTTGAACCGTACCTCGTGCTTCACTCCATTGCTTATGTCAGCCAGGTCGAGTCTGTACAAGCCACCCCTGGTCACCCAGAATAAGTAACCGTTGTAGGGATCTACCTCGATGTGGGTGGGTCTTGTCAGAAAGCCAGCCACGGCCACAGTCAAACCTCTGCCGTCTAAATTGCACCTAGCTATCTGCCAGACTGTCGTCGCGTGTTTCACCTCGCCGAGGATGTACAGGTGGAGGTTCAGCCAGTCGACGGACAGGCTGAGGGGCTTGAAGTTCGCCTGGCTGGGGCTGAGGAGCACCGTCGGCGTCGTTCGTTTCACGATCGACGTTCTGTACACGTAGCCCAGGGAGTCGGAAACGAACAGCTGGGCAGAGGCTACGTGGATCGCCACGCCGCGAATCGTGCTGGTGTTCTCGTAAACGACGCTCGGCTCGTCCAGCATGTCCGCGTCCTGCTTCATCACCACGTGCTGACCACCGAGGATTAGAATGGGCTGCTGAGTATCTTTCACTGAAACATTGCGAATTACGTTGAAAGTCTGTGGCTCTTTTATCTCGAGGACGCGCTCAACTTTGAATTGACTTGGCAAGTGCAGACGCTCCGGTACGTACCAGCTGGCTCCGGGGTCGTCGTGATGGAGATGACTGCAGGAGGGCCCTCGCCCACTCCGTTCCTCATGGTCACGCTTATGGAATAATTCTTATTCGGCTCGAGGTTTTGGAACATGTAGTGGTCGGTGTTCTCGGAGGCTGGAATATCCTGTCGGATCAATCGCGAGGCGTGTTAAACGTGCTGATAACGCGGTCTTCCCTTTCAGTCCCTCGCTAGGAATTCGGTATGCGAATAGGAATAGAAACGCCATGCCAGAAACGTATACCGTGGAAGAACTGGTTCTTACAAGTGACGGGCTGTGTTAGCGGGACGAATATTAGCGGCAATTAATAGTGATTTGCGATAGCGGTGTATGCAAATCACTTCAAGCGAAGAGCATTCTTTCAAAGCAACTATTTTTCCAAGTGCTGGCGATAAATCACTCGGTAGGTTCAATTTTTATCTACGTTAATTCAAAGGTACCTTTATTAGAATATTGGATTTGAATTCAATTATCTGTTCAAATACGAGCTCTCTTAACAACGACCCCGAATCAGCGTGCAATTTCACCCCAGACATGCTCGTATCTCGCCCATTTTATCTATCCAAAGTATACGTATACATTCCCTTCAGAGGAACGGGGGTAATCTTGTAGAACCAGGTTGACATTTCACAGTGCTGTTTGCTACGAAAGTCAGAGAAGTAGGGAAAGCGCAAATCAAGTTTGAGACGTCGATAGAGCCGTGTCGTCAGCCATCTCGTGAGTGACGACAGGCTCGGACGTATCGTAGTAAGAGAGCGTTGGAACGTGCGCTTAGAATTGCGCGCCTCGCGAGGTAGGGAGGCAGATAGAGTTATCACACGATGTATGGTTGTAGTGAAGTTCTGGCGTGGCGTATACCTTAAGCTGGGAGTGGTCAGCCCCTTGCAGACGCAGGACATAAGACAAAAGTGGCCCATTCGGGAAAGGTCCCGGTTCCCAAGACACAGAGATGCGGCAGCTGTCTACCACCGCCGATCTTAAAATTACCGGTGCTGAGGTCGGCAAACCTTCGGCGAGTGTTCTTATCACGACGCTCGGGGCGGAGACGATCGGCTCCGGATTATGCTGAGACGATTTTAAGAGCAACGCTACGCGAAACTGCAATTGGAACACAAGAAACGGAAACTTTTATGACCCAGGCGCTACGATCGTGAAGACTCTGAGAAGAAAGAGTTAGGTAACAATGTATTCCAAATTTCTCAACTCCTCATTGATTCTTCGAGGCATGCATAAATTCTACTAATAATCGTAGATCGATATGTTTCAGGTACGCGTCGTAAACGGTGTTAAATTGCGAAGTGCTGGATCGCAAGCTAGGTGGCGGAGGTCGGAAGACTTACCCTGTACTTAGTGTACGGCTGCAGGTTCTCGACCAGAATTTGATCATCCTCACCCCAGGACTGGTTCCTGCAGTACTGCCACGTTTCGGCCAGTTCCTCGTACCTCCACTGCACCAGGTACGAAATACCGCCTCCTCGCCTTTCGATGTCTATTCCTTTCCATTCGAGCCGTAGGGACGTTGCGGTCAGGGAGTCTGCTACCAGGGCCGGTGCCGGAGGAATGCCTATTTCCGCTGTTGATCGACATCATTCGATATTAATGGAAACTTATTATATTATAGGCGAAGCAAGAATTTATGGTTAGATCGGTAAGTCTCGAATATGGCTGACATAGTGAAGAAAAGAAGATCGCCCTATCAATACTAAATATGATACGTCAATCAGTCATAACCATACAGTTGCTCGTAGACGGTCTATCTATCACAGGCGTTTCACTAGCTTAGGAACTGAATGACGAGCAATCTCTATCCATAAACCATCCGCACGGGACACCCACGATGCCGGCGATAAATATGGAACGGCAGCGAGCCTTCAAAGAGTACCAGCTCATACTAGACGAGCTAAGGGCCGCGTTCATGGAAAGATGGAAGATAATCAAGAGGGACACCGTCTCCCTGGACGACTTCGAACGGTTCCGTACAATCGGGACCGGCGCGTTCGGCCGCGTGATCCTCGTCAAGTACAAGCCGACCTCCGTCTACTACGCCATGAAGATCCTGGAGAAGGCGAAGATCGTGAAGCTGAAGCAGGTGAACCACACCTACAACGAGAAGAGGATACTCCAGTGCGTGAGGTTCCCCTTCGTCGTCTACATGGAGTTCTGCTTCAAGGACAACTCGTACTTCTACATGGTGCTGCCTTTCATCAACGGCGGCGAGATGTTCACCCACTTGAGGCGGATGGGCAAGTTCGACGAGTCTTTGGCGAGGTTCTACGCCGCCCAGGTGGTACTGGCGCTCGAGTATCTGCACCATTGCAGCCTGGTCTATCGGGACTTGAAGCCGGAGAACATTCTGATCCAGTACACCGGCTACATCCGGGTGACGGACTTCGGGTTCTGCAAGATGATCGACGGCAGAACGTGGACGCTGTGCGGCACGCCCGAGTACCTCGCGCCGGAAGTGATCCTGTCGAAGGGCTACGGGCAGGCCGTGGACTGGTGGAGCTTCGGTGTGCTAATCTACGAGATGAACGCGGGGTACCCGCCGTTCTATTCGCGGGACCCGATGAGGATATACGAGAAGATCGTCGCCGGCAGGTACAGGTTCGCCCACCATTTCGGCGAGGAGCTGAGAGATATCCTGAAGAACATACTGCAGGTAGACCTGAGCAGGCGTTTCGGCAATCTAAAGAGAGGCACTCTGGACATAAAGGACCACAGATGGTTCCAGACCACGGATTGGATGCAGATCTATCACCAGACGATACAGCCCAGCTTTATACCCGATTGCCAATCCCCCGAGGACACGAGCAACTTCGACCACTACGACGAGGTGCCACTGAAGATCAGCTCCGTCGATCGTTACGCCAAAGAGTTCGTGAACTTTTAGTTAACGCGTTGGGAATGTAGACCGCAACGGAGAATAGCAATAGCCTTAAGATAGTTATAGAGAAGCATGTGGTGTAAAGATACGTTAGAAGGAGATGTGCTATGGTGGACGGGTTCGATTACCTTTCAACTGCTGGAAGTAACGATTCAAGGCGTCGTGACAGCCGAGAACGCAGTACAGTTCCTTGGGCGGCAGCAGCTCCTGCGTCCCGTTCTGTAAACAACGTGCCGTTCAACTTTCGCGAACCGTACCCTCGGTAGAATTGCGAAAGTAATATCGAGCGTTAGGATAAGAGATTAATTTAAGGAAATTGTACTAACGCAGACTGCCTGGCAGCTCGTGTCGAGCGCTCGTTGCCACGCTCCACAGCCTTTTGTGCACTGAAACAGAGAACGACCAGATGTACCATACTTAATTACATTCGTAGCTCTTCGCCGAGTTACGCGACACCTGAGATTAAAATCAGCCTCCCACTACGATTATTTCCCTGCAGCTTCTTTGCTCTCGTTTAAATGACCGCGTCGAAGCGACTCCAGTTTCTTTCCAATCAGCGACTCCGTTTAAGCCGACCCAGCGTGCACCGAGGCAATCAATCGCGACGCAGCATCAATGTCGCGTTGCAGGCCGCATTATTTTGGCATTGAAGCAACTGGAACGTCTGCGTGGCGAAGTGCTCGAGAGACACGGGCAAGAAACATGTGGCACGTGCCTCAAGTAACGCCCACGTTCATAAGACGGCCGCTCGGTTCGTGCCGAGCATGGATTTGCGAACCGAAGTTTAACGCATTAACTTTCCGCGCGGGAGGATGTGGGCATTTGCCGGCGACAACAAGCCAGCCGATGATGAGCAGCGCGAAGGGAAAGGAGCGCCTGGAAACGCGGCCAACGCGCGTCTGTTTTCGTCCCGCGAACAGGAATCGCGATCTGCCCGCGAGCCTCGATTTCCTTCGCGTCGATGCGCGCCCGCTGATATACGCACGTTCCTCCTAGCGTTTTTCTTCCCAGGCGATAAACGCGGCGCAAGATCAACGATGTTATCGTTCAGAAAATTGCGTTATTACTTTGACATAGTTAGTCCGCGCTGCGGCGACTTTGCGTTACCGATAAATCGAATTACGCCGCACGCTGGTCGAGCACGAGCTTCCAGAAATGTCCATTTGGTGCTTTTTAACCGGAAGCACGCAGGAAGCCGTGGAAATAAACAGCAGACCCGGTAGCCTAACGGAAGACAGTATCCGTCTTGTCGGTCTCTTAAGATCGTCTCGAAGAAATCGTGCTCGCTCGTCAAGCGAAGCGTAAATACACAAAAGTGATTTAGCGTGCTCGGCTGGCTCAAGGGCTTCGGGAAGAGCAAGATCGCGATAGTTCTTGACTGGATCGTTTCGTTCGTCATCAGCTCCAGCTACCACTGCTCTTTTTCAAGCACCTTCTTCAGCCTTCCGTCCAAGCCGCGGGTCTTGTCTCAATTCCGAGTGACTGGTAATTAACGTTCGATCGTGTTTGAAGATGAACTGGAAGTGATGTGCAGCGGAATCTCTGGTTCAGCATCGTGTGTCGAGATACGAGTGAGCTATTTACCAATTGTCGTGACGATCGGCACTCTAACGCGATGCAGAGGCGCCGCGCCTCAACGATACGGGAAGCATAATTCAAGGGGCATCAGTGGTGCACCTGCGTCCACCATCGGACTTTGAATTCCGAACGAGATTTATAGTTATTACCGCCGTTGAAGATGCTAAAGTAAGTTCGATTAAGTTTTGGATTCTCCGATAGCTCGAATCGAAGGGACGATAGATGCCAGACCTTCCTCTGGAAAGAATCTGAATAATCTATGTTTACAAGCTTACATACCGAAGTTTTGACACCCCGAACGTAACCGAGCGGAGATAACCAGCGAAAGGTCGCGCAACATGCATGTTGCATTTACTTCGCCTGGCTGTAAAACATTTATGTATAACGTGATAGATTCGTACGGTGGCATTCGAGGGTATCACATAGGTCAGCTGGTGTGAAAAGTCTAGAAGGAAAGGGACCTCGGCGCTAGATAAACGTTATTTGTAAACATTTGGTGGCAGTCCAGTTTTACGACGCCGCTTTCCAGCATTCCAAATGCCCGCGCGATCCGCTCGAGAGGAGCGCGACAATTGTCAGCGTTCATAAACAGAAGTATAAACGGCGCGGACGTATCGAACACGGAAAGAATCACGAGCATTTACCCCCGTGGCAAGTAGCATTTCTTCCATCCGCGCTCGCGTTAAAAATACCATCTTCCTCTCTCTTATCAACGGCCGAGAGGAGAAAAAGAAGGATGTTCACGCGCAAGAAGTAGCCGGCGGGCATTTATCTCCGCCGTGCACGACAGTTGGAACTGCTGCTTTAACAACCGAGCCGGACGATAATTTTTTACCCTTCGATTAATTATTTTCCTCCGCGACGCTCTTATTAATTCGCCCGTATCAAGCTGAATCCTCGTTTTCAATTAGCTTTCTCTCTCACGAAACAGCGCGCCGTACGCGCTCCCTCACCGCCGCGTTCGATCCCGTCGTGAAACGTTCCAGCGGGCGATTGCTCGGATTCGCCTCGGCTCGTTAAGCCGCCGCGCCGTATTTCTCGTGGCTCGTGCGATAGGGGTTGACAAAACTATCGTGACGGTGGAAAATGGCTGAAGCGCAGCGGCTCGACGCCCGCTAATTTCTCACTTCCTCATTAAAACCTCAACACACATTACGCCCCAGCCAGGCCCTCGCTCTACTCGGCTCCCCGTAGATCGTAGATCTTCATCGCGCCGCGGACGAGGATCTATCCGTCCGCTCCTCGTTTCGCTTTAACCCCGTACACTGATTGCTGTCCAGTCTCCGCCTATGGAACACGCCGCATATAAGGCCCGGTCCACATCTGAATCGAACGCCGAACCGAACGCCACTTGAGTAGTTAGATGGAGTAAGACGAGTGATCTACTTGTCTTGCTCCGTCTAACTACTGAAGTGGCGTTCGGTTCGGCGTTCGGTTCAGATCTGGACGCGGCCTAAAGGCCTGCGCACACATATCCGTTCCGTCTCAGTTCCGCGTCAGTGTGCCAGTGGTAAGAAGAAGAGACCCTCTACGCCCCTCTTCTTCTTACCAATGGCACACTGACACGGAACTGAGACGGAACGGATATGTGTGCGCGGACCTTAAGACGTGAATAACGAGACTCCCAGGATGTTTAACGTCGCTCGTTAATTTCTCCGTTTAGGCGAAGCACGGGACCCCTTGGATCCATCGAGCAAGGGTAGCTTCTGTTTACTGGTAAACACGAGGGTGGGTCTTGATAGTTTCGCTTGCACGGACGATGGACGAGTGCCGTTTCTGGTAGCCACCGTCGAGTGGCAGCATTTGTCATGGATATCTTCGCTGTCGGTGGTCCTACACTTCACGAGCCCACTCCAATATCCGGAGTCAGTCTGGCGGACGAAGAAGGCCGTGGACAGGCTGCACTCCAGATTCCCAGCCACCGCGACATTCTTATAGCGAATTCGGTACCTCGAACTGACTCTGCACTGGTGCCGGAAAATGACTTGGATTGGTTGATTCTTATAGAGCTATCTTCGTTTCTATCAGAAACAACCAATCCTAGTCATTTTCTGGCACCCGTGCGGAATCAGTGCGAGATACCGAATTCGCTATTATTGAGATGTATACAAATCGCTGTTTGCAAGATCGAGGACCGCGTGCTTTTCTGCTGTCCTCGCCGAGCTGCCGCGCGGGTACACTGCACACGCGATACTTTGTATGTACAAAAGAAATTCCACGAGTATCGGATCATCGCTATCGAGCCGTAAAATTACCGGAAGAGGCATCAAACCTGAACGGATATACGAACTTGCGCAAGGGTACCTCGGCAAAAATTAATATCCAACCGCTTTTTATAGTAACCGATCTTCCGTTCGTACTTCCTGCATTACTCTTTATAATTTATAACGAAATTATATGGGGATATCACAGTGCATACTTAATTGTTTATACAGAATTGTGGTAACGCAGCACGCAAGATGCTGTTTCCTGTAATCACCGTCGATTGAACCCAGCACTCGCACGTGCTTCGAGTTTCCATTAGACTCGATTAAGCATAGCGCAAACAGAATGGGAGCAGAAACTGTTTTAACTAAGCTACTATTGCTCACACTTCCATGCGCCTCGTTTCGCAGGCGAGTTAATCGTGGAAACGAGGCAGAATTCGCTAACAAACCCCGGCGAAATCGTTGGGCCCGCAGAGGATGGCAATTAGGGTTGCGTTTAGCAAAAAGTAGAGCGTCTTCCTCTTAAATTGTGTCGCTCGCCGGCTAACCGTTACCCGAGCGCGTTACTGGGACGTACGAGCCGTGAAACGAGGCGAGGAAGGAAATCGTTTTAAAGCGCAATTCACGTACCGGCCCGTGGTATTCGAGGCTTTTCATCCGTGGCGCGTAACCTCGTGCACGCGAGGCTCTGTGAAAGGCATAGAACACCGGCGTCCTCGTGCCAGGACACGAGCAAGGGCCCGGCTTAATCACCGTACCCCTTTTTTTCGGGACCAAGCGGTAATTAACTGTATCTGAGTGCCCTTTGTCCATTCCGTGGCATTAATTGCAGGTCTCGTTTCCTACCCTGGAGACACGCGTTGCTGGATATCCTTCCGGTCGCTGTCGGGGTCCTTTCTCCGTCTCGCCACCCACCGATCCTCTCTTAGAGAATTTTCTGCCCTCAGTGCCATTAAAACGCCCTAACGACCGTCTCTAATTTCCACGAGGGTCCAGTCTGTTTAGTTCTCGCAACACGGGACAATTTAGCTTTTACTTGAATAGATGCAAAGGTCGAGTGGAATTCATACGCACAATAGGATGTAGGCATCTATCGATAGCATAGCCGCGAGCGATCGCGATAATCACCCCAATTGGGCGAGCATCCACCGAATTCCCCCGTTTTTCGCGGGTACTTCCGGAATACGGTGGAAGGACGGACAGAGAGGCCCCGAGGGGCGGAAAGAGACGGGCAACCGTAGAGAGCGAATCCGGAGTCGCACGGTAATTTGGCGACATCCGCCTATAGGACGCACTTGTACGCGATCCAATTTAAAGTCACGAAGCCGTACAAGCCCATTCTTTCATTCGCATACGCGTAATACTACGTGTACACACGTTCGCCCATTCATTGGCCACCTCTGCGTACGCTTGAATAGAGAGAGAAAGGGAGTACACGCAGGACCTGGCTTTGTTTTTATTTGCCGTTTACCGTCTCCCTGGCCGGAGAGTCAGTGAACAGGGGCCCCCGGGACAGCAGCGGAAGTACTTTCATTGTGCCGGGGGACCGGCGTCCCTTTATTTTCGTCTCGCGCACGCTAATAAACGTTCGTCGATGCTCCCCGACGAACTTGCTTTAAATTCGCGCTACGGCCGGCCCGAGAGTTGGCCTCGCCCTAAGTCGTCCAGCCACCTACGGAGCCGATTCGCCCGGAAGTCTGACGCCATTCAGGAGATTCCTTGTAAATCATTGCAAGTAAGGGGGTGGACGTCGTCATTCACGAAGATTTATCTTAGGCAACTCTAGATTTCTGGCCTACAGAATTTATAGATATGTGCATGAAACGTGTACCGAAGACACTTCCAGTCTTCTTACCTGATCGATCTTGCATCGCACACCGCATCCCACTTCCGAGCTCGAGTCGTCCGTTCGATTCTGAAACAGATCGAACAGAAAGCGTTACAAACGGCGATTAAGGCACAGTGCATAAACAATTCAGAGCCGTGCAGGAATATTAATCGACCAGGAAACGTGCGGATATTTCGTCGATCCACCGAAGCGCGACGGTCCCCGCGCGCCGCTATTTAAATTCATGAAGGGACAGGTGACGCGACATAAACTTGCATAAACATGGCCAGTTACGATGATTATCCCGAAATTCCCATAAACGCACGCATGGCTTCACACCCTCGTTATCGGCCCACGAATTGTCCGCCGCCCCTTCGATCCAGTCGGTTCCGCGGTACCTCCCTTCCGCGTTTCACGTTCTAACGATTTGCTCTCGTCTCCATTAAAAAGCCGGACGCGCACCTGTGTACCGGAAGCGCGCGTAACGTACAGGTGCGAGCGGTGCAACGACTGCGCGGGGCCCCGAGGCAGAATCAGGGAAACCACGACACGCCGGCGATCATTCGGCGACTCGTTCGCGGCGGGCTTAGGTGCACAGGGGAGGGGCGGTGGTGTCAATTGAACCGGATGAAACAATTTACTAGCTTTTAAAGCTTGGCAAGCGATTCAATTTATTTTCTGCGGCCCCTGCACGTTACGCGACCGTGTCGTTGCCGCCGTTCGTTGCCGAATCGCAATTTATTTTTTTTTTTTTTCCCCTCCAACGTACCCGAGTTTGGACAAAGCCCAAGGGAAGCCCCCGTGTGCTCCTTAACTTATTCGAGGCATAGAAGTCGATTACTTTCGTTGCCTTTGGGAAGTGCGTCTGAGAAGTTGCATAGGCTTTGCTTCGATATTTCTGTCGACGTGACTATTCGCCAAGTGGCTATTTTCCGCTAAAGCGAAGGGACCGTTAACCGTGCACGTTGCTCTCTGTTTTCCCGCGAACAACAGACCGGCGCGGCGCGGCGACCAGTGACGAGTCCCCTGATAAGGGAAACCGGAGAGGACGGTGCAGTGTTTTCGCGACTATCGCCCGCTCAGCGTGGATGTATCAATTTTACGATGAATTTTTCTCCCTCCCTTCTTGCCATTGTGGAAACGCATCTCGTTGTCCGTTCCTCGCCGCCCGGCACGATGCTCGTTTAACTTTGCACCCGATTAATCAAACCGTGCAGACAGGCAACACCATGCGAAACAGGCGTACCCCTGCGACATGGCCGGCCTCCAACGTCCACGATATTCCCAGTAATAATTCCTGTTTCTTAGGAATTCCTCTCCGCTCCACTTTTTAAAAACGAACCCTGGAAGCATCCAATTTTATCTCCGACCTCTACGTGTTTGCTCGCAATTATCGTGCTTCGTTCCTCATCTCTCCCGGACTAATCTCGCCCGTTCCTTTTCATTCTTTATAACTACCGAGACGTGGCCATCGCGTCAGTGGGATTCTAAAGTCACTCCGTTTCATTACGGCAGCTCCATCCTTGCTTCCGTTCCCACTGGAAGGAACACGGCGCTCCGTTCGACCCTGAAGACGGAAATCAGCCGGTAAAGTGCTGTTTTATCTGATCGAAGGTAATCGCCTAATGTGTACCTGCTCGTCCTTCCGCACGTCCTTCCGTCATGTTCAACGTCTTCGTCACGCTCGGCAGCGTTCGCCAACTGTTGCGCCTCGCCTCCAACTCGCAGCGACGTTAACGATCGGGTCTAATGACCGGCCTCTCTGTTCCCTCTCGATTCAATACGCGCAACACAGATTTTTCTCGACACCCCCTTCTCAAGGTTCCTCTCAACCGTTACTATTTTTACACGTCGATCACGTATTTATCTATAATCCCCCTCCGCCTCGATTATCGAGTTCCAATCTTAATGCAGCGCTATAACAGCGCGAAACTTTAAAGATCGGCATGCAAACGTTCGCTGACGCTATTATGCACTCATCTTCGCGAAGAAGGCGCTAATATGGAGGTAGAATAAAGAAATAAAAGTTGCAGGAAGACACTCAAAACGGCAGGTACGAAGCCCGCTCCTGAATTTCCTTGCAAGGGACGCCCGTCCGAAACCGACGCTAGCCAGAGGCCTTTGACACGCTGAAGGCGTCCAGGGTGTTTCCAGGTTGAAGGGAAAAGGGTGTCAGGTTTTTTCGTGCGGTCGTGAACGAGCCACGGTCGCACGGTGTTGAATGTATACCGGACGGTGTCCACTGGGATGGAACATCCACCTTTGAAGTCCGAGGTTTGTCTTTGGCAAACACCTTAACGGGTGTCCCTTCGCTTTCGTTGCCCGGCCCGTTGAGAGCTCCAACGCAACGGCCGCTCCAGCGTTTCGCCGGGCCACAGACGTGGCGCCCGTCTACGTGCCCCGCCAATTATTCTCGCGTTACCCGGCGAATTAAAAAGATGCACATCGCCCCGCGTGGCTCGCGGCCCGGGCTCGTTAGCATGCAGAGCAGGAAGCATTTTTCATGTCGGCGTTCACAGTGGAAAAGCGTTTCCACGAGTCTTATTGTCAGCGTTGCGTAATCGGCGCGGTGCTCCTTGATTTCAGCTGCCTGTGACTAACGTGCCACGTGGATCCTAGATCCACTCGTTCTTAACGCATTGCTGACCGGCAATTTTATGCAAAAAAACCCACCCTTGCCACCGGCTATTTTTCCATAATTGAATATTAAAATGTATATACTTGCGTAACACGAGTATACGTTGAATGTAATTGTTATAAAAGGTAGGTGTTTCGATATCTGGGCAGTGGCGGACTGGCCAGGGTGTAACAATGGAACATCCCGAACCCGGAAATTGAAAAAAAATTCTGAAACTTTGTGAATATGTAGGGAATTTCCTCCTGATTACAACGCAATTTTTGTTTGCTGCCGAAATTCACTCTAAGGTGGTGTCATTGACCCCTGAAAATCCGATTATTTTCCGATTTTGTGTTATAACTCGTGAACTGTAAAATAATTTTTTTACCAAATGATAGATCTGATTAAAAGAAGTAACTTTTGCCTTGAAACTTTTTTTCTATCTCATACAGATTGCGAGTTACAAAATAAAATCGGAAAATAGCCGAATTTTCAGGGGTTAATTTCACCCCCTTAGAGCGAATTTGGGCAGCAAACAAAAGTTGCGTTGTTATCAGGTGGAAATTCCCTACATATTCACAAAGTTTCAGAATTTTTTGAATTTCCGGGTTCGGGATCTTGTAAGCTTGCCCGATGGTAAATGGGCCCCTGATGAAATGGGGCCCCTTAAACATCAGACGATATCACCAAATATTACTAAAAATCATACGCTTATTTCACAAAATTTCTAATTGTACCTTTTTGCCACTTAAAAATTGTATTTATTCCTCATAAAAATTAAATGGCAGCCTTACAGTTGTGGGTGGACCGCCTCTGTCTCCCGGCAGCCAATATTTTCAGGCCCAGCCCGCCACTGTATCTAGGCTCTACTGATCTTCACGACACTGGGTCTGCCAAGGCTGCCTCTAGACGCTCGGCCGCACAGTCGCCATTTAATTTCATTAATTACCTTGAAGATCATGGGGCGAATTAAAAACGGCCAGCATCAGCTGCCACTCGTTACGCTCTTCAAACCGCCGCACACGACTACCCGATCCTGCGTACATGCGCGCGATACGTGCATGCGTTCTAATTGACATGACGTCACGTAAAGGCGCCGAAACTCTGGTTCCCAGGATTTGTTTGTAGGCCGAAGCTGGGGCGATTAAGGCAAACGTATTTCAAGGAGTTACCATACCTCGTAGATACTGCCAGTTCGCAATGACTGCGAAGGACTCACAATCCTTCACGGGCAGAACCTTCGATCCTACATATCCACCAATTAAGCGACTGTCCCCGTGTAATGGATCACCGGCTCGTTGATCACGAGAGAAAGTCAGCAGTTTCCCTCGTCCTTTGAAAACGAAACACCCTCGACTTCACTTTGAAATCTTAATAGATGTGGGCCTCACCCGTATATGTACGTGTCCCACCATTGAGGGTTGAATTCAGCCTTAAAATACGCGACGATCCCCCTCGTCTCAAGTATAGATCGCTCCTCGATAAATCCCCCGCCATCGCAGCCACCAAAGGATCTCCAAACTCCTATACATTCCACCCCCTCAGCTTCTAGAATCACCCCGCCCCGTAATTCGTCCCAATGGAATCTCGATTCAGCAAGAAAAATCATCCGAGGAGATGTCCCAATTACACGGATCACTCGATTCCGTTTTCCCCCGCGATAGCGTATCTCGCGCTAAAATTAATAGCGGTATCTCCGTAACGATCCCGATTGCCCAAAACCTCCGGCGACAAAATCGTCTCCGCGGCGTGGATCAGTAGGCCGGCGCGACTACTCGCCACTATCCTTCTCGTTCTCCATCGAGCTCCGCGTCGAATCCCACGACGATTTCGTATTTCGCACGATTATCGACGCACTCGGTGGCGAACCCGTAGCAAGTCACGGGGCACGCGTTGTAGGTGAGAGGATGTGGCCGGCAGGAAGTTCATTGTGTACGGCTACACATATAATATTGCACATGCAGCGATCCTGCGGATTCTACGTGGCGGCCGGCGCGCCGCCAGATCGAAATTCTGCAGGCCGCCACGCAGATTTTCGAATCCCTAGAGGTGTGCGCGATCGCGTCGCGTTACCTCGCCGCTTCCACGGCTGTCCACGCAGAACCCGGCTCGTATGTAGGTTAAAGCGTGGGCGGGGATCCATTACACGCGCCGTTTAAGTAATTATTTTTCAATTAAAGGGAAAAATTCAGCGGCGTCGAGGGAATTGAGGAATTCCAGCGTCTGCCAGCCGCGCGGAAGACTCGCCCGAGTTAATCGCTAATTGCCACGCTTCTGGCAATAATTCCGCGGTGTTCTTCGACCGCTTTACATCTCTCGGAGAGTTCTTTCGCGCGACCGACCCCAGCGACAATGGCGACGGATTATCGACACGCATTAAATCATTTCGTGGCAAAGTACGATGAATTATCGGCCAGGGTCGAAATCGTGACGGCCCGGAGCCGGGCTTTAGAAAGCTCGCGATCGCGATTATGCAAGCATAGTAAGGTCATCCTAGGCATCACCTCGAGATACGATAACGACGTCGCTACTACTACGTGTTTAGTAAATAACACGGGCGCCCGCTCGCTTCTCCGTCCCAGCGTAAACACGAATTCCTGTTACGGAGATTTTACCGTGCCTCTCGATCGCTTATCTGGACTTTTTACTGGATGCTCTGGATCGAGGAACCCGCGCGCCTCGGGATTTCGAAATCGCGCGGGGACGTGAAAGATGGATATTCAGCGGAGCCGTCGAAGAAGCCGAAGGGAAGATAAGGGAGCGAGAGGTTGATTTCTGGACCGTGCTCTGTTTTATCTGCGTCCATGGATAATTGAAATGTAACGAGATTAAGGAAACCTTTACATTTAACAAGCTATTGATAAAACCATGCCCTACTGTCTAGCCAGTGAGAAATTGAACCGATCGATTTCTTCCCTGTTTGCTTCGGAATTCTCTGGCAGATCGACCAGAAGCAACTGGTTGCCGAAGCCGCGCGAACAAGCGCGACGGGAAAAGCTGGTAATCAGTGTGTTCGGCAATTGGCGCGAACGGAATTGCTACCAATTATCAATTTAACTCTCCACGAAAGGATCGGTTTAATCATTTCTCCAGACCGCCTTTTGTTACGCTCATCTATCCTGATGCATCCTTTCAGCCTCCTCATTCACTCTTCGTGGGAGCCCATAGGACGAATGACAAAATGAAGAAAAAGACACTCGGGCGCCTACCAACTGTATAATCCAACCGATCCTCTTCAAACGAATTCAGAGACGCTACCGTCGAAATGGACGTGCGAAGATGTTGTTAAAAAATCACCTCGTGCCGTGGCAAAAGATCCATCGCACCGAAACATAAAGGAAACAGGGGAAGAAACAGGGAAAAGTGTGATCAGAAGCTCCTGTATCCGTTACAGCTCGTCGTTCATCCTCGAGATCGTGCTTATGGACTGGGATGATGCGCCGTCGTGTAGTTAAGTTAATTAATGAATGGTACAGTCGGGATGGAGAGTGGACTTAAATTGATACGTCCTTCGCGCGGAGCCATTTTTGTGCCGCGCTCGCCACGCTCCCAAGAACGCTTCCCGCGGCTCCGACGACCGTCTAAATTCTTGTTTTCGCGAAAAAAAAATTGCGTCATCGTTCGTACCGCGGACGGGGCTCGCCTGTACGGCCTGCCCGTGGACCGCGGAAATTCGACGGCGATAAGGATCGCGCGCGGGCGCGTCGTCGTCGTGCGGCGGAGGAACTGGGCGATCGGCGCGCACAAATTGAAATCGAACCAGCGAGCGAACGTAATCGGCGCCCCTCGCGAAAGAAGCAAAAAAAAAAAAAATTGTTATCGATACTCGATAGGGCTCGCACGATCGATTCCTGGCCAACGTGTGCTTCTCCGCGACCGTGTTGACCTCTTCCCGCGCGGAATCGAGCGCACGATAAAGAAATTTCCCCGCGATTGCGATTATTTATTGCTGTAAACAATGGACCCCGCCGTCGTCGCCGGCGTTAGGAAAATACGCGACGGGAAAAATGGCACGCATTTCACGGGCAATTTAGCGGCCGAGCTAGTGGCGTCGCGTCCCGACTTCTTTTCCGTCCGGAGCCACGCTAACCGGGCACGCAATCGTCTCGGTCACTTTTATCTATTGCCACTTTCATAATAGGCGCGTGTAATAATATTGCTGGCAATCGCGAGGAACGGTCGATAAGGGCCACGAAATTCTTCCCCGATAAACGATTGAAAGAAATAAGCTCCGAGGAGCTCCCGGTTCGCCGGCAGAGCGGACGGGCCAAAGTTTCGTCTTATCCACCCAGTCGCCGTCGACTCTCGCCAAGCCGCCGGGGTCTATGTAAATAACCTGTCACCTTGTTAACGAAATCGTCGGGCATTATCGAGATGTCTTCTTCTTTTTCCGCGCTTCGATCGCGGCTGGCCATGTTTTCTGAGCGGGGAACGGATTCGGTACGACGCAGGCGAGGCGGGGAGCTTGTTTCAAGGGGATGAAGAGCGAAGTCTGTCAGTGAAGGGAGGTAAGTGGAGAGTTTGAGAGTAGAGGGATGAAAGTTCGTATATAAATGTATACTTAGATGACGGTGCGCGAAGCGGAGTATATTTCTGGAGGCGTCAGCTTTTAGAATCTCACAGACGAAATTACCTGAGTCAAGTCGAGATCGGGGCATTTCGAGGCGCATTCCTCTTGGAGATTGGCAGGAGCAGATCGATCTTCCAGGTCCTCTGGCAGAAGCGCCGAGACGCTCGCCGCCAGCGCCAGCACCTTCAGAAACGCACATAATCCCGTTGCTAACATAATATTCGCAACCCCCTCTGAAGCCAGCCCTCGATCACCCTCAATCCACGCGACACCCTTTCAACTGTCGCTCGTCATTGTTCTCTCGATCCCGACAGCATCCACTTCAGGAGAAGGCACGATACGCGGACGAAAGCTGCTTCATCCGCATTCTTCCGCATTGATCCTCGATCGCCGCGGTCTCGAGGACCCCCTGCTCCGTAGCGGCACTGTCCTTCCGACGAGATTCAGCTGCTTAGATCACGATCACTCGCAGAACCGCACACTGAACGGTCACATAAAGAGTCAGCCGACTAGATTGCCTTCTTCCGTCAAAGGATCACACGGCGACATTTCTTGAGGACTGAACGAGACGGTCTCGCACACTGCCAGCGGGGGAGATGTTTTCGAATACGCTTTCCATGGGGAAGCTCCTCACCGTGTCCAGGCAAATCGTCAACTACAGGCTGATAGTAATCTCCTACCAGCTTGGATCCACCAGGTTCAAATTCACCCCAATCCAGCGCACTATGTCCAATGCGATTAAACGTACGTTCGCGTCCAGTGTTCCCGCACGCGATCACCACTAAAGTTATCCGCAGGCACCAGCGTCGATAAAGAAAAATGGCAACGAATTCAGTCGCGAAAAGCAGCCACCAAGGCGGCCGATTTCCCGTGCGCGAGTCGATGCCGCGGAACGATGAGAATCGGAAAACCGTTTCGAATCACCTGTGACGTTGGAGTCACGAGGCTCGTGCAGCAACAGCCCGGCGTGGGTGTTGTTAATGTCTGGCAAGCATAAGAGCAACTGACTCCGAATAGCCACTAGAGAGTCAACTATCCCCCACCATCCGGCACCCTTATCTGTTGCACTCTGCTTGACCAATTCCCGTGCGGTGGTGGTAGGCATACTATACTTACTACGCCTCGAGTGTGCACGTGAGCCTCTGCTGCCGGCTGTCGACGTCCAAAGACGGACAGAAGGGAGGAACGATCTGAACCTTCGTTCGTGCAGGTCCGCCCCGACCAATGGTCAATTGGCAGATTGACCTGTTCTTACTATCCTCGTAAACTTTCATTCATACATTCGCACGTGCCGTTTCAGCCGACCGTGCACGTTGCCGGTGTCGTTGGAACCTTGGAGATTGCACGCAAAAGGCTCCTTTTCTTGTTGTGAAAAATGCAACGCAACGATGGCTCGTAAGTTTCTGTGTATCCTTCGATTAATAGGAAATAGAATCTGAGGTTTGTAACGCGGTGTTGGGCGAATAGAAATTTATATTTCCGAGCTTTAATTTTGAAATGGAGGAAAAGGGGACTCGCTCGAGGCCTTAGGTAGCGTTTCCTATACGCGACTGGACGCGATTTTCTCGAAAATGAAGCGCAATATGAAAACATTTTACTCGTTTTTCTTTACTTATTTACTTGTAACGAGGAGAAAAGAAGCAGCAACTTTTTTTGACATCGCGCCCCATTTTCGAGAAAATCGACTTTGAAATTCTTGACGTTGCGTCCAGTCGCGTGTAGGAAAGTCTACTATACTAAACAAACGTCAGATTGAATTTAGAATTGTACGTCTGCTGAAGATCACTTCGTTAAGTCAACCACCCTCTTCTCTCGCGTCAGATTGCCCCGCGCATCGCCGCCGGATGGTGTAAAAGGAAATTCGAAAGCGAGCTTCGAGCAAATACTCTCTGTATTGACGGTTCGAGGAAGAATGCATTCTCCTTTCAAAGGCGTCTAAAAACTTCTGTACACGCCTATCGTTTTGACACCCCTTGGGCACGGGCGTCGGTCTGTTGACAGTGCCGCTGAAAAAGGACGGCAGTGTCAACTTGGAACTCCTTTAACTCGTCTCCAACTCCTCTTCCTAGGACAACACGAACTTTTGGTTCTCATTACTTTTCGCTCCTCCTGGCGAATTAAGCATTGATTGCCCGTCGGGCACAATTGCTCGGCTTCTCTTAAGCGTGGCCAACTCAAAAGGATGACTCATTTCGACAGATTAAATCTGCGGACGACAAGAGGCGGCCGGTATTATTTGTGGTGCCATTGTCAGTCGCGGAGCCACGCATCGGCTCTTTCTTTTCGATGACCCGAGAGGAATTCATTCTTCGACGCCACGCATATCTATTGGATCGAAGGGGGACTTGGGTACTCCTTCGTTCGCGTTCAAGTTCCAAGAAACGTCTCACAACCGCGCTTCTTATTCTTCCTATCAACCTCGTTCAAAATATTCTTCCTCCTGCTTTATAATTCCTTGCGAATTGGTCTCAGACTTAATCGCTCATCCACCCTCGTTTCAAGCACCCGTCACTGTCGCAGCTCCCCGTTGTGGCTACAGGTCCTTCGAAATTTACATCGTCGACCCCTTCCGTCGCAGCAAGCAGCGAAAATTGCGATGCCCAAGCTCCCTGCGCCTCGAAACGAGATAGTGGTATTGTATTTACGTTCTAATTGAACATTACGTGCCACGTTACTATCGTCGAGTGCCACGCGTATCTCGGCTCGCGGCCAGAGAGAGAGAGAGCAAGGTGCAGCTGGGCCGCTGAAAAAGCAAAGATCAATCAATTAACGCGCGGAGATTATGGGGCAGGCGAATTCAGAGCAGCTTGTTATGAAACGGCAGCGATCTGTGGCACGTTAGCTCCAACCTCAATGGCGGTTACAGGTTACCTAGGGCTTCCTGCGGAAATGGCCAATATACTCCTCCGACCTCCAACTCACTCAGTCACTCGCTCACTCGGATCGCTCCTGTTTGGTGTACACTGTACCCCGTACCCATATGATCGCCCTGCCGCTCGACACGCACTCGTTACGGGTCATCATCGTGATCTATGCGCCTACAACAAACGTTACATCCTTAATCTGTCCTAGCCATCTAATCCTACGCTCGTGCTGAACGAGAAAGTTGACATTATTCCGCTGCAGCTGTACGCGGCCCGGGCCTATTCCGCGGCGCGATTAGAGCGAGCTTAGTTGCAAGTGGAGCGAACACCGACCCAGTGATATTTTGCGAGGTGTAATTAAGTCGTTGAACATCGATCGTACACTCATTCGTCTTCTGGCGATTGCTTGCTAAACGGGCGAAGTAAAACAAGGAGTGTCTACTTATATAGATTTTCCAATAGGATATGCAAAGAAGAGACATCTTTTCTACTGGAATTGTATTCCCTACATTCTCGTTTATAGGGAGAGCCATCGTTCCCATTTTTTCATTTCAATATTGCAGAACTCCTAATTACGAACTGGGCGGGGAGAAGGGAGGCAGTGATATAGTAATTAATTAGCTAATTAGTTTGCTACACGCACGGCGGATTTATTGGCAAACTAATTACAGGAACGATGTGTTTCCCAATGGCTACCGAGCGCGATACAATTCACACGTGCCACGGGGTTTCGTCGTTTGTTTTGCATACAACGTGATCACCTCACAAAAGGGAGGATCTTTTGTGCGCAAGACGTCTAGACAGATAGGGCAGGGCTTACCCTGCTTTACGAGATACGCCAACAATTCGGCTCTATTAGGCCAATAAAGTGTATCAAAGAGGAGGAATGCGCCCCGGGTCAATCGTAAATGTTAACGTCGGTTTGCCTGTCCGTGCATGGTGCTTGGATGTATGTGGGGTGCGGGTGGATGACTAATTCAGATCGAACCCACCCATGCGTTAGGGGAGGAGGGTGACAGTGGGATTACAGAGGCAACGGAAATCTGGAAAGTTGAAGAAGGAAAAATGGCCTTCCCTCTAACGATATGTATTTTCGAGACTCTTCAAGAAACTCGCCCTTGGTGTGTATTGCAGAGAAATTTTAATAAGATGGGGTAATTAAATTGGGACACAAGTATGCTTTACGTGAGCTTTATTAAATATACGTACATTGCTGATAAATTATTTCTGCATGCTTGCGGAATCTGATCGTCCTGATACTTCTGGGTCATTCTACTTTGAAATTTGAAAATTGGAGTGTTTCGCGGGCCAAGAACCACTACAGCCACCTAGCGTGGTATCCCTGAACTAAGTATCTATCCAGATGTATTAATTGAAAATTCTTGTGTAATAATGAACGTAGGAGTAATTAAAATCCTAACCCATCGCCGTTATACATTAAATAAAAAGTAAATTAAAAAGTCATAGAATAAATGGCAGATAGATAGAACACTTTCAGATATTCGAATTTGCCACCAGAGAACGCTAGCTCGTGGCTCACGATTTTGAATTACAACATACTATATTCGTATGAAACCATATCTCCGGTCTGCTTTTAAACAAACTTCTATTTCCAATTGGCACGCGCGAAATTGTACGACCGTTTACTTATACGATCCATAGTATTTACGTTGTTAAACGCGAAGAGCGATCATGTAAACCGGTCGCATGCCACGAGGTGCGTTCCGATTCACGCATCGAGTGCACAGATCGCAGCGCACTCGCTGCGCGCACAATCAGAACACACCCATAGAGAATTCGTGTGAGTAATTCAAGATGGAAGACGGTGACAAAGTGGACGTTGCGCTGAATAAAGAGAAAAAGTCGTACGCCGGAATACCGGAGGCCGATTTTGTAGTAAGTACATTATCCGGGGAAAAAGTTGGCGCAATATATTAATATACAATGTTTATTGGTACGAGAATCGTGTCCATTTAGGTTGCATTTTGTCACGTTGAATGTTTTTACGAAAGAAGCAAACATCATGGTTCCCAATAAAAGTCGATGTATAAAAAAGGAAATACCTCCCTTCCTCCAACGGCTTTACAGTTTACGAAGCGAGTGTCTCTATTTATCGTGTGCAACGTTAAAAGAAATCCGCGAGACAGATTTTTCTTTATGACGCAAACCTTATATGGTCAGAAAAGAAAGGCACCATGATATTTGAATTCATTACGAAATAGACGCATTGTTATTTCATACAAGCGAATGTTCTCGATGCAGGACGATGTCGACGCTTTTATGGCAAAGCCCGAGAACCCCACGGCGGACAAAGTACTCCAGATGCTGGACGAGAATCACAGCAAATACAAATTCATGGAATTCAACTTGGTTAACAAGATGAGGCGGCTGAAGGCGCAAATACCCGATTTAGAAAGGTCCTTGGAAATGATTAAGAAGCTGCAGTTGGAGAAAAACAACAGCACAGACTTGGAGACCCAGTTCGCTTTGTCCGATCAAGTGTACGCGAAGGCCGTCATTCCGCCCACGGACAAGGTGTGCTTGTGGTTGGGAGCGAACGTTATGCTCGAGTACACTCTGGACGATGCTCAGGAGATGTTGACGAAGAACATCGAGGCGGCGAAGAGGAATTTAGGCTACGTGGAACACGATTTAGACTTTGCTAGAGACCAATTTACAACGACGGAAGTAAATATGGCGCGCATTTATAACTGGGAAGTGAAGCGCAGGCAAGCTGCTAAACCGACATGAAGGCTGTTCCCTTTTTTAATAAGAATTCCATTTGCACGCAACGATCGCCTAAACGACGAAAGGTAGAGTTAAATAAGACTTGGCCGGCGAGCCTCGTGTTCTGTTAATCGTTTAATAATTTTGTATCGCCTCTTTTAGGTCACACACACCACCAAGAAAAATACCTGTGAATAAAAAACGCTGTCAAAAGAAACGTCAATAGGCTAAAGGACTCTGATACATTTAGATTATAAGCTAGATTCTCTAATATCTATGTATATTGCCAGAAATACATTTGAATTCTAACTTAACGCATAGTCGTGTGTGTGTGTGTGTGTTTACAATAAGTTCTCTCACGCATGTATCTTATTAAGCTTAACTCGTTTAATTTCTTATGTTCGAAGAAAAAAATATATACAGCTTGTATAAAAGAAAAATAATACATTACATTGATTAGAGAGATATCACATAAAAGGAAATTTTGTTTGAGCTTCACTTCTCTATTTTATAATTATTTTACCTAACTATTTATAACTATGACCCATTTGTCTAGATACGCGTAATTTTGTTAAAAGAAACTAGATACAGAACATATCTATGCTTGTACGAACATGGTCGAAAAAATAGACTTACGAATAATGGAATTTTTCGAAACTAAACTTAATTTGTCTTATGTCCTAAATCGTCTTAAAAGTTTGCTATATCTATTTTTTTAAGGCACATAGTCAATCCGACCCCGTAAAAGTCAGCGTCCAGCGGGGACTAGTATTTAGTTATAATCTAAGACTCGGTGTATTTTATTCCGCCGCCTCGTCGGGTTCATATTTCACCAATTTCGTCTTTAGCTCTGTAATGGTAGTTTTAGCCTCCTCCAGTTCCTTCTTTAGTAACTCTGTTTCGATGTCAGGTTCCGTGATGCCTCCTAGGTGGTGGCGGATATACCTAAGGCTCGATTAAAGAAATATATCGCCCGCGAGAGGTGCAAGTGCCGCTGCTAACGTTTCCCTATCGTAGCGTCGGATCGTACGTAAAGGATACTCTAAAGGGTCGTCCGGCTTTTCAGGCTCCTCGTACAAACACACCAGTACCTTTGTAAGAGCGTCCATGACGCCTGCTCTCTCGAGGTACTTTCGAAATTCTTCTCTTTTGGAATCGGGAGGCTGGAATGAGAAACAACGTCACGCTTGGATCAAGAATACGCAAGTAACAATAATTCACTAATGCTATTCAGTTTTCTATGCACGGGCACACGCACATTTCTAACATTAAGTAAATCGCATAGCGTACGCATATAAATCGAGGAATTAGAATATGCTTTTGCAGAGATCGTGTCGACTATACGTGGAACAGATTTTCGAAATTTGTTGCACCCATTTCATTCATCAACGGATGTTTTACCGCGCGAAACAGGCATTACGTACCTTGAAATTCGACATTCTCGTGGCCCGGTTGTTTGTACAACTATCTCGGCACGATACTCGCGAAGCACTACTTTATCGGATAGTTTAATGAAATTCCAATAGCACGTGCTCCTTCAACGTGCCATCCGATACAATGTAAATAAGTGAACCGCGATGACGCTCGGTCGGAACAAAAGCCGTACCGCATACGCGATTTTCAAAACAACGTATATTCGAAGCGATCTGTCATTGAGGCGAACAATTATTTACCATTATGCTACGTGAATGCGACGCGTGAAACAGTGGAAAGTCTTCTTTCCCGCGCCTTGTTCCGCCAGGAACCTTTCACGAGGCCTGTATATACAGAATTCGATAGTAAACTTCGAATGTCACGACAGTGTATTTTGATTGACATCGACGCAACCAAGGATATCCATCGTGACTTGGCTAAGGGCCAATGACATCGTGAATTTTAAATATCATAACAGAATTCAAATAGTTCTAGAATACAATGCCTCGCAGTATAAAAGAAATAGTTGTAAACAGAATACACGACTCAGACTTTAGAATTAATGCAAAATTTGCCTTACAATTAAAAGATACTGAATTTCTTAATTACGAAGTTAGCTGAAATAGAGTATAGGACGTAGGTGGCATGATGTAATTATACAGCATGTCGTGGCGATAAACCAAAATGGCGGTCTTTTGTTTACAGAGTGTTATTCCCCTGTAGCTTTTGTTAGAATTTATAAAGACTTCGGATGACATTTAATGAATCCACTGTAATGTTTCTTGGGAAAAGGGACGTTCTTCCGCGAGTGATACTCACCGCAGCTATTGGCATTTGTTCGTTTATTGGCGATCAGGGTTTGAACGATGGGAAGTCCGAGGTGTCGCGCGCGATTTTTGACAATGCCACCCACGCGATCGTCGGTGGTCTCACTTGGGCAGTTGTTTTGAACCTGTCGAAGAAGTCTCTCGTTCAAAACTTCTCGAGCATCTTCTGGTGCTTCTTTCTATCGTCTTTTATCGACGTAGATCACTTCATCGCGGCATGCAGTTGGAAGTTAAGCGTAAGTGATATTATAACCTGTTATCCTTCCGAGAATCAACATATCCTACTATTAAAACGTAGCAATCGCTAACAAACGCGGGATGATTAATCGCCAATTTCAGCTGGTGATTAATCTACTTTATTGTAGTAATAATTTAACATGTAGTTTTTTCTTACAGGATGCAACGCATTTACAGAAACGGCCGTTTATGCACTGCACCACGCTTCCTATAGCGCTATGGCTCGTGCTCAATTTTTATGCGAGCGTGTTTAATCATCCAAGGGTCGGTTACTACTCGTGGCTAATTTTGGCAGGTTTCTTGAGTCACCATATACGAGACGGGACCAGAAGGGGTCTATGGTTTTGTCCGATAGGTTCTACGCAGCCCATTCCTTATTATCTGTATTTAAGTATGAGCATGATGCTTCCCCACGTGTTGCAGTGGCTCATGATCTCTTCGCTGCACGAGCCTAAGGTTCATGATAACATTACGTTGATCGATATTGTGTGAATATCGTAGAAACGTCAATTGTACGTGTACATATGTATAGAGGTCTTAGCGACGAGAATGTAGGGCACATGTCTTTTGTAAGTTTAATATTTTTCTATCAGATCTTGTCTAAGATTGCTATCAGCTTTTATACCGTAGAATTCAGGGAAGCTCCATTGTATAGAAACAAATATTTATTGTAATTTTATAATCCTTGAAGATCTAATAAAATCGTGCAGATGCGATACATACACCTCCACATTTCCTCGCTCCTCCACCCAGGTGAAAATGGCTGGAATTAATTAACTCTCTATCGATGTTAAAATTTCAGCGCTTGGCACGGTCCCTGAACGCCGATGCGCGTTCGTCGCACGCGCTCCAGCGATCGACGCGCAGCACCCAAGGGGACATAGAAATCCACTGAAAAGAACTGGACTCTAATTATCATTAAGTGGTAAGCTCGCGGTCGCGAGGAGCTTACGTAATCGAAAAGGGCTCGTCACGTGCGCAATGTTTACATAGCTGGCCCCAGCGACAGGTGTGCTCGTCCAGCGAGCGTCGTACGTGCCTTTTGTGTCTGATCGTCCGCTCGGATCTGATACAAGAAATTAACGATACCCACGTAAACGCATACTCGCGGCACGTGCGGACTTGGCCGGTGAGCGCGGTGGACGCGGATACCCTTGCGGGAAGTCGTAACCGCGCGCACACATGCCTGTACCTGTACACCTTCCACAGCCTGGAGGGGTTTATCAGCATTCAGCATTGCTTTGCTGGCACTGTTACACACTTTACTTCACTCTCGTCACCGCTCCTTAGTTAGTGTTCATTTACTTGGCCGCCTGATCCGTTCAAAGCCGACGTAAGCGTATGTAAAAACGAGTCACGGAAAGGATCGATCCAGCGGCCGGAAGTAGCCGAGCGTGTTATTAGCTACCGTAGATCTTCCGTGTTTTCGCCGGGCGGTACCGTTCGATTTCGTACGCCGGTTTCTTCCATCCTCTGCGTAACACTGCATTTCGGTGATTGCCGTCCGATATCTACGCTTTGCGCAACGGCTACGGGAAAATTAAAAGCCGGGCTCTATAGCTGTACTCTCTGTATGATGCACCAAAGATTCGTCACGCCAACGCGATTTACCGTATCGCTTCTAAAATAAAAAGGAATTAACGCAACGGCTATACGAAGAGTTCGCGGAATACGAGTTCTACAATGCCGCCAGATTTTCGCAGATATCTAGTCCGCCACGATAACGCGCTGATACCGGTATCTTGATTGTGTACGCCAGTCCAGTATTGTCTCCAAAGGGGTCCCGTGTCACTTTTCTTCCGCCGCGTGTTTACAATGGTGAGTACAGGATTCTGCTTACGTTTTTTTTTTCTTCCGCCGCCGTACCTAAACCGATCCCAAGGTGGAAACACCGCGGGTCCCTGACCGCAAATCGCTCCAGTCGATATGTACACAGCGCGCGACATAGTTTCCCTTAACGTACAGGATATTTCAAAACTGCCGGTGCACGTCTGACTTGTTAATTAAGCGATCGTGAAAAGAAACGAGCGGGTTTTGTTTACATATTCTTTGTTAATGCACTCACCTTAAGTAGCCGGTCACTGTACTAAGTAATTCCCACTTCTCCCGGGCAACTATTTCGTAAACCTACGTTTATCAAGGCTTTGTTACATCCCGCTATGTTTCTAACAGTTCTGAAGCATCCTGTACCCCGTAATCATCTCCGTGAATGCAACGATAAGATGGATGAGCACTTCGCTTACCGATCGGGTTATTCGTTTCAATTACCCGCGGCAACTCTTACTTCACGCTTGCTCCACGTTATTTGCACGTAATTAATCAAATTCAGTCGCGCTCGTTGTTACGACGCCTTCTGTGAGTGCTTTCGCAGGAATCCAGGCTAATCATAGAGCCGTAATAAAGCTTGTTTTGTAACGCTAATTGCGAGCACTCGGCCGGCTGTCTATTAGAGATGCAACTATGTGCCTTCAAGGTTGAACTGGCGCAAGGAGAATCACAGAGGTGCACGCGATGAAAGCGATTCGTGGGACGAATAAATAATCCTGTACGTTTCGCGTAGCAATAGGCGATAGTGACTAACAAACGCGCGTGGTTTAGGTATTCGCGGCATCTATTCGATGTTGAGCGTATTCTACTCGCTGTGCGAACCGTCTGGTCCGTGAAGTTATTGTTGCGAGCAAACACTCGCGTATTTGTTTTCCGCGTGTTGACATCCGCATTAAATGCATATTGCGAAACGCAGGTTCGAGGAAGCGCAACGCAGCCACGCGTGGCAAAGATTCTTTCACATTCTTGCATTCTCATTTCGCTTTGCCGGCATCCTATCGACGCCCTATCCTTTCAGCCGCCCCCACTACGATCTATCAGCGCGTTTTAAATTCGTCGGATTCCTTGGATCGTTAATTTAATGTTGATATAAGTAGAGGCCAGGCGATTCATTGCAGATCTAAAGCCAGTTGTTCGACTTTCCAGGAAATCGATGAGCTATTGCTGTACTTCGCTATAGCGTGCGGGATCGGTGCCGGTGCACTGTTGCTGCTTTTCGTTTTGGTCTGCGTCCTCTTCTGCAAAATCAACCGATTGGCCGCGGACGGGTGAGTATCCTGCTCTTCTCGATGTAGATGAAAAGAATGATTGCGATATTGCCTCTGTCTCGTTTGGCACACGCAAAACTCCGCCTCGTATTCCCTTGGAGGGGGGGGGACCCTTCGAATTTGTTTGACGCTGATCCCTTTGAGCTTTGCTTCCGAGATAAACGCGCAGTAAGCTTTCGCTTCTGTCTTAAAGGCATTGGTATTTAAAAAGTCTGACGAGGTTTCTTATTGATATTGCCGGTACCGATAGCATTGCTGGCCTGTCGTTTTGTTGGGATGAGCCACGTCCTCGGCGATGTAGGCCGAAAATCGGAATAAGTCACGTAAGATTTATATTCTAAAAAGCGAGTGCCATTGCCAATTGTTCACCGTTTCTCGGATATTCTACGCGAGTACGCTTTTATTGGATTCATGAGTCACGGCAGACCGTCATTGATATCGTATCTTAACTGCCCCGCGACGCGATTGTTTAGCTTATCTCGCTGGAAGAATGTGAGATGAGTACAGGAGTCAACAGAGACTTGCACGTAACCAGACTCGTTTTTTTATCATTATTTTTCGACCTAACCGGACACTCTTCAACCCTTTGCTGCCTCATTTATCTATCTCTAAGATTTTTCTAAGTTTCATGTCGTCGCGATGCAAATACAATGTAGAGTCAAGTTAGTAGTCGTAATGTACGAGCGCAAAGAGTTGAATTATGTCTCGCTGATATTATTACAACTAATACCAATTACAACTTTAAACGATTTGTGGAACACGTTCGAAATTGCTTTTATATCGTTCATTTCACGCCCGGCGCGAGGTTCTTGTGTATAGCTAGTCAAATTGTCCAGGTCCAATCAACTGAATAGGCAAACGAGCATGATGGCGGACTTTTGTTACACGAACCCTACAATCGTGCCAGGAGAACTGCTGTCTCGTCGCGGCTTCTCGATGTACAGCGGTTCCGACAATTTCAACGATGATTACGGAGCGAAGAACAAGGAATATCAATACGGCACTTACCACGAGGCGCGGTCAAAGTTTTGACGAATGATAGGGAGCTTCGAGGTATTCCATCGGAAACATAACTCGTGCAGCATCGACAGAGCGTTCGAGGAGAATTAGAAGATCGATTGTAAAGTATAAGACTCGTATAAGTCAATCGCCATTTGCCATAAAATTTATTTATATACATGCATATATATATATATAATTTCGTTGTCATTTATAAGGTCAAGTATTAAAACTCAGAATACACTTAGATCGTCAAGAACATCACTTTGATTAGTTTCATAGGAGACATATATATATATATATTTATTAAACGAACAGAGAATGAAAACATTACAATTAAGTGAATTGTATCTACTGGACAATAACGTCTCGCGAAGAAATAAATTATTTTGACACGCTATACTAGCTCACTAGCTGCCAACTAACCTCACACATATCGGTCAGCAGGAACAAATGTTACGCCTCCGTGCACTCGCGATTGAAGGCATATTAGTAGATTATGGAAACAAAGCAGCGTACTATGCAACTTATTTGTATAATTTAAGAGACTAATATGTGCGATTAGTAGGAAACCTAAGCTACGCCTGGCACATTCTCTAGTCTCCGCGACTATTTATTTTACATCTATTAGCGACAGTGATCGAATTTCAAAGTTACCTATGTAGAATAATATCTGTTCTGTTTGTAGCGTGTTTCTAATAAATATTACTATGTTACATATTCTTCCGCGTATTCGTTGCTAACCCATATCGTTTATACTCGATTCCTGCACCATTCTAACACTACTCCTGCCCCACGTCACAGGCAACACGCCGTACTTTATACAATTTTAATTTTTACACAGCTCTCCACACTCCACACTTCACGGTTCATAATCAACACATCACAGCTTACACTTCGCCACTTCCCCATTAGCAATTTCGCGGCTCGCAACTTCTCTTGCAGGTGCAGCGCGAAAATTGCCTCTTGCAGGTGCAGCGGCTTGAAAACGGCCCGTTCCATATTCCATTGCACGATTCTTGCACCTGCAACAAAGTTGCAAACCGAGATTTGGCTTCTCGCGCAAAAGCACAAAGTTGCAAACCGGGGGTTGGTTGGTGAGCACACAAAAATCATTTGCAACTTTGTTGAAAACCGTTATGTCACGCTCGGAGGGGTTCGCGCTTAGAGCATATGCTCTAAGGCCGGTATTCACAAACGTGTCTTAAGATTAAGCAAATGCTTAAGCATTTGGCATCCTTTACTAGCTACTAGGGTTAGTAGAGGATGCCGCATGCTTAAGCATTTGCTTAATCTTAAGACACGTTTGTGAATACCGGCCTAAGGGTTCGCGAAACGTCTTACCATTTCCGTGTCGCATGCAACGTTATCAATTCAGAGTGGAATTCGAACGCAATCCCACTGGCGGTTAAAATTGAAACTAAATATGATGAAAATTATTACGAAAAATGCAAATGTGAATCGATTTGTTACATCGAGAAGCTTCTTGCATTCCATCTTTGAAATTACCATCAATAATGAAAGGTGTTAATATGGTCACCAACCTTATCAGAGGAGGGACACTCTGGGTTACGCGCGTCCGAGATTGTCCGAGAGCAGGGCTGGGAGGAAACAGTCCGGCCGAACACACCTACAGGGAGCGGTGGTAATGTGTGCGTGAATTGACGCCAGCGCCAAGCCAGCCACGTGGCGACAACGCGAAACGAGTGTGACGTCACTGGTGGACACCTTTGCCGGCTGGAAGAAGGCTTGGCGGACACCGGTCGGCGGATCTCAATTTGAAACACCTACAGGGAGCGGTGGTAGTGTGTGCGTGAGACGCACGATCGGAGTCGAACCGACGCCACAGCCAATCAGCGTGAGACGCACGATCGGAGTCGAACCGACGCCACAGCCAATCAGCGTGAGACGCACGATCGGAGTCGAACCGACGCCACAGCCAATCAGCGGCACCGGGACATATGTTGTCGACGCTGATTGGCCGCGGCGTCACTCGCTTGGCGCTGGTATATATAAAAAATATCATTTCTATAATTCTGTTGATGCAAAAGTATTAAGTATTTGTCTTACCTGATTCCTTATTCATGTCGTAATGAAGTGTAATTTCAATTGAATGAAAAACTTGGAAAAACTACTAAAAATGTTCAATTCACAATCGCACGTGGCGTCTTTGGCAATGGCGTCTATACATTCGTGACGTCACATTCGTTTCGCGATGTCGCCACGTGGCTGACTTGGCGCTAGCGTCAATTCACGCACACATTACCACCGCTCCCTGTAGGTGTTCGGCCGGACTGTTTCCTCCCAGCCCTGTCCGAGAGTGTCGGAGCAAAGTGGGAGACAACGGTAGGGCATAGTGGGGGTAAGTATTTGTCCCACGTGATCCACGTCTCGCTACAGCCGATGCGCATCTCAGGGTTGCCAATTTGGCTTTTTTGAGGCCAAATTCCAGAAATCTGGCCTTTTTTCAACTTGGTTGGCTTTGAAAAATTCATTTGGCTTTTTGGCTTTTTTTTGGCTTTTTTTACCATTTTTAAATAATTCCATAAATAATGATATAGTATAAAGCATGATGTAAGATACTACCAATACAACAATAAAACTTTACGATTTCTGGTCTCTGCCAATGAAAATGGCTGCGTTCAGCGGACTCAACCGCTAGGTAGCGGTTACCAGGGATTGGCGGAAATTTCGAGCGGCATGACATTTGCGAAATTGCCGCCAATCGCTAGTAATCGCTACCTAGCGGCTACCTAGCGGTTGAGTCCGCTGAACGCACCCAATGTTGTCAACATACCAGTGAGTCCAGGCCCTGGACTCCAGGCTTGCCACCTTGTTATAACATAAGACCCTGAGTCCCCGTAATCCTGTGAAACCCCCATGTTCAAAACGAGACAAAGCACGAAGCACGTTTTAAAGTTTTTAACTATTGTTATAGCACGTTTTAAAGTTTTTAACTATTGTTATAGCACGTTTTAAACTTTTTAACTATTGTTATAACACGTTTTAAAGTTCTTAACTATTGTTATAAATTACTAACCGACGATGTCATCAAAAAATTGGAAAACCTTTTATGATAGTAATCGTAAGTATAGTACGAAATGGGAGGAAACATATCCTTGGCTCAAAAGGTCTGCACCTGGATCAGAGACAGCTTATTGTAAACTATGCTCCTGCACCATTGCACCAAAGATTACCAACATTTCAAGTCACGAAAAATCGGAGAAACATAAGAGCAAACTTCCATCAACACGCCAGACGCAGCTTCAAGTAACTAAAACCCTTAAACAAGATGACAATAAAATTAAGATAGCGGAGCTACAACTTGCTGTATGTATGACTTGCCATTGTGCAATACAAACAGTAGACCACCTGACTGATATTATTAAAATACATGGATGTGGGAGCACGCTGGAACACATTAAATTACATAGAACTAAGTGTGCTTCGTTAATAAAAAATGTCATTTCACCTGCACTGAAAGCACAGCTTACGGATGACTTTCTAAACAAAAAATATGCTATTATTGTAGATGAATCTACAGACATTTCCACACAAAAACACTTATGTATTTTAATTCGATTTCTAAGTGATAGGGCAACGGAAATTGTGACTGGATATTTAGGTTTAATTCCGGTGCATGAGGCTACAGGAGAAAACATATTCAATTTAATTAATGAAGAAATTACAAGATGTGGGCAGAGTCTTGCAAATTGCATTGGTTTTGCATCTGATGGTGCATCTAACATGGTAGGGTGCAACAACTCTGTGTGGTCTAGACTAAAACGTGTATCTCCTTTCTGTGTGCAGCTGAAATGTATTTGTCATTCGTTGGCATTGTGCATTCAATATGCAATATCCAAATTACCATCAAATATTGGTTTCTTGATGTCAGAAATACCCAATTGGTTTCGTCATAGTGAAACGAGACGAGAAGCATATAAAGATTTATTTAAAGTAATGAATACACCAACAGAATTTGAACCTACACGAACTGCACAACTCCCCTTTGAAAAACTTTCATCTACTCGGTGGCTTATTCGTGGGAAGATTATGTTTACGATTTTAATGAACTGGGAAGAACTAAAGGCTTATTTCATTTCTGCTGAGCTAGCCCAATCAACGTTTGATACAAAATTCAAAGCAAGACTCTTAAAGGAAATGTTAACAGATTTCAAGAATCACCTATTCTTTGTTTTTGCAACACCTGTTGTGCAGGAATTTGAAAGAGTGAACAGTCTTTTCCAACAAACCAAAGCTGATCCTCATGAATTGTACCAACAACTATTCTTACACCAGAAGAGTCTTCAGAACAGACTGTATGATGTTAATGGGCAGAAGAAAAATATTCAACGAGTTGACTTTGGAATTAAATTTTTGCAGGAATGTAATAAGTACCTACACAATAACAACAGTGCTACGGCTCAATCAGAGATACGTAACGTTAAAGAAAGATGTATGTCTGTGCTAGAAGAAGCTCTTAAGCAAATTACTTGTCGACTTCCATCAGCAACAGATACATTCGAAAGTCTATCAAAATTAAGCCCTCATATAATTTTAAATCAAGTTTCAAGACCTGTATTTTCCGAGTTACCATTTATACATCTCTTAGAAAATAACATTAGTCTTGTAGAAGAACAGTATAGAAAAATGATTTTTGTTGATTGGAAAGAAGAAGCTATATTTAAAAAAGATGGAATCCCTACAGATACAGAGCAGTTTTGGATTGGCATATTTCGGCATCAGAGGTTTAAGGAGCTTGCTACATTTATTCTTACTTGCTTAATAACTCCTGTAAGCAATGCAGTAGTTGAGAGGATCTTTTCTCTCGTATCATCAGTTAAGACAAAAGCAAGGAATAGAATGCAGCTGAAGCTTCTTGATGCCATCATTAGAATTAGAGCGGAACTAGTGCTCTCACAAAAATGTTGCAATAATTTTAGTGTGACACAACAAATGCTGCAAAATTTAGGCACAAAAATTGTTTATGATTCGAGCGACGAGAATCTGGATCTCGATCTTTTATTGTAAATTAATTACAAATATATTTTTCAAACTTATTTGGCTTTTTTCTGGCTTTTTTTTTGGTATCATTTGGCTTAATAGTAAGATTTCGAGTTGGCAACCCTGGCGCATCTGCGGTGTTAGACCGTTAGAACTGGTTAGGTCTCTGTTTTTTAATTGTACGAGCATTCGATTTTCTTGTTGTTGATTCGCAAGGTAATTTACAACGAATTGCATTAACATAACTATTGACACTGTCCCAAAAACTATACTCTGCACAGTATACAATTGTGCGTTGTCATTTAGGTATTTTAAGTAATCTCCAAATCCAAGAACAGGTCAGTCTGTCGCTATAACCTCAATTTAGTTTTTAGGAACCTCATGACAATGTTAATCCCATTTATAACATTTCATTTTAATTTATTAAACGCACAGATCGATATAAATTGTCAGAAAATAAGATACGTAATACCAAGGGCAATGTTCTGTAAATTTTCTTTAAGTTAAACAGATTTGGGAAATTTTAAGGACGTATTTTAAGTGTAGTTTTTCTCTATTGCCAAACAGTAACAAGAGGCAGGGAGTATCAGCGGGGATAATTCAGGCGTGCACGAAATCGCGTGGAAGACAAAATTTAAAAAATGCAACCTGGTGAATGGCAAGCTTAATAGTTATTACATAACACCTTCTCGTAAAGTTATTACTTTATGCACGATTTGCTTCGTTTTTAGGTGAAAGAAATACTGACTTCTTGCAAAAAGTCAATTCCAAGGAGTTAAAGTCTCTGGATTTAATGTTTCTGAAACGAGCGGAAGAAATAAATGTAGAAAGGGCGCTCAAATACAAAAAACTTCGCAAAAGCAATGCTATACTTGGCCTGTCTTTAGCGGCCGGCGTTCTTGGAATTTACTTTTATACCATGCACGCAGTGAAACAGGAAACGTTCTTAGACGATCTTAACGAGCCTGAAACGATAAGCAAAGAATCCATCGCAAATTGAATATATTTGTAGCATTTATAGTTTATAGAATTCAAAGATGTTACCTACTATCGACGCGCGTCGAAAAGGGAAAAAACACCGGAACAATTAATGTAAATGCATTGTATAAATATTGAATAATTATAAATATATCGTATTACGTTTGTATTCGTTATTAAAGTCATACAAATCCGAGGAACAATGGCAGCGCTAAGATTACCGCCTCTTCCAACTGTAAGGGATGTCGTAAAACTGTATAAATTGAGAGCAATGAAACAGCTTTCGCAGAATTTTATTCTAAACGAAAGATTAACAGACAAAATGATCAAAAGATCAGGAAATCTTGCTGGATGTCGTGTGTTAGAAGTTGGCCCAGGACCCGGCGGATTAACCAGATCGATTATAAGACAGCATCCTGAGAAACTGATCGTCATAGAAAAAGACAGGCGCTTTAAATCGACATTAGATATGTTAGCAGATGCTTTCGGGGCAGTTAACGGTAGTATGGATATAATTTTCGACGATATCATGAAAGTACGGATGAACGATCTTTTCCCTACAACTGAAATCAAAGCTTGGGAGGACAAAAGCCCGAAGATTTATATAATCGGCAATTTACCGTTTAACGTATCGACGCCGTTAATAATAAAATGGCTACACGCGATCTGCGAAAGGAGAGGTGCTTGGGAATTCGGAAGAGTCAGAATGACATTGACATTCCAAAAAGAAGTCGCTGAACGTTTAGTAGCCGAACCATTCGATCCGCAAAGATCCAGATTATCTGTAATGGCGCAAGCCTGGACACACCCGGTATTGCATTTCATGATACCAGGTAGATTAAAACTATCGCTCTTCTGTTCTACAATTAACTTGCGCTTTTGAAAATCGTGTATGAAACTTGGTTTTTTTTGTAATCTGCGAATTATAGGCTCAGCTTTTGTTCCAAAGCCAGACGTCGATGTTGGCCTTGTATCGTTCGTGCCTCTGGCTGTTCCACGCACGAAACACGAGTTTAAAATTTTTGAGAAAGTAACGCGACACATTTTCAGTTTTCGGCAAAAATATAGTATACGAGGCATCGAGTAAGTAGAATTTTTTACTTCGAAACATGCTACCGCACGCTCGGGGTCATCTTATTATTGATAAATCCTCAAGTGGAAATGGGAGATATTAAATAGAAATGCAAGATTAAAAAGTCTCGCTATTTTTCATAAAGAATACAATGACGGATACGTACAGTTTGTTAGCGCAATAAAGGGCGAATTCCACTTGCGCCCAAATCGCCCGTGATTTTCATTAGAGTAGGTTTCTCTATACGCGACTGGACCAAACATCAAGAATTTCGAAATCGATTCTCTCGAGAATGAAGCGCAATATCAAAAAATTTTATTGGTTTTTCTCGACTTATTTACTTGTTATAAGTAGAAAAGAAAGAGTAACTTTTTTTGATATCGCGCTTAATTTTCGGGAAAATCGACTTTGAAATCCTTGACGTTGCGTCCAGTCGCGTATAGGGAAACCTAACATAATGAAAATCACGGGCGATTGGGGCGTAAGTGGAATTCGATCAAAGTAAACATGAATTACGTACACTATGTAATATATGTAAAAAATTTCTGAATTTCATATCTAATTCTCATGTTTTTTATTCATCCTGTAGAACACTGTTCCCATTGGAGTTTCGAGGGGAATTAGGCATGATGATGTATAAACTTTCTGATTTGGATCCAACGACGAGACCAATGCAACTTACGGTAGAGGATATCGACAAACTTGTCACTGCATATAAATATTTAATAGAGAAACATCCAGGAGTTGGCTCGTACGAGTATCGTGCATCTCAACGTTTATCATCATTGTCAAACACAAAAGATTTAGAAGTCACAGAATATACAGAATCGTAATTTCGCTGGTGTATGAATCTTTCGTAACGTTCTACATCTTTTCATTCAATACTTACTTACTTCATTATTAAAATTGTCCGCGTAAATGCCTACGTACATACATAAAGATACAAGATACAAAATATATATCATTGATATTGCCCATCATACACCATAATTCACCGCCTGCCCTTACTTAGAAACGATAACTTATAGCGCTTAACTTGACAATGTATTTGTAAAAGTGTAAATAATTGCAGCGGTAGAAATATAAAAGTTTTCATTGTATTTTACTTATTATATATTCCAAATAAATGATACAACCGAAGTCGTCGGTCAGCTCGCAAATCCTTATTCTAATGTTAATAGACTTTTAATGTTTTCATACTCTGTAAATATTCGTCCGATGTTCAGATTAATAATTACATATATCCAGTTCAACTTTCTCCTTATTTTGTCTTATATAAGGGAAAGTTCTAATGATTTCAGATCGCTACGCTTATCAAAAATTTGTGATGTACATGTGTTTTTGTATTTACTTTTATTCATGCATTCCGTGTGTATAAAGATATGATGCGTATGTGATAAAACTTTGGATTAACTAAAGAAATCTCTAAATTATTTAACATCCATGCGTCAGTAATACGCACATGTGAATGTTTTCTTGAAAATATGTTCTGCACCGTCTGCCAGTCTCGTCAGTAGCAATTTTTTACGTCGTCCATTGCCCAAAGTAATACACTGACAAAAGTAATCGTTTTAAATCCATCCATGTTCAGTTACTCTCATAGCTACTACATAAGCATACAGTTTCACGTGTCGTTTCCTTTAACTTTCTCCAGGTAATAAACGTTAAACAATTTGCAGATGTAATAAAAAATGATAAACTATACTTTTAATCGTTAAAAATTAAAATACATTAAACTTTTAATTCGGCGTGATTTACACGAGACCAGCTCTTCGCATATACATTATGTGTAAATATACTGCTTGCAAATAGAATGTAAGTAATAATATACAAGGCATCACACCTGAAACTAGTGAATACATGGATAATATACTGATAATACATGTATTGCAAGAGTACAGATAAATGAAGACACACAGTAAGGAGACGAATTTAACCAAAATATTTTCATCACTCTTCTAAATCCAAATCTTCTAGCTCGTCCTCTAAACCTTCTAAATCTTCCTCCACAAATAGGTTCTCGTTAATTGCTAATGCAGCTGCACCTTCGCCTACGGTAACTGTCCCAAAAACTTCGTAAGTAACTTCGCAATAAAAGCCGCAGTAGTACTTAATATACCGTTCCGCGGTAATACGAGCATTCTATACGTACCAGTAGAATCTTCGTTGTTTTCTGCCTCGTTGCTTTTCAGTCGATCCGACGTAGCTACAGTTATTCCAGTACTATCAATTTCACTAGCTTCAAGCGCAAGCCTGTCCATATCAAGCTCCCTGTACTCCATCTCTTCCTCCTCCTCTTCCTCTTCGCGAACATAACTGGATATTGCTTCGTCTCCGTCGTCGATACCTAAATAACATTTCGAATATAATTCTGTACGATGCTTACGCCCTAAGTTTCGTTAATAAAAATCGATATAAAGTAACAATGAGAATACCGTCCCCAGCCGCAAGCTCAGGATTAAAGTAGAACATTTCTCTGCCAGATATACCGACTTGGCGACCGGCTTTATAGTCGTTCCGTCTCTTTTCTTCATCCCTAATAGCCTGCTCTTTCTTTTCCCTCAGTTTCCTCTTCTTCCACGCCAAGAATGTCTCCAGAGTTATTTTAGTCTACCGGCACAGGTAACAGATCGTTACTATCGCACGCTTTTAAAAGTTCTATTAACCCTTTCGGTACCAGCGCCGGATATATCCGGCATCCATCTGATGACCTGTGTGTACCAGTGCCGGATATATCCGGCGTCACGGAACGAGCCGTCGTTCCTAGCGCCGACTTTAGTCGGCATCTCCGATAGTTTAAAAAACAAAAAAAAAAAAAATTAGTCAAAAGCACTTTCGCGGAAATGTACGCCGTACTGAAAGGGTTAAACGCTTCGATAAACATCCCTAACATTCTCTTCTCTACTCAAATTTAATAATAAGCACGCATCGTACTTGGCTCGGCCCCAAATTAGCTCGCTCCGTCTCGATCAAATCCTCTAACGACATTTCGTCCTTCTTGTCTTCCTTCTTTTTATCTTTCTTCAGCACAAAACCAGGTGGAAGCGCATGCCTGTAGATACATTTCTGTCCCGATGGACATTCCCAAAACCATCCGTACTTTGATTTTTCTACCGCTTCCAAGAAGTGCTTACAAATCTAGAATTAACGAGATACAACGTATTTCCTCCTGATGTCCTATAAATAGACGAATAGATACGAACGTATCGGTAGACGTCTACTCACGATATCAGTGGTCGGACGATTACCGCCTCCGTGCTTCTTCTCTACAACTTCCTTCAATTTATCTTCGTCCCATTTATCCATTGTATCGGTCTCTTTATCATCGTCGTCTCTCATATCGCAGTATAACGAACGTTTCTCTGCCTTTCTTTCTATGCTTAAATCGTGAGAGAACTTGCACTTGTCGCCTTTCGTGCATTGCCCTTGCTTGAAAAATGCGCACACTACCGACTTGGGATCAGTTCCTACAAAACACAAGCGATCGCTGTTTAACCATCGTACTTTGCGTCGTGCGTGTTAAAAAAAAATTGAGATGCTATGAAGCGAACAACAAGTAACAGGACACAAATCAGACAATTATTGACAATCATTTTTTTTTTTTTTCTCTTAACTATGATCTCTGCGATAACCTTACTTTATTCAATACCTTTCTCTATTTTTTGCGTTTGCACGGGCTTAAATATGAGAGCTAATTCTTTCTGCTCCTTTAATTTTTTTTCTTTTTCAAGCTTTTTAATATTAGGATCTTCTAATTTCCGTGGATTAACACCACCTGATTTTACCTGCTTCTCTACCTGCTGAATGAATTTCTGTTGCTTGGCACCTTTCTTGTTTTTTATACCAAAAGTTTTGTCCTACGAGAAGAAGACGGTGGCATTTAAACGGATAAGGCGGTCAGAAATAATAATAACTCCCCCACGTGCACGTATGTTTGAAATATGGGATATCGTGCGTTTAAGGTTAGCAATCTTAAGAATCATCGCGTTCGAATACCTCAATGACTTTCTCCTTTTTCTTCTGCTCCACTTTTTTACTGGGAGCAGGTGCCTTTTTGGGTGGCATTTCATTCAGTTATTTGTATTTAGAGGAGTGTTGGATACGGAAACTCTGACCACAGAATTTTACAGATGAACAGTGCTCCTCCGATCGCGGACCAGTGCCTGTGCAGCACACGAATCGGAAATCATGAATGTGGTAGTGCCAGGACGAACCATAAAATACAAACTCCGTACGTTCGTGTTTGACAGATGCATTAAACGTTATTTACTCAGCCCGGTGCTCGGTTCTCTTATTGGACAAATATTGTTTAACAGACTTTTCGAATAAATCGAATATAACCTAACTTGGAAAGTATACTTTCATTTAACTCGAGAAATAAGTAAAGAAATTTCATCATTGACTACTTTTTAAAGCAGTGTAAAGTATTGAAAATAAATTCAATATTTAATATTAATTAAGTTAATACTTAAAGTATCGTAAATTCATTCTAATCGTTAACTTTTTGCAAACTATTTTATTCTAGAGACGTTGGTAACGATTTTGAATGAATTCCCATTACATTTCACTTGCGTTTTTTTCATTCTCTAATTTTCATATGAAATATTCAAAAGTTATCAATAATTGTATATAAGCGGTTTTATTCCAAGGATTCGATGGCGCTGGAATATCAAAATATGACAGGCTTTTCAGGCAGTAAAAAAATACTAATAAAAATACTATGACTTTAAGGTTAAGATTGAGGTTAAGGCTTTATTTTCTCCTAGAATACCTTTTTCAAATATTTCTACTATAATTCTACTTATTAATAATTGAACATAGGGTGCGTTCCACTTACGCCCAAATAGAGCACTAAAGAGGTGAGTATACGCATCCGCCATCTTGGGTCCTCTGGAGAGAGAATATTATTGAGAACCCGCCTTTTTGAGTATTGTCAAATTCGCTTTATAAACCAAATATAAACTTAAATATAATATAATACTCTAATAATGTGTCGAACTACCATGTATCAATATCAGCAACGCATATTTAATTTATAAAGTGAATCTGACAATACTCAAAAAGGCGGGCACTCAATAATCTTCTCTCTCCAGAAGACCCAATATGGCGGATGCGTATACTCACCTCTTTAGTGCTCTAGCAAAGAGGAGGTATAATAAGAGGCGTCACTCGACAAGGATAGAAATAACCTAGGGAAATCACTAGACAACCAATTTAAATGCCCATTCGGCAATGATCGCTAAGTTTCGGCAATGATCGGTCAACTTCGGCAATAATCAGCCAATTGCGGTAAGGTACATTTAGTCGATTTGAATATCCCGCTCGAAATAGACAACCAATTTAAATGCCAAGGTCAAGCAAGGACTTCAAAGGTTCCGCCCGGAGTGACGCCTCTTATTATACCTACTCTTTGGTTCTAGCCCAAATCGCCCGCAACGCCCGTGATTTTCATTAAGGTAGGTTTTCCTATACGCGACTGGACGCAACGGCAAGAATTTCAAAGTCGATTTTCTCCAAAATGAAGCACAATATCAAAAAATTTTATTCCTCTTTCTCGACTTATTTACTTGTTATAAGTCGAAAAGAAACAGTAACTTTTTTTTATATCGCGCCTCATTTTCGGGAAAATCGACTTTGAAATTCTTGACGTTGCGTCCAGTCGCGTACAGGAGAACCTACCTTAATGAAAATCACGGGCGTTGCGGGCGATTTGGGCGTAAGTGGAACGCACCCCTAGAAAGATTTCACGTTTAGTAAACTCGGAGCTCTCTATCACTTGCGAGAAAAAGACTGCTGTTCGTGGCACTCTGGTGGTGAAGTTCGAAAGGCTGTAACACGTTATTTCGTTGCGAAAACGTTTCGGTCAATCCACTTTATACTCTCTGACGTTAACGCGGAGCGTGGTCAGAGGCCTTTTTAATTGTAGATTGTGGTTAGAACCGCTTTTGCTGAATCTTCTCCAACAATCGAAATGGCGAAATTCGATTTGACATCTCGTATAGGTCAATATCTTGATCGGCATTTAGTGTTCCCTCTCCTGGAGTTCTTATCTGCGAAACAGGTATGCCAAAAAGTGGAATACATTCGCCATATGCGCTTTGGTTATAATGCACTCACGGTTTTCAGATTTACGATGAAGACCAGTTGCTGCAAGCCAAGCTCGATATACTTAGTAAAACGAATATGATAGATTACACCATTGACATCAGGAAGCAGCTGTATCCGAACTTGGAAGTGCCGGAGGTACGAATATAGACTCTGATATAACTGAATATTTCCGAACGACAAGCCTGACTACGAGAGCTTTAATTGTAGGAGTTGAAAGCCCGCCGTGCCGACGTGCTGCAAGAGCTCAGAGTTCTGCAGGATAATGTATCGGTCGTGATCGCGCTCATGAATAACGAGGAGGTCATGAAGAAGATGGAAAACATGAGAGATTCTAAAGCGTTGAACAATTATCTCACTCAGGAGTCCGATGTAAGTGTAATAAAAATACGTAAACGCAACGCCGTAGTTGTTTCGAATAATACAAATCAAACGTTCGCTTTAACTTATTTACCGTGTGTTTACAGTTCCGAGTAGAAATGATGGACAGTTTCGTGAAGTTGGCGAAGTATCGTTACGAGTGCGGCAATTATTCGGTTTCTACCTCGTATTTATATTTCTATATGCTTATAATGCCACCAGCAGATAAGGTATGGCCACGAAGCGTTCGGTACCCATAGAATAAATTGCGACGTCGAAACCAGCGCGTTTCAATAATTCGCGCGTACGTAAATTTCCAGAATTATTTAAACGTGCTTTGGGGCAAATTGGCGTCAGAGATTTTGGTGCAGAACTGGGAGACTGCATTGGAGGACGTAAACAAGCTGAGGGAATACATCGACAGCAACGTTATAGGGAACTCTCTTCAAATATTACAGCAAAGGACATGGCTCATTCATTGGAGTTTGTTTGTCTTTTTCAATCACGTAAAGGGCAGAGATTTAATCATAGAAATGTTCCTCTATCGGCCACAGTACGTCTGCGCTTTAAAAAGCATCCTTAAGGGGACCTTCCGGTCTAAAAGTCGATTTTTTTTATTTCATTTTTCGAATGTTCAACCTTTTAGGAATACGTGTTTAAAAGGATTTGTTGAAATTCGTAAAATTCCAGAAGTTATAGGCATTTGAGTAGCGGCAAATGCATGGGCAACAACCGGGCACTCGGCGCTCACGTAAACCTTTAAACATGTTTTTCTCGAAACAGTGTTCTCAAAACGGTGGGACCTGTATCTCCAAAAGTTATTATCCGATTCGACTGAACCTTTTTTTTATTTTGAAGAATATACTTCCGGCTAGGGGGGAACTAGAAAAATTACAAAAAATTGAAAATTTATAATTTTCAAAGGCGTTGAAAGGACGAAAAGTACAGGGAAAAGTGATTTCAAACTTCAAGTGTCGTTATTTTCTAAAAAAAAATGTCATTTTTTTAATTTTTTCTAGTTCCCCCTAGCCAGAAGTATAATCTTCAAAATAAAATAAGTTTCAGTCGAATCGGATAATAACTTTTGGAGATACAGGTCCCACCGATTTGGATCAATTTTTTGACGCCTTAACTTTAACGACTCCCCTGGGCCGTCTGCAATAATTAATTATAAAACAAAAAATATATTTCTATAACTTAAGATATCCTTAATACAATGCAAAAAGTCCCATTAAATTATATATAGTAGTTTTCCTTTAATTAATTCCTAAAAATCACCTATTTTTTTGGGCTCTAGACCGGAAGGTCCCCTTAAATAACATACCAAGCGTAATTAAATGCTCAAGATTACTTCTCGTTCTTACAGTTACCTAAACGCTATTCAGACAATGTGTCCGCATATATTGCGTTATTTAGCTGCTGCTGTCATTGTCAATCGTTCCAGGCGGTCCATACTAAAGGATCTCGTGAAAGTAATACAACAGGTCTGTAAATAGCTCTTTCCTGGCACTTCATTTTTCGTCGCGTTATTCGAAATCTTCAGATTTCAGATATCCATTACTTTCTGTTAACAGGAATCGTATACGTATCGCGATCCTATCACAGAGTTTCTGGAACATTTATACGTCAATTATGACTTCGTCGGAGCAAGACAGAAATTACAAGAGTGTCAAACAGTTGTATTCAATGACTTTTTCTTGATCGCATTATTAAGCGAATTCGTAGAGAATGCTCGTTTGATGATCTTCGAAACATTCTGCAGAATTCATCAGTGTATCAGTATTGGGTATAATAGCTCTCTGAATATGTTGCGACGAGGACGTTGTCAACGTTCTCTAACATTTTCTTTTCGTATTGCAGAATGCTTGCAGAGAAGCTTAACATGAAGGCAGACGTGGCGGAATGTTGGATCGTTAATTTAATACGTAACGCGCGGCTAGATGCCAAAATAGACAGCAAGTTAGGACACGTTGTAATGGGTGGGCAGCCGGCGTCGCCGTATCAACAACTAGTCGAGAAAATTGAGACGCTGAGCGTACGCAGCGAAGCGTTAGAGAACTTGATCGAACGCAAGCTGAAGGCTAAGAATCAGGATCCTGTAAGCATAGTGTGGAACTAAACAAGGTCAGTGTTGTTCACAATTATTTCACCTTGCATCATTCGTTACAAAATCCCCTCGCGCGCGAATTAATTGTAAAGATACAAAAGACTTTTACATTCTAAATGTAAAATTTTATTGACCTTATACATCGTACCAAAAGCCTGCATTCGTTGCAGCGTCAAATCTCATGGAATTTGGACCCGTGACACCACGTCACGATCAGCAGGGATACTGTCGGAGAAGGCACTTAATTCAACCCGCAGTGAAATAATTCAGCCGCATGCGCGCCAAGGGAAGATCGACCATGTATCATGAAACGAATATATTTTTATTCATTGATTCTTACAAAAAATTATATTACTCGAATAAAAATATATTTGCATCAGTATTGTATGAATATATTACAACACACATATGTAAATTACAGCGTAAAGGCTGTACGTCTTGTAACACGTGTCTGCACGTTTCATTATTCGAAATGTGCAGGGAAGGAAGCAATCGAGTATTCGCGATAATACTTGCTATTATTTACTGTACTTTCATCATTAGACATTTAGAAAAATATTCTAACAGAAAATACAGAAGGTATTTAATTAAAAAAGGAAGAAAAACCAGAATACAATTGTTCATTCCACAACTCAACAGACACGGCGAGTTGAGATCGGAGATGGGCAAAAGTTGAAAATTAACAACGATCATTTAAGACTAAATATTTCGCGGAAGGTTTCTTTATACGTCTCGCACTAAAACTTTGCACTGATCTATCCGAAAGTAATCTAGCTTTTAAGCTGCATTTTTACTGATACTAACAATATTGTTTATTTTTCTGTAAAAACACTGTATTGACATAAAATACTGTGCGCAGGACAAGATGTAATTTCTTGCTTCAGTAACAGATATCTCGATAAATATAAAAAAGACGTAATCTATGGGTATTGTCATGAATCATCACAAATTGTCCGTTTCGTTAGCAACCAAAGAATCGCTTGTTATCGCCTGAGAATCTTCTATGTCTGAGAAGACAAAGCTGCACCCGGTATAAGAATCCTGATTGATGCAGTATATTAAGACACTCCTCCAATACGGGTCCTGGGCTAACAGTCTAGGATTCCCTAGAATTATAACTAAAACGCGGGCACGAGTAATTGCGACATTGAGTCTTCGAGGGCAAGCCACGAATCCGAGAGAATGTTTGATATCTTCGTTTACAAAATTATTCGAGGACCGCACGGCTGATATAATGATGACATTACGCTCTTGGCCTTGGAATCCTTCCACGCTGCTGATTTTCGGCAACTGCACGTCTAGCTCCATGAGCAGGTCTCGAATTTGGAGGACCTGCGTTCAGTGAACGAAACTAATAGAATGTGACTTCTTACATCGGTTCTTTTATAAATATACATTCAACTACTTCACCTGCTTTTGATAAGGAGTTATGATCCCGATATCGTCGGGCGAAAGACCGCATTTATATAGTTTTAACAAGTAGAGATACACCTGCGCTGCTTCCTCGGGATTATACCAACTAGGATTATCAGTATCTTTACAATTCTGACCATTGATGCCATGAAAGACTACTGCCGGCGGAGTGCCGTTTCTTTCGGGTAGTTCAGCGGCTAATGTCCGCAAAAGCTTAGCTTCCTTGCTTCTTTTGGAAGAAATCTATGAATATCATTCGATTGTGTATTTTTGTTTAATAAACATCCGAAATATGATTGTGGTCAGTTAAATATACGCACCTGTGCTACAAGCTCAGAATCGTAAAACAGCGAACTTGCTAAATCAAGTATTTCCGGTAAGCTTCGATAATTCATAACAAGCTTCGTGACGAGCCGAGGATCGTACAGCGTCTCGAAGCCATTTGGATCCTTCTGATAAGGGAAGTGACGCAGTAACCTCGATAGGAAAGACACGTCCAGACCAAAATTCTTCGCTATTCTACTTTGTACGACTGGGCCAAGCTGCAATGGATCACCCGCAAGAACTATCTGCCCGTGATCAGAATGAATAAAATTAAGTGGAATCATGATCTCTGGTTCCGTCGCTTGGCCAGCCTCGTCGACTAGTACGTGCGAGAAATGTTCACGAGGGAAACCCATGTTGTGCAATGTTCCCAACGCGATACAGGTACCGATAGTAATTCTGTGACGACCAAGTACGCTCATAGGACAATTTATTCTTGGCCCGACTCCGCTGTACTTCGTTTTTTCATATGTTCCTTCCTGCGCTATTTCCGCGGTGGCGCAATATGGCAATAATTTATCAGGTATAGAATCACTACCCAAACAATGATGAGCTACAAGCCGTACCTATGAAAAAAATACAAAAGAAATATTGAATGCAAACTGTCCGGTATGCGATCATTCAAAGCGTATCAGTAGTTCATATTTCTATTGTGATAAGTAACTTTTTAATAGAGTATGCTATGTACTGATAGAATTAAATTTATCGAGCAGTATGTCGATATTACAATTATTAATTACATTTTAACTATTAATGAGAAAGCCAGGTCTATGTAAAGTTTTTGTATTATATGCATATAAAATACCATATCGCCAGGTTTAAGTACACCGCTATCTAGAAGTCGTTCCGATATAAGATTCGCCGAGCTGTTAGATGGTGTAGCAACTAACAATCGACTCCCAGGTATTATTGTTAAAAGTTGCAAAATTGTCTCACAAACAGTAACAGTCTTCCCTGTACCGGGTGGTCCAAATATTACATACGGCAATGGCCGTCCTTGCCCCTTCAATACGTTCTTCACAGCTTCTTTTTGATAATAATTTAGTCTCTTATTGAACCAAAGTATCTTTCGTTTTTTCACTTGCGAAAGATACGGTTGTAATTCAGCGTTGTGAGAAGAAACCGGCGATTCTTGTTTCGAATTCTTTGGCGACACTGTATCTACCGAATTCTGTTGAACGCTCGTTTCACTCTTCGTCATGCTTATCTCGCTCTTTGCTTCGATAGATTGATTGCCCTGTGTTGCTGTAACAAGGCTCGTTTCAAGGTCTGAATTCGACTCTACTGGTTTAATGTTGAATAATCTTTCTATGACTGACACTTTTGAGAATGACTTATTTGTACTACTGGATTTATTGCTTATAGAAGTAGTACTAGTATAAGAAGACTCCGACGATATGGAATCAGCTCGTTGATGAATGATCTGTTTAGGAACTGGCCTGCGTGTTATTTCAATTTCTTCGAGATTCACTTGAGAATCTTTCTCAATTACGTGCGTAGGGAACAATAAATTAGGTCCCAGGCGATTTGTAGCCATGTTGATGGCATTATGGCAACGTTGTATGACAGATGTTGAACATTTAAACGTTGCCTGACAATCTTCACAATTATACTCTTCGTGAAACTTTCTATTGAATTTCAAGAAAATTTCCGAGCTGGTAACTTTGTGAATACACCCCTCATATTTCAGTTTTCCTATAACACACAAAACGGGAGCTTTTAGTTTATGGCATACGATATTAAATAATTCACATAAACTCACTAGGAGTTATCATTCAGGAAATTTGCTATTTCTATTTATTTTAATATCTATGAGACAATTTAGCAACTTCAGTTTAACTCACGTTCCTCTACAGAGAACCCAGTATGTGTATTAATATTTCCAAGCTTAATAACTAACATACCTTGAGAATCGTCCCACTTAAAAGATACTATAGCTCTGTCGCCGATAAGAAGAGACGGGCGTTTTTCAGCAAGACCAGGTACTTCCATCACCAAATATTCTCCGCAGTGCCTCATGATTGTGCTTTCTATACTGTACTGTTGCATATTTATCGTTTGAGCAATGTCTTCCAAATATAATAAAGCATGAAAACGATCCTTGTACGTTTGAAAACTGAGTCTCCCCAATAGGCAAGGTATAGCATCTCCCACATCTTGTTCGCATTCGGTTTGCGATTTACCTTCGTTTATACATCGCGATATTATGTCCCAATAGCATTTCGGGACTTTAAATACTACATTACGTACTTTGACGAAGGCTGGCGGCCTATACGGACGAATGCCTGGAATGTACGTAGCTTGATTCCAGTCATCCGGATCCAGCAAGTGGCTATGCTTATTGGTCCTGCTATTATCGCCTTTAGAGCACGTTCTCTTTTGTATATTTTTAGTTGCGACAGTTATATAAAACATTCTTCCGATTTCAAAACCTTTAAAACTAAAAATAAATAACTCCTCGCTCGTACCAATAAACTTCCCCTTGCATCTGAATATGTAAGTCAAAGTGTCGGAAGGATTTAATACCGAGACTTTATCAGCGGCGCTCGGTTGCACTAACGACAGTTGAGACTGAGCTTTCTTTATCATGAAACAACCTTTCCGCAATACACGAACAGTATTACCCACATTTTGTACTGTAATTGTTAAATCTGTTTCCTCCGATACATTTAAATCAATGTTTAAATTATTACTAATAACTATATCACACTTATTCTTCGTGAGTTCGTTTAAATTCTTCCTTGTTATATGAGTACTGCATAATGTTGGTAATTCAGTCTTTTTCCCTGAGACCTATAAAGGACAGACATTTCTATCACACATGTATTTTCGATTACACTGTCCAACACGATTTTTGGTCTGCAATATCCGCTGGGTAATTCTTGTAGAGTTTTTCGCCCTGAACACGAATCCGCAAGCAGAATTGCTCTATCACACTCAGTTTTTGAAAAAAACTGCAAATTTTCAACTTTGAACATTTTTTGTGTCGAAACGGTAATAGTTATTCGGTTGCTTGTTCCGTGAAATTATTCTATGAACCCTCCCGAGTACAACGATATAAGTTATTATTGCATTATGATCATTTAAATATGTTTAAACAACGATCAAAGGGAAAGTGGTAGTTGACAGTGGTAGTCAACGGCGGCGCGAGGTCCGCTGCCGCTCAGCGCAGCACAATCGCTTAACGCGCCTGAGTACCACTGTCGGCACCGCGCGTTTTGCCAAACTATTTCGCTTCTGTGTTGAAAACAAAACGTGACTTACCACTTCTGTTGATGCTTTCCAGAGGAGAAATGTCTGCTGCATCGCGTGGAGTAGTCAGATTTTTTCTAAGACCCTTAGTTTTGGAAATAAATTGAAAGATAACTTCGAAAAAGGGTGCATTTCGGGTGTCATTTCCCCTTTGATCGTTGTTTAAACAAATTTAAATGATCATAATGCAATAATAACTGATATCGTTGTATTCGGGAGGGTTCGTAGAATAATTTGACGCAACGAGCAACCGAATAAGTATTACCGTTTCGACACAAAAGATGTTCAAAGTTGAAAATTTGCAGTTATTTTCAAAATCGAATTTCTCAAAAACTGAGGGTGATGGGGACAAACGGTTTGCGGATTCGTGTTCAGGGCGAAAAACTCTACAAGAATCACCCAGTGGATATTGCGGAACAGAAAAAAGGTTTCATTTTGTTGGACTGTGTTATTACATTGAACCAGAGATGGGCGAAGATAATATCTAAATAAACTCGAATAAAAGATACTTTACGTTTATTCGTTATTCGCAGCTTCGAATAACACGATTTATCTTTATCCGAAACACCACGGATAAATAAATTTATTCGAGGTGAATTTATTCGACAGCGAAAGATAATTTTTTTTTCGAAGTGAATTTATTCGACGGTGAAAGATAATTTTTTTTTTCGAAGCGAATTTATTCGACGGTGAAAGATAATTTTTTTATTCGAAGAGAATTTATTCGAAAGCGAAAGATAATTTCTTTATTCGAGGAACTTTTATTCGAACCGTCGAATAAGGTTCTCATCATTATCCGTAGTTTATTCGACTTTTATTCGAAGGCTTCGAATAACATTCGGCAGTGTGTTTTACCGAACCGGCGCGATCTCGCCTCCAGCGGCTCCAGCTGAAGACTTCGGCGGCGGCTTCTGATCTTGGTTCGAGCCTCGGCTCGAGACCCATACATTGTTGCATGCGGTGGATTATACTTATATTAATAGGGTGTAAAACTTCCACATTTTCGATCGTATCAGCATGAACGTTTCAGTAACATATTGCTGAAATTTTTTAGATGAAAATGAATTAACGATATAAATCGGATTATTTTTAGAACTATAGATAATTAAATATGAATGTAACATTTCTAATGTAATAATGCTAAAAATAATCCGATTTATATCGTTAATTCATTTTCATCTAAAAAATTTCAGCAATATGTTACTGAAACGTTCATGCTGATACGATCGAAAATGTGGAAGTTTTACATCCTATTAATATAAGTATAATCCACCGCAAGTAACAATGTATGGCTCTCGAGCCGAGGCTCGAACCAAGATCAGAAGCCGCCGCCGAAGTCTTCAGCTGGAGCCGCTGGAGGCGAGATCGCGCCGGTTCGGTAAAACACGCTGCCGAATGTTATTCGAAGCCTTCGAATAAAAGTCGAATAAACTACGGATAATGATGAGAACCTTATTCGACGGTTCGAATAAAAGTTCCTCGAATAAAGAAATTATCTTTCGCTTTCGAATAAATTGTCTTCGAATAAAAAAATTATCTTTCACCGTCGAATAAATTCACTTCGAAAAAAAAAATTATCTTTCACCGTCGAATAAATTCACTTCGAAAAAAAAAATTATCTTTCACCGTCGAATAAATTCACTTCGAAAAAAAAATTATCTTTCGCTGTCGAATAAATTCACCTCGAATAAATTTATTTATCCGTGGTGTTTCGGATAAAGATAAATCGTGTTATTCGAAGCTGCGAATAACGAATAAAGATAAAATATCTTTTATTCGACACGTTATTTAAATAATTTTTTATCTAGATAATGCCCATCTCTGCATTGAACTGTTGAACTTGATCCCAATAGAACCGTTAATCATCCGAATCAGTTACTTTCAAATTACCACTTGCCTGAATTACTGGAACCACGGTTAACGACCTCCACGTATAGATCCCTTGATCGCTTTCCACGCTGTCGCTAATCACTTTGTCACCGACACAAGGAATGTAGCCCAAATCGCATATCCTTCTAGTGAATACACAGTCTTTCCCAATAACGCCGACTTCTTTAATCGGGTCGTAACTAGATACAGTGCCGATATCCAGCTTCGATCGCAGCGGCTGTATTCTCTTTATCTCCAAGATGTCTCCGGTCAAATCGTACGACTCCTCGTTAATCTCCACCTCGGACTCCAGCTTCAACCAATCTCCGATCACAGGGATAAACTCGGATCGCACTTTGTTCAAATCGACAGAAATATCGTCAGGTTCTATAGTTAATAATCGATTCTTGCGCTCTATTACCTTCCCGATTATGCACTTCGTTAACGTCTGCGGTTCGACGGGGTTCGGCGGAGGTTCGGCAGGGACGTCGTCCCAGGATTCGTCTATCACAGAAACAATCCTCCTTATCTTATGCTCTTCTCCGCGGCTTTCGCGCGATACAGAATAATGGACTTCGTCGCCTATCGCCAAATTATTCGGCGTGACGTTCGCTCTGTCGCACACGTAAAACTCGTCGACTAGAACGTAATCCGTCGCCGCGAAAGTGACCTTTCCCGTCTTGTAATAACAATCGTCTTTATTAAAATATTTATCTTTCTGCGCCTCCCCCTCGTAGGCATTCTCGATGCGAGCTATGACATTGTTGATTTCGTCCGTGTCGCTTTTCGCGGACGACTTGTATCCTACGGTGTACTTTATGAGAGTGTATATTAAAGATAGCATGTTTAGTTTCGACTGTTTCTATCCATGTACCTACGAAACGAAAGTATGCGTGTTAAAATCGGGAAAGAAGGTTAGAGAGAAACAGGTGCTGGGTGATTAAAATATACCGGTCGATCGGCTGATATCTCCACTCGGTTGCTTTCAGGTAATCCAGTTCCTCTCTCAGCGATTGGACGCGTTTTAAGTGCAACACTCGGTGCAGACGTTTCTGTTGTTTCTGCCCTTGCAACTCCGATTTCATTTGATTAAGGATCTTCGACGTTTGATTCCTGCTGGAGGTTAGTTCCGAGTCTTGAGCTTCCGACGTTCTTTGCCCTGGTGAATGGCCCAAACTTCCAGATGACAGAGCGGAGGAATTCATACTTTTACGAGTAACGCTTCAGAGTTACGTTGCAGGTCATTTGATGGTCTGCGGGTACCGCGTGGATACACGTGCTTTTCTGGGCTTGCCTCGTTCGTTTACATTAACTGCGCGTCAAACCGCTTGCTGTTACAGGCTTACGAGATTGGAAAACGTGGACAGGATAGCGCTCTTCGAGCCCACCTGCACAGGTGTCCCGAGCAGAACCAAGCAGAATTAAAGTGGCTGTGAATTGGAAACTGGAAAGCAGAGACTGTTCGGCTGCGAGTCAATAAACCTCCCCACTTGGTCGTACCTTCGCATGATTAGTCCAATTAGAAGGGACGAGAGCCGTAGTAATCACAGCGGGAAGATTGTTTCGCATCCTTACTTTCTTTTTATTAGTCATTGAGTATATAAGTAAGAAAATAAAGAATTATTATAATAAAGAATTTCTCTTTATTATCCTCGGCGAGAACGTATAGAAATCTGTTTCCTTCGTTGTTATCCCTTTCGCATATTTTATAATGCCTATTATAAACCAATTAAAGTTCAGTATTATTCGTTCCAATGGATAATGAACTTTATACTCCACGCATAAACAATGATTCTTCTATAGATAGTCCTTTCAAGTCTTTCGAACCTATTTTTGACACATTAGAAACCCAAAATGCTTACGATTTCTCGTTAATATGTTCCTCGTCTAAATTTAAAGTGTGCAGCTACATATCGAAGACTAAATAAAAGATGAGAAGAGGCCAAACTAAGAAATTCAGCGTTGGCACGTCGAAGTATGATCTCTGGGCGAAACCCTACGGATTCTGTTGCGATATTAAAGACCACGATCCAAAGTTACGCCACTTGAGGCAAGATTCTGAACCGCTTTTCCCGTACTGTGTAACTGGGGGAGGGCCCGATATAAAATTCCGCATTCAAGATGCTGATGCTGCTTCGCCTTCCGCTGCACGCGGCGGTCAAAGGAGTGCTCAACGATCGGGTTATCGGAGCGGGCAACGAAGTGGGCACCGAAGTGGGCAACAAAGTGGGTATAACGGTAGACGACGAAGTGTGCATGAAAGTGGGCGACGGGGTGGGTACCGAGGTGGGCAACAAAGCGTGCATGATAGCGGACGTCGGGGTAATCGAAGAGCTGAGGAATTTGAACACGCGCAAGGTCGAGGCATTTACCGTAATGTTAATCCGCGAAGTGATGCCGGTAGAGGCGTCGTAATTAACGAATCTTTGGATGAGCCAATGATCTGTAGACGATGCAGGGGACCACTGCGATGGTACTTAGAAGATGAGATTATTGCCGCTCGCAATGATATGATGCGCAGAAAGCAGCAAGAGTATAATGCTGAACTGGACATGAATGTTAAAATCGCTATGAAAAAGGGTAACTATGGTACAGAGTAATTCCCGTGACTGGAACAGATTATAGCTTCTTCTCAATTTTGTATATAGACAAAGTAGCAATCGTGGGATAACATTTAATAATATTATACCTATACGATATATTGATGTACCCACGAAACTAATCGACTCTCGTTATGCGGTACTTAAAATTTAAAGAAAAAATTAAAACCGACTTCAAAAAAATAAAAATGCACTAAAAAGTAAAAAATAATTTTGTCCCTTATTTAATCTACGGCTCTCAATTTTTTTAAGTCGGCGTCTCAGCAAATGCACTGTGTAAATCTGGCGCTGACTTAAAAAAATTGAGAGTCGTAGATTAAATAAGGGACAAAATTATTTTGTACTTTTTAGTGCATTTAGCGCTTCATTTTTTTGAAGTCGGTTTTAATTTTTTTAAAATTTTTTTATTTTTAATTTTTTAGTTTTATATATATTGATACAGCATGCTGAGGAGATATGCGCATACGTACATAAAATAATAATTAGGTGACAATAGTCTTTATTATTAACCAGAACTGGCAAAATAGTGGGCCGATGTTGATGTAGTGTAGGATGCACTGGGGCATCGCCCTCTTTCGAATAAAATCATGAAAATTGGTCCATATGCTGAGGAGTTACCTATGCGGGGACAAACATACAAAAAAAAATACATACGGGTCGAATCTATAACCTTATTTTTGAAGTCGGTTTAAAAGTAATAAAGTGAAACATCTGCGGGGAAAATATAGTTTCGTATTTAACTATTTATATTTAGATCAGGGCTTTGATCATTATATACCGGGTGTCCCACTTTAATTTCTTCAGGTAAATATTTCGAACTTCCAAAGTTCATTCAAATTTATCGAGATATTTACCCGGGGAGATTAAAGTGGGACGCGTTGTATATAAAGATTAAGAATCTATTGTGAAAGACGAAATATCTATTCTATCTATATAAATTTTTTGTCTTTACTTAAGAATGAGCTATAATTTGTCCTAGTTTCATATCCTCGCATAGAATATATTACACAATAATTTGATTAATGTTATTCCTATGCTTGTTTAATGGGAATAAAAGTTACACGAAATTATAGTATTAAGTACTTAATACACGCGACAAATTTCATTACCAATTTTTGTTAAATAGAACGAATGAGACGACGTAAAAAGAAGGAGAAATTAGCCGTACAGCCAAGGAAGCCCAGTGTCCAATCGAATTAAAGAATTCACGATAGAAAGAAGGAAAAATCGACCCAAGTTCTGTAACATAAAAAAGCAATATTGAAATAAATTCTTTTTTTATTGAAAATATTGAATTTGTATTTTATTACCATGACTCCCCTCCGTATTATTTTTATAAACAACATTTTCAAACTCGTATTAGAAGATATACTTTATTATAATAGAAATGTTTACATAATCCCATATTTATTCGAAAACGCAATACTGTGAATAAACTACCCCATAGTTCTGAGACAAACGTCCTGTAGCTCTAGTAAATTATACAATTTGAAATTATGTACATATATATATACATATATATGTGTACATAAAATGAAAAGTATACAAAGTTCTGTTCTTTTACTTATTTTTATAACATACAGTCGCAAAAGCTGATTTTTTTTCTGTATTCGTAATGTTTACCCTCTAGTTCGTTGAAATCATTTACACGAGCTATGGATTGTTGCACGATAACTAAACGGTAACTGAATCGACGTTTAATAGGAGAAAAATAAAAATTTCTATTTCATATTGCCATTTGTAGAATATTCGCCGAATGATTTATATATCCATTAAATGTATAATGTATTTGTGGAGTATCATTACTTTTAATTACATTTCTCAATTTCCTTTGTGACGCCGTAAGTATTTATTGTACCGGGAAATGTATCTAAACCTCGCATTACCATGCAACAATCTCTCGTTTTGGAAAAATAGTCCACTTCGTAAGCGGCTTTCATCGATGCGCAAATGTATGTTTATAAAATGTAACAACTAGAGCATATATTTATGGATAGTATTATTCTGTCGCAACGAACAATTATGAAAAAGGCGTTGTATCATCAGTGAATAAAATACTACATGTATATCAACTATAAAATGTATTAACAATATATCATTCTTAAATGTATTTTTAATGTTATCGTTAAGCAGCGTTCAAACAAGAGAAAATCTGTTTCTTATTGACATTATTAACACGCCCATGCATGTACTTATAACTAATTAAAATTTACTTTTATTCTTATTTCTCTTATCGATATAATAACCATAGAATGGTATACTATACTTGGTATAATACAAATTAAGTCAGTTGCGAAAATCACGTCGCATTTTCGTAATCCGTTTAATTTGTATTATTGCTGATGACACCGAAATTACTTTTTTTTTTTTTTACGAAAATATAATCTTAAAAGAAAAACACTATACCTGCGGTTTAATAATACAAAAATATATTCTTGCAAACGTCAATACTAAAGCACAAATTTATATTTCTATCCGCTACGTGTAATGAAGCGTTTGACGCAACTAGCTTAAAAATAATATAACAAGAAAACTGTTACCTTCAATGTTATTTGTCTCCATAAATTTGATATAATCTCATAAAATATCCGGCTGAACGTATAATTTTGATGTCTATTGTTTCGATAGCCATTATATGTTACGGGCTTTAGTATTTATTGTTGAATAATGTTAATAATAAGTATCTATTATTTTTTGTATGATTACTATCGCTAATGTTATGTATTTACACAGTGTGGTTTCTTTATTTTATACGCAAAGGAAAGTAACAAATTATAAGCACAAAGTTTATTTCGCACAAAGCTTTGCTAAATGATATCTCGAATATTACGAAGAGAGCAATTTATCGGATCGTAGCACGATTATTGAATACAAGGAAAAATATTTCCAACACATTATGTATAGAAAAGAATCTTTATTTGTCCACTAAATTGAAATACGAATAACTAGGTAGTATTCTAAAACACGTAATATCGTAAAACATTGTGAAATGTATACATATAACTTTCATATATTTATATCAGATTTATGTATAAGTTTCAAATAACAATTCAGGTATTCACTTTCTGAAAATAGAAGAATAGTTTTGAATTATTGTACCACAAACACATTCTCTATTACTCTTTGGTAAAGCACCGGAAAATATTTCATTACTGTTTTTGTAAACAGATTGTTTAGGCTAACATAAAAAGAAAAGTGTGTTTAGTATAGTACAAAATCAAATAAATATATACTAGTACTCTTAATCACGTAGTAAAAACATAAAAAATAACATAAAAATAAAAATGTTTTAGACTTCAATGTGTTTTTTTTTACATTTAAAGCTGCAATTTACAGTTGGGAATGTTCTTTTCTATTGAAATTTTCTTCTAACAAAGAGAGCACAGCAACACTATTTTCCGTGCATTTATAGCATCTTCTTTTATACGCTTCAAGCAAGATATTATTCATATAACCGTATTTTTTTTAATTAAATGTACATCTCTATGAAATATTAAGGGGTACTCATTTCGCTGTTGTTTACAATTTATGTTGAGATACAAAGTCAGTCTTTGTGCATAATTATTCAGAAGTTTTCGGGGCACTATTAGGCTGCAAAGGATCCTTATCATTATTAATCTCATTATCCTTTACAGAATCTATTGCATCAGTCAATGAAGTTGTATCTTGCTTGTCGTTAGTCTTACTCTAGTTGTTTGTTACTTCTACGGATTGTACATCTGAATGCTCGTCGTGTTTGTCCGTACTTTCTACCTCGGAATCATTTTTATGACCCTCTATACTAACATTTAGTTTATCACTGTCATGTATCTTACAGGTATCAGTATTCTTGTTCTCTTCCTCTCCAACGCTCGCAGCAACGTCCTCCTTTGAAAGTTCAGGCAAAGAACTAGTTGCTACACTTTCCGCTGATTCAGCTTTTAAAGATTGTTTGTCTGAAGATTCTTCTAATTTCGCTGCACCTTCTTCATTATCATTTTTGCAAGATTGAATACCTGTGTTTGGCTCACATGCTTCTGTTTCATTCTTACGTATTTGTATTTTTGGACCTGATGCAGTAACTTCCGTTTCTACAATTTTTTTACCACTGCTCTCGACATCTGATGGGATTGAAGTTTTTATCTCTATGGCAGCCGTTACTGTATCTTCCTTCATTTTCGATGTACTTTCTTTATTTTGCGAAAAATGATCCACTTCTATTTCATTCTTACTACTACACGATTGCACTTCAGCTTCCGTTTCCAATTTCTCCGAAGCTTTTGTTATTTCTTTCACATCATTATTCTCGTCCGATTCTATCTTACTATTATCACCACCAAATATTTCTTCCTCCTCTTCAGGGTCATCAGACGTATTTCTCTTCATGTTCTGAACTATCTCATCTACAGTAAGTTCTATTATGGGTTTGTTAGCATCCTCTGTAATCTGTTGATCTTGCTCCACAGGACTTTCTTCCTGGAGTTTAATTATGTTCTCAGTTTGCTGCTTAGATGTTTCCAATCTTTCCTCTTGGAGTTCACTTATATTCTCAGATTGCTGCTTACACGTTTCTAATGTTTCCTCTTGGAGCTCACTGATGTACTCAGTTTGCTCCTTAGATGTTTCTTCTTGCAGTTTACTTATGTTTTCAGTTGGCTCCTTAGATAATACCAATGTTTCCTCTTGTAGTTTACTTATGGTTTCAGTTTGCACCTTACATGTTTCTAATGTTTCCTCTTGGAGCTCGCTTATGTACTCAGTTTGCCCCTTAGATGTTTCTTCTTGGAGTCTACTTATGTTTTCAGTTGGCTCGTTAGATGTTACCAACGTTTCCTCTTGGAGTTCACTTATGTTTTCAGTTGGCTCGTTAAATGTTACCAACGTTTCCTCTTGGAGATCACTTATGTTTTCAGTTGGCTCGTTAGATGTTACCAACGTTTCTTCTTGGAGCTCGCTTATGTACTCAGTTTGCCCCTTAGATGTTTCTTCTTGGAGTCTACTTATGTTTTCAGTTGGCTCGTTAGATGTTACCAACGTTTCCTCGTGGAGTTCACTTATGTTTTCAGTTGGCTCGTTAGATATTACCAACGTTTCTTCTTGGAGCTCGCTTATGTACTCAGTTTGCCCCTTAGATGTTTCTTCTTGGAGTCTACTTATGTTTTCAGTTGGCTCGTTAGATGTTACCAACGTTTCCTCTTGGAGTTCACTTATGTTTTCAGTTGGCTCGTTAAATGTTACCAACGTTTCCTCTTGGAGTTCACTTATGTTTTCAGTTGGCTCGTTAGATGTTACCAACGTTTCCTCTTGGAGTTCACTTATGTTTTCAGTTGGCTCGTTAAATGTTACCAACGTTTCCTCTTGGAGTTCACTTATGTTTTCAGTTGGCTCGTTAGATGTTACCAACGTTTCTTCTTGGAGCTCGCTTATGTACTCAGTTTGCCCCTTAGATGTTTCTTCTTGGAGTCTACTTATGTTTTCAGTTGGCTCGTTAGATGTTACCAACGTTTCCTCTTGGAGTTCACTTATGTTTTCAGTTGGCTCGTTAGATGTTACCAACGTTTCCTCTTGGAGTTCACTTATGTTTTCAGTTGGCTCGTTAGATGTTACCAAAGTTTCTTCTTGGAACTCACTTATGTTTTCAGTTGACTCTTTAGATATTTCTAATGTTTCTTCTTGGAACTCACTTATGTTTTCAGTTGGCTCCTTAGATATTTCTAATGTTTCTTCTTTGAACTCAGTTATTTTTTCAGTTGGCTCCTTAGATGTTTCCAATGTTCCCTCTTGGACTTCACTTATATTTTCAGTTTGCTGCTTAGATGCGTCCAATTTTTCCTCTTGGAACTCACTTATGTTTTCCGTTGGCTCCTTACATGTTTCTAATGTTTCCTCTTGGGACTCACTTATGCTTTCAGTTGGCTCGTTAGATGTTACCAACGTTTCCTCTTGGACTTCACTTATATTTTCAGTTTGCTGCTTAGATGCGTCCAATTTTTCCTCTTGGAACTCACTTATGTTTTCCGTTGGCTCCTTACATGTTTCTAATGTTTCCTCTTGGGACTCACTTATGCTTTCAGTTGGCTCGTTAGATGTTACCAACGTTTCCTCTTGGAGTTCACTTATGTTTTCAGTTTGCTGCTTACATGCGTCCAATTTTTCCTCTTGGAACTCACTTATGATTTCCGTTGGCTCCTTACATGTTTCTAATGTCTCCTCTTGGAACTCACTTATGATTTCAGTTGGCTCCTTAGATGTCTCTAATGTTTCCTCTTGGAACTCATTTATGATTTCAGTTGGCTCGTTAGATGTTTCCAATGTTCCCTCTTGGACTTCACTTATATTTTCAGTTTGCTGCTTACGTGCGTCCAATTTTTCCTCTTGGAACTCACTTATGATTTCAGTTGGCTCCTTAGATGTTTCTAATGCTTCCTCTTGGGACTCACTTATGCTTTCAGTTGGCTCGTTAGATGTTACCAACGTTTCCTCTTGGACTTCACTTATATTTTCAGTTTGCTGGTTACATGCGTCCAATTTTTCCTCTTGGAACTCACTTATGATTTCAGTTGGCTCCTTAGATGTTTCTAATGCTTCCTCTTGGGACTCACTTATGCTTTCAGTTGGCTCGTTAGATGTTACCAACGTTTCCTCTTGGACTTCACTTATATTTTCAGTTTGCTGGTAACATGCGTCCAATTTTTCCTCTTGGAACTCACTTATGATTTCAGTTGGCTCCTTAGATGTTTCTAATGCTTCCTCTTGGAACTCACTTATGATTTCAGTTGGCTCCTGACACGTTTCCAATGTTTCCTCTTGGAGCTCACTTATGATTTCAGTTTGCTCCTTAGATGTTTCTTCTTGGAGTTTACTTATGATTTCAGTAGGCTCCTTACACGTTTCCAATGTTCCCTCTTGGAGCTCACTTATGATTTCAGTCTGCTCTTTATCTGTTTGCAATGTTTCTTCTTGGAGCTCACTTCTTATATATTCACTTTGCTTTTTATCCGTCTGCAACGTTCCCTCCGATTTTGCAGTAGAGTTATGCACATCTTGTGCAGCAAAGCTTTTAGTTTCGTCATCTTCTGTCTGATCAATTACATCTTCACTTGAATTATAATTTCCTTCGTTGCTTCCTAATGCCTCGGTTATAATTTTATCTTCGCCCGTATCTACTTTCTCGTGGTCTTCAGAAAACGGTACCAGAATATCAACAACATTCTTTCCATTTAGACTCAACTTAACAGAGATCGGATCATTGGAGTCATCATGGATTTCAAACTGAAATACTGTTTCTCCCTCCGCAGCAAGTTCTTCGAATTGCTTACAAGCTTCTAGAGACCAGGTACTCATATTGTCTGGTTTTTGTAGGGTGCAGTGTTTAGATAAGGTAGGAATATTTATAATATCTACAGGTAACATTCGTACTTCATTTGTAGTGGCATTATTGCCATAATCGATGTATTGAACTTTAGTACCATCGTCAGAATGGGAAATAATTTTGGCTCTGTACCACTGGTCATCTTCTGGATATTTTGCGGCACAGATCACGCCAACTTCAAACGTGGTTAATGGAAGAAAACTAGGAGCCGCCTGCAATCTGTCTAACATCATATTCAGATCTGCGGTGCTGCTCTCAGCTTGAATCCAGAATTCATCCAGCGATATGAAACGACTGATAAACGCATTCGGTGAATTCTCTTCGCCCAAGGGAGGTAGACGTTCTTCTATAACCGGCGGACAACGTTCACAGAACTCTGCGAGTAAGTCTGCTACATTTTTACCGTCTAATGTTAATTTCACCAGCGACGTCTCGTCCTCGTTCAACACATCTAGCAAAAATATCGTTGCTCCGTCAGCCGCCAATTTTATAAATTCAGCGCAAGCCTCTTCCGACCATTCCGCGATTCCTTCCGGCACAGCTAAGCGACATTTCCTCGATAACGGTGGCACATTCGCTAGGTCGTCCGGTATAGTACGAATTTCAGTGGAGGTAGCCGAATTTCCATAATCGAAGTATATGACTCCCGTGGCGTTATCATTGTGCGAGACAACACGTGCTCTGTACCAGTTGTCGTCGTCAGGGTACTTGGCAACGCACAGCATATTCTCTTTGATTTCATCGAGTTTGGGGAACATGTCAGCCACCATAAATCTATCGGACATAACTTCTAGATCGCCAACGGATTTTTCTTCTTGTACCCAAAACTCGTTTGGAGAGTTAACGTGGCTCACGAAAGCGGAATGGGGATCCAACTCGAGGTCGACTATCTCGTCTATTAAATCATCTTCGGTGTGGATCATCACAGCATGATGCTCCTCGACTAATATTTCGGTAACACTTTTACCATTCATCAACAAATCCACTCGTTTCGGAGTACTATTCGCGATTATCATTGTCTGCACGGATTCGCTGGCTGTTGATAGATTTTCGAATTTCTCGCAAGTCGCGACACTCCAGTCTTCTGAATCCACAGGAATAACATCTAATCTACATTTAACCGCGTATTCCTTCGTCTCCTTCCACGAGTCTGGGATCTGCCGAATGCTCTCGGACTTGTTGTCGATAACGTCCGTGTTACCGTAATCGATGAATCGAACAGTCGTAATATCCTCATCCGCGTCGAGCACCTGCGCTCTGTACCATGAGCTATCTATAGAGTACACAGCAGCGCACAAACTTCCCTCTTCTAGTATTCCATCCACTTGCGGGAATTTAAGAGCTTCCACTTGAAGCTCTTCCTGCTTCTTGGAAAGATCGTCGGCATCGTCCACGCGTTGAAGCCAGAACTGACTAGGTGAATCCACGTGGGATACGTATACATCATATTTACAACCGACTGCCATATTATGAACCTGAGATTGTCCTGTTCCAGACACTTCCTGCAATGCTAGATTATGCGAACGGAGGTTCTCGCTGATCTTTTCTCCGTCGTACAACAATTCCGCTACCCATCTCTTGTGTACATTACGGAAAACAGCAGTGAGATCCTTGTTTAACAAAAAACTTTGTAGTATATCCAGTTGCTCGGGCACCGTGCAATTAAGTGTCACTGGCAATGACACATTGATGGCTAACTGGTACGGTTGGTAGAAGCACGGATCCAAAGCCATCACCAGGTCGCAAGTAACTTCTTCGTTATTGCCATAATCAATGAAATTTAAAGAAATTCCAGTTTCTGTGCATTTTATGATCTTCGCTCGATACCAGTGACCGTCTGCGCTCTTGGCAGCGCAAACAAGATCCACCTTTGGCTCCACCGATTTTCCAGAACCGGAATAATACTGATCGAGTGCTTCGATCAGATTCTTGTCCAATGTGTAATCTGCGTTGCGCTGTAGCCATATGCTGGCAGAATGATCTGCGTACGATACTAAGACTTTATGAGTGGAACTTAGAAGAGGCATTGGGCATACGGGTGATATCTCTTCATCGGTGTCGTCGGATATATTTATTTTCTTACCCGACGGATCGAACAGTTTCACGATGAGCCTGTAAGTATAAAAAGTTGTAACAAAGATATAGAGACATATAAATCGGGTAAATTATTCTTCTTTTTATGTTACCTTATAAATTCAATAATTAGATTTACCTGTTATTGTCAACCTCGTCGATGTACATAATTACTTCTTTCCCTTCCACGCGTTCTTTCAACATAGCGTTTAGCTCGGGAGAAGATGTAATATTTTTAAGGGCACATTCTATTGCTTGATTCTGCATAACTGCAAGCTCTCCTGGCAAAGCTAACACCTGGATGACAGAATATAACACTAGTGATCATCGGATATCATCATACGGCACTTGAATTAAACGAAAGCAATATAAAAGAAGATAATACAAAAGTATTTTTATTGTAATGAATATTGAGCTCTGTCCTATTTTTAAGTATTTATCACGGCCAAGCACTTTTCGCTTAATATGAATGAAGCAATGCAATATTAGTTTATATGGGTTCGTACTTTGTACATTTAATAGCCTTGATAGAACTTATATAAAGTTTTGAATTTGCCGAAATTTACATTGCATCATTGCATCAGTATCTTTCAATGCAGCAAGTATGGTATTAAGTAACTTCTACTCCTAGCAATAATGTTATATTATCTACAAGTATAATGAGTCTAGTATGCAGATTGATTTCGGTCCTTTAAAAAACTCACTCTATCTGAGAGAATCTCATCATATGCTCCAGTATCAATGAATTTTACATCAAAGCCTTTGGATCGTGAATGGCTACTGATCACTGCTCGCCTCCAAATTCCATTTGAACAAACCAAACAACCCGTGCCCAGGCATATTTCATGGGCTGACAATCGTTGCATCACCTGCCATTACCAACTTATCCTTACCAATATTGTTCATTTAAATCTTTTTATATAACCAATACAAGACGTTTTAATATTGAGAGAAATTTCAAATATCAATTCAATAACCATCAGTTGCTATTCTGCTCATTTCAATGAGAAGCATAAATAAAAAATATATGCGACAACAATATCGTGTTGGCATAGCGTTGATGGTTAACTGACGATTTAAGCTTAATAGTTTTAATACTTTGATAAATTTTGATAATACTCAACGGATTGAATATGTAATGTACAACGAAGAAAGAAATTATTAAATAAGATAGTTATCCTTCGTAACTATATAAAAATTGTCATGAATTTTATCAATTATTTAGCACACACATTTAGTAATATAATATTCAAGGCATGCAATATTAAAAGTAAAATTAAGAAACAACAAACTGTAATATTTATATGACAAAATTGTAAATGTTACAGAAAGGTAACAATGAAAATCTTTGCAACCTTGAGACCAGCGCTGATAAACGCAGAAATGCATTTGAAATTTCAAGTTTGCATTAAAAAATTATAGAATGCTGAAATGTAACGGGGCTAATGTTTTACAACATTAGCAAGAGACGTTTGTACACAATTTGTACGTGAATCTTTCCGTATTACTTCTACGTACTGCAATGTAAACATATTTAACTTCACACAATACAGTTAGTGGTACATTACTATAGAATGGAGTAGATTACACCAAAGTTGACCTGTCTCTTGCTCCCGTAAATACAAGTTTACGGACTATTAATTAAGTCGGAAGGTAGGAATATTATTACTTATAATGAACGCAAAAATATATTATGTGTCTAGTACAACTTGGTAGTAGGAGAGTCAACACAGCATAGACGAAACATGAGACTTTACTAATTCAGTTATTAATACCATACATCGTGCAATGAAATGTAAGGAATATTACGTGTTTAGAATAATGAAGATTAGTAACAGACTATTATCTCAACTGTATACAGTTTCTGACAATAATGTTTCCATGCATACTAATGCCATTGTAAAAATGTATATTTGATACGTTCTGTCGAGAAATATGCGGAATTGCTTACTTCGATTACTGAGCTTAATAATCAACTTGTTAATATAATACATACGTTACTGTTTATAACAATATTAAAAACATACGAAACAAAGAAAGTGGTCGTGGTATTAGTTAAATCATTATTTCTTTGAGTCGTGAACGCAATTTCTCGCTTGCAATAATAGTAAAACTACTAGATATTTCGCATCAGAGCTATGAATATATCATAGTTATGAATACAGTTATATACTTATGGATAATATTAAATATAAGCTTGTGAAGCATACCTTAGGATCTTTGTCAGCCATGTATGTATTGACCATATTTTCGCATATAGCAGCCGTAGTAGGAAGTTGAACATAGAATTGAGATACGCTTTCTACACTCGACACTTTTACTCTAAGTGCTTGACCGCTTAAAAGATTTATATCCACTCTTTCCACGTCACATGGAGTTGCTTGTGTGGTACCATTACTGCCTGTAAGCAAGTTAGAAATATGAATTATGTAAAAAGTGCGTTCCAGATAATACCAAACTGCGGCAACTGTAAATTCTCTTTACCTTCAATAATCTCATTTGATTTACTCGCTGTAGCAAGCGACGCAAGCTTCCTCTCGATCAGCATAATAGCTACATCGTTCCCGAAATTATTTAATGAAATTAAGTGTTTATTATCTTCCACGCCGTGGAAAGTGCATTCGTATTTGTCAGCGTTGAAACAACTATCAATCGCTCCTGTATTTACATTAGACCAGCTAGCACCACCCTCTGGGACAATATTTTGCAAGGAACATTGAACAGCTTGTTTAGGCAGCTGCATTAACTTCTTTTCTACAGGATAAATCTTTTGAGGCGCAACCACAGCACTGTTCCCAAAATCTACGTATTGTACGAAATGACCGCCCAGTTTATTCAACTCTATGACTTCTGCGCGATAGAGAGCTCCATCCTCGGAGAATATTGCTACAACAGGCGATCCAATCTGAAAGTAACAACAGAAATGTATTAATGATACTCTGCGAAGGGTATACAAACTCGCAACTAATTATATAAATCAATAGTTATACTTGTAGCGCGTTGAAGACGGGTTCTCTGCCGACGTATATCTTTTGAATGTCTTTCATCATTGTCCTAAACTCGTTTTCATTATCGAGCGTCTGACAATAGAAATTGTTAGGATTTGTGAACCATGTAACGATCACGTCTTTCTTAGATCCAGGCGCGTGCGAAATAGTCGCCCATTCGGAATTCAGAGGTGCATAATCAGGTTCAGTCGACTGTTTCGAGTTGGCAGTATATTTTCTGCGAGATATCGCATCTTCCTTCGCTTTCAATAAGTCGACGTCTTTACAGAATACTTCGTTTATGTAGTTGCTTTCTGGGCAATCTTCGACAACTTCTCGTAACAGGACACCGTACACACCATTTTCCTCGGTTACAAATTCTGCTTCTAACGTTTTCCCGTTAACTTTGTCTTCGAACGTTTTCGTCTCATTCGGGTCAGGATTATCATGTTCCATAGCGAATAATTTACAATGCACAGCTTGCGCTGGCAGCTTCGCGAATTCCTTTTCGATGGCTTTAACTTTATCCAATTCGACTGTTTCTGTATTTCCATAGTCTACGAATTCTATAGTTGCATTATTCTTTTCGACAGATTTAACTACGGCTCTGTACCATTTCAAATCCTCCGCGTATTGAGCAATGCAGTATACACCCGTACATATTTTAGAATCCTTCATTAATTCTCCACCGTTCTCATACGTCGACGCAATGCTCTCCATTATGGAATCCAACGCAGTGTAGTCGGAACTTAATTGAACGAAAAAGTCTGACGGACTATTGGTGAAAACTACTTCGCACGTTTTTGCGATCCCGATAACTATGTTAGGAGATGGAATCTGAAATTCGTCTCTGCTTCGCATGGGGCTACATCTTCGCGCCTCCTCTGTGCTGGGGGAATTCGCGCTGTTCAGCTAAAATACAAACAAATTAATTAGTGATTTATAATTGCTAATTGTTTATCTAGAATGTAGAAATAAAAAAAGTAAAGGTGCGTTTAGAATTTGAAGTTACTCTGTGAAAGTAAGAAAGCTGTCTAACAGGATGCATACAATTCCACATTAATTTCTTTACTATGACAAATATATAACAAAATGTAAGGTTTCATAAGCTTCTCGTAAAATCACTAATCACGTGGTATTTATTTTTAATATATTATAGCCTTATCAAGTGCAATCTAAGAAGCAATCAGAGAGAAAAGCCATTTATAAAAGTACGCTTGCAAATTAAATTAATGTTTCACTAAACATTCATTTCTTTATTAGTGCAAATGAATATATTAGTAAAACGATAACTTTTCGATAACGATAAGTACTTACTAAACGATAACCTTTTATGTATGTGATTTATAATTATAAGAAATATAAGAACATGGATATTGTATATTGTACCTTGGTTTGTGATAGCCTGTATCCTTGTCCCTTTCTATCTTTGAACTTATTATTTCCATGATAAAAGTCACCTATTAATTATTAGCATGTTTTTTATATGTGCCAAGTATCATAAGCATACATAAATCAAGAACGAAATATGAGCAACTTACTATTCGTTTTACCATTTTTAAAACTTCCTTCGCTTTCTTTATCGCTTGATCTGCTACTCTGATTTCTACCAGAGAATCCCTCGCGTTTGGAATAGCCACCGCGACTATCACCGCGACTATCGCCGCGACTATCACCGCGACTATCGCCGCGACTATCACCGCGACTATCACCGCGGCTATCGCCGCGACTATCACCGCGACTATCACCGCGACTATCACCGCGGCTATCACCGCGGCTATCACCGCGGCTATCACCGCGGCTATCACCGCGGCTATCACCGCGATTATCGCCGCGACTATCGCCGCGACTATCACCGCGACTATCACCGCGACTATCACCGCGACTATCACCGCGACTATCACCGCGGCTATCACCGCGATTACCTCCACCTCTTCCGTGTCTACCACTACCTTTAGATGATGTATTTGAATCTTTATCGCTCCAACTCTTATCAGAAGAATAACTTTTCTGACCATATCCCGAACTTCTGTTTCTACTATCTCTAGTACCTTTTCCACTTTTAAACGAATCATTATACTCATTTTTGCTGTTCCATTTATCTTTTGTGTTTCTGTTATTAGGAAAGTCATCTCTATTAAACCTTTCATTCCGTGGGTCCATACGATGGAAATTATTTTTCTCATTTCTACTTTCATGGAGCTTCCCTTCATTTGATTCATCTTTCCAAGTCTTAGACTTCCTTTTCTCTGGTGCGGCATTGCTGTACTGCGTTTCATCCCATGAATCTACCTGACTTTTCTTCTGCCATTTATTCGTATTTTCACTGAAATATAAAGATAGATTAACACTTGAAATAATATAACATTTCGAGAAAGATTTTGAAGTCAACTCATCAACTTGATAGTTTTTATACCAACATAAAACGAATATAATAGACGTAAATTGTTTCTTTACCACATCCAGTAATATTTTGTTTGTTCACTTTTGAGAAAAATACCATCAATTGGATACAGTAACGATCTAATCTTCGACTCAGTAAATTCTATTATACACTCGATGTCACAGGCTTTTTTTTATAATTGAGGATAATAAACTTTTTAAAAGATAATCAATATTCTTTAACAGTAAAAGTTATAGTGAATGTATGTTGCAACTTTGGAAAATTGATAAGCTTAATAAGTTAAGATTTGCGTGGTTGAACCTGCGGCGCAGTGAGTCGCATCTTAATTCGTTCGAATCGTGACAATGAAAATTTTTATGTTCGTACATCCAGTTAACATCATTATAAACGAAAGTATCTGATAATACCTTTGATTAATTTTTGCACTCATTTTCGTAGTGTGCTGGCTTTCCATATCTTGATAGTTCGGTTCGCTGGGTGACTTCTTATCAATTCCAACCATGTTCAACATTTGAGATTTAATGCTCTCCAACCTTTCGGGTTCATACAAATCTACTACTAGACCGTCCGGAGTTACATCCATCACGCGTAAGCGCAAACGTTTCTCCAAAATTAAGGATTCGAACTGAGTAGAAACGTCTTGGTTGCGCGGCAACGATTCCCAACCATTTAAAATACATTTTATAGCTTGAGCCTGTAACTTTTTCACCAAATCGTCGTGAATAAAACGAAGAGACATTAAGGTCACAGTTTCTTCATTGCCATAATCGACATACGTGACCTTCGCATTCTCCGCATTTATACTAAGAATCTGTGCCCGGTACCTAATAATTACAAAACATGAAATCAATGCATGTATTACTACACGACTGATGTATTATCAAGCTAAACTTCAACACAGGGCGCAACTAACCATTGATTATCATATAAAGCAGCGCAAGGAAGACCGATCCTTAGTTGCGTTAGGCTTAAAGTAGACGCAGTTTTGCAGAACTCTGATAGGCAATTCATTATTGACTCGAGAGATTTAACGTTATTATCCAGCTGTACAAAGAACTTCGTGCAGGATTCCACAAACGAGACGTATACAATGTCTTCGGCCCCTTTCGAGAACTTCTGTGGTTCTTGATATCCAAAAGTCGTAGCCGCAGGCGTCATGACGGGTGTGTTTGGAAACGCCTGTCTCAGTACGTCCTTTATATTCTTTCCGTTGTCGTATAAATCTCCGTACTGAACCAGAGGTGGCCCTTCTGGTGGGCGAACGTGTAGAATTAGCAATTTCCCTGTGACTATTTGCTTGAAGTACTCTTTCATTTCATCCGTAACTTTTAACTCGTTTACACCGCTCAGGGTGAATCGGATAGAAAGTACTTTGGGACTAATGAAGTGAGGCGGCAACTGGAAGATATCCGTGTACGGCAACACTTCTGTGTGGCCAAAGTCGACATAGTAAAGCTTACACTTGTTTTCCATTACAGACATTACAACAGCCCTGCATAAGACTTTATCTAGGGTGTAACGACCTAGGCACACCGAACCAGGTAACGGAGGTTCTTGCAAAGATTGTATAGGGTGGTTATTAATGTCTCTCATGAGGATACTTAATATCTGAGATGTGCTCTGAAGCTGTACGGAGAACTTATGCGGGCCGTCCTCTACGAAAGAGACGTACACGTTGTGTTTAGACGGTACATCCAACACACGTGACTTGAATACAAGAGCTTCTTGGACGGGCGACTGCATCGCGTGTTTCTGTTGAGCCGCGCAGCATAAAGGAACATTTCGTTGGTATGCGTGCATATCGTTTCCGTCGCAATGTAACGGATTCAGATTCTGCATAGACGCCACTGCGGTACAATTATTGCCGACGAGGTGTTTGCTCGATTGTTGATACATTGGCACTTGAGGTTGCTGTATAGGTTTCGGCCTACAAAAGTACAGGTAAGTTTTATTAAATGAAAATAATTAAACAGAATTTTGATAAAATAGCATATTTCCAATCTTCAGGGGCAATGTAAAGAACACGTTTGATATTCTACAAGGTGAGTTTATATGAAAATGATTTTAAAATTCTGAATTAGAATGCTTTGATAAATTTAACAATTAAACAAACCACAGATTTATTTAAGATATGTTACTAAGAATATATATAAGAAAAGTAGGCTGTATTATTATAAAAACATATTTATATTATTTATCCCGTCTGAAGCAATACGTCTCACGAGAAGAGGACCCAAAGTATCCACCAGCACATTTTATCTATTTTGACAGCGAAAGAAACTAACGAAATATGGTTTTAGGTATACACAGTGAACGGTTTAAGAGATACTTAAGGGGACCTTCCGGTCTAGAGCCCAAAAAAATAGGTGATATTTAGGAATTAATTAAAGGAAAACTACTGTATATAATTTAATGGGACTTTTTGCATTGTATTAAGGATGTTTTAAACTATAGAAATATATTTTTTGTTTTATAATTAATCATTGCAGACGGCACTGAGGAGTCGCTAAAGTCAAGGCGTCAAAAAATTGATCCAAATCGGTGGGACCTGTATCTCCAAAAGATATTATCCGATTCGACTGAAACTTTTTTTATTTTGAAGACTATACTTCTGGCTAGGGGGGGGGGGGGGGGGGACTAGAAAAAATTACAAAAATGACATTTTTTTTAGAAAATAACGACACTTGAAGTTTGAAATCACTTTTCACTGTATTTTTCGTCCTTTCAACGCCTTTGAAAATTATAAATTTTCAATTTTTTGTAATTTTTCTAGTTCCTCCCTAGCCAGAAGTATATTCTTCAAAATAAAAAAAGTTTCAGTCGGATCGGATAATGACTTTTGGAGATACAGGTCCCACCGTTTTGAGAACACTGTTTCGAGAAAAACGCGTTTAAAGTTTTACGCGAGTGCCGAGAGGTCGGGTGTTACCCATGCATTTTGCCGCTACTCAAGTGCCTATAATTTCGGCAATTTTACGAATTTCAACAAATCCTTTTAAACACGTATTCCTAAAAGGTTGAACATTCGAAAAATGAAATAAAAAGAAAATCGACTTTTAGACCGGAAGGTCCCCTTAACCCTTAGGCTGCCGCTATTTTTTCGTAAAAATAGGGGTCCTTTTTTTCCAAAAATTTTTATGTATGAGTAGTCAATAGGTCCCATAGAATCGAGGGGGTAGAACCGTGCCAATATAGTGGCTATAGTGGCAGCCTAAGGGTTAACATTAGAGTTCTGAGGAAATTTTCAGATAAACATCGTACAAGTACGTATAATATTTCTTGAAAGAATCCGTTGTTTAAAATTGAAATGCAGATTACAAAATATGTAAGGACCTCTGGCGAACTTTACAAGTCGAATAATACTTTATCAAAGTATCCGTTGATAGCGAAATAAAGGATATACCTGAACATGTCTTGCAACGTGGCGCCTAGCGCCATGTGTCTCTTGACCAGCAATTCGCTGAAGTCCTCGTTATTATACCAAAGCTTGATGAAACGATGACCGCTGACTACCGAGTGAATCAAGATTTTGTAATCGTTATACCACAAGCTTTTCTTTATCGACTCGATTATCTTGTCTTCCCAGATGCCGTTCACAGGTAGTACGTGCATCAGCGTGAACTCAAACGCTACGGGCGGAAAGGACTGCAGAGACTCGGAACCGTGTATGTTCTCGAGAATATGAATTTCTTGAGGCGGCAGCAGCTCGACGTTGCCGTAATCGATGAACTGCACGACCACCATGCCATCGGCGCGTATATTAATTACTCTGGCCCGATAATATCCCTCGTTTAGGAATCTGGCACAGCAGAGAGCGTTTACGCGCAGATTGTCGGACTGAGGCCCGACGCAGCCCTGGCTCTGTGCGAACTGCTCGACCAACGGCAGAATCATGCGTTCCACGCATGTCGCTGAGTTCTTGTCGACTTGACCCCAGATTTTGAGGAACGTGTCCTCTGCTTCGACATGGGTCACGAAAAGGATCACCTCTGTGTTTTGCTGTATGCTCATCGCGCTTTGTAATACTTTCTCTTCCTACGCGAAGTACTAATCTTCCCTGGACTACACAGACCGATCCAAACGCAATCTGAAACAGCAATGTTTGTTAGATATCGCGAATGTATTTTTACATATTCCAACCCTAACCGTTAACTGAAAGTAGGCCACATTAGCCCAGACTTATCAAATAATGCGACCGGAAGACGAGGCGATTTCAACCGTTCTGTGTCAAAATACTTTTACCCCGTCGCGACGCCTTTCCCTTGTTTTCGTTCGGATAATTATTCCTCTTAAATGAATTCTTGTATTTTTACCGTATTGCATCAAGGCATCGTGGAACTATTTCGCGCTTTGTTAACGGCGATCATTCCGACATTTGAATGTAATTCGATGTACGGGCAGCAACGATTTTCATAGAATATTTCTTCCCCCGAACGTGATCGTCGTTTACTTTTTTGTTTACAACACTAAATAAATATGCAATTGTTACATTTGTCGGGGCTCGCTGTGTAACGTACATAAAGCCGACGTTCTTCGTACATGATATTGCGTATAAAAAAATGTATGTCGCGTTGCCACTGGAAGGCATACAAACCTTTACGAATAATACACCGAACACATTTTTCTCAGCACATTTCGGCGATAAGTCACAAAGTTTTATACTTCTCTTGCGATACTTCTCTTTCTCAAATAACTTCGGAATCTGGCGGTTTACCGGCTTTTTATTAGCCACATGGAAGTTGCTTTGATTGTAGTTTTGACCAGGTTTGACATGCTTCTATGGCGCGTAAATTTAATTTCTATTAACGCCCAATATGGTATTAATACTTAGAGCAATCAATTTTCATGCAATTACTGAATTTGAAAAATAATTTTGTAAATATTTTTGTTCCTTCATTGAATCTTTTATATTTTTTTCATGTTACTAGTCCGTAGATTAAAAATGTGCATATAGCATATATATATTGACACATATATATATATATACACATGTATGCATATATATATTGATACATATATATATATATATATACACATGTATGCATATATATATTGATTATATTGAATTCGTTGTGAAGTTATATATGTATTGGAATTAAATAAAAAAGGAAGATACGTAATTTATGTAATGGAAATTTTGGACATAACAAAGAAAAATACGATATTCGCGCGCTGTATGCAGCATAGAGTTTGTTTAATGTTAGTGTATACAGGGTGTTTCATAAATGCAAGTCAATATACTTAAGGCGGTAAATCTATACACTAATTTAAGTAAAAATGTCATATGAACATATATCCTATATATCTTACTTAGTTTTCGAGTTATGGATGATTAAAGAAAATGTTCGAAGTGCTCGCCTCGTATCTCAAACAGGCTACTTCAAGCTTATAAGTACTTCTTGACCTTATCTAATGTTTGCAAACAATCTGCATCGGTATGAAGTAAGTACTTAGTAAGCAAACCTACGGGAGGTCAGTGCCTTATCGTGCCATTTTCGAGAGGTATTATTTTCCAGCGAGCGCCGAACCCGCTGAACTCACAACAATGCTGCGGCGTGCTGTAGCGTGCGTTGAGGCACGAGGCGGGCACTTCGAATATTTTCGTTATCATCCATAACTCGAGATCTAATTCATATAGGACATATGTTCATATGATGTTTTTACATTTACCGCCTGTATATTATATATTATCTGGGAATAAACGTGACAATTATTATTTAATAAAAGCATATACTTTTAATTTTTAACAACCATTACAGTATTTGAGGACGTTGAAAGAGTGTACATGTTGCGTTTCTTTACAATACGCAGTTCGTTAAAAATTAAACTCCCTCAAGATTTAAATAATTAATCTGCACTAGGAAAATATCTTCTTTAAATAATATTAGTTATACATTCTCAGTAGTTTCACTACAGATAAAATGAATTCTCTCTTATTTTTTCTTGTAACATTCTTATCCGTTCACAATAATTTTCAAATAGTTTTCACAAAATCTTGAAGCTTTTTGGCAATTTTATTAGAATAGTAACTAGAATTACTTTTCATCTCTAAATGATATATTGTACTTACATATTACGTAGGCTTTCAATTATGTTGGCATTGATCTAATAAGTATTAATTATAACAAACGTGAGATAAACCACAATGCATCAATCATGTAATTAGCATTAATTAGGTGTTGATTTAATAAACATTCATCATGGAAAATGCTAAAACATCATTAGGAAATTATTTTGTACAAATCAAAGTCACATATTTACAATACTTTGTAGCAAATCAAGAAGTTCGATTAACGAAGGATGAAAGTTTTCCATTATCACGAAATATCTGTACAATCTACTGAAAGTAGTATATACACAAAATCCTTTAACAAAACATGACTTGATTCACCAATATTTGATAATTTATTCCTCCTATGACTATTAGATCGAGTTGCATTGCAATCTAACTAAACTTGCGATTTCCTTGAGTCCTTTATTTCTAAAGAAGAACGAGTGAATGAAAATTGAAGTATCACAGTTTTGGATGTTATATCTACATATAATCGCAAGACGCATAGTTCGAAATCATGATGGATTATAAGTCACATTAGTTCACCATAAATAGAAAGAAAATCGATTTCCGAATCACTCATCGACCTTTAGAAACATAATGCGTATGCCAAGAGGTACGTTTCTATCATATAAAGAATAATGTCGCCTCACTTTATGCGTTCGAGGAGTTAGAATTAAGCATAATACACACTAGCAAAATCTTTTGTAAAAATGATATATAATTTACAACTTGTGAAAGTGTAAAAAAGAATAAGAGAGTAGAGGCATAGGAGAAAGTGCCTGAGGTGCGTTCTATTGTCCCCTCCATTAGGAAAGACTTTTTACATAACACACCAATAAGTAAATTAACTTTCCTAATTGCACATATTTATCATTTAGAAAATGTTTTAGTATCTATAGTCGTGTTTACGTATTATTTCTGATTATGATCGCAATCTTCTGTCGAATGCCAGAAACGCTGATATGACCTTCTAAAAAATACTAAATTCATTTGCAATAATACTGTTAACAGATGGACAGACAAACGTTCGACCATGTTACTTTGTAGAAGGTATTAATTTAACGAATGTTGATTAAAATAATTGCGAAAAGAACGGCAGTACATACATTAGTTACATGTGAACGTGCAAGTCAGTGGCGGATTTACGAAAATACGCCCAGGTGGCAAACGTTCCGAGGGTCTCATTTCTTTCGGGAAAATAAAGCGGTAGTTTACAAAAAAAAAACGGGCTCAGTGTAATAATACAGACAAAAAATATACTTTGGATAAACTCATAATTTTTTTTAAGGATGGGGCCCTGGAGGGGCCTTCTGAGCAGGGGCCCAGGTGGCAACTGCTCATCGGCCGCCCTGTTAAATCCGCCACTGGTGCAAGTAGAGAAATATAATTAGCGATCTCAGAGTATTACACTGTACATGTAAGTCGATGGTATTATCACTGGTGTTCGTGTAAGAAACTCTTAATTACCTTCAGCCCCCTAGAATTACGAGCTGCGCAATGTTATCCGTAATAGTGATTACAAAGGTGATGTGAATCGGAATTAAAAAGCATTAATTGAGAAACGCAGGAGTATGGAATGATATTTTCTTCCTGGAGATTTCTTAAGGAGATGGTAAAAATGTTAAAGTACAAATATACTAATTGAACTTTTAACGCCTTAAAATAATCCAGTTCACGCCTTGCCATTAAAGACTTCATTGCACTTAGTTCGTTTTTAATAAGCATCACAGAGCAATATACAGATTACGTGTCAATACATCACACATACGGCCAATTTGTATTATTAAATATATATATATATACGAATCTATTATATTCCTCTTTTAATGGGATGCAAATATTTATCTCGATGAAATTAATGCTTTTAAATATGACCTTTACTCGACGAACAGGAATCGTTAGATGTTCGTAGGCATTATAACGTAGAATGAGTAGAAAGTGATTCACTTTCCGTAGCTTCCTCCAATTCATTATCAGTACTCGAAGATAAATGTTCTCTTAGAACTAAGGAACGCATTTGTTCTAATACCTGATGCAAAGAGTCCGATCTTTGTTCTAGTCGGTCGTTTAGCGGCGTGGCATCGCCACTTGCTGTTCCGCCCGCTGGTGTCTGCGGTGTGTTACTCGGCGGCACCGGAGTATTTGTACCATCCCCTGTACCTGCCAGCAGAAGATTACAATTGCTTAAACGAAACAACGCTAATATAAACGAATTTTTATACGCGGTATTAGAACATCGCCAAATACATTTATTAAACGTTATACCCATATTATCGCTCGCGGGGCTAGCTGGCCTCTCCGCGCCCCTTATTTCTCTAATAATCTCCTCGTCCTGATTGTTCAATCTTAAACCCGCAACTCCTTTCTTGGGAACATTATACAAATCGCGCTTAATTCTTCTTCGCCTAGACGGATCGTTCCTACGCAACTGAAGCATCGAGCCGAAATCGGCGATATAAAGGAATCCAGCGATTAACAATTCGCAATTTCGTTTGCCTTGTTTATACGCAGTTTCTAATTCGTAGCTTGTACGCTGATCGTATTGCCACCAACCTGTAACAATTTAATTCAAAATCATACAAGTTATGTTCCCCCCGCGATAGCGAAGATTTAGCAAAATTTATTTATTTATCGACTTGGGGGAATTCGCGAAGAAAAATAACTTCTGTTCGGCGATGCAGACATTTTATTACAAACATACATTAGAGCTAACTTTTATAACAAAGTAGTAGCAATTCTTATAACATTACGCCGTACAATATTTTACATGGAAAGTTATATTGAGCACTGTATAGAATTATACATAGTTATAAATGCAATCATAAATCCATCGTGTCGATTACGATTAAGGATGTACATGAAACACGATTACGAGTTACTTTAATCCTGAGACACCTTTGCAAGGCGCGTCTTTTATATCGCGCTTGATGTTGCGTTTATAGCGTGGGTGGTATTTTCTATACTGACACTTATTTTCAAAGTCAACTATGTAAAGCATGCCGCAAATTAAAATTTCGCACTGGGGTCTACCAAGCTTGTAAATAGTCTCCAAATCCCAGCTGGTCCTCGAATCATATTTCCACCAACCTATGAAGGAGTAAGATTTAAACTTGTCTATACCCCGTCGCACGGTGTTCGATAATGAAGTTAACTATCTTTTTATTTGTCGAACATTAATTGTATCTATAGGATTTTATAAACAGCGCATAATGCATATAAATTTATAAGATATTTAGCTGTGTTCTACCACGTTGATGATTTATTTGTAGGAAATTTAATGTTCCTTTATTTTGTTGCGTACAGTGTTTATGATATATATAGGGTAGATGTCCCGATTAACGTGCTCGGTCCCAATTACCGTGCTTTTGTACTTAAAGACGCCGTACAAAAAAACTCGCGTAAATAAATAAGGAAAGAAATTTTTTTTAATTAAGTTAAACTATTAATGTATGTGTTACAAACGAGAAAGTTGCGTTTTTAAACAACTAAAGCATAGTAAAAAAAATTTCAAAAATGCATATGAAGATTTCGATGGATTTGCCTAAATCCTTACCGGAAACGGTAAGGAACACGTACTTTACAGAAGTGAATAAATGGATAATTATCATGATTTTCACTTATGTAAAGTGTTTATTATATTATAAAAGGTTCAAGTTTTACGAAAAAATAGCAAAATGAGCACTTTTGAAACGTTTTCGTATTTTTAAAGTGAATCCGGTAATCGGGACAGGAATTTCACGGTTGTCCCTATAAAGGTCTACGCACACATATCCGTTCCGTCTCAGTTCCGCGTCAGTGTGCCATTGGTAAGAAGAAGAGACCCTCTACGCCCCTCTTCTTCTTACCAATGGCACACTGACACGGAACTGAGACGGAACGGATATGTGTGCGCAGACCTTTACCGTGACCCTCGAAGCCCATTGGCTCTCTCTGTAACTGCTAAACCTAACCTTACTTTCGTTTCCCAGAACGGGTGAACAGAAATTTATATTTGCATATTTTGCTTTTGTAATGAAAAGGTCATATTAAAATTACATAAAAACACCTCTCGTAGAGCAAAAAAATGTTTCGAACAGTTCCAAGTTGAACGACATAACCTAACCGCGGGAACGCTATTCGAAAACGGGCACGGGAATTGGGACAACGCATTTTTTCAGGGCACGGTTACTGGGACAAAAACATGTATTTTTATTTCAATTAACAAAATATGAAAAATTAACATTTTCAACCCGAAAAAATGCCTTAATAAAGAGAAAGGTTCAAAATACCAATATAAATTTTCACCAAGCAAAATTATAGTGAGAGAAGTCAGTTATTAATTCCGTCGTGAGCAAGTCGGCGTCAGGGCACGTTAATCGGGACATCTACCCTACAAGGTGTCTTACGTAAGGCTGTTTTTAGAAAACTGTAAGGACACCAGCGGGATAGGAAATTCCACTGTCTGCCTCTTCTCGGCTAGTCCGACGACGACGTCTGGTCTTTCGTGCAAAAAGTTACGGTGGATCATAAGAACCAAGAAAGAACTGTTTTTAATAATTTAGGGATACAGCTTGTAACGTTTTATGCACGACACCCTGTACATACACGTATCGCTTCCTTTGCTCTTTATTTTATAGAATTAACGAATAGGGGTAGTTTATGTAAGAAACTATACCTTACCGTTTCTGCCTTCGTAAAACCATTGATACTCTTCCTCCGAGTGCTCTGATTCCTTTTGTACTTCGTCCACTTCTAGCAATTGCGGTCGATCAAGGAAATCGGGAGGAATCTCTTGACGACACATAGGACACCTTTTGCTTTGATTCGCGACGCCTTTGACGCACAGGTAACAATATACGTGATTGCAAGGTAATCTGGCTGGATATATGCATGGCTGAAGGCAAACTGCACATTCTGGTACCACTATTGAGCCTGGTGCAGAGAAAGCAACGAATCGAAAAGATTATTTCGCCAAAGATGTAATAATAAATTCAGTTTACATTTCGCGGGCACCGCGGATCCGTCGATTGTATATAAACAATGATCGCGATAACAGGCGAATGAATTCTGTCGTGAATTACGCAAACCAAAGGACAACTTTTTCATAAGCTTCCAGCGAAATTCTGATGAAACCCAGCGGAATGATTCAAACATATCGGGCTTAGCGTTAATAACGGTTAAGGGCAACTTATATATATATGCAATAGTAGGGATGATTTACGAAACCTGATGGAAGTGTAATGAATAACATGTTTCGAGAAATACTTTACAGAGATATGTAGTACCTTCCTTCTCGTCGGTTTCCTTTTCCTTGTCCTTAAGCGTGCTATCCGTTTTGTCTTGAGAAGTGAGCTTCGCTTGAGCCATAATTTTAAGCACGGCGTAAATTTTAACTGAGCAAAATTACTGATTTTGTATAGAAAGGGTATCACGCGTCACATAAACGGAACCACAACAGAAAACAGAATGTCGCCCGTAACTCATCTTCGTTGTTTACGACACGCCAGGGGTTCTGAGTGCTAAGGTTAGTTGACTGATGTTTGAGAACCCCTTAAATTCACAGCCTACTTTGGCCTACTTCGTAGCAAAGTACACCCATTGGTAGGTAGAGTATGTGTGTGTGTGTGTGTATGTCACGTACACTATGCGCCTAGGCGTACCGCATCTGTTTCTGCATGTGTATACACAATGATCACAATTCAATCGATACACTTGAATAATTAAATAACAGAGGATTGGCTGTGGAGCCTACCTATAGCGAATTGAAAACGCTATGTAAAATGTTTATCATATTTTATTATGTACTTTAAATCAATTTGCTAAATCAGTATACACGAAGCACCAATTTTACTTTGGTGTTTCCTGCTCTTTCTTGTATACAATAAACTTATATACAGAACTATTGCTTTGCACCGTAAGCAATAATATACACCCCTATTATTAATCTTTTTCTACTATGCTTTATATAAATTTTTGTATGAATAAAAAATTATTTTTATACTATAGTGGGTATAATTGACAGACTTGAGAGTGTACCTTTTAATTTGTTACATACAGACGATACTATCGAACTTTTTTTAAATATTGAAAAACTAATACTTTTCATTTTTTTCACTCTGATCTTTGCAAACTACATTTAATGGAATTTCTTCTCCGATCTTGATTCTTTGCGTGGTTTATTGAGAGTTTTTACTATGTTATGTCCCAAAAGAACTTTGAACGTAAAAATAGTTATAAATATTGGGAGAAATAAGCGAATATGGCTCACACTACAACGTGCGGCATGCGTATATATAGGTATATTTGATTTTTATTGAATGATGGATTTAACATAATTATGTTACTAAAACTGATTTCAATATAAATACACATTTATATACAAACATATGGCTTAGATTTTAAATAAAATTATAGTACAATGTACAATTTCTATTTTGTGTGTTAGACGCGATAAAATACTGTTAATTGTTACTCAAGGAATAGTTATGGAATATAATAGATTAATTAATTTATGAAATTATAATTAAGCCCTGATTTTACGAAACATTTGGCAGTTTCTTGGCTCGCGTAAATCGAAGGTACAAACTGTGCCAACCCTATTACCTTGTTTCTTAATACTATGTACACTATTGTTTACGTTCTCGCAGGAGTTAAAATGTCACTCGGAAAGTACAATAGGAAAAAAAGCTAATTGTAAGTCTCGTACCGCGGTATTTAACGTTATCTGAAGAAAGTACCCAATACACCGGTCAGTATCACAGCTACTCTCTGCTCTTTCAGTTTCGATGCAATTACGATTAAACAGTCCTGGACACGGGCAATTGCTTATCCTGTATGCGTATGCGGTTATTAAATCGGGAGAAGAGAAAGAGAAAACGGTTTAATGCGGATTAACGCTGCACGTGCACAGCGCGTTATAACTACAGTGACGTGGGAAACTTAGAGTTTCTGCAACGTACTACAACCGAGCGCAAAATAGTCTGCGCACGGCGAGAACTAGACTTTCGTATCACTCATTGACACGTCAATGAGCAGAGGAAATCCTTTGGTCCAACACTTTCTCCGCGATAAATCATTACTAATTCATCTGGAGATCATACGCTTGTTTGATCCAGAGCACTTGCATGTGCAAAATCATTTGCGCATTTAGGAATCATAATCACCTTTAAATAATGACTGTAAATGTAGATCCTATTTCCTTTTTATATCTAGTCGTGTGATTTCTTTATCAGTTTCTCGCGACACCGCATATCATAATATTTGGCAATGCCCCTCGACGTTTGCGCCATGCACCGAGAGATTGTGCATGAGCCTGCAGCGTCCTGCACCACCTTTTCGTTCGGGCTCCATCTTCAGCCTACGAACAACCAGAGCTTAGAACATTCCCGGACGAAAGCATTATAGGAGTAGTGCTAATATATGGTAAACACCTTAAATATAAAGGTTTCCTTGGATGACAATTCTTGGACTTCGAAGTAATCCTCAAGATCTGTTTCGCAGCATACTATACACTTGTCAAGGTACAGCGGTTCCTAAAAACGGACGTAACTTCGAATCACAACGTACATTTAAATTAATCCTAAGTAGCGCACTATCAAATTAGGTGTTTTGCTGAAGCTTTTGTATAAAACTTACGCGTAGTAAAGAATAACGTCCAAGCTTTTCTTTTACCAATAAGAGGGTAGCCTCCTTGATACCTATGTGCCTTGGAAATAGGGAATCGTCGTTAAACTCAAGGTCTTCCGCGTTTGGCTGTGAAGAAGGAATATACATTACACATGAAGGCCAATTACAAATTCGGAACGTTAGCGAATGCACGTAACGCTGGTAAACGAGAATGATATAATCCACCTTGCCATTCGTAACCAACATAGCGGTAACAGGAGCCAGCTTGACAGTTCGGCCGCGTCTCCAATTGTTATCGGTTGGCTGAGCAACTAATAGACGCCCTTCCAGGATGAATTTCGCTTCTTCGTGGGCCCATTCTAACACCTCCACGGCCATCTACGGCAATATTGTTAAAGCGTTTTTGCATTCTAGAATTCGTTCGCCGGGCATTGAGTTACAAGCGCGTCATGTACCGCGGGTAATTACATAGTTGATTAGAATCAAAAGTAGTTAATTATTTAAATATATCAGTTCCTTCCTCACGATATTTGAAAGCTACCAGGATATTTGTCAAAATCAGAACTGCCTATTAAAATAATTTCAACTTATCATTACTTTTATATTCAGTTTCTTTAAACATTCAGACCACGAACAGTTCTGTTGCGTTTTATCCGCGCTATTTGTTCCCTTCGAAACAAGTACTGTTGGAACCTCGTGGTTCGTGAAACAATAAATACTCTCGTATGTTCCAGTTATATGTAATATATAATATATTAAGCTGATTCATACAAATAGACAGGTGTATATATCTTGAATGTATACATAGAAATAAACTTTGTTCTTTTTACTTTTAACTAATCTCAACCGGAAGTAACCGGATACACTTCTCCTACAACGACTACAAAGACGCGTGTTGCCAACATAAGTAGAGTTATAACAAAACTCCCAACAAGTACGTTTAAATTACCTTTCTCAATTTTATATTCACCATGTCTTGCTCGCCTATGGGCCGCCTGCCGTTCTGAATAATGGAAATTCTTCTCCAAAGCTTCGTCGAAGTCACATCCTTCGCCTCCTATTATCGCATTGTTCAATTACGCAACGAGCCGTGTAGCATTCGCACAGGCATTAACGACTTAAATAATAAATTCGGCGTTATCCGAGATTCTCATTGCACGCGCGAATGACATATTTACAGCGTTCATATGTTCCAAGTGCAGCTCGATGTTGGCCTGGGCCTGTTTCAGTCTCTCCTTCGCTTCTTGAATGTCCGGCCGTACCGATGGCGTAGCTTTCAGCAATCGAGCCAATAGGAGGGGGTATTTTGTCACTCTTTGAACAGGAACCTTAAACGAAATTGTCGTTATATTTCATGGAGAAGAAATTGAAAAGGGCTTATATGGAATTCGAAGCTTCCCGTAATGATTGGCCCGAGAAAGCGATGTAATTTATCCTACTCAGGACTTACCATAAGGAAAGAGTTTAAGTTCATCCTACGCAACACTGTATTCTCCATCTGCGAAACTTTCAGGAAGATCCGCAGCAGCTCCTTCTCTTTCTCCAGATTCTGCAGCAGTAAGCTCGCGCTCCCCTGACGGGTGCAGTAGCTTTCAAACGCGTGCAGCATCCGCTCGGATTCCAGGAAAGTCTTTCCTACGTCTACCGTCAGGAGATCTTCGTCCCCAGATTCCTGTTTATCATTCGACCATTAAAACCAAAAAAGAAAAGGAGTAAGAAATTACCTGATTCTAATGGAAATTTGGATTTTCTGACCATGCATAACTATATATATACATTCGTCGGCTTCGTAAATCTACATATTGTTGCGGTGCCGCAATAAGATCCTATCATCGTGCTTAAATTCATAAAAAGTTTACAAATGCAGTGCTAAATAAAGAAGTGGCAACTGAACATTTGCGGTCATGTAAATTGTAGCATGTAAGTAGGTTATTGTCTGCTGTCATATCGTAGGTTATTGAGCAGCAGACGATAAGAGAATTTCACGCGCACGCAGTCTGCGCATCGCCGGAAATCGCCCGGCACCTAATAGTCCAGTGAAATTAGACGGAAATCTGCCCAATCTTCGGAATAAATCCCAGCAAGCTAAATTTTGGTATGGGCCTTTATTTGGTCGTTTTAAACAATATGTCAAAAGTCCCCATCGATCCGAGTGCCGCCAAAAATTTTACAGAGGGTTGAAAAAAAAATAACAGTTTTTCGCGAATATCTCGTTATCTAGCAGTTTTGCGACAAAAATAGGTCTCACACAATTTATAACCTAGGGAATTCTCTACAAATAAGGTTGTATGAGTTTTTTTCGTAGGAGTAACCATTTTCATGTGTGCCGGGTTACCAAGTTTCAACCCCCATACTTTTGACAAGGGAAGATCCCGAACCCGGAAATTCAGAAAATTATGAAACTCTGTAAATATGTAGCGGAAGTCCTGCTGAGTACAACGCAATTTCGTTTGCTGCCCAAATTCACTCCAAGAGGGTGCAATTGACCCCTGAAATTTTTTTTATTTTGTATTATTACTCGCGAACTGTAGGAGATAGAAAAAAAGTGTTCAGGAAAAAGTTACTTCTCTTAATTAGGACTAAGATTTGGTAAATTATAGTTCTTACAGTTCTTACGGTTCGTGAGTTATAACACAAAATCGGAAAATAGCCGGATTTTCAGGGGTCAATTTCACCCCCTTCGAGTGAACAAATTTAAACTTTAATCTTTGGGGATAAGTAGAGGATATATAGGCATGTATTACTCAATTTTTGTTGCTGCCCAAATTCACTCTAAGAGGGTGAAATTGACCCCTGACAATCCGTTTTTCTTAGATTTTGTGTTATAACTCACGCACCGTAAGAACTGTAAGAACTATAATTTACCAAATGTTAGTCCTAATTAAGAGAAGTAACTTTTTCCTGAACACTTTTTTTCTATCTCCTACAGTTCGCGAGTAATAATACAAAATAAAAAAAATTTCAGGGGTCAATTGCACCCTCTTGGAGTGAATTTAGGCAGCAAACGAAATTGCGTTGTACTCAGTAGGACTTCCGTTACATATTTACAGAGTTTCATAATTTTCTGCATTTCCGGGTTCGTGATCTTCCCTTGTCAAAAGTTTGGGGGTTGAAACTTGGTAACCCGGCACACATGAAAATGATTACTTCTACGAAAAAAACTCATACAACCTTTTTTATAGAGAATTTCCTAGGTTATAAATTGTGTGAGACCTATTTTTGTCGCAAAACTGCTAGATAACGAGATATTCGCGAAAAACTGTTTTTTTTTCAACCCTCTGTAAAATTTTTAGCGGCACTTGGATCGATGGGGACTTTTGACATATTGTTTAAAACGACCAAATAAAGGCCCATACCAAAATTTAGCTTGCTGGGATTTATTCCGAAGACAAATCCTAATTTCACTGGACTATAAGTACAGGCAACTTGTCCGACGCGACGTATTTTTTTAGCAGAATGTGCAAAGCGTGCGAAGTATTAACGACCGTATGAATAGTAAGAACTGACACTGAGCTTATCTACCTGAGCGAATTCCACAGCGTCCTTTAATTTCTCCGCGAGTACGAGATTGTGTTCGAGGAGCTCCTCCACGTTAAGGAAAATTGCTGCGAGCTGCTCCGAGGTGAGGAGACCAGCTCTCAGCATCGGCCTGTGAAATTCTTCGAGGATAATTTGCAGATCTCTGCCGTACTTCTGCTCCGTCTCCACGATTTCCGTGATGATTTCCTTGCGCTCCACTCTCTTTTTCGAGCATTTTCTGCACACGAAAGGCGCATACACCACACCGCTGAAAGACAGATTAATTGCATACAAACGTTTTATCGAGTGGAGGTGCACATGTCACACGTGTTAAAAAGAAGAGGTAAAAAGTATAGAATAAGTTTCTTTCTATTGGTTGCGTAGCTTCCGAGAAAAATGACATTGGACGCGAAGCTAAGATAATATGGATTTACATGGGAAAGTTATTCGGTACTTCACATAAATAAATAATCTACGTACGTACGCGTTTACTTTACAAAATAACAATACTGCGAAACAGTAACGCACAGTTCGTAATAATATTCCAAGATCCGAAAATGATTTCTTATAAAAACTTTGGACCCATTATATACTGCACACTTCGTATTAAATCATGAATTAATTGTAACATGTTCCTAGTAAAGTTCTAAAGTAGTCTTACGTTCAAGAAACTATGCCAGCAATTAAAGAAAAACATTCTACGGCTTTTACCGTGTGTAAATTAGCTTTATTCCATTCGGGCACCTTTATCATTAAGCAATCCCTATTAAAATAACTCGCGTTGTGACAATTAATATAGCGGTTACTTTCAAATTCACGTGCACACAGTGTCGGGCGACGCATACAAAGGAGTTTCGATCGTTTTGGCACGCCGATTCGTTCGACATTGATGTATATTCGGTAACGAAACTTTCGCTTGTTGCGGTAAACAGAATCAATAGTAGGAGAAAGTGCAGCTCCATGGTTCCGAGGGCTTGTTACGTGGTTTGTCTTCGGGGATATTACTGCGGTTGCCTACGCTTGGTAGAACAACAGATCTTAAGTAAAAACACTTATGAATCCATGGAACCTATCTGCGAAACTTTAACAAATTCAAATGCTACAGAAATGTTATTTCTATATTACGAGATCGTGTCCTTGTTAGAAGGTTTAAGTGGCTTCTTAAATTTTATTTGCGAAAGAGATTTTAAACGAAACAATTCCCGTAGCACAGAAGTATTTGGATATTTTATAAAAATGAATATTTCTTATATTTTCACCGGAATGAAAGATTAAAGAAATAAAAGTAAAAACAGTTAAGAATTAAAATACTTGCGCGGATCAGTGACCCGAGAAGAAAACAAAATATTCCTCAACGTTCTCCTTATATATCGGTATACTTGTGTAATAAATTACAAAAAAAAGGATTTTTTCAGGTAACTTTTAACTTTCGTTTTAATTACTCGCCACTCAGTGGCAAGATGAAAGTAATGGTGTCAACGGAGAGGACGTGATCGCTAATGGCGAGAAATTTACGTAATTATATCTTGCCCCTGCTCGGGATTGTAATTTCTATTGGATACTTATGCACGAATGTTGTCGCTCACCTGTCCGTTATCAAAGGATCCAAACGTTGCTCGCAGTCCTCGCAGAGCTTTGAATCACCGGAAATCACTTGTGGGATTCCACCGAGGAGACTTCCTGGTCCCGAAGAGACATTTCCTGTTCTCCAACGTCTTGGCACGCCTCGAGTGCTGCTGGCCTGACTACTTTCTGATCCCACTCCGCTATCAGTTCGTTCTATATCAACCGCCCTTGCCTATAAAAAGCCGGATCATTGTAATTCGCATCACGCCTGTCGAAATCCTTGTTTCACTCACCGGTACACATGCTAGACGCAATCGAATCGCAACTACACGTGTACTTTTCCGATCATAGAAATAAGAAACGACAAACTACGAAACTGAAAATGTTACAACAATATTCGTTATTAATTTTTGAAATTCTCGCGGGTTTTCTTTGGCATTCAAACGATGCAACACAATTGCTTGCGCGTCTATTTAAACATTTAGGACGGCCACGTGACTGATTCTAATATAAGTCATTAAAAATTTAATTTTATTTGCGATCACGTAGCGTCCTCTTTCTGTAAATTCGTTTTTATTATTAGATGCACGAAAATTAAGATAATAAATGTTGGAAAGATTTGTGTTTAATCATTCTAACTGGAAAGTTATTTTTCATTGTACGCAGTTGGACTTTAAAATTTATTCTTCGGATAAAACTCAAGTTCTTTATATACTAAATAAGAGATTGTTTGAAGTGGGATCTAATCTTTCGCCTAGCCACATCAAATTTTAAATCAAATTAATTTAGGTAACTTGGTATTCTAGACTCGTACACCATTTTTCATAAAACCACAGATCATTTCGAATTGCGATAAACGTGCCTGAAATTCTGAACCATCCTTATACCACGAAAATGAGTTTCCACCTATTAGAAATGCTCGGCTCATAAGTAATGACATAGAAGTAAATTACTATTACAAAATAAGCATGAAGTGGTCACTTTCACCGCAGCACAGGTTTAATCCCATTATACCCGCCTAGCATGAAAAAGTAATGATAAATCAGGTGGTTTCGTGGTATACGCAATGGTCGACGGAGTACGTAAATGCACTTTTCTTTGATAAATTACTATTACCACAAACCGACGAACCGAAATCTCGATTTTTGTAGTTGTAGATCCCATTTCTGGTTCTTCGGGGTGAAAAGTGGGGAATGTTTTTTTATTCAAATTACAATTTTTTAACAATTTCATTGCGAAGTTTTAAAGGGCGTAAAAAGCCTTAAGTTTTCATTCTAATATTTTTTTACATTTACTAGAATTTCCAAGATAGATATACAGGAAAGTGTGGGAAATCACACATAATACTTTTAAGGGATGTTTCCACCCCGAAGAACCGAACATGGGCACAAACAAAAAATTGCCCGTTACTTCCTTCAAGGTCCTCTACAAACGTGCCCAGTTTAAAAAAAAATCGGAAAGAAAAAATCTTCCCTTGCAAGAGGCTTGTTATCGAAATTATAATTTTAAAAATATTCACTCCACCGTCCCGAATAATTACAGTAGGTGCGCAGTTATTCAAATCGCAGCTCACCTTCGATGTTTCCGACGAACTAGTTAAGATAATATTGCATTCCTCGCTGCTATCAGAGACGTTGGAGATCTGCGAGCTCTTCGAGCTAAGATCGCCAAGGCTGGTCTCCTTCTGCTCGTACAGCGCCTCCAAATCGCCTTCGGTGTCTTCCTCGTCCTCGTCGTCGTCCTCCCCCTCGATCGATATCGCTCGATCCTTCGAGTCCATCAGAAAATTGAGCAGCTCGAATTTGCTCGATATATTCTCCTCGTCGGGCGACGTGGACATCTTCTTAAAGAAGTCTTCGGGGCTCTTCGACAGATAGGTCTCCGCGAGGTCCTCGGGATTCGGCTTCTTGAACACATTGTCCGTCAAATAGGATCCAAGGAACTGGTCGGAGCTGCCCTTCCTGTAGTAGTCGATGTCGCCGAAGTATATTCGGTCTTTCATGTAATCCTCCGTGGGCGGAGGGCTCAACGGCAGGGGAGGAGGCTCGTCAGGGATCTCCTCGTAGATAGGCTCCTTGATCACTTCGTACGGATTCTCCTCGAGGAACAGATTCGTCGAGATGAAGTCACCGTCCGAATTCAAGCTGGACGCCCTCGAGTAATTCGCCTCCAAGGTTGACTCAGAGCTCTCGTACTCTTTGCTCTTCAACAGGCTCTGCTTCAAGATCTTCAGAATAGCCTCGCCGCTATCCTCGTCCACGATCTCCCCGTTCTCGCGGGCCTTTCTCAGCGAGTCCTCGAGCAGCTTGGAGATCAGCGCCTCCTTCGACAATCCAGATAGTTTGGACACACTTTCCGCGTCCTTCTGAGGAGGCTTCTTCTCCGTTCGTTCCGCTCGGTCGTTTGCACAGAATTTCCCGCCCTTTTCTGCACCAGACAACTTCCCTTCGACGCTCGATTTCGTTTGCTTCTCGCAATCCGTCGTCACTTCTAGGGCAGTCAACGAAGCTTTTTCCCCGAGCGAGGCTTCGCTGGCCTTCCGGGGAAGCTCTTCCTCTTCGGCGGACTCTGGGTCCGTTTTCACTGCCTTCGTTTCCTCTTTGCCGCTCTCCACGACGATGTTCGACCTGTAGTTGTCCAAGATCACCAGGGTGCGGTTCTCAGCGGAGTTCTTTATTCGAGGGGGGTTCTCCGAGTTCACAGAGATCACCGTGGGATTGTAGACGCTGTCTTCCCCGCCGACGCTGATGGTCACCTTGTTGTCGGACGTCGTTTCGGTGCTGGGCGCCGTGTCCCCGTTGATCAGAATCGACGTCCTTCTCGCCCCTTTCGCGCCTGGACCTATCTGCAGCCGATGGACGAGGGGCGAGGCTCTGGGGCTCACTGTAATTTTGTACACGTTGCTCTCCGTCGTCGCTGAGCCAATCTCGATCTTCGAGGAGCCGTAAGAGTTGGACGCGGTCTGCAACGCGGGGCTGCCTCGATCCGATTCAGAACGATCCATGTCCTTTGTCCTCGCGCCTGGGTCGCTGACTCTGTGACGATACTTCTGCTTTCCAGGCGGCGGTGACCAGCTGGTCGGTCTCATTCCTCGGAAATGATCGTTCCTTTCTTCGTAATTGCTCTGCGCATCCCTCCAAGCTTCTGCTTCCGCTTTAATCGTCGTCGCCCTTTCTCCCACGATCTCGTCGATCTCCTTCGAGCTCAACGATTCCTGTTGGCTGTCGCTTTCCACAGGGTCGAGCTCTTTCGTCGGGTATGCGTCTTCTGTCGCCTCTATCGCCGATTCCTGCGAATCCCCGCGTCGGATGGTTTGCTGGCTGGAGTTCAACGAGGACGGTGCTTCTTTCACTTTTCTGCAGAGACTGAGACGCATGGTGTCCATGAAGAGCACGTCGCCGGCAGATACCTCTGGTCTGCTGTACGATCGTTCGCTCTGGCTCCGCGATAAGGATGATCTCTTTGTGTTCTCTGTAAATTTGTTGGAAGTGCACGTAGTCTGTTATCAAAATAGATTATGATTTAGATTGTAATTATTCTGCTAAAAATTTCAGTGCAAGGATCAGCTCGCTTTCGAGAAATATACAATGTTTTTTGCACGTTTCAATTATATTGAACTTGGAATTTTGAGATGAGGTATCGCTTTTAAATTACTTGACAAATTGTTAAAATTAGGCTGGTGCTAGTAGTGATTATGTAACGATAATATTTAAGGTAAAGGCACCAGTAGTTGACCATGTATCAGTAGTTGACCACTTTTCAGAAAAACGTGAAAAATAAGGTTTTTAGAATTGACGATCTTTTGAAAAAAGTGCAGTTGACGTGCCAAGACATCTACCGACTGAAATCTAAAACACTCAAGTGTGAAGTGCATTATTAATAGTATTGGCGAATGTTTATTTACATCAAGGTGAGTAGTGTGTTCCCATTTCGTTATTTCCTTAATGATTTTGTTAAGAACAGGTGTATGGTTCAGGTAAAAAAATTCGTAGGTTATGACTGAACTCTTCACTTGTTAAACTCTCATAGTGTTCTATATTTGATAAATGCACCGTTTTTGTTATACTAACCTCAGAAACACATAGTTTGCGGGGTGGTCAAGTAATGACTCTTGTCATTCTAATTGTTTCTAGAAGTTGACAGGTATGGCGCACAAGAAACTGGGTAAATGCACGAAGAAGTTGTATATATCGTTAGTGGTTTTTGAGGTCGCTGATCCCGAATTCGACATAGGATTTATAAAATTAATTTATTTAAACAATTTGTTTAACAAATTATATTGTAAAAAAGTTTTAGAATAAATAAAAAAATTTCGGAGATACATACATATTTGTTTAGTTACTTTCCCCGCAGAACACGATTCTATATGTACCAAAACATCTAATTTTGCAATCATTTGTTTAAACCTTCGAAACTGAGCAAAACTCGAAATGTCTAATCTGTTCCTGAATTGGACTCCTTATGGAATTGAAATCTTTTAATTTCACATTCCTTTTTAGTTCTAACTTGTTCTAAATTATTGACAATAAACGATGCTAAGACGATTACCTACATCATTGCCTTATTTCTCTTTCTAGTATAGGTGGTCAATTACTGACCAACATAGGGTCAACTACTAGTATTTTAATTTTCAAGGATGGTCAACTTCTGAAGCAGTTACTGAACTTTGAAAAATGGTTTCAAAATTTTTATAGCATACCTTTTTTAAAAAATCGTTCTCATTACATAATTTGGAAAGCTTAAAGAGTATCTTTAGGCAGCGACTGCCACTATTTAATGACAGAGCAATTAGTTACTATTGTTTACGTGAAGGATTTCTCTTAACTGGTCAACTACTGGTGCCTTTACCTTAGTCTGTTATCAAAATAGATTATGATTTAGATTGTAATTATTCTGCTAAAAATTTCAGTGCAAGGATCAGCTCGCTTTCGAGAAATATACAATGTTTTTTGCACGTTTCAATTATATTGAACTTGGAATTTTAAGACGAGGTATCGCTTTTAAATTACTTGACAAATTGTTAAAATTAGGCTGGTGCTAGTAGTGATTATGTAACGATAATATTTATAAGTCGTTGACGAGTTTCTAAAAGAATAAAATATTTTAAGAAAACTGATGTAAATTAATATTATAAATCTAATGCCGTTTGTGATGAAATGCAAGTAAAACGTTAGTGGTGGGATTTTCTAACTAATGGGAGAATTTTGTAAGATATTTTATTTTCATGAATAAAAATATTGGGTAAATAATAGCAAAATAAAACGTTCCAATTTTTTAATTATCATCCGAACGATAATCAGCTTAGGATAGGGAAGAAATAAAAAAAAAAATGGTAAAAAGTGACGGCTATTCGATTATAAAAGAAATCGATCTCAATTTTTTCAGCACAGCTCACAGGTTATGGACTCATCCAAGGTAAGCAAAAGTGACGAATCTATCACGAGCATAATTCACCATTGTACAGAGCATAATCACACGCAAACTGTGAACAACTCTGAAAAGAAGAGAAAACTCGTGAGAGCTCTAAAAAGCATAATTACACGCCCGCAACACTTAGAGAAAGGGGAACTCCGCGCTTGATCTGATGATTTACGGCATCTAATACGAGAGAACTTTTCAAGATATTATCATTGTTAAGAAAATATCATGCTGACGATCGAATCTCGGTTTAACGAAATCTTTATAACGATCGGCGATCGCTATGTACTCAAAGTAGGTAAGTATACAGATACTTAACTATACATTTCTATTTTCATTCTAACTAACAATTCTGCAATTCTTTATAAACATGAATGTCTTCTTGTTCAATGTTTATGAAAAATAAGTGTCTTCCTAAAAAGTAAGTCTTCATTTTGGATTTATTCCAAGGGTCAAAGTGAAATCTTTATCCTTCTATTTTTATTTGATCATCTTATCGTTCTTCAAATTTTCCTGTTTAAGGGATCATTGCGAGGTCTTATTTCCGCCAGCAGCGCGTAAGTAAACGCCCGTAACAGGGAGCTAGTGAAACTATAAAGGAAAGCAATAATTGGTGCTTGTGCAAAAAGAAGCTACTTGTTGAGAAAACGAAGGCCAGTTGAAAACGATGACTAACGAACGTGTAGCAACGCACGGTTGCAGGAAATTTTCCTGCGTTTTATTGGTGACGCGCTGAACAACCATATCTCTGAGGGAGATCTGCGCGTTGCGAGCTCCACGTGAAATATGGAGAGCTTCGATACCTGTCTAATTTAACCATGATCTAAACGCGTGTGCGATCATTCAGTTAAGGTCAAAGCGTATAACGCAACGTGTATTCTTGAAGAAGATCCACAGGAACTTTACTCAACGGATAATTACAATTCCTACCTTCAGACTTCAAGATCAGATCTTTCTCGTCGACAGCAATGCCTGGAATACGCTCCTGACGTTCCTCGATCTTGATCCCCGGTCCAGTATCATCCTCCATTTTCATCATACTCTCCTCTGTCCTTCTCTTCTCCTCCTCTTCCTTCCTCGCACTCTCGTGCTTCGCTGAAGCAGCAGCTCGATTGGAAAAGCTTCGACGGATTTCGTCGTTCTCCCTTGGCACATGAACGCTCTCTTTATTCCTGGAATGGGCACGCCCCGAGTTACCAGAGGGTACAAACTTGTCTACCCTGACCACGTCGACGTTAACAGGCTTCTGGCACGCATCCTGCGAGATCTTGGGCTCCTTCAGTTTGATCCTGTCCATCTTCGGGTCTCTGATATTCGGAACAGTGATGAAGGTATACTTTTCCCTTTGGTCGTGCGACGTTACCGGTACTTCGTCCTCTTCTTCCTCCTCTTCCTCCTCTTCCTCTTCCTCCTCCTCGGACTCGCCGTTGCTCCTCTCCTCCATAGCGCAGTTAGCGATCCGGCCGATTCTGCTCCACGCCAGACGCGTCGCCTCCGAGGGCTTCTCGGGTGCGAATATAACGTTATCGACGTTGAAAAGGACGCTCTTCCTTCTAGCGTCCAGCACCTTCCCCCGCTTCAGTATGCTCCTGAGCGTTTGCCTGGCTTCCTTGAGCCGCCTCGGCGGCCGTTTCGGCGAGACCTTTGGTATCGGGATCCTCGTGACGGGCATGGCCTCCTCGTCGTCCGAGATCTCCCGGGGCTCGTTGAACACCCTGATCCGCTGGCCGCCGATCGCCGCCACGGCGCTTCGGTTCGGTATCCTCTCGATCGACTTCACTTTCGACGGGTCGAACAGGCTGGACCGCGGCCTGGCGTCGTCCTGCTCGAGGGCGTTGTCCGACAGGTCGTCGCTCAGGTCGTCCTCGTCCTTTTGCTTCTTCAGCAGAAGATACGGGTTCACGTCGCACTCGAGGATGCTCCGTCTCGAGTCCCCGGCGCTCGACGGCCGCTCCTTCCACTCGTCCTGATTGGTCTTGGTCTGACCTGATTCGGGCTGCTTCACTGGCGCGCTGTCTGGCCAGTCGTTGCGCGCGCCCCTACCCTTTTTCGCCACTCGGCCCAGCCGGGCCGGGATCTTCGGGACCGAAGGGCTCCGCGGGTCCGTCAACGTCGGCGCCTCCTCCAGCCACTCGTCGACGGGAGCCGCGGGGAAGCTGGGCCGCGGCTTCCGTACCGTGTCCTCGTAGCATGTCGCTGTCTCCTTGTCGAACCACTCGGACCTCGACGAGGTGCTCTCGATCGAGCCCTTTCGCTCCTTCGCGGACCTCGCCATGCTCTGGCTCCGCGAGTCGCGCTGGGACAGCGGACGGTGCGGCGAGATACTCCGGGCACGCGTCCTCGGCTCCACCAGCCGATTCCGACGCATCTGGTCGTAGGGATCGTCTATCGAGGATCGTAGCACTCCTGTGAATTTTTTTGGCAGGCTCGTTTACTGCTATTACCATGTGGCATGATGGGGGCTTTGGTGTTACTAGAGGCTGGAGTTTAGGTATTGTTATGTAAGGGGGTTTGCTACTTCGGAGGCCCGAAAGGCGTGGGTGTTTGTTAGGAATTTGTGGGGAATAAGCTACTGGGTGGATTGTTTGCAAATTGTATATACAGCAGGGGTAATATTTATTGCATCGCTGGAAGCAACATGTTGTTACTTGTATCTCTTTTATTGTTAGTACATACTGGGAAAATTTTGCAAAATTTATTCATTGCAAAAATGTGTAGCTCACTATCTTCGCCAAAATAAGTTTGATGCCAAATATTTTATTGCTATATTCTGCGTACTACGTGAGAGTGATGCAATAAATATTGTTAGTACTGTAATTTTGTAAGTAGGTATAGGTATAAGAATTATTATGAAAACTTTAAAGCTGTATTTCTTGAAGCTACAATTTCGAAATTTTCGGAGATTGCAGAAGACACATCACTCTATTGTATGAACTTGAACTGTAATAGTATTTAGGATAGTTTATCTGTTATGAACAAAAATAGATTTCTTTTTAATTAATATAGAAAATATAGTTAAAAACGCTCGTAAACTCTTAAAGAAACTTTTCGCGAATGCTTAGTACTATTTCCATCGTACATAATTCTTTTTTAGTACTGAACTTTGCAATGATTAATATTTAACGGGAAAAAGCTGCCCAGGCGAAGCGAAATTATATATCCGCGTTACATACGCACCGTGCACAGAATATTAGTAACAAACAAAGCAGTTTATTAGCAGCTCGCGAATACTACCACGAGTATTAACTTAGAATGCATTAGCGAGCGCTAATCGATGTAAAAGACAAGCGTGTTAATTATAGAAGGCATCTATTCTTTACTCACATTTCCTTGAAAGCGTAGAGGTGTTGCAAAGAAGAAAGCTCGTTAGTTAACAAACATCCCAATGCGATGTTTAACACTTTATCGCCGGGAGATTTTTATATGCATGGATCGCCAATTGTGGATAGTTAGCAACTTCGGGGAAGGATTACTTTAAACACATCATTACATAAAATAACACCTAATAATTCTATAATGTATGATTTTAGTTAACATCATTACGACGTACGTTACGAAAAGTAGCACGTTTCAATTTTCTTACGAAAAGTAGCACGTTTGCCTTCGTTATCGCGAAAACTATCACGTTTCGGTTTTCGCTGCGAAAACTAGCACGTTTGAGCGGTTTGCTACGAAAAATAGCATGTTTCGTCTTTCGCTGCGAAAACTAGCACGTTTGAGCGGTTTGCCACGAAAACTATCACGTTTCGGGTTTTGCTACGAAAACTAGCACGTTTGAGCGGTTTGCCACGAAAAATAGCATGTTTCGTCGTTCGCTGCGAAAACTAGCACGTTAGAGCGGTTTGCCACGAAAAGTAGCATGTTCGCGTTTACCCCGCGTTCGCAATTCCCGCACCCTCCCTTACTTAAATTATGTAGATTAAAATTTTCATATGTGTTGTCTTTTGGAGATTAGATGAAATTATTATTTATTAAACAATATTTTCAACAGTTGAATTCTTTTAAACTGCCCACGCGCTGAAACGCGATAGTTTCTGCAGTCTGCAGTATAATCCAAACGTGCTATTATTCGTGGCGAAACAGTATAACGTGCTAGTTTTCGTCGCAACAGTACGAAATGTGCTATTCTTCGTGGCGAGGCAGTCAAATGTGTTAGTCTTCGCGGCAGAAGACCAAACGTGCTAATATTCGTCAGAAACGATGGAACGTGCTTCTTTTCGTGGCAAACCAAAACGTGCTACTTTTCGTAAGAAAATTGAAACGTGCTACTTTTCGTAACGCACGTCGATTAAACCTTAAAAAAAAGTGGATGAAATGAATTATGTATTGATTTCAAAATCACTCCGCTATATTTATCCATATTAACATTTATATTTACCCCGATACCTTGATTATCCCCTATCACCAAAATTCAAAATCGATTGTTCAATAATTACCACAGACAAATCAATTCCATTTTCCCGCATTATTCAGTCTTTCCATACGAATGAAAATTTTAAATTTACGTCACAAATTCACTCAATCGAATGCCGAGTTAACTCGTCACCTTATCAGATCAATAAGCACAGAATTGAGCAAAAGACCCATAACCCATCGACGAGCGAAATAAGTTAAGTGCACCCGTCAAAGCTAAGAAGTTTACCAAAAAACACGAAATATCCCGTGACCCGTCGATGAAGTGTTAAATTGAACAGTGAAGCGGGGACGAAAAGGGCCTTACCCGCTAAGCTGGGCCTGGACCTCGAGGAAATCGGCGGGAGCCGACATGTTCCTCCGAAAGGCACACCAGCCAATCGGTGACCACCGCACTTGCGGCAGGTGCCGTACTTCCTGGTGGTTCCGCTGAGGAATTCCGGGCAGGAACATACTACCAGCACTGGTGCCCCTGGCGGCGGCGGGGGCGGCGGTGTCATGAAGCCCCGTGGCTCGTGACCAGGCCTCGACGATCGAACCGTACCGTAGAGCCATGGATCACTGTAGATCATTTGTCGCGAGAGCCCGCTACCGCCGCTTATCGTTCCCCACCCCTTCCCGGGGTCATCGGCGCTCTGGCTCTGCCGCGACAGCCCCAGCCTCACGCTCCACGACTTCTTCCCTTTGCTCAGCGTGTCGTAGCCCTGCAGCAAACAGAATCCACGAATCGATTAGCACTGTGAATGGTGCGAGTAACGCCGAGAGAAGAGTATAAGTGAAGTAAGAGATTCGTTTTTGTTGAAAATTAGAGTGCCGGGACCCTTGGACAATACTTTTGTCCCTTTTCAGAAAATATCGACGTGGAAGTGATAGTTCTGTTTTGAACTTATTATGCATTTGCCTCGCGTGGACAACTCTTCTAGTACGCACCCCCTTATTTGGGGATGGCATTAATATTCGGCGCGAGTTCTCGTTGCGAATAATTACTGCTGTTACTATCACCGTCCGAAACGGAGGACGTGAAAGCTTTCGTTTTCAACAGGATATCCTCTTTTGGCGAACGGAATTCTTAATTGAATACGTGTCGTGTTATTACTGCTACAAATATTAATGCAACACTTTCAGCACTCCATCCATATAAAGTGTCTAAAAGCAAAGCTTGCACTCTTTGAAGCAGCAGAATGCCATAAATAACAATTTCATATTGTTTACTTGCACGAGTAAAATTTGGTTAAAATTGGAAAAAATGTCCCCCTTTCACTAGAGATTATCAGTGCTTCGGAAGCCTACAGATCTTTTACAAAAAAAACATTATTAATTACCTAATCAAACATAATAGTCTGGGAGCCAGCGACACAGTTTTTTTGTCAATTCGTTTAAAGTTAGTTTATGTTTTGTTCTTCTATATTTGTGCTACATATGCACAAAACGACCTCCTGCCAGCACACCAGCAGAACAACGCTTATCAGCAGCGTGTCAATTATGTAAGAAAGTTGAGGAACGGCATGCTACTGCCACTCCTATAAACATGTTAAAAAAATGAACTCCATTGACCAAAATGTTTAAAGCTGAAATTTTTTTGATAGGACTGGCAGCAATCGTTTTTCTTCCATTTCGTGATTAAAACTACCACCAAAAAAAATTTCAGCTTTAAACATTTTGGTCAATGGAGTTAATTTTTTTAACATGTTTATAGGAGTGGCAGTAGCATGCCGTTCCGCAACTAAGGTGGCAGCAGATCATTTTTCGGTGCTTTATGGTGTCTATTATTAGTACAAAAATGTTCAAATTTAAACAAATAAGAATTTTGCACAATATTTTCTTACATAATTGACACGCTGCTGATAAGCGTTGTTCCACTATCGTTATGGCAGGAGGTCTTTTTGTGCATATGTAGCACAAATATAGTGGAAAAAAACATAAACCAACTTTAAACAAATGAGTCATTAAAAAGTGCCGCTAGCTCCCGGACTATAAAAATCATGTTCACGGGATTTATTGAATTTTCAAATCTTCAATACTTCCCTCTGGTAACCCACTAATACGCAAATGCACTGTAAAAGCTTGCTTTCACTGTTAATTTTCAAACATCAGTTTAAAGTACAATAATCTTCATTCGCAAGCGCGCATTCACGAATGCTGTTATTTATCGAGACGTTTGCCACAATCGACGGACATGTCGCATCGCGGGGCCTACGAATTCTGGAACACCGTCACGGCGGGATTAATCGTGGAAAGTTCGCCTGTTCGTTTTTAAAGCGCGACGGAGGACGCTGAGGTAGAAAGGCAGAGGGGGGAAAAAGAGGAAATGCAAGAAGAAAAAGAAGACGAAGGAACAACAGGTTCCAGCGAAAGTAAATGGCGGTAGGAATCGTCCGAGATCGCATTTTAAATTTGTTTTCCCCTGGTGAAACTGCCGCGATCCTGGGAGGGAGCTCGTTTTAAGCCTTGCTCGCGAGTCTCGAAAGAGGAGAGAGACCGCGAGGGGGCGAGGATGCCGGAGAAGCGGACAAACATTTCTTCTCGCGCACAAAAGAAATATTTCGAGACTGCGGTCGCCTATAAAAACTCTATTTATAGGAAACTGTAAAAAACAGAGCTGGAAAGGAACTGAAAAATACTCCGACTTGTGGTCGCCTGGTTCTTCTGGTTTCCACTAGGCGGGCTTAAGAAACCGACCTTTAAAAACAACAGGAAATCTAATCGTAAAACGACATGCACTCGCCAACAGGTTTGCGCGACGCGAAAGGATTTTATTCGCCGCGGACGACCGAGCCCCGTCGACTATGATTTTGGTAGTTTAATGTCTTTCGCAAGCCTCCCTCGGAGACTTGAATGCTGGCCGTGCCGATGCAGGCGCCGAGGATCTAATAGTGGATCCCTGGCGGTGCGGAATGCTTTTATTAGACGCAGGTAACTTCGCGATAGTTTCCACGTGGTGCTTACCGCGAAATAAAAATGAATAGTGCAGAAAGGATTGAGAGTGTCGTTGACTCCTCTGTGGCTCTCGGATAGTCGAGCTTTTTAAGTCTTTCTACGTTTGAATTGGATGCATTAAAAACCACGGTAATAAAACGTGAGGGTCTGATCTGGAATCTCTTGGAATTTTGCTGACGGCACCGTTTCTAATGAGAAGTGTAGCTTTCTGCTGGTTCGATTATAATAATAATAGTTTATTTGACGGACATGAAATCCACTAATACAGAGAAAATGGCAATAAAGCGATAAACAATAAAGCCATTATGAAAAGTGTCGGAAAGGTCAACTTTTAAGCACGACCGTCTTGCGTAACGGGCCGAAGTTGTATTTTAAACACGTACCGGGCATTGCAAGGGTAATTAGCATGAGAGTTACTTGGAAAGCGAAAGCTTAATTGTGACCAGGAAACTCGCGAAGCAATGGTCGCGACCATTGTTTCTGAATAGAAAAAAATAACATTAAGCCGGGATTCCCGTGTGCGGGCTGTGCGTGCTCGAAGGTTAGATGCAATCTATGATCTTTAAAGAAACTGTATGGAATTACGCGCACGCCCTTTTTCCTTCGACAATTATGGGAAATGAATGGATGCGCGGATAAGTGACTGCACAGTTTCGAATCGTAATGACTGGGGACCCAATTAACGTAATGATTGTAATCCAGTGGGTACATGGATATGATTATGATGTTCCAGCTTTAAATTATCCGCGGAATTTTATAGTCTAAATTTACATCCTTTTTTAAATAATTTTATCACTGCTTTCGTTATGCTATTGTGTCATACATTCATCCACGTCGTGTTCTCTTTTCAAGACACTTGAATAATTTTTTTCATTACTTAATGTTTACGAACTACTTTTACAGAATTATTATATTGCTTTGTAACTGTGTGTTTTAAATTATTTTTCGGAAATATACGCTGGTGTATATTTTAAAGTTTTATTTATTTAACATCAGGTGGTATTATATTTTCACTAATTCCAATAACTATTTTATTTTTAAATTTGTATTATTCTTCGGCAAATAAATAAATAAGCGAAATCTTCGTTCGGGAGTAATACTTTTGTGAAAGTCACTTTATAGAAACGAACTTGGGGGTACTGAAAATTCAGTAAACGAATATTCGACCTGCAAGTACAGCTTCTAGCGAATTCTGGAACGGAAAGCGAAATGTCGATTGACGTGCTTAATTCCAGTTTGTTAGTTATGGTAACAGGAAGGGAATTCATATTTGCTCGGGTAAGGACGTAGTGACATCCTCGAGCCTCTCGATGGCCACAGCTGCATGTAATTTGTCTTACAAGTACAAACACTTACACCTGCCGTTCAAACAAGATCCGTGTACCGAGGTAAAACATTTCCCCTATAGGTATCCAACGAGAATGTTTTACTCGAAGCATCGACAAATGCCGCGAGGACGTATCCGTCTGAATTAAAATCAAATTAATCTTACAGTAATTCCATCACATTTGCAAATTGCAATCCGTTCGCAACTAATCCATCTGGCGTAATTACATTCACAAGTTTATAAATCAAATTACGTACACACGTACATAATACATTGACATTTTTTGCATCACCGACAACAATTGAAGAATCCTCGTAGAAAGCACTGTAACTTCTAAAAATCAGATTCTATTACCATTGGCACGTAGAATATTTTCCGATAAAGCGATTTTATAAATATTTTTTTCTAATTTACAGGAATTTGTTAAAGATCGAGCTGCACCCCTGTTGCCGCAAGGTCCCCAGTTGGGATTTCTATAAAATCAAACAGCCGCGAGCGCAGGATATTTCATGCCTCTCACTTTCATGAAATTATCTCGGCAAGTTGGTGAAAAAGCATTTCACATTTTCTCCCCGACGAAACCAAAGGCGGCGCATTCCACGTGCCTCGGTCTAATATAATTATTAATTACAAATACGCGTTTCCCGCGTCCACAGAATCCATGCTCCCCATTTCCGCCGGTTACCACGAAGAACACGAAGAACAGAGAGAACACGAAAAGCACGAAGAACACGAGGAACGTTGGATAATGTTAACCAGCGATTACAGGGGGAATTGCTTCCTTTACAGCGGCCGGAAGGGGACCGATTCCCAGATCTATCTTTCAAAGGACCGAGGAAACCGGCAGCTTCCTCTTCCCGGTTCCTCCGCTTTGGAAGATGGACGCGGCCGCGTTGAAAAAAAGTAGGTTATTTGCATTTTATAGGCGGATACAGGTGGCGAGGCATCGGTGCGACATCCAACGGCGCGCGAGGTCGGGAAATGGAGCAGATTGGTGGCCCGAGGGCAGGCTCGATACGCTTTACTTTCTCGTCGATGCTGGGACTTTCGTAAAAGCCTCGTTCCAGAACCTCACGTAAGAGGAGCGGCCTATACGCTCCGTCGCTCGGTTGGTCGAGAGGAAAAAAAAAAGGACGACAAGAAAACTAACGTAGGGGCAACGATACGCGTTCTTCGGGCTGCACGGAGCGCCAGGAGTTGCGGCGCTCGTAGAAATGCACCGATATCCGCAGGTGCGACGGGAGAACGGGCGTGGCCGACAAAATTTCAGACGAGCGGTACAGGTTTTCAGTCCAGTGACATTTCGATCGATTTTTCCCCGGCGGTGAAATCTGCAGCTAACGGGCATGTCTGTCCGATCTGTTTGCCACGATTCTCTTGTACCTTGTGCAAAGGGACACCTTAGTGACGAGGATTATGGGACTGCGGGCCTATGGAGGGCGCAGGTGGCACCAGGAGGCAGCAATGGCGCGCATTGTATGCGTGATGATTGATTACGAGTGTGTGGTCGAGTATAGGGTGTTGCAGAAGTCTTTCTGCAGTTCACTCGTGGCTATGTCCACATATGGGTCATCGATGTGGGTCAGAGCAGGTGCTCGAGGCATAAGGTGGGTTTTAACAGTTGCGATTATTTTTGGCGCGGAAGGCGTGTGGGAGATTGTACTGCAATTTGTGAGTGACATTTTTGAAAATGACGCTTCGTTGAGAATGTGGTCGTCACTCGTCGAATATCGCAATGTCTAATTGCACTGATTAGGTTTCGAATTTGAAAATATAATTAAATATGCCGTGTTGTGTATGCAAAAGGGCAGAGGGCACTTGTCATCTGAATTGCAAGGTGTTGACGAGGTATGCTTGAATTTTATATGAGGATTTGAAGAATAAAAGTAGTGTTTCCTGAGGATATTATCTAAGTAAGAAGCAATTTGAAATTTGATGTCAAATTGATTTTTTGGTCCTTAGTTAATATAGGTATGTATGTCTATTTATCCTAATTAATATAGTAGTCAATTATTATTGTGTTGTAATTTTGTAATATTATGGGGAGCAGGTAGCTTCTTGCTTCGCCAAGTAGAAAATGACTGTCATGACCAGGCAATTTCGAAAGAGCATGTAATTCTATGATGCGAAGATAGGATGCACGTGATGAAATCAATGAAGACACTTAGACCATCCTCGGTAAATATCGAAGTAAGCATATATGGCAAGGCAATCATTCGTTTATAAGTCACTTGAATTATTGAAACTGAAAATCGTTTCTAACAGAATTAATTTCTCGAATCAATTTGCTAAGCATTTTTTACTCACTTTGGGATGTCTCTTGTATCCTGAACGATATCTTATTACTGCACGCATTTTGGACAAAGCCTTGCGCAATGAACGGATGAATAATGCACAATTTTACAATACAATTTCCATTCCTAGATAACAATGAATGTTTAGCCGAATAATTGAGTTTCGTCTATCTGATCACAAAGTGTACTCGAACCACGACGTTGTTATATCGTTCCCAATTTCAACGCTTTGTTGCTTGCACAAACCGTGTGGTTTCGAGTGTGGAAACACCGTATTTGTAATTCTTTCTTTTAGTATTTCGAAAGCAGGATTAACGGAACGTAAGATATTCAAAGTGCAGCCAGATTCACGAATAAAGTCGCTTTTGAAAAGCTGGATGGAATATTTTCTTAATTTTTCAAGAAGATCTTGAATTAAACTAAGCCCACATAATTTTCCTAAACATCAAAAGGCTTCCCAAGGTACGATGAAAAAATAACAGATATTTTAATTGCGCTCGTAACGTTTCAAAATTAGACTTTAGAAAGTGCAAGTTAACGATACGTAAAATGTGCAAAGTGATGCATGAATTATAAAGAAAGTTGCACGTGAGTCGTTAAGCAGGCAATTTCTAAATCGAATTCCATGGGGTTTTCATAAACACAAAGGCGCTTTAAAAAAATACGTAACAAAAAGGTACGTTCCCCAACTACGATGCTGGTTCTTCATTTTAGAGTTTCGAAAGTGCAACCACCGAAAGGTAAACTGCGTTAAGTGTTGCCTAATTTACAAATAAGGTTGCATTCGATCCATCAGGCAAGCAATTTCGTAATCCCGCGACTAATCCCTAAAATAAACGGCACGTCTTCCCTTGTAAATATTAAAAGCCTTTGCAAAAAGTGTGAAGTGAAAAGCAAACGTCTTCACTTGCCTCTCAGTAAGTACTTCGCTTCGGAATGCTGAACGTTAGATAAAGGAAACGCGAAGTTGAATAGACAATCCTAAAACTCTATCAGCAGATCCTAAATTAATTCCACGTGTCGCTTGTTTTCAATTACAAAGCGTGCTTGAACTGTAAAGCAGTGGCAGATAATTTGTTTTACAGTTCATCAGCTGCTATACACGCTGCTTCCTCGAAGATCCAGGGTTTGCAATTTCCGCGGTAACCGACGAACGAAAATTATTACCACAGCCATGACGGTGATTGCGCTTAATGCTTTTTACACAATTAGCGAGCCAAAGTTGATATTACTGGGATAGAATCTGCCCGCAGATGGATAATGTTAATTGCACAGTGAAGTCATGCAATTTTTTAAGCCAACGAGAGGTTTTCGACCTCTGCAAGCAATGCGTTTAGTTACGAGCGCAACAGATCCACGAACAGTAAGTCCAAGCACGAACTGGTTATAGATAAGTTATCTTCTACGATAGAATTTTTGCTTCTGTTTTTGGAAAGTATAATAATCATGTTCTACCGTTGAATTACTTTGTTTTCTATAAAATACCCGACGATTCGAGTCACAGCCAATTTTTGAAGGAGAGGGTCTGATGATAGTTCGATTGCTGCTGTGTAAATAATATCTATTAATTGTTATATCCTGTTGTTATATCATTTTATGGGCGTTTCGTTATAGGTCTCGACATTTGGAATTAGCACATGATCTTTCCTTTGGAATATTTGTGTTTGCTGGTACTGATAATTATCGGTTTATAATTTATATCATAACGAAGATAATTAGAATCTTCATGATAACGTGAAAACTCACAATATCTTTGACGTGGCGTTTTCACCTGGGACCATCTCCCTGTCAAAACGAAAAATGGTCACGTTATTAGCACCACTTGAATTTACATTTCCGCAAAGTTTCGAATCTTTTTTTTCCCTTGTGAGCCATAAATTCAATAAATCGAGTATTTCTTACGTTCAAAGGAATGCGATCTTACCAATATTCGCGATCAATTCCCCTGCTCGAATGGTGTCTGCGAAAATCGGGTCTGCCGAGAGGCCAGGGAAAAGGGGAGAATGAAAAGTCGACCATGTATGACATAAAAAACAGAAGTCCACTTTCCCTCGGTGGCCAGGCCTCGTATCGAGATGACCTCAAGAGATGGGCATCTTCTATTCGCGTGACTTCTCCTCTCTCCCTCTTTGTTGTTTATGGGCGTATCTTTCTCTTTCCCTTTTCGCAAGAGCCACCGCGGCGCTTCTTCCCGTGCCAATCCATTTCCGTTTCCCTTGGCGTTTTCTGCAAAATGAGTCGCCATCGCCGCGACTTCGAAGGCGCACTTCCGTTTTCCAATCTCCTTTTCGATCTTTCCTGAACAGTTCCACCAGCTCCGGCACGACGCAGCCCCCGAAACGGAAGTAAAGCTTGATAATGAAATCTCGCGATTTTTCAATTGCGCCTGGCTATGACGATCTAAAGGATCGTCTGCTGCTTATTTCCTTGAGAGTCTGCAGCGATTAAATCCCCTTCGATTATGTCCATATCACTATATTTAGAATGGTGACAGGCTTTTCGTAATGCCCAGGCGCATAATGCAACCATGGCTTCTCTGCGTCGTAAACGGAAGCCAGTCGATTCGAATCGGCGATGAAATTGTGTACCACAGCGGAAAATGGAGGCGAAGCAACCGATTGCTTAATCGTGTCTCGGGAAACGTAATGTTTCGTGCAAAATGTTATTGTATTTCTTAAGAATGTTTTATGTATCATGTTTGACGAACGGTGCACAGGTGTAAGCGAAGAGCCACTTTCTTGGCAATGTTTATGATTTTTTTTTCCATATAAACAAATGTGATATTTAAAAATCAAGATGTACATCTTGTTGTGTATAAATTAGGCTGTATTCTCTTCAAAAAGAAAGATATGTTAAGAAATGCTGCCATAGCAGCCCCTTCTCCCAAGGCCTCTTCATAATTACAGCATTTGTGGTATCAAAAACATCTCAGAGATTACTGGATCGATTTGAATAAAATTTTGCAGGAATGTTCTTAAGATTATAATCTAGTACTTGTCGAGACGATTTTTCGATTAGTGTCTTGTTTTGTTTTTAATTAGCAAAAGAAGATCGAAACTTAGGTGGAAAATCGCATGCTTGACTTTGAGTTGCTGCGATTTTTCAAAAAATAAATTTTTTCGGAATCAACTCCGACAAGTACTAGATTATAGTCTTGAGAATATTCGTGCAAAATTTTATTCAAATCGCTCCACTAATCTCTGAGATATTTTTGGTACCATAAATGTTGCAAATATGAAGAGGCCTTGGGAGAAGGAGCTGCTATGATACCATTTCTTCAGATATCAAATTTCTTTTTGCAGAGAATACAGCCTAATTTATACACAACAAGGTGTATATCTTAATTTTTAAATATTACGTTTCTTTATATGAAAAAAAAATCATAGACATAACCCTATTTTCCGACCTATCAAGAGCATATAACCCTTAAGAAAGCACCGTGTCGATTTTCTGTTACTTCGAGAGAAGAAGGGTTTAACATGTATCCTTATAATTAGTCCCGACTATTTTTCTGTCATAGTGAAAATATTTTAAAATGATAGCCCTTCAAGTTTTCTCTCAATTTCACGGTGTGTACTCGTTAACACTTGCTGAATGTCGGAAGTGCGAGACTGATGATGCGCATGACTAACAAGATTAATTACTTAAGCATCGGTATTGATTAATGATGGTACCCAGGATTGTTTTACCTTGTTTGTTCACGCTTTGTGCACAACGGGCTAATAGCAGACCCGGAATCAATGACGAACAACGAGCGATGGGAAATTGCACGTTCGAATTTCTACGCGTGATAGACGTGGAGTTAGAAATTACAGAGTCGCGTGCACGATCGAAAAAGTGCATTCTTACGGCGGGAGAAATGTATGCACTACTTAACACGGTGGCGATCGGTGAAAACCGTCCTTCTGCCCGCGAATGTCGAACAAACGGAGCCTTTGTGTACGCCGTGTGTATGCACGATTAAAAACAAAGGTATAAGTACACATAACGTTTCTTGTGTAAATTAGCATACGGTAATGGAAATTTGATTCGATCATTCTTCACACTTCCTTTAAGCAGAACGTTTAAAGAGCTGAAGCTAAACATTTCTGTTGCGCTTCGAAGTAGGTACTTTACGAAATATTAAATGTATGTACTTATGTTAAATATTTGTGTGAAATTTCATGCTATACCTGCTATGTCAGAGTAACACGATTTTATTCTCAATTATTTTAAATAATATAAAATCAGAGTATAAAGCGAAGGAAATGCAAAAAATATATATTTAGGATTTTTCATATTCACGATATTTAATCTCAATAAATTGATGTTGTCTATTGTAGGTACCTACTTTACGTAAAAACCGTAAAATACAGTTGTCATAGACGGCAACGTGTAGTTTGCTCGCGACACAAAAAAAAGTGACTTGGGTAAAAGTCGTATGGCATCAAGGCTGGCATATAACACAATCAGTATTTTGTAACCGTGCAACCTTCAGGGTTTTAAATGGAACAGCGAGCATTTCATCCTAGTGTCAACATTTTACTTTCGATGTTACGTTATCCAAAAATCGTCTTAGCCTTCCTCTCACAAAATGGAGCTAAGAAATGTAGGCAACTGTTCAGGAATTTTTACACGCCACTGTAACTGATGATCGTATTAATTTCCAATCTAATTAAAAGTTACACCTCTTTTCTCCAGCTCCATCATATCTCTTATAAGAGGAAATAAAACGAGTACATAAATCGTCCTACATGAATTCTGTAAGATGCACAACTGCCTGGCATAACTCTATTTCCAGTGTCTCGAGTACTAGATACTGGCAGGATAACATACCCGCGCGTTTTAATTACGAAGACGAAATACCAGCGTTCGCTTTCAAAATCACGTGGAAGCAAATATGTATCATGGATGCGAGAGAAACGGGAAAAGCACGGAACCTCTTACTTTAATACAGCAGAGCCTCCCTTGCATGTATGAGTGCTTTATTATTCCAATATTTTATTATGCACAGGAAACGTGTCTATAACACCACTTCTCTTATTCAACATGTTCCTGTAACCGTCAAAACTAATTATGATCATGATAATTTAATATGAAATATTATCGTCTACGTGTTCACGTATAATAATTGCATTAAAGCGAAAGGTTAAGTGCTTGTGTAAGTACTACCTGCCTCTGTTGCAAGGATCACTTATGCTACATTGAACACAGGATATCCGAAACTTTATGGTCAAACATCCCCTGAACTATCTGCATCACAATACCATAGATCAGTAACTTCACTATTTCAATCGTATCTATTTGCAAAATCTGTCTTCCTCCTACTAGAACTCTCGGGTCTTTCTTGACCCAGTTATGCATCTTTTTCTACCCCTTGTGTTCCCTGTGCACCCCTTTTTTATTCCTTTGAAGATTCTTCTACCTTTAAGAACAATATGGTATTATGATGCGTTATTTAAACATAAATTGTTTCTAAATGATAAAATTATTATTTCGACCGCAAAATTTCTTTAAAATATTAAAATATGATCTCGGCGCAAAGTTTCGGTCAATTAAAATTGTTTCTTTATAACTTATCTATATTTCTCTATATTTTTTATCCCAATATATTACACATACCCCGGGCCGGATTTGGAGATTTGGCGCCCCTAGGCTAACAAGTGTGCCGCCCTTTCCGCGAAATATCATCAAATATTTTAATTTCTAAGAGTCGACACAATTTCAAAATTTGTTCAATATGGCAACTCACATAGGTATGAGTTAGTGCTGCTTCCTAATTCGCTATATAAAAAAGAAGTGAATTGTTTTTGAAGTTGTCCCAAGACTCTGTGTTTAAATCTTTCCCAATTTCTTTCGCTCAACATTTTTCACTCCCTAAAAATTTCTGTCCCCCAAAAACTTGCTGCCCGCAAAAATTTGCCGCCCCCAAAATATGACGTCCCCAAATTTGTCGCTGCCCAATATTTGCGGCCCCCTAAATTTGCCACTCATCAAATTTGACGCCTCCAAAATTTGTCACTGCCGAAAATTTGCGGCCCCCCAAATTTGCCACTCCCCAAATTTTGACGCCTCCCAAATTTGTCGCTCTCAAAAATTTGCCGCCACCCAAATTTGTCGCTCTCCAAAATTTGCCGCTCCCCAAATTTGCCACTCCCCAAAATTTTACGCCTCCCAAATTTGTCGCTCCCCAAAATTTGCCGCCCCCAACATTTGTTGCTCCCCAAAATTTGACGCCCCTTAAATTTGTTGCTCTCAAAATTTGTCGCTCCCCAAAATTTGACGCCCCTTAAATTTGTTGCTCTCAAAATTTGTCGCTCCCCAAAATTTGACGCCCCTGCACATACCACTTCACCCGAAATGTCACGCATAGAACGTCAAGAAACAAGAAAGTGACCATGATCCAAATTACATTCTCCAAAAATTCTTCCACGCCGACCGTCACGTGTCCATTTCGATTGGAGTGATGGCGGTTGCAGGGTATTGGGAGCGATCGAGACCGTTTACACGGCGAAACACAGGTGTACGCAATCGAAGACAGGTGAATATGGGCGTTATCGTGATACGATCGCGCACGTAAGCGACATGGGTGCACGCGCATGCACCGGGGTCACGGCGGATGCACCATAGATGCATCATAGTCGGTGGCGTCTATGCCGCCGCGGGGCTGCAGTTACACAATCCTCTCAGCCGTCGTGCGGATGATACCGCAATTCGCGAAGCGAGACCCGGCCGGCCAGCTCGCGGCGCGGTTCGACGTTTCCCTAACCGGATGCCCAGCCTCGTCTTTTCATAATCCTGCGCGCGATGTTTTCGCTGATCGGCGCGGGACGCCGGCGCGTAATGATCTATCTGCCCTATCGTCGAATCGGCGCACGCGAGAACTCGGGGGAGAAGTTTTCTTTCGTGGCGTGCGCCGTATGCGCTGATCCAGGTGCGCTGGTCCCACCACCAGATATTATAGGTACAGTATTTTATTAGTTTTCCACGTGGAATGGCAATTTGATGCTTCTCTTCCGTTTTCTTCGGTTAAAATAAATCCATTTCTTTCAAATATTTTCACACTGTCCTTCGACTTGTGCCAACTTATCTCTCACAGTTCTCTGATAGACTGGCGTGGATCTGCTTTAACTATGAACTTTCAAATCTTCGATGTCTTCATTTTTAAGGCTCGTATCGTCAGAAGAAAATTTAAAAACCCAATGGTACGTTCATTAGCATTACCCTCCCTAAAAGCTATATTTTAATATCACGCGAGGTTTCGACCGCAGAATGACAGAGTTTCAACTCATAACGGAGATTGACTCGATTTCGTACGTATTCACTGTACCGTTTCAAAGAGATACCGAAGAACGAGATTCCAACACTATTTCAAGCTTATCTTGTTTTATTCTCTTAGCAAATTTCTTTGAGCATTTCTTTAGTAGATAGTACTAACTAAAAGTATATTAATGAAGCTTTATAAGTACCAATGTAAATTACAATGAGTAATTCTAAATTTAACATTACTTTAAATATACCTATTGCAGCTACTTTTGTGACTAACTGTATTTGCGAAACACGCCTTCGATGCTTCTTCAAAATTCCCTTACCAAATACTTTCTACTTCCAAATTCGTTGCCCATTAAATCAGTGCAGTAATAGTTTGAACCTTTCCTTCATACTTTGTGCATATTAATTCCCTACTAAGGTACACACATTGTGTTCATTGAAAATGGCCAGCCTAGCTATCGGGATGCAGGAAATCGTAGATATTAAAGGCAATTAAGGAAAGGATTAAACATTCGGATCTACTCGTAGCATTGCCAATAACCTGCGACGATGAAGTGCAAACGTTATGTCTGCCTCCGAGGCTAATGAAATCGATTGTGAATACTTAAACGAATCTCCGCGTTTACCCTCTCAATATTTTCTCCTCTCTATTCCTCGGCTATCCGTAAATAACTGAGACTTTTATGCGATCCTAATGGCGCGCTTAAGATATTCCCCTGGAAAATATTCTTTCTTTCGTATTCCCGACCGTTGCTTCAAGTACATAGCTCGTTAAGCAATTTTTAACACCTCTCAAACAGGTAGATTAGCGCATTTCCAAACGCAACATAAATTGCCGATCTCGTGCAATAAGGCTTCCAATTTCGCGCGGGGAATATTTTAACGTCTTTAATAAGTCACACGTACCACTTCGAATAAACGTTAAAGGGGGAAAGCGTTCTCAAAATCTACTTTACCGCAGCACCTGTTCCCTTCCAATTTTACTTTGATTTATCGGAGGTATCGATGTATTAGAATCTTTTAGGTAAGTACATTTCAAGACCGGTAAAGGCACTGTCTTGCAGTTAACGATGAATGTCAGGCCCAATTTGGAAACAATCGTCGATCTTATTCTATTCTTCTCTGGTTTCATGGAGCAGAAACTAGGGAAAACTAGTGATGGAATTAAACGTCTCGCGAGTAACAACGAAACCCAATGTACCTATTCGAATTCTATAAACATAAAGACTGTAAATCTCTGTAATTAGAATCGACTTGTAATAAAACATACAAAGGGTAAGGGGGAGGGAACAGGGAACGTCACAAAACAGCTTTATCTAAAAATTAAGTTTTAATACTTTACTCCATCAGTAAAGAAACAAGATTCAATGAATTTAATTTTCTTAAATAATTTCTTGTTTTACCTTGCCGACAGAAGTTTGTGCTTAGGCAAAGAGTGGGGACATTCCATACCAAATCTTTAACGTTATCTTTCAGGGGTATTTGAACTTTAGTCCCAGTTGTCAGCAACAAAGTATGCTATAAATCGCAAAATCACCAAAAATGGACATTCCCTGTTTTACCCTTCATATTTACTATTCAAAGTCTCCATCTATCGAAAAGGTATTGCTACATATAGGTACTATGATAAATTTCTATGTCTCGTGCATACTTTCAAATTCTTTAACTATCTATGTCCTAGTCCAAGGCTTCAAACTCACAGTCAGCCGAGTGATACTTTCTACGATGTTTACGTACGAATGCCACTCGATCTCGATCCATCAAGGAAACGCCTCTTTCACGGAGCTTAGGAAGAATTTATCACGAGGCACAGGTACATTAGGAAAACCGCGTCGAATGCAAAGAGAGCACGTACACTTACTTCTGGGACGCAATATCTCGAAAGTTCTATCGCAGCATAGCAATGTGGGCCAAACGCAAAACCGGTTGCACGTGAGTCTCTTACTACCGTGTTCGCAGCGTTTGATGGAGTGCGGAAAGGTGATCAAATTAAAGGTATACGTATAGCGGATTTATTATATAAACTTCGACGAGGGGGGGGGGGGGGGGGGGAAGCAGTTGTAACGCACAAGTGTCTGTGGACATTGCACAAGAAATGTTCTCGCGGAATTCTGCTGGATACCACCCATTTCCTATACTGTTATGCGTATCCTAATGAACTTTGAATCATGGTAGGTCTTAGAATTTATATCTCTGATTGCCACGAACAGTATTCAAAGATAACGTATATTTTCTTTATCAAATAGGATATAATACACAGAACTATCTTCTGTTCAGTCTTTTTACATTATTTATCAAATATAACTTTTTATACGCTCAAATGTAGATATTTCCTTTTTTACCGTTGTCTGCAAGCATTTAGAAGTAAGTGGATTATAAAAAAAATTCTGTCCTGCTACGTTTTTTTGTCCACTAAAGTGTAAATCCCGATTGTATATTGTAATTACGGAAGAGTCGTTACACTTCTAAATATGTGAAGTGAAAGTATAGCCTACAGTGTTTAACAGAACGATTTTGTCGACGAGTTAAACAACTTACTTTTGCGCTCCAGGTACCACCCGACTCTGCTAGATATATATCTGTTTATGGAAACTCTTCAACGTGGACGTTGCATTTTTCATTTTCCTCGCAATTTACTTTCTCTATTGTATTTCGCCGTAGGTAATAAGACACGATTTTCTTGCCTTCTGATTAAGTTCTAAATACGCGTTTACATAATCCTTCAAAATTTCACGGTTAGAAAACGGAGGCACATTTAAGCCTCGCATAGAGCAAATTAGGGGAATGACTGTTTACAACGTGGTATTTATACAAACAACGTTGATATAGCAAAATCATACCGCATAACATTCTATCGCATTTTTTTGTCCAGTAAACACCGTGCACCTGCGTTATGTGCCATTAAAACGAAGGGAGCACAACTTTCTTTACTTCCTTAAATAGTGGTGCCATACTTTCTAGTTTCTAAACTTGCACACATTTCCCTGCGATCAAGTGCATACCAAATGTCGCCTTCAAGATTAATGTATCCCACAATTAGTGCTTCTCCATTTCACTGAACTGCACCACTGATACTGTACCACTGTATTTTAGAAACAGAAAATCACTCCCACCAAAATATCAACAACCATCGAACCACAATAATAACACAGTGGCACATGTTCGTCAAACACAGACGAGCAAACGCTTAATTACCTTCCAATCTTATCCAGCCTCCATATAAAATATTCCAAATTCCTCTCACTGGGACTTCAGACTTCGTTCCAAGAACTATAAATTTAGACGTATCGGATATTTCGCCATCGAGCGACTCCTGATCGGTTAATTCTTAATTATTCGATGACTGGTCGTGCATAGACGCGTCAGCGGGTGCGATCGATTATTTTTTAATCACGATCACGAGGGAACTGTGACGTGGGACTGATCGAAAATGACCGTTGGACACGGGAGTCTCGTTTTATCCGACGTTTGGCCGTTTAGCCGGGGACTGAGGTGCCGTGGCAGCGTCCAGCTCGGTTCAACCCCGACGAGCTCGAAAGGCACGAGGAGCGAGTATTCGGTGTCGCCAACGAGGTCAGGTTTTAAGGTAAAACCGGAGCTAGCCTTTGTGAGAGAGCTGGGACGAATTAAATCGCGTACTGCACGAGTGCTCTTACATCATCGGAAGAGCTGGTTTGGCCTTGCCCAGGCGTTTCGCGTTTCAGGGTTCTGATACGTAGCCACGTCGAAACAGAGTTGTAACGAGACATTTCCATTACCATTGGCGAAATCGCGGAGGAATATCTGTATAGGGAACGAAACTCTGGGGAAATTTGCGTGGGAGTTAATTTCTGAACTGTTGCATTTTGGCGTTGACTTCGGAGCAACGACAGATGAAAATTTTGGAAATCTTGCCGAGTTTTAATATTTAAAAGAAACGAAATTGATTCAACAATTTCGAAGTTTTGTAGTTCAATGATATTTTTGAATGAATTTCTGTTTTATTAGATGCCAGAAATTTGTTGTATCCTGGGAGTTTTAGAATCCCAAACTGCAAGCAGGGCTTGATCGGCATTGTTAGAGAAAGGAGAGAATTTTCAAGTTTGAATAGCTCACTATACTTTTCAACTGTGATTAAATTTGTAGTTTAACTGAATTATTGCGTGGAATTAGTTTTCATATTACAATCGCGGGAATAGAATTGTAGCGCTCCAAAACAATTGTGGAGCAGGTCTTCGGATTGAAACTTCATGTTTATGTAGCAAAGCTCACTTATGTGGCTATAATAATAAATATAGCAATATAAAAATTCTCGATGCGCGCTGCGAATAATTCTTAATTCGTTAATCGCGAAAAAAGTGCGAAGTTTGAAATTCTCTACACTCGAAACTTTCTTGGGTTTCGAGGTGCTTCGAGGTCTCGACGCCTCAAGAAACCCACCCCCATTTTAAGAATTCTTTGGACCACTACTGTTATATGATATGCGCGAACAGTATTGACGCTCACTTTTTCGGGAGTGGGCGAGGACGATGTCGAAGTTAACCCGTGCTGTAGATGATACATCTTCGGGGTGAGCACAGACGAAGGTGCGCCGAGGCTACCCGGGGCGACAGCCACGCTCGTCATGGTCATTTCCTACGATGGACGCAGTCCTCGGCTTCGTCGAAGCACCAATCCGCGGCCTTTTGCGATCTTCGTAATTGTTCATTCTCGTTCTGTGGCCACTGGAACATAAATACACACACCTGTCAGCAACCTTTCCCTTCCTCCTCGAGCCTACCTAATCGAGCCAACCCCCAGAACCGTCTCTTAATCTAAAACCAATCAAAACTCTGACTTCGAACAGAAACATCTTCCGCATAAAACAATATTAAATAAATACTGCGCCACTGCATCGATTCTAATAAAATTCTTCCTAAATCTACCTGGGCGTTAAAAAATCACGAGGGTACTCGGTTATTACATTCCTTTCTCAACAATCTTAACCACGCAAGGATAAAAAGAAGCGCTATTAAATCCGCATTTTCTACTTCATATCACCGACTACTTTCCAATGTACACGCCTCCCCGGACCGCCTATATACATAAGTATCGCAGGCTGTTGACAAATGATCCGCGTGTCCACGGTTCACGGTCTACTTAGTAGAAACGGGAATCGCGCGATTCCGCTTTTTAACGTTTTGGAAACTGCGGCGGTTCCATTTTGCTTTTTGCGATCGGCGAGATCGATCGAGACCGTCCCCAGCTGCCGTTCCGGGCGAGGGAAGCGCGAGGACGAAGAAACTGTCCCCTCTTCTTTCCGCGCCCCCGCGGCGCGTTACCGCGGGTGTAAGATCACACCGAAATAGCGATCCGTTGGGCAATCGTTTCGATCGCGTTACGACATTCCACAATGGCACCGTGTAATTTCACTCTCGCCGGCAGATCGCAGTTGCACAATTTTCGTCGCGCCAGACGAGACATTCGGGCGGACCTAGAAAGCGTCTAGGAAATGCTAATTTACCGGAGTGACTGGTCTTGCCCGCAGTGGGTTGCGGCGCGCGGGGCCTCCGGACCAATGTGCCGGGCCGACGGGGACGATCTGGTGCAACGAGCGCGGACCTGTTCCGCCGTAGTGCTGTCACATCCTAAAGCCGTAATACGCAAGTGATATCGCGCATTTTAATCCACCGTAATCGCGTCCTAGCGACGCAGAGGACAGGCTGAACGGTTGCGGAGATTTTAGACGCTGAATTGATAGGTGATATTGGCCATTAGGGAAGAATCGGTTTTGTACACTTTTTTATGGAAGAAAAATTAGGGATTGATAGATATTTGAGTAATCGAGGTAAGACGAGTGAACTTTCTACGCGCTATCGAACCAGGTAAGGAAGGAAACGCAAAAGAATTTGAAACTTGAACAATGTAGGTTGACACGCCTTCCGTAAAATCAACGGTGTAACTTATACTCCCAATACTGTTACTTCGCAACGGTGGGATTCATTGCGATGCACCGGCATGTCGCCGACTGATTTTTATTTAACGATCAGCGTGCCAAGCATTTCAACGAGTTGATCTCATTGCCGATCGCCGTTTGTATGGATTCATCTTATTGACCCCTTTATCATTATACAGTTTATTTATACTATGTTCACTGCCGTTAATAAGTATTAGGACAGTTGTTGTATTTTCAGAAAATGTGATATTTGGTACAGATTCAATACTTTTCACTGCTTTGAATTTAAAATACCAAATACAGTAAAATTTTGTTAGAGCTCTTCAATAAATTTGCAACGTTCTTCAAAATTATTCCACAGGTGTCCTAATATGTACTTACCAACGGCAATGTATATAACTACCTGTATACGTAATAAGGGACCAATTCGTGAAACAATTAGGTTGCAATAAAAATTGATATTTAAAAAGGAAATTTCGTATTTGAAGGGATAACAGAATCGTGCAGTTTATAAGACTTTGTTCCACGGGGAAAATTACTTCCAGTTTGGGCTTTCTATGATTGTAAATTAAGGTCTTCCACGTTCTACTTAGAGAGTTATTAAAAATGCTGCAGTGTGACCGAAAGAAAAGAGCACGAGAGGTAAAATATCGTATTCGACAATCTATATTTCATTTCCTTGTTACACGTCGGCTCCATGTATCGGGCCAATTTGACCTAAATTCACTTAGAGAGTGGACTTGCAAACTCCGCCAGAAGTATTAATAATACGAGATCTCTGAAAAAGGAAGAACGGAGATGACGACTCCAGGGAGATTTCATTTTTGCCAGCGTTCATTTAACCAGAGCGAACATGATCTCGTTGGGTGGTTAAGTGACCCGATAACGGTTTACGAGAGAAACGGTTACCGGCTGGCGGGGACAGAGAAAACGGGCAGATGAAATGAAAATATTAGCAAACGGAAAAGTGAAAAGGAGACAGACGAGCAGATATCGTACGTGCGCAGAAAGAAATAAGAAGACATTCCTCGATATTGTTGATTCTTTATAAAAAGTAAGTTAAATAAATGTGCTGTGAATATCACCAGCCTCCCCAATATTTTCATCTCATCGAGATCCTCTTGTCTTTTGTTAAGTGGAAGTAGTTGAAGTCTTAACTATAAAACCTGGCAAAATAAAAACATGAACCAATAAGAGTATCACGAATATCTATAATGTTAAATTAACTTTGTAAGTTATGAAAATTAAGAATTGTAATGCCATTATTTGTATCTGGTAACTGGTGATATTTCTTTCGTTTGATCAAACACAGAAGTAGGTATATACCTATCTATTTTGAAAATTAACAATAAGATGCAATTTGATGATTTGCCTGTCCTCTCGCTCAAAGAGTAAAAGCATAGAAGCACATTCAATTAAACAAGTAAACCAATAAAAAACCGTAGGTTGAAGTACTAACTTTCTAACCGAAAGTTTCCAAGCCCTTCCCATAATTCTTAAACAAAATCCGAGCGTCACTGTTTACAAAAGAGGCAACTGACGAGGAATAATTTCACTTTTAGTAATTAATCCTGCCACGTTTACATCTCGATAGAGAATCTAAGGGAGGCGTAGCGGCTCAGATATCGATTTCGTAAGAGCTGGAGAAATCGGCGTCCGTTTTTACGGCTCACCTAGTCGAAACAGTTGAAGATGTTAAAACAATCAACGGAGATAACAGCCGCGATTCAGAAATCCGCGATTCTTCCCTCTTTCGTGAAAGAAAAGAAGAACAGAGGAAAAGTCGAAAGAAGCGCCAAGACCAGAGCGTGAACATCAGTTTATCATCCTTTCTATGCAGAACGTATCCATCCTGTTCTTCGTATAGTTTTATCACTCTCACTCTCCAAAGGCAACGCGAAAAATGTCTAATGAGTTCCTTTTAACGGCTTCTCTTGTCAGTCGGAGCTTGACATGCTCGCTACTTTGCATTTGGCATTGCATCGTCATGCAAATCAGTTATTAATTCATCGATATATTTTATTTAAAGTACTTCCAAGTTAGGTGTAAGATATTGAATCTATGCAAATAAACAAATAACGGAACTGTTGAAAGAAAAAACAGTATTTCGAAGACATGGAAAGATTTCCACAGACTTAAATTTCATCGTGTAATCGAAGATTCTTGTTATTTTAAATAAATAATGAAATAATGTTTTCCCCCAAAGAGTATTTCTAGGTTTATTTTAAACGACGAAGTTGTTTATTTTCTTCAGTATCCTCTGCTATTTGCGTAAATTATATACGAACGTTCTGCGGAGGATTTCCTTTCGTACAGGAAAAGAAAATTCTAATCATTGGTCAATGACTATATAATCTTTAAATATTTGTATCGATAAGTACGGATTAATATTCATGTAATACCTACATCGAATAATTCATTTATTTTTGGACCGAGCATAACAACTGCTGTATTTGAAACTGGTTTAAACTGGTAAGATTAAGCTGGTTTGAATATGCAGATTCTTATATTATTTTCTATAAATTTGTAACACTACAATATTTAAATATCACGATGACACTGTTTACAATATTCGTAAAAGCAAAAGGTACAGCACTACAGAATGCTTGATGAAGCTCGCACCTGTACCATCGCAAAAAAAAACGCAAATTAATGTTCAAACGATGATTAACACTCGCGACAAGAAAAAACTCGTTTTGCATCTTCAGTGATAAGGTATTATTATGACGTCTGCTCCCCCAACAATTAATTCTGCGACAGACCTTTTGAAGCTGGCAAAAAAAAAGTAACCCGCATAGATTTTACCATAACCAGTTAATAATTAGTAGCACGTCAGAAAATGCATTGTAAATCTGTTTTAATAGTAGGTTACACGAATGATCCATTTGCAGTGCGAAAATACACGAAGGTGATCGCGGTGAAAGATTTTTATATTGAAATCTTGTTGTTTCGTGACACTTTCACAGGCTCAACGATTATCGCCGCTTTAAATCTCTCGCCGATGAAATTTGCATGCTTGGGTAAAAAATGTGTTTCTAGCACATCTTGCTGTCCCGTGTTTTCTTAAAACCCGCTGCATGTTCTACGAGCATAACGAGACTATACTTTATGGCCGTATTAATGTTCGTGAACCAATTTGAAGAGATATCTCAAGTAAACCGTGGATCAGGATCCGATTACACTTAACCCTTAATTACTACATTATAGATCACTTATAAATGTTTCATTACGAAGATAAAATATGATTAATCACTTCCAAAGAATAATGCAAAACGAAAGGAATATTTCCAGTAAATGATATGTCTTAAATATCAATTTAATACCTCTTTAGGCTTGCACAAAAAAATATAGTTTTCAATGTTAATGCTCAAAATTTAAAAGTGCTGATGGTTCATTTTAAGTGTAAAATTTAAAAGCAATCGTTAAACATAATCTTAGAAATGAGTGTCGATCTTTTGATGACCATTCATCTCAAAGATTGATTATACAAAGGATATCGACAACAATCCTCACGTCCATAAACTTATGAGAATGCAAATGGCTACTTCGTTACTCCAAATCCACTTTTGAACGGTTTGTATATTACGAAAAAGGTTTATCACGCAAATGATTGGACGAAGAGAAACAGGCAAAAGACTTCGTCTGAAAAGAACGACGACACTAATGGTCGTATGCAAACACTTGCTGGCTGTTACTTCTCAAAACCTTGGATAATAATCGCGTCAGAAGCACATTGAAAACAGACTGGAGAAATGCACTTGAAATTAGCGGGAAAACAAGCAGCATTAGTGAATAGATGGAAAACGATCTTGTTACACGATAACGCAACACCTCGCGCGTCAAGGCTGCCGGTGGAGAAACTTCATGAATCAGAATATGAAGTCTTACCATATCCTGCCTATTCCCTAATCATTCGCCTACAGACTTTTATAGCTTCACGCAAATTCATCCTCTTTTACAGCATAAACTCTTATAAAATGAAAAATCCCTCCCTCACTTTCAACGAATGTGTAACGTTTATAAAACCGAGATAGCGAAATTGATCATTGGAAGAGGTTCGAGAAATCATACAGAAGCTGTCCAACACTTTGAGAATTTAAACTTTTATAATGTCTACTAAATCTTTATGAGAGCAGTACCAATGAATTTATTGGCAGTACTTTCACGAAGACCTAATGGGGACTATAGAAATTACAATTTTTATTAAAGCCATGTCGAGCTTGTTTCAGAGGATACAGTGCTGGAAATATTTATTGTAACATTCCAATATTAACCACGTTATCACTCATACCTCTTTCATTACTAGTACGTAGAAAAATATTATTGCAAAAATACCTGCTACATAAATTTGTGAGTGATGCAATAAATATTTTCTGTAAGATGTACGAAACTCTCGGACAACACTTTCGACGGATTGCAGAAAATGTCGACGTGAGAACGCGCCAACGCCAATCGGCGTTAAGGAAAGGATAAATTTTTAAGAATGTTACACGCCTTTGAAATTCGATTGGGAGAAACGCGATGTTTCACCTGCAGGCACACGGTGCTACTTTTAACGCCGCTTTTAGCTCGCATAAAATTGACGGTAACAAATTACAGTTTCGCCGAAGAAAGGAAGGCAAGAACCTGTACGCGCGGAGAAACCCTCCGATAACCTTTCTTACCTCCACAATCGATCCAGCCGCTAACATAATTTCGTTTTTCTCTCGCTTTTACCGCGATACCGAAAGCACGCCGAGGAAAGAAACGAACGAGTTTCTTCGTGAAACTCAAGCCGCTCTAGCATCTAGTAGAAGACAGCTCGAGCTGTTACGCGAACCTGATCGCCTTCCTTCTGCCACTTCATATGTATATGTACACTATCGTGCAAAAGTTTCTTGCACGTGTCAATCACAGGGGTGTTTGTTAATTCCGTGGCAAGCCTAGCGTTAAATAAACGCACAGATGACGGCGGTTAAGTGAAATGTACATCCAAGTGTTCTTTTTATCAGTGTCTATCGTTTTTGGTTCATCACAGTTCGTCTTTCATAGCTACGGGTTGTTTTTCAGTTATGATACTTTCCATTTTTACATCTCCGATTTTTTTAAAAAATTAGATTTTGGTGTTTGGCAAATGCCAAGGGCGGTAACTTTTAGCGGGAAAATTTACTGAAAATTAAGAAATATGGATTTGGACAGTTTTACCAAGCCAACGATGTGCTCAAATATTGTTTTCATTTTAATAACGATTTTTGAAGATTGAATATGTGATGTTCGGAGATATCCTCTCTAGGATACTTGGTGATTAACAGTTATGTAACCTTTGGAGAGCTGTGAGTAGGTGTCAATGATAGTGTAGAGTTGTACTATGGAAACTTGTAAGTTGCATGTGTATAAGTTTATGTAACAAATTTCGGCTAAACCAGGTGAAGGATATCTTCTCCCACCTTTTTATATATTCATAGATTAAGCAGTGGTCAATCACCCACGCTCCGTTTTGCGTTCACCCACAAAATGCGATTTATTTCAACATACGTGAAGCAACTAGAAAGGTAATAAGTGTAAATGGTAAAATAAATTTCTTCACAAGTTGCTTCACTTAAAATTCTACCACATGCACGTGTAATCGATCAATACACCATTTAGTAAATCTCGATATGAATCACTACTAGCTTTCGCGTTTGTGTATGTACAATGTCAACACTCGACACGATCGTGATATATTGTCGTGATCTATTCTCAATCGGTCTTGCTATCTCACTGTCAAGATCAACTATCAATTCCTACCAGATTATCGATGTGGCACGCTCCAGTACCTAATGGCAAATATACGACACTAAGTAGTGATTTTTCTTTTGTAGAACTTTCAAGTTGAATCGAAGCAATTCAAAAGTAATTATAATATTTTGCTTTGTTTTGTCTGTACTCAGTAGAATTTCGAACTAATATTTATCGAAAAACCAAATTTTCTGTCACCACATTCCTTCTCTAATTTCCACTCATTTCTTCGTTTCTCATCACTCACAGGGGCGGATTTGGGCTTGGGCTAAGGAGGCTGCAGCCTGGGCTGGTAAATTTTGGGGAGCGACAGCAGTTGGGGAACGACAAATTTTGGAGAGTGTCAAACTTTTGGGAGCGATAAATTTTGGAGAGTGTCAAACTTTTGGGAGCGATAAATTTTGGGGAGCGACAAAATTTGGGGGCGATAAATTTTGGGGAGCAACAAAATCTGGGAAGCGAAAAATTTTGGGGAGCAACAAAATCTGGGAAGCGAAAAATTTTTCGAATCAAGAAAATTTGGGAAGCGAAAAATGTTGGAGTGTGTCAAATTTTGGGGGGCGACAAATTTTGGAAAGCGACAAATTTTGGGGAGCGACAAATTATGGAGGGCGATAAATTTTGGGGAGCGACAAATTTGGAGCGAAAGAAATTCGAAAAGGTTTAAACACAGAGGCTCGAGACAGCTTTAAAAACAATTCCCTTTTTTCATGTAGCGAATTAGCACTAATTCATATGTGAGTTGCCATATTGAATTAATTTTGAAATTGTCTCGACTCTTAAATCAAAATATTTAATATTTCGCGGAAAGGGCGGCAGACGCTTGTTATCCTAGGAGCGCCAAATCTTCAAATCCGCCCCGGCCATACCACGTATTTCTGGACATGTTGTACAAATGATACTATAGTTGTATTGTGATCGAAACTTTTGACCGGTAGTGTATGTATCCCAAGATGCTTCCACCTTTCTGTACCTAGGTAAACGTACTTTCCTCGCTCCATGAAAGTGGATTCTCTTTGGGCGTGAGTCGCGTGTACGCGGCTCGATTCTGGAGTGAATGGTATAAATCAGAGTCGAAAGAATCGAAGTCGATCGACGGTTCGCATGCCCGCCTTTCACGAAACTATTCCACGATGCATTATACGTGCAGCACCGCGAGCGTACCTCAAGTGGTATGATTTTATGCACGAACTGATTTCAATGCTAATATCCAATTAATTTGAATATTCACATAATTTTGCAATTGTTTATTAGCCGTACGTTAGACGGCGGCTGAACTGCAGAAAGTTGCTGCAGACTTTTCTGCTTACATAGAAAATACAGGCGAGTGGAATAAAAATTGTGTTTGCAATAAAATTTAATGAGCAAGCATGTATTGCCATGGATTATGCACGAGCAGATAGATAATACGTGGCTACGTAAATGTAGCTCTATATGCAAGCTTCTATCGATAGAGAAGAAAGTAGAATCGATTAGTATCTCCAATAGAAATACTGTACGCAACATTAAAAGCAGCGTTGCATAAAAGTGCTATAAAATTCCAAGCCTTCACTCCTTTCCGAATGAAATCCGCATATAAATCATAAATCGGGCACCCAATTAGGGTTTCCAATGTGCAACGAAATTATTAGCCGCGGCAAGAGTTTGATGTACAATCTTGTTTTATATAAAAAACGAATAACAACAAATCACGAAATTTTTCTTAAACTCCGATCCAATAAAATCGACATATTTTAAAAGAAGTAGACATAGAAAACAAATACGACCGCAACAAGAAAAATAACATTCTGCGACTAAAAACCGAAAAAAATTTCCAGTACATACCAGTAACCTGTGTAAACAAAATTCTCCACCCTTCAGTTTAAAAATAGAAAAAGAAAGTCACCAAATTCCATCGATTTCCGACGCACTGTTAAATTTTCTATTCCATGAAAGCCACTTTATTACCAAGAAGATCGCACAAAGCCACGGAAAAAAAACCAAAAACTGGCTACCACCACCAACAACTCTCCAACTCGCTGCAGCACAGGCTATTAGAGGCTGCGAATTCCAGGAACACGATTGCGAGAGCACTGTACAAACACGAATACAGGTGTTTCCACGTGAAAAGGTAAAGAAAAACGCGCAGACAATGCACCGGGCAACATTGAATTCAGTTCGGAGAGGGGTGCAGATGCACGAACAATCGACGCATCAGAATTCAAACGGGCTTCCATCTGAAACGCTCCTTACGCGTTTCCCTATGGCCTCCTATTGAACAGGCGGGCACGTGTGCATTGTTAAATTATGTAAGTCCTTATTGACTTGCATATAGGAAGGTAAAATTTCTTCGCGCCCAAGCATGTAATGTGGCCTAACCTACTCCCACCTACAATGTAGGTAGACGGCTTTCTTCGCTTCAAGAAAGTAGCCTCTGTTGGGGCGTGCATCGCGGATATACCCGCGTGGCCATTTTTTTTACGCAAGTTCGATCTCTCCCGTACTACCTTTCCCCTGTCCCTTTCGCAGCCGCCTTCCCGAGCGTTTCCATCTTCAGATGCATTTGCATACGGCCGATCAGCGAGCTGTGCCCCGGCTAACGTACGAGTGATACCTACTTATTTTTTTGCCGTTTCTCTATGCCGGTTATCACGCGACAGCGGCGGGTCGACGCGAGAAATTGCGCGTACGGAGATCGTATCGCACGAGAACGAATCCGAAGCCCCCGAGATGAACGATTCGCAAGGGCTATTAAGCTGTTCGCGTGAAACCGACTGGCAAAGTGATTTTCTGTTCCGTTAACACTCCGTGCTCGACGATCGCTAAATACAAACGCTGCCACGATGCTATCGTGTAATTATGTTGTTACTATTATCGGATGCCCCGTCACTGATTACACGACGGTGAAAAATTGTTGCTGCATTCGGCGGAGCTCCAGCAAACGTAGACTGCACACATACAAACGTATATTGGATTCGGGGTCCATTTTGACCGATTAATTTTGGTACAATGAATTAAACTCTTCATCCCTTCGAGAAGTATTATGATATACAGTTGAAAATTTAACGCGGGCCAAAATGGACCCGTCATCTGTCTGGCGAGGGTTCAAGGGAACTGATTCGTGGAGTGTTTGTTGGAATAAATGCGGCTCTGGTAAAAGGCTAAGTAGTAAATTTTGGGCGAAAGAAAATGAAAAAGGTAGCGAAATATTTTTGTTTGTTCTGAGCGAACGAACTTTGGCATGGGTCTAAATTTTAAATAATGTATGGGTTGCGTGTTATTTACGTTCTTCTCGAAATGCTCGGGTTTTGTTTAATCTGCACTAAGGTAGATGACCCCATTACCGACCACGTCCCCACTCCCCATTAGTGACCAATTATTCATTTATTAATGTTTATTGCAACATAGAAAGCGAAATATCAACCAGAAAGTTCAGAAATTATAATTAGAGGTGTTTCATTTATTGTTTCATACGTTATTTATGTAGCCGTACATTCATCTCTAAGTAAATTCACATGTAAATTAGGACTTGGTCATTGACATGAAAGTTGACAGATTCTAATAACGTGAGGTTATACTACAGATATCATTAAAGTCGCAAATTTTACAATAAAAATACATGGATCCGTGCAGTAACTTACTCAAATTAACTAGAAATATATACAGAATTATAAAATAAAAAGAAAATATTCATTTTCTTTCATTATTGTAGCAGACAATCGTGGTCGGAAATAGGTACCGTCAAAGACCGGTCTGTACCAGTTTTCGGACATTTTACAAGTGGTGTTGTTAGACCTAACTAAAGTACTCAAGTAATTTTTTAATTATTAAATTTTGAGTACATTTGATTTGTACTCACAATTGAGTACAAAAAGTACTAACATAAATATATTTTCTTTAGAAAATAGTGGTGAAAACAAAGATAAAGGATCAAAAACGCGCGAAATACAGTAATTCGTCGTTATTGTCCCGTTTTTACCATGCGTAATAGTCCCGCTCACTATCCCCACCATTTCTTGGAATCCTTCAGTCGAGAGTGAGAGAATCCGAGAACGTGCGAGAGAACAAAAGAGTCGACACGAAGTTGTCGTCGGCTACGAATAGTTTCCGCATCGCGTTGTTGTCCCGCCGCCAGCCACGTTCGTCGGGACTATTACGACGAATTACTGTACACGGAAACCGAGTTAATTGAAGCAATATGTAAAATAAAATCTGGAGTACCCATATGTAAGGTCAGCCGTGAATTTGGTATTCCTAAAACCACATTGTTATATAAGAAAAAGGAGCCCATAACATCGATAATTGTTTAATTTTCATAAAATGTTAATAAAAATAGTTTGTTATACTCACGAACAGAAATTTAATAAACAAAATGATGCATTTACAATGGGGGAAACTGCTGGTCAATAATGGGGACGTGAGACGGTCGATAGATGGTACAAGTTGGTCAATAAAGGGGACATCAGGTCCAATACAATTTTCACCATAATTTTTGTGTAAATAGTCAAATATCACTCTAAAACTAATTTGATTAAGAAACTAGAGACTTAAAAAAATACAATGATCCATACTTTACTCAAACATTGTCGTATATTAGTAAAAAAATTACTATTTCGAACCAGTCACACTCTTAAACGGTCGCTAATGGGGACATTTACCTTATTTATACCTTCATGCATTTCTACTGCAACTTCCTTACTCGCTGATCATTTACACGTTTCGTGAGTATTTACTGCAGGCAATGTTCAGCGACTGAAAGAAGATCAACAAACGCTGCCTTCTACAATCACCGCGCCTACATAATATCGCACTGTGTAATCTTGCTGTGACTAAGGAAAAGATCGTTTCCTGCCAGACGTGCATTAGTAACAACTTTTACGGTCAATTCGTGCTGCTTGCGGAAATGCACGTTCCCGGTGGGTTTGGTAGGAAGAGCAACGCAAGAATCTCAAGCGCCCCGCGTCACGGCTAGGATGGAGCACGACGTCTGTTGATAAATTGGCGTTAATTTCTGCTTATATCGCTGGCATACCGAGCTTTCCTTCAATAGAAATGGATTAATGGTTGCTCGAAACCGGATTTCCTCCTTTACGCACGAGATAACATCGGATTAAACCTGGATCGATCGATTTCCATTTTCGCCTCTCCGTCAACGCGCCTAAGTCGCTCGTTTTTCCATTTGCACCCGGAGATCGAAATCTGTTGCCGTCATTTATTCTAAATTAAATCTCGCGCGAACGCCACCATTATAAATTACTATATGCGGCTTGGCACGCACCGCCTCGACGTAAATCGTCGTATTCGTTACAAAAGCCGTCGTGGAAGAAGATGCTGGAGGAATTATTTCCGCTCTACGAAATGGTATTAAAACGTGACGTTCTTGTGAAGAATTGTTTATCACCCCTTCCTTTAGTAGGTACTTATTAAATCTCATTTAACTGTCCAGACAAAATCATTTTATAACTTTTTTCACAATTTAAGTTTTAAGTGACCACGAATATCGCAATTTTTGTTTTGATATAAATTTTTTTACCATTTTCCAGAACACCGGTGCCTCTATTAGCAAGGCTACACCTCTGCGATTGTGTAATCAGGAATTTGTCACACCTCGCAAATTGGTTCTGTTCACACATTTTCTGTGTGCGTTGCATAACTTGTATGTTATTGTATGTTCTATTCAGTGGCGGTTTTAAGGAAAATGGCCCAGGTGGCAAACGTTCTGGGACACCCTGTATACTCAACAGAATTAGAAATAAATTTACGCGCGTGTGGTATGAAAATTATGGGAGGAAAAATGTAGATTTGAATAGAATCATAATTTTTTTGGAAGATGTGGGCCTTCTGAGCGGGGACCCCGGCGGCAACTGCTCATCGGCCGCTCATTAAATCCGCAACTGGTTCTATTCCATGAACCATGTACATACTGCAAAAAAACCTCTAAAGTATACACCTACCCGCTACATGCAGCGCGAGCAAAATTGTAGCAGCAAAAAGTATAAGTGAGAAGCATTCGTAGATTGCAAATGGAACGTAACGTGACGCTATTACGGTATTCGTAAACATTTGCGAATACCCGAACGTCAGGCATGTAAACGTGGTGACCTTCGATCGACTATACTACAATGTTTATTGGACCAATCTTTCACGCCTACTAGATACACCAATAAGTACATTCGATCCTACAGTCGCAAATAATTTCAGAAAAAATTATGAATTTGAAAAAATGTGATTTAAAACAGATTTTTCTTTTAATACTCGCGGAACGTTTCTAATTTCAAGACGGACTTGAAAATAGAAAACTGATGCTATTTAACTATTGCCTCGCAGGAATAAATTTTTCTGACAGAAAGAATTTCTATTTGGTTTATCTGATAAAGACAAATGGACTCCCACAGGATTAAAGTTTAATTTCTCGCTGTAAAATTGTTCTCGAAGCAAAGAGGGTGTAGCTCGTGCTAAATATTCCAATTGCCACCTGCAGCGTTAATTTTTTGTCTCGCCTCGCAAGTTACCTTGGCACTAAATCCCGGGTATAATTATATCTACACCAAAATCACATGTAATTCTACACCGAGGAGAAAAAAGCGTTACGTCTGCCAAACATTTTAAGTGGCACTCTACTCCTATAATCTCTTTTTTTGCGCAGGGACGGTAACTCACGTGTCAATGCGCACAGACACGTGGACGTTTTTAATCCCATGCGATAGTCTCGCGGAGCCATCGAACAAAGTCATGCTCCGTTTACTTTGGGCCAGCAACGAGGACAGCGTGTATGAAACTGTTGCCCGTGTAAAATAGGTACCAGTGCAATGCTTCCGCCAGGCATTGTCAGATAAATTATTCAAGCTGACGCTCGGCTGTTCAGCGAGAAGAAAATTTAATTCAATTTATGCTCAACCGAACCACTCATTGATCTATCTTTTGGGACGTTCGGTTAACGTGGATTTATTTTATTACGCCACGAGTATAGGTCCCAGGTGTCGTGCACCGTTATTTCTAGTAACATTAACATATAGTTGACGATTTAATCGAGGTGGAATGTAAATTTAAATACCTTTAAGTGGCAAAAACACTGCTGCGGGATCGTTCAGAATATTTTAAATGATTGAAGAAGTAAAGTGATATAAAAACATATCGAAGAGTGCGTTGCATATTTTCCTAGATTTCTTAGTACTAACTAATTTTCTACATTTCTAGCAAAATACTCAAGTTCGATCTTAAATTCGAATAAAAACGATGGAAGTAACAACAGTTGCAAGAATTAAATTGAATATTAAGAAGCTGCAAGTTTTCATTGCTCGTAAAAGAAATTACCTACTATTCAAATTAATTATTATTATTATTATTATTATTATTATTGTTAACGGGTAAAACCCTTTGGAAGCAGAAGATTCATAGCAAGAAGCAAAATATACATGTAAGCATTACAAATTAATTAAAATTAAAGTTGAGTAACATAAAGTTAATAACTAATCGCTGTGAAGAATCGTAAAAAGAATCGTTCCATTAGTGGAAATGCCAAAAATGGTTGGCATTATAATAGAAGAATGTGGGTTAAAGCCGTTCCGATCGGACAGGAAGAGGCACAAGAGAAACCGAAGGAAGCATGGAATCACATCGAAACGGAAACTACGCTTCAAGTTAATCGTACGTTCCGTGAGTACTCATCAATGATATGTGAAGATGTTATTCGAATGTCTAGCAATCGGAAGGCGAAGACAATGGCCTCTGCTCGTGCATCGCGCTCTTCCGGAGACAGGGTTAACAGCCTCTGCCACTAGATTATCGTCCCGTGATTATATCCTTCGCTATGCAGAGAAACTATGGAAAATATGCTTGGTCAGTGGAGCAAGATTGTAATTTACCAATAACACAGTGACAATCCATGGTCAACATTCCTTGCACCAGCACACCACTAGTTGCTCACACTAATACAGTGTTGCATGCACTAAAATACAACTAGTTGCGTACACTGGAACGCTGACTACATACGCAAGCAAAATAGAAGCACAATTCAGCTGTAAAATAAATTCTGAAGCTAAACACAAAGGCTCGCCATTCTTACGAGTAACAAAGCTTTCGGCAGAGTTGGGCATTAGATGAATAAAAAATTATTTAAACACTTTATCTTGACCCGTTGTCGAGTAACGATAACTCCAGTTATCTTTATTCGACGAGTAACGAATAAAATCTTTTATTCTAGTCTTATCTTTTATTCGAACTCAAAATTGTTATTCTAATAAATTTTCTAGTAATTTATGGCTTTTGACAGTTTTGACAAGACAACGACCACTTTACAGGGGACATTATTTGTTCCAAATAGTACATATGTAATATTACCATTACCCAAAGATAATATTTGCAATATTGTGTGACAAGAATAAAAGTCTGAAGAGAATGGCACATTTTACGAATGCTTATTGTTCTAGAGTTATTAACCATAAGAATTGTTGCACCGTACAGGCAATAACAACGGCATTCGATCGTGATTGTGGCTCCGAGCAGCATAACGATTCGTAAAAGGTAAGAAGGAGGAATTTGTACGTACGAGACAAAGAGACCAGGGACAGTGGGCAGTGAAAAAGCAGAGGAGAAGAGAGACGGGGAGCAGGACAGGAAGAAAGTCGATGTTTCCTTTCTCGATAGCGAGAATTCAAACCGGTCGCCCATCGCGTTTCCAAGTTTTTGCTCCCGAGCATTCGCCGTGGCGAACGGTTCATCGGCGACGGGGCCTAAACGGGTCATCTCCATTTGTCTTCTCTTCGTAGCGTTAAATTCGTTGGAAGGCCTCCACTAAGAAGCTATCACTCGCGGCGGGATAATTGTCAAGGGAGACGGAATCGTTTACCAGCCGAGGCTGCGCTAATAAATCTTGCGAACCCTTTTACAGCCCCCTCTCCGAGATCCATCGACAGCTTTCGGGGGAATTATTATTATTTATTAACGGGGCAGAAACGTATCTCGGGTCTGCGCGGCTCGTTTGCTTCAACCGTAAAAGTGATTTCGCGGAAAGCGTGTCCAGCGAGGACAGTCGATCGGATCGAAACAGGCCTTTGGAGATCCGGCTCACGGTCTCCATTGAACTCTGCAACTGTGACTGGCCGAGGCGGACTGAAACTAACCACTGCCTTTGTGTTCCTTTTCGTGAGTAGGTTACCCACACGAGGAACACACCGTGGCATTCGACTATTTGCTTGTCTATTGACACACTTCGCCGGCGTGGCGTAATGTTGACTACGCGAGACGCTGAAACCGCTGCATCGATTCCGCGCTGCCTCCGTGCGAAGTTCGTAGTCGCGCTCGCGAAGTTTCATTAGCGGCAAATGCACACGTTCGTGCAGAAGAAGATACCGTTGCCAGCTAAACGCTCCTGCCGTTCCTTAATAAATAAGTCGCTATGTAACTGTAACGAGAAGCCCTGACCTAGTCTCTATTAACTCTGTTAATTGGACACCCAGTTTTGTGTAAAAAGCTCGGTTCTCTGATTCGGGTAATAAATTTTAGCTTGAAAATAAATAATGTGGTTATGAATGTATATTCTGTACTGGGGGCGTGCATTTTACTAATTACCACTGTCTTGGTAAGTGTCAAGAATTTGCTGCTCGCTCTTAACTGTTCCCCAGTTCTGATGTTTGGTTATAACATGGTAGAAAGTTGATTAGTTATTTGAGAACAGTTAAGTTGTTAAGTTGTTTTCTACTCCGTCCTACATAAACAAGGATGAAACTTAAAGGATAACGCTTCTATATTATAGAGTAGAGTAGTCGACTGCTGGTTAGCAGTTTTTTCATTATAACTCTAAGAAGTATGAAACTTCAGTGTTCACAAGATTGAAGTTTCTGTGTTTAGGTATGCTTGAAGCAGTTATATAAATATTTATGTAACAGCTACATTTTCTTGTTTAATTAAGGATTTTCTTTAAGTTAATGTTTTGACTTCTAACGATCTTCTTTATTATTTCATTAACAGTGATTGTATAATTGAAGTGTTCCAGGAGAGAAAGCTAAGTAGTCGTGTTTGCAGTCTCAGTCGGCTCTGTTTGCCGAATAACGTTACTCGTCGACTTAATAACCAAATATTCCATTTATCGAAATTTTGTGATTGACTAACGGTTGCTCGTGAAAGCCCACGTCGAATCGGAGAATGGAATGGGAACGAATACAGAATGGAAACCAACAAAGGCGATCTCCAAATGAGTATGTACAAATTGAGGAATTTAAAGTAATTAAAAAGTTTTGACCTTGTAAAATATTAAACTGGTTCGTGACAATTAGTTTCACACAAAAAAATTGATTTCCAGAACTTTTAAAGTTAAATAGTTTATCTATCCATACCTCAACGCCATTGTATATTAATTGTTCCTCTGCTTTCTTTAATACTTGTTACAAAATATTTAATTTCCTCTATTTTACACGGTCCACTGACGTGAAAGTAAGCAGAGTACAATGCAAACTGTGAATCAGCATTGCAACTTCAGAGAGACACAACTCCGTCAAGAGTTCACTAACTTAAGATCTCATTTAAACGCGACGAGACGCGTAAACAGTTTCTTGATCCAGTGAAACGCGCCGAGTTCGAAACAAAAGTGGGAACAAGTCAACCTTCACGGCTTTCAAAGAGTGAAGGTTTTACTTACATTAGCAATATTAATAGGGAATCGTGCCTCTCAGTACTTTTCCTCAACACACAAACAGTTAATAAATATTCAGGAAAAAACCGTTTACTTTCATGTACCCTGTGTCACACTTCTCCCTCAAGTGTTGGCCAAGGCAGCTTGATTGTAATTGCATACCAACTATGCGAGGATAGGTAATTAATCAGCTCTCATTTTATCGAGCGTGATTGGAATTACAAAGTTTATGAAAAACACGTTAGGCACACCAGTGGCACACTCAGGATTTAGAGGGGAGCCGACTTGAAGGGATAAAAATATTTTTCATGCAAATTCAATAAAATTCATTAGGCGATTACACAAATTTATTTAAAGAATAAAATGCAGTTTTCTTTTCTTTCTACAAAGCTCTTGAATTACTTCAGTCGCGGTTACATTAATCTCCTTTTTCCTTTTTCTTTCGGGGGTGGCCCCTTGGTCCCCTCTGGGTGCGCCACTGCTTCACACTCCTCACCAAAAGACCGCGGGTCTTTTTTTACCCAATCGTGTTTTGATTTCTTTGAACCTACTATGGTCCTTTAGTCTTTTTTTTATCCACTCGCGTTTTCACTTGATCGAGGATTTGATCAGTAAAATTTTAAAGAAGATTTTTTTAGCTCTCGAATTTGGTTTTAGTTGTAAACCAATTATCTGCTTATTCAGCTCTCGTTGTACAGAGTACTTCCACCGGCACGTGCCCTTTCAGCACAATTTGCCTCCGGCGAAATTCGAGACGCTCTATTAACACCGTCTCCTGTTACCACACAAAAAAATGTTTCTTTTAATAGGAGAGTGATTCGTCATGTTCGTCACGCACCGCCATCCTTCCAGCGTGACTTGTTCATCGACCAAGTGACTTTAACACGACTCGTTGCTATTGCCATTCCCAAAGCGGCATATACATGCATCCATGCGACCCATGCACACGTATTATCGACCTCAACACGCCAGTGCATCGAATCAGAAAAGGTTACTAGGTTTCGCGTTGCGCAACCATGTCGTCGCGCCTTCCTCCAGGAGCAAGCTCCTTGGTCGCTGAAATTTCCCTCGAATTTTCGATCAAATTGAATGGGAATGTCCACTCGCGGCGGTTCGCTCCAAAAAAGGCTAACTCGAAAAATGGTATCGCCTCGCGTGCAGGCAGGTGCGTTATTCACGCTGAATATCAAGTGTTTAATATTAAACAGCAATCATTCACCATTTCCACGGTTAAGCAGGAATTGAATGCGGTGTGGAAACGGAGAAAACGGAGTTCACTTTCACGAGAGGAATGAATCTCACACTATTTAACTACGGTAATCCGAAAATTACGATTTTTTTACACTTTGCAGGTTCGTGGGGTACCTTAATGGAATTTTAGACAATTTTTCTTTTTTCCCACTTTTTGATTCTTCAGGGTGAAAATACCCCTTCAAGGTTAACGTGTGTTTTAGTGGGATAAAAAAATTGTTAGAATGAAAATTTAATGGTTTTTTTATACTCTATAATACTGTGCAATCAAATTGTTTGAAATTTGTAGTTTAAGTAAGAAACGTTCTCCACTGCAAATTTAAAACAATTTGATTGCATAGTATTATAGAGCATAACAAACTATTTAATTTTCATTCTAACAATTTTGTTACACCTACTAAAACACGCATTAACCTTTAAGGGGTGTTTTCACCGCGAAGGACCAAAATTTAGCAGAAAAGAAAAATTGTTTGAATTTTCTAGTAACAGCCCCTACAGACCTGCAGAGTTTAAATAAAAGCTTCCCGTTGCTCCTGATTCCTTTTTTCCATGCTGTCGTTGGCCAATATTTGCAAAATCTTGCTGTCTTTATACTGCTTAAAATAATATCCTGTTCCTTTTTTAATGTTTCAGTGACGACGCCCTTGCAAGCTGAGCAATCTTTGCTTAAAACGGTTCCTGATCCAGCGAATGATAATAGTGTTTCGGGGTCAACTGTTCCACGTGACCAGCCTCTGAAAGTAGTCAGGGAGACGATAATTTTTCGCGTTCTCGGATGATATATCTGATCCTCGTGTCTATAGGAAACCTGTTTCGACGGCCTTTAAATGATAATCGTCGTTTACTGCAATTATATTCGACCGTGCGCATCGGCGAAGCGCATACCTAGTCCTCGTGAATTGTGAGCGAAAATGTTTCTTCGCCACCTTTCGATTTTTCGGCAAGTTAAGAGGATCTGCCTAGGGAATTTCGTGATATACAATGTTTATAAAATTAGGTAAAGTTGTATATCATGTTGTGACGAGAAAGATATCAAATATTTTTATAACTATAAAGTATGACCCAATTCCAAAGAAATATCTTAATAATACTATTACAAGAAGAATACTTTGCGAATGAATTTTGGAAGAGATGCAAAAAGAACTCCTTGTTCCATAGAAAGCAAAAAAATTTAAAACAATTCCACATCCTTTCGAATAATTATAGAATTCAGAAAATCTACCCTACGAAGGTCTTGAATTCGCAAAGAGAAGATAAGCACGTACTTACAGAGTAACCAAAACGAAAGTGCAGCTTAAACATCATCTTCATCAAAATTAGCTGAAAAATCTATACTACCAGACAATTTTTCATAAATATACTGCACGACCTTACACTCTTGAATTCGGTGCCGCAAGAAAGCCTTTCCCCTAAAGACAAACAACGAGCCAAAATGCAATAAACGAGGATCCCAGTGAAAGGGAAAAGAAATCGAGCACCGAAAAGGAACCAGGCAAGTACACACTCCGGAAGTGTCCCCCGAAACGATGTTCGACGCGTTCGTCGCGCGGTTCGCCGTTGCGTTTCCGGTTGAACCGTATGCCTACACACCTCGACCTCTTTCTTCCCTGGTTTTTTGGCCCCCGCTCACGAACTCGCGTAATTACAGCTGATACGGATTTTCGCAGTTCCCTTCGTGCCCCCCGGCTGCCTCGAATCAACCGAGAAAGAGTTGCACTCTCGCCCAGAATTCGACTACTCTTCCCACTGTGTTTACTTTCTACCGAAACACAATCAGAGAGAACATTGCCGCGCGATACTTTCACGATTGTCTCGCGTTCACATAGTTCCGGACTTCGAGGGCTATTGAGCTACCATCCCGCGGCGAGCTAACGGCAAACTTTTTAGCGTCTCGCGCGTTTCCGTGTGAAGTCAATTATCGCGCACGCATCTGCCCCTGCTGGATTCGTCGCGTACCCCCGTGAGAAGATCCTCCGCCGTCCTGCGGGTGTAAATCAGGCCCAGGTTATGCGCAGGCCAGACCATTTCTTCAGCGCCTTTCCATACCAGTTCGACGGCTTAACGGTTCTACGGTGTACATTGTTTTCCTTGTACTCGTTCTGCGAGCGAACAGTCGGCGACGAACGGCGGTCGATAGCGTTAGCAAGAAATCGTACGGATTGTAGTGTGAGATGATTATTCCGCGGGGAGAAGAAAGGATTTCAATTTGATTCGCAATTTGACTCGCCGATTATTCCAATTTTGCGAAACTTCTCTTAGTTCTCAGAATTCTTTTGCAATAGAATTTGGATAATTCTCCTGCTTAAAATGTACCTAAATCAGTGGCGCACGCAAGGGGGGTAGGGCAAGAGACGCTGGCACCCCCAAAAGCAGGGGCTTTGTAAAAAGAAAACTATTTTATTCTTTAAATAAATTTTTATAATCGCCTAATGAATATTAAAAATATTTTTATCCCTTCAACTCGGTTCCCCCCAAGATTAAATCCTGAGTGCGCCGCTGGGGTAAGTGATACGATTGTTTATGTATTTAGGTTCAGCGAGTAGTGATATTGATTTATAAATTTATAAGACTTAAGGGGACTAGGCAGTCAGAAACTCGTTTTTTTTTTGTTTTGCCATTTTCGAAAGTACCACCCTTCCCGATTAAAATGCCGTTTGGTTTATGTTAAATTTCGCAAAATTGAGGATTTTACAGCCGAAAAGGTCGAGCGCGCCATAAACCGTTTCTGCGCGTACGCAGGTAGACTAGATTCCTCTTTCGAAACTTTAAGCGCGTTTTTCTCGGAATCATATTTCCTCTTCGTTTTGCAGTGATTGGGAAAAAACGGAGGTATCAGTCGATTTGAAAAAAATTCAGCATATATGAAACATGTCTAGTTACGACCTGGACCTACGCATAAGTCTGTAAAAACTCCTGGTTTGTCAAAAAAAAAATAGAATGGCTCTTTTCCCTGGCGAAAAATGACGTTTCTTCAAAATTTGCCGTTTTGCAGCCACCATTTCTATAATTTTGATTTTTTTCCTTTTTCAATAGGTTCAGGGCAGAATAGGGGCCAGGGCAAAGTATAAATTTCAGAGGATATTTCACAATTAAATTTCTTACGGCCAGAATCACTGCAAAATTACAGCGGCTCCAAAAAAAACGCCTACATATCAGACGACTGTAGCGCTGTCATACATATGTATATAATATTCAAATCATTTCTTTTTTACTGTTTATAGTATTAATAAACATTACCCGAACGTACTAGTCACAATTTGTGTTCATCTCCTTGTAAATAATTCGCCAAAAATACTTGATTTTCGAGCGATCTGACTGCCTAGTCCCCTTAATTGAAAGTGTTAATGGCGTCGGTGATTTAAATGCGTTACGCGTTAAGGCGCGAGATTGGAGGCTCGTTTCATTATTTATCTACTGTTCAGCAGCGGTACGGAGATAGGTGAAGAATGAATTGCAAGTGTTTTTGTGTTTATTTGCCGGAACGTCTAACGTTTCGTAAGCCTATACCCGACGATTTTTGACCGAAACCATATTTCTTCCGTCTCCCGTTTCTGCGGTCGAGAAGAAGAGGAATCGAGCGATATTATGATACAACTGGTGGTTGCTCATCGTGAATTTTATCGTCTGATGCCAAAGGATCGATCTAAGTCGTCATATGTGCGCGATTCTCGGTTGCTTTATTGTAAGTAAGCCATCTGTCTTCACCGACGAACGTGAACAGTGACCGCAGAAAAATGGTGGATGCACCTGAGCATTCCAACACAAATTTATATTTACGACCCTTCGTAAAGCAATGGGACTTTTGAATAATACTTCGAGTGCCTGCGTGTCTTTAGTAACAATTATGAGATCCTTCTTGATCCTTCTTATCTTCTAATACTCAAACTCCTACACTCCTCTTCAGTGACGCACTCAGGATTTAATCTTGGGGGGAGCCCAGTTAAAAATATTTTTATTGCGAATTCAGTAAAATTCATTAGGTGATTATAAAAATTTATTTAAAGAATAAAATCTAGTTTTCTTTCCTTTTACAAAGCTCCTTCTTTGGGGGTGCGAGGGCCCCTTGCCGCCCCCGCTCAATGGTTGCGCCACTGCTCACCTTGTAACAGAGAAAAAATATTCAACTTCCAAATTTCAGAAACCGAATGCCACAAATAATTCATTACGGACTTTCAATCCTCTAATATATTTTTGTTTAATTGAAGTACAAAAGCAGACACAGCACTCACTTCAATGACCTCTTCGTTCCAGGAGAATTCATTTTGTGGAAAATGCTCCAGTTGCTTGAAGCAATGAAAATTCATTGGCGAACGGCCGAGGGGAACAGGAAGGATGGCAGAATTTCATATGCTAATTCGGCGAGTTTCTCTACCGTCAGCCTTGATGCACGGGGTCTTACGTTATCGTGCAACAACATCGATTTCCACCTATTCACTAACGCAGCTTGTTTTCCCGCCGATATTAAATACATTTCTCCAAATCGTTTGCAATGCACCCTTGCTGCGACTGACGTTCAAGGTTACCAGCAGCGATAATGAATAATAAACCTTGCATACTACTAACGAACAACTGCTATCAGAGCCTTTTATTACAGATCAATGCACCATCTTCAGATGCAGCTACGCATACATGGAAAATGCAGCGTGAGAAAAGTTCGTGGTCTCTGGGTGCCTTGTAGAATTATCGAAGAGCAAAACCAAGAGTAAGTTGGAGTGTATCAAAACGTGATAAATAAATTTGATTATGGTCTAAGGTTCAGCTATACTTTTATTCTAATTTTAGTCTTACACTGTTTTCGAAATGGGAAGAATTTTCCAAAATATTAAAACGCAATTGCGTCGAGAAAGACCCGCAGGCCGTAACGGAATTGCAGAGAACACGGTTAGGTACGAAATAAACCCGAGAGTCGTAGTAGGCGTGAAGGAATGAGAACACGATTGGGTCAAAACAGACCCAACGTGGTTCACAAGGCGAGCTAGGTATAAGTGTTTTTGCTTTTTTTTTTAAATTTTTTGACTGGCGAATAGTATATTTTGCATACCTACATAAATTCACACATTTTCTGTTATTTTTTTATATTTCCTAAACCAGTTTATTCTTTGTCAGATAAATATATTCGAAATACCAGTCGTGAGCTGCGCAGTTGTTTGAAGTGAAAAGAACCTTTATTCTTTTCAGAGAAATAAGTAATGTTGCGATCTGTGTTTCGCTGGTTCTTCTTTATCATCTCTATCGGAATTACTAAAGATGGAACTGTTGAAATGTGTTTCGTAAAAAAGTCTTACTGAAGATTACCCAAGCTCAGTATCTTTAGAATATTTTAAGCACAACACGTTCATCTTCTTCGGCTTTGAAGAAATTTGAATTATTCACAGGAAGAAACGGCACTTCCATCGGGAAAAGTGCGATTGTGTTCTCTAAATACACGGTTGCATCCAATAAGCGGTCGTTAATTAAGAGAATTAATTAACTACGTTTCCTCAAATATATTCAACAATAAGATATATGGGAAAGTGAAACTTTCTCTCCCGTTTCTCTGACTCTGCCCGCCTCGTCCGCGTGTACAACAGATTTTCAATAATTTATATACTGCTGAAACACAGATGCAGAGATATTTACTAATTTCACAAAGGGAAACGATTCCAGATCCACGCGAACTCGGAGAATCTCATTCCTTTCGCTCGACTAACTTCCAGCGGTAAAACGTTCCGATCCAATAAATAGGAGAGGAATATCGCTATGCGTAATTTTTCCCGTTCTAGTGAATCGATTCTGCCAGCATGATCGATTGCGCTGCAGTTTGTTCCCACTGAATGGAATTTGTCTCCGTGACACGCAATCTGCTTCCAAAAACGAAGAATAACAGTAAACGGGGAGAATCAAAGTCTTTCGAAAGTTTCATACAATTTTGTACATAGTTAATATATATATATATCATGTAGGGTACAATACTCCAAATTTCGAGGAAAAATCAAGTTCAAAGTTTCGTCTTCTGCAGATCCTGTATTTGTACTTATGGGAATAATGAAAAATTATTGTATATCTACTCATGCATTTTCTTTTTTCCCTTTTCTTTCTCCCTCTGTCTTTCTTTCTTAATGTGCGTCCACTTTTCTACCTAGTTTGTAATTAATTCTACCAAAGGGTCGTCTAATCCGTCTATTATAATTAAATTAAATTAAAAATTAGAGAAGATATGTATGTGCACAGCTAGAAAAGAAAATTTGCAATCTTTGAACTCGCATTTCCCGCGAAATTTTCAGTACTGCACCCTGTGCGATTACTATATTATTACACATTGTATAAAGTGTCTATACACAAAATTTGAGCTAAATCGGCGACCTAAGCCTCGCGCACTCCTCTCCTTAGGACCATCCTGCAAGATGATCTAAAAAAAGGTCGTGAACCTAAGAGGAGCTAGTTCGAGGTGAGAAGAAACGGTTCTTTTGTCACGTACGGTGCGTTTTCAAGTATTTACCTTCTTATCAAATACATTAACTACAGAAAAAATAACAAGATCTTTTTCAAGATCAAATTAAATTTCACGTCAATCGTTAACACCTCGTGCCACGTGGGCCACCGATAATATTCATCAGAATTGAAGCTTTCTTTGAAATTGAATAGGTATTTCTGAGTTCAGTGTGGAGATGAAAATACAACAGTAGAAGCTGAAATTAGAAATAACATAACGCGACTACTATTTTCCTATAGGGTAAATCCGGGAGACGCGGTCGACCTAATATAAAATGGCTATTTAAACTAATATAGATATTACTTATTTTATCAGAGCAAACCTAATATGTTCAGAATTTTATGCCAATTCAGAAAAACTGGTCGATATTTGCATTAAGACAATATTTACTGTAAATCGGGTTGAAAACTCAAGTCATGACATCTGACAATCTCTCCCGAGGTGCCGGGAGAAATGGTTTTCGTCGTTGGCAGATACCACTCACATAATTATTCATGGAAAATTAACAAAGGATAAAGCAAAATTATTTATGAGTGAATACAACTACGGATTCATTGATATTTAATTTGTTTACGCTAAACAAGTAAATAACACATCAAAGAAAAAGTGAATTACCTACTAGCGATTAGCAAGGCAAATGAATACAAAAGTGAATAAATAAACTAAATAAACAAAAATAATAATAAAATAATAATAAGAAATAAAAAAATAAACAAAAATAATAAAAAAATCATAACTCGACCATCTCACCTTTCTGCAGCGAGACATGGTCTTCTCGTTAGCTTTGAAAAGAAGAGTTAATACGGCCAAATACTTTGGCTGCATTGTCCCTCAATGTCTCTACTATCTTATTATTCCAAACATTAAAGGAAAATAAACTTAGAAGTATATTTTAAATACGATTCTGTACAACCGCTGTTTGACAAAAGAGGTTAAATGTAACATCAATTTACCTTTTATAGCCTATAAATCCAGAAAAACACAGAAGGAAGCGAAATAACGCTATTCATTCAACTATTTGGCTTCTAGAGAAGTAATTGGTCTGCACTTTAATGCATTTTTACGTATAGACTCTGAAATATAGCGACACGACCAACTCTCCAGCCCGACCGCGTCTCCCGGATTTACCCTAATTAAATATCACAGTCTACTTTATCCATCTCTACCAAAAGTTATAATTTCCACGTGGCACGGGACACGTAGAACCATATTTCCCCTCTCTCGGTACCTCCAGCAACGGATCACGTATGCGAAAGGGCAAAGGCACTGACAAGTGTCCCGAAACAATTAACGACAATGGAAATTCAAATTCTACCGACGATCTCTACGAACCAGCCGCTGAATAGTCGCCGCGGAGCGGTCACAGCAACGTTCCCTTCGAGGTAGGACAAAAACGAAGCCCGGGCTACACGGGAGTGAAGTTAAACTGTTCGCGTTCCATTCCAGTTGGGCTACACCCGAGATGGCATCCAAAATTGAAAGGAACGATCTGGTGTGCTCGCCGACACGGAATCCATAGTACAGTGCCTCACACGGGGAATTTATTCCAATCACGGATCCTGACGGCGGAGGTCAATCCACTTGAAGGCACGAGAAGTCAGGATGCTTACTCAAACTGGACTTACTGGATATATACTCCAGAGCCAAAGCCTCCAGTTCTGGTCGCGGGACGATTCATGGAAGCCGACCGCGGGAATCTATTTGTTTAGTTATCCTCCAGAACGAAGCAGATCGAACGGATCCGAGAGCTGCTCTGAATGTGCCATGGGAAACATTTAACCGAAGGTCTAACTGTGCCTCGACCTTTTCAAAACGATAAACGCTAAAGTGAACGAAAAGCTCCGAGGATTCTAGGCATTCCTCGAATGCTATCGCGCAGTTGCTGGCGGAAACATGAAAAAACTCGGTTCACATTGCGTCCACTTATTCCGCGTGTAGTCTTACGTGGCTGAGTAATGCGATCACCAATTCTACGTTGATAATAAGACGAAAGAGCGTTATTGTTTATTTAAGCTTGGGCTGCGTGCAACCCTCTCGAAACGTGGAGAAATGTGACTTGAAGATTAGGATGAAAGGTTTCTTTCTGTTAAAAATTAGAGACAAATTGGAGTTCAGTTGTAAATTTATTGGTAGATGCAACTAGTGAAATAGATAATATTGTTTTCGTTGGTATCAATGGACAACTTGGGATTGTATTATTTAGTAGGCTAAACTTACATGTAGAGCAGTAAATCGGAAGATCAGAAAATACAGAATATCTAACATAATTATTATTGTTTTCGGGTTTTACTTGTTTTAGATACGTGTTAACCCTCTAGGGATGACTGGGACTGCAGAGTCCCATTCAGATTAACACATTTTTATTTACGTTCCATCAATAAGATCGAGATTTGATAGGTATAGTGACCTTTAGTAGACAGAGAAGAAACTGTTGTACCATCAGAACCCGAAATTAAACTTTTTTTTGTTATATTGTTATAAACAAATTAAAAAAAATTAAAAAAAAAATAACGAGTAGTTTCCAAATCCGAAGTATAAAATAGACTATTTTAACGCTCAAAAAATTCTACGTTAAGTTAAAAACATCCCCGTCCCTAGAGGGTTAAGAACGATCAGGGATGCCGCCTCCTTCAGTTGCATTTACCGATACTTTGGAACGTCCCCGAAACTGTAGCACATAATGAGTCCAATGGAAATTTCTCAGACGACCCCATTAAACGTTCATCGTTAATTCTAAGCTTATTCTCACACTGAGACTGCTTCGAACGTGGTAATTTGTTTTAACCCGTTAACCCCTTATTCCTTTTACGATTACTAGATCAGCGCATTTTGCGCAGGTAGAGCGCAAGTTTAGCAGTTTTAATTGAAAAACTGTGAAAGAAGTTTGAGACGTTTAAAATTTAAAAATCTCATATTAAAGGACAAATGATCTATCTAATTTTATTCAATTTACGTTTATTTAAGATAGGAATATTATAAATTCAGTAACTTTTAATTTGTTTAAATCACGAGATCATTTGGAAATTCTGTAGTTGTATGGAATTCTTTAAAAAGTTTATCGATTCAGCAATTTTTAAACAATATAATCGCGAGCAATTTGAGTCTTGTTAGAAATACACGTCGCTCATTAAAATATAATTCTTTGTGTCTCTGATAGAACAATGGAATTTGTAATGTAGCAGAATTGCAACAATTATTATCACATTTACTGTCCTTTGCTTTTATTGAAAACCTACTAGATAGCTTCGAGGAAATAAGTCTCGGCAGAGGATCGATGAGTTAACAACTTCAGTGAAGGTTTTACAGTTTGCACTCACGTAATACTACACGTGATCATTATCTACAATCTCGAGAAAAATAAATTAAAGGAGACACGGAAAATCGGTAAATACCTGTGAATCCCACTTCTAGTGGTCGGTAGAACATTATTTTTTTTTTGCTGTGGCAACTGTGTGGGAACATTCACAATCGTGACAATTTTTAATTTGCTAAAATATCTTTTACGTTACGACATTAACCTTGAAGCCATTATTTTACTCTAAACAAGAAAACTTCTTCTAGTAGGTGTACCCCAAATAATATTATAATACTATAACATACTAATATTATAATATTAAATTATTCTAGGAGAATAAGTAAATAAATAAGTAGGAAATTGAGTTGATGAATACAGCCGCCCTATTTTCCATGATACGAGGAAATATTATAATATCCCTTGATCCATGAAATTGCTGTAAACTCTCATCACTCTGCCTCGCACAAAATACCAAAAGACCAAAGTGAAACAAGTGACCGCATTTCCCCGCGTTAAAGGAATGCATACAAAATGACCGATATAAGATCATGCTCGCCTCCTCAACGTTAACATTTAAAACTCTCGTATTCTATAAACGTTTTATAACTGTTCCCACTCCGAATTCATAAATGTTTAAAAAAAGGCACTTATTACGAACACCACTACAAATATCTCTGAATAAAATAATCAATCCAAGATACACTTAAAAATAAACATTGGACGCATCAACATATCTTACAATAATAATTTCTCTGAAAAATGAGAGATCGTTATCGCGCGATTTTTTGGCAGACCAAAATGTACCAAAGTAAAACGATATCTAGGCATTTAAATAATTCTACCTTGGTCAACGTCGATGTTTATCATCGATTATTCATGCCCAGATGGCGAAACAGCGTTTTAGACAGTTCTCCAGCGTACGGGCATTTAAAGGTCAACGGTCCACGGATCGGTCCTACGTAAGTCAATCGAGAAACGCTTGTAAATCAGCGCACAGATCGGTCGAACTTTAAAAGGATTCAACTGGAGTTTCTAACCGGTGAATGCAATGAGCACGAAATGAAAAATAACTAAAAACACCCTAGTGACAGCCTCCATTGGGGATTCCTAACCAACAATAAGTGGCAAATCGAGACCTTTGGATACGTAAAAAAAAATTAGGAAAGCCTCCATTTTGCTTTGCTCCATTAAAGGTGTTTAAATTATGAAATTATTCTGTACCCCGCTGCGACCTACTACGAATTAAAAAAAAAATGAAAGAAATAACGCTCACAACATTAGAAAGTTTCTACGTGAGCACTGAAAATATGACGCCTAAAGAATCCCCCTGTCCATATTCCCCAATTCCCTCGATTCCCCTACAGCCACCCATTTCTCCTTCAAAACGCCAACTTCCCGCTGCTATTTCCCAAATACCGCCAAAAGCAACCTCAATAAGGTACACGTTGGAAAAGACTCGAAGCGCTCTCTGAACAGTAAATCGGTATTAGAAAAATCGCCGCCGACCAGGAAGCACGGACCGGCCGACCCAGGATCAGACGGAAACGGAATGACAGAAAGGAGCCGTACTCACCGCTGCCGCCTGCCGCCTAATCCATTCACGATCGTATCCAGGTTGTCATGGCACAACGATGCAACAGAATAATCATCCGTGACACTGGCGAACCGGGAAACCACCCGACACCGAACAATATCACTCCCCGCAGCTTGCACACTTGTTATTTTATTTCATTTTACGGACCCGTTCGCGTGTCGCACTTTCGCGAGTCCTCGGATAATCGGGTATGTTCGCTGGATGCGAGGCTCCCTCTGTGCCCTCGCCGGCGTGGAAGGACGAGATCGGTGCGCGGGTCGAGATCGAAGGGATCGACGCGGGATTAAATGGTAACCGAACCGTACAAGCCGAACGTCGCGGGCCAAGTGAGAGGCTAGCGGCACTACCGTCCAACCGATGTGACGTCAGACTTCCCCCACTCATTTTGCCATTCCACAGCGAGCGCCGCGAGAAAGGTGCCTCTACCACTTCGTATCCCCTTCTCTTCTGTCCTTGTTTTCGCGAAGAGAGCACCGAGGAGGCCTTAACGATATACACGCGACGCGGTGCCAGCGAATATTTTCAACGAAATTCTTTGGACGAATTGCCATTACAGGCTGTGTACGCACTATGCTCGCGACACCGACTTCGTCTTCGGAACGGCGCTTTTGAATCGGTGGACGGGAAGAAGGACCGTGAAATGGGCGGGCGATACGAAAACGTTGGCCCGCACGGCGCGGCGTGACTCGGGGGAACGTCGGAATGGAAACGGGGAATTGGTTTACTGGATACGTAGCGCGAGCATGTCGTTGGTGAAACTGACTGGGTCCACTTTTTTTTTTTCAAGAACGAGATTTTGGGCCTCAGCAAGTTCATTTACTAAGTTCGTTTATTAAATTTGCATTTACCGAGAATTAAGAGACATGGACTTGGAGCGATTTCTTTGCACGTTTCGGCTTGGGAGTTTGTTGGTAATGAAAAATTGTCTTGCTACTTTCTAAGGTCTTGTTTTTAGGTATTTGGAGAAGTAGCATTACAAGTATCATTGGTTTCGTTTGGGTAAAATGATGTTTTAATAAGACTTGAAGAAAATCAAAATGAAGACGATTTAAATCTGTGACTAGTATAGTTGTATATAAACTTTTACTACTTTTTGAGCGACAATTATAGCTGAAGCGAACAAAGACCAATGTTACGCTTGGTTCGCCAAGCCAATCAACTGTCAGCAGAAAAAGAGAATACTACGTAGGCTCTTCTGATTATCTGGAGCGAATTTGAAGTAGATCTCACGGACAATTGAATTTCTCAAAGTGAAAGTTGAAAAAAAAATTTAAAAACAAGAACGAATACCCTATAGCAGAAAATATTTCAACATATACCCCCACAATAACATAGTTACATTTGCTGTATCTTCAAAAATAACTGCGAAAGATTCCCTAGAAGCCCAAAAACAAAGTAGCCTTAAAAAAAGAGTCTCATAAATTAAAAAACTGTTTGTTTATCCATGAAACACCCCACAAATAATTTACGTAATTTAATTTCAAAAGTCCCCTAATAAAACACCCCCATTTGCACTTAACCCGCGAAACTCGTCGATAGGTGCGAAGGTAAATAATTCGCGCTTCAACGAGTTATTATTTAGGTCAAATTCCATGGCACTCGAATATCTCGCGTCTCGATCGTTCCATATTCAACCGCATTCTTCGTCTGGAGCAACAATTGCCAGGGTCCTGGCCACAGAAGCCTCGTGGTGCATCGACAAGAATTAGCCCGCGACAGAGTCGCGACAAAATGGGAGCGTTAAATGCGAATCGCGGCACGTTAATCGAACGTGGCGTGATCTTATTTTTCTTCGAAAGGTTCGGTCATGTCACCCGTTACATGAAGCCGTATACGCGCTCCCCGGGCACCGGGCATAAAGCGAAGAGCCGAGCACTTTCACGTGGAGGCCGCCGTTAGTAAATATCATGGCCATATTTTCTATCCACTCGTCCTTATCCAGCCTGCTCTCCTCGCCGCGAAAGAACCGCCCGTCTCTCTTTCTTCCTCACAATAATCGAGCGTGGATCGTTACGCGTTCTTGTCGCCACCTTTATCCGCGCGCTCGCCAAGGGAAAGACAAGAGGCGCGAACTCCGCGCGCACCAACCATTTTCCTCGTAATCGTTCCCTCGAACTGCGATCCGCACGGTTTGCCGCGTTCCACTGCCTTAATTATCGCGGTCGATTACGCAAATCTCCTGTGTAATTCGTGCACCACGATCCCAAACGCCCGTGCTTCGCGGGAAATTGATCTCAGCCATGCCAGCTGGATGGTAGCTTGGATACACCGAGGAGGCGAATCTCTCGAGAGACACTGAATAATGAACAGCGGCTCGCGAATAAACGAATATCATCGAAGGCAATGATGATGATAGTTTGATACTAGGTACCTCGGTATGTTATAGGTCCCTGGATACAATCTCCTCGATATTGATACCTGAATGTATTTCGATGACTTTCAGTTGAGGGGTACGACAAGAAGGTACCCCAGGTTTAGCCTGACAGTGGGAGGATGATGAGAATTTTGAGACAAATTTATAGTTCATTATTTTGGTGCAGTGATTTCCAACTGGTGGGTCGCTACGTTTTTTTTTTTAATATTATTAAGTTGGAATTATATTCTGAAATACCTATTTTTAATCTGTTTCCTTTACCTTCTTAACCCTCTAGGGACGGGGATGTTTTAAACTTAACGTAGAATTTTTTTGAGCGTTAAAATAGTCTATTTTATACTTCGGATTTGGAAACTACTCGTTGGTTTTTTTTTTAATTTTTGTTTTTTTTAATTTGTTTATAACAATATAACAAAAAAAAGTTTAATTTCGGGTTCTGATGGTACAACAGTTTCTCCTCTGCCTACTAAAGGTCACTATACCTATCAAATCTCGATCTTATTGATGGAACGTAAATAAAAATGTGTTAATCTGAATGGGACTCTGGAGTCCCAGTCGTCCCTAGAGGGTTAAATATGAAAGGAGGATCGCGACTCGAAAAAGATTGGGAAACACCGGTTTACCAAATTAAATCCGTTTTGATACTAAATTTCGTAGGTAGTTTTTTTGTTTAAGCAATAGTATTTGATAGGATTTGCATTGTACATCTTTGGACCCGTTCTTTGTCTCAGGCACCTTGCAGACATTAGGTACCTACACTTTATCGCTGCAAATCGGTATTCTCTGTATTCTATATTGTCAATACATGTTGCTTTATATCAGTAGACATTCCTGGGCCGACTTTCAGGATTTTTAAAAATGCCAGTCGCTGTTGCGCGACCGGTGTCAAATAATGCTTATCCTCGAAAGATTTATGAGAACTTACAGTAAAGTACCTATATCATAAAACCGTTCCGCGGAGCTATGTTGATTGAATATAATGCGGTTTTCTGGAGCACCTTAAAAATCTGTGCCCCCTTAAAAATGAATAATAGGACGAGATATGCGGTTAACTAGAAGTCGACGTTGAATAGAAGAAGACACCTCGCTCCCCTATGCGAATATGTTACCATTAAACCTTTCGCTTTACAGGCTCTACCTTAGCGCGCAACTTACTGATAATCATAATCTCCGAGAATAAAAGTTTTTGTATATAATAAATGGCTTTGATCGATAGACGCGACGTCATTCCCCTTCGCCGTAACGCCACGCTCTACATTGAAACGAAAAACATGGCATTTTCGATGAAGAAACTCGTTACTAACAGGCCTGACGAGAAAACAGAAATTCATGCGTTCCATTAATTCTAAAACACTGCGCCCAACCCGCCAATTTACTTCTACCATGCTAATAACAATCCTTATCCCGATCGGAGTCCTTAAAAAATTAAAGGGAACTCGTTCCGCGGCTTGAGAACGAGAGAAGTCCCTTGCACGAAATTTCATCGCGAACATGCTGCCGAAATCTCGAATTTTCTAGCGTCCGAGTAAACCAAGCCTCGCTCGAAAAGCGACTTCCAGCCCGATCGCCAGCCACGAAAGCCTCGCGAAGTGCGGAAGCAAGCCGAGTTTTACGATCGTGACTTTTTCTACGGGTTTATAGCGTGGCATCCGAGTCTCGGTCAGTGGACTTGGAAGAGGAGAAGGAAGCCTGCCAAGGAGAACGAGAAAATACTCCCTGCGCATCCTCGATTCTACTCCCCATTTTCAAGCCGATCCACCCCGCGCGAGGTGCGCCTGAAACGCAACGGCGTGCCATTTTTACCGGGTCGTACGGGCAAATTCCTCGGTGATATACGATCTCTGCGCGTTCGTAACGCAGCGATCGAGAGTCCTTACCATCTCGCATCGGTAACATTCGCGTTACGTTAACGCTGCATTAAAGTGACGTAACCGAAATGCCAGTGCACGTGATTCGTCGGAATGATATTTTTAGCGGCGAGTGCTTCGCCTGTGGAACGTTAACCTTTCCAGCCGCGATGAACATTTTGTGAATTATTGGCATTAGTCGGGTGCACGTATATACGCGGTGTGTCAGAGTTATGGGAACGGATCAATGAACCGATCCGTCGAATTCCTCAAAGGAGGCGAGCCTTCAAGTGCAGAGGGTGCGCGGGGGACGTGTAAACCGTGGAGAGAGGATACTCCCAAAAATATCAATATCGATAGATGTTGCTAATATTGTAGCACTATTGTTAATAAAGTATTAGGGAAGCTTGAAACGTTTTGTATTTATTTAGTCTGTAAATTTGTTTTATAGGCTCGAGCCTTTTTTGCGCCCCAATCAATGGCGCACCCAGACGGGGGCCAAGGGGCCCCAACACCCCCAAAGAAGGGGCTTCGTAAAAAGAAAAGAAAACTGGATTGTATTCTTTAAATAATTTTTTACAATCACCTAACGCCACCCCAATTGAGCTCTTTGATGACCATAGGGTAACTGTATTCGTAGTTGACAGTGTACCAATAGTTGACACTTTTATTTTCAGTCACGAGTAATAAGCTTTCTATTAAATAAATGTTTGTGATTAATACGCTGTTTGATAAAGTATTAGTCAAAAACATTTTTTTAATAGAAAGCTTATTCGTGACTGAAAATAAAAGTGTCAACTATTGGTACACTGTCAACTGCGAGTACAGTTACCCTACTCTGAATTTTCATTCGTATCTTAAAGCATTTACAGTACCACTTGTAATATCTCATTTGGAACTTGTTTTTAAGAAAATGCCACCAACAAAAATACCGTTTTGCGCCCCTTGTCAACTTTACGCCCTAGGCAGCTGCCTAATTTTGCCTAATCGTGCCGGGCCTGCCAATGCTAGATCCACCACGACTTCTAGTGAGAGTCGAGTGACCCAACTGCTCTAATTGAAAGTTCCCTGTTGCGAAATGGACCCGGAGGAGCTTGCGCAGTTGTTGGACGATCGAATTTCTCGGCGATTCTTATCCAGTGCAAGCAGCCGGACGGAATCTTGGCGTTATGGCCAAAGTGGCACATGGAAAGTCCCGGTACCTCGTGGGCCTGGTGGCGAACCCTGCTTATTTGGCAGGCTCGAGTGAACTGTCCGTTTCTTCTCTCGCGTCGGTTCGTGCTATTTCCAGGAAATATTTATCCCGATCAACTGGGAAGCTTTAACGTATCGCTTCCACGTTAGATCCTGTCCACTCGCTGGAAGGGAATGCTGTAAATTGTATGTAAATTTCCAGCGACAGAACCGCACGAATTTTGGGAGTTGAATCACCGATGTCCCCTCGCGCTTACAGCATCTCCAAATGCGGCAAAGGCCAGGTAGAAATAGTGGGCCGCTGTAGGCGTATAATGCGGAATTTTAATTCACCAGCCAGCAAACAGCCGAATGTGTTATCATACTTTTCATTGGCTCGACATAATAAAACGACCTGTCCATGTTAATCGAATAATATCGCGCGAGCGTACGAGATGTTGTTTAACCAGATACGTTACAGGCGGCAGTCACAGTGGCTACTCTACTTCCTGCAGATGTAACGAGCTGATTAAACAGAGATTATTAAACGTAAATGGTGCTGGGCATAATAACACAACGCGTTTGGAATTAAAGTGCCAGGCAGCAAGCTTCAATTCCTGCATGATGTTTTCACTTTTGGCGACAATAAACGACCACTGTCAGATGGAGAATGTCTCGCGAAGATTGTTATCGTCGGCTAAAGAGCTGCTTATTCATCCGTTTTTGCGGTCAACCTGCGCGCTTCCGAGAGTTTCATAGCATTTTGCTGTTCGCGGGGCAGCATTGACTCTGTGCATGCGTGAAGAATAGATGAACGGTATCCAAGGAGCGATTCGCGAATAGTGGCGTTAACCGCGAACGTGTGACCGTGGCGAACGTGTCACTGTTCGAGACCACAAACGTTCTACAACTTTTCCACTGATCAACGCAAAGTTTAATTTATTACTCATCCAGAAATTTTGGTATGGATGACGAAGGAAATAGCCTGAATACCAAGGTTTATTAGATGATAAGAGCTGGTAAAGCAGACTCCACGGAATATTATTGATAGAATTTTCAGAATTTATTTCAGAGGATTCGAGTGAAAACGACACGAATTGAAATCGAAGAATGAAGCAACTCTAATAATAATAATAAAAGATGGCGATATTGGGGATTTTTTTTTAAGAAAAACCCTTACATAATATTCATTAAAAACTTCATGCTTATATATTTGTACATATTTAGACAACATTTTAAAAAAAAATTAATTAAAAAAACAGTACATACGTATCTAAAACTTTAAACGCGTTTTTCTCAAAACTGCGTTTTCAAAGCTAGCGCACGCGATTTCTAAAAAAATTCGTGAACCGATCCACTTGAGATTGGTAGGATATGTTTGTGGGACATTGTTTTATAGACATATGTAACATAGGCATAAAGTTTTTAATTAATATAATTTGAGGTTTTCTCTTAAAAAAATCCCAAATATCCACCTGTCGATTGTCAGTCACAAGGAGCCGTGAAAAAGCAGAGCGTCGAAAAGGAAGAGGAAAATGCGTAGAACAATTAGAAAAGTCGTCGGCTGACACGGCCGTAGTCCATGATCTTGAAGCGGCATTCTTGTGTCGTGGGAGTACTTCGCATAATTAACGCCGCGAAAGAATGCAACGGTGAAAGAGAAGCCTTAGAAAAAGGTGAAAAATAAAGTAGCGCGGCAGAACAGGATGGAAACGGTGGCGGAGAGCATGGCGGGAAAAGAGACGGAAGCACCGTCAAGAACGGACAAAGAAAAAGAATAGTAAACGAAGACGGAATACGGGGCGACATAATTAATGATTTCTCCGCAGTAATTAGCTGTTTTCACTGATCTTGACTCGCTCCTGTGTACGCTCTTGCTTCCTATGGAGCTACACGCCTATGCTAAAAATTTCGCTTCGTCGACTATCGGTCGTCGAACTTGCACGTTCGAATGTTTTTTTCCCCTAGTCGGGACTTTTCTTCTCGATCGCGGTGCCGACGTACGTTCACCGCTCGTTAAACGCTCGCGCCGCAAGGAAAAGACACGAGGGCAATTCGCCTCGAACGGAACGATAAAGATTCGATGAAGAAAATAAAGCAAGCCGGGCAATTATTTATCAGGGCATTAAAGTTTCATCGAGTCGCGTTGTGAAAACGCCTCGACGCGGAGTGGACCCGCGGGGCGAATAATTTATTGCGAGTATTGCGTCGAATACAATTAGTCGCTGGGATTCTCGTAACAGTTTTTTGTTGTCGGTTTCCTCGGAACGATTTGGGTTATTGGCAGCGATTGGCATTTTTCCAGAAGGGGGCCACATTGGGGTGATGGTGAAGAAAAATATAGTAGGTAATGAAAAATCAACCCTGGCGATGAAACGTGCGGTGCGAGTGGAGTAGCCCTCTTGCTTTTTTAAACCCATTTTGAAGGGTCAATTTAATTAAAAATTTAAAACCGAAATTTAAAAATATTCAATTTTTTGGTATAAACTTAATAAAGATCAGTTTTTCAAAATAGGGGACGGACGCCCATGGTAATTGGTGAATCGTTAGGGGGGGCAAGGGACGCGTTGAAACTTTTCTAAGTATATAGCTGTGGTGAGAACGAAGAACGCGCGGAATAGTCGGTGAAGCTTCAATGAATAGCTATGAATGAAATTCAATGTAGGTATGTACTTTCGAGTATGGAGCTAGGCATGTGCTACGTTATACACGTATTATCGCGAGGATCTTGGCCTCGTGCAAGTTTAATTATAATGAAAAATGTGTCGCGTAGCACTTTCTCTTGGCCGAAGGAAGAAACCAGGGAACATCTATAAACCGAAACTGACACTCTTCGTTGGCTATTATTTTCCTGAGTACCTCGATGAATTCTACACGGTTTTTACCATTTTTAGCATTGATTAATTTCAGTTTAATTGGTAACGTCACTCTTCGCATTTGATTCTTCATAATGATTACTCAATCGTCTTATAAATCCACTTACAATTAGAGTTCATTATAATCAGTAGCGCAATCAGGATTTAATTTTGGGGGAGCCGAGTTGGATAAAAATATTTTTAGTGCTAATTCAATAAAATTCATTAGGGGATTATAAAAATTCATTTAATAGAATGAAATCCAGTTTGCTTTTCTTTTTACAAAGCTTTTGAGTTACTTCGGTCCTGGTTACATTAATCTTCTTTTCCCCTTTTCTTTGGTGGGTGCCACCCTTAGTCCCTCCTCTGCATGCGTCACTGATTATAATAATAATAATAATTATTATTTTCAGAATGTTGAAATGTGGAAATATGGAAATAGTAACTATTTAGGGTTTATTCTAAAACGAAGTAATTCTCAGGAAAAGTTATATTCAATTCGTGCAAGAGGTTTCTGACTGGCCTTTGTGGATATCGAAATGAACTTACGGTATATTATTTTTATTAATTAAAGTATGCTCTTCCATGTACCACAAATAAATAAAATACTCATCATAGTTTTCTCATTACTTCAACTGCAAAAAATAAACATGTTATCAAATATATACAGAAATAAATATTTGATCGATATGCTCGATTCCTCCAAGTTTTACTTTACCATAATGACAAATATCTATCTTGTGCGGAAAAAAGCACAAGTTGAAACTATCAACTCGTCACGAATTCTTATACTTCAGTTCCGAATATTTTTCTTGCAACGAAGAATTATGTGCCATTTCAAGTCCTTGCGCATTTCGTAGAAACACTTTGCAACTATACGTGTTTCATCTTGTTCGCCCCATTCCAACGTAAGTATCTACTTAACCCGAGAAAAAGTGATTGAAAGCGCTAGAAATTACACTGATAAATCAATTTATTTCCCTGCACGTTCGTTTCCCAAAGGAACATCATAAAAACGCAAGAAAACTTTCGAAACGACGTGATAAAGCGCCCGTGTAATATTCGATATGCCGACGAAGCACGGCGCAAGAGATCTCATGCGTGTAAACGCGTTTTCCGCGAGTCTGATCCACATTGTAGAATAAATGTGGGTGCAACGTATAACGGAATGCCGCGGATACCACCCACGGCAGAGATCACTAACATTTCACATAGCCGTTATCCAGGAATAATTTCCACCACCGTAATTTTTATTATTACATATAGGAATCCCATTGTTGTTCGCGGTTCTTTTACCGGCGCTGTATTTAAAAATCAATTATCGAAGCGGAATCAAAGAAAAAGTACCGCATCCACGATTATACTTTTACTTGGCAATTTCTAATTCGAGGTAGAGATACCGCAGCATGTTTTATATAACATGTTATAGGTTTAATGTCACATTGAACGTAACTGGGATTTAAGCGTTTTGATGTCAGCTTTCGTCATTCTGCCTATCCACCATTTCGCAACGATCACTTTAAACGCAATCAATCGAGATTTCACTGTAATGGAGTAAATTATACAAGAAGCATCGACAGTTTATATAATACTTTTACTAGCGGACTGAACAAAGACGACAATCTTCCATATTTCTCAATCATATCAATCTTTACCACCTGCCTGTAAGTCATTTTCCTCAAAGGGGGAATCCAATTTTTTGGGCTAAAAACATATTAAAATTTTGAAATTTTTTTTTATAAGAAACTTCGATTCATCTGAAATTTGGATCATGTTTGTATGCATCTTTGAAGAAGTGGCAGTTATTTTTTTATTAATTTTTAATAATAAATATAGGAGTTGCGCATGATCGATCAACGCGCCGCGCTAAATTCGTCGTCCACTGGTGTGCATGATGGGTAAATATTTATCTTCCAGGTAATTTGAAACAGACGAATGAAACGGGTTTTTATTTTACACATATGTAACTTCAGTTTGGTTCTTTTAATCGCGATTAAAAAAAAAAACTGGGTAAGTCTCTAAAGAACAATTAACTCGCAAACTACGTCAAGATATTTTTTCTTTCGATTACCCCTACAGTTCTGAAAACCTCTGCGTCTTTCTTAACACCCCTCCTTGGTGCTCCCCCTGTAAAATCGAAACTTTTGCGCGCCGCATTGTCGGGTTCGTAAAGTCGGCTACGAGCCTTCGATTTTACCATTTTTTCGCCGAACGTGAACACGATTGGGAAGGGGTGTAGCAAGAACGAGGCTTTCGGTACATACCGCACCGGTACTTTCTATTTGGAACGTTCGACGCGATACAATTTCACTTGTTCCGCGGCGTTCCTCGGCGACTTTTAGCAGTTTTAGCGCAACGCCGATGGCGCCCCGGCGAGCTGGAGATAAGGAAAAGGTGTTAAAATATAAAAGGAAAATATTCTTTGTGTAGGAAATATGTACGTAGTTCCGGGTTCGTGGCTGTGGGACGACGCTGGTCACGCGATTCACGCGCTCGGGTAATAACCGTAAGTACGAGAACCTTCCTCCTCGAAGGGCTCGAGGAAGTCGCGACGGGGATCGTTAACGAACCTACGCTTCTGATTACCGCTCGTACGCGTATTGCCCGACCTGCAGATAAGAAAAAACGACGAGGAAACTGGACTGATAATTACTGTGCCCCCCCTGGAGAATAAAGGGGCACTAGTTTCTTGTATTCTACGAAAATCAATTGTTGTGCTAGTATAAAACTTTTGCTAGACTTTTTCAGATTTGTTCCACTACGTGGGATGCTGAGCCATTAATCTCTATCATTTGTTGCTGATGTTTGTCACCTTTTACCTCGACTGAAACAATAAATATTGGATGGAGTGAAGCATTAGTTTTCAATTAAACGATTACTTTTATTTGTGGAATATTATCTTGTGAGATAGACGCGAATAATACTTGCCTCGAATCGGTAGTTATTTACGTAACAATGAACAAAGGATTAATAGATATTACGTATTTAATTAGTAGCTCAGGGCAGGTGTGCTAATACCTACGTATTTAAATATTTAATTGCGAAAGAAATCACGTTATAGAAATAATTTATGCAGCTTCTTATATTGCAATATTAGACTTCGTCTAGAGAAATCAAGTGTAATACTTAACACGTTAGATTGCGTTAAATCCATAGTAATTAAGAGAATTCAGGCGAATTATGGTAGATTGTGTTTGACCTGTGTAATTTGATGAGCTTCCTTCCTTTTTAATTGCTCGTCTTTCCGGTGCGCAATGAAGCGGTTATCTGTACCTATTTAAGCGAAAAGTATGAAAACATTCACGATTAAATAATAACATTACTTTGGTACTAACAATTTGAATTACTCTTCGTTAATTATACGCCACACCGCGATAATTGGATGAATTATTCACCGAACCTGTTAACGATTGAAATTGCAAAAGATAAAGAAATTTATGCGCATATCATTTCGCGTCATGTTTTGTTTAGAATACCCTTTTGTATACTGCGCCGTTCGCCAAGTAATTCCGTTTGTTGTAAGAGAAAGTGATCACGAGCTTGGTGCATTACGTTAAACTCGAGATTTCAGCAACGAGACTATGCACTAAGCGTGCCTCTACTGTTGTGAACTGAAGCTTTCAATGTATTTGTTATCTAACTTTACAGTATAATGATGTGAACAATACTGATGTTTGCTATCATAGCGATCTAACAATAAGTGTTTGTACTTTGTAACCAAGTATATTGATTTTTGCAATAAATTATTTAAAAAATTTGCTGTTACTATAGGTGGAATTAATTTGTGTTAATGTTAAATCTGATTAGAGACCTATCCCAAACAACATTTCGAAATTCGAAGCTACAAATAAACCCGAGTTATAGAATTAGTGAAACGAGGGAAATAAAATTACACTATTTTTTGACAGAAATACGTCGATGATCCTTTAATGAATATAAGCGCATTACAAGAACGTGTCCTCATATGCAATTGGATCAATACAACTTGCCATTCATGTCATTATACAGGAATAAAGAAATACTTATATATTCATAGCAAGAAGTACTGAAGATGACAGACACATAAAAAAAGGTAATATAATGACACTATCAATACTAGCAATTTTACTCGCCTTTACCGACAGAAATATTATTCGCAGCAGTTAGGCTTGAAGATATACATTCCCATATTACTAACTGCAACAATTAATTGTATCTTCTAACCTCTTTGTCGGTAAAGGCCAGTTCCCATTAAGCGGAATGTAGTCCACCTTCAAAGATCATATAAAACTCTCCATTCCTCCACGAAGTCGCAATACTAAATGCAATGTGGACTCCTTCTGGATGTTGTAGTCTGAAAGTGTCCTTCCGTCTTCCAATTGCTTTCCAGCGAAGATCAAACGCTGTTGGTCGGGAGGGATTCCTTCCTTGTCTTGAATCTTGGCCTTTACATTTTCTATCGTGTCCGAAGCTTCGACTTCCAAGGTTATGGTTTTACCCGTGAGTGTTTTGACAAAGATCTGCATGCCTCCTCGCAGACGCAACACCAAGTGCAACGTAGACTCCTTCTGGATGTTATAATCAGAAAGCGTTCTGCCATCTTCCAACTGCTTGCCAGCAAAGATCAAACGTTGTTGGTCGGGAGGAATTCCTTCTTTGTCTTGAATCTTGGCCTTTACATTTTCTATCGTGTCCGAAGCTTCGACTTCCAGGGTGATGGTTTTACCTGTGAGAGTTTTAACAAAAATTTGCATTCCTCCTCGGAGACGCAATACCAAATGTAATGTGGATTCCTTCTGGATGTTGTAGTCTGAAAGAGTCCTTCCATCTTCCAACTGCTTGCCGGCGAAGATCAAACGCTGTTGATCAGGAGGAATTCCTTCTTTGTCTTGGATCTTGGCTTTTACGTTTTCTATCGTGTCAGAAGCTTCAACTTCTAAGGTGATGGTTTTACCTGTGAGAGTTTTAACAAAAATTTGCATTCCTCCTCGGAGACGCAATACCAAATGTAATGTGGATTCCTTTTGGATGTTATAATCAGAGAGCGTTCTGCCATCTTCCAACTGTTTGCCAGCAAAGATCAAACGCTGTTGGTCAGGTGGAATTCCCTCCTTGTCTTGAATCTTGGCTTTTACATTCTCTATCGTGTCAGAAGCTTCGACTTCCAGGGTAATGGTTTTACCTGTGAGTGTTTTGACAAAGATCTGCATGCCTCCTCGGAGACGTAATACCAAATGTAATGTGGATTCCTTCTGGATGTTGTAGTCTGAAAGAGTCCTTCCATCTTCCAACTGCTTGCCGGCGAAGATCAAACGCTGTTGATCAGGCGGAATTCCTTCTTTGTCTTGAATCTTGGCTTTAACATTTTCGATTGTGTCCGAAGCTTCGACTTCCAAGGTTATGGTTTTCCCCGTAAGTGTCTTGACAAAGATCTGCATTCCTCCTCGGAGACGCAGTACCAAGTGCAATGTGGATTCCTTCTGTATGTTATAATCAGAGAGCGTTCTGCCATCTTCCAACTGTTTGCCAGCAAAGATCAAACGCTGTTGGTCAGGTGGAATTCCCTCCTTGTCTTGAATCTTGGCTTTTACGTTCTCTATCGTGTCAGAAGCTTCAACTTCTAAGGTGATGGTTTTACCTGTCAGAGTTTTAACAAAAATTTGCATTCCTCCTCGGAGACGCAATACCAAATGTAACGTGGATTCCTTCTGGATGTTGTAGTCTGAAAGAGTCCTTCCATCTTCCAACTGCTTGCCGGCGAAGATCAAACGCTGTTGATCAGGAGGAATTCCTTCTTTGTCTTGAATCTTGGCCTTTACATTCTCTATTGTGTCTGAAGCCTCAACCTCCAAAGTGATGGTTTTACCTGTGAGGGTTTTGACAAAAATTTGCATTCCTCCTCGGAGACGCAGCACCAAGTGCAACGTGGATTCCTTCTGTATGTTGTAGTCTGAAAGAGTCCTTCCATCTTCCAACTGCTTGCCGGCGAAGATCAAACGCTGTTGATCAGGAGGAATTCCTTCTTTGTCTTGAATCTTGGCCTTCACATTTTCTATCGTGTCCGAAGCTTCGACTTCCAAGGTGATGGTTTTACCTGTGAGAGTTTTAACAAAAATTTGCATTCCTCCTCGGAGACGCAATACCAAATGTAATGTGGATTCCTTCTGTATGTTGTAGTCTGAAAGAGTCCTTCCATCCTCCAACTGCTTGCCGGCGAAGATCAAACGCTGTTGATCAGGAGGAATTCCTTCTTTGTCTTGAATCTTGGCCTTTACATTCTCTATTGTGTCTGAAGCCTCAACCTCCAAAGTGATGGTTTTACCTGTGAGGGTTTTGACAAAAATTTGCATTCCTCCTCGGAGACGCAGCACCAAGTGCAACGTGGATTCCTTCTGTATGTTGTAATCTGAAAGAGTCCTTCCATCCTCCAACTGTTTGCCGGCAAAGATCAAACGCTGTTGATCAGGCGGAATTCCTTCTTTGTCTTGAATCTTGGCTTTAACATTTTCGATTGTGTCCGAAGCTTCGACTTCCAAGGTTATGGTTTTCCCCGTAAGTGTCTTGACAAAGATCTGCATTCCTCCTCGGAGACGCAACACCAAGTGCAATGTGGATTCCTTCTGGATGTTGTAATCAGAGAGTGTTCTGCCATCTTCCAATTGCTTGCCAGCAAAAATCAAACGTTGTTGGTCGGGGGGAATTCCTTCTTTGTCTTGGATCTTGGCCTTCACATTTTCTATTGTGTCTGATGCTTCAACCTCCAGGGTGATGGTTTTCCCCGTCAGTGTTTTGACAAAGATCTGCATGGTTGTAGATCTGAAGAACTGAAAAAATTGTTGGAATTAAAATCAAATGTATTTCTCCGACTGTTACGCGAAATGTTGTATTATAGAACAAAAATATTTTTAAATGCAGCTATAAATTTCTAGCTTTATTAAACTTCCTTGTCAAATGGAAACTAATTTAGGATTTTTGCGTAAAAAGGTGTATAGGGTATATATGTTAAAACATGACGAAATATTTAATAAGTTGCCAATTTTCTTTTATTATAAATATTTAATAAGTGGCCAATGTTTCGAGATTATATTTTTGAACGCTTAATCTTTGTTGCTAGGTCTCTGATGTTTTAATTTAATATTATGCACGTATTTATGGAAAAACGGGAAATGCTGAGTAAAGCTGCGTAAGCAGGATCTCGCCCTAAAATGGCGTCCGAACAAAGCTCTCCAGTCATTCAAATATTAACGGACGATGTATACAGTGTACGTAGAATTTTGTATGAAATAGTTACGAAGAAGGATATGTGTAATACGAGACAAACTATTTATTAACTGAATATCTATATAACTATGGAGTAATTATATTGGATTGGGTAAGTATTGATCGCATAAAATTCCTCGCTCTCCAAAATGGACGATGGGTGATGAAACCCTGAAGCAATATTTGTTACAATATCTACTCAATTAATACGAATTCTCTTACGCGATTATAGAATAATGATGGAAAATATACTTACATGCGCTGAAATAATTTACAAGTGAATATGTGCAACGCAGGACAAACGAAATTGCAGACAAAACTGATCGCACAAAAGACTGTCAAACAATGCACAGTAACTTACTCGAAGTGACGCATAGCGACAGAAACACTTGCTTATATAGCCTTCCGTCGGAGCCGCCAACTTCCGAGTTCCAAATTCCCCAGATTGAAAAATGATCGAACTACGGATATCAAATACGATTTTAATGTACAAATATATGAAAAAGGTTGCTCAGAAATTTTTATTTTAAACGCTCTAAATTGTCAGTATATAAAAGTCTGAAAGAACTTTCTAGGTATAAATATAATACCATTCATTCTTAAATTCCTAGACTACAAGTTAGTCATAGAACCTTTCGATCTCTAAATGTTGAGAGCAAATTTGATTTGTAATTTCAAAAGTCGCGGAATCGACTGTGACTTTGCGAGGCAGGTAGAATAACTGAATTTAATAAAATACTTTGGTAAAACAATGAATACTTCTTGCGTCGTATCTGAAAGGAAAGAAAATACTATTATGTATGCTTCTTTCCCACAAGTAAATAAATTATGTTGCGTAATGTGCCAAATTGATTTCGTCGATGTACATGAATCGAGGACGAAATCAAATTTTCACTGGCAAACAATGAAATGCCGGTAAGTATTTATTACGCGCTCGATATCCTTTAACTTGTTCTTTGTTTCGTAAGGCTGATCGCAATTCAGTAAATTCTCACACAGCAATGAAAATATAATTTCAGATTACTTATACATTTAGTCCCCGACGTAATCGCTTCGCCTGTGTCGGGCACGGAAAGATTTATATTCGTTATCACAGATAAAACATTTTTCGCAACCGGGAAGTTGGAAAGAATCTTGAGAACTTTGAAACTTGTGGTACGTTTGTTTCATGAATCACATTACTTATTCAGAAAGCTTACTCAAACAATAACGTTTCTGATGAATCATCATTTTCATTTATTTTATCAGTATCTAGGAGTACGGCCAATCACCACTGAACTTTATAGGATGTGTCTTATTTATACGATACGGAGTAAGATTGCTCCACAGTGGAACAAAACTGGTCAATATTTCCTTCTAGGGAAAGAGTTTTATAGCTCCGTACAAGCAATTGGAGCAGTGAAATTAGATATTCTTATAGAGGGTATTAAAAGATTAGTTTACAGTAAAATCATAAATTACAGGCAAAATAAGTTTTCAGTCTATAGGTATACTTTATTTGGATAAAACTGCCGCTCATAGAACCTTCAGTTCTTAATGTGCATTTTTATATATTTACATTTGTTAGTAAAACTTCTGTAAATTTAATCTGTATCTATTTTCAGCATAAGAAGTCTTTATATCGACTCAATTTATGCTTCTACTGTAGTATTTGATTTTCGTATGTATTATATATAGTAATATTAGGTAAATTTTCAGAGAATAACATGCGCTTCCAACTTTGTGCAGAAAAAGTTAAAGTTCCGTACATAAAACTCGAAGATTATCTTCCATCATCCGTTATAGCTGAATTTTTACTAGATCCCAAAGGATATATCGATTTATCCTCTTATAGGTTCCCATTCGTATATGTCTTACCAAGGTAGTAAAAGTTTTAATAATCTGCTTTAAGCATTCAATAACTTCGAAACAGCGAAAAGCAGATTTTACTAGTTTAGTTTACGAAATCTTGTTTCAGCACAAAAAAAGGCAAATTATTGTCTGTATCTAAAGAGATTCCAGCAAGTTGTCCTTTCATAGATTATGATCAGTTACGTAGACATTGGAAAAACATGGTATAAATCTTTACATTGAATACACAGTTTTCAGAATCCAGATTAATTCTACGTTTATGTTTATATGAATACATTTCAGTACGGATATTCTTTGCCAAAGAATAAAGATGGGATACTGTATTATGAAATTAAATTTCCCATACCTAGATCGAATATTTTCATTTATCCTAGTTTATGCGTCACATCTGGCCCATTAGATATCATTCCGAATAGGGACAAAGAACTCACGATCACACATTTTTTGTCCGACGTGCTTTTGAAAGTACCTATAATTTGCGGCCAACAATTACAAATATCGAAACATACTCCGTTTAAAACAGTAAGTTAAAAGCGCTTGTTAAAGGGCACCACCGTGTTCTGAATATACCGCTGAGTTTTCATTATTTCTTACTACAATATACATTTCGCGCAGGAAAATATATGTTTGACATCTGCCACGTTCATAAAAAGTCAAGAATTGGATACTAGTCTAATAAAAAAGAACGATCCCATCAGAATTCTGCAATCGGGAATTTCTGAAATTAGGAACACGAATACGAATATTACTTCTGTATCGCTGAAAGAGCAGTTAACTGAGATTCATCAGATCCACGATACATCTGTTTGCGAGAACGTGGCACGTTCAAGCAACAGAGATATCAATGAGAATCGAAATGGTAATAAAGTCACTACGTACACTTACGAATAATCTATAAATTTAAAGTACTCGAGCGATTTTTACTTATTAGACGCTACAAACGCTGTAGGAGGCTTTATTGGAAGTAGCGCGTCGAGAAATTTAGCTGACCCTTTTACGGTAAGCAAAACAGAAACAATTTCCAGATACTTCGGAGTCCAAAAGCCATATTCCCGTGTTAACAGAGAAGCGGTAAACCTTTTATTACTCATTTCTTATACATCTTCTATCGTCAGTTTGCATTCTGTTTCGTGCATTATTTGCAGTTTCCGTCCGTACAGAAGGAAACGCAGAAACACTTGACATTAAAGGAAAAATTGTCAAACGCTAAATCTAGTGAAAATAGTAGAGTCCCTTTACAAGAAACAGTGAGTCGATATCTTCCTAAAATTTTTACGCGCGATCGGGTGCGATAAAGTAATATGCTGATGATGAAATAATATGTCGAATAGGATCATAACATCGACGTAGAAGCAATGGCGAAGAACAACCAGTTGCATCAAGCGCAGAAGAGTGTTTTAAGTAATTGGTTGAAGAAGCATTTAATTCCACATGACTCGAAAGCAAAGAAAACAGACCTGATTAACAAAGTCTTATCTCATATAAGAAACACACAAATGTTACATCAGTTTCGTCTGTAGATATATAAAAATATTTTGCAATCATAGTAAACATAAACATCGCAGTAGGTATACGTTTTGTACCACATTTCTTTTATTATTCATATATTATTTGTTAGGCATTAAGAATAATACTTGTTCACCGTTGTAGGCAATAATAAAAACGATTAACATCCATAATAAATAAAATACTAACAAAACATACTTTTCTATATTATTGACTTCGTATAGTCCATTATAACGTGTAGTATAGCTCTTCTGTCCGACTTGTCTTTTATACCAATCTCAACCAAGTCTTCATCGGTAAGAGTCATAAACAGATCGATGTCTACCTAAAATAAATTATGCAAATACGAGACATTAAACGGAACAGTTACAACGATCTAAATTCAATAGGAACATCATTTATCCTACATTCCAATGATTATTATTTGACGCGGAAGGCGAATACACTTACTTCTTGTTCAAGAAACATAGGAACATGCTGACTTAGTCCATAACGTTTTAACAGAACAAACATTTTCGCTTCCTCCGAGTTCAAAATCATTCCTCGCGGCGGTGTTCTGTAACGCGGCGGAGTTGGCGTATTTTCTCCAAATACATTTTCATCGTTTATATCTATAGGCACGTGCGGCGAACGAATCGGACTAAATTCAGGTATATAACCAAGGGTGGCGTTAAGATCCTCTTGATCATTTTGAATATTTAAGTCCGGTGGACGAATAGACTGTAATCTTGAATGACAAAGAATTTAAAACCAAATAACCACCTGGTTAATATTTATATTCAAAATAATATATTCATGCTAGGTATACCTCTGTAAATGCAGTTCAGATACATATTCATTATTTTTCGAGTGTCGTATCGTTTTATTCGCATCTTCCGTTAATTGTTCCTTACCCACATTATTATCGTTATCATCGTAATTACTTTGTACAAAATATATATTTGGGGATCGAAGCGTTATTTCTTCTAGGGTACATGTTAGAGTTGGTGAAATTAAACTGTGTTGCACAGGTTCCCAGTTGTTTACCATCAAATTTAATTTGCAAGGCTTCAAATCTTTCTTCAAGTTCGTTATTACATTGTTATCACAGCTGTCGCTACTTAAGTCTGGAGAATTAAGTACAAACATTGCTTGCACGGGATGATTCGAAGACAATGGCTTATCGTTATTTTCATTTCCATTATCATTTTCATTTTCAGCATCATGCACAATTTGCATAACGCATTTCTCTTCACTCCTGTTGCTTGACTTTAACAAATGCAAGTTTTCTTTCGTATCTGAATCAGTTTCCGTACAAATGTTGTCCGAAATATCCTCCCAATAATTTTCTATATCGAGATGTTCCGTTGCTAACTTTGCTATTTCAGGTACCGTGGATTGTTTCATCATAATTTGTGTATACTCGTCTACGAAGAGTAATAAAGTACAATATTCGAGGAATGATATATGGTACATTATATCGACGTGCGTTACGAAAAGTAGCACATTTCATTTGTCTTACGAAGACAAGCACTCTGCTCATTCTGATCACGAAAAACAGAATGTTTCGATTCTGTTCTCGAAAAGTAGTATGTTTTCATTCATCGCCACGAAGAATAGCATCTTATGCTCTTTCGCGACGAAAGGTAGTACATTTCGGTACTTTGCTGCGAAAAATAGCACGGTTTGCCTTTAGCCGCGAAACATATCACGTTTCGACGCGCGTTACGAAGAGTAGCACGTTTCATTTTTTCTTATGGACAACTGCATGTAGAAAAAATGAAACGTGCTACTTTTCGTAACGCAGGTCGGTTTCATAGATTGCCTATGACTGAAATATGCTACTCTTCGGAAAACAAATAAAACGTGCTACTTTTCGCTGCAGCGTTTGAAATGTGCTACTGCTCGTGGCGATATGTAAATCGTGCTTGTTCTCGTAGTATATTCGAAACATGCTTGTTATTGGCAGAAACATTGAAACATGCTTCTTCTCGTGATAGATTGAAATGTGCTGCTCTTTCTAAGACAAATGAAATGTGCTACTTTTCGTAACGCACGTCGATATTACGTATTAACTATCAGAGAAAGTATCGTCTTACTGCTTCTGAAAACATCGAAGCCCAACTCTAATAATTTAAGGAATAAGTGTTTATCATTTTTCATAGCGGCTATACAAAGCGGTGTGATATCATCATTGGCAGAATTTAATATCGCAGACGGGCACGCATCGTACACAGCTTCGAACATATCTTTGTTTATCGCAGCAGCTAGTCCAAGCACCGACATACCTACAAATTAATTAAAAGCTGGATTTATCGTCGGGTCGGATCGTTATTTGTGGAATAAAATTAAGCATAAAACGCTTTCTCCTCGAAAGGAACGCTCACCAAGGTAAGTTGACTCGTTTACATTAGCGTTTTTCTTCAAAAGAAATTTCACCATCTGGATATCTCTGTTACGAATGGCCAGCATTAACGGTGTCCATCCAAATTTATTTTTCCTATCAACGACGCTGGAGTTCTGCTTTCGTAAAATTTCCTTTGCGACGTTAAGGCAGCCATTCGCTGCGCTGATATGCAATAAATTTTCTCCGTAGCTATTTACTGTATTTAAAGTGTATTCTAATAATAAAAAATGCATTGTTATTATTACATGCGATTGTATTTTCAACGTGATAGTTTCTGACTATTTATTTACCTACAATGTAACAAGAACATTGGAATTTTTGGTACTTTATAAAATGAAACTAAAATTAAAGGAATTCAAAATAGATTTTTTAAATTTATGCCTGGCTTGGTGACAAAAATTATTATGATCGATTGCACTATTCCTGAAAGCAAAGGGTCTCAAAGGAAAGGAAGACTTTTTTTTCAAATTGTCATTTTTATTTAAAATACTTCGAAAAGTTTCACTTTTTAAATTTATACAATTTGTAGTAAGTATATTGAGACATATATGATGATTATTATTATATATCTTGTGGAAATAAATAGATCAATAAATCTATAATTTTCGTACCTCCTTCTTGCAACGCTTTTATGACTTCTGCTTCCATGGTCCTCTTCGCATTATCATTCGTCTGTAGTTTAACACTATTTTCACTGAACATTATTGATATTATAATACACTTTTCCTTAGGCTCTAACTATATAGAAACAATAATTTTAATGTGCTCCAAGTGTTGCGACGCGATAATTTTAAATCTTTTTCGTTCATCCAATGAAACGCAACGAAACTCTAAAATTGACCTTCAAGTAAATATGTATACTCCAAGTCATTTTAGAAGGAACCTGCCGACCGACGAGTTTAGACTCGTTCTGCGCAAGTTGACGCTCATTGGTGCCGGGAGAAGCCACTATTGGCTGTACCCCCACCAACGCTTTTTCGGAGCCAATGAGCCTCAGTCTACATGCGCGAAACGGTTCCTTCTTAAATGACTTGGAGTATAGGTACTTCCTTTTTTACCCATTGTTTATAAACTTCTGCAATTGAATTCGTTTGTCAGAAAGTACGGAATTTGAGCGCATAGTATTGAGAGAGCCCCGTAACATAGCGTAACATTTAAAAATCATATTGTTGTTACATTTATTCCACTTGTACATAATTTCCGCCAAAAAGCCGCTGGAACCGCCAGATCTCCTTCAGCGATGATACGGTGGCAGCACAGTCTCGTAAAATGTGACGTGCATGATCCATTTCTGACAGCATTTGAATTTCATTTTTCAAATCGCGTGTCTATTTAGCACGCACAAAAGGTCGTTTCGCGGAATCACGGAAGCACGGTCGCCAATTTTGTTCCTACTAAGCGCGAACAACGAATCAAACGTGATCACTATAACTCGACGTGTAATTTACAGGGAGAAATTTACTACCACAGTGTGAGTTATCCCCTTGTATCCCCTGTTCAACGCATTGCTGAAACTTCTTTTAACCTCACTCTGCTTCCCATTAGCGTTAGGAACAGTTTCGTCCGTCGTCGCATCGCAATCGCGCGTTCCCAGGGAATATTACGATCTTTTATCTCCCTGGTAGGAGACGTTTTTTAGGTTAACTTTCAGACGACGCCGAGATCGTGTTTCTCGGGGTGGGGGCACTAATTAAGAGAATGTAGATGGGGGAGGCGAGTACGTATCGTTACCGTTAGTGGTGAATTCTCCCGAATCCTTATTCATTTCGTTTGTATTCGCTGTCATTTAGGGTAAATCACGCGCATGTCGGAGGCCTGTCCGTTTTTCCGTGAAACAGCGCGGGCTGTTGAATTCTGTTGCAGCGCAATATGGGGACACTGTTGTGCTGTTAATATATCTTGGAGACCCTTTCGCATGGTACAGAAGCTTTTTACTTGACCCACGTATAATCTCTGTTGTTCAGAATGGGAAGCAGTGGACAACTGTATAGTCTCTCTTGGGGAGAATTTAGTTCGTCGTTGGCTTCTGCGGTGCAGCTATTAAGAGGCCACGGCGATTTAGTGGATGTTACTTTAGCCGCCGGAGGACGCAGCTTTCCTGCGCATAAGATAGTTCTTTGCGCAGCTAGTCCATTTTTGCTGGACTTGTTGAAGGTTGTAGCATCGCTTCCCTTTGTACATTTAATAGCGTAGTCGGCGCCGATCAGCCTGTAAATATCTAGCGCCACCGATTCGAATAACGATTCTTAGTTGTCGCGTCTTTGTTCCTTCGGAACCGAGACCGGTCGGGAGTTATCTCTCGATAGTATGTTTGCGTACGTTATTGCTGTTCGCTCGAATCGTTGAAAGATGGCTGTCCGTTAATCTAGAAACAGAAAATAATTGCAAAATGTTTACGATGCGTTAGTTTAATACCTTCGAGCGTTTTGCGTATTATAATTATTAACTCGAGGTATGTTTTAATCTTGTTACGGATTCTATGTAAACAGAGCACGCCATGCCAACATCCGGTGGTCATGCTAGCTGGTATAGCGGCGGACGATTTGGAGTCGCTGCTGGAGTTCGTGTATCGCGGTGAAGTGAGCGTGGAACCGTCTCAGTTGCCTTCTCTGCTTCAAGCTGCCCATTGCCTTTGCATTCATGGGCTAACGCCGCCTACTATACTGACCGAAGTGGGTTTCGTATATAAAACTTGTAAAAAGCGATATTTATATGTGCATAATATGTTTAGATAGTATATTCATGTACGCGTTAACTTTGTACAGTAACGAAATTTTAAAGTACGCTTCGTTATAATTTTTATACGTCTGCTTGAAAGGAAGCTTAACTATTCTATTTAATCAGAACGGAGAAGAGGTGCCCGTATCGGCGATACCAGCGGCAAACGAGGCTGCGTCCAAGGAGACGAGTAGTCCATACTTTCCGATGAAGCGGAGAAAGAAAAGAAGAAAGTCCTCCTCGTCTTCGGGAAAATGGCCACGTACAGGTAGCGCTACTGATAATGAAAACAAGCCCGTGGATGGAAGCGATAGTAATAGATCGACCGGTTACGATCAGAAAGATGAGGATGACACGGAGCATGGTGACGATACAGGTAAAGAATACTTAAATCACATATAGCGGTACGTTCCGTGATTGTTTACGTTTATGAATGCAACTGGGAGCTTAAGAATATATTTGAGGCATAATCCGATGATACATACTTACCCGACGTATAGAAGAATAATGTCATTTTATAATTGTTTATCCTAAGTATAAGTATAGTTTCGTTTTTATTTATTTATAAATTACACAGTGGACTGATTTGATCATTTTTCTTGTTATTGTATATTTCAGAATTATTTGAGTAAAGCTATTTTATGAAAAAGAAAAACGAAAATACGATATTACTTGTGTTTTGTGTCCGATATATATATTATTTTTATCACTGGTTCACGATAGAGTTAACAATGGTGAACCGCGGTTCACGAGTTGCCAGTCTTTCCGAGCATTATTTCCTTATATTAGAACGGACACAAGCACAACCATCACTCGGGTTGAACTGCATCTAATCGATCACACGATAGATATTGTAGCCCGGAAATGTCATATGAAAGAAATCAGTTCAGCCCTGCATGGTAATATTGTGTTTGTGTCTGTTAGCAGCGACGAACGACCGATTGGAATATTCGAATCCTCGGAGTTGTCACTCGCCACGTGCTCAAGAAGCGCAGCCAGTGTCGGCAGAAAATTCTCAGACGGGGCCCAACCAGGATCAGATATCGGACAGTGAATCGCACCTCCATACTTTAATGCCGATGCAGCCGTATTCTCCACTGCACATACCGCAATTCCCTGGTCCCCTGAACATGGGTTTCCCTCCTGGTGTACCGCTCCCACTAGTTACCCAGAGCTCAACCGCGGGTACAGCGCCCTGCGGACTTGCCGGGAGCATGAACGCGTCCAAGATACGCGGCGCCTCCGATTGCCCGGGCATCTGCCCGCTCTGCGGCGCTACGTTGCGGCAAGCCAGGAATCTACGTAGACACCTCCTGTCGTCCTGCAAATATCGGTTTAATAGTAATTCGGTTCAGAGTTCCTCGGCTGACACGATGATGATAGAAATAAAACCGGAGGTCGAGCTGACCGGCTACGGTGAACAGCCTGTAACGTACGGGACTGATAGTGGGAGTAGTACCTGTGAACAAATAATTTGTAAGCCCAGCCCGCTTCCTTCGCCGACGTCGCAGCCGCCGAATGTTGTCTCGCCTCAAAGCAACATTCCGTCCCCGACTATCGCTAGATGAATGTACAGAGTGGAGCTAAAAGCGGGGATTCGTGACGAACGAGATTCGGGATGATCATTTGATTCTGTTGCTGTGATTCGGAGGCTACATTGTCCGTCGTTTTCAGTGATACGCTGCACCCTCGTGCGTTAGAAGTTCAATTTAAAAGAGCGAAGCTCTCTTTTCTTTTTTACTTATTGTATTAATGTACTTATATTGATATATGTTTAAACTATTAGTTGTTTGCGTTGTTTAGCAAATATAGACGAAATGGACTGACATTATTTTGTAAAGCTTGGCGGTGTCCATCGATTGTTATATTACTTTGTATAGTCTATTGGATAATTTTTACCTTATTATTCTTCCCATCGATCTTCTTTTCGTTCTTGTCACCCGGATGAAATCAATCGGAAACAATCTGGATCGTGTAAGATTAAGTTCATGTACGGGAATCTTCCATACTAGCAAGTAAGAGCAGTATCTTAGGGTTAACGGGAATAGCAGCGGGTGAAAACAATTAGGGATAGTAAAAGCGGTGGTATAAATATTCCGGAACACTTCATCTGAATTCTCGATATCCATCAAATATTCACACACGCAATAACTGTACGATCAGTTTTATATAAACATATTGAATTATAAATTTATCTTTGTAGCTCATTTATCGTTTCTTCCGCAAATAAAGTACCAAATTGATATTTTAACATTTACGTCACGTGTAAAGAGGTTTCAGATTTCTGCCGATTGCAGATTTTCTAGAAAAGCGACGTTAATGGCACGGTCAGATCTTAAGCGAACACCAAAGACCTCCATTTCCTTCGTGCACGTATAATTATTTGTCCTTCGACGGAAGAATGCGTGTCCCGTGTCATTAATATTTATTTATTTTTCATTTATTTACTTGGCGAAATATGGCGAAGGGTCTTGAATTTTCAACTGGTAGAAATTCAAGTTCCCACATATATAATTTCTAACAAGTACCTAATCGCCGTTAGGTAATCAAATTTATCGAGTGAATAGTAAAGATTAATAATCCATCATACTTTTGTAAATGTTGCTCCGTAGCGACGTAATCTTTCGTAATATTGTGCATGTAACTGTTAGTTTCATTTTTCATCCATTTCCACGGAGCGCGCGTGAAAATTGCTTAAAACCGTCTTAGCGGCGAGGGGATGATGCAGCAGTTCGATTAGAAACGAATGGTTGACGGCGATCAGTACGTTTAAATGTGTTTAGATATTGTGGAATTAATTCCAGGGGATGGATTGTCCAAAGGGCGAAGCATGTCCGATCAGCCGGTATCTTGTCCACTGTGCGGGGCGATTTTGCGTCAATCACGAAACTTGAGGAGGCATTTAGAGCTCCTACACTTTGGGCTCGGTAGCAATAATAAATCCGGTGTGCACATGAGACACCGGAGGACTGATAGAAATAATGATCTCGTTCGATCCACGCTAGCGTCCATTTGCCCGCCGCACATGACTAGGATGGATCATTCAAGGCCTCCAGAGAACACAGACTTCTCGACGTCCCTGTCCATCGCTTCGACAGTCAGCTCCAGCGCATCGAGCGGCAGTCTTACAGGTGAACTTTAAACAGCTTCGACTAGAGAAGAGGAATGATTGATACAATTACCATGAAACAATCGATAAATAATCAGGAAGAAAATAGTAATGTATCAGGAAGAATAGTAATGTACATGGAGTGTGCCTGAGGATCTGCACGATTTATAGAGTACTTGTTAGAGCGTACCGTAAACTGGGGGAACATTGGCAGTTATTTGACATGTATTGAAGAAGGAAAAGGATAAAAATTTTATGCATTTTCACACTTGTAGTACAATCACAAACGATGCGATTTTATAATAGGATACTTGAAGCAAATGTAAAAATATTAATTTAAAAAAAAAAATGAAAAATGAAAAAAGTATGAAAGAGAGTACGGGGTCAATATAACTTCAGATTGGTAAAACTTTAGTTGTTAATGCTATTTATATGATGTGCCAACTTTATCCCGGTCACGGGGTAACATTGGCAGTTAAATAGTTTTAAAAAAAAATTATGCAATGTATGAAATTTTATAGTATCACAGATAGGAGAAAATTCTGTGAATTAAAGATGACATATTAGTTACGTGCTACTGTTCATTGCCTATACTTTGATATTGAAACATAAACAGTTAATAAAATTATTAACGAGACTAAATTATTTCGACAAAAGCCGCGTTAAAAAATAGAAACACAGTAAGTATAAGTTGAAAATCTACAAAGTCTGTGGTAATATGTTAAGTAACATTGTATCAATCTTCCTACCATATTAAATTTCACGTATGATGTACGTTTCCTTGTAACAGTAGAATGTTTTCTTACGATTAATTTACCGTATCGGTTACACGTACATACGGCAAATCGCAAATAAGGATCGAGGTGCACGGTTCGTACATTGAATTTATTTATCAGTACGTGTTAGGAGGCTGTAAGTTATGTTGATATTATTGAATTGGAAATGTAATTGAACAATAAGGGACAAATGCAAGTAACTTATACAAGTTATTTACTTATACTTGCAAGTGTGTTTTTGCAATATTCTACGTTTCTTTTATGATTACATAAATTATTCTTACGTTACACGAAGTTAAACTACCATTTAATTCTTCCAAAATGTCGATACACTTTACCTTTTTCTCTTACTTTCCCTTGCGTATACACGCGTTCACAAATTTACTGTGCGCAAGCATAGATATCCATATTTACTTCATATGTACCCTTGACAAAAAATATAAATTCAAAAACCTCGATCTTACCACAAAAATACAGTAGCGAATGTCTTAAATCTTAAACGATCAATGAATTCTTCCAAAATATGTAAAACAACAGTGGTAGATATATCTCAGTGAATCATTCGTAAATCATTACTTATAACAAAAACGTGGTCGCTTAAAAAAAATATGAGAAAAATGTATAATCGTCTTTTCTACGGAATTTGTGAGCAGGAAGTTTAATGGGACCAAGTTCGAGCGCCCTAGGAGCCGGCGATCAGAGCGCGAGCCCTGCTCTGGTAGCTGCGTCAAGTTCTTGCGCTACTTCGATGGCCTCCGCTACCAACGGGATATATTCGTCGGATGGCAGTGTGCTAAGTTGTTTGTTACCTTCGCTACCATCTCTGCCTTCGCTCTCGTCTCCGCACGATGTGTTTCGACACGGCGAAATGCTGCGAGCTGGCATTGCGTACCACGACCCGACGAGGCAGCACGCCAAGCAAATGCAGCGCCCAGACGTTACTTAATTCTCTCTGAAGAATAGCCTCTTAACGAGCCCAAGTGGATGGACGTCGCTGGCGAATCCAGTTGAGATTCGGAATACTGTGAAAACGGAACCACTCCTGGCACAGTCGAGACTCGACTAACAGGCGTTACTCGCTGCAACAGTAATGCTAAGGAAAATTAGAAGATTTAATCTGTTGCTGTTACAGATCTTGTTAAAGATATCCTCTCTAGTCGCTGCATATTGTTTCCCGCGACTTCCGTAGATTACATTTCACAGTAGACTGTGTGGGGAATGAGACCTGCGGGGGTGGTGTGATTCGTTTAAATAGAAATTGACGAGCGACTGATTCCGATGAAACTGCTAGGATATTGTTTTAAATTATTTGAAATTTGCAAATGGTCTTTAAAAATTGAAATAAATCGGACTCAGCTGAATTGGCATTGTGCATGTTTTATTCGCCGAGTGTGCAATAGGGGGCGATTTATAATTTCCATTTAGTCATTTGGATATTCATTAAGAAGTTTAATTCAATCTATATTTTACTAAAAAAATTTATTCGCGGATGAATTGTGGAGGTATTGTGAATATTGTTTAGATAGACATTCTTTTTTATGAAATTGATAAAAGTGTGTATAATAATGTTGATGTATTTGTAGGGAAATGATGTGAAACATTAAACTTTCATTTAAAGTGACGAAAAACTTTTCTGGTATGATTCCTTCCAACCTCCTCCCATGGGTAATTCAAAATCGAAATCACAATATCAAGTTGTTTCACGCGTTAACGCACACCACGCGATTTTTTATGTCAATTGCACAACAATTTTCGATAAAAATAATATAATTACTTAGTATATTTCTTTATATACTGTATAAATTTATACCACCAATTTTAGGTAACAGTTGAAAAAAAAGGAGCAAAAGATGTATATAAAAAATGAGACAAAAATCTGTATTGCATTTTCCAAAGGTACTGATTTCCATTATTATACTACAATAACTCTATCCTACGGCGACAAGTACTAATTAATACTAATACTGGCAGCAATTCTCTGGAGGGAGAAAATGAACGATTCTGTAGAATCTAATTTCTTCGTCGACTCGCAGAATTACAATAAAATCTCCGTTAAGGCGTATAAAAATATATTATCATGGTATATTTTAAATAAGTTTCTCTAAAATTAAAATACACATTGTAACGAAACATATCAATCGCTCGCACGCAATTCATGTTGATACATGCAAATAAGCGTTCTTGCGTTCCTTATAGTGATTTCACTGTCACAGCAACCTTAAGGGCAATTCTCTAAAAACGAAGTCAGCTTTCCTCTAAAGTATATGCCCGCTCTTCTTGGATGCTCGCGTTGCCGTGAGTTCGCGATGGCAGTGGCATGCTCTCAACGTATTTGTGGACAGCAGAAATATCTAAGAAGACTGAGCAACTAGGCATTGCCTACTGGTCCTGCGAATGGCCCCAAAAACTGTGTTACAGCGTGCGTCTGCCGCTCGCATCTTTTCTCATTAAGTTCTATCGATCGAATCGAGGCGGCTGGTTCACACGATGAGATTAAGTTCCTCCGAATGATCGTCTGTATGCCCCACAACGAAGGGCCAATTTCTTTTTGAGATCCTCTCGGGCTCACCGCGCAAAAGATTCAAAAGATCGTCGAGATATCGCAACTCCCGAACGTCCTCCCGCAGCTCGTTCGCGCTGGACGAGATGTCCGCAATTTTTCGTTCGTCACACTGGAACAAATTCACTTATAGATCGATTTTATTGATTCCTTAGGGGTGGACATTTTGGTAGCCCGAATAGTACATAGTTCTCTTGAATGGCTCAGAAGTAATTAAAAAATCTCATTGGTGGTATAATAAATTTTGGTCCCTGCAGTGCAAAATTTTTAAAAAAATATGCAATGTCAGAGAAATTCTTGAGAATGACAATTTAAGAAATGTGTCCCAATGTATAACGTAATTTGTTGTAACAAATCTTTATTAAGGATAGATTTGAAATTTTACCGTGGGAAATAAAGTATTTTTAGCTTCACCCTTAAGGGTTAAGGGGACCTTCCGGTCTAGAGCCCAAAAAAATAGGTGATTTTTAGGAATTAATTAAAGGAAAACTACTATATATAATTTAATGGGACTTTTTGCATTGTATTAAGGATGTCTTAAGTTATAGAAATATATTTTTTGTTTTATAATTAATTATTGCAGACGGCCCTGGGGAGTCGTTAAAGTCAAGGCGTCAAAAAATTGATCCAAATCGGTGGGACCTGTATCTCCAAAAGTTATTATCCGATTCGACTGAAACTTTTTTTATTTTGAAGACTATACTTCTGGCTAGGGGGGGGGGGGGGGGACTAGAAAAAATTACAAAAATTACATTTTTTTTAGAAAATAACGACACTTGAAGTTTGAAATCACTTTTCACTGTATTTTTCGTCCTTTCAACGCCTTTGAAAATTATAAATTTTCAATTTTTTGTAATTTTTCTAGTTCCCCCCTAGCCAGAAGTATATTCTTCAAAATAAAAAAAGTTTCAGTCGGATCGGATAATGACTTTTGGAGATACAGGTCCCACCGTTTTGAGAACACTGTTTCGAGAAAAACGCGTTTAAAAATTTACGTGAGCGCCGAGTGCCCGGTTGTTGCCCATGCATTTGCCGCTACTCAAATGCCTATAACTTCTGGAATTTTACGAATTTCAACAAATCCTTTTAAACACGTATTCCTAAAAGGTTGAACATTCGAAAAATGAAATAAAAATAAATCGACTTTTAGACCGGAAGGTCCCCTTAAGGGATGTGAATCGAAGGATGGCTACCTGAAAGCTCTTTCGCAGATTATATATGTCCCTGAAAATATCCTTGGTGCTAGCCTGAAGCTTCTCCACTTTCCTTTGAAGATGGTGGACCAAGTATTCGGGATCTTCGAGCACCCCCGGCACATTCGCGTCCGTTTCTATCGTCAGGGCCAGCCTGGTTAATTGATCGTGGGAGGAAGTGCTGTTGCAAAAACGATCTTCTTCGAGAAGCACCGCTGCTTTCGCGGGATCTGTGTCGAGCACTTCCAGGATCGATACTACCTCGTTAATGGCAGAACATCTCTCCTGCGAAATCAATGCATAACATGGAATTAATATTCGAAGGCGTTGACATTTCATTCTTACCCTGCATAACGTCGCGTGACTTTCAGGTAATATATATTATCTGTGTTCTATATTGCTGGTTCACAAAAGTGCCTTATTCAACTACTGTAACGTATAAATCTTTACTGTACAATAAAATGTTTATGAAATGAAATTCAAACGTATCTGTTATTTTATATAGAATCTTTGAAGGTTTATGTATGTTCTAAAAATTTCGGTTATAGAGGGTTAATTACTCTAATAATCGATTAGCATTTGCAACATAAATTTTACTTTTAAAAATAAATGTTATCGGCGCGTAGGCTCGGTCAATTACATAAAAGTTATTTTGCAATTTTAAGTTCAAATTTCCAACGTTTCGGTCATAATTGAGACCATTATCAAGGAAATAATAATTTAAAACGAAAACTGCGTTCACTTTTATAAACTCAGCAACGTATTCGACGTGCGAAACATGAGTCGGTTGGCGGGTGACTTCCGACTCATGTTTCGCACGTCGAATACGTTGCTGAGTTTATAAAAGTGAACGCAGTTTTCGTTTTAAATTATTATTTCCTTGATAATGGTCTCAATTATGACCGAAACGTTGGAAATTTGAACTTAAAATTGCAAAATAACTTTTATGTAATTGACCGAGCCTACGCGCCGATAACATTTATTTTTAAAATTAAACATTACTTCGGTCGAAATTCGGAATCATTTTATTTATAAATTTTACTTATATGTCTAACTCTATCTAATTATATCGAATAATATCTCTGCCATATTTTGCTGTCAGTTTTCTGCTTAAACTTCACGAAGACTCTCGTAATAGACAGTAAAAAATCAGAGCAGCAAATCAAGCTTGAAGAAAAGTTTGCATCACTCTCAGTTCTCGAATTGAATATTCGGTTTTCACTAAATACACCAGCATTCCCGTTTCTGCTTTGACTAGGAGATGTAAATGTGAGATTGAAACCTGTGAAGTGTCCAGCTTGTAATTCGTCGACGCTAGCTCATCGCAGAGGCACAGTGGCGCGTTTTGTAGGTCGCTGCTGTGCGTGTCCGAGCTCCAGTCGTTGCTCTGGATACCGGAAGTGTCCTCCAGAGAGGAGCTACGTGTCCCCATCTTCTTGCAATCCTCCCAGGTGACATTCAGCCTCTCGTAGCTGGGTCTCGCGTTGGCCGAGTCAGGTGTTTGCAAGGTGGTAGGTTTAAGCACCTCCGTTATCACAAGGTTGTCGCCGCCCTTCGCCAGGCCGTTACTGTCGCAGGCTCGTTTATAATTTCTCCAATGATGCCTGGAGATCGCTGGCACCGCCACCTCCACCGGGTGGGGATGTAAAAGGGCTTTCAATTGTGTCGCACCTAAACAAACATTTCTCGCATTCATTGCCTGGCGACTTAGCATCCATGTTCCCTCAATACCTCGTACAACTTCGCTAGCTTTCCATTGACTTTACGCAGAATGGGGTAGAACTCGCAGTACAGCCGAAAAGGGGCAGGTTCTCCAAGTAAAAACGAATCAAAAAGGTGGAATAAAAATTCGTACTGGAAGAGTACCTCGTGGGGGGTGCGCGCGCATTTGAGTAAAATTCAGTTCCACCTTCAAAGCCGATGCTTTCAAAATCAAAACTCCCTGGGAAAAACCTGTACTCCACCGTTCCCCATTTATTTTTACAAAAGGAATCACTCCCCTTCCGGATTATACCACCATGTACACACGCTCGTACGAAATAACCCTCCAAATGCAAGCCAATGAATTTATGCCACGTTACTATCCCACGCGCGCAATATCCATATTCGTACGTTACACTTTACGTTTCGCACCGAAGTGTGTTAACCCGTTAACGGAGCGACAAAAGCATAAACAAGCTACGCGACAATGGCAGCCGCGCGAGGGGGTGGCGGCAAAAGTGTCGCAACCCTCCTTACGATTGAAAGAGCATTGTGAGAGAAGTTTGGAGGGTACAGGTGTTGAAACGAAAGTACCTATCTAATGAGCGTGAGGCGAGCCGATTTCACATATTGGTAGACCGCGAAAGTTTACTGGGTCAGACACAATGGCCGGGTTATGTGTATTCAAGTTAGCTGACGGCGGGCTTGCTCGCTCGAACAAGTTTGCGATCTGCCGTGCACCGTTGCACGCCACGCGAGCGTCGAAGTAGTACGAGCGCTGGTTCTCTCCCATAAGCAGGTAAATACCCACCAACTTGCTTCGAGTCGATAAGATAATTCAATCGCCGACGGCAGCGGAGCGCCTTCCGCGGATTCTCGTTCTCCGGCATGATCCTCGCTTGAGAGATGGACAGGTAACGGGGCGATGGCGTGAGTATTCTGTACTCCTGAGATCTAACCAGCCTCTCGGGCGTGTAGCACATGCCCTGGGACCTTCGAGGCTTCAGCATCGGCTGGTTCAAGTACTCCGCCGCCTCTTCCGCCGGGAATGGCGTGACATCCTGCAATTCGAGACGGCTGATAAATCCTCTCGCGTCGCGTATGAAATTAAAATGCGATAATCCTCCCTTCTCGGAGGCAGCGCGGCTTGGTGAACAGGTGTTTCAACTTTTCGTAGCGCAGCTACCTAAATTCGAATTCGTGTACACGCTGGGGGGTTGTTTTGTTTTGTAATTTTAGTTTGGACGCTGTGGAGTAACGATTTGTGTGGTGGGTGTGAAATGCCGATAATTGTGTATTTTTAGTTGTGTTGGATGGGAGAAATGTGCTTTCTAAGGACTCTACAAGTGTGTGGCTTACGCGGAGACGTGGCTTTGGCGTTGAAGAATGTTTTATTGCGCAGATCTGTCGCCGAACGTGGAATTTTTGTGTAAACGTGTATTCAAGAAAGGCTGGGTAAGATTTAACTTGGCTTGGGAAGAATTGGAGGTAAGAACTTCTATTGTTGGATCGTTGCGTTCTTGCTTCAAAAGATAAGAGATTTATAAATTCCCCTTGATAGAAAGCGCAGGGAATATCTCTAAATATTACATAAATACCTAAATTTAAAAGAATGAGAAATCACTATTATTGTATTGAAAGCATGGATTGCTTCAAGCACCAAGATTTAAATAAAGAAAAATCTTAGCTTCATCTTTAAAATTCACTGCATAATACCCATAGTTTAATAAATATAATTTTCAAGTTCCCAGCTCCGGCTAATATAAATACGATACGCTGCCCGAAAAATAACACTAATCGTCGGTAATGCTATCAAGTTCCTTTCAAAGTTCACCAAAACAATTCTACACGCTTGTTATTGCTCACGTTAAGCGTGTTTATAGATTTCGTTTTATTCCTTGCTGCCGCCAGAACTTTCGTCGTTCCAGACTATCAGAATGGAAGAAGCGGTAATGTTTGGAAAAAGCAGATTCAACTTACCGGTTGCTTGCCAATGGCGTCCTGTTCGATAAGGTCCACATCGATGTCCTCGTGGATCAAAGATCTAAGCTCTATCCTCTCACAGTTATCGTTCACTTCCGACCTAACTTCCTGCGCGAGACAATAGTTTTCGCTGTCTTCGGAATCTACGCAAGAGAACATCGATTCGGACGAGTCCAGGGACTGGCAATCCTTGCTTCGACTGGATGTTGGCGACAGCAGATCGTCTTCGTTGTTCAACCACCATCCAATATCGTCTTCATCTGACGCCTCTTTAATCTTCGCGTCGCCGTTGCCCCTTCGTCCCTTCAAGTAGAACATTCTCAAATTCTGCTGACACAATCCTTCCGCACCACTTTCCACGATCCCTTTGGACGATGTTGTAACGAGCTAAACCTGAAAGAAATGTAAAGATTACGCGATGACAGTGATAAATAAAACGCAATTGATGTGATATAAATTCTAGATTCTCGATATTCAGTTGCTTGTGTATTTTATATATCTTTAAACGACACTATATCGTAGCGTATCGTTACAATTTATCATTATTTCCTTGTATAATTCCTATTATTCTCTCGCTAATTGATTTATTCCTCTTTAAATGTACACTACACCTTCCCTCACAGCCAGGGCCGTTCCTGGCGGGGGTGCAGAAGGTGCTCTCGCACCTGGGCGGCCGAACCTAGGGGCGGCCGCAGGTCGTTTATTATATGTAAAGTTTTGACTATTAAGAATAAGAATCAAAACTTTTATGATGATTATTAATTATATCATTCCTTTTCTCCTTTAAATTTTTTTTTTAAATTATTCAACGCTGATTTTCGAGATAAAAATTCATAAGTACAGCCCATTTTCACGAAAATAGGCAAAAATCGACCAATTCAAAGCCCTATATTATTTCAACAAAATCGAAATCGACATAATAATAATACTTAACCCCCCCCCCCTAATTTCACGAGGACTACAACATAATGAAATTAATAAGGGCGGAAATATTGTTTTTGCACCTGGGCGACCAACATCCCAGGAACAGCCCTGCTCACAGCTTCAACCCCAACAAATCTGACAACACGTATTCCAAGGACAGATTTAAACACCACTGGATTCCAAAAACCAGAGTACCCGCCGTAAGCAACGATCGCTAACCGACCACCATCGATTCCAATCATAATTACACAAATCTCATTTACACTTTCGCGAAGGGAGAGCCTTCGTACGGCTTCACCGAAAACTTTCCATCCGCCGAGTGTCTTGTCCCGCCGCGATTACCGAACATCACGCACCATCCTACTCGCTCGCTGCTACCGTACTACGCAAATTTCATCGAACTTCCTCTGTCCCCCGTTCGGGACGCGCATTTCATCGGTCTCTTAATGCAATCACGGCGTACGCAAGCTTTTACCCCTACTTCCGTTCGCCGTTTAAAAGTATTCCGCCGGCCGCGCCTCGGGGAGACACCGAGCGGCGCGCATTGCCGTTTAAACGCCCCACGCCTGCCCCCGATCCAAGTGTTATTTCACCGGATAACACCGCGCACTTGGCGGTGAAAATACTAAAGTCGACGGGCGGAACAACAGCAGCCGCGCGTATCCACGATCAAGGTGGACGTGGAATCCGACCGGCGGAGTAAGCCGTTATACGTACACTTGCTCGGCTTCTGTGGCGGCGAGGAGGACGTGACGGAGACCTAATACCCGAGCGCACTAAACTAGCGATAATCGGGCGATCTTCGGCGCGGCTCGCATCGAGCTTGCCGATGCAGCGCGGGTCCTTTTCAGTTGCCCGCGGGCCGGGCTACACTACTCGCGCGAGAACACTGCGGTTTCGGGGTCATCGCCGTCGTCCGGCCACGGTTGCAGATTTCTCCTGCTACTTCCTGCCGCTTTGACAGCCGTTCGAGGCGACCGTCACCGCCGCACTTCCACTGTTCCCCGCATTTCCTTGACCACAGGTCGCCATGGGGACACTAACTTAATAATCCGGCGTCTACCGTGCCCCGGCGTTGTCGTTAGCGCGGGGCTGGCACCCCTCGCAACGACCCCCCCCCGCGATTTACGTCGCCCCGGGCACGTCGGATTTCGACCCGGCGCTGGTGGATTTATGGCAGAGGCCGCGGGATTATTCCTTTTTTCCGAGCGCCCAGGCTGCGGCATGAAATTCGAACACGCGTAATGAGTTTTTTTTTATCTGCGCGGCCGATGCATTGTGATTTTCTATGAGTGGGGATGAGGGATGCGTGATTCATTGTTGGGCGAAAAAAGGGCGGTAAGCGCGTTAGCGGGACATTTCTAGCGCTGCGGAACACGCAGGTGGAACGTGGAGGGAGTGGCTGTCGGATTATTTATTGCACTTTGAATATTGATGAAGACGTCTGCGACGAGGATCAATTATATGTAATTATTATTCGTTTCAGCTCTGCAGCCAGAGAGAGAGAGAGAGAGAGAGGGAGAGAGAGAGAGAGGGAGTGGACTTGTTTACGTGGTGTGTTGACACATTTTGACCCGCTTCTCAAAACTGTAACGTTTAATATCTTGCAAACTGTTCGAATAGGCAGCCAATAATTTTGCTAGATTGAATCTCTCGAGGCTACCAATAAATACTCCCAGTTTAAATAGATGGACTCTGTTACCAAATATTCTGCAATTTATGCGAAATGCTCACGGATTAGCAACGAATCGTTAGCAGACATTTATACTTCCACTTTCCTGCGTGTTACGCCCACATTCCACTAAAATATTCCCAGAAGTATTACTAAAGATCGCTGTCCTTAAGGGGGGACTCTACCTTGTTGGGCCGAAAAATCGATGAATTTGGTGAATTTTTTGTACAAAAACGGTTTGACAGGCTGTTTTATTGTATCTTCAGCTCTTGTTATAAATTTTTATGTGACGGTAAAAAAAAGATGTGGCTGATACAGAGCGCTGACTTGAGGCGTTGAGAAAAAATCGGGTGGTCCTGGCGTTAACGAAATATACTCGAAGGATAATCTGAAACACAAAAACGAATGAGATTCTTAATCTGTATGAATGTGGCTATCGATGGTAGTAGATTCATTAAGATAAACAAAGAAATGTTAAAATGGCAGTAACCGTTCCTAATTTTACTTAATGATGTTTTGCCGATTTTTGAGAAAAATTCGATTCATCATATTCAGAAGCCTGCCATTTTAACATTTCTTTGTTTATCTTAATGAATCTACTACCATCGATAGCGACATTCATACAGATTAAGAGTCTCTTTCGTTTTTGTGTTTCAGATTATCCTTCGAGTATATTTCGTTAACGCCAGGACCACCCGATTTTTTCTCAACGCCTCAAGTCAGCGCTCTGTATCAGCCACATCTTTTTTTTACCGTCACATAAAAATTTATAACAAGAGCTGAAGATACAATAAAACAGCCTGTCAAACCGTTTTTGTACAAAAAATTCACCAAATTCATCGATTTTTCGGCCCAACAAGGTAGAGTCCCCCCTTAAGTACCCCAACTCTTTCTTTCTGTAACTCTTACCTTCAGAATCGTTCTCTGATATTATCATTCACATTTCACACTGCCCCAGTAATTTCAGCACACCGCACTACTCGCCACTCTGCGCACAGTCTCTGCACGAATAAAGTCCAGTGTATTTAAACCCCATCAGCGTTCTATCACAATTTCGCAACGCATCCGTTGCGACGGTATCCCATCGTCTTTGGCGAACGACCACGATCGAGCTTAGCTTTTTCCAAGTGTCCTCCTCGCGTCTGCGTTCAAGCGCGCACTGAGGCACCCGGTGGCATTTTTGCAAGAGCCGGAGCGCGCGTTTTGCTCCGCTGATGAATGCTGCTGTTTGTTTGCGACGCGGCCTAAATAAATATCGCGATAGGACGGCGGGAAAGTTTTGCCGACGGCCTATACTACAGCGAGGTGTTTGTGGCAGCGCCGTCCCTTGCGATAACTGGATGACCCGACTCTCGCGATATTTCCCGCTATTAATGAGTCAAAGCGGGGGACCGATCCGAGCCATGCCGATACGGCCATCAACAGAAGCTATTCTTATCGCGCGGCTTGTTTTGTAAACACGCGAAAAGTCTGCTCTCGGTTACACGTGCTTGACGCACTATGTATGTACACTGGGTGCGAAGGACGGGAATGGTCGGATGAGTCAACGTATTTAGTACCTGGAACGGTGGAGGGTGACTGAAAAGCTGCTGCTAAATTATTCGGGAAATCCGCGATACTTGTAAATTGATTTCTTTGCCGGTACTCTCTCTAGCTTCAGGACTAGTGCTCGGAGAGTCCTTATTGCGGAAGGCATTTCTTAAATCGTAGTTTAATCCCAATCTACCTACCTGGAAATCTTTGTTCGCGACTAACGCTTCTTTCTTTTTTTTTTCATTTTATCAAATTCTCTTTTTTATTATTTTCTAATAATTTTTTAATTTTTAATTTATTTCATTGTTATGCAATTTGTTGTAATTATCCTTTACTATAAGTATCCTTGTTCTTAATGGGCTTGTCCCGTGAATAAATTATTATTATTATTATTATTATTATTATAAATGGAGCGGAACTTTCGATAGAAATCCAGTGTCGCGGATGAATTATTTCACAAGTGGTAGTAATTTCTCATTTCCCCCCGCGAGCTATAATTCATTCGTTGAGATATCGTTCCGAGTCGAATTGAGACATACGCCGCGAACGAAGTGATAATTTTATTTGGCGAGTGCCACAGAAATTACGATAAATGATGTTATTCACGCAGTTTAAGCACCAGGATTAACGGGAAATGCGATTCTTCGAGGAGCACTGATATTAGATAATGAAACGTGCGTTCCGAATGCTTGCACCACCTTCACTTCTGCACGAATTCCATCCCACGCGTTGTCTTCTTTATCTCTTTGGTCGAACGTGGAATTTCTTCACTGCGCGTGCCATTTCACTCGGGAGAACAGATCCCGGGCAAGAATATTCGATGGAACAGAAAATTTCGATGCGTACCGAGCGAGGAGCAAATGAGTACTGCGTGAGTTAATTGGGTATAGTAAGTACGCTCGGAAAATGAGTACGAGGATTCTTTTATTAGAAAATTGTTTCGTGTCACTGTGACGTGAGATTTTGCGACGAACGATACAATTAAGAGGAGATGTCTGTGATTAACTACGGCTGTCGACGCAACTTTAACCGCGCTAGCTCGATTGCATTTACCGCAGTGACGGTGATATATACCGTGCCATGTGATCGTATATCGAATTCTGCAATGAAGGCTCGATTATTAATATTTTCCAAAAATGGTTAGTTGCATCACGTAACAGTAACAAGTTTATCATTCAGATTTCAAATTCTAGTGTAAGAAAGAGTGAAAATTTTCGACTAGATTAGTTTAGTGTTAATAGTAAATACTATAGTTGTCTACTATATTAATTACTAATTGTATTAAATGAATGTTGAGTCGTCTAGGTGTTGCCCACTAATTAACAGCAATGAGCAAAGCCTGATGTTTAGTAATTTAGAAAATAGCTGAGATTCTTTGTAAATAAATATCTTGCTTTTTCATAAACGTGTTAAGAATTTTTGGAGTAAAGCTTCAGGCACTGTAAATATAAAGTTAAAAATAGGTTGTGTGTAATGCCTCACGCTTATCATTATAGTATACGGACAGATACAACGAGTAAGCACGCGAACAGAACGTTTCCCGCGAAATTTATTATTAATCTGCAGTGATTTTAAATTGTATACTCATTTTTATTGAATTTTGTTGAATTTTACACTGGCTGTTTATTTTATAACGACTCATAAAATATATTACTTAACTGATACAAGAACTTAAAACTATTCAGGAACAAACTTTTTTAACAAGTCTCTTATATTTATATTAACTTTTTACCAAAATCAGTTTCACCATACAATATGATTTTCAAAACACTATACTTCGTTCAAATAAATATTATTCAAACCACCCGATTATTAATCCCAACGATTACCAAAACGTCATCCAGCGCCACATCCTTCCCCACATATTTTAACTCGAACCGGTATCTGTCACCAACGAGCTTGATGCGATCGCGTTGCACAGCTACCGCGGGGTGGAATATTTAAAACACAACTTCCCGGCTGCAATGACAAAAATCAAATTATGCAAATCCACCTCTTTGCATCGTGCGCGCTTTGAAAATTTTTCGCCTCGCACGCTCGCGCGGACATGAAAGGTGGACACTGTGCAAACGCGGCGCGCCGCATAGAACTGCCGCGCGATAACGCGTCCGAGGCAGATTGTCTTTCAGATTTTGCCGTTTTCTAATAGTCAGCCTGTGGTCTAGGGGTACGATTCACCACCGTATATCCAGCGTATGGATGGAAACGGGTATTCGAGACTACATGCTGATTTTCATTTTTTCCGAGGGATTTTTTCGGTCAGAGGTCGACGATTTTCGACGGCGCCGCGACCCCGTTAAAAGGTCGAATTTAGTGCGCTTTTTAGGGCGAATATTCATGAGAGTGACGTCAAAAGGCCTTGATCAGGGATAAAAACGAGGCGCATCAGCGATAACGTTATCGATACGGTCGTACCAGAGCCAGGTGTAACGGGTGTTTTTCGATACCCGAACAATCCGCGCCGCACCGAGACTCTGATTGCGATGGGAATAGTCGGCTTCGGCTGCGCCCCATTTTACAACGCGCCTCCAAGGACCTAATGCAATGTTAAGTAGAATTAGAATCGAGATTGGATGAGATTCATAGAAATTGAAGTGTCTCGTAAATCCGTAATCAGTTTTACAGCTCCTGAGCGATAGTACTTGTTGCAGCTGTCGATTCTGTCACTCTTGTCTCGTTCAATTTATTTACAATAATAAGTGTTTTATTCAACGAACCACCCTATATGTTTCAGTGACCTTCCTACAAAATTGTGATTGGCTGACCTTGCTGTCGCGATCATAGCGATTATCTAGTAAATGATAACGCGAATTAAATCCAAGGTGATTCATGCAACGCGTCGTGTGAGACTCGATAGGTGGGAGCATTGAGAATATTCGCTCGTCAAACTGAAACTTAAGGGGGGTCACTCAAGTGAAAATGTTATTTTACAGATAAAATGCAGTCACAGAAGCTGTTACTGAATATAATGAAGGATGGACGAAAACAATATTACATGCATTCAAGGACAACCAAATGTAAATGAGCGAACAATCATTGAAAATTGTTCAAAACCGTCACAAAGAACGAGTACACAGGTATAAACAGAAAGCCTCAGAAAGATACAAACGTGCAAGAAAAATGTTACGAACTGCACAATCACGAAGAGAACAGGCATTGGAAGAAGAAGAAGGTCCAACGTACGGAGCAGGAGCGTTTTAGTTACTACGCCAAAGCATAAAAACTTTATAACTCGGACAAAAATGAAGTTTTCGAGCTGAAATTTTTTCTGCAGTCTTTGTATACAATACTGCAGAGATAAGGGTATGGATTTTAAAATCGAATAATTTTTTCGAAATTTTTTTTTTAAATTTTTGAAAAAAAATGTCACTATATTAATTCTTACATAATTCATTTCAGCGTAAAAAATAATATGGAAATACATATTTTCAAATTTTTATCTGTAAAATAACTGGTAGTTCATTTTCACTTGAGTGACCCCCCTTAAGCTTATGTAACGAAACAACGATTATTTATTTTTAACGAGCAGCGTCAATATATTGCTTGCAATGATACTAAATAGGTAAATTGTGAAGAGGAAAGTGTCCAATGTATAATACATTTCGATGCGTTGATTTTCTTCAGAAAAATTGTATTAACGATTTATAAGTACCTATAGAAGTGAACTGTATAAAATTAGAACGTGCGTGCGGTGTTATGGGAAATCATTGAATATAGATTTGATTATCTTGTGTGGAAACAATGTAGAATTTGTTCACGTATATTACACGTCATAACTGAAAAAACAGTAAAAATTGGAGCTGCACCCCTCTTGCTGCAAGGTCCTCAATTCTTCTATAGGTAGTACCTACTGCCCTGCACGCAACTGACACCTCTCGTATCAGTTAAGCACTCCAAACAGAATATTCTATCCCGCTCCGAGATTACTTTAAATCCATAATGCCTACATCGCGAGAGTTCATTACGAATGGAAGCACAGCTGCTGCAAAAACAAATTCGCAGCCCCGCATAATCTCGCAAGTTTCCATACACATAAGCTCCAAAGTGCATAGAAGTTACAAAGCATAGAAGTGCAAAGTACCTAATTCATAATTCACATGATCGAGGCTCGAGCACTGCAAACACCCAGCCATACAACTAACCAGCTACAATATTCAACCGCCCGCAAACAGCGAGACGCGCGAGCCCCCAATACCCATACACGTCAATCGAATGTTCGGCTTGAAATTATACCGAAGGGCCACGCGATAAATCAACCCTGCCGAATACTCGGGAGCCAAACGAATTTACCAAACAAGCCCGGGTGCCGCGTAGATCGAAAGATCGACGAACTTTCGAACAGTCGACGGGATCGCCCCCGCGGGGGATGCACTTCCGGGTCTTCAGCGCGCATGCACCCCAACATGGCGTCCCCGTGCGGCGGGTGAAGGTGGCCCCGACGCGTACGCGGCTTCGCGGGGGTTTGGCGGGGTTTGTCGGATCGATAGCGCGCATGAGGGTGCGCGAACACCTACGTCGGTGATCGCCACGACCTGGCCGCCACCGTGACTCCGAGTATCCGGCGAGTATTCGCCCGATGCCAATAGCGTACGTGCGTCCGAGTGGCGAGCACCGGGTTCGGTAGCCCGTCGGTACCGAGGATACATCCCCCGTTCGGTGGCGGTGTGCCTGTCGCGCGCGCGTCCATCCCGTTCGGCGTGCGGTCGCCCATCGTCTGGATCGTGCTCGAAACGAGGGCCGATCGCACGGGACCGGCTCCTCCGCGAGTGGCTCTATGCACATGGTTACGTTCACGTCGGTTACGCGGCCGAGCACCGCGGCCGCCGGTATGGAGTCTCGCTGAGGGGGTTGAACGGAGAGAGACAGAGGGGAGAGTGATATGTCCGTGATGTCTCGAGGCTCGCCCTGGTGCTGGGCCGCGCCAGGGACGAGCAAGTCCATGCTTTTCCTCGCCGTTGCCATCCTCGTCGGCCTGTCGTCGCGAGGCGTCGTCGGCGAGAAGAGCAAGAAATGTGAGTAACCTGGTCACCCCGTTACCGGCTGGCGCCTCTTTATTGCAGCTCCACTGTCTGCATCTTTTTTTTCGTATTCATTTGTTTATTGTAATGTTGACGATTGCTCTGGACGCGCCATATGCGCTGGGTAGAAGGGGCAGCGTTGCCTCGCCGTGAAATGCGGTTTGAATGTTCCGTGCCATGCGCTTCGGGGGTTGCTTCCTGAAGTTGCTCGCGATTTATCGAAAACTTCCGTCACGTTTCTCCAACGACGTGCCACCACTGTTGCGATTTTATTGAGGATTTGCTGTGCAGAGGGGATTTTATTGAAAGGGAGTTTTGGGGGGTGGGAGTTCTGTTAGGGGTTTGTTTTATTTTTTAGTTTGCATAGTGGTGACGAGGTAGATTTCATTTTTCCCGTGAAGGTTTAGTAGTTATATTTTTTATGAATACGTTATGAGATATTACGGTGTAATTAATATAAACAAGATCGTATCGCGGGAAGTTTGATTCGGGAAGGTACTAGTGCCCCGAGGGGCATTCACGAGAAAAAAGTTAAATTACCTTCCAAGTTTGATGAAAGTGGTACAATGGACAGGGCGCGTCGAGCTTTATTTTTGTTTTTTAAATTGATACGCGAATGTCGCGAGGGTGGAGTGTCTTTTCACTCTGCGTTAATTAAGGGAAAAGTGACCATTGTTAAATCTCGGCTGGGCCATTAATTTGCAGAGCTCGTACACGATCGTTTTCATTTTCAGCGTAATTAAAGAGTTATTTCCAGTGTCGGGGTTCAATTCCCAAGACCACGTGGTAAGCAGGCAGTCATTGCACGCTATTCGCGATGTCCTGCAGCGTTGGGACTTTAATTAGAAATTCAAAATGCGTTAAAATGTACTTCAAACTGCTTAGTACTTGCATACTTATTTATAGCTATTAAGAGACATATTAAAAACAATTTTCTTTTTACCGAATTTGTCTCTGCATTGTTTTCTTGCATTAAGAATCTGGGGAAAGCTAATTCTGCAAACATTTTTATTTTATTGAAACGTTTACTGTTATGTTCGAGCTCTAATGAAAAAGAAACAAAAGTCTTGCTTTATACAATTTTATTAATTTGTGTCTTACTAAGTTTACCAAGTAAACGTTTCATTAATCTTACGAAATAAAATTTGTCAAAGTACAATGCTTCCTATTTTGAATTCTATACCTTTGAGAGCAAACGAAGGGTTTCTGCTTTCGATTAAAGGAAGACAAAACCGTTGAACAGCAGATTAGGCACGATGATTAAGGAACTATTTTCGTTTCATGCGTAACGATTGAAAGGCGAATTGGAGGAACCATGACTAATGTAATTGTCAATGCGATGGAAAGAAAGAAAGCGATTAAATTTAACGGTAAGCGAGCGAGGGGAAGGTGGTTCACAGTTACAGAGCGACTCTAATGCGAGTCTTGAATATTAATGTTACACAAACATTACCTAAAGTTGCACTTTACCTCTTTACAGAGCATTTAGTACTCGCTTTGCATACGCTGCGTTTAGTTGACGTAGCTGGTGGCAAAATGTTTCGCTGATTTCGCCACTCCTTTACATGCCGATTCCTTGTACATGCACAGTTACGTAGTGTTGTGCAAAATAAATGAGTATTAATTTGAAGGTACATCTTGACGATGTCACCATTTGATGTATTAATCTTTTCTATAATTATTTATTTATTTTCCATATCTATTTGGCAATATAAACGTGACACAAGAACGTATCACACCAAACATTTGGAATACACATATTAATACGTTTAGTAATTAGTAATTAACGGGTTGGGCGAAATTTCAGATTTTGAGGAAGTTTTTAAAGTTAAGGGTAAAAGATTAAGTTGCAATTCGAGTCAGGAAAATAGTAACATAGATATTGCGTGCTAAAAAAATAAAGGTGTAGAAATTGGTAACTTAAAAAGAAGAAAATACAGATAAACACGAGGAAAATGGTTAAATTCTCGTATCAACTGTTTAGCTTGAATTATTAACGTAATATTGTCGAATAAATACTAATTTTTCACGACGGAACGTAATTTCCGATACTGGAAAAGTAGTTCATCGGAATGGTGTGTGACCTAATTAGTCGAGGCGGATCGGATTACACTGTAATAGACCGTGAAGATGAATGAGCAAGCAAGTAATTTTCTTCTAACTTCGCTGCAATATTTAGGGTTACATGCGGAATTTATAAAATTCTAAAATCGTTGGAAAATGAACTGGGACAGGAGACAGGAGATGAATAATTTATTCTAGTAATCTACTAAAGTGGCTGTAAGGAGCCACAGTAATTTCCTCCAACTTATAATCGATATATCGAGGAATGTACTTCTACATTTGGAGCTACTTCTATATTTCAGCAACTGTAAACGTGCTGCAAATGCAGACGACATAAATCCTCGTGCAAAAATAAGTTAAAATAGCTTCCAGAAAAACAAATTTGAAAATCCATGGAGAATATGTACACTCAATTAAGAAAGCAATTAAAATAGATTTTCTCGAAAGCAATGCTTCGTTCAAAACAAGCTGTTTTACAATTCGACTAATTTTTCAACAATGATTAATTCAGTCCCAGCTGTACTATACTTAGTGTTGTATTTTGCCAATTCTTTAGTTTCAAGTGTACGTGTACTTAACAAATATTCAGAATAACTTGAAATCGAGGCGCCAAATAGAAAAATGTTTTCATATAATTTCGACTAATATTTTCATTTATAAAATTACATCGTTGAGGGTTGAACGACCAGTTCATTGCCGCCTCGTTCACACTACCGAAGCAGGAGCAATTACGACCCATTTGTACTGAAATAATTCATCCCACTGCATGAATACCTATATCATTTTGCAGAGTATCAAACGCGTGACGTGCCCGCTGAAAATGGCAATTCCCCTTGGATCCCGGTTTTCCTTAATCGTTCAATCACTCTTTACGCGCGCATGTCGCTGTCCCTCATTTCGACCCCCTTTGTCCCCGCTAATTTGTGTTCCCATCTCGAGGATTTCCCTTTACCGGGGCATAATAAACTTTCGTCCGCTTCCTCTGGCTTTCCTTACACATTCCGCGGCTGGCACAAAGCTTTTCCGCCGCCGCCGAAATCCGACGCAAAGCTTATCATTCCCGCGCTCCGCGGGCGGACCAATAATGGAAATAATAAAATGTCTTCTCCATTATCCGACGAGTTATTCATTAGCCGAGTAATACGATGCTTCAAAAACATGTATGGAGCCCGCGCTCGCGCTCGCCGCTGCCCAGCCTTTTGTCCACTGTTTTTCATCGGTCCGCGCGTTTCATTCGATTAAATTTCTCGCTCTGTCCGATTGCAGCCTCGCGAAATTTATGCGCGTTTCATTTCCGCGGGGCTCGCGCCGGAACAAAGCGCGGCGCGCCGGCTAGGTGCCAATTAAAATAATGCGAAGAACGGCGGCGGTAAACCTTTGAGAGCCGCGATACACAGTTCTCGTATCATTGAACGGGCGAACTTTTTCCTTCGGATATTTTGCCCGGTTCTATTCGATGGCGAGCGTTTCAAGGGAAATATCCATGCAAGCGGCGAAGCATTAATTGCTACACGATGGCCTACGTTCATACAGTAGGTCAGCGATGCCCCGATGGGCGGCCCGAGGGTACGAGCATCCATTGCATTTTCCAAAGCTCGCGTGGAAGGGGGTCTCGAAACCAATGAAGTTGCAGGCATGTAACGGATGAGGAAAACTCTAGTAGTGTGCGTGTAGGCTCGTACCCTGAAATCAGCATGTAACCGTTACATGCTGATTTCATTGCGATTAAATTGATTTGACTTCTGGTTATAGGCTGATTTCAAGTCGTTTGGATTTGCGGTTATGGGTTCTATTTTTTGATGACAGGATAATTTTGTAAACCCTGGGGGGTTTCTTTTTCTTCATAATTTTGTATTGTCATCCAAACTACGTATACCTGCAAAGTTTCAAGTCTATTATATAGTGGGAAGTGGGTTAAGATTGAGTTTCTAGATTTGAACTGAACAAACATACATACAAACAAGCACGCAAACAGAGGACTGAAGCTGAATAAAAATCGTTTAATAAGAAACTTTTTGTTAATCAGGGGTGTAAGTGGGAATGTTCAAGTCTATTTCGTCCAATTACATAATATTATTGTTTAATCATTATATATATAGTCAATTCCTGTTTATTTTCCCAATTCCTAAAATGTAGAACACTGGGGCTCCAAGAGCCCCAGTCATATAAGCCTACGGGTACACTCAGTGTAGGCTCGTACCCGATGACAATGCAAAATTATGAAGAAAAAGAAACACCCCTGTGTTTAAAAAATTATCCTGTCATCAAAAAATAGAACCCATAACCGCAAATCCAAACGACTTGAAATCAGCCTATAACCAGAAGTCAAATCAATTTAATCGCAATGAAACCAGCATGTAACGGTTACATGCTGATTTCAGGGTACGAGCCTACACGCACACTACTAAAGTTTTCCTCATCCGTTACATGCCTGCAACTTCATTGGTTTCGACACCCCCTTCCACGCGAGCTTTGGAAAATGCGATGGATGCTCGTACCCTCGGGCCGCCCATCGGGGCATCGCTGCAGTAGGTACTGGAAATACGTTATCACTTGTGCCTTTCTTATTATTTATTAGCACTAGGAAAATATTATCCCAAGGTTTATTTATTGCAGAAATGTGTAGCTCACTATCCTAGCCAAAGAGAAGCCGGAATAAATATTTCCAGTGCAAAAGAATGCAAAGAAAATGAAGTTCTTGAATCGGTAGCAATGACCCATTGGTCATCCCTCGGGCGACTGGACTATATTCCGTTCTTTCTCGAGCCCCTGTTAAGTCAAGTTTGAACCTATAATTCGCGAACCCGCTGCACAGCCTTAGGGAACTGTTTTCGGAGGAGAATGGAAGATTGCGTCCGCTGCTCGTATACTTTTCGAGACGCGGCGGTGTGAAATTATGGCCGCGTCGCTACGGGCCTTGGTAAACGAGCGGGCTGTCACGTGAAAATTGCTGTAATCACGCCAAAGTTACCGGAACAACGTTAATTGTTTGCTCCAGCGGCGGCAGGAAGATTACTGCGTTGCCACGGCCAGTACACGACGAACGTGACGCGAACCGATAAACGAAGCTAATTACGACAGTCAAATTAGCTCGGCCGAGCGTTGGTACCGCACTGATTTCGTGGTCATGTGTGATCGATCAACATCCACATACCGTCGATCGAAACGTATGCGTGCCATAATCACTAATGCTTCTTGTTATCGATTCTACCTCATTGCGAAGCTAATGTCGGAAGCTCGGAGATAATCAGGCTGTCTTTGCGAGCCCATGCGTTCGGAACGTTTCAATTTTTTAGCTGCGCGCTGCGTTAAATATGATTTTAGTCTTCCCAAACTGTTTATTGGATCTTTTCTGGATCGATACCAGTTTTCTAGAATCAAGAGTATTGGAGGTGTAAGTGCAATGAGTGATTGCTAACCCTTTTTTGAGCAATTCTTTCGTAAATGTTTCTAACTAAAAGTATATTAATCTAGGCTTATGCTAATGTAAATTATAATAGGTAATTCTGAATTTAGCAGTATTTAAATAAGTAAAATATGTTATACTGTATAACTGTATGTGTAAGTTTTCAGTTGAAATAAAAATTATTACTACATATGATAAGATGTCCGGGGTGCAGTTAAGTGACGTTATTTTTTGTCCATTTTTTATTTATAAGGATATTTAGGAGCGATGTGATTCTTGGAGTCTGAAAGCCAAAGCTCGAAGGAAGGTTCTTCCCTCAATAAGGTAAATGTCCCAATACCTGGACATTTAAGGTACGGCGTACACACATTTGAGAATCTTTCAGTTATACAAATCGATTTATATAAAAACGATTTTGCAATTACATGGGGCATTGTGTGTACTTTATTATTAAAAAAAAAAACACATATTGTAGGAGTGAATTATTTTGTGAAATATTGAAAATTCATAGACCTTACAATGGCCCAATACTTGGACAGCTTAACTAGTATGTCCCGGCGTCCCGATTTTACTGTCCCATTTCATGGACACATAATGAAACATCAGCAATTTGGATGTTTTCTAGAGAAATTAAATAAAAAAAACAACACAATAGTTTTTTCTTTTTGCATATTTCTTCTGTATAAGTAATTTATTCAAATCAGTAAACAAACTTGAGTAAAAAGAATCTGTTATTGAATGACTAATTTTAAGGTTATGTGTATTCGTGTGGAGCATCGACTGCTTAGCAAATCAGATAAATCCAATACTAAACTGCTGTAAACCGGACAGTTCAAGAGAATAAATTGTTTTTTACGAAAGTGTTACAAATATACCAAATATATATATATGAATATATTTTACTAAATATTTGAATAATTGAATAAAATAGTTCTTTTTGGATAAAGGGAATATTAAATGTACTAATCAGTATTATTTGCACCAGTGTCCAGCTACTGGGACGTGTCCACGTATTGGGTCTTTTACCTTACGTTGAACTTGATGAACTTCGATGCCCCCTCTGACGCGTAACTTCCTGCGCAGTATAATCTCCCACGTGGCATCGACTTTCTCGCGCTACGTATAGATTTTCACCTTTGTAGGAAGAACCGCCCGCTCGACGGCTAAGCCGCTGCCTTTTTCTCCGTCCGAAGTACACTTGCTCCATATTTCCATCCGTCCCTTCAACCGTCCATCCCCGTTCTTGCGTCCAACTTCTCCCGAATCCGTGCTACTACTAGTCTGGCTATAATTTCCAACATCGGAGGTTTCCTTCCTTCCTTGTAGCTTTATTCAGAGTGTCGCATCTTCTAAGTACCTCGTTTCCAGTTTCCACAGAAGCGATTATTGGAAAGTAATTTTTAAAAATTCTTAGGAACCGTGGGGTGCAGAGTTTATTTAATTCCAAATGTAGGCAATATGTATTACTAATTTCCTTTCACGAATGTGGATGTTTAAATTTCGGATTAAATAACTGACGAGCACGCGCACCCAGTTAATGTGCAGGGAAATGGCAAAAGGTTTGTCTACGAGGGTTCTTTCTTATCTTCAACAGTTTCCAAGATAGCATCAGAAGAGTGACGGCATCGAGGGTACTTTAATCCCCTAAAATTGAGCATCAGCAGCTAAGAGAATACATGTCTCTTAATTCAGCTTACTCAGCACATATCCAAAGGCTTATCAGAACCAATGTTGGACGCTTTGCGCACGCCACTTTTTAGCATATTTGTGTCTAGGAATGATTTGAATATTAGGTAGTGAAAAAGATTGTGGCATCCACTTTAACAAAGACACTACTGCAATCGTAACTAATCCTTTTTTTTTTAACAACCACTTAACGCTTACATATTTATTGCGCACTGTGTTGTCGCAAGTAATTGTAAAGTCAATGCGATAGTATCTCCTAATATCATTAGTGCCGCGCAAAGCCAGAGTGGGCTTTTAAACTGTAGTTGAGATTAAACTACGATCGCTAGGCCGCCTTTAAGCGCGGCTTAGACTTTAAGCTTTGGCAGAGAACCCCTAGGCAAATAGTTTTGATTGATAATGGACTAGGAGAAACACAGTAATGGATTGAGTACAAAGGAGGAACTAACCGCACTCAAGTTTGCACGTAGTTTAACACAGACGCGAGGTAATGGGATTATTAGGTTGTTAATGTTATTGCCGGAATATATTCGATGAGCGAACAGGCGAAGAGCTATCAATTGAAACGGAAATTGCAGCAGTGTTAGAGAAATCAAAATCTTGCAACATATTTTTAAGTATTTATTAATTTCAAGTTCGAAGTTACTGGATGACAATTATTGCTTTTGTACCATTAATTTCTTACCAATTTATTATGACAAGTAACTAAGGCAATGTATCGAATAATTATAATTATTGTGCAAAATTGTGTTTAATTTTTAGTTTTAAATTAAATGTAATGGCGTGTTACTTAATATTGAAGGGTAATGTTTTATAATTTTCTCAGAATTTTTGTTTAAAAAAGCTTAAATGGTATTGAAATATTCTTTAGATGCTTCATTTAAATATTTTGCAATCTTCTTCAACTTTTATATGTTCCATCTTTTTTTCCCTTAGCGTACTTTTAAATATATATTTGTTTATGTATTAAAACTGGATGTTGTACATAGTTATTCTCTTATTTGTTGTGTACGACTTACACATTTTTTTCATTATTCGTGTATTTAGATAATAGAAGAAATTTTGGCTGTAAAATTCGGATATCACAAAGGAGATGCATTTTCTGCTGATTTAGGGAAGGGAGGTCTGTGAAAATGGTTGGCACGCGAAAAGCAAAGGGTTGAAAGTGTTGGTTTCGCGGAGATAGGGGACCCCAACTTTGATACCACTTTCCGTTATGGCTCGGAAGCGTTGGATTTATGATGGCGAGGCTCATATGTTGTCGTCGTCCATGGAACATCGGAATTCATTTTCTATTCACCGATAAAGTACTTACGAGAGTGGCTTATAGATATTTTCGTTCAACCCTTTTTATCTTCACGCCGTGCCAGCGACGTTCGGATAAATGAGAAACTTTTGGAAGGTACAACAATGAAACATTTCCATTGTCCATTCGTTACTTGAACATTTACTTCGGTAAAATATTTATTTTCGCAGAGTAACTCAAAATACCTTAATATCCGTTTTCTCAAGTGTCATTGTAATTTGACAAAGTCGAAGAACCATACATAATATTTTTAGCAAAATAAAATAAATAATAATCTTCTATTTACAATTGGTTTGATATTATTATTTTATATTCTTAGGACTTAAGTATGCGGAATTGCGATTTTACGAAAATTTCAAGCGCGCCTAAGTACACCTTACAATTATTTCCAATTAAATTTCGTTTCCATTAGGGTAGATGTACCGTTTGTGGCCACTGCACTGTTTTTGTGTACTACCTAATTATCTTATATTTAAATTGCTTGCAGATCATTATTATGTGGAGAATTTCACATCATAAATATTTTGTTTTATATACCTACCGCCGGAAATATAAGGTTACATTTATTGCTTACACGGAAAAATAATATGTTTTGTAAGAAGTGGCCAAAACTGATACAATACCTTAAAGTGGCCACAAATGGTGCATCTACCCTAGTATACTTAGAATTCTTTAGAAGCAATTATTCAGTCAATTCTAATTTGTTATGCTGTATAGTTACACACCACCTCCTAAAGTAGCACCGAAGACATCGATTTTTTCACTGTTCATCGGATAAAAGACACTTTCATACTACCCAGCAAACAGACTTTGTAATCCGTTGTAAGGGGGTTGTCCTTTTGAAAGTCCATTCAAAATTTCATAACGATCTCGCTTTTATCCTCTCCTACATCGGATTACAAACTTTGTTAGCCACGCAATATGACGAACTTGGAAAAAAGACGAATCCTCATCCACATGCCTAGCGAAATAGAAAATGGCGGTCAAACAAAGTCAGTAAATCCACCCTCGTGCCCTTTGCCGTTAATTGAAGTGGAAGACCTACCTCCTCGACTTAATCATCGCCGTTTCCATAGGTCAATATGTCCGAAAAATCAGAAGGGTTGCCAGTGATCGATAAGATTTTAAGGTGGCTGGCGCCGAATTTGCTCGATTGAGGAATGTTCCAGGCAATAAAGTCCCCGCCGTCGTCCATTTTTTCCCTCCCCCCTCGCCCTATCCTCGAACCTAGACGATTTCTCTTTCACGCGGCGAACATCGGTGGCAGAGCCGCGTACTCCTGTTTCTTGCAACCCTCTCTCTTTCTCACCCCTTGCGGAACCTCCCCGGCAACCCTTGTCACTGTCTGGCGGCTTGATTTCTTGCTAAACTCTCCCAGCAAGAAACTTCGCATCCAGAAAGGAGTGACTCGCTCTTTCCCCATTTACTTATCCCCGGGGATAGCCGCGGCGGTCCAGACTGTGCATCACCGGCGACAACGGTCCTTCGACTTGGCAAAATTCCACTCAATTCCCGTGGAATTCGCGTGCGGCCGACAGACCGCGAAATTCGCCGGTAAGATGATGGCCGGTGAATTATGGGCGATCGGCGATACCACCGGTTTTTCCAACCCTCGGGGACGTCTAATTGAAGGATTTATGGCTTGTCGAGCCATGTTACGCGTAGATACTAGTAACCTGATGCAGATTGCACGGGTGTAATCCGGTCGCCCCGTTTATCGATCGGATTTAGTTGCATCGTTTCTCTGGTTTCGGTTATTTCTGCATTCCACGGTCGCTGGCTCGTTCTGGTTTACCGCGGTGACGAGCGAGCAACTTTTTTTTTACGGCGGGCTGAAATTGAGAAGCCAGTAATCCGCGCGGGCCATAAGTTAGGATATCCTTCTGTAAAATCCTTGATATTAACGATCTTAGGTCTTCGAATGTTTCTCAATGATCCAAGTGTTCGTTTACCTATGTGAAATGTTGCATTGCAATATTCCAGGAAGCACGAGTGTTATAAATTTATAAATACGCGACCACTATTCGCCAGTAGAGATTTTTGATGAGCAAGAGTCGAAGGGAACTTGAAGCGACGGGAAAAACGGGAAGTGTTCAGTTCGAAGGAGAATTTTCTTCGAAGAACGCTGCTCGCGCAATCTCGGCAGCGAAGCGATCGGCGCGACGAGTGCCGCGAAAGAAAGCTGGCGTACATGGGCAGCCGACAATTCCCAGAACGTCGCGACGCGAAATAGATTTCAGCTTCCCCTGCAGCCCGGCGAGTTTCGTCAAATTGAAAGCCACCGGGCTGTAACTTAGAGAGGCGGCTTCGAATCGTTATATCGAAATGTTGCGCGGGAATTACTAACAGGGACCCGATTGCTAGTAGCACCGCGGTGCCTCACCTGTCGCTTTCTCGCTTTCCTCCCTTTGTGCGCCAGCCACCTCAATTACTGGGGCTCTTCGTATCGGTAACTTCGAGACGGCCAATCTGCCTCGACGAATCAATTCTGGAGAATGTTTGAAACTCCGAAAGTTCGCGGGAATTTCTCTGCTAGCTGCTTGATTCCTTGTATACCTGACCCCGTTTCGAAAGGCGTTGTCCCTTTTCTAACTTCTCACCTCATTTAACATTCTCCTTGTGACGGATTAAAGCTCGTCGTTATCCTTGCCTTCCTCGAATTTCATTTGCTTCTTAAGCTAAGTTTTTAACTTCTGAAATTTTGAAAGTTCACAGAAATTTCTTTGGTTGCGGCTTGATTCGCTGTATTTTTGAACCATTTTGAAAGGCGTTGAGTCTTTTCTAACTTTGTAATGAATCATAAATATCCTCATGTTTGCTCTTTGGGGAATTTGCTTCGCTTTTTGTGGAACTGATTGCATGTTTTTTAAGTTTCACTGTTGTACTCCATTCTTTCTTCTCTGACACTTTTTGGTGCTTATGAGGTGAGATTAGTTCTGCATGGACGAACAGAGAATAATGAATCACGTGCCTGTTCACATGAAGCGGCATTGCTAGCATGAATGATTACAGTATGAGTTCATTCTTAATAACAGTGAAATTACATAATACGTAAAGTAACGCAATAATGGCATTTTTGTTTGTTAAATATCCCTAACAATTTAAGTTCTAAAAGTATACTTAATTGTCTACTTTATATTATAATCAAATGTAGCTGAAATCTCTATTAATCATGGAATTATCAAGTATAAATTTGTCAAACACACCTGAGGACTTTTTTTTATATAAAAAATTCTTTTAAAACCACTTACATGTTGCTCTACACGTTTTTGATACTTAAAAACTGATTTGAACATTTAGTTGTATTGCTTGAGGCAAATCACTCGGCATAAGGTAGTCCTTTTCTGCGATACTAATGTTCTAATAATAAAAGTGATTTGTTGTCGTCATGCATGGTATTGAGCCCTAGAAAAGGCAGGGAGGAATAATTTTTACACATTAAACCATTCCCTCTCTTCTTCCTCCCTTCGGCTTTCCTCTTCCTCTTTATATGCAACTGGCGTCGTGGCGCATTGTGAGTTTCGATATGGTTACACTTCCCCCGGGAGCAATATACCTACCTGCAAGCGAAATATGCTTAGACTTTCTGTAATATTTCTTCCGTCTCATCTATAAGCATCAAAGTAGACTCCACGCTTTTTTTTCTTGTTGAGAGTTATATGTGGCTTTATGGGTTATCGCAGGAATCGCGCGAACTCGCCGCGGACGCAAGCAGAATCGCCTAGAATAAAGATGAGAAACGATCAGTTATTGAACCGCGGACTCTTCTTTCTCCTATACAAACTTTTTACGACAGCTTGTGCATGGGGAAGCGTAGCGTCGAAAATCGACATAAATAAAACCAAAGACCCGATCTTACATAGCCCTTTAAATATCCTAACAATAAGTGTCTTCCTGCAAAACTAATACATTTTCGCTTATACTCGTTTGCCGGCCCACCGAATAAATTAAATAGCTTATCACAGACGACATCTCGGGGACCCCGACTGTCGGATTCTTTGAGGCAGTGGCGTGAATAGTTCATGCCTGGGTTACTCACCCGTGCGAACATTTTCGAAAGAGTATTGACATCGTTACTGGGCCGGTATTTACTTCGTTTCATTCGCGTTTCATCCGGTATTCATAGAAAGCCGCCGTCGGATCTGACGTTCGCGGCCTCGCAAAGAGCGCGGACGGGAGCGTCCCTTCCTCAACAGGCGGCGGAAAGTTGAGAGGGTCGAAGGAAGAGGGCCGAGGGTGGGAATTGCGACTGCATCTATCATCCTGCAACTGGCTCAAAGAAACCGAGACGTCTCGGTCGGAGGAGGGACCAGCTCGCCTAAGGTAAACGCCGTCTCACCTTGCCTACTGGGCATACGACCGCACCCCAAACAGATCCAACGACCATATTTAACGTTCCCGCGGTGCAGCGGGGCCGAACATTCGCCAGGACGATGCCTGGGAAACCGGTGGATCCTGTACGCGGTTTTTCGTGGTCTTTTGATCAACGTCGTCGTGGAAACAAATGGCACGTTGCTTACCTACTCTTTGGGGGCATTTCTGTTTCATTCGAAGGTAGGGGATGATTGTAGGATCTTGGAGGGTTTAGGGAACTTCTGGGTGGGAATGTAGAGACGATTGGTGGAGGAATATGTGGCATTGTTTAGTATTTAGCGAATTCTATTAACTTGGAATTTTTGGGGGTTTTAACTATTTTGTTTCTTTGAGCTTCTGTGACATTTCTCGGGTTGTAAGCCACCGTTAGCAACTGGTATTGGGTGCGTTCCGATTCGCGCAGTGAGTGCAGAGATCGCAGCGCAGTCGCTGCGCGCATTCATATCGTTCCGTTTCGTTACTGCGGTTCATGCGTTCTTGAAATTTAAAAATGCTACTATGGAAAAAGAAACGTTGTTTACAATAACCTCGATACTATTAAATAATAGTGATAATGAAATCAGCAGCTGTGATTCGTCTGATGAAAGCGAAAATGAAGATGATATTAACTTGCCATTTAGAATCGGAATTAATACACATATCATTAATTGTAAACAAAACACTCGGACAGATAATGTTTGCCTAAAAATTGACAGATTATGGAGAACATTATGGAGATTATTCCGGGATATTCGATGATAAGTATGTAATTATACATTTGTATTAAAAAAAACATCAGATGAAGTTTCTTCAAAATAATAACGTAAGAAAGTGGCATTGTAATCATGAGAGAATTAATTGTTTTTATTACTTTTCATTAAATTGCATCAGCTATTTCCAACAGAGAAATTCAAATAATCAAAGATTAGAGAAACAAATACGCATGCGCGCGCGCCGTGACTGCTTCTCCTCTGAATTTCTGCGTTTGCTGCACGCTCGCTGCACCGGAAGTAGCATCGTATTGGTGGAAAGTGAGAGAAATTCTAGGGAATCGTACGATGCCACCAATTTCATGCACTCACTGCGTGAATCGGAACGCACCCATTGTATCCCGAACATAAACAAAGGAACTTTCACGCTATCCGCGATCGGCAATTTCATATCCACCAATTACATTATTATATTCTCAGGTCTAGATTTTTTAGCGAGTATCAGTTTGTGATATTGGGTGTATCTGTTGGTAAAATATGATCATTGGAAGATAGAATTTATTGAAGAATTTAATATTCTGCTACATTAATGGTTTCCTATTTTCAAATGGGAAAGAGTGTGTTCAAGTATTGGAGGGTGACGTTAAGATTTTCTTCTTCCTCGTGAGAATTGAATCCTACCGAGTATCGCAATTATTTAAGCTGAATTTCTATTTCTCTTCTTAATTTTAAATACATTCTAAAGCGTTTGCAGTTTGTCGTTTCCAAGCGCGGTTCTGGTCAGATATTTCTTAAGAGGAAACCTCTCCCATCAGCTGATCGACTTCAAAGGGATCTCGCCGGTACTCTCATTTGTCTACTTTTCTTTTTCGCCTACACATCTGTAATATTTGTATGCGCATTTACGTGCTCGAGCGCGTCTACACGTGAAATCATACTACATATATAGCAGCAGCCGTTTCATTTCGTTGTCAAAGGGCCACAGGAGTAATTTCTGTCGTTCTTTCCCACCCTGTGGAGCTGAAAGTTGAAATGGCTGGCGAACAGTGGCGGCCGTTCATTCGGGATTCGAATTTTCCTTCTATAGAATAGAACAATTGAAAACCAAAGCCTATATCAACCGTCCAAATTTGTTTGGTATTGCTTTCGCGATGAACACAGTTTTCGCGCTGATTGAACGACGAATCACGAAATTCGATAGTACCCTTTTATATACATAGAATGCAAAAACAATCAAAGCTTTATTTTTAAAAAAAATGTAATATCAAATGCAACATCTTTTTTCAAATTATATTCATTTTATAATATTCCTCGCGAGTTCAATTGTGCAATCAGTGCTTTTATTTATAATTCTGAAGCAACCTGCGTAATATCGCGGAAGAGATTGGCCGCAATTTTATATTTCCCACGTGGACAAGCACAACTAAATGCCAAAGTAATTCTTCCTATCTCTTCGCTGCTGCTCGATATACGTTGGCGTATATTTCAAGTGTCTTTAACACGGGCAAAGGGACCAACGGTTAAGTATCTTCAGATCCGCTATAGCGACAAGAAAAAGCGAGGTTCGCGGACAAATGGCCACATGGACACTCGAAATGGGTTTCCAATGTCCGTGGATACGAGTCCATTCCACGTTCCAATGACGGCGCAGCTCTGACTGAACAAAGTGCAACAGTCAATTGGTTTTTCTTTAATAGCTATCCACTACAATATTTGATGGCTTTTAAATTGTCCCTAGGCGAGAGTTTCATTATTTAACCATCATTTATAATGCAGCTACTCCTTACATTCGATTAAACATGGTAAAGTCGCTCAGAGACTATTCCGGTTAAATTATTTCTTTACTTTACAACTGAACGTCGACCTACTTAAACGTTTTACATTTCTGGCGTGTTAACTGAAGATCTAAAGTGTACAAAAGCCCGTAAGAAAAAATACAGTTACCACAAGACTTAAATCCGGGAGCGCGACTGAAGTCAGTAATTATAGGCCCATCTGCATTAGCAATGTGATGCCTAAAATGTTTGAAGACATTATGACTGAAAGATTGGGGCATTTTTTTCTCTGATATCATCTGCGATCAACAACACGGTTTCATGTCTGGTCGATCCACTGTTACCAACTTGGCTGTTTACTGCAATTACATCTCGACCTCCCTTGACTCTTTATCGCAGGTGGACACCATTTTCACTGATTTCAGCAAAGCCTTTGATTCGGTGTGCCACTCTATTTTACTTGCAAAGTTATCGGCCTTAGGCTGCAAAGGTAACGTACTATCGTGGATCGAAAGCTACTTATCGGACCGTTTTCAAATTGTGAAAATTCGGAGCAAATGGTCTTCGCCTATTGAAGCTACCTCTGGCGTACCGCAGGACTCTCACCCAGGCTCTTTATCATTTTTGTTAACGATCTTGTCGATGTTTTCAAGCATAGTAGGTTTCTCCTATATGCGGATGATCTTAAAATATTCAGTAAGATATCAAGTTATGAAGATGCTCTTAATTTGCAATCAGACATCAATAATTTTGAGGACTGGTGTCAAAGGAATAGGATGGGTCTGAACCTCGCCAAATGTTATGTTATGAGATCATCGCGCTGCACTAACCCAATTGTTCACCCATATAGGCTTGGCAAAACTGAGTTAGCGGTAACCAATGAAATTAAGGATCTGGGAGTTCACTTATCTCCAACATTAGACTTCTCTAAACACTATAGGGTCACTGCTAACTCTGCTATTAGGACACTTGGGTTTGTCTTACGCTTTTCGTCGGACTTCCAGAATATTCATACTCTTAGACTGCTATATACTACTGTAGTGAGACCTACATATAATAGAATATGCGTCTATAATATGGCCCCCCTCGCAGTTGAAATACGTCTCACTGCTAGAAAGAGTTCAGCACAAATTTCTTAGGTTTGTCGCTTATAAACTCGGCCGTCCAATGTCACGCGATAATCACAATTATGACCAAATTCTTGCGTCTCTGAACCTACCTATGTTATCGGAGCGTAGGAGAATTGCCGATCTATGTTTTGTATTCAAGATTGTTAATGGTTGCATCAACTGTCCTGCCCTTTTGCGAAATATCTCCCTCTATGCACCATCCAAAAACTTAAGGGGAAGAACACCCTTTTATTGTTCAAGCACCAAATCTAAGTTTGGTGCTCGCGATCCTGTAAATCGGATCGTCGGCGTTGCCAATTCATACTCTGACCGCATCAATTTGTTCGGTGGATCAATGCAAACATTCAAAAGCAATCTGAACAAAATTGTCATCGATTAAGAAAGGGGCAGTACTTAAAGTTACTTAAGTTGTCATCTGTTTTTTCTCGTTCTTGTACGTATGTCACTTTTTTTCTTTATTGTACAAATTGGGCTTGTCCCGTAATAAGTAATTAAATAAATAAATAAATAAAAGACGCACAAGGTGCTTAAATTCTTGCGTAACTTCTACTTGACAAGCATTAAGCATAAGTAGCATTGTATCAAACAATCCTCCCTCGCATTACAAATCTAATTCCATCATCTAATAATCGTCCTAATAATCGAGATTCTACATTGCAGATCCCTTGATCAAGAGACTTTACCAGACCCTCGTGCCAAAGTATCTGTCCGTCCTCCTTCGCCTCCCCTGATCCCAATTCGCAGCGACGCCGAGATTTTGAAGATCATTAAAAAAAAAAAAAAAAAGAAGAAAGAAGGAAAGGAAAGCGTACAAAGCGAGTTACGGAGTTTATCGATTTCTCTTTCTTCATTTGCGTGCTCCCGCCCGTCTGTGCTTTTGTCTTTTTGAACTGTTTGTCCTTTTCGAACCTTCCGGCAATTCGGAACAGCGCGCGTCAGAAGCAGACCCTTTCATCCGCGCTGCGAGCACTATCGCGCACGCCATCTCCACCCTGCAACCCTTCCCCGGTGGTTTGTGCTCTCGCGAACCTGCAACGAGTCCACCTACACACTTCCGCTTTTCCGGCGCGACCCTCCCTCCAACCCCCCCTGCGGCTGCACTCGAAACGATGTTGCTCCGTGCACGAGCAGCACGTTCAATAGATATCAAATGATCAATGAGACACTCCTCGAAATATACGCGAAAAATATGCTCCCTCAGAATTCGTGGCCCCGCCGCACGGGGCGGAGCCTCGCACGTATTACTGCAACGATTGGAAATATTGAATAAACGGGCGCAAGATGATACATGAATAATTTAGCGGGGTCCCTTCGATACACGAACGACGGGCGTGCCGTGACGCGTGCGACTTTCCGAGCGGTTAAATTTTAACCCCCGTTTCCATGCAGATGGCGATGAATTTTAAATAAATGTACAGCTCGAGCGCGATGAGAAGGGGGATATTTTTTGTTGCTTCATGCAGTTCCCAGTTTTGTTATCGTTGGTTAATGTCGAATATTCATTAAAAGTCGGATATTCACACTTTTGCAGGTGAAATATGTTGATTTAATAATAACCTCCTTTGTGTTCCTTAGTAGATTATTTGGTAGAAGCAGGGCCGTTCCTGGCGGGGGTGCAGAAGGTGCCCCCGCACCTGGGCGGCCAAACGTAGGGGCGGCCGCAGGCCGTTTAGTATATGTAAAATTTTGATTAATAAGAATAATAATCGAAACTTTTTGCATGATAACTGTTTAAAATTATGTATGTATACATGTAAAAGTAAACACTGCATATTAAATTCTTAATTAAAGAATATTGAACTAATAAGGGCGGCAATATTGTTTTTGCACCTGGGCGGCCAAAACCCAGGAACGGCCCTGGGTACAAGTACTTACTAAGCAATAAATATCAATAAGTTCTTTTCATATTTGATTAGAAATTGTATAAAATATATATATATATATAGTCCTAATGAAGTCTTAATTTCCAATGTTCAGTATTATATCCTGTTTCATATACAGGTGGTCAACCTTTTAGGGAGTGATTCTGCAGGCCAAAATAAGACCAACATATAGAATACAATTTTTTAATATCGCGCCTCGTTTTCCAGAAAATTGACTTTGAAGTTCTGCTAAATACGCGTGCACCGAAGTACAGTTTAGGCGTCTGAGGGGCACGCGGTGGAAACGGGAACTGCCTACGGAAGCGCCACGAGTTCCCCTTACCTCCGCGCGACTGAACTGTACTTCAGTGCGCGCGTATTTAGCAGAAATTCAAAGTCAATTTTCTTGAAAACGAAGCAGGCTAATTGAACATTGTATTTTACATTTTTTTCTTAATTTGGCCTGTAGAATCATCCCCTAAAAGCTGTAGCGAAACACCCCGTATATAATTCCTCTATGAATCTTGTAAATTATTTAAATATTCTTCTGGAGAGTCGGCATCAAATGGTAAAAATAAGTTTAAAGTCGTGAAAAAACTGCTGATACCTAGGAATGTACAATACACGTTCTGAAAAATTTAAATGTTCAAAAAAAGAGTAATTTAGAAAATAAACAATATATATGTAGGCGAATGACCTGTTTGTTAGACGATGGGTTATATTTTTCACTTTTGATTAATATCAAGGGTCGTTTATCCGACGTGTAGAAATAATAAAAATATAAGTTTTAACAAAATCTGTTCTAAAGTGAACTGTGTGTTCTATATATTGTGAAATGAGCAACCGAATCTATGTTTGGCTGAGTGGCAACGCGCGCTAGGCGCCTGCGTTCGAACTCGACGAGCCCGTGTTCAAATCCCGCTAACCCTACCTTGTGTTTTTATATCCCGATTTTTTCTCTTGGTTTTTCTCAATTAATGATTGGCCCACAGCCAGCTCCATACGTGTGTATTTCTTCGTACGTGTGGCGTCCCTAATCTGTGGGAGAAAAATTGACTGGTTTCGCGCTATGTTTCAGAGATTGCTCAATAACTCTGGTAATACGTATATCCAGTTACATTTTTTTGTCGTATTTGATCATTCAAGAAGTCAGCAGCTTTTTCTGGTCGAACCTCCATCTCTTTTTCCCTTGTATATTCAACATTTAAATAACCCGATATACAATTGCAGTGGAATAATCACTTTTTCCTTATATATACCACTTAAGGTAAAGGCACCAGTAGTTGACCAGTTAAGAGAAATCCTTCACGTAAACAATAGTAACTAATTGCTCTGTCATTAAATAGTGACAGTCGCTGCCTAAAGATACTCATTATGCTTTCCAAATTATGTAATGAGAACGATTTTTTAAAAAAGGTATGCTATAAAAATTTTTAAACCATTTTTCAAAGTTCAGTAACTGCTTCAGAAGTTGATCATCCTTGAAAATTAAAATACTAGTAGTTGACCCTATGTTGGTCAGTAATTGACCACCTATACTAGAAAGAGAATTAAGGCAATGATGTAGGTAATCGTCTTAACATCGTTTATTGTCAATAATTTAGAACAAGTTAGAACTAAAATGGAATGTGAAATTAAAAGATTTCAATTCCATAAGGAGTCCAATTCAGGAACAGATTAGACATTTCGAGTTTTGCTCACTTTCGAAGGTTTAAACAAATGATTGCAAAATTAGATGTTTTGGTACATATAGAATCGTGTTCTGCGGGGAAAGTAACTAAACAAATATGTATGTGTCTCCGAAATTTTTTTATTTATTCTAAAACTTTTTACAATATAATTTGTTAAACAAATTGTTTAAATAAATTAATTTTATAAATCCTATGTAGAATTCGGGATCAGCGACCTCAAAAACCACTAACGATATATATAACTTTTTCGTGAATTTACCCAGTTTCTTGTGCGCCATACCTGTCAACTTCTAGAAACAATTAGAATGACAAGAGTCATTACTTGACCACCCCGCAAACTATGTGTTTCTGAGGTTAGTATAACAAAAACGGTGCAGTTATCAAATATATAACACTATGAGAGTTTAACAAGTGAAGAGTTCAGTCATAAAGAGTTAATAACCTACGAATTTTTTTACCTGAACCATACACCTGTTCTTAACAAAATCATTAAGGAAATAACGAAATGGGAACACACTACTCACCTTGATGTAAATAAACATTCGCCAATACTATTCATAATGCACTTCACACTTGAGTGTTTAGATTTCATTGTCAGTCGGTAGATGTCTTGGCACGTCAACTGCAATTTTTTCAAAAGATCGTCACTTCTAAAAACCTTATTTTTCACGTTTTTCTGAAAAGTGGTCAACTACTGATACATGATCAACTACTGGTGCCTTTACCTTAATCCATTTCTTCCATATCAATTACAGTCGCATCTCGATAACTCGAAAACCTCTATAAGACGAAAATTTTCTTCATTTCCCTTCCGCTCCGCTGTAAACACCTCTACAACTCGAAATAAAACTTTCTTAACTCGAACTACATTGTGCATGTTAAATTATGTATTTTACCTCTGCAACTCGAACTCAGAAGAACTCCGACCTCTACAAGTCGAAGTTTACTTCCACACATGTATTACGCGTAGAAAGATCTCAAAATATTGAGGAAAATGTTTTTTCTGCATTAAGTATTCACGATTGAAAATGCTACTGATTTACAATACACTAAAAGACTAGCACAAAGCGAAATTACAGATTCTTTTAATATGTAATAAAGAGTAATATTTACTATTGTAGCATGCAGAAAAGGAGCTTTGAGAAACCCTGATCTTCGAGACGTTTCTCGAACACGCTTGTAGGCCGCCCGTGAGGAGAGGCGTGCGGGCGCGGAAGCCGCGGCTCGCGAGACCCGCGCTTAACGACGCGTCTGTTGATTTCTGCGGCCGCGGATAGCAACGATTGGGTATAAATTAGAGGCCCGCAAAGGCATTTTCCTTCTTAGCTGCTCTGAGAGAGAGGACGAGGTACACACACGGCCGCTCTCGGACAGCTTAGGGACTCCGGCAGGAGAGTTCGGCGATAATACCTGGACGCCTGCTGGAGGGTTTCGCACTAGAGTCTGTTCCTGGACGCTCGATCGATGTGGAGAGTACGGCGATAATACCTGGACGCCCATCGGTCGAGAGAGTACAGAGCATCTCGTTAGAAAGAGGAGAGTACGGGAGAATATGCCTGGACGCCCGTTCGATATGGAGAGTTCGGCGACAATACCTGGACGCCAATCGAACGGGAGAGTACAGATGGAACTCCTGGACGCCTCAGTAGAATAGAGAGGAGAGTACGGGAGAATATGCCTGGACGCCCGTTCGATATGGAGAGTTCGGCGACAATACCTGGACGCCAATCGAACGGGAGAGTACAGATGGAACTCCTGGACGCCTCAGTAGAGTAGAGTCACGAAAGTACAAAGCCCCTTTCTTAATTACCCGATCGTTGAGAGAGGAGAGTACGGGAGAATATTCCTGGACGTCCGTTCGGTATGGAGAGTTCGGCGATAATACCTGGACGCCAACCGAACGGGAGAGTACAGAGTAACTCCTGGACGCCTCATTAGAATAAAGCCAAGTGCCGTCTGCACAATAGAATTTTGAAATTGTTAAACTCAACGAGACATAAAGTCTGCCTTTCGAAATTTGTAGCCCCGTCCTACCAAACCATGTATTCCTTCCTGATCCGAATAAATTTTGTCTGTACAGAATATATCCTTGTTCCTGACAATCCTAAAGGCTACACTATAATTATTTTTATATATGCAGGTATTGACCTTTAAATCTTGAATTTGCCTTGCTTTACACCTTCACAAGTCGAAGAATTAACCGTCGTACAAAGCCTCTATAAGTCGATTTTTCGTTTGTTGAACCTCTCTTACTCGAAACCTCGATAAGCCGAAACCTCCGTAACTCGAAGATTTTTCCCTTCCCTTGAGATTCGAGTTATCGAGGTTCGACTGTACAATATCATAATCAAAATCGAGGGACTTTTATTAAGGACCCGACAGTGAATCATGCCATTCCCTTACAAAAATAAAAAGTACCCTTCGCGTCTCCTTAAAAACACGATAGAAAAAAATTAATTACTTCACCCTACCGTTGCGTCAAAAAACCACCCTGCGTGTTCATTAACACTCAAAAATTCTCCACTAACTATTACCGAAATGTGCACTGTAAATGACCAATGCCTCGACATCTACATACCTGCGTACACCCCAGCTGGCTTTAAAAAAACTCAACTACCTTCACATTTCCGCAGGTCCCACGGCGTCGACGTCCCTTATCCACGTGATCCACGCAATATCGGCCGATCGATCGCGGCCTCCTGAAGGTATTTACCGTGTACCAACTCTAGTCGGCGGAGACTTTATTCGCCCTTCCGCGAGATTGAAACACGCCTTTTTCACCCTCGGCCCGGTATGAATTACTTCTGCCGCTGCACCGGTTAGCGGCGGTGCGTTAGCATTCAGAATCGCGGCGGTTCGCGGGACCAAGGCAATTAATGTTGAAGCGGGGTTGAAGTCAGTCGGAATGAAACGGGATTACCCCGCGATTGTGCGCGATCTACAAATACCTTTCCCTATCCGGCCGGTCGCTTTCGGAGGCTGGCCGCCCGCAGCTCCCGCCGGTCCTCTGTGCGCACCTTAGAAACGCGCGTAATTAAGACACTCAAACGGCCGCTCGGTAGGAGAGACACTCGTGCGGCCATTATAACTGTACACGCGTGCATAAAGTTTTCATTGCGCGGCAGACGCGCCGTAAGAATCTCCCGCCGGCACAATTAATTACGCGGGCCGCGCTCTGACCGCGCAAAACTTATTCGGGGGGGAACGTTTGCATCGCGCGCGCGCAAGCAGGGATTCCGTTTTTACCTGATGAGACCCCACTTTGAACGCTGCGCATCCCTTTTCCACGTAACTCGAGACGCGCTCGCAAATACACGGTCGGACGCGCCGCCAAACGGTCCCTCGCGAAAAAATACGCCGGAAACGCGGAAGGATGCCTTCCATGCGAGGAAATCGAGCTCACGATGGCTGCTGGACACGCGCGCTCGTCCGTAATCCGCGACACTTCATTAAGGGCATTTGCACGAGAGCGACTAATAAAAGCTGCGAATGGAATTCCCCGAATTTTGCTCGAGCTGGAAATTCGAGGAGTCGGCGGCGAGGCGCTTCGGTCCGAGCCTCATAAATGCATGCAAAGGGGAATCTCTTTTACCACGTCTGTTTCCTTTCAAATGTTCGCTGCCAGTGTTGGTCTTGCAACTCTGACGCGAGGCATTTCGCAACTGTGTTCACGGGTTTTATTGAAAATTGAAGTTGCTGGCAAACACCGTCCCCCGGCTCGCGCGCAACTTGCGCGCGGCCGCGAAAACTGTTTTCTAATATGTGTTACATAAATTCCAGGTAAACCGTGCAATGGTTGAAACTCGGTAACAACGTGAATAGTAAATTTACGGTTCGCTACGGTTTTGAGGGCGGGGAGAATTGTGTTACGTGTTACGCTCACGACGAACTTCACTAATACTCCCTACTAAATTATAGTCCACTCGTGAAACTAATTACTTTGGCTTCAACAAGCGCTGTTAATCTGGCTTATGATTTATGTATGCGAGCTGCGTTTTATTTACCGGGGTGCAGCGAAGACGCACTGTTCTGCGATCGTAGGAGCAGATCTTCTCTGCTTAATATTCTCGTAGGATTCATTCCGCCACATTATCTTATAAAAGAGTTGTTACTCAACATCGAATCTACATACCTACTCCCCATATATCCAGCCTTCAATATTAATAATCAGCTTTGAAAGCGGAAGAACGCGAGCGGAGAGAATTTTCGAATCGCCACTTTGCAATTGAAAAGAAGTATCTCATCGCCTACATTTTGCATAAAAATATTTCACTTTCGGTCCGCTGCGAAGCCCCGGATAACTCTTCCTCCCCTGACTCTCCATCGCTCCCCGTGAACGCGCTCTTTTTCATTCGTCTAATTAAATCCATACGTCCCTGCCACCATAATGCGAGGATTTCACTGGCTGAGGGATGCCGTGAGATCCGTCAGTCTGGGAAAGCCGTGGAGATTTCCCGCGAAGGCGATAAGACGCGATAATCGATTTTTTTTTCTCGCGATGGCAGGCACACATCCGAGTCGGTTATAGAACAGCGGCGGTGTAATAACCTCCGTGGCCCAGATACGGGAGAGAAATCGAAGTCGTCGACAGACATATTGGATGCTCGGAAGATAGTCCCATCCAGATGTTTTTGTCCCACTTCTTGCAACGGTAGCCGAGCGTGCCCGGAGCCCGACATCCAAATATCAATTCTTTGGAGACACACGTGCGCCATTGGGGGATCGATACGGTTCGAGGGTGCATAATCTCTCCCGCGACAATGCACCCTTTCACCATCGCACGACCGTGTTCGAACGAACCGGAATAAAGGGAAAACGCGCGGCGTTCCCCAAACCGATTTCTCCGCGTTTTCGGGGAAAGAATGAGCGCTGTCGAAACTGACGGATAGAATGCTCGGGGACTCTTCATTCCATCTCCAATCTCTGAGGAACAAATCGCGAAATATCGATTCCTTTGGCAAGAGGCTGCTGCGAGCGCACCAGGCATTTCGGAATGGGGTTTGATCTGAAGATGTGTAAATTCCTGGTGTGAAAAGGAAGGGAAAACTCCTTTACCGTTTACCAATCTGATGCTTCGTTTTCGAGATACTCACGAGGAATGGAAATTCAAAAGTTAAACTTCCACGCATATTTTCACTTGCTTTGGTAATATTTTACGCATTAAAGTGCCATGCTTTCTTTGCTTTCTACGTTTCGTATATATTTTGGACATCACTCAGGCATCTGACATTTAAACAGCGCGCGCTGAAGTTGGACTCCTAAACTTTAATTACGTATATTTCAAAAACAGGGTTGCATATCAGAAGGCGTCACGAAACTATCCGCTACTTTCTAGTACCAGCAATTTGCGTGTCCAGGTTTTGCCCAGAATTTTGAAATATCACATATATGATATTAACAGTTTTAATATTTTGCGTAACGATTACAGAAGCAGACAATATTTATTAGAAACAATTTATAGTACGCAGGTATTCTACATAGCGAAGAAAATTTAACAAAAAATATTGTCCAGTATAAGAATTTTGAAATTAAATATGAAAAGATGTCGAAACTATAGTAGTTACTATAATTATTCGAAAATTCGAATATTCGGAGAAATTATTCGTATTCGAAATCATTCGAATTATTCGAATATTCGAAGAAATTATTCAAATATTTACAGCTCTAGTAGATATTAGATACGGTGCTGCCAAAGTGACCAAAGCGACCTAACAAGGGGACCCCACAGCTGAACCCCCGGGGATTTTAATGAAATTTTAGGGGATGAATCTTGAGGTCATCTGGATGACCTTGTGCTAAATATTTTATGCCAATGAGCATTGTTTATAAACAATCGATATGCGGGCCTTAAACTGAGTTCACTTCAAACATATTCAAAGAAAGTGAGTTGGGTGAGTGCACATAGCGCTTACTTTCCATCCAAACGGCACGGGTTCAAATCCTGTCATCCTAATTTATTTTTTTTCCCTCTTTTAACTCTTATTTTAAATAATTAAATTTCATACTGCTTTTTTTCATAAATATTGTAATTTTTTAACATAAAATTTATATATAAACATGGTAAAAATACATAACTTTTTATACACGTGCAAACATAACTGGTACAACATAGTTGTACTATAAAGACACTGTAAATTATTTATATTTAATATGAAATTTTTCATTACAATACACATATACACGTCTGTGTAACTTTACAAATGTAAATTTATGTTAAAAAAATACAATATTTATGAAAAAAAGCAGTATGAAATTGAATTATTTTAAATAAGAGTTAAAAGAAAGGGGAAAAAATTAAATTAGGATGGCAGGATTTGACCCGTGCCGTTTGAATGGAAAGTAAGCGCTATGCGCACTCACCCAACTCATTTTCTTGGAATATGTTTGAAGTGAACTCCTTTTAAGGCTCACATATCGGTTGTTTATAAATAATGCTCATTGGCATAACATATTTAGCAGAAGGTCATCCAGATGACCTCCAGATTCATCCCCTAAAATTTCATTAAAATCCCCGGGGGTTCAGCTGTGGGGTCCCCTTGTAAGTTACAAGTTTCAAAGTTAGAGTGGTCCTACTAGACAAATAAACAGTAATACATTAAATGCGTGTGAAATCTTGGAATAACACTAAAGACGTGGTCCCACTGGAGATCCAGCACGGGCTAAAATCATGGTGCACAAAACGAAAGCATTAAAAATGGAGCGTGGTCGCGAGCGAGATTTGTCGAGCGAAGGAAGAGGGGAGAGGAATTGTCATCAGCCCTAGATTCTGGTATCGATTCCCATTCCCCGCTACGCGTATTTGTATCCCGATTTTACCAAACTCGTTGCGTCCCTCCGCGCTGGTGTACATACGTGTGCTGGCACACGGACCCACAATGGAAAAGAGCAGTATCGTTTTGTTTCATCGTGCACGATTAGTCGGTGGCCCCGAACCCCGTTGTCTGCAACTTGCATTCATTGGGTTTATCGGATCGTAAGCCTGGTATCCGTGGGCTTAAATTAGCGTTACACTATAATTTAGCTGCTTCGAGAGCCTCGTACCCGCTCTCACGCTACACGTCCGTTAATTCTTTAGGTATTTATTTATTTATTCTCATTGCCCGTGTTCACCGCGTTTATCCAGGATTATTCGCGCCGTTTTATGCAGCGCGGCCCCGTCCCCGAATAAATCTTGCGACCGTGACTTCATGGAAAATAGAACACGATCCCGCGCAAAACAATTACGTATCGCGATGTTATGCATCGCTTATTACAATCGGGCTTGCAAGCTTGCTTCTGTGTTTTGTCAGATTAAACGGCAAGCTAAATATGACGAGGATAAATGTCTCCGTTACATGGGTCGAATCATTTCACGCGACTTAGCGGGAATTTAGCAGCGGGGAATTATAATGCTTCCTAATAAAATATTCATTTTTCAAGCCCCTCTACTTTCAACATCTTAATGGCACCCATTCGCGTACAATTGAAGAGTGCTGGTAGAAAACACTGTAAGTGCCAAAATTAAAAACAAAATTTATTGGAAAATTTTCTACGTGCCTTCTATAAGTGCCTTTTGGAGTTTTCTACAAGGACTCTTCAATTCATTCTACTAAATGAAACGAAAATTGGCAGTAATTTATTAAATGTGTTATGCATTAAATACATTTCTGCCCAAAACATACTGATCACCTCCATTCTTTAAAAAATGACTTGCTCCAAAAAACCTCTCTAGCATCTTAGTTCACGCTGAACGTTGGATTAGCGATAATTCTGTAATAAGCGGTTGATGTGAATTTATTTTGGCCGATGGAACGTAATTAAGGCGGCAGACTTCTTTCGCGACTCGCCGCGCCTCCCTTTATCAGTAAAATTCAATTCACACTTCTGCCCGGCGAAATTGCCTTTTCCTTCGTGGCACGGATAAGAGGGTGGCGGAGAGGGGGCCGTACGATCATTAAAAACTGCTGTGGCTGCCATTTAAGACCTTAGTCTGGCGGTGATCATCCGGGCAAGGGGGATAGAGTAACGCGAGATAAATGAATTAAGGGTCGAATGAATAATCTTCAGGGCACCGTCGAAGGTACAAAGACCACACCTATATTTTAGCCTCGCAGCACTTAGTTGCACGGTTCCTCTCTTTTTGCCTTCTCCTTCTTGCGCCTCATCCCTTCCCCAACTTTCCCGCTTTTCCCCTCCACCCTCCTTCTGCATCGACGAACTACTCTCGAAGAAGTCCGTGCAGGCCATTGTCTGAAAAGTTCCATTCAATCCCGATCTCGGCTGAAGCCACAAAGGGCTCCCTTATCGGAATTAACGCACGGCAAATGAAACTTTCGTCAAAATCAATGCCTTGCAAATATTCCGCGACACACGCGCGCCTGTCCACTGTCTCAGCTTTTGCACCTTCGTCGCGCAAGAGTCATGCGATTCCTTAGTGGGGGTGTGGAATTAGATCGACCGGAAAGTAGGTTCGCAACGGATTTGAATTTTGGTATATTTCTGCTTCGTTGAGGGTTGAAAAAATGGTACAGGGCAATATTTAATGGTGTAATAAGTACTTCAGCTCTTTCATAAGTGCAATAGTGAATCTGTAAGATGAATCATGACTCAGGATCTTAGATTTTGCCTTGTGGCCACAAATCTCCATCTTTCTACTGAGCATGTGCGTTGGTAGCTTCTTGATCCTTTCCCCTTCGATTTAATACCCATATCGCATAAAATGTAGTTGACATTAAATAAAGTAAGGGGTTCTACAAAGATTTCTAAGGGAGGAAATAAATCGATAATGCATCGAAGCTAATCCATTGTAACTTAAAATTATTGTTATTGAAATTGCCTACTCAATAGTAGCAGCACTTTATTATTTCGAGGGGATAGAATATTTCAAAACCACTGCCTAATGTATTACGATCGAAACATGTCCCCTTCGTAAATAATATAGTTAATCCAGCAATTTGCTTTTCGTAAAATACGATCGGGCAATATACCGTACTTCGGGGCGGCTTCGAAGTAAGTCCTCCATCAAATGAACATCATTCAACGTTTAAATAAATTGGAGGTAATTCTGTTTCGGTGACGCAGAAAGTAAATGGATCTGGGGCTCGAAATTAATTCCAAACGAATTAGACTTTTATACGCCTCGTTCCCTTGCTTTTTCTCCGCCGTCAAACACGTGTTCCATCGGGAGCACGTTCGTTTCGCTGGTCCTTCGTTACTTCCCGCCTGTGCATATGTGCCCGTACGAACAAACGTGATTCTGCGAACGGTTAATTTTAATTAAATAACCGGCAGCTTCTGCTAATGATAGAAATTGGCCGTGATTCAATTAAAATATAGGTAACATCGGTGTCGACCACGAGGATCTCTTTCACTTCGCGAGCTTGTTCTGGAAACGTAGATCCTAAAAAATATAAACGAAGACCTTTTTTATACCTACGTCGAAATTATACCCACTACTATCTTTTCGCAATTTTTAAATTAAAAATTCTAAAAGCCTGTTTAAAATATCTCTATCTGTTATAAAAAGCCTAATTTTACGCCGTCTTTACTTTCTGTATGTTATGCCAATGATACTCGTCGATGCTCGTTCCTCTCTTTAGTTCTCCCCTCTTTTCTTTTGTTCTGCTCTGCGTATTTCATTCTTCAATTATATTGTTCATCGGGCAGTAAGTAGCATGAATGATAAATCCGAGCAACTGCATTATATTAATTTGCAATATAATACTCAAATATAAAAGGAGCAATTTATATTCAAAAAGTGCAAGTATTTTTTCGCCCACATCAGGAAATAATCAACACTATCGAGCAAGAATTCCTTTGTCCTTCTATTCTCTTGAATTTTACACTCCTGTTTCACTTACGAGATTAGAATAGCCTGTTCAGGGAACTAGGGTTACTTGATACGTAAGTGAGAAGAATATTGCTCTTGACGAAGAACATGTTATGTCGACGGATCCTTGAACGAGTATATTAATATCATGGGGCGCTTACGCCCCATAAATTCCTTGACGTGTCTTCAAAGTGAAGATGAAGGATAGTTACTCAGATAGTTTCTCCACTTCCATAGTCTCATCGTTGCGCAGGAGCGTGTTGTCTTAACTAAGGATTTCCAACAAACTTCGAACGATGCTTCTGCGCTAATGCACAGTTAGATAATTAATTAAATCGTGCTCTGTATAATAGTTTGATATTGGATTTTACGCGTCGCGTTGATATCGCTGATCTATTCTGAACATCCCTCGCGGCTCCTTGCGATGCAGTATACGGAACACAGTTCCATTTTAAATTATGGTAATTTTCTTACTGTTCGGATTCTAAATTTTTAATTATTTTAAATACTTTTACCAGATTTATTAGATTCAAATTTATTGTTCCAAATTTTTTTTGAAAACTCAAGTGGGAACTTTCTATCGTTTTTAGTTTCCATGTTTGATTTTCACATCAAAAGAGATTTTACTTTGATGTGGAAATTTACTGTGCCCGGAATCTGTCTAAAATGTTTCCTCGATGGCTTCGGATTACCCGGTGGGTATAGTTTAATACCAAGGACTTGCTTGTTAAGTCAGAATTTCCTGTTCCTGCGAAATTCGAATTAATTCCGATATAGTGGGGTGTTCCGAGGCAGTAGTGACACGCTTGTCTCCTGGATATGGCACGTGTGGATTGTGGTTTCAAAGGGGGCGAAATCCTCGGGAATTCTCGAAATTTGCGCCATTATGATTAGGTAATTGATGTTCGCTGTTTTCGTAAGAAATATATATCCAGAAATTGACGTTTCAAATTTAACCTCGATTCGTCTTCTAGAATCTTTACTTAGGTACATTTACTCCACAAATCACTGCAAATATATTATTTTGTATTTATTCCTCAAAATAAGATCTTTTCACAGTTACTTGATAAAAAGGTGGCAGTCCTACTTTTCACATTAAATCCGAAAAACTAAGTTCAAAATCAAAAATTCAATTAAAACAACAGATTTTCATCGACTTCCTTACAATTAACAATCTCCCTCATTTTCTTGCAACAACCCTGCTTACACCCATCATCAAATTCCAAAATATTTCTATTCACTTATCCTTACAGCTGTTTTAAAACATCTAAACTTGCTCCTAAATCTCAACCTCGCCATCTGAATAAGAGAATTGCATTATAGACTTCTCCAAATAAAAAGGCTTTCAAGTATATTAATTTTATTCTCCTACAATAGATCACCTCAATGACTTGCACTAATCCCACCACATTTCTCAGACACCTGCCCATTAAAGCATTCCCATAACATCGCCTGAAATGTACACCCTTAAGCTCCTCCGTGCAAAATGTGAAAACAAATTTCGTGCCTCTTCTTCCCTCAGTTGCTACATAGCACTTTATTACGTGTCGCGGAGAATTCGCTGGAGCTTGCCCTCGCGTCCAATTCTTTCCACCCTTCGCCGACCTTTGCCTCTTTGTCGCGAGCGGATACTTCCGCCGTGGCATCCTCCCTCCGCCATCGTTGAACCATCCTCGAAGGTCGTTCTTCGCGGAGTTAATCAACCACTCTGCTGCCACTCTGTCGTTGGTGTTTGTGGGAATGCCACCTTGTTACGTTCGTTAACGGCGTTCTATTCATTTGTTCTTGCAGCACAGGCATGAGAACGATGAATGTTGGTGGTGACTGGGCACCGTGCCTTGCTACATTCTTTTATCGAAGACTCTGACACTAGTATTCCACCTAAGTAGTATCATTGTTTAGAGTCAATAAGCTTCTAAATTATTAGGTATAATTGCTAATATGTACAAAATATCCTAGAAACCTAGGAGAGCCTAAAAGAAGGGTTGAAAAATATGATGACACGTGGTATAAATATTATAAATTCTTTTACACAACATCATACCCCAAAACATTTGCCACGGTAACATAAAAAATTCTATTATTATTAAGCGCTTCTATTGACAATAAATGTTCCGTCTTACGGGACACAAGCTGGCTCAGGGCAAGGCAAAATTTAACATTTATTACGGTGGGCAATTGCTTGTTCTCGAAGCATTCGTTGGGAACCATTTGCCTGCCAGATGACCAAGAGGCAATCGACATCGTGCCGTTTTTTGGGGTAATTTCGAGTGCCTTCGCTCTGAGATAATCCGTTTGAATTGCTCTGTCAACGGGTGAGATACGGTAACCTCGAACCGGCACATACCGTCATCCACCGCTGACTCGCGGAACAATACAGCCATAAACCGCGACCCTAGCGAGACGCTCCGACCGAACAACCTGGCTAGGCTTGCTAGCCAGATGTCTGGTTTTTCCTCCGCTACGTCACCAAGAAGGAGAGGCTTCCTCTCCACCACCGAAATCGCGGAAGGAAGGTCCCTCCTCTTCGAGGAAAAGCTAGCCAATCAGCAATTTGACACCTCCCGAACTTCTGATGTCTTGGTCTACCTTCGACGTCGAAAAGGTGGACAAAGCAGAATTCAATCGTCTCTCGAGCGAACGCATTCATCTCTCGTTACAAACTCGTTCAGCACTCTAACGATACAGTCGACTTCACGTGATCTAGTCAAGCATTCGTGACTAAGATTCTGAGTCAACCGCTCTCGTATTCTAGTCATCGTACGGACTAGCGCGTTTGGTCTAGTCAAGCATTCGTGACTAAGACCATCGATCAAAGACATTCGTACTCTTGTCTGGTCACCATACGGACCAGCAAGTTTATTTTCGTCGAGTCAATTAAACAGTCAGTTAAAATTAATTTGGCGAGTGATAAAGTCATCAGCACCGCGTACCACGGAGTCACTTGGGCCTTACAACTAGGGATTGCAACTTTACCGACATTTTCAATTACCGGTAATTCGGTAAAATTTTCAATCAAAACCGGTTTACCGATAATTTACCGGTATTTTTTAAGGTATTGAAAATATAAGAGTAAACATTATAAAAAAAAACTTTTTTTGAACTCTAATCGAGCATTATAATAAATATATGCAAATAAAACTATTCTGAATATAAAATATGAAATAAGATAACACAAAATAGATATATTTGTGTAACTATTGACAATACTTAATAATATGGATCTTCACCACGAAAACAATGAAAAGAATCTTATCCTACATACATAATTAAATATATTTTATTTAACAATTTTTTTTAACAAATAAGCACGCAAAAAACATAATTTGTCTAAACTTTGGTCTCCTGATCGCGATCTAATTTTTGTACAAAATAATCCAGCCACGGTCAGATTCTACACTTGTTGGTCGGATAGTCATTAAGAAATCATATGCCATTTGTACCTATATATTTTCTCCTTCCTTTTTCTACTTGAAAATAAGTCCATTTTTTTGATGACTTGATTTAGATTTTTAGTTCTCTTTTGGCTTACATTAGAGTTGATTCTTCACGAGATACTTCGGTTTTCGTCTTTATTAGTAATTGAAGTTTTTTTCACTGATAACGAGGTAGACCGAAATAACGAACGCATATATGCGGTATATTCATATACGTAATTTATCGAATTACCGGTAAAAATTTGACGAATTACCGGTAAAAATTTGAGGGTATTTCTCGCGATTTACCGGGAAACCGGTAAACCGGGTTACCGGTATTGCAATCCCTACTTACAACCCTAAGAGAAGGAATCATCTTTCGCGCGTGTGTCGATAGCTAACATAAATGATACACAAAAATCGTGGGAACGACCGTTCCCCTATTCGTTGTTAATTCTTCATTCAGGGTGGAATTAGAATAAAGCCAGTGCGCACGCAGCTTACCCCGACTGGTGACACCGTCGGGATATCCCCAACGGTGTGGGATTTCGGGATAGCTTAGGGTCGATTATTGTGGGAATATATCGATAGAAGGTGGTGGTCTGTTGGGTTAACCTGATCGGTATATTGCTCCTGTGGGATAGTCACTGGGGATAATCGACGTATGTGCCCGCGTCTAAAAGCGCAATACCACTCCAATCATGTCCCCGTCTCTTTTCTTCCTCCGCCTCTCCACTCCTCGCTCTGTCCCTTCGCGGAGCAAACACCAGCTTCTCGGGCTGCCCTCCATCCTAAAATGTATCCACACGAATTTCTTGCGCAATTACACCTTGTTGAAACATACACGCCAGACATGTTTCACGTTGACCTTTCCGTCTTGCACCTGCGATTCGTTAACACCAAGGCACTTACGATTTTCGCTGACGATTTTGATTCCGTTGTACCTTCAGAGACGAGTATTTAACGTTAAATCTCTAGGATTAAATAATCGGCCAGATTCAAAATGGTGTGTTATTAATCATAGTATTGTTTATTCGAAAGTTAGGTTTGCACCTGGGGTCTGGCAGGTTTTTTTCTAGATCGCTTGTGAGATCGGGATTGTAACGTAAGATTCGTCGCGCGAAGGTACATAGGAAAAGGAGAATGTCCGTCATCGAGACAGTTTCTTCTTTGATAAAATGTCTACGCGCAATTTTGTCGCAGTTACGCACAGCAAAATCGTTTTCCGAAAAATACAGTGGGATTTTTTCTCGCGGCAGAATCGATACTGTGCGGCAATATGTGCCAGCGATTTGTTGGCATACTCGAGGCGGGAAAGTGGCAGAAACCGATTTATCGTGCTTCGGGACGTCAGTGCATTAAGTAATATCCTGAAGAGATTTATAGCTGCGGGTGCAGCGGTACGATTCGCAAAGGGTACGTCTCTGGGGTGGCAACTCTGCATCTCCGCACCGCCCCACCTCAGGAAATAAAGTTCCTGTTCAGGAGATGAACCGAGGAAATCTCGAGAATTTTTCCTTATCGCGGACCATGGCGAAACGAGATTCGTTGGGAACTGGCTTTACGTCTGACACGCATAGGTGCATACATACATTACAAGATTCCTCGGAATGAAACCCCTCGTTCCCATCGCGCTTTAATCTACGACGTTCTCGTACATTTTCATTCGATTTTCCCTCGTGTCGCACGCTGTTGAAAATCGCATGAAGTGGTCGATGAGTCGTGGTGAATATATTCAAGCCACCCGCGCAGCCTGCCTTTCCCCGCTCTCGCGGTTGAAGTATGTTCTGTCGTTTAAGTAGAAAGAATTTGCGATGCTAAGTTGCCATCGCCCGACATAACGCGATCCAGCTATTTATGCAAATTGAAATTGTCAATATTCCATGGCAAGGAATACGTCGCCTCCTCCGCGTAGAATTGCGAATTCCGTTCTTGTTCATGATTCAAATCTCCTCACGTCAGGTGGAAAACTCGCGGAAGTGGCTAAATTCGCTGGTGACCCCGTATCCGCTCCTTTAACGCATACGTAAGTATTTCCAGCTCTGTGGTGGAGCTCTTCCCTCGAGCTTCTCCCAGGGCGAGTTTAAAAAAGTTGCGATAGTTTAACGAGATCGGGAACACTCGTAGCAGGGCGTAGCATTAAGATAATGCGATAACTCTTGATACAGCTTTGGCCGACAACGTAGGAAACCGTGGAGAACTCGGTGGTATCTAAACGTAGTTTCCCTCGGTGGCGTTCATCGTGTTTCTTACTGCTTGCTAAGAACGTGTTGTTGCGCTCGGAGAACAAATTTTAGGTGCAGAGTTTAGGTTGATTTTTTGGTGGTGTCAGCAGCGTCGAGTGTGGTAACATTGGTATTTAAGGGTTGGAAGAATATGGTGCGTTTTGGGGGTGTTTAGTGGAACATTGAATCTACATTTAGGGTGTATGAGGATACTTTAATTTTCCAGTAAGAGTATTGTATACTATTTAAATTTTTGGGGGGAGGTCTAATGCTGACGAGTTCCTGTGTTTTCAAGTTCTATTTGAGTAGGAATCCCTAGTGCTATTTACGATGATTAATTACAGGAAATAAAATATTTCTATAGTTTAAGACAGTCTTAATATAATGCAAAAAGTCCCATTAAATTATTTGTGGTAGTTTTCCTTTAATTAATTCCTAAAGATCGAGATTTGCTGGGTGCTACCCAAATCTATGAATTTTTTAAGCGATACGAGTACTGACAATTTCACAAAAAACCCCACATTAGTAATTCCTGTTTGTTACAAGTTATGGGCTCTATTCTGTCGAATTCTATTTGGACGCACTATATGGTGCAGAAAATACATGGATATTTTTAAAATACACGAGGCTACAGATACAGTATTGCTTTTCTACCAACACAAGGTTGACTGTCCCAGAGATTACGTTTCACGAAAGTGAGTTACGTTATTAAAGTGTGCAGCGTATTTACTGGGCAGTTTTGCAGGTCGCATGTAATTAAGAATTCATCGCGGCAGTCTGTCTGGGAGACAATGAACTTCCTTCCGATGGTTTAATTCCTTTACAGGGAACGGGCAATTAAGTCGACGGGATAAAAAAATTTTCTCCCCTTGCTTCATTCCCTCATTATTCTCCAGCCGCGATATCCACGGGTCCCCATGAAATTATATCGTTAGCCCCTGGAAGGAAAAAAATCGTTTAAAAAGAATTGTATCTCAATCTTTATCGTCCGAGGAACTGGCAGGCCTGTTATGCTGTGTGTGCTCGCCACAACTAATAGCAGGCACGGCATTTTTAACGTTTCCTGTACCACGGTAGCTGCTAACCACATCAAGCTGGCTGCTTCCCCCTTTTTTCCAGGAAACGTTCATAAAGTGCAATAAATTTAGAGATATAATTATATATTTCTCTGTGCTCGGTTCAGAAGTGTTTGCGGAATAGAATGTATAATAATTATTAAATTGGGAGGCACATAATATAGAGAAAGGATATTAGAAAATGGGAGAGTGTTTTATGAATCTTTTGTGTAGTTAATTGGAGCTTTTAATGAAGCTAAAGTTTTTTATTTGGGGAAGTGTGAACTATCTCTTGTGTAACAGAAATTATTTTCCACGTATGAGAAACGACTAACTGAGAGACCAAGGAGGACTAATGATTAATAATTAAGGTCACGCTGATAATTATAGTAACGAGGTGCTCTCCATTTCAATATCTTCATAATACTCTCCCCTAGGCTAAAAGGAATTAAACAATGCCCCAGTTGAACATTTTTCTCTAAACCTCATCTCCGCTCCAACCAACCAAAAACCTCCCCAAGCTTCATCAGACCTCTGCCCCACCGAATCTAATTCACAAACTGGGAAATGATTATCCCCGACGATGCTGTCGCACCACCCTCGCCTCCACTTCCGAAATCTCTTAAAAACCCTATCATGGCCCAATCAGTTCGGCTCATCTCCAGTCCAATCCCAAATCGATCACTCGCGTCGACGTTAAGCTGCTAATGGCAACCACTTCGCCCCACCCGCCGACACTGTATTCCCAACCCCGTATCTACGAAATAAACCTGGCTCCGCGAAACAATCGGCGCTGGTAATTTTCAGGGGGCACCCACCCTCGTTGCATCGTAGAACGAGTCTTCAGCGGCTGAATCATCCGAAGGTCAGCGAGTGACCCATTTCGAAGCAAGCCCCGAAGGGTCGAAGACGTTGGCCGGGGCACCAGTCGGGACGAAGATGATGGAGGCTGACGTAGAGGGTTGGCGTAGTCGCGATGAAACGGCGGGAGGCTGCGAAACAATTCCTATCACAGCTCGTCGAGTCAGCGGTAAAACGGGGGCCGCCCGAGGGGCTACGAATGAGAACGGGGGGATGAAGGAGAGAGTCCTTCAGGACTTCGACAGTCCGCTACCGACGGCAGCCAGAGTTATGATCCCACAATATCCTCCTATGATTGGATCCTCGCAACTTTCTTGGCCTGCCTTTTTTCTTCTCTCGACACCACCGCCTCCCTCTAGCCCCTGCTCGCCAACAGTTCGTCCACCCCTCCGCCCCTCTGCCTTTCTCTTCCCGCCAACCCCGCCTTGACGCCGCCTTTTTACCATCCACTTCACGTTCAACCTTCCAGCGATGACGTCCCTTCTTTATTCTTTTTTGATCCCCCCGTTCCAGCGGCAAACTTTCGCGGCACTATGACCGCGGATTTTCCTCGTTCTTGCATAAATCTACCGTATCGCGGCCACGGCAACGTCCTCGTCGTTTTTGTAATCTTGTACACGCGGCAGGCGGCGTATCCTCGATGGCCGACGGAAGCTTGGCAAAGTAGATTTCGCGGCGATTTAGTGGCGGCTCGAATGGAATCTGGGGGAAATTCTCATTCGGCGGACCGGGTCTGGAGGATCTACGATGGCTCCTGTGGAATCTTTGCGAACCGTTTGTGGAGATTTTTATGAATTTTAGGGAATTTTACGAATGAGGCTTCTTCGTGATTGAAGCGATTGGTTGGCGCGGGGTTGGGTTCGTATTCTTACGAGGGGATTTTTGTTATAGTTGAAGCGATAAGTGTGCTTATAATAATTTAGTAAACAGTTAGGATCCAGTCAAAAGTTATTAGTTAGTCCAATGCTACTGGATTCGGCGTAAAAATCGAGTTCAAAGTTCTGTAGAATAATTAATAATGATTAATTAAGGAAACAGTTAGAAATTGGGGTAATCGATTACGACCTCGGTACATTTCGGATTGTGGTTAAATTATTTCTGGAAAAGTCCCGTGACATACATATCGAGTATTCCACATTGTGCACTTGACACCTCACCATCTGCAAAATTTGAGACAGATTGATATCGAAAATCCTAATTCTTCTCTCCTCTGCATTTATCACAGTCTGCAAACACTTTGGTAACAAATTGATTATTCCTCGACATCTTACAGTTTCTAATCTGTGATAATTTTTATAGCCCGACAAGTTTCATTCTAGAGTAATACGTCGTTGAAAATTATTCGCTTATTGTATCCTGTGGAAGAGGGTGTCTGACTTGGTGCAAAGGGTGCGGGCCATCCTTTCGAGCAGTACTAGCACATGGAGCAGAAAATTAAACAAAAAACCGTCATGATCCCCTTCAACGGGAGGCAATCACGAAGGCTTAGGCCGGCGGCTCGGTCTCTCATAACTGGTCTGGGTCTAAGGACCTGCAGACGGCCTGCGAGTTCCTTTTCATCGAGGATTTAATATCACCCTATAGACACCGAATTCTCTTATTCCATTCCAAACTTCTTCGCAGATTCCTCCCCACGGATTGCCACTTTGTTCTTTCGCAATATTCCGCTCGAACGGCTCCCCTCCTTTTGTCTCTCTTATCGAATTAAACGGGAAATTTGTAGAAATATTTTCTGCCAAAGTTTGCGTTCCGCGGTAACCGTTGAGCGATGACGAAGGCACAAAGGGGACGTGCCATATTGATTTTTCGTCTGCAGGTTCTCCATTGGAGATCAATTTTGGGGGGGGGGGGATGCTCTGCTGAAGTAATTTTAATTGTGGTTACGAAGATTGCAGCCACTGTTTGCGACAAAGGAATAATTAATTAACGATTCTGACATAAACATGGAATTTGAGGTTTGTAGAGTAAGAAGCTGACGTGTGAGAAATCCTTCGTAGTCAATACAGTAAGTATAAAGAATTACTTTTAATTTAATATTTCCCAAGTACTCCTCTGTGGTGACGACAGTCATACATTTAAATTGGTACCATTCCGTCACTTCCTCCCATTGAATACATTTAATTACAACCTGATAATCCACGTACTATCTCTCCATCGCAAACTGTTCCCCCTGAATAAAACAGTATTCTCCATAAAACTCTACATAAAACCCGCCAAAGTAAAGAGAAACAGAGCCGAGTAATTCGGCGGTGTATCTACCCCGAGCTTAAGAGACACAGACAGAAATCAAATTAACCCCCGAGGATCACAGCTGCTTGTCCATCGGCAAACGAAATCCCGGAAAGCGTTCGTTCCCTTTCTCGTAATCAGAAGTTTATTCGAAATCCCGCGAAAGAAAAGTTCCCCGACAAGCGAATTCGTCGTCACGTTCCCCCGGCGCTTCCAATAAAATCGTCCCACCGTGATCCATAAAACATTTTACCGCTGACACCCTACCCCGCGAAATCAATGCAGCTCGTATACCCTGTGGTATTCAAATAAGCGGATGGTGTCGTTTCGGTATCGTTGCTGGCTCGAGATCACGATGAAAGGCGAACGCAAATTGCCGACGGAACGGCTGCACGCTGCAAGTTAACAGCCTTCGAAACAACGCGAATTAAACGGACGCTTTGAACCCCCTCGGCCGCGTCAGCTAAGAAACTCGATAAACGCGCCCGCAGGAAGTTCCGTGGTCCCGGCTGCCAGCCGATCGTCGTAATCTCGTTTCTGCCTCGACATCGTCGGCAAATTGTTTCGGTAGGTACGGCAGATAACAGATCGTGGCGCAGCCTCTACGTATGCACTGTGCACGCGCATGCACCAGGGTGTAGCTTTTACAGCCTTCTCGCGGGAGACACTTTTCTGGTTAGTCACCAGTAGGACCGAACTGTAGTGTTGTCTTGAACGGTGAGTATACGGGGCGGTAGAAGCGGAATGGTGGTGGTAAAAAAATAAGTCCGAAGTATAGAATACAATTTTTCGATAGGGCGCCTCCTTTTCGAGAAAACGGACTTTGAATTTTTGCCGAGTACTTCGGTGCGCGCGTTCTCTGACTTCAAAGTCAATTTTCTCGAAAAGGAGGCGCGATGTCAAACACTTTTATTCTACATATATTTTTTATTTATTTTTTCATGTAGAATTACCACCGATCCACGTTTACCTGGACACCCTGTATAATAGGGTGGTCCTTATATGTATGGTAAAAAATCAAAGTTTTTAAAATTTTCCTCTGACCCTCCCAGAAGCTACCAAATAGTTTAAAAGAATTTCGTCTAAAATTTTGTTAAAATATATTAAGGATTAAAGGTCGCTCAATGGCATTGAAATTAGGGTGGTCCTTATATGTATGGTAAAAAATCAAGGTTTTTAAAATTTTCCTCTGACCCTCCCAGTAGCTACCAAATAGTTTAAAAGAATTTCGTCTAAAATTTTGTTAAAATATATTAAGGATTAAAGGTCGCTCAATGGCATTGAAATTAGGGTGGTCCTTATATGTATGGTAAAAAATCAAGATTTTTAAAATTTTCCTCTGACCCCCCCAGAAGCTACCAAATAGTTTAAAAGAATTTCGTCTAAAATTTTGTTAAAATATATTAAGGATTAAAGGTCGCTCAATGGCATTGAAATATTACTATTTTGGTATAAATTGATAGAAATCTTTGCAATAAGAACAAAATAATTTGATTAACTTTTAAGTGAGAGTATAACATTAAAATTCAGCCACACATCGCACAGACGAAACAGGTATATAACGAGTGTGTACTGTATTGTGTTGTGGCATAAGGCTTTATATGCACATTTAAATTTCTCTCATCAGCAGCTCTCGAATCAGATGCAGACGCAAACTTCGTACATTCTACATATTCAGGTTGTTAAACGCATAGATAAAAGCATGGTTTCGGATTCTGATATATGTATAAATATGGGCCTCGTTTCATTAAAATTGACAAGTGACAATTATGGAAAGTCGCAGTCGCCAAACTTGTGGTACATGCGAAATATAAAGTCCTTGAGCAACCTTTGTATATCAAAATATACAAATAAAAAACACGCAGATATTGTTATTTCGTCGAATAGAAGATTTTAGGAGGGTCAGACAATACAAATTTAAAAGTTGAAAAATAAGGACCACCCTACTGTATCTAGAGACGCGGTAGCGTCTCGACGCCAAGTACAGGAAAGACACCCTGCATATGTCGACTGTCGCTACCGCTATCATTTACTCGAGAAACGGCTAATCCAACCTAACCTGAAACTTATTTCATTAATATCTCATCACGCCTGCAATATTTTCTAAATTTAAAGGCATTTTTCTTATGTAAACCGCATATAAGCTTTCGAATAAGACCAAATTTCAATAAAATCTGTCCACGCTTAACAGAGATATCATAATATCGTCTCATGGATCTGTCAGAAACGGTAAGATTTTCTTCTCCTTATCCTTCTCCTTATCCTTCTCCAAGCGAAATTTTCGTCAACATAATACGTATATACGCGTTACACGCACACCTTCAGCCAAAACGGAACTAATACATGTTTCGTTCATCAATCGCTATCTTCACTATGCAATCTACTCCAAATTTTGACGGCTTACAGTCCGATTATAACCTGACGAGTGTCAAATAAGGTAGGTTGTCAAAATTTGAGATACCACGTGTTTTTACAAATATGTATCGTTGTACCATTGAGTTGCAACCATAACCCATAACCACAAATTCTAACGACTTGAAATCAGCCTGTAACCACAAATCAAATCAATTCTCAATCGATATGGAATACATATACCTATGTAGAGAAAAGGGGAGAAGACGAAGAAGCGAAGTGAAAAAGAGAAATAAAGTTAATTTTCATTCGTTACTTTGAATGAATGTACTGTACACAAAGTACTTACTATACATATAAAATACATATAAATCGGCAATGCAGTGCGCATGGTTTCATTTCGTAGTTGTTAAACTTACGTAGAATTTATCCTTAATCAAAATATAAATAAAGTACACTCGCTGAGCTGCTTTGCGCTATTCCGAGTATTCCAAGTATATATACCTTACAAAAAGTAAAAAAATTACGCCAAGTACATGAATTATCTTTGTAAAAAGAAGTGAGATCCCCATAAAAAAACTTCCAAAAAGTAAAAAAATACGCCAAGTACATGAGACAAATAAAGCACAAAAAATAGAAGAAAATATACAATATAAAAAAAGATGTGAAATCAAAATGTGCTGCAAGTACATAAAGGTGCTTTCCAACTGCGCTTAAGATGACACAACTACATATACACAGCTAAAATGCTGTGTTCATACATTCCATTACTCATATCGCGGTCATTTTAATAATTTGTGCAGATAAAATGTAACATCTAGACATTTGCCTAGATGTCCGCGGCCTGGAAGTCAAATACTTGGCGTGGCCAGGCAAGGTCAAGCTGTCGATGAATAAGAATTATTTAAAAACGTAAAATAATGAAAGTGTATTCATATTGGCAGAGTTTTAAATTGACAAATTATCTGAAAGATTGTGAGAGGAAAGGTATCGGTGTCGATGAATGATCTTAGAATTATTTTAAAACGCAATATAATGAAAATGTACTCATATTGTCAGAGTTTCAAACTGACAAATTATCTGGAAGCCTGGGAAAGGGAAGGTATAGGTATATTTATGATCTGAGAATACCTTACCTGGCCACGCCAAGTATTTGACTTCCAGGCCGCGGACATCTAGGCAAATGTCTAGATGTTACATTTTATCTGCACAAATTATTAAAATGACCGCGATATGAGTAATGGAATGTATGAACACAGCATTTTAGCTGTGTATATGTAGTTGTGTCATCTTAAGCGCAGTTGGAAAGCACCTTTATGTACTTGCAGCACATTTGGATTTCACATCTTTTTTTATATTGTATATTTTCTTCTATTTTTTTGTGCTTTATTTGTCTCATGTACTTGGCGTATTTTTTTACTTTTTGGAAGTTAATATCGACAGCGACACACTCCATCCTTGTCAAACTTGACTTTTTAAAATTTCTCTTATTTATTTTTTTAGATATGCTGTCAGTATCTACTGTTCCCTGCGTGGGTTTATAAAATTATTACTGTCTCCCTCGTAAAAACGCAGGTGAAAGAGATCCTTTCCTATGGCGTACGGAAAAGCCTCCCCCTCCTAAGGGTTAACATCCCGGTTGCATGATCTTTGGTGCACTTTTACGTGCCTCGGCGACGTTACCTGTGCACGGTCCATAAACAACTTCCGCAACTGGTACCCGCGATTAACAATAAAGCAGGCATTACGTCCGCGTTTAAAGCGAAATATGTTCCGCGCAGCCTTTGTTTAGCGAAGAAAGCGAGTAGCAGCGTGGCACGATAATGTTGTAATTATATCGCCGATGGCAAAATAACGCCCGAAGGACGAGGCGCGTGCACGTCGGAGGAATTTTTAGAGAAGCTCGCCGACGACGAGGGGATCCAGGGACGAGTGCTTTGAAACTTTTTGAAAGTACTGCTTGTGAAACAGTAATAGCCACAGTTAATGTCCCATTCTGGTACGAGTGAGCATATCTCTAGAAAGAAACAATTATATTTCTTATCATTGTTAATAGAATATACACAAGGCGGAGCTGTTTAAAAAATTTCCACGAATATAGGTTTCAACAGAAATTGCTTCGAGAGAATATTACAGAATTCCAAGGAGACCACAAATGGCATCGTTAAGACATTTCTATCACTTGCAAGTTTTGACTAACCCACATTTTTTTGCGAAATTGAGTTACTAGCATTAATGTATTCCATTAGGCTGTACCAATCATGAAATGGGAAAAATTAATTTTCTATCAATGTGGGTTAGTCCATTTTTGCTCTCAATGCCTCGTATATCGTTTCCTTTTGTTCCGCTTGCAACTGAGGCGTATCCGAATAATCCAACGCACGGTGCAACGGTGTCTCGATAATCGAGCTTCTACCGTATCTCAGGCGTATTAATAACACCGCCGTTAATTGAGAGACGAACGTTCGGTTAAGAAAGCGCATTCAGCGAACGCACCGCGTCGTCGTTAATCAAAATTACGTTGCGGGTGCCGTTTCCATTATTCGCGAGCTAGCACGACACCGGGTGTAACTGACACGTAGTAAGCTATCCCCTTTTCCGGGATCGGAACGAAATTACATTATACCCGCGGTGTTGCCAGCCTGTCATCGCGCGATTATGCGAGCCTCCTTTGCCTTCTCACATCCACCACCTATATCCCTCTTTTCTCTCCCACGATTCATCTACCTGGCAGAAATTTTCCCCGGGAACGAACGTTGCGTTGCCGCCGCTGCGTGTTTCAGACAGCTCCCTTCACGTATTAATTTCATCGCTGCGAGCATACCCGCCTCGCCCTGATTGCGCCTCATCTTTACTAATTCCGCTTCGGTTCACGGAACACTCCCCGGCTTATCAACTGCTCTCGTAGCCATCTCGAGGCCCTCCGATAGCTCCAAATCCTTTGTTTATTATTTTCCAGAGAATTTAATAATCTCCGGCGAAATAAACTCTTGAAACCGATAAGGGTAGCGCTGGCGAGCTGCCGGCCCTTGGAAGGGGAATATTTTCAGCAATCTTCGATGCCAGATAACGGGGTGGTAATGGAACGCTGGTAATTTCCGGTTACACTTGCTGTGGCGGGGTCTAGGTAATGGATAATAGCAGTGGAGTGGGAGTGATTTCTAATGGGAACTTTTTTTTCGTTTATTGGTGCGGTTGTTGCTTGTGGTAGAATTGAGCAATGACCTGTTCAGATTCTTACCATTTTTCACTGAAAAAGTATCTACTTGATTTTGGGTATTGTTGAGTGTAGTGTGATTATAGTATTATAGTGGAGAAATTGATGAAATTAAAAGGAAACTTGATATTCATAACAGTGTTTAAGTGAATTTGGTTCCGCGCAAAATTTAAACAAATTAATGCAAATTCCTTGGGTTCAACTTCGTAGTACCAGAAAGTAGTTTGAATCTTCACTTAGAGCTTGCTTCTCTTCGAAACGATGGACCCCATTAATACTCAGTTGGTTGACTAAGAAACGATTAAGCTGCCACTTCAAATCTGGTCGGGAATAAACATTTTCCAAATAAATCCCCGGTAAACGACCATTACAATTACTCACAAGGAAACCTTCCCAATCGGGAAATTCTGATTTTAATAAAACTTCGTGTGATCGGAGAGGATTATTTTTCGCTGCGGAAATCCACTCTGAAGGGGTGAAATCAACGCTTAAAGTTCTCGTATTTTTTCCATCTTTCAATATAACTTTATTTTTCTTTTGATACTGCGATAGAGCATAAGAAACTGAGCAGTTCGTATATCTAAAGGTTTATTCTATCTCGCACCAACATACAAAGTTATATTAGAAAAAAACCGCGATAGCTTTGAGGGTTGATTTCACCCCTTCAGAGTGAGTTTCCGCAGCAGAAAAAATTGCTCATTGCATATCTTCAATATGGTCTACAGTCTACATTCGCGCGAGCATAGGCGAAGTTTCATTAAAATCAGAATCTCCCCTTGCATAAACTACCCTTGCCGGTTACATCAATACGGTTCGAAGGGTGGCTACATAAAAGGGAAGAATTATCATCGACCTGTCCAAGGCAAACAGCTTGAAATAATTTTCGACGAGCTGCAAGTTTGTCAGGAACATTTCACTGTTATTTCACGAACCGAGTGGCGTGATACACCCCCCCGGGGAGGTGTGTTTCCTTTGCAACCGCGCTCCCGCCAGCCGGCGGAACGTAAACGAAACGTATGTACGAGATACAAGCTCTTATCGAATTTTTTATCAAGATGTCCCGGTTCCCGCGGGCCGCAGCGAATTCGGGAAAAATGTTGTTACATAGATCACCGTGACTGAATTTCCTCCCGCGGGTGCCGGTCGTATCCTTGGGCGGTCGCATCGGGAATTCCGGCACAAGACGCGCATAACGCATGTCTGATACGTGCCGGCGTTATGATATTTTTCATGACGGTGTCCATGGGAAACGACGTTACTCGCACGTGCATCGCAACCCTTGACGAATGCCTCCACTTTCAACGGCTTTCTGCCTTCGCTTTCGAAGCCTCCCAACCCTTTGCCGTTCCCCCACACTCCGCGGGAAACAAGTGGCCAGGATTTCGATTTATTCCTTAGTTGAAAGGCATTGTGGAACTTGAACGTCCGCGAAACGGAAATCCTGATTTCACGCGGAAAATGCTAAGGAATCGTTGAATGGAGCAGCGCGTGCGCGCTGCTGCGCTAATGGTGGGAAGGTCCGGTACGTGCATTAGGGAGGACGACATACGTAGGTTTGTAGGGAAGGTTTTTTCTAAGAGGAAAAAATCGAGCGCGATGATTGATGAACGAGTGAATTGGTAAATAGTTTTTATGCGTTAGATGCGAATGCAGGGTTGTTGGAATATTGTTGGCTTTTTTTTTTGTGGAAACTTGTGGGAGAATTTCGCGTTCAGTTTCTCAGGATTCGAGGATTATAATTAGCTTGGAAATCGTTTGAGGTTTGAGTATGATGCCATTGGGAAAATGGAAATACATTTTATGCGACCTAGTATGCGATTGCTTTTTGGAACACTTACTTTGGGAGCATCCTCGTTTTGTACCTGCAAGGAATAGTTTTGTATTTGTACGAAGCGAGCAGAGGGTAATCCGATTTAACGTGCGGCTCCATGAACTTCAAAGCAAACGGAACTGAAATTCTAATTGGAGTTACGGTTTAATACCTTTGTAATCTAGCTATTTGACGTAGTATTATCGTTCTAAAATGGCCATTAGGAAGTCTACAATTGCGCTGTAGCGGAGGGTAAGACAGAGAAGAAAATTAAAGGCAAAGGGGTATATGTGGTTGGTGTTTAAGTAGGATCTATATAATATTTCTTGCGGTCATGGTTTTACTTGTACTCATTAAATTATTACATCAACCTTACTGCGCCCCTTGGGTCTGTTTGACCCAATAGTCCTCCCTTTCTAAGCTTTTTGCCTAAAATTTAATAACTTTTTAATATTTAATATTTTTAGGTAAAGATTTATGCTTAACCTCTTGAGATATGCTATTTTAATAAAAAAAATAAAAAATTGAATAAATAAGATTCCCCTCACTCGGGAAGCGTCTCTATCTGTAGAGGATACATGAAATTACTACTACATGGCGGCAGTTTCAATGCTGCCTCAAAGATACTTTACCTCAAAGTCAAATTTTGTGTCACTTTGACCATAGTGTGACAACCGAGGGTTAAATAATTAAATACTAAATATACACCGCATGCACGGAGAACTTACGAATGATGGTTGATTGGACATCACTTATGCCTTTTTCTAATGCATTAGCAAAAGTGTCACTTAACCCTCAGCCAAAAATTATTATTATTCTATGATTCTATTGCAATAGTCGAGGTACAGCAACAGGCAAGGGGGCTAACTACCACTGCGGGGGGGAAGCCGTTGCGGGACGGGGACGAGGTAAAAGGGTGCCTCCTTTTCATTGGCCGCTGTCCGGTGCAAGCGCAGTACTACCATATGTAGTTGCCATAGCGTCCATAGCCCCATAGCGTTGCATAGCGTCACATCACATTCATCAAATTTTCTTAAGCGTTTTGATAACTAAATAGTTCATTATCACTTAAACGATCACGATTACATGCAAGACATTCGAGAAATTACAGCATTCTCAATGAGTGTTGTAGAATATATAGCTGGGTATGTTGTATTCCAATTAAAAAAACGATTACTGTGCGAAGTTTGTACAAACGATCTAACTGACAGTAATATTACAAAAAATAATTTAATTAATGTGAAAAACCGTGGGCGATTAATACAGCCGTCAGACCAAGTACTTGCGATTTGTCGCAAGTGTGAACACGAAATTCGATGTGCCATACATTCAGATGTGATCTTTAGGCAGCAAACAATTCAATTGTATCTATCAAATGCAGTATTAGACAAATTTATTAACACTAATATATTTCAAAATTTAAAAGAACACATATGATCAAGGATTTATGGAAAACCATGTAGTGCACTTAACACGTGCCATAATAAAAAAATATACTAAAATAAGGTTACATTACATTGGGTTAAGTAAAATAGATACGTCAAATAGTCAACGACATTTTTTTAACAAAATGACACTTTTTAGGGGCGAGTGATACAAATATTTCAGATTTCATGAAATTAATAATAAGTTTAGTAATAAGTATGTATTGTATAATATTTAATTTCAATAATAATAAATTATTTTCAATCAGTATTACTGTTTTAATTCATTTTATATATTCTAATAATTGAAGATGCATATTTCTCTTAAATTTTCATTATATTAAAAATTCAAATTCATAAATAATCACTTTTTAGTAGTAACATAGATATTTGCATTAATCTGTGGTTAATAGGTTTTCATAATTAGCGGTACAGAGCATGCGCAGCAATGCAACCAATCACCACCAGGCACCCTTGGTTGCCCTGGGTGGGGGCCCATCCCTCAACTAGGCTTCGCGTCCCTCGTCCACAAGCTAGCCTTACCCTCCGTCCCTATATTCCTATGTCCATGGCAACAGGTTGTAATTAACCTAACTAAAGAGGCTCACGAATTACATTTACAAAAATACCACCACTCATCTGCGCATGTGCAAATGAAACATCTCGCCAAACTTCGTCAATAATCACGTACGGAGCGCGTACCAATGATACTCACAATCCTCAAAGAGTCCACAGTACCGTCGCTTTGCTACCAATCGTCAAATCCATCCATTTAGCGTTCACCCTTTTGCCTTTCGTACCGAATCTCCCGATCAAATTCGCAGGGTTAACATACCACTCGTCCAACTATCTCTGTGCCCGATTATATTCACTCGCGTTTCGCGCGCTGCCACTTCCGTCATCCCCCTTTGATCATCCAGCAGACCGGCCAGCGCGAGTTGCACGCACTTCTCCGTTTCTAACGTTGCCTTCATCGCGGTGCAACATCGTGACACGCAACACGGAGCAATCGATCTACACGAATAAGGAACAGCTCACCGATCCTTCTGACCAGACGATCTCAATGGCCCGTTCGATTTCATTGGAATCGAACTCCGCCCTACCAGAATACCGAGGCCCGGGCCACGAGGGGCTGCGACTAGAATGCTGCACGAACGGCTACTAATTATCGATTACCCATCGCGACGGGCTGACTCTGCTGAGGCTAGTCCAGGTGCAATTCTCGAAGCGTCGCGAGCGAGACGGCCGTCGACGGGGCACCTTTATCCCGCGTCGAATGGAAATCACTTCCACTTCCGTTCCTGTTTTCCCTGGGCGTGTTGTGCGCGCACGGGCGCTGGCGGCCGTCGCACACCGCTGGGAAATTGTCCCCTTGGGAGGACTGTAAAATCGTAATCGCGACCAGCTCGCTCGCTATGAACTGGTTCTTGATTGTGGGCCGCTTGGCAGCCGTGTTAAACGACCCCGTTTCCCTGACGAGATGGAGGAGCGAGCTGCCGCGCTCTCGCGAACCAGCCAGGCGCGGGTCTTACTCGCACGGGTACGCGAATCTGTGGACATAATTGATTACACACGGCGGCGTAGAAGCGCGCTCGGAATTTATGCGCAGCAATATTTGAGAAATAAATGTTTGAACTTCGACGGCCAGGTAATGGGTTCCCGCTGAATGCTCCCTTTTTCTAGGGGGTGTTGATTTTATCCGTCGGGTTGAGTGAATGGAATTGATGGGGTTGATTGAGAATGTAATGGGCTGCGAGGGTCGGGGTGCTTCTTGCGTGAGCGCAGAATTTATCCGTGAAATGACGGGAAACATGGTGTAATAGACAGGTGTTACGACTCAGCACCTCTACTCCAGCGATTTTGTGTGCCGATTTCTGTGTGGTTCCTCTGGCCATCGCGAGAGGCATCGTGATTAGAAATCCGTATTCGCATGCATTTATGTGATTGTAGTAGTAGAGCTTTTAGGGCGGTATTCACAGTCGTTGCTTAAGGGGTAACACCACTGTAACAGCTTGAAAAATAGCGTTTTTTTGGCAATTTTTCTTGGATGGAAGGAAAGGTAATAGAATAACTATACTGGAGGAAGTTATTAAGCACATATTTTGTTATTAAAAAAAAAAAAAGTTATTGAGAAATATTACAAAATGGCGGCACTGAAGCCATTCTCGTGAGGCATGTTGAAGTTTTAGCGCTCTGCGGCACGCAGTGTAGCTGGTGCAAATTTGAATTTAAAAAAAAAAAAAAATATGACTTAAATCTACATGTTTATAGCTAGAGAAATACGTAGGGGATTTTAAAAATATTGATTTTTGTGTGATTGGTGAGCATTTGAATGAAAAACGTTCAATTTTCTATAAAAAGAGGGCAATCATTTGTTAATAAGTAATGTTTAAATTAACTTATCGAAAATCCCGTACGTATTTCTCTTGAAAATGTTATTTTAAAGATATTGTTAAAAGTTCGAATGAAAAGAATGAAAATTGTTGGAGTTATGCTGCGTGCCGTGTTGAAAAATCGTGTTTCGAGAAAAACGCGTTTAACGCCGGTAGTCGTTTCGAAGCAGTCCGATGCGCTTGGGGAAGAGCTCGAAATTTCAAGGAAACAAATTTGTTTCAAGTAATACAGGTTTTGCCCCATATTCTAAAAGGTTCAAAGCATCTTTTAAGCAAATAAAAAAAAATCAATTTTCCGAAAAATTTACAGTGGTGTTACCCCTTAACGCCGGTAGTCGTTTCAAAGCAGTCCGATGCGCTTGGGGAAGAGCTCGAAATTTCAAGGAAACAAATTTGTTTCAAGTAATACAGTTTTTGCCCCATATTCTAAAAGCTTCAAACCATCTTTTAAGCAAATAAAAAAAAAATCAATTTTCCGAAAAATTTACAGTGGTGTTACCCCTTAAGCCTAAGATCGTCTTAAGCATGCGGCGTCCTCTACTAGTCTAATAGACTAGTAAAGGATGCCGAATGCTTAAGATGATCTTAAGAATAAGTAGCGACTGTGAATACCGCCCTTAATCGTATTATGCGCAAAAAGTTAGGCTTTTCTTCTTGAGCGCCAATCTAGCGACCGCCAGAAGAACTAGGACGAAAAAGTCACACATTCTGAACAGGAGTCGGAACACCTGTCAATTACATCGTGGATAGGATTATGAAACGATTAATAATTAGATAAGTGCAGGGCCCGATCTAGCTCTTCCGCCGCTCTGGGCAAAAATGTTCTTTGCCGCCCTTTATATTTAATTATAGATAATTATTTTAAAATGTAATTTTTGACAGTGAATGAAATTTTTTTGTGGTTTTTGTTGAATAACATAGTAATAGTAATTATATGGGTGATTTAAAAACAATTTATAAGTTTGATACTAAATTCAAATAGTATGTATTACCTAACTTTTTACCGCTTTTTTAAAGAAGTTTTACTTTTTTATGGGTTCTTGTTGATTTTAATTTTCTCTTCCTACCAAATTTGCCGCTCTGGATTGCTGCACTGCTCTGTGTCAATTTCAGTAGGTATAAAGATATTCACAGTATGTACACAGACAAAACCGAAATTACTACAATTTAATCTACCAGTGATTAAATTTGAAGATATAAATTCCTGTTTTAATAATTCTCTTCTGCACCTCCACTGCATCGCCATGAATTTTTGAAAATTTTTTATATACATAGGATACCATTTACTTTTCCATACCAGTCTTCCAAAACATTTCCCTCATTTTTCTCCCACAATCTAACACGCTTCGCGCAGCTCGCTTAACATCTTACCCATCAGAGCGTTCTTTCACCACCGTAACAGATCTTTCAGGCTTCACACGTATCCGTTCCCCGCAATTTTTTCTCGATTTCCAGCGCGCTACGTCCGAGACGTATCCCAGGCTGCGGGAACCCGCATTTCGGTCGTTCCTTAACTTTCACGGTGAAATCCTTTTATCGCGCCGGCCAGCAACGGATTCATTAGCGAGAGTTGCAACCACCGCCCGCCCCCGGGCGCGCGCGTTGCATACGTCCTGCAGCTAGCAGAAAGAGCGGAAACTGCGATTACGAGCTGGTAAACGCTCGACTGTCGGCCCAATCAGAGGCGGTGTGTACGCGCTCGCCCGCAGTCTGTTATGAACTTCACTTTACGCTGCTGTGTGCATACGAATGAGAATCCTAGAAATGCAATTATTGCTGATCGCTACGGGGGCGCTTTTCAATTCGCCCCGGCGCTAGAATAATGTATATACACGCGTTGCGCGCGGGCACGCGCGCGTTCTCGGCCAAACCAGATTGCCTTTCCCCGCGAAGTAAATGCAAATACCCTAGATCGAGTGTGCCACCCCCTACCGCCCCTCCTGCCGTCAAAGCGAAAAACGCAATGCCTGGATCTGTTCTGCTTGGTAAACTTGTTGCACTTGTTTTTTATGTCAACATTCGCTGGATTTCGTGTCCTTCGTGTTTTCTTCTCGTTTTCCATCGCGATGGAGAGGCGGACTTCGTCGGGTATGGTGTTTATTAAAATAGAGGCAATGTAAGGCGGTAATTTTGATAAGGGTAAAGGTGAAATAGTTCTCTGCTTGGAAAACTCGTGGAATTTATTTGTCTCTATAAATATTTGCTGGGTTTTGTGTGCTTTGTTTAAATTGCTTTTCGTGGTCACACATTGGGATTAAATAAACGTCATAGTTATTAATTCGTTTGGTTAGTGAATTGACTTTGAGGCGTTACAAATTGTATTTTTGTGTTGTGTATATATGTAAACGTAGCAAGCTTCTGATGGTTGAAATTAACGAGAAAATGTGTTTTTATTCTGTTACAGGTGAGTAGCATTTTCCAAGTGTGTTTAAATTGAGGTGCCCTGTGTACGCGATAAGTGAGTATAAATATTTTGTAAAGGTTTCGTGTGTCCTGAAATACGAATACAATTTTATGCATCACTGGCTTCAGTTCTGAACTGTTTGGTCGGCGTAGAATCACAATAGAAAAGGCAGCTTTTGACGTAAAAATAATATTTCCAGTTTCTTTTATGAAAGAGCAAAATATTTTGTTATGAAAAATGTTTACAGTTAACATTGTTAATATATAGTGATCCAAACATACTTCTTTTTTTAAAAAAAAAAACATTACGTTATAAAATTTTTGTTTACAGAAACGCAACTGTACATAAAAACTGAAATACCCAAAAAGTATGTTATATCATTTGTTCGTGATGGCATAAAAGGGATTTCAAAGCCGCCCATGTTTTTCAATAACACAATGCACAATTTTTCAATAACATGCTTTTCCATCTACGTAATTCTAGTCCACATTCAAATGCATTCAGCGATCATAATCCTTCAACGTCAGTTAATCTCTCAGGCACACAGTTGTGCCATTTAACAATATTTTTGAAGATATTCACTCTGCTTGCATATTATGTTTTAAAACCGTTGTTCTTCAAGTTAAGGTAGTATACAACACTGACATTCGAAAATTATCATACGAAATTCAGGAAATTAAGCTTCAATGTCAGATGATCAAAATAGGTGTGCTACTTATTGTTAGATACTTTAATAATCTTACAAATAATTTAACATACATATACCGTACCGATATTTATTGGAACTGAAGCTTTCATACAAAAGTCATTTTTCAATTTACAAGGAAATGTTCCCAACCGAAAAATTCTGATTTTAATGAAACTTTGTGTGAATATAATATTGGAGTAAATATATGCAAGGAGCAATTTCTTTTCTGCGGAAATTCACTCTGAAAGGGTGAAATTAACCCTTAAAGTTATCGCGTTTTGTCGTTTTTTAATAAAATTTTGTAACGATTCAATTTCTTCTCACAAGGAAATTACCAAAAGGAAAATAAAATTATATTAAGAAACCGAAAAGAACGCGATAACTTTAAGGGTTGATTTCATCTCTCCGGAGTGAATTTCCGCGGAAAAGAAAATTGCTCCTTGCATACTCCAATGTACTTTACACTCGCAGGATGTTTCATTAAAATCAGAATTTATAAAATCACAATAAAAAACCTGGAAAATTTATTTCGATATAACAGTTCAAAATAAACATTTATCTACGAAACTCGTGCTGTTCCTATTAGAATGGGAATCGCCATCTGGTTCGTAGAAACAGATTCGCGGACGCTAAGCGCCTATCCCGCGAACAACAAGAGCGTCCCGAGAGAATCTTCTCCTTGAAGCAATTTCAGATAATATTGGAGCGGAGATGAACCGGAAGAAGGACGAAGAAAAGTGATTAGAAAGTTCGCCGACTGTTCCCTCGGCGCTAGATATCGATGCCTGATATCTTAGATACCTGATAATTTCTGTCTCCAGGCATTCCTCTGATGATTGGTGGTGTATCGATGGAATTCCTCGTTAGCTGCCCGTATCTACTGGGATCGCGTGCACTTGCCAATTTCCCGGCAACATTTATTACTAAACGTGTAAACGATTCCTCGTGAAATTTCAGATCGGTCCAAGCACTGTGTTTCACTTTGAATATTGAGTGGAGTGCGGGATATTAAATTATCACTGTCAATTAACTGACAATTAGCAGCGCAATGTGCATCGCAGTTTAATCGTAATTTTCGAAATATTGGAACGCCGTGAATTTATTATTGAGTCGTTGGTTTTAGTTGTTGGATGGTGAAATATGGTTTTGGATAATGCCAGTTTATTGTGCGCACAGACTGAAATTTTTTTAGGCTTATGATGTGTAGAGTTATCTGGTCAGTTTTCGAGTAAGTTAGTATTCCATGGAATGTTCGATAATTAATGTCTGGGATCGAGTTGAAAATATATTTTGTGTGCAGGTATATATTGTGTGCAAGTATTGTCTCGATTGCTTAAAAGAATTCGCTGAAGAAGATCCCAGTTTCAATCTCAGATTTCACTTTGCAGTAAAAATAACGCAGGTTTTGCTAGAACGAGGAATCCCAGAATTAAATTACTTCTGTACTCTCCTCACTTACACCACCAGGCGTTTCAAATAATAATATCTCAGTCTTTTCAACCAGTTCATCAGTCACCAAAATATTTCAACGAGACTATTTTGAAGAATATTAAATTATATTATTCATCTTAATATTATAGATTTTAATCCTTCAATTTATTTATCAAACTACATAGGGAACATCATTCCTCGGGTACCCATATTGTTGAAATAATTCAACTACGTACTAATTGTCAGTCAGTATATCGTACAATAGTAGGTCTCGTTCTTAACTTTCAACTACTTACAATTAGTGCGCAAAACACTTGAGATATTGAAGACTTTGTACGCGTTACTTCCCTCTGATCTTTCAAGAGCGTCGGCGCACTTTCGTGCAAAGCAGCCGCGTCGACGTGTCCATCCTCTTCTTTTCCCATTCGCGTTTAAGTTGCCGTTAAATAAGGTTTGCACCTTCGTTAGGATTTGCAGAGACCTTGGGATTGAAGCCCTCTATCCCTGGGAAAGAGGGCGCAGCCACTCGGGGATGCATTTTTAGGCTACCAAAGTGGTCTGGCCACAATCCATGTTAAAGTGGCTAATTACCACGCGCGTGCAACATGCGCAGGACAAATGACGAAATTTTAGGAAATTGGGCCAACTGTTCTTCAAGCCTTGAATATAAGAGACCACATATTACAAAAATAAATATAACAAATTTTTATCGACATCGGTACTTTGTGTTTTCAAAATTATTTTATACTGTTTTAGATAGCTCAAGGGGGGGGGGGGGGGAGGGTGATAGGTAACATAAGGAAAGTTGCTACTTGCTACGTGTGAAATATTAATACCTATGTTAGCAGTTACGCGTCACTTTAATATTCGGGAAATACATAGTAGGTATTGTATGATTTTTTACTATTTAGGTATTCAGTGCTCGATATCTTAGTCAAAAGAAATTCGATACCACTACGTTGTTGATCACGTAGCTGTGAAAACTTTGAAGAATTCGTGCTTGTTGCAATAAATATTTCCAGCAGTCTAAATAGGAGGTATTCCAAGTATTCCTATCGAGGCTGCAGAATTCTCTTTTTTATTGTTCAGCTATGTGCTACTCTAAAGGAACATAAAATAATTATTCGAAAAGGGCAAAAAAATATTCTACAAATGCGCTTAGATCCTTCGAACTGGACGCGATTAAGTTTCTATTTATTGCTCTCCACTATAACTTCAAAAAATAAGAGCTACAATAGTACTTATATGTTTCCAAAATTATTTATTATCTGCACCTTACATTCTACACTTCCGCAGATTGTGGTTCGCCACCATCTTGCCAAAGTAGAATATACAACCAACGGAGAAGATTTCTCACCCTCTCAGACCTTCAAGTCACCTCCGTGATAAATTAAACCGATCAATCCAAAGTGCAAAGAGTCATCACACTGAAATGAAACCTCCCGCGAATTACAGATCCAGGAATGTGTAATTCCGTCGCGTTATCACGAATGAGCAGGTAGAGCGGGGGGGGGGGGGGGGGCCGACACCGCGATACTAGGTGCATTCGCGTACCCGCAGAAATACCGTGTTAAATCGCGACTCGCTGTCCATAAATCGCGGGAAACTTCGTAAAGCTGTGACGATATCGCGCGACCGCTCCGCCTGCGAATTCGCGTTAAATAATGTTGCATCGAGATAGAATGAAACCATCTCGGAATCGCAATATCGCGCTGCACCGCGTGCCGTTGAATTGGTTCAAGCCGGGAACGATAGGCGGAACTCGCCAGCTGCAGTTTTGAGAATTTCTGCCGGATAATATCGTGTAACTGAAATTGTGAGGATATCGTACTTGCTGGTTACGTTGGCACGCTGAGTGTTTTTAAGACTTGTCCGCTTGCATCGAAACGTCTCTATTGTTTTGAAATTTCATGGCACGCGGCCCTGGATACAAATTTGAGAAAGGGGGTAGGTATAAATTATTACCATTTGTACAGATTTAGTTCTTTTTCCTGCGAAGTGTCTGTAAAACTGACTGATGAAAAGATTTGGTTAAAATAAACAGAGTTTTGGAGGGTTTGAGAAAATTGCTTTGGGGTGCAGAGCGGATTAATCGTTTGGGCGCTGAGAATTTTAATATTCAATGTATACTGGGTTCGTAGCGTTATTAATGGCTTGCGTTGGGACATATGAAACGTCAGTTGTTGAAAATGAAACAAGTGATATATGTACATATTTTGAAAGACGGAAAAATGGTACAAATGTGGTTGAACAATCCAATGTATATACATATATCTAAACATTGTCTTTGAATTTCACTTGAAAAACGCTACGAACTTTTGCTCCAACCCTAATGCTTTCTCTTAACACTTGGAACATAGGAGACCAAGTCACAGTAAACTATATATCGTTAGCGTACAAGAAAACTCCACCAAGTCCATTTTTGCTAAAATTCATATTTCACATTTCATTTGCAAAATAAAAATAGACTTTTCTCAAAACCTTACTGTTTCGCGGACTTGGGAGGGTTTTCCTTGTACGCCGACGATATGAAAGACGGAGTTTGATTAACCATTGGAAAACAGTTTAGTTGTGGACAAGCTTAAGGGGGGACTCTACCTTGTTGGGCCGAAAAATCGATGAATTTGGTGAATTTTTTGTACAAAAACGGTTTGACAAATTAATTTGCGGTTTGACAGGCTGTTTTATTGTATCTTCAGCTCTTGTTACAAATTTTTATTTGACGGTAAAAAAAGATGTGGCTGATACAGAGCGCTGACTTGAGGCGTTGAAAAAAAATCGGGTGGTCCTGGCGTTAACGAAATATACTCGAAGGATAATCTGAAATACAAAAACGAAAGAGATTCTTAATCTGTATGAATGTGGCTATCTATGGTAGTAGATTTATTGCCGTATTGTAACCGTTCCTAATTTTACTTAATGATGTTTTGCCGATTTTTGAGAAAAAATCGATTCATCATATTCAGAAGCCTGCCATTTTAACATTTCTTTGTTTATCTTAATGAATCTACTACCATAGATAGCCACATTCATACAGATTAAGAATCTCTTTCGTTTTTGTATTTCAGATTATCCTTCGAGTATATTTCGTTAACGCCAGGACCACCCGATTTTTTTTCAACGCCTCAAGTCAGCGCTCTGTATCAGCCACATCTTTTTTTACCGTCACATAAAAATTTATAACAAGAGCTGAAGATACAATAAAACAGCCTGTCAAACCGCAAATTAATTTGTCAAACCGTTTTTGTACAAAAAATTCACCAAATTCATCGATTTTTCGGCCCAACAAGGTAGAGTCCCCCCTTAAGCCTTACATTACTAATGTTATTTGTGAACAACAACATGGTTTCATGCCTTCACTATCAACAGTTACAAATCTTTCCTATTATTCGAATTATGTATCATCCTCCCTGGAGCGCAATTTTCAAGTTGACACCATATTTACGGACTTGAAAAAAGCTTTTGATACGGTGTCTCATGGCATTCTGGTATCGAAGTTAGCTGCCATGGGTTTCTGCAGTATGTACTATGCTTTCATGGCTTGAAAGCTACTTGCGGGCCGGAGTCAGGTTGTTCGTGTCGCTGGCGTCTGCTCATCACCTATCTCAGTATTGTCAGGTGTTCCTCAGGGTTCACATCTTGGTCCTTTACTTTTTATCCTATTTATAAATGATCTATCATGTATTTTCGAACATAGTCAATTTTTACTATATGCGGATGATTTGAAGATCTTTAAGAGAATATCTAGCAACGTGGATTGTTACGGTTTACAATTGGACCTTGTGAATTTTGAGAGATGGTGTGCGAATAACCACATGACTCTAAATCTCTCAAAATGTTATTTAATGAGATCATCTCGACGCATCTGCCCAGTGTCATTCGAGTATAAGCTGAGCGATACGATCTTGACTCAGGTCTCTGAAATCTTCGATCTAGGTGTTTGTATTACACCGCTGCTAAACTTTTCAAAATATTGTCTGCACATTACTAGGGAATCTACTAAGACTTTTGGTTTTTTGAAACGCTGTTCGCACAGATTTCAGGGATCCGCGTACTCTTAAATTGTTATTTTGTACACTTGTTAGACCACGCCTGGAGTACGCATCTGTTATTTGGTCGCCACATTATGTAAAATATATACAAATGTTAGAGAGGGTGCAACATAAATTCCTGAGATTCGCTGCGTACAAATCCGGACATAAGATGGCATATAATGATCACGAGTACACGCTCGTCATGAAGTTGCTGAACTTGAAATAGCTTGAAAGTAGGAGAGTACGCATTGACCTTCTTTTTATTTTCAAGTTGATTAATGGAATGACGAAATGTCCGCAACTCCTGCAGTTAATAAATTTTTCTGCTCCTACGAAATCTCTTAAATCTCTGCGGTTGGGGCATTCCTTTTATCCATCGTTATACACGTCGAATCTTGGGTTTTCGGACCCGGTAAATCGCATTTGCAATGTTGCAAACGCTTTCGGCATCTCTCTTGATTTTTTTACGGGATCAACCTATTCCTTTAACAAAGCTCTTGATAAACTTATGTAATCTCGCTGTTTATGAGTTTATGGTGCGTGAAATGTTTAATTACTTTAAGTATTGTATGCTTAATTGTTATGCGATTTGTGTATTATTACTTATTTTTTTTCTATTTTCTTTTATGTCTATTTCTCTGTTTTTTCTTGTACACTAATGGGACATTATCCCGTTTATATATATATATATAAATAAATAAATAAATAAATAAATAAATAAATAAATAAATTCCTTAAAAATAATAAAATAAATTCCAGTAATAACATAATCTACATATGTTGGTCAAGAAGAAATCGAGACACCGATCTTCTCAGTGCCAAATCCCCGCTCTTATTGAGCAATAAATATTTATGTTTCAGTAAATTTTCCAACAGATCAAACGATAATGGTGGAAGAAGGCTAGTCGAAGCCTATCCCTGCACGCGGATTCCCCTTTCACGAGCCATTGGTCACGTTTCCCGAACGCGTTCGCGATGTCCCCCATTAATCCTCGTGCTCGAGATCACCGTACGTTTGCGCGAGTCACGCGATCCGGATTCTGTCTTCGAGAAGAGGAGGAAACATTTACGACACGCGGGAAATCAACGATACCCAGTACGTCTCGGGGAAGCATGTTAGTGGCGATAAAGCCTGCGCTGGAAATAGCGGAGATTTCTCTGGTACCCGTGAAAACGGAGATCAATCAAGGTCAGTTACATCGAAGAAGAGATCCGCTTGTTCCTTATAAAGTGGAGGGGAAATAAAGAGGATTACAAGTTTTATAGTCTTTTATCATTCCATCGAATCATTTCCTTTGCCTCAATCTTTGGTGACCAAGAATCTACACCGTGTTCCTCAAAAATCGAATAAAATCAATACAGAGAAAATGAAACTGTATTTCGCTTCTGCTACGAATCCGCAGAAAAACGGAAGTTCCGCTTGTAACGACACGCGTTGATTTTACGCGCTTCTGCTTCGCGAGCGTACCATGTCCTCGCAGAGGAACATCGGAACTCCAACGCTGGGAATATTGCGAAGGGATAGAGGTCAAGCGTGGCTACGATGATGTTTCAGCATCCCCCGGGCTCAGGGGTGGAGGTCAGGCAATCCACCAGCAACATTTAGGATTGCTTGTTACGATAAATCGTGCGATAAATTTTTTGCGATCGCCGCGTCGACGGTCTTGCCAATCTGCTCGAGAAGTACTCGATGGTACGGCTCGGCCATTCAAATTCGAGGGCCAGTTGAGAGGTTGGTTAATTTTTTATGGATACAGAAGGGGTGGGAAACATTGAGGAGTTTCTGCTCGCGAGTAAAACATACGCCTCGAAACTGGGCAGTTTTGAAGATACCCAGCTTTTCAGTTTGGTTACGCATCGTTCAAAAGAAGATTCTGCTCCTCTCCTCGGTAAATTTTAAACGGGTTTGACACTGTTTGCAGCTCCTTTCTTGTTATATTAAAAATTCTTATATTAAGCGTAGAGCTTGAGTACATTAAATTATGTATGCACAGAGTGTACCACAGTGATCACAGCTGAAAATGGAGTGATTGGGTTTGAAAATTCTTTGTTGGGTACGCGTGCACCTTCAGTAGCGGTTAAAAGAGTGTTTAATAAGATAGTTCTATTAGAAAGAATGATATCTGAATTTTTAGATTCAGAAGGATTAGAGTTATTGACATTCGAAAAATTTAGTTAAAGAATAGAATCGAGTTTTCTTTTCTTTTTACAAAGTTCCTTCTTTGGGGGTGCCAGGGCTCTTTGCGTGTGAAACTCTGAGTTTCAAACTTTCTTTTGTCCACCACAGTAAGTTTCGACTGCGTGGAGCTCTAAATAGACCAGATATACCTATTTACTCAACTCCATTCATGGAGAGTTCTGTTCTCCCAAATAATTCCGCGCGGCATTCGTACACATCTACTTCCACGGATCTCTCCTCCAAAAAGAAGCTCGTCTCTGAAACATAAGAGGAAGACGCGGGAACCACCGAGGCGACGAAAGAATCCCATCACGAGCGGCACTCGATATTCATTACTAAGAATGTTTTCGTGCGAGCGACCAACCGGGTGGCGGAGAAGTAACACTTTGATCTTAGGAGGTGATATAGTGGGAAAATTATCCATAAATCGTGCCGCGGCGTCGGAGGAAGTACGAGGAAGGTTGGACGAGGTGGTGAACCGAAATTTTCGGGCTCGTTTTCCATCCAGATACCAGTCGTGTCCTTTTTGTTTCGCCTAAACCCTCGCCTCGGTTCCTAGTTACGCCCGCGAGTTTCGCCGACTCGCAAACTTTATCGGGCTCCAATGATGCATGGCCCGGAAATGGCGAGGGTAGTTCCTGGCCGGAAGTGCGCCGCATACGAAGGGGTGTTCGCGTCGCGTACGTGTGCCCCGTATTATTCTGTCTGGCCACCGTGCATAAATACTTCGGGCAAAGGTCTTAGCTGCGTCGTTGCCGGAATCGTTTGCGGCCTATTTTTCGGGTTAGTAAATAGGAGTGCAATGAGCTGAGTAACCGTAAGTGTTTGGCGTTGAAAAGTTGAGATTCTTCTTTAAAATTTTATATTCAAATATTTAGGAATGTGTGAAGCATTTATTCGGATGGATTTCGGTGTTTCGGTATGAGATTCTTATAACCTGGAAATTGTTCGTTCTTTCCTAATTCCTGACATCCATTCCCACTCTATCTATGCACAAAGTGTTATAAACACCTCGAATATTTATCCACCTCGATGATTTGAGAACTTCGAAAAACCCTTTGCAACAGCAAGACTCATTAACGGCACCATCATCGAACACAAGCACGTTGCCAACACAACAGCAAATTTTGCTTCCCAACATTTCCTCGAAGATCACGAAGCAGAGTGCCATCGCAGTCAGTCCCGTCCCAGAAAGACTGTCGTTCTGCCAGGACGCCGCGGCTCGACGTCGAAACGAAAATTCGTCTTTCCCGACGGGGGAATAGAAAAGAGTGCCCTGAAAGAGGGGAGGCAAAAACGAACAAAGACGCCTCGTTACACGGTCGGACTGGTTCCGCAAACAGGAATACAGAAACCCCGTTTCGCAACGTCGGCGCGGGGAGGGCCGGGAGGCGGGGGCTCGATCGCTTTAAATTCCCTTTAGTTTCCAGCGAGCGGGAAGAACTCCCCCGCTCAAGACGAAAGCCGTAGTCACACCTGCTTCGGTGGTCTGATCGATAATCCCCGAGAGCGAAGTAGCTGCCTCTGCGAGAGGTCCTTGACTAACGATCGTTTCTCGTGACGGAGCGCGATACAAGGATGCGCGAAAGAGCTGGACGCAAGCCCCCGAGGAAGAGGGGCCCTGGGTTACCGGAGGGCAGAGACAGGCTGGATAAAGGGTTCCCCGAGCCGCGAGATTGAATGAGCCTGGATAATTAGCAAAACAGCGGAACTCGGTCGTTAGTGGCTCCTTCCTGCGGTGCTCATCTGTCGTCTGCAGACGGCCACCGATGATCGACCGAATTACACATGCTCGATTCTACCCGACCGCTTTTCCGGGGCTTTGGATCTGGGTTAGGTTGCCTCGTGTGACTTGTAGGCAGCAAACATTTTTAATAGGCATGTATTTATTTATTTAATACATAAACGGTGAGAAACGATTTAGGAATACAAGTACATTAGAAAAGGGGTATACAGTAGAGACAACAAAAGGAGGAAGAGAAGACGAAGAAAAAGAACGAGTGTCAACTACTACATAGGATCGTTCAAGCAGCCCTATACGCGACAGAGACAAAGTCAAGGCACTTGTATTAGGTAACCCTGTAAGTAATGCGGTTTTTCTGAGAGCTGACTAGGAAGCAGTCTCACAATCAGTAGCGTTCGAGAACTTAGATAATGGTAAAATTGTATATAGATTGTTAGCTGATGATGGATTATACAACGCGAGGAAATAGGGTTAGTGATGGGAGTGATACCAATACTATTGATGATATTCAATCAATTCGATACTAAAGTACTCAATAGGAAATATCGATACGCATCGAAATGTTATGTACTTGGTATCAATCATCGATACCAATTCTTCTTCAACCGATACCATATCAATACTATACCGAATCAAAACCGGTTTGATACTTTACGATATTATCGATACTTATTTGATACTTACGAAATTATCGATACTTGTCTGATACTGTACGAAATTATCGTTTTTTATTTGATAATTCTGTGATCAGATGGCAAACCTGTTATGATATCTATTTGATACGAAAGTATCGGTTTCGATTTGCAATTTACTAATTCACGAAAATAGTATTTATTACCAATCATGATTTGATAATATAACTAAGGAAGTAGTAGTTGGAATCAGTATCATGAACTATTGTAGTAAAAAACGAATATACATGTACCTACTTCTAATGAAATACTATTAATATTCTTGTGTCCTCAGATAAACCCAATTTTATAATTATTATTGATAATAACACGGAATCTTTGCAGCTTTGTACCCTATTTTCTCACGGTCGATACGTTTGTAGGGCGAATATCATCAAAGATTGTTTCATTGTTGCCTGAACGTTCGTCATAGCACGAGGGCGACTCTCGAAACACGAGGAAACTACTGTGCTGCTCGCATATGAATGGCCGGGGAATAATTCCGAAATGAACCATTAAACATTAAAGAGACACTTGGAGGCGTGCGAATCGCCTCCCAGCAGTAATATTCCCGAAACTTTATGTTCAAATTTAAACTTTACAAAACGCGCCGCGAGCCCGCGTCTCTGCAGATCTAATTGCACATTCTCGCTGTAACGTGAAATTAGAATCTCTATTTCTGTGATCTATTCCAGAGACACCGAGCCCCCAAGTGTTTATCATATATGAAACTCCATTTCGGTCTCTCGTCACGTAGAGTGATCAGGATATCATCCTGAATTATTAATCCTTCCTTGGCTTAATACCGTTTCGAACGACATTGACGTTTTAAGGCGAACCTGTCTCGTCCTATTTCTCATTGTAGATGAATCCAGTGACTTCTCCTTATAGGTAGTTTCTGTGCAAATATTTATTTAACCATAATCTTTGCAAGGGTGAGATAATTTCCCTCTACAAAGTGTGTTTTCCAACTGTGTAAATTATTTTTCAGTTAAAATCTCAAGTTTTATCTTCACTTTTTTATTTACAACTGGCATAGATGTGAATCTTCTGTTGAATTTACAGCAAGTAGCAAATTATACAGGGCAGGATAGAATTCCCCCCATTGGAACGTAAAATGGAATATTTTATTTTCCCTCGTAAAATACAGTAGTTGAGTGGAGCGAGAGGAATCTACTCGAGTGACCTATCTCGAAAGATTTAATAACATAAGGAAATTCTAGAGCTTCGACTAATTGAACTGCGGTATTTTATACATTTCACGAGGTCAGTAGTACTACTTAGTTCGTCGATCAGGGGATTCGAGTTACGATCCCCTAGTTGTACCCGTCTTTATTCCCGTAATTCCGCCTGTGTAAACGGAGATCACTCGGTAGAGGGATTTAAAGGATTAGAGGAGGAAGAGCGACACGTGAAAGAGGCGGCCACGGATGACCAGCCTTTTCTCTGTAGCTGCCCTGAAAAAAGTCCGAATAGAATATTCCCTCGATCTTCCTGATGGTAGTCGTTTTACGGACCACCATTTCGCAAGCTCCTCGAAAACTTCGGGAACACGGGGCCACGTAAGTACACACGTTTCTGGGCGTTGTCGCTTGATTTCCAACTGATGCTTCCGCCTAAAAGGAATTCACTGCTCGCATTGCCACGTGATTTAATATTCTATGTTACCTACACTTAAATTTTCTAAGGGACCCTATTGAGTTACGGTGATTTCGCTCGTGCATTATTACCGCGCGACTCGATATTGGATACACATTGTTTTGGGAACACAATGGAATCTAGATTATGCGAGCTAATTGATGGACGCGATATTTGAATAAACGATTTCATCGGATTATCAGACGGTTACGTTTCAATACTATTCATCACTTATTGAACAATATTGCGCTTTCAGAGCCGGAGTTACATGCAAAATTGAATAATCTTCTACGTCCTTCGAAATAGACTCTTAATCGTTACTCCCTGTTTAAAATACCATGCCTGTTGAAGGGGGTACTCTAGCGTAACTGCTCCTTTTTCAAAGCCATCTTCGGGAATTTATTTAACAAAAACTATAAGTTTATACTGTCTGACGTTTTGCCTGCATATTAAGGTATGTTTGAAGTAATACTCAGAATTTTTTTGAGCTTTTTTAATATAAATATAAATTGCGCAAGCTTCTGCAAAAAATTCTTTTCCGTCGGGCGATGTTCATCCAAAATGGAAAAATTAAGGTTTATTGTCTTTATTATGGTTGTCTATATGGCTGGAACCACAGAGGCCCCTTAGCAATAAAAATTTGCAGAATGGCAGCACTTTGAAAATAATGTTCGATTTTTACTAGAACTTCAGTTGCTTTCGTTTTGTAAAACTCATTTTCTTACAAGATAGAAACTCGTCCGTGGTTGTCCTTAAAGGCTCCAACGTCGTGCTGGACACGTACATAAGACTTCGTTCCAGCTCATTTTGTAGCGGGTACAAAGTATTAGATCCCAATCCACCTCATATCTCGAACAAACTCATATTCTTTCCAACCATCTTCACCCCAGTGCCTCTCGCCTAATAAAACCTCCGTCGCGACTGTGCAAAAGCCGAAAGTTCGGAGCTCTCAGCCGCAGCTCGCGCCATCGAAACCTATGACGAGGTTTCGCGCGTGTCTCGCGCATCCCTCGCGAACGTACGGCGACGAGATCCGGTCGTTACAGTTTACGAGGCATGTAAATTCGCCGGGAACGGAAATTTTCAATCACGTTCCGTGCATCTTGCCGCGCCGCGCTGGCAATTAATGTTACAGCGGCACACCACCGTGAACAATCCTCGATAATTACGTATCGTCGAGTCCCACGTCTTCGCTCGGTCCAATATGCGGACAGATTGGCAGAATAATTAAGTCCGGCCCACCAGAATGGAAGGGCGCTTGAATGCTGCAAATTAATATCTCGTTCGCGCCATTCCTGCTCGTGCCATCGATCCGGCAGGGATCTGGAATCAGACGGGGTCGCGGCGCATCCAGAATCGCAATGGCCCTTACGTATCGTAGCACGGTAGCCTGGTTTGCATCCGAAATACCATCCATAACTCCGCGGATATATGATTCCGCTTCGAGATTGTTAACCGCATAGAAATGCTTTTTCCACCACACCCAGCCTCCGCTGGCAAGTTCCCCTTGTCTGCTTAACCCAGTCCTCGTTCGTATTTCAATGAACCACGGTGGCTAGAAACAATAACGTTTCGCGAATCTTGGGGTTGAAGAATAATAGTTTAATATTACCTTCACTTTACACTTTTTAATCATTCTTTGGGCGATTCGTTCCTTTACGAAGAAATTTTATGTAAATTAGTCGTTAAGTAATTAGACTATTATAGCACGACCCTATTGAAATACAAACGTAGGAAGAAAGAAGAAATATAGAATTAGCTAACGTGAATAGAAACAATGAAAAATGAAAATTAGTGGAAAGTACAAGAAATACAATAAATAATGAAATACTTGGACCCCAAGCCCTGCAGAACGAAAATGTGATTCAGTGTCGAAATAAAAATAGAGCAAAAGAAAGCTGAAATTTATGAACGATGTGACACTTGAATATCGCAATCAATTTCTTATCACTTTTTCTAGTCAATTATCAGTTTCTGTAGTTAATTATCGACAAGTTTAAATATACCTGTTTACGAAGCACGTTGATTTTTTTTGCATTTTCCGTGGTCCACGAAAGTTCCGTCGGTTGTAGAGGATTTTCCAATGTACGTGGCATTGGTTTTCGGGCCTGAGGGCGAAGCGCAGCGCCACGGCCGATCGTTACTAGAAATCACCGTTTGTCGCTGGTTTGCTGCAATCCGATTCATCGTGTAAACGCGTAACACGCTCGATTAATCCATTCCCTACTGCGTCCCTGCTAACAACGTTGACGCTGCGGTCGTCACGATTTGTCGATCCTGTAATCGAATAATTCCAATCGCGAAGTTTCCTCGCCGTGAACGCGCTCGCACTCATTTCCCGCCCTTCGTTTCTCGTTCGGCCGTGTTCCGTGCGTGGTCTCCTTTTTTTTTTCGAGACGCGCTGCAAAATGAAAAGTGAAGGGAACAGAAAAGTCAACATTAATCTTTCAACTGTAGGTATAACGAAATGTTTTTACTGCAACTGAATTTTTTGCAGTTGACTTTCCTTGGGCAATTTGCCGCGTGCGTAAATTTGCAGATGTGATGGAGCAGGGATCGATTGATAACTATTTACTTTAGTAGCTGAATTTAACGATTGTGTACTTTTTATAGGGCGATTTATTTTAATACCCGAGAGTGAGATAATGCAAATAAGTGTCTGTAGTATGTAAAAAGCTTTTATTCTGGGCTGATGTCTAATCAGATTCTACAATTTTCGATTCTATAATAAAATAAATGAAGCTGTTTTAAGTAGTTCTACAAAACATTATTAAAAATTATGAAGCTGAGTTGTCAGATGTAACACTCAAACTAATACAGAATTAAAAATATGAAAATAAAATTGCCTTGCAAATGCTCGTTTATTATTATAAACCATCTTCTACGTTTTTGGTCCTATTCAAATGACACTTGTTCCCATTTTTATCTTTTGTGCTGGCAGAACATATCTTCCACACAGGCGTAACACAATTTTATTCACACCTTACACCTTCATATTAAATTCTGATTTTACGATGTTTAAAAATTCTGATCTTCTGCAAACAGTGATACTAATAATTAACACATCTACTAAGTTTGGTATTTAGGGTGGGTCTTAACAAAGGCAGAAAACGAAATCGAATCAGATTTTGATGATGCGAAACAGCATCTCGTTGCAAGTTCGCTAAGTTGAATTGCTGAAGTGGAAAACGCCTCGTCAATTACGTACTTCCTTGGATTCGGAGGGGGGAATGGTGGCTGACATCAGCAAGTAAGGTTTCGTCTTTATTTGGACGGTTTGACGGTCAGATCGAAGTAACTTGAACGACGTCAGCGACATAGACTGTCGGATTTCAAGTTTGAAGTGGCTCCTCCAGACCACTCGCACTGGCCGTCCTTCTTCTGGCACTTCTGAAACAATTTAAGTACCGTTTCACAGAGCTCGCCCAAGAGTTTCTTGACGGCAGAACCTAGAGTGCAAATAGACATCTTAGGAAGCTCGCGAGCGTCGTCTTCTATCTAGTAACCCGAAAATAAAATGTGCTCAAGTGCTTTCGACTTCGATTCGCAATTAACGGCGAATAATTAAACGCTGATGCTCGCCTCCGTGCAATTAAGTTCTTGCCATTTGTAGACTGTTGGTTATATCTACTTCTTCCGTTACACTGTTACAGAGGCTACTTTCAGAGAATATTTCTATGGAAATCCATATTACGAAACTTCACTTTTCTTCGGAAGTGCTCGAAGTCTAGAGATATTGGGAGATACTATAAATATAGTTCCAAGGATGTCCATGATACCATATTTCACAGTGTACTAACAACTTTCTGTACCGTGAAGTACAGAGTATTGCTCTTCTTGTTGGGATTGTAGTGTCTATTTGAACATTCTTGATAGGGATCACTTCGTTTATTACTTTCTTCTTGCCTAATCACATCAAAATTGAGTGGCCACTATTTGTTCTTTTTATACCTAAAATGAGGGGAATCTTACGAATCTATTCTATGTAAAACAGAAAGCTTAAAAATTTCAATAGTTTATGGTTCATTTTGAGCGCTGAGCTTATTGCAGTTCTCACCTCGGTTAAGTGCTCGCGTTCAATCCGATTACACGAGCATTTAACCGGGCAATATCTACTGTAAGGCGTGCTCTGCTGATCGGAAGAAATGGTGGTTGCAAGGTATTAAGTAGGTACAATAAATCAGCTACGCGAGGAGGAGCTGTAGGAAAATGAAGGGTGTTCTGGAAGCTTGGTTCCCGTTTCACGTTTGATAGAACAGAGAAGTCGCGCCATCGGCAAATATTTTCATTAAAACGGCATGCTCGCCCTGCGGCGTCTGGATTTCCAGATGGTCTTCAGACGCGGCAATTTACGGGCGCATTTTTCCTCCTGCCGGCAATTAGTCGTTGATATGACTGGTTAGAGGACGAAGGCACGACCCTTGAGGACGTCCTCCGTGTTCTCCCCGTGGATCGAATTATCTGCTTAATGGGTGGTAATTGCCGCGGAGCTGCACTTACCGCAGCAGCTGCTCGTGCTTGCACTTGGCGCAATTCGGAGCGTCGTCGGAGCAGCCACTCTTCGCGAGTCATTAAGAGGGTGTAACGAAATTCTGTCATTTTCAGGGGCCACAGACTCCGGTGTCGTTTTTGTCACACGACCAGTCTCCATCGCTCCCCTCGAGGTTTATTTAAACATTTACCAGTCTCTTGCACCGATCTGTTCGCTGGTCACAGGCTGCCTTCAATTACAAAACTTAGATAACACATTTACTCTAAAGTTTCTTAAATCATCCCTTCGCCTCACTTCTGTGTTTAGTGACTGGTTTTTTAGTGTCCACCCTTCCTACATGTTTTAAACCAGCTCCGACTGATATATTGGAAATACTACTCTTGAAACGCACAAGAATCTCGTGTGAAGAGGTCTGAAGTCATCGCGACGCTAGGAGTTCCATACTCGAATCACTGACCTTTCTATCGATCCTAGTTTTCAAACTCAACTCCTTCAGCATTGGGTGTGCATCGCGCACCAACAATTTGGTATAAATCCTTCAACTACTAAGTAGGTTCGAACGACTATAACAGAATCTTTCGTGCAATGCAGAAAACGATTGTTTCGCGACTATCCAAATGTTCGCAGTAGTCAGGCCGACATAGTCCGATGCTGTACGTGCATTCAATCCCTTGCAGGGCACGGGAACATAGCCCAGCCGGCTGTGTTCGTTAATTCCTCGGCGGTGTGGTTCGTTCGTTAATCTCGACCGCCTTTTCCAGGTTCAGTTCAGTGGCCCACGGCGTAGGACAATAACGCGGTTGATTGTAATGGAGAATGGTGGCGCTGGTATTAGAGGCTCATTGTTCCGCGAAGCGGCGCCCGCTTTTGCTTCTTCTCCTTCAACTTATTCCGAGTTCTAATGTCGATGCACGTCCCTCCTGAGAACTCCTCGGTGCCGACTCCATTTCGGTTACAACAGAGCCGATGACCCTGGCGATGGCTGGCGGAACGATGAAAAGATCCTCGCAACAGAAATGGGCGAACTGTGCAACGCCCGTGGAGAACGAAGCAGTGTCTCGCCAAGGGATTAATTTTAATTTACTGTCCATTCTTCTTTCTACCTTCAACGCTGTAGGTATGGCAACATTCGCGACGCTCTTTCTTAAAACTGAAGCAAGATGACTTTCACGTCTATCACTCTTTCCATTCCTGGATGGAGGTATTCAGCGGAGATTCGAGAACGAGTTCGTACTCCGCTATCACTGCGCATTCAAACGTTCGAGGGAACATGTTTCACGTCTATCGAAAGACATCGAAGAGCATGGGCAATTAATCATATTTATTCCTTGTTGCCACCCCCTTGGTACAGGCAAAAAAAAAATTAGTCATTCGTCCAAAATTAAATTAATTTAATACAGAATACAAATAAATTGAAGTGTGAAGTAATCACGTAGGGGGAGTTCCCTTAACGCCGGACGACACCTAATACCGGACATTAGCTATATCTGTGACAGTTCAAACGCTATTTAGCTGTTCTTTCGCGTAAACCGTAGAGGGGATAAAACAAACAACGATCACGTGTCGACATGGCCCAGTTCCTAAATAAATCCTAAATAAATTAATTGATTCTTTGGTGTGACGGGAATCCGGTGAATCGTGTAAAGTTTAGATTATTATATATACCAATATTCCTGGCTAAAAGACGTGTGAGTTGCGTTATTGTATCTTTTGGTAAGTATTTTTTTAATTACCTTTGTGTTTTGTGTAAACAGTGCACTGGTTTCCACAAAAAAAAATTTTCAATCTGTTCACTGTCCCCTGGTTCCGGACAGAACGTTGTCCCCTATTACCGGACAGTATAAACCTGAATCTTGTGTGTTCCTATTTGTATTACTGTTTATTATTTCGGTTTAAGTGTTTAAAAGATACACGTAACCATCATGAATAGCAAGAAAAAAAGTTCATGGGATGAAAATAATTTGAAACCTGCCCTTCAGAAAATTCTGGCAAAAGAAATTAGCCTAAGAGAGGCATGTTCAAGATATGGTGTTCCAAAAAGTACTTTGTTTGATAAAATAAAATGTATAAAATCTGGTAAAGAAATTACTTTACAGTGTAAATCAGGTAGATTTGCCAAAACAATTCAGTGTTGAAGCTGCCAAAAATGGGCACACGAGGCTTGTGCTGATATTTCGGAATGTTCGGAATATTATATTTGTGATCACTGTAAAAAGTCAGTAATTTTTACTGTGTCCGGTACTAGGTGCCACTTAATGATATCTCCAAATCGCATAATCAAGTTTAACCGTAATTTAAGTTAACTATAATGATAATATTGAATGTTTTGTTGTGTAATTTTGATTTCTCTTATAAATAACGTAGAATATAAAGATTAAAATATTATTTTTTTCTTCTTATTTAAGGAAAACCTTAAGCGTCCGGCACTAGGGGAACTCCCCCTACATAAGCCACGTACATAAATTCAAAATTCAGTTTCATTATTTACTGCCCATCCCTGAATGAATTCTTAGCTACTCCCCTACTCAAGCCTCCCGCATATTAACCATCTTCGCACACCGTGATATTTCACGCGAACCAACCCCAATCCCCGGATTCATTCGAAAGAACCAGATAAAAAAAAACAGAAAGACGAAATTACCATCCACGATGTCCCCGGTTGCTTGATCACCCGCGATACGCCGCAAGCCGTCATGTTGGCTGTTTGTTGGGAAGAGAGAGGGTAAGAAAGTCACAGGGGCAGCGTGCTATTCAGCATGCAGCACAGCCTGCCGCCGCTTTCACCGATAATCCGTCGAGCTGGCTGCGTGTGGGTGTCCCCGGTGGTAAATTGCGTTTTATGCTCGTATATTCATGCCCTCCTCGGCGACGGGAGAAAGAAGATACTTATCTAGATACGGGGGACACGCGAGGAGGAGGCATCGCTGCTGCAGCCTGTTGACCCGTATTCCCCGGCTCTTAAACGGAATCCCGTGTTTCGAGTTGCCAGCTTGCAAACCACTGTCTCGAAAACGGCCCCGATCCTCCGCGCGGCGTTATACCGTCCCTGGAAGATATTTCGACCCCTTTGAGCGACGTCGAAAGGTGCACCCCGTCGCTCGCATACCACCGGCGTCCCTCGACGTCCGCCGCGACGCCAGGCATCCTTTTCACCCCGACACCTTGACCTTCCCTGGAACCTTGCCACCGTAGAATTAAGAGTAACGCGGCTGAGAGCTTCTAAAACGTCCTTCTCGCCGGGACTAATTGAAACGAAGTTCGTTTAATGTCTGGCTACGGGGGAGCGTGCCTTGCCTCTTAACACTTTGCAACTTTAGGCGGTTTTGTACGAGGTTTAGCTGTTCGGCTTCGGTTGTTTGGTGATGCGCGGGGAAACATTTTTGTGATTGCACGTTTTAAATTTTGAGTGCTTTTGAAGCTGGACCGCAGGATATTTTTACACGTTTCCGATATTTACTTGCTTCGTTATAGAGTAACGAAAATCAAAATTTGTACTTTTGTTAATTACACTTTAGTGTGTATTGCTTTTTCTCCAATTCAGTTTATGGTATTAATGATAGAAATGTAGAGGAGTCGAAAGATTTTATTACAAAATGTTGCCATTTATTAATTTTCAAAACATTGTAAATTTACAAAATTTCGTTTGTAATTAATGGAAACTAATTTTCATTTAATATGGTATTCGTTACAATTTCTAGCATTTATAAAAATTATCCACGATTACTTATCTTAATGATTGAAATCAAAGTCTACGACCATCCTTAAACTGTTGTTTATAACGTATACGTATGATGGGGCAGAAATTTAATTAATACACGTTAAATAATGAGATTCATGAAATCATAATACGCTAAATATTCCATTAGATTCTGATTCATCTATTGTTAACTATTTGAAGGACATGCAGCTCGGTTGTAATTATCGTTATCAATGTATACATCCACGCTGAACATCAGTGTACCCAACATATGTTAAATATTGATTGACTAATATGTAATCTGGCCAATTTCATCGGTCTAATATAATATTATAAATCCCTTTGTTATATTTAGAAATAATCGAAATCATTGAAGAAAATTGGCAAATAAAATGCAGAGAGAGAGGAATTATATTTGATAATTAAACGTTGCTTTGTTAATGGTGAACTGCATCGTTAAAAAACGCATTAAATTGTTGCAGGAGGTATAGATCGTCTTTAATAACAATACATCACGTATGTTTATTATGGCATAATGGACGAGAAATAACTTTAATGATATCTTGGGATCTGTAAATTACATTTTCATTAAAGAAGACTAAGTAATTACTTTCAACTGAAAACCTTCCATAGATGAAAAATGTATAACGACGAAATATTTTGTAATGCAATGTAAATCTGATGGCTACTAGATTTTCAAACTAATTTATTATCAGAACTCTACTTCAAATATTGTTCCTTCATGGAATTTCGCTTCCGCCTTGAATATTCAAGTAAATCTTATGAAATTCCCAAGCTGCACAAGGTGCCTGAAATTCCTATAACATCAAATTGGATTCTTTGCGCATTCGTGATCCATGTTGCTACTATTATTCCCAATAATATTCTTTGGAATGTATAGGTATATCCTAAATACGCTGTTTACTTGGAATGCACATACAAAAGTGTAATAGCATCAGACAAACGCCTTTTATTCGTAGCTTAAAATATTTACTCTACAACTTGTAATATTTCATTTAAGGGGGAGGCTTATCTAGAAATTTTCGGAAAATCAATTTTTCGATTTTAATATTTTCTTTAAGTACAACATTATGAAAATATTCCCTGAAAGTGTCAAGTTAATCCGACCAAAATTGACAAAGTTCTACGCGTGTAAGTAGGTCGGTGTTCCTCGGTGTAGCGCTCAGACCCAAAAAATTAAACGCGTTTTCCTCAAAATCATGTTTTCAAAGTTGGTGCCTCGAGGCTTTGCAGGCTTATTTTAGGGATAAAAATCTAAGCGCTATCGGGAGCTTTTTTTTGCCTACATTTTTTTACACCGGAAAAACTAGCGATTTTTTGCCAAATATCGATATTTCAACTTTGCACAGCGGCCATTTTGTCTCAAAGTAATTTTTCCAAAATCGGGCGCGATAGCGCCTAGATAATTTCATATATTATGTAAAAAAAATCGAATTTTCAATTTTGGATGATCCTTTCAATACTTATCACCACAAAAAATACTGTAATATCCGTAAGATGTACTCTTTCCAATAGACTAATGTTTAATAAAAAAAGTTTGTCGGTCTCTCTAGAAAAATTTCCCAAAGAAGCATGTTGCTTTGACCGTTCTAGGTAGGCCTCGCCACTTAAGACTTTATTTGAAAAAAAATGCCAACAATGAAAAGACAATTTTGCGCCCCCTGTCGCATTTACGCCCTAGTCAGCTGCCTAGTTTTGCCTATAGGGACGAGCCGGGCCTGTTCCCAGATTCCAACTGCGTAAGCTTTCAAAATTCTCACCACCACTGTGCCTCCGTACAAGCTCCTTCTAAACGACTGCCGTCGAGAGGGCTTTTTGTTCCGCGCAACATTTCCAATAACGCGGTCCTGTTCGCTGTACACACAACGACGGGCGCATGTGTCAGTGGAGGATAGTGCGTGTCTCGTTTCCATGAGGTCTCGGAGATCCATTCGTGGTCGCGGCGAACCGACAATCTCATCTCCGCAGGAACACACTGCTCCTTCTACACAGGGATGGCTGGGGCGACGCTCGAAGCTCCTTAATTAACGTCTCTAACAACGTTGCACGTCCTCGCTGTGTAACTCGCTCGGTCGCTGAAGCGCCGAAGACGAACCAAGACTCTGGATATCGAGCGTGTTCGAGCGTGGCCGTCGCTTCGTTACGATGGGCGCGAAAATTGTTTTAAACGTTTCTAGGCTGCTGCATAATAAATTCTGTCCGCCACTCCGTTTATATTATATGTTTTCACTGTCGGTTGCGAGTAGCGGCAGGCATACTCTGTGTGGAATAATTGCGAGAAACGTTGCACAGTTTATTGCGGAGCTCTGACGAATTTTACTTTATTTGGTAGTTTAATTAAATGCGGGGAAGTGATATCACGTTTTCTGCAAATATAGCGGGTGTACCATTATTTACCAACGGCAGTGTATATTGTCAACAATTTGGAAGAGTGTAGAGATAACAGTGACTGCAAATTGAAAGGGTATTCGTCGCGAATCGAAGACGGGTGTCCTGTACTTCCACGAAAACGAGGGACCACACGTCGCGATAACAAGAAAAAAAGATATTGGAACTGCAATGGGAACTTATTCCTCATCCACCATATTCCCCGGATCTGACACCAACAGAGTTGTATCTTCTTCGATTTCTACAGGACAGTTTGAGCGGGAGAAGCTTCAATAATTTCGAGGCCAATAAGGGAGCAATAAATTCTTTTTTTATTCATAATTTCGATATACATGGGAGACTGTCATAAATCATTATGTAAATACATAGTGTGAAGCACTAAGTATAAGCTTTTTTCAAAAACGGAATTTCTAGAAGAGATAGGGGTAAACTGTGTAGTTGTTGGCCACCTGGCAGTGATTGGCCTTTTTTTTAAAAACATGAATATTAAGAAATAATGTACATTATGCCTTTTATAATGAACATATTCAGATACCTTCTACTTTCATGCGTCGAATGCAATCACTATTTCGCTAATAATTGTTATACTACGTGTAAAAAATAGACGACTTGAAATCGATGCTTGAAAACTACAGTGATTGAATTGAATAGCCATACGGTTACATCAGGCAATTCTTAGATAATTTAATGCATTTATGATATATATATATATATATATATATATATATATATATAACTCTCATATTCGTTATATAGACAAATAAAGGTTTAAACTTTATAAAAAAGGATTATTTATTCATTAAAATTATACATTATTGCAGAAATTATAGGTGGCCAAGAACTCTAATGTAAATAATGTTTCAGGACAGTCATTGGCCACGAGGCCAATGGGTACCTAACTGTCATAGCAGCAGTGAAATAGCTGTGTTGTGATTTTAAAAGGTTATGTTTTAAAAGAAAATACTATTAATACAATGTAAAAGAAGGTGCAATACTAGCTAATATAGAAACATTTAAATAGAAAAGGTATTATAGGTTATATATTTTTAATAATATTACATTACATTTAGTTTCATTTTCTGAATATATCCATTTTTATTTAATAATTTAAATCCTGTTTCTATTAACCGAATTAATTCATTATTTTACATTAACATTATTTCATAATTAGGTCTTAGAGCATTAAGAATTAGGTAGGGTATATGTTACATATAGGTTATGAAATAGTGGCCAATAACTGCCAAACGATCGGCCAATCATTGCCTTCGTCTGGCCAATAACTAGGGTAAGTGTGGGTATTACTGCGGACTTTTAACCCCTCAACGACCGACCCCTGAAACGAAAAACTGTCCGTGAGGCCCGGGCCCTCGAAACGAAAACGTCACTTTGCTACCTGAGGCCTCGACACTGAAACATCACTGTACAGACAGCCGCTAGACTATCGGGTACTGACGCGGGAGCCAATTGAAAAACAGGGTCCGTACGAGATACGGAGGTGGGCGACCAGTGGAAAACGGAGGGTCCGTACGAGATACGGAGGTGGGCGACCAGTGGAAAACTTAGGGTCCGTACCAGATACTGAGGTGGTCGTTGAGGGGTTAAGGTAGGTTAACTTTAGAACCCTCGATACGGCGTTCAAATGAATGAAAGTTCCTCCTTCTTTTTTTAAAAGGAAGGTGGGACCTTAATAATTCCATAAAAAAATATAAGGGCGGGGTAATAAGCACAGTTAATTAAAAACAAAGAGATTTGTCGATCAATGTCATTGCACGAGTTACTGCGGACATGCATGTATTACTGCGTGCCAGTTACTAACCAAACACCAGTTACTGCGCATGTATTACTGCGGTCTGATGTCAAGCCAAACATAACCTTAGTACAAATATCACTTGTAGGGTAAACCAACCAGTAACTGGGCTTCTACATGCTTTGCATTTTATAATCGTATTTTGATAAATTATGACAAGAATAAGTAATTACATTTATAGAAATTTGAAGAAAAATAAATTTAAATGCAGTAGTAGGTCCGCAGTAATACATGCACATGGTGTCAAGTAGTGCACCTAATACTGCGGTGAGAAATAAAAGTTAAAACTAAAATGTAGACAACTGATTTACTGTTTTTCTGAAAAAATAACTCTTATTCTATCGAGCAATACCGCTACAGTACATGTATTACTGTTAATAACAAAAATATAAATGTTTTTCAAGTAGGTGTTCATGACCGCCATATCGGAAATCGACCGAAGTTTCGCCTTGACGAATTTCAAACTACGATAAAAGAATTAATAATAACTTTGCTGTACATACTTATTAATAATTATCTGTAATAGAGTTTAAAATAATTTTATCAAAAATTTTCAAGAGATTATGTACTTTCCAACACTAAATATGATCTGTTTTAGAATATCCGCAGTAATCGGGACATCCGCAGTAATACCCACACCTACCCTATGTGTTTTGATAGGAAACGTATTTTCTGTAAAATTTTTGTGGATCCTTCTACTCTTTCTTTAAACAAATTCTATTTCTAGACTATTAGAGTCGTTTACAGCTATTAACACTATAATTGTGTTCCTAAAGATAGCAAAATAAGACTTATAATTCAACGCTTATGTGAACCTCTGACTTAGGTGGCCAACAACTACACTGTTTACCCCTACTCTAGCAGGCAGAACTTATGCAGCAATTTAATGTGTAGAACGTGAAGGTGGTTGTTGCGTCAGGGCGCCACCGTTGGCTGAGCATGTCGAGCTACGACTACTTCTTTCTCCTGCTTCCTCTTCTGGCTTGTCTGCGTTGGAATTGAGGCGCAATGTTGGAAGATTGTGGAAGATGTTCCTGGTTACATAAGTACACGATTAATTGTATGATTTACAGTGTTTTCTACACGGAACCTTCTTCAATTAATTCTGTCTATGTAACTTCAAATTACGAATCTCCAACTACTCTGCACCTAGATCAAAGTTCGTCAGTTCAACAGACGAGTGTGCATTAACGGAAGAGAGCTTTTTTAGGTTTAGCAATACAGTGGGGTATCCTACAATATAACAAACAACCTTACAACGAACGAATATTATAACGAACAATTTTTCTTATTAACTCGTAATTCTGTGGGAATACCAAGGTATTACTATCACTTCGGTGTCTCCCACCCGCTCCTTTCAATTCTTACAAATCTCGGCATCGCAAGGTTCGCGTATAAAAATAGTTTGTAAACAGAAGACTGTATCATTTATTCATTCGTATCTATTCAAGATTAAAATCGAACCTATTTCCGCACACTTCATTCCTACGTTCAAGATCAACACGTAAAAATTCCCACGCAGTAGAAACGCCTCCTGATATTATCCGCCGCGATTAAGTCATTATTACATTTCGTTCGCGAAGATTCGCCCGCCGCAGTGCCGCGAACGGTGGTTCCGACCCCGCCGGATAATATTTTTCCCGAGGATCGTCGAATTTTTATCGCGGAACGTCAATTGTCCGCCCGTCGCGTAACTCGCCCCAGCGAATTAACAAAAACTGCCGGAGAAGCTGCAAGGTACGCGTCATAAACTGAATTTATCGCTGGTGCCCGGGTCTCGCGTGCGTCGTAAAGAAAAATTCTATGCATTCGCAATGAATGACCGTGAAACAGAGTAATAACCGCGCCGCGGCTCTCCTCCTGCACCCCTGTCGTTCAGGTCGTTCGCTGAAATTGAAAGAGACGTATCTTTGATCGGAGGCAAGTGTTTGTTTATTCCTTAGGAGAGGGTGCTCAGAAAGGCCCATTACGCGTCGAGACGGCTTCCCCGATTTTTCTTTCCCACCATCAAGCTGGGGGTGCATGCGGAACACATCCACTATCCCACGCGATATGATAGCTTCACTTCGAATAATAATATGCTATTCTTTCATCTGGTTTCTTCTAAATGTTCTAATGATTACAAAGGGGAGCTAACAAGGGAACATTCCCAACCCGAAAATTCCAAGTTTAATGAAACACTCTGAAGTGGTGAAATCAGCCCTTAAAGGTATCGCGTTGTTTCCAGTTTTTTAGTATAACTTTATTTTTGAACGATTCTTATATTGAAGGTTTTCTTATATTTAAAGTATATTAAAAAAATTAGAAACCGCTATACTGTGTGAGATAACATTTTCTTGTGCTCCGAATCTTATACAAACTTTCTTTAAATAATGAGCACCTCCTTCGAAATTCACAAAAACTATCGAAACCAGTGGAGGACGAATTAAAGGGTGCTTAATTCGGGCATTAAATGAAACTATTCTTATGTAGCAATTTCGGCGGAGTTCCGATGGAAGTCTGATAGAATTCAGTTCGATTTATTCCGCGCTATGGAGACATGATCCTGCCGATCCATTCTCCCGAAGCTAAAGGAAGAAAAAAAAGGGCCACAGGCTTTCGAAATATCTCGTAACACCGCGTATGGCTGGTATCGGTAGACAGTCCGGGGGTGCAACGATTCCGTGCTCCTCTCGAAGGCGAATTTCTCCGTGATAAAATCCAGCGAAATGCGAAGTCGCTCGCCAGGGGAGTTAGCCCGGCTGGAAAATGCGATCGGCCGTGGAGAATCTCTTCGGAAAATTTCAGGTCCGCTGAAGCTTTGCGCATTTTTGCGCGTACCTACACACACGCGAGCGTGTCCCTCTTTTTCCGCCCCGGGATCTTAGCGGGAACACTGCCGTGAATTGAAAGCTTTTTAAACGGGCTGAACGATCGAGATCCATCCGCCGAGTTTATCCGGTTTATCGTTGACACACGAGATTTCTGCGCCACTTTTAATGGACCCTGTTTTCGATATTCATCCATTCTACTCGCGAACCTCTCTGTTGCCTAATTGGACGGCGTGCTTCCGAATATTTTAACCACTCTGGGCTGGAATAGTATACCTATTTCACGATTTTAAAGGGAAGATTGTTCCTGGAGTTATTGCCAGGGAGTGCTCAATTGATTAGTTTGTAAAGGCTTCTTGACTTGTGAAATGCAACCTGGGGAAACTAATTTTAGCAGTTCGCATTGGCTGTCTTCCTTTTCCTTAAAGGTTTCTCAGTAATTCTGAAGAATTCTGTTTTGAATGTGTAATAGTCTGAGTAATTTGTGAAACGAATTGTAGATAATTATTATCACGTTTCGAATAGATTCCTCACGCGAATTTCGCTAAAAGGAATGATGATATATGTCTACGAATATTACAACTACGGAAGAGGACTGGTATGCAGATTATGCGGAATAATAAAGCAGGAAAGCAGAGCACCGCGGTGCGCCACGAATGTAAACTATGGAAATTTCTAATAACCGTCCGTGTTCGAGTTTGTTATTATTTCTTCGCGATTCTGTTGTAAACAGCGCGAACAATATCCGTATGCATAATTTCTTGAAATTCGCCAGCTCGCGATGCGCGGTATCAAGGATCGAAGGAAGCATAAATCTTTAATATCCCATAAAAGAATATTTAAGAAATGCCATCGGTTTCTGGTATGCCCGGCCCCTTTTACGAACGTAATTTCGCGGAGGAATTTTTGCGCGCCTTCGCGTTAAAACTGCAACGCATAAAGGTGGTCTACGTAGAAGCGGTTCCGCTCATAGTCGACGCGAATAAATTTGCAGCGGTTAGGTTTTACTTCGGTTTTTATGGATAATTCTTAGGTCAATTAATAGCGGGCGCAACGCGGGACAGCTCAGCGGAGTATAAAGTTTACCGTAGTCGTTAGACCGTCTCTAAGGCGATTATGAAATTATCCCTCCGAAGCGAAAAAGTTGGCGGAAAATCTCTCCGTACATTGGAGTGGTTTGCGAAAAATTTCTGCTGCTTCTCGGGGCCACGAAAAATCAAGCTGTCGATAAAAGTGGAAATTTCCGTCAATACCGAGCGCGTGGAAGCACACAATCCGTGTGAGTGAAGTATTGCCTGATAACTGTTCGTGACACTCCCTACTTAATAATCCACATATATCTACCTTTTCCCCTATTTCTCTGAATCTTGAATCCTGTCCAAAAAATAGTCCACAACGGGCCGCGTTCGTTTGGAAGTGATCAGCTGGTGACAGCCAGAATTTCTCCAAATGTCAATCATTCTGCGACGTCGTTTCTGGGTAAAAAGAAAAAAAAATGGGCAGCAACGAGGACTATACTGCCCTCCTTAGTTAAACTGTCCTATCTAGCATTTTTTCATTTTTTGAGATATGTTGAAATATTTGGAGTAGAACACGTCTTTTACCTTTTAAGTAATGTTAGAAAACTCTAAGTGCTTCGTAAAGATTTATAAACAGTCTAATGTATTTAACCTAACTTATTTCCAAATAGTTAAAATATCCTATCTAAAACAATTAATTAATTGGTACGTTAATAATACATTACATACCGGTACACCTATTACAAAAAAATATATTAGGCTGTTACGAAATAATGACAACATGTTTTAATTTGAATAAAGGAAAATAAGGACGGTACAAAGTAAATGATAAAACTTCAGTTTTCTCGGTTGTTTCAAAATGCTAGATAGGACATTTTAACTAAAGAGGGCAGTATAGTTCACGAAGATATTCTTACGTTGGATATTTTTGCGTCTTCTTGCGTGTTTGGACAAGTCCACTGTTCTCCCCGAGTGTATTTCATTCAAAGTTGTTCAAAATATTAAACATCTGCTAGTCACATAACGAACGTTCCACCGCAATAATTCATCACACGCAACGTCCGCATACCAAGAACTTAACACTTGGAAAATATCACGTTCCTTTATTTGCTCCCAACAAGCACGTTCGTTCGGTGTCGTCGAAGATTGCCCACAGTGAATACCAAGCGACGTGGTCAGCTTGAATGATAAAAAGGACGGGAAAAGCATCTGGACGATCGGGGTAGCATTTGGAGACGCGGGTGAAGTCGAAAAAGTTTCGAGGGCCTTCGTTGCTGGAATATTTTCTTTGCTCGGTAATGAGAATGCGGGGCGAGGGGCTGAGTGGCAATAAGAGAAAATCGTTGAACTCGTTCCAAAAGTTCCAAGCTGCCTCTTGATTTTATATCCCGCGAAGCGAGGCGACCGCGACCGCCCGACATTAAATTTTCAATTATCAGAAGGCCGCGTCTGCTTATTCTCTCAATTACGAGCTCGCGATGGTGTCTGAGATCGTATCGCCGGGCTTTTACCCGCCGCTACAAGCTCTGGCAAAGAGAGTTATCCACGGTGCACGAGAAGCTTTTTGGCATGGTTACTTGGAAAATATAGCTTTGCCAGCGCTGCAACTTCCCTGATCTACCTTTCGAAAATTATGGCGAAATGTACGTGGCTTGGGCGCGCAGCGGGTGTTGTCTCCTCGCTGCTTTTGGTCGCTGACGTGAAAGGAAATTTTGCCATTAACGATCGTGTCCTGTTTTAGCGACTCTAGCTTTCAGACTTTTATTAGAAGACACAATTAATGGTTGAAACTTAAATTCAGAGGATTTTACTTATCGATTTCATTTATTTTTTTGGTGTGTTATGGAATTCGTTAATAATCTCGTTGAATATAAAGTTGTAATGCAGTATGAAATTGGTTTATTCAGATAATAGGAGAAGTGTGATTAGGAAATTAATAGGAACCTAGAAATCTGCTACTAAAACAGTATTACATACAGTTTCTGACTTTTGCTAATTCGATTAAGGCAGGCTCAGTTAAGTTAATTTGATTAAGGCAATTTTACTCTCAGGCGATGAACGTTAATTGTGAAAAACTTCGAAACTTGAGAGACCGGAAGTTTCGAGAGGGAAGCTAAAAAGTCTTGGGGATGAGGCTTGACGATGGAATTAAATACTTGTTTCTCTTCTTTTTTCAAATAGATTTTGAAACAATAATTCTGTTATAAAATGCGGGGTTCTGAGAGTAAATATATTTTTACACTTTTTATGTTCAATTAATAGTGTCAGGAATTAGTGAGTTATGGCTAATAATTCGTTAGTTTATTGAAGGAGCCAGGAGGAGAGTAGATCCTTTTAGCAACTTGGATTTTGAAACAGTTCTTTTTCGAAGAATTCGTTCCCGTTCTTATGGAGATGGAATGTCAGATCCAAGATGGAATGCAAAGCACAGAAAGAATAGCGAGCTATCTTCATCACAAGAAACATCACGTTGAAGTCCACAGTTCCATCTTTGACTTGACTCCATACGTTGTCTGAAACCGAAGTTTTCCGAGTTTCTTCTTACTCTGTTCTGTCAAAACATTTCGCCCTCCTCTGCAAATATTCTGGGTCGACTGAAGAGATTACACAGTCCAACAAAATGAAACTTTTTTTCTGTTCCGCAATATCCACTGGGTGATTCTTGTAGAGTTTTTCGCCCTGAACACGAATCCGCAAACCGTTTGTCGCCATCACCCTCAGTTTTTGAGAAATTCGATTTTGAAAAAAAATGCAAATTTTCAACTTTAAACATCTTTTGTGTCGAAACGGTAATAGTTATTCAGTTGCTCGTTGCGTCAAATTATTCTACGAACCCTCCCGAATACAACGATATAAGTTATTATTGCATTATGATCATTTAAATTTGTTTAAACAACAATCAAAGGGAAAATGACACCTGAAATGCACCAACTTTTGCAGATATCTTTCTATATATTTCCAAAACCAAGGGTCTAGGAAAAAATCTGACTACTCCACGCGATGCAGCAGACATTTTTCCATTGGAAAGCATCAACAGAAGTGGTAGGTCACGTTTTGTTTTCAATACAGAAGCGAAATAGTTTGGCAAAACGCGCGGTGCCAGCAGTGGTACTCAGGCGCGTTAAGCGATTGTGTTACGCTGAGCGGCAGTGGACCGCGCGCCGCCGTTGACTACCACTGTCGACAACGCGCGTTTTGCCAAATTATTTCGCTTCTGTATTGAAAACAAAACGTGACTTACCAGTTTTGTTGATGATTTCCGAAGGAAAAATGTCTGCTGCATCGCGTGGAATGGTCAGATTTTTTCCTAGACCCATAGTTTTGGAAATAAATTGAAAGATATCTTCAAAAATGGGTGCATTTCGGGTGTCATTTTCCCTTTGATCGTTGTTTAAACATATTTAAATGATCATAATGCAATAATAACTTATATCGTTGTATTCGGGAGGGTTCATAGAATAATTTGACGCAACGAGCAACCGAATAACTATTACCGTTTCGACTCAAAAAATGTTCAAAGTTGAAAATTTGCAGTTTTTTCAAAATTGAATTTCTCAAAAACTGAGTGTGATAGAGCATTTCTGCTTGCGGATTCGTGTTCAGGGCGAAAAACTCTACAAGAAACGCCCAGCGGATATTGCAGACCAAAAATCGTGTTGGACAGTGTTATTTTTGCATTCAAGCTTTTCTACTTTTTCTTGCTTAAATATGAACTTTTACAAGTGTCCACAAATAAATTCGAAAATCCCTCGTGAAAGCATTGAAAAAGAAAAGAAAATTGAATTAAATATTTGGGCAGAATTTAATCGTGCAAATTTGATTTTTTAAGCATTCAAAATCGAGGTAGAGTGATTATTTATCAAGCATTGATAAGGTATCATTCGTTAAAGCAATAAAAATTTGACGTTCTTGAATAATAAATTTCGAAGAAAAGAGGGGAAGCCTTCTATTGTTGTACTTACATAAACAAATCAAACTTTGTTTAGTTATTTGGAATGCAATTATTATTCGTCGTAAATTGCTATAAAATTCCTGATCATCTTTGAATTCTCAAGAAATACAATCAACTCCAAATATTCTGCATTTGTAAATTATTGCTGAAGCACATCTACTGTTCCAATATTTAGATTTCTAATGTTTCTATGAGTGAGTGAAACATCGTCTTATCTTATCTTCCCTCCGCTTTTCCAATTTAAATTAGACTTATTCCAAATGCTAGGAACTTTCTGCCGTTTTACACCGTTTCCCTTTCCCACAGCCTTTTTCTTGCACCTGTTCCAAGCGAATCGGCTCGGCTCTGTCCACTCTCGCAGACTCATTTTCGAGTAAGGAGTTCCACGAAGTTTAGTCGGCTTGCGGCTGCACAACGTGTATTCAAAGATAACGTAGTAATTCGAATCGTTCATTTCGCGAATCAAGTAGCAGCCATTTCCACTTTTCGGAAAAAGTTACACCGATATTCTTTTCGTTTTAGCTGATCCCCATTTTTCCTGTCATTTAACGAGTATACCCTTACATACACTTCAGGATAGAATTCCAGATTTACTTTTTTATACAGTGGCACGAAAAAAAGAAACAAATTCATTACCACTCTTTCAATTACCATTATAATCGAAACATTAAATTTCTCAAAATCAAGTCTATTCATACCTTAACACTAAAAATTGTCAAATTAAACTCATCATTATCAATCATTTATCATCACAAAAACATTTTTTTTATTATTATTTAAAATCACAAAGACACGTTTCCAAAAATTCGAAAAGAAAACCTTCAAAAATTCAAATAGCGCAATCCAGTCTTCTAACAATCTAATTTTCATTTTCCTTACTCATTTTCACAAGAGGAAGTAAAAATGAGTTGGAAAATGTTATATAGGTATAGTATAGTGGAAATATTTATTGCATCACTCGAATAAACACATTATCACTTATACCTCTCTTATTATTAGTACTACTTAGGAAAATATTATTGCAAAATTTATTTATTGCAAACCTGTCTTTGTCCTAAAAAGTTGGATACGAATCATTTCATCAGTCACATTATTATAAAAATTAAGCGTTCTACGTAAGTTTGTACCTAGGTACCCACTGTGTCCTCCTTGGAGGGGAGTTTGCCTCTCTAAATCCTCTTTTGGGTAGAAAAATCTCTTGTCTGCTAGGATCGGGTCCGACTAACCGTTCCGCGTGTAATTTCAAATCCAAAATCGTGCAGAGGACGTCGACACGGCCGTCACCGTGGAGAAACGGGAACAATGGCGCGGGCGTCGCGACGCTCTCTCGCGTTCGTCGGCTACGTCGTGAGCCAGACAGATTTTAGGGCGTGCGAAGGATCGATCCGCCGCACGGATGTCGATTATTCAGCGGACAGATGGGAATAAATCTTCGTGATTCGCCCGTGGCCCTTTGCGAACAACGGGTCTGCAATCGGGAAAAGAATTTAATGACGGGTGCTTTCAGAGCTAATCGCGTTATCCTGCGGCCGTGACATTAATTTATCGAACGTCACTGTTGCTGCTGCCCTTAATATGCTCGTCTCGACGTTCTACTCTTGAATTATCGCGAACAACAATCGCCCGCCTGCTATTCTCGCGTTTTCCTATTCCAGATATTTCGAGCTTTCGCCAGGTTTTTCGTCGTCGTTGCCCCATTTACGTGGTTCTTTTATCCGGACATGTGTTCTGTGGATTCGGAGCTGATTTAAGGAGCACGCGATATTTTATGTCACACGCTGCTGTTTTCTGGAGAAATTATTTCTTGGTACCAAATTCTGGGATACGCGTGCTGTGTTCCGTGGAGGGGTTTTCGAAGAATTTGGAGGATCTCGTGAAGATGAACTGTGATAGGGGCCTTTTGCTTATTTTATGTGGATGCAAGAATGATTTTGTGAGGTGTGAATTATATTAAAGATTTTGGTATTTTTAGTTTCTTGATTGAGTTACCTGTTAAGTGAATCTAAAATGTTGACCTACTTGTAGATAGGATCGATCAGCTTATGTCCCCATTGTTTTTCTAAAAGCACATTTTACAATACTGTGTAAAATTCCAAAGGAAATAAGTTTCCTTTTATTTCCTAATCGCTTACGTTTCGTTCCCTCTGGAATTTTCTTCTTGCTTCCCCTGGCAGCTGAAATCCCCCCTGTTCCCTCTCCTTCATTTGCATAGGAATTTCTGTCGTCTTTTTGTCCCAGCTTGGTTTTCATTTTTACTCTACTCTCCCAAGTTTATGGTACTTTTACTATTCTTCAGAATAGGTAACTTAGAATATATTCCTTTTTATCTGTGGTCACAGAAGCTTTTGTAACAGCATTGGCCAGCTTTATTTTACAATGGAGCCATTGTATCAAATTCATTCTCCCCAGTTCCAAATAACCAAATACTCCCCTCCCAATATCGTACCATCTTTATTTTATAAAGTAGCCATTCTATTCAAAATCATTCTCCCCAGTTTCAAATAACCAAACATTCCCCTGCCAATATCCCGTCACATATCGTTCCATTTAATCAACCCATCACATACCTTCCACGAAATTAATTCAGAGCCCCCAATACTATAAGCCTTCACTCACATTTCACGCGCAACAACTACACTCCCCGTGCAAATCTGCCTCAAAGAGAACCCACCCGCCACGCTCGCTCTGCAGTCAGCGACCACATTCCCGCGAGAAGAATTCGAATCCACTTAGCGCGAAACGCGCGAACTCCATTCCCTCCCCGCGGCAGGAGCAATTACGAAGGTAATATCTCAGGTAATCGCGGTAAACGTGCAGCTCCACGCGCCGCGTCATTGTCGCGTGCTCCGCGCGGCGACTCGGAAGAAAGGGACTCGCTTGAAAATGAACGATGTCGCTCGACTATAACCGCTCCATCGGAGGGAAAGAAGTCCTTGGGCGGAATCGCGGCAGCCTGGGATCTACGTGGATGAATAGCAGAGCAGATGGAATCAGCAGATTAAGCCGTCGTTGCAGCGTTCGAGGGACGCTGCAGCCGATTGGGATCTGTAACGACGGCTCTGCCGGGGGGAATCCCGCTGCAGGGGACATCGGCAAGTATCTGCAGGCAGGGGGCGAGCCCTGCAGCCCGGAGCCGCGTCGATTACGAATGCGAGCCCCCGAGCACTCGTAACTAACGATCTCGAGTAGGATAAACGCCGTTAAAGCGCGCCGCGTCGCGTGGGCCACGACTTTATTATCGGGATCCCTTAGATACGAGCCTCGAAATCCGCTGTTAACGACTCCTCGATAGATACCAGCCAACAACGCCGCGAGAGCTCCCGCGGTACGTGCTCTGGAAAAGTGTTGATACGACGGCGCGAATATCTCGCTGGATCGATGCGATTTGAAAGTGTAACGCCACTGGGAGCTTCCCTTTAGAAAGATGGCCGTTCGAGGGGCAGATATGTACGTATGTATGTTCGAGGATTTGAGTTTCCGTGGGACCTGGAAAATAAAAGGGACATCTCGTGAACGAACACACTTGCCTACTTTGTGACACTGCTGTGGATGGCTGATTGTCTTTGGGATCGATCTTTTTTGTGAACGCAGTTTATCTTTATCGATGGATTTGCTGGACGAATTTGGGGATTACAATGGCGGAAAATGAGAAAATTCAGAAGGGAAAGGTATTGAGAGTTTTGCTGGCTGGACGGTGAATCTCGCTCTGGACGACCGCTTATCGTATAATAAAATAGCAACGGTAACGATTTTATGCAAAAATATGCGGAATTTTCGCCCAAGTGGACGGCGAAGTGTCACGCCAACTTTTGGTGGGCGTTTGAGCGCGGCGTCATGCAGATTCGAGCTTCAGAAATTGGACGCATCTCAGAACTTTGCCGGTGAAAGGGAATGTTCGATGCTTTTTCATCTCGATTTCTTAATTGCTCCACTACAGTCACCGAAAAGGACACGCAGTATTGAACAAAAATTAGGTGCAAAATGAGGGGATTTTGATTCGTTTGCACTGCTGGCTTGATAATCATTCGCAGTTCACTTTCCAATCTCCTTTTCCTGGAAAACAGTACCCAAGATTTCAAAACAGCAAAGGACCCTTCAGTTCCTTTTATCACAAGAAATCTACATGTTCCAACTGGTTCCGTTATTTTAGATTTTAATATACTTTGAAGAATCCTGAAAACCATAACGAATGTCATAGGATCCACAGTTCCACACATAAAGAGAATTTGCAAAAATTGCATTACATTTTCAAACACTTCGCTGCACACCACTATACTTTATTACCCAAGGCAGCCATGCAGCAGAGGGCTACTAATACTCCCATAAATTTAGATTATTATTAATCCCGACATAAAACATTCCCCTTTTACCATTTCTTTCGTCCATCCAGTACCCACTTCCCGAAACTATCTGCCCGTTACAGTGCGAGGCACAAGTGCCGCAATATCCCATCCACAATTTCTCTAGTAAATTCAAAAGGTAAAAGGCTCTTCCAAGTGAAGTACCAATAGCGCAGCGCCCCCGTTAGAAGGGGCACAATTTCCCCAGATCGTTTCCGCCACGCGAGCCGCAATCTTCCAAGATGCTTGTCGCGCTGGCAGCCGGGTGTCCGTTTTGGGCGCGACGCGGCAAATCTCCCGTTGCTGACTTCGGACGGTGACGTGGAAACGGGGCACGGTGGCTTGGTACATAATTGGTTTCGCCTGCTAAGACAAGCCGTTCCGCCCGGGATCCTCGCGATCCCGCGAACCCTTTCAAGTAGGAACGGGAGGTGGATATCACGTCGACGGAAGTTGTCGGGTAAGTTGCTAGTATCCACTCGAGAACTCGAGACGTCAGGTTAGATGAACTAACGCTGCTTTGTGCCAAAGAAGCGTGCGGCCCGAAATGGGATTCATCCAGCACTCTTACCGCGGCACGTGAGTGTCATTCTTGTCCCGTGTTTCGTGCACGCTTGATCCAGCCTCGGGCTGCCATCGCTGGCGAACGGAGGGGTGGGTTCCTGCGCAAAGAAAATGCACGAGGGACAGAATCGAGCAAGATGCAGGGAAGTAAATTGCGTCGAGTATTAGCTCGTGCTTTGTCCCTTGGATGAAATTTTGTAAAAGTGCAACATTCGCGTGACGATGATGATAATGGTAATAAATGATGCTCCAGGTGGGTGGTTTTGTTCGAGGTTACAGGGCAGGCTGCTGGAAAGAAAATTTCTCATAGCTAATTCGGGAGACTGGCACTGCACTAGTGCAGCTTCAGCACCATGCCAGTGCAGCACCAGAACGATGCCAGTGTAGATTCCCTAGCATCGATTACATTCGATTACATACGACCCAATTCTGTATCGTATTCGGCGACCATGAACTGCCCTGGTGTAGTGCAAATTTCGCATTCGGATCAACGGAATGAACTGCACCAGTGCAACTTTTATGACACTGAGGTTTTGTGGCAGTGCAGTCAGTGCAGTTTGGTGGCACCGAATACCTCCAGATTACTTTCAAAATGGACCGAAATTTATTCGTTATGGAGTTATTGGAAACGAGCAGTAGCAATGACGACACAGAAAATTTACTTTTAAGGCTGCCGTCTCATTTTTGTTATGGTCCGAATAGATCTGTAAGTAGACGGACCCTAATGAAACTATTGCGTGCGATATGACAAATTTTGCTCCACAAACCAGAAATTTTAATGTAATCAGTTATGAATCGAAATTAATAACTTCATCTAAATTTACGAAAAATTTAGACCCTCCAACGAGAAATTTTAACGCAATCGATTAAAAGAAAATTTAGTTTCAATCAAATTCACGAAAAAATTAACTCTTGGTCTAGGACAAGGCCCTCCCCGCCACTAAACTCCCCGCTCCCCACACGAGGCCACCAATTTCATGCGCTCAATGCGCGAATCGGAAGGCACCCCGTATAATGTGCCCCCTCAGTGCTCCCGCTGTACCTGCTAAATCTAACCTTATTTTCCTTTCTTAGAAAGAAACGGAACGCTAGGGATTTTAGGGAACGCTATTAAAAAAGAGGCACCGTATTTGGTACAAAAACATGTACTAAAAAAATTAACATTTTTAACCAGAAAAAATACCTTAATAAAGAGAACAGTTAAAAAAACTCGCGTTCCAATAAAAATCCCCACGAGATCGTGCAACAAGGGCAGCACCAGAACAGCACCGAGTCAGTGCGTGCCTGCCGAATACGCCAGTGATCTTGGCATCGAAAAAGTTCGCACACAGTGCGGCACCAGTGCGGGGTGCCGAATTCGCTATCAGTTTCTTGTCACTTTGTAGTTATAGTATTGTTTTACAAAGGGATGTTTTGAAAATTATTCTCAATGTGACATTTTGTTTATGCTTGTACTGTGTTGCCTTTCTTTAAAAATTTCTGTTTGAGGACCATCTTACTATTCTATGTTTTCTTATCTAATTTCATATGAATTAGATTCATATGTTACTGTTAAACAGACATTTAAGAACGAGACATCAGACGATGAACTTCTATTTTAGGTATTCTTGGAACCCAGACTCAGTCCTGCGCCAAGCTTCCTTCCAATTTTCGTCCGACCTGGTCTAGGATACTTCCTGTTTCAACGATAGTTTTAATAGTTCATTCATCGCTCAATTTATACGTGCCTGGGATATAATTGATGGAAGATCTACTTTGGCTGAGTTTGACAGATATCTAATTTTTCAATTAGCTTAGTTCTGCTGTTAGGTATTTCCTTATTATAATACTCAATGAGATAAATTCTGGAAGCTGTCTACGTCACCTAGACTGTGGATTCGAAGAGAGGAACCTCTCTTCTAAAGTTGGTGTATAACAGGCATTGAGGAAAACAGGAAAAGAGACACGTGCCACCGTTTTATGATTTTAGACTTTTAGAGGAAACCAAATTGGAGGAAAAATTGTTTTCATAGGAAATGCGCTACGAAATTGTATTTATTTTAAATGGTACTTGAATTATGTGGAAAATGGCAACTATTATCAAAATTTAGCTGGAAAATTAATTTTATTAGGTCATGTATCCCTAAGGAGCCGAGTGGTATGGGCCCCTTTTCCATTACGCATTGGTGTTTTTCTCAGCCTGAAGAAAATTTAATACGCTGTTATAAGAGCTGGTGGAATGCCATAATGAAATGAAAATTTATGCATAGGTGGCATGTGCCTGTTTTCCACCGAGTCTCTCAATTTTCGAAAGTACCTAAAGCGAAACCTCTATACTTATTCAAATATTTCCTATCCGATTGCAGTGAAATAAAATGTGAGCATCGGATCGGCACAGATGTTCGCGTATTAAACTCGATCCCGTCGCCAGGCGAGAGCCCTTCCATCGGTGTTACGGTCTTGTTCGCGTCGAGTGTTTTCGTTAGCACGCTCTAGCCGTGTAAGGTGTATTACGTGTGAATTACTGGCATCAATTTAGGAGACGTGCTGCGAGAAGATGAACGGTGGCGCAGGGTGGATTAAGCCGAGGACGGTACACGTACCCCGAGAAAGTCACTGCGTATCGTGCAATTTACATGCGCCACGCGGCCTAATCCAGCTGCTCCTGGGTTTACACTTGATTGAATCATAACCAGCAAAGTGCTTTACACCCGGCGAGGGTGCATTTTGCCCTGGGTGCAACAAATTAGCTCCGTAGTTGTTCCCACGGAGGCTACCGTGCGCTCGTGAAGGGTCTCCGCGCAGCTCCGAACGCGTTTCCCAGGTATCAGCGCCCAGCGGATGGGAAAATTATTGCCTGTATAATTGAATCGTTCGACAGTTGCTTCCAATTTGAAAGGGACAGATTACATTTTCTGAAGTGGACCAAGATAGTGCAAGGGAATTTTCTTAAGGTCAAGACTAAAGAAATTTGATTTGACAGATGAACGTTATTTATTATTGCATATGTAGTTATTGAAAAGATTACTGAACTTGCATGTTTAAAAGTTTCTTCGTCCTTGTGCTGTTATTGTTACTGTAAAAGGCATGGCTAATAAGCATTGATGATAAAATACTAATTAAACCATCTGAGCACTATTACAGCGTAAGTTACTCATAGTCCTTAATCTTTTAAACAAACATATGGAATAATAAACAGCGTTCATTTCTTCTACAATTCTCTTCTGCACGATATGCCCTTATACCCAAACAAATTAAAATGCCTTTAATCTCTCTTTCTGAAAATAAAAATGAAAAATCCATCTCGATACCTTTACACACCACTGTATATATATATATATTATATTTTCATGCTCCATGGAGTCCCATCTTTTACATTCCGTAGCTGCGATATCAGTAGAATTAATTAACTGAGGTAAGTAAGGGCAAATTCGAGCCCCGACCATCGCGATCCTTTCCAACTGCGACTTGTGTAATGGTCGTATCCGAGGATTCAACAATCTTTCATTTCACGGATGTTACGTCCCTTAAATTTCAATCCAGAGGCACCGTCCGCGACAGTGGTTAGCCCGTGGGAGATCGTGAAACAATATTTTCTTGAGGTTCAACCTGCTGGCGGGGACAAATCAGTGGACACGTTGCCCCCGGGGTTATCTCTGGAAAAACAGTCGACCGGGGTTATTAAAAGTCAATAAAGAGCTGGAATTACAGTTCTCATCCGTTGGCTGTGTATTTTCGCGGATCGGCTGCGTAAAGGATTGAGCCGCTGCTAATCGGGATTTAGGGGCGAGCTTAAGGAGTATAAAGCGCATTTTCCTTACTGACGCGAGGGCCTTAGCCTTCGAGGATGACCGATGGTTCCATCCTGGAAACCTGCCGTCCATTCTTCCTGCCATGGATTAACTCCATTATCCGTCCAATTATTTCTCCAGCGAAATATCGTTAGGAAGAACACATAAGTGAACACGTGAAGGTGAATAACATGGGGTTCTTGAAGAGGGGCTGTAAAAGAATTTAAGGGTCTGTTTACCTTATAGGGTTTAGTTATATTCATTCGGCAGAATTTGTTCTTATTTTTTGTGTTTCTATTTCTCGAATGGAATAGATGGAATAAAAGTAGGTTCAGCAGTTGGTACTATAGAAAATTGAAAATTATTTATGGAGTTGCTTAGAGGATCTGTGAATGGTAAATAAATATTTTTGTCTACTTTTCTGGGTCATGATATTGAGTAACAGACCTAAATTCATCAACTTATGTTGTAAATTATTCTGTATACAATTACTACTTTCTTCTTTCAATTAACCTTAATTTATTTAAAATTGATTATTCTTTTGGAGCAGTTCAGTCGATTTTATTTCACTAACAACTGAACTATTTAATTAAAAAAATTCGTTGCGTCTACCTTAGTACGTCCATCTAAAAAATTAATCCATACATATTTGCTTCTTTGATGGACAAAGAATGCGTGTATGCGTCGAGAATACATCTGCAAGTAGAGCAGACCATCGAGCAGATTGTACCTTTACCGAGGAGACGCATAAAGGGACAGGATAAAGCTATGAAATCCCCCGGATAGTAGTGCCCAGAGAATTTTTAATTAAATTGAACAAACAGGGGAAAATTGTCCAGCAAACAGAATGAAAATAACCATAAAGCGATAGAGGTAAGTAGGTTTTGAGGAGGAAAGATTTTACGCTCTTTCTCTCCTCCGTTGTGTAAATGAGAGTCACGTTTTCCATTTTATACCATTTGCAAGCTTACGTATACATGTTTGCAATACACGCGTTTACCATCTGCTGCACGCTGCACAGTTTCCCTTAGATACTTCGGAGATTTCTTTCAATATTGCCTACGAAATAAAGACGAATATCGTTGAAATTGTGATACGGCAACTTTTATTTATTCGATACATTTTAATAGAAAAATATTTTCTATATATTTCAGGAGCATAATTTATTTCTATTTATTATGAGGGGTTATCTCGTTATCAGATTATACGTAAAAGTAGCTTTTTTTAAATTTTTTTCCTTTCATTTACATCCTCTACTTTGAAACCTTTTCCATTGCAATGCAGATAATTGGACTATCTATTTCAGATTTAGAATTTGATCCTTTAAGTCGTCAATTGCAATATGCAGAATTTCAACTACCCTTAAAGAAATTCAAGCATTCTTAATGCCATTTGCTTGAAAATTCTTCTTTGGGAGTCCATCTTCCTCTAGATTTTCCCATCTTCCATTGCATAATCGAATCCATCTTACCATCAATATTTAACGATACTGTACTTCATCTATTTATGGAACCAAGAGTCGCTCCAGTTCCAAGTCTGCCTCAACATTCGATCAAACGCTGGTGCAAAATCTTGTCTTAATTTGTCGATCCATTTATACGTACACACTCCGAATAAATTATACCCATTTATATCCAGATCTGTGTATAATTGGAACTTACTCCACGGAGGTTCACTTTGGGCTTCTTTATAAATTCATGGATTTGCTCATCATATGTTATACGTCATGGCTTCTGGTGACCAAGTGGCAGACCGTGGCTGGGTCAATTTGCATCCATATGCACCTGCGTTTCATTCTCTATCATTTATCATTGATAATATGATTCTTTTCTTATAGTACCTAAGTGATATTTCGAACTCTAACTTCGAACTCTCGTCAGAGGTCCAAAGAACATGGGTATTTCTTAGGAGTTTATAGAGAATAAACTACTAAGTAGGCGGATTATTCTTAAATTTGACGTACATATTCATTGGCTATTGGGCAATACACAACAATTTTGTCAGCATACAAAAGTCATTATACACACTTTAAAGACATTTTTCTTGAAAATTACATTTTTCAAGTTTGCAGAAGTGATATCTCAAAAACTAATAAAAATAAAAATTGAAAATTTTAGAGATTGTAGAAAACATATAATATCTGCTGCACGAACTAGAATTAGAACAATATCTGTATTAGTTCTTCTGTTATTTATATGAGGAGCAATAATTTCTACGATTTTAACTTCAGAATGCCGTCATTTTGTGAATTTTCAATATTACAGTTCAAACCACAACTAGGCTCATACTTAACAAAATTTTGTGTCAATTATTTTTCCAGCTCACAATTACAACCCGCACTTCCCAGTTCTTCACTGAAGCGGGACAAGTGTTTTTATCAGCATCAATTTAATATGATATTTTTAAAAAACTATTCTCTGTATAAACATCCAACAATTGATTTAAAAGCCAACGAACATGTGTGTAAAATTTGGGTACAATCCACCCAGTAGTTTATTCTCCATAAACTCCTAAAGATACCCATGTCTTTCGGGCCTCTGAAGTTTGAAAAACATTGAAAGCATGGGGCAAAATAGAACCAGACACGGCCTTCCGGCGGTTAAGACTACGTAGAACACGATGATCGTTCGTATGCGACCAACGTGGCCTTAACTATAAGCCAAAGCGGAAGAACACTGAAACAAGTGTCGTGGAAGTTCCGCCTCGTCCCCTGCACGATCCTCGAAGAAGTTTGCGATCGAAGAACGTCAATCGACTCGAGTTGTCGCGCAGGAACTTTCCGAAACTTTTACGGGAGGAGGGACTGCGACCACTTGATGCCCGCGCCAAAGTGGTTACACACTTTCAGGAAGCTATTATCGAAGAATCGACGGCATCGTTGAACGCTTCCGAACTCGAAACCGCGACACGTTTTCCCTTTGTCCGCCAGCAGCGTTTCAGTATTCTTTTAAAATTATTTTCGACGCGATTCCTCGGCAACGAAGCTGGGCTTTGCTGGAGGGAGTTCTGTTGGCAGTTCAGGTTTGAGTAACATGCGTTATTGAAAGGAAGTTTGGAATGTGCATAATATCGAAAATATTATAATTAAGTAGGAGATTAATTATGGTCTGATTGGAGAACCATGTTTGACGAAAAATCTGTTGAGAAATAAAAAATTGGAAGAAGGAAATTTATAGTATTAGACAAAGGAAAGTATTAAAATTTCTCTGAACCACAATCGTGCATCGAATCATTTTTACATAGGTAGTGACAGTCATAGTTATCTAAACAGCATAATTGAAGACTCCTTGTGGAAAACACTGTAAGTGCCAAAATTAAAAAAAAAAATTTTATCGGAATATGTTCTTTGTGTCACTGGTAATACTAGAAAATATAATTTGATTTTTGGCACTTAGAGTGCTTTCTACAAGGACTCTTAAATTATGATTAAATTCGACCGAAATCGAATTTCGACAATCTCATAGAATTTCCCTCAACACTCCTCAGTTTCACATTCCTCTGACACCCGTTTCCCTTTCCATTTTGTATAAGCATGCCTCAGAGGGATGGGCCCCGTGTTTTCCATCACGAGCGGCGTTGTCGCGGCGCTGTTTTTCGTTAGCGAAGTGTGCAGGTGACGCGTGTTCATTTTCGTAGGGTGATGACCGAGATGAAAGTGAGGGCTGCTAGCCGCTCGTAGGGGGTGACATACCCTTAACAAGCGTAATTGGAGCAGGTGGTCGGCCGTGGCTGCGGTTTCCCTGCATACGTAACTACCCAAAGGTATTCTACCCTCTGCGCGACCAGCCCAGTCCGCGCTTGTCGTCGAATTCGCCCCATATTGCGCAACTGCGATCTTTCGCAGCTTAACGGATCGAACCGCCACGATTCCAGTCCGCCAAAAACGAGAGCAGCGGCTGCTCCAAAAGTACACTATTGATCGTCAGCCGCAAATGTCCCTTCAGCAAACACAACACTGATATTTTCATGACCCTAGGAGTCAAATGCAGATTCGTTCCACGAAGAGTGTGCCTGACTACTGGAATTCTTTTTATATTATCTGCACATTTTCCCTCATGTTTTCTGAAACTGCGTTGCCTCTGTGAATATGTAAGAAGTCGTGTGCCACGGAAGTGTCCACTGTGAGGAAGACCTAAGGGTTTGTTACTTATTCAAATGGGAAACCATGGCGTTTTTATGCATGCGATATACAGGGGTTTCGAGATTAATGCAAGGTGAAGTTGCTAATTTTTGTTGCGAAGGGATGGAAAGGTATTTTCAGATGTTGCAATCTGAGGATTCCGTTTCAAGTAACAGGGAGATGAAATTTAGATTTTGGGTTTTACTTGAAGCCAACTATTGCCTCGAAATCTAAAATACATAGGAACACATAGGGCGAGAGGTGAGGCAGTATAAGTAGCAGACACTGATCAGGGCTTCAAAAGAAAAGAGAAAGAAGTGAAAGGTTAAAAGACAGACAAGCCACAATTAACACCTCTTAGAAAGTACCACAAAATTAGATAGTAACATTTATGTACTTATAGAAAAATAGCAGGCGTGCTAAATTCTTCATAATCTAAATTATCATTTCGCAATCAAGCTGTCAGATACCATTAACCTAATAAAAAAACATTATTCTCAAGGAAACATATTTCACCACCTCATAAAAAATAAATCATTCAAAGCACTCAACCACTCACATTTCCCTATTCCCGAGTACATTAAAATTCAGTCCGCAGCTTTAAGCCAGTACACCAAACGCCACTATTCCCACCGTTAGGTCTCGCAGAGCGGTTCAGAAACTTAGTCCCTCGACCGTATCGAGCAGTCACGCCACGTGTCCCCTTCACGACCACGTGGCCCCTCTTCCCAGCTCTTCTTGCGCTCACAATTAGCGATATCAACCAAGATTTCCCAAGGTGCACATTCAAATACGCATCTGACGTAACTAGAAAACAGTGTACGCTCCTAGCAAACTGTCAGCGGACTGGCTCGCAAGTCCCTTCGAGCAATAGCGATGCAAATAGTTCAGTTTTTACGTAGCCAATAATACAGTGCTGCAAATATTTATTGCATCGCTCTCAAATTCAAGTAGCACGCACAATTCTGTATCCAACTTCTTTTGGCCAAGATAGTGAGCTACACATTTCTGCAATAAATAAATTTTGCAATAATACTTTCCTAGTACTAATAAATAATAAGTAAGGTATAAGTGATAACGTGTTTATTCGAGTGATGCAATAAATATTTCCAGTACAGCAGATGAACACATAAATGTACAAGCACCAAATGAAATTGGCGAGTCTAGAATCAAAATCAGCTGCAGAGAAGTTCGCGTAAGACCAGTGGAGCTCTTAAATGTACAAAAGTATGCAATTTGCCAGATCCCAGAAACTCCTTTGTTTATTGCGGAGTATGTGCTTGTCCAGGTTATCCTGTTCACATTGAGGCAAAATGCAATAACGAAAGTCTGTTCGAGCAACAGGCCTGATGTGCTCCACTGTCGAAGAGTCTCCGAGGAGAGTAACAGCGACTGTCAGACCCGAAACCTCCACGTCCCCCGTTGTGTTTCCCCAGGTGGACACCTCCTAGCGTGTGTCTGTCAGGGTGTTCGAGTGCAGCGGCTCGGGGAAACTCCTTAACGCGGACAAAAGCAATTAGACTGTCCGCGGAAACACGAGATGCCTCGGCCGTCGTTGACTCGAGGCCCGACGCAGGAGGCGTAACCAGCAGTTTCCCCGCCGTGGCACTCGCGCGGGCGAAAGGAAGCTCGATAATGTCTTGGAAAGTGAGTGGGTAATTTGATTGCACCGTAAGATACCGGAACAGGAAGCTGATGTAGTTTCGGAGGAGTTGCTCCACCCTGTCGTCGCCCTCTGCTCTCCCTCCGCGCTGCCAGTCAGCGTTAACTTTAAATCAACTCTTCCACGCTGCTAAGCTGGCGTGCCTCTTAAAAATCGTTAATCTAGTGGATGGCCAAGATAGTGCTGGAACACTTTTTAGGGGAGAGATAGGAGCGTCTGTGATGGATAGGCGGCTTCTAATTGGGGATGTGATTGATATTTCTAGTGAGAGTGCGCAGGAATTATTGTGCTTTCTATGAGACGAGGCACTTGGTTGAGGTCATTCTATGTAGGTACGTAGGAACGGATAGGTTTCGAGGTTCCGGAAGGGAACTCGCTTCTTTGCTTATAATCAACAAAATAAAATGTTTAATAGTTATATGTATAACGCGTTTCGTGGATCGTAGGTAACTATACTCCGCTTTTTCTTTTTCTCGCAAATTGGACCTCTATCTTTTCTTCCCACCCTGCCATGAGTCACACACATACACATTTATCTCCCCCGCTCACTCTCGCCTTCTCTCATGTATACGTGAATAATCGATTATGTTTATTATGTACTTGTGGATTCGATTTCATAGTTGTTACTGGGACAGGCAGCCTTGCCTGAGCAATGGTCGACTCGTACTACTTGCGCCTGTAAGTTCTTTCCACTGCATGTCTCCATTTTCGTGTAACCAATAGCTTCAATATTTACCTCGTTACCGAAGATTTGAGTAAGACCGAAGCTCTCGGAATTAAGACCAACTAAACAAAATTAACGCTAATCTTTAAAACAGATAAGTCGCTCGCAAGAAACAGGAGGAAACTTCAAGATCCCCATATTCCAATTGAAGCTCTCAGTGTTCCTAACCCAGAACTCCTTGGTCAAAGAATTAACTAAGGTCACGTACTACTGAATTTCAAAAGTAGCAAGAAAGTCGCGTCCACGTTGCACTTTCATGCCACAAATCTCAACGCCCGCGAGACTTTGAAATCGAACTTACAGCTACGGAGTTCTGTCGAAGTCTCCGCTCGTTACTTCGATAATTTAGGCGACGTGGTTTGTTCTTCGATTCCGTAAACTCCCAATCATCGATCCGTCGCCCATTTCCATTCGCCGGCACGCGTGCACGCGCGAGAGAGCTTGAACACCGGCGACGAAAAATAGAGAAACGCTGTTGTTCCTCACCAGGGAACGAATAAAGGCAAACGGGCCGCCGGGGAAAACTGATTCTTCCGCGCTCAGGCGATTTCCGCCCCCCTCGAATTCTTCGTAAACACTTAAGCGTCGCGCGTTCCGAACTGTTTGCCCACAACCGGCAAGCGGAAACGGAATTCCCGTGGATTCCTAGGCTAATACACTGTCTGCCTTGCGAAATTACGCTTTGCTCCTTGGTGTCGTTCCAGTCGATACTTTCACCCGTTTCTCTCGCGTCTAAGAGACGAGGAGGGAATACGTCAGGAATAATAATTTTTTTCTTTTCTGCGGGCATTATTTTGGTGATTGTTTTCAGTAAGATTTGAAAAATATAGAAACTAATTATCTACTGTAAATAACTTTGCAACTGTTCGAGATGGAACAAAACTCTGAATATAATAATTGTTCAGTTTTTCTGTACCGAAGGAAAAACATAGTTATATTAAAAAACGAAAAGACGCGATTACTTTAAGGGTTTATTTCACCCCTCCAGAGTGAATTTGCGTAGAAAACAAAATTGCTCGTTGCATACTTCAATATACTCCAGATTCACACAAAGTTTCATTAAAATCAGAATTTTCGGGTTGGAAATGTTTCCTCGTAAGTGATAGAAAATTCAGAATCGTCAGACTTCTGGTGATTAAAATTGTTATAATTTCGAGCCGTGCGACCCTTGCCCCCGAAAAAAGGTTTAGAATGTTCCCTTTCACACGAAGCGAAAGGGTTATTTATGTTCTACTATTTCACAAAGAAAACCCTTCCACTGTGATGAGTAACAGAGTAAGGGGAAACGGTCCGTGCATGGTCAGACGCCGATGTCTCATCAAAACAAAATTGTAGAAATTTCTTGAATTACATCCGACTGTTGAATTAAAAAATGATAGCGAAGCGAGCTCATTAAAGCGTGGAAAATTTAAAAATATTAAAATGGAACGGTTGATAATATAAAATGCATGGTTAATTGAATATTCTAATCTGGTACAACCTATTTTACGGTACGTATACTTGAAGGTACTAAAACAAATGTTAACGCGCAGCATGTAGTAAAATTAATTAGCCCACGTCCGTAAAAGCATTCCTTTTCTCCCGTGTACCATTTTTGTTCGTCCCATTTTCCGCGCGAGCTCGTAAAGAAAAGCGCGCACGAGAAAACTGGAACTCTTCGGAAGTTCGGTGGAGAAACTAAAAGAAAATACGGACCATCTGCTCGACATAGGCGAAGAAATGTTTCTCGATCCTTTTTGGTTTTACTACGGTACCGTGCTCTTGACAAGTACTAATGCGAATTGCCTTGGCTGATCGTTGATTTTTCACGATACATCGTCCGTAAATATTTCGCCGATAAACGAGACTATGTGAGCCGACTGGGTCTCCAGTCCCTTTTCATCCAGTAACGTTTACCGGTATTAAAATAGTTCCTCTGACAATGGAATCTTTGTAGCTGCAAGCTTTTTCCCCGTGCCCAGTAGTTTCCTATTTGTTTATTCAAATTGGCTGGCTACGAGTCTATTCCATATTCGTAAACTCAACGGAGCCTGCACGTGTATACATTTGCACACATTTGGGTTTCAAAAAATAATTGAAAGCTAATTTCGTTCTGCTTTATAACGCAATATCAAAAATACATTTATGTTAGCAAAAGTAATATTTGGATTTTCAAAAATAATTGAAAGAAAAATTCGTCCTGCTTTATAACATAATATTAAAATTAAGTTTATCCTAGAAAATTAATATTTATGTTTTCAAAAATAATTGAAGGAAAGTTTCGTTCTGCTTCATAACGCAATATTAAAATTAAGTTTATCCTAAAAAATAGTAATCTGTAGGAGGCAGACTAGACAAATGACTTGGATTCAATAAAAGGGTTAGCAACTTTAATACCATTTCAATTGTTATTGTATTGGATAGAGTTATCCTTCCCCCTTTTTGGAATACAAAAGTGACGCCCATTTCTTTTCAAACGATACCTTTACTCCGTCAAAGGAAGCAACTAATCACACGTTTGCACGATGAAAGGACGAAAGAAAAGTTGCTTTGCTTGTTCCCTGTTGCCGAGATATTGTGTACAATTATTCTTATCACCGCTGCGGCCGAGGAAGACGAGGGTAGTTGGCGAAGGGTGCCAAGAACAAATGGTGGCAGCGGTCTTGAAGCTCGTTACAAGTTCGAGTTAGTTAATTTGTTATTTGCGCTCCGATTCTTTTCGTCCCTCCATTCATGTACATATACGTTTCACCATTGCCGCGAGCCTGACTTGAATTTCCAACGGGATTTAATTCATCGTTCCCAACTGGACTCGTTACAACGTTTAATGAAAATCCTTTTGTTTCGCTTTGTTTGTCTTCCGACATCACACTGGGCGCGAATGAAATTACAATTTTCCCTTTCGTTACGAACGGTCGGGTCCCTCTCTTTTGCCTCTGATAGGGAACGGTGAAATTGTTCCTCGTTTCGACTGATAAAATTTATCACGTTCGAGTGTAATGCGCGTGTACACGGAACGAGTGGTTTCGGAATTTCGATGTGCAGTCATTTATTCACGGCATTATTGTGACATGTTCACTATATTAAAATTTTTAGCATGCCTCGCACTTAGAAAATTGTTATTTAATGTGATAGTTTTGAGAGAATTCTGAACATGGAATCTTTTAATAACTTCGTTGGATTTGAGTTCTAGACCTGTTCTTTTTTAACAGTCTACATTGCTGTGAATAACGAATTTTTTGCAGTATAACCATTTCTGAATAATTCAGGGAAATAGATCACAAGTGTTGTTTAGTAAATTTCTATTTACACGAACACGAAATTCAAGAAGAGAGTCGTTGCTATTTGGAAATTTTTGTACGTAAAATTTGTAAGTTCTGTAGATATATATGCTACATGCTTCTACCTGCAGAGGAAAATTTTAAATTTTATGAATCTGTAATTTAAGAAATGAAGTATCTTCTTTTGCAAAAGGCTTTCATCACTGGAATTTGTAAATTTAATGTTTTGCGATCTAAAGAAATTGAATATGCAATATTTTCACAAACCTAAGTTACACATTAAGTTTTGTCAAGCATTTTCAACTTGAGAAATCAAAGAACATATTGATCAGACCCAGTTACACGTTCGAGAGAGGTTGCGTTTCTTCACTTTGTGAATTCTACTGCCAACGGTTCATCGATTCGAAGACATCCTTAAAGGAAACGAGATACGAAGAGGACGTTACTCGCAATTAGCAGCTAATAAATCATTGTTAATGAAGGTTCAATGAGAGAAATGTTTCTTTGACACCCTTTTTCCAGGCTGTAATGAATCTTGAAGTGGAAACTGTTGGCATTTCTACGGAAGATTTAATTAATTTTAACGTAATGATTACTCCCGCCGTAGCAGAAAGGAATTTAACATTATGCTGGAAATATTGAAGTGACTGCTGCTTTTACGTGCGACACTTCAACCTCGCCACGTGGACAATCCAATTTAATTAATCAAAGATCATGAAAAGGTTCAGTAGAATTTTAAGGAACATATCCAAAATTTTATAATTCCACACATATTTAATATTTCAAGTCACAAATTTAAATTTCGAAAATTTCATTACCCTCTTCTATACTACTCTTCAAATATGCACACTTTAGTTTCTGTAAACACTCAAACAACTTTCCCCCCGATTACTCCATTAATTTATTACTGACCACTTGCCAGCCCAACAACTATTGGAAACTCTCCAAATAAATGTACCTATCCTGCAGCGTTTCACTCCCCTTTACCATACTACCAACAAACTGTCACCGTTTCAAAACGTCGCCCATCGCTAACTACCAATCTAATCGAAAACCACGCAGTCGCGCGGAACGCGCGACAGAATCGCGTTAAAAGTCGGTAAGAGGGGCGCTAAGTAATTAAACAAGGCGCAAATTGTCCCGCAAGAATCTCCTTAAAAGCGGAGTTATTAAGGACACCCGTCCCACCCCCTGAAAAATAATCGTTCCCTTAATCGCGGGAAAATAATTAAAACATCTTTCGGCGAGCCCCCAGCCGATTAAAACCCTTTCCTTTTAAGCGGAAAATTGGATTACCGGAAGCAAGGGGTGCGGGGGAAGACGGCGAGATTAAGAAGTCCCCAAGAACTGCGGGAGCGTGTGAAAGACCGCGAGCTAAATCTCGTTTTAAAAAGCGTCGCGAGTGAGTTACTGGGCCCCACTTGCCGCGAAATTCATTGTAGTTTCATCCCCCTACGCCGAAAGTCTCCTTTATGCATGTGCCATCTACGCGCGCACGTGTCGATTAGACTTTTCAGAGGCAGAAAAGCTCGCTGGCCTTGGGAATATCCTTCAAAAATTCCTCCCCCGTCGTGCTTCCCTTAAACGACGTTTCAACGCCATCTACGAGGCGTTCCACCAGCAATCATATCAATTACACACGCGCGAGTGGAAATTAAACGTAGCTCCAGAGGGGGCAGGGGGAGAATATTTTTCGCGCGACGTGAATTAGTGCTGGGGGTGTTGCCTTAAGGAGCGAGGCTGATGATTTAGGGGCAATAAAGAACACCTGAAATTTCATTCTTTTGAGGAACGTTCCATCGTGGGGATTAGTTCCGGAAGTTGCTTTTTGAATCTTAACGTTATCTTACTTTGTGACTGTGAATCGTGTTGCTGCGATACAGAGTGCATTCGAAATCGTGGCACGACCGAAACGGAGCTGAATGCTTATGTAAAGATAAATCGAGAATGTAAAATAAGCTCTGTTTATACGAGACTTTGTTTTCGAGAAAATCGAGTTTGAAGATTCGGATTTGAAGTTTGGATTTGGGATTCGGCTTACAATGTAAATTACTTGATTACTTATTTTAGGTTTCAGCTTTTAGCTTTAATTATGAATTATAAATGTACACTGTGCTTCATAAATAAGAATGTGATATTTGGTAGTACTAAATACTTTTCACTGTTTTTATTTTCTGTTTTTAATTCAAAATAACAAATAAAGTAATTATGTTAGAGTTTGCCAATAAATTTGCAGCGTGTTTCAAAATTATTCCACACAGGGTAGGTGTTCTAATAATTATGTTATATTAATGCTTTCAAATTGCTTTACCTTTCAAGAATAACGACAAAGTACAAGTAGAATGTATCAAAGGGAAGTGGAATTACTAATGGCTGTTGGCGTCTCGGAGGGATACAAACAACGTTAAGAATTAATGGTAGGGGAAAGGTGGGATAGTTGATCAGCGGGGATACATGATCACATCAGTTTTTTACTTAATATATTGGCAATTAGTGCCTGCTGTCACGCTAGCGTGGTAATGTTTACATTATCGCAACACTTCACGTTGCAGTTCTATTTTGGGAGCATATAATAATGTTGTTATAAGCTTCGATCTTATTTGCAGGCAAAAAGTAAATATTTCGGTCTGCTTGTTCTTCCTCCTTTTCGAGTAAATGTTGCATTTTCAACGATTTGAAATATACTAAGTAAAAACGGAAATTTCGAGTCAATTAATGGTATTTATTGATTTATCTAAATATTTAAGGTAAGTTTAATTTTTCATCTTTTTCAAATCGAGTGCATTGAGGGATACATGATCAGTGTGTGAGGTGGGATACTTGAACAGCTGAAAATGCTCCAATAAAGAACCATAGAACGGCTAATGAAACAGAAAAATACGGCAAAGAAAGTGAGAAGGAAAATCTTTTCTTTATCATCATCTTAATCAGATGAAATCTAGGTGAAATGTCTTTTAAGAATGCATTTATGTTGTTTCATGTCATAGAGTTTAATTCTTCGGTTTCATTTTTTCAGTAATTCCTTCAAGTTTGTTATAGTTTACTTTCTTTTTATGATATTCCCTTTATTTCATGTTATTGACGAAGATAATAAATATTTTTTAGAATGTTAATATGTTATTTACTCTGAAAGTTCACTGATCAAGTCTCCCTAACCGTTTGATCAAGTCTCCCCTTTAGTGGGGGATACTTGTGCATAACGTCACTGCCAGAATATGTTGAAATTCTGTCATTAAAATTAGTTTTCAGCTCTCAAATTTGTCAAAGTATATTGAGAATACTCTAAGAATCACAACTTACATAATTAAATAGAAACAAAGCAAACCATTATTATTATTTCAATAAAAAAGCAAAACTGTGATCAACTATCCCACCTTTCCCCTATACATTGCTACTTAACTAGAGAGGTATGAGTTCGCGAACAGTTTCTTTGCACGCTCGGGAATTAATATTTACCGTGATATTGTGAAAGTAGCATTTTCGCTGTTCACAGTTTGATCGTTAACTCTTATTTGGGCTTAACGTTACTTAGTAAACTGCTCGTGGCCTGTTCACGAATAATTTACGACTTTCGTGTGTATGCGTGGCTCTCGAATGAAGTTGGCTGTTGGAAGCTTTTACATGTGCATGAGTTCTTTTCGCGCGTAAAGTGTAAACTGTGTAAGTACACTGTGATGCTATTAAGAGGCCGAAAATTAAACTGTCACTTGATTGATCACGTAATTTTCAGCAGAACTGTGTTGTAGCACGAAATTATTATTTCTCTGTGCTATTTACATACAGATAAAAGCTGGCATTCTTTTTCTGGCGAATAAATAATATTCTAAAATAAATTTCTCACTTGTTCTGTATTGGAGAAATATGTACTTTGACAGTTAAGTTCTCTCTATAAAATAATCCTCACAAGATATTTTACCTAATCTTCTTTTGCTGAGAAAATTGTTGGAGATACTATTTGAATTTCTTTACACGCGATGTTAATCTGTTGCTACTTGATACATTTCTTTTAATGTCCCACGTACTTCCAAACCCTCTCGTTTTCAATGTGGATTTAACTTTAGAGAGCAAGAAAAGCACTGACGAAGATAATTCAAGAGAATAGAGTATTCCCTTGTTTTCCAAAAAAACTCCATTAGCATTTTTATAAACTGAGAACTCACGTTGCCATACAACAGGTATCCGCTTCCTCTTCCCCTAATCTGCAGTCTTACTCAATGATTTCTTAATCACTGTCTGTTCTTATCCCACAAATTCCTCACAAGCGGCTAGCGTCACGAACTACCTACAATGTGTGGAACACAAAATTTGAATCGTAACTGAGCTCGGACAACAAGAGAGAAGTGTAGAGGGAGTTCCCTTAACGCCGGACGGCACCTAATACCGGACATTAGCTATATCTGTGACAGTTCAAACGCTATTTAGCTATTCTTTCGCGTAAACCGTAGAGGGGATAAAACAAACAACGATCACGTGTCGACATGGTGCAGTTCCTAAATAAATCCTAAATAAATTAATTGATTGTTTGGTGTGACGGGAATCCGGTGAATCGTGTAAAGTTTAGATTATTATATATACCAATATTCCTGGCTAGAAGACGTGTGAGTTGCGTTATTGTATCTTTTGGTAAGTATTTTTTTAATAACCTTTGTGTTTTGTGTAAACAGTGCACTGGTTTCAACAAAAAAAAATTTTTTCAATCTGTTCACTGTCCCCTGGTTCCGGACAGAACGTTGTCCCCTATTACCGGACAGTATAAACCTGAATCTTGTGTGTTCCTATTTGTATTACTGTTTATTATTTCGGTTTCAGTGTTTAAAAGATACACGTAACCATCATGAATAGCAAGAAAAAAGGTTCATGGGATGAAAATAATTTGAAACCTGCACTTCAGAAAATTCTGGCAAAAGAAATTAGCCTAAGAGAGGCATGTTCAAGATATGGTATTCCAAAAAGTACTTTGTTTGATAAAATAAAATGTATAAAATCTGGTAAAGAAATTACATTACAGTGTAAATTAGGTAGATTTGCCAAAACAATTCAGTGCTCAAGCTGCCAAAAATGGGCACACGAGGCTTGTGCTGATATTTCCGAATGTTCGGAGGATTATATTTGTGATCACTGTAAACTATATTGAGACTGTGTTGAGTTGCGTCAGTAATTTTTACTGTGTCCGGTACTAACTTAATGATTTCTCCAAATCGCATAATCAAGTTTAACCGTAATTTAAGTTAACTATAATGATAATATTGAATGTTTTGTTGTGTAATTTTGATTTCTCGTATTGTTATCTTTTAAATAACGTAGAATATAAAGATTAAAATATTATTTTTTTCTTCTTATTTAAGGAAAACCTTAAGCGTCCGGCACTAGGGGAATTCCCCCTACATCTACAAGAAACAAGATGGAACCCTGTGTTTAATACAGGCTTCCTTCGAATTACGATAGTGGACGCTCAATTAGCCCACAGAACTGAGGAAAGTGTCAGTCACCAGATAACGTTCGTTCATTACTTTAATCCACCCTTTTTTACAACACTTAACACAGGTATCTTGCTGCAAGAAGTTCCACTTCCCGCGCATCGAAGGATCCATTTAGCTCAAAGGCCGCGGTCTGCGCAACAATTCGCTTAGTTCGACAAACCCAGCTTTATCGACGACGCAAAAAAGTTCGCCAGCAGCTTAATCGAAGCGGAGGCCACGGAAGAGAAAGCGGGTTTTTGAGGCAAACTCTTTTACGTTCCCTTCGTTCAGCTCGCTGTTCTCGCCACGTAGGAGCCCTGGACGTTCTTCCGCGGTGGAACGCATCTCTTAATAGGGCGTACTTAACAGGCCACCATTTAAATAATTGCAAGCTTGCAAAAACCTCGGACGTTTCCTTCGATTTTTGCCTCTCCCTCGGGACTTTTACACACGATTAAGTCTGTGAGAGGATGCCTGGTACTGGAGGAAGCGTCGTCGATAGACGCATCACTGAAATTCGATTCGACGAATCTCTTTGTTGCATTCAGAAAATACAGGGAGAGGACAAATTAGAGATAAGTGAAGGGTCGATTTCTGGGTGAGAGAATAAATTGAAAATTTGGAATACGACGCAGTGTCAAGTTTGTAGAGTGATTGTGAGAAATGAAGGGGGATGGAACTAGAATATTATTATTTTGATAATTAATACACCTTCAAAAGTACATTTCATCCTCCTAATTTCGATTTTGATAACAAAGAAAACGGTACCAAAGTGGCTACTAAGTGGGAGGAATCAAGATCTTAATATCTTATCCTGTTAACTGCGGAAGACGACTTAACTCGTCATTGAAAATTCCCCTGAGCTCGAGAAAAACCAAATTTCATTCGTAAATAATGCATTAAGTCATACGTCGCATTTACTATGGACGAAATGATTCCATTTGCGTGCAATGATAACTAAGTGCACAATCTTAGGTGCAATAGTGGCGTTTCTGACTGAGAAATGTTAACGGGTTAAAGATGTAGGTACAATAAGTAGGGTATTCCTATAATAACAAAATGAAGTAATAGAATATATTTAAATATATTGAACTCTATTTAAAAAATTGCCCATTTCCGAATTTTCTTTTTCCCCAACACAGTAATGTACCGTTTGTCAAGTAAAGGCCATTTCACGCGAGACACTTCTGTAGCTCGCGATTGGTAACCCATACATGTTTACTCTCCAGATACACCTCTAATTTAAAAGAGGTAGTATTAATCACCAGCCGTAAAAGTGTCTCGTGTGAAAGGGGCTTAAGGGCCACGACCTGTGAAGCGTAACGCTACACCTGTTCGAGTGATATATCCTAAAGCGTCGCTACAGCGTTCCTATCGAAGCAACGCTTCGCGTCGTCGTTTTTTATTTTATTACTGATTTTGCGCAACTATCGCACGCTGCTCACGTCGCTGTCATACACGGTAGTTGTTGAGCGAGTTTTACAGCGAGTAAAACTCCGGTGCTTCGAGTCGAAACACTTTCAGCGGGGGTGCAGGGCACAAAGTGATACTTTAGGAGACAATGTAACTTTGGTTCGGAGTACTCCTACGGTACAGTGGCCTCGCGATAACATGTTCGAGTGCCAATGGACAATCTTTTCGCGACACCGAGTCTCTGCAGCTTTTCACGATTATTTGAATCCGAACGGGGTACGAATTGTTTCCTCCAAATAGGCGGACGCAATGGATTTGTTAACGAAAACAATTAACAACTGCTCGAATGCGCGTAGTAACAAAGACCAAATTGAAGTATTAGCAGTGTTGAAATTCAGTTGCGCCCACGTAGTTCAATGTTTCATCGCGTTTATGGTGTCGAATCTGGGATTTCCATGGGAATAAGTAGATTCCTGTGAGAATAAGAAATCGAAATTGCAGGAAAAGAAGATCGTCGTTTTTTTCTCTCTGTGGACAAACTATGATATAAGTGCTGTGACGGGGAGAATCTAGGAAACGCGGCGGGGAAATCTCGATTATCGTTTATCTGGAGGAGAAATAAGGATGGCTGCAGCGATTATTGGCTCGCCTTCGCGGGCAATTAATTTTCAGCGACATTTTTAGTAGCGAGTGCCGATTCTACGTGCCGTTGGCTAATCGATTCTAAAACGAGATTTCCAACGGCGATACGTGTCCCGCGTTGCAAAGAGAATGGCAAAAGCCACGCACGCGTGTAGGTGCAATTTAATCGCACGAACGCCCTCCATATTACGCGTTTCGCGAAGGAAACAAATTGGTGGCTCGATTTTACGAGCGTTCGACGCACGACGAAATAAGGGGCCGATGGGAAAAGTGGTTGAAAATTTAGCGAAATGTGAAGGAAGAGGAAATTTTCGACGGTGCTCGAAATAAAGTTTGAGATTTGTAGTATGATAACAGAAGTACGATCATTTATTTATGTGTGTCTGCGTCGCGTTGACTGCGGGGATTCATCAAAGTCTGATACATAAATAAAATTATTGGCGGGTATACAATATAAAATGTTGATGGCGAATTTTATTTTAACCATTACTGCAACTGGCATTTCAAAATTGTGAGAAATGCTATTACATGTGCGAAATGAACTTCTTAAAGATTTCTAAATTATTTATATGTGACCTGAGATAAGTATTGACAGTAGATGCTTTAGTAACCAAGGCTCGAAATCAACGTAAATAAGTCAAAACATAGAAATGGTTTCATATGATACAAGCTATGAAACTAAAAATTGAAAATGAGGCAACTCACTCTTTTGATTTCCAAACCATTAATACTTTCTCAAATCAAGTACGACCTGAGAAATCTTTGTCTACTAAATCTTTCACCAACTTCAACATTAGAAGGACTCAGAAATCAACTACTCTTAGATAAGATTGAATTAATATTTATCCCAATGAATTCGAATTGATTTGCACAATCGTTTTATCATTTTGACGAAATTTTGTCCAAAACTGTCCCACGCTTTTTGTTACAATTGAAAACATTATCCCTCGAAATCAGCTAAAATCTATTGATATAATTAGCCGGGAGTGTTGGCAGGTGAGCGCGAATATTAATTAAAAGAGGGTGCGAATGGAGGGCGAGGAGACTTTTTTTTTAGTGAAAATACACGTGTCTGGATGGGGATGATGAAGAATAAAAGGAGAGCAGGGGAAAATGTACGAGTAGTTCATGCCCGACTCTTCAACGGTCCTCGTCGTTCTACATTTTCCTCTTTGAACTAAATTCTTTGTTAATTATACGGTCGACTGCTTCGTCGTTAAATTCAAGCCTTGAATTGCACCGGGCTTCTCCGTCTGAACTCGCTCGCTCAAATCCTGTTACGGACGCCGACTTTTTATCTAACTCGATGGCGGGGCGAGGAATTTGCAAATTTTAAACGAACTACTGGAGTGATCGGAAACCGTTCTCAGAATTTACCAGAAGTAATTCTAATTATTCAATCGCGTGGCTCGTTGTAAAATACATTGCTGTAAAAACACTGGCCCATTCGTTTTCCAATAGTGCGATTATTTCCCGTTCAATTTTCGTGTGGATGAAGTTGGGCGAGATAAGGCAATAACCAGGCGTCCATTTTCGTTTGTAATAAACCGTCTTCGAGGAGGGCTTAAATTTGATTTTAAATTTAAAATTTCGTTAAAGCTTATGCCGAGTACTCGTGTTTCTCCGATGTCACGGAGGGTTTCGAGTATCCGCCATGATTCTTCGAAGTGAGCTTCTTCTGGGGGAGATAAATAAGTGACGTTAATCTTCGGCTGCTGGGTGTGGGAAGGTTCAATGTATTGTGAAGGTAATCCGGTTCAAATTAATTCGATACAATTATCGAAACGCGTGTTGTAATGGACTCGAGTTTGCGGTCATTGATAACGTTTCAAACGCTTTGGTAGTCTAGTTGAAACACTCAGGGGATTGGATTGGAGTACCTACGTACATTTCAATGCAGCAACCCGAGTACTTCGGATATCAGTGCTAACTAGTTGCTGCTATTTTAAAAAAGAAGTTGAAGTATTGATAGAAATCTCGCGAATAATGGTTAGTTATTAATTAATAACTAGCTGCAATTCAAAATGATCTTTCGTCCTCGTACATTTTTATTTGTCGTTTGTAGCTGTTGCAGTTGCAACCTGCGCGGAATTATTTAAAATCCCTGCAGGGTATAAATTGCACAGTGGATAATAAATGGGAAGGGAAATTACGATCATTTCATGTTCCAATTACGGAAGAGCATTTTACTTGAAGATAAATAAAATCAGCTACTCAATAATGAATCAACGTCACTCTTCGCGAGCTTTTGCTAGATATTATTTTCATGCACTTGTGTCGCTTCTTTTCATATGCATTTAGATTGTTATTCAATACTTAATATTCTAGGTGAATGGTATTAAAATTCATGCTTGGCATTTAGTATTCGAATTGATATTGGGGTTAAAAAGAGAAAACCCTCGAATCATTTTAAACGCAACATTCACACAGAAATGTTCAAAAATAGGGGAACATGCGAGTAAATTAATTACCTAATAAAAAGCTTCAATTTATTGAGAATAATCCTCCTTTCCAGCTTATCGACATGGAGAACTCGTATAACAAAATTAGAGCGACATGGTCCAATCATACCTATATCATTCACAGGGATCAACTTACATTGATTTCTGAAATTTCTATTGCATTTTTTCAAACTAAAATTCCCCATTTAGTATTACGACGCGATACACCTGTAATTTTTATTACATCACTCGAACATTTCACATCTTGCCGCTTACACCTTCCTTAACATTACAATTAGAGAAATACATTATCAAAATCTTAGCCAGAATAATGACGATGCATACACAGGTTGGTTCGCGTAAATTTAAAGTGAAGCCTACTATTTTTCTGCCCCTGTCTGCGTCACCTCAACTTAATGCTTCCCGCAGCGTGAATCTCCACTAGGGTGGAGGGAAATTTGTTGCTCGCGAGGCTGGAACAAGTTGGCGAATTAACACATCGATTGTGGCCGTCCAAAACTTCCGATCGGTCCAGAGCTGTGTACAATCCTCAACGAGTTCTCGGGCGGCGAACTTTCTTGCCGCGATCGGCCATCGACGTCGATACGGGAGAGAAACGGGGCAGGAAAGTAAGTGAAACAGCACGGGAAGCGGCGGATAATCGATGCATCGTGGCGTGGATTTAACGCTTACAATTACTAGGCATTAGCCCGCTTCGGAGTTGCGGCTTTTGTAACTGAATTGAAGGCTGCAACATCGTGGGAAATATTGCCGCTGGGAGGCTGTCCCGTGCTGTATCGTCCTTCTATAAATATTGGACAACGCTGCTCGTTTAATGGCGAGTGAACGAAGTTTCTCGAGTAAGAGGATTGCGAAGATCTTCTTTTCATTGCACTTCCAACGAGTGGCAAGTGCAGGGTTAAGGCAAGGAATTTGTGTTTTGGTTTGAGTCTGTCACGTGTGTTATGGAGAAGATAATTATAGATAGGGTACTAATGCAATCCTGTTCATAAGTTACTGGATATTTGCTTATTTTGAGCAAATTGATTTTTTATTGGAATATGGAAACGAGGTTCTGAAGTGGATTTTTTAGTAGTAGTAATTATAATTTATTACCCAGCCACGAATAAAGGAATATAATTGTCTGAGATTTTACTAACCACCGAATCGAGAAGGAAGAACTCGATTGGCGTAAAATGCAGTCCTGTGTTCGGTGTAACGAACCTTGGTCGAAATTCTAGGAACGGAGCGGTAACAATAAATTTCCCCCAAGCGTAAACTACACTTAGATATCTCTGGTATTAAAGCCATAAAAGTCGTGACATATGTGTAACGTTGCGTGACGCAGGCATCGCGACGCAGAACTAATACAAACTTTACTACTTCCACGCTAGAGTTGGGTCTGACAAAGAATGAGTCATACTACTGGAGCGGTACATAAAATCTTTAATGCGCCCGAATAATTAAAACATGAATTTAATCCCGTTGTTTCCCTTCCACCATGGAACAGCGCTGTAGTCGTGTTTCCGTAAAACAAGTTCGTTACAGTCTGCAATAAAAGTCAACGCTGTTACTGCTGTTATTATGGACATCGTAATTTTTCATTCCATCGAAGTGTACCTTGCAACGTGAAATATCATGTTGCGTTCCTTCTACTGTATTTTAAACGAGCCTCGCTTGTCGTACCATGCTGAGGAACAGAAAGTTCGAAAATTGTTGAAACTGTTTGAATTTGTTTGGAATTGATGATTGAAAAAATTTTTGATTTTAATTAACTTCGACAGCAAACCTCTGCAACTTTTTCAATCGCTTAGCAAAGGCACACGGTGAACTTGTTAATGTATTCTTATTTAAAGTTACTTATTACGCAAACATTGTAAGGGCCGATGAAAGTTCGAATTTTTATCGGAGATTGACAGTTTCTTAAACTGCGGAATCGATTGCCTCAAGTTTCCGATTTTAATATATTAAACCGACGCAAGTGCGATCGTCGTGGAATCTATTCCAATTACATGAAATATTTTGTAGAAATCATTTAGATTTGGTGTGACCAGTATTTCCAGAATATTCTGTATTAATTCACTGAATATTGTTCGTGATTATTTGAATAATTGTTCGTGGCGATCGCTCAAGACCGTTCCGATTATTTTTTAGGCTAATCGTGTCGCTGTATTTATGAATTCATTTAAATTCATTTGTATCGCGGGCACGATAAATTGAACCAGTTACTCGGCCGTATTTACGATTCATTGTATCAAAGGACGAATTTGAATATTATTTTTTCAGATACGTAGCCCGATACAACCAGGTCCGCGGCGGTAGTTTCGAGTGCACTTGCTGCCTCTCCTTTCAGATACCGCGGTATCACTGCAGCGTATATTTTCATTGGCGTAGTTCATCCGATTTTATCAGCTTCCGACCTAGAAAGGGCTTTCATAGGCACTTAATTCTTCGCATTTGCGGGGCTCGAATCAACGTACGATCTCTTCGTGGCTATTTGAAATTGAAGAGTACAGTGGAATAGCCTTTTCAAAGTCTCCATTGTTTCATTGAATTTAATTCCTCCCCTAATGTTACGCTCTTCACTCTTCTTAACAGACACTACCAATTGATGCAAATCCGATAACAAATGGGGCAGCTCCAGATTTGAAAAATTCGCCAAAAATAGAAATAAAAAATTATCAATTGAATAACTACTACTTATTTAGTGAAGAAATATATTTTTCAATTAGTGATCTCTTATCAACGTTAAGTCACAGCAATAATTCTATAAACAGTTTTTCCAGATTTACTCTAAGCTGGTAAAGATGGAGCTGCACCCCTCTTACTGCAAGGTCCTTTATTCTTTGCAGAACATCTAACACTGATCTCCCATATTAACCTTGCACCCAAGAAACTGCACAACTTCTAAGTAGTCACTTCTAAAATTCAAAATCAAATTATATCTCACATAAACCTTATAAATGAAAATTCCAATTAACTTTAATGTAAACCTGATGGTGATATTACGATGCAAAAGACTGCTACAAATCGATTTCCCCAATACAATTAATTTAATCCAAAACCATCGACAGAAGTCACCTCATTTCCTTACGAAACGCACTATAGACATCTATCCACCCGTTTCTCCTTATAAATTGAGGCGACTCGCGAGCGCCTTCAGTCACGACTACTGGGCGTAAGGTTGCAATGAAAAGTGTCTCGAAGAGAAATCCCCGAGTTTCGGATTCGTGGCAGATCTTCGGGGCACTTCCACGCCGGAAGGATGGCGCGGGCTTCCGCGATAAAAATTTGCAATTCCGTCTAGCAACGTGCCACGGTCCGCTCCCCTATTCCGACGTCATCCCCGCGCTACGACCGCGAGGAATTTAAAATCTTTCTGGACAGTGCACGCGACGGCGAACTTCCGTCACGGGGAGAACTTTCGCGCACGCTTTTTCTCGCCCCGCTTGATATTACGGGGGCGGCTCGGAAGTCGACGTACGCGGGCACACGTTCGCGGATTTCTGTCGCCCGAATTAGGCGCCGCTTGGGTGAAAGGCGGCAACAATTGTCTCGCAAATTGGCCAAGCGGCTCCCTTAATTCCGAGGGCGAACACTGTGGTTGACGCGAGGCGTTTTAATGACTTAATACCGCGCCAGGATAATAAGCATCGCTCATTTGCGCGGCACAATTAGCTGGTGTTGTGCTATTATTCGCAACGTGATGTTCTTCGAGTTCCAGCGGCAGGCGGAGTGAATAATTTCTGGCAGCGTGGCGGGTTTGACAGTGGCTTTTCTCTGGGCCGACCTGCTTCCTCGGTTTTGTAAATATTTTTTACTTTTTCTGCACGCCCCCTTTTGTTTGAGTGCAGCTGATTGGCGCAGGCTGTTTCGGTTGGATTGAAATACAATTTTCGGAGCACTGTGCACTGCCGTTCACAAATATTAGGATATTGTATTTGCACGAAATGCGATATTTGGCGCAGAATGAACACCTCTCACTGCTTTTATTTTCTGGCTTTCGTTTCAAATACCAAATGGAGTGAAATTTGGTAGAGTTCTTCAATCAATGTGCAACATTCTACACTATTATTCCACGCGCGGTGTGTCACGAAGGTTCGGCCACTGTGTGTTGCTTCAGAAATGGTTTATTATTTCAATGGATGATTTGTTTTACCTTTTTTTATTTGTAATTGAGTTTATGTATTCCTTTTTAAAATTTGTTACGGTTCGGACGGGGTACAGAAATCGTGAACTCGGATTTTATTTTATTATAATCTGTTTTAATAGTAACAATGTGCTAGGGCCCCTTAACCACCCTCCGGGTGCGCCATTGCCTCGCACCGCCATTCATCAACACAGTCGAGCCAGGCCGAGGACCTAAGAACACAGAAACGAGGGTAATTAAATACCGTTAATAAAACCACCCCCATACTCATTCGCGATGTCTGGAGGAACCACGCCGTGAAAGAAACTGAACACGGTGGAGGTGGGCTGGCGCGTATCGAGCGGCGCCGGCGATCATAAAAGGATAAGGAGACAATCAAGAAGAATAATACAATTCCATTTAACAGTGGAACGCCGGCGTGTAAGCGTTTCCTGCCCCGTTCTCGGGTCCGCGAAAGTGCGGCGGCGTGCTCGAAACGCGACCTCACGGGCGCACCCTGTACCCCACGGATACCCTCGTAAAACCAGCCTGTATCGTTTCGCTCATTAACTCGCCTCAACAATGAGCGTGGGTGTCGGCGTAGTACGTCGGGATCCTTTCAACCCCCGCCTATCCACACCCTTCTAGTAGTGGTAGTGCGCATACGCGGGCGGCCGCCGAGTGAGGCGGTTCGCGCGTAAAATCGCGCGGAGCGGTGTGGCAGGCAGTCGCGCGTAATACGTCGCGGGGTGCGGTTCGTCGTGTTCTCTCGCCCCGAGAGGCCCAAGGACTTCGTCCCGATCGTTGCACGCTCGTCACCCTCTGTACAGTGCCGCGGTACGCCCCGCCGCTCTGCGTTTCGGGGCCTCACGCGCGACGGGCGCCCCGCGAGCGAGCGCGCGCGCGCGCGCGCCTTCCATCGTTCTTTCGGCATGTGGCGCGTGTGACTACACAGGCAGGGATGTGCTCCTCCACGGGGGACTTGGGTGTCTTCCTGCTGCTGGCACTGACGCTGTGCCAGGGCCCCGGCCGCGTCCTGGCGAGGAACGACAACTGTGAGTAACCAACGCCGCCAACTTTCCGCGCCGCCCTACGATTCAACGGCCGGCGATTCGCCTATTCCCTTCGGCCGAGGGGAGCAGATCGATTTTCCCTTTTCGGTCGACAAGTGGTTGCGAAAGTGATAGGCCCCCGACGCGCCAGCGTGTCATTGCTGGGTGTGCGGCACGCTTTACTTTCCTGGGGATGCTGGTCCGTGGGGGGGGGGGGGGGGGGGGGGGGGATTTAATTGTCCTGGAATCGAACGGTGGAATTATTAGGCTGCGGTAATGTGGTTTATGGGGTGAAGGGACAGTGCTATGGGGGTTCAGCTGCTTGATGTTCGAATGCGAAATGTCTTGCAGTTCGGTGATTCTTGATGATGGGGGAAGGATGATGCGCGTAGAAGGGGATCCTCGTTTTGAGGGGTTGATTGGGTAATGTGGAATGGGTTCTTTTGAAGATCGTGTTCTTTGAGATTTGGGTTATGAGCAATTTATAAGTACGAAGCGATGGTGGTGCTTAACGGTACGACACTTGGTGACTCATCTTGCACATATTTAGGGTGGTGGTCAACGTTTCTTTTCCCGACATTGCCCACGTACATGCAACCCACCCTATCTGAGGGAGGAGGGAAAGGAGTAGGGATAAACATATAAGAATAAGTTTTATAGATGTTACTTTGATTACGAGCATCGCTCTTGCGACCTGTTAATCATCATAAAACGCTTTTAGAATAAGTAGATTATTCACTACATGTGTGCGAAGTGATACTGTTAATCTTGTACCAAAATGAATAAAAAATACCAAAAAAAAAAAAAAAAAAAATAGTGTGGTGGTCAAAAGAAAGTTTAATGGTGATATTTTTATTGATATCAGTATACTGTTTTGGCGAATACTTTTGATCTATACGATATAGCTGATTCTAATTACATTATATTTATGGTATTTTTGATATTGTGAGCTGCCGCTTGGCAACCACTGAATCTAAAATTTGATAGATTGCAGGGTGGGATCACGTTAGAATTCTGATTAAATGAATCTGATGATAAGTATTAGTTTCTCGGGTGATGGACTGACTCTTCCAATGATGTTAGGCTACCTATATAGTATTTTGAAATACAGAATTTGAACCAAGGTTCTTCTACCTTCTTTACTATAAATTTTCTCTATTTCCTTCTCATTTTCACGTTCAGAATATATTGGCACAGTTTGACCGTTTAATTCTGGGACACTTGGTATTTCAGTTCGACCTGACATATATTGGTTTTATCTTTCTCCGACTCTCGGTGAGAAGTGGAGCATTTTTATCTGTCTATCGTGAACCTCGAGTTTCTTCTATCTGGTGATTCGATATGCTAGAACTTTGATTAAAAATGTAAATGTAATTGGAGAGATAGCGGGAGATCGAAGGGGTCACCAGTGTCTGCAGTGGACTTATTACTAAAGGGCAATTATATTATTCATATCTCTCTCTTTGCGTTAGAATCATTAAAATGTCCCTACTTGATTATTTATTGAATAAACGAATAACAGTAGGCTAGCTTGAATTGCATAAAGAAATTTATTTTCTCTTTAGTTTGTTGACCTTCAATGTAAATTATTGTAAATATTTTGCAAAATTGGAGTCAATCGCTCCACTGGACAAACGAATTTAAATGAAACATCTTACATTACGATATCTATAATAGGTTAAAATAGCCATTCTTTTATTCCCATTTAATAGGCTGCTTCTATTTCAGCCCGTTTCCTTTTAGTCCATTACAAATTAAATACTATTGGTACTAATTTTAAAAAACAAATCAAATCAGAATATGTAGTAACTTATTCACATCAGACAAAATACATCCTCCGCTAGTGATTCCAAGATTATATTAGTATCCATCGTGTCTTACATTTTTTATTCTAATTCCCATCCTAGTCAATGTCAAATAAAACAACGTAGATCCCTAAAACCTGTGTTCTTGCGCCACTTCGTGCCCGTAGCTCGTGTTAAACTCAGAAAGGAGGGAAGTTTTTGTTTCGTGCAGGTGTGTATATGTGTCAGTTCGTGTACACGTACTGAAAGTTACTTGCCTGCTCCAGAACGAGGCAGTGTGGCGCGATATAGCCTCTAGTTTCCCGAACTTGTCCTAAATCCACGCTAGCTCACAACAAAATATCAGAATTTATACCTGCAGAAGACTTTGTAGTAGAAACTTCCACGTAAGATTTTAAACACTCTGAAACAGTCTATGAATTAATTTCACCACGTTCCATGCTACGTGGCTGACCAATGACCCATCGTAGGTATTCACCGGAACTGCAGCTTTCATCTAAAGGAAACAAGTATTTTTCAATTCAATGTTGAAATTAATATAGCGAAAATAGAAGATGTAATTAAGATAAATTTAACACAATCACTGTAATGATTACTGCTCTATAATTGGATATTGCAATCTACTTTACTCGTCACTTTTCACGATTTTAATCGAGAATCTGAATTAAGTGTTAGTGATTCTGTACGAATATTCGATTATGAAGAACAATAATTGACCCATATTTAGGAAACAACATCTATCACTGCCCACTCTTGCCAATATAACATAATTCTCTTTCCCTCTCCCTATGTATATACAGTGGCGTACTCAGGATTTAATCTTGGAGGAGCCGAGTTGAATGGATAAAACTATTTTTAATGCAAATTCAATAAAATTCATTAGGTGATTATAAAAATTTATTTAAAGAATAAAATTTATTTAATCTTGGGGGAGGCGAGTTGAAGGGATAAAAATATTTTTAATGCAAATTCAATAAAATTCATTAGGTGATTATAAAAGTTTATTTAAAGACAAATATCCTGTTTTATTTTCTTTTTACAAAGCTCCTTCTGTAGGGGTGCCAGGGCACCCTCTGGATGCGCCACTGTCTATATGTATATACGCACTATTAGATGATATTTAGTATCTAAAAACTATTTAATTCTAAAGCAAGTGCAATAAAAGTTCCGACGCGGGTCAAAAGTGACGCGACATCGCCTTATCTCATCGCTGTTTACGTTCGACTGTTCGAGGGTTAACTACACAGTTCCATCGTAGATCAATCGTCGGCTAGAGTGTCTCGCACGCGAATTTTCCTCGGCCATTGCAGCCGAGATCGCAGTATTTCATGGCCGACAAAGCGTTTTGGCCATAGTGTAGCCACGAGCCAATCCCAGCGCGATCTATTCAACAAGATTTACGGTGCTGCGTCCGCGACGAATACTTCCGAAGCGATGCCGAGATATTTGTAAGCGCATTTGCATGTATGATCATCCGTGGGACGTCGATCTCATCGAGAGGCATAGGAGGGAGGGCGGTTAAAATATTCGTGTCTGCACGTGGGGATCGCGTCGTTGAAATTGCAAGGATCTGGGAGCACAAATATCGCTCGACGGAGCACTGGATTCCAATGATGGGTTCGCTGGAAATAAAAGGGCTCGATCGTACGACAAATGGCCCTTGTAGAGCAGAGAAAACGGTTGTTGCCTCCTCGTAAGGTCCTCTAGGAGATTGTTCCTCTAGTCGGATAGTGGAAGACCGTTTGGCAATTTCTTTTGTAACTTTGCAAGCTCGCGATGAGCACGACACCGATGGCCTATATTTGGGGGCTTGATGGCGAGGTCGCTAAAAGAGTTTAACGAAATCGCGGGAGAGGTAGATTGTGTGCAGAGCGTGTTCCGTATGTGGGCACAAGTGGGGTGAGTTTAGCACAGGGAAATAATGAAAAGTATTCTCGTTGTAAATGGAACATGGAGCGGTTTTATTTTGAGATTTGGAAATGTTGCACTGGAAGTGTGATGAATGTTTTCGAACTGCGTTCTGATTTTCGTACTCATTGGATTTTAGTCTTATATTATTCAAGGTTCGTCGTGGCCGTATAGAGCAGCTGTTTGAAAATTGTGCAGCCTGTGGTATATCAAAGATGATTATAAATGGATTTCTGTTTGACCATTTGGCAGATTAATTGGTCAGTAGGATATTTCGATCTGATATCCATTGATTCTTCTTTTATACATGGGACTTAAGTTACTTAGAACGTCATTTTGAGATTCAGGAGTTAGTGGTTACAAAAGAGATTAATGAAAAATTGAGTAATTTTGGAGAACCTTCATTGACCTCTTTTTATTATTTCTTGTTACACACGTACATCATCATCTGTTCTCTTTTCAGTTTGGTTGAGGTTTAAATATTAGTTTTCCCATTCAAGTGCGACACGAGAAATTTTCATATCGCGTCAGTCTATATCTGCCAACATGTTTCACGTATTACCCACTGCTATATAGAATATTCAACTGGCTTAACGTCAGCAGACCGTTATTGGAAATATCTCGACTGGAACCATTTATCCTACGTTTCCCTGGCACTGTGTGTTAATCGACTAATATTATTGTGAAATATGTAGGACGAAAATTAATTATGCAAAACACAATGGGACTCCGGCTTCGCGTGATGAAACGGTGAAACGTATCGACGTTACGTTTAGAAATATTCTATTCTCTATTACGGTTTGTTTCGTCAATATTCGAATGGTGTTTCGATAGTAAATCTTGTTATAAACATTTAGATATGTTCCTGTAAAAGAAGAATGTTGATACATAATTTGAAAGAAAAGTTTTCATTGGTTTCGTAGATTAATTAAACGCAATGTTTAAAATAAGTCCACAATATTTGTCGAGGCTCTGTGGTATCATTGGAGGTTTAGCTTCTTCAGTCACGAAGCCCAAGACGTGAAGTTTATTTTAAATTATAAATTTAATTACGTGGGCAGGTTGAGCGCAGCACATCTTTCCCCGAGTTACTTAATTCCCGCTAATGAAAGAAAACTTTCCCCATCTAATAATTCTTGTTATTTCAACAATTACGCGACGTCGTGAAATATTTCTATTAATCACCGCGAGTCTTCAACTTCGTCCACTCTTGTCAGAGAGCGCTTACTCGCTGGGGGTTTTTCGCAGTTTGGATGTAGGTATTAAAAGCAACAAAGTCGCTCGGTTTAAATAATTTCAGCTCGTCCTGTACTTAATTCGCAGAGGAAGAGAATTAAGTCGCTTTAATCAGAATTGCTTCTAAAATGGAGCAGCGTTAGTCAAGGATTAAAGTAGGGGAGACCGGGGCTAGTTGACTAATTTTTTACATTTCTAATTTTTATAAATAGACCATTAGTATTTTGTTGACTTACTGCATACCAAAAGTTTCCAAATTTCGTTAGGTATACAGGCATAATTTTGAAAATCGTTTTAATTGAGTCTAGGTTGTAGTTTTTATTGTATTTAGAGTAGTGAGACGAATAAGTCAACAGACCCCGGCTACGGGGTTAGTTGACAAATATGATGGGGTCAGTTGACTTGACATTTACTTTTCAGTTTTAACCCTTTGCATGCGAAAGGTGTATATAAACGCTGTCACAGTACATCAATATAATGTGAAAAACGTATATATACGCTGCCAAATCCATCAATATAGTATACGAAACGCGTACATATGTATACTACAACCAATAAATTTTTTTATTTTCTTTTCACTCCTCCACAGTGTTATTTTTTTTTTATTTATTATCATGGTCTAAGATACTGTAATTATTTTGTACTGGTTTGTTATGGTCTATTTGGAAGGCCTGAGAGTTTGGAGGGAGGATAGGGTGTAAAACTGGTAGGGGTGAGTTTGGAAGGATTTGTGGTGGAGGAAGTGGACTTGAGCAGCTAAACTCTTTGCCTCGACCGCATCTTGAGGATAAAAAATGCAATTATTAGTAGTATTCCTATGCTTAGTCAAGTAACCCCGTCCGACATTGTTAACATGTTAAGGGTCGTACGTACAAAACCTCCACGCACCGGATAAAATAAAATACCGTAAATTATAGTCAAGGTATCAGGTTTCCACAAAATATTCATGAAATAACATCAAGCAGTACTTAGTGGACAAAAATTCATAAATAGTCGAAACGAAAATATTTACTTCCAGCCGACCTTTTTAGATTTTTCATTCTCACTGACAGAACACGCAAGTTTTTGTCACGGCGACACATTAAGTGGCAAGCTGGTCATTCATATGCTCCAATATTGCGAATCGCAGCATAATTTATTCCATAATACAAGAATTAAAGGGAATTAGTCAACTAACCTCGTTGGTCAACTAGCCCCGGTCTCCCCTACTGTCGTTTATGTTAATTTTTACAGCTTTACTTATTATTTCGTTCAGAGTATAAACACGGTGAAATGTATCTTTCATTTCAAGCGTAATACCACTTTACATATTCATTCATGTAACATCTATTATTAAAACCCTGCTTTTCGGTCCAAAAATACTTTGGGTCCAATAAATTGAATATTCATTGACCCAGCTGTTAACATAATCATTCGCAATTTTGGTAATTATTAATATTGTTGCTACTACAAAGCTGTTATTCTTTATGATTATTACATGACGTTTCTAATTCTTCTTCCCGAAATATATCGTGGAATAATCATCATGAGAAAAGTGAGTGTTCTCTATCCCAGAATTCCTTTATCCCAACAATCGCATCCCTCTATTACTTCGGATGCTGGAGTTTCTACAGTATTTATTATGAAAATATCCACCGAAGAATCAGCACAAATGCCATATAACATACTGCCCGAGCCCTGGACCATAATTTCCCCATAAATCCACCATCAATGAAGACGCTAGAAAGGTCAATATCCCCCATACTGCGCGCTTCGCCTTAATTCTCTCCTCTGTAACTAAAAAAGTGCCGCTCCTAAACGATTACAGCCCGCCGCGTCCAGCAATGAAGCCATTCGTCTGCCTCACCAGGTGTGGCAGCTCTTCCTTATTTTCCTCCGCGCGATATGTAATTCCATCGTTTCGTCTACGCGCGCGCGGGGCGGCGAAAGGCACGGCGGAGGAGAAGCTCGCTGGGAGTCCTCGGAGCAATATGCCCGGTCGCGTCGCAATCAGATCGCTTGGATCTCGGGAGCGATATCGCGGCTGGGGCCGTTTTCTTGGCGCCGATCGACGCGCGGCACGGTGTCGAGGCGGGCGGCTCCGAAGTTTTAAGAGCATCCCCGTTATGCAGCGATAACATTGTTTCTCCGTTCTACGGGGCGTCGTTGCTCCGTACGGGCGATAAGATCGGCGGACGGTTCGAAAGAAAACTTTCTTGGCGCGGCCCGAAGCCGCGGGCCGAGTGGAGGAGCGGTGCTCGGAGCCAAAGTGCTCGCAACTTAATATGATAGCGCTCGGTTGCCGCTCAGACGAGCCGTGGTGCGCTCGAAGAGAGAGTAATATTGATCGACGGAGCGGGCTTACATCGTCCCAAGAGGGCGAGGGCCGACGGGGGGGGGGGGTGGTGGCGGGTTGGGGTGGTGGGAAGGGTAGCGAAAGCGAGGGAGGGTCGCGCTCGAGGGTGCCACAGGAAGGAAGGGAGGAAGAGTGGCGAGCCAACGGGGCGTAGGAGGGGTCGGAAGGGGGTGGCTGTGGCGGAGGGTCGTAGGGCCAACGCGCACGACCATGGCCAAAGGGTGGCCTCTCTTTCCTGCCTTTCTTTCTCCCTTCTTTCTCCCTTCCCTCCACCTTTGCCGCCCTTTCTCGCCGTCCCGTCCCGTCCTCCTCTCTCTTTTTTTTTAATTCCTCTCCTCCCCCGCTGCTCCTACTTCATCCCTCCTCACCTGGTTTGTTTTGCACGCGACTTTTCGTGGAACCCCCAAGTTCTTTGTAGTTCCATCTCAAAGTTCCCTTTTGAAAGGCCGTTTCTTCGTACGGCGCTAGGCTGATTTGATTTTTTCCCTTTTCCTTCCTCCACTTTCTTTCTCCTTCCCGCTCGCCTTTCTTCATCCGCGCCATCTCCCTCTGTCAACTGCCCTCCTCCACCGCTCCTTTTTCTCTCTGTCCGTCTTCCATTCGCTTAGAGAGCGTCGGTTTTCTTTTTCCCAGTACGACGGAACCGTTCGTCACCTGTATTTGCTTTCTGGAAATTCGATAGTCTCGTTTCCACGCGAAACTGCTTTAGGGGGGGTTAGGCTCGAGGGGTCGAAAGGGCGCGATGCCCGTTCTGGGGCACGTTCGTTGTTCCGTCTCGTTGCCGCGGGTTAAGGCGGACTTTTATGGGAAGGATTTTCCACGAGCTTGGGGCCTCGCGTTTCGGGGGTGGAGTCGACGTTTCGGGGACGGCGCGCTGCGGATTTATGCGCCGCGTCATTAATATCGGCAAATACTGTATTTCTGCGTCGATTATATGTCCCTCCCTGGCACGGTCGTGAATTATGGCCGGCCACGCGTGTCCATCGACCTTGTGCATTAAACGTAGAAAAGATGCAACGCTAATAACTGTAACGGACGTTTCATAATTCCAGGTTGTGTCGGCTGCTCGCTGATGCTTCGATGCACTAATCGCTGGATCTTTCGGCTCGCACGTAACTAATAAAATAAAATGTTTGCTGTTACTGAAAATGCTTTGATATGCTCGATTGAAGAGTGAATCTCAGTCGCATAAAAAAGTGGTAGGAAAATATAAGGGAGGACGAGGTTGTTCGCGATAAAAATGTGCAAGATTTGCGAGCAATTTGGTAGCGTCCAGTTGTCAAACTTGTTGGATTTGGGGTACTATATAGTATGAGGTGGTGGGTAGACAAATTTTGTAAAAAAAGTAGGTACACAAGCAAATCTTTGATGACCTATAGACGGCAGTATACAGGGTGTCAGCAAAGTGGTGGTGCAACCTGAAAGAGTGTGATTGTACATTTAAAAAATGTAGGAGAACATGTGATTGAAATCTTTGTTTTTAGATAAATGATTTTGATTATTTCGTGACTAAGAACTGGCAAAATGCAACACTACGTGTAGTACAATTGTCGAAACTGTATAATAGCTTTTTTCAATCCGAGCATTGTTTCCGAGAAAATCGATTTCAATTCTCTTGTTAGTCAAGCGCACGCACTCCCGACGGATTTTCAAACTTGATTTTCTGAAAAATCCTGAGAAAGCTAAGTTTCGCCCGAAAAAAAGTTATTGTACAATTTCGACTTAGGTATCACTTCGCATAAGAATTCATTTCTTCTAGGTGGCATTTGCACCTTCACTGTTGCAATCAGCTAATTTCTCAAAATTTTCACAATCAATTTTCTCGGAATCGAGGTCTTTTAACAAAAGATATTATTCCACAGTTTCTACTTATTTCTCCAAGGAGAATCACCCTTTTCCAGCGACGACTGGTAGAATGCCACGTTGATCCCCCCATGCACGCTTAATTATTTCCTGCAAAATTCATCGCAATAAAAGAAACATTATTGCGAAAGTTCCTTCACCCGAACACACGATCCCATCGGCACAGTTAACCATCTGTTGCTGTAATTCTATCGGAACGCAGCGCCCCGTTCCGCAGCTCGTTGCCCGGATTCTTCTCAATTTACAAAATGTTGGAAAGCGCCCGGGGAGCCGCGGAAGTCAGGCATGCTTCTTCCCGTGACCTCCGACGCGTTGCACAGTTTTATCGAAAATCTTGCCAGAGTTCCCCGAGAATGTTCCCGGCCCACATTCGGGCCAGACCTCGCAGCTGCAACCACGCCGTCCGGAAAACTATCTCACGGCTGTACTTCCCGATGGCCCCGAGCAACACGAGCGAAAACTTTTCAATCGAGTTTCTTCATCCCCTCCTCCACACCCCCGTTCTCTGATTCGAGGCTTTTATTTTCGCGTCGGGCCAATCCGGACCTAACCCTGGCAGCCGAAGGAACACCGATTTCGAACCGTGAAGCGGTTGTAACGAACTTTTCTATCGAATTTGGGAATTAATTCCCTCCTCGCTCACAGTGATTCATTTGTTCGCCGGTTTATACTACGGTTTGGGATATCGCGAGAGGGGGCAAAGACGCGCGATAAGCTGGAGGAATTTCACGAGTGAAAAAATAGGAGGTGTACCCCGTTAGGACCAAGCTTGGCGGAAATTGCGGAATATCTCGTCCACGGCGAATAAAAACTTTTTCCCGTCTATCTATCCGTGTACCGACACTACTCCATATCCGGCCAGATTGGCTGGAAATTGCATTCATAGATCTGGCTTGCTTCCAAGGCGTGAAAAATCCCGAAAAATCTGCGCGGAATTTTTAAATCAAGCGGGCGGGGGTGTACCGCACCCGCCGTTCGTGGTACACAGAGGATCTCGTGTTCCGGCTGACTAATTGAAGATAATACGATCTGTTTTATTAAATTCCTTTCTCGTACCGCGGACTTTGACGGATTAGAAATTTTATAACTAGGTGCTTCGTGTGATATATGATTAACGAAAAGGCAGTCGGATCCTGTGTCAATGGCAGGGGGATTAGTTCACTGTTACGTTTCTTTAAATGCAAATGATGCACGTCCTCCGTATACAGAATACGAAATTTCGTTAGAATAACAGCAGGTACTTTGCGAGTAGATACGTTTTTTTTTATTATTATTATTGCACGGGTATAGTATCCTTTAGTTTACAGTGATAAGAACTAAAGGAAAAGGAGTAGGGGATAGGTGCTATAAAGGGGACACGTCTTAAATGGGACAAATCGAATTTCCAAAATTCTAAACGCATTACACATGCAAGTTATTTTCCTGTTTATGGCAACACTAGTGCCTAATCATTTGACGTAAACTTCCCTGCGGTCTCATTTGCAACAGAGTAGTAATCCACGGTTGATGTTTTTCGGCAGTAAAAGTGAAATTTTCATTGGTTTTCTGTGTCGTTTTCTGAGATTAAGATATACATATACAAAGTGTTAAAGTGTTAATGTCGGTGATAGTGCAAAACCGCGTATGAGCAGTTTGTAAATACCGCGGATCTGCAAAAGTAGCAAAATTGAAATTTCGCACCCACGGTTGCAAAGCGCTGTTTTGCTGTTTTTAAAAGTGACCCCATGTGAAATAGCCAATCGGAAGCCGCTTTTTTACCAACGGAACAATACCGCGAATCTGTCTCTCTTAGCAAGTTGGCGGCAAAACCGCGCATTTACAGAGAAATCAGGTGAAGTGACGGCACGGTTGGTGCGTGCCTCCAACATTATCTTTTTTTTTTGTGTGAAAAGCTGTCATGTACTTAAGTATATATTTTTGTTTATATCGTATTACTATCAATATTCCAATGAATTAGTAACTTTTTTATGTATTTAGGTGTAAATTTACAACAGACTTGACTCCATATAGTTTGTTATTGTAATTACGGGGTCTTGAATTTAAATAAATCGGCAATAACAAATCTGAGGCCATTATCACAAAAAAATATCGACTGGTTCCCTGAGAGGGAAATAGAAGAAAATTCATTCAATGAAACCAATAAAAGAAGACGCAAATGAGACCCAAGCATGTGGCAAAGGGTAAAAAATATGCGACACAGAATGATGGGAAAAGAGTATATTGGTTTTAAAGAAGAAGGTACAAAATATGTTCAAAATGAGTCAAAACAAGCAAGAAAAATGGGCCCCAAATGTACGTCAGATCGTTGCTTCCGTGGCAAAGTTATGTTTTGTTCAAATTTAACAGAAGAAATTCGATCACAAATTTTTTAAATATTTTGGGAAATGACTTGGCAAGAAAAAAAATGTATGTCTCTTCCATGGTTGATAAGAAACCCACATCCAGAAAAACAAAAGGCTCTGATTCTAGAAGAAATGAGACCAAAAGTTATTATTTAAAAGTACTTAATAAAAAGGAAAGAGTTTGTTTGAATACATTTTAGGAACTTTGGGAATAAAAGAATGGACAGTGCGATATTGGCTAGGAGAAAAATACTTATTTTATTTTACTGCGTCAGATTATTTTTTATTACTTTATTCCGAGGAATATGTCCTTACACCGAAATAAATGAAAAAGTACTAATAAATGTTTAATTTCAAACCCACGTATCTGATGAAAATATTATACTCATTTCCGTTTTGTGATACTGCAAAACCGCGAAAGTGACTTTACACAGAAATTCAGCATTTTTATGATGAATTGATGTTAGTATTTATTACAAGGAGTGCTAAAACTGTCCCAAAAAAGTTCAGTCAAAGAAATCCCTTAAAATGGCTCAAATATTAAGTTTTTTCTTCCTCCTGTAAAATCGGTAAAATGCGGATCCGCGGTATTTACAAACTGCTCATACGCGGTTTTGCACTATCACCGACGTTATATCATTAAAATAGCCTGTATTCAACTGAAACGAAAACGCTTAACAGGTAAGCTTAATTAATTGTTTTCTTTGTTTTGCGGTTATTTTATATATAAAAAAAGATGTGAAATCAAAATGTGCTGCAACTACATAAAGGTGCTTTCCAACTGCGCTTAACATGACACAACTACATATACACAGCTAAAATGCTGTGTTCATACATTCCATTACTCATATCGCGGTCATTTTAATAATTTGGCAGATAAAATGTCTACATCTAGACATTTGCCTAGATGTCCGCGGCCTGGAAGTCACATACTTGGCGTGGCCAGGCAAGGTCAATCTGTCGATGAATATGAATTATTTAAAAATGCAAAATAATGAAAGTGTACTCATATTTTTAGAGTTTTAAATTGACAAATTATCTGAAAGCCTGCGAGAGGGATGGTATGGGTATTGATGATCTGAGAATACCTTGCCTGGCCACGCTCGCACCAGTGGTACATGTCTTTCTCTCTCGCGTGATGTTGTTCATAGTTTCGAGGCAGTCACTCTAAGGCAATGATACCTCCATGTATATATGCTCTAAGGTTGCAACTCAATGGTACAACGATACATATTTGTAAAAACACGTGGCATCTCAAATTTTGACAACCTACCTTATTTGACACTCGTCAGGTTATAATCTGACTGTAAGCTATCAAAATTTGGAGTAGATTGCATAGTGAAGATAGCGATTGATGAACGAACCATGTGTTAGTATCATTTTGGCTGAAGGTGTGCGTGTAACGCGTATTGGAGTAGATTGCATAGTGAAGATAGCGATTGATGAACGAAACATGTGTTAGTAATTTGGCTGAAGGTGTGCGTGTAACGCGTATATACGTATTATGTTTGACGAAAAATTTCTTGGAGAATCAGAATCAGAAGAAAAACTTTCTTGGAAAACCGTTTCTGACTGATCCATGAGACGATATTATGATATCTCTGTCATGCGTGGACAGATTTTATTGAAATTTGGTCTTATTCGAAAGCTTATATGCGGTTTACATAAGAAAAATGCCTTTAAATTTAGAAAAAATTGCAGGCGTGATGAGATATTAATGAAATAAGTTTCAGGTTAGGTTGGATTAGCCGTTTCTCGAGTAAATGATAGCGGTAGCGACAGTCGACATATACAGGGTGTCTTTCCTGTACTTGGCGTCGAGACGCTACCGCGTCTCTAGATTAAACTCACTTATAGTCGTAAAAGGGACAGCATAACAAGTCTTAAATGGGACGACCGTTTCATGGCTGTCCCTCTCATACACATGTACTGCTGGACTCTATATGTATTATACTTTCCTGTAAAGTTATTAGTGTATCATCTGATACATAGATGACATTGTTTTAAATTATGAATTATTAGTTGATGGCGTATTGTTTCAAATTTAAGAATTAATAAAGTGACTATTCAAAGCGACAAACTTTATCGTCAAAAAAATGTGTGGCAATAAATTAGCCCTGGTTTTAAGTTATAAATTTGCTACAGTTGTATGTAAATTTGCGGTAAATGGGCCAATGAGTCATGCGGAATAAAAGGCACATTCAATTTTTTCTGTTCCATGTGTCATTAATAATAAAATATTGATGATTCATACTACAAAGAGTTAATTTTTTCGTAGATTTCGTTGTCTTGTATCATTAAGATTTAGAATTATAATTGTAATACTTAATAAGTTTATTTTTATTAACGTGTCCCTTTCATGACTTATACTGTCCCATTTAAAACCACCTAGTCGTAAAAGGGACATTTCCCACATTTTTGAGAATCGAAGATTTTGTTATTTTCTATTACAATTGATGAGTTTGCAATATACATTTATTGAAGGGAAATAAACACGTTTTCTTGTGATGTAGTTGTTTTTTAAATACCTATAACGATATTGTCAGAAATGGACGCTAAACAAAAGTGTCCCTTTTATAGCACCTCTCCCCTACATACAATAAACTAAAATTAAAATTAAAAGTTTAATTCGTAATTGAGTGGAATATCTTTATTTGAAATGTTGGATAAGCTTTGAGCAGTATCTGAATTCAACTACATATCATTGCTTCTATAATTATAAGAACACATGAGATACGTATTTTTCAAGGAAGATATAAACACATGGAAATCTAATTTTTATATGATCCAAATATGTAGTGTTGTTAAAATGATCGTTTTGTAAGAAGAAAACCATTCGTGATCACTCTTAATACAAGGAATCTGTTAGAATTTCTCGAAAATACATTTTAAAGTTATTAAAATTCTGATAGAAGCCAATTTAAACGCATAAAGCAATCCAATGGGTGAATTCAGACTGGAAGTCCTATGAGAGTCCTGTCTGTGACAATGATTTTGTGACTCACTGTACGTTGCAAAGATACTCAGTCCGATAGCTTGTGCAGTATTCAAACGTTCCGTTACTGATACACCATTTCTTTTTTTGGGCTGGGGGTGGGTCCACGCATGGATGGACGTGGGTAGAAGTTTTTTATCCCTCTTATCTTATCGAATGCAGTAGACCGTAGTTAATCGCAGGTGCATTGAAATCGAATTCGGGCCATTATCCTGGTGATGCGCGAATCAATCGGTCGTCAATCGATTGGATAATTCGACCTAGCTTGCCAACAGCCGGGACAGACATTAGGCTCCGTTGTCTGGTGCACTTGAGTGGATTTTAGAGTCGATAAAATCGTTCTGCATCGGTGCAAGGAGCTGCTAGTAATAGTGTGGCAATACTTTCTTTCCCATCGATCGTGTGTTTGAACATTTTCTGAATCTTAACAATAATAAAATGTTAACGAGCAGTGTGCAAAGGCGCGCACTGCGTGCGGAGAAACGAGGGAAATTGTATTGTGCAATATAATATTTTCTGTAGACCGTAGATTTGAGAAAAGGAAACGGGCTAGAGACAGTAAAAAAAGGAAAAGTAATATGGACTCGATCAATGGAGAAGTTAATTTACTGTTCGGTTTCTTATTCCCTTTCAGCTTATTTCCTCCGTCTTTCAGTGGATTTCTTTGTTGAGTTTATTCCCAAAGGTAATGATGCTTGCGTTCGGGGAAGAAGCCGGCTTTCTCCCTTTGCAGTCCCCTGTTCCACAAATTTATGTAAATCGAGATTCTCTATTTTAAATTGTATTCTGAATACAAGAGTCCTCGCGCTTCTTTAATGGAAGCCGAGGGAAAGTCAAAGGGAGGTATATGAAAGTTAATAGAAAGTGATGTCAGGTGGAGTGTGGTAGTAGCCACTGTAGACTTTTTCATAACTCGACTATTGCAATATAATATTATAAAATTAATTTCAATTTAAAAATTACTTTTCACTGACTCGGCTATTGCAATATAATATTATACAATTAATTTCATTCTGTACGCACGAAACTTTACCATTACTTCAAAGTTCAGAATTCGTAAAGATACCTCCAATATTATCAGTACTTCTGCAATTTCACGTCCAAGAATATCGAGTCGTCTAATTATATTCAGAACTTGTAAAATTCATACATTAATACGTACAAAACAATAATATATATCTCTGTTCAACCTTAAGCAGCCACGTGGATGACACTTATTATCGATGGACCACTAATCTCCAGAATCACTATCCCAAAAATCGATCTCTCACACACTTAATCCTTTAGGTGCCAACACTTTAACCACTAAGCATGCGTCACGTGCGGGACTCCTCTAGTCGCATCTCTCAACCATAGTCGTTGAACTCCCATCGGCGTTCCCCGCACACCCTGCATTCCCTAAACGAACATAGGTATATTTGCTCCAACATCATTCAACAGCTGAAACAAGCTACAAAATAGAATAAAACCTTCGAATGCCCCGCAGTACAAGAATACTTCCTCCTGCCAGCACTCCCATTACTATTAAATCACAAATCACACTCGCGTTGATCTCACACTTTCACCCAAAATTATCTCCGGAACCATCTTCCACGGTACTCACGTTAACGTTGACGATCTCCCATGCAACGAACACCTCAGGCCGCGATTAGTCTAATTCCACGACCGTTGTCTGCTCACAGATCAGATGAGCGACGTGTGCAAGAAGTACTTCATGCGGGACCTCTACAGGAAGATCGACGGGGCGGTTCTCATCTCGCAGAACGAGAGGGACCTTGACTGCACCATCACCTTCCAAACGCATAGCATCCTCCAGCGGTTCATGCTGCGCTTCGACCAGCTGCAGCTGGACTGCAACGACCATCTCTACATCTTCGATGGCGCGCACGCGGTCAGCAGTTACAAGGTAAGTGGCAGCTCCCGTCCCGAACACTTTCTCGTCGGCTGGTGAAACTCCGCGGCCCCCGTCTGTGCGGAAAACGTAACCCCGATCTGCATCCAAATTGGAATTTCAATGCTGGATGTAATATCGCCGGTTAGAACCGGGGATTTGCATTCCCGGGGAAAATGCAGCTTTGAGCGCGGACAGGACGCGGTTCTGGACGAGTTATCGTTTTGTTGCTCGTTTAGGGCGGATTGCCTGCGACGTCTATTGATTTTCCAGCAAACACACGGCCAGGAATTCGAGGAGTGCTCGCAGATACGACAGAAACTGATTGCATAAATGATTAGCGAGGGAAGTCTCAAGTTCCATCGAGTTACGGGAGTAGGACTCATTGTACCTTTATAACTTGGGAATTCAGAAATGGGGGATGCAATGAATAGGGGCGGTGGAAAAGTAGGGTGCTCGCTCTATTTCAGTTACTCCCATGAAACTGTGACGCGCCGACTTTGATGAAACTTGGCACGGAAATAGTGGACACTTTTTTGTGGCCCATGTTCGTGTTAAGGGGTTGGAAGTACCCTTCGAAGTTCGGGGTTGGAAAGTTATTTAGTTTCATAGTTAGGAAAAAATGTTATAGAGAAAAGTTTCTTCGTTTCGTGCGAGGAATAATGTGGCGCGAACAGAATCTCGAAAAAGTCACAGATGGCGACACCGTGGATAGTTTGGCGTATTTTTTAATAAATATTTCCACCCCTTTGATGTGAATATAGGTCGCTACAAAAAATTCGTGTGAAATATTTTCAGATGCTCTATCTTTATGCGAAGTTTCATCAAAATCGTCACAGTTGGCTGATGCTTCTTGCGAGTTTTTAACTCAAATAGAGTAAGCACTCTCTTTTTCCATTACTCCTATTTAGTCTACTCCACCCCGAGCGACGCTCGTTGTCAGCGTGAAACGGAAATCGTTGGAGATGCCAGTGATAGGTTCTGATCACTGTGTCCATTAGTTTTACACCGCCATGAACACAAATCACTGTACAATAAGCTAGAGAGTGGGAACGTGTGACTGGATTGCCGCGAACCACGAATGAAATTTCGGTCGAGGTTACATTATATAGTAAGATATTCGCAGATTACGTCGCGTAAAATTTATTCTTATTGTGTAAAGCAGGCGGAATCCATTACCGTTCGCTGATCTTTTATATAACAGACGGGTTCTTGATATGAGATTTGATTGCCTTGGAGTGTCATAAGTTATTTTCACGCGTGTCCAACGTTAAAGGTCTTAGGTACGATTAGGGATCTTACCGTTCTTATGTTCTACATTTAAAACGTTTTAGCAGGTTTGTTTCTCGCTGTGTGGCCCTGCCATTGATCTAGCGGCAAGCCTTGAAAATCTTCAATGCAGCTGGAGTAGGGGAGAGGTGCTATAAAAGGGACACTTTTGTTTAGTGTCCATTTCTGACAATGTCGTTATAGGTATTTAAAAAACAACTACATCACAAGAAAGCGTGTTTATTTCCCTTCAATAAAAGTATATTGCAAACTCATCAATTGTAATAGAAAATAACAAAATCTTCGATTTTCAAAAAAGTGGGAAATGTCCCTTTTACGACTAGGTGGTTTTAAATGGGACAGTATAAGTCATGAAAGGGACACGTTAATAAAAATAAACTTATTAAGTATTACAATTATAATTCTAAATCTTAATGAACAACTTACAAAACAACGAAATCTACGAAAAAATTAACTCTTTGTAGTATAAATCATCAATATTTTATTTTTAATGGCACACGGAACAGAAAAAATTGAATGTGCCTTTTATTCCGCATTACTCATTGGCCCATTTACCGCAAATTTACATACAACTGTAGCAAATTTATAACTTAAAACCAGGGCTAATTTATTGCCACACATTTTTTTGACGATAAAGTTTGTCGCTTTGAATAGTCACTTTATTAATTCTTAGATTTGAAACAATACGCCATCAACTAATAATTCATAATTTAAAACAATGTCATCTATGTATCAGATAATACACTAATAACTTTACAGGAAAGTATAATACATATAGTGTCCAGCCATGAAACGGTCGTCCCATTTAAGACTTGTTCTGCTGTCCTTTTTACGACTATAAGTGAGTTTAATATAAAATAACCGCAAAACAAAGAAAACAATTAATTAAGCTTACCTGTTAAGCGTTTTCGTTTCAGTTGAATACAGGCTATTTTAATGATATAACACTTTAACACTCTGTATATATCTTAATCTCAGAAAACGACACAGTAAAACCAATGAAAATTTCACTTTTACTGCCGAAAAACATCAACCGTGGATTACTACTCTGTTGCAAGTGAGACCGCAGTGAAGTTTACGTCAAATGACTAGGCACTAGTGTTGCCATAAACAGGAAAATATCTTGCATGTGTAATGCGTTTAGAATTTTGGAAATTCGATTTGTCCCATTTAAGACGTGTCCCCTTCATAGCACCTATCCCCTAAATTAGAGTCGCTAAGAATTTGTAATGCCTAGATGTTCGGGGATAGGATTTTATTTATTTTAATGGCTTTATTTTCTTCTCCATTTCTTTCAGTACTAGCACAATAACGTGAATAATAGACGAGCGCTACAGAATATTAAATTAACGACATGAATTATTATCTAACATTCGCCATGTCCCTGTTGAATTGTTTTAATTACAACCTGGAAATACTTTATGCGACATTGAATGAATTTCGTTCAATATTTATACTCCTAATGATTTCTACTGGATTGCAATTGTATCGATAAAATATTTTATTGCAACGAATTGTTTTACTCGTCGTTTCCTTCTATTTGGGAAATGAAAGTATCGTGAGCCATCATCCATATCGGCATCAAAATATCGCCACGTTTTCGAAAATCAGCGAAACGTGCGCAATGTAAAAATCGCGTAACAACGTCGAAACAGGAGTTTCAGACAAAAAAATATTCATCCCGTATTCACGCACCAGTTGTAGTTCACATGAGAAATACAAAATTGGAAACGTTCCATTCCTCGGGCGAAACATTGCCTTTGTGAATTCTGTGGGAATGAAAATTTCGTTCCAGCAGTTACACTCTTCGAAATATTTGCATTTGAACGATGTTAAAATTCAAGTGTGGACTGCGTGTCATTATTTTGGCCGTTTCTATTTTTAGCGAATGACTAAACAGCATTGCGTAATGTTGGAAATTCGGCAGGAAATAACCTTTATTCTTTTTATTAACAGAAACATAAATATAGCTTGACAAATTTACAAACTACAGTTCTAAAACATATTTAAGTGCGCTTCTTAATAAATTTCGTGGTGTATACAACTGCTGTTGGAAGTATCAGGATCATAATTTAATTTCAGATAGATGAAGGATGAAACCTCTTCAGTATTACTTCCAACTTATTTTTTTAAACTGTCAATTAAAATTCTGTAGCCACTCTATCTTCCTTCCCCATCAAATTTTAATCCCATATTGCTTAAAATGCGCCTCTTCTCCTCCTTTCCAAAGTAGAGCTAACGATGCCTCTGGAAACTCGAGTGCACCTTACTCCACATCTCTGGCTTAGCACTCTTATATTGTCACGTTCATTCCCAAAAATTCTCCTAAATATGCTACTGGTACTTTTGTACCTACCTCTGAGTAAATAAAAGTTTGATATCAAATACAGACAAGGGAAGACGGTCAAGTGGCCCCCTCGGAGTTTCCCCGTACTGTGGGATTTTGTAGTGCACAGTAATTACAAACAAACGGCTGAGCGTTGGAGCTTAATTATTCTCTATAACATAATTTGAAGCAGTGGCACCCTCGGGTGCCACTTGACCGCCTTCCCTTGTGCGAGTCCGAATAAGGTCGAGAAATCAAAGATCGCCATTTTCACGAGTAAAAAGGTACCGCAGCCTGTGGCTTTGAAAAATACTGGAAAACGGCGGTTGTATCAGTGGAAGTTGCGTTTCAAACGATCGCCGAGGACTTGGATCGAGACAATGACCTAACAATGGCCGCGTACACATTGTCCTCGTTGGGATTGCTTCGACTTTGGAACAGTCAGGCCTGAAAGGGTTCAGCCGCGTAAATAACACTTCGCTAATCAGTGGACGATCGCTGCCACTAATAATGACTAACTCTGGGGCGGCGGATCGGGCGACTTTTTGTCTTCGATCAACGTTTCGAAGCGTAATTGCCCCCCCATCGATCAAAAGATGAAGCTCTAATTGCGGCGGGAACCACGTTATTTTTCCATGATTACCATCGGGGACAATGGCGCCGCGGCAGTAACAGGGGAGTGGAGGCCCGGGTTTCAGTTGTGAGGACCATTTTAATGTATTCCGCCATTATAAATTCCGAGCATGGCCAGCGCCGCCAAGACGCTGGAAACTTGCACCATTAATCAAGATTCGTTTCTCGGCGGAGGAGAGGCGTACGCCTCGTTTGCTCGTTTCTAGCTTCGGGCTTTGCTTCTGCCCACCGACAGGCCGTTCGATCTGGAATTATTCACGGTCCCCGTTCTTTGTATTCGACTTGGTGATTTGGGAAACAATGTACACACTCCAGGAAACTTGCCGTGAACTAAATAGTCCGATACGAAGGATGGTGTAAGAAGAGGAGATTCCAATTGTGTATTGCCTCTCTGTGTCGTTTGTAGGCTTTCTTTTCTTTTCTTCTGGATGTTGATTTCACGCAACGTATTTGGATGATGAGACTTTTAATTGTGTCTTCGAGAAATATTTCTCTTCTCTCGAAATTAGGAAATTACTTCGGGATTCGTCAACTAGCAAGTCTTTGATAAATTGTGTATATTTTTCTATCATGCTTCATGCTTTTTCCCTCTTTTGTGACTTATGGGAATATAAGGGCATGCAAATGCTTCTATATACATAATCTGATCACTGGGGAATTCTTTTTCCTCGAAATTACTTTAGGGTTCGTAAAGCAGCGACGCCCTCATAAGTTGCAGATTGCATCCACCTTATCCAGATTGTTATCGTCGTTCCAATCTCAAATATATATCACACGTAATTCGAATTGTACGTGAAGCGTATGGTAACGAGGTCCCCGCGCTGCGAATAAAAGTTTCATTGGATGGATGAAAAATGAACGCGACAGTGGTTCAATTTTTTCTCCTGGATTCGAAGTCGTATGCACGGGTGGTCACGCGATATCGTAATTTTCCACAGATTAAAAACTTCAATGCCAAGCATAATTCCAGCTACTGTGTTATTTCACGTTGGCCTGGCCACTTAGCAGTAGAACATTCCGCAATTCCCAGAAACTAAATTAGATATATTAATTGTCTGCTTTCACTGCATACAGAAGAAAAATATTCCCTATGTAACAAATCATACGAGTTATAATTCAAATGATTAAACACCTTTTAAACATCCTTTTCCTGTACATTGCAGCCATATTAACCATTCATACCAGAGATGATTTGCTCAATGCTGCACTTATTAAATATAAAATTTTTGAAATAATACAGAACATACTACAACCATGTCAGAATTAATAATTCATTTAATTCTAGAAAATCAGGAATCCTTCTACTGTTACGAGGTTTAATGACATCAGTGCGTAGCTTTAATTTAATCTTTGGTGTGCTGAGAGCAATACTATGAGTACAAAGGTACATATAACAGGTTCCACGCCACGTGCACCACTCGTGGCCCACGCTCGACTTGCCATTCACCCCGGGGGACATTTAATAAACGCCCTAACGTGGGCCATCAGTGGTACACGCGACCTAAATGGAAAGTCCTGCAAGAACAGCAAAAAGGAAACCCTGTATTTTCGTGTTTCCGTGAATTTTCGTTGAGCGTCGATTCGCAACCCGCCTGGAACTGCCGAGATCCACGGGGCCTCACCCGCACCCGCTCGGGGCTATTTATTATTAAGCATCGCCAGACATGCTTCAGCGTACGTAAACGGCTTCGTTTCTGCTCAGAGGCCGGGTAAATTGTGCGTATTTATTTTCTCACTCCGCGTGGCTGTTTTTTTTCAGCGCTCGGGAGCGACGAATGGCGGCGGTGGCCTCGTCTCCGGTAATTTATGAAAAATAAACGCTAACGACGTACGTCGTGAAATATCTTTCTGCTTTGAATTACCGTACTCCGCGTCTCGTATCACGCGGCGCTCCTTCCGTGTGTTCGCGCGGCGTCTACACGCTCGCGCCGTCGAGGACGCCCGCAGAAACGGGAGCATCCTGTGCCGCGCGCAGCTGTGTGCGAAGAAAATATGCGTGCACACCCGCACAATAACGATACAGGAGCAAAGCCAGAGAGCAATGCAATTTTGCATAATGGCGGTTTAACTTTAATCTTTTTTATGGTCTACGTAATGGCCCGTTAAGCCTGCCCTTTATTACCCCCTCCACCCTGCCCGCCATTTTTTGTTTTAAGCTGCCCCATCCCACTAGAAGTTTTCTCGTTTTTCGGGAAGACGCCTTAATTTCGCTCGCCTCACTGCCCTGGGCTTCCTCGTCGTTGCTTGGGATCGAGTTCGATTAATGGGGATTTGCGAAGCGTTGTTGGGTAACGAGCCTAAGAAGTCTTTGCTCGGAGTCACTAAAATGCCTAACATGACTTTTGTTTAGTAATTTGTCCAATGCATTGCTTATCACTCTGCTCGCTTTCTATTTCAAAGCCTCAGTTGCTTTTCATTTACTTATTAAGAGGACAACCTGCTTTAGCACGCTGAAAAAAGGTGATTTTTGCGAATGTTTTTAACAAAGAAAAATAAATTCAATTTTTCCAAATCTTTAGGGGTATTTTAATATATATTTATACAATGCAAAAAAATTAATTGAGAAATTTCAAGTTTGTGTAAATGCTCACTTAGCTTTGATTAGATCCTGTGTTATAGGAGTGTTGTGGAAGAATTGGATGTTTAGAGCACAGTGAAGATTGTAAGGAGATTGGGGGGAGAAAATTGTGGGTAAGCAGCAGGAAACATTTCTCTTTTGGTCCTCTTCGTGATCTGTTTCCGTAATAAGTGCACCGGCAAGTAGAAGTGCCCAGTGCGCGATCAGACATGCAGCAGTAGTTTAGACCGCGGTCGTGTCTAACGTTGCACTTCAAATTGTGGATACAAATACCAATTGCCACCAGTAAATACAGTATTCGAATATTCAGTACAGGAATTAGAATTTATTGCTTAGAGATTATTTTGCCATTATGATTTTAAAATTGTGTAATCGTTTGACGTTTCTAGAAATGGGCATTGAATGTAGGTATTTAAACTTTAAAAACTTAACACACAATTATTAAGAAATAAAAATGCTTATTTTATAGATATTAGTTTGTAACATTATTAATTTTTGCAATTTACTTGCAACTATACGTAAATATTTAGAGTAAAATCCAACAATATGAATTACATTTTCGCTGCGGTAACGTATAAAAAGAGAAGAGTTTAATTTGTGTGACGGTTAAAGATGAAAAAACCTTGAGAATAAATGTACGAGGTCCCCTTTTACATTTCTGGTTCTGCATGTGGGTAATTACATTTTTAATGGCTCGAGACTGTTCGTGCTAAACGGCGACAATTTCTGAGTTGATAAAACATTTGCACAGTAGTGATAAACAAGAGGTTTAGCAATCGTGAGTCACAAAACAGTTTGAGCAGGGAAACTATTTCGAAATTACTCTGGTGCTACATTGAATATTCCAAATTAGGTACATCGAGTAAACGTTCCTGGTAGTAAATACCTTCCGTTCGTTAACTAGTTGTTTCGATTATTTCATTGAAAGTTAGAAATTCCATAAAGTTAGAGACTTCATTACTGCCATATTGTGTTACGTCTAATTCTCAATAAAATCACAGATTATTGCAATCCTGATAATAGTTGTCAATTTCAATATTACCTCGACTGGTAACAAATTTTTCACTTCATCGCCTACACTCCAAACGATACAACTCCCAAGTAATCCACTGACGTGAAAAATATTCGATGAAAATACTCTCGAAAAACTCTAAGAATGCTTGCAACACTCAAGTCACCATAAACTGTCTTTTCACGTGTTGCATCTTCCATAAACAATCGAAATCACAATCCCTTATGATTCAAAGAGATTATGAAGTAACGACTGCAGGGTTGACCTGAACTACGAGCACACGAGGGACGTGGAAAATTATGTCAAATAGGGATGACGGATTTGTGGAAGAACACACTTGCTCGCTTCTTCACAATGCCTCGTAAGGACAAAGAGAGACACGGCCTGTCGTCGCGGAGACAACCAGATTTAGCAGCTATTTGGACAGCACAATAGGGCATCATAGAGACGTTTCCCGTGTGGTAATATCCCGGCTGTCACCATCGCGACAGGAGTTTCGTAATAGTTGTGTTCCTGTCGCTAGAGCAACGGCGAGTTATGGAAAAATATGTCTCCACCTGAAATTTAGTCGTAAATTCGGTAGCAAATTACTGTATCTGAGTAGCAAGTGCTTTATTTGAGAGAGAACCTTTCAGTGCATACCGCAGGGTGTTCACAGAGTGTTTGACTAATTCTACGACATTCTGAATTTGAAAATCGTCTACAATAGAATTTCAGAGATGTCCAGAAGAAGTTGTGGGAATTCGGTTAATTTTGCTGTGTTTATTTGAATGACTAGGATCATTTTATTGAAATGATTCTCAGAAATGTTGATGTGATATGAAATGAATATTCTGTAGCAAAAGAAGCAACATTTTTTTCGAAGACTGAGTGCCATTGTTTTATCGAATGGAACGTTCGTACTGAATTCTAATCACAGAAAATTCGGTACCAATGTAACAGTTTTACCACTGTAATAAACGAAATCAATTTCTAAAGTTTGGTCTATCGTGTCCCAAGTTCCTCCTATAAGTGTCAATACTTTTCGCATTTCTTAATGGAGACACGAAAGCATGATATGTATTTCTATACATTCTTGTTGCCGAGAATCTGTATGTAACGTGCTTTCAGCGAATAATAATCCCACGCAGGACAACAAGTTTGCACCTCGAAGATGGTCTAAGGCTTTCGCTAAGTCCTGTAGATCGGTCGGCGAAAAAGTTAAGCCGTTTATCGGGTTCGCAAGCGTGGCTTCTGTGGCCCGAATTCAGGTGGCACGAATAATGATAACACGGCCTTAAAGTTTCTCACCAAGCGATATCGCTTCTGGTGGGATTGCGTGGCGTTTACCGTGGAATCCCCAAACTTCCTGTAAACTGTGCAATCCCTAACGAAGAAGGAGGACGGTGCAGAATTCGCCGCGAAACGCTACAGCATTAGAGTGATCGAATTTATATTTAATATTGCATTTCCCAGCTCACACTATATTTTTAAGAATTTTATCTCGTTGCGTTTTATGCTTTTTCGTAGCTTGAAACTAAGTAGTCGTTAAATTGGGGGAAAAGTTAGGATAATCGATTTTTATACAAGTTTGAGGCTTTGATCACTTAGATAAGATTTATTAAAGAATTTAGATAGTGTCATCTTCGTCGCATTTCGGATATTCAGGTATTCAATTTATTATCGAATTGTGGATCCCGTTGCGTCGATTAAATATGGAAAATCACAAACGACCTGATTCATAGATCTTCCGATTTCGTTCTCTGTGTTTGTTAGACTTTTTGCTGTTGAATGTTGATGAGACGCAATGTTCGATGCGTTACTAGTAAAATCTGCCAGCTATTTCTTATTTGTCAGTAAATTGAGCACACGGTATCTCGATATTTACTATTCTTAGTTCTTCAATGGAAGATTCTTATCCTATTTGCATCAAACGTCAAGCATCTATTATCTAAGGCCGTAAGGATGATAGGGGGGATTCCCTTTCACTTTCTTGTTAGCCATTCTAGAAAAATAAGGATTAATGCAGAAAAATGTCTCTTCGATCGAACACTGGCGTTCTGAACGTATTTTGCAAAGACGAAAATACGTTATCATTATCTAGCCGTTGATGGAAACTAATGGGAGGTAGTACAAAAGTTTCTCAGAATTAATTCATTTTATTCGTATAATACGATAATACTGTTGTGGTCTGTACAATAACGTAGGATAGAATTAAGTTAAAATAGTGGATAAGTGTTGTGGTCTGTACAATAACGTCACGGCTGTCTTAAACTACTATTTATTTATACTACACTTATCCACTATTTTAACTTAATTCTATCCTACGCTATCTTACACTATAGATCCTATCGTAACGCCTAGGTATAATTATGTACTACGTGACAGTATAACGATCAGCGCGTGTTCAACTCGTATCGCGATCAGCGCGTGTTCAGTTGTGTCCGTTTCTTTTTGGTCGGTGTTCGACCGTCACTAAACTAGCGCCGTCTGGTAATCGATTTACACAGATCGACTTCCGCATCGATTCTCGCGTCTACGCGGCACATTTGACGAAGGTGTTGTCCGCGTACCCGCTACAATACGATAACATTAATACAATACATATGAAGTAGCTATTAAATACAGTGAAGGATTTTGAAAACGTATTGTGTTACATGTAATTTGTAACTCTTTATCCAACGAATTCCAGAGTATGCTGGACATTCGTTATAGGGTAAATAGTTCGTAAACTATAAGTGGTTTCGGCGCACTGGTTCGGTCAGTTAAACTTTTTTTGCTTGAATTGTTAATGATATTATTTGAAATGAATTTCGGTATTATGTTCATTGCACGGCATTTTAATAAAAAAAGTTTCCTATTACTTATCTTGACTTTAACTGACCGAACCAGTGCGCCGAAACCACTTATAGTTTATTCTAAAAATACGGTCGATAGCTTAATTACTTTATTTTAAATAGTTCGTAATATATCCCACTATTATGATTAGTTTAATCAGATGGCGTATCTGATATAAATTGATTCTGTGCGTAGATGATACTAATTACACATCTTGCCTTGAAAAAACAACCGTTTTAGCATAATGCTTGGGATTTCTGCCGTACGTCAAGTACTAATAGCATTGCTAAACGTAATCCTCATGCATTTTACAGCTGGATGGTACTTAGAAAAATGAATTCTAGTAATAGTTTCCTCTAATTACTTTGCAACTTCTTTATTGACCAGTCAATCGTGAGGATACGCGTAGTATATTTCGCATTATAATTCTGATGCACTTCATTTCCTGTTTTTATTATTCTTCTGTTACCGAAACCTCCACTATCGAAACATTTGGTATGGCTCAGTTGCAATTTTCGTGTCCGTGTGATTCCAAATAAAAACCATCACTCGAATTCTCTACTTCTCGCTGAAAACTAACGACAGTTTGGTAAATCCACCGTAATTGATTTTTTACTTTCGCGTTAGAAGGCACAAGTTTCATTGAAAGTATATCGGAAATTACTTAAGGAACTTCTTAATAGCAACTTCCCCAACTACGAACGCGAATTATTTTCAACTTCCAGCCGCATGAAGCTTGCCTGGAAAGCTTCTTAAGTCTCTGCAGGGTGCAATATTTGGCCACAATAAAGTTTTGAAAGTAGGAAATGAAAAGATGAATTAGTAAAGATTAACGACCTTTCAATGATGCTAAGCATGAGAGCACCAAAAAATACAACTTATCACCAGATTATTATCACACATGACACTGGCATATTATTATAAATTTCAATAAATTTATTGTACTCCAGGTACTAGTGTCGCTATTCATTCATAACTTCTCGAGGATGTGCTGCACCCCAAAGTAATTCGCATCAGACATCTACAAATTGAAAGCGAGTGCCAGCACGTGAATGTAAATGATCACATTAGAACTTTGGGCAGAATTATTCCGGGCATGAATCTTTATACTTGAACTATACTTGAACTGGACATCCAATCTGGGCCCCTGCTAGGACATGATTCTACTAGCTTCGAATCTTCTCAGAACTAGTTTGAACTTTACGTTGCAAGTATTTACGCATCAATTCCCTTTCCTTCCAAATGTCTGGTAAAATTCTCACAAATGCTCGTCTGCATTAGAGCGGAAGGTTAATAAATGCGGTAGGAGATTCATTCCTTTAGGAAAGCGTTGATTTGGAGCTGCAGCTACCCTTTATTCCCTTGGTCTTGTATATTCATGCGGTATACTCATTTTTCTTTGGAATTTGTACTTACCACACCCACAAGAAAGTGTTTAAATATTGTCTGCCTACTTATGACTTGTAGAAAATTGAAGAAGTGAATTTCGAGGCAGTTCTCCACTGTTATTCCTAGAATACAAATTCATTTATGCTATATTTTAGTAAACTGGTTTCCTATTACAATTAATCTTATAAACATAATTTTTATGAAGAGGACTGATTATTGTTTAGTCGACACCCTCGCAAATTCTCAGCCCCCCAATTATTATCCTCTTCCAAACTCAAAAATTATAAAATCTCGATGAGTATTCAAGGTTCATACGAGTCTTAACAAATCTCTTATTCACCACCCACTCCCAGAGTATGACAGATTTGTAGGACGAAATATTCCCGACACACGTGCGCGCATTCCAGCGCTGCAATTCTAATACCATATCTATTTGCACTCTGAACGAAACGGAAACCTCGTCGAGATTCTTCGGGCCCATCAAGACTTTCAAGACCCATCGAAACTTCCAACATTCAACTTTCGAGACTCTTGAAATTTCGCGAGATTCGGTTACATTCGATGGGATCTGAATTTTTCATCCTGCGCTCGGTGTAATTCCAAGGGTCTCCAGGCTCGTCACCGATGAGCGGAAGAATCACGCGTGACCAATTTGCACGATGCTTCGGAGCCCGTACCAGGCTGCCAACGGGACACGTCTGACGCATTAAAAAACTGTTCACACGTTCCCCCGCGGTTCCGTGCGACGGCTGCTTCCTCTAATATGCTGTTCCTCTCCTTATCGTTCCTCCTACCATTCGCCGTGCGCGTCCTTTCCGCGTTCATTGTTGAACGGTGTCCTTCGCGTAGCGCCTGTCCCGCGCTTTGATAAAACGTCCGATGTTTCGCTTCGAGAACCTTGACCTACGATATCCCCTCCGCTGCCGCGACGTTTTCCTCGGCTGATAGCCGCCGTCGAGGATATAAAAGGTGAAACGTGGCAGCGACAAACTCGTGTCTACACGCTGTCTTCGATGATGACTACTCGCGCTGATTCTCGTTCGTTCGTTCAAACCTGCGTCCTCCTGACGTTCCTTGTGGCCGTTCACGCGGCCCCACAAGGTGAGAAATGGATCGTTCGGTCATCAAAGCACTCATTTCCGTTCAGTTCAACCATTTTCGCACTGTGTACCGCGTGGGGCGCATATTGGCCTCTTTTAGTTCGTTCTTGCAGTTTCTGGTGTTGCAAGAAACGTACAGCAGTTTCGGAACAGTGTGCTGTTATTGATTTAAATAGGGGGTGGATGGTAGTTCGTGGTGCAAACGAAGAGGGGGTGAGTCTGAACTGGGGAAATTAAATGCAGAGTAATGTTCTTTGTGTGTGAAATTTTATATGCAAACTGTAATTTTATATGTATATCTAGTTAATTACAATAAGCAGAATTATTTGATTCGCCTGTAGCAATTTTTCAGTATACAATTTTAAATGTATTGAAGGCGTAATTCTTCAAACATCTTCTTCGTAATTGTTATGTCACATTCCACTCACCAACTTCATTCATACAAATCATATTAAGGGGTTATACCTAGTCAGGAGGCCGAAAAAAGCGAATGTTTGCGATTTTTTTTGGAAAAACGGAAGCACATATTTTCACAGAACTTTTTGCACTTTAAAGAGCAACATTTAAAGAAGATTGAACAATTTTTTCTTAAAAAAATATTTATGTTTATAATAAAGTTACAACCGATATCCAAGAAGGCTTTTTTAAAAAGTTGTTTTGCGGTGAGCACTGCAACTCGGAACCAGATTATCTAAAATCAAAAAACAAAAAAGATTTCGTTAGTATATTAATGTATCTATCGACTGACGGAGGGGGAATTTTCGAAATATTAATTTAAAATAAAATGGCGGCTATTTAAAGTTTGAAGTCCCGATTTTCGCGCGAAAAACGGCCATTTTTCGTTAATAAAATCGAAAATATACATTAAAAAAAAAAGGCGAACGATAGTCGATTGATTTTTATATAAAAAATAAGCACACAAAATTATAGAAAGATTGGTGCAGTGGTTGTTGAGATATCTTACTCACCGTTTTTAACAAGGCTTCTTGGATGTCGTTGTAGTTTTATTATAAACGTAAATATTTTTCTACCAAAAAATTACCAAATGTTCTTTAAATGTTGCTCTTTAAAGTGCAAAAAGTTCTGTGAAAATATGTGCTTCCTTTTTCCAAAAAAAAATTCGCTTTTTTTCGGCCTCCTGACTAGGTATAACCCCTTAATACTTCTCCTGGCATCGATCTCTTCTCACGTCGATATTTCCTCGAAAGCATCAAGTGTATATACTACTTGTGTTTACTTCGAAAACAACAGAGGCGATCGCCAGGAAATGCGCGATCGATTTAAAAGCGCATTTTTCAAACACTTGCCTCACTCAAAGTGCCGAGCTGTGCACAAAGTAAACTCCATAACCAAGTAATCCCCACAGTAGTCGATACAAACCTTTAAACATTCCACACACGAAAACAGTAAATATCGTCCCGCGACGGTCAAACGGCCAGACAAGCTCCTCTATTCGAAAGAATCGACGCGTTTCGCGCAAGCAAAGACGTTCCATTGATTTGCTCTCATCTCTTTCCCAAAGAGGTCTGCGACAAAACAAAGTGCCCCGGCCCTTTGAACTATTACCAGGGGTTGGGCTGCTCACCTGTGTACAAGAATCCTGGCGATTGTTGCGCCGAGCGTTTCGACTGCAGCCACTTGAAGGACCTGTCGAAGGACAAATGCTACTTGAATGGCCACGAGTACAGTATTGGCGACGCTTTAAGGGAAGAGGACGCAAATCCATGTGACGTGGGCTGCACGTGCAGGAAGAATTACGATGGCATGTATGTATGCTTGTTTACGGAGGTCACCGATAAATATTCCCAGGGTGTCCGGGTTTCCCCAGAGTTCTGTGACGTGAATCAAGACACAACGATCGTTTTGCAGCGCGGATAATGATCGTTACTCTATTTATCGCGGATCTTTCCTTATTCTCTTTATAGCCATCGCTTATAGGTAATATTTTCCTGGTTAGCGATTTTGTAATATGTTGGGTACAAATTGATTGATGAAGACTGTTAGATATTATAACGTAGGGGAGACCGGGGCTAGTTGACTAATTTTTTACATTTCTAATTTTTATAAATAGACCATTAGTATTTTGTTGACTTACTGCATACCAAAAGTTTCCAAATTTCATTAGGTATACAGGCATAATTTTGAAAATCGTTTTAATTGAGTCTAGGTCGTAGTTTTTATTGTATTTAGAGTAGTGAGACGAATAAGTCAACAGACCCCGGCTACGGGGTTAGTTGACAAATATGATGGGGTCAGTTGACTTGACATTTACTTTTCAGTTTTAACCCTTTGCATGCGAAAGGTGTATATATACGCTGTCACAGTACATCAATATAATGTGAAAAACTTATATAAACGCTGCCAATTCCACCAATATAGTATACGAAACGCGTACATATGTATACTACGACCAATAAATTTTTATATTTTTTTTTCACTCCTCCACAGTGTTATTTTTTTTTATTATTTATCATGGTCTAAGATACTGTAATTATTTTGTACTGGTTTGTTATAGTCTATTTGGAAGGCCTGAGAGTTTGAAGGGAGGATAGGGTGTAAAACTGGTAGGGGTGAGTTTGGAAGGATTTGTGGTGGGGGAAGTGGACTTGAGCAGCTAAACTCTTTGCCTCGCCTGCATCTTGAGGATAAAAAATGCAATTATTAGTAGTATTCCTATGCTTAGTCAAGTAACCCCGTCCGACATTGTTAACATGTTAAGGGTCGTACGTACAAAACCTCCACGCACCGGATAAAATAAAATACCGTAAATTATAGTCAAGGTATCAGGTTTCCACAAAATATTCATGAAATAACATCAAGCAGTACTTAGTGGACAAAAATTCATAAATAGTTGAAACGAAAATATTTACTTCCAGCCGACCTTTTTAGATTTTTCATTCTCACTGACAGAACACGCAAGTTTTTGTCACGGCGACACATTAAGTGGCAAGCTGGTCATTCATATGCTTCAATATTGCGAATCGCAGCATAATTTATTCCATAATACAAGAATTAGAGGGAATTAGTCAACTAACCTCGTTAGTCAACTAGCCCCGGTCTCCCCTACGCTCCCGTCTTTAAATGAATCGCTGTAATTTATTAGTGAGACATGGATTCGACTTTCTGAAATGACTTTATGGCTTTAGTTTGCTGTGTTTACTTATATTTACTTGTAACGTGCGTCAAAGATTTTTAGGGACTGTTTAAAATAATTGGGAAATAGTCATTTCATGGGCGAAATCAAAAAGCTGGGTCAGTGAATTTAGGGACGCATTTCTCACATGATACAGGAATTTAAAACTGTAACGTTTCGTTCTATTTTGTGAACAGTGCTGCCTTCGTCTGTGCTATAGTGGACTGTTTTTATCCAAACACACCACCGAATTGCTATCGCAGACATGCACCTGATAAATGTTGCCCAGGGCCAGAGATCTGTCGTAAGTAAATCTAGCGTGATAAATTGTGAATAAGGTGAAGCTCATCGAGAAACATGATCAACATCAGCTTCTTCTGCAACGTGCATCTTTGGGTGCAGTACAAGTGCAATGTTACTACAGATCTTTTAGTCTCATTCATATTTCTTAAAGCTCATCTTCATCTACTGTCTCCATCTCGCCCCTCTATTTTTATGATCGCGATTGTTGCATTACTTGATACATTATTTAATAAATGTTAAGCCAACTCTTACATTAGGTTTCAGAGATTTAAAACGATGTACTAAACTATTAAACAAATATTTGGGTAACTCTTACATTAAGTTTCAAATTTCAAAATCCTCCGACAGATACTACATAATACGTAGGTAATATGTAGATTAATGTATCTGGATATATTATATCTTTGATGTCAGTATACAAATTTTGTCTAGATACTTTGTCTCCTGTTTCCTACGAATAAATTGAGGCAACATTAATTTATGGTAGCATAATTTTCATACCGACATTCGATATTCTTTCTTCACTTCGAAGAACTTCTCCATAACAACGGAACGATGACATTATACACTTGTTAGCGAGTAATTAAACCATTTAATTGGAATTCTTTCAAATACTTCTTCACCATACTTCAACATTCTTTCACGAAATTCTCCACGCGAAACATATTCAATATCGCTAAATTAACTAAAACGAGTAATAGATTAAGACGAAATTGCTTTTGCTCTGCAGCGGAGGATGAGAAAGACAGGGCAACCTGTGAAGTAGATGGCAAAGTTTATAAGGACGGAGAATCCTTCCAACCGGAATCTGATCCAGAAAACAATTGTATTTGCATGCCAGGATACAAAGGTACAAAATTTATATTTCCAACGAACTAGTCATCCACAGTTGAATTTAAATTATAGTAGAAATTGTACATTTTGAAAAGTAATTCATGGAAAATTGAATATTCCACAAATCTTGATACTCAAGTATACTAAAGTATAATTCAAATCAAGAATCGCAACATACACATGTTACCACGCTGATCTGGAAGGGAACAATACGTTAGTTCTAACAGAAAAATATTTAACTCAGGTGAAAACGTCGAACCGTTCTGCAAGAAGCCAAACCGCGAATATTGCAATCCTCTGTTCCGTAACGCTGGCAGCGTTTACGAAAATTGTGTGCCTGTTTTTTATAATAGCCAAAATCCACAAACGGACTGCAGTGTCTCGACCAGATGTCGTAAGTGCAATAAGCCCTGCTTATGAATGTCACGCAGACAATAATCAGTTTCTCTGAAATAGTGCAGCTTATAGAACTGTCCCCATTTTTGCAGAAAACAACAACGACACTGTCATTCACAATCACGACAGTACTAAATCTTCCTCTGATACAGGTATGTCCAATCATCAAACATACGTGTTAGTTGAAAACAAACCATGCTTGAGTTTCGCTTTGTAATTTTAATTTCTGTATTATGTATTCAATCTTCGTGATACTATTACCAATGGATTGGCTGGAATCTGCTAATGAAAATGAGTCTAAACTCGATCTCACTCGAGCTATTTTTAATCATACATGACATATACTGTGTCTACAGAATTCTGAAAGGTTTTGAATTGTGTAGAATGAAAACTAGCCCGAATGAGGTCGCATGGACTCATTTTGTAGACTCATGATGATTTAATATACAATACAGAAGTTGAAATTTTGGATAGTGTTGACGTACGTTCAAAGTGCAGAACGGTGGCACGTTAAGTGTCAATACTGTGAGCAACGAAGTTTTTGGAAAATATCCCTTCGAAGTCTTCAGGTCTAGCTGTTAATCGTTATTTCGTCCAACTTGCAGATGAAGATGACGTGTGTCGATTCGGTAACATGACGATGCACACAGGCGACGAACTGAACCAAGGAACCGACTATTCTTCCGTTTGCGTAAAATGCGTGTGCGAGGTCCCGCCAGTGCCAACGTGCCAGCGACTCCCGGACAGTGAATGCGATGTCACTAAACACGAACCTTTCACAGATTAATGAATGACAGTCTGATACACATCTTGTAACCAGATCAGTCTGTGATGTTGCTACCTCCGCTCTAACTTAGCGTTTTGAACTTGATTTTCTTAATTTATACAGTCTTGAGTACACTTGGATTAGAGGCAATTCGTGCGACGCCTGCTAAACCAAATGGTTAATCATTACATTGTATAGTATTTTAGAATTAAATAAATGTTTCATAGCTGCAGTTTACAGTGGAATTATTTTACACGTTTCCTTAGTCGTCTGAATTTATTTCTGAAATTTTGTGTAGACAGATTTGCGAGTGATATGGGGATTTTGTGGGTGCTTTATCATGCTTCGCATTCAAATAGGCAATTTGTACATTTAAAAGTGAATAGGTGATTTAAAAGTGAAAGATATTGGTATTAACGTATGTTCGATAATACTGTATTGTGAAATCACAAGTTAAGTTAATGTTAAATGTTTATCTGTATATGCCTTGAACTCTAGCATTATGTTAAGAATCGAGTTAGAAGTAGGTATACTTGTGTTTTCTTGAACCCCTTCAAGTAATAGTATATTTGAATCTTCAAAATCGATAAGGTTCTGAAGATTAATAAATTAATGCCATATCACCCTTTTCCCGACAGTGGTCGAGATTCAATGATGCGTTCTATGGAATGTCAACTGGGTCATTCCACGCCAACTCGATCACTTTTTTCCCTCGATGTCTCGGATTTTGTTCAAACTTGAATATGTTGTAGCCCTCGTGAAAGTATGGGGGGTTTAATTCACCATTTTGTCGTTTTCGAATTTGTTTAAAAAATATAGGGCGTTGAATTTTGCGATTTTTGCCTATTTTCGTGAAAATGGGTTGTACTTATGCATTTTTAACTCGGAAACTATTTGTCGGATTTAGTTGATCCTAACGTTATTGTAAACTAGAAGGATCGGCCTTCCTGAATATTTTTGTTCCCGGTTAAAAAATCTTTTTTACAATAATGAAAATTATAAATAAAGTTTTATTTTGCAAATTGAGGCTCAAGGTCGCGATTTTAAAAATCCGAAAAAAATACCACCATATTCGCTGAAGAATTTCCTATAAAATCAGCCTTTCTCTTGTTGGTAATTTGTATATTCAACGTCGCAGGAAGCTGTTAAAGACAGCGGCGCGCGCCGTTTCAGGTAAGCGAGCCGCGCGCTCCGCTATTACGGTCGCCTGACCGTACCCCTCGCACCCTCTATTACTTCAATCAGGTCTAACAACGGTAGAAACAATAACGACAGCTCACGTATTCATCACGAGGGTGTCATTTATACCTGCAGAAGAATTTTACTAACCCACTCTTGGCCAATGCTACTTTTTTATAATAATCAGATTTGTAAGTACCAGCTTGACTGTTCGTTGATTATTTGTTGAAAAAGTGCCATTGCTCGATGGAAACCACGAGAAGGTGGTGAGTTCTTTCCATCAGGAGTGGATAAGGATGGATTAGGAAGGTTGGCATGGATATGATCACTTCGAATAGCGAGGTTAAGGGATGCAAGTAAGAAAACGGTCGAAACAATTTCATTGTGCTGAACACAGTGCCAGCTTCATCACACGAGCAAGTTTTTCATAAAATTTTTTTGTCTGAGATTGGCGTGTAGCTATGGAAACTTCTAGTGCCAGTAATAGGTAATGCTGCTGCAAAGCGAGCTTCTAAGGTGATAGCATGTTCTGTTTGTTCATCCTGACTTACGTAATCGAAAGTAATATTTGTAAAAGATGTCTTTGCCCATTCAAATAAGTCTCGGGGTGTAAGAATTTGATTGTCTAATGGTCTTTGTAAGCTTGCGCGCATTGCAAGCCTTTTTACGGAACCTCCAATTCCATCACATGGTCCTTTACCGTGTGCCGTTGCAAAAAAATGCCATTCAGCAGCAACACCGAAGTCGCTAATGTGATGTGTCAAATTTATGAAATTCTCTCTATTTTTATATTGTGCAGCCGCTCCATCGGAAAAGTATATTATTTTTTTAAGTTTTCCTGGAAATATATCTGTAAGGTATTTCAGTAATCGCTTTTGAAATAAGTGAACAGCAGCTGTATTATGTTCTAAGCTTTCAGAAATGATAACAAAGTTGTAATGAGTTTGACCTTTATCATCTCTGCTATATATTACAAAAGGATGAATAGTAACTTGTTTCTTACTCCAATAGTAATTCTGTATTTCATCTTGTACTACAAAACTGTAATTTTCAGAAAAATCACCAATTATTACGAATTCACCGATATTTATTGATTCTTTCATTTTATTTAAATATAAACTCTGCGTTTTAGCGGTGTAATCGTGTGGCTGCAAAGTGGCAATCTTTTCACGCAAGTGTTGTAAAAATTCGTCACACGAAGATGTAATCGTAAGTAAAGAAGATCTATCAGTATGGGTCCAACTTTTAAAAGTGACATTTGTTATGTAATTAGTATCAAAAAAGATTTCCAATTGTGAATAAATATTATCAAACCCGGGACAAGAATTGCATTTTCCAAAATGACACGAAGAAGTTGGTGAGTCACATATAATTGACTTTAAAATATCTTTATAATTCGTTATAATATTTGAATCGGTCCGATGTGCAACTCCCGCTGTTTTAATCGCAGACAACATTAACTTTACATTTTGGTGTATTACGCAAACACAAATGGAGTGCGTACCACTAGCCCCAGCTAAAACGCACTCGTGCGGACGTAAACTCGCAAAGGTACTAAAGCCTACTTTTTCTGTAGAATATGTTTCTTTAAAAGATTGATAAATTTCATTAAGATTACCTACCACCAATCGTTTCTGAATATTTGTTCGAGACCCATTTTTCACTACAGAAATAACATCTTTTTTTCCGGGCATTATTCTACTTATATCATCATTACAGTAAAAATTTTCTATTAATGTCTTTGTGCTTTGCGGTAATTGACGACCATGCTTAGGATTTGGAGTTGACATCACTCCGTGCTCGGCTTGCCATGTGGTATGAACTTTCAAATTCCCGACAAATTTTCCGAATACTCCACGAGTTCGGTAGGACTGTAAGGATACGGATTTTTTCACTATTGTCCGATTCTGCAATAAATTTATCCTTTAATTGTTTAACTATTTCGTTACTATCTTCCACAACACTACTTGAACTACTTTGTGCATCTACTAAATTTGATTTTACAATACTATGGGCGCGGTCTATTTTTTCTAATGTTCTTCTACTAGATTTTAAAGTTTTACTTGTTAATGGAGACTCACCTACGGGTGCCATTAATATATTGGTGGAACTCACTACCTCAGTTGGATCGATTAAGGATGAATGACTACTTTTTGAACTGTCACTATTGTTAGGTTCTGTCTGCATACGCGACAATCCAGATGGCCCGGGTTCTGCTATTGCACTTTCAGGCTGTTCCTTCTTTTCCTTATATAATTTCACGCGACAATTATTGCAAATAAACGTCTTTTCAGTAAGAAATGGAAATGAACGACACATTTCCAAGGATACTCTTCGAAGTGTATATGTATACCGTGTATGTCCCTTTTTGTTGAAGGGATTGCAACACCACTGACGCACCATTTTCGGAAATCCACAAACAGATATTGAAACAGTAGACGCGCACGATGCGAAAGTTCTCTGAAGACTAAAGACTTTAAAGGACGATGCCTAAGCAGAAATGTGTAGCGCTATATAAGTTTATTACCATCTTGGCCAAGAGTGGGTTAGTAAAATTCTTCTGCAGGTATAAATGACACCCTCGTGATGAATACGTGAGCTGTCGTTATTGTTTCTACCGTTGTTAGACCTGATTGAAGTAATAGAGGGTCCGAGGGGTACGGTCAGGCGACCGTAATAGCGGAGCGCGCGGCTCGCTTACCTGAAACGGCGCGCGCCGCTGTCTTTAACAGCTTCCTGCGACGTTGAATATACAAATTACCAACAAGAGCAAGGCTGATTTTATAGGAAATTCTTCAGCGAATATGGTGGTATTTTTTTCGGATTTTGAAAATCGCGACCTTGAGCCTCAATTTGCAAAATAAAACTTGATTTATAATTTTCATTATTGTAAAAAAGATTTTTTAACCGGGAACAAAAATATTCAGGAAGGCCGATCCTTCTAGTTTACAATAACGTTAGGATCAACTAAATCCGACTAATAGTTTCCGAGTTAAAAATGCATAAGTACAACCCATTTTCACGAAAATAGGCAAAAATCGCAAAATTCAACGCCCTATATTTTTTAAACAAATTCGAAAACGACAAAATGGTGAGTTAAACCCCCCATACTTTCACGAGGGCTACAACATATTCAAGTTTGAACAAAATCCGAGACATCGAGGGAAAAAAGTGATCGAGTTGGCGTGGAATGACCCCAACGTTTTGAAGCGAAATTTGTAATATGGACATCCCTTCCATTCAACCTAAGAGACGAATCCTCGAGAAAAAGTGTTTCTCATTCTCCCATGGCTCTTCCCATAGCGTAGTGTACTTGAGATATTTTCATACGTGGCAGATTGCATCGAGACCGTACTCGAAGGAATTCCATAGCGAAATGTGAAGCTAACATCAATGGGCAGAGGAATCTTCGAAGGTTTTTCTTCCACTCAACACAGAAATTGTTCACTAGTGAAAAGGCTTCCGTGATACTGGGCTTTGCGACCTTCCACAAGATTACATTTATATTTGCCGAAAGTATTTGCCAGTCTTACCTAGGGAACGATACAGCGCACAGTGTCAATAAATTCAGCGTTCTATGGGATGCGAGAGATTGGCCCATTAATCAAGAGGATGGGACTATTTATCGTGTCTCTCGTATGCTGTTCACAGGCTTGAGAAGAGAATTTATTCTTGTCCTGGAAGTCGTGCCATCGACGTGCGTGGAAATTGATGGCAGTGGGAGGCTGATATTAGAACATTCAAATCATTGAAACAGTTTTATGAATCTTTGTGTCAGGAAGTGCAAGCATTGTGTTCGATATTGCTGCGTTACTAGTTATATATCCGCCGTGAGTAAATTCTGTTTTAGGTACTTACAAGTCACACGAATTTTCCCAGAACATATGTATGTACAATCCGACGAAAAGAAACATTTCATCGCATTTGCATCGTATTTTGCGAATATTTGCACGAGCGTTGCCCAACGCCTCGCACAAACGTTTCTGACACAGTTAAAGCATAACGGTCTACCATAAGAATGTAATTAACACGAGTGTGAAGCAATGCATTTAAACGAATCCGATTATCCTGTTTGGCGAAGGAAGGGGAGGAAAGGGCGACCTACAATGTACATGGCAGAATTTACAATGAAGGGATATATTTAACATGAAAATCTGAGACAGAAAGGGATTGTTACTGTATTTCCGGATACAATATTATAGAATCCATATTTGCGATAACATAATCACCTACAATGCGAATTTACATTATATTTGAACTTGATGATAATGCAAATTCAAGCAAATTGTAAGTTACATTAAGCTTAGATTCTATCAAAACGTTCCAAGTTGAAAACATTCTTATATCTAACTAGAATATTCAACAATCGCACCGATCGGCTGAATTGTCACCAATTAGCAAGTCCCACCACGATGAGGCTGCTGCGTTTCGAGACCCGTTGAGAGATAGGTGGAATCAAAGTTCCATCGATCTAAACCAAAGAGATAGAAGGTAACAAAGTTCCCTCGATCTCTTCAGCTTAGACCTAGGGAACTGTCCAGCTTGATTATAACAAATTCAGCAATGAAAGAAAGACGGCGGGTAAGCATGAAACGAGTATGTCGCATTAAAAAATTATTCACGCGTTCTCTCACGGTTCCGTTCGATGGCTACTTCCTTTAATAAACTGTTCCTCTCCTTGTCGTTCCTCCGACCATTAGCCGTGCCCCGTTCGTTTCTTCCTGCGCCAATTGTTGGACGGCGTCCTTCGCGTAGCGCTAGTCCCGTGATTTGATAAAACGACTGGTGTTCCCACTTCGAAAAGCTTCGCCTACGAGAGTCCCCACTCTGCTACGTTGTTTTCCTTGGCTCGCAACCGCCGCCGAGAGTATAAAAGATGCAACACGGCAGCGACAAGCTCGTGTCTACACGCTGTCTCCGATGATGGCTACTCGCGCTGATTCTCGTTCGTTCGTAGAAGCGTGCGTCCTCCTGACGCTCCTCGCGGCCGTTCACTCGGCCCCACAAGGTGAGAAATGGATCGCTCGGTCAGCAAGGCAAGGTGGTTGATGGGGGAACAGCTAAGTTCAACATTTTTCGTACTGTGTGCCACATGGGGCGCATACTGGCCTCTTTTAGTTCGTTCTTCCAATTCCTGGCGTTGCAAGAAACGTATAAGCTTTTGGACATTGTGTTGTTATTGATGTTAATTAAATAGGGGGTGGTAGTAGTTCGTGGTGCAACTGAAGAGGGGTTTGTTTTTTTCTGTGAAATGGAATACGCGAGGTCGGACCGTTAAGTAGAATTACAAACCTGCAATAGTATAGGAAAATCTATCTTGGGTAATTTTATACGCAAACTGAATATACCTAGTCAATCACAGAGTTGGGCATCATTCGACTAAAAAGTGATTGAAATAACGTTTCGACTAAAGTTACTTCAACTTTTTCCTTACTCGACTAAAACTTACCTGAGTTAACTTTAGTCGAGGCGCCAGAGTTGAAGCTGGTTAGTCAAGAGCCGTTAGTCGTGGGTTGTGACTATCGTTGATCAGCTGTCATTCTATTATTAGTCGAGGAAACGACTAACCGGCGAAAGCCTTTGCGGCCTGACCCGCGCGCGGTCGCCTACCGGTCAGATTCTACAGAATCTGAATTTGTTTATTTTTCATCGTACCAATATGAAAGTGACGCCAATGGATTCTTGGTGTTCTCCCGATTAATTGGACAGAAAATAATTTAAATCAGACTATTTTTAACGAAACGGGTTTTGAATTCTGCAAACAAATTTCTCACGTAATATCCTTAATTATGGCCCGAATTGTATCATTTTTGGGCCTATTTTCATCGGGAAGACATGAGAAATCGATTGGTAATATTCGTTGGCAAACTGTTGTTTTTTTTTGTTAATTAACCCACCATAATAATTGTAGGTGAAAGCATCAGAAAGTATACATGTGTACAATCTTTCGATTGTTGAGACGCCTTGCTTTCTCCGCTTGCGAGCGAGGACCTTCGGGCCCCAGTAGACCGCCCGTTGACAGCCGAGAGCAATGAAACCGACGGGCCACATAAAATCTGCCTGTTTTTTATAAGTGTTAATAAAAGTATTACCAATCGATTTCTCATGTCTTCCAGATGAAAATGGGCCCAAAAATGATATAATTCGGGCCATAATTAAGGATATTACGTGAGAAATTCGTTTGCAGAATTCAAAGCCCGTTTCGTTAAAAATAGTCTGATTTAAATTATTTTCTGTCCAATTAATCGGGAGAACACCAAGAATCCATTGGCGTCACTTTCATATTGATACGATGAAAAATAAAGAAATTCAGATTCTGTAGAATCTGACCGGTAGGCGACCGCGCGCGGGTCAGGCCGCAAAGGCTTTCGCCGGTTAGTCGTTTCCTCGACTAATAATAGAATGACAGCTGAAACCACGTTACTCACAACCCACGACGAAAGGCTCTTGAATAACCAGCTTCAACTCTGGCGCCTCGACTGAAGATAAGTTACATCAACTTTAGTCACCCTTTGACTAACGAGTAACCGTAAGGACCTTTTAACTAGATGTTATCTAGATATTATCTTTGCCCAACTCTGGTCAATCAAAATAAGCAAAAATACCATTTTAAATGTATTGAAGGCGTAATTCTTCAAAGCTGTGCACAAAGTAAACTCCTTAACCAAGTAATCCGAAAGTACCCGATACAACCCTATATAAATTCCACACGCGATAATGTGGGAACAGGAACCCCCATGCCATAAGATGGGGCCTGGACTACGGGACCATGGAGAGTCGGCGTAGCCGTGGTGGTTAACGCTGCTGATCAGCACGCGGACGACACGGGTTCGATTCCCCGGTGCCCGTGGCCCTCTTTTTCCGAGTCTCCCGAAACACGTGGGAATTACGTCATCTACGAGATTCCTACGATAGCAACAAATATTGTCCCACGACGGTCACAGGATCAAACAAGCTCCCCCCCCCCATTCGAGAGAATCCAGGCGTTTCGCGCAAGCAAAGACTGATTTGTTCTCATCTCGTTCCCAAAGAGGTCTGCGACAAAACAAAGTGCCCTGGACCTTTGAAGTATTACCAGGGCTTGGGCTGCACACCTGTGTACACGAATCCTGGCGATTGTTGCGCCGAGCGTTTCAACTGCAGCCACTTGAAGGACCTGTCGAAGGACAAATGCTACGTGAATGGCCACGAGTACAGTATTGGCGACGCTTTAAGGGAAGAGGACGCAAATCCATGTGACGTGCAGTGCACGTGCATGAAGAATTACGATGACGTGTATGTATGATTGTTTACGTAGGCCACCGATAAATATTTCCAGGATGTCCGGGTTTCCCCACAGTTCTGTGAAGTGAATTAAGACACAACAATGTTTGTGCAGCGCGGATAATGATCGTTATTCTATTTATCGTGGATATCTTTCCTTATTCTCTTCATGGCCATCGGTTATAATTTTTTCCTGGTTAGCGATTTCGTAATTTGTTGGGTACAGATTGATTGATGAAGACTGTAAGGTATTATAATGTACGCTTCTGTCTTTAAATAAATCACTGTACTCTATTAGTGAAACATGGATACGAGTTTCTGAAGTGTATTTATTGCTTCATTTTGTTGTGTTTACTTATTTTTACTTGAAACATGCTTCAAAGATCTGTATGGATTGTTTAAAAGAATTGGAAAACATTGCCATGGCCTCCACAGGATTTATTTTCTAATGACACGCTTTCCCGAACAATTTGTTAAAGTATTTTGCACTCGTTCTAAATTATACGGGGATTTCCGAAAAAGGAATCAAGAGTTAGCGTACATTAAATATGCATTTCGTGTCTATTTTGTTATTCTTCGAATTTGGGCTTGAATAATCTGTAGGTTATCGAAGAGAAGGGTCAGTGAATTTAGGGACATGAGATACATACACACGGACGAAGAATATTTAAATAAATACTTGGGCATGCAACTCAATTATACTTTTTCAGAGATAAGATTGAATAAAGACAGGTGCTTATTTTGGTACAGACTTTCATTTTGGCTTTCTGTGAAGAATCTCCTGTCTGTCTATCTTCCACTTCAGCATAAATTCGTAAACTGTTAGAGGACCTTGTGAAACATTAATAAACACAGAAAATAAAGATATATAAATTTCCCCTCTAACAGGATCTATTTGTGCTATATATTTTCAAATTCTTCAATGTTTTTCCCAGATTGGTCTGTACATTCGAAATTATTAAACGAATAGATAAATCACACCTAAAGAACAGATATCGCATAAATTAATTTGTTCCTTTGAGTTGCTGATGGAATTTAAAACTGCAATGTTTCGTTCTATTTTGTGAACAGTGCTGTCTTTATCTGTGCTGGATTGGACTGTGCATTTCTAGGTCCTCAACCGAATTGCTATTACAGAAATACACATGATCAATGTTGTCCAGGGCCACAGATCTGCTGTAAGTAAATCTAGTCAATACATTGTGAAGAAGGTGAAGCTCATCGAGAAACATAATCAACATTAACGACTTATTCTTGACAATACACCGATAACATTATACCCTTGTCAACGAGTCATTAGCCCATTGAAAAACATTCCCTTATATTATACTACATTAAATTAATATTCTTCAGTTTCTTATATTTTCACGGAATTCTTCACGCGAAACGCATATAGGCATTCAATATCGTTAAATTAACTAAAAAGAACAATAGATTAAAACGAATTCGATTTTGCTCGTCAGTGAAGGAAGGCGAAGAGACGCCAACTTGTGAAGTAGATGGCCAAGTTTATAAAGACGGAGAATTCTTTAAACCAGCATCTGATCCAGAAAAGAATTGTATCTGCATGCCAGGATACAAAGGTACAACATTTATATTTCCAACAAACTAATCATCCACAATTGAATTTGAATTATATGAGAAATCGTACTTTTTGAAAAGGTAATGATTAATGCAAAATTGAAAATTAGCATACTAAAGTGTAACTCAACTCAAGAATCGTAACATACACATGTTACCACGCTGATCTGGAAGGGAACAGTTCATTAGTTCTAACACAAAAATATTTAACTCAGGTGAAAACGTCGAACCGTTCTGCAAGAAGCCAAACCGCGACTATTGCACTCCTCTGTTCCGTGGTGCTGGCAACATTTACAAAAATTGTGTGCCTGTTTTTTATAGTTCCGAAGTTCCACAAACGGACTGCAGTTACGCGTCCAGATGCCGTAAGTTTGCAATAAGCCTTGCTTATGAATGTCACATACATAAAAAACAGTTTCTCTGAAATAGTACAGCTTATACAACCGTCCTCATTTTTTCAGAAAACGCCAATGACACTGTCATTCACAATCACGACAGTACTAAATCTCCTCTTAAAACAGGTACGTTCGATCATCAAACATACATAGGTACGTGTCGGTTGGCTAAAATAGCCGAAACGTTCTATTATTCATGGTCTATTCGTAGATCTCGTAGTATCTTTCTGACGTATTAATTACAACTTCAATATCGCCTAATCTATTTTCTCTTTCAAGTGGTAATTTTACTCATTGCCAGTTTCATTTCTCCTAAAATCTCTACACCTGTACATCTAAGACTAAGCAGTCGTATTTACATAGTTGGGACATTCTGTTTTCAAACTTTCTGCTAATAGCATTAATTTCGTATGAATTCACCAGAATTTTCACCACAAAACCACATTAACGACCCATTCAATCATCAATTGATAGTAACAGGGAATGAGGCATGGGGGAGGATTACCACATTTAGTGGCGTCAGCGTGTTTTCACGCCGAGGAGCTTGTACTTGATAAAGTCGTCAGAAGCTCAGCAATTCCGTTCACGTTTACAAAGGTCTAGTGGCTGTTAACCGTTATTTCGTCCAACTTGCAGATGAAGATGACATGTGTCGATTCGGTAACATGACGATGCACAGAGGTGACGAACTGAACCAAGGAACCTTCTATGATTCTGTTTGCGTGAAATGCGTATGCGAAGTCCCGCCACTGCCAACGTGCCAGCGACTTCCAGAGAGCGAATGCGATGTCACTAAACACGAACCATTCCCAGATGATGGTTTGCTACACTTTTTCTAACCAGATCAGTCTGTGATGTTGCTACCTTCGCTCTAACTTAGCGTTTTTAACTTGATTTTAATGTGGAGAGTATAGAATCTTACGTAAACTTGGATTAAAGGCAAAATCGCGTGATCGCCTGCTAATACCAAATGGTTAATCGTTACATTGTATAGTATTTTAGAATTAAATAAATGTTTCATGCATGCATATTACAGTGGAATTATTTTACACGTTTCGTTAGTCCTCTGAATTTTTTCGTGGAATTTTGTGAGGACAGATTTACAAGTGATATGATAATTTGTGGGTGCTTTATCCTGCTTCGCATTCAAATAGGTCATTTGTATATTTAAAAGTGAAAGATATTGGTACTAAAGTATGTTCGATAATAGTGTATTGTGAAATCACAAGCTGTTGATTTAATGTTGTCTGTTCATCTGTTTGTGCCTTGAACTTTGGCATTATATCAGGAATCGAGTTAGTCGTAGGCATGCTTGTGTTCTCCTGAACCTCTTCAATAGTAGGTACTTGAATCTTCAAAATCGATATGGTTCCGACGAACAATAAATTAAGGATAAATCACTTTTTGCTCGACAGTGCTCGAGTTTGAATGATGCGTTTTATGGAATATCCAAGTTGTTAGACGAAATTTTTTAACACGAACATCACTTCCATCCAACATAAAAGACGAATCCTGGAGAAATAGTGTCCCTCATCCTGCCATGGCTCTTCCCATAGCGTAGTGTACTTGAGATATTTTCATACGTGGCAGATTGCATCGAGACCGTACCCGAAGGAATTTCATAGCGAACTGTGAAGCTGACATCAATGGGGAGAGGAATCTTCGAAGGTTTCTCTTCCATTCAACACAGAAATTGTTCACTAGTGAAAAGGCTTCCGTGATACTGGGCTTCGCGACCTTCCACGAGATTACATTTATATTTGCCGAAAGTTTTTGCCAGACTTACCTAGGGCACGATCCAGCGCACAGTGTCAATAAATTCAGCGTTCTATGGGATGCGAGAGATTGGCCCATTAATCAATAGGATGAGACTATTTATCGTGTCTCTCGTATGCTGTTCACAGGCTTGAGAAGAGAATTTATTCTTGTCCTGGAAGTTGTGACGTGCCATCGACGTGCGCGGAAATTTATGCCAGTGGGTGGCTGATATTGGAACATTAAAATCATTGAAACTTTTTTATGAATCTGTGTGTCAGGTAGTGCAAGCATTGTTTTCGATATTGCTGCGTTACTAAGTAGTTATATATCCGCCGTGAGTAAATTCTGTGTTACGTACTTAAAAGTTACTCGAATTTTCCCAGAACATATGTATGTATAACCCGACGAAATGAAACATTTTATCGCATTTGTAACGTATTTCGCGAATATTTGCGCGAACGTTACCCAACGCCCTGCACGAAAGTTTCTGACACAATTAAAGCATAACGATCCAGCATAAGGACGTAATTAACACACGCATGAAACAATGCTTTTTAACGAATCCGATTATCCTCTAAGGTGAAGGAAGGGGTGGAGCGGACGACCCGCAAGGTAGATGGCAGAATTTACAAAAAAAGGGATACATTTTAAACGATAATCTGAGACAGAAAGTACAATGTACATGGCAGAATTTACAATGAAGGGATATATTTAACATGAAAATCTGAGACAGAAAGGGATTGTTACTGTATTTCGGGATACAGTGTTATAGAATTCATGTCTGCAATAACATTATCACTTGCAATGTGAATTTTAATTATATTAGAACTTGGCGATAATGTAAATTCAAGCAAATTCCAGAGTCACGATGTTAAGCTGTAGTTGGTTATTTCTACCTCGCTCTTTTTGGATCATTAAATTCCACAGTTAAGTAAGTATTTACACAAGTGTAATTAATAAAATGTGTTCGATGCTGTTTTTTAAAAGTGTGTCCAAAATAGGACGCTTTTTAGTTACATTAATTTAAATTCTTATTTTTCTTTGTTCTTTGGGAAGATATTAAATGCAATGGTGTAATTCAGTGATTAAGTGGTCGGAATACTCAATTGTCATTAGAAGATAATTTTACAATAACATACTAAACTACTTTTTAAATATTATAGTGGTTACAAATTTTAATACACATAGGAAGGATACTTGTGCGTTGCGACAAACTATTAATTTTCATAACTTTGTTTTGTACTTAAGAAACCTCTGAGCAATATCGTCCGAAAGTATATCACGATTAAAATTATATTTGTGCGAAATTAAAACATAATTCACTTTATACATCACAAATTTATTTTCCTAATGTTACGATATCTGCGGAAGTAATTGCTCCATTTATAAAATTTCGAATACTGTTCAAAGAAAGATATTAGCATCTTCGTATCCTTCGAAAGATTTTCATCTTCGCATCCACAAATACATGAATGTCTTGGCCAACGACATATTACCTCAGTTCTGGCTCTCAGAATAATTTAGATACCAAAACTTACCATGCTGTGTACAGAATAATTAGAGGCTTCAACTAATATCCGTGCAAGCTTTGCACCAACACTGTTTCAGACTTGAAATGGAGCATGTTAGGATGTTCGAGAACCTCACTAGAAGCTTAAGTAGAATTATTGAGGACTTATCAAGCGCCAGTATAATATGAACCGAAATTAGATGGAATTTGAAACAAATTATCGCGTTACACCGAGGTACTTGATGGAGAGAAGTTGGATAATAATTGCAGCTTGGAACACTTTAAGCTTGGACCACGAGAATTTGTGACTTACGATATCAAATGATTCGTCACTTTCGAGGAAGTTGGGTAATTCGATTTTCGTTTCGGTTGACGTAAACGATGATAATAACTCTCACTGAAACTATCTCGCGCGACTGTATAGCTTTGATGAAATTGCGCCACGTTTGCCATGAAATTTCACAGGTTTCCGAAAGCTGTGCAGTCTACAAACGCGTTTCCTAGATGGCGAGCGAAGGGAACCTACATAAGTATGTACAACGACGTGGAAATTGGCGTTCAGTGATGCTGCGTCAAGTTGAACGAATTTATGTTACTAATTTATGTATTCCGGGGTTGGAATAATCGAACAACACTTAATAATTTCACATAAGTATCTTTATTTCATATACATATGCAGCAGGAAGGGAAGGAACGATTTATTCAATCATTTCAAGTTGCATTTATTCTTACATTCTATCAAAGTATTGCAAGTTGAAGAAATTCTTATATCTAACTAGAATATTTGACAATCGCAGCCATCGGCTCGGTTCCCACTGATTAACAGGTCTCGGCACGAGGAGGTTGCTGCGTTTCGAGACCCGTAGAGAGATAGATGGAAACAAAGTTCCATCGATCTCTTCAATTTAGGTATAAACTCTAGAGAACTGCCAAGCAATCACTCGATTAACATATATTCAGCAAAGAGGGAAAGACGAGAGGTAAGCATGAAATGAGTATTGGATGGCGCAGTTCCTACGACCCTGGTGTCCGAATCGAAAGGGAAAAGCGTTCGGCGCCCCCGAAGCGATTCCTGTGGCTCCGAGCAACCCGTCAGCAGCACACCAGGTGTAACCTGAGTCAAGCCGATTAACGCGGAGATTGGGCAATCGGACCGGGTGACTTATGCAGGCAGTGTACCAGAAGGTACACCCCCTACGCTCGAAACTTTTCCCCTTCGACAGGAACAGCAGGGGATGAAACTGATCCACCCATACCGATTCCATGCTCAGTCACTTGCTTCCAAAAATGGAAGCAGCGGTGACCTCCTCGTCAGAGATGAGCAGCCAGCAACCGAGAAACAGAGCTAATGATTCAGTGACTACTTGGCAATTTTACATGGAATCTTAAATACTTCATGGGTATAATAAAATAAATTAGCCTAGGCTTCCTTGCTGTCTTGTTGATGTCTTCTTTCACTATCACTTTTCACTACTTTCTTTTTAAATATATCATCTTGTTAAACTCCCTTTCCCGCGATTAATGGACGATAATGAACGGTTAATTTCAATCCGAAAGCCAGCTAATTATTCGACAAAACTTGATATTTCTGGTAAAATATTCATTCCAGTGGATATTACCATGATAAATAATGTTCATAACATTTGCACTAACCGCTCAGTATAAATTATTATTAACTATGATTGACAAAACTCGAGATATAATGCAATTAGTAACACTTGCACTTTGAAATGATTTTCTACGCCGAATGAATTTTATTTTATACTACTGAATGTTTAAACGTTCGACCAATATTAATGATTATGCGTATTGCAAAGTATTAATTATAGTGTATTTACTAATATTTAAATTATTACTAACACTGTATTGCCAATCTGATTTACTAATAATTAAATTCATTACTAATAACAATTCCTTAGGATTCAATTGAGTTTCCCAACTTTGTGTTTCTTAATCCCAGGGATATTGGAGTATTCGTTATATTCTCCGCGAGTAATAATTTATTCTTAATGTCTGTGTTCACTTTTCCTTAGTTGAAGTAACCTCTTGTTTACGGGGTAGCCGAGCTAAGTTAAGTACTATGAAAGTAGAGTTCATTAAAAAGTATTACGTAAAGTACAACACAGCGCGGAATAAAGTAAAATAACTCTCGTTCTATAACTCAAACGACTTCCGTTATAGAACCTAATAGAGTACGGAAGGGAATAACATTCATTGTCCCTTTACGTGGTACCCTTCTTATTACGTAGCTACATATATCCTTTAAGCTTTAAGAGAAAGCACTTTGCTTCTCTGAATAGTTACGAATATAATGCCACAAGGTATTACTGCCAACGCTGTATTCAACAAACATTAGAAGATTTACCTAAATCTCATTTCACGATTCCGGGGATAGCCGTGCTTCAAATGTGAAAAACAATTTTCGAAAGCACTTCTACCTCGCGCATGGATCGTATCTGCACTCGACAAGAAGCGTTAGAAACCTTACCTTTCGTACTTCACCCCTTCATGTATATTTCAGCTTTGCCTCATACCATATTCGTAATTCTTTCCTTTTCTTCGAAGTATCTGAACGCACGGAGATAGATCGCCGTTCCTTTGTACATCTTATCTGTTTCCTGCCTTTCTCGCCTGCATCATTCGATTTCCTTTCCCCTCCCCTCAATCCCTTCGATTCTGCCTCAACCCCTGTGTTTCTCTTGTTCTTTTACTGTTACACGCTTGATAAAATTCCAGCTACAATCAGCTTAACAAAAGGTGCAGAATTCCTTTCTTCAAAGCGTTTGATATGCATCGAATCGACTTAATGAAGTTATCTTGATTGAAAGAGAACTAACGGGCACAATAGGAATTAAATAAAATCGCGCATTAAGGACTGGTTCAACGTTTATTCTGTTTGACGTTGAATGGAATACGTTGTAAGAACCTTTTTATACGAGACATTTTTACGGCTGTCGACAGGTATTTTATATATCTCTTAAATTATTCGTTCCTTGAAAAATTGTTACACGTGTACGAAATTTGCATGGTTTTGAAGGAGGCACTGAATTACGGAGACTTCAATGTCAACTTCGTTTCTTTTTAAATGGAATATTCTATTTTGTAGGTCAGAAGTAATGGGAGTCTGTTCGTTAAAAATTAATTGTCTACAGTTATAAATATAAGTTATGTGAAGGGCTTCAACAGGCGTGATTGTTAAAATGGGCGAAGATATCGAGCAGGTGGGAAGTGGGTGGTTTATGGTGGTTTTGTAATGGCGGTGCAATGGGAAAAGGGTGATTGCTCGTAAGAAAATGAACTAAAATTGCTGTATAAAGTTTTCATGTACTAGCCTTCGTTTTTAAGAAACAGGACTGGGTATGATTGAATATAAAATAGGAAATTAATTAGGATGATTGAACTGTACGATTTACACTCGAAATACACATCTACTTACCCTCAGCTCTCATTATCGACTCGGCCCCTTTACTGCCCCTTTCTTCTTTTATTTTTCCAATTACTTCATACGAGCCCATCGTCAGACCATTCAGATCACATTTAAATGGCCCCCACGTGTCACAGAAATCTAATTCAAATTGCTCTGCATCAGTAATGAGGGATTTTAATTGTCCTTGATTGCTTTATACATTGCTTTAATAAATAAATTGAGATAAATTGCTTTTTGCTTCTGACGTACGAGCTCAGAGCTCGTTAGAAGATTTAATTGCCTGTCATTTTCAAACTATTAAAATTATTACTTTTAAATCCTATCAGCGATCGTCATTCGATTTGAATAGGATCATATTAAAAGACGTATTCCTTTGAAATATTGTTAGAAAGATGGAATTTATCATGTTCAAGCATTCATTAAACGAATGAAAGAATTCTGATTGAATTTTAATTAGCGAAACGTTTCTTCAATTCATATTGCCTTTACTCTTCAGAAGTGGAACTTCACTCTCGAGCTTTTACATTTCCTTCTCGAATCACAATCAATTTTCAGTCAAGTTTTCACAAGTTACCTAAGTTGGTACTGACAGATGAATTTATTCACATTTTGAGTAGCTTCAACACCAATGATAGAATTTAACAATCACTTTCATATTGTTGGAAATATGTAATCATTCCCTTTCTGTTAATAGTAGTAACCGTTTATTTTGACTGCTCCAAAAAACTATTGATATTGTTTTAGACTTTTATCATGTTTTGAATTGTTGACACCAGAATTTCCTTTCATTTTTAAAAAAAACTGTACAAACGATCTACTATTTTTCCATATTGCAATGATTTTTTAATAGTACAACACCAGACTATAACAACACTGTCAAAGCGAAACATTAATCCTCTACATTAACTGTGAAATAAATAATAATTTCACGAAAACAATATCCAATCACATAAGCACACTACTTAAGTATCATCCTTAATAACTACGTACATATAACATTTCGTTATTTCTGTGAAAAGACAGTTACAATAACTACTTCCTACGTTCACTCTGGCTAGCTACATTTTTATTCCGATACTTGTGCGCAAGAATCTCCCCTAAAAACACCAAAAGCGATAAACAGTGGCCACAAAACAACACTACGAAAGGAAGAGGGATATTAAAAGAGGGCTTTAAAACTGACACACTACTGTCAAGTTTTGCTGTCAGTCGTGAAAACGACGTCGACACATTTTTGTGCACATACTGCAGATACCCGCTAGATAGTGATCGCAACAGTTCATCGCTTAATCGTTCCTTATACGGAGATCGTTTCGCCACCGAAAAGAAAAAATTTTGCAACGTCAGACACAAATTAGTCAACTTCAGAATTGGCTGACCACTAGACTCGTGCTTTCCAGTCGCCAGCACGGTGCCCACATCTCGGACCAAGAAATACGACGTGTTCTGAAACGATGTTGCATCATAAAGCGACTCTATAATCACATCGAACTTCACAGGCTGCATCCTTTTCTTCACGGCGTCTGGTATATCAGGCATGTTCAGCAGCACTGGATAAAGAAACTTATCAACCACTACGCTGAGGTGTGATTTCTCGAGATTATGAAAATCATTGATCTCGATTTCTTGGTGCACCAGGGCGAGATCAAGCAACTCTGCATAGAACATGGAGGTGTACCTGCCGGATGCTATCACTAAACAGAGGAACAGAATCTTCTCCGTCAATGTCGTGGGCATCCTCGTGACGGAGAAGCTGAGGAGCATGTTCATCAGGTACATCGGGTGTCGTAAATGTCTGTCGACCACGAGTAACGTAGACACGATGAGGAACAGCAAGACGATGCCGATACCAAACGCTATTATACCAATAAATTTCCACAATTTCAGCATCTTCGATGGTAGTATAGGCGTCAACAGACAAACATCATAATAATACAACATCTCAACGTAATCCATGTTCTCATCCTGATCGCTCAAGTAATTGTACTGGAATAAAAACAGATCCGCGTTTGCCAGGTCAGGGGTCGGCACGACTGTAAAGTTCATGTCATCTTTAATGTTTATGAACAGAATGGTGCGTGCGATTATCAGAGTCGCAGGTGTGGTGGCGCCCGGCGCATCCGTTTTTATTGGATAGAAAATGTAGAAAGGACGCTCGTTCATGTTCTTCAGTTTATCTGGATACTAGGTGACAGGCTTTCGAAAATCTGATACTTCGGTTTAATCGTTGGTGAAAGGATCGTACGGATGAACAACGATCGCGAGCTGCTGATACTCTGCCCCAGGAGGTAGGATTTCGAGGACCTCCACATTGATCCAGAGGTATAGGAGGAAATCTTTGATCTTGACATGAGGCACGTCTTCCACGAGCAGTAACAAAATATTTGGAGCGTGAGAGCTGTGCCACGCGGACCACAGGTCATGGACGATTCTTTCCCATGATTCGCGTTGCAGTTTGGGTTGGCAGGCATGTATGTAAATTATTAGGGTACGAGTGGTGGCCAAGGTAGCCGTGGATGCTGGCCGATGCGTGATGTCCATGTACTGGGCTGGTGTTGATCTGGGCAATGCTTCGGAAACAGTGGTGATCACTCTTGCAGTATTCTCATGTGCACCAGGATTTCGGATCAGTACGATGACGTCGAAAGTTTTCGTCGACTGGACGATGTCACGAACGACAGTTTCAAGCTGTTTGTCGTTTGGTAGATTCGGTATGACTAGCTTCTGGCTCGATATAACGATGGATATTATAATTAAGATCGATATTAAGGTAAACTTCATCGTGAATTTATGCATTGTAAGGAAAGTTTGGAACGATCTCAGAGTTTGCTAGCTCTACGAATGTTTTTGCAATACTGACGTGTTGGTCTGACGTTACTTGGTGAACTGATTTTTCGAGTGATTGGGGATGCATATGTAGTTCGTGTAAGACACATCGTGTATGCAAATTATTCATTACATTGTTGGAGAGAAAATAATGACTGCAATTTGTGAAGGAGAATATGTAGTTGAAAATTATTATGCTATCATTGGTACGCTGGATCCTGAATATTTAAAGACTCTAGCAACGAAAGATGTAGATACAGCTTTTTAATAGAGATGAAAGTGTATGAGAATTATGCTGCTTTTATTGGAAATCAATATGGAGTGTTGTCTACTCTGTGCCAGGAATGATTGGTGCACCTATCTATGATGATTGGACAGCTTTTATCTTCCTCTGAATGCTTTGAAATCTTTTTTAGATCAATTTGTATAGGTTCTTATATATATCGATGCCTGTCATTTGTTTCTGCATCGACCTAATCGATTTCAATAAAATTTTCAACGTGTTTACAACTTCCTCAAATATACAGGGGAATTTTTTAAACTTTCATTACAAGCTCAGATACAAAAAATGGGGAAAACGACCTGTACTATTTTCTTCACTATTCCGATCAATGGGAATTTAATTCAAAAGGACGAAACACGTCACCTTGTAAATCCTCCTAGCTTCTCAAAAACTGTCCAGTCGTTCGGACCAATTTTAAAAAAGTTATTCTGTTTTAAAAGGCGTGCGAATACTCATTTCCCCCCACTGTAACTTATTAGACCCTGATTTCTCATAAAAAACTGAAATTATGAAATAAAGTATTCCATGCACCGTCGGAAGGTGAATTCCTTCTGTCTTCCTTGAAGATAACAGAAAACCTGCAGTTGTTCCTCAAAACGTTCATACATAACTGACGTTTTGACGTTCTGACTGTACGCATGGAACGAGTGAAGCAAACTTCTTGAATGATTGACGTGTATGGACGGAGCATAGTTATGCACACAATTTTGCAGGATACTGTTTTCTGCTTCCTATATATAATTCACTGGGCAGTACAGGGAATGTCCATTACAGTTGAGGTAGATGTTTCCAGATTACATATACACAGTGGAATAATGGCCTTTGCATATTTAAAGCACACAATGTACGAACTGTGTACAGCTACATGCAGTATAAGATTTAGTAAATAATATTTCCACATAACATTTAATATTCAGACACTTTTTATGGTTTCCTAGTGCAGGCAGGTAAGGTGTCCACGTTACACAATCCCTTTCAGAAAAGTGTATGTACTGAATTTTTAAATTCTGTGATGAGGAAGAAAAGTACCTATCTTTTTAATTTAGTGATCTTAGAATTTTGGGTAAATCATTTATCCACAAATAAATACACAGAGCTCAATCCATTCTACGACAGGAATCATGGGATGAAATCGTGAATGATGTATGATCAATATCATACGATTCCCATACACCAAACATTTTACTAATATTCTTAAACGACTTGGAACATTGCCTTCGATACCTCTGGATTAAGAAAAAATTTTACTCTCCAAAGAACAATAACAAGGATTCGCGGCGATAATTTCAAAATTTTGTTTGAACAAGTTTTCTCTATACACATGGATCTAAAAAAGATTTCAAAGCATTCAGAGGAAGATAGAATCAACAGAGGTGTGCCAATCAATCCTGATACAGAGTACACAACACTCCACATTGATTTCTAGTAAAAGCAGGATAATTTTCAAACACTTACATCTCTATTAAAAAGCTGTATCGAAGTACATTTTCCGTTACTGCAGGAGTCTCTAAATATTCATGATCCAGCGTACCAATGATACCATAATAATTTTCAACTACATATTCTACTCCATTTCACAAATGGAAGTCATTATCTTTCCTCCACTAATGTAATGAATAATTTGCATACACGATGAGTCTTACACGAAACACATGGTCGATCCATGACAGTTTATCTATGCATCCCCAGTCACTCGAAAAATCAGTCCACCAGGTAACGTCAGACCAACACGTCAGTTCTGCAAAAACATTCGTAGAGCTAGCAAACTCTGAGATCATTCCAAACTTTCCTTACAATGCATAAATTCACGATGAAGTTTACCTTAATATCGATATTAATTATAATATCCATCGTTACATCGAGCCAGAAGCTAGCCATACCGAATCTACCAAACGACAAACAGCTTGAAACTGTCGTTCGTGACATCGTCCAGTCGACGAAAACTTTCGACGTCATCGTACTGATCCGAAATCCTGGTGCACATGAGAATACTGCAAGAGTGATCACCACTGTTTCCGAAGCATTACCCAGATCAACACCAGCCCAGTACATGGACATCACGCAACGGCCAGCATCCACGACTACCTTGGCCACCTCTCGTACCCTAATAATTTACATACATGCCTGCCAACCCAAACTGCAACGCGAATCATGGGAAAGAATCGTCCATGACCTGTGGTCCGTGTGGGACAGCTCTCACGCTCCAAATATTTTGTTACTGCTCGTGGAAGACGTGCCTCATGTCAAGATCAAAGATTTCCTCCTATACCTGTGGAGCAAGAAGATCATGAATGTGGAGGTCCTCGAAATCCTACCTCCTGAAGCAGAGCATCAGCAGCTCGCGATCCTTGCTCATCAGTACGATCCTTTCACCAACGATTACACCGAAGTATCAGATTTTCGAAAGCCTGTCAGCTGGTACCCAGATAAACTGAAGAACATGAACGAGCGTCCTCTCTACATTTTCAGTGAAATAAATACGGATGCGATACATAACGCCGCATCTCTGAAACTGGAACTCACACGCGTCCACGTGTTGCTGAACATTAAAGATGTCATGAACTCTACAGTCGCGCCGACCTCTGACCGGGGCAACACAGATCTGTTTTTACACCAGTACAATTACTTGGACGATCTGGATGAGACCGTGGATTACGTTGCTACGGTGGCCTATTCTGACGTGTGTCTGTTGACGCCTATACTACCATCGAAGATGCTGAAATTGTGGAAATTTATTGGTATAATAGCGTTTGGTATCGGCATCGTCTTGCTGTTCCTCATCGTGTCTACGTTACTCGTGGTCGACAGACATTTACGACACCCGATGTACCTGATGAACTTGCTCCTCAGCTTCTCCGTCACGAGGATGCCCACGACATTGACAGAGAAGATTCTGTTCCTCTGTTTAGTGATAGCATCCGGCAGGTACACCTCCATGTTCTATGCAGAGTTGCTTGATCTCGCCCTGGTGCACCAAGAAATCGAAATCAATGATTTTCATGATCTCGAGAAGTCACACCTCACCGTAGTGGTTGATAAGTTTCTTTATCCAGTGCTGCTGAATATGCCTGATATACCAGACGCCGTGAAGAGAAGGATGCAGCCTGTGCGGGTCCAGGTGATTATGCAGTCGCTTTTGGATGCAACATCGTTTCAGAACACGTCGTATCTCTTGGACCGAGATATATGCAACGCGATGGCGAGTGCAAAGCACGACCATAGTGGTCAGTCACTTCTGAAATTGACTAATTTGTGTCTGACGTTTCAAAATTTTTTCTATGTGGTGCCGAAACGATCTCCGTATAAGGAACGACTAAGCGATATAATGTTGCGTTCAATATCTAACGGGTATATGCATTTCGTGAACAAAAATATATCGACGCTGTTGTCACAGATAACACCAAATATTCACAGAAGTGTGTCAGTTGTGAAGCCCTCTTTTAATATCCCTCTTCCTTTCGTAGTGTTGTTCTGTGGCCACTGTTTGTCGCTTTTCGTCTTTGTAGGGGAGATTCTTACGCACAAGTTTCAGAATAAAAATGTAGCCAGTCAGAGTGAACGTAGAAAGTAGTCATTGTAACTGTATTTTCTCAGAAATAACGAAATGCTATATTCGTAATTGACTTTCATAATTTCTTCAATATTTTTCAAATACGTAGTTTTTAAGGATGATGCTTAAGTATAATAGTGTGTCTATGTGATTATGTATTGTAGTCGTGAAATTATTATTTAGTTCTGAGTTAATGTAGAGAATTAATATTTCGCTTTGGCGTCGCTATTATAATGTAGAGTTCTATTGTAAAAAAATGTTTGCAAAGTCAAAAATAGTGAATCGTGTGTACAGTTTTTCAAAAATGAAAGGAAATCCGAGTGTTAGTAATTCGAATCTTGGTAAAATTCTCAAACAATACCAAAAGTTCTTTGGATTAAAAAAGTAACGTATCGAAGCTTATAGACTCCTGAGACGATGTTATTTTGCAATATAAACGATAAAAATATCTGGAAGTGAAATAATGATGCAAAAATGAAAAAGGAACCAATCGAAAAGTTAAGTCTAAAAAATCAGTTTGTAGTAATAATTTTACGATTGTTTGCATTTGTTTATTGATAACCGAAGGCATTCGCGATTCTGATCCCTGTTCCATCCACTCGTGTCCTTATGGCTCGCGTTTCGTTGGGTTGGCAGCCCCTGTTCCCCATTAGGAGGAAGATCGGGTCGCGAGATGCAATTATGATAAACCTGAGAGCTTCTTTCGAGAGCTTTTCAGTAGCATCGCGGCCCCACAAAAGGGATGGCCGCCCCGGGACCGTTTTGACTCGACCGCGTTTTAATCTATATTGCTGTCTATTTCCCGTTCTCTTTACCCAGAGGCTGCCACTAAGCGTGATGAGCTTTCGAGTCGCGAACGCTCGCGTGAAAAACGTTCGGTGCTCCAGTTATGTCGTATTTGTCAAATCGATACGCCACGAGCACGATGAAACTGAACTGGAACTTTTTGGTTGGAGGAGTTCTTATTGTTGGAAATTATATAGCTGTTGATCGTCATCTCTGTTGTATCATGAGTGCCTACCCTGGGGCCGCAGAAATTTTATGGAACAATCATACACCCCTCTGTGGAGTCATGGCCATTTTCTAAAGCTATCATATGTTTCCAGTGTGGGGCCATGAAAGTTATTTAAAAATATTATATAGGTACTACCGTCTTTGTGAGGTCATGCACATTTTCCAAAAGTATTATGTAGGTACCACCTCTGTGGGGCCATGACCAATTTTTAAAAGTACCGTGAACCTGTGGCACAAATTTTTATAAGCAATTCTGACTCGTCAGGTACTTGTCGAAGTTGTATTAATTCAACGCTATTATTTTATGCGGTTACTCGATTATTTTTTAAGCTTAATCATCATGCAGTGAAATGTTCCGAAAGTACTGTTCACATTAGGATTACAAATAGTTTGGTAATGAAATTGTGCATTATTATTTAGAAATTGTCTGCTTATGTTTCTTTTATTGTAACGATAGATTTTAAACATTTGCGCGCTAAAAACTTAAGCTATACGTATATAATTAACAGGAGATGACGTGATTTAGATAACTGCCGGGAAAGGGTTAATCGTTTATGGTCGTGGTTCTTTGACACGAGTGGTAGTGCTTTAAAAACTCATAGGGTAAATCCGGGAGACGCGGTCGGGCCGGAGAGTTGGTCGTGTCGCTATATTTCAGAGTCTATACGTAAAAATGCATTAAAGTGCAGACCAATTACTTCTCTAGAAGCCAAATAGTTGAATGAATAGCGTTATTTCGCTTCCTTCTGTGGTTTACTGGATTTATAGGCTATAAAAGGTAAATTGATGTTACATTTAACCTCTTTTGTCAAACAGCGGTTGAACAGAATCGTATTTAAAATATACTTCTAAGTTTATTTTCCTTTAATGTTTGGAATAATAAGATAGTAGAGACATTGAGCGACAATGCAGCCAAAGTATTTGGCCATATTAACTCTTCCTCTCAAAGCTAACGAGAAGACCATGTCTCGCTGCAGAAAGGTGAGATGGTCGAGTTATGATTTTTTTATTATTTTTGTTTATTTTTTTATTTTTTATTATTATTTTATTATTACTTTTGTTTATTTAGTTTATTTATTCATTTTTATATTCATTTGCCTTGCCAATCGCCAGTAGGTAATTCACTTTTTCTTTGATGTGTTCTTTACTTGTTTAGTGTAAACAAATTAAATATCAATGAATCCGTAGTTGTATTCACTCATAAATAATTTTGCTTTATCCTTTGTTAATTTTCCATGAATAATTATGTGAGTGGTCTCTGCCAACGACGAAAACCATTTCTCCCGGCACCTCGGGGGAGGTGGTCAGATGTCACGACTTCAGTTTTCAACCCGATTTACAGTAAATATTGTCTTAAAGCAAATATCGACCAGTTTTTCTGAATCGGCATAAAATTCTGAACATATTAGGTTTGTTCTGATAAAATAAGTAATATCTATATTAGTTTTAATAGCCATTTTATATTAGGTCGACCGCGTGTCCCGGATTTACCCTATTTTGGATCGTTCAGGTCCGAAGAATTAATGTGTTGTTAATAAAAATTGCACGAGTAAAGATTTATAACTATGATTCATTTTTTTACGTTAAATTCTTCCATTTAATCCTCAAATTACACTTGTAATATTTTACTCCACATTTCATACGGCTTCCCTTATTTCAAACTTTAGAACCGTCGTAATATTTAAATCTGATGAATATTCTTTACAAAATTTCTGTTCTAAACGCTTCTAATATTCATTCTAATTTTCTGTTTACGCCATGCTACTCACTTTAATAGTTTTTAACTTTCATTTTCAATTAAGAATTTTAATATTCATAAAATAGCAGTCTACATTATTCCTTCAAAACGTTCTTTCATTTAAAGTGACGGCGTAATGTATTCACTGTAATTGTAGAACGCAATTTTTGCGCGCATATGGTATCGTAGAGCTTATGCTAAACAAATGCGTCCCCTGATACCGATCATTTAAGGTTAATAAAGAATGAGACTCCCACACTTTAGAAGCAAGCACAACTTCCTTGCAATCAACTTATAACTTATGGAAATTCATCTCCGAAATAAATATTATCATTCATAATACTTCAACTAATTTTATCTTTCGTATTAATTGAAAATTATCAACAGAAATAAGATTATCATAAATAGTGTTGAAAGTTGACAAAGCACGTTTCACAAAATCTCTTACGACTAATAATAATCGAATCTTTAGTCTAATAAATATTTCTATCTCTTATTTTTCTTAATATTTCTTATTTTAAAACTTCTGAACCTAATTATTCCAAGCTTTAAACTCGTTTTTACGAAGACGAAAGAAGTCTCTGAAAAAGATCTGATCAAAGGCAAGGGAAATAGAATTGCTGAATACATTTTAAAGCAGTCACCTTCAGTTAATTTGATAATGGACAGAGGAGTAGAGAATAATCCTCGTGAAGGAGGGTAAAATCTAGAATATGTTAATCAGATTGCACGTAGGATGTGCTACTCGTGTGAGAATGGAAAGGCTAGCGCAGGATAAGAAGGTATGAAGCGGTGCATCAAAGCAGTTTGCGGGATCACGACTATAGTAAGCAGATGTGGGCTTCTTCTGTAGCACACCATATATTCGACGTCGCCAAAAAATGTATACTGAAGGATCCATCCAACCCGATAAAATAAAAAAGTTTAGCACGATCGCTTAACCCATAAAAACTAAAAGCTATACGAAACGATGACATTTGGAAGCAAAAAGTCACAAGACTATTCAATTCCAAATCCCAAAAAAGGTAAATTCTAAATAGAATCTATAAGTCAGTTCGCAGTATCAATACGAGTAACATTATTGGCAGTTGCGTTTGTACATACATATATTCCAGTAAATATAGTGACAAGAGGAAAAGGAACCGTCATCGTTCCATCTTGTATTCAAACTGAATAAGGTAAATGTCCCAGTCCTTAAACATGGCCCAATAATTAAAAATTGAGAAGAAATTTTATTAATAATAATAGTTTTACTAATTTGCAACGTTTAAACTGTTCGAAATATAATTGCAAAATGTATTAGCTTCATATAGATACAATTATAAGCTTACATAACTGAATAGTTATATCATACAAAAATATTATTGTACAGTAAAGCTTCAACAGTTTCAATCTCGCTTCTTACCTAATGGGCTCAAGCAAGCGAGAGAATATTTTTGTTAAGGTTGTAATTAATTATTATTTTATAATTTTTGAAATTATACAGTTGTTTTGGATTTATTATACATTGAAGAATTTAAAATTAATTGGATCTTTTAATAATTTTTTGTTTTTAATATTGAAATTGCTGCGTTTATCCACTAGTACACGGTAACATGACACGTACCAATCATTAAACGTGTGTTCAATGGTTGTTTAACCGCGGTGTTACAGATGCCAGTGTTCAGTAGTTATAAAATTATAAATATTTATTGTACCAAAGTAAGTATTTTTTGTATCCTATATATTTACGTTATTAATAACTAGACAAAAATATAATACTGTTTAAGAATTATTAGGATAATTAATCTTATACTCGTTATAATATTAACATAACCTAAACTTTTATAATATACTTTTAATCATTTTTTAACTTTTTCAGACATAAAGTCATGCCGAAGGTAAAAAAGATAAAGAAGAAGAACTACAGTCAGAAAGATATGTGTGCAGTAATAGAATCCTATAAAGCAGGCACATCATTACAATGTGCCAGTGAGAAGTATAATGTATTCAATAATTGGGACACTATTAATTAATGACTGGGACACGCTATGAATTTTATTTAATTACTGGGCCATATGAACAGTTTCATGTTTTAATTAATTTAAAACTTTTGCTTTAACAAATGTAGATTCTTGTTACGTTATGTGAAATTAGAAATTTTACGCTTTAGAATAATTATATTTAGTTATAATTTTATACTATTTAAATATAAAAAAAATTGCAATCATCTCAACTGCTTCCTTAACTGTTTCGCCATTGGGACATTTACCTTATCTCTCATTGCCATTAATTTACCTTATTCGTCTTTAAACACAAGGTATACTACTTTAAAGTTAATGTAGCGAAAATGTCGGCTCAGCAGATTGAAGTGTAAAGGCAACGTGACGTTTTAAAAATTTCTAACTTTAAATAATGTGTCGTGTAAACGGACCCTCGGTATCGATTGTTATTAAGCCTTAACAGGCATACGCTTAATTTCATTAACCCTTTGTACTGTGATGCAGCGACTGGCGTGACACGATGCTTTTGAAGTTTAACACAGCGAAGTCACGACAGCTTAATCTACTTCAGAGTTTTCCTTTCAGCGAATTTATTAAGCAAACACGCGTTCATGCGAAATTTAATTTCGCAGATGGCCCTGATTAGCATTCGATGGCAGCCTGCCCCCGCCCGTCAAAGGAGTTCATCGTTTAACGGCACGCTGATAATCGATGCCGAAAGATGCTCCTGTTACGATAATAGCACGCGATATCATTAATTAGGAGTGTCGCTCGCGTAATCTTGTATAATACCCTTTTCAGCCAGTAGCCCCTCGTCGCTGTATCTAGTCACGAGAAATCGTTCCACGAACTTCGTAGTCCGCGCGGCCATCTTGGCTGCGCCCGCCACTTTTCAGCTTAACAGGGTGGAACTTGAGATTTATTTGTTTAGAAGGGTGTCGTTGCAACAGCCACTTCCTTGTTACACAGCTCTGTCAGTACGCAAGTTCAGAGTTTGATCGAGTTTCCAACACGAATCTGTAGACGCTGATGCAAATTCTATGTTAAGTACAAAGGACAACATTGTTCATTATTCTCATTATGAAAATCAAAGAGGCCACTATGCGCATAAGGATTATATTTCTTATTTCCAAAGCGACGACTGCATGCACTGTTCTGAGTATTAATCAAAATTAAAGGGGCTCTGATATTTTTGACACGAAAATAAGAAAGCACTTTTTTTACCTACAAATTTAACGCTCCACTGCCAACGGCACGAACCTGTACATCTACACCCTACAAAAGACGAACGAATTCAGTGAGACCTCCCTTCGTTAGAACTTAGAACCCCAGGCCCTAGAACCGTGGAACTTCAAAAAGCACCAGGGGTTGAAGGTATTCCTCGGCTGGAGTTCGTTCCCTTGACCGATCGATGCCCGCCTGGGCACGAATATCGCTGGAGCATTGTTCCGGCTGAGAATCGATTAAAGCTATATGCCTGTTTCCTCGATGCAAGATCGCACGTGACCTACATGCGTCCCAGGGAAAGAAGGATTTCGCTGTTTGTGACGCGCGACAATGCACCCTTGTCCCCCGACAGAGTTTTCCTCCTTTCGAACCTCCTCGAAGCCGACTTAAGCTGGCATTGTCGCAAGCTCGAAGCTTGCTTTTTTCGCCCATCGCCTAACCCCCAGCCTGCTCATTTTCCGCCGAACGGAACGAGAAAGGGGCCCCCGCGCCTTCCGCCCTCTAAAGCCATTCTCCTTGCGTGGAATACAGTGGATATTATGGAAATGCAGATTAGACGGTCCAGTTCTGGCTTTAACGCGGCATCTCGCCCCGATCCGGCCGCCATTCCTCTGCCCCTGCGACATTCCACCCGTCGACCAATATGTATCTAATCTTCTGACGTCCTTTGCCTGTGACCTGACTCTTTACTGGACCGCGAGCTCCGTGCCGCATTCATTCTTCGCCCCTTTATCTACGAGCGCGCGGAGTCGTTGCGCCAAGCAACCACAACGAGCAACCTCGTTTGTATTTCCACGCTTCGAAGGATACTTGAAGCATCACGGCCGCGTTTATTAGGCTTTGTAGCTTACTGTTGAGCTGAGGAGGAATATCGCCCGACTGTTATACTATACCGATTTTAATGAAACTCGGCATATAGGGGAGAGTTGCCAATATCGTACTGGTCACCTAAATCGTACCTCGTCAATTTCTCAGCGATTAATGAATATAAGTGACATTTGATGGTAAAAATGTCAAGTAAATGCGAAATGAGAAATATAAACAAAACCGTTTGAGCTTACACCCTGTATTATGCGTCCTATAAATATTTAAGAAAATCAGGTATGATTGATGTAACTTTTTACCAGTTTATCTTAGCTGATAATAAGGAAACAATGCAATTTTGTCCTGTATTTTTGTATTTGTCTGAAAGCGGGTTTAATGTAGAATATTTTACATTCATTTTATGTACGTATTTCATTCATTATAAAGTCTAAATTGATATTTATAAATAAATTGATCATGTTTCCTAAATCGTACCACTACAAAGTTTCTTAAATCGTACCAGTACGATTTGGGAACTCATTTAATACGTTCGCTCCACGCATCTAGCTTGGTACATACGGGTTATGTGCATATGACATATATGTATAATATAGGTTATTGCCAAAAATTAGATATTATAAGAAAAACTGTAGACAAAACAGCTTAAAAAAAATAAAACAAGAAGATATTCCTACTACATCAAGCCAAATATTTCTCAATACTCCATTAACAAAAGTGGAACAAAATTCAATAACTATTTGTACCAAGGAAGAAGAGTGGTTTTGCTTTTGGTGTAACGAATCACAAGTAGAAAATATGATTCAATGCATAAAATGCACATTGTGGGTGCACGATAGTTGTGCAGGAGTATTAAAAAAAAACAAAAAGTTATTATTGCCCAAATTGTTTTGTTTAATGTGTTATTTTTATTTATTTGCTACGCATACAATATGACAGGTTATGATATGACCACCAATGTGAATATAAATATATAATTTTTTTAATTATTATACCTTGTATGTTTCTTTATTTGTTCTTAATATCTGTATATAAAAGATTTCGTTTCTCACCCACATATTTATTATTATTTTCATTTAAAAATTTACTATTTTTAGAAGAGGTACGATTTTGGAAACCAAGAGGTACGATTTAGGAGACCGGTTGCCTAAATCGTACCTTTTACACTATGTTACCAAAACATTAATAACAAATTAATTTGTTGTGAACAAAAGGTTAAATATATAATAGTAGGTGCCTAAAAGATCAGTCTACAATATCCAATAGTCATTTGCGTTCAAATGAGTACCAAATATGAAATATGACGTAAAATGTCTTAAGTGGTACGATATAGGCAACTCTCCCCTAGATAGAGTAGATATCTAAAAATATTAGATACGTATGGTTTTTTGGCGGTGGTAATTTTTCTTCAGGGGATGAAATTACTCTTTAAAGTTGGGGGTCGGTAAACTGTTGAGTCGAATAACTTGGAACTGACCCAATGTTTAATTACCCCGCGGCATTTTCCAGGGATTCGAAATCAGTTTAAAGTAAACTATTAAGTAGATTTCCAACCCCCAACTTTGAAGGGTAATTTCAGCCCCTAAACATAAATTTCCGCCGGTACAAAAAAATACACGAGTAATATTATTGTGAGAGGCATGAGACGAAGAAGAATGCTCAGTGTTAATCGTGATAGGAATTCTAATAGATTATAGAACTGATGGGCTGGTTTTATTTAGAATTTTAACACTTCGTCGTACCTTGTGTATTAAGTTGCTGAAACAATCGCTGTTACTTAGCGTAGCATTAAACTGACGAAGATTGCGAGGAAAATTTTCCTGCAGATCCATAGAAGAGTACTCTTACAATATTGTGATGCTACCTGGGGCTCCAAAGATAGACGATTGGAGAACTTGAGGGAATAGAAAAGGGCAGAAGTTCCTCTAACTGCGCGAAAGTTTCGAAAAATCGATGTTTGTAGGGCGTTTCTTAAGCCCCAAAAGCTTTGACAATTTCAGGCAACAAAAAGCTAGATGCCTGTTGAAGCAACACCAAGCGCAAACACCAAAGTACAAAGTACAAAGTGGGAGACGCGCGGGAGCTGTGATAGCGATTGAAAATTGAGAGCGAAGGTTCACGTGCACCAAAGTATCTCGTGGAATTAACGAGCGTTTCTGCAGCAAGAAGCATCGAGAGTCGTTGAGAATATTGCCGGTGTAGTAGCGTTGCAATTAGACGTTACAACGAGGCTGGCAATTGAAGAAACGATATCGTTCCTCGCGATAAAGCTGCTCGTAACATCGAGATCGCCATCCTGATTCCGAAGGGAAACTTTCGTCGAGGGTCTCGGCTTTTTGCCGATGTCGAACAGCAGCTCCAAACGTTTAGTGACCACAAGAACGGTCTCCTTTTTTTGCAGTGGCATTAAGGATAAGATGTACGTTACAGCTCCAAATTCTGACCCGTTCTCCGGTGAACTATAAAAACAATGATCCTCTGCTATTCTGTGCAGAAAACATCTTTCTAGTGGTAAGATCGCTTTAAGAGTCTCAGAATCGATTACATATTAATCATTTGCACTCTATGTTAAATTGGAGCTTGTCAAAAATGCAATTCTGTTGATAAAGAGATATTAGTCACGTGGTAAACTTGGTGTTAATTAGCTATATAGTTATATTTTTTACTCTAAAACTGCGGAACTGAAGCAATTGTATTTCTATTCCACTCCCGATTAATAATTCTACTTCTATTTTTAATTTGACCTGAATTTCGAAATTATGAATCTGTGATATCTAAGTAAGCATATATATCTTACATATATATATATATATATAATCTCATTAGTTTAAATTCAGATTAATCTAAAGATCGATTTAATACGAATGCAAAGTTCTCACACCTTCGGTAAGTGATCAGCAAATAATGTAGAAATAGGAAATACAAGTGAGACATTTAATTAAGAAATAAGAGTGATATCAGTGTGGTTAAAATTCTATGTAACATCCAGGAGCGAGGTATTAATTGCAGACTCTTTCAAGTCGCTTTTATATTATTTCTGTAGGAAGCTTTCAATTTGGAAAATTAATCTGACGATGAAAGCTCTTAGAGTGGCAGCTGTAGAAAGGGCCGCCGAATATGGAAAATTTAATTCGCTCGCGAAATACTCCAACGATCTTCGTACGGCAGATTAAACCACGGAAAAGTAGTAAAAGGATACTTCAAAGCGCTCAAAGGGGTTCGTGACATCTAGCCTTTTATAATATCAAGCATCTATCTAATCTCTACGAAAAAATACCTTGGTCACGACTATCTTCAAAATTTGTTAACAATAAGAAAAGTATATTCAACGATACGGTACATAACATTGCAAAATCTCTTAAACACGATTACATTCATACTATGACAATATTTTTATAACAAATTGCTTCGAAAATATTATTCCTCTACAAAAATATTTTTTTTATTGTCTTGCTCTTTATCTTCTTTTTATTTAAATATCTTCGTCAAAATAGTCCAGACATGAATTTATATTAATAAAAATAATTATTCAATTCCTTGCTTCTGCTTTCATATTCAACAATCTCTAAGATTCTTTCTATTAAACCTAATTTTCAACTATCGAAATCTCAGTTTATTTCCCTCGAAATAATGGCAACTCGTAGGGTAACAAGGTACAGTGAGTGTCGGCATATGAACACGTTTTATCTTTATGAAGCGAGTCTGTTATCGGTGTCAGTAAAATAGCTTCTTTGTTAAGATATTAAAACCTGATTCCCAGCAGTTGCAAGTAGTTCCAGGGTAGCGAACATCCCCGTGAGTGTCCAATTTTAACAAAGACTGTCATGCTGGCGTGACTTCAACTCTTCCCCAGGAAAACTCTTATCTAAGACACGTGCCGGAAATGGCCTATATTCTGGCCGATTCGTGCTCGGTATAAATTGTTTCATCGCCATGAATATCCGCGGAGTTCAACTTTAAACACTCGCCCGCCGCGGGAACAAAAAGGCTGGAAGAGTGGGAATTTATATTCGTCGACGTAATCAATTAGAGAACGCGAAACGCAGAACTTAATCGGCTTCCTGAGGATTTGGAGGGTGATTATTTTTTTAACGACTCGCTATTTGCTTCATTTTCCGCATTTATCGTCGAGCTTCGTTTAGTTTTCTCCATTTTCACTCGTCGCCGGTGTGGAATTCGTAATATTCTTTTTATCAAGACAGCGTCACGATATTCGAACGATATTTTTCACTATTAATGTTTATCCTTGTTTCCAACAGTTTATTCATTTAAAAGGTGTAGGCCAAGCACCTTGGTTTAAGTGAAAATTTAATTTAACGATAGGATGAAACTTTTAACTACAAGCTGATATACCAGAACTAATTGTAAGACTGCAAATTACAAGCTCGGTATGCACTTTTGAATAATCACATAGGGTAAATCCGGGAGACGCGGTCAGGGCCGGAGAGTTGGTCGAAACAGTTGATTCCTAGAGAATTAATTCTTCCGAACCTTAACACACTTTTGCATACACACAGATGTAGAGTCTGAATATAGCGCCTTGACTGACTCTCCAACCCGACCGCGTCTCCCGGATTTAACCTACCCCATTATTCACGCCTACGTTCGACGAACCCCCAGACCCCATATCTTTGAAATATAAAGCATTTGCAATCAGTTACAATTAACGCTACACTTTAAGTGTACAAAAATAGAAAATTGTAGATATTTTGCCCATCATGAACGTGAAACACAATTCTCTAAATGAATACTCCCCACTATTAGCTCATACAGGGTGGACCAATAAGAATTACCACCTTGAGTATCTCCGAAACCATGCACGCAAGAGAAAAGTAGATACATATTAAAAAATCGTTAATCCACACCAAACATTTATCCGAAAACTTTCTCTCCTCCCCACCAAGCCTCACCCTTGCCTCCCCCTAATTATGCACACTCGAGCCTTTAGTCGCTCATCATACAATCCCAACCTACCCCAAGATTTTGGACCGAAATCTATTTCATTTCCCGCGGAAAATTGTCACCCCAAGATTCTGGTTTCACGACGACCGTTCTTCACCCTCTCGACCTCCCCCATCTGCCCCCCATTTTTCCGAAGATCTGGGGCGGGGTGGACGGTGAGCGTCGACGCGTGCTTAATGCTTCATTTCGCGTGATCGATGACGCGCTGCATCGCGGTTGACAGGTGCCGGTGCAATGACATGCGGCCCAATTGCGGCCACATTATTAAACCACTGGCCATCCGCCGGCGCAGCCCTAATACGTCGGAATGCACAGTTTGTGCCCTGCAAATAGACCGTTTAGATCAAGTACAACGTGGCTCCGGCGGAGGTGCGCCGCGCCGGTCGCGCGACGATCGGTTTGCAATAATGCAATCGCAAATTGAGCCGACCTACGTTCACCAACAGCAGCTGCAGCCCCGCTTAATCGCCCTCGCGTCACGGCGGTTGTTCTGCTGCCAATTGGAAGTGCTTGCACAGCGGATCCGTTCAATTTCCACCGATCACTCTTCGTTATTCCTTTTTTCCCGATTTCCTTCCTTCTTCTTTCCTTTTCTTTTCGTTTTACATTCGCGGAATTTTCGAGGAAGAGAATGGTGTTCCGGTTGGTCGTCGGAAGGGGCCGAAGGGCGCTGCTCTGCTTTGTGTGGTTATAAGGGAGTATTTAGTGGGGCAGGTATCAAGTTGTGGGGCAAGAGTGCGCACTTAAAGTTTAGACTTCTCTAAAATCCTTGGTATTACACTGATAGTCATATCGTTTTGTGAGAAATAACTACTATCCCTTATTATTCGATAGGCAGTGACTTCGTGTAAATTTACCTGTCACAACTTATATAAAATAAATATTTCCAAAAAGTGTCAAATGCGAACTTTTACCCGCTATGTGGGGCAAAAGTTCGCATGTTATGGGGTAAAAGAACGCAACGAGAAATATAAAAAAAATGCGGATTAAAAATTAATAACAAAAATCAAAAGCTGAGATCAGCGTGGCTCAACTATCACAACCTCAAAATTTAGCAAACTCTAGAATTAAAATAAGTTTAATGAAGATATAACACCCGTCAAATTATTTTGGGGCAAAAGTTCGCATGCGAACTCTTGTCCCACTGCATTATGCGAACTTTTGCCCCCACAGCTACTTTTACATTGTTTAATCAATCCTGTTATCTGTGAGGAGAATTGAAAACTTCTATTAGCACTTTTTAATAGAAGAATTTCAGCTCTTTCCGACGGCATATTAATTAAAATATTTACTGATCAATTTATAGGAATAATATTAATTCCCAAACATCAGAACTAACGAATTCAGTACTTACCGCATTGTAAGATAACAAACCGAAACATAGCCACGAAATTCGACATTAGTGACTCTACCTTGATTGATAATTGACTGTCAATCACCATTGGCAACTGCCACAACTCAAACCATGAAATTCGCATGGTGCGAACTCTTACCCGCTGCGAACTTTTACCTACCTTTACTCTACAGATGTGGTGTTTATTCAATTTCGTAATATGGGCCTTTGGGGTAGTAGTTTTAACGGCAACTGGGAGTGCAAGGGCACAAGTGTAAATGAAGTATGAAAAGTTCTGTCGTGAGCGAAAGTAATTATGGCTAGCTAAGTGAAGTTCGTGATTTGAAGTGATTCTAATTTCGAAGCCTGATGTGTGGTTACGCTTGGATCGTAATGTTTCGTTTTAACAACGACGCGCATTTCGGCTGGAAACGAACGTTTTCAGATCGAATTAAGTTTCATGTATAGGTAGTAGAATGAAATTAAGAAGAAATCTGTTGTTTATACCCGTCACATGCATCTCACGATATTTACAAATTTACATCAATTGGCACACTTTTACCAAACGGCATCGCTGTGCATGCAGGCGATGTCGAACCAATCACCGCAGTTTGCCACAGAAGTGCAAACAGCTTTATTAAAAACGGCAACACGAAAGAACGCCTGAAAATGTTGAGAACCAACAAAAAAAATTGAATCCCTCTGCTACGTTCTCCATTCAAATTCAATCAACTAGTGGACGAACAACGTACCTATTCGTAGCGCCGGTGTACTAAGCAATAGTTGCGCAAAAATTTTCGCGATACCGCGATACGTTATCGATGAAAAAAAAAAAACAGACGGACGTTTCTGAAACAACGGTGGACACAAAACGCTCGCTGGGAGAACGATATTTAATAGAATTTTTCGAGGGAATCGAAACATGCGCGCACTTTGTCGATTCGTTTGTGGAGTGCCTTCCGCGGAATCAGTTTTAAATTACTTTGACGAGGATTCACGTGGCACTCCTACAACGCTCCGAGCGGAATAAAACCTTCTAGATTGAAAGCGATAAATTCGCGATACGTGCAGCGCCGGTTGCATATTTTCTGGGGGAGGGGGGGGGGGGGGGGGTGTTAGGGGAGGGCAGCAATAATTTTAAGTTTTGTCGCGACCGCATTTGTTACAGTCACCGTTGCGAACGGCGCAATTTGTAACGGCGCCTGTAACGATACTGAAACGTCGTTACACGTTGTTTTCCCGCCGTTTCGTGAGATTTGATAAACGAGATGGACAATATAAACTGTCCCCCCCCACCTAACCCGCCGCCGTAACGATAATAACGTGGTTACAGCGATGAAATTAAGCTTATCGATTTCGGCGGGATTTAACGGGTGTAATTTACAGGACCACTCGGTAAGCATTGCCGAAACATCGAGCCGGAGACCTTAACGCGATGGAAATTAATAATCGATACTTGTGTCGCGCGATTGTTTCCAATTCTGGTAACTACTGGTAAATAAATTATGATTTGTAAACGAGAATAGAGGAGCAAAGGTAGCGAAGACACTTTTGCGGATAAGTAAGCTTGTTCTTTAGCAAATGTACATGATATGAATAATGCACGATAATTACACTTCTTCTCCATTTATTGTATAATTTTTTGTAAAAATTCCTTTTCCCTTGGTAATTTTGTAGTACTGAAGCGTTACTTGAGAGTTTACAATTCATTATTCAATCGCTTACATTGTGGGGTGTATCTAGCACCCAGAAAATCATGAACAAGTGTATCACTAATCTTCTGCAAAACTTCATTTTCCTGAAATAGTGTTGTTTCTTATACATGAAAAAATATATAAAAAAATATTTATGTTAAACGATTTTATTAAAAATGCACTAAAAACTAAATTAAAATGCACTATAAACTAAAACATAATTCTTTTCTTGTACTACAATTTCGATGGTGATATACTACGAACGCCTGCAAAGTTTCAGTTTTACTATTCGTAGATACGTGACGGATCATTTCTCGATAAATTGGGTATTTTCAGTAATCGCGATGCGACCAGCGTCCCGACCGCAGGCGGCTTTTTGTCGTTTTCGTAAAGAACGCGAGTGGCTGATTTCAAGTCGTATGGATTTGTGGTTACGGCTCATATTGATTGATGACTGGGTAATTTTTTCACCCCCTCGGGGGTTAATTTTTTTTTTAAAATACTGTATTGTCATCCGAACTACGCACACCTGCAAAGTTTCAAGACAATTGGATAGTTGGAAGTGGGTTAAATTTGAGTTGCCGGATTTGTACCATACAAACAGAGGATTGAAGCTGAATAAAATCGTTTAAAAATCTGATAATAGAAGATTTGTATATCACGTAATAGTAACAATATTGAAAGTGTAAATATAAATTTAGAAAAACATTACCAGTGATAAAATCGCAAACGAAAAATTTACGGTTAGTTTGTGTTTGTTAATATTTTTAGATTATTCCCAAGGTGCTTCACAGAATATATCCTCGTAATTATTAAGCAGAGAATTTGCATCGTATGGTTGATCTAAATCTGCTATGTACCTTCCGTGACTCGCCGAACAAAGATAGCTGACTGTGTCGCGGGGAACAATTAAAACAGCTTGTAAAATTAACAATGAACCTCCTAAATCTTGCAATACGCCTGCAGTATCCATAAAGGTGGACATTTAATACGCGCATTCACATTTATCGTTGCACTCGACCTACAAAAGTTGACCAGCACTAACGATGAGAACTTTTTATTACCCTTCCCTTTTGCGCATAATAAAATATCCGCGCACACGCAATTTCTGCGTCACCTAATTACACAAGTAGCTTCCAACCACTATTTCTGCAAATTGCTTTCAAAATTTAGAAGCACGTGATATTACAGTTTTGAAAACGAATACCTGGAAAAAGTAATTTCTTTTATCGTATTTAATATAATTAAAATAAGCAAGTTGTATTGCCACTTGACACATTTAATATTTAGGTAACTAAATGTCCTCGTTTTTATCAGAGTTTCTGCACAGTTTTAACTAGTTTATCATTTTATAAATTCGAGATATTAGTATTTACTGTGCTACTCTTACATTACAGTCGATTTAATATTATTGTGATATCTACGAGGGTGTACAGCTATCTAGATCTGTTTCATGCAACTTCAGGGTAGTTCTAATAATATTACAGCTCTGGGGCACTCTGAATTAGAGATAGTGAGCGTTAATTACTCTAGTAATTAGCGAACCCTTGCGGGGTGGCAGTGAAGGTTTCCGTGAAAGAACGAATAAATCTAATAATATCAGAACTCCACTCACCATCTATGTACTCAACTTGCACTATCTATCTTCTGCTAATAATTTGATGTACGTTGCGAGAGTTCCTCATGGCATCGCGTAACCATTTCCCTTATTACATCCTTTGGTAATCGTATCTGTGTGTGACTCATTAAATATAGTCATATCCAGACATCCAGAATAATTAGGTACCTAGTAATCTTAGCTCGCGATCTCGAAGGTATTCTGAAATTTCAACTGGAAACATGTGTTAGGTATCTACTCCCAAGCTGAGATTAAAATTGTTAAAGTAGTTTCTAGATTGTTCATTCTTGATTAAACAGCCTCGATGTTTTTCACCTTGAAAATAAAATGAACTCGAAGAATATTTTAGTGGCGAAAAATATTTTAACACGAGGAACAATTTCACATTAATAAAAAAAAGAATCGGTATGGACAATATACTCTGATACAATAAATTCAGAGGCAGGAAAGAACTTTCAAAATTGAGGAGTCCTTGCAGAAGACACTGTAAGTGCCAAAATTAAAAATTTTTTATCTGAAAATCTTAATACCAATGTAGAACTATAGTATAGAATTTTATTTTTGGCACTTAGACTGTTTTCTACGAAGCCTCTTCAATTATACACCCCTATGAAATAATCTCAGCGAAGAAAATAGCCTCAGCACATTTCACTGCTTTTATCGGCCGCCACTCAACAAATACTTGACACATCGCAGAATATCGTGACAAATAAAGCGTCTAATTATTCGACTTCGCAAGTCCAACCCATACACATCAATCAAGAGTCACGTCGCGATGCAGCGAATCCGACACATTTTGGCCTCGCTTCACCGAAAAGCTCGTCAACTACGAATTTCGTAAAAGAGGATAAATAAACCGCAACTCAGCCAGAAAGAGATAAACGAGTGCGGCACAATTCTTCTTCATTTCCTCCCATTAGCGCATCAGATTCGAGTTTTATCTAGTCCGTTTTAAAACTCCCGACGAGCTTACTGTGAACTGTTTCCGTCGCGCAACGAGCAACAAAAAGGGCGAAGAAAAAAGGAGAAGGTTGTGGACGATTCGCTGAAAGTTTTGCTACCTATCCCAGCGTACGTGGAACGGTTTAGTCGTCCGCACGATTATCTCTGTGCGTCGCAATTTTTTTTTTTGTTACCCACCCCCTCGCGTGATTATTCAGGAACGATACTGCAAGTTCCGTTTCGCGATTAAATTTACGCTTAGCCGCCCCCCGGTTAGGAAGGGAACGGGGGAACTGTTACGGAAAGTAATTGCTCCTGGATTCGATATTAAATAGTGCTACAGGGGCGCGTAAATCTTGCGAGGTACTCTACATCGCTGCATCGCGATATTAACGGAGGAAAAATACGACCGTGTTGGGCCGCGACAATAATTTTACGCTTGCAAGCAGCGCGCAAGCAGATAGAATCGAAGCGGAGCGTGTAGAGAAGTAAGATTCCCGGGAATTTAGGTAACTGTTACTCTTTTGCTTGTTCGGACCACATTTTCATAGGGCTCTTTTAGACGAAATAATTTTGCGGGCTGGTATTTTATTCCCTGTTTACAATTAATGAATGTACCTAGATACCTACTAGTTTTCAGGCACGGAAGGTTTCCGTGTGAAGTGATTCTTATGAAGACGAGATGTTTATTGCTTGCTTCAGGTGTTGAAGTAATCCTTTAGGCAGTTAGAGACTGGATCGTTCCGTACAAGTTGCTTAGTATCTAATTTATCTACATTTATTTTGAGTAATTTGAATATTTGAATGCTTTGTCAATGTACAAGGTGTCTTCGAAAATGATGACCTATTGCAAAGTAGTATCTGGAAAAATTGTAACACGGGTATAAAAACTTATAGATATCCAGTAAGTAAGATAAAGACATTCACAGATTCCACCAAAGGTATGGAGAAAAAATAGCACAAAAAATTAAAGTATCTTGAATGGAATAAAATCTAATTAAGTACACCTAGAGCAAGAATACATTCAGGAATATAATTTATATTTAATCTGAATAAGTTGCCGACCAAAGCAGAATCGTTTTTCGAGAATTTAGTATCTTAATAATAACCAGATTTATCTATAAATTTAAAGAAACTATTCAATCATCGTGTATCGCATTTTAACAACCCGTGCAGCTGATTAAAAGGAATTGTATGAAACGTATGAGGGCGCTTGTTAAAGCCAATGGCGTAGAAAGCCCTGATTCCCTGGATTATCGTGCAGCCAGCAAAACAGCCCGTATGCAAGAGACCAGGTTTTCGTGGCAATTTCCCGTCGTAATACACGTGACGATACTTTTATTGCTTTTGGTATTAACAGTGAACAGCAGCCGCGTTGGACTCCAGAATGCATACACGGGGCATTGGCAATAATAACAGGTTCTTTATTGCTGGTCAATGGCGAGTGCAATATTGCAATTTTCCATTGCACGGGGCACAGTCAATTTGCCCCCGTATCTGGAAATTCGTAATCATTGACGCGGCTGTACACCGCGTAAATCTTTTTGCGCGCGGTCGTGATTCACATCGAGCATGCAACCAACCGCCCTTTTGAACAATTAACACCCGGCCCCATGAACACGTCGTTCTCTTTATTTTCTTCGGCTTTCTATATCCTGTACACCAAAGCCGCTGGTGCTCAAAAGGACCTGAATCGAGCTGAATTTCTATGACACACTATTTGCGTAGGCCTTGCCGTTTCAGGCTTTGTTTGATAGATTCATGCACATTTAGGATTTATATTGTTCGAGATCTGCTTTCAGTTATACACTATTTCGAGTAGCGTAGACCGGGGGCGGTAGTAACAGGGGGGCGAATGTAACACGCTAAATATCTCAAAACATATAATAGATATTAACACCAATTTTGGATATATGATGAAGAATGACATTTGGAATATACACATCCATGCCCTAGGAACACAGATACGCAATAGACATGGATAGTGAAGAAAATAACTTTTCGATACCTTAAAGTAACTTTTCCTTACTGACTTAAAATTGTAATATAAACACTTCCTTCGCAAGTATGTGCTTGTTCGATTTTTTAATCTGTAATTCGACCTTTTTTAAACTAGTATTGATCGTTACTTGGCACTTTTAAGCGTCTCGTTAGTCAAAATTTATAATTTAAGTTCAAAAGCATGGTCGGGGGCGATTGTAACATCGGCAGTCGGGGTCGGTTTTACCGCAACAGAACCGAATAGGGTCAAAGAAGGCGAATAATATTGTCTTATTTGCATGAAATCCTATAGCATAGCACAAGCAAACCAAATGAAAAATTGGTGCAATATACTAAATGTAAGGATTGAGCAGATGCAGAATGCACCAGCCAAAATGTATTTTATTTCTGCCAGAATTGCGATACCACATAATTTGTTATAGATTTTACTTTTTTCATTTATTATTACAATCTAAATCAATAAAAAATTTAATTTTGTAAAGTTATATTTGTGCTACTATCGACTCCATGCAGTGTTACAACCGACCCGGGGTCAGGGACGGTTGTAACAGTTTCTCCGCTTCTCATTTTTTATTAATAACCGGAATATTACTTGACATACAGCGAAACTGTTGTGGCTCAAATAATGTCAGATAAATAAGTAACATTTTCGTAAAAAAAAAAACGGTTGTTGTAACTGTAATAGTTTTTGCGTAATCGTATTCCAAAGTCAAAGTGTTACTACCGCCCCCGGTCTACCCTACTCTTTTTCAAAGCACTTGAAAGAAATTCCGTTTCTGCCCTTTGTGTCTTAATTTTTAAAATGAGGAGAATACCCCTGCAAGTTTATTCCCACCCGATGTCGAACACCTTGTACACGTTGATAAAAATTCCTCTTATGAACAATCATCGTATTATAATAATACGTACTTCATACGCAATTATTTTATTAAAGGTACCAAAGCTACTTACCACCCTGGTCCAAACTTTCCGCACCACTGGGCAAAGTGTTGACACATAATTTCCCAACACCCTGAAACTGAAACAAAAGCGACCCGGGAAAATCCTCGTACCTCAAACAGCCATTGTGGCCATTCAACATATTCCAATTAAAACCACTGCATCCGCAAAAATTCGTTTCAGTGCCCCGCCGAGGCCGGTATTACCACGCTCGCTTGAGTTTCGCCGCGATACTTGAATTTCATCGCAAAGGCGTTTCGAACATACACGGATAGGGCTGCGCGGATTTTAATTATTTCGGTTAACGCGCGGCGCACGGAGACGGGCGTTGTTCCCGCCATGGTGCAACGGGGATAATTAAATATGGATTATCCGTATTTAAGCGCTTACCCGCGCTAATTGGGCCAGAAAGAAGACAGTTATTGCGCGACACGGGCGGTGCAATATTTCGCGATAATGAAGCCGCGGGAACAACGAACCGGAAGCTCGAATGAATTGGGAACGATCGATGGCCGCCTCTAACGATCCCTGTCTCTTCCTTTTTTCCTTCCGCTCCTCGTCCTTCCTTCCCCGATTCCGCGGCAACCGCTTCCGGGCTTCCTCGTTAAGTCGCAAGACGCAACAAGTGTTGGGCGGATTACGTCTTGCGGCAAACAAACGAGATCAACGTGCCAGGATAATTCGTCGTCTCGTTAATTAATTAATAGGGGGCAGCGAGTGCAGCGGCGTGTTCGTTTGGATCGCGTACCTGGGGCTTTCTTTTCCGTCAGCCGCAGCGGCGAGAGCCCGTTGTGGCCGATTACTTCGCAGACTAATTGCGGCTTTATCTCTGCCGCGAGATCTGTAGCCGGCTTAGTGAGTAATGCGAATTTTATCGTGCAAGTTTTGTCACGTGTTTAGATTAGGTGTGTTCGGGAAATGGAGTTTCGGTAAGGGAGAGGAAATTGGTTTAAACAAAGATAAATGGAAGAAATTTGGAAGAAACAAGTTTAGCTCTTCAGCGATAACGAGGGTCAGATAAGTTGGATGCTTTAGGAGCAACTGGGTGGCAGAGGTGATATAATAATTAAGAGATTTCTGATAATCTGTTGAGAAAGAGTAAATCCTTTGGGAATATGCAAGTGATAGTTATGAAATGTCTTGAGGAAGTTGGAAGGCTGTGGAAGTAAATGATTCGAAGCAATCGGAGGCTGAGATGTCAGATATTTTTGTAAAAATTTGCGAATTTATTCTTTTCACATGTCCTCGATTAGGGGAGACCGGGGCTAGTTGACTAATTTTTTACATTTCTAATTTTTATAAATAGACCATTAGTATTTTGTTGACTTACTGCATACCAAAAGTTTTCAAATTTCATTAGGTATACAGGCATAATTTTGAAAATCGTTTTAATTGAGTCTAGGTTGTAGTTTTTATTGTATTTAGAGTAGTGAGACGAATAAGTCAACAGACCCCGGCTAGTTGACAAATATGATGGGGTCAGTTGACTTAACATTTACTTTTCAGTTTTAACCCTTTGCATGCGAAAGGTGTATATAAACACTGTCACAGTACATCAATATAATGTGAAAAACGTATATATACGCTGCCAAATCCATCAATGTAGTATACGAAACGCGTACATATGTATACTACGACCAATAAATTTTTTTATTTTTTTTTCACTCCTCCACAGTGTTATTTTTTTTTTATTAATTATCATGGTCTAAGATACTGTAATTATTTTTTATTGGTTTGTTATGGTCTATTTGGAAGGCCTGAGAGTTTGGAGGGAGGATAGGGTGTAAAACCGGTAGGGGTGAGTTTGGAAGGATTTGTGGTGGGGGAAGTGGACTTGAGCAGCTAAACTCTTTGCCTCGACCGCATCTTGAGGATAAAAAATGCAATTATTAGTAGTATTCCTATGCTTAGTCAAGTAACCCCGTCCGACATTGTTAACATGTTAAGGGTCGTACGTATAAAACCTCCACGCACCAGATAAAATAAAATACCGTAAATTATAGTCAAGGTATCACGTTTCCACAAAATATTCATGAAATAACATCAAGCAGTACTTAGTGGAGAAAAATTCATAAATAGTCGAAACGAAAATATTTACTTCCAGCCGACCTTTTTAGATTTTTCATTCTCACTGACAGAACACGCAAGTTTTTGTCACGGCGACACATTAAGGGGACTAGGCAGTCAGATCGCTCGAAAATCAAGTATTTTTTGCGAATTAATTACAAGGAGATGAACATAAATTGTGACTAGTACGTTCGGGTAATGTTTATTAATACTATAAACAGTAAAAAAGAAATGATTTGAATATTATATACATATGTATGACAGCGCTACAGTCGTTTGATATGTAGGCGTTTTTTTTAGAGCCGCTGTAATTTTGCAGTGATTCTGGCCGTAAGAAATTTAATTGTGAAATATCCTCTGAAATTTATACTTTGCCCTGGCCCCTATTCTGCCCTGAACCTATTGAAAAAGGAAAAAATCAAAATTATAGAAATGGTGGCTGCAAAACGGCAAATTTTAAAGAAACGTCATTTTTCGCCAAGGAAAAGAGCCATTCTATTTTTTTTTTTGACAAACCAGAAGTTTTTACAGACTTATGCGTAGGTCCAGGTCGTAACTAGACATGTTTCATATATGCTGAATTTTTTTCAAATCGACTGATACCTCCGTTTTTTCCCAATCACTGCAAAACGAAGAGGAAATATGATTCCGAGAAAATCGCGCTTAAAGTTTCGAAATCTAGTCTACCTGCGTGCGCGCAGAAACGGTTTATGACGCGCTCGACCTTTTCGGCTGTAAAATCCTCAATTTTGCGAATTTTAACATAAACCAAACGGCATTTTAATCGGGAAGAGTGGTACTTTCGAAAAATGCAACAAAAAAAATTGAGTTTCTGACTGCCTAGTCCCCTTAAGTGGCAAGCTGGTCATTCATATGCTCCAATATTGCGAATCGCAGCATAATTTATTCCATAATACAAGAATTAAAGGGAATTAGTCAACTAACCTCGTTGGTCAACTAGCCCCGGTCTCCCCTACTGTTTATTAAATTAGTGGTTCGTGCCATTGAATGTAATTACAATATGGATGAAATAATAAATATTGGAATAATTTTCTAACAAACTAGGGTTGTGCCAGCTCATTCGTGAAAATTTGTCGTACGATATAAATTGTTGCTATAAAAGTGTAAACCAAGCGTTGGAATACTTCTAATCGATTCGAAAGTGAAATGAAACATTCATTACTGAGATTCGAAGAATCTCCTTTTATAACGGAAATGGTCAGCGCTGACTCTGCAGCAAGGTCTAGATACCTACTGTTCAACTTTTATGAGCTCGAAATAAAGATAGCGAAATGGGCAAACTATTTGTCCAAAGACATTTAGCCGATAGTCTTAGGGCAGCAGAATTCTCTTGCAATCTTCTTGGTAGAAGTTGAGGATTTTCAGGGAGTACTTTAGCAATAGAATAAAAAGAGGAAACTTCCGAGTTTTCCAAGTAAGAGAACATTGCACTTTCTTTTCGCGGTTAGAAGAATATTGTACAGCGGTGCAGTAAATCTTTCGAACTTTTCGGATCATTAAAGCGAGCGAACGTAGTCGTTTCTCTTGCCCCATGGCTACTACGATCGATTCAGCTATTCGGGTCACCGATGAATTCTTTCTTTCCAAGCTTAATAACCAAATAGCCCATCGCTCAAATAGATAGATATAAGAATTTTATAATATTGATTTCCTTCCACTTTATTCTTCGTGCTCAATGTTTTCGCAATTTCTGCCAATTTCTTAGTGAACATCTTTCGTTGTTGTATCAATGATATTATTAAATTTTAGTGCTTGTTATCGTTTTGGCTATTAAAAAATGTTGGCCATTAAAAAAGGGTATCGCTGTCGTTATCATAAACTATTTGAGTGTCATGATTTTGTTAATTAGCACAATAAATTTAAAAGGCACGGAACGAAAGTATTTTCAAGCTCCAGCTCTGTGTGGGATGCCTTTCTGTAAGGAACGCTGGAGAGAATGGAAAGGATTCTGCAATTTTGCAATTCGAAGTTTCGCTAAGCTTGGAAGTTCGTTTACATTTCGTGTTGGGCAATAACGAACTCCAACGCGTTGCTTTAACTTGCGTTGAAACTCGAGTTACTGCAGGAAATTGCATACTTATCCTCTTACTTTGTAAAGCTCAGTTTACGGAACGCTTTAAGAAATTCTGTTCCAACGCGTTAAAGGAAGATTAGAGTTTATGAGGCGTTTTAAGAAATTTCGTTTGCATGCAATTTCCATGAAAGTTCCATGCCAGTGCATTAAAAGTGGATTAAGATGCGTGCTATCTTCAATGCGTAAGAAATAATATTCCGCTGGTATCGCGCCAGATATTTTCTGTTGCCTAAAATAACACCAACACGCTGTAATGTATTTTTATACTGAATTCCTTTTTTAAAAATTATTTTTATTTAGTGTTACATCGAATACTGATATTAATATGCGGTTACAGTTTCTACTTCTCATCTTCACATTACTCTCTCTAATAATTTCACGCTTCGACTTCTTTCAATTCAGTCAATATTAATCGAATTACTTTTTACATTTATTTCTAACTGACCAAAAATAACAAACAACTTAAATTTGGTATCGACCGATTCATCTTGAAGATATCTAAGTACTCATAGGTATAGATTTCTAAATCGCTGCACGCTCTCAGGTCAGCAATCGCTTTGCGGACCCCGTCCCTTTCCCAACGTCCCCTCTGTTTCCGCGCAATCAAAGGAAAGCTGCTTTCATTCAGCGACCTAGAGCAAAGTCGTTACTTTACTGTTTACACGGACCGCGCGGGTAGACGATCGCCATCCGCGAGTTAGCTTATCACCGACTAGGCCGCTGGCGACACGTTCAGTAGCGTCCCAGCCATCCAACAACACAGCCACGCGACCAACCATCGCCATTTCTTTTGTGTTCCAGGCGGACCTGTCCTGCAGGAACACGAAGCAGACCGTGGGCGCGATTTATACCCGCACGAACTTTGTGACACTGAAATACGTCACCGACTCCTGGGGCACCAGCGCGAACGGCTTCCGCCTCGTTATCACCGCCGTCAAGGATCCTAGTGAGTACTCTCCTCCATACGATAATTCTCTTCGGTTCTTTTGTGCGGATGTACCTCGCCTCCGCTACACCCGGCGGATTATACATAGGTATCTGATCCACGAGCGGGTTTCAACTTTTGTTACGAAAATTTCATCGTTAGACTTGTTCGAAAGCAGCGAATATAATATTCGGTAATATGTAGCATTTATTTTAGAGAAAAGAAATGGATTAATTCGCTTAAGCACTCTATGAGTAGTTCTGGTCGAGCAATGACCTAGTTAACAGGTTAAAACCTGGAAATACATTAAATTTGATACAAGGAATTTATTTAAATTAACAAGGACATTTCGATTCATTTTTCGATGGGATAATCAATTCGGTGTCGTTTCTAATTTTTGTCATTTTATCTTTCACACCTTTTGCAGCAGGCTTACTATCGACATGTTCGAAATTTCTAAAGCGTTCATTGATTCTCGATAGCCCTCGCAATTACATTTGCAAATCCTTACTAATATATAAAAGTGAAACGTTGTCTGTTTGTTTGTCCTTCTTTCACGCCTAAACGGCTGAACGGATTTCGTTGAAATTCTGAATATACATTTCACACGTCCTAGATTAGATTATAGGCTTTTTATTTTTTTGGTTTACGCTTTTTTATTTTTCAAACATCATAAATAATTCCCGGGTGAAACCGGGTAATGGGTCAGCTAGTAGAATATAATCCCATCACTGATACAATCTTTCAGCAATAAATAATAAATAACATCAAATTCTCAAGCTGTAGCAATAATATATAAACATCACGATGTCACGGGCAGTTTAGAGCGTCAGATAAAGTGTGAAATTAAAAACAAACTCGCCGTATGTAATTCGCATCGTATCGACTCTGCCAAACCCACGAGATGAGAGACATCCACAGATTTATTTCAAATATCCCATCACGCAATCGCAGACAAATTCTACCGTATAAATAAGACCGTAATGATATAATCACTTAGAAGTGGAATAAACGAAACAGTAAATTAACGCTGCATCGTATTAATAGTCCTCGAATTACCAGGCGGGGTGGCTCGTTATTTTATGCCAGAGTTTTCGATGCTCTTGTTAATTTTAAATTATAACAGCGCAGCGTGGAAAGATAATACTCTGATCCCACCGTGCAAAATCCCCTTCTCGCGTTCGCGTGGAAACCGTAAGATCCCCGCAGTCCAGGCGAAATCCCGTTGAAATTCTGACGCCGGAGCTCGCGATAAATTAAACGCGACGTTTCGCTTCCGCTACGAAAAGTGGCAGCTCACGGGGAGGCGAGGGAACCGCGAGCAGTTTCGCTGTCTGGCTAACAGATTTGCCTGCTACGTGCACACTTTTCCGCTGGCCCCTTCCTGTACCGGCGGTGTTCATTTCCGCCGACTATCAGCCATTAATAAAGTCCTTTATTTGGCCAGTGTTTCGACTCTCCGTCGACGGCGGCTTTATGGACGTTTCTGTCGAACGAGCCTCGGCCAATGTCGACGAGACCCTGGGGATCCTCGAACGGCGAGTAACGCGCGCGCTAGTTTTATTCGCTGCATTCAATTCTTGAAGTGTTTGTGCATTTTTTATATATTTTGAATAAAAATGATCGACGCATTGAGGGGATTAATATCTTCGAATACCTTCCCTTACTGCGAGGGTTGCAATCTGACAATTGCGAGCTTCACCCTTGGGGAGGTCTGTGAATAGATATCAGGTGGATCGGGAATTTGGAAGAGGAAAAATTATAGGTAGATTTATTTTTAGTAGCCTTCGAAATTTAGCATTTCTTTCGATCAGGAACGTAGATAATATGCCAAAGCACTGATAGGGTTTGTCACAGTAATTTATAGCTGACCAGATTTTCAGGAATTGCAATTTTGATTGTAAAAATGATTGATTCGGTATTTATCGTATAATGCAACTTATTTCATCGTTCAATCGAAAATATGGAGCTCGATATTGATTTCGATCAGGAGTGTAGCTCGTGTGGAAACTTGAAAGTTCTTTTCTAAGGAATATTTTAATGGGATTCGTAGAGAAATTCAGAATGATGGACGTCAGGAAAGTGAGTGTTCCATTATCAGAAAATTCTATTATCGTAACAGTCATACTTCTGTATTAGTTCGAATGATCAAGGCTTCACTCTCGTTCGCAATTTATCATCGTATTATCGCAAATCGATAATTTAATGGAGTCCGCAAAATATTTTAGACCCGATCTAATACTTATGCCCTAACGAAGCCGTGCAAATGAAGGTATAACGAGCGAATGTCTAGTTGAAAAAGGAGCTTGAGAAAATCGATCGTGTCGATGTGATTTTCATTGCAGTTAAAAATTCACGAGGATTCGTGGAAAAATTTAATCGTATTAAATTTCGTCTGATTTTATGTGACAGATGTAATTTAGTAATAAATCCGAATGAAATCATGTAAATTCTTATAAATCTGGTAGAACTTCGTACAAAATTTGAAATGTTTATTAAAAAAGCTAAAAATGTAATTTATATTCCATTAATTAATAAACCTCAGGAGTTGACCCAGGCAGAAATTATACCTACAATATGATAATCATTTACCATTCTTCCGCGACAACAAAGCTTTCGCAAATTCACGTACAATTCCACATCAACTCTATTCTATTCAGCCCCAAAATCACGAATCGAAAGCAATGAATTCTGAACGATCGTTTCTGCGTCGCACCACAATGGCACTATGGCCACTGTAATGGTACACGTGAAACGATAAAGCTAGACTGTACATTCGTTAAATCATGCCGCGTACACAGCGAAAATTGCATCTGCATTCAGCGATAAGCTTCAGCTAGCGAAGATGAAACACGGCCAATGCATCGGCGTTTTAATGAACGAAACAAACACTTTGACGAATGACGTTAGGGATGGTGATATGTAAACCGGCATTATGGCGGTCGATCTGTGAATAGCCAAACAGTGTACTGATAGCCGTGTTTGGTACAATAATGCCATGCTTTGTAGCGCGTGCAATTCGCGAAATTCCAAACTGTCCGGGATCACGAAAGCTTCTTGCCCAGGCATGATTGGACGTGTTTCAATGCGAGCAAGGAATTGCTGTAGGCAATATTAGCGCGATCCTACGTGAGACGTTTTGCTAGCTGGATCGTGATGGAATCTTGCGCGGAGAAGCAGCGTATCCTTGATCACAGAGATGATATTTCGTATGTGCTTTGCGGACTCTGGGATAAAGTGTAGGGTAGCTGGCGCGGAGCTTACAAGGGGCGTTCGACAACTGGGAGATTAAAAAAAACTTGAAACTTTGCAGAAATGTACTTAGTTCAAGTGATGGTAGTAACGTTTCCATTTTTTGTTTCGGCAATGAAACGGTCCTAGGGGTGGAAAACACCCCCTCAAAGAAATTGTGAGTTTTCTACAAGGACTCTTCAATTATCCATTTCAGTTTCTACCTGTCCTGAAACGAAAAGAGAGGTCTTAATTTACATTCGTCATTGTATCTAAATAAAAGCGTAGAATGTCTTACAATCCATCTAACATTAAACGCAGCCGAAAACCCATGAAAACACGTGGCACGAAAAATCAAATACGCTCCCTGTATGTACCATCGAAATGAACAGCTAGCTTCAAGAGGCAGTAGGTACGGGAGCGTGGAAGCTGTTGATGCAATGAATCCTGAAATGCATCTGTTCTAATCGAGAAATCAATCTCGGCCGCGATCGAATCCCGTTAAGCCGCAAGTATCGATTATCTATTTTTCACGTGGAGCTTTTCATACGACGCCTATAAAGCACTGCATTAATGGGGTAATTTGTTCGACGCCAGGCAAAAGCCGTAGTTTTCAGTCTTCTCGGACCATCCACGCCCGCCTTACTCGAAATTTCTACAGACACCAAATCCCATTTTATCAGAAAATTTCATTCGCGGGGCTATTAACCGGTTAACTGGCACGGCCCTTTTCATTATTCGGGCCCAAACTGGTACCATCGAATAATTAAGTGAATCACACAAAATTTGGTATACAGGGGTTTTTTGAGTCGCTGAACCGATTCCAGGGGTAATTTTTTTCATCTGACACCCCCAACCCCTAAAAAAATAGAATTTAGGGGTGAGTTTGTCAATTCTTTACTAAACCCTTTTTTATTTAAAAATTTTTTATTTGTGAAGTTTTCTTGTCTATAATTCGATTGCAGCAGTTACTTTTTTCAATGCCACCCCCAACCCCTGAAAAATAAGGGTTTAGGGATTTAATTTTTTAGTTTTTTTATTTTCTACGAAAAAGTTTCGAATAATTTTATACCTAATAAAAAATATATAAAATAATGCAAAAAAGTAAAAAAAAAAAAGTGGAGTGTAAAATCTTTCCGTAACCTCCTCGTCCGTAAACTCTGGGGTCGTGAAATTTTCACCAGCTAACTACGGGAGTAAGAGTTTACTTATGAAATAGAATACAGTACGAATAATTTATACAAATCCCAACAATTCGCTAGTCATTTTGGTTCGGCCATATTGAGTCTGCTATATTGAATTTTACAATTCCAATGCCAAATTCAGATTCAGCGACCCCAAAAACCATTACATACCAAGTTTCATTCAAATCGGTTGAAAAACAAAAAAGTTATTCCATTTGATCATAAGTATATGATACATTGACAGAATTGGCCAGATTTTTGTTTGATCATATATGATACATTGACAGTTAACCGGTTAACAACCTTCGCCTCGAAATTACGCTCCGTCGCTAATTTTATTCCATTTCGCATGGAAATATCGGCGAGCTTCGGTGACTGATCGCCCGCGAGTTTTGCTTGGCTTCGAACACACCTGTTATATAGCTATCGAAACTGCAGCACGGTATTTCACATGGGCCTCTTACAGAGCCCTCCGTTCCATCCTTTTGGACTCGATCCATATCCATTTTTCGAACGTATGCCTTTGTTGCGCGTTGCGTCCGCTCTGCAGTCCTCGGCGGGTCGAAACGAAGCTGATTGAAGTTAAAGATGAAGGGGCTCGATATTAGGTTGTGAAAAAATTGAGAGAGAAGTGTTGTTGCTGTGCCTGAAAGTTCTCTGCATATTTAGAAGCGTTCCTACCACCCCCGTGCTCGCAGCGATAGGGCGCTGCGACCCGGTCAATAAGTTATCGCTATCGGCGCGGAAGACAAACGACAAATCTTAATCCCCGTTTTCTCGCGACTTCAGTCGCGAGAATGATTCATGCCCCATCGCGCGCGAGTCGCTGCAAGTGCCTCCATTTTCGCAGCCTCGCGTCCTGGTCCTCGCCCTCTGTCTTCTCCGATCGTCTCTCAGCCCTCCTTGCCCTTCTTCCAGCCCTCTTCGCCCCGGCAAGCCGGATTCAATTCTTGGACCCGCACTTTCAATCTTCCCCGTGTCTACCAGGACGTGGCGTATCGATTCCGATGCTCCGTCCAGGCATTCGTTTCCCTCCTTTCAATATCACGCGCCCTCGCACTATTTTTGCAGTCGACTAGAGTATCGGCTAGACGCGAGGACGAAGAAGAGCGAGCTCCTGGCCATCAATCTCGTTGCGTGCATCCAACGGATCCTGGATGGCTCTGTTCATCCGAGCGCAGCACTAGGGAAATGGGAATCGAAATTTGCTTGATGAAGCGGCTGCCTGCGTCTGAACGAACTGCTCGCGAGCGTTTCTGAGGTAGACGCCTCTGTTAACGTCTCTGTGGTAACAATTTAAATGGAACGGATAGCAGAATGTGTCTTGAAGTTTTTTCTTGGGAAATGTTGGCGACAGGGGGAATTGTTTTTGGGATATTTTGTGGGGCAGTTTTTGTAGGAGAGTAAGTTTGGAAATGGAATGTGTCTTCATTTATTTGACTGTCGAAGATTCATCCCCGAGAGTGCCATGTATGTAGCAGCAGGATTAATTTGAAAGGTCCTCTATTCCGGAGACCTGTTAGTCTCTAATAGGTCGCCGAGGGTAATTAATCTTTGGATGGTGGGTAGCTTGACATTCGACTGCGAGAGAGGTGCAGTGTTCATTTTGATTCATGATGGGATTGTGTCCGTGTTTATTTCAGGAGAAGGTTTTCTATCAAATTTTCATCTTGGTGTGACTTATTTTCCTGTAGTAACATAAAGGGGTTACTTTTGTGTCGGATAATTATTGATATTAAAATTATCTTAATGTATTGTATTCTAAACTGTAATTAAAATAAAAATGCAGCAGCAATAAGTCAATTTAATAACTGAGATGTTAAAGCGTACTATTTAGTTTTCAAATGAAACGATAAAAGCGATTAGGAATTTTACAAAATATAATACCTATATCTGCAGCAATTAATTTAGCATTAGCGCTACTTTGATGCGTGATACCGTTTTGAGATCGAAGAGCCGGGGACCAATTAGATGTCAATAATCGGCGAACTAATCTGATCAAATTGCTTGCTCCCTTTGGCTAATTCCCACATTCTCTCTCCCACTTTAGTTTTCCCAGGGGTATATTATAGATTCGTTCAAATGTTTGCAATTAAATTCGAAGTGAATCGGACTGTTTGATCCGAAAATGCGAACCGATGATTGGAGCACCGATACCTCGCGCGAGAGTAGCTTTACCACTATATTAAAATTCACGATAATGGAATAATGTTGTGTAAAATATTATCCAACGAAAATGCGTATTACGACGACGATGCAATTTGAATTCAGTATTACCATAAAAACTGCCAAGAAATATTTCTAGATAAACAGGTTTCGTGTAAATCAAACAACAGCAATGCAAATCAGCAGTGTACTTCATTACATTTCATATACAATATGATGAATAATTGCTTGCAGGAATATTAGAGGAAATATCGTTATAAACCAGGAGGTGGTAGCACTATCATAAATAAAATATTAAGAAGGGTTAATCACGTGAAAGAAAGTACCAAAGCATTTCATGGAAATTTTGCAACCAACTCGTGCAGCGCGTTAATTTTCTTCCAAGATGCTAACAGAAGATATTTCGTAAATCACTGGCGAAGTAATTTACATAAACCACAAGATAATGCTGAAGATGGGGATAACGTTAAGGGGGTGCTCGTAGGGGCTTTAAAAAATATGAACAGCTACTTGCAGTCTGCCCAGCGTTCCCTATCCAACTGCGAAAACGCATCGCTATGAATTTTAAAATTATGCATGAAGCTTAACCGCGAGGAGCGTGAACGTCTTTAATAAATCTTCGTAGAGAATACCGCGAGAATATCGTTTATAATAAATTCCGTCGTTAATAACCAGTGTTTCCACCAGTAATATTATTCAGCATTCATTAGGAATCTACCAGGACTCCGGTAAAACAGAAAAACGTGTTTAAACCTTTCTACATAAGAACCCAAAAACGTTCAACGAATTTGGGTAAAACCTGAATAAATATATTCAGAAGTCCATTAATGAACCATTTAACCCATCTGCAGAGAATTTATTTCAAGGGATAATTGATTCCAAATGAATCAAGCTTTTATCTTGTACGAAGTACAAAGGTGTACTTTTGTAGAGTCTGTTGCAATTTGGATTTTTTCCCGGTTTTAATTAGGTTTCTCCGAGTAGGAAGTTTTAGTATTCCCGTAGATTTCTATTATTTATTTATTTATTTATTTATTTACTTACGGGCAAAGGCCCTTTGGTGTCGAGTACATAATATAAGACGAAATATAGTATGTATAGGAGAAATTAGTTCGAGTTACAATATACGCAGCTTAATATGTCTTGATACAGCTGATTTGAAGATGGTTACGGATCCATGGAAAAAGTCGACAAAGTCGTTGAAATCATTCGCAGTTGTGCAAAGTCTATTTATACAATCGTTTTTCCCTAAGTTCGTTCTACTATACTACTATTATACTATAGGGGAGACCGCGGCTAGTTGATACAGATGCAGGTTGATACAGACGAATTATCTCGACACCGTATATATGTAGCTTCATTTCAATGGGATATGTGAAAATTGTTGATAAATTCTTCCCTACGATCCAGCGTACGTGGGTGTACCTTGACGTTAGCAATCGTTTTTTAACTGTTTTCGTTTATATACAGAAAAAGTAAATAGTTGTGTTCACTTTCCAATCCGTCTTGAGACGATATAAAGAATTTTATAACCCGAAGTAATTTGGCATCATATTGAGTCTTTTGAAGGTAAGGTAATTACGTTTTGTAATTATGTTTATATGCTCTACATTTTTTTATGGACATGTTTATACATAATGACTTCCTGTGGGGTAAGTTGATACGGTTTCTCTGGGGCATGTTGATACAGTATATTAATTTTCCCCGACTCCTTTTAATTGAATTTTTTCTTTATATTTCTTGGAAAATGGTTTGAAATTATATCAAAAAGACAAATCGTGGCGAAATATCGTAGGATGTTTTGGAAAAAGCGTGTGCCGAAATAGAAAAAGACTCAATATTATTAAGGCCATGCACAAAAATATACAATCATAACACAATGAGTTTATTAAGATATAGTAACAAAAAGAAGAAGACACCTCATGTTAAAGTGGGATATTCCAGACATAAAAAAAAAATGAAAATAAAAATGTTTTTCTAGGTATGTTTGTTTAAAAATCTGTTTGATCTTTAAACTTTTGACTGTTGGAAAGGTATTTAGATTGAAATTATATTTTTCAAATTTATTAGTTACTCATTAAACAGATATTTTAAAGATGTATCAACTTGTCCCGCAGTGGGGTAAATTGATACACTTTGCCTTCGTCCAAATAACATTTTTTCATTCATTTTGTATGTACTTTCTCAAGTTTTCGCTTACTATATATTAAAGAGGAAGGACCAAAGTATATTTTAGCATATTTGTTATTAAGTAATTGATTCAAACAAAAATGAAAAACAATGAAAACTGAAAAACGTATCAACTTGCCCCGGTCTCCCCTACTACCTTCAAGTACCCGGCGCTGCCCGGGCTTTATCAGAATATATTGGCTTGGTGCTTATAAAATTGCCGATCGAGGATAGCTTGAAAGTTTCTTTGTTTATGGTGGGGATACAATAACAATTGCTGACGCTGGCTTACGACTCGAGAGATGTCAGAAAGTAAAAGAAATAAAATAAAAGAATAGTTGAAAAACAAGATATATTTTCATTCAAACTTCCTTGCGCGAAACGGCAATTTCATATGAACATACAGATAGACATTCTATTTGATATATGGAGGACTCACAAGGGAAGATCCCAAACCCGAAAATTCAAAAAATTCTGAAACTTTGTGAATATGTAGGGGATTTCCTCCTGATTACAACGTAATATTTGTTTGCTGCCCAAATTTACTCCAAGGGGGTGAAATTTACCCCTGAAAATCCGGTTATTTCCCGATTTTGTGCTATAACTCGTGAACTGTAAAATAATCTTTTTCCAAATTATAGATCTAATTAAAAGAAGTAACTTTTGTCTTGAAACTTTTTTTCTATCGCGTACAGTTCGCAAGTTATAACACAAAATCGGAAAATAGCCGAATTTTCAGGGGTAAATTTCACCCCCTTTGAGTGAATTTGGGCAACAAACAAAAATTGCGTTGTAATCAGAAGGAAATCCCCTACATACTCACAAGGATTCAGAATTTTTTCAATTTTCGGGTTCGGGATCTTCCCTCGTCAGAAGCCAATCAGTGTAATTCCATCATCATTAAAACTGACATTTACACTGTTCGTCCTCCAAATAGTTTTGCCCAGTAATTCCGTGGTCAATGTAAGTACCGGCATTTATTGCTTACGTATAGGAAGTGGTTTAATTGAATCCCCAACTGAAGGTTTCAACAATAAACAGGTTCTTGAACCACATAACTCATTCTCAGAGAAAGTTTGACTTACACTGATTGGCTTCTGAGCCCTCCATTCATTCCTTCACTACAACGTAACGCCTGGGACCTGCCAAAGTCCTCCATCGTCCGCGAAACTCCAAACGCGATAGAAATTATTTATCAACGAGCCGGGTCCCTGAAACGGGGTTGAAACAAAACATCTGAAGGGTAGAGTAGAAAAGCCAATTTCACGGCGATCTCTCGAGGGTGCATCCATCCCGCCACACTTCATCCGCCATATTATACCGCGGAAAGTACAAGCCAGCCCGTTAGATCGCGGAATTCTTTCGAGATCCATTAAAGGGTACGTGTATTCCGTATATCTCATTGCGGGATTAAATTACTAGGCTGCTCTCCGCTGTGTATCTTTGAATGCTTCGTTGATTCCGCGCGCTCTTGGGGCATCCGCGGGAACGTAAGAGGGGAACAAAAGTGCGCGGAGTGGTTGCGAGGGACTAGGGGCTACGCGGAGGTTTCGCCTATAATTTCGATACGCCGTATCTTAAAGGGCGATTCTAAGGATTCGAAGGGAAGCCCTCCGCGTACCGAGGCTCGGGACTTAATTGACTCTGCCCTCGAGGGGATTATCTGCGAATTTCGGTATCCCCGGGCTTAATCCTTGCGTTAGAGCCAATTCGCTGGGCATTGTCTGGTACATATCAGAGGTACAGCTTGTTCAATCTTGGGCGGGTACCGTGGGGGATACAATGAATTAGCGATGTCGGTGGATAACGCCGAATGAGTTTGTCCTGGCCGCGCAAGAATGCACGGGGCGATCTTGCCTCGCGTTTGCGCGCGCGCTCCCTTCTGGTTTCGCTCCCCGTAATTCCTGCGAGCGACGTGTGCTTATTTGGAAAAATTGAAATACGCGTGGTGGAAACGTGGATGTAGAGTTTTAGTTATTTAGTCTACGAGTTTGCCTCCCCAAGTTTGAATTAAACATTGAATTAAAGTTGCGCGCTGATGCCAGTGAAGCTTGTGAATGCGGGAGGAATTCTTGGTCTCGCAGAATTGTATGAATTATTGAGTTTGACATCTCTGTACCACATTTTCTCCTATTGCAGAGTTCTCGGTTTGCTAAGTGTACGACTGAGCAGAAGAACTGTAGAAAAAGAAAAAACTCTGTAAAAAGAATTGACTTGCACCCTCTCGTTTTCAAAAAATTCAAATTGCGAACGGGAACTGAAAAACCGTGTAACGTTGAAAAATGGTATTTACCATCTGTCTCCCGTAATTAATTGCGCATAGCTCATAGAATACTTGGTAGGCGGGAGGTATTCGGAAACTATGCCAGATTGTGAAACTATCGCAGACCTACGAACTCTCAGAATTCATGTAATTACTGCAGTCGTTATGAAACCTGCAATTTAAATGAGCTTCAATCTGTTTCATAGAGATTCGGAAACAGCCGAGTGACCGGCGCAAAAATACGAGTACAGATCGCCGGCTGTAAAAGTGCCTCCATTAATGGGGCTTCAACTCAAAACATTTCCCCCGTTCCAAATGAACCGCGACACCAGAGTCAAGTTAATTGACAGCGTTCGATGCGCCAGCTTACGCGCGCGTGTTGCAACGTTCGTACGCGATCCAGTGGATACAGCGATAGACAGGTAACGCGCAAATATAAAATTAATTGCGCCCTTGTCCCGCAGGCTACTCCGACGACCCCCTTTTCTGCGAAACCGCCGGATTCCATTGTAATTATTTCCCAGTGGATGTGCACCCAAGTAGCTCAGGCGGGATGGATTAATATTGCATTAGCGTTATCGATTACAAAGGCAGGGGAACCAGAATTCGCGCGGGGAATTTATCTTGCTCGATTTTGGTCGGTGTAATTGAATTACTCATCTCGGAATTTGTGTACGCCGCGTAGCGCCGTTAAATAAATAATACACGTCGCGTTCTGCAACGCGAATCGAATTCATCGGTCAACGAAATTCGTTATATGGATTTCATAATTAATATATTAATAATCTGTAGCGGTATTCCGCGGGCGATACTTGAACGAGGCATAGATATTACGTCCCCATTTTTCTATGCAATGTTTCTGCATGTAGGTATTTTGAATTATTCATTATAGTTACTTTTTGAAATACTTTATATCTCAGAGTTGGGTCGACCGCACGATCAAAGTCCAGAAGATGTCACTGATTTTGCTAAAATCTTGGGCATAGTTAACCCGTATGAAGTGTAGTTTTGTATTAATTGCAGAGGACACACTGCTCAAAATGTGGTGAGATATTCAGCTTCAAAGTTTCGTGTTTACCAGACATTTTGTAGACTGAATTAATTATTCGAATATCTAATCGCAGAAATAATTTAAAATTAATAAAAACCTATATTACTTACCACTGCAATTTCTTACCTTTTCATTTTTACACGCGAGTACGTGGCAAGGTAGTGGAATACCTTCGAACTCAATTTTCCCACATGCTTTAAATATTATTACCACGTCATGCAATAACAATACACACAATTTAAACCTGTTACATTAAAATTCTTGTCAACCATTAATTTGCCAGTAGCCATTAAAGCCAGCAATAAGTGCCAGGAAAAGCTACCAGATTGTTTCTTACTCATTGTCAGTATCGCCCCGTTCGATTACACGTCTCATTATTTTACCATAGAAACGGCAGGCCGTGCGCGCACGGGCAGCGGCAGTCGGAGGAAGAAACGCAAAGCCGTTCCTTAAGGGGACTAGGCAGTCGTTTTTCGTGAGAAATAGACTCTGTCCTTTATTTATTTGTAAACAAATGAAAGCACATCCAGATATATGCTTTTACCCAATGTTTATTACTACCATACAGATCGAAAAAAAAGTAATAAGAAATATATATGTGCTTTAAAAATGGCGCTGCCGACGGGTAAACATTTTAACGTTTTTCTGTCGTTTTGCTTTAATATCGGTGTTAAAATGTGACGTAATCCGATTTCAAAGGCGAGATTCTTGTTTGTTGGATTCATAGTTTCCGCCCAAACCTATAAAAACAACAATTAAATCAAAATCATGCGATTGGTGGCTGAAAAACGGCGATTTTTCCGAGAAAAATTCGTTCTTATTTGTGCGCTGCAAAAATCCGGTGACTCCTCAATTTTTTTATAAAAATCTCGAATTTTTACGGATCATATCAGAGGTTTGGGGCGAAATGGCACATGTTTTACACATCCTGTAATTTTTTTCAAGTCGATCTGAACCTCCATTCGTTCGCAATCAGGAAAAAACCAAGAGAAAAAAAGATTCGAGAAAATCGCGTTTAAAGTTTCTGGGCAAAGGCGACGCAATAAGTTACCGCTTGATCTTTTTAGCTGCCAAATCAACAATTTTGCGAATTTTAATATAACCCAAACGGCATTTTATTCAGAAAAGATAGTACTTTCGGAAAATGCAATAAAAAAATCGATTTTTCGACTGCCTAGTCCCCTTAAGGGGGGAACCTGATGTAGCGGATCGAAGAAATCGATTTTTTTTTTTTGCATAAATCAATAGTTGAACATCACAATAATATGTTCCCAAAGCCGCAAAACGAAATTCGAAAAATTAAAGCGGATATGGCCGGTTTTGCTACGGAGCGTCAGGTTACTACAAAACTTTAAGGGGGGAGCTTGGTGTAGCGGGCCGAGGAAATCGATTTTTTTTGTTGCACAAATCAATAGTTGAACATCACAATAATATGTTCCCAAAGCCGCAAAACGAAATTCGAAAAATTAAAGCGGATATGGCCGGTTTTGCTACGGAGCGCCAGGTTACCACAAAACTTTAAATGCGTTTTTCTCGAAACGACAGTTTTACAATCTGCGGGCAATGTAACTCCAAAAATATTCAACCAATCGACTTGGCCTTGTACACGGATATTTGTGAACATTTTCTTCATAGGGCTACGTTCTTAGTATAATGATATTGTTTAAATAAATAACTTTTTTGTACACATTTAAGGCAAAATTTCGTTGGAAAAAGTGAATTTTTTTTTCAAGAGGCCGCCATTTGTTCAATTTTGCATCTTTTAAGTTATGAATTTATACGATCTGTGCGTACACTCATAAACTAAACGAAAATTGTTCGATTTTTAGTTTTAGATGAAACCAAAAGACGCTACGTTGCCCGCAGTGCAACAATTGCGTCGCCAACGGACTGGGCATAAGCCCTTATAACTTTGTTATTTACCGCTCATTTTTAATAAAATTTTTTTTTTATCTTCCATAACCTGATAATACAATATCCTGAAAGTTTCAGAAAGATCGATTAAATACTTTCTTTAAAAAAAATTCCCGAAAAATGCCTCGATTTCCAGCTAGTTACACCAGGTTCCCCCCTTAAGGGGAGGTTCTGGTCTAAATGTCGATTTTTTTTTTATTTCATTTTTCGAATGTTCAACCTTTTAGGAAAACGTGTTTAAAAGGATTTGTTGAAATTCGTAAAATTCACGAAGTTATAGGCATTTGAGTAGCGGCAAATGCATGGGTCACGACCGGCCACTCGGCGCTCACGTAAAACTTCAAACGCGTTTTTCTCGAAACAGTGTTTTCAAAACGGTGGGACCTGTATCTTCAAAAGTTATTATCCGATTTGACTGAAACTTTTTTTATTTTGAAGAATATACTTCTGGCTAGGGGGGGAACTAAAAAAAATTACAAAAAGTTGAAAATTTATAATTTTTAAAGGCGTTGAAAGGACGAAAAATACAGGGAAAAGTGATTTCAAACGTGAAGTGTCGTTATTTTCTAAAAAAAATGTAATTTTTGTAATTTTTTTTTAGTTCCCCCCCTAGAAAAAAGAATAATCTTCAAAATAAAAAAGGTTTCAGTCGAATCGGATAATAACTTTTAGAGATACAGGTCCCACCGATTTGGATCAATTTTTTGACGCCTTAACTTTAACGACTCCCCAGGGCTGTTTGCACTGATTAATTATAAAACAAAAAATATATTTCTATAACATAAGACATCCTTAATACAATGCAACAAGTCCCATTAAATTATATATAGTAGTTTTCCTTTAATTAATTCCTAAATATCACCTATTTTTTGGGGCTCTAGACCAGAACCTCCCCTTAAGCGCGAGTGGTAGAAAAGTCGATATCCTCGTCGGCGGCGGTCGTAAAGGAAAGGATATTCGGTCGTTTCGGGTGAATCGAGATTGTAGTTTCGTTCAGGAAGCAGAGGCGATCCCGAGAGCAAACGAACCGCGGTTCATTCATGAAATGCATTGCGTGCTTATACAGCGGCGTTAGCTGGATCGGTGAGAATGAATCGGGGGACGACGACGGGGGTACGCGAGGGGGAAAAGGGGAACGACCGTGGAAAATATGATAGCGTGATCGAGCGCCGTGCCGATAAACTTTTGATCTATTCGCGGGGTCGCCGGGGCAGGCCAGGCCCATCCATTTTAACATCAAAACACAGTTTAAAGGGCGCAATGAAAATTCCCGTCGACGACAAGCTGCGACAAAGCGATCGCGTTCTTGCAGTAAATTGAAGTTCCCGATCGAGCCCTTTTCCTCCTCGACTTTCGTCGACTGAATGAGCGCGCCGAAGTCGTTTGATCGGGGCCCCGGGTCGTTCCTTCGGTTATTCCACTGTTTGCTGGGATCGATTGAAATCGATTTCGAGACCTTTTTCCTCTATGCGAAAGGAAAATGAATGATCGTTTGCAACGGTGAGTGGAAATGGAGTTGAATATTAATGCTAGATACATATATGGGGATTCTAATTTGTGTCAGTATGGGTCTCTGTTAAAAAAAGTAAACGTCATAGTGTTAAAAAAACTGTTTTAGCTGTATTTGTATATCATTTATGATAATGAAGAAAAGGGTTACATATTGTTGCGAGCACCGGGTATAGGCCAGTGCATAGCCTACTGGTGCCCGTAGCTGAAGACAGAAGAAGGTCAGCCCCCTTCAAGAGGACGAACAGTTGATCGAAGAAAGAGACTGTCTTACACCGAACGCCATTGCGTTCGGACTTACGGATTTAGCTTGTACCATTGTAAACTTATAGCTACTACTGAAATACAGTTGAGTCGTGTGTACGCCCGCGTATTATTCTAGCCTTTGCGTCGGGGTGGCCAACGAAGAAACACCCCGGCGCAACAATATTTTATCTATTACTGCTGTCTGTTGGTGGCTGTGACTGTCCTGGTGATACAAAGAAAGTTCTTTATCTAAAAGTCTTTAAGGGGGTATACCCGTTTGAACCCTCGGAAAATGTGTACATTTGGTGGATTTTTTTACACGTCAACGGTTCGATGCAGATTTCCCGTTTTTTTACTATCTTTACATAGTATTATGAACTACTCAAAAAAAAAGATTCAGTTAAAAAACTATTGTTTTTGGGAAGTTATGCATACACATCCGAAAGTCTTTCGATTTTAGACGGCTTAACGGTGGCCCTGAAAACAGCTGTATGTCGTGTCTGAAATCAAAAACAATAAAATTTTCTTATAAAGTATGTCAATAGCTATCGTCCAACGAAGCCGATTTTGAAAATTTTGAAAAATAAAGAAATGGTGAGAGATCAAAGGTAAAGTTAGATTTTTCTAAGAGAAAAATCCACCTTTTTTCTTTATAAATAATAAACGGGGAATCGGAATAAAAAAAGCCTTCGTTGGACGATGCGGAATCTTATTATGATTCTGCATGCAAAATTGGAAGTGAATTGGTTGAACCTAGCGCGAGTTTTTAGGGCCACCGTAATGAAAAATGTAGTTGCGCTGCGATCGGTCGAGCCGCCGCGCCGCGCGCCGCCCCGTGCTACCTGTGTTGCTTCACTCAAATGCCTATAACTTCGTCAATTTTCCGAATTTTTACATCGGACTTGTTTTATAATATTTCTAAAACATCAATCTATGAAAATATGTAAAAAAGACCACCGTAATGAAAAATGTAGTTCCGCTGCGATCGGTCGAGCCACCGCGCTGCGCTGCCCCGTGTACCTGGGTTGTTCCATTCAAATGCTTATAACTTCGTCAATCTTCCGAATTTTTACATCGGACTTGATTTATAATATTCCTAAAACATCAATCTATGAAAATATGTAAAAAATACAAAATCCGTTTTTTCACACTGTCAAACGGGTATACCCCCTTAAGGGGGTATTCTGGTCTGACGAGGCGTTTTCGTCGCGTTATTTCGGAATTTTTTTACAAAGAACCCATCAATTTTATTATTATTTAGTTTATTGCTACATGTTTATTGATGTTTGAACTATCTTTACAAATTTTGTCAATGGAAAAAAATTAAAATCAAACGCAGTTGACTGTTTTAAAGTAATGGTGAAAAAAAAACACATGGTGTCACGGTGTCCATGATTGGGCTCGTTCTAGTGATCTATAACAAAAAATGAAAAGAGATTCTATATCTGTATGCCTGTGGCTTTCGTCCCTACCAGAATGATAAAAAAATATTGAAAATTAAGCAAATGGCGGCGGTTTGAAAATTAAGTTTCGATTTTCGCACAATTTTTCAACTTTAAAGGTCTGTGAAAGTTTAAAAACAAAATATTTTATCATAATTCTGGTTGGGACGATAGCCACAGGCATACAGATATAGAATCTCTTTTCATTTTTTGTTATAGATCACTAGAACGAGCCCAATCATGGACACCGTGACACCATGTTTTTTTTTTTCACCATTACTTTAAAACAGTCAACTGCGTTTGATTTTAATTCTTTTCCATTGACAAAATTTGTAAAGATAGTTCAAACATCAATAAACATGTAGCAATAAACTAAATAATACTAAAATTGATGGGTTCTTTGTAAAAAAATTCCGAAATAACGCGACGAAAACGCCTCGTCAGACCAGAATACCCCCTTAATTCCATAAAAAGAATTGTCTGAAATGAACCAAGAAAATTCTCAAAGTTAAATCTTTAATTCACTCATTATTTTAAGTAAAGTGGTTGAATAGTCGTAAAAAAACGAACATTCTCAGTAAATGGTAGCAGTTGGTTTATGATCGAAGAATATTTCTTAAAAGAGCATCACATTACACTATTATTCATCCTTCATTTTAAAATGGCGGATATTTAACAATAAAGTAATGTCTATAGGCCAAGAGAAAGCAATCGATTTCTAACGTTGAACGAAAAAATCTTTCGTTTCAAGTTGCACGCCCCACAGTGCAGTCTATCACGCACGAAGAAACCTCTTAATCGCGCTGCCTGCAAGAACAACGCGGCTCTGCCACAGTCATGTCGATTCAGGGTTAGGCAGGAATCCACTCGAACGAACCACGGTGATTCGATTATCACGTCGACGATCCGAAACGCGCTTTCACACGCAACGTTTGTCTTAAATCGCCCAGCGACTCGATGCACCCTCATTCGATAAGCATGCACAACCCTTCCGTCATGGTGGCAATCACCCCACGTGAACTGACTTCGCTAATAGCCTAGCCTATGCAAAGAAGTCAGTGTTTAAAACGCGCGTGGCACAATTCTGCAAAGAGGAAAGAGATAAAAATATGATATGATGAGTTTACTATTTCTGCCACTTCTTGGGGAACCGGGGGTGCTGAACAGAAAATAAGATGGGATAATAAACAATTAGCTTTATTCGTCAAATAATCTAAAGTCAAAGTAACTTTTATTTGATTCGTTATTTAAGTAACATTTTATTTAGTTAATAACCAGCTCTACTTGACACATAGTTCCGTGCACCCGCGCCGCCTAGGCGACGATGCCCAGGCCTCGACACGGAATTAGGATAGGGGATCATTTCCATGGGGACGCCACCCATACGTATCCATCAAGCCCAGCACTCTGGCGCAACCTTTGTGCCCGGATTCGGGCTTGCACCCTCTGGCTGGCTTCCGCCGCGACCTCTGTGCGTCTGAATTCCAGCCCCGTTACGAGCAACTAATGTGTTTATGCATTTCCATGACGCTTCCGTGGCGCGTGTTTCGTCGTCCAGCGCGGGACACGCGGCCGCGGACGCCGCGATCCGTGTTTAACGTCGGGGTCCTGACGCATGGGGGTGGTGATGAATGGAGCCGCGGCGAATCAACGAAACAAGGAAGGAAATGAGCAGTTTGTCTCGTGTTCGACAGCTTGGGGGAAGGAATGCTGAGCGGAGTGGAATATTAGTGCGTTGGCAGCGTCGAGTTTGTCGCATGGCTGCTTGGGAGTTGCACATTGTGACTTGCAGGGATATAGTGAGGTGTTAAAGAAACAGTAGGGGTTGAAGTTAGTAGGGGTCGCGTCAATCTTCGTGACAAGTCGGGAGCCTAGGGATGTATTTCAACACCCTGGGGTTTGAAGGGTTGCGATGAAATAAGTGCCGCTGTGTAATGGGTGACGAAGAATAAATTTCGTGCGTCGTATTCTTAGGGATATTTTATTACAAATCATTTTTAAAGTAGCTCGATGGTAGTAAATAGGGTTGAAAATTTGATTTCTAAATTTTGCAAGTATGGGAAGCATTGGCAGCAAGCAAAACTTTCTCGGTATCACTGCTCGCTGAGGCTATTGTTTTGGTTAGTCGGTTGCTTCGAGCTGATATTCGCTCCTCGAAATTTCGTCAGGGGATGATGGAAGGCTGCCGATAAACGGAGGGCAGGGAATTTTGTGAAAAGAGCGGCGAGGAAAGAGCGCGCAAAAACGAGCACATAGTTGGCATTCCTTAGTAAATGCGAATTGTTGAATTCGAACGAGAACGAGCCGTGTTTGTTGGTATTCTCGAATAATTCGAAGAATGCGCAGAATCCGCGATGCGTGACATTCCTTTCTAACGCGACAAAGATCGAGGCTTTCGCTAAAGAGCAAATGGTTTATGGAAGAGTGGCGCTGTGGATTTACGAGCCGTGAGTAAGATGTCTTTTGCGGTTCTTATGGTAATTTGTGACTGCTTTCGCATAGGCTTATGGTGCTTTTAAAGTTTTAAACAGAATATTGAAATGAGGTTGTTCGAAAGTGGATTTAAAATTTAATTTAACGGGTCGATCTTTCTCTACAGATAAGCTATTTAAATAATAAATATTTCGATAGGAATGATAGCTTATAATTAAGATAGATGCCTCCATTAGCTGTCATGTCAAAATTGTTAGAAGTGACCGCATTCAGCAGATTGGTTAAAACTTGAAATTCAGAATATACTTTAGTTATTAGTTTATTCATGATTCGAAACAGCATCAAACTTATTGTGAGCCCAACTGCGGAGTTAATAATGGATACAACAGCGGACACATTTGAACAGAGTAATAGCATACCTACTGTTTAAGTCATCGCATTTAATGTCAGAAGTCTATCAAACTATAAAGTGGCTTATTCAGATTAGTCGGACAAATGGAAGGAATGCATTAATTCTCGACAGTCGATATTCAACGCAAATATTTTAACAAAGGTGACAAAAAGATAGGTACACTCGTCATACTTAAAAATAATTTTAAATTGTCTTTTAAAAAATAATTTATCCGTCCGTGTCTTCATACCTCACAGATTCCCAAGCTCGATCATCTCGAAAGCAAACCCATAGTAAAAAATACCTATTCTGCAATCTTTACTTCACTTTTACCGAAACCATCAACCACTGCAATTTCTAAAATTTCGTACTCAAATCCACGCACCTCCAATCAATTTTCAAAGACACGTAGCTATCTTTCCCAAAAACGAAGCAAATTTATTCCCCAATCTCGATCCTTTTCCAGGTGTAAAACCACTCACTAGTAGCGCGAGCTGTAAGTAAACCACCCGCATCGAAGGAAGTTAACCAGGTGATCACTTCTCGCATCTCCCGGTTATCTGGGCGCCGCGGTGGTCGAAGTACAGGAGTCAACTCGAAAGAGTTCAGCATCGTTTTCTACGCTATCTGGCGTTCAAAGCTGGCCAGCCCCTGGCGTGGTTCGACCATGACTATGTACCGATCATGAACAGATGAACAGGAGGAGAATCTCAGACCTATCCTTTCTTTATAGGATCCTGAACGGTTTGATTGAAACCCTGATGTTATTGCGCTGGTTAACTTCAACGTCCCCGCTCGCTGTACTAGGCAAACACCTCTGTTCAGGTCACCCGACTACTCCTCCTGGGTTGGTCATGCTGACCCCTTTCATAGGATCTGTGGTATCGCCAATCAACTCCACGAGGGCATCGATTTCTTTGCTGATACTCTTTCCGGCTTCAAAATTAGTATTCGCAGAGCCCTTATTGCGGAAGGCATTCCATAGAGGTTCCCCATGTACCTACTTGTCACTCTACGGCCATCTCTTATCTTTTTCTCTTATCCTTTTCTCTTTTGTTTTTATTGTAATCTATTGTTATTATCCCTTCTTATTGTGCTTAATGGGCTTGTCCCGTAAATAAAATTATTATTATTATTATTATTATAAATTTCAAAAAGCCCGCCAAAAGCGTCTGGCATACGTCGCACGCCGCCGAGAAGAGGCCGAATCGTCGCGATTATCGTCATTACTATCTCCAATGTCGCCATCCACGTGGTTATCGTAATCGCGCGCCGCTTGCCGTTTATTATATCCAGCGTGGCGTGCGAGCGAGCGCACGCGATCCCGCGAGCCTCGTGGTGGATCGTCGCGCGGATAAGGATAAATGTGGGGCAAAACGGTAGCTGCGCGTAAATGCAGGAGAGTCGGTCCTCTCTCATCGGCGCGATGAAGAAATCTTTCCGCCTGCCACCCGCTTCCCAGGCCCGCGATGCCAGGCGCGTTTAATTCTACTTGAACATCCGGCGGACCGACGGGGAGCGGAGGCTGCCCCCGGCCTCAATGGTCGACGAGTCTTCTCGCTGAAAACGCGGATGCGTTCTTTCATTACCAGACGTTGTTCTTTTGTCGGGGATAATCCGAGGCAGACGAGGGATTCCGGCGAGACCCGTTGTCTGGGGAAAGCTGCCAGTACGAGCCAGTCGGATGAAAAATTGGGGCACGTCGCGCGGAGGCCGCTTACGGGGTTACAGATTGCGCGTGCCCGCCGAGGGGATGACTGTCGCGTGTCCGCTGTTTCGTGGCGGCATTTGGGGATGGAATTCGGAATTGATTGTGACGCGGGATCGATTTGCTTTCCATTTGCTTTCGACTTGTCGTTAGTGTGGATGTACTTGCTTGGTAGCCTCTTGAAGCTCCTTAATACTCTGCCGGAGCTTGAGCTGTTCTTAACGGAGGAACTAGAGATCTGAAGCTACCTACTGAGTTAAGAAACTGTAAATCTTGCAGTGGAACGAGGGGTTGACAGAGTGATCCACTTAAAATTCATCTGTGATTCTTTCCACTGGGGTAAAGGAAGAATGAAATACGAAAATGAAATCTTTATTCCTTAGAGTGCTCATTGCAGAAGAGATATATCTGCTTAGCCTAAGTGGGTCGCGAAGCGTCTTCTGGTGGGTTACCACGGTTTTTTTTTTCTTAATATTATTAGAGTTAGAATTATATCTATATTTAATGTGTTTTCTTTCCCTTATTAAATTTACCTTAACTTATATGGCAGAGCGGTATCGCAGTTTATTTGAATATTATAAAAGGGGATCGGGACTCAAATAAGGTTGGGAAACTGGACTAAAATATGAACGTATCTATGGGGCGTTTTAACCTTGAAGCCTACTTCCTACCCTTACATTCCTCAAGCTTCTACACAATTCTGCCACGAGCAGAAGTCCCGCGATCATTCATCCCGCGCCATCAATCCGTCAGAATCCCCGCGAGCTAACATCGCCAGGACTGGTAGACGAATTACAACAGACGGAGCACGTTGCGCGTAAGCAATACCGACAGAAGTGGAGCAGCGCGGGTTATTTATCGAAATATCTATTTTCACGCGCCGATCGGGAGCAGGTAGCCCCGAATCGGCTCGTTAAAACGCCGCGGCAAATTGATATTCCAGCGTGTTTCGGAATGACAGTGTTTTGCAACGACATCGATGATGCTTTGAATGCGTCGGGACGCGCGCGCCCCGGCCGAGCGTACGCTCGAGTCCACTCTTCCCCCGTATTTCTGCGGCGAGGTATGCAGCGCGGATCGGGAGCATCGATCGTTAGAGAATTTGTGCGTTACAATATCAGCGAAATCACGTCCATTTATGGTGTACTATATTTCGTCGTTACGAGTCCCATTGATCCAACGGGGGGAGGCATTCATTTTAATGCCGGCGTCATTCGCGACTGGCGCGCACACTAACGGCCTGAAACTAACGGTTTACGCAAAACTGCAGCGCTACAAAACGTCAACGTCTGGTGCAACGATTTTCGCGAAATTTCCCCGCGCGCAGGCCGAACACGGCCGGATATTCGAGAAGCATTATGGAGTATTATACGCGGAGGATTTCAGCGAGCAGGCGAAAATTCGGTATGAGAATTTAATGCTACCGTTGCATCGCACTCGTTCGCCAAGCTGCTTTAGCGGATTTGGTGGAAATGGATAAGGTATGCCCGTCAGAGTTGCGTCTTTTTAGAAAAATTGTGAGGGAGCTATTTAAAAATTCCTTAGGTCGAAAATGGGAGCATTCAGTATTACGGTGTATTCAGTATGAAGAATCGCAACGAACAGGTGAAAATTTGGCACGAGCATTTAATGATCTACTGTATCGTACTCGGTTAGGTACGTCGATTGGATTTGTTGAAAATAAATACGGTGAACCGTCAAATTTTCATCTTGTTGGAAAAATTGTCGGGGAATTGTTTAAGGAATTGTGGGGTTTCCACTGAAAACATTTAGTATCAGAGTATATACACTGTGGAGAATCGCATTGAACCGGCGAGAAGTTAATAATACTGCTGTGCCGTATTCGTTTGCGAGACTGCCTCGGTAGGCTCGAGGGAATTGAAAAATTGTAGGAGAATTGTTTAGAAGTTAGCGATGTGTATGGGCGAGAGAATTTCAGCGGACTGGTGAAAATTCTGAACGAGGATTTAATGATACTACAGTATCGTATTTGTTGGCGATTTTGCCTTAGTGGCGTCTGAAACAACGGATAATGAGGGGCGTGAGATTTCCACTTTAATTACTAAAGAATTTTATCTCTTTGGAATGAAATTAAGCAGAATTTGTTGAAAGTTTCTAAGTATTATGAACTAGTTTATTCCCTGCTGTTTTTTTTTTTTTCAAGAACAGAATACAGAAATAGAAAGGAGTACAGTGGAAAGAAAAATTATGTACCATTTTTCCTAGTAACATTGCTATGTCTTTAGCAAAAATAAAAGATCAACGCTTAATACTTCCAAACGTATATTTTCATTTCTTTTCCACATCGCACAGGTGGTATTTGAAAAATAAAAACGGCTGTAGCACATTTGTTTTAACTTGACATTCAGCTGTCGGGAAAGCGCGCGCAAACCAGAAATAACGTCTCCTGGGAGGGCATAATTTTGAACAGTCACGTAGAAATTTTCTCCCCTTCTATAGGCGATATTTTATAATCTGCATCGTCGTGCATTTGGCCATTCATATGTCGAAAGCAGTCGAGACAGCGTCATTGATGGAAAAAATAGCAACCAGCCACCGATGAGAAACAAATTCACGTATAACAAAACGAGAACAAACATGATACTATCATTATCATGTTGTCGTGATATTTTTATTCGGTGGGGGACCATTTTTGGAAACGTATTCCAAGTGAATAATATAGCACTAATAATATAGCACCAGAGATGTATTTCACTAATAATATGTCGCTAGTGAATTATTCCACTAATGATATATCACTCGTAAACAAGTATTTTTTTTTTAATGATGGTCACCAGCAAAACTTTCATGATCTTGCAATAATGAGGCCAGAGTTAACTATTAAAAGTAAAAGGACAGAATGGCATTACATAAAAAAGAAGAGATTGAGAACGGGAGTATGTTTCAATTAACTAACGAACCGACATTTCACCCTAGGGACAAGGGTCCCGATTCTCGGCTGCACTCTGTCGTGGGCTCAAAATTACGCGATGCATCATTATGCAGACGGTTAATGCGTTCTACGTCGTCGATTCATAATTCAGGAAACGTGGTTGGACACGAATAGCTACGTGCGCGGGTCATCGTTCCATTTAGAAAGGGTATGATGTGCGATTAATTAATTCAATTAGCTTAAGCGTGCCATGGGTACCAAGATGAATTAATATCCGAGAGCACTTTTACTTTAGCTCATGTAAATGATGGCATTATCATAATTGTATTATACGTATATGCGCAAAGTTGTTTTAATTAAACGTTCCACTCTTCCTCGACTTTCTGCCTTTAAATGAGAATTTCATTTACCCGTACAAATTAACGGTTTCATTAATTCGTCATATAGTTAACACTGCCATCTTTGTCACGATAGTAGGGGAAAGGTGGGATAGTTGATCAGCGGGGATACATGATCACATCAGTTTTTTTACTTAATATATTGGCAATTTGTGCCTGCTTTCACGCTAGCGTGGTAATGTTTACATTATCGCAACACTTCACGTTGCAGTTTTCTTTTGGGAGCATAGAATAATGTTGTTATAAGCTTCGATCTTATTTGCAGGCAAAAAGTAAATATTTCGGTCTGCTTGTTCTTCCTCCTTTTCGAGTAAATGTTGCATTTTCAACGATTTGAAATATACTAAGTAAAAACGGCAATTTCGAGTCAATTAATGGTATTTATTCATTTATCTAAATATTTAAGGTAAGTTTAATTTTTCATCTTTTTCAAATCGAGTGCATTGAGGGATACATGATCAGTGTGTGAGGTGGGATACTTGAACAGCTGAAACTGCTCCAATAAAGAACCATAGAACGGCTAATGAAACAGAAAAATACGGCAAAGAAAGTGAGAAGGAAAATCTTTTCTTTATCATCATCTTAATCAGATGATATCTAAGTGAAATGTCTTTCAAGAATGCATTTATGTTGTTTTATGTCATAGAGTTTAATTCTTCGGTTTCATTTTTTCAGTAATTCCTTCAAGTTTGTTATAGTTTACTTTCTTTTTATGATATTCCCTTTATTTCATGTTATTGACGAAGATAATAAATATTTTTTAGAAAGTTAATGTGTTATTTACTCTGAAAGTTCACTGATCAAGTCTCCCTAACCGTTTGATCAAGTCTCCCCTTCAGTGGGGGATACTTGTGCATAACGTCACTGCCAGAAAATGTTGAAATTCTGTCATTAAAATTAGTTTTCAGCTCTCAACTTTGTCAAAGTATATTGCGAATACTCTAAGAATCACAACTTACAGAATTAAATAGAAACAAAGCAAACCATTATTATTATTTCAATAAAAAAGCAAAACTGTGATCAACTATCCCACCTTTCCCCTATACAAATTGGGGTAATTTTGTTTCAACTTGCTAATTTCAGTTACATGTCGCAGACATTAGCAATCTACACGTGTGTCGCTTATTAATCAAGATTATTTCCTTCTTTTCATAATTTGCCATACATCTTTTACTGATATATCTCTTTCTCTATCTAAATTTGGTATTTGTTATTTTAATCTTAATTTTAATATTGTCCTTATTTATCCGTTCTCTATTTATGTCTCCTCATGTCTTTATAATGTGCCAAGGGGTTGTTACTTGTAATAAATAAATAATAGTAAATTTTGATTTTGAACCCACATTCATTAAAATAATAAGAAATTCATCTTCAGTGAAGTATATAATTACTCCTTTCTCTTTCATAACACTATACAATACCTACTACCAGTTAAAAAGATGTTTAAATTGCAGTCAGATATTCCTACGCGTTCATGACTCTTAAATAGTCGATATTAGGGCTCTAACGAATATTCGAATAATCTAAGTATTCGAATATTCGAATATTCGAATACCACAGAATTCGAATAATTTCTTCGAATATTCGAACCTTCAAATATTCGAACTTCGACTTCGGATCTTTCGAAGTTATGATTGCACCGAATACCAATCTGAACATGAGAACAGCTCTAGTCGATATCTGCAGTAATTAATCATAATTAATATTTCCCGGACGAATCGCCCGCGTACCAGGCAGTCTTCCCAGCTTAATAGCGTATTTTGATGTTACTCGGCCAAGGGATTTAACCGCGACGCTGGTAGATAACGCCCAATGGGATTGTAATTGATTCCAACAATCGGATTTGCAGACGACAAATCAATACACACGGAATGACTGTAGCAAGTCACATTTCCGCCTTCAATACTGACCATTCGCAGTAGATTTCCAGTTCCACCATCTCTTTCGGTTATACCTCAACTTTTGAAGTGGCTTGTAGACAATTAAAGCTAGCACCACGTAACATACGCAATTTTCTTGAGAAAAATCATATTCAAACATTTAAATCCACCCCGTTGCAATTGTCGAGCTATTCGACTAAACAATTTTCCAACCCCCCACTTTGAAAGCTAATTTCATCCCCAAACACGCATTTCCGTCGTTAAAAAAAAATACATGTCTAATAGTTTTACGTACTCTATCTGTATCTATGCCGAGTTTCATCAAAATCGGCGTGTAACAGTCGAGCGATGTTACTTCCAAGTGTATCGCAAATAATTGCTGCCCAATCGATTCCGCGCACCGCCATTAAACAATTATTAGGGGGTCGTTGCGGCGAGTAATCCCAGGAAAGAAAGCCTGTCTCCCATCAGTCGCTCGTGGGAAGATCAAGAGATTCTGCCGGAGAACGAGAGATGAATAAAACATAGGATATTACTTGCCGATCGATTCCCTTGCAGATTATACGGTTTCCATCCATTTCCCTGGCTGTAATGGCATCGAAACAGCGCGAAGTAATTCGGACGCTCCCGTTGTAAGAGCGCCGTTTGCAGCGGTGGCTCGTTAGCAGCCATTAGTATCGCCGCCGATGCTAATCGATGAAAACAACGGCAACGACAGGGAATATTCCTACTCGGCGCTGCAGCGAGCGGCGTTTAACTTTCCCGATTGCCTAATAATTTAACGGCGGACAACGGTCGTAGCGCGGATCCCGTGCAATTTGCTCGATACACTGATGGAATTAACAGCAGTCGTTAAGCAAACCTCTGCATGCCAACGTGTTGCGAACGCAGAGCAACGCGCGAACTTAGGTGCGATCGTGGGGCTGTTTGCCCTGGGAGCCCGCCGACCGATATTGGCAGTGTTAACAGACGAATTTCGCCATCGATTAACGCCTTCCATCGCGAACAAGCAAGTGTAAACGGGCTTTCGTGGTGTATCGGTTCGCCTTCTTTTGTATTTATTGATTTTTTTAGAAGTTTCGCGATGAATTGTGTAGAATGAAAAGTGACGGGGGTTGGTTCTTTCGATGCTTGTGCATTGGCAATGCACACGATGATGTCAGGTTTGTCAGTTTGCCGAATTCAATCTGTATAACTGAAATTCTTAGGATGTTGGTTAAAGATTTTATATAAATTAACAGGCACGTGTTAATTTCGTTTCGTAAATGTTTCATTTGCAAAGTAAAGGCTCGCGATGCGTATGTTGCAATACACTGCATTTCACATTAGAGCATACAGATTTCGCGCAGGCACGACCCTAGGAGGCGTTGCTACGCCCTACTCCCCATTTAACCGCCTATTGTTTTTCTCCGTCGCACGGCCCTCCACTCTCTCTGTTAACTTTTCGTGCGGGACTGTTTACGTTGACAACGGTCAGGTCCCGCGTTTGGGATGTACCAGTTACCTATTCCTTGGAAATTACCACGACCACGTGGGTAGTAGTACACTGCATTCCACATTGGAGCATCCCGACGCCCCTACCAATTTGCGACCGATCTGCGCAGCTCCTACTACTACCCACGGTTTGAACCGCATGCGATTGGTCGTGGTAATTTCCAAGGAATAGGTAACTGGTACATCCCAAACGCGGGACCTGACCGTTGTCAACGTAAACAGTCCCGCACGAAAAGTTAACAGAGAGAGTAGAGGGCCGTGCGACGGAGAAAAACATAGGCGGTTACATGGGGAGTCGGGCGTAGCAACGCCTCCTAGGGTCGTGCCTGCGCGAAATCTGTATGCTCTAATGTGAAATGCAGTGTAGGAGCTGCGCAGATCGGTAGGGGCGTCGAGATGCTCCAATGTGGACTGCAGTGTAGTTACTTTGGTAAATTAGCGTCTTAATTCTATAATATAGAACAAGGATAATATGTTATGCTAACACGAAGTCATATGGTGTTATAGAAGGTTGAAAGAAGTTATAGTTGCTTGTAGGTGAATAAACACTCTTCTTAATATTCCATAAAAATCATTTCAAGGTGGACATTTAAAAAAATATCAAAGTGAACACTATTTGTTATGAAAAAGTACATAAATCAAAAAGTCTGTATGGCATTTTGCGAGCCCTTGAAGTATCAGAGACTATGGGGCCCTAAAACTAGCATAAAGTATAAAAAAATAGTGTTATAATTGCATATAATAATTCCCTAAGCAAGCTTCTCTATTTATCATAAAATTCAGTACTTTCTAATTGAGAATAACGTCCGATAACAAACCACGATATCGTCATAAACAACTAATTGTAAGCGCAATAAATACGTAGCATGTTATGCACACACAATCTGCTTCGTAATCTCTGGTTACGTTCACAGTGATCTATGAATATATCTGATACGAAATCAGAGCAAGGATCTGCCTAATTTATTTACGGAATTTACGAGGCCCGAAACTCAGACCCTGCTGGACTTTTAAGTGGAGTAGTTCCAGAGTCCATAATACCCTGTAGAAAGTCAACGAGCCCCTTGCGAGTCTTCGCTGGCGCAATCGCAATCGCGGTGAAATATAGCCCTGCTGAAAACTCTATTCACGTTCGAACTTCGGGAGTCCCGGTCGATGGAAAGTGTATGGGAGGTTTTTCGATAATTGCCAGTAAAATCTGCCGGTTCTTGTTTAACGAATAACAGCGTGGATGGCATAACAAAAAAGGACACTGGTTTTTCATTCATCCGATCATAATGAAAATTTAAACTACGTGGTATGGATTTCATTATCTAAAGAGCGCGCAATACTTACTAAACTGATATTAAAAATGCATAGATAGCATTGGTCGAAAGGAGAACCCTGTCAGAGTTTCGATCACCTTTTGATTATTGATTCAGCTTCCGTTTAACGAAAAGAACAGCGCGAGCACCCCGAAATTGTGCAAAAGTTTGTGTACCGCAGTAAATTGCAATCGAACTTTACGAATGCGTAAAAACCAATCTCTGGCAGCTGAAACACAATAATGTTCCCCTCGCGTAACGAAAAAATTTATTCAACTTCATGAACTACCAGTTCAATGTCGTTACACAAACTGACCGAGAAAATCCACCCCCAAAAATAATTCCGATCTGCGTGTACACTTCAATCTCGCCCAGCTAAACAGTTTTTCAATTCGTTGCCGATTCTCCAATTTTATTTCGCTGGGAAAAAAACGCCCCGGCGGTCAAAGATGCGTGATTAATTGTCGAGCGACCTAACGTGTGAACGTTCGCAAATCCACCCTCCCGAAGCGCCACGAATGAGTTGCAGAAAACCATTAGCGAACAGAGCGTTGTAAAAACTTGGATGCAGTCAGCTGCATCGATTAATCGGAACGTGTAACGAATAATTGACGCGTCAAGTTAAACAGAGGGAAGTTTAGGAACGGTGAAAGTACGATTGCGAACACGCGAACGTTCGTTCCGACCATCCCTGTGTGCGGGACATTCTATCTGCCGTTGAATCTTTACGAGCCACGCCCCCAAATTGTTTTTCAAATACAGCAGTGTGTGGGTCCTTTTTGCGCACGTGTGTAATTCTGCGAGGAGAGAAATGAATTCGGTATGTGATCACGAAACTGCGGAGGGGTCCTTGATTCTGTTTTGCCAGTATAATTTGCAGTGTAGCGATTTCTAAAGGGTTTCTTGCGTGGTATGGGTGATCTAGTCCAGGGGCGCAGTCAGGATTTAATCCTGGGGGGAACCGAGTTGAATGGATAAAAATATTTCTAATGCAAATTCAATAAAATTCATTAGGAGATTATTAAAATTTATTTAAAGAATAAAATCCAGTTTTCTTTTATTTTTATAAAGAAAAAAGTCCCCTTGGCCTCCCTCTGGGTGCGCCATTGATGTAGTCACTAGTACTTAGTGCTTTCAGTGATTGCAATAAAACAACACGAGCTATTACGAAATATAGACTACCAGTGACTAGCGCTGGTACCGTAGCGTAGGAATCCAAGTATTCAAGTATTTCACGGACAATAAAATCAATCACGTACGTGCCCCAAGAAATCGAGCCCCTTGCAGATATTCGAAGATAAATCCGTGACACTGATATTTTACTGCGGAAGTTCCGGAATACCGCGCCAGCCATTCGAAGTTCATCTTAGGGCAGCATCTAAAACTCGTTCTAACAATGCCCATAACTCGGACGGGGAAAGGTACTAATAGAATACGAGGCATCGCGAATCATTCCATCGTAAGTCCCGGCGACAGGTAGATTCATTTCGTCGAACGGTATATCGCGAACGATTTACAGCCGAGCTGGTCCCTTTTTAATCACGAGGAGACGCACCGTTTCGCTCGCTCCTCTCCTTTCCGTTCCGCGAGCGCCACGAACCTGGCCGAGGGGGTTGGAAGAGGGCAGATAAAGGCGAAAAGAATTTCAACTATTAAATTATAGAAAATTACGTTTTCCAAGCCGTCGCGACGGTGGCCCGCGCTTTTTCTTCGACCTCGTCGAGCCATTCTTCTCGCGCCAATCCTTTAACCCTCCGTTTCTCGTTTTATTACCTTCGATCCTGGACCACCCCCGAGAGTTATAATTGCGAACCGGGACGAGAGGAATCGCCGCCTCCCCCGTCCTCCTCCACCTTCATCGATTACTTTGTTATGATCGGGAAAAGTTATGGGTCCTATCTCCGCGTTCCCTACGACCAAGAATAATCGGCCAGCCTGTATTCCTCGTATTACAGCGAACTTCTGAGTGGCCATCGTGAAGAAAAGTAAATTCTATTTTATTGAGTTGCAGGAAGTTTGTGTATAAAAGAACCAGGGATCCATCTTCCAATGGAACCTCGTATGATTTTGCACAATTTAAATGTGGGTCGTAAATCTTTACTGTATCTGGGAGATCTGAACGTATGAGGCTATAATAAGAAAGAATGTCTTGAATGCCTTACAGAAATTATACATATAATGTTTTAAACCTGCAATTCAATTTTAATATAATTTATCAAATTATTAAATTTCCAATTAAACCTTACATAAATTATATAAAATTTTATATAACACCTCCAATAAAATTTAGTGAAAAAAAAAAATTGTGGTTGTTTAAATGGATTTTTCTTTTGACGAGAGGAAGCAGTGGCTCAGTAATGAGATCTATCTTAATGACAATGAGTTGTATAGCGTCAAATGGGTTAATATTAACTATACTGTAGTCAACAAGACCGACACGGAACTAATTATTCGAATCGTTTGTTAATATTAATGTCGTCGCCAATATTGCCATTAATATTAATGTATGGGGGGTAATCGCGGCTGATTACGTCAACACGATTAATTCGTTTCCTCTAAACGAAGTAGATGGATAGAAATTTCGTATGAAATCAGGCGGAAGCATACCAAGCCAGATGTAAATCGTCAAAATGCAGACTCGAGTAATTAATCGTTTTACAGCCTCGTCGTGCCGTTCCACTCAAATTTGTTCTTCATTGATCGGTTATGCGGGTCTGTTGTTTGGACTATGATTTCCTATAATGCAGCTAATTAATTCTAATTTGCTAACTGCATAGGAACGATGTTTCCATTCACGAACAATTGCCTACATCGTGCCCGTAGAATCTGAATTGCAAATCAATTCCTAATCATTAACGGTCGCGTCATTGTTGTTCTGCAGGTTTATTGTTAGAATGGTGAATAAATGTTAAAAGAAATTAGAAATTGGCTAGGAATATTTGTTGAAAAGTTAACGATCATCTGGAAGATCATCTTGCTTCTTCACTGAACCTTGCAGTTTGGGTCTTTTATTGGCGGAATTTTTTCTTTTATGAATTCTAGGATTTTCTCTTCTTCTTTTCTATGAACCCTATGAAACTTTTCAGTATAAAAGACTTAGTCTGTATAACGTTTCCATTCAAGCTGAGGGAGCATATTTTCAGCACTTATTGCAGAAAAATACGTTATGCGCTGAATCTGCAAATTCAAATAATTATACTCACCATACCGCACACAGTATCCTCATTCTTTCCCCTTTTTAATGTGTAACTTCACCCCCCGAGGTGCTAGCATATATTCATCCCTCCACACTTTTCATATAAGTCAAAATTAAGGGTACCTCTTTATTACTCCTATTTACATACATGCAATTATTCATCACAGTTCTTGCCCATCTAATTGGAAGCTCATTTTCGTCCAATTTCGTCACTGATCCTCAGAGAGCGCGCGATAGAAATGTTTGAAAGGGTCACGGAGACTCAAGCAGCAGTAGAAACGCGACGAAAATTGCCATGGGGAGGAGTTCACAGTCGAAAAGTGCGGGTTGTTTCGAAACTAGCCTGTCGTTGAAGCCCCGACACCTGTCGGAGAGCCCTCGACTCGAGGGGCGCGTAACCCCCTCGCAAGGTCGACGTACTTGCACGCGATACTTTTTTCATTTTTCACCGCTGTCACCCCCCGCCTGCTCGTGCCGCCTTTAAACCACAAATTTTTCTTCCTTTCCAGAGCACACCTGCAAGGACTTTCGATGCACCCAGAACGAGTTCTGCATCGAGATGGACCTCCTTTGTGACGGCGTGAATCACTGCGGCGATGGTTCCGACGAGGCCACCTCCACCCTCTGTGCCAGTAAGTTCTAATTACCCGGCGATTCATTTGGGCTAACCCCGCAGGCCTCCATTCATGCCTCGAACGAAATACGCCGCGGGGAAAATCGACTTTGCGATCGAATCACCGATCAGGGCTGATCGCATCCCCATCTTTGCATTTAAAATGAGGAAGAATCACGTTATTCTCTTGTTGGGGGTTGAATGGGAGGGTGATTAATCTGTGATAATTGGGGAAGAAGGTTTAAGTGGTAAAAGCATTCAGTTGGTTTTATTTTATCTGTGGTATTGAAAGAGGAATGCTAATTGGGTAGAATTGTGAAGTGACCTCGTTTTATAATAATCGGTATTGTGGTCAGTATCTGGACAGATATAGAATGATATTGAAATTGTTTATTTGGCAAATGAATAGCAAACGTTACTCTGATTTATTGTGTACAATGTTTGTTTGTGAAGGATATATCAACGAATTAATAATTTAGAGGGAAATACTAATAAGCAATTAATTAAATATATAATTTGAAAGGTATTATTGAAACTTGTACCGGACTAACAATATTTTATTCTTTAGAACTGGTAATTTTCATTTGATTAAGCAAATCAACCGAAATCTTCGTAATAAAATCGAATTCAGTAATCGTCTCATTTTCTGCATATTTTCATAATACTCGAAGATTAATTTCTCAGGCGGTCTTTTGTGGTAACCGTTAACAGTTCCGTGGAAAACGGCAGCGTTTCAATTAGACTGTGTATCCAGTACAAATCCAATTTCAACTTGCGCGATGCGAAATTGAAGTATTCGTTTCGACACGCCGCGCGGAAGTAGACGAATCAAAGAAATCCTATTAGTATGCAAAGCCCAGAGCGTTTCAAGCAAACCCTTGTTGAGGCAAGATTACTCTTAACGGAAAACAACACTTTGGTTTGCAAATATGCATTACTTCTCTGGAAACCAGCCCCGATATATTTATGTGGCCCTGGTAGCTTTGTGCAGCACAATAGTTGAGTAACAAGTTTGTGCACTCAGATGCAAATGGGGAATTTCGTGTTTTCACATACTAATATGTATTGCTTTTCAATGCGGGTTCGATTCTTGTAGACCATTGATATTACTCTCGGATGAAAAGAGTAGTTGAGTGTTTTATTTATCAAATTAACTAAATCACGCTTTATCATCTGAGACAAATATAAGCGAAGGTATTGTTGTGAAAATTTGCAGAGATATTAATTCTTCTTGAAATATAGAAATAAGCTACTGATTCTAGAATCATTACAGATTTTTATCCATATTAGATATTGAGATTGGTCTGTTTAAGTATTCCTCCAATAAACTATAAATTCAAATCTAAAAATCACTTTTCGTCGAAATCTCATTCAGAAATTTAAAAATTCAAGAAACATAATTTTCAATAAAAAAAAAAGATAAACCACACTATAATATCCCGTCCTAACCTACTCTCATCAAATCCTCAGTTCTACCACATTATAATATTCAATCTTAACCTACCCTAAATCCTCCACCCCTTATCAAATAAATTAAAACTAAATTTGAGAAACTACACCCAAACAAAAAGCATCCCCAATGCATCAATCTCTACATTAAGCGCAACCACCAATCAAGTCCCTTTAAACCCCAATCACAAAATCATCTGTCCTAGACGCTACCACCCAAAATGTTACCATAACTACCTTCACCATTAGGCGCCACAAAAACCAAAGAAATAAAAAATAAAAAACAAACCATCTCATCAACGATTTCTTTTCGTTTCGCATGCACACACCCAAACGCAGAGCAGTGTATCGAGCGAGTGCATTGTGCCCAGTAGCGACGCGAAGAACACTTTGCGTTCCTCGACGACGCTCGTTAAGTTTTTCGGTAGCACGAGCGGCGGGCAGGACGTAATGCAACGCAGCCCGCGAAAAAAGCTCCTCCCCGACTCTGACAAGCGCGGGAGGTGGCCCCGGCCAACAAGTTTCTTCGCCCCGTCTACGGTTTGTTCTTTGTTGCAGACTCCGAGGCATCGACGATCCTGGGCATGCAGACGACCTGGTTCGCGGTCGCCCTGGTTTTTCTGGTACTGAGCATAGCGGGCCTGGTCACGGCGGCCGTCCTGTGCCTCTGCAGGCAACGGACCGCAACCCCCAGGCACCCCCATAACGCGCACAACGCCCAGACTCATCCTCCAGTCAGCTTCCCATGTGAGTCACAAAAAGCACACACGTTTACCTTTACCCACGGCGCCTGACATCCTTGCTGCGTCCTCGTTTAACCGTTCCTCGGTTTTTCTTCGTTCGACCACCAGGCAGTCGACCCTCTTCTACGTTGGTATTCGACCTCACCGCTCGAACCAGTCGGGGTACTGAATTTTGCTGGTCACGGGGGAGGGATCGGTAGTAGTGAAAGCTGGTGAAGTCTTGAATAGTGAATTTTTCTTTGTCCTCAGGTGTGTCTCGCTTTGTTTTATTTTCGCTGCTTGATGCGAGTTGGGTAGTGATGGGCTTTGCTGCAATTCTCAGAGGGCAAGTAAGGGGTTTGTGGGTAATTTAGAGGTAGAGTGGGGTGAAGAATGGAAGTAGAGGCTCTATGTGTTGTTTCAATTTTGAAACGATGGGTATTGAGTAGGTTGATTAGGAGCTCCACAAAAATACTTTTTCTGAGGGATATCGGGTCTTCCTTAAACCTTCTATGAAATCTGCATTTTTTATTATAACTTATTACTGAAGATATTCATTAAAGACTTTAAAGGGGAGTACAATTTTAAGTTCATTAAGTTCTCATGACCATTATTTTAATTTTTCTCAAGCGCCCCTAAAATCACTTCGGCTCTTTGAAGCAACTATTTCGTAGAAGAAGGTTCGGGGATTAAATAATACCTTTAATCTCACGGTGACGTGTCATTTGCACCTGATACGTGTTGAAACAGAGATGTTTGATTGATAAACAAGGGATGTCGTTTAAAGCCATTAATTCGTCCTTCCACCAAAGTTGAACAAAGTAGTACGTGTAATTAGCCTCTAAGATACGCTCCCGGGTAAGTCTAGCCAATGACTGAAAGGCGTATTTCAGCGTCTGTACCTCGTAAACTTGTGTATAATTTGACGTAATGAGCGCGGCCGTAGAAACAGCGTGCACGGTTTTACAGCGTGCCGTGTATTAATTTATCAAAGCGCCGGCTAATTAATTTCGCGCCAGATTAATTTACGCGGGAGCGCGGGTTAAACTCAATGAAAGTTCGCAGCTACGGCGTGTTAGTTTACGCGTGAGCACTCAATTTCTCCCGCGTCTGAACGAGATTAGGAAGAATCCGGGCAGAGCTCATTTTAGGACACAGGTGATGGAAGAATTAAATTACTCCGAATTTTCGATATATACCCAGTCTTTGATATTTGTGAAGCACTTGGTACATTTAGGAAAATAATTTAAATCTCACAGTATATCTCTCACGATTACGGAATGTGAATTTGTGGTAAAGTTTGCTTAAGAGTTTGAATCACAATTTTACTGTCTACAGCTTTTTCTATTATTCTCTAAATTTGGAAGACTTTTCTAAAACTATAACCGACTTGAAAATGTGTTTAAGGGGGTAGTGAACTATTTCAGCTTCAAAAAATCGATTTTTTTTTTTTACTGATTCTGAAAGTCTTATCCTTTATGAACATTTTAAACAAAATGTCATGAAGAAATTCAAATAATTGTAGAAGTTATAGCAGCGAACGTAACTGAGTGCGCGGCCTCGCAGAGCGGTATTGGCATAGGGGACTTAACTTTGAAGCCGTTTTTCTCGAAACACCATTTTCAGACACGGTGTACATCATAACTCTTGAACCAATGAATATTTTCACTTGAAATTTTTACTGGACGTGTAGAATTCCTTCTTCTACAGAGTGGAATTCCCGCATCAACATTGGATGTTTATAAAACATTTTATAACTGATTAAAGACGATTTTTTTCCGTAAAAATGTCGAGGAAAAATTGATTCGTGCGTAACTTCCACAATTTTTGTTCAAATTCATCGCCAAAGTTCCACTCTGTACATTTTGGTGTATAAAGTACTCACCCCAAAGCATTTTGCTTTCAAATGATTGGCTCACCTGAATCGATGTACACCACCTGCAGCGGTGCGCCGTACAAGGCTATCTTCAACGATTAATAACTTCGACAATTTTATACATTCCAACGATTTTTTTTTTGGTAATTACTCGCAAACGTGCCCACAATAGATTGTGAAAAGCAGGACTATAACGATTATTTGGTATGAACGTAATTTAGCGTTAAAGAAACTATCGATTTTACGTATCTAATAGTCCACTACCCCCTTAAGGGGTTATACCTAGTCAGGAGGCCGAAAAAAAGCGAATGTTTGCGAATTTTTTTTGGAAAAACGGAAACACATATTTTCACAGAACTTTTTGCACTTTACAGAGCAACATTTAAAGAACATTTGGTAATTTTTTTGTAGAAAAATATTTACGTTTATAATAAAACTACAACCGATATCCAAGAAGGCTTTTTAAAAAGTTGTTTTGCGGTGAGCACTGCAACTCGGAACCAGAGTATCTAAAATCAAAGAACAAAAAAGATTTCGTTAGTATATTAATGTATCTATCGACTGATGGAGGGGGAATTTTCGAAATATTAATTTAAAATAAAATGGCGGCTATTTAAAGTTTGAAGTCCTGATTTTCGCGCGAAAAACGGCCATTTTTCGTTAATAAAATCGAAAATATACATTAAAAAAAAAAGGCGAACGATAGTCGATTGATTTTTATATAAAAAATAAGCACACAAAATTATAGAAAGATTGGTGCAGTGGTTGTTGAGATATCTTACTCACCGGTTTTAACAAGGCTTCTTGGATATCGGTTGTAGTTTTATTATAAACGTAAATATTTTTCTACAAAAAAATTACCAAATGTTCTTTAAATGTTGCTCTTTAAAGTGCAAAAAGTTCTGTGAAAATATGTGCTTCCGTTTGTCAAAAAAAAAAATTCGCAAACATTCGCTTTTTTCGGCCTCCTGACTAGGTATAACCCCTTAATTCAATTTGATAAAGTATCTACATTCTACAGTAAAAACGTACTGAAATTGTCTCGTTCTAAATGGAGGTGGAAGGATAAGATACTCACAATAAAAATGATATCTCCATATCTTCTACCCCTTTCGTACTCGTACATGAAGTGTCATTACTCGTGTTGATCAGGCTCTGAATTGAAATTGGTCATTCCATAATTTCATCCTTCTGTATATACAGCAACATAAGTCTCGTTTTATTTATCAAAACAATTTTGACATTTAACAATTCTTCAAACGCGATCACGCAATTTGCATTTCTTGTTTGCCTCTAGCATAGCAACAAGCAATTCTTCTATCCAGTCCCCTGCCGCGAGGCGGACGGAAATTGATTCAAGACAAATTCGTAGTTTCTGCATCAAACCCGTTCAAACTATTCTAATTGCATCAGAAAAGTAAATCAATTTGTGCTTCCGAGAACTACGGGCTCCCTCGGACCGTATAAGTTGCTGGGTAGTTTCAGTTACGTTTCCTTGTCTCTCCTAATTGTTTATTGCCCGGCTGTGCTTCCAAAGTCGTAGTATGCTTTGGGATTCAGTGTAACAGAGTTGGTAATGCAGTGCAGAAATTGGCGCACCTGAGGCTACACTGCGACGGCATTTAATAATAGGGTTCCTTGAGCTGAGAGTACAGAACCCTCGTGTTTGTACACAAGTTACATCGCTGCATTTCCCTGTTACCTCGAGGAAGTGCCTGATTATCTTATCATAGATCATTCTTAACATAGAATGGGCCGCGATATCATTGCAATGAATTTTACAGTTAATTAGAACGTGCTACGTTGCTTCAGCAGCATAAAATCGCTTATTTGTACCCTTTTTAAAGGGCTTTAATTAAAATGGCACAAGAATATATTAATTGCTTCACGCTGATAGAAGGAATATTAAATAATCCTCGGCGCAGTTTTCTGAACTGTTAAAAGCTACAATATATTTCTACTCGAGCTAATATTGTTTTTAATTGTCTAAATTTTCGAAATTCGTTCTCTTCTGTCGGAAATTACTTGGAGACAAAAAATAATCAACTTTAGAGTAATCGTGTTACGATTGTAACCAGAGTGCTTCAATTCCATTTTCAATCACCATCGGATTCTATCAAAAGTGCAACGTCCAGTAATCAAATGATACAATACAGTCCTCGTAGCTTCCACTACTGTTCCGAGGAAGCTGATTTACGTTAAAGTAATCAGATTTGTCCTGGCGCAAAGTAAATGTACTTTTGACTCGGAAGAAACCGTAATTTAGACTGCAGAGAAGGTGAGGGGGCCTCGTTTGCTTTGATCTCCAGTCCGCCATATTTCACTCGATTAATGCAAACAGCAGCGAACGGCCAGGCTGCGCCAGAAGCGCATTCTTCTTGCCGTCTGTAAATACGAAGGAAACGGAGTAACCGAGCAGTCAGCTTCATCTCGGGATCATAAATTCGCCGCAGAATTTCAAATTACAATCCAATCTCGACGGTCTGCCCTCCCTACCCCCCTGTATTTAATCGGGGCCCCGAATTTGCATTAGGGTGATCTGAATATTAACTCGCGGGTCGATCTTAAAATTTATTATTTCCTGCGTCCTCCGACCGGAAATTACAGCCGTGGGAAAGCTACCGTGCTGCGAAGCAATATATTACCGGCCGCGTTTTATGGTTCCGAACAAAATGGCTAGCGATAGGTGTCTAATAGATATCCAGCCCCGACAAAGCGTTCTTTATTTTCAGCAACGGTGAAATACCGCGCGCAGAAAGTAAATAGAAGGCCAGCAGTATCGCGTAAAATTGATGTCACCTGCCTCGTAAGCTCGAGACTATTTGTCAAGTTTCTCTGTGCTAGATTATTCGTGCCGCTTCGTACGTTCGAATATTCCTTGAAACAGATTAGAAAATATAATTAGACATTGAGTCAATAATCCCGCGAAAGTAGAATGATTGACGTCTCGAGGCTTCAAGTGATTTTAAGATACGGCAAGGACGTGGAAGATTTATTGATCAAATGAAGGAATATTATTTTCAACTCTTCCCATCGAATAGCCGGATTTTAATTAAGTACTTAGTTAAAATAAAACAGTTGGTTTTAATAGCGAAGTGTATTAAAAAATCAGTTTATTGATATACAATTAGTTTATTAAGAATAATTCATTTGCAAACTGAACGGTGGGCATCTCGGAAAATATTCATGTCCGAATGTAAATCTGCGAAATCTTTTTCGTTTCTGGATTCCCTTTTAATATCGCGTAATTAAATTGGAATTTTCCTTAGGATATTCATTTGCCAGGGGAAGTTGCGTTTTCAGTATTTTATACCTGCCGGTGGGATGGACCGATGTCATTTTAATTGTACATATTTTTTGTGATAATAATTGTGGACTTTCATCGAACTTAACGCGGAGAATCGTCGTAGAATCCGCGCTGCGCATGCGTGGATTTTGTAATTGCGAAGCTATGGTGATCCACTTAAACACTTGATTTAATTGTTATAATGATCGGAAAAACGATACTCGCGCGTTATGCAAATCGGGACAGTGTGTCGTTTCACTGCGCCCATATTACGTTTTACCTGGATCGGGAATATCGTTTCCGTCAGGCTTTATGGAATATACAATGGAGTGGATTAATATTTTATACATTTCCCGTAATATTTATCATTCAGTCAAACATATAGTTCCCGTTCTGTGTTTCATTTCGAAAGCTTTCGATTGTTCAGCGTTTCACTTTCAATCTCTGCAGCATCTTCGAAAACTAGTAAAAACCCAACTAATTTATGTAGTCCCTAGTAGTTATACACCTTTAAACACTTTTGTTATTTTCGAGGATCATCAAAATTGTACAAAGTTGTTCTTAAACTTTTAGTGCTTCGTTTATTTTCCATGCATTTATTGCTACGACGAGAACATTTTTCAATTATAAATTCTTCGATTTTATTAGAATCCGGAAACCGTATTCTGATTTGCAATTTTCAGTTCGATAGCTCGGCCCATTTCATTCAAATTCAATTATTCTGAAAGTATATCTGGTCCAGAAGTGTATTATACGCGAATAGGGACTGCCTGGTGGAAAGAAAATGGTTCTGCATCCGCTAAGCTTTCACTGGCTTCATTTCCGCTATGCTCGAGAAGGATACTGCTAGTCACACAACATGAAAGCAATGTGTAATCTGGATACTGTTGCAGACATTATTGATTAATGAGAAGAAAGAGTTTTTTTTATATGTTTGTTTACACGATTGATTTATTCTTCTCGAAAATTTGCATCAGTTCGTCGCAAATATTTTTGTGTGCTTGATCCTTGCCTAACATTGTTGTGTTGTGTGTTTTGTATGTGTTAGATGTAAATATTTGTATACCTATCTGCGAAAAAGTGTATTGAATGTGAAAACTATTATTACTACTTAGGGGAGTAATTTATAACAAATACCGCCTTAATTAAAAAAAAACATACCTTTTATCATACATTTATGAATAAAAAATTGAGGTTCATCTTAAATTCAAAGTATCGCATTTCACTATTCAAAAAGAATGTTTGCAAGAATTTTATAAAGTGAAATCTGTTGCCACAAATCTACGGCATACTTTAATTTCAAAAAGAAGACTCGAAGAAAAGTGCGTCTTAAATTCCAATCATTAATGAATCGCAACAACAATTATTTTATTCCCTCTTCATTTTAGCAACATTTATAATACTTTTATGAGACTCTTTCTCTTCTGCTATTTACTCTTTTCCCCCATTAAATATTTAATCTACATATCGTTAAATAAAATCCAACATACTAATTAAAAGGGCCACTTACTGAGGAACATACCACAAACGATTTCGATATCGTAAAACGAGTGCATTTGATGAAACTCGAACAAAGAACGCGGTACACGTTACATCGCGAAGCCATGCAGCACATTGCATTTTCTTTTATCGCCTACCTGTTAAAACTGTAAACGCTGATTGTGAGCGTTTGGCGAAGTAAATAGCGTCCAGTCGCATCGGTGAATAACGGTGCGCGTCATTTTGAAAATTTACGAGGCACCACCTAACCAGCCACTGCATTTTAACTGCGAGGCAATTAATAACGCATTGCCCTGCATTGGGATGTACATTGCACAGAGTTAAACGTAACGTATGATCGACCGTAAATTCATTTTTCACCGTGACACGTGATCATTCGGAAATATACAGGAGCACGAATATCCTTGTGGTAAACATTACACAACGGTGCATGGGGTGTACGCGTAATATTAATTGGAAGGAAAGGAAAGAACGCAAATTGTGACGAATGGTATTCAATAGACAGACGGCGGATAGACATTGGTGTTCGTAATTATGAAAATATTTCACTGGCGAAGGAACACGAATGTGTTGGCGATGCTGAAATTAGATATTCTTAATTAAAAAAATTCAGCAGACAAACAGCACTTTTGTTTCATATGGAAAAAAAAGTTAAAACCGGAAGACTTAAAGAATAGGCTGGACTGGGTTATACCACGAGAATCCTGAAGGAAATTGTTTACATATTTGTGATCGAGAGAGTTTTTAAAGTAATATGTATATTAGACACTGTAGTGGGGTGTAGAATTATGTTTGTATGGATTTGTAGGATTAGGAATAGGAGAGCGGTAAAGTGGAAGAGAGTAAGGAGAGATGGATCGTGTATGGTCAGACGTGTTTTGTAGACAATGTGAGGCACTGAGGATTCTTGAAGATTGTTTTATAAAGCAATCTACAGTTTCGCACGTATTTTTAGGATTTGTAGTATGAAACTAAACATAAATAAAATAACAATTTCATTTAAGGCAGGATACCACCTTTGACTGCGATTTTGGAGGCGTTTTTCATGAATTTTTTTTGCATACAAAGAACGCACAGAAACAAAATCGGTTTCAGTCATTTATTAATGTAACTTTAATCTGTAATTACACATTTTTTGAAACTGAAAAAGTAAAAAATAATCTCTTGTAGGTGGCGCCAAAATACATTCCTTTGGAGGAACACCGTTAGACGGCGTGTCAAATTCCGCTCTGTACGTGGCTCCTAGAAAAAAAACCAAAGAATGTTCCTATTAACAACAATATTTTTTAATGCTGTACGTAGGGATTTTACGAAATTTCGATTTTTAAGCAAATGGCGCTCATTTGAACAAAAAGGTCAATTTTTTAGGGTAAAAAAGTTTAAAAAAGTTTATAAAATTGTGCACCAAAAAAAAAATAACAACGCTACAGCAAAATTTCTACGTACATCATTAGATTATACCACGGGGAAGAATTGTGCAAAGTTTCAAGTCAATCCGATGAAAATTGTAAGAGTAATCTGACACGCCGATTTGAAAAACATCGTTTCGAGAAAAACGCGTTTAAAGTATTATATAGATTTATATATCTGCTCCAAACCGGTTTTTACACAAGAAAGAGGTTTCGGCCACCTTTCTAATGAATGAATTTCGATTCTATACACTTGAAAGAGTACTTTAAGAACAAAAAAATTTCAATTTTTTTTAAGTGCAAAAGTGGTATCCTGCCTTAAGGTTCTTAAGTTATATCAATTATTTTAAGACAAGTTACTTCTTTGGAAGATATAGAAAATATTCTGTTTTAATATGAATTGCCAGGGAACATAAATGAGATTAAAAAATTAACAAAACATTTATAAAATACCCAAAAATACTTTGATTGCCAAAGTATTGTTAATAAATACCCACTCATAGTTATGGGTGATCGGTGAATAAATTGACAAATGACATTAACGAAATAAAAAGTGAAAACTTTAACAAATGTAGAATGTTATATAAAAATGCAAGAAAATATTTATTTTAAAAACCGAAAGTGTTTCTCTTCATAGAATTCATTGGAAAATTCAGTGGCATTTGGACAGTGACGAGTATATTTTAAAGTACTGTCCATTGTAGACTATTAGTAAAATTAAATACACACGATAAATTGTTATCCGAGTGGGATTGAGAGAGAGACGTATTAATACCTGAATAGAGAGCAATTTGCTCCTGATCGATATTTAATTTGCCGAAACAGCAGCTTCAATAGTTGGGACATAAATTTTGAAACAGCACTTCAATCTTCATTAAACGAAAATGACAGAACCGATGGAATTAATCGAATTTGGATCAACAAACATTCGCTTCTCCGGTACGCATTTCGTTTTAATTTGCTACAGCGCACTCGTAGGTGTGTTTGTTAGTAATTTTATTGCCACTCTGCGATAAAGTTACATACCCTTTTGGTAAATTTCAGTGAACAAAAATTGTGACGTAAATAAAATTACAAAAGAATGAAGCATAAATAGAAATGTAAAATTAACGTTTATTCCTTCCACCAATCACGAACTTACTTATATTTTTTCTATTACTTTGACTTTTGGTATAAAAAACTTTCTTAAACGTCAGGTTATAAATATTATAAATAATATTGGCCCTTAGTCTTTTATTTATTACGTATGTTGGCCTAAATAAAATTGGACGCGATTAACGAGGGAAAAATTGAATTCACACCTGAGAAGAATAGGTATCGGTAGTAAATAGTCCTTACATAAAATTATAGAATACAAATATTTTTAAATAAAATACAAGGACCGGTCAGTAGTTTTTCCTTATTTATTTAATTCAATTGTTAATGTAATGTATCACTATCGTGGAATTTATTTATATTACACTGAATGTTCGAGATATTTATGCGCTAACTAAACACAGTTGTAGGAGAGAAAGTTTACTGGTCCATAATGAACAATTTTTACGTCTTTTCCTGAGAAACTTTAAGAACTGACGGTCGAACGCCTGAAACAAAGGAACTTCTCCGTTCTGCCTGAGTAATACTCAGAAAGAAAAAGAATATGAAAAACTAACGTTTCCATCCTTTTTTTATCATTGTTTAAGTTCGGACCATTATCGCTGGGCTTGAGTGGGAAGACTTTGAGCAAAAAAACGAGTGAAACTTGTTAAAAGTTTCCTCGGAACTTTATAGAGCAGGACAAAAATTTGGGAATAATCTAAAGAACGAAGGAACTACCAGCGAAAGATAATCGGGGACAGTAGGAAAATACGCAGACAAGCAAGTTCTCTTGGAAACTAAGACCCGCGGAGAAAAGTTTAATACTTCCAACTCACAGTGGTGGGAAAAAGGAAATTTAAAAAATCTTATTCTTTAAAACCCCTTGGCTTTGTAGGGCACAGAGAGGAGTAGGTATATTATATATTTCCTCCTTGTTAAATTATGATATTTAATAATTCCTAACTTTTCGTACCGTCAGTCACAAAACCCTCCACACACCAAAATTTACATTTCAATTTCCCTAAATCAGCAGAGAATTTCGAAATAACCATGCAGCCAATAAAGCCAAGAAACCTTAACGCCTAATTTCAAAACACTAGCAAAATGAATAGACCATTTCTACCTCTCTACAATTAAGTACAGATCTACAGATTTTACTTTTGTTCAGAACCTCAATATCTCAAACTTTAAGCCCACTTCTCGAGCTGGTCTCATCTCAATCCGAAGTAAAAAATAGCATCAATCGATTCGTCTTAACGAGATCGTGCTAATCTTGTATAAAAACCGCTGCACCCTCTGCGTCACTAATCACCTGACAGACTTAACGTTGTCCCGTCGCTCTACTAATTACCAGCAAATCAGTACAGCGGTTGCCCAGCCCCGGACCACGTTTATTCGAACGTGATCATTCGCTAAAGCCCGTATGGGCCAGCGTCCCCTTGCAAAAGAAGTTGGACTGCGTGGTGCGTGCGTAGGGCCGGTGTATCATTGAATTTCCTGGCGGTATCGATCGGCCGTGTTCGGGCGACGGGGGAGGCAGCGCGGAGCGAAGGAAACATTTGGCGGAGATTAAAAGACAGCCGGCCTCCAGCCTTAATTTCCGTCCCGCGAATAATTCAGCTGGGCCAAAGTCTGCTTCTGCTCGGCGAGCAGGTGAGACATTATCCGCATCGCGAGACGCTAATAAATCCTGCAATGCCCCGCTGCCCGTTATCAAGTCGCCGCGCTCCATTAAATCGGGACGTTACAAGCCGGCCCAACCCCCTCGCGTTTCGCCGTATTTCTCTGTCTTCTTTCGCCCGTGCTTTCGCCCCGGTGCACCCCCCCGATCCCCGTCGATCCCGTCCCGATCGACGGCTCGAGGATTCAGCGAGAAACGCCCGGGAAATGTAAATAACACCGTTCGACTGGCTGTCAGAGTGGAATTGTAAATGGAGCCGGGCGAAGGGAACGGGCGCGTAGCCGTGAATAATTGCCGGGATAAGATTGTAGCCGAGTGTTTAGCCGGCGTCGATCCATCATTTTTCCCGAGGAGATAGCCGGGCGCAATGTCTCAACTGCTTACCTCGCACTGCCGCGACGGAGGTCTGCGGCGGGGCGGCTGTTATGGGGACGCGGGGGCAGTAATTAGTAAGTAGCTTGCAGTGGAAGTTGTAATGAAATCAGGGCTGTTCCGGTCGAAGAAGTTTGGAACTTGTGTTGGCTGCGTAAGTCGGAGAAGGGTGGTGACAGCGGAGGAGCTGTGTGGTGTGCATTTCATTGGCGGAACGGTACTCCCGCGATGCGGGATGAAGTTGTATTAATACGATGATCACTGTAGATAATAAAACCGTTTAAAAAGGCAGAGTCTCGTCTCGTTAACCTATGCAACTTGTGTAGGAAGCATTTTAAAAAAAATTTTAATACAGCAGAAATAGGGGAGAGTTGCCAATATCGTACCGGTCATCTAAATCGTACCGCATCAATTTTTCAAAAATTAATGAATACAAACGACGTCTGATGATAAAAATATCAAGTAAATGCGAAATAAGAAATAGAAACAAAACCTTTCGAGCTTACACCCTATTTTGTGCGTGCTATAAGCATTTAAAAAAATCAGGTATGATTGATGTAACTTTTTACCAGTTTATTTTAGCTGATAATAATCAAAGAATGCAATTTTCTCCTGTATTTATGTATATCTCTAAAAGCGGGTTTAATGTAGAATATTTTACATTCATTTTAAGTACATATTACATTCATTATAAAGTTTAAATTTATATTTATAAATAAATTGATCATGTTTCCTAAATCGTACCACTACAATCGTACCAGTAGGATTTGACATCTCGTGTGTTATATAGGTTATGTACATATATCATATACGTAGTTTATTGCGGCCTGTGTGTGATTCATATACATATGAATATGTAACTATATAATAATCATTACTGCATATTGAATAGTTTCTTCTCTATTTGTTATTGACACTATTTTTAGTGCAGGTACGATTTAGGAGACCGGTTGCCTAAATCGTACCTTTTACAGTATGTGACGAAAAGATTAATAACAAATTAATTTGTTCTGACCAAAAGATTAAGCGTATAATAGTAGGTGCCTAAAAGACCAAGCTCCAATATCCAATAGTCATTTCCGTTTAAATTAGTACCAAATATGAAATATAACTTAGAATGTCTTAAGTGGTACGATATAGGCAACTCTCCCCTACTTCCAGTGATAAAGTTAAGTGAAACACCCTGTATATTTCACAATCCCTGTTCAATTTAAATCCAATCCAATCCAAAAATTGTCCGAACCTCACATGCCCACCGATTCAACAACCGCCGACCAAATTCATCAGCTACCCCAAAGCGTCGACCCTGCAGTCCTGCACGGTCGCCTAACGCACAGCAAGCCCACCTACAAATCCATCGTAATTCAACAATTTTTTCCAAACCACAATACCCCCGCGCCACCCCTCTTCCGACGACTAACAACCAGCCGCTTGCGCCCGAATTCATTATAGCGCAACGATTCGCAGGCTCGCGAAACGACCGCAGGAACGAGCTTTTCGTCCATAGAACCCGACCAATCGACGGCCACTTTATCCAAACGGATTGCGTGCAATTATCGTCCGATAATCGTGCCGCATTATGCCTTATTACAACAGATCGCGCGACACGGCTCGCAATTTGTTTGCGGCCGTTTCGCGATAACCGACAAACCAACGAGCTTTTGATTTATAATGGCCACGGAGAAGGGTTGGGGGCGGACAGAGAGGGGAGAAGTGGGGCGGTTATACAGTTGTCCACAAGTGCATACGGGCTCGGTCTGCCGACGAGGCCCGTTCTTTTTGCGCCACACCGCCGAACATATCCGGTGAACGATCGCTGGCCGAAATGCGCGAGCTGCGGTTTCGTTGGTCGCCGCCATTGCCTCGGTAACCGTGGACGCATTTATTCGCCAGATGACGGCCACTTTCCTCTCATTTCGCCGAAATTCGTACGACCGGCGTTCGTCGAATTCCGCGGGCTCGTTTGACCCGCCCGCCCTCATTCCTCCGCCGCCACCGTAGGAAGCTTTGTAAAATATCGTGACGTGGGTGCAGGGCGATTGTTTCGCGAGTGAATGGAGGAAACTTCTAGTTCGGCCACTTGCTGCCAACGGCTCGGGGGAAATGATGTGCGTATGGCGGAAGGTCGGCGGTTTCGGTGATATATTTTCCCAGCCTTTGGAACGAGGGGATTTTGAATACTTACTCTGATTTGTAGAGTTTTGCTTTCATTGCTTGAAATGTGCGGGGAAGTTGGAAACTATGGTGGAAAGGCTAGGTGGAATATGTTTACTGGTGGTTAAGTGTTCGTGGCTCTTCTTAGTGAATATTCGCGGGTTTTCCTGGTAAGATAGATGGATTTTATTTTTCTGCAGGAAAGTGTGTTCTGTAGGAGATTCGGGGAGGAATAGGTTGTATAATTTTCTGCCGAGGATCAGATGATGATTTTACTAGGGTATCGAAGGAATTTCTGGTCGAGTATTTTCCGCACGCGGTTGAGAAAATTACAGTTCTACATAGGATGAAATAAAAGTGATTTATCGATATTTTATTAATCTAAAAATCATAGAATTTGAACAAGTTTTGTGTGGCGTAGGTTCTTCTCGATATAATTTTTCATACTTTCGGATCTATAGGGTGTGAAATTGAAAGACTACAGGCTTATGTTCCTAAAATTAATTTGAATTTTTTGTACATAATAATTTTTCTCTTGATTGTGGCATGATTAAAGTCAATTTCTTCTTTTTCATAGAGCATGTATTTTCGAATACTTCCTAACCTATTTCTGATATACACAGATAATAACTATACACAGTCTAAATCACACAAATAATCGGGATAAGAGGGTAATATGTGTATAAAGATCACGAACTATTTAATTTTTGTAATGGAAAGAAGCAACGAATGTTTGAAAAACTCCATATTCAAATACTGTGTTTCCTAGTGTTATATACATAACGCAATTGAAAGTATAGCTTTCAATGCGCCCAAAATGTTAAGTGTGATTTACGTCTGACCATATATCGAGTGTTTCTACTCACTAGTCCTGCCTACTTAGCAACAAACAGTCCACGAAGAGCGTCCAAGAAGCATTTTCTCTTCACATTTCTCCTCTTACTCTTCCATTCTAATCCCGATATAATCTTCAGTGTGTAGAATCATTCCCTTTGTCAAAAACTTGGATATAAAAGTAAATATTTGAAAGCATATATTACTATTTAAAAAAAACCACGAAGTGGCTTTAATATACTCTACTTCGTGCCCTCACTTAGAAATGAATTATTAACTTGAGCACACGATGGTCCTATGGCAGCTCACCAATTCACATAAACCATAAATTTAATATTTTACTCAGTTTTAAGACGCCAGCTCTGTAACGCTCTTAATTTTACAGCGCGCGCAAACAGTGCGCCTTCTCGTCTAAAAGGGTCTCTAAAACTAGACACAAAAGTTAAAGTAGTTGCATATACGTATACTGCCTGCCAAAACTGCACATCTCCTCTTATTAAACATTCATATATTATGTATGAGCAGAGGGGAAACTCTGAGAATATTGGATCAATGTAGTTTCTCAATTATTGTGCAGGAAAGTTTCGTAAAATATTACATTGGGAGGACGGCTGTTTTGCGACGTAGTTGAGGGAATTTCTGCTTGAGCATTTCCTGCGAGTAACCGAGAGACCTGTTGTTGGATGTATAGTGGAGGACAGAAGAGAATTCTCGGTATACTCGAATCCTAGAAATTGTAGAAATTTAATTCCGAGCTTCCTGTGTTGACTGAGAAAACTGTTGCATAATACTTCAATATAGCAGCGAGGAAGAATGTAATATGGAACAAGGCGAAATTGCATAAATTCTAGTGACGTAAAATAGTGTATTTGGAAGATTATTTTCTGATGAAACAGCTGGCGATCATAGTTAAACATTTGCTACAAATAATTAGACGAATTCCTGTAGCTGTAAGATAGAAGACACAAAGGATTTTTTGTAGCTTTCATGGCTTTAAAATTTTCCCAAATTTTAACTAATAAAAATTCAGATAACGAAACTATAACTTAGTACTCACAGTATTACAGCAACTTAATATTCGCCAGAATATCCCAAAAGACTTCTTCAATTGTTACCTGACGAATTTGAAAGTGATCACGCACCTCGTATCACTTATTTCTAGATTTCTACTATTAGATTCATTCTTCCCCATACCAGCTTTAAACTAGCCATCCTTCGATCCCCGAATTAACACTTAGCACTCTAATATGCCTCCCAGGAACATCGTAGCTTAAAATTGAAGTTACATACTGCTATCATTAATGCTTATGAAACTATAAAAAAAATCGTGATTCGTAGAATTATACGATTTATTTATTTCGGAATAGTATTTAATAAATGTAGCATTGAACGAAAGATCTCTAATCAATTAACCATTCAATAAATTAGAGTGTAAATGGATAATAAATCCATAATTCAATTTCATTTTGAGTATAAAATTTCTGTAACTTTGATAGCAAAAACGAGCAGTAATATCACAGAAATCTGTGATGAGGTTGATGGAAGACTGACACCCTCATGCGTCAATTTAATTAAACTCTGCCAGTGACTACGTAGTTTATAACGAAATCCGGTATTTGCCCAGGGGAAATGTTGTTGACGAACGCAATAGAACGAAATTGAATTCATATTTAATTTTATCGCCATAGCCCAGCGTGTTATTTGATTATCTTTCCCGTTTGACGCGGACTGGTGGCTCGAGTCCGACTACCACATCTGCTTCTACTTCGTACGTCCACGTAATTCGATTTACCCGTGCAAATTACACTGTATTAAATTGCACATAGCTTGCAGTACCTTTCTTCTAAGACACGACACATAAGAAATCTTATAAAATGAAAAATGAAACTCTTCAGTTCGTCCCAGGCAACTTTCCTTCAATCCTCGTAGCGCGATATTACACAGTAAATAGGACTACGCGTATAATGTGGTCGGCAAACAAGACACTCCTTTGTGAACAAATGCGTGAGTGACTGTAGATTCGAAAACAACCTCTAGAGTTGGAAATATTATTTACTGATATAAAAGTGAAATTAGTTCCTGGAATGATAGAAAAGGAGAGTGGCGTTCGGGTCGGAACTGACCCAGTCAGGTCCCGCCACTTGGGGCTCGTTCAGGAACTAAAAATTTTTCGAATTCATTACTGGCGATGGGTCGACAGTACCAGTCGAAGCAAATTCACTCTACACCCTCGCTTCTGACAATGCTCCCCTCGCAGTGACTAGCGACTGCGTTGCCATTGGCCGCCGTTGCCACAGCAGCGGCTCGCATGACTGGAAAAATGCGAAAAAGCTGGCTAAGTGCGGGAGGAAGTTGGAAGAAACGGGGAAAAGAAGTATTCGTCGACGTGAAACGGTGGACTCTGGCCTCGTTCCAACGGAGCATCGACCGTTTTCAAACCGTGCTACGTTCCCCATTGTCGTTCAGACAAGGAGGATAGGCCGCGGTCCTTTTGGCTCCCTTTCATTCTCAAATTTGTATCCAGCCGGCCCTCGCGGAGAAATGAAAAAGCCCGTCGTGCAAGAACGTGGAAGGCTGGCGTTTCGCGGTCGATTTTATCGAGGTAACGCTGGATCCATGGAACGAAACAGCCACCATCCCTCCAATTATCGACGGTTAATTGCAAGGGTAACGTGCGTGGGAATAATTCGGCGACGCTTTTATTCGTCCCTCGTTCGAACCGAAACCCCGAAACGACGACCTTGCCGCCGGGTAATTGGCAATTTAATATTTCGTTTATTTGCAACGAGCACGTAGTCTGCATGGAACTTTGGCCCCTCGTACGTACGTACATATGTATATCGATGGCAGTAGTAATTATATACTTGCTTATGATGGATTCCCGCGGCAGTTACTTTGAACGCTTATATTAGCGTGGATTGCTTTTTCAGTGGTTGGAATTGCGCGGATTGTAATTGAAAGGGTGTAAGTAGGTAGGGAAATTAATTTCGAAATGATATTTTATTTTTAATATTTCTTTTTTCTGTTATTTTAGGTCGTATCAAACACTTGTGCGAGTTATTAGAGACAAATAAAAAATTAATTGGATTTAGCAGTTATTATACAATTTGATAGACTTTAGGAATTTTAAGGGTTGTTCTATTAAGTTGATTTTTAAAATTTTAAAAGTTTCATTGCAAGGGAGAAAATGTCTCGCAGAGGGTTAAAAAGGAATAGTACCGTAAACTGGGGTGACTTTGCCCGCCGGGGTGACATTGCCCACCTTTCGGGAAAACTTTATTTTATTTTATTGTGAAGTAATTAGAACATATGGTGTTTTGTAATCGATAGCAATAATTTCTCCAAGGTCTAACAAAGAAAACAATAGCGACTTGAATCATATGGTGATTATTCAGTCAGAGTAAAAAATTACACAAACAAAATGTTTTTTCCAAGTGAATTTTGTGATCTCCGAACTTTGTACTGTTGAGAGATGTTGCGAGCAAAACACAATGTAGCGGGTTCGTGGACAGCTCGGACCACAACAAACGCTCGCGAAGCGCGACCTCTCCTCGCCCTTGAGAGAGCCGCGGGTGATTCCGGCGTGGAGGAGCCAAGCGTGGCCCGGCAGTTCCACGAGAGCGAGCGATCGACTAGCGACGAACGAAATCGAATAAACATATTATTTTATCTAGTAGGTAACTCAATGCCACTTATTTTCCTACAGCACCCCTATAAGAGAAAATAAGCCTTAAAATCTCGTACAAAATTGTTACACAATGCTAAATATTTGATATGATCCAAATATTAGAAACAAACATACATTCTGCGACGACATTTCGGCTTTTTTTAAATAAATTTTTTTTAAAGAACATATGTTTTGATAATACTAGTCTTATGTATCCATTAGAATAAGAACGATTGCTCAATCATAACTCAATAATGAGTTTTAGGCATGTTTTCACTGTAAAATTTGACGTGGGCAAAGACACCCCAACTGAGCGGGTAACTTTGCCCACCATGTTTTTGGAATTTTAACAGCGTACGTTTAAGTAAAGAATTTTTTTTAAAAGCCTATTTAAATCTACGCGCCATCTACCGTATAATAGTATTTTGCAAAAAAAAATTTAATGCACTAGGAGTGCTAAAAAAGTTATTTGAAGTTCAAAAGTGGGCAAAGTCACCCCAGTTTACGGTAATTATATTTTTTCTTAAAAGCTTCAACCCTTATACGAGTTCTTTTCTAAACGTTGATTGTATTAGTATTTATACAAACATATGCATGGACTGTTTTCCTTATCTTACCCAGCTTGATGTCTGAATTGTTCGTCAGTGTACAAAAATATATAAAACAAAATCTGTTCGTTCAGAACTGATAAATACTACAATTAGGTACTTTACTATGTAGTATTAGCACTGTAGTATTTATATTCAGTAATAAGCTTAGCAATTATTGTACCTTACAGAAAATAAATTCAACCATCTATGATGTGTTCACCTGCAAATGATTCTAACTAAATAAATCACGAGAATTTAAAAAGTAAAAATTTCTTAAAAAATGAACACTTAATTTCACGCATTCGTCGCTACGAATAAAAGTAGCAGATTCGTTAAAATAGAAAACGGATACGTTTCAAAACTGTGCACAATTTTGCAATAACAAAATTCGTCACGCAGGAGGAAGAGGCTATAGGTTGTCAGCATTACTCGTAGGTACATGTGTACACTGTTTCTTGCACATGTAACGAGGGAGCGAGTTCTTTCAGCTTTCGTTGTTTTCATGCACGCATTTTCCACGGTTAATTCTTTCTCGGACAAGTTTTGCTATTGGAAAAAGCATTAACCGCTTTGTTTCAATAACCCGCAAACAGGCGTAACAGTTCTGCGAAATTCTAGCGACCGGTGCTCGAAACTTCGTTCACTGCTGTTCTCATGGCAAAATCCAAACCGCAGAACGTCGATTTCTTTGTAATTTCACGGTCGCTTGTTTCGAGCTAGATAGTGACTGATTTATTTGCCGCGAGACTCGACAGTCGCGAAACACTTCACGGTTTTCACGACGACCGGGAATAAGAAACTGTCTGACGAATTTCCAGTGAAAATTTCGTTCTGCATTATTTGTTGCAAGTCAGACCGCCGAAATCTGCGCTGTTATTAGTATCCGCATCTAAAAAATATATTGTTCTGTCGATTTATCTTATATTGATCTGAAACGTCTTTATAGTAATATATTTTCGCCTATTTATAAAAATACATACTTCTTTTAAAATTACAATTGCGTTTTACATTCGCATTTAGAAGCAACTTTTAAAATTAATGCTTCTAAAAAGCTTCAGTGCATTTCTTGTCCTGTTCATTCAAATCGAAATTAAACAAATTGGGAACACAGTATGTTCTTAATTTCAGATTAAACTTTCCTCCACTTCTACAACAGTTTAATGTAGCAGCTTCAGTTTTTATCACAGCTTGACGCATTTGGTAGATTCAAATTAACGTATCGTTGATTCCACACATGATTACGGGTCATTCTCCTTATCGAAGGTTGAAATCACACATTTTTGGACGTTGAAATAATCTTTTAATATTCACTGTGTGAGGTTTTTTATACAGTTCCTTCGCGTGGCTAGTGGTTTTCTGAGCTGTCGATCGGTTGTGGCGATAATTAGTCAGACGACACGTAATTAGGACATGAGGCTGGTCTACGAAACGAGCGTAAAAGTGTTTTCGGCCGCCATTGACATTCGTCGAGCGTGTGACGCGAAAGTTCAGGTTTACGAGTTGCATACTCAATCGCACGAAAATTTCACCTTCTAGCGGCGCGGCGGAAGTGAACGTCTGCTTTCACGGCCATTTCCGAAACAAATACGCTGGAACCTCCAGTACGCGAAATAATATGGAGACGTGAGCACGTGGTAAAAGGCCTTCCTTTATCAAATATCGTACGTAACATCGTAGTTCTCGATTTTTATTTAAATCCCTAAAATTGAGTGATATCGTTGACTTAAGTGAAAATCTCCCACCTCGAATAGTTTTCCAATACCTTCCAACACATTGGATGTTGAAGATTTGAGAAATGGAATGAAGTATTCTCAATAAATAATAATCTGGGTAATCCAGAAAGTACAGCCAAGGCGACTTCTTATGTTTAAAACCTAGAATCCAGAATTTAGAATTGTAGTTACTCGTTTCCAGTCACATATAATTTAAAGAAAAATAAATACCTTTGTTCTTTGAATCTTTCCCCGTGAGCTATGTAATTTGGAAAATTAAAGTAACGTCAGAAATATATAGAGAGAAAGAGAACTTGGATGCAATTTTGTATTGATAAATGAAAATAAAATAATAGAATAAAGTCTCTTTTGTGTCCAAGATAATTTGCTTTAGTTAACATTTTTCTGTATAATTTTCCTATTTCGTTGGCTTCTTTCAATATGAAATTTCCAGTATTTAAATGCAGGAATATTGAGCACAGATGGAAAAATCAAGTGGTGGGTATAATTACGCGAATCGCGTTTCGCGGAATGAAATAATGTCGAAGTCCAGCTCACATTTGGCAGTGAAATCATACATAATTACGGTTCACGGGGGTTCGAGGCATAGGAGGAAGTTAGCGCACTATTCGAACCAGCGTTCGTTGTCATTGAAGTTAGTCACGCGAGCAGCACGTGTCTTGTCCGCAATGTAAATCAAAGATATCTACTTGCAATTAGAGTAAATGTATACTTCGCAGAAGTCCTTGCATTCGTTTAATCGAAACAAAGGCATTTCCCCATATACGATCGACGATCATTAATTTTAAAATTAATCACAGTTGCCGAACAAAGAGGGACTTTGAAACTTGCAGAGGTACTTTCCATATGCTCTCCATTGTTAGGCAAGGTAAATTCTGTTACGAAACGTTTCGAAGTATTAATGACTCAGGTGTGGACTAACGATTGTGATGAATATCGCGAATTGGTTTCGTCTTGGGTTTTCTCATTTTCGCGATTGCGTCAGTGTATGTTGAATTGTGGTGCAAAATAAATTAAAACGTCAGATGTTTGAAATATAGCAGTAGATTTAGGGCCTCGGTAATTGCACGAAAATATGGCTTCAAGTTCGTGCAAATATCGAGGCAGCTAACGTTACACGTAAAAGGACCTATTTATAAAAAATAATTTCTACTATACATGGTTAATAAAATTTATGTTTCGTGCTATTAATATCGCAGCTTCATATCTCTGAAATATAAATATTGATAGCAACGATTATAATGAACATGATTAAACAAATTTACAATACTTGGGCTGGAATTTCTATGGAAATTTATGTATTAAATTCCTGCAATAAAGGAACCTCGTGAAACATCCCCTATGAACAGTCAAATTTTATATAAATGTCACAGCAAAATTTGTATTAACACTGAATCCAATTTATTTTCATTCCCTCTAATCGATTTTTATTTGGTGTTTTTTATAACGGCTGGTCGTTTATAGCGAGGGATTCATTCACTCTTGAGGGTGACTGGGTGTTGATATGATATACGATTTTGTCAATAGCACAATGCTTATCAGATGCAGATTCAATCCGATTTCAATCCCCATCACAGGTCCCGACGTTTATAGTGTCCCTGGCATATTTGCGTATATCTGTCATCCCTGTTGCGCAAACATCCATCAATTTTCATCCCCCGCAATAATTCTTCAAGTCACAGAATTTCAAGCGTCATTTAACTGACGTTCGTCCATTTGATGGAATATATTTTGACACGAGAAAGATTTTCACGCATATAACGATCGTCGGCTAATAATAAAATATTCAATTGCTTAGCGTCATAAATAAATTTTACAGCTCTAGACAGATTCAATAACAGCATTGCGGTCGCGGCTCACGCTGCGCGCATTTACTTGTATAGCATTGCAATATTCAACATTCCCTGCATTTGATGCGGATTAACGCGTTAATTAAAGTTTCGGATGTAATTAAATATCGAAATGGATACGTTTAGTCAATATTACTTCATACGCATGAGTTCTTGAAATATTCGTATTTTGTATTTACAAAATATGCTGCGAAATAGACGCCAGTAATTGATGACAGAGTTTGTGTGTAAAATGGAGAAAATAATCGAGATTACTCTGACCTATCATATTGTATTACCTACAGCGTTAATAAAAGAAGCGCACAATCCTAATGTTTCAAGGGGACAAATATTTATCAATATTTAACAAAAAAATATCAGAATTCAAATTGAAATTATTCTGCTTTGTGACTTTGGTGGCCACACATTTTGGAGCAAAATTACGCTCACCGCCGATATTTATCAGATTTCCTAAATATTCACTAATTTTTGAAGATCATCATGAAACAACATTGAATTCTTAGTCTCCACGAAGTAGCCGACCGAAGTTGTAAAATTATGCCTAGATACGTGAGTGGTTAATAAAGTATTAAAATATAAACAGCGAGTTATTTAAAACGCACTATCTGCATACGCCCATTGTTCCTACATCCAAGTTCAGCTGAGTCAAGCGAAGCAAAAAAAAGATCCGGCCAACTATCAGCATCGGTAATCGATAGGAAAAATACAATCCCAATGGACACGTGCCGCCGCGCCGGTAAAATCGTATCGCGCGGCATCATCGATTTCCACCGGGCGCGTCCCACTTTCCAAGCATGCACGTACGAAGGAAAACGCGTATCGACAGGGTTCCAACTTGTTTGCGCTGGAACCACCGCTGCGCCGTTCCAACGCCATTATCGCCAGCACCCAGACAATCGTCCCATTGATCGAAGATCGTCGCTCCCACTGTTCTTTTTGCCGAACGACATTACAATGCCGCGAGATAGATCTGGTCGTTCAGATTGCCGACGAGCCGCCCAGCGGCGGCCCAAAAACGAGCCAGCATCAGTGCAGTATCCCGTGCTCCAGTTAGCTGTGTGCTTAGCCAGTGGGCTCGACCTTGGTCGTGGCAAGCCTCGATCGATTCTGTGTTTATCGAACGTCGTACGTCAAACTCCCCTAATCAGACGGGCCGCGTGCGCATGCCCCTCTTCAGAGATTCCAAGCGCGTCGAGGAGGTACGTGCTCATTCAACGCGAAGTTTCCCTCACGGCTGGCTGGTGGGCGGACCACGCGCTAGTTTTGTCCCGACAGTCAAGCGAAACCGGCCCCAACGGCAGAAGCCTCCGAACCTCCCGCTGGTGGCGCAGTGGACCACTCGAACGGACCAACATGGACGCCTCGGCAGCTTGGAGAGCCCTACACGTCCGCGTCCTGACGATCCTCTTGTTGCTCCACTCCGCCATGGCCGCGCAGAACCGGCCGTTCGTCGTCAGCAATACCCTGGACCAGGGCACCAAGGGCAAGGACTACTTCATAGGACCCTGCCTGGTGAACACCAACCAGACGTGCCCCGATAAGGAGGTGACCTTCTTCCTGTACACGCAGAGGAACCCGGATACGGCGCAGCAGATCCTAGTGGACGACACTGGCTCGAACCTGGGGGACACCAACTTCGTGTCCTCGAACCCCACGAAGATTCTAGTGCACGGCTACGACTCCGACATGATGCTGTCCTACCTGGTGGACGTTCGGAACGAGTACCTGAAGACGTACGACTACAACCTGATCGCGTTGGACTGGCATCGGCTGGCCACGGCGCCATGCTACCCCCTCGTCGTTCGCAACGTGCCCCACGTGGGCGACTGCCTGGCCCAGCTGGTCCAGAGGATGCGCGACTTGGGGGCGCTGGACGTGCACGTGATCGGCTTCAGCCTGGGCGCCCACGTGCCCGCGTTCGCGGCCAACGTACTACGGCCGCGCATGATGCGGCGGATCACCGGATTGGACCCAGCCATGCCGCTGTTCGTCACCGTGGACAAGGACCAGAAGCTGGACGCAGGGGACGCTGAGTTCGTGGACGTGTTCCACACGAATGCGTTCATCCAGGGCAAAGTGGAGATGAGCGGGCACATAGACTTCTATATGAACGGCGGCATCAGCCAGCCCGGCTGCTGGGAGAAGCGAAATCCCTTCCAGTGCGACCACCATAGGTCGGTGATGTACTTCGCCGAGTCCATCAACACGAAAGTGGGTTTCTGGGGCTGGCAATGCGGGGGGTTCGCCTCCTATCTGCTGGGCCTGTGCCCGCCGAAGTACCCGGCCGTTTTAGCCGGCGATAAAGTGGACAGGAGCAAGAGGGGCTATTACCTGGTGAAGACGAACGGCCAGAGCCCGTACGCCACGGGAAACTTCAGCGTGAACCGGTTGGACATGCCGTACCTGTAAGGCTGGCGAGAGAGGCTCCGCGTTAATGTCGCGAGATAAGGCCCGCCCGATAACAGGGAATATACGACGGAGCCTGTGAACACGATCCCCGTCCCCGATAGCAGGCCGAAAACGGGACGAGCGCGGCAGAGGAGCTCGGTCCTCCTCATTGATCCTTGGAGAAAGTTGGCAGGTCTGATAGTTAGCTGGCTGAAAAACGTCGCCCGTGTCAAGGTCAGGGAGATCCCTGCCACCTGGCGCCCTGCTAATCGATAGCCTGGCTGCGGCGCGGCGTGGGGCGAGAAGCGCGAGGGTGCTGCACACTCAGTTACATAGAAACCGATTCCTTATCGATTCGACGACGCTCGGCGCGGATAGGAGGGACTGAGCCGCTGTGCTCGAGCAAAACGTGGAAGTTGCGATGGTGATGCATAGTTTTATCGTGGTATTAGTTCTATGTATGTTGATGGTATACATGGGTCTGGGAGCTTCTGTGGTGATTAAACGAATTCTGTATTTTGATACTTATTCCAGTTGAAACTTATTGGGTGGAAGAGTGTTGGACGATTGTTCACTTCGTAGGGGTTGCTCAGGCGAGCCTTTAGAGTTGAGAAGCTTAATGGCTGGTGAATGATCCTCTTACGTAAACTTTTCGTCCCCCATTGTGGCGCGCATTCAGCAGTTTTGGGTACATGTACGATGGTTGTATTTAATATCGCATAATAGGGTATAGTAAATTGGGTCTACGCGTGTAAGGATTTCTAGGCGATTAAGGGGGAGGATGAATAATTTAAAATACCAAGTTCCTGTTTTAAATAACAGGGGTTTGAGTGTGGAAGAAAATGGGTGACTTAAAGACTATTTCAGAAAAATGGTTTGGGTATTATACGCGCATTCTTTTATTTATTGTGTAGATTGTAAAGTCGTGATTAATCGACATTCTGTATTAATCGTTAAGTATCTCTTAATCTCTTCCAGCGAGCAATAATGGCTTTCCTTCAGTGGATACTTTAATTACATAATAAGGGATATTATCACTTGATGAAATAAATTTCGAAATTGTAGAATAGCCTTTTTTTAAGAAAATCTGTATTAATTCTTTTGTTGTTATTGTACAATTTCGACTTAATTTACACAACGAATTCATTTCATCTGCAGTTTGCACTACATGTATTGTTGCAGAGTTTTTTCACAGCAGTTATCATAATCGACTTTTTTGAAAAGGAAGTGGCGTGAGAAAAAATGTTATTCTATATTTTCCACTTGTTTCTTCGTGTGTGTAGAATCAACCTTTTTAGTATCATAGCGCCAGATCCATGACACCTTGCGTATGACTTGATTTAATTTTTTCACGATAATGGAGATACCGATATCTCGCGTATCTAATTCAACATTTCAGTAAACACTGAACGTTTCTATCTTATCCCAGCAGATTATGATGGCAATTGCGATGTACTTTATCTCAATTATTAATAATAACTATTCCATACATTGGACTTGAAAATATTAAGCATCGAAGCAAGTCTTTAATATCGTGAAACTAGTAGTAATAATAGCATCATCTTCAATGGACAGTTCATTAATAGCTCCAGATTTTGCATAGAATTTCAAAGGTTTATGGATAAAAGGAACTTATAATTTCAAAAGGACAAGGTGTAAAGGCTTTATGTGGTGTAAAATACTGTAAATGGTCAGAAGCCATAGCACGTAGCGTGGTTGGCTTCTTTGAAGTTGACTTTAAGACTACAAGATCCGTCATATTGTATAAGTTACCACGGAAACATTTTAAGAATCAAAGGCGCTTCGAAATGATTCGATTATTCCCTTATATCGTCCACTCGCTACATATTGTTGATCATATTATGTTTGTTAAACTTCATTAGAGGCGTGTGAAAGATTTAAAGTGAGAATAGTGTACAAATTTAATAATATCTTTATAAATTAAATGTTACGAAAAATCGATAATTTACAATTACGTTGCTGCGTCCACGTTACAGTTAAGTGGAACATTTTTATATATTTCACTCTACAGCAGTTTCGAGTACCTACTGAATTATACGATGGTAATAATGTCACAGTGATGAATGATCGCAGTGTCCTTCGAAAAGTGACGCATGTATGCTTATTAATGTTTATGGACCCGAATGATAATCAGGAAAGTTATAAACAGTAAGAATTGAATGAAATAAAGAATTAAAAAGTGAAGCAAGAACAGAAACTCATGAATTGTTTATTTCTCCGGCGCGCAATGAACGAGATCGAGGAAGGTGTATCTAGGGAAGTTTAAAGTATTTTAAGGGAAGTCAATTTTTCAATGGATCTCACATTTCCTTATGAAAATAATTTATTCCTGCTTTAAATTCATGCCGCATGTTTTCGAGTAACTTGTACTTCGTACCAAAGAAATTTCTTTAGAGAAGCATTGCATTATTACTATACCTTCAATGGTACTAATTAAAAAGTTTCACGCTCGGTCTTTTGACGCGTTGCAAACAAGTTAGTTGGCGCTGTCAAAACATACAAATGAAATCATCACCGATTCGGATATTAACCGAATGGGGAGCACGCTTTGGAGCTGGATTGTATCCAAACAATTCGTTAGCAACTAACGAGGCCCTCGTTAGTCGGCGCGTGATACCGAAGGCTATAAGAACAGAAAAAATGCGGAACACCGGCTAATCCGTGGAAAAATTGAATTCTCGGGGATTAAAGCTGGATAACAAGTGTATACAGCAGGCAGGATTTTGGGGTAAATGTAGACATTCGAAATTTTATTGCAAGAATTTATTTTACAAAATAATTACAGTGGGTAGAAACACCCAGCATTCGGGGAAAATTTTCTACAATAGTAGGTAGAGACAAAATTTGTAACATTGAGTTATAATTTAATATTGTACATTTTTTTATGAATCTATGGACTTCAATTTTATTTTATGATTCATGAAGAATCGAAGTAGTTTGCTCAATTTGATATCGTAAAGTCGTGCAAATTCAATTTTTATATACTTGGCGAACATTAGTTACTTTTGTAACAATAATTCTAACTTCAAACACGCACGTGTGAATCGTCTACATTCGAAACTGGATTCACAAAAATTATTCTCATTTAATTGAAGAATTCCGCGCTACTTCCCACTCATTACTTATAAAGTTATCTGTCTCTAAATTAATAAAGTAACAACAATCGGCACATTTTTCAAAAATTCACATTATCACTCATTTACCTTACGATGCCCAAAACGATTTCCTCCGTCCACCCCTACAGCGTATCAACCAGCTAAAAATTAGTACAACGAGATGGCAGATTAAAATTGCACCCTTAACGAATCGGAGGCATCGCGGATTCTGGAAACCGGCCCGCGTTATTGTTGCTCGCGCAATTTTCCATCCACTAACGATCACCAATTAATTTCCTCGGCTCCGTCGAACACGCTCTGCTGGGCCGTGCAACGCCGTCGACCGAGCAAGATGGTTATTTCGCTGGTGCATCGCCTCGAAAGCGCGGTCCATCGTCGAGATGGTTATCAAAATTTAATCGGGGAACGACGAGCAAGTGTAAAGCTTACGATAGATATCAGGCAATCGGATAATGAGCGCCGCGCCGTTAATGAGCTTACTGGTAATTGTGCGTCGACGCGCCTCCGTTCCACCCCTTCCGCTCCCACAACTGCGCCAAATAATTATTATTCGCTGTTCGTACATATGTGGACAATAACGATAATCGATCGCGGGCTAGTGCCACCGACGGCGATTGTTTCCCGTTAAATTTATTTATCAGCCGACCCTGCCCACCGTTAATTAATATCGACCCTAAGCGAAAGGAATATCCGTGAAATTGGGGGTAACAAGCGCGATGGATAGTCGTCGGATGGATGTCGCGTGAAATTCGATCGAATGGAACAGTTTCGCTATAAATAGGTATGCACTTTGGAATCGTATGTTTACTATCTTGAAAGATTGTGTTTGTGTGGGCTGTTAGGTGGGCCGTTTTTTTACTAGAAATACTTCCAGTGTAAGGTAATCTGATACTATTGCAGGTATAATAATTATTTTGTGACAAACCGGGTGAATTCAAAAACCCGTCTGTATTTGATTAAATACTTAGTCTGTATTTTTTATTACGAATATATTAATTACAATAGATTGGTTCAACGACTGAGGAAGACTGTGAAAACGTGTCTGTAGATTTTTGTATGTGCAGGGTGATGTTTGAACTTGAGCTATTTCCTACAACAAAAATTATTTTAATTCCGAAACTAAGGGAGATAGGATCAACCCCCATGTGGTTTTCGTATATTACGAAGCGTCTTATATTCTGAGGACTTTCAAAGCGTAGAGGAATATTCTGCTCGAGTGAAACTATTGGAAGATCTGTTGTATTTTCGATCTGAATTTAATTGAATTAATTAAACATGATTCATGCCAGATATTCGATAGCTGTGCTCATCGTTGCTATGTAATATGTTTATCCTTAGAGAAACTTGCAGCATAAATAACTGACTCGCTTGAAAGTAATTTCGTAACACACACACACACAGTGTTGGCAATACCTAATTATTTTTGCATCAGCAATTCCTTGAGCAGCTACTTCGAGCTGAACGGGAGTTGGTTAAACTGAGTGTTCAAAGTAAATGTCTACCGATATTTTAATGTGCCAATATCAGCAGATTCCAATGACAGACTTGCAGATTATTTAATGTCAACTCGTTCAAACGGTGACTTCTGGCCTGAGATCTTCAGAATCCCACCAAAACGACTGTAAATACTTCTTGCGAAGTAACTTGCAGTACAAATAATACAGTAAACCAGTATCGCCAGTTTTCGCATAATTTTAATCAAGCCCAGTCTTCCATTTACATTTCAAATAGAAAAATAAATAAATAAACTAAGATTCAATAATCTGTGAAATAAGATATTGATACAAATCCGTCCAAATATTCTCTAAAGGATATTATTACAATTTTAAATAACAACTATATAGCAATATGATTGATAAAATGATTCCAATTCAATTTATTTTGGTCAAGCTAGTGATCTACACATTTTGTAATAAATACATTTTACGATTATATTTCCCTACTACTAATAATAACAGAGGCATAAATGATAACGAATTTATTCGAGTAATGCAATAAATATTTCCAGCACTGTACATATTTGTGCATCGAGGTATTCAGCAATTTTTTATTATTATTATTATTAATATTATTGTTGTTAATCGTCTTTATTACTAAAAAAAGAAGAAACCAATTTCTTTTCAGAAAGAAAATTAAACTTAAATATTTGTGGTTTCCCTTTAATTTTGGCTCCACAAAAAGCCACCCCCCAAGTTCCACGCGAAGTCAACCGAAGAACTCCGTTCGCACGTTCTACATACGTCGCGAAACACGCCTTTGTTCCCAACGAACCGCGCGGTTCGCGCAGATTTATGCATTCAGGGAACAGTTTTCTAAGAGTTGTCGTATTCTAAGGGAGAATTACAACGAACACGTCGGCCGTTCGCCAACTTCCGAAAGTGCGGGGCTCGACACGCCCATCCGCGCTGTACGAACGCGTTGTGTTTTATGCCCGGTCCCAGACAGTTTATCCCGGATAATAATCCCCTGGCCCCGCCGCCCCTGTTGCCCGTCAGTTTCCTTTCAGCCCTGGGGTTAACTACCACGTGGCATTTTTAGTTTACGCCACCGGAAGCTTGGCAGGGCCGATTTGGAACTTTGACACACGGTCCTCTGTACTCGTAAGGACCTTTTCGCACGAGACACGTCTGTGGCCCGCGATTGGTGTTCCAGATATACAGGGTGCGGCCGAAAAGATGGTACAAGAGGGCAGGTGGTGATTCCTTACGCAAAAATAAATGAAAAGCGTGGAAGAATATTTTTTCACCCGAGGCTTACTTTTTGGGAAGAGTGCTTTAGTTGGTTCTCCTGGGATTTGCATCCTGCGCACGTCTTCCCGTCGATATTTTGTGGGAAGCGTCGAAATTATTGTCCAAGAGCTTTTTTTTGCACGAAACTTTTCCCACGGAAGCGATCGCTCAAAGGGGCATTTTCCAAAACCTTGCGTCACTTAAAGTGTTAATATAAAATACAGAGATGGGCAAAAAATTATTTTAAATAAAAAATTGATTTCGAATAAAAGACAAAAATTTTATTCGAGGGTCATCGAATAAAAATAACTTTGGGTAATTTTTATTCGAAGCGCCTCAAAATAACTTTTTTATTCGACGAGATTCATTCGACGGCTACGCATGATTTTTTTATTCGACGGGAATTCATTTTAAGCTTTGAAATGATTTTCTCCGTTTCAGGCGTGTTTTATTTCAAAAGTTATTCGATGTTAAATAACTTTGGGCGAGCCTCGAGAGCCTTTGATCGAAGCCGCCGGCTTCTGGAGCCGAGCGACATTGTATCGCTCACCCGTATACGCTGCAGCGCGGAGTTGCTCGGCGATTTTTAAGAAAAAAAGTTTTTAAGAAACAGGACTGGGTATGATTGAATATAAAATAGGAAATTAATTAGGATGATTGAACTGTACGATTTACACTCGAAATACACATCTACTTACCCTCAGCTCTCATTATCGACTCGGCCCCTTTACTGCCCCTTTCTTCTTTTATTTTTCCAATTACTTCATACGAGCCCATCGTCAGACCATTCAGATCACATTTAAATGGCCCCCACGTGTCACAGAAATCTAATTCAAATTGCTCTGCATCAGTAATGAGGGATTTTAATTGTCCTTGATTGCTTTATACATTGCTTTAATAAATAAATTGAGATAAATTGCTTTTTGCTTCTGACGTACGAGCTCAGAGCTCGTTAGAAGATTTAATTGCCTGTCATTTTCAAACTATTAAAATTATTACTTTTAAATCCTATCAGCGATCGTCATTCGATTTGAATAGGGTTATATTAAAAAACGTATTCCTTTGAAATATTGTTAGAAAGATGGAATTTATCATGTTCAAGCATTCATTAAACGAATGAAAGAATTCTGATTGAATTTTAATTAGCGAAACGTTTCTTCAATTCATATTGCCTTTACTCTTCAGAAGTGGAACTTCACTCTCGAGCTTTTACATTTCCTTCTCGAATCACAATCAATTTTCAGTCAAGTTTTCACAAGTTACCTAAGTTGGTACTGACAGATGAATTTATTCACATTTTGAGTAGCTTCAACACCAATGATACAATTTAACAATCACTTTCATATTGTTGGAAATATGTAATCATTCTCTTTCTGTTAATAGTAGTAACTGTTTATTTTGACTGCTCCAAAAAATTATTGATATTTTTTTAGAATTGTATCATGTTTTGAATTGTTGACACCAGGATTTCCTTTCATTTTTAAAAAAACTGCACAAACGATCAACTATTTTTCCATATTGCAGTGATTTTTTAATAGTACAACACCAGACTATAACAACACTGTCAAAGCGAAACATTAATCCTCTACATTAACTGTGAAATAAATAATAATTTCACAAAAACAATATCCAATCACATAAGCACACTACTTAAGTATCATCCTTAATAACTACGTACATATAGAGTAAAGGTGGGTAAAAGTTCGCAGCGGGTAAGAGTTCGCACCATGCGAATTTCATGGTTTGAGTTGTGGCAGTTGCCAATGGTGATTGGCAGTCAATTGTCAATCAAGGTAGAGTCACTAATGTCGAATTTCGTGGCTGTGTTTCGGTTTGTTATCTTACAATGCGGTAAGTACTGAATTCGTTAGTTCTGATGTAATATTCTCATGTTTGGGAATCAATATTATTCCTATAAATTGATCAGTAAATATTTCAATTAATATGCCGTCTGAAAGAGCTGAAATTCTTCTATTAAAAAGTGCTAATAGAAGTTTTCAATTCTCCTCACATATAACAGGATTGATTAAACAATGTAAAAGTAGCTGTGGGGGCAAAAGTTCGCACAATGCAGTGGGGCAAGAGTTCGAATGCGAACTTTTGTCCCAAAATAATTTGACGGGTGTTATATGTTCATTAAACTTATTTTATTTCTAGAGTTTGCTAAATTAGTAACGAACACCGATTAAACCGACTATAAAAAATAAAATTGAAATTAATTATCAATTACAACATGGAAATAAATTTTGAGTTTATGATAGTTGAGCCACGCTGATATCAGCTTTTGATTTTTTTTTATTAATTTTTAATCCGCAATATTTGTCCAAAATACGTTTTTTATTAAGTTTTTGATTAATCAAGAGACACGGTAGTGTCTCGCGCCAAGTATATATAGATATATGCGCAGCGCGAGACACTCCCGTGGCTATATAACGCCGAGCGGTTTTTGGAAGAACCCTGAGATTATCGAATCTCAATAACGGCTGATCCGATTAAGTTTTGAATGGTCTTAATGGATAGCTTGGGTTTGATTTACATAAGAAAAGTGTCTTCGTTTTGTTCCTACGTGCCTTATGAGCTGAGATATTCCGATGCAAAGTTGCAATTTTCCGAATTTTATGTTAAGAGATTTTCTCCATCGTCAAGTGTAGGCCAGAGGGGAACATGAAAGGGAGAGGAAATGTCTCTGGGACGTCGTTCATTGGATGAAGGTTCCGGCCTATCGCGTAACAAATTGTTGTCACGTGACAGCCAGACAGCACATCTGTCAAGGAAAACGTAACCTAGGTAGTGTCAAACCATCATAACCAGCCAAATGTCAAATGAGGTAAGTAGTCAACATTTTTCCAATGTCACGAGTTTTTACTCCATATTGAATTATTGACATTGAATTATTGTCTCAATTAACAAGGTAAGTCGCTAAATTTTTTAATACATTTTTTTGTTGAGCTTCTAGAAACGAAGGGGGCGCACAGCTTGGACAATGCCCAGATAAGGTTCGATAGAGAAATATCTTCTTACGCACAAGTTTCTATTATACCAGGCATGTACAAAATAATAATAATGTATTTAAATTGCCAAAAAATTTTATACCAGTAAGCCATTTTTAATTTAGAGTTTCTACAGGATGAATCTGGAGCTCCGCCCGACAATGGATGCGTCCTGATACCCCGTGGCGAGGTCAAGCCCCCGCAGTGCCCCACCGAATTTTAGGGCTTTCGACCCTCGAAGGGGTTGGAGTGCCTATTAAGAAGATCTTCTTACGCACAAGTTTCTATTATACCAGGCATGTACAAAATAATAATAATGTATTTAAATTGCCAGACATTTTTATACCAGTAAGCTATTTTTAATTTAAAGTTTCTATATAAAGCTTATAGAAGTGAAGGGGTCGCATGGGCTTGGTGAGAAATAAAGGGGACGCACAGGCTCTGATAGAAATGAAGGGGACGCACTGGCTTGAAGGTTGTCCAAAGAAGGTTAGATAGACAGAGAAGCATCTTGTCTCGCAGAAGTTTCTGGATAATTGTCAAATAAGGTAAATTTTTCTAATTTCTAATTAGCGTAGCATTAAGAATTAAGAAAATGATGGCGTACTTCTTGCACTGTAGAGTACAAATAGTGAAAAAAGTACGTTGTAAAGGCATCTCCCTTGATACTTTTCAATCTTTTCTGAAATATATTCGTTTGTGTTTATGTTCTACGTTAAGTTGTAACTAAAATGTGGTTTTAATATATTTACAGATAATCGAAGCAGATGCGAAAGAGAACATTAGTGAAGAAAGTACGCTGAAAACGCATCTCCCTTAATACATATCAATCTTTTTTGAAATATATTCGTATTTATATATGTTCTACGTTAAATTGTAACTAAAATGTGGCTTTTATATATTTACAGATAATGGAAGCAGAAGGGAAAGAGAAAGTAACCGTGCAGCACGAGGAAACGAACAAATTAAGCACATTTTCATGTATTTTAGATTGTAAGGGAGTTATTGTTAAATTATTAATCCTAAGACAAATAACATATTTTCAGTTTCGCAGCGCCAAGTATTTTGAATAAAATATTTATTGTATTTATTGTATTATATTAATTAAACGATTTTATTCAACGTCGATCCTCTGTTTGCTTGCAATACAACTATACACACTATATACAAGTTTCATCCCAGTTTATAACTATAAAGTAAACTAGAAACATTAAAAAATTTTCAATTATACATTTTCAAATATCAAATATTAAATATCATGTACCAAGTATAAAGTAAATTTATTAACAAATTACATACAAAACAAACAACTTGGAATTTACAAAATTACATATAATAAAACTAACGGAACTTGGATATAAAACTAACGGAACTTGGAAAAATAATAACAACGGAACGGAAAAACTAATAAAAATTACGGCCGCCACGGCCACCACCGCGAACACGGCCACGGCCCCGGCCACGGCACTGCTGCATAATGAGCGCCCTTACCGTCTGGGCCTGGGCGTTGAGGCTACGCGCCTGCTCCCGCACGAGCTGGAGGGCGGCCCAGTGTTGTTGCCGGGCCCTCACCCTCCAGCCACTCCTCTTATTCCGGCGGGTTGCATATCCTCCTGTAATTAGAAAAATAAAATAATGTTTTAATAAAATCCTGCAATGATTAATTTTCTACTAATTTTTTATCTAATTAAAGTATTAAGGATTATTACCAAATGCCGTGGCCGGGCCCTGTGTAGGCTACTGTGGATCCGACGGCGGCGGCGCGGTTGCGACTGCCAGTGGCAGCAGCGGCGCGGCGGAGGAAGAAATATGGCCTCCCTTGATATGGGCTAAATTGAAATGGGAACAATTTTTAAACGATTTTATCCAGCTTCGATCCTCTGTTTGTTTGTTTGTATGTTTAGTATAGAGGAATAATCGACCGTAATGCGCATGCACCGAAATCGTGCGAGAGAGAAAGCATCGTGTGAACTGGTGCGAGAGAATGAAGTATAGATACCTTTTGCCGTGGCTGGTTTTTCTATCGGCTGCTGGTCTACTGCCGATTGGCTGCCACTGGCAACCGCCATAAATACATCGTCATCCGAATCTGAAAAAATAAATGTATATATAAATTCTTTTTTTATTAACAAATTAATTCTTCTGTATGATGAAACTTACCAGCCAGTAGGGCGGCCTATATGATGAAACTTACCAGCCAGTAGGGCGGCCTCCTGTGTATTCTAAAAAAAAATTATTATACAATTAATTAGTAAGAAAGATCAAGAGTTCATAGGAAATACATGTGACGAACACGAATAAATATCTCACGAATAAAACTAACGAATAAAAATAAAAATTCTCACGCACCGCTATCAAGGTTATAAATAACAATAACTGTGCTATGAGTATATGAATAGTATGGTATTTTATTATTTACTTACGGTGTGATCGTCCGCCGAGGCCATTGCAGTTTCTTCGTTTCTCTCTGAAGCTGGCCTAGATGCCAGGTAAACATTCGACGATACGATCAAAGAGTAAATATTGATCTATCGAAATTTTTCATTACGTTTTGCGTTAAGTAAAGGCGTGTTTAGACCAAAAGAACGAATGCTCGTTCGCCCCCCCCTCCCTTCGACAAAAATCGTGCTAAATTAGTATCAAATTTAAACCAATTCCACCAATCCAATTGTTTGTTGTTGTATAGTGGGATTACGGTGAAGAGTTTTCGAAATGTATTTATGTCACAAATAAGCTGAGACTATACACAATCGAAATACATGAGATACAAAAATTAAAATACCTTTAGGAATTCAGAACAAAATCGACAATCTGGTACGAATATTCACACGACTCCCGTTAGAATACGAAAGATCAACTTCAGATCAATTTTTCTTTGCAAATAACACGAATATGACATATCTGTCATATGTATTGGTCATCAATAAAACTACAAAAAGAGTGAAATCCCCACAAAATTACCTTTTTTAAAAAAAAGGTACAAAAAAAGCGCCAAGTATATAATCCCCCAAAAAACAAACGCATTTAAAAACATTGACAAAAAAAAATTGCTTTACAAAACTAATGATATACACAAAATGCGCCAATTAAAACATTGGCTATTTATACAAAGAAAAAATATATTAAACAATATTAAGCAGATAAATTTAAAAACAAATAAATATTTTAATACGAAAAAAATATTTACTCAAAATACTTGGCGCTGCGAAATAAAAAAAAAAGGTAATTGTCTAAGTATTAATTTAAAAAAAAAACACCCGTAAAAACTAATAAAATACAAAAACATATACATACACATACACACGAACGCACGCACAAGAAATAAAGAAAAAGATTAATGCAATTTATATACATATTTATTCAGTTTAGTAACACCAATTCGGGTCGCAGCGCCAAGTATTTTGAGTAAATATTTTTTTCGTATTAAAATATTTATTTGTTTTTAAATTTATCTGCTTAATATTGTTTAATATATTTTTTCTTTGTATAAATAGCCAATGTTTTAATTGGCGCATTTTGTGTATATCATTAGTTTTGTAAAGCAATTTTTTTTTGTCAATGTTTTTAAATGCGTTTGTTTTTTGGGGGATTATATACTTGGCGCTTTTTTTGTACCTTTTTTTTAAAAAATAAATATGACTTTATTTTATTATCTTATTCATTTATTGTTAGAACTTATAAGGGGGCAACCGGCCGAAAACCAATTAGTGAGATGCTTCAGATCGCTCGAGATAAACATAGAAGCAGGACTTTCAAAAAGAAAAATCGCTGCAGAATTGGGAATAACCGAAGCGTTCTTTTACCCCACAACATGCGAACTTTTACCCCACATAGCGGGTAAAAGTTCGCATTTGACACTTTTTGGAAATATTTATTTTATATAAGTTGTGACAGGTAAATTTACATGAAGTCACTGCCTATCGAATAATAAGGGATAGTAGTTATTTCTCACAAAACGATATGACTATCAGTGTAATACCAAGGATTTTAGAGAAGTCTAAACTTTAAGTGTGCACTCTTGCCCCACATTACTCTAAAGGTGGAATCTGACGGACCGTGGATCGGCGAGCTTGGCACGAGACTCGCCGAGCCCACGCGCCGTGAGAACGCTCATGCTCGCCGAGTCGCGTGCTGTGAGAACGCTCATGGATAGCTGATTCGCGAGCCCGGGCGAGCCTGGGCGAGCCGAGCCGATCCACGCGCCGTGAGAACACTCATGGCCAGGGATTGTAACCGTAACCCTAGGCCGGTTCGGTTCTCAGTACCGTAGACTAATTTACATAACCGGGTAACCCGAGGCATCTAGGCACAGAGTTACCCGGTTAACCCGCTCTCGGAGCGGGTTACCCTAATCCGGTAGAGGGCGTAGTGTTTCCCTATTTTTGTGAAATCGACCTGTACTTATGAATTTTTATTTTAAAAACTATCTATCGCATTAGGTTCATCCTTTTTTTATTTTAATGCAGAAGATTTTGTCTATTTGAATAATATTTTTTTGAAATTGTAAAATTATTTATGTAACGTCAAATTATAAACAAATTTTTATTTTGCAAATTTCTCCTCGAGGGTGACATGTTTCTAAAGTTGAAAAATGTACTTAATATATTCCATGACCGTATAGTATAAACATTGTGTTTTCATTTTAACACTTGCATACTATTTTCTTACAAATCAGTAAATTTCATATATAATAGTTGTGTTACAAAATATTATTTTTATTATAAATAAATAAATTACCTTTCGAACTTCTACAGGATTGTTACATTTGTTATAGGCCATTCATCCACCACGGTGATGCAATTTGACTAAGAAACGATTTGCATGTAATGTCGTGGGTATAATTCAAGAAAATTCATCACATTTTTCCTCGAGAGATTACAAATTAGATCGAGACACAAAACCCTGCAAGTGATTGACGTCATTGCATGTAATCCGGTTCTTGTTAAAATTGCAGTTGCATCGCAGCGGTGGACGAGCGCGGAGCGACCATAGTCGGATTTTGGACGTAGAATGTCGTATGTCACTTGTAACTCGCTCCGAGCGGGTTAACCGGCTCTCTGTACTCTTTGGGAGCCGATCCTTCGGGGTTACTACGGGTTACAGTAACCTTCGCTCGGTTAACCGGGTTCGGGTTAGGGTTAGGCGGCGGTTACAATCCCTGCTCATGGCTCGCCGACACGCGAGCCGGGCCGAGCCTAGGCGAGCCTGGGCGAGCCGAGCCGACTCGCCGATCCACGCACCGTGAGAACATCATGGATCGCCAATTCGCGAGCCTGGGCGAGCCTGAGCGAGCCGAGCCGGCTCGCCGATCCACGTGCCGTCAGATTCCACCTTAACATTTCGTTATTTCTGTGAAAAGACAGTTACAATAACTACTTCCTACGTTCACTCTGGCTAGCTACATTTTTATTCCGAAACTTGTGCACAAGAATCTCCCCTAAAAACACCAAAAGCGATAAACATTGGCCACAAAACAACATTACGAAAGGAAGGGGGATATTAAAAGAGGGCTTCAAAACTGACACACTACTGTCAAGTTTTGCTGCCCGTCGTAAAAGCGACGTCGATATATTTTTGTGCACATACTGCAGATACCCGCTAGATAGTGATCGCAACATTTGATCGCTTAGTCGTTCCTTATACGGAGATCGTTTCGGCACCGCAAAGAAAAAATTTTGAATCGTCAGACACAAATTAGTCAACTTCAGAAGAGACTGACCACTAGGGTCGTGCTTTCCAGTTGCCAGCGTGTTGCATACATCTCGGTCCAAGACATACGACGCGTTCTGAAACGATATTGCATCAAAAAGCGACTGCACAATCACCTAGACCTGCACAGGCTGCATCCTTTTCTTCACGGCGTCTGGTATATCAGGGATATTCAGCAGCACTGGATAAAGAATCGTATCCACCACTACGCTGAGGTGTGACTTCTCGAGATCATCAAAATCATTGATCTCGATTTCTTGGTGCACCAGGGCGAGATCAAACAACTCTGCATAGAACATGGAGGTGTACCTGCCGGATGCTATCACTAAACAGAGGAACAGAATCTTCTCTGTCAATGTCGTGGGCATCCTCGTGACGGAGAAGCTGAGGAGCATGTTCATCAGGTACATCGGGTGTCGTAAATGTCTGTCGACCACGAGTAACGTAGACACGATGAGGAACAGCAAGACGATGCCGATACCAAACGCTATTATACCAATAAATTTCCACAATTTCAGCATCTATCGATGGTAGTATAGGCGTCATCAGACAAACATCATAATAGTACAACATCTCAACGTAATCCATATTCTCATCCAGATTGCTCAAGTAACTGTACTGGAATAAAAACAGATCTGCGTTTGCCAGGTCAGGGGTCGGCACGACTGTAAAGTTCATGTCATCTTTAATGTTTACCAACAGAATGGAGCGTGCGAGTATCAGTTTCGCAGTTGTGGTGGCACCCGTCGTATCCGTTTCTATTGGATTGAAAATGTAGAAAGGACGCTCGTTCATGTTCTTCAGTTTATCTGGATACCAGCTGACAGGCTTTCGAAAATCTGATACTTCGGTGTAATCGTTGGTGAAAGGATCGTACGGATGAGCAACGATCGCGAGCTGCTGATGCTCTGCTTCAGGAGGTAGGATTTCGAGGACCTCCACATTGATGATCTTCTTGCTCCAGAGGTATAGGAGGAAATCTTTGATCTTGACATGAGGCACGTCTTCCACGAGCAGTAACAAAATATTTGGAGCGTAAGAGCTGTGCCACACGGACCACAGTTCATGGACGATTCTTTCCCATGATTCGCGTTGCAGTTTGGGTTGGCAGGCATGTATGTAAATTATTAGGGTACGAGAGGTGGCCAAGGTGGCCGTGGATGCTGGCCGTTGCGCGATGCCCATGTACTGGGCTGGTGTTGATCTGGGTAATGCTTCGGAAACAGTGGTGATCACTCTTGCAGTATTCTCATGTGCACCAGGATTTCGGATCAGTACGATGACGTCGAAAGTTTTCGTCGACTGGACGATGTCACGAACGACAGTTTCAAGCTGTTTGTCGTTTGGTAGATTCGGTATGACTAGCTTCTGGCTCGATATAACGATGGATATTATAATTAAGATCGATATTAAGGTAAACTTCATCGTGAATTTATGCATTGTAAGGAAAGTTTGGAACGATCTCAGAGTTTGCTAGCTCTACGAATGTTTTTGCAATACTGACGCGTTGGTCTGACGTTACTTGGTGCACTGATTTTTCGAGTGACTGGGGATGCATATGTAGTTCGTGTAAGACACATCGTGTATGCAAATTATTCATTACATTGATGGAGAGAAGATAATGACTGCAATTTGTGAAGTAGAAAATGTAGTTGAAAATTATTATGCTATCATTGGTACGCTGGATCCTGAATATTTAAAGACTCTAGCAACGAAAGATGTAGATACAGCTTTCTAATAGAGATGGAAGTGTTTGAAAATTATCCTGCTTTTACTAGAAATCAATGTGGAGTGTTGTCATATTTGAAGCACGGCTATCCCCGGAATCGTGAAAGGAGATTTAAATCTTCTAATGTTTGTTGACTACAGCGTTGGCAGTAATACCTTGTGACATTATATTCGTAACTATTCAGAGAAGCAAAGTGCTTTCTCTTAAAGCTTAAAGGATATATGTATCTACGTAATAAGAAGGGTACCATGTAAAGGGACAATGAATGTTATTCCCTTCCGTACTCTATTAGGTTCTATAACGGGAGTCGTTTGAGTTATAGAACGAGAGTTATTTTACTTTATTCCGCGCAGTGTTGTACTTTACGTAATACTTTTTAATGAACTCTACTTTCATAGTACTTAACTTAGCTCGGCTACCCCGTAAACGAAAGAGTTTTTCAAAGAAGGTTACTTCAACTAAGGAAAAGTGAACACAGACATTAAGAATAAATTATTACTCGCGGAGAATATAACGAATACTCCAATATCCCTGGGATTAAGAAACACAAAGTAGGGAAACTCAATTGAATCCTAAGGAATTGTTATTAGTAATGAATTTAATTATTAGTAAATCAGATTGGCAATACAGTGTTAGTAATAATTTAAATATTAGTAAATACACTATAATTAATACTTTGCAATATGCATAATCATTAATATTGGTCGAACGTTTAAACATTCAGTAGTATAAAATAAAATTCATTCGGCGTAGAAAATCATTTCAAAGTGCAAGTGTTACTAATTGCATTATATCTCGAGTTTTGTCAATCATAGTTAATAATAATTTATACTGAGCGGTTAGTGCAAATGTTATGAACATTATTTATCATGGTAATATCCACTGGAATGAATATTTTACCAGAAATATCAAGTTTTGTCGAATAATTAGCTGGCTTTCGCAATTGAAATTAACCGTTCATTATCGTCCATTAATCGCGGGAAAGGGAGTTTAACAAGATGATATATTTAAAAAGAAAGTAATGAAAAGTGATAGTGAAAGAAGACATCTAAGGAAGCCTAGGCCAATTTATTTTATTATACCCATGAAGTATTTAAGATCCCATGTAAAATTGCCAAGTAGTCACTGAATCATTAGCTTTGTTTCTCGGTTGCTGGCTGCAATAAAAATGGTCGTAGCGAAGTGCAGTCGGCGCCACCTTCAAGCTGGACTCTTTTTAATAAGACCCAAAATATTTGCCATAACGAGGAGTAGCTTATTCACAGAAGCCATTTCAGAGAACGGTCACAGCAAAATAAAAATCGTGGGTCGCGAGAAACGCGAAAGTAATTAGGCCTCCGTGTCAGCATGCTGGCGGGAATCGAATCGATACTGGGTATTTCGAGGTACGACCGCCAGTCGGTCAACGTGGCCGTTTGCCGCGGGACATCCGAACCGCGGTGTCATTTTGCTATTTTTCCCGCGGCCCCTTTCCGCCTCCTTTCCGTACCACGTGCGCCATATTTTTCTGCGAAATTTGTTCGGGGATTTTGCATCCGATCCCGGGTAAAAGCGGCCCCCCCCCCCCCCCCACGGCGCGCGAATTACCCAGAACGAGCTCCCGTGAAAACATGATCCTGCGACGGCTCATGCATATTCCGTTTCACACGCAAGCTCGCGCGTCACTTTGGAAAATTCGCGTCTGGACAGTCAGAGACCGTGTCCCCGGTCTAACACGTGTTGCACGGTCTTCGAATGACCGAGGGGGTAAGAGGAATCGTAATTCCACCGTATGAAATTTAATGTTGGGTAAGTATCTGGGGGTGAGCTACGATTTTCACCTGTTCTGCTTCGGAGTTTACTGTGCTTCGATGTAGTGAATAATGGTCATTTTTGGGGTGAAATATTCATTTCCAAATATATTTCCTCCGTGATTTTATTATGCGTTTTTGTAGCAGAAATACTTTTGGGTTTTGATTATTTTTTATTTTTTTTTATTAACCTGCTAACTGGTTCATTTATCGAGCATAAGTGTCCCCAGTGCATGTTTAATAATTATTACAGGCGAATTGACTCATTTCGTTCACAGTAAATGCGACGTATAATTTCAGCCATTATTTACGTAGTGAAATTTACGTGGTGAGTCAACTGATCTTATCTAATATACTCTTGTATTTCCTTCAAATCCTTCAATAGGATGCCCTTAACTCTAGTAAGGGATAACTCGCAGTTGCAGCTAATAATAAATGAACTATGAACTACCTATATTAAAATGCTTTATTGAGGGAGAAATATTAGCTTTTTTATTAGTTGAGTAAGGATGAAAGTAGTCTTTGAAATGAAAGCGTTAATCACTGAGGGATAAAATAAGCTTGGTCATCCAAAAGTATTCATCCATTACAGGTAGTCTGTGCATTGCAGAAAATTGCTGTTTTATGCATATCACGTTTGCCTCTTTCAACATCGTTCACTTGAACACGTTGTACACGTTCGTTGGCATAATGTACATGTTTTTTTAAACAGTTTCCTTCCGCTAAACGAGAACGTGCGCTTTGTCGATAACACACCAGTTCGTGGCTGGGTTCTCGCGTCAATAGCAACCCCACGAAGTCTAATAAGGGGTAGATGCAAAATAGCTTTTATAATGCGTTCATCGATTTAATCGGCGCCTTTATTTTTGGAGAGAAAATTAGAAACTTCTGAATGTAGGAAGAGAACCAAATTATAACTCGTTCGTACAGAGGTTAATGATTCTACTTGCATACTAGGGTAAATGTCCCAATTACCGTGCCCTGTACCTTAATAGTGCCTTTATACTTGAAGAAGCCGTACAAAAAAAACTCGCATACGTAAATAAGGAAAGAATTTTTTTTAATTAAGTTAAACTATTAATGTATGTTTAATTTTAAAAATAAATGTTATCGGCGCGTAGGCTCGGTCAATTACATAAAAGTTATTTTGCAATTTTAAGTTCAAATTTCCAACGTTGAAAAATTTTTCAATTTGTCATAACAACTAACGGTTCTCACTATATGTCGCCGTGTAGACCATACTTGGTTTTACCCTCTGGTGTTCATGCCTGCTGTTGGCTGTTTACCTCAGTCACCCGCCAACCGACTCATGTTTCGCACGTCGAATACGTTGCGGAGTTTATAAAAGTGAACGCAGTTTTCGTTTTAAATTATTATTTCCTTGATAATGGTCTCAATTATGACCGAAACGTTGGAAATTTGAACTTAAAATTGCAAAATAACTTTTATGTAATTGACCGAGCCTACGCGCCGATAACATTTATTTTTAAAATTAAACATTACTTCGGTCGAAATTCGGAATCATTTTATTAATGTATGTGTTACAAACGAGTAGGTTGCATTTTTGCACAATTAAAGCTTCTTTAAGTATAAAGGGACGGTAATAGGGGCAGGGCACGGTAATTGGCACATCTACCCTAATAACTAAAAGAAAGAATATTTTTCTGTCAATTCAATCTAGATTTATACATTAACGTCTTCATTATTGTCATGAATTTAATCTCATAGAAAATTATAAAGCACAGATCCAATTCATTGTAGACTATTTACAGGTGCGTCGCAGCTATCATTTTAAATAATACATTGCACGAAACAAGCTGTGTAATGCCCACTTTAAAAATGGAAGGCGCGCGTAGCCTCGACTAGACAAAAGCAATGAACAGCCCGACATGACCAATACACTCCTGAAACTTGCATAGACTTCCAGAAGTTCCTCAGTCATTTTCCATGTCACGTTCCGCGCATATATCCGTGCAGAGGGCGTTTCCTCGCGCCCAAAGTTGGGGCACGTTAAATGCATTCTTAGTAGAAGACTGTCAAGAGCTTCTTCGCGCTACCCTCTCATCGACAGTGTATTAAAAAAGAGTCTATTCGAATTAGCAGACAATTTTAACGAACTGTCTTTTCACACGAGACACTTGCATGGCTTACGACTGATGTTTCACTTAAGGTTAAGGGGACATTCTCGTCAAATCGCACAAAAAATAGGTGATCTTTAGGATTTTTTTTTAAAAAGTATACAACTTGCAGGAAAAAACTTTATGGCCTTTATTCATTCGTTACTTATATACCGTTACGAAGTTTGCCTTATAACTTTTAATGAATATTCCTCAGATACTATACTATAGATATATGTAACAAAAATCGATTTTCTGAAAAATTTTAGTGAGGATGTCCGCTTAACAAAAATAGTGCCAGTTTAGAAAAGTTAGAAAATGGTGGGAAATATATAAATATATGCAAGATATCTGCTACCAGTTAGGAAAGTGTGAAAAGACATTTAGTCTAAATACATCTGTTCATAATGGATTAACTGTGAAAAATCAGTACTTCATGGTTATTTGAAGCAGTTAAGGGGGAGTAGATGGCTCGTTTAGATATGGCAATGGATCCTCGAGTCGATTAGTTTAATTACTTGTTGGGGGAGTTGTTGAGTAGATTTGAATAGACAGCCTTCTCCGCGAGAAGGTGAAGATGAGGGAAGTGAATGACGGTGTATATTTGAATGTCGAAGCGGAAACGGAAGAGATGCAGGTGCTATGGCGGGACTGATGTGTTTTACGGGATTTCAGTGCAACAGATGTACGGATCGAACGGAGCGAGCGCAGGCCTGCCGGTGGGCATGACCACGCTGAAGGGCTCGATGGGCACCTTGGGACCCCTGGGGAACTACGGCTCGGGCCTCGGGCCGGGGGTAACGGGAGCCACGACCCTCCCGCGGCCGGGAAACTGGCTGCGCCCTGCGGGCCTCAGGCACGGGCACAGCGCGGCCCGGGTCCGCCTCTACTGCCAGGCAAAGTGAGGAGCCACGGTTCCGATAGGTAACTATCTATTTAGCACTAATCTCTAAACTAATCTTTCTCCACTGATCTCCGTTATACTGGATACTGCGTAGGGCTGTTGCCTTTATGAGAACGTCAATTAAATTGAATTTATTGAAAGACAAATATTTGGCTCACGTTTATGTGGAATTCCCGAACTCAGCTACAAGTAGAATGATAAAGTATAAATGTTCCACAATGATTTAAGGTTCATGAGTACTCAGCCTACGTCAAATTAGAAATTGCATAACATTATACTACTATTGAATTGAAAAACAAACGGATCCTAGGCGTGTAAGAATGTGGGGGCTGCCATGTTTGAGAATAAATCATGTTTGAGAAGAAGTATTGTGCTTTACATAGATATAGTATCGTCCTAATGAAATTTGTGATTGAAGAAATGATTGATTGAGTTGATCAGGTCTTTCGGAACTTCTCAGAGCTTTCTGTATTGTCTATTAAATATATAGTGTGGCGAGTCGCCCAGTTCACACGGTTGGCAGTTGTCTGATTAATAGTTTTACAATTTACATACAATATTTTGTGAATATGCTCTAGACTCTAGGGCCCAGCCACGTTATGGGATCTCATCAAAATCAAATATTGTAGAGAAGTTCACAAAACAGACTCCAATCACGAGAGGTTTTAATTAAAGTACACGATTATTGAAAAAGAGGTGGTCCTAATAAATTTCCAGTTTTTTCTCCCCTTTTTGAGCTCGTAGCCCCAGTAACCTAGCTTGCTGTCTAGAGAACAATGTTCCTTTAATTTCAAAGTTAAATTCTTTCCTTCTAATTTAGTCCGCTCGTAATCTCAGATGTAAATTCCTTCTTCTAATCTAGGAATCCCCTAATCTAGAGGATAAATTCTTCTGCTTAATTTAGCCTGCTCCTAATTTCGGTGGTGAACTCTTTTCATCTAAGATGAAATAGCAAATATGGGGAGACGTTCAGGTTTTATGTAAATGGGGCCAGTTCGTTTTAGGGGTGTCTGTTGTAGGTTGATTCAATGGGCATATTGTTTGCCACCTGACGGTTGGAAGAAATTATTATTTACAAATAGAGACGCAGATATATTTCGATCGGTTTTTATAATATAAAAATTTCATGCATAAAATTGGGATAGTTAGGGACATAAGAACTAATAGACAGCAAACCAAAGTCTTCTAAAAGCCTTAATTAAAAGTGTACAAAATAAAGTGAAACAAAATATAAAGGTAACGGAGAACAGTGAAACTCTATTTAAATATTCAAATATAGAAATTGAAATTAAATCCAAAATCGTTAGAGATGGATTTAATTATCTGTAAATGGGAAAGCGTTACGAAATTTATTTATTACAATTTTGTCTAATTAAATCTTTCTTGCACGTGGAATAATTAATTAAAACCCACATCTGCAGCTATTTTATAATATTAATACATCCTGGCAGCATCAGTGCTCCGAAAGTATTTCTAGAAATATTTCCGCTTTCCAAATAAATCTCATCGTTAAATTGATTAATGGTGGAAGTATTTAGCTTCTCGAATGAATTCTGAAAATTTAAACAGGTTTTTCGCGAAGAAGCGAAAGACCTCCTATCATTTTATTATTGTCCTTTTTCGATGTATTAACCTATCTGTATCGAATTTTGGTAAAAATAACGCAATTAAAAACTCTGTTCGTAGCGACATCTCCTCCAGCCAAAAGGATGAATGGTTTGTGTAGGTAAGTCAATGAAAACAATCATGAGAACGTTTTTTTTTACTAATTGAACTCCCGTTGCCAGCAATGTAAAAAAACACACACACAATGCAATTTATGCTACCTTTCCAATTTTCTATTCGCCTGACCACCAAATACATACGTGTCAAACCAATCACGCGGATAACACGAAAGAAAATACACAAAAGTAACACCACAAACATGACACCTACAATTAGATCTATTTCTACAAATATTTACAATCGTCTCCACAATCACTTAACACCTACCTCACTAAAATTCACATCATTATCAGTTTCGACAAGACTCTATTCACGTAAAGGCTTCTGTTGCTCACCACTGACATTTCAGAAATACTCATTAACACGTTGCGTCCGGCACCAAAAATAGTTGACCTTCGCCTAAATACAAGAAACAGCTGCACCATGGTGAAAAACGTTGCAAATTTGTAACGACATGCACACACTGATGAACACGTTCGTACTGAATGCGTATGCAAAAGGACAATTCGGTACCTGAAAAATTCTTCTTTACCTTCCACATTTATTGAGACCGGGCCCAAGAGTTCCATGACGTGACCGTACACGTCACCCGTACGCAACGTGTTAACCCGGCCTTGATAAGGTGGGGTCTCACATTCCCAAAAATTTTTAAATGGAGTATAACTTTTTAACAACGCGTGGCACATGTTTCATTAGCTAAGTATTTTTGGGTAATAAAAATTGAATTTGATGTATCTGCGTTTTTATTCGGTAAAATTTCACGCCACTACATAATCTGGTATTAATTAAAGATATGGATTTCTATAATACACTAAATTATTTGCGGGGTCGGTGGGACCCCACCTTACTACTCTTGTTACATTTCCACACCTTACCAACGCCGGGTTAACTATGACAGTGTACTGTTAATCAATACACCTGAACTATTAGGACCAATTCACACAAGACACCTCTGTGCGCCACTAGCACATCCAAAACATTCACTTGGTAAAAGCAGGATTACTTAAAAAAAGATCCAGAGTGTCTAAATCTGTCCAAAGCCACAGAAGTGTCTCGCGTGAAGAGGCCCAACTCTCCACCACTCGCACACTTAAGGGGACCTTCCGGTCTAAAAGTCGATTTTTTTTTATTTCATTTTTCGAATGTTCAACCTTTTAGGAATACGTGTTTAAAAGGATTTGTTGAAATTCGTAAAATTCCAGAAGTTATAGGCATTTGAGTAGCGGCAAATGCATGGGCAACAACCGGGCACTCGGCGCTCACGTAAACCTTTAAACGCGTTTTTCTCGAAACAGTGTTCTCAAAACGGTGGGACCTGTATCTCCAAAAGTTATTATCCGATTCGACTGAACCTTTTTTTGTTTTGAAGAATATACTTCTGGCTAGGGGGGGGGGGGGCTAGAAAAATTACAAAAAATTGAAAATTTATAATTTTCAAAGGCGTTGAAAGGACGAAAAGTGCAGGGAAAAGTGATTTCAAACTTCATGTGTCGTTATTTTCTAAAAAAAAGGTCATTTTTTTAATTTTTTCTAGTTCCCGCCCCCCCCCCCCTAGCCAGAAGTATAATCTTCAAAATAAAATAAGTTTCAGTCGAATCGGATAATAACTTTTGGAGATACAGGTCCCACCGATTTGGATCAATTTTTTGACGCCTTGACTTTAACGACTCCCCAGGGCCGTCTGCAATAATTAATTATAAAACAAAAAATATATTTCTATAACTTAAGACATCCTTAATACAATGCAAAAAGTCTTAATTAATTCCTAAAAATCACCTATTTTTTTGGGCTCTAGACCGGAAGGTCCCCTTAATAAAAATCCAAACCACAGAACGACAAAAGAACGCACCCACCTCAAATCCTCACCACCACTTCATCTCCGATAAGCTAATTTCCAAACAAGTTCCCCACGGATTCCTTTTCCCCCGCACGCGCCTGCACGTCAATCGCGAAAATCCGCCCCGCTTCGAAACGCCTGCAAGTTGATTAAACCCCGTCGAGAACGCGCGGTCCATTGGCAGCGGGAAGTAGAGCCCCTTGAAGGCAGCACACGTCGGCAGCAAAGCGGGGGCAGGCCGCAATTGACCGTGTTCGTTATTGCGTTTGACAGAGGCAGGCCTGGACCAGAGCCCGCAGGGTGAATCGGAGCGGTGGTGCCCTCACCGCCCCCTCCCTCCCCCCAGGGGACGTAACGACGCGATGCGTCGCTCCGTTCCTATTGACATCGGTCGCGTGTTACCCGGCGAACATCTTTGCGCGCGTACGCAGCGCGCGAGACGCAATCCCCCAGCCACCCTTCTCACCTCCACGGAACGGACCGACCAGCTAGGAGAGCCAGGGGAGAACCTGCGCGAGACCGGCAACGGATCGACGGCGAACGGGACGCACCAGTCCCGAAACGGACCATCAGCCATCGGGCCTCATCGGCGATCATCGAACGGCGTGTCTGTCGCGTAGAGGGGTTGGAAGAAACGCGGCGAGGTGGTAGAAACAGTGGGGGGATGATATTGGTAGCGTGCTAGGTCGAGATTCGAGGGCCCAGGAACGGCATTTGGGCCCCAGCGCGGTAACAGCCGGGGGACACCGAGATAATCGGCCGTTTCGAGTAGTCAAGTATCCACAACCCTGCGGTGAGCGACGGAGGGCACACTTGGGGACTCGTACACTCGAAAGTGTCCCTTCTCGCTCACCAACGGTGTGGGCCCTAAGTCCGTTAGTGTATCTCCGCGCTGTATATACCTCGTATGATATTTCTTCCTCCCTCCGTGGGTCGTGAAACATTTCCCAGAGACTTTGCCCAGCTGGGCTCGCCCGCTCGGGCTTCCCCTAATCTTCGGGTGTCCCGCGCCCTTAAAATTCGATTCGAGGCTCGCTCGGGGGATGGAACGGGCGCGGGCAGACGGTGGATGGACCGGGGTGCGGGTGGCGTTGACGTGATGCGAGGCGCGGACACGTGATCCGACGGATAATTGGACAAAATTTCGTTGCACCGAGAATATATATTCGTGTGTGAGTGTGTCGAGTGGATGAGAGAGAGAGAGAGAGAGAGAGAGAGTGCTGACTGCTTGAAGGGGGAAAGGAGTCATCGGTGCACGCGCGGCGCGGGGAACGAGCAGAGATTCCATTTCGTGCTTGCACGTGTGCGTAATGATTTTTTTCCCTCCTGTTGCGTAATCGAGTCACGTGAACCCGGTGGTGGTTCCTCGGCGCGGATTCTGTGAAACGATGATAACGATTTTCTGGGCACGCAGCTCTGGGATGGGGATGACGGGGGTGTTGTAATTGAAACGACGGTGAGCGATCGATTCCTCGTTTCAATTGATGACTTGGAAGAGTTTGGAAGATTAAGCTGGGTCTTTGAAATGTTTTATAGAATTCAAGTGTGCTTTGGTTATCGTTGGGGGATGAAAACTTGCTGCAGAGATTCGTAGTTTGAAGATTGTGGGTGTGCTTCCTGAAGTAAAGCTGCCGGTCAATCAGTTTCCTACAATGTCAGATTTTGTTTGATCAGACTTTCACGGTTAAAGGTGTCATTTAATATTTTACAAAATAGCACCCCTGGGATGTTACACGGTTCAAGCTATCCTCGTGAAGTCCTTCAAAACATGCAAATTATATAAAATTCTCGTCCTTTCAACCTGAATGAAATTCTAAGGAGTATCAAAAATTCCGTCAGGGCCAAATCAAAACGCAAGTGTTTCTCAATTCAGAAATCCCCACATTTCTCTAAAACTGTAAAGATCGCACACCGCTACGAAGGAAAAGCAAGCTTCCTGTTTCCTTACAATATTTTCCACCCACCCGCTCCTGCGCGTTTCCGAACGAGCACGCCGCACCCACACCTGGAGCTTAATCATTAAACTACCACATCGGTCTGAGGAGCGCCCTAATGCGGGAGTCGCGTGTTCCCCCCGAGTGACACGAGGCGCGGGGAGGCGCGACTTCGAAATCGAAGTTCGCCGCGTGCACACGGAAAACTGGTGAATTACATCGGTAATATTGATCGAGGAAAGGGTGAAGCGTTTCGCAGAAAATCGTTACCGCGTGACACGCGTGTGGATGCGGGTGCAGTACGTGTATACGTGGTCTGGCGCGAAGGTGTGCGTGAGCAAATTGCGTTGACGCGTGGCTGTCGCAGAACGAGGAATCGCAAGCGGAGGCCGACGTTCGAATTATTATAGCGGGCTGCGGACGCGAGCAGAGAGAGAGAGAGAGAGAGAGAGAGAGAGAGAGTGAGAGAGAGTGAGAGAGAGAGAGAGAAATTGATAAAATCCTGTACGCTGGCGTTTCACTCCAGCGACGCAACAAAAAGAAGCAAAAACAGCCGACGACTGAAAAACGATCACAAGGTTCATTGTTCACTAGTATCCAACACGATCTACATATCACAACGGTCATCATCATTATCGTCGCTGGTGGCTCTACCGCGATCGCTTTATTGGTCCCGCGGATATCGATGGATCTAACGATGTTTGCCCAGTTCCTACAATATTTTATCTCGCCCGTAGATAAATATATCGATGACACGAGTGTCGCGAAATGTTCGCAACAAGACTGTTAGCACGTCCTGTGTATCGTGGTAAATGGTGGATGGCGAAGAGGCGAGAGCCGAGGGGCGAGTATTTCGGAAGTATCGATGGGTATTGCGACATATTTTGTTTAATGACAAGCACACAGTGTGCTTATCATTCGGTACACGTCCTTATTTGCGTATTGGCACTTCGAGGGGTAAGCATGAGATAAGAAACATGTGGTGTGTAAATGAGGGATGCTCAGGGTTTGCTTTTGAATTAGGAGGAATTACAGGAAGTGGTAGCAAAGACGTGCATTCGATACATATCTACCGTTTCAGGATAAGAATGTTCAATTAGAATTTGGATGAAGTTTGAAGGTATCAATTTAATGAAGTTCGATGGAAATCGGAGGGACATTAAATCTAAAGGCAGTCAGAAGGTACAGGGTGGTTTTTTAGTTGCATATCAATTTTAATGGAGTAAAATGACAGAAAATGAGGAAGATTGTGTGCTGCACGTAAAATGTTGTGAGTAGGTATACCGGGCAATAGTGAGGCCTCTACTGCGCATGCCCGAACAAAAGATGGAGAACGTTCGACTCTCACGTTCACCGGCTCTGAAATGTACTGATTGGTCAGCTCTTGCCACATGACAATTATGATAATTATTTATACCATCACGCGAGTGGTTCACGTTGTCAGGAAATTGATATTGCATATATCTAAAAATCATTTGATGTTCGGAGGGAAGTTAATTTAACGTACTCTTGCTACGCAAATTGCGCGCTCTAGATCGAATAGGGGAAGCTTCTTCCGCGTGAATGTTTAACATGACAATCGCCACATCGACTGACACCTTCTTTTATACACGAACAACTCAGCATTAAATTTCGAACAATTTAGAATTCCACGTTGAATAATTCCTGACACTTTAAGTTATTGCACAAGTGTAAATTAATCGCACAAGGTTTTATACAAGCCTCAATAATTGGGGAAGAAGACGTATCCTTTAAAAATTCAGAGAACGTTCTAGAAGTTCCACTGGCAATGCCAATCTCTCGTTGGATACAAAACGTAACTCTATCGTATTTTTTAAAACATTTTTAAGCTGTACGAGTCACAATGAAATCCTTACACTGCCTTCTACGGGGACAATAAATAATATTCATCGTAAGGACACGTCAGAATTCGAAAGGCAAGGAACGCAGCGTGTCCTTTCCATCAACACACATTTTCTCCCCTTCTGGTTTTGTCTTTTTTCTTTTGACAGAACGCAGTGGAGTGAAACGCAAGCATCGAAAATCGTACTGTACATGTAACATATTTGTATTTACTACTAGCCGTTCAGCTTTGTGCCGTCTCCATAGATTACAAATACGATAAAAAGCATATATATATATAAATAAATATATATATATAGTTATAGAAATTGTAGCTACAAGAGAAAGATGGTGAAAAAGGTTAAAATGCAGGGAGTGCCAGTGCGTGTAGTATGCGTGTGTGCAGTGAGTGCATAAGGAGCAACAGAAAGTTTTTAACTAACGACTTTAGCACGCGATCCATATCACAAGAAATAAAGAAATCACCGATCAATGTGATTACCTGTTTGTGTTTGCTAGCGATCGATAACGTTGATCGACAGGGAATCGATTGAATTATTTAGTGGAAACGAGACGTTCGTCAGTCCCGTCTGCAAGACTGAGAATTTTGAACAATAAATGGGACAGGATTATGCCAGTGTAAAAGTAGTGTCGATACTTAAGTATCCACTTCATTCGAACAATATTCCTTTCAACCCCCCAGATTGTATTTTCATTGCAATGTATTTTCTTGACACTTACAGTAGTGGTCAAAAGGAAGTTTGACATTCATATTTTTATATACACGCATAAATAAACGTAACGGTTAAATTGCATTTCTGTTACTGTTCGCGCTTTAAGCTTTCTTTTCACCATTAGAGCACACCTGTGCCACTGATCGCGAAGATATCCCAGTTTTATACTAATCAGAGGTACTCGATACAGTGCGAAAGTGTTCGACGAACAACGAAACTCGATTGAACACTTTGAGTGGCGCGAGCTTTCGAAAAATCACCATCGAAGTCGATCATGCCTGACTGCTAGAAAACGTGCGCACGTCCCTCGGCGCGATAACACGTCGGCGCCAGTCAAAGTGTTATCGAATCAATGTTCCCCTTCATTGCGATCCGCTCGACTTGCCCTGAATTGTTGAGTTCCTAGAGAACCAATCCGAGGCTCGGTTCAACACGCGGCATAATCCTGACAGACCATGTTGATGAACAGAAAGCACGGAGAAAGTAGTCTCTGTTTCTGGTTGCCAGATGGGCCACCTTCGGCCCGAAACTTAGCTACTTTTTCGATGTGTGCTTAACGAGGCGCCGTTCGTTGGAAATTGCGGTGTCGATTGCTAGGAGAGAAGGAGAGTTAGCCAGGGAGGTGTGCGCGATCGTGAGAGAGAAAAGGGACGACAGTCGAGGAGGGCGCGAGTGTGGAGTGAAGGGGATGAAGAGGAGAGCGTGGAGGACGGAGTAAGGGAAGAATGTGTGTCGAGCAGAATGACGTGAATGGGTGAATCTGCAGCCCATTGTGGCCGAGATTAGGCGAACGGATTAGGTAAGAAATTCCGATTATTTGGACACACGGAAGCTAGCTAAACTGCCATGGTGGAGACGACGTAGAGAAATGGACGTGTGTGACATTAGTCGAAAGTTAGCCACTTCCTTAATGGATCTCTTAAGCCGTTGAGTTTGCACCGTTGCGGTGGAATTTATTGTAATAATTAAGAGTCTGATGCGACCAGTATATGATTAGTTAGAATTTTAATGTTCGTAGAAGTGAATTACTGTATAACGAGTCCTGATTCGAGTCTGGCCTCTTTGGATCGTTTTAGAGAACTATAAGAGAATTAAAGAGATCAGAATATATTTGTTTGCAATGCAATATAATTCGTCTGATTGTGAGTAATTAAGATTTATTTATTAGAGTGGAAATAACTGTTTAAAGCAAGATTGATAATAAGGTTTTTTGTGTTTCTATTTGTGAAAGGAGTCGCACCGTTTCGTTTATTCTAATTATGACTTGAAAGTCTCATAATCGATGATTGTATATAATATCAAACTGTAAAAGGATTCATTAAGGAAGTGGTATAGGTGCATGATGTAAAGGGGTAACTTTTCAGTCCGTGCTTTGAACAAGGGGTGACATTCGACATCATTTCTTGACCTCCCCTTTCGAAGGGAAAAAAAACATTAAAGTTAATCGCGCTCTATATCGTTTTATCGAAACTTAATAGGTGGAAAAATTTTGTCGCGGGCTCAAAGAATGAGATAGTTTTTCCAAATTGAAGAACCTTATCTTGAATTCTTTAATTGAGCTTCGAGCATTCGGATGCTCATTTTGTAAGTGTCGCAGAGGTCTCAATTATACGAATTCTCAGCGAAGAGAATTTCAATATTTTGTGGTGGAACGTGACTAATGAAGATAGATTCTGCATTAACGTAGAAATGATTTGTATTTTGAGATTAATCTCCAAGTCTGGAAAGCCTGACGAATTATCGTCAGATGAATTGTGCGCTAAAAGTAATTTTATTCTATTATCTGTATACCATTCGCCCATTTATTAAGGGAAACTCTGATATTCAGGAAATATTAACAATTCGACTTTATTGTGAATTCGACTTTGGGAACTTTGTGATGCTCGTCCGAATGTATCTTCAAATTAGAGTAGAACCATTTTCTCGCATACTCTGCGCTTGCTTTTGCTCGTTATGTGATAGCTTCGATTCTGATTGTTCATTTGGGGTCGAATTAGACAAATGGAAACGCAATGACAATCGTATTTAAATATTTTTACCATAAACATAACTAAATTTTAAATAACCAATTAAGAAATTCAATTTTGTATAATGACCATTGATCTTTCTAAAAGTAGTGGAAAATTAAAACACTACCTTCTAACTTCGTTTTAAATACGTTTGCATACGAGTATCTGTGAAGAACTATAAAAATGAAATTTACTTCGGCATCAGGTATTTCATAATGTTAAATAAATAATCCTAAATTGGAATAAATATACTCAAGTGGAAGATACAAAGTTAGAAAAGTCCAAGCACTCTTCAAGAATACAAATTTCTTTATTCGAGCAATTAGAAACAATACATTCTGCAATATACTTTCTTTCCTTTGAAAATAACCTTCATCCTAATGTAAAATAAATTTACAAACATTCATTTTGGCGCTTTAACGATACGTTTGCATTCGTCTAAGAACGACATCCAGATGAAAGCGTAGAAAAGACTGTGCGAGGCGTGTATAAGGAATATCTAATACTAGTGAAATTTCTAAACTATCAGAGGGAAGGTACCGTTAAAAGTCTCTAGGATAAATTGTTTTCTGCGAATTTAGGTAACTTGTTATCGTCTAATAATCTAACGTGTCCTAGGCTATTCGAGAGGTAACATAAATTGGAGCGATGTCGACTTTCAAACTCTGTCGATGGCTCCTAGTAGATCGTTTATTGTTTTCCAACAGAAGTGCAGAGGAATGCGATCGTTTCCATGTGACGTAGAAAATAATGTGGTCGTAAACGATGAAATTCCCAGCCTGTGGCTCGCTTCCTCATCGACGCGAAACCATCCGCAAAATTTCTTTCACAGTCCGAATAGAGGATTCGATGCTAAACGGCATCGACGACTACGTCGCGTTTAAAATACGCGCCACAGGAAGTGCGCCGCACGCAGGAAATCAGAGTCAAATGACAATTTATTGACAGGACCAAATGTCGTATCGCTTTAAATTGGCATCCTCGATCTTTCCCATCGATTTCAGTGTGCAAATGAATCGTTCGTGGCGGGTGCTCGTTTGTACAAGATTTGATTTCTTAACCCAGTGAAATGAAAGTCGTGATTCCAATGGGTTGTGTCCGAAGCTGCGGTTGGTAAAGAAGATTTCTGTAAGCTTTCGCACCGTGGATATAGTCGGAAATGTGTGTATCGATCGACGGTTAGACTGAAATTTTCATAGAAATCGGGCTTGCGCACGATAGATTTCGTTAGGATTGATTTCGACGAGGCGCGCACGGTATCGATTGTATCGATCGTGGCCAGCCGCTCCTCAAAGGAGCGGAGGCGGCAAATTCGAACGCTGTCGAGGTGCTGCACTCGGCTATCACTTAAACAATGTTGGAATTAATTAACGCTTAGGGTATCGTCGCGCGTATCGAAGTCCTCGTTCGAAGCTCGTAATAGAAATTAGAGAGGACCGTACGAAGAGAGCGTTCGAGTTGTGGGTTACAAAAGATATTTTCTAGATCGTTTGAAGCCCCCCCTAGCTGTACGCGCGAGGGTGTTTGGAAGATTTTAAATAAATGTAATTTCACCGAGCATGTCGAGCCGAAACGAAAGCATCGACTCGGGTGTGAACGTATATTATTGGTATCGATAAAAGGAGATTACCCTGCGTTTCGCGGGCCGATGGTAGCTCCCGCAATTAGTTGCTCACCTGTGTGCAATGATAGCTCGCGGTTCCTTCTGCGGGCGTTTACAGTAGAAGGATTACGGCTGTCGTACAAGACGGACGGCTCCGTCGTCATTCGCTCCGCTAGGATCGTTCGTTGGGTCACTGGCGGATCGTGCGCGTGATTCAACGAACGATGCCAGCGGGGCGGTGGAGCAAAGGGAGTAACTAACCGAGTCGGGGTAGCGTTTAACATTTATTTCTTTAAGGGGAAAATAAGCGGACAATAATAATCCATGTTTGTGAACGACCTTTGTTGCGCAACAAGGGAAGCATTATCAGAAACTATCACCATCTATCGTTACGAAGCATCGCCATTACTCTGATAGGATCGAGATCACGGGCATACTCCCATCGGAAACGTCGTCATACCCATCAATCGTCATTCTCCTCATCCTCAACCAAATTCATCCTTCAGCGAAGCGAATGTGTCAAGCTCGAGCGACTTATCGAGCGTCGGCGGACCTGATTTAACGTACACCCGTGAAGCAGATACATTCCCGGACATGTTTCGCTGGGCACAGTTCATCCGGCACCTCCACCAACGTAACCGAAAATCTCGTCTTCGAACGTTTTTCCCTCCCCCTCCTATAAAGTTGATTCGCGCGAGCAGACTTCTAGTTTTATTCAGAGGCTCTACGACACCCGAGTGTTCGACTCTGACCAAAGCTGAGGGACTCTGCGCTTCGGAGGCGCTGTCATTCGTTGATCGTTCGTACCTGGTCGTATACAGCATCGTCATATCGTCATCGCAAAGCAGCATCGACCATCGCAGGCGTCATTTCTACGCGTGTATCGCGATATTCTGAACATTTGTACTTAGAACTGGTTGCTCCATGCTCGGGGCTGAGCGGGCGCGCGATGGGTGCACAGCGAATTTCTTGTAGCTCGATAAGCTGAGGCGCGAATGAACGGATAGCGAAATAGCGGAGTGACAACGTTGGTAAGCAACGAGACGAGCCTCCTCAGCTCAAGAAATTCGTGAATTTCTTCTGTATTCGCTATGTGCTCGTCGCGCCCGCGACGTCGAACAGTGCGGAGCACGACCTAATAATAAGTAACGGGAAACAATACAATAATTTTTCATACTGTTTTTACTTTTTACTACTATGATTACGTGCGACTGTGTAATGTTGTTCTTATCGTCTACTGTATATTGGCAGACGTCTGAGACTACACGCGTATTGTACACGTTACGCTCTAACGTATTGAACAGTTTGTATCTAAAGTGTGTCTGGTTTAAATCGATCCACGCGCTTGCTTTGAAATTCTTCAGGATGTTGATAATATTTGAGATGAGAGTTAAATGGACTTGAAAGGGACCACGATGTGCTGCCAATAGTGTTTCTGTAGATGAAGGTGTGGAGGAATATAGAAATCACCTTTGCTTTTGCGTTGCGTTAGTCACTGCAGATTTTTATTCTGCAAAAAGTATTGGAATGTTCGCGTCGAGAAGCCTAAAGTTTACGAGATATTTAATTTCGCAATATTGAAATTGAAATTTAAAATATCTCCCAATCTAATGGGTTTTCAACACAAATATGTTGAATGATGAAGCTATATAAATACTGCATTCAGAGATATGTTGCTCCACCTTAAAAAATCGAAGATGATCTTATCTCCTCTACACCTCGAAGCTGCAAAAAATGCCCACTGCTAAATTATATTCACGCCCTTTGAAACCTTTCAACTTTCGTCTGAAATATTCATCGATGTCACCAAAAACTTCAAACACGTTCACTTGAATCGGTTTAAATGGGACACCCTGCACAGCCGTTGCAGAGGATTCGCTCCGTTTACAATTGTACCACTACGCGCGAGGGGTAGCTAATTTTCGTCTCCAAGCATATGTGTGTACGTGTGCCTGTATGCGTGCCCGTATGTGTACTACGCGCCATTTCGTGGGATTTCGAATCGAAGGAGAGATAAACACTGATCATTGTGTACAGGGCGTTGCGAGCGATGAACGCAGAGAGAGTGGACGAGGCATATTATTTCCCGATTGAGAGAGAAACGGCGGCAAACAGACTCCAGGCAGATTTCCTTTCGCGACCTGGCCGGGCATGGAATGGAGGCTGGGAGCGACGCGAGCAAAAGATCCTTAAAGATCGGTGAAAAAATAAATGGGATTGAATGATTTCCGAATCAGATAGTCAATAATATAATATTCGCTGAGAAAGCCATCCTGTTATCATTCACTTCAGGAAATAGATTCAAATTTCATTCAAATTTCAATGGTTTTTATTTTGTCTTTCTGGCTGAGAATCTTGGTCACCAAAACTTGTGCACAGTTTCTTCGTACACAAGTTTAGTGCTAAATTCTTTCAATGTTATTCCTTGCTCGTGTTTATCCAGAGGGATAATTCATATCAAATTTGGAGCTGTTTTTTATGATATTGGGTTCCGTGGCTTTCGCTTCAGTCGTGGTGGTACTTCTAAATGAAAGTTTGAAGTTCATACGCTGCTGTAAGTGTGACATTCTTCGTCACAAAAACGGGACTGAATTAAGTACAGTATTAAACTCATTTAGTGTCGTTTCTTGTTCACCAGATCTCACATATCTTGGAGCAACATTCGAGAGACACGCATATCGATTAAAATTGAAAATTCTATGCAGTCTCCATGACTTGTCCTGCTCACGAGGATCAGAAGTCGCTCCTCTGCAAAACGGTTCCATGAGATTCCCAGAATCACGGCGCGAAAGAAATTCGTGTCGCGTTCTTCGACAAAGCCGGAGGTGGCCATTCTGCATCGCGTAAAACTGCTTTCAGTGTAAATTCACATAGGCTAGATTTCGATTCTCCTCCTGTGGCGTTCAGTTGGTAGGCGTCATGCCGAAGTGCGGCGCGTTTGGAAACTCAACTAAATAGCGTAACGTGTCGACGATGGCGTAACTCGGTACACATGGGCTTTCACCCTTTGGGTGCTACAGAAGCATACATGCGTTTGTTCGGCGCGTGCGGGGAACGCCTATGGGCGTTCGGGGACTATGGTTAAGAGATGCGACCAGAGAAGACCCGCACGCGGCGTACGCCGAGCGATCAAATTCTCAGCATTCAAAGGGTTAACCGGGATCAGAAGCTTGTGCCCCTCAATGCTCTTTTTCGAGGTTCCAGGAACCTTCCAACTGAATCAAGGGCCAACAGCAAACCCTTCAGTTGCGCCATCGCGCGTCCAAGGGGCTAGAGTGCTAAGGGGTACACACAGATTTTTATCGTCTTCTAGAAACCTTCGATCGTTGATTCAAATCGATTTACATATCTTTCCGAGCTCCGCTTACATATCAAAACGATATTTCGTCGAATGTATCGCGTTCGTACAAACTAGAGGTAATGCCGTGGACGCCGTGAACCTTCGGGCACAGAGACAAAAGGCGAAACCGAATAACAAAATTGGGATCCCGCCGCGACAGCGCGGAGAGCGCGCGAAACGGAAACGCGACAGTTTGTTAATTAAAAGGCATATCGAGTATTCTGGTTGACATCGTGATGGGGTGGTGACACCACTGCCGAAACGGAACCGCCTGTGTTTCAGCCGCGAGTCGAGAAGGAGCAGGCGCTGTGCCGCGGGGAACGTTGCCCGTTGCTTCGGAGCTCGCGTGTGTCGCGTGTCACAGGAGTTAGAGGTAGACCACCTAGCCGCGGCGGAGTGGTGGGACTCTCGCGTTTTCGTGCTGCTTCCGTCAGGTACGCAATCTCGAGTGCCGATCGAGGGACAAGGGGAATCCTCTCCGCGACTATGTGCTTGGCGAGGGGCTGCGAGAGCTCGCCGGTCTTATCGCGAAGCTCGGCGCGACACCGTTCTGATAAGGAGGCACGGGAACATAGGGTGGACGTGTCCGTGCGTTTCACTTTAAATGCGAAGCAATAGGCGGCTCCTTGGTGCGCGTGATCACGGTCGGAATTTTCGTCGGGGCGAGTCGATAGTAATAGTGATTATTGTATAACGATAGTAGTACTACGTGTCAGACCGATCGCGCGACCAAGCAGCCGGGGGCGATCACAAGAGCGAACTGGAGACATTGAGCCGCTTGGTAACTTCAATGCTAAATGGAAACGAAAACGAAACCAAGAAAGAACACTAATTATACCCATAAATATCCTATATACCTAAAACCAAAAAAAAAAAAAAAGATAACCAAAGCATTGTAACCTTCTAGAGGCAAAGATGAAATAGAGAAGTACCTAATCTTGTATGGTTTAGTTCGACCACTGATTTGTCCGTGTGTGTTCGTTATTGAAATATGTTTCTTTAGTAAAAAAATGCTTAAAAATCTACGCCTGGTTGTTCATTACGTTCCCTCGCCTCTTAAATGTAGGAAACAGGGTAAATCCTGGTGGTTTTCACATTTGTCAATTTAATATTTCATGTTGCGTGAATTTAAAGTAGCTCCTTATGCTTGTTTGGACGACGAGATTGTAAATTCGAGTTATTTCGAATTCAGGTAAGAGTTATATAGGGTGACTGTACCTAATATCGCCAGGCAAAAGTTAAATCGCTGTCGATTGAATAATAATTGATATTTTTCCATGCAGTTCGTTTCAAAGTAAAGAGAAATTATTCATCTTTCATGTAGCATATGTTAGAATCGTTGAAACCTACAAATTGTTAATTAGGACTCAAAAAACGTAAGGCATGCAAAAATCGGATCCTGAAAAAAGTGTACCTAATATCGCCTACTCAAGAAATATTGATTAATTCATGTATATATGAGTTTTTAAAGTCATTTTCACATGTGCTTTTATTATTTCTTGCTCTATAAATGTCTTTTTATCCATCTTCGATTTCATTTTTATTAGAATAATATAGAAAATTGAAAATATAGATTTTTAAAATATTTTATTTTTTACGTTCCGATGTACATATTGGACAAATAAATTTTATTTCGGTTGTTCCGCACATTTCATGACCTCACCTGTAACAAGCATTACATCGAAACCATTGTTCTCCGGTAGGCGGTATTGAGAACACGCATACTGCTAAAAGAAAAACGCTATTTTCATTACGAAAAATATTTGAATCGATTTCATTTCTTAAGTACATCATTAATTAGGTATTTCTAGTAGATATTCTTGCATTCACAGATTTATTAGACTTACCTTCTCCGAATGTGACGTAAAATTGTGATAGTCCAATAAATTTTTACACTATTAAGATTCTCTAAAATCCTTCCCTTTCTGTAATTGTTGAGCACATGATGCTGCAATTATAGTATGTCTCCCTACATATGTTTAGGTACTAATTCAGTGCATAACCGATAAATTTTAGAGCTTACTTTAAGAGATATGTATAGCGAGTGGCGATATTAGGAACACTGGCGATATTAGGTACAGTCACCCTAATATATATAATTTATATTTGACTCGTCGTCGAGATTTAAAGACGGGGAGATGTACCTACGTCAATTTCTTTCAGTTTTTCTGTGGTTTTGTGAAATATCTTCAACCATAGCGAGTACATTTATTTCCTTCGAAGTGTCTGCAAACTCGTGGCATAGTTCTTTAATACAAAATTGTGTAACTCGCTAAAAGATAAGTTTAATGTTACTTATATCGCGGAAATAGTAAATAAAAATGATTTGAAATAGATGCGTGCTGTACGCGCAGGAAACTAAATTAATTATAACTTTTAAAACGTAGTAAAATCACACGCTAACTTTATTTTATCTAACATAAACTTGATCTAAAAAAAGGACGGTCAAAACTCGATATTGTAATACCTTTAGACTAAAATGGTAATAGTAGTAACACAAATTAATACCCCTGTTTCTTTTAACATATTAAGGGATCTCCTTACCTTGACGGACGAAAAATGATGCGAAATTTGGGAATTTTTTAAAACAAAACCATTAACCGGTTAACTGGCACGGTCCTTTTCACTATTCGGGCCCAAACTGGTACCATCGAATAATTAAGTGAATCACACAAAATTTGGTATACAGGGGTTTTTTGAGTCGCTGAACCGATTCCGGAGGTAATTTTTTTCATCTGACACCCCCAACCCCTAAAAAAATAGAATTTAGGGGTGAGTTTGTCAATTCTTTACTAAACCTTTTTTTATTTGTGAAGGTTTCTTGTCTATAATTCGATTGCAGCAGTTACTTTTTTCAATGCCACCCCCAACCCCTGAAAAATAAAGGTTTAGGGGTTTAATTTTTTAGTTTTTTTATTTTCTACGAAAAAGTTTCGAATAATTTTATACCTGAATTCTTCATCCATAAATTCCACCGCAAGTGCTTTTTTTTGATCTGCGATCCCAAAAACCCCTATATACAATTTTTCTATATCCCGATAGTATTTCAATATTTGGCGGCCATTTTGGTTCGCCATTTTGAGTCTGCCATATTGAATTTTACAATTCCAATGCCAAATTCAGATTCAGCGACCCCAAAAACCCCTATATACAATTTTTCTATATCCCGATAGTATTTTAATATTTGGCGGCCATTTTGTTTCGCCATTTTGAGTCTGCTATATTGAAATTTAAAATTCCAATGCTAAATTCAGATTCAGCGACCCCAAAAACCCCTATATACAATTTTTCTATATCCCGATAGTATTTTAATATTTGTCAGCCAATTTGGTTCGGCCATTTTGAGTCTGCCATATTGAATTTTACAATTCCGATGCGAAATTCAGGTTCAGCGACCCCAAAAACCATTACATACCAAGTTTCATTCAAATCGATTGAAAAACAAAAAGGTTATTCCATTTCATCATATATGATACATTGCCAGAATTGGCCAGATTTTTGTTTGATCATATATGATACATTGCCAGTTAACCGGTTAAATATATTTACTTCCAGCTTTGTGGCTTCATTTGTCAATCTTTAGAGAATATGAAAATAAAGTTGTATGCAAAAATAGTGGTTATATCCGGAGTTAGTGCTTCAAATAGAGCGCCTTACAAAAATCATATGCGCATTGTTAGCATAAAATCAGCCGCTGTAGTTGTCTGGAATAGAAAATTTAAAATTTTGTGTAATCTATATGAGCGTGGCTATCGCCTGAACTAGATTAAATGACAAATACTGAAAATTAAAAAAAAAAATGGCAGCGGCTAAAACAGACATCGATTTCTGCAAAAAATTCGCTGGTTTTTTAAGTCACAAACGTCTAATTTTGCAAAAACCGACTTAGTTTTAGTACCATCTAGAATGAGACATCTACTGAAGATCTATGTCAAGTTTGAAGTAAATCAGGTGATTGGTTTTTGAGATATCATGCTAACCAATTCGAAAAGCATCGTTTTGAGAAAAACGCGTTTAAAGTTTTAGGTACCGTCTTCTTTAATTAAATGTTTTTTAAAATTTTGCCCAAATATGTACAAATATAATCCTAAAGTTTTCAATTAATATAATTTGAGGGTTTCTCTTTAAAAAATCCCAAATATTGCGCTCCTTTTCAAGCCATCGAGGTAGAAAGCTCCCTTAAAAGCTACATAAGCTATTTACATCAAGAGCGCGTCAAGATAAATGCGTTTTATTGTTGGCCCTGCAATAGTCCACTTCGGGCCTGGAATCGCCAAAAGAGCAAAAGCGGAATAAAATTTCCGCAAATCTATCCAGGAACGATCCAAATTAAAAACACGCTCGTTCGCAAAGACTAAACATCCTTAAATAAAACGACCCTCCACATACCCGACATAAGTCTCCACATTTAAGTCATCCGCCTCCATCCCATCGCGAATTTCTCCCACTATGCTTTTATATCCCTGTCAACAAAACAGGATCCATCTCCATAAAGCCGCCAAAATGAAGATTAACAGGACACCGAGGCGTTAAAAATGCAAATACAGCGAGGGAGAGCTGAGGGGAGGCTAATCTCGGTCAGTCGTAAAATCCGTAGTACCGGGCAAGCTCGCCCCGGCTACCTGGTCCGAGGGGATAATCAGCCGAGAGAAATTTCGTGGAAATTAAGATCGGCCGATCGGTCACGTACATGCGTCAGGTAGCCCTTCCTACCTGTCACAAGCTTAGGGTGGCGCGGGAGAGAGAGAGAGAGAGAGAGAGAGAGAGAGAGAGAGAGAGAGGCGACCTCATGGGGTGAGCGGCGGTGGGGGGGTTGACAAAGAGCGCTACTAGGTGGTGGCTGGCCACGGGATCAGTTGGCTCGCGGCGCTCATACCGTTCGTATTCCATTTTACGCGTCCCGGCTCCTCCTTCGGTACGGTCTCGTGGCTCGCGCGGGGACCAGTTTTCGGTGGGTGGCGTCCGAAACGGGCAGCACACGCGCGCACCGGAGGCAGAAAACAGAATCTGCGCCGTGACCATCCGCGCTCGCTAGAAAAGGACAGGTCTCTAAAACCGGCGCGAAGGTCTCTAAAACCCCTTTGTCGCACGCAGCAACAAGTGAAGGGCGGCGCGCGGAACAACCGTGCGGGATATTCGAAGCTCTGTAATCGCGGAGCGTAGCCGCGAATTATGTCGGGCGAGGGGTGAACGTATACCGCGGCTCTTTTCGACAGGATCAAGTGAATAGTTCGGCTCGTCGAACGGTGCTGGTCGGTTTCGTTTGACTTTTTAAACGGAGCCACGGTCGCCGCGGTGGTCCATCTGGGCGGTCCCTTGGCTCGGCTGAGCGCGCACGCGTAAAGCCGCACCGTCGCGCGTCCCCGACGAACGTTCCAGCGCGGTGAACGGCGCGAAAATGAATCCGCACGGTGTTCGAGCGAGTGGACCGCGAGTGATGGTGGCGGCGTGACGAGAAATGACATCGACGTCGATGGGAAGAGAAGATACGGGGATAACAGTGCGAGCCAGCGATCCGCGGCGATCCTACGGGCGAATAGGGAGCAGGCCGTGAGACGTCGCGCCGAACGATCGCCCCGCGCCGATCCGGGGGACTGCACAGTCGCGAAATTCGATTTCCCGCTGATTTATGGTTCGCGTGTGCGTGAATGGTTGCCTTTGTTCCAACGATATCGCGAATCGCGGATATTCTCGTGAATCATGGCCGTCCAAGTGCTCCAGCCGACGATGTCGACGATGCCCCGACGCCTCCTCCTCGTGCTCTTGCTGGCACTCTGGTATCCGAACGACGCGCACGCTGCCCGCGGATTTAGGCACAACATCAAGCACGGTGAGCCCTACTGCTTCTGCGTTTTTATCGTGTAGTCGAGCTGGGTGATGACTAGGGCTGGGAATTATTCGAAGGTTTATTAGGAATAGGGGTTGAGTACAGAATTGAATGAATTTTTGAGTTCGTGATTAAAATAGATTATACATAGACGAGTAACGATTATAAATGATTGATATGAATCGATGTATTGTTTTAATAGATTCTCTTTAAGTTCATGAACGAAGAGGATATTTATGTTGTTATTGGTTAGTCTTCATTGGAAATAAAAATTATGCGACTATTTCATTCGTGTTTATACAATTTATTTATATAATAGGGTAAATCCGGGAGATGCGGTCGACCTAATATAAAATGGCTATTAAAACTAATATAGATATTACTTATTTTATCAGAACAAACCTAATATGTTCAGAATTTTATGCTGATTCAGAAAAACTGGTCGATATTTGCTTTCAGACAATATTTACTATAAATCGGGTTGAAAACCGAAGTCATGACATCTGACCACCTCTCCCGAGGTGCCGGGAGAAATGGTTTTCGTCGTTGGCAGAGACCACTCACATAATTATTCATGGAAAATTAACAAAGGATAAAGCAAAATTATTTATGAGTGAATACAACTACGGATTCATTGATATTTAATTTGTTTACGCTAAACAAGTAAAGAACACATCAAAGAAAAAGTGAATTACCTACTGGCGATTAGCAAGGCAAATGAATACAAAAGTGACTAAATAAACTAAATAAACAAAAATAATAATAAAATAATAATAAAAAATAAAAAATAAACAAAAATAATAAAAAAATCATAACTCGACCATCTCACCTTTCTGCAGCGAGACATGGTCTTCTCGTTAGCTTTGAGAGGAAGAGTTAATATGGCCAAATACTTTCGCTGCATTGTCTCTCAATATCTCTACTATCTTATTATTCCAAAAATTAAAGGAAAATAAACTTAGAAGTATATTTTAAATACGATTCTGTACAACCGCTGTTTGACAAAAGAGGTTAAATGTAACATCAATTTACCTTTTATAGCCTATAAATCCAGAAAAACACAGAAGGAAGCGAAATAATGCTATTCATTCAACTATTTGACTTCTAGAGAAGTAATTGGTCTGCACTGTAATGCATTTTTACATATAGACTCTGAAATATAGCGACACGACCAACTCTCCGGCCCGACCGCGTCTCCCGGATTTACCCTATGTTTCGTAATTATTCGATAGGGAATCTAGTTTTATTTAATTTGAATAGTTTTAGGGTTAGTATTTTACGACGTGCGTTACGAAAAGTAGCACGTTTCAATTTTCTTACGAAAAGTAGCACGTTTGCCTTCGTTCTCACGAAAACTATCACGTTCCGGTTTCGCTGCGAAAACTAGCACGTTTGAGCGGTTTGCCACGAAAAATAGCATGTTTCGTCTTTGGCTGCGAAAACTAGCACGTTTGAGCGGTTTGCCACGAAAACTATCACGTTTCGGTTTTCGCTACGAAAACTAGCACGTTTGAGCGGTTTGCCACGAAAAATAACATGTTTCGTCTTTCGCTGCGGAAACTAGCACGTTAGAGCGGTTTGCCACGAAAAGTAGCATGTTCGCGTTTACTCCGCGTTCGCAATTCCCCCACCCTCCCTTACTTAAATTATGTAGATTAAAATTTTCATATGTGTTGTCTTTTGGAGATTAGATGGAATTGTTATTTATTAAACAATATTTTCTACAGATGAATTCTTTTAAACTGCCCACGCGCTGAAACGCGATAGTTTCTGCAGTCTGCAGTATAATCCCAAACGTGCTATTATTCGTGGCGAAACAGTATAACGTGCTAGTTTTCGTCGCAACAGTACGAAATGTGCTATTCTTCGTGGCGAGGCAGTCAAATGTGTTAGTCTTCGCGGCAGAAGACCAAACGTGCTAATATTCGTCAGAAACGATGGAACGTGCTTCTTTTCGTGGCAAACCAAGACGTGCTAAGGTAAATGTCCCTATTTCTGCTCATGTCCCCATTTCTGCTCATTTCGTATTTTTCTTATTATTATAAGCGTTACGCTTGTACTATAGTTGCAACAAAATAATTCCAAATTATTTGAACATTTACACGAGTGTTGCACGAGGTTGGGGCTAATCAAAGTGCAGCATAAGCAACGAAAAACTTTTAAAACGTGAGACTCATGATTTTTCGATCGTGTTCTAGTTGGCTGTGCTAAGGAACAGGGTCACTATTGGTATTCGATAATTGGGCAGAAAATAGTTTTTGCAGTAAAAGTTCTTATTTAATAACAAAAACAAATACCGTATTGTGCTCTGGATTTAGATTTTTTTACTATTTTTAATTTTTTTAAGTAGAAAACAGGTGAGTAGGTTTAGGGTCAAGTGAATCACCGTCATGTCCGCATTTCTACTCACCAAAATTTTAGTAACATAACCTCACAATTCAATGTATGCTGTAACCTCTATTTCTATTCGAAGGCATTTTACTTTTTGTCTATCATTATTTTATGCTTTACTGTTGTGTTATAAAACCTCTCCATAGAAGATGTAACTTACTTTAACCTGAAAAGGCAACATATTATGTGAGCAGAAATTGGTACAAATGGTGAGTAGAAATACGTACATCGCTATTTTTCGTGAGCAGAAATGTGGACATTTATTGCATTGTATTTAATTACAAATTACTAATAGTTAAACATCTTGAAATATATTTCTTAAATAGTTTTCGAATTGGTTGATTTATGATTAAAGAATTAATCAATTACACTGCAACTATTGATCACAAACAAATCTTTTACACCTTCTTTATGACGAGTAACCTCTTAAATGAGCAGAAATTGGGACATTCACCTTACTGTTCGTAAGAAAATTGAAACGTGCTACTTTTCGTAACGCACGTCGTTTAGATATAGTCACTCACACATTTGTTCACCTAAGTGTGGTCCTATCTTTCCTATTAAAATTCAGGATCGCCTGCTGTAATTCTGATTTCTAAATTACGAGTGTTAAAATTTGTTATGCTTCTGAGTTTACATGAGCGCACTTGAGAGCTACTGTATTTAAATGCAAAGTTGCTTTATGAACGATTGAAAGAAATAAGAAACTTGTCATCAGCCGCCATCCCCGACAGTGCCATGTAAAAATGCCCCCGGGTCTCGCGATACTCATCTAAGCAAGTAAAACGGTCGTAATTATCATATGTCTTAATACTGATTCTTATTGAGATATGAAAGGTCCTCCGTGTTGCCCCTACAGTGATCCCCTTCTATTTCAATGCAAATTCCACCTACTTATGGAAAAGAAATGCGTAGTCTTTCGAAAGTATCGTAGCGAATACATCGTGTACATTGTCAGTCGGTAATAAATATACCGAAATCATTAGCTGACCAGGCAGTCAAAACCAAGAGGATTCGTATCTGGAGATCCCATCTGCACATTCTGGACCTACATTCATTAAAGATTTTCTACCTCTTTACGCAACCACCGAATTCTAAAAATTTCCAAATCCCCTTTTTTCCAAAAACAGCCTGTAGAATCTACGGATTTTCCAAGTGCAACTATTTTGCAAACGTTTCATTACACAAACGTTCATCGAGGAACGCACACTCGAAGCGCTATCGTTTATTAAGCGCGTTCTTTGCGATAACGTTGACATTGTTCTCATTCCCCCACAATGGCTGCTTTATTTGTCCACGCGAAGTAGCTTTTTAGGGTATCAGGGGCTTCTTTTCGTCGATACGCGACCCTCCTCGATTTTGCTTCACCTTGCACGTTGCCTTCTTATTACGTTTCTGGCAGATTACGATTTAGACGAGTGCCGCTTCAGAGTTATGGCGCGGAGATTTGCATAACACGCGGGGCATAATGCACATGAGCGAATCGTTGTTTATTTGTTCCCTCGCGGAGGTTATGCAAATTCCCCGGGCGCAATGGCTCTCGAAAAGATCGAGATAGGAGGTTTTTATTACCGCTGCGCGAAATCCGTCCTTCGCGGCGCATCCACGCCCGTTCCTTCGAGTTACGCCGCGATACTTGTCTCGGCACTCGAGCGCACCATTTTTGAGAACCTCTTGGCCAATTTTTTCATTTTCATTCAGCTTATGCTTCACGCCACTTTGTCGTAATCCACTGCAATTTGGTGGGAAGCGAACAGTGATGGGTTGTCGTAGATAGTTTTGGGGATGATGGAAAAAATGGGAGTAGGTAGAGTTGCCCTCGTACTTGAAATTCAAGTTCAGTATATATGTCGAATAATATTTCAAGTAGTTTAAATGTACCAGAGGGGCTGAAAGAAGTTCGACGTGTTTGAAATATTGGAATGATTTAGATCATTTAAATTGATCCATTAAAATTATAACTAAATATACAGAACTTGGATACAAAATCCACAAAATAAAGTTGCAGTAAGGAAAGGTAGTGAACGCAAAGAAATATGAAGCACTTCTAAATCCTCAGATAGATAGATCGTAACATAATCATTTGAATATCACGAAAAGAATTTACGAAATAATAATAATAATAATAATAATATCATTATAAATTGCTCGAAAAATTTAATATTCAATATTTCAACCCTCGATTGTCACATTGGCTCAAAATGACCCACAATTTGACTTAGAAGTAAAATATCTTTGAGGCATCATTGAAAATAGTACTACTATTTAAACATGACGATACTTTAAAGGTTAATAATTTTCTACGATGAACATTCATTCTACAACGTTCACACTTTATCTCAGAATTTTTGGGACTTAATTTAACACCTAATTTGTAAACAACAGTTGATTAAAAATTTGCTTGGGTCGAATCGAGAGTTAAAAAAAATATTAAAAGTGTGTCCGTTTCCTTTCACTCGTATCGAAACACACAACTTTAAAACATGTCCTTCCAACGTTTTCATTTTATTTTCAAAATCACTATTCGAATTAATCGAGCTTCCTCTCATCCCATGGTATTCCGCGTAGCGCGTTGAACGATATAATAACGTCCTCAACCTTGATGGTCTCCTAAGCATCCATAGGGTCGTTCCTATATATAATGTCCCTAATAACTTCCGTGCCCTTCAGCCTTCCTTTTTATTCGATTGAAGCCTTGAACGTCTCGCGTCCGCTCCATCAACATCTGCCCCGTTCGATCGAGACTCCCCCATCGCCCTCTGATCTCAGCGTTCCTTTTCTGAGAGCCAGATTTGAAGGTGGACCCTCGTTTCCCCGCGACGGTATTAATGGCTCGCAAGCGTTACGATTTTTCGCACCGCTAGCTTTGATACGACTGTTCTGCTCCGCGGATGATAGACTGCAATGTGGGCGAGTGTTCGGCGGCTAATTGGAGAGGACTTTAGCTTCGGTTCACACGATTTCAGTTTTATTACTGTTGTCACTAGTTCCGTTAATGGGTCGAATATTTATTTATCTATTTTCAAATAGGGTTTGAAGGCACATAAATCATTTATTAGTCTCATATGGAAATATATATTTGGAGGTGTTTCTCTTTGAAACTCGATTCTTGTGCCATTTTATCTTTTCTCTTAATTATTCGGAGGAATCTTCTGTGAATAATACCCTTGCAAAAATTCTCTATCTTATCGTCGACATTACTGCTTATATAGTAGCACAGAAACGTATAGGTATGCTACTTAGCAGGTATTTCTTCTCGTAGATTAGTTATATTCGTTGAACGATAGAGGGATAAATGCCTCCTGCAAATTATCGCACAACACGTACGACAAATTTCAGCGTCTGTGGGTCCTGTAATTAGAGACGATTCCATCTACATTACCAATATTACTGCTTCCTTCGGATATAAAATGAATACATATACCGTTATCGTGGTTCAAGTCATTTAACAGGATTTCCAATATTGAATCCAAAGGTAAAATGATACAGGTTAAATAACCGTAAAGTAATTAGTTATTTTCTTTAAATACTTCCTTATTCCATCACTCCTTGTCATAGTTTAGATATTGATAAATCGATCGTCAAACGTGCCTGTGGAAAAGATCGTTTTGCTCTGAAGGAGTTTTGCGTATCACGAAACCATCGTACATGTCGATAGAACTGTCTTCCCCATCTTATCATGACGAATCGTACCCTTTTAAGCAGACTGACATCGAGGGGCAGGGAGGCAGACACGTCCTCGGTCCGTTTTCGCCGACGGATGCGCTGGCTGTGTGGTCTTTTAAAATATTGTTGAAAATTCCGACGTATCCCAGCGGCCTCGTAAAATGCGCGCCTGCTCCGAGAATATTAAGTGTCAGGACATTCCGCACCTCCCAGCTCTTTGCTTTATATTTAGCGGCAACCGCATCGAATCAGCGCGGGGTGCAACGCGCCCTTTTCGCGCGGCCCCAACGCGATCAAAAGCATTCTCGATGCCTATCGATTCTTTTCTGTGCCAGTAATAATGGTCACGCGGTCGCAGAGGCGAGGAATGCGTGGGGCATCGGTGACACGGTGTTCTTGAACTTGATCGCGACTGGATGTGGGTTTTTTTTTGCGAGGGATTAGGGAAGTTTGACGTTTCGGTGGCCATTTGGGGGGGTTGTTGCGGGGCTGGAAATTGTTTGGTATTTTTTACTGTTGGGATGAAATTGCCCCTTAAGGTTTTTTTGGTATGTTGCCGGTTAAATTGGGGAGGAATAAACTTGGTAACGAGGGAAATGAAGCTACAGCACTGAAAAGAAGAATATGTTTGGGTTTATACAAGAGATGGGCAGAAAATTATTTGAAATAAAAATTTGGGTACGAAATTTTTATTTCAAATAATTTTTTGCTCATCTCTGGTTGATACTGATGTATATGAAGATAAAATAATACAGCTAAGGACTGGAATGAAGAAAATGTTTAGGTTTATACCGATGTAGAGTAAAGGTGGGTAAAAGTTCGCAGCGGGTAAGAGTTCGCACCATGCGAATTTCATGGTTTGAGTTGTGGCAGTTGCCAATGGTGATTGGCAGTCAATTGTCAATCAAGGTAGAGTCACTAATGTCGAATTTCGTGGCTGTGTTTCGGTTTGTTATCTTACAATGCAGTAAGTACTGAGTAAGTAAGTATTCGTTAGTTCTGATGTAATATTCTCATGTTTGGGAATCAATATTATTCCTATAAATTGATCAGTAAATATTTTAATTAATATGCCGTCTGAAAGAGCTGAAATTCTTCTATTAAAAAGTGCTAATAGAAGTTTTCAATTCTCCTCACAGATAACAGGTTTGATTAAACAATGTAAAAGTAGCTGTGGGGGCAAAAGTTCGCACAATGCAGTGGGGCAAGAGTTCGAATGCGAACTTTTGTCCCAAAATAATTTGACGGGTGTTATATGTTCATTAAACTTATTTTATTTCTAGAGTTTGCTAAATTAGTAACGAACACCGATTAAACCGACTATAAAAAATAAATTTGAAATTAATTATCAATTACAACATGGAAATAAATTTTGAGTTTATGATAGTTGAGCCACGCTGATATCAGCATTTGATTTTTTTTATTAATTTTTAATCCGCAATATTTGTCCAAAATACGTTTTTTATTAAGTTTTTGATTAAAAAATATGACTTTATTTTATTGTCTTATTCATTTATTGTTAGAACTTATGAGGGGGCAACCGGCCGAAAACCAATTAGTGAGATGCTTCAGATCGCTCGAGATAAACATAGAAGCAGGACTTTCAAAAAGAAAAATCGCTGCAGAATTGGGAATAACCGAAGCGTTCTTTTACCCCACATAGCGGGTAAAAGTTCGCATTTGACACTATTTGGAAATATTTATTTTATATAAGTTGTGACAGGTAAATGTACATGAAGTCACTGCCTATCGAATAATAAGGGATAGTAGTTATTTCTCACAAAACGATATGACTATCAGTGTAATACCAAGGATTTTAGAGAAGTCTAAACTTTAAGTGCGCACTCTTGCCCCACATTACTCTATATGAAGTTAAAATAATAAAGCTACGGTTATTTAGAATTTGCAGGGTACATTAACAAGAATTACGTACCTATGTCTATCGGCACCACTGGCCTATCTTAGCAACCCCACTCAGGATATAAATTGTAACATATAATTCTTTCAAATAGAACCGTCTTACATATCCTGCCTTTCACAGTTTAAATTAAACTTCTTTTCACCACCACTGCTCACATCCCATAGAAATCCACCCAAAATAGAACTCTCGAACTGAACCAATCCCCACACTTCATCAGCCCTATCAGCCTCTTCACCTCTGCCCACAGTGTAACTTTAATCGACGCATTTGTCAAGTGCAATTTTATCTTGGTGGCGAATCGACGATCAATATAAACTGCGTCGACCGGTGGGAAATCGTTGCTGTCACGAGCGTTTCCCTCTTCTTCCCGTCCCGCCGAAAAACGTGTTCGAAAGTGGCAGTTTTAATCCCGCGTGCGTGGCCGGCTGGCTATGCGAGCACCTCGTGGAACGATCACTAAGAATAACGCGCGATAATTAACGTTCACCGGGGGTCGCTGGAACGCGATCGATCTCGCGAGCCCCGCGCGCCGATCGGATCTTCGTGATACCGAGATCGAGGCGGCAATCGCCGGCCCGCCCATGTACCGCTTCCTGTTCCTCTAATCGGGCCGATCGTTTCTCTTTACGCCTGATATTAATGCCTGAGAAACGACTGGTGCGAGCCCCTTGCGACTGCATCCCTTTCCGAGTGTTATTATTATTATTGTTGCTGCTTTTACCATTCACGCGCTGGACGTTCGGCGAGCTGGCGAGTATCCGGGAAACGACATTCTTCCACGCGAAATGGGATTACGAGAGGAGGATAGGGTGATTACTATAAAGTAAGATGGGTATTATTAATTTTCCCTTGAAGCAGTGGTGAGTAATGGAGCTCGCGCCAAATTTAGCATTTTCTCGTTTATGCGCCGCGGTTGGGAAATGAGGAAGATGTGGATCGATTAAATGAAGCGAATATATTAAAAGTTTTTTAAGGGACTTTATTGTGGCGGAGCTTTAGGGCTAACGTCCTGCAAGGGGCTTTGCATAGGAGACACTTTTCTGGCTCGTGCGTGTAATTTAAATAGAGGAAGATTGAAAGTGTTTGGATTTGAGTAGTGTTAGTGGGAACGCACAGAAGTGTCTCCTCTGGGAATGTTCTAACGTCATAGGTTTTTTAAGCAGGAGATTAGTATCGGTCCGTGTGACTTGACTGTATAGTAATTTATATATGTACGTAATAGTTTCGTTACCTTTAACCCTCTAACTCCCAGAGTTGCACCGGTGCAACACTCATTTTAAAAGTTTTTATATTTTTATATTTAACTTCTGTTAGCAACCATCCGTAGTTTTCATTATGGTAAAGTAGATTTCAATGTTCTCGGTTTAGAAAATCAAATATTCTCTTCAAAAAACTATTTTGGATTATTATAAAAAATAAAAAACAAATAATAAAAAAAACGCTATTTTTCATTTCAAAATACCAAGATACAACATATGTATCAGTCACAATTTTGAAAAGTAACGATTCAAGGGTCTGGGCGTTAGAGGGTTAAAGAAGTTAAAATATTTAGGATTCCATAAATCGAGGATTTTTGTATGTGTTGTAATATTGAGATTTTGTCAAAAATCGTACTTGGAGAATTTGGCAGGTTATCGTTAATTTAGGATAGTTTAGGATAATAATAATAATTTAATAATAATAATCTATGGTTTAAGTAAAAGGTGATAATATGCTTTTAACTAAGTACATAGTGATTATTACTTCCTATGTTTTAAGAATCCATCTTTTTATTGAACAATGCAGCTTCATCCTAATTTCCTTCCAAATTAGTTGAAAAATATTTAAAAAAGATTTTCTGATAATGCCACGATCATTTTTCTTTCGTTACTTTACCTGCCTTATCAGCTCCGTATTTGAAATAGAATTATTTCATAGTCTCTAAAATTATTTCTGTAGGATTATTTTCAGTCTTTCTACTAAATTTCTTGAACATTAAGTGATTGTCCAAAATCATTCCCTATCGCGATTCCACATTAAGAATCACTAAAGGTAATGCATTCCTTCTCCAGATTGTTTAAAGTATATTTCATCGCTCACTTTATTCCATCAACAACTAAGCAGTTCAGCCAAGACATGTAGATTCTATCATTATTTCTATTTCAATTAGTTAACTGCATCGTGCAAATGCTGTTCTACTTCACATCCAAGTTACAAGTGCGTGCAAATTCGTGTTTTCCAGTGACGAGCGTTTAGCTTAGAAGAACTTTCCGAACGAAGTGCATAATTACGCGCTAACGCGGCCATTATAACGCATTAACGAATGGAAGTGGGTTAATTGTGCGACATAGTGTCGTATATCATCGCGGTTTTCGTCGCCTTATTGCGATCGCATTGTGTAACGCTGCCATTACGACGATCGTAACCAAGCCTATAAATCTCTTATTCGTAATTACCGGTCTAATTACCCGCGGCGGATTATTTGAACACCGTAAAACTGTGATTGAAACGTTCGACGCGTTGCACAAGCATTCCAACTTGGAAGCACATAAATTCCACGCTTAATATCAAAATCCAAATCATACAAATTCATTTTAATTACCTGCATAATCTCCCCGCAATTCATCACCCACTCACAACAGAAAAGCTGCACCGAATAATTTAGAATTCATTTCTAAAATCATTTAAAAAAACATTCCCACCATTTATTAAGTCGATCGATCCAAGCAGTCAGATATTTACTTATATAAGTAATTATTACTGATTATTAATTCTCAGAACATTCTGCGTCCCCCGGCAAAAGGGTTTATCTTAGCCTTTGATTACTAGCATTCCCAAGCATCGTATCAATTCATTTAATTTGTACCTATACGCGTACTTTACACGACTCGTACCGAATTAACGACGCAACTAAATGCTTCTTAACGATCGTCGCGAGTTTAAGAATGATTGGAACGAATTTTAAATGCACTGACTCCTCCGCGAATGCTCTTCGAGGGTAACAGTTTCACTGCGTCGTGCAGATCTCTTCGCAGCTGAAAAGTGGCGCTGGCGAACAAGGAGCATTCACGTCGAACGATTAATTCGCCCTTTCGCCGAAACTAATTAAATTAATGATCCCTCTGCGAGCACCGGCTGGACGTTTAGATAGCGGCCAGTAGCCCTTCGCGTCTTGATTGCTGACCGATGCACAGTAGGAGCGCGACTTTTTATCTTAATTATGCCCGTACAAACGCCCCTATTATCTCGGCTCGTGCTGTAAGATATTAACGTTTCCTGATATTGGTCTTCGCGAGAAGACTCGTTCGTCTTCGCAGTCACCACTCGTTGATAGCGCTCTCTCCAATCAGTGCACATACGGGGTGATTTATTACTCGTGGTACTGCGAAAATATAAATGAAAAATGTAGAATAATATTTTTTGTTATAGGGTTCGGTAAGTTCTGGAACAAAGTCACTTTGAAAATTCTTCGACTTCGTGTGCATTTAGTAGGGAAAGTGTGGAATTTGTTTTTGAAATTGAGATTGTTGAAAATTGAGCCTTTTTGGGACCAAAGTTACTGTATAATTTTGAGTCTCTTTTATGCAGGATTTATGGTAGGCACAGTGGTCCCCGGATTATCGAGAAAGATTCGGGTCTGGGGATTCTCCATAAACCGGGGCAGGGGAAGTAGTTTGCGCCTAATAAACTGACCCTTGTCAGGACCCTCGCCCGAACCTTTCGACAAGGAGAGTGAACGACGTAAACCGAGAGTGAGTGAAATGCCGCACCCGCGGGAGACCCTCGCACAGTGGTCCGACGCATAGAGGAGAAAGTGGAAAAAACTCGTAACTTCAGCATTTCTCAATATTTTTTAATTATTTTTGTTTCATGTTCTGCCTCAATGTAATTTTGTCCAATAGAAAAGTTGTAGAGAATGAAAATATGCGTTTTTTTTTTAAATTTTTTTTTTAAATTTTTTTTTGAATTTTTTAATTTACTTTTTAACTTACAATATTCGTTTTTTGAACGGATTTTGTACTTGTACAATGTTTAGACAAATTTGTCGAAACAAAGTACGTAAAATGATAGTTTTAATTCTTCAATAAACATTTTGTATACGGTACAGACGGTGATGGACGGTGAAAATTTTCAATGGGAATTGTACCTCAAAATATGTACTTTTAAACCTTTCAAGTGTTGTTGCGGAGGTAGACGGAGGTACTTGAAAAAAATGGTGATTTCTAAAACACCTCGGTATTCTTTGAGATATTGTTATATTCTGACAACAGTTTCAATTCTGCATCTTTTTGTCCTACACTATGTAAAAATGAGTAATAAAACTACTCCGGAAAAAACAGGTCCACTTAGTGATATGTAGAAATTTTGGCCATACTTCTTTAGTGCGAGTTTTTCCGCACTTGTAATCGGGTTTAGAGGCTAAGTGACAGGAAATGACCAATACATAACCGATACGAAAACATACCTAAAAAAACAATACGAAATTGTGACATGATTTTTTTAGGTTTTTTCCGCCTTTAAACCACTGTGCCTCGGTCTACGGCGAATTGAGATTCAGTATTGAATATGAAAATTTTCATATTACTGATTACACTTTGATGGGAGTACTACCAATGGATTGGGGAGTTTATGTCGACGAAAATGAGTCCAAACACGAAACAATTCGGTCAATTTTTTATTATGATAACACAATTAGATTCCAGTTCCCCGGTTTAAGGGAAAAGCACGCTTCTGGTGATTAACTCACAATTATCTAACGAGGGGAGGCCGCGAATGGGACGAGCGATTTTTTAACGAAACCGGGCAGAAAATGTTGAGGCCGATGTGTATAAACAAATTCCAGAATATTAGCTGTGAATGGCCGGCCATTTTTATAAAAAATTATGAACAGTAAAATTATGAAGTCGTCGAATCGATTTTATACTTCATTAAATGGTAGATCTTGATGAAAGGAATACAAAAGTCTTATGTGTTATTGTCATAGTATCAATAATTTAACCAGAAAATGCAATTTTTGATTCGACGACTTCATAATTTTACTGTTTAAAGCCATTTTTTATAAAAATGGCCGGCCATTCACAGCTAATATTCTGGATTTTGTTTATACACATCGGCCTCAACATTTTCTGCCCGGTTTCGTTAAAAAATCGCTCGTCCCATTCGCGGCCTCCCCTCGTAAGTAATTTGCCAATTCTTGTAGTATTTGCAGCTTCGATTGGAAGATTGTCCGTCATATGTGTCTTTACTTTATATGGTACAATTCTTTTATTGGTCTGTTATGACTTTATGACTGGGATAAGCGTTATGAGGAGCACGCGGAATTTTCCCCCGCGTCATGCGAATGGTCTGTTCCGTACCTACCTGTGACCGTCTATTATGTGTAAATGATCACCTTAGTTCAAATAACAGAATATACACGATACTATTTCAATAAAAATCAAAACAATTTCAACTCAAAGGAACTGGTTACTGCCAAATCCAATAGGTACTAAACATCCAGGCAATTTCTCCTGAAGGCTGCATTTAAGCAATCTTCAGGAAACACTTTACAATTTGGTGAAGTCGTTGATATTCTCCATTTAAATTCTCTCCTGCATTATTACATAGTGTGTAATGTAGTGACATTCACTAAAAATGGACCGAATTTCTCCATATTTGAACTCATTTTCATTGGGAAATCCTAAAAAATCCATTGGTAATACTTTCATGAACTTTTATCAAAAACATGAACATTTTATTTTTCTCTACTGCGTATTTTACCTAGCCCAGCGATTTTATTGCTCTCGGCAGTCAACGGGCGGTCTACCTGGGACCGAAGGCCCTCGCTCGCACCGAGGAAGCAAAACTGTGGGGTGGATAGGTCTTTCCCGATGATCCGGGGAAAAAAACTTGTCAATAATCCGGGGACCACTGTAACTGTAATTTTACAATATTTACTGCTGCATTTTGAAACTTCTTAGCTAGGTGCACGTGTGCTTAATGGCATTCAGAGTCAGTTTTATAGAGTGTTAAGAGAAGTGCACCTTTAAACAATTTTCCCCAAATATACCAGTAATTATCAAACCTTCGAAGCTGAGATTTTTCTAAACACAGATTCAATTTTATCCGATTACATGTCTAGTGGCACAAAGATATGCCCAGACTTACCTTCAAATAACTTTTTCGAAATATGCTCGTAATCACTAGACTTCGAAGACTAAATTTTCCTAACAAAAAAATATTCAATTCCATCTCGTCACATATTCAGTGACCCAAAGATATCCTCTCCCAAAAGACATTTTTCTTACAGAAAGAACCATTCCTGTAAGCTTCCTCCCTTTCACAACCCGCAAAACGGCGTCGACGTTTAAATCCTTCCAAGTTCGCCCTTGCCCAACAAGCAAACCGCTTAAATATGTATTCCAGAAGGTCGCCAGTCCCTAGTCGCGGTAACAGTCCCTTGCTTTTACTCGCGGTATGATATAAAGAATTACTCGCGGCGTATCTAACAACGATTAAAATATTCCCCGCATAAAGCACCGACTCTCGTGTAGCTAGTATTTTTGCCGAGCCGCGGGCAAGCAAATCACCGCTAGCCGCTCGAAATAATTTCATTCTCGTTCTGCGTGCCTGTTGTTTTGCTCTTGCTCGAATGCCGCTCGCGCGGGCCATGCAAAGTAACACTGTCGGCGTGTACGTGCGTGCTCGGAGTACTCGTGGCTCGAGGGAGGCTCCACCAGGCCCTTCCTTGGGGTACTTAAGGGAATGCGAGTCTTGACCGTGGCAAGGGCGATCGCCTTGAACCCCGACCCCTGGACCCTCGAACGTCCCGATCAAATCCAGTACGCTTCTTGCACGAAAGATAGAAGATGTGGTGTTTGTCGAAACGTCTCTTCGTTGCCGCCATTCTTAACTATGCAACAAAAGGAAAAGGGAAATGTGTTGAGCGAAACGTAGGGTGTTTTAGAAATGTGCATGAGAAGTTGGGATCCATTTTCACCTATAATTTTTTGTAGAATTAGGTTTTGAGCTTCTTGTGATCAAAAATTTGTAGTTTTTTTTAAAGTAGCGATAGTCATAAGTAAGGCCCTACGTCCGCGAGGCCGAGTTGCGCATTATTCGAATAAAAAATTATTCGTTATTCTCGAATAACTTCATTTTATTCGAAATTTTTATTCGAAGATTATTCTTTTCTAGAATAATTAGAATAATTTCTAAGATTTCTTGGAATTCTAATTTCTGAATAATGAAAATGAATTTTACTCAGAATGAGTGGTACTGCTTAGAGTTTCTTACTAGAAATTTTAGTGTAACTCGTTCAGTAAAGACGTTGTAGGTTCGGGTTGTAAGAAAGTAGGAAAAAGGTTTGTGGTTGCGGACTTAGTATTTGCGCAAACTGCCGTCACGTCTAGCAGTAGTGTTTATACAGTGGCGATTCCGCCATCGCATCGTGTACACGCAACTGTTCTTTGATCATTATTTGCACGAGCACGCGGAACGTTATAGCTGCCGTGTTACTTGCTTTGCTGAGAAACAATTGAAATATTTCCGAGAACAACGTTGGGTACTCTTGGTTTTACGCGGGGAAATTCTTTTCGCTTGGATTGTCGAAGAAATTCTTAAACTTGTCCCAGCTCGTGTCATTGTGTTTCATTATTTACAGCTATGGTTAAAGGAAAATTGGAAATCTGGATAGTAAGAAGAATGCCATTTCTAAGAAGAAGAAACTGTATCTTTATAATTTAGATGGCATAAAGGATTTAGTACTTAGGATTCATGTTATTTCTACACATACGTGTACATTAATTTTACTTTTTGTTAATTTTGTGGCGGGGATTAGAAGCCTATTACTCTTTATTTTCTTTTATTTGGCTACAACAAGTGAGCGATGCATTTGAAACGTTAGATTCCTAATTGTAGATTATTTTATTAATTTCGAATTTCGAATTCGAGGGAGTAAAATTTTAAATTACTATCCATTTAGGCAGACGTCGGATTTCAAGTGTTTGCAACGCATGTACGGAAGTTGTAAACAGAGAGACGTTAAATACATAAGGGTTTCGAACTGTAAACTTACAGAACACACCACTGTCCTCTAAATATACGACACACGCACTGTATACATAAACACCAGCGGATTCCTCCATAAGAAGACAAATATTAAACTTCCTTTTCAAGGGAGACCCAAGGGTAGACAACGCCGACGATGCAAATAGAACTGTCATTAACTGCTCCATTTAAGACGATGCTAAGAATTAAGACTTTTAAAATTGTAAAATTCAAGTATCCATGCTGTACCATATATTTCGACAAAACCTATCAAAATCACACATCAAGTAGTTGCTACAATAATAATGCAATACACGTTCCCTGAGCTCGAAGGACCTTAAATACTAGTCACTAAAAATTACTGCCTCAAAGACGAAAAGTACCACTTACAAGTTTTATTATTCATCTGAAAGAATTTGTATTACATGGTACAAGGGAAATATTAAAGTCTTGTTTCATTTTTATCACTTAAATATTGCAAAATATGCCATTAGAGTAAATTACGAGATTCGCGAATCTCAGATCTTTAGGACGAAGCACTACTCACAACAACAACGTTAGAATCAACAGAAACGCATAGTCCGAAACGAAGCGTGGCTGCTCGTACCATTAATATCAACGTTTCACGAGAAGAACAAGTTCCAGAGACAGGGCTTGACGAAATTGCTTTTCGATACTATCGGCCACGGAATCACGTTCATTATGAGCGCAGCAAGGGCGTGCCCACGCTTATGATGAAATAAATGGCCGGTCGAGACCATGTAGTTTCCTGATCGAACGTTTCCTTTTTGCCCATTTAAATATTCGCGAATCGAACACGTGCGAATCTTCGACTCACTGCTCGATCTATCTCCGATACAAGCTCCCATAACTTCAGTAGGATTTCACAAAACAATATTCGCCAAATCTCCCATAATTATTAATATTCTTTCGCAATAGAAATTAACGAAACTTCATCTTAATCATTCATTCACTAAATGAATCCTTAACTGGTGAACGCGAAGATACAAAATAACTAATTGTAGTTTTATATTCTTTACACAATAAGATTCAATTCGCATCACTTGTATTAATAGATTTACTGAAAAGGAAAGTTTCGATAGAGAAATCAACATTTTCTCGTGTAAATTGAAATCCATAAAAAGCTTAAAAAAGTACAAAAATTAAGCCAAGTATATGAAATCAAATAAATCACAAAAAATAGAAGATAATAATAATTACAAAATAAGAAAAAGATGTGAAATCAAAATGAGCTGCAAGTACATAAAGGTGCTTTCCCGCAGCGTGCAAATTCGACACTGTGTAACGCAATGTAAGACTCGGTGCTTTCCAACTGCGCTTATCAAAATTTTCTCGTGTAAATTGAAATAAAAATTGGGGTGTGTCAGACCCCGCTTCACTAGTTCGGTAACAAACGTTCAAATATCCTGCACCAGGTGACTGACCTTAATAGTAAACCGTGAAAATGGAGAAGGGTCGGCGACAGTGATTGTCTCGATTCCTTTCGTCCCTTTTGTTCTCGCTGAGATTTTATTACAGCGTCGAGAAAGGCGACGTGCAGTTGAGGGTCGCGATGTCTGTTAACTCGCGGCTCTTGTGTTCGCGTCGCGTGTAACTTGTAAATACTTGTTACCTGGTCCAAGTAGACGAAAGGGCCTTTTTTTTTATTTCATCTGTGATTTCACGACGATTCCACGAACATTTCCACTCGCGCGGAATATGTTTCCTTCTCTACGCTCGGTCATAATCTTTTTACTTTAATCTCATTCACGTGGGAGTTATTTATGAGCTATTGACGACTCGTTAAAAGGCACAGTGTGCATCGTACGATGATAAAAGACATCAGACATATTTCAACATACACTAAATAACGCGAGATGAGCCACAGTGGTGAGAATTAAAGGGGGAATGATTTTATTTTCATCTGAGAGTTATCGGTTGCTTAATTAATTATTCAAATTGCTGCGATATTAAGACGCGCGAGTCGTGCCAATGAATCATCGTCGGTGATATTTAAAAATTGCAAAGTATCGTGCTTGGATGCTAATATTTAATTCCTACATTTCTAGATTTTCACTATTTTTACCAGTTTTTACGATTTTTTTTAATAAATAGCATTGATAATTACATGTATATTTAAAAAGTCTCACAATATCCTCATTTTGCAAAAAACTAAACTTCTTCTTTCTTCTTCTTGCTTGATCTTTTTTAGGAACTATTAATATTCTTAATTTGCAAAAATCAGGCGTGTAAAGTACCATTCGAGGAATATGAGGCGCAATATGTTTCAAAGGTGCTGTTACTAGAAAAAATTGCTATAAGATTGGAAATACAATGCACGATGGTGGCAATCCGATAAAAAGAGAAAGTGGCGTTACATAACAATACTGTATGATATGTTAAACGAGATAAGATATGTTTAGACACGACCAACAATTGCACGAAGCTCATAACTTGGAAAAATAGCTTACTGCACGATAAGCGAATAATAGAGAGAGGACCTGTCGTGGGTATCATTGACATCTGTTATTAATTTCATGGAATTAAGCGTCACATCTGCTATACACAAGTGTTTGTGAATCCTATTCCCCAATTACAGAGTGTTTAATATTTTCAAAAATCCAGTATCTAAAAAATATTAAATTTACTAAATACATACACAGTAGCTACTTTTTTTTTACAAACTTAATTCCTTAATTTCATTCAAGTATATCGAACAAATTTTTATTATAATTACATTGTGATCTTAACGTTTCCGATTTCCTTGGATACTTATCTCCACCGAAGCAGTGTAAAATAAATTCTGGTGTTATTTTGTTTCGTGCCTAAATGATTCATGAGATTCGTCATCAGTGGCAGGGTTCGTGGTACCGTAATCCTTCTTTAAGTTGGTGGTCGTAACATCTTCATTTTTCTCGATCCACAGTGCAGTCGACTAATGGGTTTCATCTCGCGGTTTCATTGTTCGTTGCAAAGCAAAGAGGGCTTTAAACGTGCGTGTAATTTCGCATCTACATACCTAACCCCTCTATAATAACTTCTTTGAAGGAGGATGGTATAACATCTTTTTAAAATTAAATAGCAAGCTTCAGTAACTAACGCAACTTTTGAAATTTGTCAAGTGTTTACGTACAGCATTGAAACATACGTAGGGGAAGCCCGGGCAAAGCGAATGCCCTGGGCAAAGCGGATAGTCTCTTTTTTGACTTTGTTATTAAAGATGGACGCACGAGTCTTTCCTGATCGAGAAAGCGACCGGTTGTCCATGCCATGACAACACAATAAACTACGTGATTGCTGTTGTGCGTCGTTTGTGAAGAATAAACCAAAATTGTGCGTTTTCTTACATATTTCGCTCAGGTGTCTACGTGGCTTTATTATTAATAGTTATCGGTATTTACCACACTAAATGTTTTTTATAAGATCTCTATGTTCTTAAGATTCTATTAGAGGTTAACATTTTTAATTTGTTGTTCATACTTTTAATAAACATTCCAATTTTCCACCAAGTGGGTTCTTTGGGCAAAGCGGATGGGGGCAAAGCGGATGGTCAATCCTCTTTGCCCTGCTAATCTCGGTCATATTATTATTGCCGTTTTATTTTATTCTAGCATGGTTTTCCAGTACAAACCGTCGAGCAAAAAAAAAACGACAAAAAAAGATAAGGAAAATACTGTATATTTCTGCTTGGTATGTTTTGAGCCATACTGCGACCCCCCATCCGAAGACTGGATCCAGTGCAGCCAATGCACCAGATGGGCCCATGAATGCTGCACTATGTATAAAGGATCTGGCAGTTACTTTTGTGACGAATGCCAAAATTAACTATGCATTATTTAATAACATCCGCTTTGCCCGACCCCTTCATCCGCTTTGCCCAGGGGGGTAGGGCAAAGCGGATTGATTGACTTATTTACGTTTTTCATTGTAAATAGGTTTAAATGTTTTAGTTATTAATTTTTTCCTTATTCTATCTAAGAGCTGATTAATTTTAAAAGATTATTATAATAAAAAATATTTCTCATCTCAATCGTAACTGTGTTATTTTTCTCACTAAACCTTAACACAGCCGCTTTGCCCGGGCTTCCCCTACGAGATAAAGACAGTGTACTAATAAACCCCTTTACCGTGGAAATTTTTAACACTTTGAAATTATCGTGAAGTGACACTGTCGTTATTTACTAATAGGGCAAGTCCGGGAGAGTCCGACCACTTTTTGGAAAAGAAATTGTGGCATCGTTGTTTTTCACATTTTTGTCGTTTTAGGTACATTAAAACAAAGCCCAAGCAATTTAGGATATATATAAATTATAGTGTGCGATAATTCCAAATGTTTATTTTCATTTTCAACCAAAAACATTGGCACTGCAACTGGTCGGTCTCACCCGCATGTCGGGGTTAGATCGTCCACCCACTATGAGTGAGACCGACCTTGAATAATAACAAAAAGTAGCTTACAAATATTATAATACACGAAGAAGTTAATTGATATGTTATTTCTTCTTCAGTGTTTCATGTAAATCACAAACATTCTGGTACTTTAAGCATCTAGTATCATGAAACCAACGGCTTCAGTGCACACATTTAATCCAATCGTCAGTTTTCGAGATTTCGTTTTCGGTCCCAGGCTTTTAACGACATATCACTATCTTGTAGAATGGAATTTTCGCTCCCTGAATCTGAAGATGGGTTTACAGTAAGAAAAAAACATGTGGTCGGACTATCCCATAATCAAGGGAGTGATCGACCACCTTGTCAAAATAAATTAAAAACGAATACATACGTATTGTTGGGATGACACTGTAGTTTTATGCATATTATATCCCCCAATATCGGTGTAGTGTAAATAAACTTACCTGTCTTTCAAATATCACCAGCACTGTTACTCGGTCTAAAAACTTTCAGACACGCATAAAGTTGTAAGTGTTTCCTATAATTTAAATATGGATTTGTGACAATGGTCAATGCAAGATTAACAACAGGCGCATTCATTTCTTTTGTGTCAATGACACACAGTGCCCTATCTTGCGTCAGTCTTAAAATATCAACACTGGCCGGACTCTCCCGGTGGTCGAACTCTCCCTAACTTACCCTATATTCAGTTTTGTCTTATCATTTTTGATCATTACGTATTTAATCATTCCATGCCCTCCATAAAGATACTTTTCAAGCAGTCTCGATATAAGCTTTTTTGAATAATTTAATGCTCAATGAAGTTTCACTCGATGATCACTTATTTTCTTCGCTATTCCGACTAATTATATTTTTTTTCAAAACGTCGAAACACGTCACCCGGTAAACTAATCCTTCTAGCTTCCCAAAAAACTCAAGTCGTTTGGACCACTTTTTAAAACAGTTATTCTGTCTTAAACGGTGTGCCAATAATTTTTCGACTCACTGCAATTCAAACTAGCTGGAATGCACTTCCAAAACAATTGCTGACCGCGAAGAGTTGATACTTCGGTTTCACGGTAGCGTCGTTAGCACAGGGGATGAAGAATCGCGGCAGCGCCCGTCAGTTCCTCCTCGATTTCTTTTTACGAACGCCTCTATCCGTCACACCTCCACTTTTGTATAGCGAGCGCCACGAGACAGGGTATTTTTGTCCGGTCTCTCGTGCTGAATCGTAATACCTACGCGTGTGTTCCACGCCCGACTGTGGACCCGCGCGTTTTAATGTATCCTGAGGTTGTCGCGTCGGGTTTCACGTGCCCATTAATCGCTCGGTCCTTCGAACAATATGGATATTTTCGTTACGTCGGATGTAATAACTCCGCCGCGCTGTGCAATTACCATTCTAAATTGACCCGCGGCTCGCGGATAGCCTCCATTGTCCCGCCGCGGAGATTTATCCCCTGAACGACATCCGTTCTACACCTTGCTTCTCCGATCGCCGGCCAAGATATTATTAAAGCGCCGTTTATTACCGTCGGATTTGCCTTAGATCGAGTTAGAGCGGCTCGGATCCCTGAAATTGAGATTAATCTCTCTTTGGCCTGTGGTAGAGACCTTTCCAACACGACGGTTATGCTCCGTCAATTAGATTTTTACGACACTGCAGTGATTGTTCTCGTTTACGTCCTGGGTGGTAGGAAAGGGGCGAAGGGTGAAGGACGAAGGCGTTGGGACATTGCATTTTGTGCTTTTATTGGTTTGTGTGGACCACGTTTTGGAGCAGACTTACGACTGACCAATTGATTGTTGAATGACTTTACTAATTGAAACTTGTGTGTTGAATGAAGGTACTTGCGAAATATTTTTCTTGATATTTTAGAGCTCATCAGCTCCATATTTTTTATAATCATATATTCAGACATTTTCCAGCATAAGTAGTTGAAGCAAATCGTGGACAGAGAACAATGAGGAAACAATGTTTTCCTAAGTGTGGAATGTAATTTTACTAGATATAAGAAACTCCTTGGATTTTTATTTCAGGGAAGAATTGGGGCCTCCAACGTAATCGCAAATTTACAACTCCGGCGCGCAAGTCCCTACGAATGTGTTCATATATCTCCATTTCTACCGGACACTTCGTAACGAAAAAATTAATTTTTATTGTTTGAATGTTGACTGAAATACCCTGAAAGTTTGGAAAAGATCCGCTTAACAGTTTCTTAAAAAAAATTCTCACAAATCATCTTATTCCTAGCGTCCTAAATAGAGCTCCCCCCTTAAGAGCAATAAGTACAGAAAACAAGTTTGATCTCTACCTTCGACAATCTTTAAAGAACAAATACCCAAAATTACATCCCTACCCTTAACAGTCCTGAAAAAAATAATTTCTAAAATTTTGTATCCGCTTCCAGCAATCCTGAATGACCCAATTCCCAAAATCTCATCTGGGACATCCATATACGTTCTGATTTCTACTTAACAAAAAAACATTGACATCTACCTTCCCCTTTGGCCGCGTCCAGATCTGAACCGAACGCCGAACCGAACGCCACTTGAGTAGTTAGACGGAGCAAGACAAGTATATCACTCGTCTTACTCCATCTAACTACTCAAGTGGCGTTCGGTTCAGATCTGGACCGGGCCTTTCTCGAAGCTCAATTATAATTCCAATTTAGTCTCCGCACTTCTGCTCTAAATCAACAACACACGACAGTATCTACTGGGCCGCGTTCGTGGAAAATTGGAGGCAGTTAGTTTCCCGGGAGGGTGCCCCTAATCGAGACATCTTGAAACGGAGGAACTGTCCGCTTGTTATTATTTATGGTTTAAAGTCGGAATAGTAATAGGCGTGATTCATAGTGCTTGAAGTCGACAGCTTCGTCCGGCTACTGTCACCGATCACGATGTCGCATTTGAGCCGGCAAAATCCGGGACCATAAGTAGATGCTATTTATACCGATCCACGATGAGCACAGAGCCCTCGCTTATTACTTATTTCCTATCCACGGTGTCTTATCTGCGCTTCGTTCCTTCGTATATTCCTTCGGGACAGCTCGTGCGCGAGGCTGCATCGCCACGAGTAGTCCAGCAACACTACAGCGAATCGGACGACTGGAGTGGCGAACACTTACGTCAGGCTACGAGTTAAGAGCTCGGGGAAAATGCTTTCACACATTCTGTTAAAAATGATAAGGGGATTATTCAATGGTCACGTGTTCTGCGTGTTTAGAGGTTTCAATCAATCGGACGTAAGGACAGGTGATTACATTGGCATAGAAATGTATGTAGTGGGTACATTGTGAAAAGGAGTGAATAATACATTTATCTAGTACAGTGGAAAATTACGGATTTATCGTTCTGTCCGCTGTGTCACGTTCAATCCACTTGGCCATCAGTTTTCATTGAGGCAAAGTGCTGCTGCTTCCGCTTCGAATTCGATGAAAAATGCGTCTCCGCTTTGAATGTCGCGCTGGTGAAGATTCATTGACAGAATGCACTCTGACGTGGAGAAAGGATCGTGGTTTATTTTAGCTTCATCACATTTCCAAAAGTTATATTTGTACAGCATAAGTGGATTTCAAATTGGTTGCCTGATTTGGGAAAATGATTTCCTAATTAATTTGAGTGGAATATTTGATGACACTGTATGTATATTCTGATGCGTGGGCGGTACTAAGTGAAGGAGAAATAGCTGAATTTAATTTGCAGTTAAGGAGATGATCGTCTATGGCACTGTATCGTGTTATTTATAAAATAAAATTTGTAAACACATGAAACGATCATTATTATTATTAAGAGTATTATTATTATTATGAACTCTCTGCTTAATAATCTACTGTAGATTCTTCTGCTCCATCGTTTTCGTCATAATTTCTGCCATAAAATCTGTGAGCACGTAGATGATTATAATCTTCTCCACACTCAGCACCCTGTGCTGAATACGGTACCACAGATTCCTCTGATCGAACATCCTTTATGACGCTGCAATCGGAGACGGTAGTCGGTTGTAAAGCAGCACAAGAAAGACTAGGTTAGAACCCGGAAGTGAAACACGTTTCTGACAACTACCTGCGAGTGTCATCAAGGTGCACCGCGAGGGTGCAGTGCAATTAACACGAGATATGCCTTGAACGTGTGTCCCAGCGTCGAGTAGTGGTTGTATCGGAGTCGCTTGCTCCGATGTCCAAGGTGTTGAGCGTGGTTGTTTTTCCAGCGCTCCACTTTTCAACAGCCTGCAATTAAACGAAATTATTGGAGCGCAATTTACTGCTACAGTTCATCGGCAATTCTAGCAAATTACAACCATGGAAAGAATTAGGGGGCAAAAATATCCACGTGAACTTATATTCGACAATGTTAGTTGACGTTTCAGAAGACTTTCTTTTTATTTCGCTGACCAAAATGTGGACAGGGTATTCCATATGAATATTTTTATATAAATTTAGCAACCAACGACAGAATAAATTCACGATGAAATAATTTTCTAAGTGTATTAGCGATTCAAATAAATTATAATTAAATTTAGCATAGATCGTTTCAGTTTCTGAAGAATTTCTCTCTCGACTGCTTAAAATGGCTCGTGAACGGGACAGGGTGGCCGTCCGTTCGGTAGGAAATCACGCGCAGCTTTTTATTCGAATCTACCGGAAGTGGAAGGTGGGCGAGCAACGAGGGAGGGGTTCCTTGCGCGTAAAACTCGTAGAGGCGCGCTTCGTAAATAGGCGTCCTCGTGCGACAGGAAGTCTTGCCAGATGCTGATGATCTTTCTCGCAACGATCCCATTATAATCGCGTTTGTTGGACCAGCAGACGTGTTCGCAGCCCTGAAAAATACCCTATCGAATTTTAATGGGCGTCTTGGATTTTTATCCGTCTGCTCTGTAACTGAATGTACAAGCTGCAAATTCTGCCGCCACGCTGGCATTGTCAAACATTCGAATAAATGGTATTTATACAATTTAGCTCGAATTATACTCGTCGCCGGTTTAGAACTTGAAACTTCTACTGTAATACGAAATAGGACAATAAATTAGAGACGGAATAATTGTTCCACTTCTGCACTTAATAAGGGAAAAAATTATTTTTTACTTTTTAGTGCAACTTTATTTTTTTGAAGTCGGTTTTAATTTTTTTTTTAAATTTTTTTATTTTTAACTTTTTAGTTTTATATATATTGACACAACATGCTGAGGAGATATGCGCGTACGTACATAAAATAATAATAATTAGGTGACAATAGTCTTTATTATTAACCATAACGGGCAAAATATTGGGCCAATGTTGGTGCAGTGTAGGATGGGACCACCGGGGCATCGCCCCCTTTCGAATAAAAAGAAGATCATCAAAATCGGTCCATATGCTGAGGAGTTATGCGAGGACAAACATATAAATTATTATTATTATTAACCATAACTGGCAAAATATTGAGCCAATATTGATTTAGTCTCGGATGGGACCACCGGGGCATCGCCCTCTTTCGAATAAAAAAATGACCCTCAAAATCGGTCCATATGCTGAGGAGTTATGAGCGGACAAACATATAAATTATTATTAACTATAACTGGTAAAATATTGAGCCAATATTGATTCCGCGTAGAATTGGACCAACGGGGCACCATCCTCTTTCGAATAAAAGAAAGATCATCAAAATCGGTCCATATGCTGAGGAGTTATGAGGGGACAAACATAAAAAAAAAACATACATACGGGTCGAATACATAACCTCCTCCTTTTTGAAGTCGGTTAAAAAATCACAATGCAGAGAAGCGTGGTGTGGTAGAGTAGAAGACCCCCTTAATATTTAATGATTGCAGGAAAACGAGGCACTCAACTATCGAGGTTCATGCAACTATCAAGCACAAGTTTTTTGTTTATTTAATTTAATTACAGTAGACGGGTTAGACAAGCTTTTGGCACAATTAATTACAAATGAGGCAAAAAGTAATGCAACTAATACAGTATAAAATCTTTTCACTGCCCCCGTTGACTCCAAAATTATTTCTCTCTAACGATTGCCCTCATTTTTCAACAAAATTCAATGAACAAGGCTCGTGTACAACTATGGAGGTTTCTAATCATGTATCGAGGTTCGTCTGTAGTAACTACCCTATATTCTCAGCCGAGGTTTTATATTCCCATTGAAGTTCCCATTGAAAAGCGATGGATATAAAGTACTACCCTATTCCCAAGATGATCGTCCACGTATGACAGAAAATCTGATACGAAGCGAGGAATGCCTCAATTGCGGACAATTCCCCTCCTAAATTTATGCGAGATGCGTGCATCCTCGCGCGTGTATCCTTTTTAGGGATATCGTTTGCGCGATCCTACGGAAAGATTACCTGGCCCTGTTACCTGCGTGTTGCCGATCCTTATCGGACTTCATCGGAATGCCCCTTACGCGTCCCTGGCACAATTTGTACCTGCCGACAAAGCTGGACGCCATTTGTAAGCGATAAAATCGTCTAACGATAGCGCATACCTCATCTTCCGTATCGCCGGTCTGTTATTATCGTCAGCATATCAACGACAAAATTCTGTGGAATGCGGAATATTAGATAAGTCCTCTTCGACAACTTTTTACACTCCTCGCCGCCCTTTTTCCCCAAGGAATTATGGAAATTCGTGGATCCAGAAATCTTCCTTCGACGAAAGCATTCCTCGTGCTGAACATCGAGTGCCGTCGCTGTATCAGTGATCCGCGTGGCACGGAGCGTGTTAAACGATTTTCGCAGAATTTAATTCCGATTTAAGCAACCTTCGCGCACTCGAGGTACCTACATGCACAGCACTAGAATAAATACATTTCACACTGACAGCAGACAATTTTTCCCTACCACCGACGCGCAGGGTCGTTCGAATACCTGAAACCCTGTCGTACACGAAACGCATTTTCAATGAAGAAATGCTTCACTGTCAATCTCGCGGCTCCGGGCAGAAGTTGCAGCGCATCGTAAAAAAGTTTTACGATTGACTGGAAGTCACGTAGCCGGGGCGTATCATGACAGGGGGATTCGAAAGTGAGGACTGTCAATCCGGAATGTAACACCTTCTCGCGTGACCCGAAGGCATCCGCGATCATCGTGCGCGACGAGCTGAATAAAAATGTCCGTTCAGGCCGTTCGATCGCTCGGCGGGCTGTCGGGTCGTTCAACCAGCTTCGCTCCTATTCTTTTTCCTCGTCTTCACAGCCGCCCACTCGCCCGAAATTGCACCTTCAGAGATCGGGCGCCTACTCGCTCTCCTTTCTCGCTTCTTTCCCCCCTTGTTTCTTCTGTTCCGCGGCCCCTCGAGGCGCCACTCGCGGCGGGAGAACCGGAAACGCCGGCGAAAGATAACTGCTCCTAATTTTACGGCACACGTAGAAAGTGTGCAATCTGTTGCTTCTCGTCCTGAGCGCCGCTATTAGATCCGTTCGTGCGCGACGATTCCCCTCGCCGGCCCATAAATGACGCGTAACCGTGAAAAGAAAACCGCCGCTTTCTGGAAGAAGCCTTCTTTCGGCACTTCGGTTTTCTAAATTGATGGTGTCGCTATTTGGTTGTTTTGTGTAATTCTGTGCAGGAACATATTTTCTGAAAGTGGTCGTCCCTCGAAACTATGCACGTAGGCATCCCACGAGCACAGTTTCTCCTTCAGCAAAATTATTCCCTAAAAATAGTCGCGCACCCTGCAAATAATAATTCTTCCAAAAGAGCGTAGAGCGTGTCAATTTTCAGTCCGAAAAGATGGTAGACCAGAAGCTCAGCAGAAGGAAAATATTCCATTTTCCTCCCCCAGCAATAGATAGTAGAGCTATTCTTTTGGCCCGGGTATCCGGGTACCCGGTGAGACCCCGGGTAGACAAAAATTACCCGGGTACCCGTAGAATACCCGACTACCCGGGTACCCGTGCGATACCCGGGTAAATGATCATCGATTTGACAGCCGATCGTCTTCCGACTTCCGATCATTTTCGGCTAACCTCAGTAATGAACGGAATAAACGTCAAGCAATTGAATGTGTGTGTGCACGTTAAGATTATGAATATTATGATAAAATGTTTAATTGCTTGAAGTTTATTCCGTTCATTACTGATGTTAGCCGAAAATGATCGAAAGTCGAAAGACGATCGGCTGTGAAATCGAAATTCTCAACTATCTCATCACATCTAATTTACTCGGGTATCTCATGGATACCCGGGTAGCCGGGTAATTTTTGTTTACCCGGGTAGTCGGGTATCTCACGGGTACCCGGCGGGTCGGGTAGTAAGAGCTCTAATAGATAGCAGGGTTCGGAGATGTAGTCGACATACACGAAAAGGCAGGATACGTGTAACTTGAGACGCATCTCCTATCGCAGCATAAGATAAATGGCGACGAAAGGCCCCAAACAGCGAGCTGAAAAAATCCCAGCGCGATAGTACGCAGTGGCACTTAACGGAGCGCAAATTCAGTTTCCCCTCGTTCTAACCCCAACCCCAAGCGCAAGAATGCAGCCACCTCTTCCTCGTTCCCTTCTCCAAGCATTCGCTTCAAAGACACGCAACTCATTCCCGCGCGATGTTTTCTGTTCCCGCGTCAATCAACCGAGCAATTGCCGCGGTCAGTACACGATATTGTAACTCCACTTCCGACCAGCGCTCGTATGTTCAGGGCTAGCCTCCTCTTTTATCTCCTATTAGCCTCTTCCATCGCAATTTCGTGGACGCTCCTTTCGTCCCCGGCGCGCAATTAATAACGCGCGCGCGCGCGCGAGCTTATTAGCGCCAGCACGCGCACTCGTCCCGGCTGCTCGCCCCTCGCCGGCCGAATAAAACATGCCCAGTTTTTGCCCGGGCCCTTTTGATCCGAGGCAGCGACGGGGTCCGAGCGTTAAAGCGATAGCTGAAGCCGAGGCTAAGGCCAAGGCTGTTTAAGGCAGTGCTGCCGCGCCGGGACGCGTTCCTCTTCTTCGTCCGCGAGTCCGCATGCCAACTACGGTCAGAGAACTGGCGATACTCCCCTGTTACGACGGCGGATCGTTCGCGGGGGCAAAAAGCGCGCGATGCTTTTCCCTCTTGCCGTTTCTCGGGACGACGGGCAATTATTAATTAACACCGGCTCCCTGGGATCTCCCCCCCTTCCCGCCGCCCGTCCGCCAACTGGATACTAATTTATAGCCGCGTAATTTTTCCACGTTTTATGGCGCGTTTAATGAAATTGTCGGGAAGGATTGATGAACGCGCGTCCCTCGTTTAGTGTCTCTTGTTCTGGCCCGACGTCTTCTCGCGTGTTGGACGGTACCGAGGATTTTCAATGTAATTCGCGGGTTTGGTAAGTGATCGTGAGCGTGAGTCTCTTGGTGTCACTGTGTGGGCTTGTTTGCTGCGTTGAAGCTGGGGAAGTGGTGGATGTGGGGGCAAACATTTTATATAAATAAAAATTCGAATAACGAATAAATGTTAAAAAATTATTCGTCATGCGTCGAATAAATTTGACCCGAGTTAACTTTATTCAACGAATAAATTCTCGTCGAATAAAAAAATTAACTTTATTCGTCAAATAATCTAAAGTTACTGTACATTTTATTTGATCTGTTATTTAAATAATTTTTTGTTTAGTTAATGCCCAAATCTGTGCGGGAGTATTATTTTTGAAGGCAGAGTTCAGTGATTCGTTAGTCGGGAAGGGAACAGGAAGAATTATTTGTATGTTCATGGATTTTTAGAAGCTGTTCAGTTTGAATCTCTTTTGCAACAGAAACTACGCAGTTTAGCCTTTGGACTCGATACAGTGTTTAAATATAGTTATTCAATAATCAGCAGAGCTATACTTACTAAAATTCCAAGTGTACCTATTCTTCACATCTGTATTAGTTCTTCCATTGATTTGCCCTGTTAATTTTCATCAATATCACCTGAACAATTCAAGCTTATTTATTATTCTCTTGAAGCCAGCACATTCGAAAGACAATGATCAGATAAATATATGAACCAATAACACCGACAACCTCCGCCTCGAGAATTTCTCAACGATGAAATTGTATACTAACTTCAACCAGTATTTAAAAAGGACATGCTCGTAAATATAGTGGTATTCCGTTACGAAAATAATTACGGGCAAGTTCCTCGTAGCAGGGCTAATTAATAGAGACCGCGGTGTCAGCGAATGTAAATAAGATCGCAGTGATTGCTAAGATAAGATCGCTGTACAGGCCGCAACTGTGCTCGCCTTGCTCGAGCTGCAAGCACGAGGAGATCGACATGCGTTGAGTGTGGCATTAAGCATTGTAAGTGCTTGTAATTCGCGTTCAATTTGCTCGAGTGAAGGGAGAGGGTAAGATATTGTGGGCAGGTAAACATAAAACCAGTTGAATAGCGATGAAATTTTTCCATTCAGCTAGAGGCGACAGAAGAAAATCATATTACAAGAGAGCAGTTTGATTTGAAATTACTTCACGCATTGCACAATTCAATGCAAAATATGTTACAAATTATTATTATTATTATAATATGTACGATTCTTCGCAAGCGTAATATTTATTTCCAAACGAATCAGAGTGAAGCTATTTCCAAGCAGCAAAATAAAATCGACTTCTGGTAATGGCGGTTCGTTCGCCGATGTTTGATTTAATCGATTCGTCGCGCCACAAATCGCTTCCTCTCGCGAATCGATTACACGACCGACGAACTTCGAAATTGCTGCGTCAGTGAAAGAGCTTCGTGATGTCGATGATCGTCGTAATTTTCAGGAAACGATTCGATAATGATTCAACGAGAGGTGGGACTGGATTGGTTTCGGATCGAACGATCTTGAAACGGAACTGCATCGATCTTGCCCCTGCTGCTTCGTTACGTTTCCACGATAACATCGGTGCCCATGCAGCGAGGGAACGAATCGTTTCGTGAAAGAATCTTCTGACATTGGGAGTGAAGTATCTGTTGGTGAATGAAATTCTAGAAGAGGATAATTTATTGACAAATGAGACATTTCACATACCTCGTTTTTCACTCGCAAGAAAATAGTGGCAAATAATATTTCCTGGTTACTGTATTGCTCGTTACAGGATTTATTTAAAATAGTAGCTGCGTTAAGATAGATTTCCATTTAGAAGAAATTTAGTACACTTACAAGCATCCAAATGGTCCATAAATATGATAAGCCACCATCCATTTGATAAGCATTCTCTCGTTCAGTATTCGACGCTTCCACTGTAAATCGATTACAGCACGAATATCCTTAAACATTACACATTAATTTTAAATCAAACTGGAAAACAACTTTGCCTCCACTATATCTGCACATCCGCGGTCAAATGGATTCGTGCTGTAATCGATTTACATTCGAAAATAAATGGATCAGTTTTTTTCCATACTGTGTAGAATCGTTTAATTAACAATTAACCGCGAAATAATTAATCACAGCGCCGGGGCACATAAATTCCCCTCGATCGCTTTTCGACTCTTGTATCCCCCGACAGGGGTTCGCGTGCAGGAGGCGCACAAATTAAAGCAATCGACACGTGACGTATTAAACGCACCTGCCGCATATTTAATTACCCGGCGGGACGGTGAATCGCGCCTCGGTAAAAATAATAACAACCGCTGGAAATTATCGCGCGTGTTCCACATAAATATCGTCTGTCGAAGCGACCCTTCGATTCGTTCGAGGGAAAATCGTATAAGAGACGCGCGTCTAACGTCGACCGGGGTAATTAAAAGTGAACTGACTTCTGCTATGCATGCAATTAAGAGCATTAATTGCCGTCGGAAAGTCGACGAAGAGCGAAGTGTAGAGTAATGTGGGGCAAGAGTGCGCACTTGAAGTTTAGACTTCTCTAAAATCCTTGGTATTACACTGATAGTCATATCGTTTTGTGAGAAATAACTACTATCCCTTATTATTCGATAGGCAGTGACTTCACGTAAATTTACCTGTCACAACTTATATAAAATAAATATTTCCAAAAAGTGTCAAATGCGAACTTTTACCCGTTATGTGGGGCAAAAGTTCGCATGTTATGGGGTAAAAGAATGCAACGAGAAATATCCAAAAAATGCGGATTAAAAATTAATAACAAAAATCAAAAGCTGAGATCAGCGTGACTCAACTATCACAACCTCAAAATTTAGCAAACTCTAGAATTAAAATAAGTTTAATGAAGATATAACACCCGTCAAATTATTTTGGGGCAAAAGTTCGCATGCGAACTCTTGTCCCACTGCATTGTGCGAACTTTTGCCCCCACAGCTACTTTTACATTGTTTAATCAATCCTGTAATCTGTGAGGAGAATTGAAAACTTCTATTAGCACTTTTTAATAGAAGAATTTCAGCTCTTTCCGACGGCATATTAATTAA